>JAOYRS010000054.1:0-2705000 GCA_032432895.1 Dryadula phaetusa
GAAATTCGTCATAATCCAGTCCAAATGTCCTCAGTCTCTTCCACATTTGAGAGCAAAAGCTTGATTTAATCATCACGATCGTTATACTCTATTTATTAGGTTCCTTATTAAAATAATTTTTGAAGTGATTTTGATATTATTGGCATAACCTAAATATAGATAAAACCTCAGAAAACCATCTTAGTTCTATTATATACTAAGCCACGTATAATTTTAATTGGTCAAAAATTAGAACAGGTCTCAAGTGATCATTACTTGTAGCAGATTCTTTGGCTGAATTTATAGTTGAATTAAGAAAAAAGAAAAACATTGTATGTTCTGATAACATCAAAAGTAATTTACATCTTAAAATCTAATTAAAGTCAATAATTTTAAAAATCTTTTTATATTGAGTCACTAAGTAAAAACTGTTTCCCCTGTACGTGACAATTCATAGAAAAATATGCGTTGAACACTCTCGTCCATACATAGACTGTTTACTAAATCGATTGATCACTTCCATATATTATTATGTTATCAGTTGTATTCATCTTTTGCTTTCTAAACATATTTATACTAAAATGGTGGATGTTTTTGTTTTAACATTTGAAAATACTTTACATACCTTGATATAATCACAAGGCTGGTATTCTAGAATGTGTGTTAGCGTTAGGTAACATTGGATATTAGTCCTAAATATTAGTAATTAAGAGAATCTAATTCAATCTTAATAGTTATATTTTAGAGGAAGTCATTAGAATAATAATATTATTACAAAACCCTCCTTTTTAATTATTATTTACCTTACATTGTTCGATGCCTATACAGTCGGCAATTAAAGCCACACGGGACTCTTTTCCTATTCTGCGTTGTGTTCGGCACTACCTATTTTGCTAATCACCACTTTATAATTATCATTTCAATCTATTGGACTTTTGTTTTCTAACATATATACTTACTGAAATAGTATATTTTGATGATATTTGACGTAATTTTGGCGCAGTGATGAAGTTACAGTCAGCACCCACAGCTCCAATTTAATTTCGATTTGAGCTCGATCACCATTCAGAGAATTTTAATTTTCAAAAATATATTCAGATAAATTAAATGGTTGTTTTCTGTCACCCAACACTCAATTGTCCATAGTTTAAGTATATCATATCGAATATGACGTGAAAATATAAAAATCACATATATTTCAAATATTTGAGAGAGAAAAGTACATTATTTTTGTATAGAATTTTATTTCACAGTAGAACTTAGAGTTGTAAACGCTGAATAGATAGATTTTAATATAGCCATGAGACTTGGGTAGCTTAGAGTAATCATACCACCAGCAGATAAAGTCATTGGTCTTTGAGCATTTGCAATATTACTAAAACTGTTGCCATATTATTTTTGTCAAAGTTTTCCCATTTCGAGGCGTACACAGATTTCTCAAAGAAATCATAGGCGTCAATTACTTTTTGACCAGTAAAGCAGTCCATTGATACTTGCATCAGCGCAAATGGCAATTCCAAATATGTCTTCTCCAAGCCTCCTAGAAGTTCTGCCGTCAAACTTATTATAAGCAATGTGAATTCAATAGCCATAGCTCCACGGAACACTGATTCAGCTTTGTTTATTACTTTTACATTCATTGTATGAATTTTGATTACATCTTTTAAACGATGTTTAATGAAACTGTTTACAATAAGTGTCCTTATGTCATTATGATCCTTGACATAATAATTTTCATGTAATTTTTTAAAATGTCTATAATATTTCTCTGCATCGTCCCAAATGCAAAGCATTTCTTGAGCAAGCGCCAATATTTGGGCCTCAGTGTAACCGGTAATTATGATAATGAAAGCGGTTATATTAGAAGGTAAGAAACTGTAACGATAACTTCTGCGATCGATAGTAGATAAGCTATTTCGAAGTTGGGACTTTCCAGTACTGGATTGAGACCTAAAAACATGAAATACACATGTGTATATCATCTCAATATAATGTATATATAATTATTTGCATATACGCATATCACGCAAACCAGATCATGCCAAGGAAACGAAAATATTTTAAACATCTCTAGATTGTTATAATTCAATAATAAAAGTAGCCTAAGTTACTGGCGTAAAATAAAATTAGCCGATATGAGTCCAGCCAATATATAATTTCAGCCTTTACACACACAGACAGCCAAAAAGGATAAAAAATGCCACTTGGCACATGTAAAGTGTACACATGTATGTATTTAGAAAAAAGTGGCTTTGATCTTTGATGAAAAACATATGGTATTCCATATGTTTCATATACACTTTTGTATAGTGTACATGGAATATATGGTATTGTGTGTTAAAAGTACACGTTACTAAGGCAACGCATGTTTACGCAAGAATGGGGCAAACTCAAAATTATGGACTGTCTTAAGAGAACCCAAATAGTCTCGATAAGGTATATTAGGTTAAATACTTTAAATTGTATAAGAAGTATAATAAAAAATAATTAACAAATTATAGGCCTGTGTCCATAGTGTTAATAACAATTAATAATAATAATAAAAAATTGAGTACAAAATAGTCCCCTTCCATCGCCTCAACATTATTCTTTAGAAGTAAAATCTTTCTACAGTTACTAGAAACAAAGAATGCATCAACTGTATCAGATATATGACGTGTATCCTAATGTCTAATAGCAAGTAGGGTTACCTATTAGAGTGTAGGGTTCGAAGTATGCAAAGAAAATAGGGTTATCCTGCTGTATTGTTTAATGTTAAGTAATATATCTTTTAATTGTTGTATTTATTAGAGGCCGGTCGTGTGATATTTAAAATATTATTAATTCCTCGCCAGGGTGAGGAAGTAATAATAATTTAAATATAACCACCAATTTACCAGAGGAAAGACAAAGTGTGGCGTTGGGTTCCACCACTCATAAAGCAATGTCTTGAATTCGGTGAAAACGAAATGCGTTGTGTCTTGACACTATTTACTTTCTGTCTACCCTGCTATGCAGGATAAAAGTGTGAAGCTAAAAATATATATATATATATATATATATATATATATATATTGTATTTCGTACAGAAAACTAGAAGTTGAACTTAATTGTAGTTATTCCATTTTTGTTTGTTTTATTATAATTGATAATAAAAACAAACACTATAGCTTTCACATATCCATGAATAAAATATGTTCCACCCTCTTCATAGTATATGATAATACACAACGAAGAGTAATAGATAAATAAAGAGAAAAGACGAAAAAGAATATGGTAAAAAATCTAAATAAGACAATAAAATTCACTTACTCATAAACATACAAGTAGATCATCTTACAAACACCAATCTCACTGGCAACGCCCAGTGAGAACACTATAATGGCGGCAATCCAATCACTAGCTGTACGAGAGTAGACAAACACGTACCAAATCATCGATATCAAGTAAACGTAGAAGTAACACGACATTAATACAATAGTGATGACGTAAAATGGCTTGGAATAGCTGAAAGCAGAGTTAAAAATTATATTAGTTGTTTTTCAACTTGATATTCATTTTTTTAAAAGAAGAGAACTGAGTGAGTGTTCTTTACTTTCAGTTTATTAAGCACTCCGTTCTTTACTTTCAGTTCATATAAAGTTTTTCTTAGTGTCATTATTATTTAATAAGATCACCAAGGACTCACAAATCACATCCGACTAACAATAATATTTACAGTATAGATTTTTGCAAAATCTGACTGATATCATAGTTTGAAAACTAAGAGAGATATTAAGAGAGGAGCGCGGGTGGTGGAGCGAGTGTTAATGTGTACTTTTAAGGGCACCTTTGGCGAAACAAGGTCCAGGCACTGCTCCCAGCTCCTCTCTTCGCAATTCAGCCACACACAGGGTGAATCCATGGAATTCCAAACACTTTCATTTATAATACTGTATGTATGTACTTAGTAATCTTACGTTTTTTGTTTCCACCGTGGATATCAAGCGTTATAACCCTCAAAAAGACGGAGACATTCCATATCAATGTTGGTAAATCGGTGTAGCTCAAACCAAATTTACGTATCACATGTATTGGTAACATATTTTAACTTTAAGATAATTTAAAACTTTAATGTCGCTCTGCCAACAATAATAAAATTAAAAAATCAGAACTTAAACGTAATTTAATGCTTTTCTTTCATATCTCGAACGTCACATACATTGTATATATATATTATGATTCACTTAAGTGTAATGTCTAACTACAGTCCGGTTCACGTACAGCCTCTTATATTGCTGACAACTCGACCTGTCTTTATTACGCATAGCAATATACAAGTCGAGTGTTTGTATAATTACTGGATATAGGCACTTATAACGATCAGCCCGGATTGGCATTCACCTTTTACTTGCTAATCCTTTGGTTTATCGTTAATTTGTACAATTATTATTTATTATTAAAACGTTTTCTCTATTACAAATATAATTTTAAAACCTCCTTTAAAACGACCTATTTTAAAATACTACTGTGCTCTGGACTTCTTGACATAAAGACTATTTATTATTTTTTTAAATAACCGGTGCTCATCAAACACTACATAAATTGTAAAAATCGATACACACGTCAACATCAATCTAGTTCAAACATTGTTTCTTTTTTAATTTCTGTTTGTAGATGACTATCGCTGAAGTCACATCACTATTTTAGTATACAAATGCATTTAAATCATTTTGTTGAAATTTCTTGAAGAACAGCTCTACATTTTTTTCGCATAGTCTGATAGAACCTAGTCTTAAGAGAGTGGAATATCTTGATTGCATGTTGAATGACGGAACTTAACGCCGCGTTTTGTCTTACCAGAGCAAAGAAAACAAAATAATTTAAATATAAAAGATATCTCAAGTCAGGGTCGAACTCGCAATCAGCCGAATTCATAAACAGACTCTGTAGCCTCTGCGCTGTGCATTATTGAATTTAGAGATTTAATGTTCTAAATATTATGAACAGTGAAACAAAGCAGATTTATTGTAATACAGATTAAAAATAAATATATTAGATAGAATAAATAATATTGATCCTTGTTGAATTTTATTAATATATTTTTCTAACACTGCGTTCGTTTCCGCCACATAAAAATGAGGTAGAAGAAACGAGATGTGCAAAACTCAACAATTAAGCCACTGATATTACATAAATATATATAATCAAAGTTAGACTAATAAATGAATTATTAGTCCAAAGTAAATTCCCAAAGTGAGATCAAAACAGACATTTTAGAAAGAGAAAAGATATATTATAATAAAATTCGCAACCTTTGTAAAATTCTCTGTAAATATAAAAGCACAAAGCTAGAAAGCTATACAGCTGTACTTAAATTTTTGGTTGCAAGAATAAATTCTGTACGCAAAAAACAAACAACGTCGCGAGAAAATATTTGTATTTTCCTTCAGACAATAAAAAGTGGGAAACGGGTTAACGGAGGGTGAAATTACTAAATTTAGCTGTAAAATTTACTTACTTTTAAACATTGGCTAACATTTTGTTCGTTTTCGCTTATTGCTTGTTAAGATAAAACTTTTGTATTTTTTAATATTTTTGAAACATATTTCGTTTTCAAAGTAAAAATTATTCATTTCTTTCTAATTATATTATTTTTTCTTATTTCTATAATAGGCGCGTTTAATACACGTTGAGGTAGCAACGTGTGCATGTCAGTCTATTAAAAATTACTAAGTCTAACTCATAGCAGTGGGTATTTTATTAATTTATTGTATTTCTAATAAAGACAGGTCGTAAAGAAGGCGGCTTGTGGCGCATTGGGAAATCGTTCAAACGCAGATGTAAATGCGATAGGTTGTGGTTTCAATTCCTACTCGAGAGAATGATTATGTTTAAATTATTTTCATTTCATCGTCAAAGGTAAGACAAAGCGCGACGTTAAAACCCGCAATGTCACCAATTCGTCGGAAAGTGGAGTATGGAGTGTCTTGACACTAGGTGCTTCCTGTCCACTCTGCCATGTGAGACAAAACTGTAGAGATGAAAACAAAGGAAAAAAATTATAAAAAAAGTATTAGCCTCTATATAAACTTTAACAATGCCCCTTAATCAATATATGTATATATGTCTTATCCAGATCTTAATATAAAGAGGTAGACAACTGGGGTACTTATACATACTTACTAGTTTAAATGTGGACAAAACAAAAAAAAATCAAGAAGTGAAACAATACTTTATTTACTTTTTACTATAAATATACATTTAAGTAAACTTATTATGTTCGTGCTATTAACAATATCTTACGAGAGGTGACCAATAAGTAATAGTAATCAGTATGAAACAAAATTACTAGATCAAAAAAATATTTTATTTTTCAACGTAGTCTCCTAGCTAGTTAATATATTTAGTGTATTTTTTCTTTAAGCCCACGATTCCCTTAGAAAAAAAAACACTGTCCCAAATAGCCTCTACCCCTTACAGCTAGATCTGGCGAATAGGGAGGATGTTCAAGCAGTTCGAACCTCGTTTCTTGAATATAAGTCATACCAACTTGGCTTTGTAAGCCGGGGTATTGTCTTGGTGAAACAGCACTCCAGCACTCAGTTTACCGCGTCTTTCCGACTTAATAGCTTCTTACAATCTTCTTATTTGGTCTACTTTTCCTAAGCCTGTTATGAAAGCCCCTGTTTTCCAAATATTTCTATCCAGCAGAACTTGACATTTTGAATTTCTTCGGCGTTGGTGAAAATGCTCGTTCCCAAGTTATTGACTGTTGTTTAGTTTCAGAATCAATGTGTCATCACATTTTCAGGTCTCCTTCATGGTTACAAAACGTGACAAAAATATTCCTTATCGGCTTGAAACTTTTCACGATTCACTCTCGAAATGAATCGTTTCTTGTTTTGGATCGTCAGTTAACATTCTCAGCATCCAATGCAAAGAGACCTTTTCAACATAAAGTTCGTTGACGATAATTTTTTGAATGCTGCCACACGAGATCCCTTGAGACCTCAGCTACTTGCCTTGCGGTCACTCTTCGATCGGTGAATTCTTCCGCTTTTTATACATTATGCCAATATTAATATTTAACGGTAATGGTATCTTATTTATACAATTTTCTGAATTTGAACTAGTGGATATTTAAGCGAGCCAATAAATAATCATTTGGATTTGTGTTTTCTAGAAATACTCGATTATCATTACTTACTTAATAATTACTTTATTACAGATTTCAACGTTGTCTACGTAGAATAAGTAGACTTCAATATAGCCATGAGAGATTCGAAATTTATTTTAGTAACTCCACCAGCTGATATCATCATCGTTTTCTGCGACGTTACCAACATGAGCAGTACAGTTTTTTGATTCTCAATACTAAAATTTTCCCATTTACAACAGTAGACGGCATTTTCGAAATATTTGCAAGCATCTATGAGACACTGTCCCGCCAAGCAATCCATGCAAACTTGGACTAAAGAAAATGGTAATTCTAGAAACGTGTGTTCCAATCCGGCAAGGAGTTCAACAATTATGGAAAAAGCGATAATACTGAACTCAAAAGCAAACGTCGCCCTCAATTCTAGTTCCACCTCTTTAACTAGCCTGATATTAATAATGTGAAATTTTACAATATCTTTTAGACGTATTCTTATGAAATCGTTTGATATTTTAACTTTTATATCAATAATGTGAATTTTATCCTTTATATTATGTTTGGTAGCACAGAAGAAGGTCTGGCTGTCATGCCAAACACTGAGTAATTCTTCACCAAGGGCGTACATTTGGGCTTCTGTGTAACCAACTATTATTATGACATATATCGCTACACATACCATTGAGTAAACGCAGAAAATTGAACTAAATGTATTAAGTAATGTTGCAATTTCGTAATTTGGTGATTCTTCCATTGGCATTAAACCTGAAATATATATAAAAAGGTATTGTATAAGAGGTTTTTATTATTTTGAATTATTAACTTAATATCCTATCGACCGGAAACCAAAGAAGTAGGAGAGAGGTAAGAGTAATTAAAATTAATTAAAGATTATAATAGTTTTCTAAGAAAATCAGCAAAATCAAAGACTACTTTTTTTGTCACAACTCTCCTACTAACGAGGTAAGTTGCCGAGGTGCCGAGGAAAGTGGTGACAGTATTTTATTTCATCTACTAGAAATAAAAACATGCCATTACGCTTAATGTAAATAAAATAAATAGCTGTCTGCATAGGCTTTAATGCAAATTATGCAAAAACAATTATTTTCTGCTTCTTCTTGGTCACCAATCTTCTTTTTATTATCTTCTTGCCATTAGGTTTATTCTAAAGTATGCTTCTTAACATTCTTAGCATACACTTAATAAAATCTAATTAACGGTCTCTTTGACTGCTTGCTTCTTCTTAGCAGAGCTTGGCAGTGGCATAATTGATCCTAGTAAACACTAGTAAGTGGAAGTAGAAATAGTGGTAAGTGGTTGTAGATATGGATACAACAGGTCCATTAGTATTATTGTTCACAACTGCTGAATTGCACGGTAGCATAATCTGACCTACAAATATACCTGGAGAAATGGCACTTCCTTCATTACTATCAACTACATAAGTGTTAAGGTTTGGGGTTGTTTTTTTTCTGCTGGACTATCATAAATTTTTGAAACGAATTGCTCTATTTCTTTAGATTGGAACGATTAGTGACTTGATTTAGCAGAAAATCAGTTTCTTTAAATATGACTTTTTTAACTAGCCACGTCCCAGTTGCCGCAAAACTAGCAGTGATATTCCTACGCCTGGAAGGGACTTATTAAACCCAAGGTGTCACGGCTTTAACGCCTCGGAGACATCATTTTAAACACCTATGAAAGTTGTAACAGGCTGTCACAACTCTCCTAGGTAACCTTTAAAATTATGACTTAGCCAGATTAATCCTTTACATTTTCTAACTACAACTTAAATACAAAAAAATCATTGCAAAGTTTTAAGCCATACAACTGAAACAACACAACAATGTACATATACTAAGACATTATATAATTTCAGATTAAATTTTGTAGAAAAACTTATTTTTGAATTTTTTTGCACATATACGTTATAAGTACGCAATCACACCTTATGTAGCACCGGCTGGCCACTGCTGTCAGTTACTATTGTCAGTTGCACTATTGCTAACTGTTATAGGTAGTGAAAATTGGTCGTTTCACAGCTCACGTAGGCTTTCCCTGCAGAAGGTTGTTGACTACGATCGTATAGCTTAACTGTCTAAAACATTAGAACGCTATCCAAAAGATGTGAATTCAAATAATTTATTTGAATTTTGAAAATTATTTAATAGTTAAATATATTTAACATTTTAAAATGTTAAATATATTTAACATTTTAAATATAACTATTTTAAACGGAATATTCGTACATTTGTTGGTATTCAAAAATACATTTTTGAAAGCCCGACGTTTCGTCTACATGTCGCTATGGGCTACTATAAATAAAGTGTTCGAGACGTCAAGTTTTCAAAAATGTATTTAAAATAACTAAATATACGCGATTAATCCGATTAAAGTAGTTTCATTTAAAATATGTAAAAATCTCAAAAATCAATGATATTTTAACATTTTAATGATAAGTACCGCTTTAAAATATAATTTGCAGTACAATTATAATTTGAATTACTTACCATACATATAAAATGAATCCAGAGACAATTGCCGTCTAGGAGTGACGTAAGGTAACATCGAGTAAAAAATACCGTTCAGTACTAGAAATGTCCATATAGTTGCAGCTCGTTTCTTAACCGTTCTTAGTCTCTTTCGAAGATTATTAGCAAATCTAGTATCTTGTATGACTTGATCATCGCATTTATGCAACTTTTCAACTGTCTCCTTTACATCTTTGCTTTATAAAAAGAACTATTAATTACACAAAAAAACAACAATATACGAGTATAATATTATTTTTTAGTAGTAGCTACATAAAACCTAGTATCAAGACTAGTATCAAGACACTCCATTGCAACTTGGGTGACGAAATTCAACGTGCTCCTTTTTTCTCACCAAAGCAGGAAAATGAGATTAATTTAAATATAATCAAACCTTATCATTCACTTACAATTAGATGCTATTGCTCCAAAATTAATATCATTAAAAAATAATTCTAAAAGTCACAATCCTTTCTACAATTCTTGTTCAGTAATGGATAATAATAGAATCTAGAATTGAAATAAGAATAGGACTCGACATACAAAAGCTTTAATAGCTTACGTCAGATTCACGATTCCCACATCTTCATGAAGATCAGTCAGAGAGAACTTAGGATATCTTTTTTATCTTCACGGTTTATCCATTGTGGAACAGTCAGAAAGGACGGCGCGAAGCGCTATAATTTATAGTCCCAGCCTTCCTCTTTCGCCTCGATCACAATCATAAACTTCTTATATGCTCTTCGAGGAGTCCTCATGCTTTTAAAGTGATCTTGAACTAGGAAGAAACAGTATCATTGATACCTCTCGTACCAGCTTTGCTTCATAAATCTTTCTTACCATTCTTACATCAATCATCTTCCCGACGTGCCCAAACCATCAAATGCCTTTTCTTAATTCACAAAAGACTGTAATCGCGGCCGGTTGTGGGTTCGACCCTGCTATGCGGGATAAAGTGCGTGAAGCTAAAAAAAGCACAGAAAATTTTATAATTTACAGCTAAAAACTTTTCGCAATAATGCGGAGAGAAAAATCCTGATCCATGCACCCTATTAGAGGTCTATATACTCCTTGGATCTCCTACCAAAGCCTTTCGATCTCTCTTGCATTCTTCTCACTCACCAACATTCATATCTCTCCTTGTAAAATTCCGCCCATCTTTGCAAAACGTGTGTTCTTTCTTCAAGTATTTCACCGTCCTTAGGAAGCACTAGGATGCTTTCTAAGGACGGTGAAATTCATTCTTCAGATTGACAAATTTTCCCTGTGTATTCACTAATTATCGCCAGAAGAGCTTTGTATTTTCCCGAAAGTTGTCCGTCAATCTTTATCAGTGCTTTCGTCAGGTGCATTTTTGCAACTTATATTCTTCCTTCTTAGTCTCTCTCATACTTTTTTTACTCGAGGATTTTTAGTCCTTTTTTTAGTTTTCTATTCATACGGCATCTTTTACTTCATCATTCCATCATTTATCACGATTTTTACTAATGCAGGTTTAATAATAGAATTCCTAAGATTTAATCAACATACTTTAACACTTTAATTTCCTATTTCATAGCTGTCTAGCTTCTTGCAAACCCTTTTTTTATATTTTTCCCTTTTTACCAATGAATTTTGAAGGTTCCGGCTGCGCCAAGCTGCATACAGACCCTTTATTCTAGCAACAAGTAGATAATAGTCTGTCTTCAAGTTGGCACCTGTTAAACACACCTGACCATAACTTAGTTATAAATGCGCTGATCCCCAAGGAATAGATACATCATGCTTTTCTCTTCCATTCATTACCACGTATACACACGTGTGAATATGTCTGTGGTCAAACATCGTGTTTGCTTGTGGCAAACATATACTTTTCCTTACATAATTGTAAAATGCGCTTATCAGTCTCATTTACTCTCTTATCGCCATACTTGTCTAACACACAGGTTCAACATATCCGTTCAAATCACTACATATTATTAGTTTTTCACTCTCCCTTACACTACCTAAAACTTCTCTTACACTCTCTTATAACTCTTTTAGTTCACTTGATAGTACTGGGGATATTGTCGCATAAGCTGAAACCTAATAAGAATATTCTTGTAACCCCCACTTTGAAGCAAATCTAGAGCAGCCTCGGGTTGATCGGATAATATTCTGTCGTTGCACTCACTAATCCCGAAGACATTAACACACTCACACTTTGACATCCTCGTTCTCTCCAGCCCAGAAGGCGACTCGGTCGTTACAGCTAAAAGTTCATTCATCTTCTGTTGCATCCCTCCTCTTACATTTCACTTAGCTATTTGTAGCTCCGTCCTTCGCCTCTCTCTGTCTCAGATATGTCGTGTTAAGTGGCAGTCCCCAACGTCGCATTCGTCTTAATTTCTCACACATGTGGGGACATTATGAAATGGAACAACTGTTACTGTTATGGGGTTAAAGAACTGCAGGAATCTCTTAGAGCAAGTCTACCACCTGTGACCCCTTAGTAGGAATTTTTCCTTGCATATTACAAAAATTTACCAAATAACTTACGAAAACAGTTTCATGTAGAAAAATTTTGTAACACAAGTAACAGTACAAGAGAATAAGGAAAGATTTATACATATGGCACCCCATTGACCGGTCCCATTGTAGTAAACGAGCACCAGCCAGAACACTGAGATGATGCACTCATAAATGTAGGAAAAACACAGTATTGTTGTCAATACGTAACAGACCAGTGAGATCGCTGTAATTTTAAAAATAGAGTAATTATATCAGTAATAATATTAACGAAAACAGAATTCTTTGTTCTTAACTTTTTTTATGATTTCATAACTTTTTTTATGATACTTGAAAATTTACTCTTAAATAAAGTTACCTAAATCTTCTTTATATATTATTAATAAAATATAATAATTTACGTTGAGGATGGTCATGGCGCAAAGAGACAGTATGGCTGTGAACGCGCGGTTGTGGATTCAACGTCTAGTGGGGAGGAAAGATTACATTTAAATTCTTTTCATTTCTTCGCTCTAGTCACTCTAGTCTGAGATAAAGTGCAGCGATGAGTTCCTCCACGTAACGCACTGTCCCAAATTCGGTGGAAAGCGGAGTACGGAATGTATTGACACTAGGAACTTCCTGCTTACTTTGCTACGATTAATAAAAGGGTGAAACGTGAAAAAATACTACTTACGTTTTTTGCTTGCATATATATCAATCGTCAGACCTCTTAACAAAATGTACAAATTGTTCATAATTGTTGGGAAGTCGTCATATTTCATTCCGAATGTTTTAATGGTCTCCCAGATACCTATGTTGTTATTATATTTCATTTTATTTTGTTTAGAGCTCTGTTCTTGTTTTAAGGACATTTTCTCAATGTAGACTTACTAGAATATGTAAACATACATAAATATCAAATTTAAAGACCTATACGTATACAATAAAAATACATCAAATTTTTATTTGAATATCAAATTTTATTTCAACTTGTTTTAAGTGTTTTCTGAACACTTAGGAAAAGAAGAACATTTCTAGATAATGTATAAGAATGTGATCAGAGCGCCCTAAAATCGAAATAGTCGTATTTTTTTTTTCATTTTTCTGAGGCAAAATATCTAGTATCTCGTAACTCGTCATAAGATAGAAAGTGTTACGCAAGTACTATATAATGAGCGTGTGGTGAATAGAGCGACAAATTCTAAACATAGAGAAATATACAAACTCAAAAATAATGTTTATTGTATTGTACTGTCATAGTTAAAACGTCTTATAGCGACAAACAAACAAAATATTATTACATACCGATATTGAAGTACAAGAAATAATCAGAAACGAGCAATAAAACGATCTCTTCCCAGACAACCTTTGGATCTTAGAGTTATATAAAATGATGATTGACCGTTTACCGAATAGGATAAAACACTTTAAATATACATCTGACTTTGCCTATTAGACCTAATAATTGGTAGGTCAATTTTGCCGTGCAAGATTTGACCCACACTGACATACTAATACGACAAGTCAAATAAAACATAATAAAAACCATAAAAACGGTACATTTATGAGTTCTGCGTACATGTCATTATTTAAACAATCGATTGCTAATGTCCTTTTGGTAAGTCAAATTGCACGTCCCCCTCTCTTTCATCACAAGCTATCGTGGCGCAGTGGGACAGTGTCTGAATGTAAGCACGATTGGTTATGCGTTGGAATCCTACGCGGGTATATGTTTCTATTTAAATTATTTACATTGATTCGCTCTGGGAGACTAAGCGCGGAGTTGAAGTACGTTACATAATACGCACTGTCTTAAGTTTCGCTGTTAGGCAGCAAACGAAGTTTCTTAACTCTAGGTATTCTTTGACTACCTTGGTATACTTATTTATTGTGGTAGGAATAATTGTTAACGATACATTATCTGAGTTAAATGATTATTTTTGTTGTTACTAATTAAATATTACTTTGCGATGTTTGATGTTAGAAAAATGGGTTCAATACGAACCTCGTGTTGTAACTCACTTTATGAATGTACTTTGACGTAAACATTTAGTGAAATATTCAGTTTTAAAAAATATTAAAACGCAACACTTAACGAACACAAACACAAAATATTATATTATTTTCATAAGTAAATAGGTTTGAAAATTTCCAAAGAAATTTGTCAACCAATTATCGATGGTGCTTAAAGAAAACTTCCTTCATTGCATAGACAGATACAATCACAGGGGGTCTGCAGTGTCCGACAACTGAAGTGAGAATGATTTCTCCTTGTTCGGACAAATGCTGACGAATTGTAACACAGACAGAATGTGTAATTACAAATCTTATTTTACAATTCACCTAAATCTGAATAATTTATAAAAAAATGATACAATTCATTCAATTCAACACGATAGTCAAGTCAAACAAAATATTAACTCTGAAGAAAAAAGTTAATATTATGGAAAGAGAAAAGAGAAAATACAATCTGGTCTTTTTCGGTGTTGAAGAAACCCAAAAATACAGCTAGTTAATATCCTGCTGCTTAATATTATTGATTACGGTGATACTTGCTATTCGAATATGAATATCGATCTCAAAAACACACTCGAAAGGAATTTGAATATGTGTATACGCTTTATTTCTAACCAACGTAACTATAACCGTAAATCTTATTGAGGATCTGTCTTAAATCACAGACTGCTAAAATGTATAATACTTAATACAAAAAATATTTATAAGACTTCAAATACCCTACTATACGGAATAAAAGCGTAATGCTGAAAAAACAAGTATTTTTATAAAAAAATATCAGCCTCCATATGAACTTTAATGACGCCCCACATTAGGTATTTTTATTGTGGCCGGTCGTGGCGCAGTGTGACGGCGTCTGACTGTAAACGCGATCGGTTGTGGTCTGGTAAAGACAAAGAGCGGCGTTGAACTCCACCACCCAGCACGCAATTTCTTGAATAAGTACGGAGTATCTTGACACTAGGTATTTTCTGCCTACCCTGTTATGCGGGATAACAGCGTGAAGCTAAAAAAAAAGAAGAAGACAGAAAGTAGAACTGAGGTTTATATACATACCTAATATATCCTATAGTGACAATACTATCTTGTCAAAAATGAAAGACGGGTTAGTGATGGAAACAGAAAATATAGAGTAGCCCAAAAAATAACATTTTCAAACACTTGTGACTGTGACAAGAGGGTGGTGGT
Organism: Dryadula phaetusa; assembly: GCA_032432895.1. NCBI lineage: Eukaryota > Metazoa > Arthropoda > Insecta > Lepidoptera > Nymphalidae > Dryadula > Dryadula phaetusa. The sequence continues at coordinate 15,298 of JAOYRS010000054.1, forward strand.
GTATTATGTGTTATTATAAAACATGGGATATATAGGCGACGGTAGGTCAATATTCATAATAAGTACCTATTTCATATTACGTTATTCCATACAAAATCGATCGAGCAATTTTCTGTGGTCGAATTTTTTTTAACTTTTCAACCCATGTTTCTTTGGAAAACTTGTTTAGTTTCATAGTTGGAACTACTATTTTAAATGTGACGGGAAATTCAAAAATTACCCTGTATGGAAAAATTAAAGTCACATAATAAAATAGTTTTATCTTAGCACAGTTATTATTAAAGAAGAGGAGCACAGTCAAGATAATCATCAGCCAAGATTCATTCGATCTCAAAATTCATTTTTTGTTTGTATTCAATACAATTCTCATAGTGCACGAGCATCCAGTCAGATATTTCAAGTATCATACCACATTTGCCCGGTTTTCAACGATCACTTGACCACAAGCTTCTTCCTACAAACGGAGCATTTTGTTTGCGTTGAGAAGAGGAAATGTATTTTAAATAATACTATTGATGAAATAGATGTTTAAGAATTTACTAAGATTTTTTTATTTCAATGACCTTTGTCTTGTGCTCATATCAGCTCGAGGTCAGCCAGTAAATATATTAGATCCCTTGGTTTGTTTGCGGTCACCAGGCGAGACTGATGTCTCTCCTCCTTTTTCTTAATGTACTTTTGTGAATAATTGGGCAGTATATAGTAAATTTTTTTTAATGTGTTTACTAGAAAGAGTAATACCAAGTAAAGAGACCCCAACCACTAACCCCGATAATAAACCAAAATCAAACTGTTCATCAACCATAACGTAATTTTATGTAATCGATATTTGTAAAAGTTACTGGCTGTTATTTGTGTCCCATCCTGATGTAACATTGAACAAGTGTCTATTATTTTCAGTGTTTCTATATAAATTGTAATTTGAAGCAATAAAAAATCTTAAAATTTTCGGATAACGCTTGAATCTTGATATCCTTTGTTTTATATGTATTTTTTTAATATTTTTACAAATTTTAAAATCATTAAATTAAGAAAATTATATGTTTGTCATTGCTAAGTTATGACCTGGAAAACTTAAAACTTACATCTGTCAAAAAGATTAAGCTAACTTGAATAGGGTATAGTTTTAGGCTAAACGAGGGAAAACTATAAAAAAAATTAAAAAGTGAAACGATACACATACGTTTATTTTTTACTATAATTACATATTTCAGTAAGCTTACTATGTTCATAAAATTAACAATAAATTTTTACTTTTATTCAAATAGACATTGGTATACTTGTATAATCGTAAAGTGATCAGCGCCGCCACCAAGTCTCTAACTCTGGTAAGGCAGTTCTACTGAGAATTTTGTTATTCTTGAGAAACTCCTTTTTTATTAAAAAAATAACTTTTTACATTAATAAAAGCTACAATTTTGTTATTTATTGTTTATTTGTTAATTAATATTAGCAGAATATTTGTTTCGTCTATTTTTAAGACCTTTAAAAACATTACTTCATTACAGATTTCAACGTTGTATACGCAGAATATGTAGACTTCAATATACTCATTAGAGATTCGAAGTTTATCTTAGCAACTCCACCAGCTGATATCATCAATGTTCTCTGCGACGTACCTAACATAAGCAGTACAGTTTTTTGGTTGTCAATATTAAAATTTTCCCATTTACAATTGTAGACGGCATTTTCGAAATACTCACAAGCATCTATGAGACACTGTCCCGCCAAGCAATCCATGAAAACTTGGACTAAGGAAAATGGTAATTGTAGAAACGTGTGTTCCAACCCAGCAAGGAGTTCAACAATTATAGAAAAAGCGATAATACTGAACTCAAAAGCAAACGTCGCCCGCAATTCTTGTTCCACCTCTTTGACTAGCCTGATATTAATAATGTGAAATTTTACAATATCTCTTAGACGCATTCTTATGAAATCATTTGTTATTTTATCCTTTATATCTATAATGTGAATTTTATTCTGTATGTTATGTTTGGTAGCACAGACGAAGTTCTGGCTGTCATGCCAAACATTGAGTAATTCTTCGCCAAGAGCGTACATTTGAGCTTCTGTGTAACCAACTATTACTATGACATATACCGCTACACAAACCATTGTGTACACACAAAACATTGTACTAAACGTATTAATTATTGTAGCTATTTCGTAATTTGGTGATTCTTCCATTGGCATTAAACCTGTAAATAATATAATTATACTGAATAAGAATTTTTTATTAAAAGAACTTTTGAAAAAGTGTATAAAAAATTGAACACAGCGTGATCCGAACTCATGCCGGAAACTTACTTTACTTATTTTGTTATCCTATAAGCATTAGTATGTTAGCATATTAGTATTAGTACAGATTTTTACAAAGATTGTTTTAAAGCTTTTTTCTAATGGGGTAGTCAGGAAGGACGGAGCGCCAATCCCTACGGTATCTGTATACCTTCTTCGCTTCGTCCATAGCCATTAACCTATTCATACATTTCCTTAAGGGAGTCCTTATTCTTTTTACATGACTTCCTCCATTATCATTAATAGTGTTCTTCATTCTCACAATAACATTCACGCTTACGCCTGCCATTCAGCGGGTCTCTTCGCTTCGGTACGATCAGCTATACTAATTCCGCATATTCAGCGAAGAAAATGCATTTTACAACATTCAACATTCATCTTTCTTTGTGCAGGTACGCTGACGTTTTGTCATCGCATCAATGTAGCCAGGGCAACGTTAACCTTTTTATCGGCAGAAATACGGCTTCTTTCAAAATGATGACCAATGCCTGTAAATCGCATTCCGATGATCTAATAAGCACTGGATCATCAGCGTACAACAGACAATTAACCGTCAAATCATCTGATCTCACTCCTATGTCATTTGGTTTCACACCTAGGAGACATCTACCTAAACTAAACTGTTTGTGTTCAAACATCATGTTTGCCACAAACAAATCCTTCCCCTTACATAATTCCAATATGAGCTTATCAGCCTCATTTACTCACTTATACTTCAGAGGTGTACTTGCCTAGCACACGTTCATAACCATCTCGTGTGGTTCCGACCAATCACATACAACCACCACACCACACACAATTAGTTTTTCATTTTCACCTAGAACTCAGAGCAGCCTGGGGTTGATCGCCTTGTATTCTACCGTTGCACTCACCAATCGAGAGGACTATAACAAACTTACACCTAATATAAATAATTTTTATTACTTCTACCAAACGAAAGTCAAAGTGTTACAGAGAGTTGTTGGCTGGCTGAAAAATCACATAAATCAAACGTCTTACCAGTTGCTTGTTTATTTATTTAATAATTAATTTGCTCAATACAGTTATTAAGGCTAGAACACACTATTAGAATAACAACCGAGATCGGCATCTAATTATTGTCTAAGCGTTACATTGTGGACTTGCTGACCTTGCCTTGATACATGTTTAAGATTTTATGGTTCAAAGTTGTTTTATCTTTGAAACGAGTTACACGTTTGTTTTTAATGTGAGTATATATTATTTATTTATTTTTTTTAGCTTTACGCTTCTATCTAGTAGACATCTAGTAGACAGAAACTACCTAGTGTCAAGACATTCCGTCCATCGCTTTCCACTGAATTCGATTCATTTCGTGTTTACCGGTGGTACTCAACGCCGTACTTTCTCTTACCAGAGCGCTGGAAGTGAAAATAATTTTAAATATAATTACTCCCCCAAGTGGGGATCGAACCCACAACCGATCGCGTTTACAGTCAGACGCTGTCACACTGTGCCACGACCGGCCTCAATCAAATTGAATTTAATTAAATTATGACAGACTTGTCTAATGGTTTTTTTATTTAATTTTTTTTAATCTATTTTAAAAAGATATTTTTGCAAGTTTAAGAAATGAATGTTTCACAATAATAACATATAAAATATCTGACAAGGTTTATTTTTATTGTTATTGTAAATAACTATTGACATTTGATCCATATCTTTTGTTAAAGTTGATATTATTTTTTGTAATTAAATACACTTTGTTTTTTATTAATTAATTATGAATATGCAAATAATTCATTGCTTAAGGCTTGTGAGCAGACTGTCAGGTTTTGGTGGGTAAACGGGACTGCCTATATCTGCCAATCCGGAGCCCCACATAACCTGTCCCGAGTCCCCAATCGGGAAGGCATCCGTAACGCGATGTCCTCAAGTTAAAAAATAAATTAATAAATAAAATAAAGGCTTGTGAGACTTATAGAGAGTATTCCTCTTGTATTATCTAAGAGACTACAAAAAATATAATTAATTGCCTTTATAATTAAAATAAACTAAAATAAATCAAAATGTTATATTAATTATATTTACTATATAACTAAAAGACGATCGTGGCGCAGTGCGACAGCGTTTGACTGTAAATGCGATTGATTTTATGTTCGATTCTCACATCCAATGACTATATTTAAAAATTATTATTATTTCTCCCCTATGATAAGACAAAAGCAATCAACTGAGTGTCTTGACACTAAGTTCTTTTTGACTATCCGTAGGTGTTAAAAATTGTGTAGTTATAAATAAGTTATAAGTAATGTTTTAGACGGATTAATAGTGTATATTTTGGTACTGAATATATATTTTTGAAAACCTGCGTTTCGAACACTACAGCGGTCTGTGGTCACAGGTAGATTGAGATGCCAGTTGTGTGTTGGTAGATACAAAAAATAATTATTTTCATCTACCACCATTGTAGATTGATATAATTAATATTTGTACACGGACGGACAACGGACAACGGACAAGCGGACTACTATAAAACATTCGAAACGTCATTTTTTCAAAAATGTATTTTCGAATACCAAAATATACGCGATTAATCCACTTAAAAGAGTGTAATTTAAAACTTTCTGTAATTTTCTGTTTCAGATGTATATTATAGTGTCACTCATTGTGTTATGCGTTCACCTTATTTTGTGGAGTTTGTTTTGGAGAGCTCGACGTAATTTCAAGGACTTGCCTTCTTACTCCCACTCGTTTTTGGGTTCCATACATTGGTTTATTGGAGGTGGCACCAGTAAGAAATATTTTTTTCTATTTTTAGCTTCACACTTTTACCTTTTTTTAAATATTTTACCTAGTGTTAAGTACTTCCGTACAGTCCGCACTTCGCTTTCCACCGAAATCGAGGCGTTGCGTGTTGAATGGTGGAACTCAACGCCGCACTTTGTCTTACTAGAGTGAGACAAAATTTTAAATATAGTCACTCCGCCGAGTGGGAATCGAATCCACAACCAATCGCGTTTACAGTCAGACGTTGTCCCACTGCGCCACGACCGGACCTAAAATATTTTTTTAAGTACTGTATATAGTCGATATTATACGAGGCTAACGAGACATAGTAGAATATCGTTCTATCTATATCTATAAACAAGATGGAGTCAATTCAAATTCAAAAGGTTCAAAATCTAGATTGTTTTCATTACCCCCCTTTTACTAAGCAATAATGCTAAAAGTAAAGAATATAGTGGCAAGTCACTTTATTCGTAAAGACATTGATATTATTTTGTGGCAAAACCACTTTGTTATTGGAACGACTAAATCAGGTAAACAAAAACATCTAGTTATAAATAAAAACATTTCTTCAATTATGTATTGAAGTATAAATTATACTAAAAAAATTCTAGATAATCTAGATCTAGATTTAAATATTAGTTCTAATAATTTCGTTGCGATTTATATGAAAATTAATTGTTCCAGTGATATACACTCGATTGAAAGAAATTTCTAAAATAATGGACGAGACCAGTTTACCGTTCGTTGTTTGGTTGGGACCGAGACCTCTGATGTGTGAGTAATGTAAGCCTTTATTTACTGATATTTTTATCTTCAGGAACTCTGTCAACGATATCCGCCCAATTGGTGACTTCGGACCAATTTCGGCCCTCTTTATACCCACTAAATCCTCACGGTGCTCCTGTTCAACGGCCACTGACAGGTCGCGGAAACCCTCATCTTCCCATAAGCCCGGTTTTACATCTTATCAAAACCGGTCCAGCCATTCTAGAGATAAGCCGGTACAAACAGATATTTAATTAATTAAAAAATGTTATTGCATTTTGTTTGTTAGTCACTTTATATTCTTATGTCTCTCTAAGAAATATTGCTTCTTTTTCACATAATTTTTGGGTGCCATTATAATTTTTTTTTGGATCTTTACGATTTTATCCCGCTTTGCAGTGTAGACAGGAAGTGCCTAGTGTCAAGGCACTTCGTACTCCGCAATCCGCCAATTCGACACATTGCGTGTTGAGTGGCGGAATTCAACGCTGCGTTTTGTCTTGCCATAGGAAGGAAATGAGAATAATTTTAAATATAATCATTTCAAATAACCGATAGCGTTTACAGCCAAACGCTGTCACACTGCGCCGCCACCGGCCCAATATTAATAAACTTTAAAAATATTTTATATTGAACATATTTTATTAATTTCTTATATTTCAGTGATAAGTGATCCTGATGATGTGAAAACGATCACTAACAATTTCTTAGAAAAGCCATATCTATATGACTTTGGTAGCGACTGGCTCGGTAAAGGCCTTGTTGTAGCACCAGGTAAAAATATAATAAAATACATATATTTAGTTATAATAAGTATGTTAACATATTTATTATTGTACAAATTATGGAGAACCAAAGGAAACGGAAATGGAAAAGAAAAATATTGTATGAAAAAAATATTTAATATTTTTTTTTTGGCTTCACGCTTTTCGCTGAGTTTATGACATTGTGTATTGAGTTGACGGAACTCAACACTGTGCCTTATATTACCAGAAATAAAATTAATTTGAACATAATCAGACGCTGTCCCACTGCGTCTCAACCGACCGGTTTTAATTTTTTGCCCTGTTTTGAAATTAAACAACAATGCGTGAAAATTTAATAAAAAATCTCTTTAGAAACAGTGTCGAGACTCTTTGTATTCCAATTTTTACTCCAGATCGAGTTATTTCGTGTTATTATGGCGGGGCCAAGCATTGCAATATGTCTTACCAGAGCTTCATATTTTATCCCACATAACAGGATCCAACAGAGCAGTTGAATAAGAGTAAATTTTAAATATAATTATCATTTTATGTGGGAATCAAACCCACAACTAATTCAATTGATTTTACAGTCAGAAGCTGTGCTAAACGGATTCATGGATAATTTTTTTTAATTACAGTTAATATACAGTTGGCGATGTTCTTTATATGATTATAAAATTTCCAGGTGAAATATGGAAACGTAACATAAAGCTAATAGCTGGAACATTTTCTGGAACCATGGTGGATGGTTTCCAAGAAGTGTTTAATATAAAAGCTATGGAATTGGTTGAAAAATTGAAGGGAGAAGTAGATAAAAAACCATTTGATGCAATGCCTTATCTGGCGAGCTCTACATTAGCTGCTATCTGTCGTAAGTAATTAAGTGATTACCTTTTAAGTTATTAGGCTTGTAGTTATAAAATATAGATTTGAAAATTAATTTTAAAATATATTAACCGGAGGCCGGTCGCTACGCAGAGTCTTACTGTAAACGCGATCGGTTGTGGGTTCAATTTCCACTCGGAAGAATGATAATATTTAAATTATCTTTACTTCCTCCGCTCTGGTAAGACAAAGCGCGGCGTTGAGTTCCGTCTCGAACGCAATGTCTCAAAGTACGGAGTATCTTGACACTAGGTGCTTCCTGTCTATCCTGCTATGCGGATAAAAGGGAGAAACTAAAAAAAATATGCTAATTTTTTTTAATGATAACGAAATTCGCCATTGAGAAGCGCATTTCGTTGGAACAAAATGAGTCACTTAAGATGTTAATTTTATACGGAATATAAAAAAATTAAAAGTACTTTGATCCGTAATTTCCTGGATATACTGAGAGTCTAGACAGAAATTATTGTCCTCAGTTTTTGTTGGTATTAAGATTTAAGACACGGTCTGGGCCACACAAAATCAAATTCTCGATGGCGTAAAAAGTTTTATTTAAAAGTATACTTTTTTATTTTACTTTATAATAACTAGAAGTTTTGTTCACACGTAATATACGCGTTGCTATGATTAAATAGTCATAACAACGCGTATGTCATAGCAACGCGCGCATTTCCTTGACGTATTTATGTATACATATATAGTCCCTGTGAGGGACCGAGTTGGAATACAATTCCCCTCCGCTGCTGGGTAGCGTCCCGTAAAAGGCGGGTATCCCAGTAATTTGGTAGTAGGAGGATAATCCTCCGACTGGCTCGCGACTTTATTTGATGATGTGTTCCAATTAGATCTCATGTAAACCAGTTTTCACTTCCTCTATTCCCATTCATTCTTTTCCTCATCTCCTTTCAATTCCATCCCAAGGCGGCAACGCATCTACAGCTCTAATGTTGTAGGCCATGGGCGAAGGTGACCCCTTATATATACAATTTTATATTATGTACAATTTTATGTTTCCAGAGACTGGCTTAGGAGTAAATTACTCAACAGATAGTAAAGAGTCGGAAGAATACTATGAGGCATTTAAAGGTGCATTGGAACTTCTAGTCAAACGAGGATTGAATTTATTCTATCATTTTGATTTTATTTACAAATATTCTTCAGATCACGACCAATTCATTAAAAACATATCAATAATGCACAATGTGTCTAACGTCGTAAGTATTTTTTTTTAAATTTGGATTAATGTCAAAATCGAAATATTCTTTATACAAATAGGCTGTTACAAGCACTTCCTGGATACGATGAGCCAATCGATATAAAAGTGTGTGTGCAAGAGATCTGGGGAGAGCTCGATTAATTTTTGACAACATAATATGCTGATACTGGTGGGAGGGAATATCACGTAAGAGCATGAGGACCCTCCGAAGGGCAAGTACGCAAAAAATTCAGGTGCTGCTTGGCACCCAGTTGCTTTCTGACTACCCCCCACCTGGGATAAAGCGTGAACCTAAAAAAAGCGACAGCAACTCGAAAGACAGTACTGCTAAGAGGAGCCAGCTAGTAACTCAGTTGTTGCTCTTTTCAAAAACTGTAGAATGACTATGATAATAATTTTAGTTTCCTTAATGAGCATCAAAAACATTTAAATCCACACTTTAACATCAGTATTCAATGATAGGTTTTAATAATCATTTAAAACAAAAGTATTTTTGCAGTTTCAATTGTAAGACAAAGTGAAGCGTTCCGACATTAACGCGTAATGTCTTGAATTCGGTTAGCAACTGGAGAATGGAGTGTCTTGACACTAGGTTCACTGACTATCTATCTGTGCGGGATAAAGCGCTTTTTGGTTTTGTTTTTGCTATTCGTTACTTTTTGCAAATTTGAGACGCCTATAGGTAATAGCCAGGGTAGACAGAAAGTACGTAGTATCAAGACATTCCGTACTTCGTGTTCCACCGGATTCAAGATATTGCGTGTTGAGTGGTGGAACTCAACGCTGCAATTAGTTTAGTTACATATAAATTATGACTTGATACTCATAACGTAACTATTGGCAGGTTATTAATCAGAAGATGTCGGAACGAGAAACAATACGCAGAAGTAAATCAATGGAAAGTGAAACAATAGAAGGTAAATATAGGCATAATAATAATATTATAATAAGCCGTAAGGCTTAGTATAATGTCTGAAAATTCAGGCAGAAAGTGAGATTGGATTGTTTTGACATTAGGTTCTATCTGAATACCCTGTTGTGCTTGATAAAGTGATAAAGTATGACGTTAAGAAAAATTTACAAGCGCTCAGTTTTTAATATGTGCCAAAGTTTTAAAAATCATTCTCTCGAGTTGGAATCGAATCCACAACCAATCTCGTTTACAGTCAAATGCTGTCCCACTGCGCCATAACCGGCCTCAACTCGCATCCCACTTAATATTTAAATATCTTAAACTATTGTATTTTTTCATAATCAATATCAAAACAGGAAAAAACAAGACATTCAAAACAGTATTAGACGTGTTACTGGATTTACAAGAAGTAGATCCTAACATGGACGAAACGCAAATAAGATCAGAAGTTCACACAATCATTGTGGGTGGACAAGAGACGGTGGCCACGACACTCGCCTACGCAATGCTAATGTTGGGATGCCACTTGAATGTACAAGAGAAACTGTTTAAGGAGTAAGTTAGTTATTTTTTGTTTTGGTTGTATGAAAGAACATATATTTAGATATTACAGTGTTTTGAAATTGGAAGAATGAATGAGACCGGTCGTGGCGCAGTGAGCGTCTGCCTGTAAACGGGGTCAGTTGTGGGTTCGATCCCCAGTCGGGGGAGTGATTTTATTTAATTATTTTCACTGCCTCGCTCTGGTAAAAGTGCTGCGTTGAGTTCCACCACTCAACACGTAATGTCTCGAATTCGGTGGAAAGCGAAGTACGGAGTGTCTTAACACTAGGTACATTCTGTTTACCCCGCTGTCCGGGATAAAAGTAATAATTTTAATTTTAATTTTAATATATATAACATAATATATATATATATATAAATATATATATATATATATATATATATATATATATATATATATATATATATATATATATATATATATATATATATATATTAAATTTTAGAGTCAAGCAAGTGTTTGGAAATAAGTCGTATATTCTCAAAGAGGATTTATGTAATCTCGTGTATTGCGAGGCGGTGATTCAAGAAACATTGCGATTATTCCCACCCATACCAGTGGTAACAAGACATGCTGATAGAGACTTGCAAATTAGTAAGTATTATTTTACTATATCCATAATAGCGCAGTGGTATAACGTGACCGTACATGGAATAGTTGTGGGTTCGATAAACACTTGAGGCATTTACTTTCAAATATAATAAGAATGTAGTCCTTATAATCTTATAAAAGGTTAGCTATGGTTGGATTTTCCGCCCGCTTGGAATTTGAAATATCTAGATTTATTTTATAATTTTGAAATAAAAATATTCTTAAGTTATTCCTATAATAAGGAATTCGGCTAGTGAAAGTTCCGTCAAAATCGGCCCAGCCGTTTCAAAGGTTAGTCAAAACAGACCCAAACCTTAAAAAAATATTTTGGTATTTATGGTGTGTACAAATACATATATTTAGTTACAATGATTAATTATAATATTACAAACAGATACACCAATTTCATTAATTTATTTAGATATATATACAATTTAGTCATTAAGGTAACTACTATAGTTATACTTACGTATATTTATGTTAAACTAAATTTTTAACGAAACTAATTCTAAGAATAAGTCCGGTGGCGATATACTCAAGGAAGTTATACTGTTTTGATCATTCCGCTGTGAAAAGACAAGACAAACGTGGTGTTGAGTTACGTCATTCACTTTCATACTAGGTTTAATCTGACTACCCTGCTATGCGGAACAAAGCTAATAAGCATTCAGATTACTGGCGAATGCCATGACGAGTATTTTATAATTATATATTATACAACCTTGATTCTATTTTTGTACTGTTGTAAAGTATTATTTAATGAAATATGTGATTATTTGATTTGATTGCACTAAGTGCGGTGTTTAAATCCGTCTCAATCGTGTAATCTCTTGACATTAATGAATATAAAGTTCAGGACGTCGACTATTCCTTTCCTCTACTCGGGGGTGTGGTTATATTAAAATTATTCTCATTTCCTGGGTGTGGTAACAGAAAGTGAGCGTTGAGTTCTGCCGCTCAACAAGCAATGTCTCGCATTGAGCGGAAAGCGAAGTACGGAGTGTCTTGACACTAGCTACTTTCTGTCTACATATGAAGTGAAGTGAAGCTAAAATGATTTAATTTGTGCAGTTTGTGGGGATGTATGTATGTTTGTTTTACTTTTACTAAAAAACTACTGGACATAACTAGATGAAACTTTACAGTAATCTAGGTTATACATAAGGATATGTTATCCTACGCTTACAATTAAAGTGACTTTGTCTAACTTGGTCATGAAGATGATATAAATATGAATAGAATAAAAAGTAACTTAGTAAACTTTTAAATAAGTCGTATAAGGAATGAATTTTATTTTTATTTGATTTGATGACGTCATAATCAAACATTTTTATATTTTTAGTATTGTTGAATGTGGATTCACAATTAGGATAAGTTGACATTTCTAGAAAGGTATACAAATTTGAACGTAGTGGGGTTCCATTCCTCGTCACTTTTTGGACGGTTGTATTTACCTTCAACTTTGAATCCCAAATAGCAGAGAAGACAGAAAAGCCAAGACACTCCGTACAATTGGAGACGGACCTCAAAGCCACGCTTGGTTTTAGCAGAGTGGAGAAATGAAAATAATTTAAGTATAATCATTCCTAAGAAGATGTATGAATGTGATGACGCCTCTGTCTCGAGCGACAGCAATATGCTGAGTCTTGATGTAGCAGATGGCGAAATCGGTATAAAAGAAGTAGAGAATGCTATACGAATTCTGAAATGTGGTAAGGCAGCGGGAGCAGATGGAGTTACTGCAGAGATGATCAAATATGGTGGGCCGCGCATCTTGGACCTGTTCTTTTTTCTATAGAATTTATGCCGGAAAAAGAGAGAGGTCCCGGATAATTGGCGAGGCGCAGTCATCATCCCTTTGTATAAAGGCATAGGTTCACAGATAGACTGTGCAAGCTATAGGGCTATTAGTTTGATTAGCTTGGGCAGTAAAATTTATGCTAAAATTCTAGCGAGAAGAATGCAAGAGAGATCCGAAAGGCTTTTATGGGATGCTCAAGAAGGATTTAGACCTGGAAGAGGGTGCATGGATCAGGTCTTTTCTCTCCGCATGATCACGGAAAAGTTTTTGGCTTTAAACCAGAAAATTTTCTATGCTTTTGCGGATTTAGAAAAAGCATTTGACAGGGTTGTAAGAAAGAGGTTATGGGAGATACTGCCCCGGTACAATGTGAGCGGATCCTTGTTGCAGGCTGTAAAATCTCTTTATCGAGATCACTCAGCCTATGTACGAGTAGGAGCTGGAATGTCGCTTCAGTTTGATATTCAATTGGGTGTCAAACTGGGCTGCGCCGTATCAGCTTAGCTGTTCAATTTGTATTTGGATAGTTGTCTCCAAGGAGTGAAAGTTGGTGATTTGACAGTAAACTGTCTGCTGTACGCAGATGATGCAGTGCTAATTGCATCATCAGAATGCGAGTTACAGGCATTGGTCACCACTCTGAAAGAAGGGTGTGAAAGTAATGGTCTAAACCTAAATGCGAGTAAAACTAAGATACTTGTATTTGAAAGAGACGAAGAAAGAACGGAATGCAAGATTATGTTAGATAGAAAGATATTAAAACAAGTGAATGAGGTGATATATCTGGGAAGTAGAGATGGAAGATACGAAATGGATGTGGAAAGGCTTATTGCTGCCGGTAACAGGGTTAAGGGTGCTCTTGCTGCATTGATGCGACGGCAAAACGTCAGCGCACCTGCACGTGTTGCCGTTCACAATGCAGTACTGATACCGACGTTGTTATACAGCAGCAAAACGTGGGTGTGTCAAAAGAAGAATGAAAGAAAGATGAATGCAGTAGAGATGAGATCTCTTCGTCGGATATGCGGAGTCAGTTTAACTGACCGTTTGTGCAGCGAGGAGGTACGCAGAATGGCATGTGTAAGCGTGAATTTCACAGTAAGAATGAAGAAGAACGTGCTCAGGTGGTTTGGGCACGTGGAAAGAATGAGCGATGAAAGAATGGTAAGAAAGATTTATGAAGCCAAGGTGAGTGGTACGAGAGGTATGGTACTTCGAAAACACAGTATCGAAGATACTGTAGGAAGGTCATGTAAAAAGTATGAGGACCCCCCGAAGAGCATGCATGAAGAGGATAATGACTGTGGACGAGGAGAAAAAGGTATGCAAGGACCGTAGCGTTTGGCGCTCCGTGCTCTATGACTACTCCACCAGGGATAGAGCGTGAAGTTAAAAAAAAATTATTCCTTCGAATGGAAATCGAACCCTCTACCGGTCCCTCAATACGCTATCCCACTGTGTCACGACGTTAATTTAAATATTTATTTAATATTTCAGAATCGTGTGTTATTCCAAAAGGCACACTGTGTTCTCTCTCTTTATATAGCGCGGGTAGATCTCGACGTGCTTGGGGAAAGGACGCTGACGACTTCATACCTGAGCGCTGGCTTCAACCACGTTTTAGTAACAATCCAGCCTTTATGCCGTTCAGTGTTGGAAGACGAGCGTGTATTGGTATGTTTAAAAGTGAATCATAATATGTAGGAAGTACTTAGATATTTTTATTAATTTAATATATTTCTAATATGTTTAATATTTAAAAAAAACTTAGTTTTTCCGCTATGTTTTTTCTTTTCACGAAAATGCGTACGAAAGAGTATAAAATTTGGCACAGTTATACTTTATATTTAATATATCTTTATATATAAAATTCCCTACTATACGATCACTTACTATGAAAATTAAGTGAACGGAGTAGTACGAAGCACACTTAAAATTTCCATGGATAAAACGTGCGAAAATTTAGTGTTTTTTTTATATATATAATAATATTTTAATATAATATATATTAAATTAATAAAATACTTAACACTACTTTGCGTTTGACATATACGTTGCTAAGGTTATATTTCTTTTACGCGATACTCATCCCCTAGTACATATAAATAGTAAATATATTTTTTTATAGTTATGCTTCGTACTAATTCATATTTATAGTTATAACTAAACAAAAATATACAAACTGTATATATTAAAATAATAATAATGTAAAATATACAGGTAAAAGATATGCAATGGCGATCCTGAAGACGCTGCTAGCTCATTGCGTAAAAAACCTAGTTTTTGTATCGGACGCTGAAAGATTGGAGTTTCAGATGGACGTTGGCTTGAGAGCTATAAAGGGTAATCTATTACAAGTGAAGCTAAGAAATTGAGGCTATTATAATACTTTACTATTGATTACATGTGTATTATATATATGTAGCTTTACGGATTTATCCCGCATAATAGATAAGATAGGGAGTGACTAGTGGGTAGGGTAGGAATTACCTAGTAGGCGCTGATTGTGGCGTAGTGAGACAGCGTCTGACTATAAACGCGATCGGCTGTGAGTTCGATTCCCACTCGGGGGAGTGATTATATTTAAATTATTTTTACTTCCTCGCTCTAGTAAGACAAAGCCACGTTCAGTTCCGTCACTCAACACGCAATATCTCGAATTTGACGAAAAGTGAAGTACGGAGTATCTTCAAACTAGGTATTTCCTGTCTACCCTGTTATTCGGGATATATGCGTGAAGCTATACACACGTGATAATTTGTTATAAAAGGTATATTAACATAAAGTTAAGTCACAAACATACATACGTACATACATCCTGATAAGTTTTGACATTCGTAGTATTAATAGGATAATTTTTATTATTATATATAAAGGCCTTCCCATATTCACGTCTGTTAGTTGGGTCGGTATAATCTGTGTAGTAGTGGTAATTGGTCGGCGTTATGTTTTTGGCATTTAACGTTACAACGTCGATGGTGTCCAGATTTATTTAGCTATTTTGCAAAATTAAAATGATCTACCTTCTTATAAATTTAATTATTGTGGGCGGAGTGGTAATGAAAGGGATCTGGTAGGGGCTGCGAGTGGCCTTTAGATTCGTCATCTGGCTATCTAATTAAAAATGTCAAACAGTGTGGTTTATCATATACAATAATATTGTAAACTGTAAATTGTATAACTTGATATGATAAATTGTAATAATAATATCTCGTGAAATAATAAATAAAATGGGTAACGATTTTTATTGTTTTATTTGTGTGAGACAAGAAAAATACACATACATTTACACACATATATGGTATACTAAGAATTGTAACATTTTGCAGTGATTATTGAAATAAGAATTAAAGAACTACATTCAAATAGTATTTTCTTTAATATGAATATTTTAGTCGGCGTTAAGTTTCGCCAATTGATTCTTGACTATCTTAACACTGATTTCCTTCTGACTTGCGAGAAAAGCGAGAAGCGCAAATATGGTTGGTATTAGTTATTCTGTTCTTCTATTCTTTATCTTTAGTAACTGTAGACTGTAGCGTCGTATACGCAGAATAAGTAGATCTTATCACGGACATTAGAAACGGGTAACTCAACACAGCTATGCCACCGGCTGACAGCGTCAAAGTCTTCTGGGAATTCCTTATCATCAACAGAATCGTTTTCTGATTAGCCACATCAAAGTTTTCCCATTCACAACTATATAAGGCTTTTTCGAAAACAACACTCGCCTCCAACAGTCTCTGACCGATCAAGCAATCCAAAAATATCTGATCAAACGTATAGGGCAGTTGTACGTAGGTGTTCTCCAAGCCGCCCAACAATTCCGCTACGATTGCGAAGAATAGAAACATGAACTCGATGATGTATATAATTCTGAATTTGTTTTCTACGTTATTTCTGAGTTTTACGTTCATTATGTGGAACTTAATGACATCTCTTAAACGGTTCTTGATGAATACATTCTTGACGATATTTTCTGCTTTTAAACTATTTATATTGGTATTAATTCTAATAGCCTTTTTGAAGAATATTCCACTGTCCTGCCATAGATTGAGCAGTTCCTCACTCAGGGCTAGCATTTGAGCCTCTATGTAACCCACTACAACTACCATGAAGGCGACTATAACAGCTAAACTGAAAACTCCGATGATTATAGCCGGTATCATTAGCATTGTTGCTATTTCATAATTTGGTGATTCTAGCATTGGTTCTAGACCTTTAAGAAAAAGATTATATTTTATCTTAATGTGAGATAAAGATAAAAAAATACTACTTGAGGATGCAGAGGCCATTGCACAATGAGACTGTTCTGCGTCTGACTCCTCTCGATGAATTATTATAAATATAATTAATATCTGTTTTTATTTCTTTGCTTTGGTAAGAAAAATAATGTTTTGTCTTACCAGAGAAGAGAAATGAAAATAAATTGGTAATAAGAGGCGAAATACATTCAACTGCGCGTCTTCACTACTCTGCTATACGGGATAAAACACGAAGCTGTGTTTTTTCATTACTTGAGTTTGGGAGAGCACGAGGCTAGCTGTTGGTCTTTCATACATTTTGTTGGATAGGTTGGAACAGATCTCTTCTGGTAATTAGTCCATTCTTGTATAATAAATATTTTCTTTTTCGTTAAAATCCATTAAAACGTGCAATGGTAAGTATGTGCAAGAGACAATGTACTTAACAATGTACTTAACAACTAATAAGCATAAATACTTTTTTACCATAAATAACGTACAGATCTTCAGTCAAATGGCGTCCGGGTATCAAAAATGGCATTATGATATAAACTGTACCGTTCACCATGAAAGTTATACAAATGATAAGAGCTCTTCTCTTCACGACTCTTAGATTCTTTTTGATATTCGCAGCAAAACGTGTGTTAGGTATCACAAGACGATCATACTTTATGTATTCACTTACCAAGTTTCTTACTGTTGTTCTGCAATTGAATTTAAGGAGTATATATTTTAGTCCTAACTTTTTTTAAGACACTAAGTACCTAGTAGTAAGAGACTCCATACTTCACTAGTTAGCGAAGTTAGTCCTAACTATTGTATTGTATTGGGATATAGTTTTACTTTTGAGGTCATGAGACTTGTGGGCTCGATGGAGGATGCGCAGGGAATGATTATATTTCATTTATTTTTGATTCTCCGCTCTGGTAAGACAAAGCACGGCGTTCAGTTCCACCATTCATCATGTAATGTTCTACCATTCATCATGTCATTTTGCGGTTCGGTATAGAACGGAGTATCTTAACAATAGGTTCTATTTGAATATACTGCTAAGGCTTTTAAGTTTACTTTTAACAATTTGCTATCAACATTTTAAAAAGATCTTACTCATATAGTTTTATATAAAAGAACTTGATGATCGCTGAAGCGCTGCACATTCCCAGTGACACTTCTAAGAAACAAATCGTTAAGTCACTCATTTCGGGACACCGGAACAAAACGAACCATAGCATTGAAAATATGTACACGTAGATATAGAAAGCCCCCGCTAGTATATTACATATGTACACGATCAAAGGAATTGCTGAAATATATTTTTTTTAAAATGAATAGCTATTGACCTAAGCGTAGGCTAACCAGGCTAATATTTTAGGTATTTTTCTTCCAATTTTAATGATCAAACGGGTTATTATAATTTTGTACTGATTCCGTTTTAGGTGAAATGTGTGACTTCACCGCACTGTAAATAATATGAAAAGATTATTTTATCGTTTTTTTTATTATAATCAGTGTTTCTATCGAATCTAACTTTCTATCTAAACCGCTGACGTAAAAAGCTACATTAAAACTTACAATATTTCAATAATTTAATAATTAAAATAATTAAAAACCTAAATATATTTAACAACTAAGTTCATAACTGCTTTATGGCTTTTAACATCTATCGTTTTCTTAAAGCTTCACGCTATTATCCCGCATAGCAGGGAAGACAGAGAGTACCTAGAGTCAAGACACTCCGTACTACGCTTTCCACCGAATCTTGCGTGTCGAGTGGTTAAACTCATCACCGCACTTTGTCTTACCAGAACGTGGAAGTGAAAATATGTAAATGTAATCACTTCCGCAAGTTGGGATCGAACCCACAACCGAACGCGTTTACAGTCAGACTTTGTCCTAAACCTCTGTTGTTTTCTTTTTTCAGAAATTTTATATATTCAGTGACATTCGGCTCCATATGACTAATATATTGAGGTAAAATTTGTCAAAACCGGTTCACATGTTTAGCAGTTACAAGGGAACAAAGAGACGGACATATACTTATATACTTACATACACAGTAAACACATGACCCTCCTTTTGGCAGTCGGGTAAAAATGAGCTTACTGACAAAAATTTATCAAACATTTCAATTTTTTACGTGAACGAAAATTCGGAAATTTCTTTAAACAAATATACTACTTACGCTTTATATTGTTCTCATCTATATTAATAGTTAATCCCTTGAATAGAATACCAATATTTTCTACTATAGTTCGCAAGTCACTGTGATCGAGTCCTAATTTTCCGAAAATGCCCATATCGGTATTTCTATTAAAATAAAGTAAGTTAAATAATTACTATGATTACATTAATAAGATTAAAATGATTGTTTCTTCGTATGAAGATATAAAAAATGGAAAGACAGATATTTTTAGTACATATATTTTAGTAATTATATTCACATGCTTTTAGAGTACTTTAAATTATAAGCTAAGAGAGAAATCCTCCGAACCTCCAAGAGACTACATACAAACGACTGATGAGATCTTTCAAATTGTTCGTCTCTAAGCATAAGATTCATAACTGTAAAGGCGATCGGTTGTGGATTCGATTCGCACTCGGGGGAGTGATTATTTTTAAATTATTCTTACTTTCTCGCTCTGGTAAGGCAAAATGCGGCGTTGAGTTTCGCCACTAAAGGTTGCGTGAAATATTTTTCTAGTTTTTTCTTGTTACTAGAGTAGTCCTAACGAATAAAAGCAAAAAAAATTGAGACTTGCGGACATATACATATATATAAATTAGTAATTACTATGAATATATACAATATATTACCAATTATTAATATTATTAAAATATAATATGTTCGACTTTCCACTACGGAGAAGCTTTATTCTCTTGAAATACAATTGCAATATTAACAGTAGGAAAGACTTCGCTGGCTTATACATTAATATAAAGAACGGTTTAATTTCTATCACTTAGAATAAACTATTAGAGTACGAGTGACACTGAAATTGCTAAATTGGTCTTAATTGTCATATGAAAAGTAGTTTTAATTTTTTTTTTATCAAAGCCTTGAGATGGCTTACTGTTGGCTCAGTGGTACTGTCTTATATATAAATGAATATTTAATAAAGATATTACGAAATAAAGATGTCAGTGTAGGTGCGGTCAAATTTGGATGTGGTTTTGGGTTCGATCCCCACTCGGTGGAATGATATTTCAATTATTTTCACATGCCTACTCTAAAAGAGCAAAACACGGCGTTGAACTCTGCCATTTAATGTCACATCTCGAAATTAGGCCAAAAATGGACAACAGAGTGTTTTGACTAGATTCTTCGTAGTTTTTATAAACAAATTAAAGTTAGTGGTATAACGTAGTTGCAATACGTTTTTCTGTGTATGATTGATTGATACTTATAATTGAAACATTTTATATTGAAAATATCTCTTCCTCCAAGTTCATTTGACAAGGTGTGGTGTTAAGTTTCCCAATTAATGTATTAGGAATTAGAGGAGTGATTGTAAATTGCAGCTACTTTTACCGTTTGGAATTTAACACCTTTGGATTTGTATAATAATCCTAAAATAAAAGTAAGACTGTTAACATCAGTCCAGCCATTCCAGAGATTAGCTGGAACAAATAGATGCACAGACAAAAACTAAAAAAAACTTATTTTGGTTCACGTACCGTGTGTATATATGAACTTAGTAAAAAGCGGTTATTTCAATATTACAAAGAGACGCTCAAATTATATTTATTTATTTATAATGATACGCTACGACATCGCGCCTCCAGCTCGCCGGTCGCAAGGCAAGGCCCTTCCTTGTGACTCGCAATACCCCCTCAAACGACCAGGTAGTGGTTCTCTCCCAAACTCTCCTTCTCAGGTGTCACTGCAAAGACCGTGTTGATCGTCAATAGCATTTCTTGAAATTAGAAAAAATATTTATATATTTTTTTACAAACATCCATACTTCCTTTCATGTTTTGCTATACTAATATAAACGTCAATCAAAATGTGCCGTCATTATTAAAATAAAAGTAGCTATAATTATACAATTTTCATACTAAAACTATCACCTTCGATTTTCCAGTTGTTTACAAATAAAGTTAACGCTATAATGCCTCAGTGTCTAATATGTGAGTTCAAACTTCTAATTTTGGGTCATGAGCAAAGAAAATTTGAAAGAAAAGTTGTAGGAAGTGATAAAAGTTTAAATGAGGACAATTTTGGTAATCTTCATATTGTTGTGAGTTTAACTCGGAGGAATGTCTATTGCAAAATATTTTCGTTTTCCTGTTGTGGTTGGATAAAGCGGCGTTAGGTTATGATATCCACAATTAGCTACTTTGTAATGAAAAAGAGTTTAAAAATAATAATAAAACAAATATAAATTCATATTATAAAAGAACAAAAGCTTTTAACTCGAATTTAAGACTTTACGTCTTAAGTGGTGGAACCTACCGCTGCGCTTTTCTATATATGTTAATGCAAAATAATGAAAAAAAGACTGCTTTTCGCTTCATTTGGCATAGCAGGAGAGTCAGAGACAACCTAGTGTCAAAGTACTCCGTTGACTACTTTCCGCAAGAAATTGAGACATTGTGTAGGTGAGCTTAACGTCGTGCTTTGTCTTACCAGAGCTAGGAAATTCGAATAATTTTAATACAATCATGCCGCCGACTGGTAATCGAATTACAAGACACTTAGCACTTGCAGTCGGACGCTGTTTCGCTTCCCCACGATGACCTTTAAATAATAAAAGATAATAAAATAAATAGTATTTTAAATGTGTGGTTAAAGGGAAATGAATATTTAAAAAAATATATAATTTTTTAAAATAATTAGAACAGGGTAAAAAAAATTAAAAAATAATAAATTTGTAGCTAATATAATATAAAGGTAAGCCCATAGAGAGGTTTCGTTAGGTTTTTATAAACGCTTGTTAACGTAATGAGGCGAGCAAACATTGACTAGAAATTTTGTTTCCAGTGTCAGCAGACTTAAGAGCTTTTCTATAAGTATGTATATATATTTAATTATTATTTTCTATCTGTATCACAAGATACTTGATTTGTTTTTTTTAAGAATAACTTAATATCTCAAAATAAATATTTAACATTATAACAGATTTTTTTATTTTATCAAGAGCTATCTTATATATATCGAAAAATTATTTTGGTATTTTTATTTACCACTACAGTGTTAAAATTTAATGGTTTTGATTTCGAGCTAGTTACGGCTCTATGGAATTTAAAATTTCAGGATTTTTATTTCATTATTTTAAAATAAATGTAGTTCGGTGTATACAAACATATGCATTTACTATTTATTTATTTGGATTCACACTTTTATCCCGAATAGCATAAGCAGGGAAAACGGAAAGTACCTAGTGTCAACATACTCCATACTCCACTTTCGTAACGTAACTCAATGTGGCGTAACTCAACGTTACGCTTTGTCTTACCACAGCGAGCAAATTAAAATAATTTAAATGTGATAAAGTAAATGCAATTATTTGAATATTACAAACACACTCCATCTTTATTCATTTGTATATTTAAACTTTGAATTTAATTTGTTTACATTTATGAAAACAATTAATTTCTATTCTTGTTCTTGCAACACATATTAAATGAGAAGTGAGGAAGGAAGAGCTCTAAACTCAAATAATGTTATTCAAAGTAAGAAGTGTACACTTCATGTCTTGAACGTCAATTAATTAAGCACACTAAATACTTGATTGACGATCATCAGCGGAGGTTCGAGACCTACAGAGGGTGCCTCAAACACCTTGCAATTTCACTATCTTCCTTCTTGAGACCAAAGGGCAAGCAGCATTCAAGTATGCGTTTAGTTTAATTCTCTTAAATAATAAAAACCTAAAGGACTAAAATATATTTTTTGTAATATTATTTTCATAGCTCAGCAAACAAATCATGACGCTGAGTTTCCAACTCAACACTCAACGTCCCGAATTCGGGCGGAAAGCGGAGTGTCTTCATACTAGTTTCTCTCTGTCTACTCTGCTATGGGATAAAGTGTGAAGCTGTAAAAAAAAGAATTAGTGTTGTACCACCTACTTCCTGTATTGTTTTGAACAGGACATGCATATTTCTTCGACACTAATAATAACCAGAATAAATTTCGCAGCTGAAAACTAAATGTGATGTAAAACTTGTAATTGTGGGTCATCAGCAAAAGAACATTTGAAAGGGAAGTTGTAGGAAGTGATAAAAGTTTAAATGAGGACAGTTTTGGTAATCTTCACATTATTTGCAGGCAAGGGAATTTATTTTGATATATATTTTTATCTAAATTTGTTTGTAATTGCAGTGATAATTTCAAGTACTACTTATTAAGGAGTGTAATTTTTTAACAATTAAACTATTTTAACTTTCGATCGTGGTGCAGTGGGACAGCATCTAACTGTAAATGCGATCGATTGTGGGTTCGATTCCCAGCCAAGGGAATATTTAAATTATTTTCATGTCATCGATCTGATAAAACAAATGGCGGTGTTAAGTTTGCCACTCAACACACAATGGCTGGAATTCAGTGGAAAGCGGAGTATGAAGTGTCTATTTCCTATCTACTTTGCAATGCGAGATAAAAGCGTGAAGTTAAAAAAAATATTAAATCCGTTAAACAATGGGTTTTATGTTTATATTTAATTTAATATATTTTTATGATGATGATTATTTTAGAAAATGTGTGCTAATATATATATATATATATATATATATATATATATATATATATATATATATATATATATATATATATATAGGTAAAAATAACGCGGACGAAGGAGTACGAAATTTAGCACTGTCATAGTTTAAAATGTATCATAATTATGATGTATGTACTAACGAATACCAAACTATACAAAACGAAACGCAACTCTATAGAGTGTTAATTTTTTTATTTTAGTTATTTTATTTTTCTTTCTAGATAAACTGTACGCGGCATCGTTGCACTTAGAAAACATTTGAATTGCATTGGAAATATAATTGACTTCTGCCTTTGAAACGGTAACTGAATTGGCATTGAAACTCACTTTAGTAAACACCTGCGCTGTTATGTACGTTACATCAAGGAATCTAAACAAGTCATCCTTTTTACATTGTTTTACGTCAAAATGGGAAAGACTCACAGTAAAAAAATGAAAACACATTAAAATATTCATTTATTATATATTGTTAAAATCAGAATGTAAGATTATTTATTTTATAATTCTAAAACAAAAGTAGCTAAAGTTACGTCATAGTACATCACATATCTGCGACTGAAAGTGCCATCAAAATCGGTCCAGCTCTTTTAGCTGGAACAAACAGATAAATAGAGACGCAATAAATATGTTTTAGGATTTAGCCACAAATGTATAGTTTTCAGATTATTTCTTGTTCAGGAAATAAAAATATTCATTTATTATTTAGTGTTAGTACTATCTGTAGATACTATCTATAAGTGCCCTATAAATTTCCATTCCCTTTAAAATGTCAATTAAGCGTTTTTGCGTTATAAAAAGCCGTATATCTTTTAAGCAAATGTAGAAACACAATTTTTCAGAATATCGAGGGGCTGTAGGAGCGTATGGTCTGAGTTTCAACTCGATATCTTTTAGCATTCCTAAGACAAAGGCTCTTGACAGGTTTTATTCTTAACAGGTAGAGAACCTTAAAAATTTAAATGTACATACTACAACAAAAACCTAAGAGATCTGATTTATAAAAAAAGTCTTTGTAAATATAATTACTTGTATGAATAATGAAGGGATTTTATTAAGGCCTATTATAATCATTATATTGAGCCAATTATTTTAATGACTTAATACTCCATTAAAAATATTAAAAAGAAAACCTATTTATTTAAATAATGTCATACACACGCTGTGTACCTTCTCGTAGAATAGGTTCAGAGTGAGAGAGAACCTACTGTCAAGACAATACGTTCTTTATAAATAATAGTAAAAATAATAGAAATTGTAGTAATAGTAATATTTTAATATACTTACTAGAATACGGAAATTTGACTGAGAAATTCTATATTTTTCTATGTAATTTTCTATTATAGTTAAGAAAGAAAAATTGATCGCACAAAATAATATAGTTTTTAATGTTATATCTGTCATAAATTACACAGTTTTTTTCACAATTTTTTAAATTTTATTGTACGTCTTAACGAAAACTGCAAGTTTGACTTACATCCAACAGGCTGTTAGCCAAACTTGCAGTTTTCACTAAGACCATTCATTGCACCAGTTAGGCTTCATCAGGTATTGATATCAGGGTGATAGCAACGAAGGCTATTTCAATATTGGGACTAATACCTGAAATTATAGAGATACTAATAGGTAAGTTTTGATGAAAATTAATAGTTTTGCATTAAAATTTATATGGTACAAGCTATGCCCACGATATCATCCGCGTGGTTTTTAACATCTTTAGACCTTTGTTGTATAATTCTAAAATAAAAACAGTCTAAGATACTCCTTATTACATCAAATATTACGTAGAAATCAGTTAATCAGATGTATCAGATATTAGCCGGAACAAAAAGACAAATAGGCGGAAAAAAATTGTAAAATATTTTAATTTTGGTAAATGTATCGTGTATACATACATTTGTATTCAGTAAAAAACTGTTGTTGTTATAATGTTGTTGTCTATTAGTTAGCATAGATATTAAGACAGCTGTACATATGTATAAAATATTGTAGATTTATAGTTCTTCTATGTGCTAAATAGATTAATTCTATGACAAACACTGAGTGTGTTCGCGTGCAAAATTTTTAAAGTATTTCAATTTTGGTAGTAGAACTCATGGCTTAGCAGTCAGAGTGCTTGGACGGTCTCCAAGGGCACGGGCCCGAATTCCGCTGTGATCAAATTTTATAGGTTTTATCAAAAATGTTTTCTAATCCTAAGTGTGTAACACTTTAAAAATAGCAATCTCTCTTGTTAAACCGTTATTGTTTAATAATCTTCGAGTAAATCTCGCTACAGAGATGCTAATGATGTAAATAAGTTCTAACAAAACTTATATTTAAAACTTATATTAAATAATTTCGACGTAGCTTGTATTAGAACGCATGGTTTAGAGGTCACAGCGCTTAGACGGTTTCCAACAGGTGCGGGTTCGAATCCTGCTGCGTTCAAATTTTATACGTTTTTTCAAAAATATTTTTGATTCAATTTCAATTAAATTAAAGTTTGATTGAAGCGCCATTATCTGAGAACTCAACTGAGTATTTTATAATACTCAGTTGAGTTCTCAGATAATAAATATTTTTTAAAATTACTTTTACATATAAAACATCATAGGATAAATTTAGTCCCGGACATAAGCAAAAAGTTAGACCAAGCACGAGAGACACTTCAATCTAACTAACTGACCTGACTGATTAGAAAAATACAATTCACATTATTGAAGGAACTGAAACCCGTTAAGGTGCTTGATAGTAATAAGGAAACACATTTATTGCCATAAAAGAAAAAACATAAACACATTTACAAAATGAGTAAAAAGCAGTAGGAGAAACCTATGAAGTTACTATCGATGCTATCAAAAGTGTGCTTAAAGCATATTGAGGATTTACAGCGTCAGTTATACTTGATTCGAGAGTAGCCAAAAAGGCCTAAAAATTTGCAGGTTCCGAGAAATCTCCTATTTTTAAAAAAGCATTCCAAGTAGTAAGAAATCCACAGCAATGCTTAAGGTAATGCTAATTAATCTCAATCTCTATGAAGCTACATGACTTATGACTTACTAATGCAGGCCACACGGAAGCTAAAGTTGGATTTAATTATGATCTCAAAGCCTTGAAAATAGTTCTTGGATCTCAAATGTAGATAAGAAAGTTATCCTATGGGTTTATGAAACAAATTCTTTGCAAATCACTAGTATTTGGAATAGATGGAATCAATTTTTACAGTTGCTATGCTCCACCAAGCCTCTCAATAAAAAGATTTAACACTTTCCTTGATGACCTAGTAGAAGATGCCGATAGAAAACTTGACTGAGGAAAGAAGGAACTTATACCGTATTAAAGCAATCAAGGCCCAGTCCAAGGTGACTGGGTCTTGTTGGCCATGCAAGGGGATGCAAGATGCAAGGGGATGATGAGAGATGTAACGAGTATAGAATGATGGCTATTTATATGGGGTACATAAACCATAGGAATATGGATTCACGGTCTCACACGTAAAATTGAAACGTGGGCAAAACGAAAGCGTGGCGAGGCTGACTACTGTCTTACCCAGGTCACAGTTGTTACTGAGACTACTTGCACCGATTAAAATACGAAGATTGGAATGCCTAAACAGCAGTTGTATGACTGAAGACGCTGAGCATTTGTTTTTTGAAATATCCAAGCTACGAAAAAAACCCGCCATTCCTGGAATACTAGAGTTGTTAGACTCGTATTCCCTGAAAATATAATTTAATTAGTTAGTACCTTCGTTAGCAATCGCCTGGGAAGCAACCAGTGATTATATAAAGGATATTAAGCGACCT
This sequence comes from Dryadula phaetusa, assembly GCA_032432895.1. Classification (NCBI taxonomy): domain Eukaryota; kingdom Metazoa; phylum Arthropoda; class Insecta; order Lepidoptera; family Nymphalidae; genus Dryadula; species Dryadula phaetusa. The sequence goes on from JAOYRS010000054.1 coordinate 42,580, forward strand.
ACGTAGCAAAGAACAGACTCGAAAAGTTGTAACCTCATAAAATGAAACCACTTTAGAAGATAGATTATCGGCTAACTGGACAGTCCCCAGTGAAGTAATGCCTCGCGAAAATGCTACGGTGAATTGGATGTGAGAAAGTATGAGGGGTTCTGGTCTCTAGAGACTACCAACAGCCGAGATCAACATACGGGGTCACAGATCCAGACCTTAATGATACGAAAACGTATTTTTTGAACTCGCTGCGTTTAAATTCTTATGTATTATCTAAGTGTTTGAATAACACTTAAACCATGCTAAAATAAAAATTGATGTTCAAAATCTTTAGCTAATGATTTAAAATTTGATATTTCCGTATGTTTATATATTTTAGTTAGCCTGCATTGAGAAAATGTCTTTAAAACAAGAACAAAGCTCAAAACAAAACAAAATGAAATATAATAACAAGAGAGGTATCTGGGGGATCATTAAAACATTCGGAATGAAATATGACGATTTCCCAACAATTATGAACAATGTTCACATTTTGTTAAGACCTCTGACGATTGATATTTACGCAAACAGGAAATGTAAGTATTTTTTTAAGGTTCACGTTTATATCTTGCATAGCTGGATAGACAGAAAGTAGCTAGTGTCAAGAACCTCCTTACTCAGCTTTCCACCGAATTTGAGACTGCCCGTGTTAAGTGGAACCCAACGCCGCACTTTGTCTTGCAAGAGCGAGCAAATGAAAATGATTTAAATATAATCTTTTCTCCGATTAGGAATGTGTCTTTAACTTTTTATGTTAATAATAATATAAAAAAAATATTTAGGTAACATTATTTAAGAAAAAATTTAAATGACCTTATAAAATGTATATGAAATGCAAAGGATCATCCTTTTCTATTAACTATAACTGTGCCCATGATTCATACACCTCTGTCCGCGTGATTTTCTCACAAAATACTAAATTCTGTTTCAAGTATCAATATTTTGATATAATTATTCTTTTTTTTTAATTTACAGCGATTTCACTGGCCTTTTATATTTTAACTTCAATACTGTGTTTCTCTTACATCTACGAATGCATCATCTCAGTATTCTGGCTGGTGTTCGTTTACTACAATGGCACCGGTCGGTGGGATGCCATATGTATTGCTCTCTCCTTATTTTCTTGTACTGTCACTTGTGTCACAAAATTTTTCTACATGAAACTTTTTTCGTAAGTTATTTTGAATATTTTTTTATAAAGAGAAGGGAGATTTCTTTACATAGGTACTAACTTGTCTCTGACTGATCTCTCTGAAAGTGTGGGAAAAGTCGTGAATTATCGACTGTATTTTTAACCTCCTTCCTTTCTTTTTAAACGAGTGTTCTAGAAAGTGTTATAATTTTCAAAATTATTAATTAATTATATTCATTTTGGGGAAACTCATTGTAAAATCGCTTAGTTGTGGGTTCAATTTAAAATGGATGGATAAGATTTGATTACATTTAAATTATACTAACTTCCATGCCCTGAAAAAAGAGCAGCGTCGAGTTGCATCACCCAGCTTACAATAAAGTGTTACGACACTAAGTTCTATGTGGCTACTCTATTGTTCGGTGAAAAACATGAAAAAGAAACGAGGATATTGTTAATTTTGTAACTAATAGTTCTTTCTGTTTTAGAAAAGATGTAAAGGAGACAGTTCAAAAGTTTCACAAATGCGATGATCAAGTCATACAAGATACTAGATTTGGTAATAATCTTCGAAAGAGACTCAGAACGGTTAAGAAAAGAGCTGCAATAATATGGACTTCTTTAGTAGTGGACGGTATTATTTACTCAATGATACCTTATGTCACTCCTGGGCAGCAATTTTCTCTGGATTTTTTTTATATGTATGGTAAGTAATCTAAAATATAATTAAAATGCAAGTTTATAGTATTTTAAAAATTTTGTTATCATTAAAATATATAATAGTTTTAATATACCAATGAATTACTTTAACCCACATTCTGTGAATAGCGTTCTCACGTTTCATGTCACGGTCAGTTAAGATATAAGATTGAAGCCAAAAACTCCCTGTAACACTTTGAATTTCGTTTGGTAGAAGTAATAAAAATTATTTATATTAGGTGTAGGTTTGTTATCGTCCTCTCGATTGGTGAGTGCGACGGTAGAATACAAGGCGATCAACCCGAGGCTGCTCTGAGTTCTAGGTAGTGCAAGAGAGAATGAAAAACTAATTGTATGTGGTGTGGTGGTTGTATGTGATTGTTTGGAACCACACAAGATGATTATGAACGTGTGCTAGGCAAGTACATCTCTGAAGTATAAGTGAGTAAATGAGGCCGGTAAGCTCATATTGGAATTATGTAAGGAGAAGGATTTGTTTGTGGCAAACATGATGTTTGAACACAAACAGTTTAGTTTAGGTAGATGTCTCTTAGGTGTGAAACCAAGTGACATAGGAGTGAGATCAGATGATTTGACGGTTAATTGTCTGTTGTGCGCAGATGATCCAGTGCTTATTAGATCATCGGAATGCGATTTACAGGCATTTTGAAAGAAGCCGTATTTCTGCCGATAAAAAGGTTAACGGTGCCCTGGCTACATTGATGCGACGACAAAACGTCAGCGTACCTGCACAAAGAAAGATGAATGTTGAATGTTGTAAAATGCATTTTCTTCGCTGAATATGCGGAATTAGTATAGCTGATCGTACCGAAGCGAAGAGACTCGCTGAATGGCAGGCGTAGGCGTGAATGTTATTGTGAGAATGAAGAACACTATTAATGATAATGGAGGAAGTCATGTAAAAAGCATAAGGACTCCCTTAAGGACATGTTTGAGGAGGTTAATGGCTATGGACGAAGCGAAAACGGTATGCAGACACTGTAGGGAGTGGCGCTCCGTCCTTCCTGACCACCTCAGAAGAAAAAAAGCTTTAAAAAATCTTTGGGAAACAAAAAATTTGTAAAAATCTCTACTAATACTAATATGCTAACATACTTAGGCTTAGCGGCCAGAGCGCATGGACGGTTTCCGGCATGGGTTCGGATCACGCTGTGTTCAATTTTTTATACACTTTTTCAAAGGCTCTTTAAATAAAATTTCTTTTACAGTATAATTATATTATTTACAGGTTTATTGCCAATGGAAGAATCACCAAATTACGAAATAGCTACAATAATTAATACATTTAGTACAATGTTCTGTGTGTACACAATGGTTTGTGTAGCGGTATATGTCATAGTAATAGTTGGTTACACAGAAGCTCAAATGTACGCTCTTGGCGAAGAATTACTCAATGTTTGGCATGACAGCCAGAACTTCGTCTGTGCTACCAAACATAACATACAGAATAAAATTCACATTATAGATATAAAGGATAAAATAACACATGATTTCATAAGACTGCGTCTAAGAGATATTGTAAAATTTCACATTCTTAATATCAGGCTAGTCAAAGAGGTGGAACAAGAATTGCGGGCGACGTTTGCTTTTGAGTTCAGTATTATCGCTTTTTCTATAATTGTTGAACTCCTTGCTGGGTTGGAACACACGTTTCTACAATTACCATTTTCCTTAGTCCAAGTTTTCATGGATTGCTTGGCGGGACAGTGTCTAATAGATGCTTGCGAGTATTTCGAAAATGCCGTCTACAATTGTAAATGGGAAAATTTTAATATTCACAACCAAAAAACTGTACTGCTCATGTTGGGTACATCGCAAAGAACATTGATGATATCAGCTGGTGGAGTTGCTAAGATAAACTTCGAATCTCTAATGAGCATATTGAAGTCTACATATTCTGCGTATACAACGTTGAAATCTGTAATGAAGTAATGTTTTTTAAAGGCTTAAAAATAGAGAAAACAAATATTCTGTTAATGTTAATTAACAAATAAACAATAAATAACAAAATTGTAGCTTTTATTAATGTAAATAGTTACTTTTTTAATAAAAAAGGAGTTTCTCAAGAAAAACAAAATTCTCAGTAGAACTGCCTTACCAAAGTTGGAGACTTGGTGGCGGCGCTATGATCACATTACGATCATACGAGTATACCAATGTCTGTTTAAATAAAAGTAAAAGTATATTGTAAATGTTAGGAGCATAATTACTGAAATATGTAATGTTATAGTAAAAAATAAACATTTGTGTATCGTTTCACTTTTTGATTTTATAGTTTTGCCTCATTTAGTTTAAAACTATACCCTATTTAAGTTAGCTTGATCTTTTTGACACATGTAAGTTTAAAGTTTTCCAGGTCATGACTTAGCAATGACAAACATATTACTTTCTTAATTTATTGATTTTAAAATTAGTAAAATATTAAAAAAATACATATAACACAAAGGTCCCTCAAGATTCAAGCGTTATCCGAAAATTTTAAGACTTTTTATTGCTTCAAATTACAATTTATATAAAAACACTGAAAATAATGGACACTTGTACAATGTTACATCAGGATGGGACACAAATAACAGCCAGTAACTTTTACAAATATCGATTACAACAAGTTACGTTATGGTTGATGAACAGTTTGATTTTAGTTTATTATCGGGGTTAGTGGTTGGGATCTCTTTACTTGGTATTACTCTTTCTAGTAAACACATTAAAAAAATTTAGGACGATGATACTGCCCAATTATCCACAAAAGTACATTAAGAAAAAGGAGGAGAGACATCAGTCTCGCCTGGTGACCGCAAACAAACCAAGTGAACTAATACCTGGCTGACCTCGAGCTGATATGGGCACAAGACGATAGGTCAGTGAAATAAAAAAAAACCTTAGTAAATTCTTAAACATCTATTTCATCAATAGTATTATTTAAACAGTAATTTATTTCATTCATAGAAAACGTAGCACGCACCAATACATCTTCTCCCCTTAATGCAAACAAAGTGCTCCGTTTGTTGGAAGAAGCTTGTGGTCAAGTGATCGTTAAAAACTGGGCAAATGTAGTACGATACGTCAAATATCTAACTGGATGCACGTGCACTATGAGAATTATATTGAATACCAACTAAAAATGAATTTTGAGATCTGAATGAATCTTTACTGATGATGATATTGACTGTGCTCCTCTTCTTTAATAATAACTGTTCTAAGATAAAACTATTTTATTATGTAACTTTAATTTTCATCTACACGGTTATTTTTTAATTTCCCGTCACATTTAAAATGGTGGTTCCGACTATGAAATTAAACAAGTTTTTCAAAGAAACGGATCGAAAAGTGAAAAAAAAATCGACCCTCCCTCAGAAAATTGCTCGATCGATTTTGTATGGAATAACGTAATACGAAATAGGTACTTATTATGAACATTGACCTACCGTCGCCTATATATCCCATGTTTTATAATAACACATAATACACCAACACCCTCTTGTCACAGTCACAAGTGTTTTAAAATGTTATTTTTGGGCTACTTGATATTTTCTGTTTCCATCACTAGCCCGTCTGTCATTTTTGACAAGACAGTATTGTCACTATAAGATATATTAGGTATGTATATATACCTCAGTTCCACTTCTTCAGTTTTTTTAGCTTCACGCTTTTATCCCGCATAGCAGGGTAGGCAGAAAATACCTAGTGTCAAGACACTCCGTACTTCGCTTTCCACCGAATTCGAGACATTGCGTGTTGGGTGGTGGAACGTCTCAACGCCGTTGGGTGGTGGATCGCTCAACGCCGCTCTTTGTCTTTACCAGAGCGAGGTAAGGAAAATAATTTAAATATAATCACTCCCCCGAGTGGGGATCGAACCCACAACCGATTGTGCTTACAGTCAGACGCCGTCACACTACGGCACGACCGGCCTAAATAAAAATACCTAATGTGGGGCGTCGATAAAGTTCATATGGAGGCTAATATTTTTTTATAACAATACCTGATTTTTCAGCATTACCCTTTTATTCCGTATAGTAGGGTATACAAGAAGTACCTAGTGTCAAGATTTAATTTTTATTTGAAGTTTATTTGAAGTCTTATGAATATTTTTTGTATTAAGTATTATACATTTTAGCAGTCTGTGATTTAAGACAGATCCTCAATAAGATTTACGGTTATAGTTACGTTGGTTAGAAATAAAGCGTATACACATATTCAAATTCCTTTCGAGTGTGTTTTTCAGATCAATATTCATATTCGAACAGCAAGTATCACCGTAATCAATATTATTAAGCAGCAGGATAATAACTATCGGTTTCTTCAACACCGAAAAAGACCAGGTTGTATTTTTTTTCTCTTTCCATAATATTATTTTTTTTCTGGAGAGTTAATTTTGAGTTTTGTTTGACTTGACTGACGCTGTAATAAGATTTGATTTAATTTTTCATACAGCATAATCTCCATACTTTTGTCTATCGTTTTTTAAGTATACAACACTATTTGAATGGTAATAAAAGTTTTTGATACTGGCAACACTAGATATGTCAGTGTCTGTGACAACATTGTATGTTAATTGTCTTTTAAATTTTTCTTATAAAGTGCGGGTAGTACTATTTTGATAGTAAAAAAAACACTGACGTAACGGTAACTAAATAGCTATATAGGTTATAGTAATATATATGTTTATATATACGCAATGAATTAAATTAGTTAAAACGTTAAAATAATGAAGTTTATTTTATGTTTATTAAGTTTATTAGTTTAATATTAAAGTAATTAAAAATAATCAAAATGTTATAACTATTAAATTGAATGAATTGAAATATGTTTACAAATTACAACACGAGGTTTGTATTGGACCCATTTTTCAAACATGAAATATCGCAAAGTAATATTTAATTACTATAACAAAAATAATCATTTAACTTAGATGATCTATCATTAACAATTAAGACCGTGCAGTTACAACGTAAAATCTTGATTAATTTTAGCTAAAGGGAAGTAGGATAAACTAAGAAAAACGCCTTAGGCTTCTAATAAATTAATTTTACAATATTTAAATCTTTTTCATCTAATATAGAGATACACTTAATTTTGTATTCTTTTATAAAATATTGTTAGGAATAAAACTCATGAGAATTACAACCCTTGACAAAAAAGTTTATTTTCTCGATACTTTTTTAACGCTGTGCATATGTTAACTAAAATATATTTCTTCTAACTCCTTGCAATATTACAAAAAATCATTAATTAACTGTTACATGTATAAGTTACAAAGAAAATAATATAGTGGAATATAGTTTAAAAAATGATACCATTGTAGATAAAGGTATTTGTATAGTGTATCATTAATTTCATTAAATACGTAATGTGTTTGCGTGTGCGTTTGTGTGCGGGTGTGCGTTTGTGTGCGGGTGTGCATTTGTGTGCGGGTGTGTATATGACGTATTGTAAAAATATAGATCGCTCTTTATCACTTTTGCTGTTTAAAAAGGTACTACAATAAAACTGTAAATAAATATATAATTATATTTTAATACATATATGTTATTGTCAAAATTACTTTATTACGTTTAAACCTTCATAGGACGATCTGCGTGAAGGATGCAGTATAAGCGAAAAACCAAGATGAGCACCACAGATGCTACAATCTACTTAGTTGACATTACGTGACAGAAAAATACAATCCACATTAATGAAGAAACTGAAGCCAGTGATAGACGTGATGTGATGTAAAGATGAAGGTGCTTAATAGCTGTAAGGAACACATGTAGTATTGTGAAAATAAATATTTAAGTTAGTTAGTTTTGCCTTCACAAATATTTAGTGTATATTTTTTTATAGAAAAAGGAGGGCAGAGGGGCCACCTGACGGTAACTGGTCGCTAATGGATGTCCACAACATTAGAGCTATACATTCGTTGCTAAAAACTGTCGGAACCACTACACTCTGAGGGGAAAAAATGGGTAGGAATTGGGAAAGCTGGCTTACTTAACATCGAACCGAACATGTCATCAGATATTTGGCGGATTGTTTTTGTCATGACAGTAGTCGTGAGCCAGTCGGAGGATTAACTTCCTACCACAACAAATAAATATACCAAGGTAGTCAAAGAGTACCTAGAGTTAAGAAACTTCGTTTGCTGCCTAACAGCTTAACTTAAGACAGTGCGTGTTATGTAAAGTACTTCAACTCCGCGCTTTGTCTCCCAGAGCGAATCAATGTAAATAATTTAAATAGAAACATATACCCGCGTAGGATTCGAACGTATAACCAATCGTGCTTACATTCAGACACTGTCCCACTGCGCCACGATAGCTTGTGATGAAAGAGAGGGGGACGTCCAATTTGACTTACCAAAAGGACATTAGCAATCGATTGTTTAAATAATGACATGTACGCAGAACTCATAACTGCACCGTTTTTAAAGTCTTTACTATGTTTTATTTGACTTGTCGTATTAGTATGTCAGTGTGGGTCAAGTCTTGCAAGGCAAAATTGACCTACCAATGATTAAGTCTTATAGCCAAAATCAAATGTTCATTTAAAGTGCCTGTTTCTATGTTTGCAAGTTACCAGGGAAGAGATCGTTTAAAGCGAAAAAGCTATCTTATTGCTCGTTTCTGATTATTTCTTGTACGTCAATATTGGTATGTAATAATATTTTGTTGAGAATTTGTCGCTCTATTCACCACACGCTCATTATATAATACTTGTTTAACACTTTTTACCTTATGAAGAGTTACGAGATATTTTGCCTAAGTAATATGAAAAAAAAATTACGCCTATTTCGATTTTTGGGCGCTCCGATCACATTCTTATACATTATCTAAAAATGTTCTTCTCTTCCTAAGTGTTCGAAAAACACTTAAAACAAGTTAAATAAAATTTGATGTTCAAAAAAAATTCAATGTATTTTTATTGTATACGTATAGGTCTTTAAATTTGACATTTAGGTACGTTTACACATTCTAGTGAATCTACATTGAGAAAATGTCCTTAAAACAAGAACAGAGCTCTAAACAAAATAAAATGAAATATAATAACAAAATAGGTATCTGGGAGACCATTAAAACATTCGGAATGAAATATGACGACTTCCCAACAATTATGAACAATTTGTACATTTTGTTAAGAGGTCTGACGATTGATATATATGCAAGCAAAAAACGTAAGTAGTTTTTTTTACCCTTTTATTCCTCGTAGCAACGTAAGCAGGAAGTTCCTAGTGTCAATACACTCCGTACTCCGCTTTCTACCGAATTTGAGACAATGTGTTACGTGACGGAACTTATCACCGCACTTTATCTCAGTTTAGAGCGACTAGAGCGAAGAAATCAAAAGAATTTTAATGTAATCATTCCTCCCCACTAGGCGTTGAATCCACAAACGCGCGTTTACAGCCATACGCTGTCTCATTGCGCCATGACCGGCTTTAACGTAAGTTATTATATTTTATTAACAATATATAAAGAAGATTTAGGTAACTTTATTTAAGAGTAACTTTTCAAGTATCATAAAAAAAGTTATGAAATCATAAAAAAAGGTTAAGAACAAACAATTCTGCTTTCATTAATATTATTACTGATATAATTACTCTGTTTTTAAAATTACAGCGATCTCACTGATCTGTTACGTATTGACAACAATACTGTGTTTCTCCTACATTTATGAGTGCATCATCTCAGTGTTCTGGCTGGTGCTCGTTTACTACAACGGGACCGGTCAATGGGGTGCCATATGTATAAATCTTTCCTTATTCTCTTGTACTGTCACTTGTGTCACAAAATTTTTCTACATGAAACTTTTTTCGTAAGTTATTTGTTAATTTTTTGTAATATGCAAGGGAAAGGTCCTATTAGAGAGTCGTAAGTGGTAGATTTGCTCTAAGAGACCCCTGCAAGCCTTTAACCCCATAACTGTAACAGTTGTTCCATTTCATAATGCTCGTCCCCTAGGGGCAACGTGTACCAGTGCGTCCCCACTTGTGTGAGAAGTGAAGACAAACGCGACGTTGGGGACTGCCACTTAACACGACATATCTGAGACAGAGAGAGAGGCAGAGGACGGAGCTACAAATAGCTAAGTGAAATATAAGAGGACGGATGCAACAGAAGATGAATGAACTTTTTAGCTGTTATAACTGAGTCGCCTTCTGGGCTGGAGAGAACGAGGGTGTCAAAGTGTGAGTGTGTTAATATCTTCGAGATTAGTGAGTGCAACGACAGAATATTATGCGATCAACCCGAGGCTGCTCTAGATTTGCTTCAAAGTGGGGGTACCAAGCATATTCTTGTTAGGTTTCGGCTTATGCGACAGTATCCTCAGTACTATCAAGTGAACTAAAGGAGTTATAAGAGAGTGTAAAAGAAGCTCTAGGTAGTGTAAGGGAGAATGAAAACCTAATAATATGTAGTGATTTGAACGGATGTGTCGCACCTGTGTGTTAGACAAGTATGGTGATAAGAGAGTAAATGAGACTGATAAGCGCATTTTACAATTATGTAAGGAAAAGGATATGTTTGCCACAAGCAAACACGATGTTTGACCACAGACATATTCACACGTGTGTATACGTGGTAATGAATGGAAGAGAAAAGCATGACTTTTCTATTCCTTGGGGATCAGCGCATTCATAACCAAGTCATGGTCAGGTGTGTTTAACAGTTGCCAACTTGAGGACAGACCATTATCTATTTGTTGCTAGAATAAAGGGTCTGTTTGCAGCTTAGCACAGCTGTATCCAGGCTTTGAGATGAATAACCGGACAAGAAGCCGGAGCCTTCAAGATTCAATGATTAGAGAAAAATATGAAAAAAAGGCTTTCCAAGAAGCTAGACAGCTATGAAATAGGAAATTAAAGTGTTGAAGTATGTTGATTAAATTTTAGGAATTGTATTACTGAACCTGCTTTAGTAAAAATCGTGATAAATGATAGAAAGATGAAATAAAAGATGCCGTATGAATAGAAAAGCCTCGAGTAAGAAAAAGTATGAGAGAGACTAAGAAGGAAGAATATAAGTGGCAAAAATGCACCTGACGAAAGCACTGATAAAAATTGACGGATAACTTTCGGGAAAATACAGGTTCTGGCGATAATTTTTTGATTATACAAGGAAAATTTGTTCAAAAAGAATGAATTTCACCGTCCTAAGAAAGCACCCCAGTGCTTCCTAAGGTAAAAGGACGGTGAAATACTTAAACACAGATCACAGAAGAACACACGTTTTGCAAGGTTGGGCGAAATTTTACAAGGAGAGATACAATTGTTGGTGAGAGAAAAGAATGCAAGAGAGATCGAAAAGCTTTGGTAGGAGGTCCAAGGAGTATATAGACCTGGAATAGGGTGCATGCATTAGGTTTTTCTCTCCGCATTATCGCAAAAAGTTTGTGGCTGTAAATTATACGCTGTCACACTGCGCCATGCACGGCCTCAATTTTTTTTCACCGGCTTTAGTGAATTAAGATGGTTTGGGCACGTCGAGAAGATGAGTTATGTAAGAAAGATTTATGAAGCAAAGGTGGTACGAGAGGTTGGGGAGGCCTTGGTTAAAATTTGAAAATACAGTATCAATGGTACTGGCTCCTTCCTGGTTCCAGCTCACTTAAAAAGCACGACAAACTCTCGAAGAGCATATAAGAAGAAGTTTATGATTGTGGTCGAGGCGAAAGAGGTATGCAGGTACTGTAAAGTTTAGCGCTCCGTCCTTTCTGACTGCTCTACAACGGATAAAGCGTGAATAAAAAATGTCTTTAGTTCTTTCGGATTCGTCTCTATGAAGATGTGGGAATCGTGAATCTGACATAAGCTATTAAAGCTTTTGTATGTCAAGTCCTATTCTTATTTCAACTATAGATTCTATTATTATCATATATGTACTTTCTACAATTCTTGTTCAATATTGACAAGAATTGTAGAAAGTATTGTAACTTTCAAAATTATTTATTTATGATATTCATTTTGGAGCAATAGCATATGATTGTAAGCGAATGATAAGGTTTGAATATATTTAAATTAATTTCACTTTCCTGCTCTGGTGAGAAAAAAGGAACACGTTGAATTTCGTCACCCAACTTGCAATGGAGTGTCTTGATATTAGGTTTTATGTAGCTACTACTAAAAAATAATATTATACTCGTATATTGTTGTTTTTCTTTTGTAATTAATAGTTCTTTTTATAAAGCAAAGATGTAAAGGAGACAGTTGAAAAGTTGCATAAATGCGATGATCAAGTCATACAAGGTACTAGATTTGCTAATAATCTTCGAAAGAGACTCAGAACGGTTAAGAAACGAGCTGCAACTATATGGACATTTCTAGTACTGAATGGTATTTTTTACTCGATGTTACCTTACGTCACTCCTGGACGGCAATTGTCTCTGGATTCATTTTATATGTATGGTAAGTAATTCAAATTATAATTGTAATGCAAATTTATAATATTTTAAAGCGGTACTTATCATTAAAATGTTAAAATATAATTGATTTTTGAGATTTTCACATATTTTAAATGCAACGTATATTTCGGTGTTTCAAATACACTTTTTGAAAACTTGACGTCCCCAACACTTTATAGTAGTAGCCCGTGGTCACATGTTGACGAAACGTCGTGCTTTCAAAAATATATTTTCGAATACCAACAAATGTATGAATATTCCGTTTAAAATAGTTATATTTAAAATGTTAAATACATCTAAAGTTTTTTCAAAATTCAATTTAATTGTTTGAATTCATATAATTATATAATGTCTTAGTATATGTACATTGTTGTGTTTTTTCAGTTGTATGCCTATTCAAATCTTAAGACTTTACAATGATTTTTTGTATGTAAATCGTAGTTAGAAAATATAAAAGACTAATCAGGCTAAATCATAATTTTAAAGCTTACCTAGGAGAGTTGTGACAGCCTGGTACAACTTTCATAGGGTTTTAAAGAAACCAAGAAGAAACAGATAATATTTTAAATGAAACTATTTAACCGGATTAATCGCGTGTATTTTGGTATTCGAAAATACATTTTTGGACACCTGACGTTTCGAACACTTTACAGTAGTCCGTGCTCACAGGTAAACTGAGGTGGCATTCGACTGTCAGTTGATACAAAAAATTAATTATATCACACTACCGCCATCAATTTCTTAATTGCCTCGCGTACTGCCCTGGATTCTTGCAGAATGAGCTCACTGTATCTTTGTCTCTGGTGTGGTGGATTTGAGACTTTATTTTTAAAATGTGGGTCCCAGGTGGCAGATAGTTTCTAACCATCTTCTCTATTGAAATTCGGATGTTTTTGAATTTCAATAGCCTCGCGGATCATTCTAGGAACATATCTACTTTCCCTAGCGAGGATATGTGGCTTATCAAACCTGGTGTAGTGGTAGGACTTATTCATTGTATGTTCACACACAGCTGACTGCAATACACGCCCATTCTTGACATCGGATATGTGTTCTTTCACCCTAACCCCGATGCTCCTCTTTGTTTGGCCGATGTATGACTAGCCACAGTCACAGTCTAATTTATACACGCCTGCACACTGTAAAGGAATATTACATTTTACGGGTCTCAAGCATTGGCTCACTTTTTTATTAGGCTTGAATATGGTTTTAATAGAAGCTCTTCTTAAGATGTTGCCAATTCTGTCTGTAACTCCTTTCACAAACGGTAGAAATGCTGGCTGTCTCTCCACTGTGGGTGGCTTGTTAGTCTTCATACAACGCTGGCGGGGAACTGGCAACTTGTTCTGATGAAGGGCACCCTTCACCTGTCGAAGCTCGTCCCCTAGGTGTTCAGCGTCGCAAAGATGGTAAGCTCTCTGAAACAAGTTTTGCCAACGGTAGATAACTGTGTAGGGTGATGGTGGGATTCGCCATTGAGATACTTGTTGGTATGGGTAGGTTTCCTATACACTGTGTGGCCTAATGTGTCATTAGGATTCTTTATAAGAAGTACATCAAGAAAAGCTAAAGAGTTATTTGCCTGTAATTCTATTGTAAATTTTATGTTGTTATTAATAGAATTCAGATGGTTTAGGAATATATAAATACTATCCGTAGGTAAAATTGTGAAAGTATCATCTACGTACCGCTTATATATTCTAGGTAGACATGGTGCAAAGCCAAGAGCCATCTCCTCGAAATCCTCCATGTATATATCTGCTATTACAGGGGATACAGGCGAACCCATAGCTATGCCATCCACTTGCAAATAAAATACCTGATTGAACACTAGATATCCAGATGTAAGGCAGTGTTCTAAAAGTTCAAGATATTCAATAGGCATCTTGTTTTTCTCTAGCTTCCGCTTGACAATCCTGATGCAGTCCTTTATAGGTAAACAGCGACTGGACATCAAAACTGACCATGGTTTCATTGCTAGCTAACTTAAGATCTTTCAGTCCGCTAACAAAATGGTAAGAATCCCTGACATAAGATGTTGTGTGACCACGCAGGGGAGAAAGTACCTTCGCGACATGTTGAGCCAGTTTATACGTCGACGTATCGATTTGGCTAACGATTGGACGAAGTGGTACATTAATTTTGTGTATTTTTGGTAACCCATACAACTTTTGAGGTTTAACATAACAATTCACGAGTGATTTAATGTCAAGTTGTAATGTTTTCGCGTGTTTTGTTATTAACTCGGATGTTCTTTTAAGTATTTTTGTTGTAGGGTCTTTGTCAACAATTTTATAACTTTTTTCATCCGATAGCAATAATGACATTTTTTGATTATAATCCTCGGTATCCAGTATAACCGTCGCGTTGCCTTTATGCGCTTTGAGAACTGTTATGTCTTCGTTTTACCGCAAATTTCTAAGAGCACGAGATTCATCACGAGAAAGATTAGATTTAGGTGGTTTACTATGGCGTAATATGGCAGTAATATCCTGACGGATAGCCTCTGAATCTTTCTTCAAAATCTGGTTTTTGTATACACAGTCCTCAACGTTCGTTATGATTTCTTCAAAACGTATGTTTCGCGGCGCCGGCGCAAAGTTAAAGCCTTTATTTAGTACCTCAATAGTCGAATTATCGATTATTTGTTTGGACAGATTGACAACTGACGTTTGTGTTGCCTGTGTAGAAGTTACGGTGTTGCCAAAGACATTTTTCCGTTGGGATTTTAATTCGAGTTTATCGTACTTGCGAATTTGTCTATTTTTATTTTCATTATATTTATGTACCGCGCGTTTATTAGTAAAATCTACACATTGCTCGAAATCTGTCTTTGTAACACACGACCCGATATCATTGCTTAACGAGCGAGACGAGATACATTACGTGTGCCATGATAGCTTGGATATTCAAAAAACAAATGCTCAGCGTCCTCAGTCATACCACCGCTGTTTAGGCATTCCAGGGAATTTTCGTATTTGAATCGGTGCAAGTAGTCTCAGTAACAACCGTGACCTGGGTGAGATAGTAGTTAACCTCGCCATGCTTTCGTTTTGCCCACACTTCAATTTTAGGTGTGAGACCGTGAATCCATATTCCTTTGGTTTATATATCCCATACAAATTGTCATCTTTCTATACTGTTACGCCTCTCATCATCTCCTTGCATCTTGCATCCCCTTGCATGGACAATAAGACCCAGTCCCCTTGGACTGGGCTTTAATACGGTATAAGTTCTTCCTTTCCTCAGTCAAGTTTTCTATCGGGATCATTCCGGATATCACGCATACTGCTTCCACAGACATGGCGACTCTCACTGACGATGTGATAAGTACGGCCTCAGTTTTATGTTTGGCCAGTTTCAATTCAGCACAGTTTATCCTCTAACGGATTATTTGTAATGTCTCTTTGAAGGTTCAGTTTAGTTCTGCCAAGTATTTGACAACCACTACTAGGCCATCGACAAATGTAACCGCGTGTAAAATGGATCATTGCAGTTCAGGAATCCATCATACATAATGTTCCATAGGACGGGCCCTAGGACGGAGCTTTGTGGTACGACTCCATAGACTAGTAACTAGCTACGTCGTTGCACAGCACCTAATCCGCCACCTTCAAATTTAAAAGGGCATTCATTATTACGAGTCCCATTTAGCCGTATTAAATGCATTGCAAAAGTTGCAACTAGGCAATATTTGTTGGAGCCTCACTGCCATCTAGACCTTGATATTGCTTTTCTAGCGGTACTTCATCACCGCACTAAGAGTCAATTTTCCTTTCCTGAATCCGTATTAGCAGTCAGATAAAAGTGATTCGATAGCTTCTTCAATTCTTTCATGAATTTTGCTTTCTAGTATTTTTCCAGCCGTATCTAGCATACACAAGTGGCGATATGGTGATGGCTCAGCTAGTGGTTTATTCACTTTCGGGAAAGTTACCATCTTGGAGACAGGAATTGTAAGTATCTAGGTATTAATTTAATTGGTAGTTTTAGTTCTTTATTGGGAATACGACTTGCCAAGTTATGATGAAATTTTGCTTAATGTGGAAAAAACGTAATGACTGTCTCCTTCATTAGAATTAGATCAGTTGGTGAGCGATTGTTCTTCAGCTTTTTTATGGTCACATTGTAAGGTCTAGTCCAGTGGTCGTTTTCTATATCATCCAGTTTTTTTAACCCACGAGTCTCTTTTAGTTTCTTTGATAGCCTTGCTTAACTTGTGTTTCTTGTATAGTTGCTCGAAGTATGACATCGTTTTACACCTTTGGGATAGTCTTCTAGAACATATGGACTCTTTTGGTAGTTTGGCATTATCACTGTTTCACCAGTGCAACCGTGGTAACCGATTTATATGTTATATATGTTTTCGTGGCATTGTTGTATCGCAAGCAGCTGTAACTCTTCTCATAATGATCAACGCCTTTTCCAATGCGTCCATTGCTGGGATAGCCTGGACATATAGTGCCAGTTGTAAGACTAAAGGGTCAAATGTTACGGCTTTTCCACCCACTTGCATTAGTTTATTCTTTCAGTGTGTTAAGCTTTACTTCTCAATATAGAGCCCGATGTCACTTGCAGTATAAGCTTTGGCAACACTCCAGGAAGCGTTTTGTTTTTCTAGGACGCTACTAACAAATATGATATCAACAATAGAGCATTTTTCAACTCTGTTAAATGTAGGTTCGTCACCTGTCTTTGACGATACTACGAAAATAGTTGACATTGCCCATTGATTGCATCTATTCCAATTACTACGTTTCACAAACCCATGGGACAAGTTTCTTATCTACATTTGAGATTCAAGAACTATTTTCCAGGTTTGATTGGCTTTGAGGTCATAACAAAATCCATTCCGTATGGCCTGCATTAGTAAGTCTTAAGTCATGGAGCTTTATAGTGATTGAGATTAATTTGCATCACCTTAGCATTGCTGTGGATTTCTTACTACCTGAAGTGATTTTTTAAAGACAGAAGATTTCTCGGAACCTGCAACAGCTCTCTTCACTTTCAGTCTCCAAGCAAAGGACACAATTGGCTTCATTGGCACACTCAGTAATTTTGTGGCTGCTTTTACTGTATTTAAATCACCATTTGGTTTTGTCCACTTTATAGCTACATTTGTTAGCAAAGTGACCAAAATGCCAACAACGAAGCATTTAATCAGCTTTTATACACTTCGAATTCGACATTTAACCCAAACTATTTTAATTTGAAAACATTTTTGAAAAAACGTATAAAAATTTGAACGCAGCGGGATTCGAACCCGCGCCTCTTGGATACCGTCCAAGCGCTCTGACCGCTAAGCCATGCGTTCTACTACCAGCTGCGTCGAAATTCTTATACGTTTTTGTTACAACTTATTTATGTTGTTAGCGTCTCTGTAGAGAGATTTTTACAAATTTCTACTACTTAAAGATTATTAAGAAATAATCGTTTAACAAGAGAGATTGCTATTTTATTTTTTAATATTTACTATTTTTAAAGTGTTATTCCACACTTAGGATTAGAAAACATTTTTGAAAAAACGTATTTTAATTTGACTAATTTCTAGGCCTTTTTGGCTACTGTCGAATCAAGAATAAATACACAGGTTTCTCCTACTACTTTTTACTCATCATGTTGTAAATGTGTTTGTTTTTTTTTCTTTAATTGGCAATAAATGTGTTTCCTTATTACTATCAAGCACCTTAACGGGTTTCAGTTTCTTCAATAATGTGAATTGTGTTTTTCTAATCAGTCAGGTCAGTTAGTTAGATTGAAGTGTCTCTTGTGCTGGGTCTAACTTTTTGCTTATGATATGTCCGGGCCTAAATTTATACTATGATGTTTTGTATATAGAAGTAATTTTGAAAATAATATATTAATAAAATAGTCAGTTCAGTTCTCACATTATGGCGCTTCAATTAAACTAAAATGTAATCGTAAAAAAAAACATATAAAATTTGAACGCAGCGGGATTTGAACCCGCGCCTGTTGGAAACCGTCCAAGCGCTGTGACCGCCATGCGTTCTAATACATGCTACGTCGAAATTCTTATAAGTTCTGTTACAACTTATTTACATTGTTAGCATCTCTGTAGAGAGACTTTTACAAATTCCTGCTACTCAAAGATTATTAAACAATAACGGTTTAACAAGAGAGATTGCTATTTATAAAACATTTTTGATAACACCTATAAAATTTGAACACAGCGGAATTCGGGCCCGCGCTGATGAAGACCGTCCAAGCCCTCTGACTGCAAAACCATGCGTTCTACTACCAAAATTGAAATACTTTAAAAATTTTGCACGCGAACGCACACAGTGTTTGTCATAGAATTTATCTATTGAGCACATAGAAGAACTACTAATCTAATAAGATCTTTGATTGTCGTGATTTTTATTCATTTTAAATGGAACTATTTTAACCGGATTAATCGCGTATATTTTGGTATTCGAAAATACATTTTGGACACCTAACAAGAATACATTTAACATTAACACTTATCACAACACCTAAGTGTACATATAAAGAAAATTATAACTATATACTCTTCATCGAACTCAACATCGATCCTGCATCCCTGCAACAGCTAAAATATCTGCTCAAGTGATTTCACTGCAAACTCTTTACTCGTTGAAATTGTAACCTTTGGCGGCCAATAACATTTTTTACACAATATTAATAATAACAGAGTATCAATTTTCATCACTCTCTGGCAATACCGGCAGTCTGATCTGACGCCTTTGCCGCCTTTTTTTGATGACAACCTTGGTCCTTATCTCATTGCTCTCCTTATTTTCCTAGCACCGTTGGTAGTTTTGTTTAATATATATAGTTATAATTTTCTTTGTATGTACACTTAGGTGTTGTGAAAAGTGTTAATGTTAAATGTATTCTTGTTAGGTGTCCAAAATGTAATTTTGAATACCAAAATATACGCGATTAATCCGGTTAAAATAGTTTCATTTAAAACTACAAATCTACAAAACTTTTATACATATGTACAGCTATCTTAATATCTATGCTAACTAATAAACAACAACATTATAACAACAACGGTTTTTTACTACACTAATACTAATACAAATGTATGTATACACGATACATTTACCAAAATTAAAATATTTTACAATTTTTTTCCGCCTGTTTGTTATTTTGTTCTGGCTAATATCTGATACATCTGATTGACTGATTTCTACGTAATATTTGATGTAATAAGGAGAACCTTAGACTATTTTTATTTTAGAATTATACAACAAAGGTCTAAAGATGTTAAAAACCACGCGGATGATATCGTGGGCATAGCTTGTACCATATAAATTTTAATGCAAAACTATTAATTTTCATCAAAACTTACCCATTAGTATCTTTATGATTTCAGGTATAAGTCCCAATATTGAAATAGCCTTCGTTGCTATCACCCTGATATCAATATCTGGTGAAGCCCAACTGGCGCAATGAATGGTCTTAGTGAAAACTGCAACTTTGGCTAACGGCCTATAGGATGTTAGCCAAACTTGCAGTTTTCGTTAAGACGTACAGTAAAATTAAAAAAATTGTGAAAAATATCGTGTAATTTATGATAGATATAACATTAAAAACTATATTATTTTGTCCAATTATTTTTTTTTTAAATTAATCAGTCAAATTTCCGTATTCTACCAACTATATTGAAATATTATTATTACTACAACTTCTATTATTTTTACTATTATTTATAAAGAACGTATTGTCTTGACAGTAGGTTCTCTCTCACTCTGAACCTATTCCACGAGAAGGTACACAGCGTGTGTATGACATTATTTAAATAAATAGGTTTTCTTTTTAATATTTTTAATGGAGTATTAAGTCATTAAAATAATTGGCTCAATATAATGATTATAATAGGCCTTAATAAAATCCCTTCATTATTCATACAAGTAATTATATTTACAAAGACTTTTTTTATAAATCAGATCTCTTAGGTTTTTGTTGTAGTATGTACATTTAAATTTTTAAGGTTCTCTACCTTTTAAGGATAAAACCGTCCGTCCGTCCATCTGTCTGTCTGTCTGTTTGTCTGTCAAGAGCCTTTGTCTTAGGAATGCTAAAAGATATCGAGTTGAAACTCAAACCATACGCTCCTACAGTCCCTTAATTTTCTGAAAAATTGTGTTTCTATAATTGCTTAAAAGATATACGGCTTTTATAATGCAAAAACGCTTAATTGACAGTTTAAAGGGAATGGAAATTTATAGGGTACTTCTAGATAGTATCTACAGATAGTACTAACACTAAATAATAAATGAATATTTTTATTTCCTGAACAGGAAATAATCTGAAAACTATACATTTGTGGCTAAATCCTAAAAATATTTATTGCGTCTCTATTTATCTGTTTGTTCCAGCTAAAAGAGCTGGATCGATTTTGATGGTACTTTCAGTCGCAGATATCTGATGTAATTTGTCGTAACTTTAGCTACTTTTCTTATGGAATTATAAAATAAATAATCTTACATTTTGATTTGAACACTATATAATAAATAAATATTTTAATGTGTTTTTATTTTTTTTACTGTGAATCTTTGACGTAAAACAATGAAAAAACGTTAGTCCGTCACCTATTTGAAAACAAAAATAAATATATAAAGGATTGCTTGCTTAAAATATCAATATATAAAAGATTACTTGTTTAGATTCCTTGATGTAACGTACATAACAGCGCTGGTATTTACTAAAGTGAGTTTCAATGCCAATACAGTTACAGTCTCAAAGGCAGAAGTCAATTATATTTCCAATGCGATTCAAATATTTTTTAAGTGCAACGATGCCGCGTATAGTTCATCTAGAGAGAAAAATAAAATAACAACAAAAACATTAACACTCTTTATGGAATTTCGTATCGTTTTCTATAGAGTTTGGTATTCGTTAGTACATATACATATTAATAGGTGAAAATAACGCGGACGGAGGAGTACGAAATTTAGCATAGTTATAGTTTAAAATGTATCATAAATGTGATTATTTTCTAAAATAATCAACATCATTAAAATATATTAAATTAAACATATCCATATATCCCATTGTTTATCGGAGTTAATATTTTTTTTAACTTCATGCTTGTATCTAGCATAACAGGGTAGACAGAAAGTATCTAGTGTCAAGACACTCTGTACTTAGCTTTCCACCGAATTCGAGACATTACGTGTTGAGTGGAAGAACTCAACGCCGCACTTTCTATTTACCAGAGCGAGGAAGTCAAAATAATTTAAATATAATCAATCACTCCTCCGAGGGGGATCGAACCCACAACTGATCGCGTTTACAATCAGACGCTGTCCCACTGCGCCACGACCTGCCTCTATTTAATATTAAGCCCCTGGAGCGCGCAAATGATCACCAGAGCAAGGGACATTATATGTACCCGAATTAATTAACGATACTGATATTATTCATAGTTTGAAAAAACTGCTTGTATTTTCAAACTATGAATAACAAAATCTTAACAAAAATATATTTCTTAACTTCATCCTTTCATCCATAACAGGGTAAACAGGAAATAGACACTTCATACTTTGCTTTCCACTGAACTCCAGCCATTATGTGTTGAGTGGCGAAACTTAACACCACCATTTGTCTTACCAGAGCGACGACATGAAAATAATTGAAATATTCCCCCGACTGGGAATTGAACCCACAATCCAACGCGTTTACAGTTAGATGCTGTCCCCGTGCGCCTCTATCACCAGTTAAAATAAGTTAATTGTTAAAAAATTACACACCTAAATAAGTAGTACTTGAAATTATCAATCCAATTACAAACGAGTTTAGAAAAAAAATATGTATCAAAATAAATTCCCTTGCCTGCAAATAATATGAAGATTACCAAAATTATCCTCATTTAAATTTGTTGACTTCCTACGACTTTCCTTTCAAATGTTCCTTTGCTCTTGACATAAAATTAAAAGTTTGAACTCACATATTACACACTGAGGCATTATAGCGTTCACTTTTTTTGTAAATAACTGGAAAGTCGAAGGTGATAGTTTTAGTATTAAAATTGTATAATTAGAGCTGCTTTTATTTTAATAATGGTGGCACATTTTGATTGACGTTTATATTAGTATAGCAAAACATGAATGGGAGTATGGATGTTTGTAAAAAAAATATATAAATATTTTTTCTAATTTCAAGAAATGCTATTGACGATCAACACGGTCTTTGCAGTGACACCTGAGAAGGAGAATTTGGGAGAGAACCACTACCTGGTCGTTTGAGGGGTATTGCGAGTCACAAGGGCCTTGCCTTGCGACCGGCGAGCTGGAGGCGCGATGTCGTAGCGTATCATTGTAAATAAATAAATATAATTTGAGTGTCTCTTTGTAATATTGAAATAACCGCTTTTTACTAAGTTCATATGTACACACGGTACGTGAACCAAAATAAGTTTTTTTTTTAGTTTTTGTCTGTGCATCTATTTGTTCCAGCTAATCTCTGGAATGGCTGGACTGATGTTAACAGTCTTACTTTTATTTTAGGATTATTATACAAATCCAAAGGTGTTAAATTCCAAGCGGTAAAAGTAGCTGCAATTTACAATCACTCCTCTAATTCCTAATACATTAATTGGGAAACTTAACACCACACCTTGTCATATGAACAATTTCAGTGTCACTCATACTCTAATAGTTTATTCTAAGTGTTTATTCTAAGTAAACCGTTCTTTATATTAATGTATAAGCCAGCGAAGTCTTTCCTACTGTTAATATTGCAATTGTATTTCAAGAGAATAAAGCTTCTTCGTAGTGGAAAGTCGAACATATTATATTTTCATAATATTAATAATTGGTAATATATTGTATATATTTATAGTAATTACTAATTTATATATATGTATATGTCCGCAAGGTCTCAATTTTTTTTAATTTAGGTAAAATTGCTTTTATTCGTTAGGACTATTCTAGTAATAAGTAAAAACTAGGAAAATATTTCACATAACGTTTAGTGGCGAAACTCAACGCCGCATTATGCCTTACCAGAGCGAGAAAGTAAGAATAATTTAAAAATAATCACTCCCCCGAGTGCGAATCGAATCCACAACCGAACGCCTTTACAGTTATGAATCTTATGCTTAGAGACGAACAATTTGAAAGATCTCATCAGTCGTTTGTATGTAGTCTCTTGGAGGTTCGGAGGATTTCTCTCTTAGCTTATAATTTAAAGTATTCTAAAAGCATGTGAATATAATTACTAAAATATATGTACTAAAAATATCTGTCCTTCCATTTTTTATATCTTCACACGAAGAAACAATCATTTTAATCTTATTAATGTAATCATAGTAATTATTTAACTTACTTTATTTTAATAGAAATACCGATATGGGCATTTTCGGCAAATTAGGACTCGATCACAGTGACTTGCGAACTATAGTAGAAAATATTGGTATTCTATTCAAGGGATTAACTATTAATATAGATGAGAACAATATAAAGCGTAAGTATAATAGTATAATTGTTTAAGGAAAATTCTGAATTTTCGTTCACGTAGAAAATTAAAATGTTTGATAAATTTTTATCAGTAAGTTCATTTTTACCCGACTGCCAAAACGAGGGTCATGTGTTTACCGCGTGTGTAAGTATATAAGTATATGTCCGTCTATTTGTTCCCTTGTAACTGCTAAATATGTGAACTGAATTTGAAAAATGTTACCTTGTTAGATTGCTCATAAGGACGCGAGTGTCACAGAATATATAAAATTTCTGAAAAAAGAAAACAACAGAGGCTTAAGGCCGGTCGTAGCGTAGCGTTTGACTGTAAACAGAATCGGTTGTGATTTCGATCCCCACTCGGGGGAGGTGATTATATTTAAATTAATTTCACTTCCTTGCTCTGGTAAGACAAAATGCGGTGTTGACTTCCACCATGTAACATGTAAGATTCGATGGAAATCGCAGTACGGAGTTTCTTAAAACTAAGTACTTCCTGTCTACCCTGCTATGCGGGATAAAAGCGTGAAACTAAAAAGAAAACGACAGATGTTAAAAGCCATAAAGCAGGTATGAACTTAGTTTTTAACGATAATTGGAAGAAAAATACCTAAAATATTAGCCTGGTTAGCCTACGCTTAGGTCAATAGCTATTCATTTTAAAAAAATTATATTTCAGCAATTCCTTTGATCGTTTACATATGTAATATACTAGCGGGGGCTTTCTATATCTACGTGTACATATTTTCAATGCTATGGTTCGTTTTGTTCCGGTGTCCCGAAATGAATGACATAACGATTTGTTTCTTAGAAGTGTCACTGGGAATGTGCAGCGCATCAGCGATCATCGAGTTCTTTTATATAAAATTATATGAGTAAGATCTTTTTAAAATGTTGATTGCAAATTGTGAAAAGTAAACTTAAAAGCCTTAGCAGTATATTCAGTTAGAACTTAGTGTTAAGATACTCCGTTCTATACCTAACCGCAACAAGACATGATGAATGGGAGAACATTACACGATGAATCGTGGAACTGAACGCCGTGCTTTGTCTTACCAGAGCGGAGAATCAAAAATAATTGAAATATATTCATTCCCTGGGAGGATATCGAGCCCACAAGTCTCATGGCCTCAATAGTAAAACTATATCCCAATACAATACTATAGTTAGGACTATCTTCGCTAACTAGCGAAGTACGGAGTGTCTTTACCCTAGGTACATTCTGTCTACCCTGCTATGCGGAATAAAAGCGTGAAAATAAAAAAAAAGTTAAGACTAAAATAAATACTCTTTAAATTCAAATGCAGAACAACAATAAGAAACTTGGTAAGTGAATACATAAAGTATGATCGTCTTGTGATACCTAACACACGTTTTGCTGCGAATATCAAAAAGAATCTAAGAGTCGTGAAGAGAAGAGCTCTTATCATTTGTATAACTTTCATGGTGAACGGTACAGTTTATATCATAATGCCATTTTTGATGCCCGGACGCCATTTGACTGAAGATCTGTACGTTATTTATGGTAAAAAAATATTTATGCTTATTAATTGTTAAGTACATTGTATTGGATGAATTTTAAAGAAAAGGAAAGTGTTTATTATACAAGAATGAACTTATTACCAGAATAGATCTGTTACAACCAATCCATCAAAATGTATGAAAGACCAACAGCTAGCCTCGTGCTCTCCCAAACTCAAGTAATCAAAAAATACAGCTTCACGTTTTACCCCGTAGTGAAGACACGTTACGTAAAAAGCTACATTAAAACTTACAATATTTCAATAATTTAATAATTAAAATAATTAAAAACCTAACTATAGTTAACAACTAAGTTCATAACTGCTTTATGGCTTTGAACATCTATCGTTTTCTTTTAACTTCACGCTATTATCCCGCATAGCAGGGAAGACAGGGAGTACCTAGAGTCAAGACACTCCGTACTACGCTTTCCACCGAATCTTGCGTAGTGAAGACATGCAGTTAACTGCATTTCGCCTCTTATTACTCTTTCTCCTACTTTCTCTTCTTTGGTAAGACAAAACATTGTCTTTCTTACCAAAGCAAAGAAATAAAAACAAATATTAATTATACTTATAATAATTCATCGAGAGCAGTCAGACACAGAACAGTGTTTTGTGCAATGGCCTCTACATCCTCAAGTAGTAATTTTTTTATCTTTATCTCACATTAATATAAAATATATTTTTTTCTTATAGGCCTAGAACCAATGCTAGAATCACCAAATTATGAAATAGAAACAATGCTGATGATACCGGCTATAATCATCGGAGTGTTCAGTTTAGCTGTTATAGTTGCCTTCATGGTAGTTGTAGTGGGTTACATAGAGGCTCAAATGCTAGCCCTGAGTGAGGAACTGCTCAATCTATGGCAGGACAGTGGAATATTCTGCGAAAAGGCTATTAGAATTAATACCAATATAAATAGTTTAAAAGCAGAAAATATCGTCAAGAATGTATTCATCAAGAACCGTTTAAGAGATGTCATTAAGTTCCACATAATGAACGTAAAACTCAGAAATAACGTAGAAAACAGATTCAGAATTATATACATCATCGAGTTCATGTTTCTATTCTTCGCAATCGTAGCGGAATTGTTGGGCGGCTTGGAGAACACCTACGTACAACTGCCCTATACGTTTGATCAGATATTCTTGGATTGCTTGATCGGTCAGAGACTGTTGGAGGCAAGTGTTGTTTTCGAAAAAGCCTTATGTAGTTGTGAATGGGAAAACTTTGATGTGGCTAATCAGAAAACGATTCTGTTGATGATAAGGAATTCCCAGAAGACTTTGACGCTGTCAGCCGGTGGCATAGCTGTGTTGAGTTACCCGTTTCTAATGTCAGTGATAAGATCTACTTATTCTGCGTATACGACGCTACAGTCAACCGTTTCTAAAGATAAAGAATAGAAGATCAGAATACCTAATACACGCGAATAATAATAATATATATAACACGCTTTTCTCGCAAGTCAGAAAGAATCCAGTGTTAAGTTAGTCAAGAGTCAATTGGCGGAACTTAACACCAACTAGAATATTCATATTAACCAAAATATGATTTGAATGTAGTTCTTTAATTCTTATTTAATTAATCACTGCAAAATCTTACAATTCTTAGTGTACCATATTGAATATATATGAATTATATAATATGAATAATATATATATATATATGAATAATATATATTCATTCAAAATGTATGTGTATTTTTCTTGTCTCGCATAAAACAATAAAAATCGTTACCCGTTTTATTTATTATTTCACAAGATATTATTATGACAATTTATAGTATCAAATTATACAATTATTGTAAATGTATAATATAATTTACAATATCATTGTAAATGATAAACCAAACTGTTTGACATTTTTAAAAAGGGCATTTCTAATTAGATAGCCAGATGACGAATGAAACGCCGCTCGCTGTCCTACCAGATCCATTAGTCTTACCACTTCGCCCACAATAATGAAGCGAAGCTATTTATAAGGAAGATCATTTTAATTTTTCAAAATGGCTAAATAAATCTGGAAATCATCGAACATTGTAACGTTAAATGCTAAAAACATAACGCCGACCAATCACCACTACTACACAGATTATACCAAACCAACTAACAGACGTGAATATTGGAAGGCCTTTGATAAAATGAATTTGATAAATATTAAATCTATGCAGTGATTTACAAAATGAATATCATATGTTTTGAGCCATTTTCTATTTTATGGTATATCTTTCAAAGCAACAAGATAAGAGATATAACAGCTGCTTGCCTCCTATGTGATAGAAAAATGTTCTAGACAGTCGTTTTGAGAGCAACATTCTTAATACAATGAGATTGATTAAAAAGAAAGCCATGATTTTTTGGAAATTTTCTATTTTCAAAAAAGGCTTAACTTTTTTGATACCTGGATGATATTTGAATTGTTTTAGGTAAGTAGATGATACAGTGAAACACGGTCTACTAAACATAAAAAGAATTATAGTGACAAGACTTCCTTTCTTCACTTTCAGCCCAAATTCAAGATTCTTTTTGTTGCAAGGTAGTAGGAAGTCGATGTTACACTTAGAAATTAGAACAAGCACATTACTGTTATTATATACCTCTTAAAATTGAATTGTACAAAACTCAGAATCACCTTTTCCCATTTTTTATTAAAAGGTACAAAAAAAATACATTTATTTAGAAAATGTAGACTAACATTAACATTCACAGGTTTGGATCCAGTATTTGAAAGTCCCAATTATGAAATAGCGTTTCTATTGACCACTGGCGGAATATTCGTCACTGTTTTCTTGCCGTCCAACATAACTGGTTTCCTAATAATAATCACTGGATATGTAGAGGCCCAAATTCTGGTTTTGAGCGAAGTAATGATACAATTGTGGAACGACGCAGAGTAACATTACAATAATACTAAATCTTTACATAATGGAGAATTGAAACATAAAAAGGAAATCAAAGAAGTAGTTCTAAATAACTTCATTAATACTCGCTTAAAAGATATTGTTAAAATACATATTGTTAATATAAATATTGTAAACCAAGTAGAGACAGTATTTCGTGGAGCTATAGCTGTAGAGTTTACATTACTCATGATTAGTTTGACAGCAGTTCTTCTAGGCGGCTTAGAAAATACCTACATGCAAATACCGTTTGGCTTAATGCAAGTAGCTGTTGACTGTTTCACAGGCCAAAGAGTAATTGATGCCAGCATTACATTTGAACACGCGGTATATTCATGTAAATGGGAACATTTTGATGTTAAGAATATGAAAATTGTTCTTTTCATACTAAAAAATTCGATGAAAACGCTTAAGTTGTCCGCTGGAGGATTATCGACACTGAGCTATCCTTGTCTCATGTCTGTGCTAAAGACTATCTACTCGGCGTTTACTACACTGCATTCTACATTATAATTCAATTTTATTGTTAGAGAGTATTTTGAATTGATTTACAATTTATGCAACTGCGCATATTGTAACAGAATCTACCTCTAAATCAATCGCGATTGGTTGATGGTTCAATTCCCATTAGGAGAAATTATTATATTCAGAACATATTTTCAATTCTCCGCTCTAGCAAAAAGTACGTAGAGCTCGGCACTCGTTTTAAAATATTTTCTTTAAATTGTATACAATCCTCAATTAACATCAGAATACTCCAAGATAAAAGATCAAATATTAGATACGATAAAGCTATATACGTTAAAGAAATACTTTGGCTCTTCTTATGGACAATAAAGTTTGACATCATTAAAAAAAGTTAAATTTCATATAGAAAATAAATTCAGATATTAATTTAAAATACTCCATTTCTGGTGAAAATCCGTTAGCCGACTGTCTTGACCCTAAGTTGCCTCTGACTACTATGGAATAAAACGCGAAGCTGTTTTTTTAATAATTCCCTGGTATATTTAATATTTTTAAAGTGTTATTCCACATTTAAGATTAGAAAATTTTTTTTGACAAAACGCATAAAAGTTTGAACGCAGCAAGATTCGAACCCGCGCCTCTTGGATACCGTCCAAGCGCTCTGACCGCTAAGCCATGCGTTCTACTTATAGTAAATATTAAAATAAAATAGCAATCTCTCTTGTTAAAAGAATATTTCTTAATAATCTTTAAGTAGTAGAAATTTGTAAAAATCTCTCTACAGAGATGCTACAACATAAATTAGTTGTAACGAAACGTATAAGAATTTCGAAGCAGGTGGTAGTAGAACGCATGGCTTAGCGGTCAGAGCTCTTGGACGGAATCCAAGAGGCGCGGGTACGAATCCTGCTGCGTTCAAGTTTTTATACGTTTTTTCAAAAAATGAATTCATAGGTGTATATTGCAAAACTATAGTTGTGTTCGATTCCCACTCAGAGGGTGGTGATTATATTTAAATTAATGTCATTTTCTCGCTCTGGTAAGAAAAAATGTAACAATGAGTTTCACAACTCAATATGCAACTTTTTGAATTCAGGTGGGATGTTAAGAAAAAATTGCCTTGACACCAGATTCATACTGCCCATGCAGGATAAAAATTGACTACAAAACATATGACATATGACTACAAAACTATATTTTTTTTCATCTACGTATTTACTTAACTCTATTAAAAGTATATTCAATAACTTCCCTTATTATTAAGAAGTGCTTTTATTATTATTTTTACTTTATTTAAATATAATATATTTGACTTAACATTTAAATAAATTAGTAAATATGTCATTGTAAGCACAAAATGGCATCAATTTTATAAATCTCTTGATATCTGAATCGTATTGTTTAAAGACGTAGTGCTAAGTTGTTTAAAAAAAAATCTTCTTTTCTACAATGTCAATTGGTTGAAACTAATAGTTCAGTTTAAATCATATATTTTGAACTTGAATTTAAAACTAGTTTATTTTTAATTGATAATATGAAGCATTGAAATAAATTTTTACTATGATATGTATGAAACAATTTGAATACATTAATACATTTCATGTTTAATGATCTAATTATGTATGCACCTGCATACATATAAATAAAATAGAAATGGTCAAACAATAATAATTCTCAAATTAATCAATATTTAAAATACCCTTTATTCATATACGTTACAAGTACTTTTGATATGTCAATCAAAATAAAATGACAGTATTGTCAGTTCTACGAGAAGCTACCACCAGGTCGAGAGGCAGTTCTGCTGAGAAACTCAACAATCGATCTTTTCAAATACAGCTTCCTAGTGAACATCAACAACATTTAATTCGACATATTAACATCAGTATAATATTATTGGAAAGAATATTTAATGACAACTTTTTAATGTAGATTTTAATTACTAAGTGGCAGATCTAAAGAACATGTGTCAATAAAAACATAAATTAGTTTCTCGAAAGTAGCCCCAAAACTAGGAGATAAATTATTAAAAAATAAGAAAATATAAAAAAAATAAATATTGCATATGGACGTCACTTTGAAGACAAGAAAATCTCCTGAGCATTTTATTCCAAAACAAAATTATAGTCTTGTCCATTGTCACTTAAAATGCGACATCCTTGATTCGACCTTGAGAGCAAAGCTAAATGCTGACTGATTTATCAGACTTTATGAAGTGTTAAAGATAAAAGTAAGAAACATATCTTAATTTTAACGTGGACAGTGTAACGAGCATGGCTGCGTTCATTATTTAGGTTAAATCAAAAATTAAAACAATAAAGATTATTTTATTTCACAGTAGGATTCAGTGTAGTGTAAGCAGAATAAGTTGATTTCAGTATCGTCATCAAACAAACAAAATCCAACTCAGCAACGCCCCCAGCTGACAGCGCCAAATTCCTTTGGGCCATCATGTACACTAGTAGAACAGTTTTTTTATTTGCAACATTGAAGTTCTCCCATTTACAACTATATACAGAATATTCAAAATGTTTACAAGCGTCAATAAGACGTTGCCCTGCAAGACAGTTCATAAACACTTGTAAAATAGTATATGACAACTGTAAGTAGGTATTTCTGAAACCCCCAAGAAGCTCGGCAGTGATAGCAAACGTTACAAAACTAAATTCCAAAATTAGGCTCATTCGTAACTCTTGATCTAAATCATGTAAGAGATTGATATTAGCAATGTGTAACTTAAGAATATCTCTTAAACGAAAAAAAATTTGAAATTTATTGATTTCAAAATTGTATGTATGTGTAATAAATACTTACGAACGATGCTTCATAAAAATAAGCTTCATAAAACTGGTGATACTACATGCGAAAAGAGACAAGACTATTGCAACTGCAGTCCAATTACCAGCACTCCCATAGTAGAAACAGGCCATCCATATTATCGACAGTATATAGGCATAGAAGTATGCGAAGCTCCCAATTGTTATAAAAACGTAAGAGGCAAAGGAAATGGCTGTTAATAAAAAGTAATTACTGATTTTTTTACCTTCACGCCTTTATCCACATAGCAGAGTAGACAGAATGCTCTCCTCTTTCCGCTAAAATCGAGACATTGCGTTTTGAGTGATGGAACTTAAAGCAGCGCTTAGTCGTTACTAGAGCGAGGAAATGAAAATAATTGCCATTGAGTTTCTAAACTACATTAATTTAACAGTTGATATAACTCATCAGAGCCAGAGACATGACGTTTACTTTTTTTTAATAAGCCGAAAATCAGAACATATATGCTAAATATTTGATTCCATTTCTTAAATTATATAAGGAGTCACAAAATATACTTACGTTGTGGATTATAGAAAATGTTAATAGTCAAAACTCTAAGTAATAAATTTACGTTTCCCATAATAGAGGTAAAGTCATCGTGATCTAATCCAAACTTCCTCAGACACATCCATACTCGTCTGTGTAAGCTAAGCGTGGCTTGGTCCATGTTTAATTAAGTGAATTCCAAGAAACTTAGTTTAATTAGAATGATGCATACATCAGTCTTGATTCTGAACAAAATCATGACATCAATAAATATTCATCTAAAAAAATTTGAAACTTATGAACTTCAAGTATGGAGTTTATATTGGGATAAAATAATATTATTTTAAAAATAATACTTTTAAAATAGCCTACAAATACTATTAAGACAAAGATTGAGAAATAATGTAGTTTATAATTTTTTTTTATTTTGTTCGTTTACTAACAATACAATCGATTGCTAGTTTCTACCAATTAATATCATTATACTTATATAGCTTTAATTATATGAAATACATTCATGTTCATTTATTTCTGTAGAGATATTTATGAATCTTGTAAATCATTTTTTGCTTAATACCCAATAATGTGGTTTGCAAATCTAGTTTCGAAATAGGAAATCTGTATTTATTATGTTGTTTGTGTAACCTACGGCTGCGTTTTGAATTAAAAAGATATATAGGAGTCGTAGCGGTAACAAAAGAATATTGTAGGAAAATATTTTTATTTCAACGTTGATTTCAATGTAGTGTACGCAGAATAAGTGGTCCTTAGTATCATCATTAAACATGGAAAGTTCAGTTTCGCCACACCTCCAGCTGACAACACCAACGTTCTTTGTGACACCCTTAACATCAGAAGAACCATTTTTCGATTCTCAACACTAAAATTCTCCCATTTACAATTATATAACGACATTTCAAAATTATCAGACGCATCTATCAAGCGTTGTCCAGCAAGGCAATCCATGAATATTTGCAATATGGTATACGGCAACTGTAGGTGGGTGTTTTCCAAACCACCAAGCAATTCTGCTGTGATAGAAAAAGCCATAAAATTAAATTCTAAAGCCAAAACTGTTCTTAATTCTATTTCTAATTCGTGTAATAAATTAATATTAGCAATATGTAGTTTAGTTACGTCTCTTAAACGATCTGTAATAAAAATATTCATAATTTTCCTTTTATTATCAATAGCATGTTTTTTGTCGAGAAGTTTGTGTTTTATTACATTGTAGAAATTTAGACTGTCATCCCAAATAGCCTGTAGTTCTTCACTCAAAGCGTGCATCTGAGATTCTATATAACCAACTATGACTAAAATATACGCTGCTACAGTCACTAAAGTATATATACCGAAACCAATACTCGCTATATTGATCACCGTTGCTATTTCAAAGTTAGGTGATTCAAACATCGGGACCAGACCTACAAATCAGAAGAAAATCATATTTAAATTTAATATTTATATGATCTGAAATAAATATTCTGTATGCTTGACTGTGATTTTTAAATATATCTTAATAGTTTGGTATTACAAAGTCATATTTGTACAATTTAAAAAATAAAAAAAGTTTTTAAAAAATCAAAATTGCGAAACAAAGAAGACAGTAATCATCATCATCATCTTCGTCTCCAATCGTTGCCAGACTGAGAAATGATTCTCAAATTATATTATGAGGCCAGTTGTGGCGGAATGGAACAGCGTCTGACTGTAAACGCAAAAGGTTGTGCATTTGATCTCCACTTGGAGAATGATTATATTTGAATTATTTTCACCTCCTTGCTCTGTTAAGACAAAATATGGCGTTGAGCTCTACCACTCAATATATCTCTAATTTGTTGAAAACCAAAGTACGGAGTGTCTTGACACTTCCTACTTTCTGTCTACTACTAAGTAGACAGGAAGTCCTGATAATAGCGTGAAGCTGAAAAAAATGTATCATATTATTATTCTTACCATAAATAAGATAAACATCTGTAGTAAAATGTCGTCCAGGAATCACAAATGGTATTATCACATAAATAACACCGTTGATAACTCCAAATAACCAAATACACATAGCGCGCCTCTTTACTGTTCTTAGTCGCTTTCGAAGATTTTTGGAAAACCTAGTTCCAGATATCACTTGAGCGTGACACTGAAGAAATTTTACAACTATTTCTTTCATGTCTTTGCTGTTAAAAAAGTAGACTTTATTTTTATTATAACAATCACATCTAAAAGTAACAAGACAATGTTTAACACTTTAGCCGTTTCTGATGACTGTATGATAACTGATAGGAAACAAACACAGATTTTTGGCTAACTATACCCAAAATCATAACAAAATATTTTTTTAATATTAATAATGTGACAAATGTCCCATTATAAATGGGATGTATGTGATCCTCAGGATGGAAATTGAAGCTAAGATTCATGCTATCTACAGTAAAATGCTAGTAAGTATAGCAAAGTAAACAGACTAGCTTAAACACTCCTAAATAATAAAAATATGAAAATAAAAGAGCAAACTTACGAATTTATCTTTATAAAAACGAGTTTTGTTATGCTTGTAATACTGCACGAGAATAGAGACACAACTATAGCCACTGTCGTCCAGTTACCGTCTCTCCCATAGTAGAAGCAAACCAACCAGACCATCGAAAATACGTACACGTATAAATAAATACAACTTCCGATTGCGGTAAGAATATAGAACATGAAAAAAATTGCTGTAAAATTACATATTAAGGTTAGTTGTTTTAATATAAGTGGCTAAGATTGCATACGTTTAATTACAGTATCAAATTCATATATTAATTTATTTCCTAAATTAATTATAGTTATAATTGCATGTTGTTTGTATATTTGTGGATTGGGCAATCTTAAATCACTTCGTTCTCTACTTTCCACTCATTCTCCACTTTGCGCATGTCAGACACGTTAATCTCATATTATTTAAAATCAAATTATCGTTTATGTATTTATTGTACATAATGTTTTTTTTAATATGAAATATACTTAAAACTCACGTTCAATTTTTTTGAAAATATCTATGGTTATATTTCTCAACAATGAATTAATGTTTTCTAAAATTGTAGGAAATTCGTCATAATCCAGTCCAAATGTCCTCAGTCTCCTCCACATTTGAGAGCAAAAGCTTGATTTGATCATCACGATCGTTATACTCTATTTATTAGGATCTTTATTAAAATAGTTTTTGAAGTGATTTTGATATTATTGGCATAACCTAAATATAGATAAAACCTAAGAAAACCATCTTAGTTCTATTATATACTAAGCCACGTATAACTTTAAATTGGTCAAAAATTAGAACAGGTCTCAAGTGATCATTACTTGTAGCAGATTCTTTGGCTGAATTTATAGTTGAATTAAAAAAAAGAAAACCATTGTATGTTCTGATAACATCAAAAGTAATTTACATCTTAAAATCTAATTAAAGTCAATAATTTTAAAAATCTTTTTGTATTTGTGTCACTAAGTAAAAACTGTTTCCCCTGTACGTGACAATTCATAGAAAAATATGCGTTGAACACTCTCGTCCAAACATTGACTGTTTACTAAATCGATTGATCACTTCCATATATTATTATGTTATCAGTTGTATTCATCTTTTGCTTCCTAAACATATTTATACTAAAATGGTGGATGTTTTTGCTTTTACATTTAAAAATACTTTACATACCTTGATATAATCACAAGGATGGTATCCTAGAATATGTGTTAGCGTTAGGTAACATTGGATATTAGTCCTAAATATTAGTAATTAAGAGGATCTAATTCAATCTTAATAGTTATATTTTAGAGGAAGTCATTAGAATAATAATATTATTACAAAACCCTCCTTTTTAATTATTATTTACCTTACATTGTTCGATGCCTATACAGTCGGCAATTAAAGCCACACGGGACTCTTTTCCTATTCTGCGTTGTATTTGGCACTACCTATTTTGCTAATCACTACGTTATAATAATTATTTCAATTTCTTCTGTTTTCTAACATATGTACTTACTGAAACAGTACATTTTGATGACATTTGACGTAATTTTGGCGCAGTGATGAAGTTACAGTCAGCACCCACAGCTCTGATTTGATTTCGATTCGAGCTCGATTACCATTCAGAGAATATTAATTTTCAAATATATATTCAGTTAAATTAAATGGTTGGTTTCTGTCACCCAACACTCAATTGTCAATAGTTTAAGTATATCATATCGAATATGACGTGGAAATTTAAAAATCACATATATTTCAAATATTTGAGAGAGAAAAGTACATTATTTTTTTATACAATTTTATTTCACAGTAGAAGTTAGAGTTGTAAACGCTGAATAGATAGATTTTAATATAGCCATGAGACTTGGGTAGCTTAGAGTAATCATACCACCGGCGGATAAAGTCATTGGTCTTTGAGCATTTTGCAATATTACTAAAACTGTTGCCATATTATTTTTGTCAAAGTTTTCCCATTTCGAGGCGTACACAGATCTCTCAAAGAAATCATAGGCGTCAATTACTTTTTGACCAGTAAAGCAGTCCATTGATACTTGCATCAGCGCAAATGGCAATTCCAAATACGTCTTTTCCAATCCTCCTAGAAGTTCTGCCGTCAAACTTATTATAAGCAATGTGAATTCAATAGCCATAGCTCCACGGAACACTGATTCAGCTTTGTTTATTAGTTTTACATTCATTGTATGAATTTTGATTACATCTTTTAAACGATGTTTAATGAAACTGTTTACAATAAGTGTCCTTATGTCATTATGATCCTTGACATAATAATTTTCATGTAATTTTTTAAAATTTCTATAATATTTCTCTGCATCGTCCCATATGCAAAGCATTTCTTGAGCAAGCGCCAACATTTGGGCCTCAGTGTAACCGGTAATTATGATAATGAAAGCGGTTATATTAGAAGGTAAATAAACTGTAACGATAACTCCTGCGATCGATAGTAGATAAGCTATTTCGAAGTTGGGACTTTCCAGTACTGGATTGAGACCTGAAAAACATGAAATACATATATGTATATCATCTCACTCTAACGTATATAAAATTATTTGCAGATACGCATATCACGCAAACCAAATCATGCGAAGGAAACGAAAATATTTTAAGCTAGCAATACTTGTAACTTCATTCGCTGGGAATTTTACATCTCTAGATTGTTATAATAATAATAAAAATAGCCTAAGTTACTGGCGTAAAATAAAATTAGCCGATATGAGACCAGCCAAAATATTATTTCAGCCTTTACACACACAGACAGTCTAAAATGATAAAAACATACACATATGTATGTATTTAGTAAAAAAAGGCTACTTTAATATTAAGCGAATTATTTTATTTATTTTGTTTATTTTATAGATACAAAAATTGCTCCTAGTGGCCACGTAAATATTATTATTCTATAGATAACTATTTTTTTAGCTTCACTCCTTTATGCTGCATAGGATAGATAGGACGTACCTAGTATCAAGACACTCCGTACTCTGCTTTCTGCCTATTTGAAATATTATATGTAAAACTCCACTAGGAAGAATAATTATGTTTAAAAATAGTTTTAAACATAATCATTCTTCCTAGTGGCAATTGAACCCACAACCAATCGAGTTTTCAGTCAGACGCTGTCCCACTGGGCCACCACTGGCCTCAAATAGATATAGGTAACTCACCCAACAAAATAAATTCGTCCTCGGCCAAATGGCGGCCAGGTAGAATTAGAGGCTTTGTAACATAAACGAAGCCATTCGAAATGATCACAATCCAAAATATCATAGCCCTCTTCTTCACGAGTCTCATTGTTTTCAAAATGTTACTCTCGAAGCGACTGTCCGGTATTAGTAGACTGTTGCAGGATAAACATTCACCAACTAATTCTCTGACATTAGTTCTAAAAGCAAATCTATTTATTAGTTATGTTAAAGACACTTTTGGCTCCTGTTTATAAATAACATGAAACATTAGAAATACTTGAAATATAACACACAATACCATATGTTTCATATACACTTTTGTATAGTGTACATGGAATATATGGTATTGTGTGTTAAAAGTACACGTTACTAAGGCAACGCATGTTTTACTCAAGAATGGGGCAAACTCAA
Source organism: Dryadula phaetusa (assembly GCA_032432895.1). Classification (NCBI taxonomy): domain Eukaryota; kingdom Metazoa; phylum Arthropoda; class Insecta; order Lepidoptera; family Nymphalidae; genus Dryadula; species Dryadula phaetusa. Next base: position 80,605 of record JAOYRS010000054.1, read on the forward strand.
AATTATGGACTGTCTAAGAAAACCCAAATAGTCTCAATAAGGTATATTAGGTTAAACACTTTAAATTGTATAAGAAGTATAATAAAAAATAAGTAACAAATTATGGGCCTGTGTCCATAGTGTTAATAACAATTAATAATAATAAAAAAATTGAGTACAAAGTAGTCCGCTTCCATCGCCTCAACATTATACTTTAGAAGTAAAATCTTTCTACAGTTACTAGAAACAAAGAATGCATCAACTGTATCAGATATTTGACGTGTATCCTAATGTCTAATAGCAAGTAGGGTTACCTATTAGAGTGTAGGGTTCGAAGTATGCAAAGAAAATAGGGTTATCCTGCTGTATTGTTTAATGTTAAGTAATATATCTTTTAATTATCGTATTTATTAGAGGCCGGTCGTGTGACTGTAAACGCAATCGGTAGTGGGTTCGATCCCCATTCGGGGCAGCGATTATATTTAAATTATTGTTACTTCCTCGCTCTGGTAAAGACAAAGTGCGGCGTTGAGTTCCACCACTCATCAAGCAATGTCTCGAATTCGGTGAAAACGAAGTGCGTTGTGTCTTGACACTATTTACTTTCTGTCTACCCTGCTATGCGGGATAAAAGTGTGAAGCTAAATATATATATATATATATATATATATATATATATATATATATATATATATATAATAAATTAGAAATTGAACTTGATTGTAGTTATCCATTTTTGTTCATTTTATTATAATTAATAATAAAAACAAACACTCAATAGCTTTCACATATCCATGAATAAAATATGTTCCACCCTCTTCATAGTATATGATAATAGACATTGAAGAGTAATAGATAAATAAAGAGTGAAGACGAAAAAGAATTTTGTAAATAATCTAAATAAGGCAATAAAATTCACTTACTCATAAACGTACAAGTAGATCATCTTACAAACACCAATCTCACTGGCAACGCCCAGTGAGAACACTATAATGGCGGAAATCCAATCACTAGCTGTACGAGAATAGACAAACACGTACCAAATCATCGATATCAAGTAAACGTAGAAGTAACACGAAATTAATACAATAGTGATGACGTAACAAGGCTTTGGAATAGCTGAAAGCGGAGTTAAAAATCAAATTAGTTGTTTTTCAACTGGAAATTCATTTTTTTTAAAAGAAGAGTACTGAGTGCCGTTCTTTACTTTTAAATCAAATAAAGATCTTTTTAGTGTTATTATTATTTAACAAGATCATCAAAGACTCACATCCGACTAACAATAATATTTACAGTATAGATTTTTGAAAGATCTAACTGATATCATAGTTTGAAACATAAGAGAGATATTAAGAGAGGAGCTCGGGTGGTGGAGGCGAGTGTTAATGTGTACTTTTAAGGGCACCTTTGGTTAACAAGGCCCAGGCACTCCCAGCTCCTCTCTTCGCAATTCAGCCATACACAGGGTGAATCCATGGAATTCCAAATACTTTCATTTTAAAATACTGTATGTTAGTATCTTACGTTTTTTGTTTCCACCGTGGATATCAAGCGTTATAACCCTCAAAAAGACGGAGACATTCCATATCAATGTTGGTAAATCGGTGTAGCTCAAACCAAATTTACGTATCACATGTATTGGTAACATATTTTAACTTTAAGACAATTTAAAGCTTTAAAGTCGCTCCGCCAACACTGATAAAATTAAAAAAATTGAATTTAATTGCAATTTAATGTTTTTCTTTCATATCTCGAACGCCGCATACGTTGTATATATATTATGATTCACTTAAGTTTAATGTCTAACTCTTATATGCTGACAACTCGACCTGTCTTTATCACGCATAGCAATATACAAGTCGAGTGTTTGTATAATTACTGGATATAGGCACTTATAACGATCATCCCGGATTGGCATCCACCTTTTACTTGGTAATCCTTTGGTTTATCGTTAATTTGTACAATTATTATTTATTATTAAAACTTTTTCTCTATTACAAATATTATATTAAAACCTCCTTTAACACGACCTATTGTAAAATACTACTGTGCTCTGGACTTCTTGACATAAAGACTATTTATTATTTTTTTAATAACCGGTGCTCATCAAACACTACATAAATTGTAAAAATCGATACACACGTCAACATCAATCTAGTTCAAACATTGTTTCTTTTTTAATTTCTGTTTGTAGATGACTATCGCTGAAGTCACGTCACTATTTTAGTATACAATTGCATTTAAATCATTTTATTTTAAATTATTGAAGAAAAGTTCCACATTTTTTTTCGCATGGTAGTCAGAGAGCCTATTCTTAAGAGAATGGAATATCTTGATCGCATGTTGAGTGTCAGAACTTAACGCCGCGTTTTATCTTACCAGTGCAAAGAAAACAAAATAATTTGAATATAAAAGATATCTCAAGTCAGGGTCGAACTCGCATCCAACCGAATTCATAAACGCGCCGTGAATTATTGAATTTAGAGAATTAATGTTCTAAATATTATGAACAGTGAAACAAAGCAGATTTATTGTAATACAGATCAGAAATAAAAATATTAGATAGAATAAATAATTTTGACCCTTGTTGAATTTTATTAATATATTTTTCTAACATGGCGTTAGTTTCCGCCACACAAAAATGAGAAAGAAGAAAAGATATTACATAAATATATATAATCAAAGTTAATTCATTTATTAGTCCAAAATAAACTCCCAAAATGAGATCAAAACAGACATTCCAAAAAGGGAAAAGATATATTATAACAAAATTAGAAACCTTTGTAAAATTCACTGTAAATATAAAAGCACAACGTTAGAAAGCTATACAACTGTACTTGAATTTTCGCTTGCAAGAATAAATTTTGTACGCAAAAAACAAACACCGTCGCGAGAAAATATTTTTATAGTTTCCTTCAGACAATAAAAAGTGGGAAACGGGTTAACGGAGGGTGAAATTACTAAATTTAACTGTTAAGTGTACTAAGACGACTTTTAAAAATTGGCTAACATTTTGTACGTTTTCTCTTATTGCTTGTTAAGATAAAACTTTTGTATTTTTTAATTTTTTTTAACATATTTCGCTATGAAAGTATAAATTATTCATTTCTTTCTAATTATATTATTTTTTCTTATTTCTATAATAATCGCGTATAATATACGTTGACGTAGCAACGTGTGCATGTCAGTCTATTAAAAATTAGTGTGTTATGTAACTCATAGTAGTGGGTATTTTATTGATTTATTGTATTTCTAATAAACACAGGTCGTCAAGAAGGCGGCTTGTGGCGCATTGGGAAATCGTTCAAACGCAGATGTAAATGCGATAGGTTGTGGTTTCAATTCCTACTCGAGAGAATGATTATGTTTAAATTATTTTCATTCAAAGGTAAGACAAAGCGCGACGTTAAAACCCGCAATGTCACCAATTCGTCGGAAAGTGGAATATGGAGTGTCTTGACACTAGGTGCTTCCTGTCCACTCTGCCATATGAGACAATACTGTAGAGATGAAAACAAAGGAAAAAAACTATAAAAAATATTAGCCTCTATATAAACTTTAACAATGCCCCATAATCAATATATGTATTAATGTCTTATCCAGATCTTAATATAAAGAGATAGACAACTGGGGTACTTATACATACTTACTAGTTTAAATGTGGAAAAAACAAAAAAAAATCAAGAAGTGAAACGATACTTTATTTACTTTTTACTATAAATATGCATTTAAGTAAACTTATTATGTTCGTGCTATTAACAATATCTTACGAGAGGTGACCAATAGTATAACCAAAGTAATAGTAATCAGTATGAAACAAAATTACTAGATCAAAAAAAATATTTTATTTTTCAACGTAGTTTCCTAGCAAGTTAATATATTTAGTGTATCTTTTCTTTAAGCCCATAATTCTCTTAGAAAAAAATCACTGTCCCAAATAGCCTCTACCCCTGGCAGCTAGATCTAGCGAATAGGGAGGATGTTCAAGCAGTTCGAACCCCGTTTCTTGAATATCAGTCATACCAACTTGGCTTTGTAAGCTGGGGTATTGTCTTGATGAAACAGCACTCCAGCACTCAGTTTATCGCGTCTTTCCGACTTAATAGCTTCTTACAATCTTCTTATTTGGTCTACTTTTCCTAAGCCTGTTATGAAGGCCCCTGTTTTCCAAATATTTCTATCCAGCAGAACTTGACATTTTGAATTTCTTCGGCGTTGGTGAAAATGCTCGTTCCCAAGTTATTGACTGTTGTTTAGTTTCGGAATCAAGGTGTCATCACATTTTCAGGTCTCCTTCATGGATACAAAACGTGACAAAAAAAGTCCTTATCGGCTTGGAACTTTTCACGATTCACTCTCGAAATGAATCGTTTCTTGTTTTGGATCGTCAGTTAACATTCTCAGCATCCAATGCAAAGAGACCTTTTCAACATAAAGTTCGTTGACGATAATTTTTTGAATGCTGCCACACGAGATCCCTTGAGACCTCAGCTACTTGCCTTGCGGTCACTTGCTTTTTGTACATTATGCCAATATTAATATTTTGAACTAGTGGATATTTAAGCGATCCAATAATCATTTGGAATTGTGTTTTCTAGAAATACTCGATTATCATTACTTACTTAATAATTACTTTATTACAGATTTCAACGTTGTATACGTAGAATAAGTAGACTTCAATATAGCCATGAGAGATTCGAAATTTATTTTAGTAACTCCACCAGCTGATATCATCATCGTTTTCTGCGACGTTACCAACATGAGCAGTACGGTTTTTTGATTGTCAATACTAAAATTTTCCCATTTACAACAGTAGACGGCATTTTCGAAATATTTGCAAGCATCTATGAAACACTGTCCCGCCAAGCAATCCATGCAAACTTGGACTAAAGAAAATGGTAATTGTAGAAACGTGTGTTCCAACCCACCAAGGAGTTCAACAATTATAGAAAAAGCGATAATACTGAACTCAAAAGCAAACGTCGCCCTCAATTCTAGTTCCACCTCTTTAACTAGCCTGATATTAATAATGTGAAATTTTACAATATCTTTTAGACGCATTCTTATGAAATCGTTTGATATTTTAACTTTTATATCAATAATGTGAATTTTATCCTTTATATTATGTTTGGTAGCACAGAAGAAGTTCTGGCTGTCATGCCAAACACTGAGTAATTCTTCACCAAGAGCGTACATTTGGGCTTCTGAGTAACCAACTATTATAATGACATATATCGCTACACATACCATTGAGTAAACGCAGAAAATTGAACTAAATGTATTAAGTAAGTTTGCAATTTCGTAATTTGGTGATTCTTCCATTGGCATTAAACCTGAAATATAAATAAAAAGGTATTGTATAAAAGGTTTTTATTATTTTGAATTATTAACTTAATAACCTATCGAACGGAAACCAAAGAAGTAGGAGAGAGGTAAGGGTAATCAAAATTAATTAAAGATTATAATAATTTTCTGAGAAAATCAACAAATTCAAAAGAAATTCGTTTTGTCACAACTCTCCTACCACCGTGGTAAGTTGCCGAGATATTGAGGTAAGTAGTGACAGTATTTCATTTCATCTACTAGAAATAAAAACATGCTGTTACACTAAATGTAAACAAAACAAACATGTTTAAAAATATATTTTAATCATACTTTAGAACCTACTAAAACAATACAATAATACTTTTGAATCAACTAAATATGCCATTGCTTTAAGATCTATCATACTTTTATCATAATCAGTCTAAAATCTGATTAACAATCATGACACACGTAATGTAGCTCGACTCGCTCGCCATTCACCCGATCTGCTGTCTGCATCGACTTTAATGCAAACCACGCAAAAACAATTATTTTCTGTTTCTTCTTGGTCACCAATTTTCTTCTTATTATCTTCTTGCCATTAGGTTTCATCTAAAACACACCTCTTAACATTCTTAGAACAGCAGATTTAATTAACCGTCTCTTTGACTAGTTGTTATTTCTTAGCAGAGCTCTTGGCAGTGGCATGACTGATCCTGGTGATAGCATATTAGAAACACTAGTAAGCGGAAGTAGCAACAGTGGCAAGTGGTTGTAGATGTGGATACAACAGGTCCATTAGTATTATTGTTCACAACTGTTGAATTGTACGGTAGCATAATCTGACCTGCAAATATACCTGGAGTAATGGCACTTCCTTTATCAACTACATAAGTGTTAAGATTTGAAGCTGTTTTTTTTTCTGCTGGACTATCATCAATTTCTGAAACAAATTGCTCTATTTCTTTAGATTGGAACGAATAGTCATTTGACTTAGCAGAAAATCTGTTTCTTTAAATATGACTGTATTAACTAGCCATGTCCCAGTTACAGCAAAACTAGCACTGATTTTCCTACACCTGGAAGGGACCTATTAAAACCAAGGTATCACGGCTTAAACACCTCGGAGACACCATTTAAAACCCTATGAAAGTTGTAACAGGCTGTCACAACTCTCCTAGGTAAACTTTAAAATTATGATTTAGCCAGATTAATCCTTTATATTTTCTAACTGCGATTTACATACAAAAAATCATTGTAAAGTCTTAAGATTTGAATAGGCATACAACTGCAAAAACACAACAATGTACATATACTAAGACATTATATAATTTCAGATTAAATTTTGTAGAAAGACTTACTTTTGAATTTTTTGTACATACTTATACGTTCTATATAAAAGCACCTTATGTACCACCGGCTGGCCACTATTATCAGTTTGTTAACGTAACGTTAGTTGGGTGACGAAATTCAACGTGTTCCTTTTTTCTCATATTATAGTATTAATAGATTAATTTAAATATAATCAAACCCTATCATTTGCTTACAATCAGATGCTATTGCTCCAAAATGAATATCATAAATAAATAATTTTGAAAGTTTCAATACTTTCTACAATTCTTGTTCAATAATGGATAATAATAGAATCTTTAGTTGAAATAAGAATAGGACTTGACATACAAAAGCTTTAATAGCTTATGTCAGATTCACGATTCCCACATCTTCATAGAGACCAACCAGAGAGAACTTAGGACATTTTTTTATCTTCACGCTATATCCGTTGTGGAGCAGTCAGAAAGGACGGAGCGCTAAACTTTACAGTACCTGCATACCTCTTTCGCCTCGTCCACAATCATAAATTTCTTCTTATATGCTCTTCGAGAGTTCCTCGTGCTTTTTAAGTGAGCTGGAACCAGGAAGGAACCAGTACTATTGATACTGTATTTTTAAATTTTAACCGAGGTCTCCCCAACCTCTCGTACCACCTTTGCTTCGTAAATCTTTCTTACCATTCTTACATCACTCATCTTCTCGACGTGCCCAAACCATCAAATGCCTTTTCTTAATTCACTAAAGCCGGTAAAAAAAAATGAGTTCGTTCATGGCGCAGTTTGACAGCATCTGACTGTAACCGCGGCCGGTTGTAGGTTCGACCCTGTTATGCGGGATAAAATGCATGAAGCTAAAAAAAGCATAGAAAATTTTATAATTTACAGCCACTAACTTTTCGCGATAATGCAGAGAGAAAATCCTGATGCATTCACCCTATTCCAGGTCTATATACTCCTTGGATCTCCTACCAAAGCCTTTCGATCTCTCTTGCATTCTTCTCACTCATCAACATTCATATCTCTCCTTGTAAAATTCCGCCCATCTTTGCAAAAAGTGTGTTCTTTCTTTAAGTATTTCACCGTCCTTAGGAAGCACTGGAGTGCTTCCCAAGGACGGTGAAATTAATTCTTAAGATCGGACAAATTTTCCCTGTGTAATCACGAATTATCGCCAGAACAGCTTTGTATTTTCCCGAAAGTTGTCGTCAATTTTTATAAGTACTTTCGTCAGGTGCATTTTTGCAACTTATATTCTTCCTTCTTAGTCTCTCTCATACTTTTTCTTACTCGAGGATTTTTAGTCCTGCCATGCTTTCTAATTCATACGGCATCTTTTACTTCATCATTCCATAATTTATAACGATATTTACTAAAGCAGGTTCAGTAATACAATCCCTAAGATTTAATCAACATACTTCAACACATTTTTTTCCTATTTCCTAGCTGTCTAGTTTCTTTGAAACCCATTTTTTCATATTTTTCTCTAATCAATGAATCTTGAAGGCTCCAGCTACTTGTGCGGTTATTCACCTCCAAGCCTGGACACAGCTGCGCCAAGCTGCAAACAGACCCTATTCTAGCAACAAGTAGATAATGGTCTGTCCTCAAGTTGGCACCTGTTAAATACACCTGACCATAACTTGGTTATGAAAGCGCTGATCCTCAAGGAATACATAAGTAAAGCTTATCTCTTCCATTCGTTACCACGTATACACACGTGTGAATATGTCTGTGATCACACATCGTGTTTGCTTGTGGCAAACATATCCTTTTCCTTACATAATTGAAAAATGCACTTATCAGCCTCATTTACTCTCTTATCGCCATATTTGTCTTACACACAGGTTCGACACATCCGTTCAATTCACTACATATTATTAGTTTTTCACTCTCCCTTACATTATCTAGATTTTCTCTTACTCTCTCTTACAACTCCTTTAGTTCACTTGATAGTGCTGAGGATACTGTCTCATAAGCCGAAACCTAACAAGAATATTCTTGTAACCCCCACTTTGAAGCAAATCTAAAGCAGCCTCGGGTTGATCGCATAATATTCTGTCGTTGCACTATATATTCTGTCACTAATCCCGAAGACATTAACACACTCACACTTTGACACCCTCGTTCTCTCCAGCCCAGAAGGCGACTCGGTCATTACAGCTGGAAGTTCATTCATCTTCTGTTGCATCCCTCCTCTTACATTTCACTTAGCTATCTATAGCTCTGTCCTCTGCCCCTCTCTCTGCCGCAGATATGTCGTGTTAAGTGGCAGTCCCCAACGTCGCGTTCGTCTTCACTTCTCACACAAGTGGGGACGCACTGGTACACGTCACCACTAGGGGACGAGCATTATGAAATGGAACTACCGTTACAGTTATGGGGTTAAATTCTTGCAGGGGTCTCTTAGAGCAAATCTACCACTTACGACGCTCTAGTAGGACTTTTCCCTTGCATATTAAAAAAAATTAACAAATAACTTACGAAAAAATTTTCATGTAGAAAAATTTTGTGACACAAGTGACAGTACAAGAGAATAAGGAAAGATTTATACATATGGCACCCCATTGACCGGTCCCATTGTAGTAAACGAGCACCAGCCAGAACACTGAGATGATGCACTCATAAATGTAGGAGAAACACAGTATTGTTGTCAACACGTAACAGACCAGTGAGATCGCTGTAATTTTAAAAACAGAGTAATTATATCAGTAATAATATTAACGAAAGCAGAATTCTTTGTTTTTAACCTTTTTTATGATTTCATAACTTTTTTTGATACGTGAAAATTTACTCTTAAATAAAGTTACCTAAATCTTCTTTTATATATTGTTAATAAAATATAATAATTTACATTGAGGACGGTCATGGCGCAAAGAGACAGCGTATGGCTATAAACGCGCGGTTGTGGATTCAACGTCTAGTGGGGAGAAAAGATTACATTTAAATTCTTTTCATTTCTTCGCTCTAGTCGCTCTAGTCTGAGATAAAGTGCAGCGATGAGTTCCGCCACGTAACACACTGTCCCAAATTCGGTGGAAAGCGGAGTACGGAATGTATTGACACTAGGAACTTCCTGCTTACCTTGCTACGATTAATGAAAGGGTGAAACGTGAAAAAATACTACTTACGTTTTTTGCTTGCATATATATCAATCGTCAGACCTCTTAACAAAATGTACAAATTGTTCATAATTGTTGGGAAGTCGTCATATTTCATTCCGAATGTTTTAATGGTCTCCAAGATACCTATGTTGTTATTATATTTCATTTTATTTTGTTTAGAGCTCTGTTCTTGTTTTAAGGACATTTTCTCAATGTAGATTCACTAGAATGTGTAAACACAAGTAAATGTCAAATTTAAAGACCTATACGTATACAATAAAAATACATCCAATTTTTGTTTGAATATCAAATTTTATTTCAACTTGTTTTAAATGTTTTCTGAACACTTAGGAAAAGAAGAACATTTCTAGATAATGTATAAGAATGTGATCGGAGCGCCCTAAAATCGAAATAGTCGTAATTTTTTTTCATTTTACTTAGGCGAAATATCTCGTAACTCGTCATAAGGTAAAAAGTGTTACGCAAGTACTATGTAGTGAGCGTGTGGTGAATAGAGCGACAAATTCTAAGCATAGAGAAATATACAAACTCAAAAATAATGTTTATTGTATTGTACTGCCATAGTTAAAACGTCATATAGTGACAAACAAACAAAATATTATTACATACCCAATATTGACGTACAAGAAATAATCAGAAACGACCAATAAGAAAGCTTTATCGCTTAAAACGATCTCTTCCCAGACAACTTGCAAAGATAGAAACAGGCACTTTAAATGTACATTTGATTTTGGCTATAAGACTTAATAATTGGTAGGTCAATTTTGACTTGACCCACACTGACATACTAATACGAAAAGTAAAATAAAACATAGTAAAGACTATAAAAACGGTACAGTTATGAGTTCTGCGTACATGTCATTATTTAAACAATCGATTGCTAATGTCCTTTTGGTAAGTCAAATTGCACGTCCCCCTCTCTTTCATCACAAGCTATCGTGGCGCAGTGGGACAGCGTCTGAATGTAAGCACGATTGGTTATGCATTCGAACCCTACGCAAGTATATGTTTCTATTTAAATTATTTACATTTATTCGCTCCGAGAGACAAAGCGCAGAGTTGAAGTATGTTAAGTCTTTTACGTTACACGCACTGTGTTAAGTTTAGCTGTTAGGCAGCAAACGAAGTTTCTTAACTCTAGGTATTCTTTGATTACCTTGGTATATTTATTTGTTGTGGTAGGAAGTTAATCCTCCGAATATCTGATGACATGTTCCGGTTCAATGTTATGTAAGCCAGCTTTCCCTATTCCTACCCATTTTTTCCCCTCAGGGTGTAGTGGTTCCGACAGTTTTGGCTGTCACTACACCATCCCAAAGATAGCAACGCATGAACAGCTCTAATATTGTGGACACCATTAGCGAGGTGACCAGTTACCGTCAGGTGGCTTCTCTGCTCGTCTCCCTCCTTTTTCTATAAAAAAATATACACAAAATATTTTGAAGGAGAAACTAACATTTGAATCTTTATTTTCACAATACTACATGTGTTCCTTACAGCTATTAAGCACCTTTGTCTTTACATCACATCACGTCTATCACTGGCTTCAGTTTCTTCATTAATGTGGATTGTATTTTTCTGTCATGGAATATCAGCTAAGTAGATTGTAGTATCTGTGGTGCTCATCTTGGTTTTTCGCTAATACTGCATCCATCACGCAGTTCGTCCTATGTAGGTTTAAACGTAATAAAGTAATTTTGACAATAAAATATATGTTTTAAAATATAATTATATATTTATTTACAGTTTTATTGTAGTACCTTTTTAAACAGCAAAAGTGATAAAGAGCGGTCTATATTTTTACAATACGTCATATACACACCCACACACAAACGCACACGCAAACACATTACGTATTTAATGAAATTAATGATACACTATACAAATACCTTTATCTACAATGGTATCATTTTTTAAACTATATTCCATTATATCATTTTCTTTGTAACTTATACATGTAACAGTTAATTAATGATTTTTTACTAATTGTAATATTGCAAGGAGTTAGAAGAAATATATTTTAGTTAACATATGCACAGCGTTTAAAAAGTATCGAGAAAATAAACTTTTTTGTTAAGGGTTGTAATTCTCGTGAGTTTTATTCCTAACAATATTTATAAAAGAATACAAAATTAAGTGTATCTCTGTATTAGATGAAAAAGATTTAAATATTGTAAAATTAATTTATTAGAAGCCTAAGGTTTTTTTCTTAGTTTATCCTACTTCCCTTTAGCTAAAATTAATCAAGATTTTACGTTGTAACTGCATGGTCTTAATTGTTAATGATAGATCATCTAAGTTAAATAATTATTTTTGTTATAGTAATTAAATATTACTTTGCGATATTTCATGTTTGAAAAATGGGTCCAATACGAGCCTCGTGTATTAATTTGAAAACATATTTTAATTCATTCAATTTAATAGTTATAACATTTTGATTATTTTTAATTACTTTAATATTAAACTAATAAACTTAATAAACATAAAATAAACTTCATTATTTTAACGTTTTAACTAATTTAATTCATTGCGTATATATAAACATATATATTACTATAACCTATATAGCTATTTCGTTACCGTTACGTCTGTGTTTTTTTTTACTATCAAAATAGTACTACCCGCACTTTAAAAGAAAAATTTAAAAGTCAATTAACATACAATGTTGTCACAGACACTGACATATCTAGTGTTGCCAGTATCAAAAACTTTTATTACCATTCAAATAGTGTTGTCTACTTAAAAAACGATAGACAAAAGTATGGAGATTTTGCTGTATGAAAAATTAAATCAAATCTTATTACAGCGTTAGTCAAGTCAAACAAAATATTAACTCTGAAGAAAAAAGTTAATATTATGGAAAGTGAAATACAACCTGTTCTTTTTCGATGTTGAAGATACTGAAAAATACAGCTAGTTAATATCCTGCTGATTAATATTAATGATTACGGTGATACTTGCTGTTCTAATATGAATGGTTTATATACATTTTTACACTTGTTAGTTTTTTTTTAATTACCATATAATTAATTTTACTGTTTAACTCTTTTATATATATGTTCACTTCCAGATTAATTATTTGTGGAAACTGTATTGGCATGTGGGTTATTTAAGTTTTTTTATAAGTTTTATGTAATATAAAATATGCTGTTTGTTTCACTTACTTACAAATAAATAAATAAATAAATAAATAATGATCTCCAAAACACACTAGAACATCTTGAATATTTTTCCGACGAATGTAGTTTATGGGTCTTCGATAATCATGTCAAATAATAATAATAGCTCTAAACTACTATATACGAACTGAAAGTTAAGAACGGAGAGTCTCTACCTACAAAATAGTGCTTTATTTCACTTTAAAAATATTATTATTACTTTTCTAATCTGCTTTCACCTATTTCAAAGCCTTTTTACGTTATCACTATAGTGTTAATGTCCTGTTACTTCTACGTTTACTTGATATCAATGAATTGGTACGCGTTAGTTTGTTGTTGTAAAGATTTGGTTGCTTTAGCAACTTGTACATATGTGTGTCAGTTTATTGTGTGGTGTGTATTTAATTAATTTATGGCATTTCTAATAAGACAAGTATTTTAGAGGCCAGCCGTGGTTCAGTGTAGGTACTTCCTCTATACCCCGCTATATGGAACAAAAGCGTTATGCTGGAAAATAAAGTATTTTTATAAAAAAATATCTGCCTCCATATGAACTTTAACAACGCCCCACATACCTACTATACGTTATAGTGACAATAGTATCTTGTCAAAATTTGACAGACGGGTTAGTAATGGGAAACAGAAAGTATCGAGTTGTCCAAAAAATAACATTTTAAGATACTTGTGACTGTGACAAGTTGGTGGATGTGTATTATGTGTGAAACTCTTTATTGTACTAAACATATTATAAAGCGTGGGGTAGATAGGTGACGGTAGGTCAATGTTCATAATAAGTACCTATTTCGTGTTACGTTATTCCATACAAAATCAATCGAGCAATTTTCTGTGGGAGGTTCGATTTTTTTTTCACTTTTCGTCCTATGTTTCTTTGGAAAACTTGTTTAGTTTCATAGCCGGAACCACCATTTTAAATGTGACGGGAAAGTCAAAAATGACCGTGTAGATAAAAATTAAAGTTCAACAAAAAAATCAAAGATCATCATCAGTAAAGATTCATTCAGATGTCAAACTTCATTTATTAATTCGTGTTCAATATAATTCTCGTAGTGCACGTGCATCCAGACAGATATTTGACGTATCGTACTACATTTGCCCAGTTTTCAAAGATCACTTGACCACAAGTTCACTTGAACACACTTCTTCCAACAAACGGAGCATTTTGTTTGCGTTGAGGGGAGAAGATGTATTGGTACGTGCTACGATTTCTATGAATGAAATAAATGTTTGTTTAAATAATACTACTGAAATAGATGTTTAAGAATTTACTAAGATTTTTTTTATTTCACTGACCTTTGTCTTGTGCCCATATCAGCTCGAAGTCAGCCACAGGTCTCATATATTAGCTCCCTTGGTTTGTTTGCGGCCACCAGGCGAGACTGATGTCTCTCCTCCTTTTTCTTAATATACTTTTGTGGATAATTTGGCAGTATCATCGTCCTAATTTTTTTTAAATGTGTTTACTAGAAAGAGTGCTACCAACTAAAGAGACCCCAACCACTAACCTCGATAATAAACCAAAATCAAACTGTTCATCAACCATAACGTAATTTTTGTAACCGATATTTGTCAAAGTTACTGGCTGTTAATTGTGTCCCATCCTGATGTAACATTGTACAAGTGTATTATTTTCAGTGTTTCTATATTAATTTTAATTTGAAGCAATAAAAAGTCTTAAAATTTACGGATAACGCTTGAATCATGAGGGACCTTTGGGTTATATGTACTTTTTTAATATTTTTAAAAATTTAAAAATCATTAAATTAAGAAAGTAAAGTTGTAATAAAATGTATAAGAATTTCGACGCAGCTGGTAGTAGAACACATGGCTTAGCGGTCAGAGCGCTTGGACGATATCCAAGAGGCGAAGGTTCGAATTCCGCTGCGTTCAAAATTTTTATACGTTTTTTCAATAATGTTTTCTAATCCTTAGTAATATGTTTGTCATTGCTAAGTTATGACCTGGAAAACTTAAAACTTACATCTGTCAAAAAGTTCAAGCTAACTTGAATTGGGTATAGTTTTAGACTATATGAGGGAAAACTATAAAAAAAATCAAAAAGTGAAACGATACACATATGTTTATTTTTTACTATAACATTACATATTTACTTTTATTCAAACAGACATAGGTATACTTGTATAATCGTAAAGTGATCATAACGCCGCTACCAAGTCTCGAACTCTGGTAAGGCAGTTCTACTGAGAATTTTGTTTTTATTGAGAAACTCCTTTTTTATTAAAAAAAGTAACTTTTTACATTAATAAAAGCTACAAATAACAAATTATTTATTGTTTATTTGTTAATTAATATTAGCAGAATATTTGTTTCCTCTATTTTTAAGACCCTTTAAAAACATTACTTCATTACAGATTTCAACGTTGTATACGCAGAATATGTAGACTTCAATATACTCATTAGAGATTCGAAGTTTATCTTAGCAACTCCACCAGCTGATATCATCAATGTTCTTTGTGACGTACCTAACATGAGCAGTACAGTTTTTTGGTTGTCAATATTAAAATTTTCCCATTTACAATTGTAGACGGCATTTTCGAAATACTCACAAGCATCTATGAGACACTGTCCCGCCAAGCAATCCATGAAAACTTGGACTAAGGAAAATGGTAATTGTAGAAACGTGTGTTCCAACCCAGCAAGGAGTTCAACAATTATAGAAAAAGCGATAATACTGAACTCAAAAGCAAACGTCGCCCGCAATTCTTGTTCCACCTCTTTGACTAGCCTGATATTAATAATGTGAAATTTTACAATATCTCTTAGACGCATTCTTATGAAATCATTTGTTATTTTATCCTTTATATCTATAAGGTGAATTTTGTCCTGTATGTTATGTTTGGTAGCACAGACGAAGTTCTGGCTGTCATGCCAAACACTGAGTAATTATTCGCCAAGAGCGTACATTTGAGCTTCTGTGTAACCAACTATTACTATGACATATACCGCTACACAAACCATTGTGTACACACAGAACATTGTACTAAACGTATTAATTATTGTAGCTATTTCGTAATTTGGTGATTCTTCCATTGGCATTAAACCTGTAAATAATATAATTATACTGTATAAGATTTTTTTATTAAAAGAGCCTTTGAAAAAGTGTATAAAAAATTGAATACAGCGTGATCCGAACCCATGCCGGAAACCGTCCATGTTCTCCGGCCGCTAAACCATGCATTCTAGATCCGACTGCATCAAAATTCCTATACGTTGGTAATAACTTACTTATTTTGTTAGCCTATAAGCATTAGTATGTTAGCATATTAGTATTAGTAGAGATTTTTACAAATTTTCTGTTTCCCAAAGATTGTTTTAAAGCTTTTTTCTATTGGGGTAGTCAGGAAGGACGGAGCGCCAATCCCTACGGTGTCTGCATACCTTTTTCGCTTCATCCATACCCATTAACCTCTTCATACATTTACATTTCCTTAAGGGAGTCCTTATACTTTTTACATGACTTCCTTCATTATCATTAATAGTGTGTTTTTGAAGGACAAGCGAGTCCTCCCTTAACCTCTCGTACCACCTTTGCTTCATAAATGTTTCTTACTATACTTTCATCACTCAGCCTCTCGACGTGCCCATAACATCTGAGCACGTTCTTCTTCATTCTCACAATAACATTCACGCTTACGCCTGCCATTCAGCGGATCTCTTCGCTTCGGTACGATCAGTTGTACTAATTCCGCATATTCAGCGAAGAAAATGCATTTTACAACATTCATCTTTCTTTGTGCAAGTACGCTGACGTTTTGTCGTCGCATCAATGTAGCCAGGGCACCGTTAACCTTTTTATCGGCAGAAATACGGCTTCTTTCAAAAAATGTCATTCCGATGATCTAATAAGCACTGGATCATCTGCGTACAACAGACAATTAACCGTCAAATCATCTAATCTCACTCCTATGTCACTTGGTTTCACACCTAGGAGACATCTACCTAAACTAAACTGTTTGTGTTCAAACATCATGTTTGTCACAAACAAATCCTGCTTCTTACATAATTCCAATATGACCTTACCGGCGTCATTTACTCACTTATACTTCAGAGGTGTACTTGCCAAGCACACGTTCATAATCATCTCGTGTGGTTCCGACCAATCACATACAACCACCACACCACACACAATTAGTTTTTCATTCTCTCTTGCACTACCTAGAACTCAGCAGCCTGGGGTTGATCGCCTTGTATTCTACCGTTGCACTCACCAATCGAGAGGACGATAACAAACCTACACCTAATATAAATAATTGTTATTTCTTCTACCAAACGAAAGTCAAAGTGTTACAGGGAGTTCTTGGCTTCAATCTTATATCTTAACTGACCGTGACATGAAACGTGAGAACGCTATTCTCAGAATGTGTGTTAAAATAATTCATTGGTATACTAAAACTATTATACATTTTAATGATAACAAAAATTTTAAAATATTATAAACTTGCATTTTAATTATATTTTAGATTACTTACCATACATATAAAAAAAATCCAGAGAAAATTGCTGCCCAGGAGTGACATAAGGTATCATTGAGTAAATAATACCGTCCACTACTAAAGAAGTCCATATAATTGCAGCTCGTTTCTTAACCGTTCTGAGTCTCTTTCGAAGATTATTAGCAAATCTAGTATCTTGTATGACTTGATCATCACATTTGTGAAACTTTTGAACTGTCTCCTTTACATCTTTTCTAAACCAGAAAGAATTATTAGTTAAAAAATTAACAATATCCTTGTCTTTTTTCATATTTTTCACCGAACAATAGAGTAGCCAGATAGAACTTAGTGTCGGAACACTTTATTGTAAACTGGGTGATGCAACTCCATGCTGCTCTTTTTTCTAACCATGGCATGGAAGTCAGATTATTTTAAATGTAATCAAATCTTATCCTTCCAATTTAAATTGAACCCACAACTAAGCGATTTTACAATGAGTTTCCCCAAAATGAATATAATTAATTAATTATTTTGAAAATTACAACACTTTCTAGAACACTCGTTTAGAAATAAAGGAAGGAGGTTAAAAATACAGTTGATAATTCATGATTTTTCCCGCACGTTCAGAGAGATCAGTCAGAGACAACTTAGTACCTATGTTAAGAAATCTCCCTTCTCTATTAAAAAAAATATTAGAAACAACTTACGAAAAAAGTTTCATGTAGAAAAATTTTGTGACACAAGTGACAGTACAAGAAAATAAGGAGAGAGCAATACATATGGCATCCCACCGACCGGTGCCATTGTAGTAAACGAATACTAGCCAGAACACTGAGATGATGCACTCGTAGATGTAAGAGAAACACAGTATTGTTGTTAAAATGTAAAAGGCCAGTGAAATCGCTGTAAATTAAAAAAAAGGAATAATTATATCAAATTATTGATACATGAAACAGAATTTAGTATTTTGTAAGAAAATCACGCGAACAGAGGTGTATGAATCATGGGCACAGTTATAGTTAATAGAAAAGGATGATCCTTTACATTTCATATACATTTTATAAGATCATTTAGTTTTGTCTTAAATAAAATTACATAAATATTTTTTATATTATTATTAACATAAAAAGTTAAAGCCAAATTCCTAATCGGAGAAAAGATTATATTTAAATCATTTTCATTTGCTCGCTCTTGCAAGACAAAGTGCGGCGTTGAGTTCCACTTAACACGGATAGTCTCAAATTCGGCGGAAAGCCGAGTAAGGAGGTTCTTGACACTAGCAACTTTCTGTCTATCTAGCTATGCAAGATAAAAACGTGAACCTTAAAAAATACTTACATTTCCTGTTTGCGTAAATATCAATCGTCAGAGGTCTTAACAAAATGTGAACATTGTTCATAATTGTTGGGAAATCGTCATATTTCAATCCGAATGTTTTAATGGTCCCCCAGATACCTCTCTTGTTATTATATTTCATTTTGTTTTGTTTTGAGCTTTGTTCTTGTTTTAAAGACATTTTCTCAATGCAGACTAACTAGAATATATAAACATACGGAAATATCAATTTTTAAAACATTGGCTAAAGATTTTGAACATCAATTTTTATTTCAGCATGGTTTAAGTGTTATTCAAACACTTAGATAATACATAAGAATTTAAACGCAGCGAGTTTAGAATCTATGAAATTCGAACTTCCGTCTTTTGAAAACCGTCCAAACGATCTGACAACTAAGCCCTGCGATCCTGTTCAACTTATAAACTAAGTTGCGAAGTACTAATATTATATATACGAGTTTGTGCAGATGTTTGTTTTTTTTTCATTCGAGGGAAAAATACGTTTCCGTATCATAAGGTCTGGATCTGTGACCCCGTATGTTGGACTCGACTGTTGGTAGTCTCTAGAGACCAGAACCCCTCATACTTTCTCACATCCAATTCACCGTAGCATTGTCGCAAGGTTTTACTTCACTGGGGTCCCCCAGTGAAGTAATGCCTCGCGACTAGATTCTCGGCTAACTGTCCAGTTAGCCCATAATCTATCTTCTTAAGTGATATCATTTTCTGTGGTTACAACTTTTCGAGTCTTTTGTTTGCTACGTAGGTCATTTAATATCCTTTATATAATCACTGGTCGCTTCCCAGGTGGTTGCAGACGGAAGCACCAACTAATTTAATTATATTTTCAGGAAGCGTAGCTTGGATATTCAAAAAACAAATGCTCAGCGTCCTCAGTCATACCACCGCTGTTTAGGCATTCCAGGGAATTTTTGTATTTGAATCGGTGCAAGTAGTCTCAGTAACAACCGTGACCTGGGTGAGATAGTAGTTAACCTCACCATGCTTTCGTTTTGCCCATGCTTCAATTTTAGGTGTGAGACCGTGAATCCATATTCCTTTGGTTTATATATCCCATACAAATTGTCATCTTTCTATACTGTTACGCCTCTCATCATCTCCTTGCATCTTGCATCCCCTTGGACAATAAGACCCAGTCCCCTTGGACTGGGCTTGGTTGGCTTTAATACGGTATAAGTTCTTCCTTTCCTCAGTCAAGTTTTCTATCGGGATCATTCCGGATATCACGCATACTGCTTCCACAGACATGGCGACTCTCACTGACGATGTGATAAGTACGGCCTCAGTTTTATGTTTGGCCAGTTTCAATTCAGCACAGTTTATCCTCTAACGGATTATTTATAATGTCTCTTTGAAGGTTCAGTTTAGTTCTGCCAAGTATTTGACAACCACTACTAGGCCATCGACAAATGTAACCGCGTGTAAAATGGATCATTGCAGTTCAGGAATCCATCATACATAATGTTCCATAGGACGGGCCCTAGGACGGAGCTTTGTGGTACGACTCCATAGACTAGTAACTAGCTACGTCGTTGCACAGCACCTAATCCGCCACCTTCAAATTTAAAAGGGCATTCATTATTACGAGTCCCATTTAGCCGTATTAAATGCATTGCAAAAGTTGCAACTAGGCAATATTTGTTGGAGCCTCACTGCCATCTAGACCTTGATATTGCTTTTCTAGCGGTACTTCATCACCGCACTAAGAGTCAATTTTCCTTTCCTGAATCCGTATTAGCAGTCAGATAAAAGTGATTCGATAGCTTCTTCAATTCTTTCATGAATTTTGCTTTCTAGTATTTTTCCAGCCGTATCTAGCATACACAAGTGGCGATATGGTGATGGCTCAGCTAGTGGTTTATTCATTTTCGGGAAAGTTACCATCTTGGAGACAGGAATTGTAAGTATCTAGGTATTAATTTAATTGGTAGTTTTAGTTCTTTATTGAGAATACGACTTGCCAAGTTATGATGAAATTTTGCTTAATGTGGAAAAAACGCAGTGACTGTCTCCTTCATTAGAATTAGATCAGTTGGTGAGCGATTGTTCTTCAGCTTTTTTATGGTCACATTGTTAGGTCTAGTCCAGTGGTCGTTTTCTATATCATCCAGTTTTTTTAACCCACGAGTCTCTTTTAGTTTCTTTGATAGCCTTGCTTGACTTGTGTTTCTTGTATAGTTGCTCGAAGTATGACATCGTTTTACACCTTTGGGATAGTCTTCTAGAACATATGGACTCTTTTGGTAGTTGGGCATTATCACTGTTTCACCAGTGCAACCGTGGTAACCGATTTATATGTTATATATGTTTTCGTGGCATTGTTATATCGCAAGCAGCTGTAACTCTTCTCATAATGATCAACGCCTTTTCCAATGCGTCCATTGCTGGGATAGCCTGGACATATAGTGCCAGTTGTAAGACTAAAGGGTCAAATGTTACGGCTTTTCCACCCACTTGCATTAGTTTATTCTTTCAGTGTGTTAAGCTTTACTTCTCAATATAGATCCCGATGGTCACTTGCAGTAT
Source organism: Dryadula phaetusa (assembly GCA_032432895.1). Classification (NCBI taxonomy): domain Eukaryota; kingdom Metazoa; phylum Arthropoda; class Insecta; order Lepidoptera; family Nymphalidae; genus Dryadula; species Dryadula phaetusa. Next base: position 101,853 of record JAOYRS010000054.1, read on the forward strand.
AAGCTTTGGCAACACACCACGAAGCGTTTCGTTTTTCTAGGACGCTACTAACAAATATGATATCAACAATAGAGCATTTTTCAACTCTGTTAAATGTAGGTTCGTCACCTGTCTTTGACGATACTACGAAAATAGTTGACATTGCCCATTGATTGCATCTATTCCAATTACTACGTTTCACAAACCCATGGGACAAGTTTCTTATCCACATTTGAGATCCAAGAACTATTTTCCAGGTTTGATTGGCTTTGAGGTCATAACAAAATCCAACTTTAGCTTCCGTATGGCCTGCATTAGTAAGTCTTAAGTCATGGAGCTTTATAGTGATTGAGATTAATTTGCATCACCTTAAGCATTGCTGTGGATTTCTTACTACCTGGAGTGATTTTTTAAAGACAAAAGATTTCTCGGAACCTGCAACAGCTCTCTTCATTTTCAGTCTCCAAGCAGAGGACACAATTGGCTTCATTAGCACACTCAGTAATTTTCTGGCTGCTTTCATTGTATTTAATTCACCATTTGGTTTTGTCCACTTTACAGCTACATTTGTTAGCAAAGTGACCAAAATGCCAACAACGAAGCATTTAATCAGCTTTTATGCACTTCGAATTCGACGTTTAACCCAACCTATTTTAATTTGACTAATTTCTAGGTCTTTTTGGCTACTGTGGAATCAAGAATAAATACACAGGTTTCTCCTACTACTTTTTACTCATCATGTTGTTAATGTGTTTGTTTTTTTTCTTTAATTGGCAATAAATGTGTTTCCTTATTACTATCAAGCACCTTAACGGGTTTCAGTTTCTTCAATAATGTGAATTGTATTTTTCTAATCAGTCAGGTCAGTTAGTTAGATTGAAGTGTCGCACGTACTTGGTCTAACTTTTTGCTTATGATATGTCCGGGACTAAATTTATACTATGATGTTTTGTATATAGAAGTAATTTTGAAAATAATATATTAATAAAATAGTCAGTTCAGTTCTCACATTATGGCGCTTCAATTAAACTAAAATGTAATCGTAAAAAAAAACATATAAAATTTGAACGCAGCGGGATTTGAACCTGCGCCTGTTGGAAACCGTCCAAGCGCTGTGACCGCCATGCGTTCTAATATATGCTATTCTGTTACAACTTATTTACATTGTTAGCATCTCTGTAGAGAGACTTATACAAATTCCTGCTACTCAAAGATTATTAAACAATAACGGTTTAACAAGAGAGATTGCTATTTATAAAACATTTTTGATAAGACCTATAAAATTTGAACACAGCGGAATTCGGGCCCGCGCTGATGGAGACCGTCCAAGCCCTCTGACTGCAAAACCATGCGTTCTACTACCAAAATTGAAATACTTTAAAAATTTTGCACACAGTGTTTGTCATAGAATTTATCTATTGAGCACTTAGAAGAACTACTAATCTAATAAGATCTTTGATTTTCGTGATTTTTATTCATTTTAAATGGAACTATTTTAACCGGATTAATGGCGTATATTTTGGTATTCGAAAATACATTTTGGACACCTAACAAGAATACATTTAACATTAACACTTATCACAACACCTAAGTGTACATATAAAGAAAATTATAACTATATACTCTTCATCGAACTCAACATCGATCCTGCATCCCTGCAACAGCTAAAATATCTGCTAAAGTGATTTCACTGCAAACTCTTTACTCGTTGAAATTGTAACCTTTAGCGGCCAATAACATTTTTTACACAATATTAATAATAACAGAGTATCAATTTTCATCACTCTCTGGCAATACCGGCAGTCTGATCTGACGCCTTTGCCGCCTTTTTTTGATGACAACCTTCGTCCTTATCTCATTGTTCTCCTTATATTCCTAGCACCGTTGGTAGTTTTGTTTAATATATATAGTTATAATTTTCTTTATATGTACACTTAGGTGTTGTGAAAAGTGTTAATGTTAAATGTATTCTTGTTAGGTGTCCAAAATGTATTTTTGAATACGAAAATATACGCGATTAATCCGGTTAAAATAGTTTCATTTAAAACTACAAATCTACAAAACTTTTATACATATGTATAGCTATCTTAATATCTATGCTAACTAATAGACAACAACATTATAACAACAACGGTTTTTTACTAAATACAAATGTATGTATACACGATACATTTACCAAAATAAAATGTTTTACAATTTTTTTCCGCCTATTTGTTATTTTGTTCCGACTGATATCTAATACATCTGATTGACTTATTTCTACGTAATATTTGATGTAATAAGGAGAACCTTAGACTATTTTTATTTTAGAATTATACAACAAAGGTCTAAAGATGTTAAAAACCACGGGGATGATATCGTGGGCATAGCTTGTACCATATAAATTTTAATGCAAAACTATTAATTTTCATCAAAACTTACCTATTAGTATCTTTATGATTTCAGGTATTAGTCCCAATATTGAAATAGCCTTCGTTGCTATCACCCTGATATCAATATCTGGTGAAGCCCAACTGGCGCAATGAATGGTCTTAGTGAAAACTGCAAGTTTGGCTAACGGCCTGTTGGATGTTAGCCAAACTTTCAGTTTTCGTTAAGACGTACAGTAAAATTAAAAAAATTGTGAAAAATATCGTGTAATTTATGATAGATATAACATTAAAACTATATTATTTTGTCCAATTAATTTTTTTTTAATTATTTGAAATTATATATAAAAATATAAAATTACTAAGTCAAATTTCCGTATTCTAATAACTATATTGAAAATATTACTATTACTATATATATATCTCTCTCACTCTGAACCTATTCTACGAGAAGGTACACAGCGAGTGTATGACATTATTTAAATAAATAGGTTTTCTTTTTAATATTTTTTATGGAGTATTAAGTCATTAAAATAATTGGCTCAATATAATGATTATAATAGGCCTTAATAAAATCCCTTCATTATTCACACCAGTAATTATATTTACAAAGACATTTTTTATAAATCAAATTTCTTAGCATGTTGTTGTAGTATGTACATTTATATTTTTAAGGTTCTGTACCTGTTAAGAATAAAACCGTCCGTCCGTCTGTCTCTATGTTTGTCTGTCAAGAGCCTTTATTTTAGGAATGCTAAAAGCTATCGCGTTGAAACTCAAACCATTCGCTCCTACAATCCCTCGATTTTCTGAGAAAATGTATTTCTAAATTTATTTAAAAGATATATGGCTTTTGATATCGCAAAAACGCATAATTGACATTATAAAGGGATTGGAAATTAATAGGGTACTTATAGATAGTATCTACAGATAGTACTAACACTAAATAATAAATGAATATTTTTATTTCCTGAACAGGAAATAATCTGAAAACTATATATTTGCGACTAAATCCTAAAAAATATTTTTGTGTCTCTGTTATCTGTTTGTTCCAGCTAATCTCTGGTACAGCTGGACCGATTTTGACGGCACTTTCACGCGCAGATATCTGGTGTACTATGGCGTAACTTAAGCTACCTTTCTTTTAAAATTATAAAATAAGTAATCTTACGTTTTGATTTTAACACTATATAATAAATGAATATTTTAATGTGTTTTTATTTTTTTTACTGTGAATCTCTAACGTAAAACAATGAATAAACGTGAGTCCGTCATCTATTTGAAAAAAAATATCAATATATAAACGGTTGGAGCAGACGAGTCCTGGAGTGGAGACCGCGTCTTGGCAAACGTAGTGTAGGACGCCCTCTGGCCCGCTGGACTGACGACATACGCAAGGTTGCCGGAGCAGGCTGGATGAGGGTTGCGGAGGACCGGGATGTTTGGCGCAAGCTTGGGGAGGCCTATGTCCAGCAGTGGACTGCAATTGGCTGACGATACGATATACGATATAAACGGATTACTTTAATATATAAACGGATTGTTTAGATTCCTTGATGTAACGTACATAACAGCTCTGGTGTTTACTAAAGTGAGTTTCAATGCCAATACAGTTACAGTCTCAAAGGCAGAAGTCAATTATATTTCCAATGTGACTCAAATATTTTCTAAGTGCAACGACGCCGCGTATAGTTCATCTAGAGAGAAAAATAAAATAACAACAAAAACATTAACACTCTTTATAGAATTTCGTATCGTTTTCTATAGAGTTTGGTATTCGTTAGTACATATACATATTAATAGGTGAAAATAATGCGGACGGAGGAGTACGAAATTTAGCATAGTTATAGTTTAAAATGTATCATAAATGTGATTATTTTCTAAAATAATCAACATCATTAAAATATATTAAATTAAACATATCCATATATCCCATTGTTCATCGGAGTTAATATTTTTTTTAACTTCATGCTTGTATCTAGCATAACAGGGTAGACAGAAAGTATCTAGTGTCAAGACACTCTGTACTTAGCTTTCCACCGAATTCGAGACATTACGTGTTGAGTGGAAGAACTCAACGCCGCACTTTCTATTTACCAGAGCGAGGAAGTCAAAATAATTTAAATATAATCAATCACTTCTCCGAGGGGTATCGAACCCACAACTGATCGCGTTTACAATCAGACGCTGTCCCACTGCGCCACGACCTGCCTCTATTTAATATTAAGCCCCTGGAGCGCGCAAATGATCACCAGAGCAAGGGACATTATATGTACCCGAATTAATTAACGATACTGATATTATTCATAGTTTGAAAAAACTACTTGTATTTTCAAACTATGAATAACAAAATCTTAACAAAAATATATTTCTTAACTTCATCCTTTCATCCATAACAGGGTAAACAGGAAATAGACACTTCATACTTTGCTTTCCACTGAACTCCAGCCATTGTGTGTTGAGTGGCGAAACTTAACACCACCATTTGTCTTACCAGAGCGACGACATGAAAATAATTGAAATATTCCCCCGACTGGGAATTGAACCCACAATCCAACGCGTTTACAGTTAGATGCTGTCCCCGTGCGCCTCTATCACCAGTTAAAATAAGTTAATTGTTAAAAAATTACACACCTAAATAAGTAGTACTTGAAATTATCAATCCAATTACAAACGAGTTTAGAAAAAAAATATGTATCAAAATAAATTCCCTTGCCTGCAAATAATATGAAGATTACCAAAATTATCCTCATTTAAATTTGTTGACTTCCTACGACTTTCCTTTCAAATGTTCCTTTGCTCTTGACATAAAATTAAAAGTTTGAACTCACATATTACACACTGAGGCATTATAGCGTTCACTTTTTTTGTAAATAACTGGAAAGTCGAAGGTGATAGTTTTAGTATTAAAATTGTATAATTAGAGCTGCTTTTATTTTAATAATGGTGGCACATTTTGATTGACGTTTATATTAGTATAGCAAAACATGAATGGGAGTATGGATGTTTGTAAAAAAAATATATAAATATTTTTTCTAATTTCAAGAAATGCTATTGACGATCAACACGGTCTTTGCAGTGACACCTGAGAAGGAGAATTTGGGAGAGAACCACTACCTGGTCGTTTGAGGGGGTATTGCGAGTCACAAGGAAGGGCCTTGCCTTGCGACCGGCGAGCTGGAGGCGCGATGTCGTAACGTATCATTGTAAATAAATAAATATAATTTGAGCGTCTCTTTGTAATATTGAAATAACCGCTTTTTACTAAGTTCATATATACACACGGTACGTGAACCAAAATAAGTTTTTTTTTAGTTTTTGTCTGTGCATCTATTTGTTCCAGCTAATCTCTGGAATGGCTGGACTGATGTTAACAGTCTTACTTTTATTTTAGGATTATTATACAAATCCAAAGGTGTTAAATTCCAAGCGGTAAAAGTAGCTGCAATTTACAATCACTCCTCTAATTCCTAATACATTAATTGGGAAACTTAACACCACACCTTGTCAAATGAACTTGGAGGAAGAGATATTTTCAATATAAAATGTTTCAATTATAAGTATCAATCAATCATACACAGAAAAACGTATTGCAACTACGTTATACCACTAACTTTAATTTGTTTATAAAAACTACGAAGAATCTAGTCAAAACACTCTGTTGTCCATTTTTGGCCTAATTTGGAGATGTGACATTAAATGGCGGAGTTCAACGCCGTGTTTTGCTCTTTTAGAGTAGGCATGTGAAAATAATTGAAATATCATTCCACCGAGTGGGGATCAAACCCAAAACCACATCCAAATTTGACCGCACCTACACTGACAACTTTATTTCGTAATATCTTTATTAAATATTCATTTATATATGAGACAGTACCACTGAGCCAATAGTAAGCCATCTCAAGGCTTTGATAAATAAAAAAATTAAAACTACTTTTCATATGACAATTAAGACCAATTTAGCAATTTCAGTGTCACTCATACTCTAATAGTTTATTCTAAGTGTTTATTCTAAGTAAACCGTTCTTTATATTAATGTATAAGCCAGCGAAGTCTTTCCTACTGTTAATATTGCAATTGTATTTCAAGAGAATAAAGCTTCTTCGTAGTGGAAAGTCGAACATATTATATTTTCATAATATTAATAATTGGTAATATATTGTATATATTTATAGTAATTACTAATTTATATATCTGTATATGTCCGCAAGGTCTCAATTTTTTTTTTACTTTAGGTAAAATTGCTTTTATTCGTTGGGACTACTCTAGTAACAAGAAAAAACTAGGAAAATATTTCACGCAACATTTAGTGGCGAAACTCAACGCCGCATTTTGCCTTACCAGAGCGAGAAAGTAAGAATAATTTAAAAATAATCACTCCCCCGAGTGCGAATCGAACCCAGAATCGATCGCCTTTACAGTTATGAATCTTATGCTTAGAGACGAACAATTTGAAAGATCTCATCAGTCGTTTGTATGTAGTCTCTTGGAGGTTCGGAGGATTTCTCTCTTAGCTTATAATTTAAAGTATTCTAAAAGCATGTGAATATAATTACTAAAATATATGTACTAAAAATATCTGTCCTTCCATTTTTTATATCTTCACACGAAGAAACAATCATTTTAATCTTATTAATTTAATCATAGTAATTATTTAACTTACTTTATTTTAATAGAAATACCGATATGGGCATTTTCGGCAAATTAGGACTCGATCACAGTGACTTGCGAACAATAGTAGAAAATATTGGTATTCTATTCAAGGGATGATAGATGAGAACAATATAAAGCGTAAGTATAATAGTATAATTGTTTAAGGAAAATTCTGAATTTTCGTTCACGTAGAAAATTGAAATGTTTGATAAATTTTTATCAGTAAGTTCATTTTTACCCGACTGCCAAAACGAGGGTCATGTGTTTACCGCGTGTGTAAGTATATAAGTATATGTCCGTCTATTTGTTCCCTTGTAACTGCTAAATATGTGAACTGAATTTGAAAAATGTTACCTTGTTAGATTGCTCATAAGGACGCGAGTGTCACAGAATATATAAAATTTCTGAAAAAAGAAAACTACAGAGGCTTAAGGCCGGTCGTAGCGTAGCGTTTGACTGTAAACAGGATCGGTTGTGATTTCGATCCCCACTCGGGGGAGGTGATTATATTTAAATTAATTTCACTTCCTTGCTCTGGTAAGACAAAATGCGGCGTTGACTTCCACCATTTAACATGTAAGATTCGATGGAAATCGCAGTACGGAGTTTCTTAAAAGTAAGTACTTCCTGTCTACCCTGCTATGCGGGATAAAAGCATGAAACTAAACAGAAAACGACAGATGTTAAAAGCTATAAAGCAGGTATGAACTTAGTTTCTAACGATGATTGGAAGAAAAATACCTAAAATATTATCCTGGCCTACGCTTAGGTCAATAGCTATTCATTTTAAAAAAATTATATTTCAGCAATTCCTTTGATCGTTTACATATGTAATATACTAGCGGGGGCTATCTATATCTACGTGTACATATTTTCAATACTATGGTTCGTTTTGCTCTGGTGTCCCGAAATGAGTGACGTAACGATTTGTTTCTTAGAAGTGTCACTGGGAATGTGCAGCGCTTCAGCGATCATCAAGTTCTTTTATATAAAACTATATGAGTAAGATTTTTTAAAATGTTGATAATAAATTGAAAAAAGTAAACTTAAAGCCTTAGTAGTATATTAAGATAGAACCTAGTGTTAAGATTCTCCGATCTTTACCGAACTGCAACGTCCCAAACCGCAACATTACATGATGAATGGTGGAACTGAACGTCGCTCTTTGTCTTATCATTCCCTGGGAGGATATCGAGCCCACAAGTCTCATGACCTCAAAAGTAAAAATATATCCCAATACAATACAACAGTCAGGACTATCTTCGCTAACTAGCGAAGTACGGAGTGTCTTTACCCTAGGTACTTACTGTCTACCCTGCTAAAATAAATACTCTTTAAATTCAATTGCAGAACAACAGTAAGAAACTTGGTAAGTGAATACATAAAGTATGATCGTCTTGTGATACCTAACACACGTTTTGCTGCGAATATCAAAAAGAATCTAAGAGTCGTGAAGAGAAGAGCTCTTATCATTTGTATAACTTTCATGGTGAACGGTACAGTTTATATCATAATGCCATTTTTGATGCCCGGACGCCATTTGACTGAAGATCTGTACGTTATTTATGGTAAAAAAATATTTATGCTTATTAGTTTTTAAGTACATTGTATCTTGCACATCCTCACCATTATACGTTTTAATGGATTTTAAGGAAAAAGAAAATATTTATTGTACAAGAACCAGAAGAGATCTGTTCCAACCAATCCATCAAAATGTATGAAAGACCAACAGCTAGCCTCGTGCTCTCCCAAATTCAAGTAATCAAAAAACACAGCTTCGCGTTTTATCCCGTATAGCAGAGTAGTGAAGACACGCAGTTGACTGCACTCCGCCTCTTATTGCTAATTTATTTTCATTTCTCTTCTATGGTAAGACAAAACATTATACTTATATTAATTCATCGAGAGCAGTCAGACGCAGAACAGTGTCATTGTGCAATGGCCTCTACATCCTCAAGTAGTAATTTTTTTATCTTTATCTCACATGAATATAAAATATATTTTATTCTTATAGGCCTAGAACCAATGCTAGAATCACCAAATTATGAAATAGCAACAATGCTAATAATACCGGCTATAATCATCGGAGTGTTCAGTTTAGCTGTTATAGTCGCCTTCATGGTAGTTGTAGTGGGTTACAAAGAGGCTCAAATGCTAGCCCTGAGTGAGGAACTGCTCAATCTATGGCAGGACAGTGGAATATTCTGCGAAAAGGCCATTAGAATTAATACCAATATAAATAGTTTAAAAGCAGAAAATATCGTCAAGAATGTATTCATCAAGAACCGTTTAAGAGATGTAATTAAGTTCCACATAATGAACGTAAAACTCAGAAATAACGTAGAAAACAGATTCAGAATTATATACATCATCGAGTTCATGTTTCTATTCTTCGCAATCGTAGCGGAATTGTTGGGCGGCTTGGAGAACACCTACGTACAACTGCCCTATACGTTTGATCAGATATTCTTGGATTGCTTGATCGGTCAGCGACTGTTGGAAGCGAGTGTTGTTTTCGAAAAAGCCTTATATAGTTGTGAATGGGAAAACTTTGATGTGGCTAATCAGAAAACGGTTCTGTTGATGATAAGGAATTCCCAGAAGACTTTGACGCTGTCAGCATAGCTGTGTTGAGTTACCCCTTTCTAATGTCCGTGATAAGATCTACTTATTCTGCGTATACGACGCTACAGTCTACCGTTACTAAAGATAAAGAATAGATTTTCAGAAAAACTAATACCAAAAATATTCACGCTTCACGCTTTTCTCGCAAGTCAGAAGGAAATCAGTGTTAAGATAGTCAAGAGTCAATTGGCGAAACTTAACGCCGACTAGAATATTCATATTAAACAAAATACTATTTGAATGTAGTTCTTTAATTCTTATTTAAATAATCACTGCAACATCTTACAATTCTTAGTATACCATAGATGTGTGTAAATGTATGTGTAATTTTCTTGTTTCACACAAATAAAACAATAAAATCGTTACCCATTTTATTTATTATTTTACAAGATATTAGTATTACAATTGATCATATCAAGTTATACAATTATTGTAAATGTATATTACAATTTACAATATTATTATAAATGATAAACCAAATTGTTTGACATTTTTACAAAAAGGCATTTCTAATTAGATAGCCAGATGACGAATCTAAACGCCGCTCGCTGCCCTACCAGATCCCTTTGTCTTATCACTCCGCCCACAATAATGAAGCTAAATTTACGAGGTAGATCATTTTAATTTTGCAAAATGGCTAAATAAATCTGGAAACCATCGAACGTTGCAACGTTAAATGCCAAAAACATAACGCCGACCAATCACCACTACTACACAGATTACACCAAACCAACTAACAGACGTGAATATTGGAAGGCCTTTGATAAAATGAATTTGATTAATATGAAATCTATTTAGTGATTTACAAAATGAATATCATACGTCTTGAGCTATGTTCTATTATATTATATTTTATGGTATACCTTTCACAGAAACAAGATAAGAGATATAGCAGCTGATTGCCTCCTATGTGATAGAAAAACATTCTAGGCAGTCGTTTTGAGAGCAACATTCTTAATACAATGAGATTCATTAAATAGAAAGCCATGATTTTTTGGATAGTTATCATCTCTAACTGTGCTGTCTATTTTCTTAAGCCTTTTTTGATATCTGGTCGTCACTTTGAAGAAGATAAGTTTTAATTTAATTGTAATTGTTTTGGGTAAGTAAATGATATAGTGAAGCACTGTCTACTAAATATAAAAAGAATTATTTTGACAAGACTTCCTTTCTTCAAATTCAGCCCAACTTCAAGACACTTTTTGTTGCAAGGTAGAAGGAAGTCGATATCTCACTTAGAAATTAGAACAAGCACATTACTATAATTATATACCTCTTCAAATTGAATTGTACAAAGAGTAATTGATGCCAGTATAACATTTGAAAACGCGGTATATTCATGTAAATGGGAACATTTTGATGTTAAGAATATGAAAATTGTTTTGTTCATACTAAAAAATTCGATGAAAACGCTTAAGTTGTCCGCTGGAGGATTATCGACACTAAGCTTCCCTTGTCTGATGTCTGTGCTAAAGACTATCTACTCGGCGTTTACTACATTGCATTCTACATTATAATTCAATTTTATTATTAGAGAGTATTTTGAATTGATTTACAATTTATGCAACTGCGCATATTGTAACAGAATCTACCTCTAAATCAATCACGATTGGTTGTTGGTCCAATTCCCACTAGGAGAAATTATTATATTCAAAACATAGTTTTAATTCTCCGCTCTAGCTCTAGAGGTCGGTACTCGGTTTAAAATATTTTTTTTAAACTGTATACTATACTCAATTAACATCAAAATATTCCAAGATAAAAGATAAAATATTAGATACGATAAAGCTATATACGTTAAAGAAATACTTTGGCTCTTCTTATGGACAATAAAGTTTGACAAAATTAAAAAAAGTTAAATTTCATATAAATAAATTCAGATATTCAACAGATTTTAATATATTATTGTATTACATGTAGAAATATATAATAAAATAATAATGAAAAGGAAAATATGTAGCTACTGTCATGTTTCTTACGTACTCTTTTTAAAGTCACAATTACTGATTACTTTCCAATCTTATATATGAATATATTATGTTATTTTTAAATAACCTGTTTTTTTGACGTAAAAAATATTTTACGAATAAAATACTCCATTTCTGGTGAAAATCCGTTAGCCGACTGTCTTGACCCTAAGTTGCCTCTGACTACTATGGAATAAAACGCGAAGCTGTTTTTTAAATAATTCCCTGGTATATTTAATATTTTTAAAGTGTTATTCCACATTTAGGATTAGAAAATTTTTTTTGAAAAAACGCATAAAAGTTTGAACGCAGCAAGATTCGAACCCGCGTCTCAGATACCGTCCAAGCGCTCTGACCGCTAAGCCATGCGTTCTACTACCAGCTGCGTCGAAATTCTTATATGTTTTGTTACAACTTATTTATGTTGTTAGCATCTCTGTAGAGAGATTTTTACAAATTTCTACTACTTAAAGATTACTAAGAAATAATCTTTTAACAAGAGAGATTGTTGTTTTATTTTAATATTTACTATAAATAGAACGCATGGCTTAGCGGTCAGATCGCTTTCAGTGATTCATATTATAAATTAAAAATATATAATTTTATCCATACATTTTGAATTCAAGTACAAAATATTTGGTTTTAACTGAAATATTAGTTTCAACAATTTCACATTGTAGAATAAAAGAATTTTTTTTTAAAACTTAGAACCACGTCTTTAAACAATATTCCACACTTAGGATTAGAAAACCATTGAAAAAAAGAAGAAAAATTTAAACGCAGCGGGATGCGAACCCGCGCCTCTTGGATACCGTCCAAGCGCTCTGACCGCTAAGCCATGCGTTCTACTTATAGTAAATATTAAAATAAAATAGCAATCTCTCTTGTTAAAAGAATATTTCTTAATAATCTTTAAGTAGTAGAAATTTGTAAAAATCTCTCTACAGAGATGCTACAACATAAATTAGTTGTAACGAAACGTATAAGAATTTCGAAGCAGGTGGTAGTAGAACGCATGGCTTAGCGGTCAGAGCGCTTGGACGGAATCCAAGAGGCGCGGGTTCGAATCCTGCTGCGTTCAAATTTTTATACGTTTTTTCAAAAAATGAATTCATAGGTGTATATTGCAAAACTATAGTTGTGTTCGATTCCCACTCAGAGGGTGGTGATTATATTTAAATTAATATCATTTTCTCGCTCTGGTAAGACAAAATGTAACAATGAGTTTCATAACTCAATATACAACTTCTTGAATTCAGGTGAGATGTTAAGAAAAAATTGCCTTGACACCAGATTCATACTGCCCATGCAGGATAAAAATTGACTACAAAACATATGACATATGACTACAAAACTATATTTTTTTTCGTCTACGTATTGACTTAACTCTATTAAAAGTATATTCAATAACTTCCCTTATTATTAAGAAGTGCTTTTATTATTATTTTTACTTTATTTAAATATAATATATTTGACTTAACATTTAAATAAATTAGTAAATATGTCATTATAAGCACAAAATGACATCAATTTTATAAATCTCTTGATATCTGAATCGTATTGTTTAAATACGTAGTGCTAAGTTATTTAAAAAAAATCTTCTTTTCTACAATGTCAATTCGTTGAAAGTAATAGTTCAGTTTAAATCATATATTTTGAACTTGAATTCAAAACTAGTTTATTTTTAATTGATAATATGAAGCATTGAAATAAATTTTTACTATGATATGTATGAAACAATTTGAATACATTAATACATTTCATGTTTAATGATCTAATTATGTATGCACCTGCATACATATAAATAAAATAGAAATGGTCAAAGAATAAAAATTGTCAAATTAAACAAAATCAAAATACCCTTTATTCATATACGTTACAAGTAGTTTTGATATGTCAATCAATATAAAATGACAGTATTGTCAGTTCTACAAGAAGCTACAACCGGCTCGAAAGGCAGTTCTGCTGAGAAGAGCCAGCGAGAAGTTCAACAATCGATCTTTTCAAATACAGCTTCCTAGTTAACATCAACAACATTTAATTCGAAATATTAACATAAGTATAATATTATTGGAAAGAATATTTAATGACAACTTTTTAATGATGATTTTAATTACTAAGGGGCAGATCTAAAGAACATGTGTCAATAAAAACATCAATTGGTTTCCCGAAAGTAGTCCCAAAACTAGGAGACAAAATATTAAAAAATAAGAAAATATAAAATAAATATTGTATATGGACGTCACTTTGAAGACAAGAAAATCTCCTGAGCATTTTATTCCAAAACAAAATTATAGTCTTGCCCATTGTCACTTAAATTGCAACATCCTTGATTCGACCTTGAGAGCAAAGCTGCAGGTAATAGACAGCCTATTATACAAACAACGTATAAATTATTTTAATTAATAATTACTCTATTAATATATCACAGGTATTATTATAGAAATAAATTAGTTGAATATTTGATGACAATATATTATTGTTTTAATATTTGAACAAAGATATTTGCATTTGTTGTTCGCATAACATCCCATAATATTGGTACAAAAGAAATTAACAGTTGGAGTTGTGGAAACCTGTTAATGCAAGTATCAAATCAGCCTCTTATTGTGTTAATAGGTTTAATTTAATAGCTTTTCGGGTTACTTAATAAAAATAGGGTAAGGCTAATAAAATTTTTGATTCTCGCGATTTTGACACATTTTAAATGAAAATATTTTACACAGATTATAAGTGTACCTGTGACAAAAAAAAGTGTTCGAAACGGCAGGTTTTCAAAATTGCATTATCGAATAATGAAATATACGAGATCAATCTGTTTAAAATATTTTAATTTAAAATAGTTTAAAAGTCTATCTCTCATAGACCGAATGATGATCTATTTATCACTGACACTTTCCACCTTATAAAATGCAAAGGAAAAAAGCAACAAAAACAGACACATTTTGAGCTTATGTACCCATATTTAGAACAAATTTATATAAATTATTCGTAATTACATTATTGAGTCGGACAAATCCATATAGCCTCTTACACAACATGGAAGTGTATTCCGCCTTAGTATCAATGGATTTAGTGTGATTGCTTATTTTCGACCATTTTCGGTCATTCTTGGCCATGAAGTGCAAATATTTAGACTGTAAATTGTTCATATAACTATTTTTACAGTTAAGATTTGAGCTATGATGGCAAATATAAGAAAATTTGGACTGCCAACGCTACTCTGGAATGTATCCGTCATGTTGAGACTGTTAACACTTAACATAGACAAACGGAACACGAAACGTGAGTTGTTGTTTATTTTTATTTTAATATAAAAGTAAATATAAATAAACATCTTTTACTATTTTAAAAGTGTTTTCCGGCAACAAGGATTAAAAAAGATTTTTTAAAACGTTTGAAAAACGAACGCATCATGATTCAAACCCGCGCCTCTTGGTAACTGTCCAAGCACTCTGACCGCTAAGCCATCCGTTTTACTACCAGCTACATTCAAATTCTTATACGTTTTGTTACAACTTATTTGCGTTGTTAGCATCTCTGTAGAGACATTTTTACAAATTTCTGCTTACAAAATTATTATTAAGAAATAATAGTTTGGCAAAAGAGAATAGACTCTTGCTAAATCAGTTTCTTGTTATGCTCTGTTCCTTTTTGTTTATTAATTACCAAGTCAAATAATAAGTCGGGGCACTCAATCTCTATGTATGGCCTATAAACTGATGTTTCGTAGCCGAGTAGTCATAGAAAGATGGTGTCGAAAGTGGCACTATAGTGCACTTTCTCTTATCAAGATGGAGCAATGAAAATAATTTAAATATAATCATGCACCCGAGTGAAGATAATCTCATATATAGTTTAGCAATAATATTATTAATTCACTTGCTAAGAATTATTTATTGATTCATTCACTCGTTCAACATTCATTCATTCATTCATTCATTTATCTAAAAATAAATTCACATGAATGTCTGCATTTATTAAATTATTTTAAAAGAATTAACCGCGTATATTTTGGTATTCGAAAATACAAGTTCGAAACGTCGGGTTTTCAAAAGTATATTTTCAAATACCAAAATATACGCGATTAATCCGTTTAAAATAAGTTCATTTAAAATGTTTAAAACTCAAAGATCTTATCATTAAATTATATAAAAAATAGCTTATGTACTTTATCAATTCTTTAATAGAGTAATAATTGTAGTGATGTTTTTACTGACGTCTGACGACTTTATTGGATTTAAGGTATCCCAATATTGTTTTACATACTGACAATTGTAATGACATCAAGCTACGTCTATGTATACATTCTCTCAACGGCCTGGTATACTTTCGTGTACTGTCGGCGCACGAACAACACACTGTTGGCAATTATCAACTTCTCAGTCGGTGTTTCCAGTACCATTGCCTTTTGCAAGCTAATCTTTATGTATATATTTGAGTAAGTTTTTAAAATATTTTTTTAGTAAGTAAAATTACATTTTTGCTCTTTCAAGCTATAAAAATAGAACATCATGCTGTATTTTGACAGAGTCTGGCTGTAAACGAGATTGGCTATGGATTCAATTTCTATTTGAGGTGATGATTATATATAGGTTCTCTCTGATTACCCTGATGGTTTCTATTCTACAATTTTTTTATATTCAATTTCCCACTTTGGCAAGACAAGCGTGGCATCGAGTTTCACCACACAATACGTAAAGGAAGCAGAAAGTGGTAAGAACTGAAATGAGTGTCCCGGAACTTGGTTCTTGACCACCCTATTTTATGGTAATAAAAAGAGCATGAAGCTGTTATCTTTATTTTTTCTCGAATAGCAGGGTATACAGAAAGTACCTAGTGTCAAAACACTCCGTACTTCGCTTTCCACCGAAGTCGAGACATAGGGTGTTGAGTGGTGGAACTCAACGCCGCATTTTGTCTTTACCAGAGCGAGGAAATAAAAATTATTTAAATATTATCACTCCCCCGAGTGGGGATCGAACCCACACCCGGTCGCGTTTATAGTCAGACGCTGTCACACTGCGCCACGACCGGTCTCCAGCTGTTATCAAGTTATGAAAAAGAAAAATACTACTAAATACAATTAATTGTAAAATATTGGAGGCATATCATGTACGAAATAGTAGTGTACTTAAGCATAGGGTACAGAGGTAGTACTTGTACAGAAGGAACATTCGTACAGCTATGAATTTATTGTAGTAACATTTAAATATATTATTTAATTATGGTTTGTTTCGCAAAAAGCGTCTGGTTATAGATGGTATAAGATAACGATTTCTATTATTAACAAAAAAAATAAAAACTATTTAAATAATTTGAAATAAACTATATAAAGAAGAACATAAACTACTCAAGTACAAAAGTATAAATGAAACCCGGTTGTTGCTAATAAAATTAGCACCCTTGTTGGCGTCGACTACTTTTTTGCTATTTTTGATGCATTACATTTCTATTAATATCTCAATATGATTTGACACTTACAGGGATAAAATAAGAGAGATTATTGCAGGATACCTTGTTTGTGATAGTCTAATAGCCCCTGGCAGTCAATTTGAGAAAAATATTTTGAAGACCATGAGGTTTGTTAAAAGAAGAGCTATGATTTTCTGTATAGTCATTATTTCTAATGGCGCTGTATATGCGCTTAAACCAGTCATGACACCTGGACGTCACTTTCCCGAAGATGAATTTATTCTATATGGTGAGACTTTATTTCCCTTAGCATCAGAATTTTTTTTTCACGTTCGTACTAGGAAATAAGATAACAAATTCTAAATATATAGTAAATGTTTTATTTTTTTTATTTCGTTTACTTTCAGGTTTAGAACCAATGTTTGAAAGTCCTAATTTCGAAATTGCAACATTTTTAATATCTGCCAGCATCGCTTTAACAGTTTTCCTGTCTTCTAACATAACTGCCTTTCTAATCATCATTACGGGCTACGTTGAAGCGCAAATGATCGCTTTGAGCCAAGAAATATTAGAAATTTGGGGAGATTCCGATAAAAATTGTCATAATTTTGAAAACTTTCAAGACCTTAAAGAATTTCAAGAACAAACTGAAGACAATCAAGCTGTTTTTAATAACTTAGTGAGAGATCGTTTAAAGCACATTACTAATATTCATGTTATCAATATGAATCTTGTACAGCAAGTAGAGGCTGTGTTCCGTGGAGCAATAGCTGTGGAGTTCATTTTGCTATTTATAAGTATAACAGCTGTACTCTTAGGAGGTTTAGAAAATACTTATTTGGAATTACCTTTTTCATTAATGCAAGTGGCCATAGATTGCTTCACAGGTCAAAGATTGATTGATGCCTGTGTTAATTTTGAAACTGCCGTATATTTTTGTAAGTGGGAAAATTTTGATACAAAAATCACCAAAAACTCTCACATTATCAGCAGGTGGATTGTCAACTTTATGTTTCCCGTGTCTTATGTCCGTGTTAAACTCTATTTACTCGACGTTTACTACTTTACATTCAGCTTTGTAATATAGAAGTAGAAATTTTTAAGCTATAACATATGAAAAATGTATTCATTTTATTTTAAATAATATTTACTATTTTTAAAGCGTTATATATTACTTAGGATTAGAAAACATATTTGAAAAAAACGTATAAAAACTTGAACGCAGCGGGATTAGAACCCGCGCCTCTTGGATACCGTCCAAGCGCTCTGACCGCTAAGCCATACGTTCTCTAACAGCTGCGTCGAAATTTTTATACATTTTGTTACAACTTATTTATGTTGTTAGCATCTCTGTAGAGTGATTTTTACAAATTTCTACTACTTAAGGATTATTAAGAAATAACCTTTTAACAAGAGAGACTGCTATTTTATTTTGAGAACATAAATGTAAAACTATAGATTACTATTATAGCACGCGTATATTTCATATAACGGCTAACATACTTATATATAAATATATAAACAATTCGGTGATTTATTTTAGTTACTTTTATATTACCAATTTTTTATGTTACCAATATTTTATATGTTACCCTTTGCTGATTTGCAATTGAGAAACAAATATCTGTCGTTATATATTTAACAATTCTTATTTGCAATGTTAGTGTCTATGATAGTATTTTATGGTTTTTTTATGTTTTTTTTTACTTGAAATATAAGAAATAGGTAATACAATGCTTCATCAGCATCATAATGCAATATTAAACTTTTATTACAGTCGTATACACTGTTTAGTTCTTTAAACAACCTATGAAATAATACATCAGGCCATTTGTTATAGAGCAAAGTAGATTAATATTAAATTACCCATCTATTTAAATATGTTAATATGTGAAGAAAATGCTTTCGATGGCTTTTTTAGAAAAGAATACTGACTATTTATATAAATTAATAGACACATGCTAAGGTAACGTGTCGTTAAGTCTCAACAGGATATCTCGTACGAATAATTATTTCACTTAGAGTATAAATATGAAAACATGAATATTTAGATGTGAATCAGATAAATCAATGTCAGCATTTTCATATTTATTATATTCAAATATCTTCTATGTTTGAATATAATAAATATGAAAATGCTGACTGATTTATCAGACTTTATGAAGTGTTAGAGATAAAAGTAAGAAACATATCTTAATTTTAACGTGGACAGTGTAACGAGCATGGCTGCGTTCATTATTTAGGTCAAATAAAAAACTAAAACAATATAGATTATTTTATTTCACAGTAGAATTCAATGTAGTGTAAGCAGAATAAGTTGATTTCAATATCGTCATCAATCAAACAAAATCCAACTTAGCAACGCCCCCAGCTGACAGCGCCAAATTCCTTTGGGCCATCATGTACACTAGTAGAACAGTTTTTTTATTTGCAACATTGAAGTTCTCCCATTTACAACTATATACAGAATATTCAAAATGTTTACAAGCGTCAATAAGACGTTGCCCTGCAAGACAGTTCATAAACACTTGTAAAATAGTATATGATAACTGTAAGTAGGTATTTCTGAAACCCCCAAGAAGCTCGGCAGTGATAGCAAACGTTACAAAACTAAATTCCAAAATTAGGCTCATTCGTAACTCTTGATCTAAATCATGTAAGAGATTGATATTGGCAATGTGTAACTTAAGAATATCTCTTAAACGAGTTCCAATAAATTTGTTTGTTATATATTCTTTTTTATTAATGATATCAAATGTATGCCTGATTTCATTGTAGAAGTTCAAGCTATCATCCCAAATTGTATTTAGTTTTTCACTCAGAGCATGCATCTGAGACTCGACGTAACCAGCTGTGACTAAAACATACACTGCTATACTTACTAGAGTGTATATACCGAATACAATACTTGTGATATTGATAACTGTTGCTATTTCGAAATTTGGTGATTTTTAAAATTTGCGTTAAACCTGAAAAACACCTTTGGTAATATGTTACTACATATTGACAATTTTCATGTAGTTATCAACTTTAACGTTACCGTAAATGACGTATACGTCGGTAGTAAAGTGCCGACCAGGCTTCAAGAATGGTATCAACACATAAAAGACTCCATTAAGCACTCCAAAAGCCCAAATAATCAGAGCTCGTCGCTTTACTGTTTTAAGTCGTTTTCGAAGATTTTTAGAAAATCTCGTCCTCGGCACTACTTGAGCGTGACATTGAAGATATTTTTTGACTATTTCTTTTACTTTGTTTCTGCAACATGCAATAAAATTTTTGCTATAGTGAATTTAAAAAACAAAAAGTCAACATATTTAAAACTCAAACAAAGTAGATAATTTTAAAAAAAAAAACTTTTAGTATCATAAATTACATGGTAAAAAAAAATTTGAAATTTATTGATTTACTTTTTTTTAATAAATACTTACGAACGAAGCTTCATAAAAATAAGCATTATAAAACTGGTGATACTACATGCGAAAAGAGACGAGACTATTGCAATTGCAGTCCACTTGGGACTCTACTATGGGAGTCTACTATGGGAGTGCCGGTGGCACTCCCATAGTAGAAACAGGCCATCCATATTATCGACAGTATATAGGCATAGAAGTATGCGAAGCTCCCAATTGTTATAAAAACATAAGAGGCAAAGGAAATGGCTGTTAATAAAAAGTAATTACTGATTTTTTTCTACCTTCACGCCTTTATCCACATAGCAGAGTAGACAGAATGCTCTCCACTTTCCGCTAAAATCGAGACATGCATTTTGAGTGATGGAACTTAAAGCAGCGCTTAGTTGTTACTAGAGCGAGGAAATGAAAATCATTGCCATTGATTTTCTAAACTACATTAATTTAACAGTTGATATAACTCATCAGAGCCAGAGACATGACGATTATTTTTTTTTAATAAGCCGAAAAACAGAACATATATGCTAAATATTTGATTCCATTTCAAAGAATATATAACGATTCCCAAAATATACTTACGTTCTGGATTACAGAAAATGTTAATAGTCAAAACTCTAAGTAATAAATTTATGTTTCCCATAATAGAGGTAAAGTCATCGTGATCTAATCCAAACTTCCTCAGACACATCCATACTCGTCTGTGTAAGCTAAGCGTGGCTTGGTCCATGTTTAATTAACTGAATTCTAAGAAACTTAGTTTAATTAGAATGCATACATCAGTTTTGTTTCTGAACAAAATCATGACATCAATAAATATTGATCTAAAAAAATTTGAAACTTATGAAATTCTTACAACAATCGATAGATATCGAGCTAATAATATATTATTTTAAAAATAATAATTTTAATATAGATTACAAATACTATTAAGACAAAAATTGAGAAAGAATGTAGCTTATAAAATTTTCTTGTATATAACAAGACGATCAGACCTATTTTGTTCGTTTACTAACAATACAATCGATTGCTAATTTCTGCCAATTAATATCGTTATGCTTAATTAGCTTTAATTATATGAAATACATTCATGTTCATTTATTTCTATAGACATTTATGAATCTTTAAATTATTTTTTGCTTAATACCCAATAATGTGGTTTGCGAAGTTAATGTTGAAATAGGAAATCTGTATTTATTATGTTGTTTGTGTAAACTACGGCTGCGTTTTGAATTAAAAAGATATATGGGAGTCGTAACGGTAACAAAATAATATTGTAGGAAAATATTTTTATTTCAATGTTGATTTCAATGTAGTGTACGCAGAATAAGTGTTCCTTAGTATCATCATTAAACATGGAAAGTTCAGTTTCACCACACCTCCAGCTGACAACACCAACGTTCTTTGTGACACCCTTAACATCAGAAGAACCATTTTTCGATTCTCAACACTAAAATTCTCCCATTTACAATTATATAACGACATTTCAAAATTATCAGACGCATCTATCAAGCGTTGTCCAGCAAGGCAATCCATGAATATTTGCAATATGGTATACGGCAACTGCAGGTGGGTGTTTTCCAAACCACCAAGCAATTCTGCTGTGATAGAAAAAGCCATAAAACTAAATTCTAAAGCCAAAACTGTTCTTAATTCTATTTCTAATTCGTGTAATAAATTAATATTAGCAATATGTAGTTTAGTTACGTCTCTTAAACGATCTGTAATAAAAATATTCATAATTTTCCTTTTATTATCAATAGCATGTGTTTTGTCGTGAAGCTTGTGTTTTATTACATTGTAGAAAATTAGACTGTCATCCCAAATAGCTTGTAGTTCTTCACTCAAAGCGTGCATCTGAGATTCTATATAACCAACTATGACTATGATAACTCCAAATAACCAAATACACATAGCGCGCCTCTTTACTGTTCTTAGTCGCTTTCGAAGATTTTTGGAAAACCTAGTTCCAGATATCACTTGAGCGTGACACTGAAGAAATTTTACAACTATTTCTTTCATGTATTTGCTGTTAAAAAAGTAGACTTTATTTTTATTATAACAATCACATCTAAAAGTAACAAGACAATGTTCAACACTTTAGCCGTTTTTGATGACTGCATGGTAACTGACAGAAAACAAACACATATTTTTTGCTAACTATACCCAAAACAATAGCAAAATATATTTTTAAATATTAATAATGTGACAAATGTCCCATTATATAAGGGATGTATGTGATCCTCAGGATGGAAATTGAAGCTAAGATCCATGCCATCTTCAATAAAATGCTAACTAAGTAAACAGACTAGCTTTAACACTCTTAAATAATAAAAATATGAAAATAAAAGAGCAAACTTACGAATTTATCTTCATGAAAACGAGTTTTGTTATGCTTGTAATACTGCACGAGAATAGAGACAAAACTATAGCCACTGTCGTCCAGTTACCATCTCTCCCATAGTAGAAGCAAACCAACCAGACCATCGAAAACACGTACACGTATAAATAAATACAACTTCCGATTGCGGTAAGAATATAGAACATAAAAAAAATTGCTGTAAAATTACATATTAAGGTTAGTTGTGTTAATATAAGTGGCTAAGATTGCATACGTTTAATTACAGTACCAAATTCATATAATAATTTCTTTTCTAAATTAATTATAGTTAATTGCATGTCGTTTGTATATTTGTGGATTGGGCAATCTTAAATCACTTCGTTGTTTACTTTCCACTCACTCTCCACTTTGCGCATGTCAGACAAGTTAATCATATATTATTTAAAATCAAATTATCGTTTATGTATTTATTGTACATAATGTTTTTTTAATATTCAATAAACTTAAAACTCACGTTCATTTTTTTTTTGAAAATATCTATGGTTATATTTCTCAATAATGAATTAATATTTTCCAAAATTGTAGGAAATTCGTCATAATCCAGTCCAAATGTCCTCAGTCTCTTCCACATTTGAGAGCAAAAGCTTGATTTAATCATCACGATCGTTATACTCTATTTATTAGGTTCCTTATTAAAATAGTTTTTGAAGTGATTTTGATATTATTGGCATAACCTAAATATAGATAAAACCTCAGAAAACCATCTTAGTTCTATTATATACTAAGCCACGTATAATTTTAAATTGGTCAAAAATTAGAACAGGTCTCAAGTGATCATTACTTGTAGCAGATTCTTTGGCTGAATTTATAGTTGAATTAAGAAAAAAGAAAAACATTGTATGTTCTGATAACATCAAAAGTAATTTACATCTTAAAATCTAATTAAAGTCAATAATTTTAAAAATCTTTTTATATTTGAGTCACTAAGTAAAAACTGTTTCCCCTGTACGTGACAATTCATAGAAAAATATGCGTTGAACACTCTCGTCCATACATAGACTGTTTACTAAATCGATTGATCACTTCCATATATTATTATGTTATCAGTTGTATTCATCTTTTGCTTTCTAAACATATTTATACTAAAATGGTGGATGTTTTTGTTTTAACATTTGAAAATACTTTACATACCTTGATATAATCACAAGGCTGGTATTCTAGAATGTGTGTTAGCGTTAGGTAACATTGGATATTAGTCCTAAATATTAGTAATTAAGAGAATCTAATTCAATCTTAATAGTTATATTTTAGAGGAAGTCATTAGAATAATAATATTATTACAAAACCCTCCTTTTTAATTATTATTTACCTTACATTGTTCGATGCCTATACAGTCGGCAATTAAAGCCACACGGGACTCTTTTCCTATTCTGCGTTGTGTTCGGCACTACCTATTTTGCTAATCACCACTTTATAATTATCATTTCAATCTATTGGACTTTTGTTTTCTAACATATATACTTACTGAAATAGTATATTTTGATGATATTTGACGTAATTTTGGCGCAGTGATGAAGTTACAGTCAGCACCCACAGCTCCAATTTAATTTCGATTTGAGCTCGATCACCATTCAGAGAATTTTAATTTTCAAAAATATATTCAGATAAATTAAATGGTTGTTTTCTGTCACCCAACACTCAATTGTCAATAGTTTAAGTATATCATATCGAATATGACGTGAAAATATAAAAATCACATATATTTCAAATATTTGAGAGAGAAAAGTACATTATTTTTGTATAGAATTTTATTTCACAGTAGAACTTAGAGTTGTAAACGCTGAATAGATAGATTTTAATATAGCCATGAGACTTGGGTAGCTTAGAGTAATCATACCACCAGCAGATAAAGTCATTGGTCTTTGAGCATTTTGCAATATTACTAAAACTGTTGCCATATTATTTTTGTCAAAGTTTTCCCATTTCGAGGCGTACACAGATTTCTCAAAGAAATCATAGGCGTCAATTACTTTTTGACCAGTAAAGCAGTCCATTGATACTTGCATCAGCGCAAATGGCAATTCCAAATATGTCTTCTCCAAGCCTCCTAGAAGTTCTGCCGTCAAACTTATTATAAGCAATGTGAATTCAATAGCCATAGCTCCACGGAACACTGATTCAGCTTTGTTTATTACTTTTACATTCATTGTATGAATTTTGATTACATCTTTTAAACGATGTTTAATGAAACTGTTTACAATAAGTGTCCTTATGTCATTATGATCCTTGACATAATAATTTTCATGTAATTTTTTAAAATGTCTATAATATTTCTCTGCATCGTCCCAAATGCAAAGCATTTCTTGAGCAAGCGCCAATATTTGGGCCTCAGTGTAACCGGTAATTATGATAATGAAAGCGGTTATATTAGAAGGTAAGAAAACTGTAACGATAACTTCTGCGATCGATAGTAGATAAGCTATTTCGAAGTTGGGACTTTCCAGTACTGGATTGAGACCTAAAAACATGAAATACACATGTGTATATCATCTCAATATAATGTATATATAATTATTTGCATATACGCATATCACGCAAACCAGATCATGCCAAGGAAACGAAAATATTTTAAACATCTCTAGATTGTTATAATTCAATAATAAAAGTAGCCTAAGTTACTGGCGTAAAATAAAATTAGCCGATATGAGTCCAGCCAATATATAATTTCAGCCTTTACACACACAGACAGCCAAAAAGGATAAAAAATGCCACTTTGGCACATGTAAAGTGTACACATGTATGTATTTAGAAAAAAGTGGCTTTGATCTTTGATGAAAAACATATGGTATTCCATATGTTTCATATACACTTTTGTATAGTGTACATGGAATATATGGTATTGTGTGTTAAAAGTACACGTTACTAAGGCAACGCATGTTTTACGCAAGAATGGGGCAAACTCAAAATTATGGACTGTCTTAAGAGAACCCAAATAGTCTCGATAAGGTATATTAGGTTAAATACTTTAAATTGTATAAGAAGTATAATAAAAAATAATTAACAAATTATAGGCCTGTGTCCATAGTGTTAATAACAATTAATAATAATAATAAAAAAATTGAGTACAAAATAGTCCCCTTCCATCGCCTCAACATTATTCTTTAGAAGTAAAATCTTTCTACAGTTACTAGAAACAAAGAATGCATCAACTGTATCAGATATATGACGTGTATCCTAATGTCTAATAGCAAGTAGGGTTACCTATTAGAGTGTAGGGTTCGAAGTATGCAAAGAAAATAGGGTTATCCTGCTGTATTGTTTAATGTTAAGTAATATATCTTTTAATTGTTGTATTTATTAGAGGCCGGTCGTGTGATATTTAAATTATTATTACTTCCTCGCCAGAGTGAGGAAGTAATAATAATTTAAATATCACCACCATTTTACCAGAGTAAAGACAAAGTGTGGCGTTGGGTTCCACCACTCATAAAGCAATGTCTTGAATTCGGTGAAAACGAAATGCGTTGTGTCTTGACACTATTTACTTTCTGTCTACCCTGCTATGCAGGATAAAAGTGTGAAGCTAAAAAAATATATATATATATATATTGTATTTCGTACAGAAAACTAGAAGTTGAACTTAATTGTAGTTATTCCATTTTTGTTTGTTTTATTATAATTGATAATAAAAACAAACACTATAGCTTTCACATATCCATGAATAAAATATGTTCCACCCTCTTCATAGTATATGATAATACACAACGAAGAGTAATAGATAAATAAAGAGAAAAGACGAAAAAGAATATGGTAAAAAATCTAAATAAGACAATAAAATTCACTTACTCATAAACATACAAGTAGATCATCTTACAAACACCAATCTCACTGGCAACGCCCAGTGAGAACACTATAATGGCGGCAATCCAATCACTAGCTGTACGAGAGTAGACAAACACGTACCAAATCATCGATATCAAGTAAACGTAGAAGTAACACGACATTAATACAATAGTGATGACGTAAAATGGCTTTGGAATAGCTGAAAGCAGAGTTAAAAATTATATTAGTTGTTTTTCAACTTGATATTCATTTTTTTAAAAGAAGAGAACTGAGTGAGTGTTCTTTACTTTCAGTTTATTAAGCACTCCGTTCTTTACTTTCAGTTCATATAAAGTTTTTCTTAGTGTCATTATTATTTAATAAGATCACCAAGGACTCACAAATCACATCCGACTAACAATAATATTTACAGTATAGATTTTTGCAAAATCTGACTGATATCATAGTTTGAAAACTAAGAGAGATATTAAGAGAGGAGCGCGGGTGGTGGAGCGAGTGTTAATGTGTACTTTTAAGGGCACCTTTGGCGAAACAAGGTCCAGGCACTGCTCCCAGCTCCTCTCTTCGCAATTCAGCCACACACAGGGTGAATCCATGGAATTCCAAACACTTTCATTTTATAATACTGTATGTATGTACTTAGTAATCTTACGTTTTTTGTTTCCACCGTGGATATCAAGCGTTATAACCCTCAAAAAGACGGAGACATTCCATATCAATGTTGGTAAATCGGTGTAGCTCAAACCAAATTTACGTATCACATGTATTGGTAACATATTTTAACTTTAAGATAATTTAAAACTTTAATGTCGCTCTGCCAACAATAATAAAATTAAAAAAATCAGAACTTAAACGTAATTTAATGCTTTTCTTTCATATCTCGAACGTCACATACATTGTATATATATATTATGATTCACTTAAGTGTAATGTCTAACTACAGTCCGGTTCACGTACAGCCTCTTATATTGCTGACAACTCGACCTGTCTTTATTACGCATAGCAATATACAAGTCGAGTGTTTGTATAATTACTGGATATAGGCACTTATAACGATCAGCCCGGATTGGCATTCACCTTTTACTTGCTAATCCTTTGGTTTATCGTTAATTTGTACAATTATTATTTATTATTAAAACGTTTTCTCTATTACAAATATAATTTTAAAACCTCCTTTAAAACGACCTATTTTAAAATACTACTGTGCTCTGGACTTCTTGACATAAAGACTATTTATTATTTTTTTAATAACCGATGCTCATCAAACACTACAGAAATTGTAAAAATCGATACACACGTCAACATCAATCTAGTTCAAACATTGTTTCTTTTTTAATTTCTGTTTGTAGATGACTATCGCTGAAGTCACATCACTATTTTAGTATACAAATGCATTTAAATCATTTTGTTGAAATTTCTTGAAGAACAGCTCTACATTTTTTTCGCATAGTCTGATAGAACCTAGTCTTAAGAGAGTGGAATATCTTGATTGCATGTTGAATGACGGAACTTAACGCCGCGTTTTGTCTTACCAGAGCAAAGAAAACAAAATAATTTAAATATAAAAGATATCTCAAGTCAGGGTCGAACTCGCAATCAGCCGAATTCATAAACAGACTCTGTAGCCTCTGCGCTGTGCATTATTGAATTTAGAGATTTAATGTTCTAAATATTATGAACAGTGAAACAAAGCAGATTTATTGTAATACAGATTAAAAATAAATATATTAGATAGAATAAATAATATTGATCCTTGTTGAATTTTATTAATATATTTTTCTAACACTGCGTTCGTTTCCGCCACATAAAAATGAGGTAGAAGAAACGAGATGTGCAAAACTCAACAATTAAGCCACTGATATTACATAAATATATATAATCAAAGTTAGACTAATAAATGAATTATTAGTCCAAAGTAAATTCCCAAAGTGAGATCAAAACAGACATTTTAGAAAGAGAAAAGATATATTATAATAAAATTCGCAACCTTTGTAAAATTCTCTGTAAATATAAAAGCACAAAGCTAGAAAGCTATACAGCTGTACTTAAATTTTTGGTTGCAAGAATAAATTCTGTACGCAAAAAACAAACAACGTCGCGAGAAAATATTTGTATTTTCCTTCAGACAATAAAAAGTGGGAAACGGGTTAACGGAGGGTGAAATTACTAAATTTAGCTGTAAAATTTACTTACTTTTAAACATTGGCTAACATTTTGTTCGTTTTCGCTTATTGCTTGTTAAGATAAAACTTTTGTATTTTTTAATATTTTTGAAACATATTTCGTTTTCAAAGTAAAAATTATTCATTTCTTTCTAATTATATTATTTTTTCTTATTTCTATAATAGGCGCGTTTAATACACGTTGAGGTAGCAACGTGTGCATGTCAGTCTATTAAAAATTACTAAGTCTAACTCATAGCAGTGGGTATTTTATTAATTTATTGTATTTCTAATAAAGACAGGTCGTAAAGAAGGCGGCTTGTGGCGCATTGGGAAATCGTTCAAACGCAGATGTAAATGCGATAGGTTGTGGTTTCAATTCCTACTCGAGAGAATGATTATGTTTAAATTATTTTCATTTCATCGTCAAAGGTAAGACAAAGCGCGACGTTAAAACCCGCAATGTCACCAATTCGTCGGAAAGTGGAGTATGGAGTGCCTTGACACTAGGTGCTTCCTGTCCACTCTGCCATGTGAGACAAAACTGTAGAGATGAAAACAAAGGAAAAAAATTATAAAAAAAGTATTAGCCTCTATATAAACTTTAACAATGCCCCTTAATCAATATATGTATATATGTCTTATCCAGATCTTAATATAAAGAGGTAGACAACTGGGGTACTTATACATACTTACTAGTTTAAATGTGGACAAAACAAAAAAAAATCAAGAAGTGAAACAATACTTTATTTACTTTTTACTATAAATATACATTTAAGTAAACTTATTATGTTCGTGCTATTAACAATATCTTACGAGAGGTGACCAATAAGTAATAGTAATCAGTATGAAACAAAATTACTAGATCAAAAAAATATTTTATTTTTCAACGTAGTCTCCTAGCTAGTTAATATATTTAGTGTATCTTTTCTTTAAGCCCACGATTCCCTTAGAAAAAAAAACACTGTCCCAAATAGCCTCTACCCCTTACAGCTAGATCTGGCGAATAGGGAGGATGTTCAAGCAGTTCGAACCTCGTTTCTTGAATATAAGTCATACCAACTTGGCTTTGTAAGCCGGGGTATTGTCTTGGTGAAACAGCACTCCAGCACTCAGTTTACCGCGTCTTTCCGACTTAATAGCTTCTTACAATCTTCTTATTTGGTCTACTTTTCCTAAGCCTGTTATGAAGGCCCCTGTTTTCCAAATATTTCTATCCAGCAGAACTTGACATTTTGAATTTCTTCGGCGTTGGTGAAAATGCTCGTTCCCAAGTTATTGACTGTTGTTTAGTTTCAGAATCAATGTGTCATCACATTTTCAGGTCTCCTTCATGGTTACAAAACGTGACAAAAATATTCCTTATCGGCTTGAAACTTTTCACGATTCACTCTCGAAATGAATCGTTTCTTGTTTTGGATCGTCAGTTAACATTCTCAGCATCCAATGCAAAGAGACCTTTTCAACATAAAGTTCGTTGACGATAATTTTTTGAATGCTGCCACACGAGATCCCTTGAGACCTCAGCTACTTGCCTTGCGGTCACTCTTCGATCGGTGAATTCTTCCGCTTTTTATACATTATGCCAATATTAATATTTAACGGTAATGGTATCTTATTTATACAATTTTCTGAATTTGAACTAGTGGATATTTAAGCGAGCCAATAAATAATCATTTGGATTTGTGTTTTCTAGAAATACTCGATTATCATTACTTACTTAATAATTACTTTATTACAGATTTCAACGTTGTCTACGTAGAATAAGTAGACTTCAATATAGCCATGAGAGATTCGAAATTTATTTTAGTAACTCCACCAGCTGATATCATCATCGTTTTCTGCGACGTTACCAACATGAGCAGTACAGTTTTTTGATTCTCAATACTAAAATTTTCCCATTTACAACAGTAGACGGCATTTTCGAAATATTTGCAAGCATCTATGAGACACTGTCCCGCCAAGCAATCCATGCAAACTTGGACTAAAGAAAATGGTAATTCTAGAAACGTGTGTTCCAATCCGGCAAGGAGTTCAACAATTATGGAAAAAGCGATAATACTGAACTCAAAAGCAAACGTCGCCCTCAATTCTAGTTCCACCTCTTTAACTAGCCTGATATTAATAATGTGAAATTTTACAATATCTTTTAGACGTATTCTTATGAAATCGTTTGATATTTTAACTTTTATATCAATAATGTGAATTTTATCCTTTATATTATGTTTGGTAGCACAGAAGAAGTTCTGGCTGTCATGCCAAACACTGAGTAATTCTTCACCAAGGGCGTACATTTGGGCTTCTGTGTAACCAACTATTATTATGACATATATCGCTACACATACCATTGAGTAAACGCAGAAAATTGAACTAAATGTATTAAGTAATGTTGCAATTTCGTAATTTGGTGATTCTTCCATTGGCATTAAACCTGAAATATATATAAAAAGGTATTGTATAAGAGGTTTTTATTATTTTGAATTATTAACTTAATATCCTATCGACCGGAAACCAAAGAAGTAGGAGAGAGGTAAGAGTAATTAAAATTAATTAAAGATTATAATAGTTTTCTAAGAAAATCAGCAAAATCAAAGACTACTTTTTTTGTCACAACTCTCCTACTAACGAGGTAAGTTGCCGAGGTGCCGAGGAAAGTGGTGACAGTATTTTATTTCATCTACTAGAAATAAAAACATGCCATTACGCTTAATGTAAATAAAATAAATAGCTGTCTGCATAGGCTTTAATGCAAATTATGCAAAAACAATTATTTTCTGCTTCTTCTTGGTCACCAATCTTCTTTTTATTATCTTCTTGCCATTAGGTTTATTCTAAAGTATGCTTCTTAACATTCTTAGCATACACTTAATAAAATCTAATTAACGGTCTCTTTGACTGCTTGCTTCTTCTTAGCAGAGCTCTTGGCAGTGGCATAATTGATCCTAGTAAACACTAGTAAGTGGAAGTAGAAATAGTGGTAAGTGGTTGTAGATATGGATACAACAGGTCCATTAGTATTATTGTTCACAACTGCTGAATTGCACGGTAGCATAATCTGACCTACAAATATACCTGGAGAAATGGCACTTCCTTCATTACTATCAACTACATAAGTGTTAAGGTTTGGGGTTGTTTTTTTTCTGCTGGACTATCATAAATTTTTGAAACGAATTGCTCTATTTCTTTAGATTGGAACGATTAGTGACTTGATTTAGCAGAAAATCAGTTTCTTTAAATATGACTTTTTTAACTAGCCACGTCCCAGTTGCCGCAAAACTAGCAGTGATATTCCTACGCCTGGAAGGGACTTATTAAACCCAAGGTGTCACGGCTTTAACGCCTCGGAGACATCATTTTAAACACCTATGAAAGTTGTAACAGGCTGTCACAACTCTCCTAGGTAACCTTTAAAATTATGACTTAGCCTGATTAATCCTTTACATTTTCTAACTACAACTTAAATACAAAAAAATCATTGCAAAGTTTTAAGCCATACAACTGAAACAACACAACAATGTACATATACTAAGACATTATATAATTTCAGATTAAATTTTGTAGAAAAACTTATTTTTGAATTTTTTTGCACATATACGTTATAAGTACGCAATCACACCTTATGTAGCACCGGCTGGCCACTGCTGTCAGTTACTATTGTCAGTTGCACTATTGCTAACTGTTATAGGTAGTGAAAATTGGTCGTTTCACAGCTCACGTAGGCTTTCCCTGCAGAAGGTTGTTGACTACGATCGTATAGCTTAACTGTCTAAAACATTAGAACGCTATCCAAAAGATGTGAATTCAAATAATTTATTTGAATTTTGAAAATTATTTAATAGTTAAATATATTTAACATTTTAAAATGTTAAATATATTTAACATTTTAAATATAACTATTTTAAACGGAATATTCGTACATTTGTTGGTATTCAAAAATACATTTTTGAAAGCCCGACGTTTCGTCTACATGTCGCTATGGGCTACTATAAATAAAGTGTTCGAGACGTCAAGTTTTCAAAAATGTATTTAAAATAACTAAATATACGCGATTAATCCGATTAAAGTAGTTTCATTTAAAATATGTAAAAATCTCAAAAATCAATGATATTTTAACATTTTAATGATAAGTACCGCTTTAAAATATAATTTGCAGTACAATTATAATTTGAATTACTTACCATACATATAAAATGAATCCAGAGACAATTGCCGTCTAGGAGTGACGTAAGGTAACATCGAGTAAAAAATACCGTTCAGTACTAGAAATGTCCATATAGTTGCAGCTCGTTTCTTAACTGTTCTGAGTCTCTTTCGAAGATTATTAGCAAATCTAGTATCTTGTATGACTTGATCATCGCATTTATGCAACTTTTCAACTGTCTCCTTTACATCTTTGCTTTATAAAAAGAACTATTAATTACACAAAAAAACAACAATATACGAGTATAATATTATTTTTTAGTAGTAGCTACATAAAACCTAGTATCAAGACTAGTATCAAGACACTCCATTGCAACTTGGGTGACGAAATTCAACGTGCTCCTTTTTTATCACCAGAGCAGGAAAATGAGATTAATTTAAATATAATCAAACCTTATCATTCGCTTACAATCAGATGCTATTGCTCCAAAATTAATATCATTAAAAAATAATTTTAAAAGTTACAATCCTTTCTACAATTCTTGTTCAGTAATGGATAATAATAGAATCTAGAATTGAAATAAGAATAGGACTCGACATACAAAAGCTTTAATAGCTTATGTCAGATTCACGATTCCCACATCTTCATGAAGATCAGTCAGAGAGAACTTAGGATATCTTTTTTATCTTCACGGTTTTTCCGTGGTGGAACAGTCAGAAAGGACGGCGCGAAGCGCTATAATTTATAGTCCCAGCCTTCCTCTTTCGCCCCGATCACAATCATAAACTTCTTATATGCTCTTCGAGGAGTCCTCATGCTTTTAAAGTGATCTTGAACTAGGAAGAAACAGTATCATTGATACCTCTCGTACCAGCTTTGCTTCATAAATCTTTTTTACCATTCTTACATCAATCATCTTCCCGACGTGCCCAAACCATCAAATGCCTTTTCTTAATTCACAAAAGCCAGAGAAAAAAAAATTGAGGCCGTTCATGGCGCAGTGTGCATCTGACTGTAATCGCGGCCGGTTGTGGGTTCGACCCTGCTATGTGGGATAAAGTGCGTGAAGCTAAAAAAAGCACAGAAAATTTTATAATTTACAGCCAAAAACTTTTCGCAATAATGCGGAGAGAACCCTATTCCAGGTCTATATACTCCTTGGACCTCCTACCAAAGCCTTTTGATCTCTCTTGCATTCTTCTCACTCACCAACATTCATATCTCTCCTTGTAAAATTCCGCCCATCTTTCCAAAACATGTGTTCTTTCTTCAAGTATTTCACCGTCCTTAGGAAGCACTAGGATGCTTTCTTAGGACGGTGAAATTCATTCTTCAGATTGACAAATTTTCCCTGTGTATTCACTAATTATCGCCAGAACAGCTTTGTATTTTCCCGAAAGTTGTCCGTCAATCTTTATCAGTGCTTTCGTCAGGTGCATTTTTGCAACTTATATTCTTCCTTCTTAGTCTCTCTCATACTTTTTTTACTCGAGGATTTTTAGTCCTTTTTTTAGTTTTCTATTCATACGGCATCTTTTACTTCATCATTCCATCATTTATCACGATTTTTACTAATGCAGGTTTAATTAAGAATTCCTAAGATTTAATCAACATAATTCAACACTTTAATTTCCTATTTCATAGCTGTCTAGCTTCTTGCAAACCCTTTTTTTCATATTTTTCCCTTTTTACCAATGAATTTTGAAGGTTCCGGCTGCGCCAAGCTGCATACAGACCCTTTATTCTAGCAACAAGTAGATAATAGTCTGTCCTCAAGTTGGCACCTGTTAAACACACCTGACCATAACGTGGTTATAAATGCGCTGATCCCCAAGGAATAGATACATCATGCTTTTCTCTTCCATTCATTACCACGTATACACACGTGTGAATATGTCTGTGGTTAAACATCGTGTTTGCTTGTGGCAAACATATTCTTTTCCTTACATAATTGTAAAATGCGCTTATCAGTCTCATTTACTCTCTTATCGCCATACTTGTCTAACACACAGGTTCAACATATCCGTTCAAATCACTAAATATTATTAGTTTTTCACTCTCCCTTACACTACCTAAAACTTCTCTTACACTCTCTTATAACTCTTTTAGTTCACTTGATAGTACTGGGGATATTGTCGTATAAGCTGAAACCTAATAAGAATATTCTTGTAACCCCCACTTTTAAGCAAATCTAGAGCAGCCTCGGGTTGATCGCATAATATTCTGTCGTTGCACTCACTAATCCCGAAGACATTAACACACTCACACTTTGACACCCTCGTTCTCTCCAGGCGACTCGGTCGTTACAGCTAAAAGTTCATTCATCTTCTGTTGCATCCCTCCTCTTACATTTCACTTAGCTATTTGTAGCTCCGTCCTCCGCCTCTCTCTGTCTCAGATATGTCGTGTTAAGTGGCAGTCCCCAACGTCGCATTCGTCTTAATTTCTCACACATACATTGGGGACATTATGAAATGGAACAACTGTTACTGTTATGGGGTTAAAGAACTGCAGGGGTCTCTTAGAGCAAATTTACCACGACGACTCTCTAGTAGGACTTTTCTCTTGCAGATTACAAAAATTTAACAAATAACTTACGAAAACAGTTTCATGTAGAAAAATTTTGTGACACAAGTGACAGTACAAGAGAATAAGGAAAGATTTATACATATGGCACCCCATTGACCGGTCCCATTGTAGTAAACGAGCACCAGCCAGAACACTGAGATGATGCACTCATAAATGTAGGAGAAACACAGTATTGTTGTCAACACGTAACAGACCAGTGAGATCGCTGTAATTTTAAAAACAGAGTAATAATAATAGAGTAATAATATTAATGAAAGCAGAATTCTTTGTTCTTAACCTTTTTTTATGATACTTGAAAATTTACTCTTAAATAAAGTTACCTAAATCTTCTTTATATATTGTTAATAAAATATAATAATTTACGTTAAAGCCGGTCATGGCGCAATGAGACAGCGTATGGCTGTAAACGCGCGGTTGTGGATTCAACGCCTAGTAGGGAGGAAAGATTACATTTAAATTCTTTTGATTTCTTCGCTCTAGTCGCTCTAGTCTAAGATAAAGTGCGGCGATGAGTTCCGCCACGTAATACACTGTCCCAAATTCGGTAGAAAGCGGAGTACGGAGTGTATTGACACTTGGAACTTCCTGCTTACTTTGCTACGAGGAATAAAAGGGTGAAGCGTGAAAAAAAACTATTTACGTTTTTTGCTTGCATATATATCAATCGTCAGACCTCTTAACAAAATGTCCAAATTGTTCATAATTGTTGGGAAGTCGTCATATTTCATTCCGAATGTTTTAATGGTCTCCAAGATACCTATGTTGTTATTATATTTCATTTTATTTTGTTTAGAGCTCTGTTCTTGTTTTAAGGACATTTTCTCAATGTAGACTCACTAGAATGTGTAAACACAAGTAAATGTCAAATTTAAAGACCTATACGTATACAATAAAAATACATCAAATTTTTATTTGAATATCAAATTTTATTTCAACTTGTTTTAAGTGTTTTCCGAACACTTAGGAAGAGAAGAACATTTTTAGATAATGTATAAGAATGTGATCGGAGCGCCCAAAAATCGAAATAGGCGTAATTTTTTTTTCATTTTACTTAGGCAAAATATCTCGTAACTCGTCATAAGGTAAAAAGTGTTAAACAAGTATTATATAATGAGCGTGTGGTGAATAGAGCGACAAACTCTAAACAAAATATTATTACATACCAATATTGACGTACAAGAAATAATCAGAAACTAGCAATAAGAAAGCTTTATCACTTAAAACGATCTCTTCCCAGGCAACTTGCAAACATAGAAATAGGCACTTTAAATGAACATTTGATTTTGGCTATAAGACTTAATAATTGGTAGGTCAATTTTGCCTTGCAAGACTTGACCCACACTGACATACTAATACGACAAGACAAATAAAACATAGTAAAAACCATAAAACGGTAGTTATGAGTTCTGCGTACATGTCATTATTTAAACAATCGATTGCTAATGTCCTTTTGGTAAGTCAAATTGCACGTCCCCCTCTCTTTCATCACAAGCTATCGTGGCGCAGTGGGACAGTGTCTGAATGTAAGCACGATTGGTTATACGTTCGAATCCTACGCGGGTATATGTTTCTATTAAAATTATTAACATTTATTCGCTCTGGGATACAAAGCGCGGAGTTGAAGTACGTCACGTAACACGCACTGTCTTAAGTTAAGCTGTTAGGCAGCAAACGAAGTTTCTTAACTCTAGGTATTTTTTGGCTACCTTGGTATATTTATTTGTTGTGATAGGAAGTTAATCCTCCGACTGGCTCGCGACTACTATCATGCAAAAACAATCCACCAAATATCTGATGACATGTTCCGGTTCGATATTACATAAGCCAGATTTCCCTATTCCTACCCATTTTTTCCCCTCAGAGTGTAGTGGTTCCGACAGTTTTGGCTATCACTCCACTATCTCCTTTTACTTCCATCCCAAAGTTAGTAACGCATGTATAGCTCTAATGTTGTGGACATCCATTAGCGACCAGTTACCATCAGGTGGCCCCTCTGCCCTCCTTTTTCTATAAAAAAAATATACACAAAATATTTTGAAGGCGAAACTAACTAATTTAAGTCTTTATTATATTTCTTTATAAGTCTAATTTAAGTTTATTTTCAGAATACTACATGTATTCCTTACAGCTATTAAGCACCTTCATCTTTACATCACATCACGTCTATCACTGGCTTCAGTTTCTTCATTAATGTGGATTGTATTTTTCTGTCACGTAATGTCAGCTAAGTAGATTGTAGCATCTGTGATGCTCATCTTGGTTTTTCGCTTATACTGCATCCATCACGCAGTTCGTCCTATGAAAGTTTAAACGTAATTAAGTAATTTTGACAATAACATAAATGTATTAAAATATTATATATTTATTTACAGTTTTATTGAAGTACCTTTTTAAACAGCAAAGGTAATAAAGAGTGATCTATATTTTTACAATATGTCATATACACACCCGCACACAAACGCACACCCGCACACAAACGCACACGCAAACACATTACGTATTTAATGAAATTAATGACAAATACTTTACTTTTTTAAACTATGTTCCACTATATCATTTACTTTGTAACTTATTCATGTAATGGTTAATTAATATTTTTTTACTATTTGTAATATTGTAAGGAGTTAGAAGAAATACATTTTAGTTAATTTATGGACAGCGTTTAAAAAGTATCGAGAAAATAAACTTTTTTGTTAAGGGTTGTAATTCTCATGATTTTTATTCCTAACAATACAAAATTAAGTGTATCTTTGTATTAGATGAAAAAGATTTAAATATTGTAAAATTAATTTATTAGAAGGCTAAGGCGTTTTTCTTAGTTTATCCTACTTCCCTTTAGCTAAATTAATCAAGATTTTACGTTGTAACTGCATGGTCTTAATTGTTAATAATAGATCATTTAAGTTAAATGATTATTTTTGTTATAGTAATTAAATATTACTTTGCGATATTTCATGTTTGAAAAATGGATCTAATACAAACCTCGTCTTGTAATTTGTAAACATATTTCTATTCATTCAATTTAATAGTTACAACATTTGGATTATTAATAATTACTTTAATATTATATAACTATAAACTTAATAAACATTAAATAAACTTCATTATTTTAACGTTTTAACTAATTTAATTCATTGCGTATATATAAACATATATATTACTATAACCTATATAGCTATTTCGTTACCGTTACGTCAGTGTTTTTTTTACTATTAAAATAGTACTACCCGCACTTTATAAGAAAAATTTAAAAGTCAATTAACATACAATGTTGTCATAGACACTGACATATCTAGTGTTGCCAGTATCAAAAACTTTTATTACCATTCAAATTGTGTTGTCAACTTAAAAATGATGGACAAAAGTATGGAGATTTTGCTGTATGAAAAATTAAATCAAATCTTATTACAGCGTCAGTCAAGTCAAACAAAATATTAACTCTCCAGAAAAAAAATAATATTATGGGAAAGAGAAAAAAAATACAACCTGGTCTTTTTCGGTGTTGAAGAAACCGAAAAATACAGCTAGTTATTATCCTGCTGCTTAATAATATTGATTACGGTGATACTTGCTGTTCGACTATGAATATTGATCTGAAAAACACACTCGAAAGAAATTTGAATATGTGTATACGCTTTATTTCTAACCAACGTAACTATAACCGTAAATCTTATTGAGGATCTGTCTTAAATCACAGACTGCTAAAATGTATAATACTTAATACAAAAAATATTCATAAGACTTCAAATAAACTTCAAATAAAAATTAAATCTTGACACTAGGTACTTCTTGTATACCCTACTATACGAAATAAAAGGGTAATGTTGAAAAATCAGGTATTTTTATAAAAAAATATCAGCCTCCATATGAACTTTATCGACGCCCCACATTAGGTATTTTTATTTAGGCCGGTCGTGGCGTAGTGTGACGGCGTCTGACTGTAAGCACGATCGGTTGTGGGTTCGATCCCCACTCGGGGGAGTGATTATATTTAAATTATTTTCCTTACCTCGCTCTGGTAAAGACAAAGAGCGGCGTTGAGCGTTCCACCACCCAACGGTGTTGAGGCGTTCCACCACCCAACACGCAATGTCTCGAATTCAGTGGAAAGCGAAGTACGGAGTGTCTTGACACTAGGTATTTTCTGCCTACCCTGCTAAGCGGGATAAAAGCGTGAAGCTAAGAAAAACAGAAGAAGTGGAACTGAGGTGTATACATACCTAATATATCTTATACTGACAATACTGTCTTGTCAAAAATGACAGACGGGTTAGTAATGGAAACAGGAAATATCAAGTAGCCCTAAAAATAATATTTTCAAACTCTTGTGACTGTGACAAGAGGGTGGTGGTGTATTATGTGTTATTATAAAACATGGGATATATAGGCGACGGTAGGTCAATGTTCATAATAAGTACCTATTTCGAGCAGTTTTCTGTGCGAGGGTCGAATTTAAATGTGACGGGAAATTCCAAAATTACCCTGTATGGAAAAATTAAAGTCACATAATAAAATAGTTTTATCTTAGAACAGTTATTATCAAAGAAGAGGAGCACAGTCAAGATAATCATCAGCCAAGATTCATTCGATCTCAAAATTCATTTTTTGTTTGTATTCAATATTTTTCTCGTAGTGCACGAGCATCCAGTCAGATATTTGAAGTATCATACTACATTTGCCCGGTTTTCAACGATCACTTGACCACAAGCTTCTTCCTACAAACGGAGCATTTTGTTTGCGTTGAGAAGAGGAAATGTATTGTTGCTACTACGTTTTCTATGAATGAAATAAATGATTTGTTTAAATAATACTATTAATGAAATAGATGTTTAAGAATTTACTAAGATTTTTTTATTTCACTGACCTTTGTCTTGTGCCCATATCAGCTCGAGGTCAGCCAGTAAATATATTAGCTCCCTTGGTTTGTTTGCGGCCACCAGGCGAGACTGATTTCTTTTTCTTCTCCTCCTCCTCCTCCTTTTTCTTAATGTACTTTTGTGAATAATTGGGCAGTATCATCGTCCTAATTTTTTTTAAATGTGTTTACTAGGAAGAGTGCTACCAACTTAAGAGACCCCAACCACTAACCCCGATAATAAACCAAAATCAAACTGTTCATTAACCATAACGTAATTTTTTGTTATCGATATTTGTAAAAGTTACTGGCTGTTATTTGTGTCCCATCCTGATGTAACATTGAACAAGTGTCTATTATTTTCAGTGTTTCTATATAAATTGTAATTTGAAGCAATAAAAAATCTTAAAATTTTCGGATAACGCTTGAATCTTAAGGGACCTTTGTTTTATATTATTTTTTTAATATTTTTACAAATTTTAAAATCATTAAATAAGGAAAAAATATGTTTGTCATTGCTAAGTTATGACCTGGAAAACTGTACTGTACTTGACAGATGTAAGTTTTACTTACATCTGTCAAAAAGATCAAGCTAACTTGAATAGTGTATAGTTTTAGACTAAATGAGGGAAAACTATAAAAAAAATCAAAATAGTGAAACGATACACATATGTTTATTTTTTACTATAATTACA
Source organism: Dryadula phaetusa (assembly GCA_032432895.1). Taxonomy (NCBI): domain Eukaryota; kingdom Metazoa; phylum Arthropoda; class Insecta; order Lepidoptera; family Nymphalidae; genus Dryadula; species Dryadula phaetusa. Next base: position 142,897 of record JAOYRS010000054.1, read on the forward strand.
TATTTCAGTAAGCTTACTATGTTCATAAAATTAACAATATATTTTTACTTTTATTCAAATAGACAATGGTATACTCGTATAATCGTAAAGTGATCATAGAATTCTGGTAAGGCATTTCTACTGAGAATTTTGTTTTTCTTGAAAAACTCCTTTTTTATTAAAAAAATAACTTTTTACATTAATAAAAGCTACAATTTTGTTATTTATTGTTTATTTGTTAATTAATATTAGCAGAATATTTGTTTCGTCTATTTTTAAGACCTTTAAAAACATTACTTCATTACAGATTTCAACGTTGTATACGCAGAATATGTAGACTTCAATATGCTCATTAGAGATTCGAAGTTTATCTTAGCAACTCCACCAGCTGATATCATCAATGTTCTTTGCGACGTACCCAACATGAGCAGTACAGTTTTTTGGTTGTCAATATTAAAATTTTCCCATTTACAATTGTAGACGGCATTTTCGAAATACTCACAAGCATCTATGAGGCACTGACCCGCCAAGCAATCCATGAAAACTTGGACTAAAGAAAATGGTAATTGTAGAAACGTGTGTTCCAACCCAGCAAGGAGTTCAACAATTATAGAAAAAGCGATAATACTGAACTCAAAAGCAAACGTCGCCCGCAATTCTTGTTCCACCTCTTTGACTAGCCTGATATTAATAATGTGAAATTTTACAATATCTCTTAGACGCATTCTTATGAAATCATTTGTTATTTTATCCTTTATATCTATAATGTGAATTTTGTCCTGTATGTTATGTTTGGTAGCACAGACGAAGTTCTGGCTGTCATGCCAAACACTGAGTAATTCTTCGCCAAGAGCGTACATTTGAGCTTCTGTGTAACCAACTAATATATGACATATACCGATACACAAACCATTGTGTACACACAGAACATTGTACTAAATGTATTAATTATTATAGCTATTTCGTAATTTGGTGATTCTTCCATTGGCATTAAACCTGTTAATAATATAATTATACTGTATAAGAATTTTTTATTAAAAGAACCTTTGAAAAAGTGTATAAAAAATTGAACACAGCGTGATCCGAACTCATGCCGGAAACTTACTTTACTTATTTTGTTATCCTATAAGCATTAGTATGTTAGCATATTAGTATTAGTAGAGATTTTTACAAATTTTCTGTTTCCCAAAGATTGTTTTAAAGCTTTTTTCTAATGGGGTAGTCAGGAAGGACGGAGCGCCAATCCCTACGGTATCTGTATACCTTCTTCGCTTCGTCCATAGCCATTAACCTATTCATACATTTCCTTAAGGGAGTCCTTATTCTTTTTACATGACTTCCTCCATTATCATTAATAGTGTTCTTCATTCTCACAATAACACTCACGCTTACGCCTGCCATTCAGCGGGTCTCTTCGCTTCGGTACGATCAGCTATACTAATTCCGCATATTCAGCGAAGAAAATGCATTTTACAACATTCAACATTCATCTTTCTTTGTGCAGGTACGCTGACGTTTTGTCGTCGCATCAATGTAGCCAGGGCACCGTTAACCTTTTTATCGGCAGAAATACGGCTTCTTTCAAAATGCCTGTAAATCGCATTCCGATGATCTAATAAGCACTGGATCATCAGCGTACAACAGACAATTAACCGTCAAATCATCTGATCTCACTCCTATGTCATTTGGTTTCACACCTAAGAGACATCTACCTAAACTAAACTGTTTGTGTTCAAACATCATGTTTGCCACAAACAAATCCTTCCCCTTACATAATTCCAATATGAGCTTATCAGCCTCATTTACTCACTTATACTTCAGAGGTGTACTTGCCTAGCACACGTTCATAATCATCTCGTGTGGTTCCGACCAATCACATACAGCCACCACACCACACACAATTAGTTTTTCATTCTCTCTTGTACTACCTAGAACTCAGAGCAGCCTGGGGTTGATCGCCTTATTTGATGATGTGTTCCAATTAGATCTCATGTAAACCAGTTTTCACTTCCTCTATTCCCATTCATTCTTTTCCTCATCTCCTTTCAATTCCATCTCAAGGCGGCAACGCATCTACAGCTCTAATGTTGTAGGCCATGGGCGAAGGTGACGCCTTATATATACAATTTTATATTAAGTACAATTTTATGTTTCCAGAGACTGGCTTAGGAGTAAATTACTCAACAGATAGTAAAGAGTCGGAAGAATACTATGAGGCATTTAAAGGTGCATTGGAACTTCTAGTCAAACGAGGATTGAATTTATTCTATCATTTTGATTTTATTTACAAATATTCTTCAGATCACGACCAATTCATTAAAAACATATCAATAATGCACAATGTGTCTAACGTAGTAAGTATTTTTTTTTAAATTTGGATTAATGTCAAAATCGAAATATTCTTTATACAAATAGGCTGTTACAAGCACTTCCTGGATACGATGAGCCAATCGATATAAAAGTGTGTGTGCAAGAGATCTGGGGAGAGCTCGATTAATTTTCGACAACATAATATGCTGATACTGGTGTGAGGGAATATCACGTAAGAGCATGAGGACCCTCCGAAGGGCAAGTACGCAAAAAATTCAGGTGCTGCTTGGCACCCAGTTGCTTTCTGACTACCCCCCACATGGGATAAAGCGTGAACCTAAAAAAAGCGACAGCAACTCGAAAGACAGTACTGCTAAGAGGAGCCAGCTAGTAACTCAGTTGTTGCTCTTTTCAAAAACTGTAGAATGACTATGATAATAATTTTAGTTTCCTTAATGAGCATCAAAAACATTTAAATCCACACTTTAACATCAGTATTCAATGATAGGTTTTAATAATCATTTAAAACAAAAGTATTTTTGCAGTTTCAATTGTAAGACAAAGTGAAGCGTTCCGACATTAACGTATAATGTCTTGAATTCGGTTAACAACTGGAGAATGGAGTGTCTTGACACTATGTTCTCTGAATTTCTATCTGTGCGGGATAAAGCGCTTTTTGGTTTTGTTTTTGCTATTCGTTACTTTTTGCAAATTTGAGACGCCTATAGGTAATAGGCAGGGTAGACAAAAAGTACGTAGTATCAAGACATTCCGTACTTCGTGTTCCACCGGATTCAAGATATTGCGTGTTGAGTGGTGGAACTCCACGCTGCAATTAGTTCTTAATTACATATAAATTATGACTTGATACTCATAACATAACTATTGGCAGGTTATTAATCAGAAGATGTCGGAACGAGAAACAATACGCAGAAGTAAATCAATGGAAAGTGAAACAATAGAAGGTAAATATAGGCATAATAATAATATTACTATGGCTTAGTATAATATCTGAAAATTCAGGCAGAAAGTGAGATTGGACTGTCTTGACATTAGGTTCTACCTGAATACCCTGTTATGCTTGATAAAGTGATAAAGCATGACGCTAAGAAAAATTTACAAGCGCTCAGTTTTTAATATGTGCCAAAGTTTTAAAAATAATTCTCTCGAGTTGGAATCGAATCCACAACCAATCTCGTTTACAGTCAAATGCTGTCCCACTGCGCCATAACCGGCCTCAACTCGCATCCCACTTAATATTTAAATATCTTAAACTATTGTATTTTTTCATAATCAATATCAAAACAGGAAAAAACAAGACATTCAAAACAGTATTAGACGTGTTACTGGATTTACAAGAAGTAGATCCTAACATGGACGAAACGCAAATAAGATCAGAAGTTCACACAATCATTGTGGGTGGACAAGAGACGGTGGCCACGACACTCGCCTACGCAATGCTAATGTTGGGATGCCACTTGAATGTACAAGAGAAACTGTTTAATGAGTAAGTTAGTTATTTTTTGTTTTGGTTGTATGAAAGAAAATATATTTAGATATTACAGTGTTTTGAAATTTGAAGAATGAATGAGACCGGTCGTGGCGCAGTGAGCGTCTGCCTGTAAACGGGATCAGTTGTGGGTTCGATCCCCAGTAAGGGGAGTGATTTTATTTAATTATTTTCACTGCCTCGCTCTGGTAAAAGTGCTGCGTTGAGTTCCACCACTCAACACGTAATGTCTCGAATTCGGTGGAAAGCGAAGTACGGAGTGTCTTAACACTAGGTACATTCTGTTTACCCCGCTATCCGGGATAAAAGTAATAATTTTAATTTTAATTTTAATATATATAACATAATATATATATATATATATATATATATATATATATATATATTAAATTTTAGAGTCAAGCAAGTGTTTGGAAATAAGTCGTATATTCTCAAAGAGGATTTATGTAATCTCGTGTATTGCGAGGCGGTGATTCAAGAAAAATTGCGATTATTCCCACCCATACCAGTGGTAACAAGACATGCTGATAGAGACTTGCAAATTAGTAGTATTATTTTACTATATCCATAATAGCGCAGTGGTATAACGTGACCGTACATGGAATAGTTGTGGGTTCGATAAACACTTGAGGCATTTACTTTCAAATATAATAAGAATGTAGTCCTTATAATCTTATAAAAGGTTAGCTATGGTTGGATTTTCCGCCCGCTTGGAATTTGAAATATCTAGATTTATTTTATAATTTTGAAATAAAAATATTCTTAAGTTATTCCTATAATAAAGAATTCGGCTAGTGAAAGTTCCGTCAAAATCGGCCCAGCCGTTTCAAAGGTTAGTCAAAACAGACCCAAACCTTAAAAAAATATTTTGGTATTTATGGTGTGTACAAATACATATATTTAGTTACAATGATTAATTATAATATTACAAACAGATACACCAATCTCATTAATTTATTTAGATATATATACAATTTAGTCATTAAGGTAACTACTATAGTCATACTTACGTATATTTATGTTAAACTAAATTTTTAACGAAACTAATTCTAAGAATAAGTCCGGTGGCGATATACTCAAGGAAGTTATACTGTTTTGATCATCCCGCTGTGAAAATACAAAACGCGGTGTTGAGTTACGTCATTCACTTTCATACTAGGTTTAATCTGACTACCCTGCTATGCGGAACAAAGCTAATAAGCATTCAGATTACTGGCGAATGGCATGACGAGTATTTTATAATTATATATTATACAACCTTGATTCTATTTTTGTACTGTTGCAAAGTGTTATTTAATGAAATATGTGATTATTTTATTTGATTTGATTGCACTAAGTGCGGTGTTTAATTCCGTCTCAATCGTGTAATGTCTCTTGACATTAATGAATATAAAGTTCAGGACGTCGACTATTCCTTTCCTCTACTCGGGGGTGTGGTTATATTAAAATTATTCTCATTTCCTGGGTGTGGTAACAGAAAGTGAGCGTTGAGTTCTGCCGCTCAACAAGCAATGTCTCGCATTGAGCGGAAAGCGAAGTACGGAGTGTCTTGACACTAGCTACCCTGCTATGTGGGATAGAAGCGTGAAGCTAACATGATTTAATTTGTGCAGTTTATGTTTTATGTATGTATGTATGTTTGTTTTTCTTTAACTAAAAAATTATTGGACATAACTAGATGAAACTTTACAGTAATTTAGGTTATACATAAAGATATGTTATCCTACGCTTACAATTATAGTGACTTTGTCTAACTTGGTCATGAAGATGATATAAATATGAATAGAATAAAAAGTAACTTAGTAAACTTTTAAATAAGTCGTATAAGGAATGAATTTTATTTTTATTTGATTTGATGACGTCATAATCAAACATTTTTATATTTTTAGTATTGTTGAATGTGGATTCACAATTCACGGATTTTTGGACGGTTTTATATACCTTCAACTTTGAATCCCAAATAGCAGAGAAGACAGAAAAGCCAAGACACTCCGTACAATTGGAGACGGACCTCAAAGTCACGTTTGGTTTAGCAATGAAACGAGTGGAGAAATGAAAATAATTTTGAGTATAATCATTCCTAAGATGTATGAATGTGATGACGCCTCTGTCTCGAGCGACAGCAATATGCTGAGTCTTGATGTAGCAGATGGCGAAATCAGTATAAAAGAAGTAATGCTATACGAATTCTGAAATGTGGTAAGGCAGCGGGAGCAGATGGAGTTACTGCAGAGATGATCAAATATGGTGGGCCGCGCATCTTGGACCTGTTCTTTTTTCTATACAATTTATGCCGGAAAAAGAGAGAGGTCCCGGATAATTGGCGAGGCGCAGTCATCGTCCCTTTGTATAAAGGCATAGGTTCACAGATAGACTGTGCAAGCTATAGGGCTATCAATTTGATTAGCTTGGGCAGTAAAATTTATGCTAAAATTCTAGCGAGAAGAATGCAAGAGAGATCCGAAAGGCTTTTATGGGATGCTCAAGGAGGATTTAGACCTGGAAGAGGGTGCATGGATCAGGTCTTTTCTCTCCACATGATCACGGAAAAGTTTTTGGGTTTAAACCAGAAAATTTTCTATGCTTTTGTGGATTTAGAAAAAGCATTTGACAGGGTTTTAAGAAAGAGGTTATGGGAGATACTGCCCAGGTACAATGTGAGCGGACCCTTGTTGCAGGCTGTAAAATCTCTTTATCGAGATCACTCAGCCTGTGTAAGAGTAGGAGCTGGAATGTCGCTTCAGTTTGATATTCAATCGGGTGTCAATCTGGGCTGCGCCGTATCAGCTTAGCTGTTCAATTTGTATTTGGATAGTTGTCTCCAAGGACTGAAAGTTGGTGATTTGACAGTAAACTGTCTGCTGTACGCAGATGATGCAGTGCTAATTGCATCATCAGAATGCGAGTTACAGGCATTGGTCACCACTCTGAAAGAAGGGTGTGAAAGTAATGGTCTAAACCTAAATGCGAGTAAAACTAAGATACTTGTATTTGAAAGAGACGAAGAAAGAACGGAATGCAAGATTATGTTAGATAGAAAGATATTAAAACAAGTGAATGAGGTGATATATCTGGGAAGTAGAGATGGAAGATACGAAATGGATGTGGAAAGGCTTATTGCTGCCGGTAACAGGGTTAAGGGTGCTCTTGCTGCATTGATGCGACGGCAAAACGTCAGCGCACCTGCACGTGTTGCCGTTCACAATGCAGTACTGATACCGACGTTGTTATACAGCAGCAAAACGTGGGTGTGTCAAAAGAAGAATGAAAGAAAGATGAATGCAGTAGAGATGAGATCTCTTCGTCGGATATGCGGAGTCAGTTTAGCTGACCGTATGTGCAGCGAGGCGATACGCAGAATGGCAGGTGTAAGCGTGAATTTCACAGTAAGAATGAAGAAGAACGTGCTCAGGTGGTTTGTGCTTCGAAAACACAGTATCGAAGATACTGTAGGAAGGTCATGTAAAAAGTATGAGGACCCCCCGAAGAGCATGCATGAAGAGGATAATGACTGTGGACGAGGCAAAAGAGGTATGCAAGGACCGTAGCGTTTGGCGCTCCGTGCTCTCTGACTACTCCACCAGGGATAGAGCGTGAAGCTAAAAAAAAATCATTCCTTCGAATGAAAATCGAACCCACTACCGATCGCTCGATACGCTGTCCCACTGTGTCACGATGTTAATTTAAATATTTATTTAATATTTCAGAATCGTGTGTTATTCCAAAAGGCACACTGTGTTCTCTCTCTTTATATAGCGCGGGTAGATCCCGACGTGCTTGGGGAAAGGACGCTGACGACTTCATACCTGAGCGCTGGCTGCAACCACGTTTTAGTAACAATCCAGCCTTTATGCCGTTCAGTGTTGGAAGACGCGCGTGTATTGGTATGTTTAATAGTGAATCATAATATGTAGGTAGTACTTAGGTGTTTTTATTAATTTAATATATTTCTAATATGTTTAATATTTAAAAAAAAACTTAGATTTTCTGCTATGTTTTTTCCTTTTTACGAAAATGCGTAAGAAGAGTATAAAATTTGGCACAGTTATACTTTATATCTAATATATCTTTATATATAAAATTTCCTACTATACGATCCCTTACTATGAAAATTAAGTGAACGGAGTAGTGCGAAACACACTTAAAATTTCCATGGATAAAAAGTGCGAAAATTTAATGTTTTTTTTATATATATAATAATATTTTAATATAATATATATTAAATTAATAAAATACTTAACACTACTTTGCGTTTGACATATACGTTGCTAAGGTTATATTTCTTTTACGCGATAACTCATCCCCTAATACATAAAAATAGTAAATATATTTTTTATAGTTATGCTTCGTACTAATTCATATTTATAGTTATAACTAAACAAAAATATACAAACTGTTTATATTAAAATAATAATAATAATATAAAATATACAGGTAAAAGATATGCAATGGCGATCCTGAAGACGCTGCTAGCTCATTGCGTAAAAAACCTAGTTTTTGTATCGGACGCTGAAAGATTGGAGTTTCAGATGGACGTTGGCTTGAGAGCTATAAAGGGTAATCTATTACAAGTGAAGCTAAGAAATTGAGGCTATTACAATACTTTACTATTGATTACATGTGTATTATATATATATGTAGCTTTACGGATTTATCCCGCATAATAGATAAGAGAGGGAGTGCCTAGTGGGTAGGGTAGGAATTACCTAGTAGACGCTGATTGTGGCGTAGTGAGACAGCGTCTGACTATAAACGCGATCGGTTGTGAGTTCGATTCCCACTCGGGGGAGTGATTATATTTAAATTATTTTTACTTCCTCGCTCTAGTAAGACAAAGCCACGTTCAGGTCCGTCACGTTAAGTTAAGTTAAGTTAGTTAAGTCACAAACATACATACGTACATACATCCTGATAAGTTTTGACATTCGTAGTATTAATAGGATAATTTTTATTATTATATATAAAGGCCTTCCCATATTCACGTCTGTTAGTTGGGTCGGTATAATCTGTGTAGTAGTGGTGATTGGTCGGCGTTATGTTTTTGGCATTTAACGTTACAACGTTCGATGGTATCCAGATTTATTTAGCTATTATGCAAAATTAAAATGATCTACCTTATAAATTTAATTATTATGGGCGGAGTGGTAATCAAAGGGATCTGGTAGGGCAGCGAGCGGCGTTTAGATTCGTTTATCATATACAATAATATTGTAAACTGTAAATTGTATAACTTGATATGATAAAATGTAATAATAATATCTCGTGAAATAATAAATAAAATGGGTAACGATTTTTATTGTTTTATTTGTGTGAGACAAGAAAAATACACATACATTTACACACATATATGGTATACTAAGAATTGTAAGATTTTGCAGTGATTATTGAAATAAGAATTAAAGAACTACATTCTAATAGTATTTTGTTTAATATGAATATTCTAGTCGGCGTTAAGTTCCGTCAATTGATTCTTGATTATCTTAACATTGATTTCCTTCTAACTTGCGAGAAAAGCGAGAAGCGCAAATATGGTTGGTATTAGTTATTCTGATCTTCTATTCTTTATTTTTAGTAACGGTAGACTGTAGCGTCGTATACGCAGAATAAGTAGATCTTATCACGGACATTAGAAACGGGTAACTCAACACAGCTATGCCACCGGCTGACAGCGTCAAAGTCTTCTGGGAATTCCTTATCATCAACAGAATCGTTTTCTGATTAGCCACATCAAAGTTTTCCCATTCACAACTATATAAGGCTTTTTCGAAAACAACACTCGCCTCCAACAGTCTCTGACCGATCAAGCAATCCAAGAATATCTGATCAAACGTATAGGGCAGTTGTACGTAGGTGTTCTCCAAGCCGCCCAACAATTCCGCTACGATTGCGAAGAATAGAAACATGAACTCGATGATGTATATAATTCTGAATTGGTTTTCTACGTTATTTCTGAGTTTTACGTTCATTATGTGGAACTTAATGACATCTCTTAAACGGTTCTTGATGAATACATTCTTGACGATATTTTCTGCTTTTAAACTATTTATATTGGTATTAATTCTAATGGCCTTTTCGAAGAATATTCCACTGTCCTGCCATAGATTGAGCAGTTCCTCGCTCAGGGCTAGCATTTGAGCCTCTATGTAACCCACTACAACTACCATGAAGGCGACTATAACAGCTAAACTGAACACTCCGATGATTATAGCCGGTATCATTAGCATTGTTGCTATTTCATAATTTGGTGATTCTAGCATTGGTTCTAGGCCTATAAAACAAAAATGTACTTTATCTTAATGTGAGATAAGGATTAAAAAAATACTACTTGAGGATTTAGAGGCCATTGCACAATGAGACTGTTCTGCGTCTGCTCTCGATGAATTATTATAAGTATAATTAATATTTGTTTTTATTTCTTTGCTTTGGTAAGAAAGACAATGTTTTGTCTTACCAGAGAAGAGAAATGAAAATAAATTGGCAATAAGAGGCGGAATGCAGTCAACTGCGTGTCTTCACTATTCTGCTATACGGGGTAAAACGTGAAGCTGTGTTTTTTGATTGCTTGAGTTTGGGAGAGCACGAGGCTAGCTGTTCGTCTTTCATACATTTTGATGGATTGGTTGGAACAGATCTCTTCTGGTTCTTGTACAATAAATATTTTCTTTTTCCTTAAAATCCATTAAAACGTATAATGGTGAGGATGTGCAAGATACAATGTACTTAAAAACTAATAAGCATAAATATTTTTTTACCATAAATAACGTACAGATCTTCAGTCAAATGGCGTCCGGGCATCAAAAATGGCATTATGATATAAACTGTACCGTTCACCATGAAAGTTATACAAATGATAAGAGCTCTTCTCTTCACGACTCTTAGATTCTTTTTGATATTCGCAGCAAAACGTGTGTTAGGTATCACAAGACGATCATACTTTATGTATTCACTTACCAAGTTTCTTACTGTTGTTCTGCAATTGAATTTAAAGATTATTAATTTTAGTCTTAACTTTTTTTTATTTTCACGCTTTTATCCCACATAGCAGGGTAGACAGAAAGTACCTAGGGTAAAGATACTTCGTACTTCGCTAGTTAGCGAAGATAGTCCTAACTACTGTATTGTATTGTATTGGGATATATTTTTACTTTTGAGGTCATGAGACTTATGGGCTCGATGTCCTCCCAGGGAATGATTATATTTTATTTGTTTTTGATTTTCCGCTCTGGTCAGACAACGCGCGGCGTTCAGTTCCACCATTCATCATGTAATATTGCGGTTCGGTATAGAACGGAGTATCTTAACACTAGGTTCTATCTGAATATACTGCTAAGGCTTTTAAGTTTACTTTTCACAATTTGCTATCAACATTTTAAAAAGATCTTACTCATATAGTTTTATATAAAAGAACTTGATGATCGCTGAAGCGCTGCACATTCCCAGTGACACTTCTAAGAAACAAATCGTTATGTCACTCATTTCGGGACACCGGAACAAAACGAACCATAGCATTGAAAATATGTACACGTAGATATAGAAAGCCCCCGCTAGTATATTACATATGTAAACGATCAAAGGAATTGCTGAAATATATTTTTTTAAAATGAATAGCTATTGACCTAAGCGTAGGCTAACCAGACTAATATTTTAGGTATTTTTCTTCCAATTTTAATGATCAAACGGGTCATTATAATTTTGTACTGATTCCGTTTTAGGTGAAATGTGTGACTTCACCACATTGTAAATAATATGAAAAGATTATTTTATCGTTTTTTTTATTATAATCAGTGTTACTATACAATCTAAACCGCTGACATAAAAAGCTACATTTTTGTTGAATATACCGTCAATAATTTAATAATTAATGCAATTAAAACAATTAATAACCGGACTATCGTTAAAAACTAAGTTCATACCTGCTTTATGGCTTTTAACATCTGTCCTTTTCTTTTTAGCTTCACGCTTTTATCCCGCATAGCAGGGTAGACAGGAAGTACCTAGTGTCAAGACTCCGTACTTCGATTTCCATCGAATCTTACATGTTGAATGGTGGAACTCATTGCCGCACTTTGTCTTACCAGAGCGAGGAAGTGAAAATAATTTAAATATAATCACCTCCCCGAATGGGAATCGAAACCACAACTGATCAGTCAAACGCTGACCCACTGCGTCACGGCCGGCCTTAAACCTCTATTGTTCTTTTTTAGAAATTTTATATATTCTGTGACACTCGCGTCCTTATGACTAATCTAACGAGGTATCATTTGTCAAATTCAGTTCACATGTTTAGCAGTTACAAGGGAACAAAGATACGGACATATACTTATATACTTACATACACGGTAAACACATAACCCTCCTTTTGGTAGTCGGGTAAAAATGAACTTACTGACAAAAATTTATCAAACATTTCAATTTTCTACGGAAACGAAAATTCAGAAATTTCCTTAAACAAATATACTACTTACGCTTTATATTGTTATCATCTATATTAATAGTTAATCCCTTGAATAGAATACCAATATTTTCTACTATAGTTCCCAAGTCACTGTGATCGAGTCCTAATTTGCCGAAAATGCCCATATCGGTATTTCTATTAAAATAAAGTAAGTTAAATAATTATTATGATTACATTAATAAGATCAAAATGATTGTTTCTTCGTATGAAAATATAAAAAATGGAAAGACAGATATTTTTAGTACATATATTTTAGTAATTATATTCACATGCTTTTAGAATACTTTAAATTATAAGCTAAGGGAGAAATCCTCTGAACCTCCAAGAGACTACATACACTGATGGGATCTTTCAAATTGTTGGTCTCTAATCATTTTAAGATTAATATTTGTAAAGTCGATCGGTTGTGGGTTCGATTCGCACTCGGGGGAGTGATTATTTTTAAATTATTCTTACTTTCTCGCTCTGCTAAGACAAAGTGCGGCGTTAAGTTCCGCCGCTAAACTCACAATGTATCGAAATCGGCGGAAAGCGTAGTATGGAGTGTCTTGACACTAGATAGTTTCTAAATAAAGTTTAATATAAATAAAAAAATATATTACATGAACACAAAAAATCTAAAATATCAAGGCAGAAGGCAAGAAGAAAAATTCGTGAAATAATAAATTGTGAATATCAATACATTCACGTGGAGTAGAGTATTCCTAGAAGAAAAGGAATGATCTAGAACCAGAATTAGAATTTTAGAAACAAATATAATAATGTTTTTTTATTCTAATTATTATAAATATATATAATATATTACCAATTATTAATATTATGAAAATATGATATGTTCGACTTTCCACTACGAAGAAGCTTTATTCTCTTGAAATACAATTGCAATATTAACAGTAGGAAAGACTTCGCTGGCTTATACATTAATATAAAGAACGGTTTAATTTTTATCACTTAGAATAAACTATTAGAGTATGAGTGACACTGAAATTGCTAAATTGGTCTTAATTGTCGTATGAAAAGTAGTTTTAATTTTTTTTTTATCAAAGCCTTGAGATAGCTTACTATTGGCTTAGTGGTGCTGTTTCATATATAAATGAATATTTAATAAAGATATTACGAAATAAAGACGTCAGTGTAGGTGCGGTCAAATTTGGATGTGGTTTTAGGTTCGATCCCCACTCGGTCACTCGGAATGATATTTCAATTATTTTCACATGCCTACTCTAAAAGAGCAAAACATGGCGTTAAACTCCGCCATTTAATGTCACATCTCTAAATTAGGCCAAAAATGGACAACAGAGTGTTTTGACTAGATTCTTCGTAGCTTTTATAAACAAATTAAAGTTAGTGGTATAACGTAGTTGCAATACGTTTTTCTGTGTATGATTGATTGATACTTATAATTGAAACATTTTATATTGAAAATATCTCTTCCTCCAAGTTCATTTGACAAGGTGTGGTGTTAAGTTACCCAATTAATGTATTAGAAACAAGAGGAGTGATTGTAAATCGCATGGAATTTAACATCTCTGGATCTTTATATTATAATCCTAAAATAAAAGTAAGACTGTTAACGTCTAGCCGTTCCAGAGATTAGCTGGAACAAATAGACACACAGACAAAAACTAAAAAAATGTTAGTTAGGTTTATTTACCTTGTGTACATATGAATTTGGTAAAAAGCGGTTATTTCAATATTACAAAGATACACTCAAATTATATTTATTTATTTACAATCATACGCTATGACATCGCGCCTCCAGCTCGCCGGTCGCAAGGCAAGGCCCTTGTGACTCGCAATACCCCCTCAAATGACCAGGTAGTGGTTCTCTCCCAAACCCTCCTTGTTAGATGTCATTGCAAAGACCGTGTTGATCGTCAATAGCATTTCTTGCAGTTACAAAAAAGCCTGTGATAAAAATATTTATAAATTTTTTTTTACAAACATCCATACTCCCTTTCCTGTTTTGCTATACTAATATAAACGTCAATCAAAATGTGCCGCCATTATTAAAATAAAAGCAGCTATAATTATACAATTTTAATACTAAAACTATCACCTTCTATTTTCCAGTTATTTACAAATAAAGTGAACGCTATAATGCCTCAGTGTCTAATATGGGAGTTCAAACTTCTTATTTTGGGTCATGAGCAAAGGAACATTTGAAAGAAAAGTTGTAGGAAGTGAACAAAGTTTAATTGAGGATAATTTTGGTAATCTTCATATTGTTGTGAGTTTAACTCGGAAGAATGTCTATTGCAAAATATTTTCGTTTTCCTATTGTGGTTGGATAAAGCGGCGTTAGGTTACGATATCTACAATAACTACTTCGTAATGAGGGAGACTCATAAAAATTATTGGAACACAGTTAAAAAAATTGAAAAAAATATAAATTTGTAGCTAATATAACATAAAGGTAAGCCCATACTGAGATTTCGTTAGGTTTTATAAAAGCTTGTTAACGTAATGAGGCGAGCAAACATTGACTATAACTTTCGTTTCCAGTGTCACCAGTCTTAAGAGCTTTTCCATGTGTATGTATATATTTAATTAATATTTTCTATCTGTATTAGTAGTTAAAAAACAATAAAGTAGATTGTTTTTTTAAAGGAAAGCTTAATATCTCAAAATAAATATTTAACATTATAACAGATTTTTTTAAACACTACATTTTATCAAGAGCTATCGTATGTCTTAAAATTTAATGGTTTTGATTTCGAATTAGCTACGACCTTAAATCCTCTGGAATTTAAAATTTCTATTTTATTATTTTAAAATAAATGTAGTACGGTGTATACATACATATGCATTTATTATTTATTTATTTATTTGGCTAAACACTTTTATCCCGAATAGCATAAGCAGGGAAGACAGTAAGTACCTAGTGTCAACATACTCCATACTCCACTTTCCGCCGAATTCAAGACATTGTCTATTGAGTGGCGTAACTCAACGTTACGCTTTGTCTTATCACAGCGAGCAAATTAAAATAATTTAGAAATGATAAAGTAAAATGCAATTATTTGAATATTACAAACACACTCCAATTTTATTTATTTCTATATTTAAACTTTGAATTTTACTAATTTACATTTACGAAAAAAATCATTTCTATTCTTGTACTTGCAATATATATAAAATGAGAAGCGAGGAAGGAAGAGCTCTAAACTCAAGTAATGTTATTCAAAGTATGAAGGTGTACACTTCATGTCTTGAACGTCAAATAATTTAGCACACTAAAGACTTGATTAACTTTCATCAACCGAGGTTCGCGACCTACAGAGGACGCCGATGCGATTGACGACACACTCATACACTTTGCAATTTCATTATCTTCTTTCTTGAGACCAAAGGGCAAGCAGCATTCAAGTATGCATTAAGTTTAATTCTCTAAAATAATAAAAACCTAAAGGTTTTTATTTTAGTAATATTATTTTTTAACATTATTTTCATTTCTCAGCAAACAAATCGTGACACTGAGTTTCCAACTCAACACTCAACGTCTCGAATTCGGGCGGAAAGCAGAGTGTCTTCATACTAGTTTCTCTCAGCTCTGGGATAATCAATCTGCTATGGGATAAAGTGTGAAGTTGTAAAAGAAGAATTAGTGTTGTACCACCTACTTCCTGTATTGTTTTGAACAGGACATTTATATTTCTTCGACACTAATAATAACGAGAATAAATTTGGCAGCTGAAAAATAAATGTGATGTAAAACTTGTAATTGTGGGTCATCAGCAAAAGAACATTTGAAAGGAAAGTTGTAGGAAGTGATAAAAGTTTAAATGAGGACAATTGTGGTAATCTTCACATTATTTGCAGGCAAGGGAATTTATTTTGATATATATATTTTTTGTAAATTTGTTTGTAAGTGGAGTGATAATTTCAAGTACTACTTATTTAGGTGTGTATTTAAGCGAGATTTTTTAACAATTAAATTATTTTAACAGGCGATCGTGGCGCAGTGGGACAGCATCTAACTGTAAACGCGATCGGTCGTGGGTTCAATTCCCAGTCAAGAGAATATTTAAATTATTTTCATGTTATCGAATATTTAAGTTTCAGCAAGGCATCGTTGCACTTAGAAAATATTTGAATCGCATTGGTAATATAATTGATTTTGCCTTTGAGACCGATAACTGAATTGGCATTGAAACTCACTTCAATAAATACCTCCGCTATTATGTACGTTACATCAAGGAATCTAAACAAATAATCCTTTATATATTGACTTTTTCTTCCTAATAGGTGAGGGATTAACGTTTTTCATTGTTTTACGTCAAAATGGGAAAGATTCACAGTAAAAAATAAAAACATTAATTCATTTATTATATAGTGTTAAAATGTCAGACAGACAGACGGACGGACGGACGGACGGTTATATTCTTAACAGGTACAGAACCTTAAAATATAAATGTACATACTACAACAACAAGCTAAGAGATCTGATTTATACAAAATGTCTTTGTAAATATAATTACTGCTATGAATAATGAAGGGATTTTATTAGGACCTATTATAATCATTATAATAAGCCAATTATTTTAATGACTTAATACTCGATTAAAAATATTGAAAAGAAAACCTATTTATTTAAATAATGTCATACACACGTGTGTACCTTCTCGTGGAATAGGTTCAGAGTGAGAGAGAACTTACTGTCAAGACAATACGTCCTTTATAAATAATAGTAAAAATAATAGAAGTTGTAGTAATAATAATATTATTAGAATACGAAAATTTACCGAGCAATACTATACTTTTCCTGTTATATTTCTTGTGATAATCCTATCAAAATTAAATTGTTTTTCTAGTTTTTATATATATTCTTTTCTAAGCTTCAAGCAGATACTCGATTGATAAAAACGCCACAATATTACACTCAAAATCTGTATTCAAATGATTTTATTAGTTAAGAAAATATTTCATTGGACAAAATAAAATAGCTTTTAGTGATATATATGTCACAAATTACACGATTTTTTTGCTAAGACCACTCATTGGACCAGTTGGGTTTCAAGATGTATTGATAACAGGGTGATAGCAGCAACGTAGGCTATTTCAATATTGGGACTATACCTGAAAACATTAAGATAGTAATGGGTAACTTTTGATGAAAATCAATAGTCTTGCATTAAAATATATATGATACAAGCTGTGCTCGTGACCTCACCCACGTGGTAAGCCTTGTGTTATAAATAACATCTATAGATCCAATCTATCTTTAGGTAAAACCACTAGCCCACCAAAGTAGATAGCATCCTCGGACGACCCAATCCTCGTTGTAGCTCGAACATAAAATTCTTAGCATGGCGATCACCATGTAAAATTCCAAAGACTCCACTAACTTCAGGGAGCACGGGCAGACACCGCAATTTCAATGGATAAAGTGCGTTCCCGGCTGTGGAAAGTGCATTTGGGTGGTAAATAATTTTGTCCCTGATAGTGATCTGATAGCAACTATAACTACTGAAGTGACTGAGGACCTCAGTAGTAGGATCACTTTTGCAGTTGCATCAGGGATGCCAGGATGAGAGCTCGCACGATTGCTTCAATTTTGGTGAATAGTGTTACAGAAAGGCCCTCACGACTCATCGTGGACAAGGCCTTTATGAACCACTTTGGAGCAATCGTTATGGCGGTTACGCTATCAAAGGCCAAAACAATTACACTTATCGGGGATATAAACCATTCATTGACAGACGCAACCTTTTTAAAATGCACTATATCGGCCCAGATCTCGTGACGGTCAATCTAGAGCTGATCAGATCCTACAGATGTCCACTGTACTTTTTGGACCTATGCTCTAAATGAGGTCTATGACGGAATAGTTTTTATCCAGACAAAATTTACTATAAACGCCATACACGACAGCGTATCACATGCTGCTGTTGCAATTACCAGGCACGCTGTTGAATGTATGTACTACACTGACGTCGAAGAAAACACAATCGGCAATGAACACCTGTCGAGGAAACGAATCTTCCCTAACCGATATAGTTGATTACAACTTAAAAATGGCAATCTCTCGAATAGGCATTGCAGTCCGGGGATACGATCCATAAACTAACTGGGCAACATATATTTCTGAGTTCCTTACAGTGTGTCAAGTGCTCTCCACCCGTCATCATAAAAAATATATATAAAAATCACCAAAATTATAAATATATCGTGGATGCCCATAAGTCACTGGTTGGTAACAAAAATCTCAAAAAAAAAACACCTTTATATTTTTATTTTTTTAATTCTATAATAAAAATAGTCTAAAGTACTCCTTATTACATCAAATGTTACGTAGAAATCAGTCCAGATGTATCAGATATTAGCCGGAATAAAAAGTCAAACAGGCCGACAAAAATTGTAAAACATATTATTTTGCTAAATGTATTGTGCATACATACATTTGTATGTATTTAGTAAAAAACCGTTGTTTTAATATTACAAGCAGACACATCAATTTTATTTGTTAGTATAGATATAGAGATAGCTATAGATATGTATAAAAGTTTAGTAGATTTGTAATACGTGCTTATTTGTGCTAAATAAATTGACTCTATAACAAACACCACGCATGTGTGTCTGTGTGTTCGCGTGTACCTAAGTGCGTGTACTTATGTGCCGTAATTTTGCTGATTTAAAAAGTTCTAGAATATAAATATAAATAAGTTTACAATAATATTTTAATCTGACTAATAATTTTAGACCCAATTTCATTTATATTTTAGTTCGTTCGAACTTTATCGCCTTAATCTAGGTACTGAACTTAGTAATATTTTAATATATAATTTTCAAAATTAATTTTACATATAAAACATTAATGGACGAATATATTCCTAAATACATTTTTTTTTAGCTTCACGCTTTATCTCTGGCGGAGTAGCCAGAGAGAACAGAGCGCCAAACGCTACGGTCCCTGCATACCTCTTTCACCTCGTCCACAGTCATTATCCTCTGCATGCATGCCCTTCGGGGGGTCCTCATACTTTTTACGTGACCTTCCTCCAGTATCTTCGACACTGTATTTTCGAAGGTCAACCGAGGTCTCCCCCGACCTCTCGTACCACTCACCTCGGCTTTATAAATCTTTCTTACCATTCTTTCATCGTTCATTCTTTCAACGTGCCCAAACCACCTGAGCACGTTCTTCTTCATTCTTACTGTGACATTCACGCTTACACCTGCCATTCTGCGTATCTCCTCGCTGCATATACGGTCAGCTAAACTGACTCCGCATATCCGATGAAGAGATATCATCTCTACAGCATTCAGCTTTCCCTAATTCTTCTTTTGACACACCCACTTTTCGCTGCCGTATAACAACGTCGGTATCAGTACTGCATTGTGAACAGCAAGACGTGCAGGTACGCTGACGATTTGCCGTCGCATGAATGCAGCAAGAGAATCGTTAACCCTGTTACCGGCAGCATTACACCTATCCACATCCATTTTGTATCTTCCATCTCTACTAAACGTACTTCCCAGATATATCACCTCATTCACTTGTTCTAATATCTTTCTATACTTCTCTACCATAATCTTGCATTCCGTTCTTTCTTCGTCTCTTTCAAATACTCTTACGAATCTTAGTTTTACTCGCATTCAGGTTTAGAATTTTAGATCCTGAATACATCATAAGCAAAAAGTTAGACCAAGCACGAGAAACACTTCAATCACTATGAAGCTGCATATGACTTATAAATGCACGCCACACGGAAGCTAAATAGACCTTGTTATGATCTCAAAGCCACATAAGCACCTGTAAAATAATTCTTAGATCTCTAATGAGGATAAGAAATTTGCTCTATGGGTTTGTGAAAAGAATTCTTTTCAAAGTACTAGTAAATGGAATAGATGGAATTAACTTTTACAGTTGCTATGCTCCAGCAAGCCTCTCTATAAAAGAATTTAACACCTTCCTTGATAAACTAGTAGAACATGCATAAAAAAACCAGTAGCGATAGCAGGTGAACTCAACGCCTAAGCGAATGACCCTGATAGCAAAACCATGAATGCTAAAGGATACACCCTGATATAGGCAATCTCAACTATTGGCGTAGTATGGTTAAACACAGGTGACGAACCCGAACATTTACCAGAGTTGAAAAAAGCTGTGTTGTTGATATCATAGAAAAACGAAACGCTTCGTGGAATGTTGCCAAAGCTTATACTGCAAGTGACCATAGGGCTCTAGTTTGAGAAATATCATTGGAGCAATGGACGCGTCGTGTTAAGTGGAACTCAACGCCGCACTTTGTCTTGCAAGAGCGAGGAAATGAAAATGATTTAAGTATAATCTTTTCTCCGATTAGGAATTTGGCTTTAACTTTTTATGTTAATAATAATATAAAAAATATTTATGTAATTTTATTTATGACAAAATTAAATGACCTTATAAAATGTATATGAAATGCAAAGGATCATCCTTTTCTATTAACTATAACTGTGCCCATGATTCATACACCTCTGTCCGCGTGATTTTCTCACAAAATACTAAATTCTGTTTCAAGTATCAATATTTTAATATAATTATTCCTTTTTTTTAATTTACAGCGATTTCACTGGCCTTTTACATTTTAACAACAATACTGTGTTTCTCTTACATCTACGAGTGCATCATCTCAGTGTTTTGGCTGGTGTTCATTTACTGCAATGGCACCGGTCGGTGGGATGCCATATGTATTGCTCTCTCCTTATTTTCTTGTACTGTCACTTGTGACACAAAATTTTTCTACATGAAACTTTTTTCGTAGGTTATTTTTAATATTTTTTAAATTTTAATAGAGAAGGGAGATTTCTTAACATAGGTACTAATTTGTCTCTGACTGATCTCTCTGAACGTGCGGGAAAAATCGTGAATTATCAACTGTATTTTTAACCTCCTTCCTTTATTTCTAAACGAGTGTTCTAGAAAGTGTTGTAATTTTCAAAATAATTAATTAATTATATTCATTTTGGGGAAACTCAATGTAAAATCGCTTAGTTGTGGGTTCAATTTAAAATGGAAGGATAAGATTTGATTACATTTAAAATAATCTGACTTCCATGCCTTGGTTAGAAAAAAGAGCAGCATGGAGTTGCATCACCCAGTTTACAATAAAGTGTTCCGACACTAAGTTCTATCTGGCTACTCTATTGTTCGGTGAAAAACATGAAAAAAGACAAGGATATTGTTAATTTTTTAACTAATAGTTCTTTCTGGTTTAGAAAAAATGTAAAGGAGACAGTTCAAAAGTTTCACAAATGTGATAATCAAGTCATACAAGATACTAGATTTGCTAATAATCTTCGAAAAAGACTCAGAACGGTTAAGAAACGAGCTGCAATTATATGGACTTCTTTAGTAGTGGATGGTATTATTTACTCAATGATACCTTATGTCACTCCTGGGCAGCAATTTTCTCTGGATTTTTTTATATGTATGGTAAGTAATCTAAAATATAATTAAAATGCAAGTTTATAATATTTTAAAATTTTTGTTATCATTAAAATATATAATAGTTTTAATATATATACCAATGAATTATTTTAACCCACATTCTGTGAATAGCGTTCTCACGTTTCATGTCACGGTCAGTTTAGATATAAGATTGAAGCCAACAACTCCCTGTAACACTTTGACTTTCATTTGGTAGAAGTAATAAAAATTATTTATATTAGGTGTAGGTTTGGTATCGTCCTCTCGATTGGTGAGTGCGACGGTAGAATATAAGGCAATAAGGCCCTGGCTGCATTGATGCGACGGCAAAACGTCAGTGTACCTGCACAAAGAAAGATGAATGTTGAATATTTTTGAAAAAACGTATAAAAATTTGAACGCAGCGGTATTCGAACACGCGCCTCTTGGATACCGTCCAAGCGCTCTGACTGCTAAGCCATGCGTTCTACTACCAGCTACGTCGAAATTCTTATACGTTTTTGTTACAACTTATTTATGTTGTTAGCATCTCTGTAGAGAGATTTTTACAAATTTCTACTACTTAAAGATTATATAGAAATAATCGTTTAACAAGAGAGATTGCTATTTTATTTTAATATTTACTATTTTTAAAGTGTTATTCCACACTTAGGATTAGAAAACATTTTTGAAAAAAAATTTTATACGTTTTTTGAGTAACAAAAAGTAAGTTTTTTGTGTAACAAGTTGTACAGAGCGCTTGGACGGTATCCAAGAGGCGAGGGTTCAAATCCCGCTGAGTTCAAATTTTTATACGTTTTTTCAAAAATATTTTCTAATCCTAAGTGTGGAATAACACTTTAAAAATAGTAAATATGAATGTTGAATGTTGTAGAAATGCATTTTCTTCGTTGAATATGCGGAATTAGTATAGCTTATTGTATATGCAGCGAAGAGATTCGCTGAATGGCAGGCGTAAGCGTGAATATTTTTGTGAGAATGAAGAAGAACGTGCTCAGATGTTACGGGCACATCGAGAGGATGAGTGATGAAAGTATAGTAAAAACATTTATGAAGCAAAGGTGGGCGGTTGTCCTTAAAAAACACACTATCAATGATAATGGAGGAAGGTCATGTATAAAGCATGAGGACTCCCTTAAGGACATGTATGAAGAGGTTAATGGCTATGGACGAAGCAAAAAAGGTATGCAGACACCGAAGGGATTGGCGCTCCGTCCTTCCTGACTACCCCAGAAGAAAAAAATCTTTGGTAAACAGAAAATTTCTAAAAATCTCTACTTATACCAATATGCTAACATACTCATGCTAATAGGCTAACAAAATAAGTAAGTTATTACCAACGTATAGGAATTTTGATGCAGCCGGATCTAGAATGCATGGCTTAGCGGCCAGAGCGTATGGGCGGTTTCCGGCATGGGTTCGGAACACGCTGTGTTCGATTTTTTATGCACTTTTTCAAAGGCTCTTTTAATAAAAATTTCTTATACAGTATAATTATATTATTGACAGGTTTAATGCCAATGGAAGAATCACCAAATTACGAAATAGCTACAATAATTAATACGTTTAGTACAATGTTTTGTGTGTACACAATGGTTTGTGTAGCGGTATATGTCATAGTAATAGTTGGTTACACAGAAGCCCAAATGTACGCTCTTGGCGAAGAATTACTCAGTGTTTGGCATGACAGCCAGAACTTCGTCTGTGCTACCAAACATAACATACAGAATAAAATTCACATTATAGATATAAAGGATAAAATAACAAATGATTTCATAAGAATGCGTCTAAGAGATATTGTAAAATTTCACATTATTAATATCAGGCTAGTCAAAGAGGTGGAACAAGAATTGCGGGCGACGTTTGCTTTTGAGTTCAGTATTATCGCTTTTTCAATAATTGTTGAACTCCTTGCTGGGTTGGAACACACGTTTCTACAATTACCATTTTCTTTAGTCCAAGTTTTCATGGATTGCTTGGCGGGACAGTGTCTCATAGATGCTTGCGAGTATTTCGAAAATTCCGTCTACAATTGTAAATGGGAAAATTTTAATATTGACAACCAAAAAACTGTACTGCTCATGTTAGGTACGTCGCAAAGAACATTGATGATATCAGCTGGTGGAGTTGCTAAGATAAACTTCGAATCTCTAATGAGTATATTGAAGTCTACATATTCTGCGTATACAACGTTGAAATCTGTAATGAAGTAAAGTTTTTAAAGATCTTAAAAATAGAAGTAACAAATACTCTGCTGATATTAATTAACAAATAAACAATAAATAACAAAATTGTAGCTTTTATTGATGTAAAAAGTTACTTTTTTAATAAAAAAGGGGTTTCTCAAGAAAAACAAAATTCTCAGTAGAACTGCCTTACCAGAGTTGGAGACTTGGTAGCGGCGTTATGTTCACTTTACGTTTATACGAGTATACCTATGTCTGTTTGAATAAAAATAAATATGTAATGTTATAGTAAAAAATAAACATATGTGTATCGTTTCACTTTTTGATTTTTTTTATAGTTTTCCTTCATTTAGTGTAAAACTATACACTATTCAAGTTAGCCTGATCTTTTTGACAGATGTAAGTTTTAAGTTTTCCAGGTCATAACTTAGCAATGACAAACATATTACTTTCTTAATTTAATGATTTTAAAATTTTTAAAAATATTAAAAAAATACATATAATACAAAGGTCCCTCAAGATTCAAGCGTTATCCGAAAATTTTAAGACTTTTTATTGCTTCAAATTAAAATTTATATAGGAACACTGAAAATAATAGACACTTGTACAATGTTACATCAGGATGGGACACAAATAACAGCCAGTAACTTTTATAAATATCGGTTACAAAAAATTACGTTATGGTTGATGAACAGTTTGGTTTTAGTTTATTATCGGGGTTAGTGGTTGGGGTCTCTTTAGTTGGTAGCACTCTTTCTAGTAAACACATTTAAAAAAAACGATTGGGACGATGATACTGCCCAATTATCCACAAAAGTACATTAAGAAAAGGAGGAGAGACATCAGTCTCGCCTGGTGACCGCAAACAAACCAAGGGAGCTAATATATTTACTGGCTGACATCGAGCTGATATGGGCATAAGACAAAGGTCAGTGAAATAAAAAAAAATGTTAGTAAATTTTTAAACATCTATTTCATCAATAGTATTATTTAAACAAATCATTTATTTCATTCATAGAAAACGCAGCACGCAATAATACATTTCCTTCCCTCCCAACAAAAACAAAATGCTCCGTTTGTAGGAAGAAGCTTGTGGTCAAGTGATCGTTGAAAACCGGGCAAATGTGATATGATACTTCAAATATCTGACTGGATGCTCGTGCACTATGAGAATTGTATTGAACACGAACTAAAAATGAATTTTGAGATCGAATGAATCTTGGCTGATGATTATCTTGACTGTGCTCCTCTTCTTTGATAATAACTGTGCTAAGATAAAACTATTTTATTATGTGACTTTAATTTTTCCATACAGGGTAATTTTGGAATTTCCCGTCACATTTAAATTCGACCCTCCCACAGAAAACTGCTCGAAATAGGACGAATATTATGAACATTAACCTACCGTCGCCTATATATCCCATGTTTTATAATAACACATAAAACACCACCATCCTCTTGTCACAGTCACAAGAGTTTGAAAATATTATTTTTAAGGCTACTTGATATTTCCTGTTTCCATTACTAACCCGTCTGTCATTTTTGACAAGATAGTATTGTCAGTATAAGATATATTAGGTATGTATATATACCTCAGTTCCACTTCTGTTTTTCTTAGCTTCGCGCTTTTATCCCGCAAAGCAGGGTAGGAAGAAAATACCTAGTGTCAAGACACTCCGTACTTCGCTTTCCACCGAATTCGAGACATTGCGTGTTGGGTGGTGGAACGTCTCAACACCGTTGGGTGGTGGAACGCTCAACGCCGCTCTTTGTCTTTACCAGAGCGAGGTAAGGAAAATAATTTAAATATAATCACTCCCCCGAGTGGGTATCGAACCCACAACCGTTCGTGCTTACAGTCAGACGCCGTCACACTACGCCACGACCGGCCTAAATAAAAATACCTAATGTGGGGCGTCGATAAAGTTCATATGGAGGCTGATATTTTTTTATAAAAATACCTGATTTTTCAACATTACCCTTTTATTTCGTATAGTAGGGTATACAAGAAGTACCTAGTGTCAAGATTTAATTTTTATTTGAAGTTTATTTGAAGTCTTATGAATATTTTTGTATTAAGTATTATACATTTTAGCAGTCTGTGATTTAAGACAGATCCTCAATAAGATTTACGGTTATAGTTACGTTGGTTAGAAATAAAGCGTATACACATATTCAAATTCCTTTCGAGTGTGTTTTTCAGATCAATATTCATATTCGAACAGCAAGTATCACCGTAATCAATATTATTAAGCAGCAGGATAATAACTAGCTGTATTTTTCGGTTTCTTCAACACCGAAAAAGACCAGGTTGTATTTTTTTTTCTCTTTCCATAATATTAACTTTTTTCTTCGGAGTTAACATTTTGTTTCACTTGACTGACGCTGTAATAAAATTTGATTTAATTTTTCATACAGCAACATCTCCATACTTTTGTTCATCATTATTAAGTTGACAACACTATTTGAATGGTAATAAAAGTTTTTGATACTGGCAACACTAGATATGTCAGTATCTGTGACAACATTGTATGTTAATTGTCTTTTAAATTTTTCTTATAAAGTGCGCGTAGTACTATTTTGATAGTAAAAAAACACTGACGTAACGGTAACGAAATAGCTATATAGGTTATAGTAATATATATTTTTATATATACGCAATGAATTAAATTAGTTAAAACGTTAAAATAATGAAGTTTATTTAATGTTTATTAAATTTATAGTTATATAATATTAAAATAATTATCAATAATCAAAATGTTGTAACTATTAAATTAAATGAATAGAAATATGTTTACAAATTACAAGACGAGGTTTGTATTGGATCCATTTTTCAAACATGAAATATCACGAAGTAATATTTAATTACTATAACAAAAATACTCATTTAATTTAGATGATCTATCATTAACAATTAAGACCGTGCAGTTGCAACGTAAAATCTTGATTAATTTAGCTAAAGGGAAGTAGGATAAACTAAGAAAAACGCCTTAGCCTTCTAATAAATTAATTTTACAATATTTAAATCCTTTTCATCTAATACAGAGATACACTTAATTTTGTATTCTTTTATAAAATATTGTTAGAAATAAATTTCATGAGAATTACAACCCTTAACAAAAAAGTTTATTTTCTCGATACTTTTTAAACGCTCTGCATAAGTTAACTAAAATATATTTCTTCTAACTCCTTGCAATATTACAAATAGTAAAAAATCATTAATTAACTGTTACATGTATAAGTTACAAAGAAAATGATATAATGGAACATAGTTTAAAAATTAATACCATTGTAGATAAAGGTATTTGTATAGTGTATCATTAATTTCATTAAATACGTAATGTGTTTGCGTGTGCGTTTATGTGCGGGTGTGCGTTTGTGTGCGGGTGTGTATATGACGTATTGTAAAAATATAGATCGCTCTTTATTACCTTTGCTGTTTAAAAAGGTACTACAATAAAACTGTAAATAAATATATAAATATATTTTAATACATTTATGTTATTGTCAAAATTACTTAATTACGTTTAAGCCATCATAGGACGATCTGCGTGATGGATGCAGTATTAGCGAAAAACCAACATGAGCATCACAGATGCTCCAATCTACTTAGTTGACATTCCATGACAGAAAAATACAATCCACATTAATGAAGAAACTGAAGCCAGTGATAGACGTGATGTGATGTAAGTAAAGTAAAATATTTTGTGTATATTTTTTTATAGAAAAAGGAGGGCAGAGGGGCCACCTGACGGTAACTGGTCGCTAATGGATGTCCACAACATTAGAGCTATACATTCGTTGCTAACTTTGGGATGGAAGTAAAAGGAGGTAGTGTAGTGATAGCCAAAACTGTCGGAACCAATACACTCTGAGGGGAAAAAATGGGTAGGAATAGGGCAAGCTAGCTTACATAACATTGAACCGGAACATGTCATCAGAGATTTGGTGGATTGTTTTTGCATGATAGTAGTCGTGAGCCAGTCGGAGGATTAACTTCCTATCACAACAAATAAATATACCAAGGTAGCCAAAGAATACCTAGAGTTAAGAAACTTCGTTTGCTGCCTAATAGCTAAACTTAAGACAGTGCGTGTTACGTGACGTACTTTAACTCCACGCTTTGTATCCCAGAGCGAATAAATGTTAATAATTTTAATAGAAACATATACCCGCAAAGGATTCGAACGTATAACCAATCGTGTTTACATTCAGACGCTGTCCCACTGCGCCACGATAGCTTGTGATGAAAGAGAGGGGACGTGCAATTTGACTTACCAAAAGGACATTAGCAATCGATTGTTTAAATAATGACATGTACGCAGAACTCATAACTGTACCGTTTTTATGGTTTTTACTATGTTTTATTTGACTTGTCGTATTAGTATGTCAGTGTGGGTCAAGTCTGGCAAGGCAAAATTGACCTACCAATTATTAAGTCTTATAGCCAAAATCAAATGTTCATTTGAAGTGCCTGTTTCTATCTTTGCAAGTTACCAGGGAAGAGATCGTTTTAAGCGATAAAGCTTTCTTATTGCTCGTTTCTGATTATTTCTTGTCCTTCAATATTGGTATGTAATAATGTGTATTTTGTTTGTTTGTCACTATAAGACGTTTTAACTATGGCAGTACAATACAATAAACATTATTTTAGACGAGTTACAAGATATTTTTCCTAAGTAAAATGAAAAAAAATACGACTATTTCGATTTTAGGGCGCTCCGATCACATTCTTATACATTATCTAGAAATGTTCTTCTCTTTCTAAGTGTTCGGAAAACACTTAAAACAAGTTGAAATAAAATTTGATATTCAAATAAAAATTTGATGTTTTTTTATTGTATACGTTTAGGTCTTTAAATATGATATTTATATATGTTTACACATTCTAGTGAGTCTACATTGAGAAAATGTCCTTAAAACAAGAACAGAGCTCTAAACAAAATAAAATGAAATATAATAACAACATAGGTATCTGGGAGACCATCAAAACATTCGGAATGAAATATGACGACTTCCCAACAATTATGAACAATTTGTACATTTTGTTAAGAGGTCTGACGATTGATATATATGCAAGCAAAAAACGTAAATAGTTTTTTTTCACGCTTCACCCTTTTATTCCTCGTAGCAAAGTAAGCAGGAAGTTTCAAGTGTCAATACACTCCGTACTCCGCTTTCTACCGAATTTGGGACAGTGTATTACGTGGCGGAACTCATCGCCGCACTTTATCTTAGACTAGAGCGACTAGAGCGAAGAAATCAAAAGAATTTAAATGTAATCTTTCCTCCCTACTAGGCGTTGAATCCACAACCGCGCGTTTACAGCCATACTCTGTCTCATTGCGCCATGTCCGGCCTCAACGTAAATAATTATATTTTATTAACATTATATAAAGAAGATATTTAGGTAACTTTATTTAAGAGTAAATTTTCAAGTATCATAAAAAAGGTTAAGAACAAAGAATTCTGCTTTCATTAATATTATTACTGATATAATTACTCTGTTTTTAAAATTACAGCGATCTCATTGGTCTGTTACGTGTTGACAACAATACTGTGTTTCTCCTACATTTATGAGTGCATCATCTCAGTGTTCTGGCTGGTGCTCGTTTACTACAATGGGACCGGTCAATGGGGTGCCATATGTATAAATCTTTCCTTATTCTCTTGTACTGTCACTTGTGTCACAAAATTTTTCTACATGAAACTGTTTTCGTAAGTTATTTGTTAAATTTTTGTAATATGCAAGAGAAAAGTCCTACTAGAGAGTCGTAAGTGGTAAATTTGCTCTAAGAGACCCCTGCAGTTCTTTAACCCCATAACAGTAACAGTTGTTCCATTTCATAATGTCCCCACATGTGTGAGAAATTAAGACGAATGCGACGTTGGGGACTGCCACTTAACACGAAATATCTGAGACAGAGAGAGAGGCAGAGGACGGAGCTACAAATAGCTAAGTGAAATGTAAGAGGAGGGATGCAACAGAAGATGAATGAACTTTTAGCTGTAATGACCGAGTCGCCTTCTGGGCTGGAGAGAACAAGGGTGTCAAAGTGTGAGTGTGTTAATATCTTCGAGATTAGTGAGTGCAACGACAGAATATTATCCGATCAACCCGAGGCTTCTCTAGATTTGCTTCAAAGTGGGGGTAACAAGCATATTCTTGTTAGTTTTCGGCTTATGCGACAGTATCCTCAGTACTATCAAGTGAACTAAAGGAGTTATAAGAGAGTGTAAAAGAAGCTCTAGGTAGTGTAAGGGAGAATGAAAAACTAATAATATGTAGTGATTTGAACGGATGTGTCGCACCTGTGTGTTAGACAAGTATGGCGATAAGAGAGTAAATGAGACTGATAAGCGCATTTTACAATTATGTAAGGAAAAGGATATGTTTGCCACAAGCAAACACGATGTTTGACCACAGACATATTCACACGTGTGTATACGTGGTAATGAATGGAAGAGAAAAGCATAATTTATCTATTCCTTGGGGATCAGCGCATTCATAACCAAGTCATGGTCAGGTGTGTTTAACAGTTGCCAACTTGAGGACAGACCATTATCTATTTGTTGCTAGAATAAAGGGTCTGTTTGCAGCTTAGCACAGCTGTATCCAGGCTTTGAGATGAATAACCGCACAAGAAGCCGGAGCCTTCAAGATTCAACGATTAGAGAAAAATATGACAAAAAGGCTTTCCAAGAAGCTAGACAGCTACGAAATAGGAAATTAAAGTGTTGAAGTATGTTGATTAAATTTTAGGAATTGTATTACTGAACCTGCTTTAGTAAAAATCGTGATAAATGATAGAAAGATGAAATAAAAGATGCCGTATGAATAGAAAAGCCTCGAGTAAGAAAAAGTATGAGAGAGACTAAGAAGGAAGAATATAAGTTGCAAAAATGCACCTAACGAAAGCACTGATAAAAATTGACGGATAACTTTCGGGAAAATACAAGTTCTGGCGATAATTTTTTGATTACACAGGGAAAATTTGTTCAAAAAGAATGAATTTCACCGTCCTAAGAAAGCACCCCAGTGCTTCCTAAGGTGAAAGGACGGTGAAATACTTAAAGAAAGAACACACGTTTTGCAAGGATGGGCGGAATTTTACAAGGAGAGATACGAATGTTGGTGAGTGAAAAGAATGCAAGAGAGATCGAAAGGCTTTGGTAGGAGGTCCAAGGAGTATATAGACCTGGAATAGGGTGCATGCATTAGGTCTTTCGCCTTATCGCAAAAAGTTTGTGGCTGTAAATTATAAAATTTTGCTTGCTTGCTTGCTTTTTTTAGCTTCATGCATTTTATCCCGCATAACAGGGTCGAACCCACAACCGGCCGCGATTACAGTCAGACGCTGTCACACTGCGACATGCACGGCCTCAAATTTTTTTTCACCGGCTTTAGTGAATTAAGATGGTTTGGGCACGTCGAGAAGATGAGTGATGTAAGAAAGATTTATGAAGCAAAGGTGGTACAAGAGGTTGGGGAGGCCTCGGTTAAAATTTGAAAATACAGTATCAATGGTACTGGCTCGTTCCTGGTTCCAGCTCACTTAAAAAGCACGAGAAACTCTCGAAGAGCATATAAGAAGAAGTTTATGGTTGTGGTCGAGGCGAAAGAGGTATGCAGGTACTGTAAAGTTTAGCGCTCCGTCCTTTCTGACTGCTCTACAACGGATAAAGCGTGAATAAAAAATGTCTTTAGTTCTTTCGGATTCGTCTCTATGAAGATGTGAGAATCGTGAATCTGACGTAAGCTATTAAAGCTTTTGTATGTCAAGTCCTATTCTTATTTCAACTATAGATTCTATTATTATCATATATATACTTTCTACAATTCTTGTTCAATAATGACAAGAATTGTAGAAAGTATTGTAACTTTCAAAATTATTTATTTATGATATTCATTTTGGAGCAATAGCATATGATTGTAAGCGAATGATAAGGTTTGAATATATTTAAATTAATTTCACTTTCCTGCTCTGGTGAAAAAAAAGGAACACGTTGAATTTCGTCACCCAACTTGCAATGGAGTGTCTTGATACTAGGTTTTTTGTGGCTATGTATGTACTAAAAATAATATTACACTCGTAAATTGTTGTTTTTTTTTTGTAATTAATAGTTCTTTTAATAAAGCAAAAATGTAAAGGAGACAGTTGAAAAGTTGCATAAATGCGATGATCAAGTCATACAAGATACTAGATTTGCTAATAATCTTCGAAAGAGACTCAGAACGGTTAAGAAACGAGCTGCAACTATATGGACATTTCTAGTACTGAACGGTATTTTTTACTCGATGTTACCTTACGTCACTCCTGGACGGCAATTGTCTCTGGATTCATTTTATATGTATGGTAAGTGATTCAAATTATAATTGAAATGCAAATTTATAATATTTTAACTCGGTACTTATCATTAAAATTTTAAAATATAATTGATTTTTGAGATTTTCACATATTTTAAATGCAACGTATATTTCGGTGTTTCAAATACAACTTGACGTCCCGAACACTTTATAGTAGCCCGTGGTCACATGTAGACGAAACGTCGGGCTTTCAAAAATGTATTTTCGAATACCAACAAATATACGAAAATAGTTATAATTAAAATGTTAAATACATTTATAGTTTTTTCAAAATTCAAGTTAATTGTTTGAATTCACATCTTTTGGATAGCGTTCTAATGTTTTAGACATTTAAGCTTTAAGATCGTAGTCAACTACCTCCTGGAGGGAAAGCCAACGTGAGTTGTGAAATGACCGATTTTTTTTACCTATAACAGTTAACAAACTGATAGTAGTGGCCAGCCGGTGGTACATAAGGTGCTTTTATATAGAACGTATAAGAATGTACAAAAAATTCAAAAGTAAGTCTTTCTACAAAATTTAATCTGAAATTATATAATGTCTTAGTATATGTACATTGTTGTGTTTATTCAGTTGTATGCCTATTCAAATCTTAAGACTTTACAATGATTTTTTGTATGTAAATCGTAGTTAGAAAATATAAAGGATTAATCTGGCTAAATCATAATTTTAAAGTTTACCTAGGAGAGTTGTGACAGCCTGTTACAATTTTCATAGGATTTAAAATGGTGTCTCTGAGGTGTTTAAGCCGTGACACCTTGGTTTTAATAGATCCCTTCCAGGTGTAGGAAAATCAGTGCTAGTTTTGCTGTAACTGGGACATGGCTAGTTAATACAGTCATATTTAAAGAAACAGATTTCCTGCTAAGTCAAATGACTATTCGTTCCAATCTAAAGAAATAGAGCAATTTGTTTCAGAAATTGATGATAGTCCAGCAGAAAAAAACAGCTTCAAACCTAAACACTTATGTAGTTGATAAAGGAAGTGCCATTACTCCAGGTATATTTGCAGGTCAGATTATGCTACCGTACAATTCAACAGCTGTGAACAACAATACTAATGGACCTGTTGTATCCACATCTACAACCACTTGCCACTATTGCTACTTCCACTTACTAGTGTTCCTAATATTTTATCACCAGGATCAGTCATGCCACTGCCAAGAGCTCTGCTAAGAAATAACAACTAGTCAAAGAGACGGTTAATTAAATCTGCTGTTCTATGAATGTTAAGAGGTGTGTTTTAGATGAAACCTAATGGCAAGAAGATAATAAGAAGAAAATTGGTGACCAAGAAGAAACAGAAAATAATTGTTTTTGCGTGGTTTGCATTAAAGTCGATGCAGACAGCAGATCGGGTGAATGGCGAGCGAGTCGAGCTACATTACGTGTGTCATGATTGTTAATCAGATTTTAGACTGATTATGATAAAAGTATGATAGATCTTAAAGCAATAGCATATTTAGTTGATTCAAAAGTATTATTGTATTGTTTTAGTAGGTTCTAAAGTATGATTAAAATATATTTTTAAACATGTTTGTTTTATTTACATTTAGTGTAACAGCATGTGTTTATTTCTAGTAGATGAAATAAAATACTGTCACCACTTACCTCAACATCTCGGCAACTTACCTCGGTGGTAGGAGAGTTGTGACAAAACGAATTTCTTTTGAATTTGTTGATTTTCTCAGAAAATTATTATAATCTTTAATTAATTTTGATTACCCTTACCTCTCTCCTACTTCTTTGGTTTCCGTTCGATAGGTTATTAAGTTAATAATTCAGAATAATAAAAACCTTTTATACAATACTTTTTTATTTATATTTCAGGTTTAATGCCAATGGAAGAATCACCAAATTACGAAATTGCAAACTTACTTAATACATTTAGTTCAATTTTCTGCGTTTACTCAATGGTATGTGTAGCGATATATGTCATAATAATAGTTGGTTACTCAGAAGCCCAAATGTACGCTCTTGGTGAAGAATTACTCAGTGTTTGGCATGACAGCCAGAACTTCTTCTGTGCTACCAAACATAATATAAAGGATAAAATTCACATTATTGATATAAAAGTTAAAATATCAAACGATTTCATAAGAATGTGTCTAAAAGATATTGTAAAATTTCACATTATTAATATCAGGCTAGTTAAAGAGGTGGAACAAGAATTGAGGGCGACGTTTGCTTTTGAGTTCAGTATTATCGCTTTTTCTATAATTGTTGAACTCCTTGGTGGGTTGGAACACACGTTTCTACAATTACCATTTTCTTTAGTCCAAGTTTGCATGGATTGCTTGGCGGGACAGTGTCTCATAGATGCTTGCAAATATTTCGAAAATGCCGTCTACTGTTGTAAATGGGAAAATTTTAGTATTGACAATCAAAAAACCGTACTGCTCATGTTGGTAACGTCGCAGAAAACGATGATGATATCAGCTGGTGGAGTTACTAAAATAAATTTCGAATCTCTCATGGCTATATTGAAGTCTACATATTCTACGTATACAACGTTGAAATCTGTAATAAAGTAATTATTAAGTAAGTAATGATAATCGAGTATTTCTAGGAAACACAATTCCAAATGATTATTTATTAGCTCGCTTAAATATCCACTAGTTCAAATTCAGAAAATTGTATAAATAAGATACCATTACCGATAAATATATTGGCATAATGTATAAAAGGCGGAAGAAATCACCGATCGAAGAGTGACCGCAAGGCAAGTAGTTGAGGTCTCAAGGGATCTCGTGTGGCAGTATTCAAAAAATTATCGCCAACGAACTTTATGTTTAAAAGGTCTCTTTGCATTGGATGCTGAGAATGTTAACTGACGATCCAAAACAAGAAACGATTCATTTCGAGAGTGAATCGTGAAAAGTTTCAAGCCGATAAGGAATTTTTTTGTCACGTTTTGTAACCATGAAGGAGACCTGAAAATGTGATGACACATTGATTCCGAAACTAAACAACAGTCAATAACTTGGGAACGAGCATTTTTACCAACACCGACGAAATTCAAAATGTCAAGTTCTGCTGGATAGAAATATTTGGAAAACAGGGGCCTTCATAACAGGATTAGGAAAAGTAGACCAAATAAGGTTGTAAGAAGCTATTAAGTCAGAAAAACGCGGTAAACTGAGTGCTGGAGTGCTGTTTCACCAAGACAATACCCCGGCTTACAAAGCCAAGTTGGTATGACTGATATTCAAGAAACGGGGTTCGAACTGCTTGAACATCCTCCCTATTCGCTAGATCTAGCTGCCAGGGGTAGAGGCTATTTGAGACAGTGATTTTTTTTCTAAGAGAATCATGGGCTTAAAGAAAAGATACACTAAATATATTAACTAGCTAGGAGACTACGTTGAAAAATAAAATATTTTTTTTGATCTAGTAATTTTGTTTCATACTGATTACTATTACTTATTGGTCACCTCTCGTAAGATATTGTTAATAGCACGAACATAATAAGTTTACTTAAATGTATATTTATAGTAAAAAGTAAATAAAGTATCGTTTCACTTCTTGATTTTTTTGTTTTTTCCACATTTAAACTAGTAAGTATGTATAAGTACCCCAGTTGTCTACCTCTATATTAAGATCTGGATAAGACATATATACATATATTGATTATGGGGCATTGTTAAAGTTTATATAGAGGCTAATACTTTTTTTATAATTTTTTTCCTTTGTTTTCATCTCTACAGTTTTGTCTCACATGGCAGAGTGGGCAGGAAGCACCTAGTGTCAAGACACTCCATACTCCACTTTCCGACGAATTGGTGACATTGCGGGTTTTAACGTCGCGCTTTGTCTTACCTTTGTCGATGAAATGAAAATAATTTAAACATAATCATTCTCTCGAGTAGGAATTGAAACCTTCTTTACGACCTGTCTCTTTTAGAAATACAATAAATTAATAAAATACCCACTACTATGAGTTACATAACACAGTAATTTTTAATAGACTGACATGCACACGTTGCTACCTCAACGTATATTATACGCGATTATTATAGAAATAAGAAAAAATAATATAATTAGAAAGAAATGAATAATTTATACTTTCATAGCGAAATATGTTAAAAAAAAATTAAAAAATACAAAAGTTTTATCTTAACAAGCAATAAGAGTAAACGTACAAAATGTTAGCCAATTTTAAAAAGTCGTCTAAGTACACTTAACAGCTAAATTTAGTAATTTCACCCTCCGTTAACCCGTTTCCCACTGTTTATTGTCTGAAGGAAACAATAAAAATATTTTCTCGCGACGGTGTTTGTTTTTTGCGTACAAAATTTATTCTTGCAACCGAAAATTTAAGTACAACTGTATAGCTTTGTAACGTTGTGCTTTTATATTTACAGTGAATTTTACTAAGGTTTCGAATTTTATTATAATATATCTTTTCCGTTTTTAGATTGTCTGGTTTGATATCATTTTGGACTAAAAAATGAAGTAACTTTGATTATTCATATTTATGTAATATCAGTGGCTTAGTTGTTGAGTTTTCTTTCTCATTTTTATGTGGCGGAAACTAACGCCGTGTTAAAAAAATATAATAATAAAATTCAACAAGGGTCAATATTATTTATTCTATCTAATATTTTTATTTTTAATCTGTATTATAATAAATCTACTTTGTTGCTCTGTTCATAATATTTAAAACATTAATTCTCTAAATTCAATAATGCACGGCGCAGAGGCTATAGAGTCTGTTTATGAATTCGGTTGGTTGTGAGTTAAACCCTGACTTGAGGTATATTTCATATTTAAATTAATTTATTTTCTTTGCTCTGGCAAGATAAAACGCGCGTTTATTTCCATCACTCTACACGCAATCAATATATTCCACAATATTAAGAGTGGTTTCTATCAGACTAACATGCTATGCTAAAAAAGTGTGGAGCTTTTCTTCAAGAAATGCCAATAAAATGATTTAAATGCATTTGTATACTAAAATAGTGACGTGACTTCAGCGATAGTCATCTACAAACAGAAATTAAAAAAGAAACAATGTTTGAACTAGATTGATGTTGACGTGTGTATCGATTTTGACAATTTCTGTAGTGTTTGATGAGCTTGATGATGAGTTATTAAAAAAAATAATAAATAGTCTTTATGTCAAGAAGTCCAGTGCACAGTAGTATTTTGAAATAGGTCGTTTTAATATAACATTTGTAATAGGAAACATATTTTAATAATAAATAATAGTTGTACGAGTCAATGATAAACCAAAGGATTAGCAAGTAAAAGATGGATGCCAATCCAGTCTGGTCGTTATAAGTGCCTATATCCAGTAATTATACAAACACTCGACTTATATATTGCTATGCGTGATAAAGACAGGTCGAGTTGTCAGCAATATAAGAGTCTGTACGTGAACCGGACTGTAGTTAGACATTAAACTTAAGTGAATCATAATATATATATAATGTATGTGACGGTCGAGATATGAAAGAAAGCATTAAATTACGATTAAATTCTGATTTTTTTATTTTGTCAGTGTTGGCTGAACGACTTTATAGCTTTAAATAGTCTTAAAGTTAAAATATGTTACCAATACATGTAATACGTAAATTTAGTTTGAGCTACACCGATTTACCAACATTGATATGGAATGTCTCCGTCTTTTTGAGAGTTATAACGCTTGATATCCACGGTGGAAACAAAAAACGTAAGATTACTAAGTACATACGTACAGTATTATAAAATGAAAATGTTTGGAATTCCATGGATTCACCCTGTATGTGGCTGAATTGCGAAGAGAGGAGCTGAAAGCAGTGCCTGGACCTTGTTTCGCCAAAGGTGCCCTTAAAAGTACACATTAACACTCGCCTCCACCACCCGAGCTCCTCTCTTAATATCTCTCTTAATTTTCAAACTGTGATACTAGTTAGATCTTTCAAAAATCTATACTGTAAATATTATTGTTAGTCGGATGTGAGTCTTTGATGATCTTGTTAAATAATAATAACACTAAAAAGAACTTTATACGATTTAAAAGTAAAGAACGGCACTCAGTACTCTTCTTTTAAAAAAATTAAATTTCAAGTTGAAAAACACTTAATATGATTTTTAACTTCGCTTTCAGCTATTCCAAAGCCATTTTACGTTATCACTATTGTATTAATGTCGTGTTACTTCTACGTTTACTTGATATCGATGATTTGGTACGTGTTTGTCTACTCTCGTACAGCTAGTGATTGGATTGCCGCCATCATAGTGTTCTCACTGGGCGTTGCCAGTGAGATTGGTGTTTGTAAGATGATCTACTTGTATGTTTATGAGTAAGTGAATTTTATTGCCTTATTTAGATTTTTTACCAAATTCATTTTCAGAGGGTTGAAGAGGGTGAAACATATATAATAAAACAAACAAAAATGGAATAACTACAATTACGTTCGACTTCTAGTTTTCTGAAATCCCATTTATATATATATATATATATATATATATATATGTTATCCCGCAGACCAGGGTAGACAGAAAATACCTCAAGTCGCAAGGCAAGGCCCTTGTGACTCGCAATACCTGTCAAACGACCAGGTAGTGGTTCTCTCCCAAACCCTCCTCCTCAGGTGTCACTGCAAAGACCGTGTTGATCGTCAATAGCACTTTTTTAAGTTTCACACTTTTATCTCGCATAGTAGGGTATACAGAAAGTACCTAGTGTAAAGACACTCCCGCACTTCGTTTTTCACCGAATTCGAGACATTGTGTGGTAGAACTCAACGCCGCACTTTGTCTTTAACAGAGCGTGGAAGTGATAATGATTTAAATATAATCACAGCCCCGAATGGGGATCGAATCCGTTTACAGTCAAACCTTGACCCACTGCGCCACGACCAGTCTCTTATATAAACAATAATTAAAATATATATTAGTGAACAATGAACAATACAATACAAGTATAACTCTAATATCTTTGCATACTTCGAACCCTACACTCTAATAGGTAACCCTACTTGCTATTAGACATTAGGATACACGTCAAATATCTGATACAGTTGATGCATTCTTTGTTGCTAATAATTCTAGAAAGAATTTATTTTTAAAGCAACTAAAGAATAATATGAGGCGATGGAAGCGGACAAATATGTACTCAATTTTTTATTATTATTAATTTATATTACAACTATGGACACAGGTCCATAATTTGTTTTTTTTTATTATACTTCTTCTACAATTTAAAGTGTTTAACCTAATATACCTTATTTGGGTTATCTTAGACAGGCAATGATTTTAAGTTTGCAACATTCTTGCGTAAAACATGCGTTGCCTTAGTAACGTGTACTTTTAACACACTATACCATATATTCCATATACACTATACAATAGTGTATATGAAACATATGGTATTGTGTGTTATATTTTTTTATATTTCAAGTATTTGTAATGTTTGTTTTTCTCGATATTACTTGGTGACTTTCATATTATCTATAAACAGGAGCCAAAAGTGTCTTTAACATAACTAATAAATAGATTTGCTTTTAGAACTAATGTCAGAGAATTAGTTGGTGAATGTTTATCCTGCAACAGTCTACTAATACCGGACAGTCGCTTCGAGAGTAACATTTTGAAAACAATGAGACTCGTGAAAAAGAGCGCTATGATATTTTGGATTGTGATCATTTCGAATGGCATCGTTTATGTTACAAAGCCTCTAATTCTACCTGGCCGCCATTTGCCCGAGGACGAATTTATTTTGTTGGGCGAGTTGCCTATATCTATTTGAGGCCAGTAGTGGCGCAGTGGGACAGCGTCTGACTGTAAACGCGATTGGTTGTGGATTCAATTGCCACTAGGAAGAATGATTATGTTTAAAACTATTTTTTAACCAAATTATTCTTCCTAGTGGAGTTTAACATATAATGTTTCAAATAGGCAGAAAGCGGAGTACGGAGTGTCTTGACACTAGGTACGTCCTGTCTATCCTATGCAGCATAAAGGCGTGAAGCTAAAAAAATAGTTATCTATAGAAATATAATTTTTACGTGTCCCTTTGGTGCAATTTTTGTATCTATAAAATAAACAAAATAAATAAAATAATTCGCTTAATATTAAAGTAGCCTCTTTTTACTAAATACATACATGTGTATGTAAACACTTTACATGTACCAAAGTAACATTTTTTATCATTTTTGGCCGTCTATGTGTGTAAAGGCTGAAAATATATATTGGCTGGACTCATATCGGCTACTTTTATTTTACGCCAGTAACTAAGGCTATTTTTATTATTATTATAACAATCTAGAGATGTAAAATTCCCAGCGAATGAAGTTACAAGTATTGCTAGCTAAAAATATTTTCGTTTCCTTCGCATGATTTGGTTTGCGTGATATGCGTATCTGCAAATAATTTTATATACGTTAGAGTGAGATGATATACATATATGTATTTCATGTTTTTTAGGTCTCAATCCAGTACTAGAAAGTCCCAACTTCGAAATAGCTTATCTACTATCGATCGCAGGAGTTATCATTACAGTTTATTTACCTTCTAATATAACCGCTTTCATTATCATAATCACCGGTTACACTGAGGCCCAAATGTTGGCGCTTGCTCAAGAAATGCTTTGCATATGGGACAATGCAGAGAAATATTATAGAAATTTTAAAAAATTACATGAAAATTATTATGTCAAGGATCATAATGACATAAGGAAACTTATTGTAAACAGTTTCATTAAACATCGTTTAAAAGATGTAATCAAAATTCATACAATGAATATAAAACTAATAAACAAGGCTGAATCAGTGTTCCGTGGAGCTATGGCTATTGAATTTACATTGCTTATAATAAGTTTGACGGCAGAACTTCTAGGAGGATTGGAGAAGACGTATTTGGAATTGCCATTTGCGCTGATGCAAGTATCAATGGACTGCTTTACTGGTCAAAAAGTAATTGACGCCTATGATTTCTTTGAGAGATCTGTGTACGCCTCGAAATGGGAAAACTTTGACAAAAATAATATGGCAACAGTTTTAGTAATATTGCAAAATGCTCAAAGACCAATGACTTTATCTGCCGGTGGTATGATTACTCTAAGCTACCCAAGTCTCATGGCTATATTAAAATCTATCTATTCAGCGTTTACAACTCTAAGTTCTACTGTGAAATAAAATTGTATAACAAAATAATGTACTTTTCTCTCTCTATTATTTGAAATACATGTATATATTTCCACCTCATATTCGATATGGTATACTTAAACTGTTGACAATTGAGTGTTGGGTGACAGAAACCAACCATTTAATTCAACTGAATATATTTTTGAAAATGAATATTCTCTGAATGGTAATCGAGCTCGAATCAATATCAAATAAGAGTTGTGGGTGCTGACTAAGACTAAGAAAAGAGTTCCGTGTGGCTTTAATTGCCGACTGTATAGACATCGAACAAAGGAAGGTAAATAATAGTTTTAAAGGAGGGTAGGTGTTTTATAGTAATATTATTATTCTAATGACTTCCTTTAAAATATAACTATTAAGATCGAATGACGTCCCCTTAATTACTAATATTTAGGACCCAATGTTACCTAACGCTAAAACACATTCTAGAATACCAGCCTTGTGATTATATCAAGGTATGTAAAGTATTTTTAAATGTAAAAGCAAAAACATCCACCATTTAAGTATAAATATGTTTAGGAAGCAAAAGATGAATACAACTGATAACATAATAATATATGGAAGTGATCAATCGATTTAGTAAACAGTCTATGTTTGGACGAGAGTGTTCAACGCATATTTTTCTATGAATTGTCACGTACAGGGGAAACAGGTTTTACTTAGTGACTCAAATACAAAAAGATATTTAAAATTATTGACTTTAATTAGATTTTAAGATTTAAATTACTTTTGATGTTATCAGAACATACAATGTTTTTCTTTTTTCTTAATTCAACTATAAATTCAGCCAAAGAATCTGCTACAAGTAATGATCACTTGAGACCTGTTCTAATTTTTGACCAATTTAAAATTATACGTGGCTTAGTATATAATAGAACTAAGATGGTTTTCTTAGGTTTTATCTATATTTAGGTTATGCCAACAATATCAAAATCACTTCAAAAACTATTTTAATAAGGAACCTGATAAATAGAGTATAACGATCGTGATGATCAA
This sequence comes from Dryadula phaetusa, assembly GCA_032432895.1. Classification (NCBI taxonomy): domain Eukaryota; kingdom Metazoa; phylum Arthropoda; class Insecta; order Lepidoptera; family Nymphalidae; genus Dryadula; species Dryadula phaetusa. The sequence continues at coordinate 185,247 of JAOYRS010000054.1, forward strand.
ATCAAGCTTTTGCTCTCAAATGTGGAAGAGACTGAGGACATTTGGACTGGATTATGACGAATTTCCTACAATTTTGGAAAATATTAATTCATTATTGAGAAATATAACCATAGATATTTTCAAAAAAAATGAACGTGAGTTTTAAGTTTATTTCATATTAAAAAAATTATGTACAGTAAATACATAAACGATTTTAAATAATATGTGATTAACTTGTCTGACATGCGCAAAGTGGAGAATGAGTGGAAAGTAAACAACGAAGTGATTTGAGATTGCCCAATTCACAAGTATACAAACAACATGCAATTATAACTATAATTAATTTAGAAAAAAAATTAATATATGAATTTGATACTGTAATTAAACGTATGCAATCTTAGCCACTTATATTAAAACAACTAACCTTAATATATAATTTTATAGCAATTTTTTTCATGTTCTATATTCTTACCGCAATCGGAAGTTTTATATATTTATACGTGTACGTGTTTTCGATGGTCTGGTTGGTTTGCTTCTACTATGGGAGAGACGGTAACTGGACGACAGTGGCTATAGTTTTGTCTCTATTCTCGTGCAGTATTACAAGCATAACAAAACTCGTTTTCATGAAGATAAATTCGTAAGTTTGCTCTTTTACTTTCATATTTTTATTATTTAGGAGTGTAAAAGCTAGTCTGTTTACTTAGCTATGCTTACTAGCATTTTACTGTAGATAGCATGAATCTTAGCTTCAATTTCCATCCTGAGGATCACATATATCCCATTTATAATGGGACATTTGTCACATTATTAATATTAAAAAAATATTTTGTTATGATTTTGGATATAGTTAGCCAAAAATCTGTGTTTGTTTTCTGTCAGTTATCATACAGTCATCAGAAACGGCTAAAGTGTTGAACATTGTCTTGTTATTTTAAGATGTGATTGTTGTAATAAAAATAAGGTCTACTTTTTTAACAGCAAAGACATGAAAGAGTTGTAAAATTTCTTCAGTGTCACGCTCAAGTGATATCTGGAACTAGGTTTACCAAAAATCTTCGAAAGCGACTAAGAACAGTAAAGAGGCGCGCTATTTGTATTTGGCTATTTGGAGTTATCAACGGTGTTATTTATGTGATAGTACCATTTGTGATTCCTGGACGACATTTTACTACAGATGTTTATCTTATTTATGGTAAGAATAATAATATGATACATTTTTTTCAGCTTCACGCTATTCTCAGGACTACTAAGTAGACAGGAAGTAGGAAGTGTCAAGACACTCCGTATTTTGGTTTTCAACAAATTAGAGATATATTGAGTGGTAGAGCTCAACGCAATATTTTGTCTTACCAGAGCAAGGAGGTGAAAATATTTCAAATATAATCATTCCCCAAGTGGAGATCAAATGCACAACCTTTTGCGTTTACAGTCAGACGCTGTTCCATTGCGCCACGACTGGCCTCATAATATAATTTGAGAATCATTTCTCAGTCTGGCAACGATTGAAAACGAAGATGATGATGATTACTGTCTTCTTTGTTTCGCAATTTTGATTTTTTAAAAACTATCTTTTAAATTGTACAAATATAACTTTGTAATACCAAATTATTAAGATATATTTAAAAATCACAGTCAAGCATACAAAATTAAACATTTTTCAGATCATATAAATATTTAATTTAAATATGATTTTTTCTGATTTGTAGGTCTGGTCCCGATGTTTGAATCACCTAACTTTGAAATAGCAACGGTGATCAATATAGCGAGTATTGGTTTCGGTATATATACTTTAGTGACTGTAGCAGCGTATATTTTAGTCATAGTTGGTTATATAGAATCTCAATAAACACAAGCTTCACGACAAAGCACATGCTATTGAGAATAAAAGGAAAATTATGAATATTTTTATTACAGATCGTTTAAGAGACGTAACTAAACTACATATTGCTAATATTAATTTATTACACGAACTAGAAATAGAATTAAGAACAGTTTTGGCTTTAGAATTTAGTTTTATGGCTTTTTCTATCACAGCAGAACTGCTTGGTGGTTTGGAAAACACCCACCTACAGTTGCCGTATACCATATTGCAAATATTCATGGATTGCCTTGCTGGACAACGCTTGATAGATGCGTCTGAAAATTTTGAAATGTCGTTATATAATTGTAAATGGGAGAATTTTAGTGTTGAGAATCGAAAAACTGCTCTTCTGATGTTAAGGGTGTCACATAGAACATTGGTGTTGTCAGCTGGAGGTGTGGCGAAACTGACTTCCCGTGTTTAATGATGATACTAAGGACCACTTATTCTGCGTACACTACATTGAAATCAACGTTGAAATAAAAATATTTTCTTACAATATTCTTTTGTTACCGTTACAACTCCCATATATCTTTTTAATTCAAAACACAGCCGTAGGTTACACAAACAACATAACAAATACAGATTTCCTATTTCGAAACTAGCTTTGTAAACCACATTATTGGTTATTAAGCAAAAAATGATTTACAGGATTCATAAATGTCTCTATAGAAATAAATGAATATGTATGTATTTCATATAATTAAAGCTAATTAAGTATAACGATATTAATTGGTAGAAATTAGCAATCGATTATATTGTTAGTAAACGAACAAAATAGATCTGATCGTCTTGTCATATACAAGAAAATTTTATAAACTACATTCTTTCTCAATCTTTGTCTTAATAGTATTTGTAATGTATATTAAAATTATTATTTTTAAAATAATATATTTTTAGCCCGATATAAATTCCATACTTGAAGTAAGAATTTCATAAGTATCAAATTTTTTTAGATGAATATTTATTGATGTCATGATTTTGTTCAGAAACAAAACTGATGTATATATCATTCTAATTAAACTAAGTTTTTTGGAATTCAGTTAATTAAACATGGACCAAGCCACGCTTAGCTTACACAGACGAGTATGGATGTATCTGAGGAAGTTTGGATTAGATCACGATGACTTTACCTCTTATTATGGGAAACATAAATTTATTACTTAGAGTTTTGACTATTAAGATTTTCTGTAATCCAGAACGTAAGTATATTTTGGGAATCGTTATATAATCTTTGAAATGGAATCAAATATTTAGTATATATGTTCTGTTTTTCGGCTTATTAAAAAAAATAATCGTCATGTCTCTGGCTCTGATGAGTTATATCAACTGATAAATTAATGTAGTTTAGAAAATCAATGGCAATTATTTTCATTTCCTCGCTCTAGTAACCACTAAGCGCTGCTTTAAGTTCCATCACTCAAAACGCAATGTCTCGGATTTAGCGGAAAGTGGAGAGCATTCTGTCTACTCTGCTATGTGGATAAAGGTGTGAAGGTAGAAAAAAATCAGTAATTAATTTTTATTAACAGCCATTTCCTTTGCCTCTTACGTTTTTATAACAATTGGGAGCTTGGCATACTTCTATGCCTATATACTGTCGATAATATGGATGGCCTGTTTCTACTATGGGAGTGCTGGTAATTGGACTGCAGTTGCAATAGTCTTGTCTCTTTTCGCATGTAGTATCACCAGTTTTATAAAGCTTATTTTTATAAAGCATCGTTCGTAAGTATTTTGAAATCAATAAATATCAATTTATATTTAAAAAAATTAACTACTTTGTTTGAGTTTAAAATATGTTGACTTTTTGTTTTTTAAATTCACTATAGCAAAAATTTTATTGCATGTTGCTGAAACAAAGTAAAAGAAATAGTCAAAAAATATCTTCAGTGTCACGCTCAAGTAGTGCAGGGGACGAGATTTTCTAAAAATCTTCGAAAACGACTTAAAACAGTAAAGCGACGAGCTCTGATTATTTGGGCTTTTGGAGTGCTTAATGGAGTCTTTTATGTGTTGATTCCATTCTTGAAGCCTGGTCGGCATTTTACTACCGACGTATACGTTATTTACGGTAACGTTAAAGTTGATAACTACATGAAAATTGTCAATATGTAGTAACATACCAAAGGTGTTTTTTCAGGTTTAACGCCAATTTTAAAATCACCAAATTTCGAAATAGCAACACTTATCAATATCACAAGTATTGTATTCGGTATATACACTCTAGTAAGTATAGCAGTGTGTGTTTTAGTCACAGCTGGTTACATCGCGTCCCAGATGCATGCTCTGAGTGAAGAACTAAATACAATTTGGGATGATAGCTTGAACTTCTACAATGAAATCAGGCAAATTTGATATCATTAACAAAAAAGAATATATAAGAAACAAATTTATTGGAACTCGTTTAAGAGATATTCTTAAGTTACACATTGCTAATATCAATAATTGGAATTTAGTTTTGTAACGTTTGCTATCACTGCCGAGTTTCTCGGGGGTGTCAGAAATACCTACTTACACTACATTGAATTCTACTGTGAAATAAAATAATCTATATTGTTTTAATTTTTTATTTGACCTAAATAATGAATACAGCCATGCTCGTTACCCTAACCATCACGTTAAAATTAAGATATGTTCCTTATTTTTATCTCTAACACTTCATAAAGTCTGATAAATCAGTCAGCATTTTAATGATGATGTTTAAAGAACTAAAGAGAGTACACGACTGTAATGGAAGTATAATATTGTATTATTATGATGATGAAGCATTGTATAACCTATTTCTTTTTTTTTCATTTAAAAAATAATTATAAAATACTATCATAAGCACTTATAATGAATATAAGTGAATGAACAAATTATTAAAAATATAACGACAGGTATTTGTTTCTCACTTGCAAATCAGCAAAGGGTGGTTTGGTGACATAAAAGTAACTAAAATAAATCACCGAATTGTTAATATATTTATATATAAGTATGTTAGCCGTTATATGAAATATACGTGTGCTCTAATAGTAATCTATAGTTTTACATTCATGTTCTCTTTGATTGCCCTGCGAGTGTCAAGAATCTCTTTCTCATGTTTGATCTACCTTCGAACGTTTAAAAATTGGATGGAAAGAGTTGGAAAGAGAAAAGAAAACACATGTTTATATATTAAAGCTTAAGAATTTCTTGTTTATTACAAAGCTGAATATAAAGTAGTAAATGTCGAGTAAATAGAGTTTAACACGGACATGAGACACGGGAAACATAAAGTTGACAATCCACCTGCTGATAATGTGAGAGTTTTTTGTGAAATTTGTAATATTAAAAGTATTGTTTGCCTATTTTTTGTATCAAAATTTTCCCACTTACAAAAATATACGGCAGTTTCAAAATTAACACAGGCATCAATCAATCTTTGACCTGTGAAACAATCTATGGCCACTTGCATTAATGAAAAAGGTAATTCCAAATAAGTATTTTCTAAACCTCCTAAGAGTACAGCTGTTATACTTATAAATAGCAAAATGAACTCTACAGCTATTGCTCCACGGAACACAGCCTCTACTTGCTGTACAAGGTTCATATTGATAACATGAATATTGGTAATGTGCTGTAAAACGATCTCTCACTAAGTTATTAAAAACAGCTTCATTATGTTCAGGTTGTTCTTGAAATTCTTTAAGGTCTTGAAAGTTTTCAAAATTATGACAATTTTTATCGGAATCTCCCCAAATTTGTAATATTTCTTGGCTCAAAGCGATCATTTGCGCTTCAACGTAGCTCGTAATGATGATTAGAAATGCAGTTATGTTAGAAGACAGGAAAACTGTTAAAGCGATGCTGGCAGATATTAAAAATGTTGCAATTTCGAAATTAGGACTTTCAAACATTGGTTCTAAACCTGAAAAATATGGAAGGAACTTACTTTAGTTTTTTAAGTAAACGAAATAAAAAAAATAAAACATTTACTATATATTTAGAATTTCTTATCTTATTTCCTAGTACGAACGTGAAAAAAAAATTCTGATGCTAAGGGAAATAAAGTCTCACCATATAGTATAAATTCATCTTCGGGAAAGTGACGTCCAGGTGTCATGACTGGTTTAAGTGCATATACAGCGCCATTAGAAATAATGACTATCCAGAAAATCATAGCTCTTCTTTTAAAAAACCTCATGGTCTTCAAAATATTTTTCTCAAATTGACTGCCAGGGGCTATTAGACTATCACAAACAAGGTATCCTACAATAATCTCTCTTATTTTATCCCTGTAAGTGTCAAATCATATTGAGATATTAATAGAAATGTAATGCATTAAAAATAGCAAAGATGCATTAGACGCCAACAAGGGTGCTTATTTAATTGACAAAAATCGTTTAAATTTTCTACTTAAGTAGTTTATGTTCTTCTCTATATAATTTATTTCAAAATATTTTAATTATTTTTATTTTTTTTGTTAATAATAGAAATCGTTATCTTATATCATCTACAATCAGATGCTTTTTGCGAAACAAACCATAATTAAATAATAGATTTAAATGTTACTTACAATAAATTCATAGCTGTACGAATGTTCCTTCTGTACAAGTACTACCTCTGTATCCTATGCTTAAGAACACTACTATTTCGTACAAGATATGCCTCCAATATTTTACAATTAATTGTATTTAGTAGTATTTTTCATTTTCATAACTTGATAACAGCTTCTTACTCTTATTATCATATAACAGGGGGGTCAAGGAGAACCAAGTTCCAGGACAATCTCATGTCAGCTCTCCACTTTCTGCACATTACGTACTGTGTGGTGCAATTCGATGCCACGCTTGTCTTACCAAAGTGGGAAATTGAATATAAAAAAATTGTAGAATAGAAACCATCAGGGTAATCAGAGAGAACCTACATATAATCATTACCTCAAATGGAATTGAATCCATAGCCAATTTCGTTTACAGCCAGACACTGTCAAATACAAAAATGTAATTTTACTTACTAAAAAAATACTTTTAAAAACTTACTCAAATATATACATAAAGATTAGCTTGCATAAGGCAATGGTACTGGAAACACCGACTGAGAAGTTGATAATTGCCAACAGTGTGTTGTTCGTGCGCCGACAGTACACGAAAGTATACCAGGCCGTTGAGAGAATGTATACATAGACGTAGCTTGATGTCATTATGATTGTCAGTATGTAAAACAATATTGGGATACCTTAAATCCAATAAAGTCGTCAGACGTCAGTAAAAACATCACTACAATTATTACTCTATTAAAGAATTGATAAAGTACATAAGCTATTTTTATATAATTTAATGATAAGATCTTTGAATTTTAAACATTTTAAATGAACTTATTTTAAACGGATTAATCGCGTATATTTTGGTATTCGAAAATATATTTTTGAAAACCCGACGTTTCGAACTTGTATTTTCGAATACCAAAATATACGCGGTTAATTCTTTTAAAATAATTTAATAAATGCAGACATTCATGTAAATTTATTTTTAGATAAATGAATGAATGAATGAATGTTGAACGAGTGAATGAATCAATAAATAATTCTTAGCAAGTGAATTAATAATATTATTGCTAAACTGTATATGAGATTATCTTCACTCGGGTGCATGATTATATTTAAATTATTTTCATTGCTCCATCTTGATAAGAGAAAGTGCACTATAGTGCCACTTTCGACACCATCTTTCTATGACTACTCGGCTACGAAACATCGGTTTATAGACCATACATAGAGATTGAGTGCCCCGACTTATTATTTGACTTGGTAATTAATAAACAAAAAGGAACAGAGCATAACAAGAAACTGATTTAGCAAGAGTCTATTCTCTTTTGGCCAAACTATTATTTCTTAATAATAATTTTGTAAGCAAAAATTTGTAAAAATGTCTCTACAGAGATGCTAACACCGCAAATAAGTTGTAACAAAACGTATAAGAATTTGAATGCAGCTGGTAGTAAAACGGATGGCTTAGCGGTCAGAGTGCTTGGACAGTTACCAAGAGGAGCGGGTTTGAATCATGATGCGTTCGTTTTTCAAACGTTTTAAAAAATCTTTTTTAATCCTAGTTGCCGGAAAACACTTTTAAAATAGTAAAAGATGTTTATTTATATTTACTTTTATATTAAAATAAAAATAAACAACAACTCACGTTTCGTGTTCCGTTTGTCTATGTTAAGTGTTAACAGTCTCAACATGACGGATACATTCCAGAGTAGCGTTGGCAGATCACAATAACCTAGTCCAAATTTTCTTATGTTTGCCATCATAGCTCAAATCTTATCTGTAAAAATAGTTATAAGAACAATTTACAGTCCAAATATTTGCACTTCATGGCCAAGAATGACCGAAAATGGTCGAGAATAAGCAATCACACTAAATTGATTCATACTAAGGCGCAATACACTTCCATGTTGTGTAAGAGGCTATATCGATTTGTCCGACTCAATAATGCAATTACGAATAATTTAAATTTTGTTTTATTTGACAATTTTTATTTTTTGACCATTTCAATTTTATTTATATGTATGCAGGTGCATACATAATTACATCATTATATATAAAATGTATTAATGTATTCAAATTGTTTCATACATATCATAGAATAAAGTTATTTCAGTGCTTCATATTATAAATTAAAAATATATAATTTTATCTATACATTTTGAATTCAAGTACAAAATATATGGTTTTAACTGAAATATTAGTTTCAACCATTTCACATTGTAGAAAAGAAGAAAAAACAATTTAAAAACAACTGAGAAGTACGTCTTTAAACAATACGATTCAGATATCAAGAGATTTATAAAATTGGTGTCATTTCGTGCTTATAATGACATATTTACCAATTTATTTATATGTTAAGTCAAATAAATTATATTTAATTTATTTAAGTAACAAAAATAGTAATAAGAACACCTTTTAATAGTAAGGGAAGTTCTTGAATTAATTTTAATACAGTTAAGTAAATACGTAGAAGAAAAAAATATAGATTTGTAGGCATTTGAGAAAAAAATTGCATTTGTTTAATAATCTTTATCCTGCGTGGGCTAAAGAATCTGGTGTCAAGGCAGTTTTTTCTTTACATACCACCAGAATTCGAGACGTTGCATATTGAGTTGCGGAAGTCATTGTTGCATTTTGTCTTACCAGAGCAAGGAAATGAAATTAATTTAAATATAATCACCTCTCCGAGTGGGAATTGAACACAATTCTATTGTTGCAATACTATTTTTGCAACCAGGGAATTATTAAAAAAGAAGCTTCTCGTTTTATTTAGTAGTAGTCAGAGGCAACTTAGTGTTAAGACACTCCGCTAACTGCTTTTCGACCGAAATGGAGTGTTTTGTTCGTAAGATATTTTTTACATCTAGAAAAACGGATTATTTAAAAATAACATAATATATTTATATATAAGATTGGAAAGTATACAGTAATTGTGACTATAAAAAGAGTACGTAAGAAACATGACAGTGGCTACATATTTTCCTTTTCATTAATATTTTATGATGTATTTCTACATGTAATACAATAATATATTAAAATCTATTGAATATTTAAATTTATTTTCTATATGAAATTTAACTTTTTTTTAAATTTGTCAATTTTAAAAGTCCGTAAAATGCCAAAATATTTCTTTTACGTATATAGCTTTATCGTATCTAATATATTATCTTTTATGTTGGAATATTTTGATGTTAATTGAGTATTATATACAGATTAATGAAAATGTTTTAAAACGAGTGCCGAGCTCTACATGCTTTTTACTAGAGCGGAGAATTAAAACTATGCTCTGAATATAATAATTTCTCCTAGTGGGAATTGAACCATCAACCAATCGCGATTGATTTAGAGGTAGATTCTGTTACAATATGCATAGTTGTATAAATTGTAAATCAATTGAAAATACTCTCTAATAATAAAATGAATTTACAATGTAGAATGCGATGTAGTAAACGCCGAGTAGATAGTCTTTAGCACAGACATGAGACAAGGGAAGCTTAGTGTCGATAATCCTCCAGCGGACAACTTAAGCGTTTTCATCGAATTTTTTAGTATGAAAAGAACAATTTTCATATTCTTAACATCAAAGTGTTCCCATTTACATGAATATACCGCGTTTTCAAATGAAATACTGGCATCAATTACTCTTTGTACAATTCAATTTGAAGAGGTATGTAATTATAATAATGTGCTTGTTCTGATTTCTAAGTGCGACATCGACTTCCTTCTACCTTGCAACAAAAAGTGTCTTGAAGTTGGGCTGAATGTGAAGAAAGGAAGTCTTGTCACAATAATTCTTTTTATATTTAGTAGACGGTGCTTCACTGTATCATTTACTTACCTAAAACAACTAAATTATTTTCTGGAAAGTGACGACCAGGTATCAAAAAAGGCTTAAGAAAATAGACCACACCGTTAGAGATGATAACTATCCAAAAAATCATGGCTCTCTTTTAAATGAATCTCATTGTATTAAGAATGTTGCTCTCAAAACGACTGCCTAGAATGTTTTTCTATCATATAGGAGGCAAGCAGCTGCTATATCTCTTATCTTGTTTCTGTGAAAGGTATACCATAAAATAGAAAATGGCTCAAGACATGATAATCATTTTCTAAATCACTGCATAGATTTCATATTTATCAAATTCATTTTATCAAAGGCCTTTAAATATTCACGTCTGTTAGTATACCAAACAGGTATAATCTGTGTAGTAGTGGTGATTGGTCGGCGTTATGTTTTTGGCATTTAACGTCACAACGTTCAATGGTTTCCAGATTTATTTAGCCATTTTGCAAAATTAAAATGATCTACCTCGTAAATTTAGCTTCATTATTGTGGGCAAAGTGGTAAGACTAATGGATCTGGTAGGGCAGCGAGCGGCGTTTAGATTCGTCATCTGGCTATCTAATTAGAAATGCCTTTTTTAAAAATGTCAAACAGTTTGGTTTATCATTTACAATAGTATTGTAAATTATAATTTACATTTACAATAATTGTATAACTTGATATGATACATTTTAATAATAATATCTTGTAAAATAATAAATAAAATGGGTAACGATTTTATTGTTTTATTTGTGTGAGACAAGATAAATACACATACATTTACACACATATATGGTATACTAAGAATTGTAACATTTTGCAGTGATTATTGAAATAAGAATTAAAGAACTACATTCAAATAGTATTTTCTTTAATATGAATATTTTAGTCGGCGTTGAGTTCCGCTAATTGATTCTTGACTATCTTAACACTGATTTCCTTCTGACTTGGGAGAAAAGCGTGAAGCGTGAATATGGTTATTATTAGTTATTCTGATCTTCTATTCTGTATCTTTAGTAACGGTAGACTGTAGCGTCGTATACGCAGAATAAGTAGATCTTATCACGGACATTAGAAAGGGGTAACTCAACACAGCTATGCCACCGGCTGACAGCGTCAAAGTCTTCTGGGAATTCCTTATCATCAACAGAATCGTTTTCTGATTAGCCACATCAAAGTTTTCCCATTCACAACTATATAAGGCTTTTTCGAAAACAACACTCGCCTCCAACAGTCGTTGACCGATCAAGCAATCCAAGAATATCTGATCAAACGTATAGGGCAGTTGTACGTAGGTGTTCTCCAAGCCGCCCAACAATTCCGCTACGATTGCGAAGAATAGTAACATGAACTCGATGATGTATATAATTCTGAATCTGTTTTCTACATTATTTCTGAGTTTTACGTTCATCATGTGGAACTTAATGACATCTCTTAAACGGTTCTTGATGAATACATTCTTAACGATATTTTCTGCCTTTAAACTATTTATATTGGTATTAATTCTAATGGCCTTTTCGCAGAATATTCCACTGTCCTGCCATAGATTGAGCAGTTCATCACTCAGGGCTAGCATTTGAGCCTCTATGTAACCCACTACAACTACCATGAAGGCAACTATAACAGCTAAACTGAACACTCCGATGATTATAGCCGGTATCATTAGCATTTCATAATTTGGTGATTCTAGCATTGGTCCTAGGCCTGTAAGAATAAAATGTATTTTATATTAATTTGAGATAAAGATAAAAAAATTACTACTGGAGGATGTAGAGGCCATTGCACAATGAGACTGTTCTGCGTCTGACTGCTCTCGATGATTATAAGTATAATTAATATCTGTAATTAATATAGTATAATTAGTATCTCTATTACTTTCTTTTGGTAAGAAAGACAATGTTTTGTCTTACCAGAGAAGAGAAATGAAAATAAATTGGCAATAAGAGGCGGAATGCAGTCAACTGCGTGTCTTCACTATTCTGTTATACGGGGTAAAACGTGAAGCTGTGTTTTTTGATTACTTGAGTTTGGGAGCTCACGAGGCTAGCTGTTGGTCTTTCATACATTTTGATGGATTGGTTGGAACAGATCTCTTCTGGTAATAAATTTATTCTTATATAAAAATATTTTCTTTTTCATTAAAATCCATTAAAACTTGTAATGGTGAGGATGTGCAAGATACAATGTACTTAACAATTAATAAGCATAAATACTTTTTTACCATAAATAACGTACAGATCTTCAGTCAAATGGCGTCCGGGCATCAAAAATGGCATTATGATATAAACTGTACCGTTCACCATGAAAGTTATACAAATGATAAGAGCTCTTCTCTTCACGACTCTTAGATTCTTTTTGATATTCGCAGCAAAACGTGTGTTAGGTATCACAAGACGATCATACTTTATGTATTCACTTACCAAGTTTCTTACTGTCGTTCTGCAATTGAATTTAAAGAGTATTTATTTTAGTCTTAACTTTTTTTTTATTTTTTTTGTTTTTTCCCGCATAGCAGGGTAGACAGAAAGTACCTAGGGTAAAGATACTCCTTACTTCGCTAGTTAGCGAAGATGGTCCTAACTATTGTATTGTATTGGGATATATTTTTACTATTGAGGTCATGAGACTTGTGGGCTCGATATCCTCCCAGGGAATGAATATATTTCAATTATTTTTGATTCTCCGCTCTGGTAAGACAAAGCACGGCGTTCAGTTCCACGATTCATCATGTAATGTTCTAACATTCATCATGTCATGTTGCGGTTCGGTAAAGAACGGAGTATCTTAACTATAGGTTCTATTTGAATATACTGCTAAGGCTTTTAAGTTTACTTTTAACAATTTATTATCAACATTTTAAAAAGATCTTACTCATATAGTTTTATATAAAAGAACTTGATGATCGCTGAAGCGCTGCACATTCTCAGTGACACTTCTAAGAAACAAATCGTTACGTCACTCATTTCGGGACACCGGAACAAAACGAACCATAGCATTGAAAATATGTACACGTAGATATAGAAAGCCCCCGCTAGTATATTACATATGTAAACGATCAGAGGAATTGCTGAAATATATTTTTTTAAAATGAATAGCTATTGACCTAAGCGTAGGCTAACCAGGCTAATATTTTAGGTATTTTTCTCCCAATTTTAATGATCAAACGGGTCATTATAATTTTGTACTGATTCCGTTTTAGGTAAAATGTGTGACTTCACCGCACTGTAAGTAATATGAAAAGATTATTTTATCGTTTTTTTTTTATTATAATCAGTGTTTCTATCGAATTTAACTTTCTATCTAAACCGCTGACGTAAAAAGCTACATTAAAACTTACAATATTTCAATAATTTAATAATTAAAATAATTAAAAACCTAAATATAGTTAACAACTAAGTTCATAACTGCTTTATGGCTTTTAACATCTATCGTTTTCTTTAAGCTTCACGCTATTATCCCGCATAGCAGGGAAGACAGGGAGTACCTAGAGTCAAGACACTCCGTACTACGTTTTCCACCGAATCTTGCGTGTTGTGTGGTTAAACTCATCACCGCACTTTGTCTTACCAGAACGTGGAAGTGAAAATATGTAAATGTAATCACTCCCGCAAGTTGGGATCGAACCCACAACCGAACGCGTTTACAGTCAGATTTTGTCCTAAACCTCTGTTGTTTTCTTTTTTCAGAAATTTTATATATTCAGTGACATTCGGCTCCATATGACTAATATATTGAGGTAAAATTTGTCGAAACTGGTTCACATGTTTAGCAGTTACAAGGGAACAAAGAGACGGACATATACTTATATACTTACATACACAGTAAACACATGACCCTCCTTTTGGCAGTCGGGTAAAAATGAGCTTACTGACAAAAATTTATCAAACATTTCAATTTTCTACGTGAACGAAAATTCAGAAATTTCCCTAAACAAATATACAACTTACGCTTTATATTGTTCTCATCTATATTAATAGTTAATCCCTTGAATAGAATACCAATATTTTCTACTATAGTTCGCAAGTCACTGTGATCGAGTCCTAATTTGCCGAAAATGCCCATATCGGTATTTCTATTAAAATAAAGTAAGTTAAATAATTATTATGATTACATTAATAAGATCAAAATGATTGTTTCTTCGTATGAAGATATAAAAAATGGAAAGACAGATATTTTTAGTACATATATTTTAGTAATTCTATTCACATGCTTTTAGAATACTTTAAATTATAAGCTAAGAGAGAAATCCTCCAAAGCTCCAAGAGACTACATACAAACGACTGATGAGATCTTTCAAATTGTTCGTCTCTAAGCATAAGATTCATAACTGTAACGGTTCTGGGTTCGATTCGCACTCGGGGGAGTGATTATTTTTAAATTATTCTTACTTTCTCGCTCTGGTAAGGCATAATGCGGCGTTGAGTTTCGCCACTAAACGTTGCGTGAAATATTTTCCTAGTTTTTACTTATTACTAGAATAGTCCTAACGAATAAAAGCAATTTTACCTAAATTAAAAAAAATTGAGACCTTGCGGACATATACATATATATAAATTAGTAATTACTATAAATATATATAATATATTACCAATTATTAATATTATGAAAATATGATATGTTCGACTTTCCACTACGAAGAAGCTTTATTCTCTTGAAATACAATTGCAATATTAACAGTAGGAAAGACTTCGCTGGCTTATACATTAATATAAAGAACGGTTTAATTTTTATCACTTAGAATAAACTATTAGAGTATGAGTGACACTGAAATTGCTAAATTGGTCTTAATTGTCATATGAAAAGAAGTTTTAATGTTTTTTATTTCAAAGCCTTGAGATGGCTTACTGTTGGCTTAGTGGTACTGTCTTATATGTAAATGAATAACTTTTTTTTTTAGCTTCACGCTTTTATCCCGCATAGCAGGGTGGACAGAAAGTACCTAGTGTCAACACACTCCGTACTTCACTTTCCACCGAATTCGAGACATTGCGTATTAAGTGGTGGAACTGAACGCCGCTCTCTGTCTTTACCAAAGCGAGGAAGTGAAAATAATTTAAATGTAATCACTTCCTCGAGTGGGTATCGAACCCACAACCAATCGCGTTTACAGTCAGACGCTGTTACACTGCGCCACGACCGGCCTCAAATAAATAAATTAATAATTAATAAAGATATTACGAAATAAAGCTGGCAGTGTAGGTGCGGTCAAATTTGGACGTGGTTTTGGGTTCGATCCCCACTCGGTGGAATGATATTTCAATTATTTTAATATGCCTACTCTTAAAGAGCAAAGCACGGCGTTGAACTCCTACATTTAATATCGTTTCTCGAAATTAGGCCAAAAATGGACAACAGAGTGTTTTGACTAGATTCTTCGTAGTTTTTATAAACAAATTAAAGTTAGTGGTATAACGTAGTTGCAATACGTTTTTCTTTGTACGATTGAGTGATGCTTATAATTGAAACATTTTATATTGAAAATATCTCTTCCTCCAAGTTCATTTGACAAGGTGTGGTGTTAAGTTACCCAATTAATGTATTAGAAATAAGAGGAGTAATTGCAAATCGCGTGGAATTTTACATGTCTTGATCTTTATATTATAATCCTAAAATAAAAGTAAGACTGTTAACGTCCAGCCGTTCAGAGATTAGCTGGAACAAATAGACGCACAGATAGAAAACTAAAAAAATGTTAGTTAGGTTTATTTACCTTGTGTACATATGAATTTGGTAAAAAGCGGTTATTTCAATGTTACAAAGAGACACTCAAATTATATTTATTTATTTACAATCATACGCTACGACATCGCGCCTCCAGCTCGCCGGTCGCAAGGCAAGCCCCTTGTGACTCGCAATACCCCTCAAACGACCAGGTAGTGGTTCTCTCCCAAACCCTCCTTCTCAGGTATAACTGCAAAGACTGTGTTGATCGTCAATAGCATTTCTTGAAATTAGAAAAAATATTTATATATTTTTGTTTACAAACATCCATACTCCCTTTCTTGTTTTGCTATACTAATATAAACGTCAATCAAAATGTGCCGCCATTATTAAAATAAAAGCAGCTCTAATTATACAATTTTAATACTAAAACTATCACCTTCAATTTTCCTGTCATTTACAAATAAAGTGAACGCTATAATGCCTTAGTGTCTAATATGGGAGTTCAAACTTCTGATTTTGGGTCATGAGCAAAGAAAAATTTGAAAGAAAAGTCGTAGGAAGTCAACAAGGTTTAAATGAGGATAATTTTGGTAATCTTCATATTATTTGCAGGCAAGGGAATTTATTTTGATACATATTTTTTTTCTAAACTCGTTTGTAATTGGAGTGATAATTTCAAGTACTACTTATTTAGGTGTGTAATTTTTTAACAATTAACTTATTTTAACTGGCGATTGAGGCTCAGTGGGACAGCATCTAACTGTAAACGCGATGGATTGTGGGTTCGATTCCCAGTCGAGGGAATATTTAAGTTATTTTCATGTCGTCGCTTTGGTGAGACTAATGGTGGTGTAAGGTTCGTCACTCATCACACAATGGCTGGAATTTAGTGGAAAGCAGAGTATGAAGTGTCTATTTCCTATTTACCCTGTTATGGATGCAAGGATGAAGTTTAAAAATATATTTTTGTTAAGATTTTGTTATTCATAGTTTGAAAATACTGCCTTATCGTTAATTAATTCGGATACATATAATGTCCCTTACTCTAATGATCATTTACGAGCTCCAGGGATTAATATTAAAGAAATAAATAGAGGCCGGTCGTTGCGCAGTGAAACAGCGTCTGACTGTAAACGCGATCGGTTGTGGGTTCGAACCCCACTCGGAGGAGTGATTATATTTAAATTATTTTGACTTCCTCGCTCTGGTAAATACAAAGTGCGGCATTGAGTTCTTCCACTCAACACGCAATGTCTTGTCTTGACACGAGATACTTTCTGTCTACCCTGCTATGTGTGAAGTTAAAAAAATATGAACTCCGTTAAGCAATGGGTTATATGTATATATTTAATTTAATATATTTTTATGATTATGATTATTTTAGAAAATAATCATAATTGTAGTACATTAAAAACTATAACTGTGTTAAATTTCGTACTTATTGCGGTATTTTCACCTATTAATATGTATATGTACTAACGAATACCAAACTATAGAAAACGATACGAAATTCTATAAAAAGTGTTAATGTATAAAAAGTATTATAGTTATTTTATTTTTCTCTCTAGATGACTTATATGCGGCATCGTTGCACTTAAAAAATATTTGAATCGCATTGGAAATATAATTGACTTCTGCCTTTGAGACTGTAACTGAATTGGCATTGAAACTCACTTTAGTAAATACCAGCGCTGTTATGTACGTTACATCAAGGAATCTAAACAAGTAATCTTTTATATATTGATATTTTAAGCAAGCAATCCTTTATATATTTATTTTTGTTTTCAAATAGGTGACGGACTAACGTTTTTTCATTGTTTTACGTCAAAGATTCACAGTAAAAAAAATAAAAACACATTAAAATATTTATTTATTAAATAATATTACATTTTGATTTGAATATATATATATATATATTCAAATCAAAATGTAAGATTATTTATTTTATAATTCCATAAGAAAAGTAGCTAAAGTTACGACAAATTACATCAGATATCTGCGACTGAAAGTACCATCAAAATCGATCCAGCTCTTTTAGCTGGAACAAACAGATAAATAGAGACGCAATAAATATTTTTAGGATTTAGCCACAAATGTATAGTTTTCAGATTATTTCCTGTTCAGGAAATAAAAATATTCATTTATTATTTAGTGTTAGTACTATCTGTAGATACTACCTATAAGTACCTTATTAATTTCCATTTCCTTTAAACTGTCAATTAAGCGTTTTTGCATTATAAAAGCCGTATATCTTTTAAGCAATTATAGAAACACAATTTTTCAGAAAATTAAGGGACTGTAGGAGCGTATGGTTTGAGTTTCAACTCGATATCTTTTAGCATTCCTAAGACAAAGGCTCTTGACAGACAAACAGACAGACAGACAGATGGACGGACGGACGGTTTTATTCTTAAAAGGTAGAGAACCTTAAAAATTTAAATGTACATACTACAACAAAAACCTAAGAGATCTGATTTATAAAAAAAGTCTTTGTAAATATAATTACTTGTATGAATAATGAAGGGATTTTATTAAGGCCTATTATAATCATTATATTGAGCCAATTATTTTAATAACTTAATACTCCATTAAAAATATTAAAAAGAAAACCTATTTATTTAAATAATGTCATACACACGCTGTGTACCTTCTCGTGGAATAGGTTCAGAGTGAGAGAGAACCTACTGTCAAGACAATACGTTCTTTATAAATAATAGTAAAAATAATAGAAGTTGTAGTAATAATAATATTTCAATATAATTGGTAGAATACGGAAATTTGACTGATTAATTTAAAAAAAAAATAATTGGACAAAATAATATAGTTTTTAATGTTATATCTATCATAAATTACACGATATTTTTCACAATTTTTTTAATTTTACTGTACGTCTTAACGAAAACTGCAAGTTTGGCTAACATCCTATAGGCCGTTAGCCAAAGTTGCAGTTTTCACTAAGACCATTCATTGCGCCAGTTGGGCTTCACCAGATATTGATATCAGGGTGATAGCAACGAAGGCTATTTCAATATTGGGACTTATACCTGAAATCATAAAGATACTAATAGGTAAGTTTTGATGAAAATTAATAGTTTTGCATTAAAATTTATATGGTACAAGCTATGCCCACGATATCACCCGCGTGGTTTTTAACATCTTTAGACCTTTGTTGTATAATTCTAAAATAAAAATAGTCTAAGTAACTTCTTATTACATCAAATATTACGTAGAAATCAGTCAATCAGATGTATCAGATATTAGCCGGAACAAAATAACAAATAGGCGGAAAAAAATTGTAAAACATTTTATTTTGGTAAATGTATCGTGTATACATACATTTGTATTCAGTAAAAAAACTGTTGGTGTTGTAATGTTGTTGTCTATTAGTTAGATATTAAGATAGCTATACATATGTATAAAAGTTTTATAGATTTGTAGTTTTAAATGGAACTTTTTTAACCGGATTAATCGCGTATATTTTGGTATTCGAAAATACATTTTGGACACCTAACAAGAATACATTTAACATTAACATATAAAGAAAATTATAACTATATATATTAAACAAAACTACCAACGGTGCTAGGAATATAAGGAGACCAATGAGATAAGGACGAAGGTTGTTATCAAAAAAATATACGCGATTAATCCGGTTAAAATAGTTCCATTTAAAATGAATAAAAGTCGCGAAAATCAAAGATCTTATTAAATTTGTAGTTCTTCTATGTGATCAATAGATAAATTCTATGACAAACACTGTGTGCATTCGCGTGCAAAATTTTTAAAGTATTTCAATTTTGGTAGTAGAACGCATGGTTTTGCAGTCAGAGGGATTGGACGGTCTCCATCGGCGCGGGCCCGAATTCCGCTGTGTTCAAATTTTATAGGTCTTATCAAAAATGTTTTATAAATAGCAATCTCTCTTGTTTAACCGTTATTGTTTAATAATCTTTGAGTAGCAGGAATTTGCAAAAGTCTCTCTACAGAGATGCTAACAATGTAAATAATTTGTAACAGAACTTTTAAGAATTTCGACGTAGCATGTATTAGAACGCATGGCGGTCACAGCGCTTGGACGGTTTCCAACAGACGCGGGTTCAAATCCCGCTGCGTTCAAATTTTATATGTTTTTTCAAAAATATTTTTGATTCAATTTCGATTACATTTTAGTTTAATTGAAGCGCCATAATGTGAGAACTGAACTGACTATTTTATTAATATATTATTTTCAAAATTACTTCAATATACAAAACATCATAGTATAAATTTAGTCCCGGACATAGCATAAGCAAAAAGTTAGACCCAGCACAAGAGACACTTCAATCTAACTAACTGACCTGACTGATTAGAAAAATACAATTCACATTATTGAAGAAACTTAAACCCGTTAAGGTGCTTGATAGTAATAAGGAAACACATTTATTGCCAATTAAAGAAAAAAAAACAAACACATTTACAACATGATGAGTAAAAAGCAGTAGGAGAAACCTGTGTATTTATTCTTGATTCGACAGTAGCCAAAAAGGCGACAGTAGCCAAAATTAGTCAAATTAAAATAGTTTGGGTTAAATGTCGAATTCGAAGTGCATAAAAGCTGATTAAATGCTTCGCTGTTGGCATTTTGGTCACTTTGCTAACAAATGTAGCTATAAAGTGGACAAAACCAAATGGTGAATTAAATACAGTGAAAGCAGCCACAAAATTACTGTGTCTTGTGTCCTTTGCTTGGAGACTGAAAATGCAGAAAACTGTATGCATGTTGCAAGTTTTGAGAAATCTTCTGTCTTTAAAAAATCATTCCAGGTAGTAAGAAATCCACAGCAATGCTTAAGGTGATGCAAATTAATCTCAATCACTATAAAGCTCCATAACTTAAGACTTACTAATGCAGGCCACACGGAAGCTAAAGTTGGATTTTGTTATGACATTAAAGCCAATCAAACCTGGAAAATAGTTCTTGGATCTCAAATGTGGATAAGAAACTTGTCCCATGGGTTTGTGAAACGTAGTAATTGGAATAGATGCAATCAATAGGCAATGCCAACTATTTTCGTAGTATCGTCAAAGACAGGTGACGAACCTACATTTACCAGAGTTGAAAAATGCTCTATTGTTGATACCATATTTGTTAGTAGCATCCTAGGAAAACGAAACGCTTCGTGGAGTGTTGCCAAAGCTTATACTGCAAGTGACCATCGGGCTCTATATTGAGAAGTAAAGCTTAACACACTGAAAGAATAAACTAATGCAAGTGGGTGGAAAAGCCGTAACATTTGACCCTTTAGTCTTACAACTGGCACTATATGTCCAGGCTATCCCAGCAATGGACGCATTGGAAAAGGCGTTGATCATTATGAGAAGAGTTACAGCTGCTTGCGATACAACAATGCCACGAAAACATATATAACATATAAATCGGTTACCACGGTTGCACTGGTGAAACAGTGATAATGCCAAACTACCAAAAGAGTCCATATGTTCTAGAAGACTATCCCAAAGTTGTAAAACGATGTCATATTTCGAGCAACTATACAAGAAACACAAGTTAAGCAAGGCTATCAAAGAAACTAAAAGAGACTCGTGGGTTAAAAAAACTGGATGATATAGAAAACGACCACTGGACTAGACCTTACAATGTGACCATAAAAAAGCTGAAGAACAATCGCTCACTAACTGATCTAATTCTAATGAAGGAGACAGTTACTACGTTTTTTCCACATTAAGCAAAATTTCATCATAACTTGGCAAGTCGTATTCTCAATAAAGAACTAAAACTACCAATTAAAATAATACCTAGATACTTAGAATTCCTGTCTTCAAGATGGTAATTCTCCTGAAAGTGAATAAACCACTAGCTGAGCCATCACTATATCGCCACTTGTGTATGCTAGATACGGCTAGAAAAATACTAGAAAGGAAAATTCATGAAAGAATTGAAGAAGCTATCGATTCACTTTTATGTGACTGCTAATACGTATACAGGAAAGGAAAATTGACTCTTAGTGCGGTGATGATGTACCGCTAGAAAAGCAATATCAAGGTCTAGATGGCAGTGAGGCTCCAACAAATATTGCATAGTTGCAACTTTTGCAATGCATTTAATACGGCTAAATGGGACTCGTAATAATAAATGCCTTTTTAAACTTAAAGGTGCCGGATTAGGGTCTGTGCAACGACGTAGCTAGTTACTAGTTTATAGAGTCGTACCACAAGGCTCCGTCCTAGGGCCCGTCCTTTGGAACATTATGTATGATGGATTCCTGAATTGCAATGATCCATTTCACACGCGATTAGTTGCATTTGTCGATGGCCTAGTAGTGGTTGTCAAATACTTGGCAGAACTAAACTGAACCTTCAAAGAGACATTACAAATAATCCGTCAGTAGATAAACCGTGCTGAATTGAAACTGGCCAAACATAAAACTGAGGCCGTCCTTATTACAAGCACAAAACCAAACGAAGACAGCGTCAGTGAGAGTCGCCATGTCTGTGGAAGCAGTACGCGTGATATCCGGAATGATCCCGGTAGAAAATTTGACTGAGGAAAGAAAGAACTTATACCGTATTAAAGCAAACCAAGCCCAGTACAAGGGGACTGGGTCTTATTTTCCATGCAAGGGGATGCAAGATGCAAGGAGATGATGAGAAGCGTAACAGTATAGAAAGATGGCAATTTGTATGGGATATATAAACCAAAGGAATATGGATTCACGGTCTCACTCCTAAAATTGAAGCGTGGGCATAACGAAAGCATGGCGAGGTTAACTACTATCTCACCCAGGTCACGGTTGTTACTGAGACTACTTGCACCGATTCAAATACGAAAATTCCCTGGAATGCCTAAACAGCGGTGGTATGACTGAGGACGCTGAGCATTTGTTTTTTGAATATCCAAGCTACGCTTCCTGAAAATATAATTAAATTAGTTGGTGCTTCCGTCTGCAACCGTCTGGGAAGCGACCAGTGATTATATAAAGGATATTAAATGACCTACGTAGCAAACAAAAGACGCGAAAAGTTGTAAACACAGAAAATGATATCACTTTAGAAGATAGATTATCGGCTAACTGGACAGTTAGCCGAGAATCTAGTCGCGAGGCATTACTTCACTGGGGGACCCCAGTGAAGTAAAACCTTGCGACAATGCTACGGTGAATTGGATGTGAGAAAGTATGAGGGGTTCTGGTCTCTAGAGACTAGCAACAGTCGAGTCCAACATACGGGGTCACAGATCCAGACCTTATGATACGGAAACGTATTTTTCCCTCGAATGAAAAAAAAACAAACATCTGCACAAACTCGTATATATAATATTAGTACTTCGCAACTTACTTTATAAGTTGAACAGGATCGCAGGGCTTAGTTGTCAGATCGTTTGGACGGTTTTCAAAAGACGGAAGCTCGAATTTCATAGATTCTGAACTCGCTGCGTTTAAATTCTTATGTATTATGTAAGTGTTTGAATAACACTTAAACCATGCTGAAATAAAAATTGATGTTCAAAATCTTTAGCCAATGTTTTAAAAATTGATATTTCCGTATGTTTATATATTCTAGTTAGTCTGCATTGAGAAAATGTCTTTAAAACAAGAACAAAGCTCAAAACAAAACAAAATGAAATATAATAACAAGAGAGGTATCTAGGGGACCATTAAAACATTTGGAATGAAATATGACGATTTCCCAACAATTATGAACAATGTTCACATTTTGTTAAGACCTCTGACGATTGATATTTACGCAAACAGGAAATGTAAGTATTTTTTTAAGGTTCACGTTTTTATCTTGCATAGCTAGATAGACAGAAAGTTGCTAGTGTCAAGAACCTCCTTACTCGGCTTTCCGCCGAATTTGAGACTATCCGTGTTAAGTGGAACTCAACGCCGCACTTTGTCTTGCAAGAGCGAGCAAATGAAAATGATTTAAATATAATCTTTTCTCCGATTAGGAATTTGGCTTTAACTTTTTATGTTAATAATAATATAAAAAATATTTGTGTAATTTTATTTAAGACAAAATTAAATGATCTTATAAAATGTATATGAAATGTAAAGGATCATCCTTTTCTATTAACTATAACTGTGCCCATTTTTCATACACCTCTGTCCGCGTGATTTTCTCACAAAATACTAAATTCTGTTTCATGTATCAATATTTTAATATAATTATTCCTTTTTACAGCGATTTCACTGGCCTTTTACATTTTAACAACAATACTGTGTTTCTCTTACATCTACGAGTGCATCATCTCAGTATTCTGGCTGGTGTTCGCTTACTACAATGGCACCGGTCGGTGGGATGCCATATGTATTCTCTCTCTCCTTATTTTCTTGTACTGTCACTTGTGTCACAAAATTTTTCTACATGAAACTTTTTTCGTAAGTTATTTTTAATGTTTTTTTTTAATACAGAAGGGAGATTACTTAACATAGTTACTAAGTTGTCTCTGACTTATCTCTCTGAAAGTGTGGGAAAAGTCGTGAATTATCGACTGAATTTTTAAACTCCTTCCTTTCTTTTTAAACGAGTGTTCTAGAAAGTGTTGTAATTTTCAAAATTATTAATTAATTATATTCATTTTGGGGAAATTCATTGTAAAATCGCTTAATTGTGGGTTCAATTTAAATTGGAAGGATAAGATTTGATTATATTTAAATTATACTAACTTCCATGCCCTGGTTAGAAAAAAGAGCAGCGTCTAGTTGCATCACCCAGCTTACAATAAAGTGTTCCGACACTAAGTTCTATCTGGCTACTCTATTGTTCGGTAAAAACATGAAAAAAAGACAAGGATATTGTTAATTTTGTAACTAACAGTTCTTTCTATTCTAGGAAAGATGTAAAGGAGACAGTTCAAAAGTTTCACAAATGTGATGATAAAGTCATACAAGATACTAGATTAGCTAATCTTCGAAAGAGACTCAGAACGGTTAAGAAACGAGCTGCAATTATATGGACTTCTTTAGTAGTGGACGGCATTATTTACTCAATGATACCTTATGTCACTCCTGGGCAGCAATTTTCTCTGGATTTTTTTTATATGTATGGTAAGTAATCTAAAACATAATTAAAATGCAAGTTTATAATATTTTAACATTTTTGTTATTAAAATGTATAATAGTTTTAATATACCAATAAATTATTTTAACCCACATTCTGTGAATAGCGTTCTCACGTTTCATGTCACGGACTGACGGACGGACGGAATACAAGGCGATCAACCCCAGGCTGCTCTGAGTTCTAGGTAGTGCAAGAGAGAATGAAAAACTAATTGTGTGTGGTGTGGTGGTTGTATGTGATTGGTCGGAACCACACGAGATGATTATGAACGTGTGCTAGGCAAGTACACCTCTGAAGTATAAGTGAGTAAATGAGGCTGATAAGCCCATATTGGAATTATTTAAGGAGAAGGATTTGTTTGTGGCAAACATGATGTTTGAACACAAACAGTTTAGTTTAAGTAGATGTCTCCTAGGTGTGAAACCAAGTGACATAGGAGTGAGATTAGATACTTTGTCGGTTAATTGTCTGTTGTACTCAGATGATATATTGCTTATTAGATCATCGGAATGCGATTTACAGGCATTGGTCAGCATTTTGGAAGAAGCAGTATTTAAAGATAAAAACGTTAAAGGTGCCCTGGCTGCATTATGCGACGGAAAAACGTCAGCGTACCTGCACAAAGAAAGATAAATGTTAAATGTTGTAGAAATGCATTTTTTTCGCTGAATATGCGAAATTAGTATAGCTGATCGTATATGCAGCGAAGAGATCCGCTGAATGGCAGGCGTAAGCGTGAATGTTATTGTGAGAATGAAGAAGCACGTGCTCAGATGTTATGGGCACGTCGAGAGGATGGGTGATGAAAATATAGTAAGAAACATTTATAAAGCAAAGGTGGGTGGTACGAGAGGTTAAGGGAGGTTTCGGTTGTCCCTCAAAAACACACTATCAATGATAATGGAGGAAGGTCATGTAAAAAGCATGAGGACTCCCTTAAGGACATGTTTGAAGAGGTTAATGGCTATGGACGAAGCGAAAACGGTATGCATACACTGTAGGGAGTGGCGCTCCGTCCTTCCTGACTACCTCAGAAGAAAAAAAGCTTTAAAAAATCTTTGGGAAACAGAAAATTTGTAAAAATCTCTACTAATACTAATATGCTAACACACTAATAACTAATTTTGATGCAGTCGAATCTAGAATGCATGCCGGCCGTAGCGCATGG
Organism: Dryadula phaetusa; assembly: GCA_032432895.1. Classification (NCBI taxonomy): domain Eukaryota; kingdom Metazoa; phylum Arthropoda; class Insecta; order Lepidoptera; family Nymphalidae; genus Dryadula; species Dryadula phaetusa. Next base: position 211,318 of record JAOYRS010000054.1, read on the forward strand.
ACAGTTTCCGGCATGGGTTGGGATCACGCTGTGTTCAATTTTTTATACACTTTTTCAAAGACTTTTTCTTTTTCTTTTAATAAAAAAATCATAATATACAGTATAATTATATTATTTACAGGTTTATTGCCAATGGAAGAATCACCAAATTACGAAATAGCTACAATAATTAATACATTTAGTACAATGTTCTGTGTGTACACAATGGTTTGTGTAGCGGTATATGTCATAGTAATAGTTGGTTACACAGAAGCCCAAATGTACGCTCTTGGCGAAGAATTACTCAGTGTTTGGCATGACAGCCAGAACTTCGTCTGTGCTACCAAACATAACATACAGGATAAAATTCACATTATAGATATAAAGGATAAAATAACAAATGATTTCATAAGAATGCGTCTAAGAGATATTGTAAAATTTCACATTATTAATATCAGGCTAGTCAAAGAGGTGGAACTAGAATTGCGGGCGACGTTTGCTTTTGAGTTCAGTATTATCGCTTTTTCTATAATTGTTGAACTCCTTGCTGAGTTGGAACACACGTTTCTACAATTACCATTTTCTTTAGTCCAAGTTTTCATGGATTGCTTGGCGGGACAGTGTCTCATAGATGCTTGCGAGTATTTCGAAAATTCCGTCTACAATTGTAAATGGGAAAATTTTAATATTGACAACCAAAAAACTGTACTGCTCATGTTGGGTACGTCGCAAAGAACATTGATGATATCAGCTGGTGGAGTTGCTAAGATAAACTTCGAATCTCTAATGAGTATATTGAAGTCTACATATTCTGCGTATACAACGTTGAAATCTGTAATGAAGTAAAGTTTTTAAAGGTCTTAAAAATAGAGGAAACAAATATTCTGCTAATATTAATTAACAAATAAACAATAAATAACAAAATTGTAGCTTTTATTAATGTAAAAAGTTATTTTTTTAATAAAAAAGGAGTTTCTCAAGAAAAACAAAATTCTCAGCAAAACTACCTTACCAGAGTTGGAGACTTGGTGGCGGCGCTATGATCACTTTACGATCATACGAGTATACCAATGTCTGTTTTAATAAAAGTAAAAGTATATTGTAAATGTTATGAGCATAATTACTGAAATATGTAATGTTATAGTAAAAAATAAACATTTGTGTATCGTTTCACCTTTTATTTTTTTTATAGTTTTCCCTCATTTAGTTTAAAACTATACCCTATTTAAGTTAGCTTGATCTTTTTAACACATGTAAGTTTAAAGTTTTCCAGGTCATAACTTAGCAATGACAAACATATTACTTTCTTAATTTATTGATTTTAAAATTTGTAAAATATTAAAAAAAATCATATAACACGTCCCTCAAGATTCAAGCGTTATCCGAAAATTTTAAGACTTTTTATTGCTTCAAAATAAAATTTATATAAAAACACTGAAAATAATGGACTCTTGTACAATGTTACATCAGGATGGGACACAAATAACAGCCAGTAACTTTTACAAATATCGGTTACAAAAAATTACGTTATGGTTGATGAACAGTTTGGTTTTAGTTTATTATCGGGGTTTGTGGTTGGAGTCTCTTTAGTTGGTATAACTCTTTCTAGTAAACACATTTAAAAAAAATTAGGACGATTATACTGACCAATTATCCACAAAAGTACATTAAGAAAAAGGAGGAGAGACATCAGTCTCGCCTGGTGGCCGCAAACAAACCAAGTGAGCTAATATATTTACTGGCTGACCTACAGCTGATATGGGCACAAGACAAAGGTCAGTGAAATAAAAAAATCTTAGTAAATTCTTAAACATCTATTTCATCAATAGTATTATTTAAACAATCATTTATTTCATTCATAGAAAACGTAGCACGCACCAATACATCTTCTCCCCTCAACGCAAACAAAATGCTCCGTTTGTTGGTAGAAGCTTTTGGTCAAGTGATCGTTGAAAACTGGGCAAATGTAGTACGATACGTCAAATATCTGACTGGATGCACGTTCACTATGAGAATTATATCGAACACGAACTAAAAATGAATTTTGAGATCTGAATGAATCTTGGCTGATGATGATCTTGACTGTGCTCCTCTTCTTTAATAATAACTGTTCTAAGATAAAACTATGTATATTTATAAAGTAGGTATGTATGTACTGCAGTTCTACTTTCTGTCTTCTTCCTCTTCCTTTTATGTAATGGCAATAAACTTTCTGATCTTTGTAATTAAGATCTGTTTATAAAAACACCTAATGTGGGGCGTTGTTAAAGTTCATATGGAGGCTGATATTTTTTTATAAAAATACTTGTTTTTTTCAGCATAACGCTTTTATTTCGTATACAGGATACAGGAAGTACCTAGTGTCAAGATACTCCATACTCCTCCGAATTCGAGACATTGCGTGTTGAGTGGTGAAACTCAACGCTGCGCTTTATCTTGCTAGAGCGAGGAAATGAAAATAATTTAAACGTAAACATTCCTGCGAGTGGGAATGGAACTTATTATCAATCACGTTAACAATCAGACGCTTTCCCACTGCACCACGGCTGGCCTTTAAAATAAATTACTCTTAGAAATACAATAAATTAATAAAATACACACCACACAATAAACTGACACACATATATATATACACGTAGCCAAGTAAACTTAGAAGTAACAGGACATTAATACAATAGTGATGACGTAACAAGTCTTTGGAATAGGTGAAAGCACATTAGAAATATAATATTAATATTTTTAAAGTAAAAAAAAAACACTTTCTTGTAGGTAGAGACTCTCCGTTCCTAACTTTCAGTTCATATATAGTTTTTTAGTGTTATTATTATTTGACATAATATTAACTTTTTTCTTCAGGGTTAATATTTTGTTTGACTTACTGAATAAGATTTGATACTGTAATAAGATTTGATTTAATTTTTCATACAGCCTTGATAGCAATAACTCCATACTTTTCATAACTTTTTTTGAGTTGACAACATTATTTGAATGGTAATAAAAGTTTTTGATATTCGCAACACTATATATGTCAGTGTCTATGACAATATTGTATGTTAATTGACTTTTAAATTTTTTTTATAAAGTGCGGGTAGTACTATTTGACAGTAAAAAAAATCACTGACGTAACGGTAACGAATATAGCTATATAGGTTATAGTAATATATATGTATATATATACCATTATAGTAATATATATGTATATGATACCATTGTAGATAAAGGTATTTGTATAGTGTATCATTAATTTCATTAAGTACGTAATGTGTTTGCGTGTGCGTTTGTGTGCGGGTGTGCGTTTGTGTGAGGGTGTGTATATGACGTATTGTAAAAATATAGATCACTCTTTATTACCTTTGCTGTTTAAAAAGGTACTACAATAAAACTGTAAATAAAAATATAAATATATTTTAATACATTTATGTTATTGTCAAAATTACTTAATTACGTTTAAACCTTCATAGGACGAACTGCGTGATGGATGCAGTATAAGCGAAAAACCAAGATGAGCACCACAGATACTACAATCTACTTAGCTGACATTACGTGTCAGAAAAATACAATCCACATTAATGAAGAAACTGAAGCCAGTGATAGACGTGATGTCATGTAAAAATGAAGGTACTTAATAGCTGTAAGGAATACATGTGGTATTGTGAAAATAAAGATTTAAATGTTAGTTTCTTCTTCAAAATATTTTGTGTATATTTTTTTATAGAAAAAGGAGGGAGACGAGCAGAGAGGCCACCTGAGGGTAACTGGTTACCTCGCTAATGGATGTCCACAAACATTAGAGCTATACATGCGTTGCCAACTTTGGGATGGAAGTAAAAGGAGATGGTGTAGTGACAGTCAAAACTGTCGGAACCACTACACTCTGAGGGGAAAAAATGGGTAGGAATAGGGAAAGCTGGCTTATATAACATCGAACCGGAACATGTCATCAGATATTTGGTGGATTGTTTTTGCATGATAGTAGTCGTGAGCCAGTCGGAGGATTAACTTCCTACCACAGCAAATAAATATACCAAGGCAGTCAAAGAATACCTAGAGTTAAGAAACTTCGTTTGCTGCCTAATAGCTAAACTTAAGACAGTGCGTGTTACGTGACGTACTTTAACTCCACGCTTTGTCTCCCAGAGCGAATCAATGTAAATAATTTAAATAGAAACATATACCCGCGTAGGATTCGAACGTATAACCAATCGTGCTTACATTCAGACACTGTCCCACTGCGCCACGATAGCTTGTGATGAAAGAGAGGGGGACGTGCAATTTGACTTACCAAAAGGACATTAGCAATCGATTGTTTAAATAATGACATGTACGCAGAACTCATAACTGTACCGTTTTTATGGTTTTTACTATGTTTTATTTGACTTGCCGTATTTGTAATGTCAGTGTGGGTCAAGTCTTGCAAGGCAAAATTGACCTACCAATTATTAAGTCTTATAGCCAAAATCAAATGTTCATTTAAAGTGCCTGTTTCTATGTTTGCAAGTTACCTGGGAAGAGATCGTTTAAAGCGAAAAAGCTATCTTATTGCTCGTTTCTGATTATTTCTTGTACGTCAATATTGGTATGTAATAATATTTTATTGAGAATTTGTCGCTCTATTCACCACACGCTCATTATATAATACTTGTTTAACACTTTTTACCTTATGAAGTTACAAGATATTTTGCCTAAGTAATATGAAAAAAAAATTACGCCTATTTCGATTTTTGGGCGCTCCGATCACATTTTTATACATTATCTAAAAATGTTCTTCTCTTCCTAAGTGTTCGAAAAACACTTAAAACAAGTTGAAATAAAATTTGATATTCAAAACAAATTCAATGTATTTTTATTGTATACGTATAGGTCTTTAAATTTGACATTTACTTGTGCTTACACATTCTAGTGAGTTTACATTGAGAAAATGTCCTTAAAACAAGAACAGAGCTCTAAACAAATTAAAATGAAATATAATAACAACATAGGTATCTGGGAGACCATTAAAACATTCGGAATGAAATATGACGACTTCCCAACAATTATGAACAATTTGTACATTTTGTTAAGAGGTCTGACGATTGATATATACGCAAGCAAAAAACGTAAGTAGTTTTTTTTCACGTTTCACCCTTTTATTAATCGTAGCAAGGTAAGCAGGAAGTTCCTAGTGTCAATACACTCCGTACTCCGCTTTCTACCGAATTTGTGACAGTGCGTTACGTGGCGGAACTCATCGCCGCACTTTATCTCAGACTAGAGCGACTAGAGCGAAGAAATAAAAAGAATTTAAATGTAATCTTTCCTCCCTACTAGGATTGAATCCAAAACCCGCGTTTACAGCCATACGCTGTCTCTTTGCGCCATGACCGGCCTCAACGTAAATTATTATATTTTATTAACATTATATAAAGAAGATTTAGGTAATTTTATTTAAGAGTAAATTTTCAAGTATCATAAAAAAAGTTATGAAATCATAAAAAAGGTTAAAAACAAAGAATTCTGCTTTTATTAATATTATTACTAATATAATTACTCTGTTTTTAAAATTACAGCGATCTCACTGATCTGTTACGTATTGACAACGATACTGTGTTTCTCCTACATTTATGAGTGCATCATCTCAGTGTTCTGGCTGGTGCTCGTTTACTACAATGGGACCGGTCAATGGGGTGCCATATGTATAAATCTTTCCTTATTCTCTTGTACTGTCACTTGTGTCACAAAATTTTTCTACATGAAACTTTTTTCGTAAGTTATTTGTTAATTTTTTGTAATATGCAAGGGAAAGGTCCTATTAGAGAGTCGTAAGTGGTAGATTTGCTCTAAGAGACCCCTGCAAGCCTTTAACCCCATAACTGTAACAGTTGTTCCATTTCATAATGCTCGTCCCCTAGGGGCAACGTGTACCAGTGCGTCCCCACTTGTGTGAGAAGTGAAGACGAACGCGACGTTGGGGACTGCCACTTAACACGACATATCTGAGACAGAGAGAGAGGCAGAGGACGGAGCTACAAATAGCTAAGTGAAATGTAAGAGGAGGGATGCAACAGAAGATGAATGAACTTTTAGCTGTAACGACCGAGTCGCCTTCTGGGCTGGAGAGAACAAGGGTGTCAAAGTGTGAGTGTGTTAATGTCTTCGGGATTAGTGAGTGCAACGACAGAATATTAATTCGATCAACCCGAGGCTCTAGATTTGCTTCAAAGTGGGGGTAACAACCATATTCTTGTTAGGTTTCGGCTTATGCGACAGTATCCTCAGTACTATCAAGTGAACTAAAGGAGTTATAAGAGAGTGTAAAAGAAGCTCTAGGTAGTGTAAGGGAGAATGAAAAACTAATAATATGTAGTGACTTGAACGGATGTGTCGCACCTGTGTGTTAGACAAGTATGGCGATAAGAGAGTAAATGAGACTGATAAGCGCATTTTACAATTATGTAAGGAAAAAGATATGTTTGCCACAAGCAAACACGATGTTTGACCACAGACATATTCACACGTGTGTATACGTGGTAATGAATGGAAGAGAAAAGCATGATTTATCTATTCCTTGGGGATCAGCCCATTCATAACCAAGTCATGGTCAGGTGGGTTTAACAGTTGCCAACTTGAGGACAGACCATTATCTATTTGTTGCTAGAATAAAGGGCCTGTTTACAGCTTAGCACAGCTGTATCCAGGCTTTGTGATGAATAACCGCACAAAAAGCCGGAGCCTTCAAGATTCAATGATTAGAGAAAAATAAGAAAAAAAGGCTTTCCAAGAAGCTAGACAGCTATGAAATAGGAAATTAAAGTGTTGAATTATGTTGATTAAATTTTAGGAATTGTATTACTGAACCTGCTTTAGTAAAAATCGTGATAAATGATAGAAAGATGAAATAAAAGATGCCGTATGAATAGAAAAGCCTCGAGTAAGAAAAAGTATGAGAGAGACTAAGAAGGAAGAATATAAGTGGCAAAAATGCACCTGACGAAAGCACTGATAAAAATTGACGGATCACTTTCGGGAAAATACAAGTCCTGGCGATAATTTTTTGATTACACAGGGAAAATTTGTTCAAAAAGAATGAATTTCACCGTCCTAAGAAAGCACCCCAGTGCTTCCTAAGGTGAAAGGACGGTGAAATACTTAAAGAAAGAACACACGTTTTGCAAGGATGGGCGGAATTTTACAAGGAGAGATACGAATGTTGGTGAGTGAAAAGAATGCAAGAGAGATCGAAAGGCTTTAGTAGTAGGAGGTCCAAGGAGTATATAGACCTGGAATAGGGTGCATGCATTAGGTTTTTCGCCTTATCGCAAAAAGTTTGTGGCTGTAAATTATAAAATTTTGCTTGCTTGCTTGCTTTTTTTAGCTTCATGCATTTTATCCCGCATAACAGGGTCGAACCCACAACCGCCCGCGATTACAGTCAGACGCTGTCACACTGCGCCATGCACGGCCTCAAATTTTTTTCACCGGCTTTAGTGAATTAAGATGGTTTGGGCACGTCGAGAAGATGAGTGATGTAAGAAAGATTTATGAAGCAAAGGTTAAAATTTGAAAATACAGTATCAATGGTACTGGCTCTTTCCTGGTTCCAGCTCACTTAAAAAGCACGAGAAACTCTCGAAGAGCATATAAGAAGAAGTTTATGATTGTGGTAGAGGCGAAAGAGGTATGCAGGTACTGTAAAGTTTAGCGCTCCGTCATTTCTGACTGCTCTACAGCGGATAAAGCGTGAATAAAAAATATCTTTAGTTCTTTCGGATTCGTCTCTATGAAGATGTGAGAATCGTGAATCTGACGTAAGCTATTAAAGCTTTTGTATGTCAAGTCCTATTCTTATTTCAACTATATATATATACTATTATTATCATATATATACTTTCTACAATTCTTGTTCAATAATGACAAGAATTGTAGAAAGTATTGTAACTTTCAAAATTATTTGTTTATGATATTCATTTTGGAGCAATAGCATATGATTGTAAGCGAATGATAAGGTTTGATTATATTTAAATCAATTTCACTTTCCTGCTCTGGTGAGAAAAAAGGAACACGTTTAATTTCGTCACCCAACTTGCAATGGAGTGTATTGATTGTGACTTTTATGTGGCTACTACTAAAAAATAATATTATACTCGTATATTGTTGTTTTTCTTTTGTAATTAATAGTTCTTTTTATAAAGCAAAGATGTAAAGGAGACAGTTGAAAAGTTGCATAAATGCGATGATCAAGTCATACAAGATACTAGATTTGCAAATAATCTTCGAAAGAGACTCAAAACGGTTAAGAAACGAGCTGCAACTATATGGACATTTATAGTACTGAACGGTATTTTTTACTCGATGTTACCTTACGTCACTCCTGGACGGCAATTGTCTCTGGATTCATTTTATATGTATGGTAAGTGATTCAAATTATAATTGAAATGCAAATTTATAATATTTTAACTCGGTACTTATCATTAAAATTTTAAAATATAATTGATTTTTGAGATTTTCACATATTTTAAATGCAACGTATATTTCGGTGTTTCAAATACATTTTTGAAAACTTGACGTCCCGAACACTTTATAGTAGCCCGTGGTCACATGTAGACGAAACGTCGGGCTTTCAAAAATGTATTTTCGAATACCAACAAATATACGAAAATAGTTATATTTAAAATGTTAAATACATTTATAGTTTTTTCAAAATTCAAGTTAATTGTTTGAATTCACATCTTTTGGATAGCGTTCTAATGTTTTAGACAGTTAAGCTTTACGATCGTAGTCAACTACCTCCTGGAGGGAAAGCCAACGTGAGTTGTGAAATGACCGATTTTTTTTACCTATAACAGTTAACAAACTGATAGTAGTGGCCAGCCGGTGGTACATAAGGTGCTTTTATATAGAACGTATAAGAATGTACAAAAAATTCAAAAGTAAATCTTTCTACAAAATTTAATCTGAAATTATATAATGTCTTAGTATATGTACATTGTTGTGTTTATTCAGTTGTATGCCTATTCAAATCTTAAGACTTTACAATGATTTTTTGTATGTAAATCGTAGTTAGAAAATATAAAGGATTCATCTGGCTAAATCATAATTTTAAAGTTTACCTAGGAGAGTTGTGACAGCCTGTTACAACTTTCATAGGATTTAAAATGGTGTCTCCGAGGTGTTTAAGCCGTGACACCTTGGTTTTAATAGGTCCCTTCATGGTGTAGGAAAATCAGTGCTAGTTTTGCTGTAACTGGGACATGGCTAGTTAATACAGTCATATTTAAAGAAACAGATTTCCTGCTAAGTCAAATGACTATTCGTTTCAATCTAAAGAAATAGAGCAATTTGTTTCAAAAATTGATGATAGTCCAGCAGAAAAAAAAACAGCTTCAAACCTAAACACTTATGTAGTTGATAAAGGAAGTGCCATTACTCCAGGTATATTTGCAGGTCAGATTATGCTACCGTACAATTCAACAGCTGTGAATAACAATACTAATGGACCTGTTGTATCCACATCTACAACCACTTGCCACTATTGCTACTTCCACTTACTAGTGTTCCTAATATTTTATCACCAGGATCAGTCATGCCACTGCCAAGAGCTCTGCTAAGAAATAACAACTAGTCAAAGAGACGGTTAATTAAATCTGCTGTTCTATGAATGTTAAGAGGTGTGTTTTAGATGAAACCTAATGGCAAGAAGATAATAAGAAGAAAATTGGTGACCAAGAAGAAACAGAAAATAATTGTTTTTGCGTGGTTTGCATTAAAGTCGATGCAGACAGCAGATCGGGTGAATGGCGAGCGAGTCGAGCTACATTACGTGTGTCATGATTGTTAATCAGATTTTAGACAGATTATGATAAAAGTATGATAGATCTTAAAGCAATGGCATATTTAGTTGATTCAAAAGTATTATTGTATTGTTTTAGTAGGTTCTAAAGTATGATTAAAATATATTTTTAAACATGTTTGTTTTATTTACATTTAGTGTAACAGCATGTTTTTATTTCTAGTAGATGAAATAAAATACTGTCACCACTTACCTCAATATCTCGGCAACTTACCTCGGTGGTAGGAGAGTTGTGACAAAACGAATTTCTTTTGAATTTGTTGATTTTCTCAGAAAATTATTATAATCTTTAATTAATTTTGATTACCCTTACCTCTCTCCTACTTCTTTGGTTTCCGTTCGATAGGTTATTAAGTTAATAATTCAGAATAATAAAAACCTTTTATACAATACTTTTTTATTTATATTTCAGGTTTAATGCCAATGGAAGAATCACCAAATTAACGAAATTGCAAACTTACTTAATACATTTAGTTCAATTTTCTGCGTTTACTCAATGGTATGTGTAGCGATATATGTCATTATAATAGTTGGTTACTCAGAAGCCCAAATGTACGCTCTTGGTGAAGAATTACTCAGTGTTTGGCATGACAGCCAGAACTTCTTCTGTGCTACCAAACATAATATAAAGGATAAAATTCACATTATTGATATAAAAGTTAAAATATCAAACGATTTCATAAGAATGCGTCTAAAAGATATTGTAAAATTTCACATTATTAATATCAGGCTAGTTAAAGAGGTGGAACAAGAATTGAGGGCGACGTTTGCTTTTGAATTCAGTATTATCGCTTTTTCTATAATTGTTGAACTCCTTGGTGGGTTGGAACACACGTTTCTACAATTACCATTTTCTTTAGTCCAAGTTTGCATGGATTGCTTGGCGGGACAGTGTCTCATAGATGCTTGCAAATATTTCGAAAATGCCGTCTACTGTTGTAAATGGGAAAATTTTAGTATTGACAATCAAAAAACTGTACTGCTCATGTTGGTAACGTCGCAGAAAACGATGATGATATCAGCTGGTGGAGTTACTAAAATAAATTTCGAATCTCTCATGGCTATATTGAAGTCAACTTATTCTACGTATACAACGTTGAAATCTGTAATAAAGTAATTATTAAGTAAGTAATGATAATCGAGTATTTCTAGAAAACACAATTAAAAATGATTATTTATTGGCTCGCTTAAGTATCCACTAGTTCAAATTCAGAAAATTGTATAAATAAGATACCATTACCGATAAATATATTGGCATAATGTATAAAAGGCGGAAGAATTCACCGATCGAAGAGTGACCGTAAGGCAAGTAGCTGAGGTCTCAAGGGATCTCGTGTGGCAGCATTCAAAAAATTATCGTCAACGAACTTTATGTTGAAAAGGTCTCTTTGCATTGGATGCTGAGAATGTTAACTGACTATCCAAAACAAGAAACGATTCATTTCGAGAGTGAATCGTGAAAAGTTCCAAGCCGATAAGGATATTTTTTGTCACGTTTTGTAACCATGAAGGAGACCTGAAAATGTGATGACACATTGATTCCGAAACTAAACAACAGTCAATAACTTGGGAATGAGCATTTTCACCAACGCCGAAGAAATTTAAAATGTCAAGTTCTGCTGGATAGAAATATTTTGAAAACAGGGGCCTTCATAACAGGCTTAGGAAAAGTAGACCAAATAAGAAGATTGTAAGAAGCTATTAAGTCGGAAAGACGCGGTAAACTGAGTGCTGGAGTGCTGTTTCACCAAGACAATACCCCGGCTTACAAAGCCAAGTTATGACTGATATTCAAGAAACGGGGTTCGAACTGCTTGAACATCCTCCCTATTCGCTAGATCTAGCTGGTAGGTAGGTAGGTAGAGGCTATTTGGGACAGTGATTTTTTTTTCTAAGATAATCATGGGCATAAAGAAAAGATACACTAAATATATTAACTTGCTAGGAAACTACGTTGAAAAATAAAATATTTTTTTTGATCTAGTAATTTTGTTTCATACTGATTACTATTACTTATTGGTCACCTCTCGTAAGATATTGTTAATAGCACGAACATAATAAGTTTACTTAAATGTATATTTATAGTAAAAAGTAAATGAAGTATCGTTTCACGTTTTGATTTTTTTTTCCACATTTAAACTAGTAAGTATGTATAAGTACCTCAGTTGTCTACCTCTTTATATTAAGATCTGGATAAGACATATATACATATATTGATTATGGGGCATTGTTAAAGTTTATATAGAGGCTAATACTTTTATTATAATTTTTTTCCTTTGTTTTTATCTCTACAGTTTTGTCTCACATGGCAGAGTGGACAGGAAGCACCTAGTGTCAAGACACTCCATACTCCACTTTCCGACGAATTGGTGACATTGCGGGTTTTAACGTCGCGCTTTGTCTTACCTTTGACGATGAAATGAAAATAATTTAAACATAATCATTCTCTCGAGTAGGAATTGAAACCACAACCTATCGCATTTACATCTGCGTTTGAACGATTTCCCAATGCGCCACAAGCCGCCTTCTTTACGACTTGTCTCTTTTAGAAATACAATAAATTAATAAAATACCCACTACTATGAGTTACATAACACAGTAATTTTTAATAGACTGACATGCGCACGTTGCTACGTCAACGTATATTATACGCGATTATTATAGAAATAAGAAAAAATAATATAATTAGAAAGAAATGAATAATTTATACTTTCATAGCGAAATATGTTAAAAAAAATTAAAAATACAAAATTTTTATCTTAACAAGCAATAAGAGAAAACGTACAAAATGTTAGCCAATTTTTAAAAGTCGTCTAAGTACACTTAACAGCTAAATTTAGTAATTTCACCCTCCGTTAACCCGTTTCCCACTTTTTATTGTCTGAAGGAAAATACAAATATTTTCTCGCGACGGTGTTTGTTTTTTGCGTACAAAATTTATTCATGCAAGCGAAAATTTAAGTACAGCTGTATAGCTTTCTAAAATTGTGCTTTTATATTTACAGAGAATTTTACAAAGGTTTCGAATTTTATTATAATATATCTTTTCCGTTTTTAGAATGTCTGGTTTGATATCATTTTGGACTAAAAAATGAAGTAACTTTGATTATTTATATTTATGTAATATCAGTGGCTTAGTTGTTGAGTTTTACACATCTCGTTTCTTCTTTCTCATTTTTATGTGGCGGAAACTAACGCCGTGTTAGAAAAATATAATAATAAAATTCAACAAGGGTCAATATTATTTATTCTATCTAATATTTTTATTTTTAATCTGTATTATAATAAATCTACTTTGTTGCTCTGTTCATAATATTTAAAACATTAATTCTCTAAATTCAATAATGCACGGCGCAGAGGCTACAGAGTCTGTTTATGAATTCGGTTGGTTGTGAGTTAAACCCTGACTTGAGGTATCTTTCATATTTAAATTAATTTGTTTTCTTTGCTCTGGCAAGATAAAACGCGCGTTCATTTCCATCACTCTACACGCAATCAATATATTCCACAATATTAAGAGTGGTTTCTATCAGACTACCATGCTATGCTAAAAAAGTGTGGAGCTTTTCTTCAAGAAATGCCAATAAAATGATTTAAATGCATTTGTATACTAAAATAGTGACGTGACTTTAGCGATAGTCATCTACAAACAGAAATTAAAAAAGAAACAATGTTTGAACTAGATTGATGTTGACGTGTGTATCGATTTTTACAATTTCTGTAGTGTTTGATGAGCACCGGTTATTTAAAAAAATAATAAATAGTCTTTATGTCAAGAAGTCCAGTGCACAGTAGTATTTTGAAATAGGTCGTTTTAAAGGAGGTTTTAATATAATATTTGTAAAAGGGAAAAAGTTTTAATAATAAATAATAGTTGTATGAGTTCACTGGAACGATAAACCAAAGGATTAGCAAGTAAAAGATGGATGCCAATCCAGTCTGGTCGTTATAAGTGCCTATATCCAGTAATTATACAAACACTCGACTTATATATTGCTATGCGTGATAAAGACAGGTCGAGTTGTCAGCAATATAAGAGGCTGTACGTGAACCGGACTGTAGTTAGACATTAAACTTAAGTGAATCATAATATATATACAATGTATGTGACGTTCCAGATATGAAAGAAAAGCATTAAATTGCGATTAAATTCAGATTTTTTAATTTTATCAGAGTTGGCAGAGCGACTTTAAAGCTTTAAATTGTCTTAAAGTTAAAATATGTTACCAATACATGTGATACGTAAATTTGGTTTGAGCTACACCGATTTACCAACATTGATATGGAATGTCTCCGTCTTTTTGAGGGTTGTAACGCTTGATATCCACGATGGAAACAAAAAATGTAAGATTACTAAGTACATACATACAGTATTATAAAATGAAAGTGTTTGGAATTCACCCTGTGTGTAGCTTAATTGCGAAGAGAGGAGCTGGGAGCAGTGCCTAGGCCTTGTTAGCCAAAGGTGCCCTTAAACGTATACATTAACACTCGCCTCCACCACCAGAGCTCCTCTCTTAATATCTCTCTTAGTTTTCAAACTATAATGTTGGTTAGATTTTTCAAAAATCTATACTGTAAATATTATAGTTAGTCGGACGTGACTCGTGAGTCTTTGATGATCTTGTTACATAATAATAACACTAAGAAAAACTTTATATGATTTGAAAGTAAAGAACGGAGTGCTTAATAAACTGCAAGTAAAGAACACTCACTCAGTTCTCTTCTTTTAAAAAAAATCAAATTTCAAGTTGAAAAACACTTAATATGATTTTTAACTCCGCTTTCAGCTATTCCAAAGCCATTTTACGTCATCACTATTGTATTAATGTCGTGTTACTTCTACGTTTACTTGATATCGATGATTTGGTACGTGTTTGTCTATTCTCGTACAGCTAGTGATTGGATTGCCGCCATCATAGTGTTCTCACTGGGCGTTGCCAGTGAGATTGGTGTTTGTAAGATGATCTACTTGTATGTTCATGAGTAAGTGAATTTTATTGCCTTATTTAGATTTTTTACCAAATTATTTACTCTTCGTTATGTATTATTGTGGATATGTGAAAGTTTTTGTTTATTTAATAAGATCTTTGATTTATTATTTATTATTTTTATTATCAATTATAATAAAACAAACAAAAACGGAATAACTACAATTTAGTTCAACTTCTAGTTTTCTGTACGAAATACAATATATAAATATATATAACTATTTTAACTTCACGATTATTATCCCGCATAGCATCCTGCTATGACAAAAATGACCTAGTGTCAAGACATTCCGTACTTTGGTTTTCACCGAATTCGAAACATTGGAGCTCAACGCCGCATTTTGTCTTTACCAGAGCGAGGAAGTGATAATAATTTAAATATAATTACTGTCCCGATTGGGAATCAAGAACCCACAACTGATCGCGTTTACAGTCACGCGACCGGTCTCTAATAAATACAATAATTAAAAGATATATTAGTAAAAATGAAAAATACAGCAGGATAACCCTATTTTCTTTGCATACTTCGAACCCTACTTTCTAATAGGTAACCCTACTTGCTATTAGACATTAGGATACACGTAAAATATCAGATACAGTTGATACATTCTTTGTTTCTAGTAACTGTAGAAAGATTTTACTTCTAAAGAATAATGTTGAGGCGATGGAAGCGGACTACTTTGTACTCAATTTTTTTATTATTATTAATTGTTATTAACACTATGGACACAGGCCCATAATTTGTTACTTATTTTTTATTATACTTCTTATACAATTTAAAGTGTTTAACCTAATATACCTTATCGGGACTATTTGGGTTTTCTTAGACAGTCCATGATTTTAAATTTGCAACATTCATGATTTTAAGTGTACTTTTAACACACTATACCATATATTCCATGTACACTTTATACAAAAGTGTATATGAAACATATGGTATTGTGTGTTATATTTCAAGTATTTCTAATGTTTATTTTTCTCGATATTACTTGGTGACTTTCATATTATTTATAATCAGGGGCCAAAAGTGTCTTTAACATAACTAATAAATAGATTTGCTTTTAGAACTAATGTCAGAGAATTAGTTGGTGAATGTTTATCCTGCAACAGTCTACTAATACCGGACAGTCGCTTCGAGAGTAACATTTTGAAGACAATGAGACTCGTGAAAAAGAGGGCTATGATATTTTGGATTGTGATCATTTCGAATGGTTTCGTTTATGTTACAAAGCCTCTAATTCTACCTGGCCGCCATTTGCCCGAGGACGAATTTATTTTGTTGGGTGAGTTACCTATATCTATTTGAGGCCGGTGGTAGCGCAGTGGGACAGAGTCTGACTGTAAACACGATTGGTTGTGGGTGCAATTCCCACCAGAAAGAATGATTATATTTACAACTATTTTCATTTCCGCACATATAATATTTCGAATTTGGCAGAAAGCGGATTACAGAGTGTCTTGACACTAGGTACTTCCTGTCAACCCTATTCTGCATAGGGTGAAAGGCGAAAGGATAAAGGCGTGAAGCTAAAAGGACAATTATCTATAGAATAATAATATTTAAATGGGCAATTTTTGGATCTATAAAATAAACAAACTAAATAAAATAATTCGGTTAATATTAAAGTAGCCTCTTTTTACTAAATACATACATGTGTATGTATACCCTTTACATGTACCAAGGTGGCATTTTTTATCGTTTTTGACTGTCTGTGTGTGTAAAGGCAGAAATTATATTTTGGCTGGAATCATATCGGCTATTTTTATTATTGAATTATAACAATCTAGAGATGTTAAGTTCCCAGTGAATGGAGTTACGAGCACTGCTAGTTTAAAATATTTTCGTTTCCTTGGCATGATCTGATTTGCGTGAAATGCGTATCTGCAAATAATTATATATATATACATTAGAGTGAGATGAAATATATATATATATATATATATATATATGTATTTCATGCTTTTCAGGTCTCAATCCAGTACTGGAAAGTCCCAACTTCGAAATAGCTTATCTACTATCGATCGCAGGAGTTATCGTTACAGTTTTCTTACCTTCTAATATAACCGCTTTCATTATCATAATTACCGGTTACACTGAGGCCCAAATGTTGGCGCTTGCTCAAGAAATGCTTTGCATATGGGACGATGCAGAGAAATATTATAGAAATTTTAAAAAATTACATGAAAATTATTATGTCAAGGATCATAATGACATAAGGACACTTATTGTAAACAGTTTCATTAAACATCGTTTAAAAGATGTGATCAAAATTCATACAATGAATGTAAAACTAATAAACAAAGCTGAATCAGTGTTCCGTGGAGCTATGGCTATTGAATTCACATTGCTTATAATAAGTTTGACGGCAGAACTTCTAGGAGGATTGGAGAAGACATATTTGGAATTGCCATTTGCGCTGATGCAAGTATCAATGGACTGCTTTACTGGTCAAAAAGTAATTGACGCCTATGATTTCTTTGAGAAATCTGTGTACGCCTCGAAATGGGAAAACTTTGACAAAAATAATATGGCAACAGTTTTAGTAATATTGCAAAATGCTCAAAGACCAATGACTTTATCTGCCGGTGGTATGATTACTCTAAGCTACCCAAGTCTCATGGCTATATTAAAATCTATCTATTCAGCATTTACAACTCTAAGTTCTACTGTGAAATAAAATTGTATAACAAAATAATGTACTTTTCTCTCTCTATTATTTGAAATACATGTAAATATTTCCACGTCATATTCGATATGATATACTTAAACTGTTGACAATTGAGTGTTGGGTGACAGAAACCAACCATTTTATTCAACTGAATATATTTTTGAAAATGAATATTCTCTGAATGGTAATCGAGCTCGAATCAAAATCAAGTAGGAGTTGTGGGTGCTGATTAAGACTAAGAAAAGAGTTCCGTGTGGCTTTAATTGCCGACTGTATAGACATCGAACAAAGGAAGGTAAATAATAGTTTTAAAGGAGGGTAGGTGTTTTATAGTAATATTATTATTCTAATGACTTCCTTTAAAATATAACTATTAAGATCAAATGACGTCCCCTTAATTACTAATATTTAGGACTAATACCCAATGTTACCTAACGCTAACACACATTCTAGGATGCCAGCCTTGTGATTATATCAAGGTATGTAAAGTATTTTTAAATGTAAAAGCAAAAACATCCACCATTTAAGTATAAATATGTTTATGAAGCAAAAGATGAATACAACTGATAACATAATAATATATGGAAGTGATCAATCGATTTAGTAAACAGTCTATGTTTGGACGAGAGTGTTCAACGCATATTTTTCTATGAATTGTCACGTACAGGGGAAACAGTTTTTACTTAGTGACTCAAATACAAAAAGATTTTTAAAATTATTGACTTTAATTAGATTTTAAGATGTAAATTACTTTTGATGTTATCAAAACATACAATGTTTTTCTTTTTTCTTAATTCAACGATAAATTCAGCCAAAGAATCTGCTACAAGTAATGATCACTTGAGACTTGTTCTAATTTTTGACTAAGATGGTTTTCTTAGGTTTTATCTATATTTAGGTTATGCCAACAATATCAAAATCACTTCAAAAACTATTTTAATAAGGAACCTAATAAATAAA
Organism: Dryadula phaetusa; assembly: GCA_032432895.1. Lineage (NCBI taxonomy): Eukaryota > Metazoa > Arthropoda > Insecta > Lepidoptera > Nymphalidae > Dryadula > Dryadula phaetusa. The sequence continues at coordinate 229,743 of JAOYRS010000054.1, forward strand.
GTATAACGATCGTGATGATCAAATCAAGCTTTTGCTCTCAAATGTGGTAGAGACTGAGGACATTTGGACTGGATTATGACGAATTTCCTACAATTTTAGAAAACATTAATTCGTCGTTGAGAAATATAACTATAGATATTTTCAAAAAAAGTGAACGTGAGTTTTAAGTTTATTTCATATTAAAAAAACATTACATACAATAAATACATAAACGATAATTTGATTTTAAATAATATGTGATTAACTTGTCTGACATGCGCAAAGTGGAGAATGAGTGGAAAGTAGAGAACGAAGTGATTGAAGATTGCCCAATCCACAAATATACAAACGACATGCAATTAACTATAATTAATTTAGAAAAGAAATTAATATATGAATTTGATACTGTAATTAAACGTATGCAATCTTAGCCACTTATATTAAAACAACTAACCTTAATATGTAATTTTACAGCAATTTTTTTCATGTTCTATATTCTTACCGCAATCGGAAGTTGTATTTATTTATACGTGTATGTGTTTTCGATGGTCTGGTTGATTTGCTTCTTCTATGGGAGAGATGGTAACTGGACGACAGTGGCTATAGTTGTGTCTCTATTCTCGTGCAGCATTACAAGCATAACAAAACTCGTTTTCATGAAGATAAATTCGTAAGTTTGCTCTTTTATTTTCATATTTTTATTGTTTAGAAGTGTTAAAGCTAGTCTGTTTACTTAGCTATACTTACTAGCATTTTACTCTAGATAGCATGAATCTTAGCTTCAATTTCCATCCTGAGGATCACATACATCCCATTTATAACTGGACATTTGTCACATTATTAATATTAAAAAAATATTTTGCTATGATTTTGGGTACAGTTAGGAAAAAATCTGTGTTTGTTTTCTGTCAGTTATCATACAGTTATCAAAAACGGCTAAAGTGTTGAAAATTGTCTTGTTACTTTTAGATGTGATTGTTGGAATAAAAATAAAGTTTACTTTTTTAACAGCAAAGACATGAAAGAAATAGTTGTAAAATTTCTTCAGTGTCACGCTCAAGTGATATCTGGAACTAGGTTTTCCAAAAATCTTCGAAAGCGACTAAGAACAGTAAAGAGCTATGTGTGTTTGGTTATTTGGAGTTATCAACGGTGTTATTTATGTGATAATACCATTTGTGATTCCTGGACGACATTTTACTACAGATGTTTATCTTATTTATGGTAAGAATAATAATATAATACATTTTTTTCAGCTTCACGCTATTATTCTATTCCTACTTCCTGTCTACTTAGTAGTAGACAGAAAGTAGGAAGTGTCAAGACACTCCGTACTTTGGTTTTCAACAAATTAGAGATATATTGAGTGGTAGAGCTCAACGCCATATTTTGTCTTACCAGAGCAAAGAGGTGAATATAATTCAAATATAATCATTCCCCAAGTGCAGATCAAATGCACAACCTTTTGCGTTTACAGTCAGACGCTGTTCCATTGCGCCACGACTGGCCTCATAATATAATTTGAGAATCATTTTTCAGTCTGGCAACGATTGGAAACGAAGATGATAATGATGATTACTTACTTCTTTGTTTCGCAATTTTGATTTTTTAAAAACTTTTTATTTTTTAAATTGTACAAATATGACTTTGTAAGATATATTTAAAATATATTTAAGATATATTAAGATATATTTAAAAATCACAGTCAAGCATACAAAATTGAAATATTTTTCAGATCATAAATTTAAATATGATTTTTTTCTGATTTGTAGGTCTGGTCCCGATGTTTGAATCACCTAACTTTGAAATAGCAACGGTGATCAACATAGCGAGTATTGGTTTCGGTATATATACTTTAGTGACTGTAGCAGCGTATATTTTAGTCATAGTTGGTTATATAGAATCTCGGATGCACGCTTTGTGTGAAGAACTACAGGCTATTTGGGATGACAGTCTAAGTTTGTACAATGTAATAAAACACAAGCTTCACGACAAAACACATGCATTTGATAATAAAAGGAAAATTATGAATATTTTTATTACAGATCGTTTAAGAGACGTAACTAAACTACATATTGCTAATATTAATTTATTACACGACTTAGAAATAGAATTAAGAACAGTTTTGGCTTTAGAATTTAGTTTTATGGCTTTTTCTATCACAGCAGAACTGCTTGGTGGTTTGGAAAACACCCACCTGCAGTTGCCGTATACCATATTGCAAATATTCATGAATTGCCTTGCTGGACAACGCTTGATAGATGCGTCTGATAATTTTGAAATGTCGTTATATAATTGTAAATGGGAGAATTTTAGTGTTGAGAATCGAAAAACTGCTCTTCTGATGTTAAGGGTGTCACAAAGAACGTTGGTGTTGTCAGCTGGAGGTGTGGCGAAACTGACTTCCCGTGTTTAATGATGATACTAAGGACCACTTATTCTGCGTACACTACATTGAAATCAACGTTGAAATAAAAATATTTTCCTACAATATTCTTTTGTTACCGTTACGACTCCCATATATATTTTTAATTCAAAACGCAGCCGTAGGTTACACAAACAACATAATAAATACAGATTTCCTATTTCAACATTAACTTCCCAAACCACATTATTGGGTATTAAGCAAAAAATGATTTACAGGATTCATAAATGTCTCTATAGAAATAAATGAATATGTATGTATTTCATATAATTAAAGCTAATTAAGTATAACGATATTAATTGGTAGAAACTAGCAATCGATTGTATTGTTAGTAAACGAACAAAATAGATCTGATCGTCTTCTTATATACAAGAAAATTTTATAAACCACATTCTCAATTTTTGTCTTAATAGTATTTGTAATCTATATTGAAACTATTATTTTTAATATAAACTTCATACTTGAAGTAAGAATTTCATAAGTTTCAAATTTTTTTAGATGAATATTTATTGATGTCATGATTTTGTTCTGAAACAAAACTGATGTATGTATTATTCTAATTTAACTAAGTATCTTGGAATTCAGTTAATTAAACATGGACCAAGCCACGCTTAGCTTACACAGACGACTATGGATGTGTCTGAGGAAATTTGGTTTAGATCACGATGACTTTACCTCTATTATGGGAAACGTAAATTTATTACTTAGAGTTTTGACTATTAACATTTTCTATAACCTAGAACGTAAGTATATTTTGTGGCTCGTTATATAATCTATGGAATGGAATCAAATATTTATCATATATGTTCTGTTTTTCGGCTTATTAAAAAAAAATAATCGTCTTGTCTCTGGCTCTGATGAGTTATATCAACTGTTAAATTAATGTAGTTTAGAAAATCAATGCCAATTATTTTCATTTCCTCGCTCTAGTAACAACGAAGCGCTGCTTTAAGTTCCATCACTCAAAACGCAATGTCTCGGATTTAGCGGAAAGTGGAGAGCATTCTGTCTACTCTGCTATGTGGATAAAGGCGTAAAGGTAAAAAAATCAGTAATTACTTTTTATTAACAGCCATTTCCTTTGCCTCTTACGTTTTTATAACAATTGGGAGCTTCGCATACTTCTATGCCTATATACTGTCGATAATATGGATGGCCTGTTTCTACTATGGGAGTGCTGGTAAGTGGACTGCAGTTGCAATAGTCTTGTCTCTTTCCGCATGTAGTATCACCAGTTTTATAAAGCTTATTTTTATGAAGCATCGTTCGTAAGTATTTTGAAATCAATAAATTTCAAATTTTTTTCTATCATGTAATTTATGATACTTAAAGTTTTTTTTTTAAATGAACTACTTTGTTTGAGTTTTAAATATGTTGACTTTTTGTTTTTTAAATTTACTATAGCAAAAATTTTATTGCATGTTGCAGAAACAAAGTAAAAGAAATAGTCAAAAAATATCTTCAGTGTCACGCTCAAGTAATGCCGGGAACGAGATTTTCTACAAATCTTCTATTAGACTATCACAAGCAAGGTATCCTGCAATAATCTCTCTTATTTTATCCCTGTAAGTGTCAAATCATATTGAGATATTAATAGAAATGTAATGCATCAATTTTATTAGCAACAACCGGGTTTCATTTATACTTTTGTACTTGAGTAGTTTATGTTCTTCTTTATATAGTTTATTTCAAATTATTTAAATAATTTTTATTTTTTTTGTTAATAATAGAAATCGTTATCTTATACCATCTATAACCAGACGCTTTTTGCGAAACAAACCATAATTAAATAATATATTTAAATGTTACTACAATAAATTCATAGCTGTACGAATGTTCCTTCTGTACAAGTACTACCTCTGTACCCTATGCTTAAGTACACTACTATTTCGTACATGATATGCCTCCAATATTTTACAATTAATTGTATTTAGTAGTATTTTTCTTTTTCATAACTTGATAACAGCTGGAGACCGGTCGTGGCGCAGTGTGACAGCGTCTGACTATAAACGCGACCGGGTGTGGGTTCGATCCCCACTCGGGGGAGTGATAATATTTAAATAATTTTTATTTCCTCGCTCTGGTAAAGACAAAATGCGGCGTTGAGTTCCACCACTCAACACCCTATGTCTCGACTTCGGTGGAAAGCGAAGTACGGAGTGTTTTGACACTAGGTACTTTCTGTATACCCTGCTATTCGAGAAAAAAAAAGATAACAGCTTCATGCTCTTTTTATTACCATAAAATAGGGTGGTCAAGAACCAAGTTCCGGGACACTCATTTCAGTTCTTACCACTTTCTGCTTCCTTTACGTATTGTGTGGTGAAACTCGATGCCACGCTTGTCTTGCCAAAGTGGGAAATTGAATATAAAAAAATTGTAGAATATAAACCATCAGGGTAATCAGAGAGAACCTATATATAATCATTACCTCAAATAGAAATTGAATCCATAGCCAATCTCGTTTACAGCCAGACTCTGTCAAAATACAGCATGATGTTCTATTTTTATAGCTTGAAAGAGCTAAAATGTAATTTTACTTACTAAAAAAAATATTTTAAAAACTTACTCAAATATATACATAAAAATTAGCTTGCAAAAGGCAATTGTACTGGAAACACCGACTGAGAAGTTGATAATTGCCAACAGTGTGTTGTTCGTGCGCCGACAGTACACGAAAGTATACCAGGCCGTTGAGAGAATGTATACATAGACGTAGCTTGATGTCATTACAATTGTCAGTATGTAAAACAATATTGGGATACCTTAAATCCAATAAAGTCGTCAGACGTCAGTAAAAACATCACTACAATTATTACTCTATTAAAGAATTGATAAAGTACATAAGCTATTTTTTATATAATTTAATGATAAGATCTTTGAGTTTTAAACATTTTAAATGAACTTATTTTAAACGGATTAATCGCGTATATTTTGGTATTCGAAAATATATTTTTGAAAACCCGACGTTTCGAACTTGTATTTTCGAATACCAAAATATACGCGGCTAATTCTTTTAAAATAATTTAATAAATGCAGACATTCATGTAAATTTATTTTTAGATAAATGAATGAATGAATGAATGTCGAACGAGTGAATGAATCAATAAATAATTCTTAGCAAGTGAATTAATTATATTATTGCTAAACTATATATGAGATTATCTTCACTCGGGTGCATGATTATATTTAAATTATTTTCATTGCTCCATCTTGATAAGAGAAAGTGCACTATAGTGCCACTTTCGACACCATCTTTCTATGACTACTCTGCTACGAAACATCAGTTTATAGACCATACATAGAGATTGAGTGCCCCGACTTATTATTTGACTTGGTAATTAATAAACAAAAAGGAACAGAGCATAACAAGAAACTGATTTAGCAAGAGTCTATTCTCTTTTGCCAAACTATTATTTCTTAATAATAATTTTGTAAGCAGAAATTTGTAAAAATGTCTCTACAGAGATGCTAACAACGCAAATAAGTTGTAACAAAACGTATAAGAATTTCGACGCAGCTGGTAGTAGAACGCATGGCTTAGCGGTCAGAGCGCTTGGACGGCATCCAAGAGGCGCGGGTTCGAATCTTGCTGCGTTCAAACTTTTATGCGTTTTTTCAAAAAAAATTTCTAATCCTAAATGTGGAATAACACTTTAAAAATATTAAATATACCAGGGAATTATTAAAAAAACAGCTTCGCGTTTTATTCCATAGTAGTCAGAGGCAACTTAGGGTCAAGACAGTCGGCTAACAGATTTTCACCAGAAATAGAGTATTTTATTCGTAAAATATTTTTTACGTCAAGAAAAACAGGTTATTTCAAAAATAACATAATATATTTATACAGTAATTGTCACAGTAAAAAGAGTACGTAAGAAACATGACAGTGGCTACATATTTTCATGTTCGTTACTATTTTATTATGTATTTCTACATGTAATACAATTATATATTAAAATCTGTTGAATTGAATTGAATGTTAAAATCTGTTGAATCTGTTTTCTATATGAAATTACACTTTTTTTAATTTTGTCAAATTTTAAAGTGCGTAAAATGCCAAAGTATTTCTTTTACGTATATAGTTTTATCGTATCTAATATATTATCTTAATGTTGGAATATTTTGACGTTAATTGAGTATTATATACAGATTAAAGAAAATGTTTTAAAACGAGTGCCGAGCTCTACAAGCTTTTTACTAGAGCGGAGAATAAAAACTATGTTCTGAATATAATAATTTCTCCTAGTGGGAATTGAACTATCAACCAATCGCGATTGATTTAGAGGTAGATTCTGTTACAATATGTGCAGCTGCATAAATTGTAAATCAATTCAAAATACTCTCTAATAATAAAATTGAATTATAATGCAGAATGCAATGTAGTAAACGCCGAGTAGATAGTCTTTAGCACAGACATCAGACAAGGGAAGCTTAGTGTCGATAATCCTCCAGCGGACAACTTAAGCGTTTTCATCGAATTTTTTAGTATGAAAAGAACAATTTTCATATTCTTAACATCAAAATGTTCCCATTTACATGAATATACCGCGTGTTCAAATGTAATGCTGGCATCAATTACTCTTTGGCCTGTGAAACAGTCAACAGCTACTTGCATTAAGCCAAACGGTATTTGCATGTAGGTATTTTCTAAGCCGCCTAGAAGAACTGCTGTCAAACTAATCATGAGTAATGTAAACTCTACAGCTATAGCTCCACGAAATACTGTCTCTACTTGGTTTACAATATTTATATTAACAATATGTATTTTAACAATATCTTTTAAGCGAGTATTAAAGAAGTTATTTAGAACTACTTCTTTGATTTCTTTTTTATATTTCAATTCTCCATTATGTAATGATTTAGTATTATTGTAATGTTGCTCTGCGTCGTTCCACAATTGTATCATTTCTTCACTCAAAGCCAGAATTTGGGCCTCTACATATCCAGTGATTATTATTAGGAAACCAGTTATGTTGGACGGCAAGAAAACAGTGACGAATATTCCGCCAGTGGTCAATAGAAACGCTATTTCATAATTGGGACTTTCAAATACTGGATCCAAACCTGTGAATGTTAATGTTAGTCTACATTTTCTAAATAATTGTGTTTTTTTTTATAGTGAATGGGAAAAGGTAATTTTAAGTTTTGTGCAATTCAGTTTTAAGAGGTATATAATTATAGTAATGAGCTTGTTCTGATTTGTAAGTGCGATATCGACTTCCTTCTACCTTGCAACAAAAAGTGTCTTGAATTTGGGCTGAATGTGAAGCAAGGAAGTCTTGTCACTTTAATTCTTTTAATATTTAGTAGACGGTGCTTCACTGTATCATTTACTTACCTAAAACAATTAAATTATCTTCTGGGAAGTGGCGACCAGGTATCAAAAAAGGTTTAAGAAAATAGACCACACCGTTAGAGATGATAACTATCCAAAAAATCATGGCTCTCTTTTTAATGAATCTCATTGTATTATGAATGTTGCTCTCAAAACGAGTTCCTAGAACTTTTTTTCTATCACATAGGAGGCAATCAGCTGCTATATCTCTTATCTTGTTTCTGTGAAAGGTATACCATAAAATAGAAAATGGCTCAAGACATGATAATCATTTTGTAAATCACTAAATAGATTTCATATTTATCGCACACTTAAAATTGAAGTGCTGAACCCAAAAGTAATTTAATTTAATATATTTCTATATTCAAACATATTTAACATTTGAATATACAACTAGGTCAAATTCGATAAATTTTTATTTGAGTCATTTTAATTTTTTTAGCTTTACGCTCTATCCCTGATGGGACTGACAAACGCATCGGAGTGCTAAATTATATTATCGCTGTACACCTTTTTTGCCTCATCCTCGATTATTAATCTCTTCATTTTCTGCGGGGGTCTTTATACTTTTTACAATTCTGTATTTTTAAAGGTCAACCGAGGTCTCCCCCAACTTCTCGTACTACTCACCTTTACTTCATAATTCTTTTTTACCATTCTTTCGTCACTCATCCTCTCGACAGGCTCAAACCACGTGAGCATGTTCTTCTTTCTACTACTATAATATTGCCTATCTCCTCCTTGCATCTCATACCCGACGAAGAGATCATATCTCTCCTGCATTCATCTTTCTGTTATTCTTTTTTCTACATTCTTAGGTTTCGCTGCCATATAATAGCTTTACACTACTTTACACATATACCACCTCATTCACTTGCAATATAATCTTTCCATCTATCTTAATCTAACATTCCGTTTTTTCTTCATCTCTCTCAAATATCAAAATCTCAGTCTTATTCGTATTCAGGTTTACACTGTTATTTTTACGCCCTTCTTTCAGATTTGAGACCAAAGCTCACATTTTGATGATGCTATGCACTGCATCATCTGCGTACAGTAGATAGTACACTGTGAAGTCATTTATTTTTACGGCCACTTTCGTTCAAGCTGCTATGGCGCAGCCCTATTTGACACCCGATTAAATAAGAAACTGAGGTGACATGCCAGCAGAGTAGGAACTCCTACACAGGTTGAGTGATATCGACAAAGAGATTTCACAGCCAGCAATAAGAGTTCACTCACGTTGTACTGGGGCAGTATTTCCCATATTTCTTTTCTTACATGCGTATCCAACGCATTTTCTAAGCCCATATAAGCATAGAAAATTTTCTAGTATATAGACAAAAACATTTCCGTGATCGAGCAGAGAGAAAAGACTGATCTATGTACCCTCTCTCAGATTTTAATCTTCCTCCTACCACAAGAGCCTTTCATTTATCTCTTGCATACTTTTCACTAGGATTTTAGCATAAATTTTACTACCCAGGCTAATCAAACTGATAGCCCTATAGCTTGCACATTCTATCTGTAAACCTTTGTCTTTATATAAAGACACAATACACTGCACCTCACCAATCAGTATAAAAAGGGACAGATTCAAGATGCGCGGTCCAATATATTTGATCACCTCTGCAGTACCAATCTGCTCCCGCTGCCTTACCGCATGGCATTCTCTACTTCATTCATACAGATTTCGCCATTTGCTACATTAAAACACGATATTGATGTCATTTGAGACAGAGGCGTTTTCATATTCAACCTTCTCGTTGTCGAACTCTGCCCATCATTGCAGAGCGTGTGTTCTTTGTGTTAATTTGTCATCATCGTTCCAAAGTATCCTATTCATTGTTCAGGTTGGCGTTTGTTGGATGTTATTTGTCAATTTTTCATTAATTTCATTTTTTGATTTTTCACTCTTCATCTTTGTCAGTGTTTTCTGCAAATTATATTATTTCTTCTTAATCTCTCTCATGCTTTTACTTTTACCCGGGGCCTTATAGTTCTACCAAGCTTATTTTCCTTTTTCATTACGCTTTTCACGCTTTTTACTAAAACTTCTTTTTTCAATGTCACACACCTTGGTTGCAGCCTAAATCATATAATTCCTAAGATTCTGAATACAAACTTCAACACTCTCATTTCCTATATCGCAGTTGTCTAGCTTTTTTAAACCCCTTCTTCTTATTCCTCTCTAATCAGTGGGTCGGTGAATAATTTTTGAAATCTTCTAGTTTACTATAATATTACACATACTATTAATTTTCTGTTCCCTCTTACACTATCTAGAACACTCTCTAATTCACTCGATAGAGCTGTTGATATTGGCACTTACGCCGCTAGCGAGAATATTCATGTTATCCTCAGTTTTAAGCAAACCCAGAAAAGGCTTAAGTTGATCGACTTGTATTAAAAAAGGCTTAAGTTGATGTACTATTGCACTCACGAATCGAGAGGACAACATCTTGAACCCACCTTAAACCTACACCTTGACACTCCCGTTTATTTTCTGGAACCCGTCCAGAAGGTATCTCAAATCCGTCGTGCTATTATTTTAATCACACAAACAACATCCGAATTTCTTTTATTCATCTAATCAAATAATTCATTCCATTTCCTTTGCATCCCTTCTCTTACATCCCAAGTAGCTATTTGTACCTCCGTCCTCCACTTTCAGTTGTCTCGGATATCGCGTATTGGATGGCGGTCCCCAACACTATATACGCCCGTACTTTATTTCATAAAGAAATTATAAAAGCAACTTACTCATATAAATACATAAAAAACAGCTTGCAGACGCCGATGGAACTTGCAACGCCCAAAGAGAAAACAATAATCGATGAAAGTCTGTAACAGGTAGGTGCGACCCGGCAGTAGAAAAATGAATACCATACCACTGATATATTGTAAACGTATATGTAACTTGCTACTGTTACTATGGTGAATATGTAATTTATTATTGGTATACCTGAAATGAAAATTTCCTTTGGTAATATATTTTATCATCGCCATTGTGGCGCAGTGGGACTTTATTTGACTGTGAACGCGATCTGCTTTCTAGATCTGGCTAGACTTTCATTCGGGGGAATGATTATATTTAAGTTATTCCCATTTTCTCGCTCTCTAGTAAGACAAACTGCAAGGTTGAGTTCCATCAATCCATACTGTATACCACTTTTCTATTCCTGTATACTACTGTATACGCCTATATACTTCATGTAAAAAAGTGAAAAATAAAATAATCAGTGTCGTTGAAAACTCAACATGGCAGAGACAAAAGGCAGCGGCAGCACAATGTGGGTCTAAAAAAAGTTTGATTTTATAGAGCACACCCTATTTAAATCAAGATGATATAAATCAAGAAGACTGACATGTTGGACAAAAGTTTGCTTAATTATGATTAATTTATTAATGTTTTTTTTTGGAGAAAAATAAAATAAAAGGGACAACCTTCAAATTATTTTATTATTCTTTTCGTCCTGGTAAAGATTTTGGATTTAAATAACATGTCGAAAAGTAGATCAAAAAAATTGAAGCTAATAAAAATGTATTGTAAAAGTAAATACTTACGCTTAGTGTTCCGCTTATCAATATTGAGTGTGAGGACTCTCAGCATAACGGAAACGTTCCAAAGCATCGTTGGAAAATCAGAATAATTCAAACCGAATTTACGTATTTTCTCCATGATTAGGCTATAAATATATAATAACAGGTGAATAATTCGTTATTTATTAGACTTATACCGAAAATAATTTTCTCAGATAAATCTCTATTCTATATATTTTATTTATTACAAGAAATTATTACGTTTTTGTAAAAGTTTACACAAAAAATAAGTATATACTTTATCAAACTTTGAATAAACAGAAAATTCTGTCAAAAACAATGAGTTAATATAAGCCAACTTTAATAATGAATTTTTGATAGTGTTGAATTTATTATGTGATTTGATAATAGGGGTGGCTTACTTGATTGACGTTTGAAATAATCTTTTGCCATATACGCTGTTAAATTATACCTCTAAGTGTGAAAATTCGTTTATTATTAATAGGCTTTTGGTACAGACTAGAATTATAAACATTTATCACCAAATTACGTGGAGTTGAAAGGTTGATACGAGTGATAGGTCCGGCTTCTCTTTTTCCTTTTTTTTGTATGTCTTTTCGTCATGTTTAAACAATTTTAGATGATTTGGATTCTATTGGCTTACAAAATAATTTGAATAGTAAAAAAAATAATGTAACATTTTTTACGTAGTGTCAAGACACTCCGTACTTCACTTTCCACCGAATTTAAGACATTGCGTGTTGAGTGGTGAAACTTTACGCCGCACTTTGTATTACTAGAGCGAGGAAGTGAAAATAATTTATAAATAATCACTCCTCCGAGTGTGGATCGTACCCACGACCGATCGCGATACAGTCAGACTTATTTTAGCTTTCCCTCTTCGTAATATAGTCTTGTCAAGCTATTTTGAAATTCTTCTTGCAGTCCAGTTCGTTTTATTTGTAAATTTGCCTATTTGTCTGATGACAATACTATTTCCATAGCATGAAACAAGATATAGATAGAAATTATTAGAAACGTATTTATGTAACATTTTTTAAAATTTTTTTGGTGAGTCTGCTTTGCGTTCAGTCCACTTCAGTTGTAATCTCGTGTGACGGTAGACTCTTTTCAATTTTAAACTCCTATTGTTCATGTATTTTCTGTGTCTTGAAGAATAAGCAGAAATTTAAAAATAGAGGAATTAATTTCCTCTTTATGTCCAACCAAAGACGTGACCTTTAAATTAAACACTTTCCGAATAGTAACCAAACCCTTTACTATTGTTAGCAACCAGGCATTGCCTGTACCATGCGGCGTTATTTATTGACACGGATTAACTAAATTTTGTGAAACACTATTCCGATGATACAAAGATAGCACACGAAGCTGTAGAGATACAATATTTATTAGGCCTGGGAAAGCAATTTTCTGTCGGATATGCGGGTAATTTCACGTATCATTTAAACTCCAAACGTCCATCATTGTGCCAATTCTGTCACTATTAATCAAAGTGAAACTCATGATTATTAGGGTTTCGTAGAGAAATATTGTTGAAAAAATTATGGGGGAAGCTGTCAACATAGTGTCGACGTAGTGTCGACGTAGTGTCGACGTAGTGTCGACGTAGTGTCGACGTAGTGTCGACGTAGTGTCGACGTAGTGTCGACGTAGTGTCGACGTAGTGTCGACGTAGTGTCGACGTAGTGTCGACGTAGTGTCGACGTAGTGTCGACGTAGTGTCGACGTAGTGTCGACGTAGTGTCGACGTACTGTCGACGTAGTGTCGACGTAGTGTCGACGTACTGTCGACGTAGTGTCGACGTAGTGTCGACGTAGTGTCGACGTAGTGTCGACGTAGTGTCGACGTAGTGTCGACGTAGTGTCGACGTAGTGTCGACGTAGTGTCGACGTAGTGTCGACGTAGTGTCGACGTAGTGTCCACGTAGTGTCGACGTAGTGTCTTGACGCTAGGTTGTCTTTGACTACTATGTTGGATAAAGCGTGAAGTTGCTTTTTTTAAAATATCGAATATTTTGACAATAAGTTTGTGTAAAATAGTTCTTTTAATATTTTTTCTTATTTTAGAGTACATCTTTCTCATGGAATCTATTATTACTACGTCAAAAAATTAGAAATAAGTTTTTCCAGAGAATTATATCTATAACTATTGTAAACAGCTAAAATAATAATTTTGACTTAATAAATGATTGACCAATTTTTGACACGCTAAGGTTTCGTTGCTTAATTATTAATGATAAAATCATATAGACTATAAAGTACCTTTAATGACAGTATTAGTTTACTTCGTTTTATATTTACAAGTGTATTTTACCTTTACTCACGTGTGTAGGTGATTTTTTTGAAAAAGAAATTAAATATAATTATCTATTTAATTATATAATTATTTTTGAAAAAACGTATAAAATTTTTGAACGCAGCGGGATTCAAATTCATATATATATATATATATATATATCTACTAGACCGATTTTAATAATAGATAAGATAAAAATTTACACTGTTCCTACATTAAAAAAGGGTTGTTAAGATACGACTTTCAGTTTTCGTGAAATTCGTAGACAGACATACACTCACGAAATTAAGCATACGTAATGCACACGTGCTTGGACGCCTTAATGGATTATCATACTCAAATATTTCTAATAATATTCTTGCATAACGCGAACTTCCTGTTTTTGTGTTTTTGATGTGAGTTTTACAGATCAAGTGTTAGAACACACGTGTAGTAGTGTAATACATGTTAAATTATGTTTCGACACCGATACCACTTCTGATGTTTTAACATCAGAAGTGGTATCGGTGTATCATTTGTGTATCTGAATACACAAATGTAATATATTAAAATATAATAATAACACGAAAATTCTAAAGGTAGGTTGCACAGAACAAAATACAGAAAAATTATTTCTAATCTTAAGTTTGAAATAATACTGTAAACGAAGCAGTCCTATGTAGATTTTTTTAAATAAGATCCTTATTTAAGTGATTTCCTCCATAATATAACTATTAAGACGAAATGACGTCTCCTTATTTTAAAAGAATCTATTTTAAACGGATTAATCGCGTATATTTAAAAACAGCATGTAAGGTCATTTTAAGGTTATTGTTCGGTTATTTATTTGAATGGCTGATAAATATCTATCTGGCTGTCTAGATACAGGTAAAGTTATTAAAAACAATGCGAAATAGTAAATCAGTCTGTTATTTACTTGTTGTTTAAAACATTCATGTTTTACTTATACAGCTTCATACTTTATCCTACATAGCAGAGTAATCAGAAGCTTTAACTTATTGTAAAGACACTTCGTTGACTGCTTCATTGACTTCCGCCCGTAACCGAGACATTGTGTTGAGTGGCGAACTCGAATAGGATAAAACATACAAACGCATATATAGACCCTAATCTCCCTATGAGTCTTAGAAGTTTAGTTCTAAGTAATCTTTAAGTTTTTCGTTATCTATTCGCACCAGAGCTGACATCCGAGCAGGTGCGGTGGTGTTCCTGTATGACTGACAATACTGACTTTTTATGTTAACTAATGACTCCTAAGTGCTTGCAACAGCGTATTTGAACAAAAAATTAAATATAAAGAATAAATTTTGAACTTTATGTCCCCACTATATATATACACCTCTCATATATTCCCAGTACCTGCTGGGTGTAACATTTTAACTCAAATAGAAAATGACACTTAACATGTTCGTAAACGTTGGAGTGTGTCCAAGCGTTTATTTGGCAGATTGTAACTCAAGAAATGCTTAACCGTTGATGGTGGGGGCTTTCAGTCCAGATTTGGATTCGTGCCAACTCAAGATTTGTCAGAATTAAACTTGATAAACGAGTGCTAAGTTTGTTATTGTTAGTTATTTTGTAGGAACTATATCAAGATTTTGTCTTCACGTGGCTTGGAAATATCTATGAACGTTGATCTTGGTTTGATTACCACTAATTCTCACTATTATGGTTTTCAAAAACAGCAGTATATTCACTTTTAAACAAGTCATTTCTTTAAGATAGGTGAATAGTAATGTCTTGACACTATGTGTTGTCTGGCAGCGCCGTTACATAAAAGTCTTCTTAATTTTATCCCGCATAGCAGGGTAGATAAAAAGTAACTGGTGACAAGACATTCCGTACTTGACTTTCCACCGAATTCGAGACATTGCGTGTTAAGTGGTGGAACTCAACGCCGCACAATGAAAGTGTTGCGTAAAACTAAAAATTAAGTATATTTAATCTTCTTAATATACTTTAAATATTATGCTTGGTGTAACTAACCTGAATTTAAAAAAAAATAATTAATGTATAATTTTACAACATCCTAATGTAATGTAATATTTATGTTTCACCACTATAGTACTGCTCACATTGACCAGCTGCTTACTTAGGCCATCATCAACTTAAAGGGATATTGCATGGCCTTTATATGCTAAGGTTTTTCAAATTAACTACATATCCCGTTGAGGTAAACAAAGCGTTACCTTACCGACGTGTATAAACAAACATATTTTACAACCACATGGTAAGTATGCGTTATATTATTTTATAAATGTTGTGTATTTTTAATGATTTATAAAAAAAAATTTATTCACTCTTTCTCTATATAAATTATAACTGTACCAAATTTCATACACCTTGGTCCGCATAATTTTCGCGAAAAGGGGTCAGGTACTTTGTTATTGCTTCACATATTAATATAATATCCATTAATAAGATCTTTGATTTTCGCTATTTTTATATATTTTACATGAAACTATTTTAGCCGGATTAACCGCGTATATTTTGGTATTCGAAAATACATTTTCGACACCTGACGTTTCGAACACTTCACAGTAGTCCGTGGTCACAGGTAGACTGAGGTGGCATTCGTCTGTCATTTGATACAAAAATTAACTATATCAATCTACCGCCATCTGTTTCTTAATCGCCTCGCATACTGCCCTGGATCTGCAAGCTCATTCTGCAAATATACATTAATTTATTGGGGAAAGTATATTATTCTATCTAAGAACAATATTGATGTTTATATTGAGCTAAGTGCTGTTGTACTTATTAAGGAAGCTATTCTAAGTTATAAGCTTATAGTAAAATTATAGCTGAAAAAAGCGTCTGTTGAGTTTCTGGCTAGTTCTTTTCAGCAGAATTACCTGAATTGAGCTGGTGGTAGCTTCTAGCAAGACTGACCTCACCTCAAGGTCACAACAAACACCTCACTATAGTTAGATCTACTGAATATAATTTGGTTCATATACAAGATAGAAAAAGGCTTATATATATATATATATATATATATATATATATATATATATATATAATTTCTATTCTACAATTAATTTTAATACATTATTCCATTATAATGCTTACAAATTATATGAAAATGTTGTTTCCATCATGATTCAGTGCGATCACTTTGTAAAAAGCTTAAGTAAATTACTCATTAAACGTTCCGTTAACTTTCAAAGCTCGCGTGTTTTCAACTCAGTCAAGTGGCAGCGAACAGAAGTGGCAACAGGAATTAACTAAATTATGTATTTTTATTTCCTATTTTTTTTGCTTGTTTGATTTTTTTATAAACGTCATTGTTGCTATTTTAGTGAAATTATAAGTTTGATTTTTGAGAGTAGGTTTATATTCTAATGACTTTTTTTTCTTGATTTACTTAGACATAGTGCAATAATACGATACGTTGCGTGTTTATTGGCGAACTTTTGAAGCGAAGGTTCTTCTGAGTGGAGAAATGAAAATAAATTTTAAATTTTAATACATCATTCTCTCGAGTGAGAATCGAACCAACTATAAATTACATTATAATCACACACTACCTGTACCTCGCTGTGCCACGACAGCTTATTATTTCAGGTTTTTTATTACATAATAATGTATTATTTTATATAATATAGAATGATTTTATTTCTAATTACATATAAAAAAATAATAAACTAACTTAGTAAGCATAATAATAATAATAATAATAATAACAAAAAAAATTCCATTCTCAAACTAAATCATAATTTATTTTCATTTCTCAGCTCTCCTCAGAAAAAGCGTATAGTTTATTCTGTCATTCAACACGCAATGTCTGGATTTCGGACAGAAAGCAGTCAACGGAGAGTCTTGGCACTACGTTGTCTCTCTTGTTATACGGTATAAAGTGTTAATCTATTAACAAAATATAAAACAAGAACAAATATTTTAATTAATTATGCCTTTACAGAAGTATTAGATCACATGGTGGCGCAGTCACAGCGTCTGTTTGTAAACGACAAGTATTTTTAAAATATATTTTAATTTCTTCAGTCTAGTAAAATAAAGGGCTCCTCCTTGAAATTCTTCTCCTAGTTTCTCGATTTCAAACATAAAACAGTCACCGGTGCGTGTTGACACTAGGTTGTCTCTTAACCAAAGCGTGAAGTAATATCAGGGTGTAATTTGCAGTGATTGATATAATAAATAGAGTTATATTATTCTTAAGATAGTTAGATTATTTTAAATGAAACTTTTTTAACTGGATTAACCGCGTATATTTTGGTATTCGAAAATACATTTTTGGACAGTAGTCTGTGATCACAGGTATAGTCCAAAAATGTATTTTCGAATACCAAAATATACGTGATCAATCTAGTTAAAATAATTTCATTTAAAATGTGTAAAAATCGCAAAAATCATAAATATTATATTTAAGATAAGGATTTATAAATTATTACAGAACGTTCAAGAACATTCTAGAAAACAGTTTTATGTTTTGTTCCTTATACTCTTATTTTGTTCCTTATGCACTCTGACTACCGTAGGGTAGACGAGACGAGAGTCTTGACACTGTAGTGTCAAAACTCACGACACACTGTTAATTGCTTTTCGTCCGAAATTTAAAAACGATAAAATTAATTGATGCCTGTATTCTCTCAAAGTAACTCTTTAAGCTTAATATTATATAATTTAATTTCTAAAATAATAACTTTAAAATAACCGTTTTCCATACAAAAAACAGAAGGTACGTTAGATAATATTCTCTAGTTTGTTTTAGAGGAGGGCTTTATTCGAAAGCGATGGTACAAGTAAGCTTTAGTAGTCTCGTATGTATTTGAGTAATGCTCGAAACAATGTTTGAATTCCAATAGTACTCTTTCGAACGTGTATTCTGGATCATATTTGCTGTTACTCAGAACTTCGGGGTTAATCTTTCCATTGTTTCCATACATACATATATAATGTTATATAGTCAATAGTAAATTAAACATGATATATGAGTATATTGAGGTCGGTTATGGCGCAGTGGGACAGCGTTTGATTGTAAACGCGATCGGTTGTGCATGGGGTGGAGATTCCCACTCGGGGTAGTGATTATATTTGAATTATTTTCGTTTTCCTTCTTTGGTAAGATAGAGATTGGGGTTTAGTTTAGCCAGTAAACGTGCTATATCTTGAATTCGGCAGGAAGCGGAGTAAGAAGTTCACTAGGTACTTCCTGTTGACCCAGATAAGCAGGATAAAATCATGAAGCTTAAAAAACATACATTATTATTGATGTTATTATTAAAGCAAACATTGAACGTAGTGCTAAGGCGCTGCTGGCTGGTGTAAACTAACGCCGCATGATTTTAATTTCCTCGCTCTAGTAAGATAAAACACAGTGTTAAGTTTCGCTACTCAACACATAATGTCTCAATTTCGGGACTAGATGAACTGAGTGTCTTAATGAAGCTTAAAGCTGCTTTCTTATTGTATACCTACGTTACGTTTCTTCTACGAGGTATCCATTATAGATTTTTTTTACAATTTTAATATCATTTTTAAATTACTGCGTAGTTTTATTCTAAATAAATAGAAGTTCTCGATCGTTGCCGAGTGTTTGTACGCGTATAATTGTTTGCACGCGTCCGATTTCAATAGTTTTCAATGGGAATTTATAGGGTATGGATTGAAATATTCATCCATTAATCCGTATTGTATTTGCCAAATCATTCAGTGTAGGGCTCGCTTGAATGTTAGTGGGAGTTTTGTTAGACTTATATTAAATTTCTTTATATATTTAGTCTCGGAGAGGGCCTCTAGGGCAAATATTGAAATATTGTCTGTTAAAATTTGGCATTGAAAGTAAAACATATCAAATTAACTTAATCGTTCCACTGAGTCGGGATCGAACCCGTAACCAATCACGTTTATAACCAGATAGTTATTTAGTTTCGATTTCCGGTTATATATTATTAATTATAATCATTTTAAATGAAACTATTTTAAACTGATTAATCACGTATATACTGGTGTTATTTACTAAGACAAAACGTGGCGTTGAGTTTGGTATTCAAAATGCAATCAAACGATTTCGTGCGGCAGTCAACGAATTGTCTAGACACGAAGTTGTTTCTGGCCATCCTGCTGTGCAAGATAAAGCGTATAGCTGCTTCTTTTCTTAAAGAAAATTGATATGGGCTTGTTTTCTTTGGTGGATTTTTTAAGTTTCGAAGGAATTGAATAAAATAGGAATCGCCGGTCTATACTGAGGCGAGTTAGGTTATTATCTATGCCTGATAAATTAAAAACTTTATTCTATTTATTTATTTTATGTGAATAAAAAGTTATTGATTAATGTCTGCTCATGGAATACGAGATATTGCGTGTTGGGTGGTGGAACTCAACGCCGCACTTTGTCTTTTTAATATGTAGTACTTATCAATTTTTTTAAATTATGGCTACATTATCTTTATTGGTTGTCGAGTGTCTTAAGTTTCGTAAACTTTCGAGGCCTATTAGCCTCGTTAAAGTATTTCCTGTTTTATGTCAACAAACAGTTCAATTTTTTTTGTATTGTTATTGTATATATATAAATATATATTGAATAATATTAATATTTCTAATATAAATAAATATTTCTTAATAAAGACTTTGAAATAGAAAAAAAGGAAATAGAATTGTATCAAAACAGCAAGTATAATAGGCGCTCTTGATAAATTCCCAAATTTTTGTTTTCCAACAAAATTATAATAATACTCAGCCAGTACTTTTAGAGGCGAAGTTTTCCCGAATTCCATAATTAGTTGGGTCCAGTATGAAATGAAGGACGTTTTCAAATTTACGTAATCGCTGCGTACTTTGTATAATTTTCAGAGCATCTTTGAAGTTTCAGGAGCTGTTTTTGACGAGGGTACCACTTTGTGTACAAATTACCGTACTATAAGAATTTACGATGAATCATTCTGTCTTTTAGTTGCGTTGCGTTGTGCGTATGCTTTATTTCTTAACGGTATTGTGCGATTGTCGCTTATTTAAAAAGAAATAGCTAGGTTAAGTGTAGTTGGTTTGATATATATATATATATATATATATATATATATATATATATATATATATATATATATATATATATATAAAATTATAATCATCTGCTAAGAAGTAAAGATATATATTTAAATTTAATCGAATTTTTTACAAGAATTAAGAAGAGTTTTTGAAATTTGTAAAAATCTGTAGTAGGTTAGTGAGGTAATGTGTTTTTTAATTGGCCTTTTTTTAGAATGAAAATTCTGCTTCTTGCTGCGTAAATTTTTTTATACATTTTTATAGCATATAGCAGGGTAGATATAAAATACCTAGTGATATGACACTTCGTACTTCGGTTTACACTGAATTCGAAACATTGCTTGTTGTGTGGTGAAACTGAACGCCGCACTTTGTCTTTACCAGAGCGAGGAAATGAAAATAACTCCCTCGAGTGGGCATCGAACCCACAACTGATCGCGTTTACGGTCAGACTCTGTCCCACTGCGCTACGGCTGGCCTTATATAGTATAACATTTTTAGGAAACGTATTAAGATAAATTTTAAGGTAGCGGGTTTTGAAACGTTGTCCTCTTGGACAGCTTCCAAGAGGTGTGGATTCGAATCCCACTGCGTTCAAATTATTATAGGTTATATATAAAATGGACACATAGATAGATTTCAAATAAAACGCACATATCTTAAATATTTTTTTTATTAATATTATTTACAAATCTAATCACATTCGTCTTTTATCTATTTTTTTTTAGTTTAGGAAGATCTAAGGGAAACTATCCATCACAATATCGTCTGAGCAAATTTATATAACGCATACGGTTTTATGTTTGAACTTTGAACTGAAAAATGTACATAATTTTTTTGATAAAAAAATGATGAAAAACTCATTTAAAATATTTCTACATGTCATGTTGCTGCGCTTAATAATAGAAAAAATAACTACTATTGGATATTTTAACAAATCCACATATTTTCAACAATTGTCAACAAATGTCATTATCAGTAAAATATAGAGATCAATTTAAAAAAAAAAAACACGTATATAGCGTATATGTTACAAATAATTTTTTATCTATATTTCCTGACGAAAAAAAACTAATTATTCTGTATTTACATACAAATACAAAAAAAAAAATACAATTTCACAATAATTGTTTTAAGACCTCCATTGTAATTTTTAAAAATCGCGTGTTTTTTGAAGTGTTTTCTAGAGTTATATTTCTTTTTATATTCTTATATCATATTGGAATGTATTTACATACTTATTTTATGTACACGAGAGGCCAAAAGTACTATACTACGTTATAAATTGATCGAAGGCACATGTTTTATAGAACCATCTAAACGTCAAAATCTAATACTAAAACATATTTCTTTTAAGAGCCACAATATTAATACATTATTTTTCCTCTCAAATAACACGATCATGGCGCTTAAGAAAATACACGTATCTTAGTTACGTTATTTACACGAAATTACTTCCTTTTTTTTTGGTTGAAATCACATTAAGTGTGGTATTGAAAATATATTTATCTAACTCCGCTCGGACTCTATTGGTCTCACAATAGTCACTTAACTCAATTAGAATTTAACTAAAATTAATATAGTAATCGTAACCCCACCAGGTCTACCAAAACCCGACCGAAGACCTGGTCAGAGTTGAAGGTAACCTCTGGATGTATAAGGCTCACGTCCAGGAGTACGTCTTCCTGATGTTAATGATGAATGCACTCTAGCGTATTAGAATTTAAATAATGCCAGTTAAATACTAATTGATATTTCTGAATGTGACATTAAGTATTGCTCAAATCCCGCAACCGCAAAACCTACATTAATATTTGGTTACTATGATATAGTTAACTTTCGATTATTACCGAAAGTACGGATAATGGGACTCTATATGGATGTCACGTTGTCATACTGCGCGCGAATTGAGATATGAAGCGTATATATATGTATATATATTTATCAAATTAGCTAAACTATAGATCTAGATATTTTACGTAAAGGAAATTGAACCCGCGTCTATTATCTTCCATAAAATCATAATTATTTTAACTATTTAACAAAAACAACTAATTTTTATATAATGGTAACTTTACATTCTGCTAATATACATACAGACATACATACAAAATATATTACATAAATTACAATATAAACCTCATAGATATTATTTAGGTAGTCGTCGAATTCTAGTTCAATATAAAAAAATATATAAAATATTTTATAAAAAAGTACTAATTAATAAAAGATACAGATCATATAACTATATTATATATATATATATATATATATATATATATATATATATATATATATATATACAGAGTAAAAAAGTATTTTTAGATAAAAAAATCAACACAGCGGGAACATAACACGCGCCTTGGATGGCGCCCAAGCGTTCTAACCACTAAACCATGCGTTAGAATACAACAATATATACAAACATATATACGCTTTCTAAAAATATTTTCATATATATATATATATATATATATATATATATATATATATATATACACTTCAAACGCCAGCAGTGTCTAAGACAACGAGTCAAAGCCGCTCAGTACGGCGCTACGCGCGCCGACAGACGCGGCGAGCGGAGCGGTGAGCGGCGAACCTCGGGCTATGGTTTCAGCCTCTTGAAACCGGCACCATCATGACCGAGTTTCAGCTCTTCATAGAGAGTGGGGTCCACTTCCCTAGGTCCCGTGGTAGTGGGATTTTGGGTTTCTTGTCTCCAGGCAGCGCTGTTTGAGATGCCGTTAGAGATGCCATTCTCCCCGGTTGTGCCGTTTGGCATAGTGCCCTGAAAGATATTAATATTTTCTTAAATTATTTACTAGCTTTGCCCG
The DNA here is from genome assembly GCA_032432895.1 of Dryadula phaetusa. Lineage (NCBI taxonomy): Eukaryota > Metazoa > Arthropoda > Insecta > Lepidoptera > Nymphalidae > Dryadula > Dryadula phaetusa. Next base: position 253,184 of record JAOYRS010000054.1, read on the forward strand.
CCACTTTGTATGTCTGGTATTTAACGTTTTGAAATTCTAAAATAAAATTAACCCACAGCCAATCGCATAACCTAATTATAAAAACGAAATTTGTTTTTCGTTTTATGTGCTACTACAAACAAATTTATATAATTCTTTATATTTTGCATCTCTTGCATTTTAAGTCTGTGAAGAGTTTAAAGTTATTTTTAGAAATTAATATAAAATTGTCGTACGTTAACAGCATTATCAGGATTTGGTTCTCTGAGGTAGCTCGGATTTTCAAAAGCAACACCCCCTTGCGCCTTAAGTCGAAGATTCTGAAAGGAACAGGGTGAAATATAAATAATTATTATCAGATCTTTGAAGTACAGCTTCACGTTTTATCTCGTATAGATGTGGTCAAAGACAACCTAGTGTCAAGAAATCGAGACATTGCGTGTGGAGTGGCAAACTCAACGCCTCGCTTTGTCTTACCAGAGTAGAAAAGCCTTTTTTTTTTAATTTCCCATTTCTTTGAATCTTTATGTATTATTTAACGTGTTTCTCAGATAAGAAAAAAATATATAACATATACCTTTCTATGTCTATAATAAAATCCTGCAGCTAACAGAATAGCGGCCACCAGTATACAAGCCACTGCCACACCAACGGCAGATGCTGTACCAGACGTGGATACGGGCGCCGCCGCCGCGCCCGTCTCCTGGCCAGCTGTCGTGAACATTATGGGCTGGCTCAGAGATGACGTGCCTGGGGAAAAGGGGGGTTTTTAATTAAAAATAAGAATAAATCAATAAAACTAATCACAGAAGTGGTATTGTTTTTTTTTTGCTTGACCATCTAAATTATCGGTAATTAAATTAATTAGGGTTGTGATGATTTACAAAATTGTGTATGGGTTGAAAAATTATTAAAATTGAGCATGTTTGATATTTGATAAAGAATTATTTTGGAATATATGGAGTAGGTATTCTCGTACAAAGAACGTCATATTTTGACTTATTGATCGACATAGAAATCACTGTTTTACTATTTTCTAGTATAACTTATTCAGATTTGCTTAAATTACTACAACTACAGTATATAAAATAAACAGATTTCATAAACGTAACTCAACGCCGTAGCTTGTCAAGGCAATATATACATATTGTTTATATAAGAAAAACCATATTTCAAATCAAGTAAAAATTAAACCAGCTATTGCAATTGTGAGAATGTTTTCATTAAAATGGTCTTAAATGTATCAAAATATATAATCAGCACTTTACATTACTCCTTGTACATACCGACATCGTTAGCAGATTTCACAACACATTCATATCTGACATCGTCCTGTAGTCCAGTGAGAACGACGCTTGTTTCGCTAGTGTCCAATTTCTCTGGCACCTTAGCACCATAAGCTCGCCAGAATACTCTGTACAAGTACACAGTATCAGGGTTCTTACGCGGAGGCTCCCAACTGTGAAATTAATAAAATCATTTTTTTATTAAAAAAAAAACACTTTTTTAAAGTTTTAATTATCCAATCAGAACTTTTAAGATATTATGCGTTGAGTGGTGAGATTCAAACCGTGCTTTGTTAAGGCAAACAACGTAAGATGTTTTTGGCATAAGTAATTTCATTCGGTCAATGAGGCCGGTCGTGGCGCAGTCGGACAGCGACTGACTGTAATCGCGATCTGTTGTGGGTTCAAACTCCACTCGAGGGAGTGATTATATTTAAAATTATTTTCACTTCCACCACTCAACACCCAATGTCTCGAATTCGGTGGAAAGCGAAGTACGTAGTGTTTTGACACTAGATACTTTCTGTCCACCCTGCTATGGAGGATAAAAAGCGTGAAGCTAAAAAAACAATAAAACAAAAAAAAATCATTCGAATAATAAAAATAGCCAAGAGATAATCATCGAACCCAGAACCAGTAAATAGTTGAACGTTGTCTTACTGCTCCACGATTACCACTAACATTATTTTGCAATAATTTCTAGGGAACGCCAATATATCGCAGTGTGGCGTCCGACTTTAAACGCGATTGGCTGTGGGTTGGATTCGCACTCGGGAGAGTAATTATTTTTAATTTATTTTCATTTCCTCGCTTTGGTAAGACAAAACGCAGCGTTTAACTCGCCACTCAACAAACAATGTCTCGATTTCCGATGTAAAGCAGTCAACAGAACACTGTGTTGACTCTCAACGCTGAAGCTGGTTTTTTTTTAAATATTTTTTGAAAATATTTATAATAGTAAAGTATAGATCAAATTAGTTCATTAAATATCATTTAAGTAAAATTTTAGATGACACTGATGATGATTTTTTTAATTTCTTACATGATATTATGAAAATAAATAATTATTTTAATAAAACTAAAATTAAAATATTCATATTAAACAATATAATTGATTTACTTCCAATTCTTACCTTAATAAAACTGCATGTGGTGTGGGTGCAGCATGAGCTCTCAGGTTCTGTGGTGGTCCGGGCATCCGGGCGCCAGAATCCCTGAAGCAGGCCAGGGCGCGTCTCGCATGCTGGAGAGCACAAGTCTTGGATACTGGTCCTCCTCGACATAATTCCAGACAGTTACGAGGAACACCCCAAGAGGCACAGCAACTCCGATGATCTGGGGACAATTTTAAAAGTTAAGCTTTATGCTTATAACTTGTCAAATATATTTCGATTTCTTATTTAATTTAATATAATAAGATAATGTAGATATACCTACAGACAGACTGATATTATATATACATATGAAATATTAAAATAACTCTTTTATATTAAATGCATATCAATACTCAATACATATATCCAAAATAACAATTATCAATATTTTTGTCTGTCTATTTGTTTGTTACGGCTAAACTCTGGAACGGCTGGACCGATTTGGACGGTACTTTAACAAAATGGTGGATAAAATAAGGATTATCTTACGCTTCTTTTGTATTTGAATTATAAAAAGATCCGGAAATGTTAAGTTCATACCATACCATGCCATACCAGTACCATGGTATAAGTATACATAATTTCATGTTAGGAAGGAACGATAGCAACTAATTAGAAATTCTAGACGCTCTTAGGTAATATATTGCAGCACTAAGGTCTAAACCTTATTAACCTAGTTTGAAGCAATGGACATTTTCAAAAAATAATAAATGGATGTTTTTATTATAAAAAAACCATATTAAATTTTATTCAAGAAATACTTTTTTAGTATTCAAATCCATGACCTTTGGAGGTATACTATTATAGCAACCGAAGTAAGATAGAAATAAATTACAATTAACTTAATATTTTAATTGCGATTAAATAATATAACTAACAGACAAACTCATATATATGTACGTATGTAAATGAAATGTGTACACAAGATATACCTTCAAGTACTGTTTGAATATGAGCCCTTTGTGGATTTAATTTATACTCAGAGTAATAGGATCTTTGTTTGCTTTAGTATAGAATAAATTGTTTTAGGAATTAGCTTGGCTAAATAATTCATATGACTAAGTTATTTTGTGTCTTAGCCTTTGGCTTACCATTGTAAGTAGATAATAGCATACAAATGTTTGTGTATTAAAGAGATCATTGTGGCAAATAAAGTAAATGATCCTCGCTATACGTTGTAGGTTCAATTCCTATTTGGAGAAATGATTGTTCCACATTTATTGGTACTTTACTGGTAGGATAAAGCGTGGTGTTGAGTTTGCCACTCAGCACTTAATATCTTGGGGAAAGCAATCGCCGGAGTGCCTTAAGACACACAAGTTCTACCTGACTTTTTATGCTTTTTTTTATTTATATTATGCCAAGAACGAATATCAATATTAAAAATTAAAATTATTTAAGATATTATGAGTTAAAACGTTTTACATTGAAATTATTTCATGCGATTAAGATATTAAATAGACTTTCGTAGTTTTATTTAATTTATTGAGGCGCAGTGTGACAGCGTCCGACTGTAAACGCGATCGGTTGTGGATTCGATCCCCATTCGGGGGAGCGATTATATGTAAATTAATTTCACTTCCTCGCTCTGGTAAAAGACAAAGTGCGACGTTGAGTTCCACCATTCAACACGCAATGTCTCGAATTCGATGGAAAGCGAAGTACGGAGTGTGTTGACACTAGGTACTTTCTGTCTACCCTGCTGTGCGGGATAAAAGCGTGAAGTTAAAAAAATATAATATTAAATAACTATCTGTATCTTCGTACGCATGGATTTTGACATCTTTACTTTATAATAATTAAATAAAAACTAAATTAAGTTACGTCTTATTATAACAGCCATGTAACAGTGAAAGTCCCATTAAAATCCGTTTGACAAAAAAGGATATTCTGGTATATGTACGTACTTGTACATATGCGTTTAGTAAAGATCGTTTATTTTAGTATTATAAACAGACACTTCAAATTTTATTTTTATATATATATATAAATTGTGTTTACTCTAAATTTATTTACAAATTCATATTACGTGAAAATTTCGACAATCGATGTATTTAGTTTGTGTTGTTACTTGTTATGTTTGTAACTCTTGTTCAGACGATAAGTGGACATACAACATTCCTTTAATTTCATAATAAAAAGCCTGTAATTGCGATATATTTGTAATAATATAAAAGTGTATTATCAATGGGATTACGTACTGTTCTTTATCCAATTAAAAACTATAATGTAAAACATAAATCATAATCACCTGACCCATCGGCTGCACACTTCATGAGCTTGTCGAAATCATTCATGCATTCCGGACGGTCCATGATGTTGTCCATGTCCAAGTGGAAGCTGCAGGCGTCAATACAGGCAGCGGATACGTTCATCTGTTTTGAGAAATTTAAATGTAATTAAATATATATTTAAATATAATTAAATGATTTATCAAAATTACTTTCTATAAAACTATAAAATATGAATTCCTATATATCTTACAACAGACAGTCCAATTCTAAATTCTCATTTCTGAGTGTGATCTTATCTTGTTTAAATTAAAGTTACTTAAGTTATTTTAATAGTTTGCTATTTTTAAAGTATTATTCCACATTTAGGATTAGAAAACATTTTTGGATAAACGTATAAAATCTTGGTCGCAGTGAGATTCGAACCCGCGCCTCTTGAACGATTTCCGTGGGTTCGAATCCTCCTGCGTTCAAAATTTTTATACGTTTTTTCAAAAATGTCTTCTAATCCTAAGTGTGGAATAACACTTTAAAAATAGTAAATATTAAAATAAAATAGCAATCTCTCTTGTTAAACGATTATTTCTTAATAATCTTTAAGTAGTATAAATTTGTAAAAATCTCTCTACAGAGATACTAACAACATAAATAAGTTGTAACAAAACGTATAAGAATTTCGACGCAGCTGGTAGTAGAACGCATGGCTTAGCGGTCAGAGCGCTTGGACGGTATCCAAGAGGCGCGGGGTCGAATCCCGCTGCGTTCAAAATTTTTATACGTTTTTTCAAAGATGTTTTCTAATCCTAAGTGTGGAATAACACTTTAAAAATAGTAAATATTAATTGAAAGGTTCGTTATAGTGTAGATTTTAAAGTGAAATATAATGTAAGAGATATATATATATATATATATATATATATATATATTTATATTTATATATATTTATATATATATATATATATATATATATACATAAAAGAAAAATCAGTCATACGAATAAATTATAAGAAGCCTTGCAAAATCTAGGTACGTTCACTAACTAAACGTAATCGTGTATTAGCATCTCCACCTGGCAACATAATTTCAGAGTTGGAAAGTTCTGCGCAACGTCGTCAAAGTCTGAAGCCAGACTATTCCAGTTTTAATACAGTCGTGGAATTGTTGCGAAATTGAATTGGGGACAGTATGATTTACTTTGATAACTGAAGTTATTATATATTTATTTATATAATAATTATTCCAGGAAGCACTTAATGACAAGACACTCCATAGTCCACTTTCTATCGAATGCGGGATTGCGTGTTGAGTGGCGGAACTCAACGCCGCGTACCATTTGATCACAGATGAAATGGAAATAACTAAATATAATCATTACCCCAAGTGGAAAATAAATTATTAATAAGATCTTTGGCTTCTATAATATACATTCAACGATTACTGTAAAGTATTTCCAAAAAAAACTAATATAAACGTAAATGATCGAGCTCAAATAATTATATCTAAAATGTGTAAAAATCATGAAATAGAGATCTCTCTGTAAATAGAAGATTTACAGAGAGATCTCTATTACAGAGAGAGAGAGAGAATCTCTATTACAGTAGGTCAAATGCCAGCTAGACACATGCCACGTTACAAGTGTCATAGATGTGCGGGCATACATGACAAATCTCAATTGCATTTTGTGACATCGGCAGAGTGATTAGTGCCCAACAATCACGCTTGTTATACAATAAATTTAGAGCTGAACTTAACTAAACTGAACTCAATGTAAATATTAACTACAAAATTATTTCACATTAAAATTATACCCACAATTTTTTTGCTTCACGCTTATATCCCGCATAGCCGGGTAGACAGAAAGTACCTAGAGTCAAGACACTATGTACTCCGCTTTTCGCCGAATTCGAGACATTGCGTGTTCACGACAATCTTACCAGTGTGAGGAAGTGAAAATAATTTAAATATAATCACTCCCCCGATCGGGAGTCGAACCCACAACCGATCGCGTTTACAGTCAGTCAGTTATTTCTTCTTATTTATTTAATTATTTCTACTTTTAAAATCTCAAGTTTAAATATATAATGTAAAAGAAAACCGTACGTAATAAATATTGATATGTTAAGATTTACTTGAGCGAATTTCTATGAATTTCTCCAGTCAAAAAAATTTTAAATTCAAAGTAAACATACCTGAGTGCAGCATTCGGTGACGTTATGGTGTGGATTATTCGATCTCAAACGTACCGAGACCGGTCTCAGTGTCTTCCCGAAAGCGTTCTCCGCATGACAGAAGTAATCGCCCTCGTCGGCTTCCGTGATCTTCTTTATTATGAGACGCATTGTGTATTTCGTTTGTTCCTGTGAGATGAGGGTTGGATGATTAAATTAGATTTTTTTTTATTTATTTTTTATCCCGCATAGCAGGGTAGACAGAAAGTATCTAGTGTTAAAACACTCCGTACTTCGCTTTCCACCGAATTCGAGACATTATGTGTCGAGTGTCTTTTATCTGAGCAAGAAAGCGAAAATAATCTGAATATAATCGTTCCTCCAAGTGGGGATCAAACCCGCAACCGGTCGTGCTTACAGTCAGACGCTGTCCCACTGCGCCACGACCGGCCTCAAATTATAAAACATTTTTATTAATAAAACCCTTGTCTCAAATATTTTTATTGTATTGGTCTTCTTGGATACCTGTACAAAAGATAAACTGATGCCAGTAATGATTATTATAATAATCAACTAAAGTCTGTTTCTTTAATTAAATATTTTAAGGGGGTTTATATGTAAATATTTTAATACGTACCTTCCTAATCGAGTATCAACTGCATTTTATTTCATACATTAATACACATATAAGATTTATTTATTATTAAGATCAATACAATTATTAAGATCAATACAATATAAGATTTTTTTTCCAGCTTTACCCTTTTATCCCGCATAGCAGGGTAAACAGAAAGCACCTAGTGTCAAGACACTCCGTACTCCGCTTTCGAATTCTATACTAGATAGAATAATACTATACGTTTTTTAATAATACATTTTTAATATTAATTCTAAATTTCTCTAGCGGCAGATCTGACATTGTGGTGATTTACTTATATTAAATTCAAATGATTGCTATCAACAACATAAATTTCAAAGGCAAATAGTTAACTAATTAAGTGAAAGGGCGCCATGTTACTTAATCAATCAAAGTAAAAGTTTGCCAACATGGCGGCAAATCGATAACGATAAGCTTCACAACTTATATGGCAGGTTAAGTTTTGATTGACGTCAAAAGTTAACCTGTCAATTGGAATATAAGGAGGGTGAAACGGGTTCAAATCTTGTACGGAAAAATGTAATTTTGAGGTAAATAATTCTATATCGTTATTTGTATCCAAGGGGGAAATTATCTGCTTTGCTACGCAGACGAAAACAAGAAGTGCCCAAAGTCAACAAATTACGTGATAAGTGGCGAAACTCAACGCCGCGCTTAACCAACCCCGTGTAATAGAGTTATAAATAATTGATTATCTTGTAAAAAATACATTCAAAAGAATTTAATAGAATACAAAAACCAAACAAAATGTATACAATTAACTTCAAAGTTCTGAAGAGGCCGGAACAAAGGTATAGGTAAAATGGATCTGCGCCAATTAGTCATTTATTAGAATAGACCCTGACCTGAGACCACACTCAGTCTCAAGTAGAAATAACAATAACTTCAACGGTTCTTGAAAGCCCGCTCTGAACGACACTCGGTTCTTATTTATAATAAATTTAATGAGTGCTTTTGTTACACGTGTAAATGAGTGTGTTGGTGTTGAGTTTCTAGGCGTTGTGAATAACCAACATACTTAACTTAAGAGATATTATATATTTATAATTTTACAATTATCTGAACGGAATTATTTTTAACGCTAGGCAACATTTCATCTATAGGCAGGATACGTATTTAGGCAGACACAATCTAGTGTCAAGACATTGTGTTCCACCTTATGTTTAAAATTAAGACATTGTGTGTTGAGTTGTTAAATTCAATGGCGCGCTTTATTTTATCAGAGATGAAATATGAAATTATAAAAACATTCGAATCGAGAACCCACATTCCATCGCGTAAAAGGAGAGGTTCTGGCACTGGGAAACTATGGCCTTACGAAATAACCAAAAATAGTTTATATACTTATAAATAAAAAGAAATTTAAAATTATTTTAGTACGATTATGGATATCGTGATGCTATGGGACAGGATTTGAGCGCAAACACGATTGGCTTAGGGTTCAATTCTCGTTTGGGGGAAATCATTTTAATTAATGTTTCCGTCATCAAATCATTATATGTTATGAAATCATTATATTTAATAAGTAAGTAGCATACTGACTTTTCAAGCACAGGGCGAAAAGATTTATGACAAAATCAGCAATCTTCACTCAGAAATTGAACACGTAACCTTCTATCTTATACTTGAATAAGCACACCACTAAACCATAAGTATGTACAATGTAAGAGCTTTTAAAAATTTCAAAGTTTTAGGGCTTCCAATAAATATAACGCTCAATATTGATGTAGGCGTGATATATGAAGGCCATTTGTTATTTTAATATCAATTTATCCCGTACTAGAGCTTTTTCGAAGATTTTTTTACTTGCTCTCTAAATAATGTAACAGTAAATGCGTATTTTATATATATATATATATATATATATATATATATATATATATATATATATATATATATCTGTACATGTGAGTAAAAATGTATGGATTTTTTATATTACTTTGCCTTTTGCTCATTAAAACATGTTAAGGCCTAAATTTATTTCTCCCTAATCCGGTTACTAAGGAAATGGATGATATAGCTTAATTTTTTCCTGCGTGATACTGAGGAAGATCTTAGTGTCAAGTTATTAGCAATTCGTAGTGAATGGCGAAACCCAATACCACCTTTTCTCCATATTGAGAAAATTAAAATAACCCTCCATTGGAAACGAATTCAAAACCGAGTATAGACGATGTCTCACCGCACGAAGTATATATTTATAGTCAATTTTTTAGTCAATTTTTTAGTTCCCTGAAATGGGAATTGAACCCACAATCGATCACGTTTAGCCAGACGCCGTCCCACTGAGCCACGACCGGTCTTAGCGAACCTGCTATATCTCCAATTTAGTTAACAAATCACATTACCACTGAACATTAATGATGAATATATTATTTTAGAATATATATCTGCGATGCGATAGCTTCATTAATGTATAAAACAATTTTCAACTTATATTTATTTATCGCTGGCAAGCAAAATTTCGCTCACTAATGACAAAAACCACAATCGTTGTCTATCGAGACTGCGATATGATTAATGGTATTTCTTGTACCAATAATTGAAATATAATCCTATAATACTCTTATGTTTTCTATTTGTATTGTAATGTTAAGGAAGTGTTTGAAGATGTGTTGTAATTGGCGTGGGATGGGGGTTCGATTACAAGATGGGGTAATTTACTGCTTTATTTAATAATTATTTGTTTTAGTACACAAAGCTCTGAAGCAAGCTTGTAACATAAAACACGTTATGTTTGTGGCCAAAGCACGATAATCTGTTCATTTTGCCCTTTTTTCAAAAAAACCCTTTTTTTTATTTTTATAAGCTTTTCACTGGTTATGTATTGCAATTAAGTTAAAATATTTTTTGTTGGATATTTTTTTCCTTATAGCTGGATTTTATATATTTTTCATGTATTGTCATAGACAACCTATTGTTTTTGTCAAAATACTATTCTCTTCACTTTTTACCCGAAATCAAGATAGTGCGTATTCAGCGGAACTCCACGCCGCACTTTATCTTACCAGAGAAGAGAAATAAAAAGAATACGAAGTTAAACATCGTTTAAAATTTACATTATTGCAAGAGTAGAAATCGCATCTTTGGTAATAAATAAAAACATAATATATTCAATAACATCTGATGTATATAATTTTTTTCTAGCTTCATGCTTTTATCCCGCATAGCAGGGTAGACAACAAGTACATAGTATCAAGACAGTCAGTTCTCCATTTTATACCGAATTCAAGACATTGCGTGTTGAGCGGAGGAACTCGATTCACTTTGTCTTACTAGAGTGAGGAAATCAAAATAATTTTAAATATAATCATTGCTTTGAGTAAAATCGAACCCACAACCGGTCCCACTGCACCACGACTGGTCTTCGATGTACATTTTCTGTACATCAATACGTACAAATTTGCTGTATTGCAAAAATGTCGCTAAAAGCGGTGTACGTACGTCATTCTATGTAAGAATGCCGCGAGCATCTTTACTGTTATTTCCCGAAGTATCTTGTTGAAAATTTGATATATATTCCAGTGTGTTGTTTTCTAACCTAGAAGTTGTATAGAAGACGGAGAACAAAGTAAAACTTTGCCATTTATTTACAAAATAAATTTCAATTTTTGTGAGAGGTTATAATCGATATATAAAATCTGAAGCCGCAAGTTATATAAGGGCTAAGTTACCGCAGTGGGACAGCGTCTTAATGTAAACGTGATCGGTTGTATTTATATGGAGTTAAACCGCCTAATACAATATTAATAAAGATATTCTATCCGCCATTTTGTTGCGGCGGCCATTTTAGGTTCACAACAATTATGGCTATACGTAACTCTATTGTCACCAGGACTGAAGTCGTAATCCAAATTTCAGCTCAATCGGAGACAGAAAATTGGGTCAAATTGAGCTTGCAACATTTCAGACACACCAACTAACTAACAGGGCAAGTTAAATAAAAGCCTGTATAAGTATAAAAATAATAAAAAAAATACTTTTTTTTACTTAATCGGACCTAATATGTTAAAATAACGAATATTATTCATACCAATAAAATAATAAACATTCTTTATTGCGCTGATTCTATCTATATTGCGCGTTATAACAATCAATATGAAATTAGCAATGTCGTTGGCAAAGGTGAAGGTTTTCTCTAGAACAAATCTCTTGCAGTCAAACCAGTAATAAGAGTGAGAGAGCGAGAGAGAGAGCGAAAGAGAGAGAGCGAGAAAGTGAGAGCGAGAGAGTGAGAACGAGAGAGTGAGAGCGAGAGAGTGAGAGACAGAGAGATTGAGAGAGAGTGAGAGAGAGGGGGAGAGTGAGAGAGAGGGGAGAGTGAGAGAGAGGGGGGAGCGTGAGAGAGCGAGAAAGCGAGAGAATGAGAGAGCAAGAGAGAGGGAGAGCGAGAGAGTGAGAGCGAGAGAGTGAGAGAGAGAGCGAGAGAATGAGAGAGCGAGAGAATGAGAGAGCGAGAGAGAGAGAGAGAGCGTATAATTTTTGTCAATAACTGAATATGCAAGAATAAATAATTTAATTACATAAAAAACATCTCATAAGCTCTTTGATTTGATTCGAGGAAACTATTTTAAACGGATCAATCGTGTATATTTTATTATTCGAAAACTCAATATTTATTGGTAGACCATTTATATATTTTTTTTACTTTTTTTTAGCTTCACGCTTTCATCCTGCGAGGCAGTGTAGGTAGATAGTACCTAGTGTCAAGACAAGACTCCGTTCATTGCTTACCGTCGAATTTTCGAATACCAAAATTTACGTGATTAATCCGTTAATAACAATTTCACTTATAATATAAAAAAAATATTATATAAACATTTATGTTCATAATATTTTTTTTTAATTTATAATTTATATATTAAAATAACTCTTACCTCAGGATCAGCAAGTAATTGGATGGTGTAATTTGGTCCGTCTATAACCGGTGTCCTTCCATTGGGATCTCTCCAGAACGCGATGTTCGGTTTGGGCAGCGCTTCCACTCTGCATTCTAAGATGACTGAGTCACCTGCCGCCGCCATTGTGATGCCAGATGCTTGAATTGTTGGTATATCTAAGAAATTATAACTATATGTTATATATATATATATATATATATATATATATATATATATATATATAAATATTAAACATGTTTATATTAATTGAATTTTTCGGTATAGTAACACAAAGTTCAGTGTTTAATCTCGCCATTCAAAACGCAATGTCTCGATTTCGAACATAAAGTAGAGAACTGAGTGACTTGACATTGGGTTGTTTCTAACTGCCCTGCTTATTTGTATAAATATATTTGATGTACATTTGTCACGAATTGCACTGTACAGGGTGTGTTCAAAACAGTTACTTAGTTAGCTAGTTAGTTCTTTTGCCTCTCGCACTATATTACCTTCGACCGAAACAAGATTAAAAAGCCTTATCACTAGGCTTAAATTAAAACTTAAATAAATTATATAATTTTTTTATATAATATTTTAAAATGATCAGCGTAACTATTCTAAGCGCGAAGTAAAATATAAAACTTTGAATCTCACCCACGAGTGCATTATAATTCTATCCGTTCACTCGAAAAATTCTTCGTCTAAAATTTTGCTGCGAGTTTCATATCGAAACTTTATCCGATAAATTAAAGTATGGCGGCGTCTGGTTACGCGACATACGAGATAAGATCTTAGATTTAAAGGAGTTACGTTATCTACTAGATTGAAATTTATCTGAATCATAAGACATTCCAATGAATGAAATGAATGAAATGAAATGAAAATTCCAATGATGCCAACTAACAAATCACAGTGGCCATATTGTCTTTACCAAAACGTCACTAACACCCAATAACATTTTGAGCTCGTTAAAGCAGATTCACACTATCAGTGTAGACAAAGTTTCGGCGTAGTATCGTTATAAGTATTTTTTCATACATCCATTGAACGTGTCCCTGCCAGTGTCAGTAAGTTCTAAGTGATTTAAATATTTTTTTAGCAAAACAATATACCTATCATAATACATACAAATGTAGTCAGACAACAGACGTGGTCGTAAGTTACGTTTAGTTCGGCGTTGAGTTCCGCTCAGGGTTCACTTACAATAATAATATGCTATAAACAAACAAACAGACAAACAAACGAAAATCGTAAGAAATCTTATTTTGCTATATTTAGCGTGTGTATTTAGTATAAAGAGGTTAATTCAATATTACAAACAGAACAGACATTCCAATTTTATTTATTTATATATAATATTGCAGATTTGCGACTTTAGTATATAAACCGACTTCAGAAATGAAGGCTTTGAGTTTACTTCTATGTGTTTACTTTTTAGTGTACTTTAGAGGCCGGTTAGAGACCAATGAAAGAATGGAAGACGAAGGCGGAAATAGTCAACAGAGTATCTTGACACTACGTTGTCTTTCACTATCCTGCTGTACGAGATAAAGATGAAAATGTTCGATTTAATTTTTACAATTGCAATTCGCTTATACTTCACTTTCTACTGAATTCGAGATATTGCGTGTTAAGTGGTGGAACTCAAAGCCCCATTTTGTCTTTTTACCAGAGCGAGAAAGTGAAAATAATTTAAATATAATCTCTCCCCCGAGTGGAATCGAACCCACAACCGATTGCGTTTACAATCAGGCACTGTCCTGTTCAATCTAATCAATTTTAAATAATAACTGTTTAAGCCAACTAAAAGAAAATCATAATAAATTAAATACTTAAAATATATTGAGGCGTAACCGGCCGTCATTGGTTATGGGTTCAATGACCACTCAGGGGTATATATAAACTAATGTCATTTCCTCGCTCTAGTAAAACGGAGTAGAAATGCCGTGTCAGAACCTACCACTACAATAAGCATTATCTCAAATTCAAGCAAGCTCAGAACGGAGTACCTTGACACTAGATTCTCTATGACTTCCCTGTTAAGCGGCAAAAAGCATAAATTCCCTTTTATTATAATACTAGATTTCTAAATCATAGTTTATATTACTCTAATGACCTATGTAACTGCAGTTTCGTCCGTAGAATCGTATAAATTTAAGTTCTCTTTAATAGATAACATATTTTAGATGATATGAATTGCGTATATTTTGGCATTTGAAAATACATTTTTGAAAATCTGTTCTCGAAATACGCGATTAATCCGTTTAAAATATTTTCATTTTTTTTTAGGTTCACGCTATTGACCCGCATAGCAGGATAGACAGAAAGTACTTAGTTTTAAAACACTCCGTACTTCACCTTCCATCGAATTCGAGACATTGCGTGTTGAGTGGTGGTGCTCAACGCCGCACTTTGTCATTTACCAGAGCGAGAAAGTGAAAATATTTTAAATATAATCACCCCCCTCGAGTGGAAATCGAACTCACAACCGATCGCATTTACAGTCAGAAGCGTCCCACTGCGCCACGACCGGCTTCTTAGTAAAGATGCCAAAATCAAAGAGCGTAGTAGATAAACTATTGTGGGTGCGACTGTAAGCGTATAATTACAAAAATGCTACCTAACATATCAACACAGACCATATCAAGTGGGCTTATACAGTATTCTCTCAAGCTTTATAACTTAGAGCACTTTGTAAGCAATTAAATGAGTGATGGAATGAGCTAAATGTAAATTATAATTTACGTGAAAAGGCAAACGTTGCTTAGACAATTGTAGATTAACAACGAAAACAATAGGAAGGAATTTTCATTTGAATAACACGCGTCAGATGGACTTCTTTTGTTCTGAATGTTTTAGTAACTTCGTGTCTTTAGCTTCACGCTTTCATCCCGCATAGTATGGTAGACGGGAAGTATATAGTGTCAAGACACTCCATACGCTGCTTTCGAGCCTTTGCGTGTTGAATAGCGGAACTCAACATCGCGCTTTGTCTTACCAGAGCGAGAATATTGATATAATTTAAATATAATTATTAGCACGAGAAGAATTCGAATTCATAACCGAGCGCGTTTATAGTCAGATGCTGTTCCACTGTGCCACGACCAGCCTCCGCTTTTCCTTTCCAAGTTGGCATAAACAAGTATTATAGTTCAAAAGTTTATTCTCTCCATGTGAGTAGAAACAGCCAGTACGGTGGCGTAGATCAACGCCGCATATTGTCTATCCTCTCATATTAGGGATACTATCGGGATACTATCCCGTAGCTCAGCAACTTTTACAAATATTTATAAATAGTTCCATATACTGAATGTGAGCTAAATAAAATGAGAATTTCATGCCGGTCGTGGCGCAGTGGGACAGTGTCTGACTGTAAACGCGATTGGTTGTGGGTTCGATCCCCACTCGGGGGAGTGATTATATTTGAAATATTGTCACTTCCTCGCTCTGGTAAAATAGGCAAAGTGCGGCGTTGAGTTCCGCCACGCAAAATGCAATATTTCGAATTTCGGCGGACATTGGACTATGTAGTGTCTTGACACTAGGTACTTTCTGTCTACACTTCTATAAAAACTGAAGATAAAAAAATAATAAAAAAAAAGTAACAATAATATATATATAAATTACTGGCGTCATCGCACAGGCCGCTGTGGAGTATTTGATTATAAACCACAATAGTTGCACGCTCGATTTCCACTCAGCGTAATTACCATATTCGAATTATATTCATTTTCTTGCAAAGACAAAACGCGTGGTTTAGTTCAGCTACGCGACATGTAATGTATCAAAACATAACGCGTAAAACGGCCTGTCTTGACGCTGGGTTCTATCTGCGTACGCTATTAAGCGGTAAATAGTGTTTACTTTACTTTATTTTTTTATAACTTCACGCCTTCATCCCATAGTAGCATAGTAGGGTAGACAGAAAGCACCTAGTGGCAAGACACTTCGTACTCTGCTATCTGCCAAATTCTAGACAGACTGAGTGGTGGAACTCAACGCCGCGCTTTGTCCTACTATAGCAAAGAAATTCCCAATAATTAAGATTTACATTCATATAAATATATACTTACGTGAAATATTAATTTTCCTAGAGGCTTGCATTGGTGTACCGTAGCCATTATCAGCGTAGCAGGATATCAGATCCATGTCCCGTGTTACGTTGTGGACTACAGTGACCATGTGTCGGGTGACTTCCTGACGCACGAGACGACCTGCGAATGAAAAAATATACTGTAATTAATTACTGAAATTATTATAATTACTACTTACTTACTATCCTATATATATATATATATATATATATATATATATATATATATATATATATATATATATATTAGCTTCACGCTTTTATGCCGCGTAGCAGGGTAGGAAGAAAGTACCTAGTGTCAAGACACTCCGTACTTCGCTTTCCACCGAAGTCGAGACATTACGTGTTGAGTGGTGGAACTCAACGCCAGGAGAGCGAAGGAGTGAAAATAATTTATATATAATCCTAAATGGGGAACGAACCCACAACCGATCGCGTTACAGTCAGACGCTGTCCCACTACGCCACGACCGGCCTCATATATATATTATAAACGTTAAATTTTACGTATGAAAGAAAGACTTTTACTAAAGACTCGGTCGTAAGTCAAAAATATTTTTTCTAATAACAAAATATTGGCCAGTTGTAGCACTGTGGGACAGTGTTTGACTGTAAACGATCGATTGTGGGTTCGATGACACTCGTGGGAATGATTATATTTAAATAATTTTCCTTTTAGCTTTGGTAGGACAAAGGGTTGATTTTCTTCACTTAACACGTAATGTTCCGATTTTGGCGGAAAGCGGAATGCGGAGTGTCTTAACACTAGGTAGTTTCTAACTATACTTCTATCAAAAAAAAAATATACGCGATCAATCCGCTGAAAATGTTTTATTTGAAATCTGTAAAAATTGATAAAATCATGGATATTATTTGATTTTCGTTACCCAGATAGTAATTTTGAAGAATCAACGTTTGTCTAGAGACAACAATGTATGAAACATTTTGATGTTATTTACATTTTTAAATTCAACAAGCATATTTTTATATAAACATACAAGAAATATGAACGATTTAATGTGTGATTTATAGATTTTTGAAAAAACGTATAAAAATTTGAACGCAGCGGAATTCGAACCAGCGCCTCTTGGTTGACGCTAACAACATAGTTGTAATAAACGTATAGGAATTTCGACGCAGCTGGTAGTAGAACGTATGGCTTAGCGGTCAGAGCGCTTGGACGGCATCCTGTCCGAATTCCGCTGCGTTCAAATTTTTATACGTTTTTTAAAAAATGTTTTCTATTCCTAAGTGTGGAATAACACTTTAAAAATAGTAGATTTTATGTATATATTTTTTTATATTTTCAAAGCAATAGTTTTGTGACAGAGTCGTTTCGAAACAAACAAAACATATTTAAGCGTTAACTACAGTTTAGGCCACATGTGACCTGAGTAGATATCGATTTATGATAAAATATTCAATGTAGAGTATTTTTTCCATTTACATCACCTGGCAGATCCATTCCAGTGACGCTTTCAATGTATATGCAACATCTGTTTTGATTTATTTAGAAAATACATTTATATTTCAACTATTTTCTTCTAAAGGAGCGTGTATTTGTTTTGGGTTTGTTTGTATTGATCATACAATTTGTATGATTTTGGAATTTTATAAAGGAAGCTGGGCTTTTGTTAATAGCTATATTCTTTTGAAGGTAGATGTAAAAGTTACATCAAAAATGGCTTAGCTGTTCCGATATGTGTTCAGAATAAGCGGGAATACGTTTTTGTTTGATAACAAATAACTTATAAGTAAATATTTAGATAAACATAATTCAAACAGTAAGTTAAACTTGAAAGAAATAAATTCTATAGATATGACTTATATTAATAAAATAATTATTTTTCAACAGAATTGATACTTATTTTTGCTACACATCCGGTTTCGTCCGCGTAGTGTATAAAGTACCTTAGTACTTGTTTTTTATCGTTATATTATGACACATATACCATCTTTGAGTTACATTTAGATAGCAGACGCAAATATAGCTCTCAGAGGAAAGATATTTTGCTGACTTAATTGATATGTATCGTTATTTTATTATATCAATTAAAAATGTGGCGTTTATATTATTCTAAAGGATAAACTATAATAATCTAAAGTTTCAACAAAATCCGTTCATTAACTTTTTCGTGAAAGAATAACAGAACACATACACATGTATATATATATATATATATTTATATATATATATATATTTATATATATATATATATATATATATATATATATATCTACATGTACAAATTTTGTAACAAATTAATCGAGAGGGTGATCAAAATATTGTTTTCGTAACATATTATTATTATATTGATAAAGAGAAATATATGTAAATCTAAAAATGGTACTTTATCGCTCTTTTTTCCCAAAAACCTTGCAAAATTGCAAGAAATTTTATGCTAACAAATTTATCTTGTTAACCAACACTGTATTAACATAACGTTATCCAAGCAGGGGTAGATTATAACAGTTCATATATATTACAAACTCAGTTCACTAAGGTGTCTAGGGTACGTTGCTAAGGGCAACAGGCGGCTATTGGATTAATACCCAATGAATAGTAAATAGTGGTACATCTGTATTGCAAATATGTTTTCTATCAATTTAGAGGCAGGTCGCGGCCCAATGGGACAGCATCTGGCTGTAAATACGATCGGGTGTGGGTTCGAGTTGCGCTCGAGGGAGTGATTATATTTAAATAATTTTCATTTCCTCGGTCCAACGTGTTTTGACACTAGGCACTTCCAATATTCCCTGTTATGAGGGATACAAGCGTGAAGCTTAATAAAAGAAAATTTGATTGAATATAATGAGTGTATGAAAGTGGCTTTTTAAATTGTAAAAGATATGATTAGTTAAAATATTATGAATATTTTTACAATTATAATATTTACTATTTTTAAAGTGTTATTCCACACTTAGGATTAGAAAACATCTTTGAAAAAACGTATAAAAATGGCTTAGCGGTCAGAGCGCTTGGACGGTATCCAAGAGGTGCGGGTTCGAATCCCGCTGCGTTCAAAATTTTTATAAGTTTTTTCAAAGATGTTTTTTACAATTAATTTAATCCTTTCACCGTTTCAACAGAAAGTAAACATAACTTTCATCTGATAAGATGACTTGACAGGAGTAGTATTCCGTGGCCGGAAGTAGTAGCGCAGTGAGGCAGCGACTGATTGTAAACGAGATTGGTAGTGGGCTCGCTTCCTACTCGAGGGAATGAGATTATACATATAATATCTTCATTTCTTCGCTCTGGTAAGACAAAGCGCAGGATTTAGTTCCACACCTCAACACATCCTGTCTCTAATTCGGCGAAAAGCGGAGTACGTAGAGTTTTAACACTAACTACTTCCTGTATACCCTTTTATTTATATTACAAAACTATATTTAAATCAATACCTCGCTATCATACTCTAAAAACATGCATTTGTGTTCAAAACGTCATGTAACCGATCAACGATTTTCAAGTGTCAATTATAATGTTGACAGCCAATTGACTTTTGATTTTATTAGGGCGAAGTGATAAAGTGCTTTAGAGGCGGACACGAGGCCTACTGTATGTTGAGTTTTATTTTTGTACGTGGTATTTTTTTTGTCGTCCATTGTAAACAAGTTTTTTAAATAGCTCTTTGTGGCACAGTGGAACACTGTTTGTCTGTAAATGCGATTGGTGTATGTATTCGATTCCTGCTGGGGATGTATGATTGTAATGAAGAGGTATTAATAATTAATAATAAAATAAAGAATGGCGACATTCAAGCTGCAATGTTTTCGAGCGGGAAGCAGTAAAATCGATTTCGAGCGGGAAGCAGTAAAATCGACTATGAAGATATTTAAAACGCTTTGCACATCACGCTTTTGTTCCTACACCATAACAGGGTAGGCAGGAAGTAGCTAGTGTCATGAACGTATGTCACTTTCCACCGAATTCGAGACATTGCGTGTTGAGTGGTGGAACTCAACGCCGCATTTTGTATTACCAGACCGAGGAAGAGAAAATAATTTTAAATATAATCCCTCCCTCTAGTAGGAATCAAACTCACACCGATCGCGTTTACAGACAGACTCTATCCCACTGCGCCACGACCCGCCACGAATAAAAAAATACTTAATAAAATATACGTAATAAAATAATCGAGCTTTTAATATCTAATGTAAAATACATTAGATTAATGTAAAATACATGAAGACGCATTTATGTCTAAACTATAATAAAAACAGTACAGGAGCCTCGATTGATAAATTACCTAGTTAAAAAAAATAAGAAATTCGAGTCGACAACATATATCCGTAAAGTTCTAATTGTAGAGTATTCTATTATCTGCTGATAAGCCATATTATGATAGCACTCGCCATATTTTCTTTAACAAAACTTCACTGTCACCTAATACCATCTTGAGTACGTTAAAGCTGATTCACACTATCAGTAAAATGAAATTTCTGCCCAGTATCGTGATAATTATTCTTTCATACATTATTGAGCGTATCAGGTATAAGTGTCTATAATGGCACAGCGCTTTCAGTGATTTAGATAATTTAAGCAAAACAAAATATTTATCTATTGAAATATAATAATTTTTTTTGCACCTACACTATTATCCCACATGACAAGGTTGGCTGGTAGAAAATACTAGTGTTAAGCCATCGCCATTTGCGCATATGTATGAAATGGTGCAATAAAGAATATATATATATATATATATATATTTATATATATATATATATATATATATATATATATATATATATATATATATATATATATATATATATAGCTGCGAGCAGACCGCTAGTATATTTAAATGATCTTACCAGATATATACAGTGAGATAGTTGGCATCGGTGTTCCCATTGCGATGCAAAGTATTGTCATACTTGATCCTTCTACGACCAGGTTCACAGGATTTATTGTCGGTGGCTGTAGGAAAAATGGATGTTTAAAGTATATAGAAATTGATAGTAAGGTGAAGTAAAATATTTAAACATTGCTGATAGGCGTAGCTCAACGCCGTGAGTTGTCTTGACAGATTGAATCAATTTTATATAATAATTCTGTTGATTGGGGGAGATTAAACTATTTAATATTTATTGATTTTAAAAATATGTAATAGGCAAAGGCAGTCGCGTGTTCAAATTTTGTTATACATAATGTTTATATATTGTGTTTTTTACGAAAACAATTAAAATATATTTAGTTTTATATTTATTTAAGTATTTGAAACTATTTCTAAGCTTTTTGACTGACACTGTACCGGAATGACGGAATACTGTCAACTGGAAACCGTATTGATTTCTAAAATATGTATTCTAATTCAAAAATATACGCGATTAATCCAGTTAAAACAGTTTAACTTAACATATATGACTATGACTATGAATAATTTAAATAGAATCACTCGCCCAAGTGGGAATCGAACCTACAACCGATTGCGTTTTCAGTCTTAAGCTGTCACACTGCGCCATGACCGAACACATTATATTTATATCAACATATTTATATACTATTATATTTATATTTATATTAACTTATTCCAATCCATTTCTTGTTTGTCACTAACAGGCTTGGATCTAATTAGAGGCTTGTCTTAACGAAATATTAAGGTCCGCCATTTTGTTCTTTATATATGTAAGTCAATGTTTCTGTTGATGTTCTTGCTTAATAGAGTATTGTACGCGTTAATTACTAGAGAGGCTAAGTGTTGGTGTTTTTGGGTTATTTCCTATATTATAGATAGGAAATTTATCTTGAAAACCGTACCGTAGTCGGTCGTGGCACAGTGTGACAACGTCTAACTGTGACCGATTCTGGGTTCAATTTCCACTTAGGGGAATGATTATATTTAATTCTATTTTCATTTCCTCTGTCTGGTAAGGCTCTGGTTACACAATATCTCTAATCAGGCAGAAAGCGAAGTACGGAGCGTCTTGCCGAATAAAAGCTTAAATCTAATAAAAAAATATTTAGGCGAAGCGGGATTCAAACCCGCGCTTCTTAGAATTCATCCAAGCGCTGTGATAACCGTATGAGAAACACCGGGTGTAGAATATATGGCTTACCAGAGCCTTTTTTTGTCCTAAGTGTGTTATAACACTTTAAAAATAATAAAACATTTATACAATTGTCCCTTTACAATAGATTTTATATTTAAATCGTATAAGAAGGGATTTACTCATAAATTTCCTGCGAGGTTGTGAGGATGTTGACCGTCTGGACGTTGTAAATTTAATAATACATTTTTTTATATTTTTTTGTACCCCCATGTATATGGGTTTAGTAGGGAATTTAATATTAAGATAGTCTTTTCTACCGTTACCGCCTAGGGGCAATATATAGAGTTGAGTAGCTTAGGGAAATGGAATAATGAAAATAAAATACATTTATTCTTGATTCTGGGTTCAATTCCAACGTGAGAGAATGATTATATTTAATTTTTTCAATTTTTTTATTTTAAAAAGACGCAACGCGGCGTTAAGTTTCGCAACTCAACACGCAATGTCGTGATTTCCGTGAGAACCAAGTATCTTGACACTAGATTCTCTTTAACTACCTTACTAAACGTGAAGAAAGGTGACGCTTAAAAGAATAAAAAATATAAGCACAAAGTTCTACTTTACCTCAACAAACGCTGGATAAGCTGGATCAGTCCACGCCAGTAGCGTCTCCGAAGGTAGGGAGTCTCCAGCATCAGTGTGAGCTCTGACCCACGCCACATACTGCGTGTTAGGAGTTAGTTTCTCAAGAGTGTGACCAGACACTGAAGTCGTTATCTTTGTGATGTTACTCTGATTGCTCTGGCTTGGCACTTTGTAGTACAACCTGTTGAAATATAACAATAATTAGAAGGAAAATTGATATAAGTGGTGTTTGTTTTAAAATAGGCAATGGCAAGTTTATTTGTAATTGAAGTTAAATTTTATTAATTTTAATATACATAATGAGATGTTTGATTTTCGCGATTTTTACGCTTTAGAAACGAAGCCTTTTTTATACGGATTAATGGCGTATATTTTGGTATTCGAAAATATATTTTTGGAAATACTACGTTTCGTACAATAGGTATTGAGGCCTCTTGGAAACCGTGAATAAACGCGTTCATGCGATTGACCTCTTCATATTAAACGTTTTCTACGTTACATCTATTATATCATAACCTATTATACGCCTATTATACATATCATAGGTAAAGGCAAGGTAAAAGAATTTAATTCCTGCAAATCGTCCTTATACTCAGAACATACGGTATCAATATTATCGATTAAACCAATAAGCAGCGGAACAGAATTTTCGATTAACGCGAGTTTATCATAGCGAGTATCAGTGGACATATCGATTACCGTGCCATTCAATTTGAAGCAAATTGAGTAAGGCGTAAGGAGGTTTTGAAATTTGGTCCTCTTTAGTCCGATAGATAGCTACTTTGTTAAGTTCATCGTGGATATATGGTTCTAGTTGTATTCGCTATTTTTTTTAGCTTCACGCTTTTTATCCCACATAGTAGGGTAGACAGAAAGTACCTAGCGTCAAGACAACCCGTACTCCACTTTCCACCGAATTCGAGACATTGCGTGATGAGTGGTGTAACTCAACGTCGCACTTTGTCTTACCAGAGCGAGAAAGTGAAAATAATTTAAATTTAACCACTCCCCGAGTGTGAATCGAACCCACAACCGATCATGTTTATACATATATATATATATATTCATACTCCTTTGAATTCATAAAATGATTTTCATATTAATGAGTTTAAAATTTCTTTCTTAACATATTTATATAATTATATTAATAATTCGAAATAAAAAATCTGGTGAATCAACACTCTGCTCTTTACATTAAGTTTGTTTTAAAAAATTGCTTGTTGGGTGACGGCACTCTAACACTGTTTCAGATTTTTTACGAATTTGAATACAAAAACTATCGCAGTCGATCCGGTTCACATTAACCATTTCACGTAAATGGACTTAATCAAAACTTTGCTTATCACGTGGCTCATGAAGATGGTTACTGTTATCGGCTTTACGTGCGAATAACAAACTTTAAATTTGATTGTTTAAGTAATATTGCTTTGCGATTTCAGATTACGATCACTTCAATTTTATTTGATTGGCAAGATCTATTGAATGGGGGACTATATGACATTCTGTTCTCCTATTTAAAGTATATATATATATATATATATATATATATATATATATATATATATATATATATATATATGTATGTATGCAGCTTCACGCTTTATCAATATATATTGAATGTATTCAAAGAGAATATAGAAAAAGAAACGCTTTTTGTTATAATTTGATCGAAGTGGCATTCGATACCCCACCTCTTGGAAACTGTGCAAGAAGCTGCGTTTTTATACGTTTTTTTTTAATGTTTTCTAATCCTAAGAGTGGAATAAGACTTTAAAGCAGTAAAGTAATTTTAAATATAATCCTACTCCCGAGTGGGAATCGAATTCATAACTAATCGTGCTTACTGTCTTACTGCGTTACGCATCCTGTTATTAAATATTAAGTATAGTAGGAACTATTTTTGTTATTATTGACCTCTACATATTAAACGTTTTCTACGTTACATCTATTATATCATAACCTATTATACGCCTATTATACATATCATAGGTAAAGGCAAGGTAAAAGAATTTAATTCCTGCAAATCGTCCTTATACTCAGAACATACGGTATCAATATTATCGATTAAACCAATAAGCAGCGGAACAGAATTTTCGATTAACGCGAGTTTATCATAGCGAGTATCAGTGGACATATCGATTACCGTGCCATTCAATTTGAAGCAAATTGAGTAAGGCGTAAAGAGGTTTTGAAATTTGGTCCTCTTTAGTCCGATAGATACCTACTTTGTTAAGTTCATCGTGGATATATGGTTCTAGTTGTATTCGCTATTTTTTTTAGCTTCACGCTTTTTATCCCACATACCCTACCCCTACCCTACGTAGACAGAAAGTACCTAGCGTCAAGACATTCCGTACTCCGCTTTCCACCGAATTCGAGACATTGCGTGATGAGTGGTACTCCTTTGAAATCATAAAAGGATTTTCATATTAATGTGTTTAAAATTTCTTTCTTAACATATATAATTATATTAATATTTCGAAATAAAAAAAACTGGTGAATCAACACTCTGCTCTCTACATTAAGTTTGTTTTAAAAAATTGCTTGTTGGGTGACGACACTCTAACAATGTTTCAGATTTTTTACGAATTTGAATACAAAACTATACAGTCGATCCGGTTCACATTAACTATTTCACGTAAATGGACTTAATCAAAACTTTGCTTATCACGTGGCTCATGAAGATGGTTACTGTTATCGGCTTTACGTGCGAATAACAAACTTTAAATTTGATTGTTTAAGTAATATTGCTTTGTGATTTCAGATTACGATCACTTCAATTTTTTTTTGATTGGCTAGATCTATTGAATGGGGGACTATATGACATTCTGTTCTCCTTTTTAATATATATATATATATATATATATATATATATATAAATGCAGGTTCACGCTTTATCAATATATATTGAATGTATTCAAAGAGAATATAGAAAAAGAAACGCTTTATGTTATAATTTGAGACATTGCATAAGTGGCACACTTAAACGCCGCCCTTTGCCGAACCGGAAATTAAAATAATTTTAAATATGTTTTTTTTTCACAAAACGTATAAAAATTTGATCGAAGTGGCATTCGATACCGCACCTCTAGTAAACTGTACAAGAGGCTGCGTTTTTATAAGTTTTTTTTAAACGTTTTCTAATCCTAAGTGTGGCATAAGACTTTAAAGCAGTAAAGTAATTTTAAATATAATCCTACTCCCGAGTGGGAATCGAATACATAACTAATCGTGCATACAGTCAGACACTGTCTTACTGCGTTACGCATCCTGTTATTAAATATTAAGTATTGTAGGAACTATTTTTGTTCTTATTATTTGAAAAATTCTGTTTTTCACATTACAGTAACTTTTCTTTTGAATAGGAACGAAAATTAAAACCGTTATTATATTATATTGGAACCTCTGGCTGTAAGCCTAAAGGATAGCTCAATTTTCTCTTGTAAAAATTATTATATTTATTTGGTCAGATCAGACAAATTGCGGTGTTGAGGTCCGCAACACGATAGGTTATATGTGTAATTCGGAAACAAAGTGGATTACGAAGTGTCTTGACACTAGGTGCTCACTGCCTACTTTACTAAGAAGAATATAACAGGTAGCTCAAATTGAATATAGCAAAATAAATTGAATAAAGTCAGTAATACTTACGTATAGGAAACCTTTTCGTCAGGCAAGGAGAACTGTGGCGGTTGCCAGCTGAGAGCCAGCCAAGTGGCAGAGTGAGACGACACTGACAGTGAGTGCGGGGGAGACGGTATGCCTGTCACCTCTTTGTTTTCTGTATCTGTTATAAAAACAAATGAAGAATTAAGTAATATTTTTTTGTTTTAAAATGTATTTATTTAGTATTATTTTTTTTAGTTTCACGCTTTATCCCGCTAAAGAAAACTGAGTGTAAAGACACTTTATATTTTGCTTGCTACCGAATTCGAGACTGCGGATTGAGTGGCGGAACTCAACTCCGCACCTTGTCTTACCAGAGCGAGGAAGTGAAAAAAATTTAAATATAATTCACTTCCCCGAGTGGAAATCGAACACACAACCGTGGTTACAGTCACGCTGTCGCTGACGCTCTATTTATATTTTGTTAGCTATATTTGCAGCGAATAGAGTGTCAAGACTCTCGAAGTTCTCTCTGATCTCCCCGCCACGTGGGATAGAGCGTGAAGCTGCTATATTATCTTTTATACCAACCTCCAGTTATATTAAGAAGCAGCATGCTGGATGGCAGAGAGGTGCCCTTATCGTTGACAGCCACTACGAACAGATGGTAGGTGCTGTTCACTTCGAGACCTTCTATACGTGCCATTGTTTGTGTCACGTTCATTTGCTAAAAACATAAAAAAGAGAAGTAACTCCTTAGCATTACATAGATTCACCATGTTATTCATAGTGTTAGCGAACCAAATGTGGGCTTTAATTAAATCTACTAATATTATAAACGCGAAATATTGTTTGGAAGGTTATTTCCTCGTTCACACAAACTGCTGAACCAATTTTAAAGAAACTATGCAGGAATATTGGTTATAAAGTTTTTATGTTTATTTTGACATAATTTAGTTATAGATGTCTTATAAAATAACAATGAGAATGTCTAGATTTAAAGTTTGAAGCCATCGAGGACTATATGAATATATAATAAAAGAGTTATGTTTAATATATTTATTTATCATAATACAGTACAGTATAAAGACCTGATCATTAACTTCATGACGATGATAATGATCAGGACTTTATATGACAATTTGTTTGTCCACGAACGTATTTAAAACTAAAAGTCAAATCGAGATGATTCTATATATGGTATACTTCAACTTAGTTAACAGTACAAGTTTCATTAAAATCGGTCTAGTAATTAAGGAGATATGGGTAAATTTCTCATAAGAAAATAGTTGTATATTTATTATGAAGCCGGTTTTAATTTTTTCATAAATTAGATTTTAGTTAAATACAAAGTTTTGTTATAATACAAACCTCCTATTAATGTATAATTATAATATAAAATATAGTCATATTCCATAAGTAGTTTTTCTTTAATATAATTTAAGTATTTTAAATGAAACTATTTTAGCCGGATTAATCGCGTATATTTTGGTATTCGAAAATACATTTTGGACACCTCACGTTTCGAACACTTTACAGTAGTCCGTGGTGTTTTCGAATACCATAATATACGCGATTAATCCGGTTAAAATTGTTTCATTTAAAATGTATAAAAATCGCGAAAATCAAAGATCTTATTATAATTTAAGTATTAAAAACGTTTTAGTTTTTTTTTTTAGCTTAACGCTTTATCCCCGGCGGGGCAGCCAGAGAGCACAGAGCGCTAAACGCTACGGTCCCTGCATATTTTGTTCCCCTCGTCCACAGTCATTATCCTCTTCATACATGCCCTTCGGAGGGTATGAAGAGCTTTTTCATGCTTTTTACGTGACCTTCCTCCAGTACTTCTATACTGTGTTTCTATCCTTCATATAAAATAAGTATTCTGAAAGTATTCTGAAAACTTACGTTATCCAATTGCACAGTGTTGTAATAGTATGGTTGAGTGTTATTGCCAATTTTCTGCCAGTGTACTGTATACGAGGTGGCGTTGGTGCCATCTGTTGGCGTAGTCCAGTCCAAGAATAATTTATCATGAGACACGACTGCGTGGACTTCTCTTGGAGGTCCAGGGAGAAGACCGGTACCTGGATAATAAAAAATGTTTTTTCAGATAAGAAAATGTTTATTTTACAATTTATAATTTTATATAAAAAATATTCTTAGTTATTGCTTGTACGATTTTATGCATTATTTTTTTTTCACAATAACGAAGAAGAAAATATTTTGAAGTTTTTAAATGTTGAATATATAGAAATTAACAAAATTTTCACCTTCCTCGAAGCATTGCACAATGTTGCCAACATAAGCGATGCAAGTGTAGAACAAGCCACTATATGCGCCTGCGCATGCACCCCGACACGCTGCTGGTACTCCACGTCTTGCACAGCAAGTTTCATGATTACGACCTATGATGGAAAAAGTCGTTATTAACATAATTTACTTATTATATATATATATATATATATGTATATATATATATATGACGTGCATTACTTATTTCGTTACTAATACATAATAATATACCGTGTACGCCAATATTCAGACATTGGTATTATTTTATTTTATTTTTTTTTAGTCAGAGAGTACATAGCGCCAAACGCTACGGTCCCTGCATACCTCTTTCGCCTCGTCCACATTCAGACCTTCCTCCAGTATCTTCGATACTGTGTTTTCGAAGGTCAACCGAGGTCTCCCCCGACCTCTCGTACGACTATTATATTTATACAATGGGTATTGTGGGTACGAATCTCATTTTAGGATTAGATGAGAATTTTCCTTTTTATCCTCATTGGACAATTTTATCTTCTTACAATTCTTTAAGGGTAAAATTATAAACGACTTAGTATTTTTTGCCTATTTCGTAAGTTGAAAAATAGAACATGCAACAAATACCATATTAAAAAATATCACAAAAATGAAGTAAATTTGAGTTAACTGTTAAATATATAGGTTTTATTATTTAGATTTAGATGTTTATTATTTTTTTTTATTATTATATTTTTTTACATTGCTTAAGATTTATATCACTGATAATCAGTTATTTTATTTCTCAAACGAATCATGTATTTTACAGCATTCTTTCACAGGTTACGTTAGTAAGATATTTTAGTATTTCAATTAAAAAAGAAACTATTTTAAATGGAAAAATTAAGTATATTTTGGTTGAATCCAATAAACGATGGATACACCTAACACCACAGACTACTGTAAAGTGTTCGAAACGTCAGTATACCAAAATAAACGCGATTAATCCCTTCAAAATAATTTCCTTTCAAATTCAGTTCTTTTTAGCTTTAAGCATGAGGATATAAGAATTCCGCGTAGCAGGATAGACAGAAATACCTAGTATCAAAATATTCCGTACTCCGCATTCTTTGGCAGACCAAATTCAAGAAATTGCATATTCAAGTGGTAGAACTGAACGCCGCGCTTTGCCTTACCAGAGCGAGGGAAATATAACCATTTTGATATAACCATTTCCCCGAATGGGAATCGAGCCCACAGCTCGTTAACAGTCAGTTGCTGTCCCACTGTACCACGACCGGCGTCTAAAATTTAGTTACTATTTTAATAATTATAACTAAGTACTGTACAAGTTACAATTACACTTACCACCAGCTCCACACCTAACTAGCTTGTTAAACTCCTGTTCACACAACGGCGCGAGGGTCCTCAAGTCGGACATTTTAGCATCATAAGAACAAAGCGGCATACACACGCTGGATAGCTGCACTCTTTCACAGCAAGCGGTCATGTTGTAGGCATTCGCGTTTATTACTTCTTCTTCCAAAACCTGGTTCATATAAAATTGTTTATTATTTACTGATATCCTTTATTATTTAAGCAGTCAACGGAGTGTCTTGTCACTAGGTTGTCTCTGACTACTCTGTTACGAGGAATAACAAAGAAGTTGTTAAGAAATATTAATTATTTTAAAAATCTAAGGTTTGTTGGTGCTTATAAAGGTAGATTTTTTAAAAATTAGTTTTAAATCTTCAGAATAAATATTATTATACAATTCAATGAAATTATTTTTTTTTGACTATAAAAAATTGAACGCAGCGGGATTCGAACCCGCGCCTCTTGGAAACCATCCAAGCGCTCTGAACGGTAAGCCACGCTACTACCAGCTGCGTCGAAATTCTGATACGTTTTGTTACAACTTATTTTCGAATATTTATTATATATTTTTTATCATAAAAATGTTAAAATTAAAAATAATTATTAATAAAAAAAATATTTTTAAAACATGTTTTCTTAACCTAAGTGTGGAATAACACTTAAAAATTAGTCAAATTTAAATAACATTATATATATATATATATATATATATATATATATATATATATATATATATATATAATTTGTACGTACCTATGTATAAATATTTATATACTTGAATGTTACCTGGCTTTGTGTCCTAAATATGAGTCTGGGAGACGCCTCGCCCACGCCGTGTTCGTTAACAGCTTCCACAAAAATCTCGTAATCCGTATTTGACTCCAAGTCTTCTAAGATGTATGGTGATTGGACCTGGTTGATTTAATAGTTATATTATATATTATATTTTTTAAATATGTATATTAAAATTTATTTTCGTTTGTATGTACATAGTTATAATTTTAAAAGAAACTAATATGCGTATTCGATTGATAGTAGATTCGATTCCCGCTAAAAGATACGTTTATATTTCAAATATTTTCTATAGTTTAATTTGACAAAACTAAGCCATTTTTTGCTATTTTTTTTGATATACAATAAAAGTATTGTAAGGGTTATAAAGTGGCAATGAAATTTTCAATGGAAAATTTAACCAGGTTCTCAATGTTCTACCATATTGACTGAGTTAGAAAAAAATATAAAAAAATATTATAAATTCCCGCTGAGTTTCTTGTCAGCCTTCTCTGATCTGAGCCATTAATTTTAGTAAACTGGTAGTAAATTATTAAATTTTCAAAAACCATACAACTTTTTTTTTTTTAAAAAAGTACTTAAGTGTTGAATTTTTATATAAAGTACATTAAATATATTTTTTTTAATCTCTTTTAGAAGATCTTTGATGTTAAGATCTTTGATTTTCGCGATTTTTATACATTTTAAATGTTTCAATTTAACCGGATTAATCGCGTATATTTTGGTATTCGAAAATACATTTTTGAACACCTGACGTTTCGAACACTTTACAGTAGTCCGTGGTCACAGGTAGACTGAAGTGGCATTCGTCTGTCAGTTGATACAAAAAATTAATTATATCAAACTACCGCCATCCATTTCTTAATTGCCTCGCGTACTGCCCGGCGACGATTGACGACTTCGATGGCAATAGTTTCATTTAAAATATTTTTTTTTATTTTATACTAAAAAAATCATAAAATGTTTCCGGGGGTAATATTTCTGGCAAAGTAAAGGATTTCATATACAATAGCACACGTCGAGAATAAATTGAAGGTTTAAGAGCAATTTTATAATAATTAAACATTTTTGACTTTAAAAATAAGAAATATTAAACAAAACTTGTTTTAAAATATTAAGTGTATTAAAATTACACACACGTCTGACGGCGAATCGATTGAATTTAAATTACTTTCATTCTTCCACTCTTGTAAGACGAAGCGCGGCGTTGAGTTCCGCTACTCAAGATGCTACGTCTCCAATTAAGACAGAAAGCAATGAACGGAGAGTCTTCGCCTGCCCTGCTATTCGGGTTAAGGCGTGAAGATATAGAAATTAAGTTAATGACGTAAACAACGGAAATCAATTATATAAGAGATTACTCAAAAAATAATGTGACGTAACGTATTTAACGTATGACAGTGACGTAAATAATTGAACTCTAATATTAGTCCAAAAACAATATTTGTTTTTTTTTTATTATTTTACCTTATCCAAAGTCCTAAAATCTTCCTCTGACTGCAATGATTTGAAATGCAAATTGTAATATTGTACGGTATCAGCTAATGCGGCTGGTGGTGCCCAGTGTACTACCGCGTAGTCAGTGTCAATGTTGGTGAGGTGAAGGCGGGAGGGCGGTCCAGGGAGGACGCCGTAGCCTTGGAGGAGGCAATTGGTGTACGCTGTCATGTACCGGAGACACCTGTTGGGGATGTTAAGAATTCTTAGTAATTAATTATTATCAATATTAAGTCAAATGTGACAGAATTACGATTGATTAGATATTCATTCGAAGGAATTAAATTATTTTTTTTAAAAAAGTACTTAAGTTTGAATTTTAATATAAAGAACCTTAAATATATTTTTAATTTTATGCTAAAAAAGCATAAAATGTTTCCGGAGGTATTACATATTGCTTGCAAAGAAAAGTTATCTCATTCGTTATGTTCGTATGTTTTTTACTCTAAGAGTGGAATAACACTTTAAAAATAGTAAATTAGCTAATAATTTAAATAAAACAATTTAAGACACTCACTTAAAATGATTGAAATCCAACGATGTTATATTTCCACTACACAACGGCAAGCACTGCTCCGGCAGACCTCTCGACCTGCAGCAGGGCGTGTGGTCCAGACCGTTAGCTAAACAGCCGAACGTCACTCCGGCCCATGGGGCGCAAATCATCAGATCTGTCACCTGCAACTGGTGATTAGAGAGGTGTTCTCTGGATGATTGTGCATTAGTCACAAATGGTGGTGGAAGCGGATGGTAAAGTCTTTAGAAACACACAAATGTACTGATGGCACATAAAATGATATATGAATGTACTAATGTATATAACTCAATGGTTTTTTATAAAGACTGCAGTGTTTTTTAAACAGAGATATAAGTTTTATGTGTTTTAAATATTCATTTTAAAATTGTACAATTTTAGTTTAGTTTTTTCTTTTTTATTCCTCAATATAATTGTCAATGGTTGATAAATGAATGAAACGTTATTTCAGATGTACATACGACGTACTTAATTTGTATATTTGATAAAAATAATAATAAAAGAAAAGTAATTATATTTGCCATATCATTCACCCTGTCTAGGATATTAGGTAATTGCTTTGAAAATTTGACAAGTGTGCAATTTTTTTAACCAAATTGGTTGATTGATTGATTTGCAAGTGAATTGAAGCTAATAAATAATAAATGCAATAAAAAACATGTATAGAGTTTTCGTTCGTACAAATATTTAAACGTAATAGGATTTTACCAAGCGTTTCTAGGTTATTCTTGGTCGACTTGGCTTCAGCTAACTAGGCCATAGAATTTGCAAGTTTATACTGTGGCAATTAATGTTACAATTGTTAATGTTAAAATTGAAAATTCTTTGAGTCCGGTCATGGCGCAGTAGGACAGCGTCTGACTGTAAATGCGATTGGTTGTGGTTTCGATCCCCACTCGGGGGAGTGATTATATTTATATTATTTTCACTTCTTCGCTCTGGTAAAGACAAAGTGCGGCGTTAAGTTCCACCACTCAACACACAATCTAATATCAAATGTTTGTAATAACGTAAAAATGTACATTCATTAAGTTACTTTGCTTTCCTATAAAATAATAAAATTATTGTTTTCAAAATATATAATCAAAATTGTCAATTTTCATACTAAAATAATGAATACAGAATAAAAAAATATATTCTCAGGATTTTGTCAAAAGCTTACACTCTAGCTACATAGTATATTACGCCTATATCTATTAATATATTCTTACGTGCATTTTAGCCTTTGTCTCTTCTATTGATCACTCTTTAAACTTAAATACATATATATATATATATATATATATATATATATATATATATATATATATATATATATATATATATATATATATTACCCTAAACTTCAAACAATATTTGAACATAGAAATATATCAATTTCGATCAATTTTGAATTACGACACTATTGCATTATTGTCAAAATAATAACTTTAAAGCTCCAGTCAGCTGTCATTCTACCTTAGAAGTGAATAGAAATCATACGTGTAGACTATTTACTATGTAACTAGCTGAGTCTGCGACTTCATTAGTTAGTTAGTTAAAACTTTATTGCACATTGATAAAATAATACATATATTTAAAAAACATTAGCGTAAAATTTAACACCTCTCGATCTTTATAATTCTATAATATCAGCCTATGTAACTCCTTATGAAATCAGCTATCTGCCAGTGAAAGTCCCGTCAAAATCGTTCCAGCCGTTACACAGATTAGTCGGAACAAACAGACGATAGACAGACAAAAATTGTAAAAAATATTATTAGGTGAAAAGCAATTTCAGTAAGTAAATAACCATCTTTTAATATATTTACAGTATTAATATGATATAATATGAATGATTTTTGAGATAAAAGCTTATATTTCTAAGAAAACCTCAAATAAGCTTTTGTGAGTTATAGACTCTTAAAGCTTTATTATTATATTTTTTTTAATTTCGCCTTCCAAATGTATACTATATAAGAAAATCATTTTAATATTCTGAATATTACAATACTAAGAACTAAATCATGAATAGCTATAATAGAAATTAATTCAATTACTAGTAGATAAATTCTCAATATAAAGGTTAAATATAATAAATACGTTAATACAGTGAATAACGAACGCGGTATATTGCTTCATATAGCTTATATCTATAAACATATTTTGGCAGATATAATTATTTCTTTATAAGTTTTTTGTCCAAGTCTCCTTTTGCTCAGGCACCAAACACTAGCTTAAAAAACGGCAGAAAACTGATTATTCGATTCGGAACCGAATATCGACAAATATATGAATATGAATGACAGTAAGATCTATGATTTTTGCGATTATTATACAATATAAATGTAACTATTTTAAAAGGATTAAACGCGTTTATTGTGGTATTAAAAATATTTTTGTCGGTAGTCTATCTGACCATGGACTACTGTAAAGTATTCAAAACGTCGGGTTAGGTTAGGTTCAAAAATGTTTTGTTGAATACCAAAATAAACGGGATTAATCCCTTTAAAATAATTTCATTTAAAATGTATATGAATGATAGTGTACCGGTAAATATGTAGTCTTGGAATGGAGATGCTGTGCGTAACACAAACCAATTGTATTGAAATTCCGTATATAGATTACAAATTTAATTTGCGGTGCTTGGTTACGAAATGTTAAAACTTTTAACATTTCAAAGACACGATTTTTATAATATTAATAAAAAAAAGTTATGAATTTTATGAGGAATTTCAAAAACATAATGTATAAAAATGTTTTCTCCATTTGCAAATATGTCTAAGTGAATGAAAACATATATATTTTACATACTACTTCCAATTTTATAACCCAACTTACCCCAATTTCGAAGGTTTTAGTTGGATCACAGAGCTTGTCCACACAACCGTAGTGGTTCACTCCAGCTGATGTACAGCATCCCCTGACATCAGGTAGTTTAGGAGCTGCCGCCACTGCTGATGGTCTCCGCTTACCAGGTGTTAAGGTTAGTGACCTAAATGATAAGAATTACTTTGAAATCTAAGAGAAAAGATCTAAATAAAGGTAAATTTTTAACTATTAACATTTCTTTAGATAATGCCTTTATGACTGCTTCCATTATAGATACATTTCTATTTGCTAACTTTTGAATTAATTTTTAATTTTGATATTACACGGATATGAAAACAGCAAAATGTTAAATCGTTCCCATTTTTTTAGACACTTATAAGACAAAATGTAGTGTTGAGTTCCGCCACTCAAAACATAATGTCTTTTATCAAGTCCTTGAATTAGAACGCCGTACTCACCGGACTTAGCCTAGTTTTCACTCAAATTCATTTCGCAATTTACCTAATCTAATTTATAAATTATGGACAAAGATTATGAAATTAATAATAAATTCACCTGATTCCATAACTCGGTAAACTAGATCCATGAATATTGTACGACGTAACAGTTATCTCATACATCGTGAAAGGCAATAAATCATTTAATATTAAAAATGTTTTGTTCGAAGGTACTTTGTAAGTAAGAGATGTTATTTTAGTCGTCACATTTTTAAGGGAACTCTCAGAGGGATCAATTAAATGGGCATCGAAGGATCTTAACGTTGTTACATTAACAACATATTCTGTTACAGATTCATAATTTTCCGTGGGTGGGTTCCAAGACACGTTTAATTGTTTTTCATTTAATGGCTCAACTTCGACGTCTTCTGGTGGACTTGGTAGCAATTCTGAAACAAAAGTTTTAATTGGAGCTATTGTTCTTTTAAGAGTTAATGTATCTAGTAGTTATATAGACTATGGTTGTGGACGGTGGTAGTGAGGTATCAGATAGAATGTGTTTTTTTTAATGATCAGGGCAATATTTGTGCGTTTTTCATATTAAGCAGAATAGAGCCTGGTTTTTAACTTACTGTTCCTGTAAGTTATATACTTAGCGATATAAAAGTTAAATAAGCAACTCAAACTGAAATTATACAAATTATTTAGGTAGTTATATGTATAAGGCGAGTTTGAAAATCAAAGAAAATCTAAATTTTATACTAATGTGGTATGAAAATCTAAATTTTTTACTAATGTAGATGCAAGGTTTATTTTGAATATTTAAATTAAAATTATTAATAAATATTTGAATATCATCTGTTACAAGGAAGATTATAGGCAATAAAATATAATTGCAACGACCTGCAATAACGGAGCGTCAATGAAAATTGTTGTAGAAAGATAAATAATATATTTCTTTTGTAACTCAGTTGTACAGATCAACTAGTATATAGTAAAGAATGTAATAAATAGAAAAAGGGTATAGATCATGAGTCAAGAAAACAGAAATGACATAAAAACACATATATGTTATTGTATCCTTATGTAGGTAAATAATTAAGATGGAAGAGTATAAAATTTCTCAGTTATAATGAATATAAAGAAAGATAGGTAGATTGAATATATTTTTTTAAATGAAAATATATAAATATTACATACACCACTATTTGACACACACGTGAATATAAAGTGACATACACGTTGCCAAGGCAACGCGTTATAACACGTCAACAGTATACACTAACGGTAATAAATACATACCGATGCCTTCAACAATGCAAGCTAAAGTTTTCTCCATGGAGGCAGCGCAGGAGTAATGCGTTTTTATATTGTCAGTGACAGGCGAATATTCTCCCCTGCACACGTCTTGACATATATCTGGAATGTGTTCTTGTATACAACAGGGCACGTGGTTGCGTCCGTCCGCCATACATCTATGTAATAGAAAATAATTTAATTACCAAACGGTTATTTCTTTGGGAAAATGACAGTTAAAATATATACTCGTATGTATATCGATTTCCATTCGGGGTAATAATTTAATTTTTTTTTTTCATTTTCCGCTCTGTTAAAACAAAACGCGGCGTTGAGTTCCGCGATTTAACAAAGTATGTTTGGAATTTAACGGAAAGTGAAGTACGGAGTATCTTGATACTAGGTGAATAGCAGTGTAGTTAGGACCCTGCTATGCGGGATAAAAGCGTGAACGTAAGAAAATATATATTTTGAGGTATATTTGAACATAAAAAAAGCCTTAAACATAAAAATCTATAGATACTCAACCGATTTTCTTGTGTACTATAATTTTTTCCGTTTATTTCAATAGATGTAGTCGAGAGCTTTTTCATTCGCAGTATGCATATAGAAAAATCAATCGTATTTAAACTAGAAACGAAACGAGAGCAAGCTCCTAATATACAGCATATATATATAATAGCATAATAGAAGCTCCTAATATTAAAAAAAACACTACAGATAGCAAAAACTAAACCAAAAGTCAAAAATATATTTTAACTATAATAATTCAAGAGGTCACCATGGCGCAGTGGGACAACGTCTGACTTTTAACGCAATTGGTTGAGGGTTCTCTGGCAAAAGAATTATATTTAAATTTATTTTCATTTCTCCGCAATAGTTAGACAAAGTGCGGCGTTGAGTTGGCCACTCAAAATAGCATATTTTGATTTCGGGAGAAAAGTGGGCAACGGAGTGTCTGGACACTAGGTTGTCTCTTTCTACCCTGCTATGCGGGATAAAGCGTGAATTATAATTTAAATTATTAACAAATGGTGTATGTGAGCGCAGATCAATACGCATATTTGTAATTACAAAGTTATACGTTAAACTCTGTTTTATAGTAAACACACTTTACTATTGGGTTAGAAAATATTGGATATTGATTTATTATTGAATTGTATTACTATAGAAAATCAATTGATTTGCTGAAATGAAAGATACCTTATGAGGTAATTTGATTTTGCTGGACCGGAAATAATAATTGTCACAACTATAAACTGCTTGATTTATTATGTATAAAAAAATTGAGTTCTGAGAAAATGGTGTAGTTTTGTAAAAATTATTACAGGAAAATGAATTAAGAAATGGTGATAAGGTAACTTGAGGATGCCCCGAAGGGCAGGTATGACGAGGTTAATAATGTAGACGAGACGAAAGAGGTATGCAATTGGACCGTAGCGTTTAGAGCACCGTCCTCTCTGCCTACCACGCAAGGGATAAAGTATGAAGCTAAAAAAAATTAAGATA
Organism: Dryadula phaetusa; assembly: GCA_032432895.1. NCBI lineage: Eukaryota > Metazoa > Arthropoda > Insecta > Lepidoptera > Nymphalidae > Dryadula > Dryadula phaetusa. Next base: position 292,381 of record JAOYRS010000054.1, read on the forward strand.
TGACATGAACATTTCAAAAAATGTCTTGAACATTTCTTAATATCTTTTTCTTAAATAGAAAAATTCGTTGTTAAAATCGCCTCTGAACAGTAAAACACTAGTATATCTCCAACATGTGCTTTCTGCTGATTTATTTACTTAGTTAATATATCTTATATTATTGATAGGATTATTGATACTTACTTAACAATAGATGGGAAGTCAGCCTGGCAAGCTTCCGGATCCTGACCTGGTCCGTCCAGAATACTCTGTATACTGCAGTATCCCAAACATCCTTTCGAGACATTATTATTGACACAACAATCTGTGTAATTGTGGGCAAGAGCTGACGCTGGTATATTTGAAGAATATGTGTCTGTCACGTTTCTACTCTCAGGTGGAGTTAGACCTTGCGATATGACTGAAATAAAGTTTCATGTATACAATCGTACTGATAATGCTATAAATGGGGAAATTTGTGAGTATTATGACTTATATACCAAAATAATAGATATATTATAATTTAGATAAAAAAGTATGTAATTTGGCTATAATTCGATGGCAAGTAAGTTGGAAAAATGCTATTTAAGAGCGTTCGCTGTGTAGTATATATTAAAACGTATGTATACTTATTAAAACCTTATTATCTATACATTTTATTTTATCAAGTATGATAAAACATTCGGTGTTCATGCTATTATTATTTTGTATTTTTAAGGAATTCAAAGCAATCAATTTTGAATATCTGCATTTTTGAACACTCATTCATATTTAGAAGTATTCTGTACTGGGTAACGAAGGACAGGGGTTTGTCGAATAAAACTAACAAAATGAAAATATTTTAAATGTCACCATAGATATAAAAAAAAGTTAAAATCAACCCTTAACCAATCAACCATTAATTAATAATAGTGCTAATTAGAATTAAACAGTAATAAATTTTTGGACTAATAATTGAAATTTTGGACTCACCAGTTAATTTATGAAAACTTCTAACTGGCGGTTCAGTGTTTAGTTCACACATATAAAGTCCTGCATCAGAAGGTTTCACATTCTTTATGACGAGAGCCCACACGTCTCCACCTTTTGTTATACCTGGTCCTTGTAGGGGTTCTTCCGCTAGTAGAGAATATTAAATGAAACTTAAAAAAATAATAATAATAACTATTACGTATTTTCTAGAGCTTTTATTTTCCAGAGGTTTTTCACTCTTTTACCATCTTTCGCCCAAAAAGGACCTATTGGATAATTTCATGCTTGTTGGTAAAAAAATCCCCTTATTTTTTATTACAAGATTGTTAACTAATTGAATGTTTATATCCATGCCATTCAATGGCATGGTATACTCAAGGCAATCGGTATTACGATTTGCAAAAAATAAAACTAGTTAAAATATAAGAACTCACAATCGTCATGTAGGACTTGGATTCTTTCATCCCTCGTCACTCTCACTCCACCAGCAGTCAAGACCTGGAGGTCTCTAGCCCTCTTCCACAACACGGGCTTTCCTCTCGCCCCCAAAACTACGCAAGTTAGTAACGCGTCTTCCCCACTTTTCGCTGCTACGCCACCCGCTGGTGCTCTCATCCATGCTTCTTTGGGCTCTTCGTCTTGGCTATCTGTACTGGCTTTACCTGATTTGTCTTTAGTTTCTGGAACAATTTTTTTTTATTAATACTTGAAAATATTTTTTATTTTATTAAAGTCAGAAATTTGACTGTCTAGCCGAGAAATGCAAAAACGCCTAAATTATCCCGCATATTATACTAGTCAGTAACAATTTAGTGTCAAAACACTTGGTTCACTGTTTCTGCCCGAAATTGAGACATTGCGCACTAAGTGGCGAACTTAACACCGACTGGAAATCAAACCCGCAATCTTTAGCATGCAAAATAGCTCTCGTAAGATTTTAAATGAAACTATATATATATATATATATATATATATATATATATATATATATATATATATATATATATATATATATATATATAGATATAGATATATATATATATATATATACATATATACTATATATATATATATATATATATATATATATATATATATATATCTAGAATTTTTGCCTGTGTGTCTGTTTGTTTGGTATAATCTCTGAAACAGCTAAACCGATATTGATGGACATTTAACTAGCAGATATTTCATGTTATAAGAATTATAAAATAAAGATACAGAGTTGTTAGAATATACGCAGACTAAGTCGATGGTACTACTAGCATATAAATATGTACATTACACACAATTTATTTCCAACATTCTCATTTTTTGCTCTATAAATATTTATCTTATTAACTTAACTTTATCAAAATCATTATTAAATACCTAACAAGCCAAAAGCATACTTTGGCTTTTTACATACAAAATGCAAAGAACTATGCGAACTCTACGTACTGAAATAGAGAGTGTAGCAAAATCCATCATATACAATTCGTTAGTTTTATTTTGTTCCCTCGAGCTCAAAATTACATTTGAAATTGTAAATCTCATAAGGGCCTAAATTTCAATCTACTTTGTATCGACTCTATTGTGTCTATTAGTGTGATTCACTCTGTTATATACTTCGCTACGCTAAAAATAAATAAAAAATTAAAACTATTGTAGCAGAGTGGATTATTATTACAGCTTCACTTTCTTATCAGGCAGCATATTCTTATATAGCAGAGTAGACAGAAAGTACCTAGTGCCAAGACACTCTTTACTACGCTTCCCGCCGAATTTGAGATATTGCGTGTTGAGTGGCCCGAAAACCACCCGAATTCCCCAGACTTTGCGTGATTAGAAGTGAATTCAACGCCGTGCTTTGTCTTACCACATCAGAGAAACGTAAATAAATTATATAATTAAATAAAAAATCTAATGTTTTTATTTAGTACAAAAAAATTGCTATGAAAGTCTGCCATAGCCTTAATTACTAAATGATTCAATAACTAACTTTATGCCAAACAATCAAAATTATATACTAATTTGAAAATTAATTAATTTTAATAATACTGTAATGTGTATTTATACTAAAATTAATTAGCATTAAATAGGCTCTTTAGTCTAATGCTATAAAATTGCTCATATATTTTATACCATTGTTTATCAATATTCAATTATAATTTAAACGACCCAGTTAGAAAGGATATATTTGTGTTTGCTTTAAATAAACATATATTCCTTTTAATAAGATCTTTGATTTTCACAATTTTTACACATTTTAAAAGGAATAATCGTGTATATTTTTGTATTCGAAAATATACAGTGTTTCCCAATAGGGATGATAGGATTTCGATAGCTCACAGCCGCCATTTTGGTTGTTCAACATTTGACATTTGTGTTGTTTTGTATTTAATAATGTTTGCCATTTAATCATAAATAAGTTTACGTTACCTCAACATTTGGATATTGTCTAAATTTTCTACCAAAATTCGAGAAGTATTATCTCTACTCAAAGAGCATTTCGTGCTAAATATGGTCGTCATGGTGCACCGTCTGAGCTCGCTATACGTTGCATAATCCAAAAACTGGAAAGTGAATATTCTTTGCACGATAGTAGACAACCAACACGACAACGGACAGGCCGTAGTGAAGAAAATATTGCCGCCGTATCAGCCAGTGTCGGAGAAAATCAAAATGTTTCTGTTCCACGACGTGCACAAGAATTGGGCTGAAATTGATCTTGGCCTACATCCATACAAAATTGTGTTGGCACAAGAACTCAAGCAAGCAGACCATCGATTACGTCGTGAGTTTGCTGATTGGGCGCTTGAAATGATGGAAACGGGCATCGAATTTCATAGGAAAATCATCTTTTCAGATGAGGCTCACTTTTGGCTCAATGGTTATGTAAACAAACAGAATTGTCGTTACTGGAATGAGTCAAATGCAAGAGTGGTTCTTGAAACACCATTAAATTGCGTGTAATTGGTGCGGATTATGGTACTTTTTCAGAAACGACGAAAGCCGTACTGTTACTGTCAATGGCGACAGTTATCGTGACATATTGAACAATTTTTTTTCCTGAAGTGTATGAAATCGATACACACGACATTTATTTTCAACAAGCTGGTGCAACATGCCACACTGCGACTGTCACAATGGATTTATTGCGTGATAAGTTTGGTGAGTTAGTTATTTCTCGCAACGGTCCTCACAATTGGCCACCAAGATCATGCGATTTAACACCCTTGGACTATTTTTTGTGAGGGTATGTTAAATCTCAAGTGTGGCATACACTTAAGATTTAACATCTAGCCACGATTCAAGACGTTGAACGCAACATTCGAGCGACTATAGCGGCCATACCAGCCGAAATGCTGCACCGAGTCATCGAAAATTGGACCGATCGTATTCACCAGTGCAAAGAAAGTCGTGGCGGTCATTTCAACGATATTTTGTTTAAATCATAAATAGCATAAAATTTCCTATTAAATAAAGCAATTGAGCACGAAATTTGAACATATATTACATGTTTTATTTCAATTTTAAAACATATCATTCTTATTGGGAAACCCCATATATGCATTTAGTGAAAAGTGAATAATCAAGATAATTCACTTCCCATCTATTTACAAAACATTTTTTGTTACTACCAAAGTAGCGGAACTCATCGCCGTACTTAGTATATAATTAGTACAGTACTAGAGATAAAAAAGAATACATTACTCGGAAGATAATCGTTGCTATATATAAATTATTTTTATTGCCTCGCGCTTCTAAACAAAACGCGGTGTTGAGTTCCGCGACTCAAATTTTCCGTATGGAAGACGGAGAGCTTTAGAGAACGAACTACTTTGCTACGCGGGCCTTTGCGTGAAGCAAACAATACACATTTCCCTGAATTTGAATGTGAACCGAAACCGATCAAGTGTACAGACAGAACTTTGTTTACTGTACCACAGTGGTTTCATTTTATTATTTAAGCTTCCAACAAAGTTGAATGATCAAACTTTAAGGCACCGGCTTAAAAAGCAATTCTAACCTGCAGATACACCTCCGATAAAAAGGTCGTCCGAACCCCTCGTGGTCGCTCCGCGAATATAAATGTGAATGAAATTTGTGTGGTACAAGTGTTAGCGAGTGATCTGGCTTAATAACTTTTGTATATATATATATATATACACGTTGCTTAAGTAAATACTATTATTTTTGCTTAAACTAAAACTTTGAGGCCGATCGTGGCGCAGTGGAACAGCAACTGTTACGTTACTGTGCGATATTTGTGGGTTCGATTCTGACTCGTGGGACAGATTTAAAATTATTTTTATTCTCCCGCTCTAGTATGACAAAGCGCGGCGTAGAGTTCCGCTGAGTGTATTGACACTAGATACTTCCTGTCTACTTTACTATGCGAGACAAAAGCGTGAAACTATAAAAAAATACTTAACTAATCGACTTAGGTACAACTGATTCGTAATATATGGTTAGATGACAAATAACCAATGAAGTAAAAGTACACTGTATCCCTTTACTTCATGGAGTGACTTGACTCTTCAGGCCACTCCATTTTCCATCAAATTTTTAATATATAAAAAAGAAGAGTATCATAATTAATTCATATAAATATTCAGCACGCCTTCAGTTATTCAGTATTTATTCGTCAATAAATATTTATAAAAATCTATATCTATGCAAATATATTATAAATGTTACACGGTACATAAAAAAATATTTTATATACTATTTTTATCTGTCCATCTGTTTATTCCGGCTAATCTCTTAAACAGCTTGACTGATTTTGACGTAACATGAGTAACTTAGCCTGCATTTGTTTTATAATATAATATTTTATTAACAATATAACCTTCTTTATTATATTTATAACCAATATTAAAAAAAACTCACTAACATTTTTATATAGGAAAAATAATTCAACCGCTATCAATACGACCGTATACTGGCAACTTCATTGAAATTCAGCACGGAGCTCACTTGACAGGCCCTGGATGAAGGAATCGACGCAAATTGAGCTCTCGGCCACATATCCTGGGGAAAATCAATCTGTATGATAACAGCTTTTTTATGATTCGACCCAAACTGTTATATTGTTCCTAAATTCAATTTCCGTTGATTCAGCTGAATGATTCATTCGTTTGGTGATTTATCCGCGAGTATATACTTCTGGCGTTATAGTTGAAGATGTGCTGGTACTTTTTGTATGAAACTATTTTAATCGGATTAAACGCGTATGTTTCGAACATTCTACAATTGGTCTTGGTCACAAACTAGATTTTATTATGTGTAACTATAATTATGTTAACTTTTTTATTATTATCTATTATTATATATTTATTATTAACTCAACACGCAATGGTTGAATTCGGTTGATAACGAAATACGGAGTGTCTTAACACTAGGTACTTTCTGCCTACCCTATATATATATATATATATATATATATATATATATATATATATATATATATATATATATATATATATATATATATTTCTCACATAGCAAAATAATCAGATATAGGCTGGTCTTCCTATTTAGTGTATTAAAATAGATATTAAAAACGGGTAATTTAATTTTTGTGGTATAATTATAATAGATAAAGTTGTGTTCCGCTATGAAACAAAGGAAAACTCTAAATTAATTGAGACTGTAAGTGTCGCAAAATAGATAGAGAACCGTCAGTACAGAGATAATCATGGTGATAATTCTTCATATAAAATCCACTAAAATAAACAAAACTTTATGTTTATTATTTATATGGAAGAGAAAAAAGAATAGAGTGACTTAAGATAAGTTAGTTAGTTAGTTTGTTAGTCAAAACTTTATTGCACATTGATAACACATATATATATATATATATATATATATATATATATATATATATATATATATATATACATATATATGGATTTATGTATGATTTACATACATACATCCATATATTCATACATATAATATAATATTAAATACACTCCATTCTGAGATAGAAATTCTTGACCTTATTTTTAAAAATATTTATAGTATTGGACTGCCTAATATTATTTGATAAAGCATTCCACAATTTCACTGCTTGTACAGTAAAATATTTACTGTAACGGTGACTGTAGTACAATGGTATCTCTAGGATGTTTCCGCTTCTTGAGCGAAGATTAAGCGGGAGACAGAAATTAGCGCCTATCAAGGAAAATCGTTCTTTAAGATAGGATGGGGTATCGGAATTGAAAAGAATAGAGTACAGGAGAGTGACAGTGTGAAGGTTTCGGCAGTCAGTCACAGAAACCCTTCGCAGCCCAATATCATATTGGGCTGACTGACGTGGTCAAATTTCTTCAGTCCAAAAATGAACCTAATGATGAGGTTTTGTAGACGTTCTAGGGTATAGAGCAATTGTAATGATAAATCCAGGTAGCAAGTCAGCATAGTCTAATATAGGCAGCAGAAGTGTATGAGCAAAAGAAATCTTTGTAGTGATTGGTAAAAGATTCTTCCACCTTTTCAGTGTACCTATAGTACTGTAAATCTTGCGGCTCAGTTCCGAGATGTGTGGTGCCCAGGAGAGAGTGCTAGCCATCTCGAAATCTAGATTTTTAACAGTGTTACTACACTCCAACCTACAATTGTCAAACATTATTGGGGAGACGGAAGGGATATTTACTTTGGATAGTTATCTTGAACTGCCCAGGATACAGACTTGTGAGTTTTTTTTTAATAAGATTTTTTTTGATAAGATATTTTTAGTATTCCCAAAGAGCAAAAAAAATAGAAAATATATCCGTTATTTAAACGCCATTGGATACTTTCATTTTGAGGCGTTATAATAACATGGTCCATTGTACTCGATTGTTATTAAATTATATATGACTCTCACTAGAAATATTGTTTTCGTTACGTACGTCTGTTTGTAAAATTTTGCTCTGCAAAGTATATTGGATTTCACTACTTAATATGTAATCATATCGATCCAATTATGAAACGGAAACAGGTAAAGCAGTTTCACGTTTTTCCGCATTGAATAAAATAAATAATATAATAAAATAAATAATTAAAAATAAGACAAAATAAATAAAAATAAATAAAATAAAATAAATTAAAATAAATTTGATGCAATGAGTAAAAGAACGAGTCCGATTTCAATGTATTTCGTGTTTATTGGCGAAAGTATTTTTACTGGTTCGGGAAACTGATAACAATTTATATATGATTATTTCTCTAGTAAAATTCAAACCTACGATCACGCCAGTTTACAGTCTAACGCTATCCCGCTGAGCCACAATGTCAGTTGTTAGCTAAAAGTATAGAGAAATAAACTATATTTTAAGAATTCCCTAAAAATTTCATTAACATTCTTTAATTAAGTTCCAAAAGACATATTAATAATTTCACGCTTTATCCTTGCATAGCAGGGTAGGCAGAGAGAATCTAGTGACTTAACACTCCGTGCACAGCTTTCTGCCCGAATTTGGGACGTTACGCGTCGAGTGGTGGAACTTAGCGCCGTAGAAAAATCAATGTTAATACTAAAATACTTCTATTTTGATATAATCATCCATCGGAATTTTCAGAATATTCTCGTCAATATGCCCTTAGAGTGACGAAAGCTTGGTTATTGAATCGATAGGCATTTTAATTGACAATCGGAGAATTTAGATCGACCAGATTTTCGTGGTTTTATTAACTTGCTATATAACGGGCTTTTTTAAAACATCATGTACTGAATTCTAACATTCGTAGCAAAGATTGAACTGCTGGGCTTTTTTTTGCTTCACGTTTTTATCCCGCATAGCAGGGTAGATAGACACTCTGTACCCCGCTTTTCAGCCATATTTGTGACATTACCAGAGCAGGGAAAGTAAAATAATCTGAATATAAAATTTCCCTGAGTGGGAATCGAACCCACAATCGATCAGGTTAACATGTAGACTCTGTCCCACAGAGCCACGACTGGCCTCGATTAGAATTCAGTATAAAAAGTAAACCTGTCATTCGTTTAGAATATTATTTTTTTTAGCAATAATCAATATTTTTCAAGTTTTTTAATATATAAGAATATTATTTTAGAACATTGTATATACAATCAGATATATATTTTATATACCGTCCCCATTTTTAGAACTATTGTTAGATGTTTACAAGTATACAGAACATTTCAGTCTAGAATATGCCAACATCATACCCAAGAGCCAACGTAACTCAATACCGTATTTCCCTGAATTATAGGACTGAAGTGGATTACAAAATATTTCCCTTTGACACGTTCTATATCTATCTACGTAGAAATTCCTTTGCAAAGGAATTACTAAACAATTTTAAATAAGTTAGGTCATACAACATTTTGTACGTATAACGTAACTGGAATAAGATTGCAGTGAGATTAAACTTAATACAAATGAAATATCCAGAGTGGAAAAATTGCACTTTGATGTTGTTACATTTACAATATTCTCCCTTATTTCTTTACTAATAAGAGTTATATTTAAATAACTTGAAAAATATTTCAGTTTAAAATGAAAACTGACGAGTGTGATTTGAAAGACTATTCAAAGTGTTTTCTTCGCTGCTCTACTGTTCGTTGTTCGTGTTTACAAATTATATAGCTGTTTTTTTGTTTTAAACAAGCGTGGGAGTAATACAGGTGAATAATAAATCTAGATTCTCCGCTATATATATATATATATATATATATAAAATGTATGTACAGTTAGAATTTGCCAATTGATGCTTAAAACACGCGTTCCTTGGTTGGTTTTTTTTGCGAAAGAATTGATTAAAGTAGTCTGTGTAACATTTAAAATTTAAAATATTTTTAATGTATTATTAGAACAAATTAGTGATTATTACTTCATTGCCATATTAATTGGAACTATATCAATTATCATACCTCTTTATATCCATAATTCTTGTTAAAATAGGTCGGAGTATTCTCGTGTTAATGTATATATATATATTTTAGTTTATAATGATAATATAATATCAGCTTATTGATGAGTCACTTGATTGTCAATATTTTGAATATTTTAAGATATTTCTGCTTTATGTGCATATAGCGGTGTTCAACGCCGCTTTCTATCCCACCAGACAAGGAAAACATTTTAGAACTAACTCTTCTACTTAGGATTTAAACCCATATCTGTTACTTTTAAACAATGATTTAATTTTCATATATGCTCATTATGCGTTGAGTGGCGAAACTCAACTCCCCGCTTTGTCTCACCAGAGCGAGGAAATGAATATAATTTAAATATAACCATTTCAAGAGGGAATCAAAGCCACTACCCTACACGGTTACAATCAGCCGCTGTGTGCGCTACGTCCGGCCTCATAAAGAATGTCTTTAATCGATTATCATATCTTCTAATGTGACTGCTTCCGTCTGCTATTCCTTACTTAAGACAAGCTGTTAAATAAATTATTTTCACTGTAACAGTTTTTCTGGTATTTAATTTAATTCAAGTAAAATAGAACATTTTCATTTAATTATTTTGTTTGTCTACCGTTACATGGAGCGTAGCCTAGATTCCTCCATCCAATATTCTACGTCAGTATGATTTTATAATATTTTAAAGTGTTCTTTGTAAGTAACGGAATTTATATTAATTTAGTTTTGCAATTTCTTTTAGCTTCACGTTTTTTATCCCGCACATCAGAGTAGACAGAAGACAGAAAGTTCATAGTGTCAAGACACATCGTACTCCGCCGAACTCGAGACATTGCGTGCTGATTGGCGGAATTCAACGCCGCACTTGATTGACACTTGAGAAAATTGTCATTTTTCATAATATACGTTTTCCTAGTCTGGTTGCATCCCACCCATCACCCACTGAGAAATGGATAGCACATGGGGAATTATTTCAAGTACGCACAATGTATGTATGCATATATTTCTATTTACTTCAGCGTATTCTGCAGATATTTATAAAGATAACAAATAGTATTAACGGAATATTTATATCAACAGATAAGAGTAAAGAAATAATAAAAAAAAAAATTTGCCGGATATCCGTTGCCATAATAAGGTACATGTTATTTTATACTAAAGTGTATGTCAAACACATGGTAGTATGTGTAATGTGTATTTTTTTTATTTCCATGTGTTTCCAATACATTATTATTAAAAGATTTCCCATATTAAATTTCAATTTAAGTTAGAATTTAAAAATGTTAATAGTACATCAAAATAGCAAACATTCTTAGAAGTGTGCTGTTCATTTTCATCTACGAAAAATGGAGCAATGGGCATTGTTTGTCTTCTTTGCTACCTGTGCTCATTTTCATATTACGACGTCTATACTTTTGTCATGTGGATGGATTTGTAGGTGAACTAATAATTTTGTATTTGCCATCAAAAGCTATTATTTTACATATTTATATAGTTGGGTTGGGTTTTGGGGAAAAACGGTAGAAAATAAATAAATGCGAGTACATTAATATTAAATAGTATAAAAGCAATGGTATAAATGAGCATAGTCGTAAAGAATAGATCAAGTGATATTGGAGGAAAACCAATAATAATCTAGACGTAGACGATTAAAGTGAGTTCCATTACTCTGCGTATTACATTTATTACAAAAGTCGTTAACAGAATATACATTCTTACTGCATATTAAATACAACACACAATTCTGGACTAAATGATGTCCGAATTATAAGAAACACTGCATGCACTTAAAAAACGAACGATAACAACTTAAATAATTTTATCTGTGGCTAAAAGAAAATAAATTATATTATTAATATGTACGAGCCTACCTGTGACCACGGACTACTGTAAAGTGTTCGAAACGTCAGGTTTCCAAAATGTAATTACGGATACCAAAATATACGCGATTAATCCGCTTAAAATAGTTTTATTTAAATTGTGTAAAATCATGTTAATAAGTAAAGGAAAATCTTTTAACCAGCAGGAGGTATTATGAAATAAAGCATAGTTAATTTTGCAAAATAAAATATATGATATTAATAAAATATATAACATATATTTATCATATGTACATTTTAAATAAAGTCATACAAGATACTAAGTAACCACGTATTTTACGATAATCCAAGATGTTATTGTATTAATAAACAACTTACAATAGGCTCTCTTAAATTTACAAGAGGATATGAAAAAATAAATTTTGAAAAAAATATTAAGTTGAAAAAAAATTGCAAAGTTTTTCTGAGGCCGATCTTGGCGCAGTGGGACAGCGTCTGACTGCGGATGCGATCGGTTGTGGGTTCGAGCTCCGGGGGAGTGATTATATTTAAATTATTTTCACTTCCTCGCTGTGGTAAAAGACAAAGTGCGGTGTTAAGTACCACAACTCAACACGCAATGTCTCGAATTAGATGGAAAGCGAAGTACAGAGTGTCTTGACACTAGGTTCTTTCTGTCTACCCTGCTATGCGGGATAAAAGCGTGAGGCTAAAAAAAAGTTTTTCTTTTACACGCCATCTTTATTTGAAAGTCAAATTTTTTCGTTACTCGCCATTTTTATCTAAATATATATATATATATATATATATATATATATATATATATATATATATATATATTTTATCTATATATATATATATATATATATATATATATATATATATATATATATATAGCTTTTTTTGCTTAAACTTTAACTAATTTAGATTCATTGAACTCATTCTTATAAAGTTGGAAATGGATATTTTAAAACAGAGCTGTCATAAGCAAGTTTGTTAGCATTTTTATTATATCTACATTTAAATTATATATAGCAAGTAGAGTAGACTAAGTGACTTAACATGAGGTAGAATATACCTTGAGTTAAGTCATTTGATTTACTCTTTCCTTTTTGTTCCCAATTATTCTAATGTAATACTTTATCAATATACGAATATTAGACAGAGAAGTACAATTATTGAAAAACTGTTCTGTATTTTTTACCTCAATTCAGAATATAGCGTGGTGGAACTCAACGCCGCGTTTTGTCTTACTCGAACAGTGAAATTAAAATAAATATAATAAAATCGCTCAACCGACCGGAAATCGAACGAATTTCAATTTTTTTTAGCATAACCCTTTATCCCGCATAGCAGGGTAGGTTGGTAGTACCTAGTGTCAAAATACTCCATACTTCACTTTCCGTAACTAATCGTTGCATTCAGACAGTGTCCTATTGTGATACGATGACCTCGATATTTTAATAATTTTAATTAATTTCCTCGTTGCCCTATAGATTTGTTTCAAACTTTCCCATAATCTAAGGACTGAGAGGACTGAGGGTCGGCCGTACTTTCGACCCTTGGGGTTCCCACAATAAATATTTATACCTTAACACCAAAGAAAATTATACTTTACAATCTCTCCTTATATTTCAGAGTACATTTTTAAGTGCAAATATGTTACCTGCTACCTCATAGAAATTTAGGCTTTATATGAGCAGATATAAGAATGATAACAGTTCACCCGTTTACGATTATCTGCGTTTATTTCAAAGAATATTATAATTTGAACACTCCACCGGCTCCGAGGAAGTTGTCAACCTTTTGAATACATTCGCCTTATGAAAGTGTTGAGAATTTTTTCTTCCTACAAATCTTTTCTTACAGTGAACGAATTCGTACACGAACGGATCTCGTTAAAAGTACAGAACTCGTTTGTATATCTTGTTACATTTGAAATATTTTTCCAGATTAGGTGTGTTGGAATACTTGTATATGTAAATGACAGATTTTCTCGATAATTATTATGGAATAGGGAAAAATGAGATCGGTCGTGGCGCAGTGTGACAGCGTGTGATTGTGAACGCGATCGGTTGTGGGTTCAATCCCCACTCGAGGGAGTGATTATATTTAAAATTAGTTTCACTTCCTCGCTCTGGTAAGACAAAGTGCGGCGTTGAGTTCCACCACTCAACACAATGTCTCCAGTTCGGTGGAAACTGAAGTACGGAGTGTCTTGACACTAGGTACTTTCTGTCTATCCTGCTATGCGGGATAAAAAGCGTGAAGCAAAAAAAATATGTGATGTCGTTGTGGGAGTGAGATAGCGTTCGGTTATAGTCGCGATGGTTGTTGGTTCCTAACTGGGGGAATGATTTTATTTAAATTCTTTGTTCTTAATTATTGTCATTGTTAAGACAAAGCGATTGGCAGCGAATCTTGAATGTGTCAAAAGAAGAATGAAAGGAATATGATTGCTGTAAAGATGCAATTTCTTCATCGGATATGCGGAGTCAGTTTAGCTGACGGTATATGCAGCGAGTTATACGAAGAATGTCCTCAGGTGGCCTGAGAACGTTGAGAGGCTGAGTGAAGCAGATGAAGAATGGTACGAAAGGTCAGGGCCGACCTCGGACGACCTTTGACAACACAGTATCGAAGATGCTGGAGGAAGATCTTATAAAAACGCGAGTACCCTCTGAATGACACGTATGAAGATGCTAATCAGTGTAAAGCTAAAAAATAGGATAAAACGAAGCGTGGAATCTGCCAAAAATAATGTTGTAATTCAGTTAGAAATAGGAAATTCAGTGTTTTAAAACTATTTTTCTCTGTTACATATATATATATATATATATATATATATATATATATATATATATATATATATATATATATATATACACACTTGTATATTGGTGTTTGTATCGCATAACAGGGTAGACAGAAAGTATTCGCTTTCCACCGAATTCAAGATCTGGCCTATTGGGTGGTGGAACTCAATTGGCTCTTTGACTAGCATCAGTTTAAGGAAGTGAAAATACTCCCCAGAGTGGGGATCGAAGCCATAACCAATCGCGTACACAATCAGACGCTCTCCCACTGCGCCACGACCATCCTTAATAATCTTTTAAATATTCATTACATAATATATCAATATAACATGGTAGAATGTAATTATTTAGAAGCGTCAACCGTCGCGAGTAACACTTCCAAAGTAAATTAATTCCCTATATATTTAAGTCACTGTAAATAGTCTGAGAACACGACGCGAAGTATGTAAAGTATGTACGCATACATCTCGCGTAGCACCCTCATTTCCTTCAAACATTGCAGAGAACTGATAACGCATTTTGTTTGCAAGACACGTTTAATAACGGGTGAATATATATATATATATTTTTAAAATATTATAATTTATCTTTTGCTATATAGTTTTTTTTTGATATTTCTTTAGTAATTATGAGACTCGAGAACATACACGATGATTGTTTACAATATTAATAGAAGTTTTGTATACAAAGTTTTGATTAGTTTCTGCCTTGTGCCAATACATATGTTTAAATTGGTACTTACTAAAAATTTACTTTATGATTATAATTTTCGTCTTATCACCAAAATAAAGCCTAGATTAGAAACCTGATTTTTTTAAAGAATATTGTTAAAAAAGCTACGTATTTCGCTTGAAACTCTCATTTCCTCTAACCTTATTTTACTCTCTATTAGATAGAGATTTTTTATATACGGTAAATATGATGTTAAATAACGTAAAATTTTTCCTAGACGATAAATTCTAGAGTAGGTGCGATTCCCGTTTAAATCCTTATATTATATAATTTTACTAATATTTGTAAATATATGTAGAAAAATAGAATTTTAAAATAGTTATATTTTCTTAATAGAAATCAATGTTAATAGTAATTATAAAATTTATTTTTGTTTTAACACATGATTTATCATCTTATAGAGAATGGTGTTTTTATCTGCGTCATTCTCAACAGCCATACATCTTGAGAGATGCCGTTTTTTCCTTCAAACATTGCAGAGGACTGATAACGTATTTTATCTCCATGTACATCAACGCGTTTGTTCTATAATTTTGCATTTATTCTGTGTAAATATAATTTTATTTTGAATACTCAGGTTATAGACTGAGAGACGAATGTTGTTTTTAAGTGAATTGTTTTATATTTGAATTTAATATTGCATATTGTAAGAATGCCTATAATAGGTTTAAATTTTAGTAAACTAGCTGCTGCAAAGTTCTAAATTCTTTATCAATATTAAGATATCCAGAAAAGTATTACGCCATGAGCTAAAACTTTTAAATAAAAAAAAGTCCCATTAAGAAATACATTATTTACTCAGTTTCTAAGATTTGAAATTAATTGCAAACAACAAAAATTTAAACCGCAAAAAAAAACTAACTTTAAGCGAACTTTAAGCGAACAAATTGCAACTGCCCCTCGTAGTATGTAAACTTGCAATGTCAACGTAATTACTGGACGCGGCGGGATTAATACGGCTCGACTATTTTTATTTCCTCTTATACAAATAGTGGCTTAACCCAATGATTTATTAGGATATATGTTTTAAAAAAACTCATGTTAAATAATTATAGTTATTTTTTTCGTTCGTTTTAAAGTCAAGGTTTTTTTTAGTTTCACGCTTTTATCCCGCATAGCAGGCTAGACAGGAAGTACTTAGTGTTAAGACACTCCGTACTCCGCTTTCCGCCAAATTTGAAACTTAGCGTATTGATAGGCGCAACTCCACGACACTTTTTGTCTTTTCGGAGCGGGCAAATGAGAATGATTTAATAACAATGATTCCCTCAAGTGGGTGTCGAACCCACAACCGATCGCGTTTACAGTCAGCCGTTGTCCCACTGCACCACAACCGGCCTTTAAAATTTATTAGAAATTCTAATAATTAATTTTGTTTGGTATCTCAATAAGAACTGGGAGTAATTTGTAGCGAGACGTTTACGCTTGTTCATTAATATAGCCTCCTGAGGTATTATAGCGGTTGAATGTCGCACGAAGGTTTCAAATTATATATGTACATACTATTAGTCCGTTAACACGTAAAGCGCTTGTTGCCCTAGCAACGTATAGGGTTCTTTATACTGTAGTGTACCTCAAAAACATATATGTCTAGAGCAGTTTCATAAAATACTAGCTGTACATGCGACTCAGTCTGCGTGTAATTTATTACCTCTAGAACTTTATTTTATAAGTCCGGAAGAAGCTAAGTTACTCCTTATTCAATCAGTTTTCGGCCAGTGAAAGTCTCGTCAAAATCGGCTCAGCTGTTCCAGAGATTATCCGGAAGAAACAGATAGATATACAAACAAAAATAATTTAAAAATGTATATACCATGTGTACATATATAAGCCCTTAGTAAACCGCGGTTATTTTAATGTTACAGACAGACACTCAAAATTTAATTATGTGAAATTCGTCAAAAGTCAATATATATATATATATATATATATATATATATATATATATATATATATATTAAGCCTTTTTTCAATGTAATTTTCTCCTACACTCCCCAAGGAATTTATATACTAAGACTAGGTTTTCCATGACCAGTAATTTCAGTTTTTTCCCCAAATGGAATTTGAACTGCCAATCGCATTGTTACTCCCATAATTAACGAAAACACCATAAGAACTTCGTGGTAGCGTAAAAATAAGTTTACTATGTACAGTTATATATAAAAAACACCACCTATAGGCAAATGTAAAAGTGTTAAGGTGACGTGCAATTAATTTTAATTGGATAGTCTCTTTGGATACTTAAGTTTAGTATAAGGTTGCTTTGATTTAAGTAACATTGCCGTTGTGGCTCAGTTGTGAATTCTCTCTTGGATCTTATCTCATAGATATAGGTTCATATTTCTCATAGGGGACGTTCACATTTAAAATAGAACGAAGTGTCTTAACCAAGCTTTTTTAAAATTAATGAAAAAAAATTAAGACGGATATTTCTGTGTTCCAAAATTAGCAAAAAGCTTTTGGATTTTTTTCCCCACAAAAGTTATTGTTACAGTATTCTGTTATCTCCCGTATATTTAGGAGTTCGATTCCAATACGTGAAAATATTGCTGTCGTGCGGCGTTGAGAGCCGTCACTTCCGCCACACAAAAATCGAGTGGAAAGTGGGAAACGGATGTTTATTTCCACTTTGTTTTGGGAAAGCGTGAAGCTGCTTTATCTATCATAACTTCCTTTTTTAGCTTCGAGCTTTATATAGCATAGCAAAGGTATTCAGATAACCTAATGTCAAGACACTTCAGTGAATGCTATCGTTAAGTGGCGACCTCAACTCCGTTCTTTAAGAGTTAAAAATATTTTAAAAACATAACTATTCCCACAAATGGGAATTCAACTGACAACTAATCGTGTTTATATTCAGACACTGACCCCCGTTGCCACAATGGCCTTTTAACTATTATTTTCAAGCATTTTTTTATTCTAGCTAACCATAATATAATCTTTTATACGTGTTCCCTTTTCTCTTCTAAATACGGGGACTGTAGTAAGATTAAGCGGCTTACTTAGCAAAATACTCTTTAATCAGTATGGAAAAAAGTATTTTCAAAATAAATAATCCTTTCGTGTAGAGCATACAATGTACGAGCAACTAATGTATTTCACAATATCCGCGTATAAAGATGGTTGTTATTATAAATGTCATACATCTTAAGTTTAGACTATAAGGCATTTTCCAGTTTCACTCAACTTGGTATTTCAATTCAGTTCAAAGAAAAAATTTATAATTTAAGCATAATAATACATGAAAGAATAGATTTATGGTTTTTTATTATAAATATATTATTTTATTTCAAAAAAAAACCTGTAATCATTTGATCGCAGCGGAATTTGAACCCGCGCCTCTTGGAAACTGTCCATGGTATAGCGGTCAGAGTTTTTTGGACAATCTCCAATAGGTGCAGGTTCGAATATCACTGCGTCAAAATTTTTATACGTTTCTTTAATTCTCTATATTCTCATATCCTAAGTATGGGAGAATACTTTAAAATAATAAAAAAAAATTAAGGAACTGTTTCTCATAATATATTAGAAATATATTAAATTAAAAAAATAAATATTACACACACTACCATGTGTTTAACATACACATGCACACTTGTATATAAAGTGACATACACGTTGCTATGGCAACATGTGTTTTACGCGTAATATCACATATGGAATCGAAATGTAGTTTCTTTCGAAGTTTTGATACTGGCGAGTGGTAGCCAGTGATAAGAAATGATAGATCACTCATACGCTGTTTCTTATCTCCGTCGTTAAGGACACACGGTCCTTAGAAGCAGGTATTTTTTTCAATTTTTTTATAAAAATTGAACATGTGTCTATTGATGATGATTGTGATTTTTCTAGTTTTACGTTTTTATCCCGTATAGCAGGGTAGACAAGAAGTACTAAGCGTCAAGATATTTTATACTCGGACTTCTCACTGCATTCGAGACATTGCGTATTGAATGACGGAACTCAACCACGCGCTTTGTTTTACCAGAACGAGGGAATGAAAATAATTTAAACATAATCATTCCCCCGAGTGAGAGTCGAACCCGCAAACCGATCGCTCCTTCTGTCAGACGCTGCGCAACGAACGGCCTCAATAACAATTTATGAGAAAATATTTTTAAGCGTGTTCTGTTTAGTTACTTTTTTAAACTAATTTAGTTGTTTATTGCCTTTTTATCTATCTATACTTGCTAAAGGCTCGTAAACATGCAACGGTATACCACTTTTACAAAGTGCTTGTCAAAGTGTATTGTATGTAGTATTTATTTTACTGAATTATAACCGTTTTTAATAATAACTGGACTTGAATTATTAATAATAATAATTGCACAGCGTTCGACTGTAAGCTCGATAGGTCGTGGGTTCAATTCCTACTCGGGGAATGATTGTATTTAATAAAATTTAATTCGACTCTGTTAATATAAAACGTGGTAGTGATTTCACCACTTTTTTAGACAGTCAGCGGAGTGTCTTAACACTAAGCTGTGACTACCCTGCTATGCTAGAGAAAGCGTTAAACTAAAAAAAATAACATTTTAATCAAAAAAATATTGTCTTAAACATACCATAACCCATTTGCTGAGCTTTTACATTTCCCGTGTGTATCCAATGAAGAATAGATCCATTAGGTTTATTTGCGGGGGTTCCCCTGAACTATGAGATATCGGCGGATGATTCATTGTTCGATTGGGACCTGAGTGTATATATAGTGCTTTTGTTAAATTAACGTTTATAATTATATTTTAAAATGTCTTTAATGTTTTCTATTTTTAAAGTGTTATTCCACACTTAGGATTAGAAATCATTTTTTAAAAATAGTATAAAAATTTGAACGCAGCGGGATTCGAACCCGCGCCTCTTGGATACCGGACTTGGACGGTATCCAAGAGGCGCAGGTTCGAATCCCGCTGCGTTCAAATTTTTATACGTTTTTTCAAAAATGATGTCTTTAATGTTTTTGTTTATTAATTATTTTTTAAACTTGCATATTCTGGACATTCGAAGGATTTTAATTAGACTAAAAGAGATTGTAGATATATTTATACCAAATAATTAGATGAATTCATTTGTAAAGTGTTTATATTGAACATATTTACATTTCTGTTATTGTCTTATTTTGTGTTAGGCTAAAGTAGAAAGAAAATTATATTCTTCGTAAATATATTGTTGACTGCCTGTGTTCGCGAATACGTCCGCGTGGAATTAAGTATATATGAATAAATATTGTACAAATGTAAGACAAAGATATACCTAATTACATCAGCAAAATTGATCCAGTTGTTCCATAGATTTGTCCGAATCAACACACAGAAAGACAAAAATTTTAAAAAATATTTAGTTTTTCTAAATACATAGCTACATACATACATATATTTCATAAAAAGCGCGTATTTTAAACTGACACTTCATTTATTTGTATATATTAATATAATGAGACGGGTGCAAAACTACTGGCCGTAAAAATCTGAGATTTGACATGTTTATTCAATAAAGAGTGTGTGTGGAGCACTAAGAAAAGATTTCCAGAATCATCAACGGGAATAGAGAAAAAGTTTGTTTACGTTTTACAATCAGCCATAAAATAAATCCATAGAAATAAAAACGCAGTCGAATCGTATAAAATCGTTACCTTATAATACTCTGTTAAAGTAAATAACTTTGTAGTCTAAGAGCCAGCGCCAAGATAATTATTGCTAAGCATCATTTGAACTCATCTAAAATACTTTGGAAGTTATAAGGGATAACGTGTTTCAGCCCATTTCACAATTATTTAGGGTCAGATTTAGGTGTCATTTATGGGAGGGATTCTAAGACGGTGTAATTACTAACGGTGATTATGGGATAAGTCCTTTTTCGACGATCGAATTAATCGCCGAGTTTTAAGCTGTAATTTTGTATAAAAGTGTTAAAACTTATAGGTTTAGTTTAATTGAAAGTAATTTGGCTTTATTTTGGGTCAATTTGTGAAACTGCTAGAGGGCCGGAAAGACTTCGGTTGACTATCGGTACAGATGGTATCAATGACGATGAGGGAAAGGTCACGTAAAAAACATGAGGATCCCCCGAACTGCGCACCATTCGCTCTAATTACCCCGCTAGAGATAAAGCGAGAAGCTACAAATTTTTTTAAAGCTAATTGATTTTTTTAATTATGTCTTCTATTCTCCAAATTCCTTAATTTGTTGTTGATACTGGATAAAATGTACAGATAATTAGGTTATTAAAATACTGATCATATACAATTGAATTGTTATTGAAAATAAAGATGTGTTACAATTTTTAGCTTATTGAGATATTGCGAAGTGGGTCAAATTCAGTTTGCATAATTTGACCCACATTAACATATTACTATGGCAAGTTACGTAAAAACAAGACAAAATTATTCGCTTATTTATTATAAAAAGAGTTTTACGTTGAAAAATAATATTCAAATTGCTATTCAACTAAATAAATAGTTATTTTCCAGAACAAAGCGTTAGAACTAAATTGATGTAAGAGTGTGCTTTGAACAAAACTTTGATTGGATAGTCAAAGTTTTATAGTGTAAATTTATTCTTCTAAGAAATACTTCATATAATATCGATGGATATTCCGATATCGTTTTCTTTATATATTTTTTATAATATCAGCAGCTTAGTGCCTTATTCTACATAGTTAAAGAGAATCTAGTGTCTAGACACTCTTTTCTTATTGTGTGTTAAGTGGCGGAACTCAATGCCTTATTTTATCTCACTAAAGAAACGAAAAAAAAACGAAACATGTAGATATATATCAACTAAACTGAGTCACGACGGTCTTTTAACAGATATAAGCCTGTAACATAGAAGTAGGCTACCCTAAGTCGGATAATACCTTAGCTTAGATCTATTCTAAGATCTTTCATTCGAGAAGCCATAATGGACGAGAATGGGGCTTGTAAGATTGATTCATAGTAACCAATAAACTGAAGTACAATCAAGAGAGACTACATGAAGAGACCATCGTGGAGGCCATTTATTTTGTATATTTCCATATAATGTATTTTTTATAGAAATAGAAAAGGAAACAAACGAGCAGAAGGGTTACCTGATGGTAAGTCGTCACATTTGCCCATGGACATTTACAACATTAGAGTTGTAGATGCGTTGCTGCCTTGGAATGGAATTGAAAGGAGATAAGGGAATGGAGATAAGGGATAGGTGGGTATAGGAAGAGCAGGCTTACATGACACCAAACCGGAACATATCAATAGATATTTGGCGGATTATTTTCGTCATGATATTGGTCGCGAGCCACTCGGAGGATTAACCTCCTACCATCGAATTACTGGGATACCCACCTCTTACGGGACGCTACTTAGCAGCGGATGGGAATTATATTCTACCCTGTACCCTCACATAGGAAATTATTTATTTCTATTTTAGTTTGTTTCTGAAATTGAAACAGAAATATCAATATTTCGGGGGGAAAAGAAATCAATAGAATATCTTGACACTTGACTCTATCTCTGACTACTCGCGTGGTAAATCTATATAATAAATTTAGGGTACATGTAATATAATCATTTTAATTATTTGAAAATATATTATTTTTTACAGCTTCACACTTTAACCCGCATAGCAGGATAGTCGGAGACAATATAGTATCAAGACACTCAGTTGACTGCTTTCCTCCCAACATTAAGACATTGCGTGATGTGTGGCGAACTAACGCCGCGTTTTGTCTTAAGCCAGACCAAGAAACCAGAGTAGGGAAATGAAAATAAATGTTAAATATAATCCTTCTTCCCTATGGGAATTGAACCCACAACCAATCGCGCCTACATTCGGTCGCTATTGTAGTTAATAATTATGACAATTTAAATATTTTTATAATAATTCAAACATACAAAATTTTTAAAGTCATTTACAAAAAAAAATCTAATATACCTTCATCAAAACCCCCAAACTATATTTCGTACAGAATTTTAATTAACATCAAAAATGATAATTCTCGTACAAACTTTCATTTCGTCTATTCCGACTGCTGAAGGGTACACTTTTGAAATACACTGAAACACGTGTTACTTACTTCTAATTAAGAGTCTAAATTCGTTCATAATAGGAAATGGTAAAACTGTTTCCATAATCCCTATTACCTATTTTCATAGTAAATATAATTATAATAATTTTTTTATTCAACAGTCGTTTTTTTGAATTTCACTCGAAATTTCAAATTTAATTCAAGTTAGCATGAAAGTGAACTAAATTTAATTTCTCAAATTATACTATTGTAGTACATAGTGAAGATAAATGATTTATTTCGTTGAAGCATTTTAATAACATGTCATTGGAACAACGTCTGACTGTAAACGCGATTGGTTGTGGGTTCGATTCCCACTCAGGGGAATGATTATGTTTAAAATCGTCGCTTACTTGTTCCGGTAAAACAAAGCGTGCTGAATTCGCCGCTTAACACGCAACCTTGATTTCTAACAGTCATTGGAGAGATCGGCCGTGGCGCAGTGGTTGTGGGTTCGATTCCCACTCAAGGAAATGATTATATTTAAAGTATCTTCATTTCCTCGCTCCACTAAGACAAAGTGCAGCGCAAAGTCGAGTTTGTTACTCAACACGCAATTTTTCGTTATTGCCAAAGGTGTATCTTGACACTAGGTTGTCTCTGACTACCCTGTTATGCGGGATAAAGCGTGAAGCTGATTTTTAAATTAGCCCAGTTAGTTGAAAATTTGAAAATACGTAATATTACTAGAATTTCTTGTGTAAACATTGTACACAGTACAATATTAACATTTTAACTAATGTCTTTGGCTTTTTCATACTGAAACTCCTCCCATTCTTCCATTTTCAAGGAGAGCTTAAATAGAATACTACATACCTTAAATGAACTTGCTAAGAGTTTAATTTGAACTGAACAGTACATTTTAGTGCACGTGAAAATGCTCCATATTACGTTTGTGTAAAGGCGAAAATATTTTGATATAAGCCAAAGGGAGTGAATAAGATTAATCTAACTATAATGTCCTCGGTGCGACTGCATAAAGTTCGCAAAGGATTTATTAAGAAAGTAATTTTATAAAGCTATTTGTTGTTTAAAATTATTAATTTTGTTTTCATCTTTATTATTAAAATTATTGACAATTGCTAAGGAAGATATATATATATATATATATATATATATATATATATATATATATATATATATATATATATATATATATATATATATATATATATATATGTATGTAAATAAATATTTTGTCATTATTTCAAGCGTCTACCTGTTGTTAATATTGAAGGGGCAAAATAATCACTTTTGTTGTATGGGAGCACCCATAAATATTTGTTTTATTAATTTATTTAGTACATATATTTCGCTATAACGGCAACAGAAATACATCATCATTTGTAAACGTTTCGTCTACTTTAGTTCCAAGTAGCATATTATAATTATATGTAAATAAATAATAATAAGGAAAAAAGGTACGGACCCAGTCTGTAGTGTATTAAATTAAAGTGTATTAAAGTGTTGGGTTGTGGAACTCAACACCGCTCTTTGTCTTCACCAGAGCGAGGAAGTGAAAATAATTTAAATATAATCACTCCCCCGAGTGGTAATCGAACCCACAATCGATCGCGTTTACAGTCAGACGCTGTCACACTGCGCCACGACCAGCCTCAATAATTATTATTTATATAAAAATATATAATTTAGTGATACCACTGAAAAGCACATATCAAAGTCAAAGTAAATTTAATAATTTTATTTATAATAAAAAGCTACTTACATTTTTTGTACTTCAAATAATTTACCATCAGTTCACTAAAGTGTATGCCTCAGACAAGATAAGAAACGGATGAAGACACTCAGCGGGTCTTTCTCATCATTTTTTAATGCCTATAATCTAGTGTCAAGACACTCCGCACTTCGCTTTCCACCGAATTCAAGACATTGCGTGCCAATAATTACAAATTAATATTTTTTATTACTGACAATGATACCTATATATAAAAAAAAACTATAGCAGTTTTTCCATATATAGGCTTCGTTCGGATGTGCCTTTTCATTAAGCACGTAAAAAAGTTTTAAATTAAAAAAAAATGTATTCAAACCGTTTATATTGTGAAGCTTGTAAAATGTCAGATCCGTACAAGTTCTGTGATTACGCTGAGAATTTTTTACAATGCTAGATCGTTCAATAACGCTAATTGAAATGTCTAGAATGTACTGGAAAAGTGGGGTCACGATTTCCAAACAAATCTCGTATATTTTGAAAAGTTTTTGTTAATCATATGTGATTGTGAGATTGAGTATTTCGGTGATATGATTGTAGGTTCGATTTGCAATAGAGGTTTTAAGCATTTTTATTTCCCTATTCTAACAGATATAGTGCGGTGTTAAGTTACGCCACTCTCATGTCTCTTAGCCCTTAAATGACGTATAAGCGTATTGATAATTCACATGCAACATCTTTCTTTATTTCACACTTTATCCCATATAGCAGGGTAGTTAGAGACAACCTAGTGTCAAGATACACCTTTGGCTGCTTTCGGCTCAATATCGAAAAATTGCGTGTTGAGTAACGAAGTTGACTCTGCGCCGTGCTTTGTCTTAGCGGAGCGAGAAAATGAAAATAATTTAAATATAATCATCCCCCTGAGTGGGAATCGAACTCACAACCGATCGCGTTTACAATCGGCCACTGTTCCATCGCGCCACGGCCGGTCTCTCGTATAATTTCAGAATAATTAAGTTAAATTTAAGGAATTCTTAACTTATCTGTCTTTAAGTGTTTTATAGTTACACTGTTATTACTATGAAAATTTTTAGGGCATCTCATATTATATAGTAATCATGTAAAGAACCCTTTGATACCGGTCCAACAGTTCACGAAATTCACTCAACTGTATTCAATTATTTGCTTTATTAGGTACCAGACTATTTCTAATAAAGTAACGTATGGGACCAATCCAATCATTCTTTTGTCAAGTTAGCCATTTGAAGAGCGGTACGTAGCTTAGATAACGTCTAAGGAACAGGTTCCCTTGTATCTATTAATTTGATAATAAAAAACTATTAAGATCTCCCTGTGACCACGGCCTACTGTAAAGTGTTCGAAACGTCAGGTGTCCAAAATGTATTTTCGAATACCAAAATATACGCGATTAATCCGGTTAAAATAGTTTCATTTAAAATGTATAAAAATCGCAAAAATCGAAGATCTTGTTATATTAAGATCTTATTACTTGCGCGATTTTTACGTATTTCAAATGATATTATTTTAAACGGATTAATCGCGTCTATGTACTACTGTGAAGTGTTCGAAACGTCAGGTTTTCCAAAAATGTATTTTCGAATACTAAAATATACGTAATTAATATGTTTAAAATCGTTTTATTAAAAATAGAAAAATAAGTTATATATCTAAGAATATTTTGGACAGCTATTTTGGTTTCGACAAAAATGCAATGTTTTCCTAATAGAGGTGGACAGAAATTGATTATATTTAATTATTATTCGTGTGGCGTTGTGTTCCGCCACTCAACACACAATGTCGTGGATTCTGTGGAAAGTGGAGTACAGAGATTCTTGACACCTAGAGATGAAGGGTAAATGGGTAAAACTAAAAAAAATATCCTAAAGTGAACTTAGGACTACCAACAAGAAAATAATTAAAATTCCGTCCTTTTTGTGTTTTTTTAACTAATTCTTTTCGTTAATATGGTTTTATTCATTTCCTTTATTCATTATATTATTTTGTCTTACCTTCAGGTTGTGCCAATGCGATGGCCAATACGGCGCCGATTGTTATACATATTGGTAGCGCTCTCATCTGGAACAAGAAAATAAATTTATTATATTTATAAAAATTAGATGACCCGTTAATTAACCCGTAAATAATTAAGTAATAACCTGTGTTCTTTATATAAACAGATAAACTGTTCTATTGTTATTATTGTATCGTAAACTTAAAATTGTATTGAGAATTTGCCAATTATATCAATATGATAATCATTAATTATATGATCGAGGCCGATCGTGGCGCAGTGGGACAACGTCTGACTGTAAACGCGATCGGTTGTGGATTCGTTCCCCACTCGGGGGAGTGATTATATTTAAATTATTTTCACTTCCTCGCTCTAGTAAGAGAAAGTGCGGCGTTTAGTTCCAACACTCAACATGCAATGTCTGCAATTCGGTTGTAAGCGAAGTACGGATTGTCTTGACATTAGGTACTTTCTATCTACCCTACTATGCGGGATAAAAACGTGAAGCTGAATTATATAGAAAATAAGTAATATTTAAATGTACACCTCAAAACAGACCAAGTCGCAGGCATTACCTAGTGTTAGATATAAATATAATTATTTAATAGTATATTTGATACACAGCGTTTCGACGAAGATAATGGAAGGTTTAAAAATGTTTCAAAGAAAATTACCACTAACTACTAACTAATAACGACCTGCCATATTTATCACGCCTGAATCACGTCGTTTGGATTTTACTTCAATTATATTTTCATTTTCGCGGTGCGGTTAGATAAGGCGCGGAGTTAGGATACGTAATCTAGCATGTAGTATCTAATATGTACAGAATGCGGAGAATTGAGTGATTTTTTAAATTTCTCACTTCACCTAGGTAGATAGAAAGATATTAGAACAAGTGAATGAGGTTGTATATCTGGGAAGTATGTTTAGTAGAGATGGAAGATACGAAATGGATGTGGAAAGGCGTATTGCTGCCGGTAACAGGGTTAAGGGTGCTCTTGCTGCATTGATGCGACGGCAAAATGTCAGCGTACCTGCACGTGTTGCCGTTCACAATGCAGTACTGATACCGACGTTGTTATACGGCAGCGAAACGTGGGTGTGTCAAAAGAAGAATGAAAGAAAGATGAATGCAGTAGAGATGAGATCTCTTCGTCGAATATGCGGAGTCAGCTTAGTTGACCGTATATGCAGCGAGGAGATAAGCAGAATGGCAGGTGTAAGCGTGAATGTCACACAGAATGGCAGGTGTAAGCGTGAATGTAAGAATGAAGAAGAACGTGCTCAGGTGGTTTGGGCTGGTGGAAAGAATGAGCGATGAAAGAATGGTAAGAAAGATTTATGAAGCTAAGGTGAGGGGTACAAAAGGTCGGGGGAGACCTCAGTTGACCCTCGAAAACACAGTATCGAAGATACTGGAGGAAGGTCACGTAAAAAGTATGAGGACCCCCCGAAGGGCATGCATGAAGAGGACAATGACTGTGGACGAGGCGAAAGAGGTATGCAGGGACCGTAGCGTTTGGCGCTCCGAACTCTCTGACTACCCCGCCAGGGAGGAAGCGTGAAGCTAAAAAAAATTAAAAAAAAAAAACCTATATATTGTGTCATGTGGGAGATGTGAAGTGATTTGTAAAATAATTTTCTTAGTAATATCTCAACACGCAATTTTTCGAATTCGGCGGAAAGTAGAGTACGGAGTGTCTTAACACTACATAATTTCTGTCTACTCTGCTATGCGGGATAAAAGCGTGAAGCTAAAAAAAATTCTCCCCTTCTTATATAACTTTCTTAGATAGCTATTAAAGATATTAGTAGTGGGAAAAGAAATTATCAATGCGACTTGCGAATGCGAGTTACAATTGTCAGTTCAACTTTATAATTATAATAATTTGATTGCGAATGCGCACAAATTACTTCACCTATGTTATATTCTATGGATAATAAACAAAGAAGTTTAAAAATTAACAATAAAATACAACTAAACTACTTAGAATTAGAAACAGCGATCTTTAAAAGATGCAGAACTCGAAGATAAACAATGAGAAACACGTGCTGGCTGATTTTAGCTTTTAAGCGCTCTAAACGCTAATAAACATACTAAGTCAGCTAAAACCGCTTAGTAAACCTAACTTTACATATTCTAACAAAATTAAACATCCAATCAATTCTGTTACAGAAAGAACCGCTCATAACGGGCGTACCGCTTCAAAAAAAGACAAAGCTGAGCGCACCAGCGTTTTTTAAAGGAAATCCTTTGAAAACGTTGCAAAAATTCCTACCAATTACCGCGGAAGAACTTGGAAGGAAAGTGCACTTTTCACCAGCTTTTAATGTTAAGTATTTAATTCAGTCACTAGATGGCAGTAAGGGCGTAATTATAACTTGATTGCGGGTAGGTTAACTATTTTTCACATCATATTGTGGACGGAAGTTTTAATGGAATACGGACTGTAATATATATTTTCTTTGTTCCTTTTCTACGGTTGTCATGGTAATGTATGAAAAAGATAATTATTATATTATTTAGGGCGATGTTAGAGAAGCTAGTGTCAAGACACTATTCGCAGTATTCTATCCGAATTCGAACCATTACAAGATATCTGGCGGAACTTCATAAGTAAAATTGATAAAGATGTAATTAAATATTTTTTTATATAAAAGTTAAAACAACTAAATGAAAAAAATTACAAAATAAAGCTCTAAATTTTTCATGTCCTCAATTATAGATTTTTCAACAACTAGCTTTTTATATTGACTTTCTGTACGTTTTACATTTACTCCATATATATTGTAACTGTCTAGTATCCAGTATATCGAGCTCTAGTAAATAGGGGTTGTTTCGGTTTCCCCAAATAGAGAAAATTAAATAAATAATCATACAAATGGTCAGTCAAGCCGATATAAATACGAAAAAGCAGAAAATATTCTATCACAGTCAGTTAAAGGCAATTAAAGTTACTAATTGTTATATATTAATTGCCCTTCAAATTGGCGTCGTGAAATTTCTGGCCCGAAACTTTTGCCAATTACAAAGACGTCATTGGGATTTTGGGCTTTTGACGATTTTGTTACGTTGAAGGGAAATGAGCCTTGTAATGATTTTGTAAA
The DNA here is from genome assembly GCA_032432895.1 of Dryadula phaetusa. Taxonomy (NCBI): domain Eukaryota; kingdom Metazoa; phylum Arthropoda; class Insecta; order Lepidoptera; family Nymphalidae; genus Dryadula; species Dryadula phaetusa. The sequence continues at coordinate 322,421 of JAOYRS010000054.1, forward strand.
GGATTTTAAATCATAAATTCGACTTTTACGGCTCAGTGGGCTTGATAATGCTTCTTCAGAATGGAGGTAGTGTGTTTTGTTTCCAGTTGATTTATTTTTTTGATCTGAGGTCCTCTTGGCGCGTCTTGTTTTTATGGACGTCCGTTTTGATACGACTCATATTGCAATCTCTCATTATAAAATGTCTCGATTTCATGCAGAATGTTGAAAGCAGAGTTTTTAAACACTAGGTTCTTTCTGATTTGCGGGAAAAAATAGTGAAGGTTTTCTCTTTTTATAATAAAGGGAGGCAAACCAGCAGAGGCCACCTGATGTTAAATCGTCACCTTCGTCTATAGATATCTACAGCATTAGAGTTGTAGACGCGTTGCCGGCCTTGGATGGAAGTGGAAAGAGACGAGGAAAAAGATGGGCGGGAATAGGGAAAACTGGCTTACATGACATCGATCTGGAACAGATCATCAGATATTTGGTGAATCGCTTTTCTCATAATAGTGGTCACGAGCCAGTTGGAAGATTAACCTCCTACCACCAAATTATTGGGATACCCGATCCTTACGGAACGCTACCCAGCAGCGGAGGGGAATTGTATTCTACCCCGTACCCTCACAGGGAAACGGGCAACATTTGGGGCGGACAGTCTAGTTACTACTAGATAAATAAAATCTATTATTTCAAACAGTATCATAAGAAACAAATTTAATCTAACAACGCAAAAGTGACAAAGACGTTGAGGAAAATTGATCGAGGAAATTCAAGTATTCTGCTCTGAGCTGTGATCGGTATTCATTCATGTGTGTCTCGTATGAAGAAGGCCAACTTAATTGGTATTGTGAATTGTATCTTGTTAATATATGGAACTGTAATTTAACTTACAGTACGTGAACGAATGTAGGGAACAAGTTGGAATTTAGTTAGAGACCATTGTGGCGCAGTGAAACAGAGTCTTACTGAAAACGCAATTGGTTGTGGGTACGATTTCCAATTGTAAATTATAAATTTTTATCATTTAAAAAAAAAAAGAAGTCCCGCTGAGTTTCTTGAGCTGTTTCTTCTCAGGTCTGAGGCATGAACATTAGTGAATTGGTCGTTCTATGTTACTTCTTATTTTGACTTTGACTTTGACTTTTGACATTGGAAAATTAATTAAATTTCACATTTATTTTCGTTTCTCCGCTCTGGTAAGACCAAGCATGGCGTTTCATCTTTCAATCAACGCGCAATGTCTTAATGATTTCGGGCGGAAAACAGCCAACGGAGTGTCTTGACACTAGGTTGTCTCTCATTACCCTGCTATATGATATAATGCAAGAGGCATGTTAGAAATAAAATCGTATACTATTATTACTTCAACGTTTCTATATTTAGGCTATTATGGCTGAACTAGATTGGGTGAAATTTGTTATATTTTGATAGTTTATATCTAGGAAATGTACACGCGTTGTTTGCGGGTTCAATTCTCTCTCGGGTGAATATTATAAACTTATGATCATTAACTTGCTTTAATAAGACAAACGCAGCGTGTTATATGGCGGAACTGAACGCCGCTTATTATTTTGTCAGGGAAAAAATGAAAATAATAAAAAATAAACGTATAGGTATATAAATAATAATTAAAATAATTTTAACATAAAATGACCTCTGTGTTTATCTCAGTACTATTTCGCATACATTGAGTTATTTATGGTGTAACGAGGGAATTTGTTTTGTTATCTCTAATAGCGTAGCGCGCTCGGACTTATTATAAAGACTTAGATATACAAATATATATTTTTATTACATGCGGTAATTTTTTTTTAGATTCACGCATTTATCTTGCATAGCAGGGTAGTGTACCTAGTATCGAGATACTCCGAAACATTGCGCGTTGATTAATTAACGCCGCCCTTTGTCTTACCAGAACGAGGAATTGAAAAAAATTGTAATAATTTTAATGATTATATCACGTTACCGAGTGGGAATCAAACCCACAACCGACCGCGTTTACAGTCAAATTGTTATTTTTTTTTTAAATAAATTGTAATTTATAAAATAAATAATATTTTATTTAAAAATCGCTATAGTAACAGAGTGAATATAAAGCTATCTGTATACGCGACTGTTATAGTCCGATCCCTCTAAAACACGATTTATAAATATAATAACGAACACCTAATTGTGTATATTTTTTGAAGAAATGTATAAAAATTTGAACGCAGCGGGATTCAAGCCCGCGCCTCTTGGATACCGTCCAACGGTACCAAGACGGTATCCAAGAGGCGCGGGTTCGAATCCCGCTGCGTTCAAATTTTTATACGTTTTTTCAAAAAAATGTTTTCTAATCTTAAGTGTGGAATAACACTTTAAAAATAGTAAATAACCTATTTGTGTGTAATAATATTACCATCCGAAATCGTCATATAATATGTTAATGACGGAACTCAACGCCGCGGTTATTATGTGTATATGGTTATAATATATGGTTATAATTAATATAATTGCATTTATCATTGCTCGATTCGAACCCACAACCTAATTCATTTAAAATCAAGAAGCTTCATACCTTTTTTGAATTTATATTAAAAATATCTCATGTACTACAAATAACAAAACTTAATAATCAAACAAAACACGATTTGAGTGAATTCTTCCGGTAACAGTGAGTTCAGTTCCCACTACAATGCGTTGAGCGGCGTTGAGCTCCACCGCTTAATTAGCATGTATTATAAAATAGAAAAACATTCTAGAGTGAGAGTCTTGACTCAGCTGTGTAAAACGTACTGTACGTTTTAAACAGCGTTTTATACAACCTATTCCAGAGAGATAAGACACTCAAGATGACGGGATCGATTTCCGCTTAGGTCATATTTTATACGTTTTCAAAAATATCAATTTTTAGTCTAAAACGCAGTTTTACAATTTTTTCATATAGCAGAATTGTCAATCTAGTGTCAAGACACTCCGTGCACTGCTTTTCCACCGTAATCGATACGTATTGAGAGGCGAAATATCCCGCCAGAGCGATACGAAAACAAATTTTATATTTAATAATTTACCGAGTTGGATTCAAATCCATAACCAATCGCGTTTACAGTCAGATGTTATCTACGCCTAGACGGACAGAAAATATTATATTTTTATATAACAGATACAGTAACATTATTTATATTCTCACTTGAAAAAAAAAACGTTCTAAGTTAAAAATATGAAAACAATTAAACACTTCCCATTTGAAAATTTGCAACCTTCCCTCGAATTCTTTCCGGTAGCGTGAATAATGAAAAGTGGAGCCGGCAAGGCGCTTCGAACAAAGGTCCGCTTTTGAAAAATGTAACAGAGCGGTTATTTTAAAGGCGTATCATCGTTTTGGTTAGTTGGTTATTAAAAATGTTTATTTAGGTTGACTTACGTTTTCCCTTTAAAACATATTAAGAGGGCATGATGGCGCAATGGGAGAATGAAAAAAAAAGGAAAGGTTTCAATGAAATCGACTGGTTCTGAGTTCGATAGCCACAAGAAAATTATAATATATTTAATTACTTTCATTCTTCCTCTTTAGTGTAAAAAATGCGGCGTTAAGTTCCGTTTCTCAACACAGAATGTCTACACTGCGTTTGGAAAGCAGCCTCTTTTACACTGCTTTGCGTAAAGCGATAAGCGAGTTTTAAATATACGTAAGTAAGTACCAAGACACTACAGTCTCCTCTATCCCACCTAAATCGATGTTGGGGATTAATTGACGGAACTCAACTCCGCAGATTGTTAAAAATCGGCCTATTAAATATTCATCCAGTTCCAAAGCATGGTTAAAATAAACCATTTCTCAATACCGATCCCGCGTTCTCATACACGTAACTCTAAAACGAACTGAACTTTTAGCCTTTTTAAATACTAGATCCAGCGTAATCATTTATTCATTGACCCGCAAACATATTTGCCTTTATTTTGGCTTGTGGATTTTTATTTTCGTATACAAATTTAAATATATTTAATCTCTTTACTTATAATGAATTTCATTCAAATTAGATGAAGACATTGTGTTCATTGAATTGTTCTGTGGCGGAGCTGAACGCCGAGATTTATCTTATCGAGGCAACGTTAAAATATTTATTTTACCGAATAGTGGTCGAACCCACAACCACGCTATCCTACTGCGAAAGGAAAGAGATAAAACCAACGTAAACTAATATATTTTAATTTTAGCAACCTAGTGTCTAGACATTCTGACTGACGACCATAACTGAAACATAGCGTATCAAGTGGCAATATCACCGTGCTTTGCACACATATATAATCTGGTATCAAAGTGGGAATCGAACGCACAACCAATCGCAGTCAAACGGTGTTCTGTCCCACTGCGCTACGATGGCGATTACTGATCAATGGGATATGAATAAACAAGTAGAATCAAACTGACGACCCTCGTGTACAGAGGAACGATCTACTGTGTCATGGAGCTATATACATTTATGGTTTCAGTTATAAATTCCCCAAGCCAAGCTTCATATGGTACACTTAAATAAATCTTCGTTAATTAGTAACACGGAAGCCACAGTTGTGGTCGGCATACAATTTGTTGGTAGGTGTTTTTTGATCAATCATTTGTTTTGGCACGTGACTCTTCGTGTAGCGTGCTTATAACGTGGGTGGATATGGGTTCGATTCAAAATTAGGGGAATTCAAGTTATTTTATTTATTATATTATACTGTGTAAGCATTAGTGGTATTGGAATTTATGGTGAAGTCGAGTGGCGATATGGGGAGCCTTGGTCACTTAGACAAGCGAGAACCTGAAGTTATTGTCTAAATATAACCTTTAAGTTTTTAAGTCAAAATATTTTGTTATATATATATATATATATATATACTATTTCATAATTTTATAGGTACATATTCTTAATTAATAAAATAGGTAATTTTCTAAAAAACGGACACGGAACGGATAAAATTTTGTTTTTACTGTTTTGTATGAAGCAACTTCGCGCTTTATTCCGCATAACATAGTAGCCAGAGAGAAATTAGTGTCAAGACACTTCGTACACCACTTTGAGCTGAAACGCAGTAAGTTTCCTTCCAGATCAAAGAAATAAAAGTAAAATACATACAGTTATTCATTAGTAACCATCTAACTCACAACCTTCGCTAATAGACTTACTAATACACCACTGCGCCATAAGGGAGTATAGTATAACTCAACGTAGTCAGTTATTAATTTTGCAAGCTTTACATTTATTTGAAGTAAGGAAATTACCTTTGGTGTTAGGGGCCTACACCCGTTCCGTTACACCGCACTAGCTGGCATACGAATTCTGCAACAATAGAATAATGTATGAGTGAATGCTTCGAGAAAATTGTAATATTAATAACTGTTATTATAACTTATTTATGATGTTACCGTCAGTCAGATAAGTCGTAAAAAACGTATATGAATTTCGACGCAGCCGGTAGTAGAACGCATGGCTTAGCGGTTGAGAGCGCTTAGACAAGACGCTTTCCAAAAGGCGCAGGTTCGAATTCAACTGCGTTCAAATTTTTCTACGTTTATTCAAAAATCTTGTCTAATCCTAAGTGTGGAATAACATTTTAAAAATAATAAAATGTTATATTACTGGATAGAATGTAAAAATTTTAGAGATAATTATAGTATTATGTTAACAAATCTAAGAGGTTGGTGCCATATGTCATAATAAAAGTTTCCTAGTACCGTGACAGAGGCTTCGAAAAAAGTGGAATGTAGCTAACTTAATATAGTGGAATATATTTAAAATTATTAGTATAGAAATATTTTTTTTATTATTATAAATATATTTAATATTTTTGATTTTCCCCCATATCTTGCATGTCTTGGATGGTCTAATCTAGCGACCGCTAAGGCTCTGTGACATGAATTCCTGTATGGAATATTAAAATTATAAGTTAAAAATTGGTGTTAGCATTAATTCAGATTCTTTATGGTCAGCTTTACGTTCTATCTCGTATAGCAGGAAAGTCAAAGTGGATGTATCAACACACTTTGCTCTCTTTCCGCCGGAATTAACGAAGAAACGGAGAAATTAAATGAATCAAAATATAATCTTTCGATATGAAATCGAATCTGCAAACAATCGCGTTTATAGACATACAATAACTTGCCAAATATAATATCTTCAAATATGTATTGAACGAAAATAATTTTAACTCCATTGCGTCAACGGTCAACCATTTTAACTACAACATTTTAGCAGACACGCCATGTATACAGCTTATATATATATACAGGGTGATAGAAATAACTAATGTTGTTATTTCACTCGAACGGTTAGGGCCCAGTATGTCCCGATTGTGACCCTGATAAGAATTGGATGTTGAAAGGGTAAAATTGGCGTAGAAATGGTGTAGCACTATACACTTATCTTTACCCCTATGTGACGATTTGCGGCCTTCCCTTGTAGAGTTTCGTATTTTATTTATTTCAATTGCATTTTGGTTCAAGAGAGTTTCCTTGGATATTTCTTTTTCTATGGGTAAAATATGCGTTGCCGTAGCAACCGTTTTTATTATACAAAGGTGTGTGTCAAACACATGTAATATGTATTTAATTATTTTGATATATTTCTAAGGTACTTATTTGTAGAAAAATATTAATTTTTGATGTAATTTTCAACTAATTATTCAAAAGTATCCCAACTCAGCGGCCACAGGGTGGCGTTCATAATTTACCGCCGCGTAGTGTGTATTCCAGTATAGAAAGTACTAAAAAAGTAATACAAATTAAATCCAACGATTGGGAATCAAACCCAAACTCATCGGGTATCGTTTAATTATTGTTAATTTCAATGGTTCAAGTAGTAACATGTCTGGTCTATTTAAATATTTTTTATGTTTCATTTGTTAGTTGTTTAAATCAATATATATACCATCGTAGCACAGTAGGAGCGCTTTACTGTAAATGAAGGCTGTGAATATATTTGTATATGTATATGTATATATATATATATATATATATATATATATATATATATATATATATATATACATATGTAAATTATGTTGTTTCTCTTAGTTATTAATATAAAATTTAATTTTAAAAGGACGGTTGTGTCGCAGTGGGAATTCAGCGGAAAGTGAAGTACGGAGTGTCTTAACACTAACTACATTCTGTCTACACAGCTGTGCTAAAATACAAATTAATTTCTCCGTTTTTCTAATTATTGAGAAAGGAGTGTCTTGACACTACACTGTCTCAGACTACCTTACTAAACGTGAAGCAATTATTATCTAATTATTACATAACGATACGTGTATCTCAATACCGATTATATCTTGGTAAAACAAAAGCCTCTATCTTGTATCTAAAGCAATGTTCTTTGCAAAATAAGTTGAGCACATCTTCAAGTAAACACAAATACTGTATTTATTTTTGTTTGAGCGTTGTTTATTCTTCGCTACAACGAGGACTCCGCAACTTTTTCTTCATAATGATGTAACGCTTGCGGTAGTTTGCAAAGGTTTCTGTTGGGTTATATTGTTTTACTTGGGTATAGTGGCGCAGTGGAATCTGATTGGACATGTATATTTTTTTTAGCTTCACGCATTTATCCCGTATAGCAGGGTAGACGGGAAGATAATAGTGTCAAAATACTCTGTACTTCGCTTTCCGCCGATTTCGAGACTGCGTGTTGAGTGGCGGAAGTCAACGCTGCACTATGTCTTACCTTATTTCTTACTTGTATTATATCTTAGTTGTCCTTTGTCCATTGGTTATGGGTTTGATTTACTTGGGAGCAGTATTTAATTATTTTCTTTCTCTCATTCTGATATATATATATTTGGTAAGTTTTAAACCTCATTCAACCCTAAAACTACTCCTATTTGAATAGTTTAAAATTATTTACTATCCCCTCAGAAAAATATTCAAATATAGTATACTGATGCAAGGAATATGATAATAATGTTAAATTAGAAAGTTAAAAATTTGTTACAAACCCATTAGAAAAGTATCTTTTGGTTTTTGATTTTTTTTTAATTTTATTTATGTTTTTTCTTTATTCTTAGACTTTAGTTAGACCTTAGACAGTCTTACCGTAATGGTTGTGTATCAATTCTTAATTGCGGAAATGATTATAAAGAATGTATACTTTCATTTCTTCGTTCTAGACATCGTGCGGCGTTGAATTTGCCAACACATATTTCTTTTGATTTCGAGCGGTCGATTCAACAGAGTGTCTTGACACTAGATTGTCCAACTACCCTGCTATGAGGGATAAAGAGTCAAACTGATAATAACCCCATTCCACACTCCATCAACACCCTACACTATGAATCGTTAATATCGTGTGAATTAATCGTATGGAAACATCATCTAAGGCAATTAAACTTGAGCTACAGTATTTAGCGTATAACTACCTCTATATTATAGTTAATCACTAATTTTCGTTATTAGATTACAGGTGACGATGAAAATACATACTTTAAATAAATTTAAATTTGACACTTTGTGACGAATGTAGATTCGATTCCCGGTTGTTGTATTTTTTGTATCCAATTTATAAAGAAAGGATATCATATATTATTTGATGGATTTAATTTACGAATGCCTATCGCTTTGCATAAAGAGAAATCTGTACATTCGACTGCGATCCAAGTGTAAGCTTGAGGGGCCCTAGCCTTATTCCAATTAGAGACAGCGCAGTGTTTAGTGTGGCGGAACTTAACGCAGCTTTTAATTTATATATTGCCTTTGTGTGTAAAATGGTATTACTATTTATTTACCTAGCTTAGTTTTTCTTTGGGTAGCTGAAAACATTGTAAATATCTCTCTACAAAGATGCAAGCAGTCAGATGAGATGTAAGCAGTCAGCGCTTGAAAGGTTTCCAAGGGAATTCAGCGGGTTCGAATTCCACCGTGTTCAAATTTTTATACGTTTTCTCAAAATGTACAAAGCTAGTCAATTCATGTAAAAGTAATTGTTACTGTATATTATTAAATAAATATTATATTTGTATTTTTACTCTCATTTTAATTTCTTAATAACTTGATTATTTTTCTTCCTATTATTATAGAAAAATATTTAAATTCTTGTCTCATCATGGCGTGTTGAGTGGTGAAACTCAACACCGCACTTTGTCTTTTACAAGACCGAGGAAGTGAAAATAATTAAAATATAATCACTCCCCCGAGTTGGGATCGAACCCACAACCGATCGCATTTACACACAGACGCTGTCAAATAACCATCAACAATCATAGGAAAAGGAGTCATACCCCCATAACGCCAACATAAAACCAAAAACAATAGAGAGATCCAAAGCTCGAATCTAATTCAAGATCATTTATTCAAATCGCGCTCGTAAAAGTTTACGATCTGAATTCTATTTGTTTGGCAAATATTCTATTTTTGGTTTTCTTACCGAAAAATAACATGTATATATGTACATAGGAGAAATAGTGTATTTATAATAAAGCTTTGAGGCCACACGTGACGCATTGTATAGCGTCTGACTGAAAACATTTTCTCGCTCTGTTCCACACATTGCACGGCGTTGAGCTCCGCCACTCAACACGTACAAAGTATCTTACCTTCGATATTTCCTGTGTACCCTGATATGTGGGACAAAAACGTAAAGATACAAATAAAATAGTTAGTAATTAATATTATTATTATCCCATAAATGGTCTCAAGCAGCTAAAGCCTTGTTATAATTTTCATACATCAAACTTCGAGGGTATAAGAACAAATTATAAGTACATCCAAGCTTCTCTACGACACGGACTGGTTGGTTCGACGTAAGTTAGTTTACTTGGCTAACTTAGTCATGGTGTCCAGGTGATTATTTATATCACGTTAGAGGTATTACGTTATCATTATTGCTCCACAATCTATATCTTGACATATACTAATAATTGTGTAACTATTTTTTTTATTTTTAAAGTAAATTTCACACTTAGAGAGAAAGAAAATATTTTTTTAAATACAGAAATGTAAACGTGGAATTCAAACCCGTGCTACTAGGACAGTGTCCGAGTATTCGGACCACTAAAGCATGCGTTCTACGCCAGTCGCGACTCTTAATACGCTTTATACAAAAAATAACAACTATTTATTTAATTTTGTATTGAGGATTGTTTGTCTGTAATATTGATAAAGACTGAAAAAACTCAAAAAGGACGTAGTTTAGTTACGTTTTTTTTATTTAGCAAAATAAATTGATCTATCATTGATCATTTTGAAATTAATATGAATCTAACACCCAGGGATGTGTGCGGTGTTTACAAAATCATTTTAAATAGATTATTCGCGCATATTTTGGTACAAAATACAATCAGTCTACCTATCACGACGGTCTACTGTAAAGTGTTCGAAACATCAAGTGTCCAAAAATGTATTTTCGGAATACCAAAATATACGCGATTGATCCCGTTAAAATAGTTTCATTTAAAATTATTTCTTATTACAACAGCTGTATGCCAGTGAAACCCCATCATCATTTTTTTAGCTTCACTCTTTCATATAGATAGACGTATATAGAGAGTACCTAGAGCCAAGACCCTTCATACTTGGCTTTCTACCAAATTCGAATTCGTGTTGAATCGTGGAACTCAACGCCGCAGTTTGTCTTACCAGAGCGAAAAAGTGAATTAATTTAAATATTACGCAATTTATAATCACTCCCCTGAATTAGAATTGAACTTCCAACCGATCACGTTTAGAATCAGACTCTGTTCCACTGCGCCACGAATGACCTCAAATACTTAGATAGATCCAGTGATGTTTTTAAATGATATAATAAGGGTAGCAAGTTATTTTTTTTTTACTATTACTAAGATAAAAGGTAATCTTGTTTAAAGATAATTCCATTAAATTTTCACCAAATTATAAAAAATACGTCTTAACAGGTGGATCTTAACGCCGCGCTTTGTTTTGACAGATTAGTAAGGGGAAAATAATTGAAACATATTATAATTTTCACCGACTGGGAATCGAAGCTAAACCCATCATATATATCAACCAAAAACTATTCTATATATATATATATATATATATATATATATATATATATATATATATATATATATATATATATATATATATATATTGATACAATTATGTATGTACATTGTGCATGTCATACTCGTGAGACCAGAGGTGACATTTACTTCCGGCTTGTGGTTAATGTTAAACAGATCGTGATGATTTGCGTTATCTTTACTAGTGTAGATAAGATTAATTAGATTAGATTAATGGCTGATTTGGCAAATATTAAAATATTATTATGTTAATAAACATGATAGGCTATTGTGGCGTAGTGGGACGGCGCTGACTGTAACTGTGGTGGATTCGATTCAAACTTGAAGGGTGGTTATATTTTAATTGTTTTGATTTCCTTGCTCTGGAAAGACGAAACGTGGCGTTAAGTTTCGCAACTGATCATGCAAATTTAAGGCAGGAATTCGAATAAATCTTTTCTTAGGAAGCATGAATATATATAAAAAAGTAACAAAATCAAAGCTACGCTATTACTGCAGAAACGCAGGTTTATTTTACGAATATCTTTAATGTCTGGTGGTTATTCTACGTTCCTATTACCTTATGTTCAGTGACTGTTTTATTTTATGTTTATTAAACACAGAAGATAAAAACTTTAGGCCCTTTTTACGAAAATTTTCATAATAAAGGTGGTACATAATTCTTGAAAAAAAAATTATATATTTCGAAATAAATATTTCACATAAACACACTGTTCGCAATGCAGTACTGACACCCGACTTTGTTATACGGTAACGAAACGTGGGTGTGTCAAAAGAAGAATGAAAGAAAGAAGAATGCACTACAGATGAGATCTCTTAATTTAGCTGACTGTATGTGCAGCGAGGAGATACGCAGAATGGCAGGTGTAAACGTGAATGTTATAGTAAGAATAAAGAAGAACGTGCTCAGGTTGTTTGGGTACGTTGAGAGAATAAATGATTAGAGAATGGTAAGAAAGATTTATGAAGCTAAGGTAAGTGGTACGAGAGTTCGGAAGAGACCTCGGTTGACCTTCCAAAACACAGTATCGAAGATACCGCAGGAATGTCACTTAAAAAGTATGAGGACCCCCCGAAGGGCATGTATGAAGAGGCTAATGACTGTGGACGAGGCGAAAGAGGTATGCAGGAACATAAACACACACTTGTGTAGAGTGAAGTACACGTTGCTATGTTAACGTATATTACTGTTAACGTATATTACTGGACTGCTCGTTTTTATAAAAAAAAGACATAGAATTTTTTCTTCAAATATGACAACACACTCACATTCATCACAACATACTATATTCAATAAATATATAATAAAAGGTACTTTTTAAATAAAAATGAACAGAAATAACCAAATTTCAAAGGGCAGTACAAATCTTGGCGTTGACAGGTCCTTTCGACCCAAACTCAATACCCTTGGGGCTCTTAAACGATTTATTGGAACCACTCACAAAAGCCAGTATATTTTCATATATTCAAACTGGCATAAAGAAAGAAACTACAAGTTTAATAATGTGATTTTTGGCAAAACTTTAAGTAAGGCACTATGATGTTGCTTACACTATTATAATAGGAAATATGTAATAATTTATAAGGTATTAAAAGTAATTTGCTTAGATAAAACGCGGCGTTGAGTTTCACAATTTAATACATAATGTATTTATGTCAGACGGAAATAAGACAGAGTGGGGAATGAGTATCTTGACTCTTATCTCTAATAACCTTGAGGTATAATAATATTTGAAACTATTTTAATATTTTTAAATTAAATTTCACGCTTAGGACAAGAATACACTTGTTATAAAAATTCAAAGATTTGAATGTAGTGGGATTGGAATTCGCACCTCTAGGAAACCGGCCGAGCATTTTGACCACTAAGCCATGTGTTCTATATCCAAATGCGTCGAAACTATTGTATGCTTATTACAACTGCTAACAACAAAAATGAATACAAGCGTATAAGAAAAAACTATTTACATTATTTTCTCCATACTTCCATTATTTTCTTTAAAAATATATAAAGTAAATATGAACTTATAAAAAAACATATAGTATAAATGTACCTACTAATACTATTCTTGTAGAAACTTATTATTAGTAACTTTACGTAGTAATTTGTATCAGATTCGTCTTTTGTCTCTTCAGATTAGAGAATCCGAGATATATTAAAGAATAATATTTAACTGTATTCCAATAATAATCATTTAACCGTGAAAGAGCAGTATAAATGTTTCAATCTTTCGTAATTTCGTGCTAGATAAGGTGCGGCGTTAAGTTTCATAAGCTTGTGACTTTCTATAATTTGTAATTACTTCAAAAAATTAAAAAAAATCTTCAAGCTTTATCCCGTAGAGTATGTTAGTCAGAGACAACCCAGTGTCAAGGTATGTCAGAAATCGAAACATTACGTGTAGAATGGCGAACAAAGCCGCGGCTCGTCTTGTTGTTGAAATGTAAATAAGTTTTAAATATCATTGTCGCTTGAAATCAACACATTAAGTGTAAGGCGAAATTCAACACCGCACTTTCTTTTATGAAAATGAAAAAATATATTTATTAACATAAAATTTGAATGTTATAAAATCTCAGAGTGCCAATTGACCCCATAAGTAATTGCGTTTAAAGTCGCCCTGTCCAACGGTGACCTCATAAAACAAAAATGTCTGTAACTATGTAATTTCTTGGTTAGGTTGAATACTATATATGTATATATATATATATATATATATATATATATATATATATATATATATATATATATATATATATATATATATATATGTATATATATATATATATATATATTTTACATGTCATTCAGCCTAACCAAGAAGTAAATTCACTAAGAAAAAAAGTACACGCAGCCATGAAATATATACAACATTGGCAAGAAATGTGTGGAAAGTAAAAATCCTCGGGTCCCTCGGGGCAGCGGTCTGAGACCACTTTAATAAATCCACTAAAGAATCTTTTATGTGACAAATTGAGTTCCACGGTAGAGATTAAAAGCCCCTTTTTTATTGTAACGTTGATACGGGACCGGAAAATTGTTTTAATGTGCCTACCATATACTAAATACATGAACGAAATATCAAGACGTTGACCGTTGGGTATGAAGATATCAAATCTTTTATACATAATTTTGAAAGCATTTGCATGCTGTAAAGTAGACTAAGACCTACTAATTATTAATTAGCAGCTTCACGCTTTATCCCGATTTGGAATCGAACTCACAACTAATCCAGATATACAGTCATTTGTCCCACAGGTCCACTATGGCCTATAATTATTAGTGCATATTCATATTTTAATTTAAAGGGAACGTTTAAGTGTGTACTGGAACCCAACGCCGCAGATTGTTTGTTAAAAAAAGGTTTTAGTGGAAGCCCTTCTAGCGGAAATAGAACCTATATCTATCACATGAAGCTAGAAATTTCATACGCTCTCATTATGTGAAGAGTATAACTAACCATTTGAATGGAAATTTAATGGTTATCTAACAATTTATCTAAGATTATCTACTTTACTGAACCAGAAACAGCAAGGATGACTAAAATATTATATCAAAGAATAGTATTAAACTAAATTACAATATTTAACTCAAAATTACTTCTGACTTGCGAACACTAGACATGAAAATTTCTTTTTCGAAAATATTTAAAGAGAAATAATTAAAAACTCAAAGTAAAAATATTGTATAAATATTTTTAAATTTGAATTCAGCCAGAAGGTGGATAACGGAGTGTTTTGACAATCATCTGGTATGCAACTAAAACCGAGAAGCTGGTTTTCGTATTTTTTTAGCTTCACTCCTAGCTACACTACTTTTTAGCTAGTGTGAAATTTACTAACTAACACTAAATACGAGATATTTCGTGTTGAGTGGTGGAACTTAACGCCGCACTTGGTCTTACCAAAACAAGGAAGTAAAAATTATTTAAACATAATCACAACCTCGAATCAAGAATGGGAAACAAGCCCACAAGTGAACGTGTTTACAATCGGACGCTGTCCCACTACGCTACGACCGGATCTATTATCACCGGCCTGTATTTCAAGTAAAAAGAAAACAAAAATATTCGAACTAAATTAAAAAAATGAAAAAAAACACTAAAACAGATCTGAAAAATAAACGAGCTATGCAATTTTAATAACTAAAAATAGATCGAGGCGACGGATTCTACAAGAGCTCTCTTAGATTTCAATTTATTTTGACGTCGAAAAATATTCACATTCAAAACGCGGCCGCAAATTACAAGGCGCCACTGAAATAAATACTGTGGCGTGTCAAGTAGTTTTAGTTTATTTTGAATCTCTTTGGTAGCGTGTTTTACAAAAATGGCGGTTTTAGTTACGTTCTGAAATATAGAAAGAACTTTTGTTTGGGATTTCTAGACGTCATTAGATGGTTTGTATTTACCAAAATCATATCCAGTGTAAAATTATAGAATAAAATAGAATAGATATTGTTGCAAATAAATCAATAAACAAATAATATACGAATAACAAAATACGGATGTTAATTGAGGCCGGTCGTGGCACAGTGGGACAGCATCTGACTGTAAACTTTCACTTCCTCGCTCTGGTTAGACAAAGTGCGGCGTTTAGTTCCACTACAGAACACGCAATGTCTCGAACGCAATGTCTCGAATTCGGTGGAAAGCGAAATAGGGATTGTCTGGACATTAGGTACTTACTGTCTTCCCTGCTATACGGGATAAAAAGCGTGAAGCTGAAAACAATACAAAATATATGCGGCGGCGTACTTATTGCTTGAAGCAGTTTCTTACAGACAACCATTGGTATCAAAAGGGCTAAATAAAGTAAAAAACATAGTAGTTATATTAAGGATTTAATATTTAGGAAGATTACAATTATATGTAATATATTTTAATCAATAAACATCAAAGTTCTTCCTGACTACCCTAGCAGAGGTAAAGCTTAAAGCTAGATAGGTAGATAGATCAAAAGCACGATGCAAACTTTTACTTCTAACGCGATTGTTGTTGGGTTTGATTCTCACTGGTAAGAATAATTACATTTTATTTATAATTCACTTCATGTTCTTATGAGTTAAAGCGCGGCGTTTAATTCCGCGTCTCATCACATAAAGGATCATTTTACTATTTTTAAAGTGTTATTCCACATTTAAGATTACAAAACATTTTAAAAAACATATAAAAATTTTTGAATGCAGTGAGATTCGAACCCGCGCCTCTTGGAAACCGTTCAGGGAATTGACGGATGATTGTACGGTTGACATTGCTTAATGGGTTCGATTCTCGCTGCATCCAAAAATTTTTATACCTTTTTAAAAATGTTTTCACATACGAGATTGTATGAGATAAGGCGTGAAGCTATTTTCTATATAATAGTGGTAGGAAACATACTAACATACATACAAGCCTTCCTTTGTTCCTAGCTCATATAGGTCACCTATTAATTTCATTTACAGAACACATTGTATCATTGACTTTGGGAAAAATGGTTGTGTTAGGTGCAATTATCTGTTAATATTATTTTTCAAATATTATGTAAATTGTCATGTTAGTGTGTGTGAAATCTTGCAAATTTAATTTGAAATACTTTATATATATGATTTTGCCAAAAATTTTGTATTATCAATTTTATTATATTAAGAAGTCCCGCTGAGTTTCTTGCGCCGTTTCTTCTCAGGTCTGAGGCATTAACTTCGCGTTAAAAAAATGCATGTAGAATGTAACTTCTTAATTTGAATAAAATTTAACTTTGATTTTGACGTTGTTAATCTAAAATGGCCGCCGCAACAAAATGGCGGATTATAATTTTTTGCACTAACCACCTATTACGGGTTTTAAATTAAATGAATTAATTTATGGAATATGATTACTTAGAGTATTAAAGGAAGATTGGTTTTTTTTAATAGATTATTTAAATTAATATTTTTTTTTATTTTAAATACAATTCACTTGTATATTCTAACAATAGAAATATTTAATCATTTCATGCCCATACATTAGTTTTGTCTCTTTGATAACTACTAAATTTTAGTAAACAAAGCTCAGCTGGTACAGCTTAGAGCCGGCATATAACAAAACAATACAAAACTTTACAGACTACAGCCATAAAAACATTTATCGTTGTTACAACATAGATGAATAATGTATAATATATATAAATACTAGCTTTGAATGTATGGGAGACCAATATCGTGTGGTGATGACTGCAAATATTATTGGTTTGGGTTCAAATTCTATATGGAGAAATGATTTTTTTTGCTGTACCCCAAATGTAAAGGATAATTCATAACCACGGCCACTCTAACAGCAGTACACGACGATCTGTTTTGTTTGTCAAAGATTCAAAGGGTCAAAGGGTTGGGGGTGACTTGACAATAAGTTCCCTATTATTATTCAGTTATGTAGGAAAAAAGTATGAAGCTGAAGACAAATTTGCTTTTTAATAAACTTCTTCCAACATGTACACACGGAACTTCGCTTGTTTGCGATTAAATAAAGACTAGAACATAAGGGAACGTTAACAAGATACGATAGCGAAAACTTTGTTTAAATATTAGTATGCATAAACGCACAGACAAACAGACAAGAGTTAAAAATATTTATATATATATATATATATATATATATATAAATATTTTTTAAATATATATATATATAAATATATAGATTAATTACTGCAATTAAAGACCTTTCGCCTCCTTTCTTCGCCTTAGTGACTAAATATTTACAAACGTGTATGTAAAACGCATAGTAGTGTGTGTAGTATTTATTTCATTAATTATATCATTTCTAGCGTATTACTGTAAAAAAAAAGTTTTTTTTACAATTATTCTTTATATAAACTTTATCTATGCCAAGTGTCACAGATGGCGGTAGATTGGTATAATTATTTTTTTATTAACGAAGAGACAAATGGCACCTCAGTTTACCCGTGACTACAGGTATCCAAAAATGTATTTTCGAATACCAAAATATACGCGATTAATCCGTTTAAAATAGTTTCATTAAAATATTTTAAAGATTTTGTTGTCTCCCCAATAACAGGGATATATAAGAAATATTTACACATTAAATCGCCCTATCAAAATCCCCAATTGGCATAAGCAACTGATAAAACAAAGCAATATAGGCGTTATTGGAACGTAAAAACAAAGACCAGTGAAAGAGACGATCTACAATAGCAACATGGATTGTAATCAGGACTGAAAACAGACAATAAGATGGGAAGTCAAGTACAGTGTAATGAAAAAAAACCTGAAAATATTTTGTTTTTAAATACATTTTCAGCTAATATTTGTTTATAATTTTAAATTAAGATACCTTGCAAAATATATATTCCAACTCGCGGTTATATTGTATTTAAATTATTTTCATTAGTTCGGTCTTGTGAGATTTTAAATACTACGCGTGGCGTTGAGTTCCGCTACTCACCACGTAGTGTCTCGAATTAGGCAGAAAGCGGAGAGAAAAAATAGATCATCTCTGAATATTCTGTTATGCGTGATAAAGCGTGAAGCTGCTTTTTTTTCTCCAAATATATATCATAGTGGGGTAGTTTGAAAATAATACGAATAACTTATCTGCAAGCTTGATTTTCAGATGTTTTAATTTAAGCTCACTGTTCAATACATAACGCTTTTCAATTTACAAACAGCCAACTTTAAATATGCACATCTAATTTTTTTGCGTTACATTTTGGCATCAGTGTATGTGATTTTAATATCAAATAATAATTATTATTATTTCAATTACTTTTGGTCATTTTATAATATAACTTAAAAAAGGAGAGTAGTATAGAAAAGGATCGATTATATTTAGGAGGAAAACATATAAAAACAGCTTCTGCGTTTTATCTCCCATAGCACAGACAACCAAGTGTCAAGTCAAATTTCGTAGACTGCTTTCCACCCGAAATCAAACATTGCTTACAAGAATGGGGAAACAAAAATTTATTATTAAATGTAATCATTCCTTCGAACGGGAATGGAACCCATAACTAATCACATTTACAATCGTACTTTCCACTGCGCACACCATGGATATATAACAAAAACATAAAGAATTAAATAAATAATTATTATATCTAAAAAAATCTAGATAACATTAAAATATCAAAAAAAACTAATATACATATTTCAACTAGAACTCCCCATTTTGCGAAATCGGTTCAAACCGATTCAAACTGCTATAAACCGGATCCACAGCGGATTGAAAGGGGACGTCATCAGGATTATAGGAAAAACAATGAAGGTATTGACATTGTGCGAATTTATGATCGTCGGCCTTCCATTTGTTGGCTTTATCTTTATTCATTAAGAGTTAGGCTGTTTATGATCAGCCATGACTTTCTTTTGGGTTGACTTTGACAAGGATTTCCGTCTACTGTACCATGTGGCACAGTAGATTTGTCTAATTGCTTTTTTATTTGATTATTAGTTCTAAATCTCAGTTGAGGTAAAACAGTGCTAAGATATTACCAGAAGTATCAATATATACAAAATATTTTACTATTTTTAAAATATTCTCTAACACTTATTGTTTCATAGTAAGTATTATAAAATATTAAAAAAAAACGTATAAATTTATTTGAACGCAGCAGGACTCGAATCCGCGCCTTGCAAACCGCCCAAGCGCTCTGACCGCTAAGCCATGCGTTCTACTACCGACTGTTACAACTTATTTATGTTGTTAGCATTTCTGTGTAGAGATTTTAACAAATTTATGCTACCCAAAAATTATTTCTAAGTAATAATAGTTTGTCGAAAAAAAATGTTATTTATTTTAATATTTATGAAGTGATATTCCACATTTAGAATTAGAAAAACTTGAAAAAACGTAGATCTTGAACGCAGTGGGATTCAAACCTGCGCCTCTTAGAAAGCGAAATGTTGGATGCTTGGAAAACAAATTACACCAATTTTTTGATTAAACCTTTGACTGTTCTTTCTTGGTTAATAGTGGTTTAAAATTTAACTGATGATTCCATAAGCTTACAATATAAAAACCATTAGTTTCTTTCAGGAATTGCTTTCCTATAGCCATTTACAAGTAAATCTTCCAAGTGTTAAGAAGTAAAAAAATAACGAAACGTATAAATCACGTGTCCATAGTGACCAGAAAAGAAGTCAAAAACTAAAAGCCCTTATCACTTTACACCTGAAGAAACCAGGTCACCCACATACAAATGTTGTCAAACAATGAGGGTGACACACCGTTTTCTCCTCCTTTGAGAGCCAATAACGTTATAGCAATTCTTTCTTGAGCTTATCGGTTGCGGGCGTGTCTGAAGACACGGCCTTTGACGTCTTAAACGTTTGAACTGAGCAATATATTACATGTTGGGTTGTTTAATAGATATTCCTATGAATTTTTTAACACAAGTATGTTTTGATGACGAGTCTCTAAAGTATAGGAAAGTTGATAAATTAAGTACATCGTGGTGCAAAGGGACATTGTTCTGGTTCTATTTCCATTGGAGGATTGATTAGCTTCACGCTTTTATCCCGTATAGCAGGGTAGACAGAAAGTACTTAGTGTCAAGACACTCCGTACTTCGCTTTCCACCGAATTGCAAGATATTGCGTGGTGAATGGTGGAACTCAACGCAGCACTTTGTCTTTTACCAGAGCGAGGAAGTGAAAATAATTTAAATATAATCACTCCCCCGAGTGGGGATAGAACCCACAACCAATCGCTTTTACAATCAGACGCTGTACCACTGCGCCACGACCGGCCTCAGGATTGATTATAATTAGAATCTATTTTTATTTTTCGCTTTGGTAAGACAAAACGCATCATTTAGATCGCCTCGATATCAATGGAAATGTCTCAATTTTATACGGAAAATAGTCAGCGGAGTTTATTTAGACTAGGCTGTGTTAATCAATTTTGGATACTCCACTAAATCCATGTTTAACTAACAACAGTAATAGAAATATTAACCCCAAGTCATTTTTTTCATTTCTCCGCTCTGTTAAGAAAACGCACAGTGTTGAGTACCGCCACTTATCGCTACATTTTTTGAATTGAAAATAAAAGGCGGAAAGCACTCAAAAGAGTGTCTTGACACTGGGCTTTCTCTGAGTACCCTGCTATGCGGGATTCAGAAGTGGAAGTCCTCTCTTAGGAATATAGAAGATTATATAAGTCATTATTACCGTCATCAAGATACACATGTAAAATTTATTTTAATTTATTATATCGGCGTTTTTTGTATCGATTTTTTTTAGTTTTGAGTATATATCAATCTACTATAATTATATGTATGTATATGTAAATTAATTCACCAAACGGAATTACGTAATTTATTAGTTCTTTGACTTGAGGTTTTAGTGTGGCATTATGATCTTGTCATGATGATTCCAGACCGGTTTTCTAGTATTTATGTTTTTGTTGAATACTTTTTTTGCTATACTATTCTGTTGAAATCTCGTGAATATGGTTATATATAGATAAAGTTTTTTAGACGCTTATATTACGCAGTAGAGAAGTGTCCTACTGAAAACACAATTTGTATGGCGTTCGCTTGCCTCCTTAATGATTAGGTTTTATCTTCTCCACTCTGGTAATACAAAAAACGGCGTTAAGTACCGCCACTTAATAAACAAATATTATTTCGCATTGAAGCTGACTAAGTGTCTTGACATTAGGTTCTCTCTGAATAACTACCTGTCAAGTGGGATAAAGCCATAAATTGAAAAAAATATATAATTTTATGTTTTGTTTTAATTATTTTTTTCAGGTTGCCACAGTCTTATTTTATACCCGTGTCTTTTAATTTTAAGTGTACAAACCATTAAAACGCACTTGTGGTGTTGACTGTGCTGGGTATGGGGTTCTATATCCCGTTTAGAAAATGTTTATTTTTAGTATACTGGACCACATTCTGTTCGTACAATATGAGATTTATACAAAAAAAAACATTAAATTTTATATTTTCACTAACGTGTATGACAAAAGCGTAGTAACGTGTATAGTTATCATTTTATTAAGTTAATGTATTCTAATTATATTATTTCATTATATATATATATATATATATATATATATATATATATATATATATATATATGGGTGTGTGTGTGTGTGTGTAAACAGTGCCAAATTTCATTCATTTAAGAAAGGGTACAAAGTTTTTACTTCGCGTATTAATATATATATACTAGGCCTTTTGGGAAAATTATCTATAATTACATCACTAATATTATTGACAATGTAACATGCGAAAATCATGTTCATCTTGACCTGTTCAAATTGAGCACAAATAAAGAAGATGTGAAGGTTCCCAAACGTACATTTTATGACGATTCTACGGCCAAGGTAAGGTAAGGCAAATAAAGTAACAAGTAATAAGGTATTGTGTATTGTATATGGCAACTAAGAAGATATATTGGCATCAATGTAAATTTACTATTAGAATATTAGATTGTGTATGAAATTTCCTACAAATTGCGCATATTGAAATGATTTATATAAAGTAATCTAAATTTTTTTTGGTACCACGTTTTATCCCGCAGGGAAGACAGGAAGTACCTAGTGTCAAGACACTTTACACTTCGCTTTCCGCTGAATTCGAAACACTGTGGGTTGAGTGTTTTTGCTTTATCTTTACTATGATTCGTCATTCTACCGAGTCGGAATCGAACCCATAGCCAGTGTTTACAGTCAGACACTACTCCACTACTCCACAAGCTGCTTAGGATACTTATATATTTAATAAAATACATTTAATAAGATCTTTGATTTTCGCGATTTTTATACATTTTAAATGAAACTATTTTAACCGGATTAATCGCGTATATTTTGGTCTACCTGTGACCACGGACTACTGTAAAGTGTTAGAAACGTCAGGTGTCCAAAATGTATTTTCAAATACCAAAATATACACGATTAATCCGGTTAAAATAGTTTCATTTAAAAATACATTTATATAATTATATCACATATGAGGCAATTAACGCGAAATGGATAACGTCTGACTGTTAACACAATTGGTTGTGAATTCAATCTTTACTCCAATTTCAAACAATCAATCAATCAATTTCTCATTCAAGTAAGATAAAGCGTAGCGTATAGTTCCTCCACATGACACGCAATATCTTGGTTACTGTCGGAATGTCTTGACACTATCGTTCTACACTATATTTTGCTTTGGTATGCGGGAAAATTGTAGCTATAATATTTACAAACAGACAGAAATAGCGCTAAGTATTTCCTATACCAATTAAAGGAAACAATGAACTACTCGTTTAAATCATATTTGGATTAAGACCTTGCTCTATAGAGTATCGGTTTAGCGTTAGTCACCTGGCCAAGGTTAACCGCATTTCAATAAACAATTACACTTGTGATCGTGATTTTGTATATATATACCTTTTTATACACTACAGTGCTTGGTGCTTAGTGAACCATTATTCCTATAATTTATGGGAAGAGCGGAAAAATATGTCACTACGGTTTTGATTTCTATATAAAGAGGGTATGAAAAAAATAATTTTGCAAAAATAAAAATATATTGTTTAATTCAATTTTTAATAATTGATTCTTAGTATTAAAAAGTTTTATTTAATATTTACTATTTTTAAAGTGTTATTCCACACTTAAGATTAGAAAATATATTTAAAAAACGTATAAAAATTTGAACGCAGCGAGATTCGAACCCGCGCCTGGATATTGGATACCGTCCAAGTAATGTCCAAGTAGTGGATACCGTTTCAAATTTTTATGCATTTTTTCAAAAATGTTTTCTAATCCTAAATGTGGAATAACACTTTGAAAATAGTAAATATTAAAATAAAATAGCAATCTCTCTTGTTTCTTAATAATCTTTAACTAGTAGAAATTTGTAAAGATGCTAACAACATAAATAAGTTGTAATAAGTCGTATAAGAATTTCGACGCAGCTGATAATAGAACGCATGGCTTTGCAGTTAGAGCGCTTGGACGGTATCCAAGTGGCGCGGGTTCGAATCCCGCTGCGTTCAAATTTTTGTACGGTTTTTCCAAACAAGGTTTTATGTAATAATAATTTTATATTAGAAGTTAAATTTGAATCCCATACTAGAATACGATTAAGCTGAAATTTGAAATACACCTTTAGTTTTCATAACAATGCAGTTATATATAATCTGTTATAGTTTATTCAAAATGGCAGCCGCAACAAAATGGCGGATTATACAATTTATGTATCCAATCTATATGAGTGTCTAATAAAATTACTTTTGTATAATGTAATATAATTAAGAGTTAATTTTATTATTTTATTATATTTAAGACTATTGTTATTAAGAAATAAATGCTAAATATGTTATGAACACTATCGGTTAGTATAATTTTACATTATAAAAAAGGAGTGGAAAAATCTTTTTTTAAAATGTTTTCTTATCTTAAGTGTGGAATAACACATTCATAATAGTTAAATATTAAAAATAAATAGCATTCTCTCTTGTCAAACGATTATTTCCTAATAATATTTAGATAAACTTGTAAAAATCTCTCTACAGAGATAACAACGTAAATAAGTTGTAACAAATACGTATAAGAAAAATCTTCATCTTAAATAAGCCCTGAATTTTTTCTCATGAGAAACGACTGTATAATATTTCTTTTCTAGTTTACTTAGTAGGTTTAGTGAGTAATTGACATGTGTGTAAATAGTATTTGAGGTCAAATATAAACAAACACATAACTTATAGCAAATTATTTATTATATAAATATAAAATCCCGCAAAGCCGTGCAGGACAGAAAGCACCTAGTGTCAAAACACTCCGTACTTCGTTTGCCACTGAATTCGGGACATTGCGGCATTGAGTGGTCGATACTCAATGTCACACTTTGTCTTATCAGAGCGAGGAAATGAATATAATTCAAATATAGTCACTCCCCCGAGTGGGAATCGAACCGACAACCGATCACGCTTTCTTATCAGACGCTACTGAGACCTTCATCGCGACCGGCCTCATCCTCATCATCATCAAATATTATAACAGTTATTAAATAATAACACAATTTTTCCAAAATTTTAATGTTATTGTTACCATTACTACTAATCGCTATACTTTTTTTATTTTGTCGCTTTAAATAATAACTTAAGTTTATTTAGTAATTTAATATTATTTAAACGTTAATTGACGTCTCTGTATTAAAAAACAATTATTATTTAAAAACAACGCACAAATGAATAATAAATGGCCCCAGACCTTAGTCATCTCTGCAAGGCTAACAACATAACGCAATCCCTTTATTGACTTAATGACTTTTAAATATATTCCTAAACAATATCCATCTATAATAAGCCAACCTAGTATCAAAATCATATATATATATATATATATATATATATATATATATATATATATATATATATATATATATATATATATATATGTGTGTCAGAAACAACCGAGTGTCAATACATTCTGATGACTTTCCGCACAATATTCGAGACATTATGTGTGTTGTGAAACAAACTCAGTCTAGTCTGCTGCACTTAGTCTACAGGTAAAAGAAATGAAAATAAATTTTAAATATAAATCATTTTCCCAACGAGAACCGAACCCACAATCAAACAAAACACGTTCAGAGTCAAGTGACCCACTGCGCAACGATGGCCTCAAAAGTCTTAGTTAACCAATATTATATTAAGAAGAAGAAATGTTTCTAGAGCAACTAACCGCAAGAAAGAAGAACAACTTGACAATTTCTTTTGTTTTTGTAAAATTTTTTCCGATTCCCTCAAATGAATCCCAAGAGTGAAAACTTTTAACTATATTAAAGATTGTTATAGACATATAATTTCATATATCAATACATTTAGACACTTGTATATGGAAATTCAAATATAATTTAAAGTTAGATCCAGGCTTAGGTAGAGAGAATCAATCAAGACACTCCGTTCTCCGCATTCCGTTCAAATTCAACGCCGTCAAATTAAATAGCGGAACTCAACGCCGCTTTTTGTCTAACTAATCATACGAGAACTTCGAACCCACAATGAATTGCATTATTAATTTAATAATTATATTATTGGAATCTGACAAAAATGTAGCAACTTTTTCACACAAAATTACGGCTGCCACTTGACCGTGACCTCGGCTCGTATAAGTTTACTGCATTCTATGTTTAATTCTGCGACAAACGTGTACATTTTTTTTAATTTATGAAATTTTTAAGACACTACCTGTTCTGGTCTAAAGGTGTCAATCGAGAACAAAACCTGATAACTATGTGTTCAAATTGTATGTTAGAAAAGAATTAACAAGCTTATAAATGTAACTTCCTTTGGTATTTTTTTTAGGAAATACTAATGTCAAAACGCTTGTGGCGGAACTTAGCGCCGCGCCTTGTCTTACGAGGGCGTGGAAATGAATATAATTTCAATATAATCATTCTCCCGAGTGGAAATCGAACACTATCGTGTTTATTGTCTCAACCGACTATGGTTATCAAAAGAACTTGGTGTTATACACTGTGTTGGTCGTTTTACGACCAAATTCGACTTACTTGTTAAAAAGCGATTAACCCTACGCTGTGCTATCATACCAGACCGGAAAATGATAGTAAATAAAAACATAATCACCAATCTTAGTGGGAATTGATCCCACGACCTGTAACCCCCAATCAAATGGTGTTTTATTGCGTCACGACGGCCTATAAATAAAAGGAAGAAATATTCTAATTTCCAAACTTTGTAAATAATACATTTTTTTTATAAAAGTCGTGTTAAACCAGTAAATGTCAGTCAGTGTATAACTCCAATTTGTGTAGAATGGGTTGAACGGAGTGTCCTGACACTAAATTCTTTCTTACTACTTTGCTATACGGGACAAAGTGTGGAGCTGATAAAAATATAAACACTCAACATTTATAGAGGCCAATTTGTTTTATTAATGCAAGTACTTAAGTTGGGTATCTTATCTAAATGACACCTTGGTGAGCTTTGAAAGCTCATTGTAGAAATAAGGTGAGATGTTTGTGATTATTACAATCATTTCATCTTGTATTATCAGTGTTCTATATTTATATACAAACAAAAGCAGGACTGTTAGTGATATTAAAATAATCGGTTATATTTAAATAAATATTTATACACTTTTTATGTGTCAAAATTCCTGTTTGTTCCACCTAAATCTTTGGTCTGGCTGGACCGAGTTTGATAAGACTTACACTAGAAGATAGCTGACGTAATAAGAAGATTTTTGTTTTAGATTTAAATAATAAAGATCCAGAGGTATTATATATCTGGCGTATGAAGTCGCTCGTTATATAAAATTTCGTTCGATATATAAATATCGTTACATATTGGTATCGTGTCAATGGTATCGTATGGTATACATAATGGGAATATGATACTTGTTATATTTAATTTCTTAAAACTCTATATAGACGACTGTGGCTCACAAGAACAGCGTTGAGTTCCGCCACTCAATTCCCATTGAATAGGTTTTGGTCGGCAAGTAGCGGAGTTTTTTGACACTGCAATAAATTTAAAAGTTCAATTCAGACAATGCGTTAGCTGGGAAATGAAATTTATTTACAATCGATCCCCTTGTACGAATCGAATCCACTACCCATTCTCCACTGTCCGAATGCACCAAGTTCCAAAAATCTTAAGCTAATTTCAAAATGTAGTCTACTATTTTATAGTCCATATATGCATATGATATCTAAATTGGACACAGAGTTCCTTGATCCCAAACTAGTTCTGCAAAGGTCAGCTGATTGTTTACGTTGATTTTATGTTAAGGCGCGTTGACCCCTTCTAGAGTCACATTGGCTGTTTTGGCCAGTTAATGGCTATTAAAATATTTAATTAGAAGAATTTCTTTATTTTTATTAATATATTATTAATTTTATTTTGTTAATTTAAAAATATTATGAATTTTGGGACCTAGAGAGAACGTTGTATGACACTCGGTCGTTTATGTTTAATGTTTTAAATAGATATATATCTGGGTTCGATTCCTACTTGTTAGCGTGATCTTAAAAATACCACTATATACCACTATATGACAAGGTAGGTAAAAATAACTAATATCAAGACATCCCTTTCTCCGCTTTTACACTCAGATTTGAAACATTGTGTATCGAGTAGCGGAGCTCAACGCCGGTTTTCTTACTACAGAGGAGTAACAAAAATTATTTAATGTAATACAAACGAGTCGGAATCGAATACTTATCGTTCGTATTCCATCTTACCAAACAAAACGTTGCTTTCATATAATATTGAACTAGCTATTGCCACACTGGCACCTAACTTCACTACTGAGCTATAGGCTTTTAATATCTTCTTTTTTGTACTATAACTTAATTTTAAAAAACGAGATAAAGAAAATTGTATATACATATTTATATGTATATAGGTATACATAATGACTTTTCCGGCCCTTACAGGTCACTGAGCTTTCCTTTCTATTTCTTTTGCAGGAACGTTTTAATTAGAAGTTCGTATAAAGCGCATTCTAGATATTTAAAAAGGGTTTTACGTCATCAAGTGTCTATGTTGAGGCCGGTTGTTGCGCAGTGGAACATCTGACTGTCAACACGATCGATTGTGGCTTCGATTCCCAATCGGGAGAATGATTATGTTTAAATTAATTTTATTTCCTTCTTCTTCGCTATATATATATATATATATATATATATAAATATATATATATATATATATATATATATATATATAAATATATATATATATATATATATATATATATATATATATATATATATATATATATATATATATATATATATATATTACAAATACACACTCCAATTCCATTTATTTGTATAGATCTGAAAAAAAAACAAACAAACAAACATGCAAGACAGACAGAGAAAAGTTAGTGTCAAAATATTCTGTTCTCCATTTTTCGCCTTCATTAGAAATAATGTATGTTGAATTGGGGAACTCAACGCCACACGTCTCGTCTTACCAGGGTTACACTAATGAAGTAACACAGCGTTAGGTTCCGTACTACAATGTCCGTTAGTTATTAGCAATTGGAGGACATAATGACTTATCACAAATAGAAATATAAGAAAAAGAACGCTATACAATATTTAGTAAACAGAATACATTTAATGAGGCCGGTTGTGGCGCAGTTGGATAGATCTGGCTGTAAATGCGATCGGTTGTGGGTTCGATCCCTACTCTGGTAAAACCAACTTGGCGTTAAGATCCACCATTCAACACGCAATGGCAATATTTTAAATTCGGTGGAAAGCTAAGTACGGAGTGTCTTGACACTAGATATTCTCCGTCTAACCTGCTATACGGAATAAAAAGTGTGAAGCTAAAAATAATAATAATATATTTTATTTTATAGATTTCTAGTTTAGTTAGACTTGAATTGGTCCGTCTTTCAATCTGTCACGAGCTTGTCACTGGCGAACAAATGGAAAGGGGAAATTGGAACGTTTAGACTTTGAGAACATTCGAAAACGTAATTATGTATCCCTCAGATGAATTCCTGTAACATAGAGAATCATTTTACAAATAATATTTTGTTTTTAATTGTTTATAATTAATATTTATATGGCTGTATACTATTTGTATATAAGGAAAGTCAGAACCTAGTGTTGTAACACTCCGTTATTCACTCTCCGCTATCTCTCTATCCGTATTCGTATGACATTGAGCGATGTATGACAGAATTCCGTTTTTGTCTTAACAAAGCTGAAAAAAATAAATAAATTTTACTTTAATTATAATTAGCAGGCTAGTAAGAGACAATCTAGTGTCAAGACAGTCCGTCAACTGCTTTCCGCCCAAAAATCAATACATTGCGTCTTGAATGGTGAACTTAACACCGCGGTTTACCTTACCAGAGCTGAGAAATTAAGATAAATTTTAAATGTAATCATTTCCCCGATGGGGAATTGAACCTACACCTCCGGTAACTCTTTTTAAGTAAATAAAGCTATACGATTATAACATTTGGTACAGTTATATAGCCATTTATTTTATAATTACGCATTAAAGTATTTTAAAATAATAAAATAAGTGCAACACACGTATTAATCATTTAACATACACTGCTAAGGAAATATCTAGTATTAAAAAAACTCACTTCAGTCTAAAATTGTGACATTAGGTTCTCTCTTTCTACCCTGTTATACATTTTAAGAAAAAAAAATTATTCACGGATTAATTGCGTATATTTTGGTATTTGATTACATTTTTAGCAACAGGTACACAGTCTACCTCTGACTAAGGACTTACGATGGCTATACTTGATTAATCCGTTTCAATATCTTATAATTATACTTTCTATTATATTATAATTATACTTTTTTCATTACAATAAAAATGATGACAGCAAGTTATATCTGTGTTCCCAAAACACACCGGCCTATCCAATTAAAGTCAACCTCACTCGAATCGAGTTCCTCGGTTACGTATCCCTTGTATCTCTTATTGTTCTTCGGCAAACTGAAATTATTTTTTTAATTTCGTTAATATATTTTGTTTTATAATTTAATTATGATTGATCGAGGCCGGTCGTGGCGCAGTGTGACTGCGTCTGACTGTAAACGCGAGCACTTGTGTGTTGGCGCTATGGTAAGACAAAGTGCGGCGTTGAATTCCACCACTCAACACGCAATGTGTCGAATTCGGTGGAAAGTGAAGCACGGAGTGACTTGACACTAGGTACTTTCTGTCTACGCTGCTATGCGGGATAAAAGCGTGAAGCTAAAAAAAATAATAGAATTTAATATTTAGAAAAATTTAGGTATAAATCATTAATTTGAGAGCGGGGTTTCCGTTGTATCAAGGTCGCCTGGCACACGATGATGACCCCTGCACGACTTGCCACTAAAATAAGTTAAGTATGATTTATATTATACTAGTTATCGCATGCAGCTTCGTTTGGATTGTTTTTATAATCAAAAACATATAAAAAATCACACAAAAACGTTTTATTTCACTAGTTTCCAATATTAAAATTTAAAATTTAATTAAAATTTAATATGATTTACGTGAAAAATATATTTTTTAATGTTGTTCTTTTTTTATCTTCACGCTTATATCTCGCATAGCAGGACAGACATTAAGTGCTTTTTTCACCGAATTCGCGACATTGTATGTTGAGTGGAACTCAACGCCGCACTTTGTCGTACCAAAGCGAAGATGTGAAAATAATTTAAATATAATCACTGCCCCGAGTGGGAATCGAACTCACGACCGATCGCGCTTACAGTCAGATGCTGTCTCACTGCGCCACGCGCCCTTAATTGAAATTTTAATAGTTTTATTTTTGTTTATTTATTATTTTTAGAACTCTAGTTGAGGATGAAGACCGACGGAGTCTTTATGATCAATGTCACATTACTTACAAAGGCACAGTGGAATGGAATCACACTGCAATATTGATTGCTTGTAGGTTCGATTCCCACTTTGTGGAATGATTAAAATTATTTTGAAGTTACCGGTTTTGTAATATAAAGAGTGCCAACACTCCGCTCGATTTTGGGCGAGGAGAAAGAACCATGTTTTATCAGAGGGGAGGAATTAAAAAATATATATATAATCATTTCCCTGAATCCAAATAGAACCCACAACCAATCACGTTTACAATTAGATGCTGTTCCACTGCAACACGCTTTATCCCTTGCGGGATAGTCAAAATCAATCCCCAAACGCACATGCCCTTCAGTTATCACGATAAATTATTTTCAATAATTTCATCTAAACATTACAGCAACGCGCCTCGTACTTTTTGTTAGCTGTTTCTGAATTATAACATTATTTTTGCCTTTTACCAAACCAGAATGAGAACTAAAACTTACAGTCTAGTAGACAAAGACCATTGTTATAAGAAAGACTTATGAGAGACCCAAACAAAGTTAAAGAACATTTAAACAGTGAAATTCATTAACGATAATAAATTTCTGACTAAAACCATTCCATTCCCTTAGCAATTTTAAAGCCGCAGGAGGAATTAACGGCGGACTAAACTATTAAGGCAGAAATTTCTTTCACTTAGATAATACTGAGTTTGTTCTGTGCTCGTTTGTCTTCGAATTATCTTTTAAGTATATATATATATATATATATATATATATATATATATATATATGTGTGTGTGTGTGTGTGTGTGTGTGTTTTAAAATTTATTTTGAGACATGTTTAACCAAATCTTATGGGTTAGATAAAGTGATTGAATAATAACTCATTTTCTATTACATTAAACTATTTTAATTGGATAAATCACGTATATTTTGATAGAAATTTGGTGTATTAAATTATGACTAGGGTGGTCTACCTGTTTACTATCTTTCTTAGGGGATTAGATGCCATATTGTGATTTTTGCGAATACTCTACTAATCACTACCACGACTACGAACTAGAGTAAAATCGAAACGTCAGAAATAATAAAATAGTTTCATTAAAAATGACACAATAAAAAAAGCCAAAAATAAATTATTCACTATCAAGGTAAGATACGGATGTCAAATAACAGTTATGATGACAAAATATTGCACGTTTGAATGCGGAACTTAACACCGCGTCTTGTTGTGCCACTATATCGTCAATATCTAAATCACTATATTATGAAAATAAACAATTTAAACATTGCCTTATATTTTTCCAGTACTTACATGATCTTGAAGCAGATAATAGTAAATTCTATATTAATTTTGGGAATACATAAACACAAAACGCAAGAGGTGTCCTCTATCTCTTATATAATTCCTTAAAGAAACTCAAGATATGAAAATTGTAACTGCAAAATATCAGGTAAGCATGTGTTTGACGTAATCTAGGACAAAAGACATTGAACAATGGGTGTGACAGCAAAGCAAGGTCGATACGGACTCGCCAATTATCGCCTAATATTAGTTTTCATTGTTTTATTTACCAGTAAGTTGCTATTTACAGCCGGTAGTGGCGCAGTGGGACAGCGTATGACTGTAAACGCGAGCACTTGTGGGTTCAATTCCCACTAGGGGATTGATTATGATCAATCCAATAGTGGGGATCGCACCAAAATCGATCGATCGAAATTTAAATTATTTTCATTTCCTCACTCTGATAAGACAAATTGCAGCGTTGAGTTCCATCACTCTACACCAATTCGAATTAGGTGAAAAGCGAAGTAAAGAAGGTCCTGACACCGGAAAGCGTGCAGCTAAAAAAACTACGATAATTTTCCATATGACATTATAAGAGACGCCTTTAGAAATATAATAGCTGTATGTTATAGTGAAGATATTGTGCCGTATGGGGTCTGTTTTGATCTATCTAAAACATGTTTACGAGTTTGATTTCTACTTGAGGGATGGTTATTCTGCTATTTTAAGTATTATACCACACTATAGATTAGCAAACGGTTTTTTTTTAACTTTTAATTTAAACGCAGCGGGCATTTGAACCCGCGTTCCTTACCACCGTACTAGACCTTTTGGAGGGACTGCTCTATTAACTTATATATTTTAAATCATATATATTTCTGAGTTCCTTGCCGTGTGTCAGGTGCTCTCCTCCCGTCATAATAAATTCACATAAAATCGTAAAGATTCATGGACGCCCATAAGTCCGTGGTTTGAAACAAAAAACCTCAAAAAAAGCCAGGGTTCCTTAGAAATCTAATAAACAAATTGATTACAAGTTAATTATTGGCAGCAACTCCACACTTTCGCAAAGCAGGGTATTTAGAACAATCTCATGTAGAGACATATCATTAATTAAGGTACAACCTCACCGCCCCACTTTATCTGGCCAGAAATGAGATTATCGTATGTTTTCTTATATTTGTTTTAAATAAAATTCATTTCGTTAATATTCATTAAAAAACTACTCACTGCAAAATCTCCTTTAGAAGCACCAGGTTATATCTGTAAAAAAAAAATTTTTTTTAATAATGCTAAGAAAATTACAACTTAATAATCTCGATAAATGCATTTTATGATACATGAACACTGATATGGAGTACCATATCAGTTAATAATTCGTTCGCAGACTAAAGGTAGGTGGTTGGGGAATCGAGTCCTTCTCCAGTGATTATATTTACAATTTATATTTAAATTATTTTTATTTCCCCTTTCTGGTTAGGACGGCGTTGAGCTTCGTCTTTAGTGTCTTTAATTGGGTCAGAAAGCGGAGATTGTAGAACTTGACTAGACTCTCCCTAAATACTACATATGCTGGATAAGGCGTAAATCTAAAAAAAAGTCTATTTATATCGTATACATACGTAGCATTATTTTATTTCTTTGGTAGGATAGTCATAGACAACTAAATGTCAAGACGCTCTATTGACTGATTTCCGCCCGAAATCGAGACACTGTGTTGAGTGGCAATCTCAACGCCGCGCTTTGTCTTACTAGAGCGGAGAAATAGAAATAATTTTTAAATATAATCATTCCTGTATCCATGTTATCGTAGAACGTAAATATTGGATACTCTATATATAAATATAAACATACGTAAGAACATGGTAACCGCTTATACCTGACCCGATTATTCATTCGACAGCTGGTTTACTTTTTTGTTATGTTATACAAGTGGAATGTAACGAATCTAAATCGATACTGTCTATATGTTTATTTATTAAAAACCACCGTGGCACAATGGAAAGAATTTGACTGGACACGCAAACGTCGCGAATTCGATTCCTACCGGAGAGATTATAAGTCAATTATTGTCATTTCCCTGCTAAGCCATAGCGTGGCATTTTTCTGCTATTTATCAGAGAATGGACAGGGGAGTGTCTTGATAATATATTTTTTTTATATGTTCGGCAATTAAAAAGACAATATATATTTCTAATAAGATATTTGATTTTCGCGGTTTTTTAGCATATTTTAAATGGAACTGAATATTTAAAGTATCAATCGCTTATATTTTGGTATTCGAATATACATTTTTGAAAACTCAACATTTTAAACACGTTACAGTAGTTCATGGTCACAGGTAGACTGTACGTAGAAAATTGAGTCTAACTGTGATACAGACTGTAATTTTACAGCTTCGTACGTCGTAAAAGTCGAAATGTCGAGTATTAAAATGTATTTTCGAATACTAAAAAAATATACGCGATTAAACCCTTTAAAATAGTTTCATTTAAAAAAAGTAAGTCTTCAAAAAGAACTTGAAAACACAATTAAATTATATAAATCTTTTATACACAATCTATTCTATCATAATGCTATTTTAATAACGGGTGAAGGATCATTTGAAAGAAGTATTAATTGGTATTATCGGCACTACGACGTAGTACTGTATTGAATAGTAATTGCATTGCATCATAACACGTGTGAGGTCTCCCGTTTAATTAACATATTCACATATATCTATTGTATAATAAAACAGATTCACGCTTTTTCCCTAATGACAGTGTAGTCAGAGATGACCTAGTGTCAAGACACTCCGTTGGCTGGTGGTTTGCTTTTGAGTGGCGAGCTCAACCCCGGGCGGGGTTTGTGTCACCAGAGAGGAGAAATTTTGATTATAATCATTCCTTTTTTAAAAAAAAAGCTCCCAATAAATATTTTGGAACATAATTATATTATTTTTTAAGAGCATAAATCTTAAAGTAAAACATTAATATGAGAGTAAAGACAGCGAATTTCACTTGTAGTATTTTGAAGTATATATGTATATATTTTATTTATTTTTTCTTCTCTCCTTATGAGGTCGTTGTAGACTTATTATAACAACCAACAACTCTCATATCATTATTATAATGAATGTGAAATTCACGATTTTTACATATTTTAAATGAAACTATTTTAAACAGATTAATCGCATTCATGGTATATGTATTCGAAAATATCTTTTTTGGAAACCTCACGTACACTGCACAGTATACTGTAAGGTGTTTGAAACATCAGATTTCAAATATATTTTTTAATACCAAAATATACGCGGTTAATCCGTTTAAAATAGTTTCATTTAAAATTTCATTATATTGTCAAAGTAATGAAAAGTATTATAAATTATCATTACTGCACTGTTAATTATGAAGAAGACTACTTGCTATCTTTTTTTTTAGCTTCACGCTTTTATTCATAGCAGGGTAGTCAGAAAGAACCTAGTGTCAAGACACTCCGTACTTCGCTTTCCACCAAATTCGAGACATTGCGTGTTGAGTGGAGAAGATATTGCGTGGTGAATAGTGGAACTCAACGTCGCACTTTGTCTTTTACCAGAGCGAGGAAGTGAAAATGACCTGGTACGACACAGTGCAGCGTAGAGTTCCCCACTCAACACGCGATGTCTCGATTTCGTGCGGAAAGCAGTAAACGGAGTGTCTTGCCACTAGATTGTCTCTGACTACCCTGCTATCCGGGATAAGGCGTGAAGATAATGACATAATTCACATAATAGATAGAAAGCGATTGTATAATTGGTGTTGCACACTTTCACCGTCATATTGTTTCAATATCAAGGGACGCTTATAACACTTCTATAATCAATTACGTAAAACCCGGGGAGTTTTTATTCAATGAAGCCGTGAATATTATTTAATAGAGCTAGTATAAAAAAGGCGATTGATCTAAAATATTTTATGTACTTTTTTAGTAATAATATACATGTATATACTAAGACCATCGGGCCCAGTTGTATAAAGACCGACTGTAATCGCGTTTGGTTGTGGATTCGATTTCCATTCGGGGAAATAATTATAATACATTAAAAATTTATTTCCTTTTCTCCGCTATGTTAATACATTGAATTCGCCATGCTACAGCTAAATGACACGTTCTTCTTCGTTCACAGTGGCACAGCCGACTTGACTGTACATGATGGTGGTAGGTTTGATACCTTCTCAGAGGAATTATATTTAAAATTATTTTAACTGCACTAGTCTTCTAAAACGAAGCGCGTA
The DNA here is from genome assembly GCA_032432895.1 of Dryadula phaetusa. Classification (NCBI taxonomy): domain Eukaryota; kingdom Metazoa; phylum Arthropoda; class Insecta; order Lepidoptera; family Nymphalidae; genus Dryadula; species Dryadula phaetusa. The sequence continues at coordinate 359,234 of JAOYRS010000054.1, forward strand.
GTTGAACTCCGCAATTCATGTTAACCTATCTAATACGGGTATCAACTGAAAGGGCTTTATGTGTAGAATACAATACTATGTAACATATTAAATACAAAGATGCAATATTATTTTTGAAAAAACGTACAAAAATTTGAACGCAGCGGGATTCGAACCCGCGCCTCCTGGATACCGTCCAAGCGCTCTGACCGCTAATCCGTGTGTTCTACTGGTTCTACTGGTATTTTGAACGCATAATTGAGCATATTTAGTAATATATATTTTGATTAGGCAATATTTTATTAAAATTCTTGTTAGAATTCTTTTGAAGATAACGCAAACGAAAATTTAATTGAGCATTTATAAAGACAGTTAACAACGTAGCATTCATAAAGACGACTATGAATACAGTAATATAATAAGGAAATCATCTAAGTAAAATAGAAGGAAGAAATATAAGAGTGTTTTAAAGAAAATATTGAAATGTATGAAATTACTCTCAATATAATATTATTTTGAAATATATAAATTAATATTAATTTGGTATTCGAAAATACATTTTTGGTAACATAACGTTTCGAACTTCTTATAGTATTCCGTGTGTACGGGACCAGCTGTGATCACTGTACAGTACACTGTACCTAAATATACGCGATTAATCCGTTAAAAATAGTTTCATTTAAAACTGATAAAGAACATATCAGCGAAACTACTGGCCGTAGAAAGCTGTAATTTTGATATACCTGATACTGTACAGGGACGTGTAGAATTTCCAGAAATTTCTACAAAAACTATGCGGGTTTCATTGACAACTAAATAATAACACAATTTTAGACCAATTTAAAGTGAACTAAACTGTCAGTCTTTCAGTTCGGAAGGTCGAAACAATGTGGGTCATGACCGTGACCGGCCGCAATAAGATGCCATGTTTACGGTCATTTACTCTGTGGACTGTCTTTTATTTGTTCATTATAGTTAATATTTACCTTTTTATTGAAGGAAAAACTAATATTTATTGTTGAATTCATAGTAAAATATTTTTTTAAACGTTTTCTTTTATATATATAAATGAAATGGGAGATTCTGTTTGTAATGTTAAAATAACTTTACGCTTCACACTTTTATCTTGCATAGCAAAGTAGACGAACGAATTTGAGACATTGCGTGCTGAGTGGTGGAACTCAACGCCGCAGTTTGTCTTTTTATCAAAGCGAGAAAGTGAAAATAATTTAAATATAATAACTCCCTCGAGTGGGGATCGAACCCACAACCGATCGCGTTTACAGTCAAACTCTGTCCCACTGCGCCACAACCGGCCTCAAATAACTTCTTTTTACCAAAATTCATTTATGTATGTATACATGGTATATATGTACTAAAATAACATTTTTTTAAACAAATAATTGTATGATTGCCTGTCTGTTTGTTTTGGCTAATCTCTGAAACAGCTCGGTCGATTTTTACCGCACTTTTACGGGCAAATGGTTACTTAAATAAAGAATAAATTAGCCTAATTTTATTTTTAAACTATAAAATGAAAATCCAGAGATGTTAAATTCCATTTGAAAGAAGTTACGGGAACACTATATTATTTATTATTCCAAAAATATTCAAAAGGTAAATTTCATATGAATTTTTTAAGTCTAAAACCTAAGATTCTATTTATTTAACTTTAAATATATTCCAAGATTATTGCCAGAACTTCTCAACCTTATTAATATTGAACTTAGCTCTCATTTTGACATTAGCGTTTTTAATGGAATTTATATTACTTACTTAATGTTATATTATTTCAATGTAACGCTTTTTTCCATTTGTCAGGGAAGGTAGAGAGAACCTAGTTTAAGTCAGAAATTTAGACACTATGTAGTGAGTGGCGAAACACAACGCCGTGCAATATTAAATATTATTTCCTTTTACTCCAATTTTAGTTAAAAAAAATTCTAACAAATCAGAAACGAATCAACCTTTGAACAAGCCTTTGACTTACAATTACTTCTAGTTACCAGTATAGTACGTGAAGTGCTAAAACTTTGATTTCTCTGTTTGAAGTTATTGTCGTTTGACTCAACATTTTAGCAAGTTTCTAAGTAAATCTGAATTATTATGGGCGGCCGTGGCGCAGTGGGACAGCGCCTCACTGTGAACACGATCGGTTGTAGGTTCAATCCCACACGGGGGAGTGATTATATTTAAATTGTTTTCACTTCCACGCTCTGATAACGACGACTATTACAGCGAGGTTACGATAGTTCGCCCCAAAACACACAATGTCTTGATTTTGGGGTACAAAACAATGAACAGTTTCTTAACAAACATTACGTTCTCTCTGAAAGCGTGAAGTTGCTGTATATAAATAATATATAATATAATTCACGTGGAAACTTGTCCACTTGTGAATATACTTAATATGCATATATATATATATATATATATATATATATATATATATATATATATATATATATATATATATATATATATTGTGTTATTGATTTGCATGTACCTTCTGTTGTTGCCGTCATCACTTGCTGCGCGTCTTAAACAAATAATAACGTGTTATTTTTTCAACTTCACGCCTTTTATGCCCAATAGCAGAGTAAACAGAAAGTACCTTGTGTTAAGAGAGAAGAAATGATAATAATTTAAATATAATCATTAAGTGAGAATCGAATCCCTTATGCCAATCGTATTTACGGTCTCTCCTACCCACTGAGCCACCATAACCTCTATAAACTTATAGAAGTTGGATCAGTTTAGATTCTTTCTCCAATTTTTTTTCTCCATCTCCTCTATATTATTCCCCCGAGTAGAAATCGAATCTTAAACCGTTTATTTTCACAATCAGACGCTGTTTCACTGCGCCACGATCGGCGTCTTGACTTAACTTGACTACACTTGACGAAAGAAGACTTCGTTTAAATATTGTCTTGGAGTTGGTTTTTTTTAGTTTCACACTGGAAGTACCTAGTGTCAAGACACTCCACCAAATTCAAGATATTGCGTGTTGAGTGGTGGAACTCAACGCCGCCCTTTGTCATACCAGAGTGAGGAAGTGAAAATAATTTAAATATAACCACTCCCACGAGTGAGGATCGAACCCACAACCCGATCGTGCTTACAGATAGACGCTGACCCCACTGCGCTACGTCCGATCTCAAAGAATGATGGTTGGTGTTTATGTGTTCAATATTCATATATTATTTATATATGTCATATGCGATATATATATATATATATATATATATATATATATATATATATATATATATATATATATATATATATATATATATATATGTCCATTGTGGTGGAATTGGTACAATTGGTTATAGGTTCGATTTCCATTCGGATAAATAATTATATTTAAGTTGTATTTTTATTTCTCCTTCGTTTCGCTCTAGTATAACAATCTAGTATAGTTTCGATTTCGGGTTGAAACCAGTCAGCAGAGTGTCTTAACACTTGGGTGTCTCTGATTACCCTGCCATTACGGATAAAGCGTGAAGCTAAATATATATATATATATATATATATATATATATATATATATATATATATATATATATATATATATATTAAATATTCATAACTTGAAAGGATTCTATAATAATGCGACACCACTTGTTAAGCTTCACCATCGCCCTCGATTCTGCGAACTACATGGAAGTCGCATCCCCTTGTACAGTTCAGGTTTCTAATTTTTAAATGAAACTAGAGACTGCGAGTTAATCTGATATTATTATATTTATATAAATAAATGAAATAAAAAAAAATATGTAAAGAAACTTCACGTTTTATTTTACCAAAACAGAGATTAAAATTAATATAATAATACCTAAGAGTGGAAATCGAACCCACAACCGATCGCAATTACAATTAGACGCTGTCCCACTGAGCAAGTATGTCCTCTAGTAAGTAAATATAAAATAATATTTATTAAATAATTTAAAATATTTAAATAGGCTTTAAGTCTTGTTGTGTTTAGATGTCGAGGTCTTCGTAGCGTAGTGGGACAGAGTCTGACTGTAAACTCAATCCGTTGTAGGTTCGATTCCCACTCGGAGAAATGATATAATTAAATAATTTACATTTCTCCATTCTGGTAAGACAAACCGCTGCGTTGAGCTCCGCCTCTCAAGACGCAATGTCTTGAATTCGAAAGAAAGTGAAGTACTGAATGTCTTAACACTAGGTACTTACCTACCTTGCAATGCAGGACTTAAGAATTAATATTAAAATATATATATTTATATATATATATATATATATATATATATATATATATATATATATATATATATATATATATATATAGATGCTAAAATAACACAAACGCTTAAGAATTTAACTCCACACGTTTCAATGAAATAACATCAGATCGTATTTAACTGAATAGTTCATGTGACATAATTACACGAGCAATTTTACCCACGTCTGGTTCCTAATAGTTGTCGTTTGTAGAATTCGACGAAATGAGCTTCTCACTGACGTCGCCTCGTTCTTGCTCTAATAGCTGGTTTTGAGGTGAAATAAATATAAATTTATTCTATGTGGCTTCTATGTATATTGTGTCTGATTGTAAACGCGATTGGTTGGGGGTTCGATTATCATTCGAAGAAATGATTATAATTAAAATCGATTTTCATTTCTCTAATATAACAAAGTAAAGCTCGGCGTTGAGCTCATCACTCAACACGCAATGTCTGGATTTGGGGCCAGCGATGTGTATTTTTTAATAAACCCTAAACAGACAAAAATAGGAGGCCGGTCGCGGCACAGTGTGACAACGTCTGACTGTAAACGCGACCGGCTGTGGGTTCGATCCCCACTCGGGGGAGTGATTATATTTAAATTATTTTCACTTCCTCGCTCTGGTAAAAGACAAAGTGCGGCGTTGAGTTCCACCACTCAACACGCAATGTCTCAACTTCGGTGAAAAGCGAAGTACGGAGTGTCTTGATATAAGTACTTTCTGTCTACCCTTCTATGAGGGATAAAAGCGTGAAGCTAAAAAAAGAAAAAAAAGAGACAACAATAGACAGACAGACGAAAATAGTATAAAATGTTATATGGTTACAAATATAGTGTATTCATACTTACATACGCATTTGGTAAAAATCGGTAATTTTAATATTACTAACAGACACTTCAATTTTATTTATTTTCGTATAAAACAAAGCAAAGACGTGAGCAAAAGCTAGTGAATAAAAAATAAGACTTTATAGTCATTATAAAAAGCAGTTGAAAATTGCTCAACACACAAGGTAAAATGTATGTAATTAAAATAGATAGTTTCCTATCTCAATAAATAAAGATTTGTTCCATTTGTATAAATAACATCTTTAAATATGTACTTTAATATTTGCAATATTTAAGACCATTGCACGCAGTCGCACAGCGTGTGACTTTAAATCCGATCGATTATAGGTTCGACTCCCACTTGGAGGAACGATTGTATATAACACAAAGGACGGCATTAAGTTCCCCATTGAACAAACAGCGTTTCGGTTTCCGGTGGAAGTAGACAATGGAGTGTTTTGACACTAGGTTTATTATGATTGAAATTATTTTCGCTTATCAGCTCTGGCCAAACGTGGCGTTAAGTCCCACCACTTAAGAAGTATCTTGACACCAGATCTTGAATGGTCCTGGAGAGAATTTTATTTTTGCAGCTTACGTTTTTCACGTGTAAAAGGGTAGTTAGAGAAGGCCTAATGTCTAGACACTCCGTTCTACATTCCCACTCAAGATATTGCTTGCCGTGAGAGTCCCCGAGAGGTGGTAACTGAACATAATTCAAATTTAAATATTTTACTGAGACACAAAAAGTTGCCTAAACGCGTACGTGTTATACGCGGTAAGTATATAGATTTTTACCTTCTAAATAAAGCAGGATAGAAAGGAAGAATCTAGTGTCAAGACTCTCTGCACTCCACATTCCGATTCGAGACATTGTGTGTTAAGTGGCAAAACTCAACGCCGGCCTTGCTTTACCAGACCGAGGAAGTGAAGATAATTTAAATATTCTCATTTTTTTTTCAAATATAGTCGAGTCAAATGCTTGTAATAAATCCTTGGCATCAAAGTTATTATACAGAGTCATATCTCACGGATCATGTTCGAATTGCTTATTATATAGAAATAATACTCATTATTTTAACACATTATTTTAAACATGACCTTTAGCCCAGTTTTACTCGTTATATATATATATATATATATATATATATATATATATATATATATATATATATATATATATATATATATAATGCAATTTGTGTGTAACGTAATTTTAAAACAAAAATGTATAGAAAACACATAGTATGTGTTATTATTGTTTTATTTAAAAACACATTCACGATTTCTCCACTCAATCTTCATTTTATTTAAATTATATCAAACGTTATACTGTACTGTACTGTATTAAAATAGTAATTGAGCATGCGATAGATAATCATAGGTTCAAAGCCGTAGGAACTTTTTCAAAATCAAAATCTTCATCGAGTTATTATTTACTATAAGTGTTAGTATTGTAAGTCCCACTAGAAGCTACCACCAGCTCGGAAGACAGTTCTTCTGAGAACAGCTGGCGTGAAACTCCGAAGTTGCAGTAAAACTACTGCAATTTAAAAATTTAATTTATTGTCAGTTTTGTCAGTAAAAATACATTGAAGAATTAAATGATTTACTATTTATAAATGATGTGAGATTCACAAATAAGTAATATGAACAAGATACCTTTTGTTTTTGTAAACAATAAAAATAAATTTTTTTTTAGGTTCACGCTTTTATCCTGCATAGCAGGGTAGACATAAAGTACTTAGTGTCAAGACGACGGAAGAGTGATGAGTGGTGGAACGCAACGCCGCACTTTGTCTTACCAGAGCGAGAAAGTGAAAATAATTTAAATATAATCACTCCCCCAAGTGGGGATCGAACCCACAACCCTCGGCCACAGGTCTCGGAAAATTTTTATATGAACAATTAAGGTAAGGAAAAAAATACGTAGACTGGTAAAATAGTTTTACGTCAATTACCTCAATTGACATATATATATGATCCATAGATATTTAATACTAAAAAAGCATCGTTCCTTTTTTTGATTGTCAAAATATATCGTTCTTTACCTACTGTACGTTCTTCTTTACATTACGTGTTGATTGACGGAAATTAGAGATAATAATATTTAGAGTAGACATCGAACCCACAACCAATCGAGTTTACAGACAGATGAACTGCACCGGGATGACATCAATTTTATTGTATATAAAAAAAAAGCAAAGAACAGACGGAAAGTTTTAAATTGATTTGACATAATTTAAAAACTTTAACCTTGGCGCAAGTCGTATATAAGCAAACAAATATAACCGGAAGTTGCATTCAGAAACACAATGGTATAAATGGTTGACAATTTCGCACGCGATATTATATAAGGGGATGGATAATAATAGAATAATTATTTAATTTACAACGAAAATTTTAAATATATTCGCGGTAGTGGCGCAAAACGGAGTGTCTTGACACTTGGTTTTCTACCTACCCTGCTATGCGGGAAAAGCGTGATGCTGAAGGTGGAAAATATATACTCGGGATAGACGTGAGTTCAATAAGGATTACGGGAAGGTTGTTTTTTAACTTCACGCTGTTATCCCGCATAACAGGGAAGACGGGTAGCAACTAGTGTGAAGATACTCTGTACTCCACTTTCAATCATTCGAGATTTATTTTAATGCATTATATTTTTTTTAAAATATGAGTATTTTGCAATTTTTGTACATTATATATGTACAAAAATTATAACTGTGCCAAAACTATACTCTATTCGCGTAATTTTCTTATAAAAGATATATATTCATATATATATATATAGATGTGTATACAATTAAAATATTCATAGTTAAAGGTTTCTATTTTAATGAGTATTCCATGTAAACGGTGTTTTGATACATTTGTACCGCACACGTTATAAACCAGCGTTTCTCGGTATTAAAGTATATATAGGTTATTATTAAACACATTTCGCTTCGAGTAATTGAAATTACAGATTCTGTATATTAAATTGACATAATATTTTGAGTGAATGCGAGGTTGTTTGAGTTTGAATTGTATAGCAAAATATTATAAGAAGGTAGTTAAAAACGTTTTTCTTTGAAAAACAGCGTTTTTTACCATGAAGGATGGTAATCAGAGATCTCTTGTGTCCGTCCGATATCTAGACTTTATATGTTGAATGGCGTAGCTCAACGCCACATTTTTACTGTGTTTAAAAACAATAGGACACTCTGCTTTACACTTCGTGTTTATTTTTAGAGAGCCCTTGCATTTTGTATATCTTTTTAACGGAAAACATTCCCCAAAGTGAGAATAAACCCAGTACATTCGCGCATACATCAAAACTCCGCCACTATGGTGGTTAATATCACACGAGCGTTTTAAAATTATGAAGTTGAAATCGAATGTACTCTAATTATTTCAACGGCGAAATAGTTGAATATATGTTATAAGCTAATATGAACATCGTCGTGAGCTTGAATCCCAGTTGAAGGTACGAGCATGATTAAATAAATTTCATGTTCCCACTTTAGTAATACAAATTGCAGCGTTAAGTGTCGTAGAAAAACTGACAGCAGAGTGTATTCACACTAGGTTTTCTATGAAATTTAAAAAAAAGCTTGTATATATATGTATATATATATATATATATATATATATATATATATATATATATATATATATATATATAAGTGCGGTAAGTACGTCCTTCTTCAAATAAACTGCAATCAATTATTTCCTTATTATACTAAGTGTTTTAACGACCCATTATACTTAGGAGGAAATTCCTTATAAATCTTCATAATTGTATGTTAATGTTTTTTAAAAAAAAGTTTGAATTTTAATGGGGCAATGAGACAGCTCCCGATTGTGAATGCGATCGGTTGTGGGTTCAATCTCCACTCGGGGAAGTCAAATGTGAATCTAAAAAAAATTATAAAATTATATTTAAATATGTGTATACCTAGCTTATATAGCTTTACATAATCCTTACAAAAGTTATTAGTAAAATAGTTTACTGTTTACTCCAACTGTTCTGAATTTGATTAGGGCGTTGAACTTTGGTATATTCCGGATCTGAAATACCATTTATTGATATAATATTAATAAATATATTTTTCAACTAGTTTAGATAAAATTATTTGAGAATGTACGCCATAGTTTTTTTTTCCTGGAAAATCATAAATTACAGAAATGACATTCCACACTTTAGAAAAAATATAAAAAAATGTATTTTTTATTATCTTGGTAGTCTGGCCTCTTGGACGGTTTTCAAGTGATGCAGGTTTGAATCCCGCCGCGTTCAAATTTTTATGTGATTTTTTCTGTATTATCTTATTTTGTATACAAATATTCAACATGGCAAGTTGAAAGCAAGGTTATATTACATTTTTTTTTTATTATTTACAGGTTCCATTTTGGAAAACAAATTCTTTGATAGATCAAATCACTCAATCTTTAAGATCTAATTTGTAAGAAAAATATATATATTATCATATTAATAGATAATTTTAAGACATGCTTGTACTTGCTTTGTGAGTATGTATGTATGTATAGCAGTGTACACGAGGACGACGACAAGATACATTCTGTACCTAGTATCATAACACTCCGTACTTTGCTTTCCATTGAATTGACATACGTGTTGATTGGCGGAACTGAACGCTGCACTATGACTTACAAGAGCGAGGAATCTTTGTTCAGAGGCTACTCATAGCTGTGCCTATTTTAAAATTAAATTTGATAAAAGCAACTGTTCAGTTATTCACCAGCTCTTCTCAGCAGAACTGCCTTTCGAGCTGGTGGTAGCTTCTACTAGGACTGACAATACTGACACTTTTATATTAATTGACGATTTGTAAATGTTTGTTCTAAATAGCCTTTTTAATTTAATATTTTCTAGCTAAATTGTTTAAATTGGCCACAAATTCTAGATTTGACTTTTTCGGCATTATAGTGGCTGAAGAAAGAAATAAACCGAAACTATGAATTATTTTTTAAATATATGCATCAAAACCCTATCACACTAAAATCGAATAAGGCTACCCAAAACGTAGTACAAATCTCTAAAAATACATCCCCAACAATAATTCGAACCCAGAACCATCACGATCAATCAATTAACAAACATAACAATTTATTAAACGACATTAGTTTTTTTTAAATGAAATAACTTGCCCAGTGAAAGAAACACTGCACGCATGTAGGACATCAGTGATGCAACTGGCCGTCAGTCGAAAATACTCGCAGCGAGACACGCGCGGCAATAGACCGATTAAAACACTTTCTTCGGTACTTGGCGTAAGTGTAAAACTGTTCGTATCAATAGATTTACTTTTATATATTTTAAATGAAACTATTTTAATCGGATTAATCGCGTATATTTTGGTATACGAATATACATTTTTGGATACCTGACGTTGCTAACACTTTACAGTAGTCAGTTTACAGGAGTACTAGTGTAAAGTGTTAACAAAATATACGTGATTAGTCCTGTTAAAATAGTTTCATTTAAAATGTGTATAAATCGCGAGAATCAAAGATCTTATTACTTTTATATATTTCCGTTTAAATTAAAATTGGAGGTATTACAAGTTATGTGATATGCTTATAATAGAAAGTTTCTTTTAAAAATTTTAATATAAGTTTAAAACCTAGAAAAGCAATAAAACACGTACTGAATACAAATGATAGGAAAAAAATTGCAAAGAATTTTCCATAATGAATTGATACAGTTGAATACAAAGAAAATAACAACATCAAAACGCAAATTCCCACAACTTAAGCCAACCGCTCCATATAACTAAATGCATGTAACGCACGCCATTGTTACGTAAACATATTTTCACGATACATTTCATACTCGATGTCGGTCCCTCTTATAAATCTTGCTAGCAACCGGTGAATTAATCTAGTATGTCTATATGCTCTACTGCAATTTAATTGCAATTAAAACGTCATCATTTTAACACCACCAGTGGCGGGTAGGTCGTGGCATAGGACAGTGTCTGACTGTGGACACGATCGGTTGTGGGTCGGTTCTCACTCGGGGGAGTGATTATATTGAGATTATTTTCATTTCAACGCTCTGGTAAGATAAAGTGCGGAGCTAGTAATGGAACTCAACGCCGTGCTTTGTGTTTCCAGAGCGGAGATATTTAAATAACTTTTATTTCTTCTTTGAAAAAACGTATAAAAATTTTTTGAACGCAGCGGGATTCGAATCCTTGGACGGTATCCAAGAGGCGCGGGTTCGAATCCCGCTGCGTTCAAAATTTTTATACGTTTTTTCAAAGATGTTTTCTAATCCTAAGTATGGAATAACACTTTAAAAATTAGTAAATAACTTTTATTTCTACTAAATCTATATGAAAAGAGCGATTTCAGATTATCTTCCCTTTAATACTAATTCTTTTATCCCACATAATTGAATAATCAGGGGCGGGAATAATTGAGGAATTGAACGCCGCATTTTATCTTACCAGAGAGGAAGGATAAAAATAAATTTTAAATACATCATTTGACTAAGTGGAATTTGAACCTATAACCAATTTCGAGTACAGCCAGATGCTGTCTTACTGCACCACGATGACCATATATACCTAATTTATTATTTTAATAATATAAATAAGAGCTCGAATGTAAAGAATTACGAACTTGTAGCTTATGGTACTAACCTTTGCCAATAATATTCTTAGTATGTTAAAATTATAAGTAATATTAGAGGCCGGTCGTGGCGAAGTGAGCGTTGAGTTCCACCACTCAACACGCAATGTCACGAATTCGGTGGAAAGTGAAGTACGGAGTGTCTTGACACTAGGTACTTTCTGTTTACTTTGCTAAGCGAGATAAAAGCGTGAAGCTAAAAAAAATCTTTGGTAGGACAAAATTCAATCACTCAACACACAATGTCATGAATTCGACGGAAAGGAGTACGGGGTAGAGCGACGTACATAGAGCCTTCAATCTATATACTTCCCGTCTACACTGCTATACGGGATAAAGACGTGTAGCTAAAAAACATATATTTATAAACAAACATTTCATAACAATCAATTTTATAATATACATTTATATAACTACTTAATGCTTTTATTAAATTAATAAAAAAAAACAATATATTTGCGTAAACCCATAAATTAAAAAAAAATCTCAACATTTGACGTTTGCAAAGAAATATAATGACTGACCCCCCATTCATGGGATGTAAAGTGAAATTGCGAAACTTTAAAATATGCCTCGTCAGCTGCTTCCGTTTAATAACAATGGGAAGGCATTCCCTAAAAAAATGCTATCACACCAAGCATGGTGGCATAATTAAGCATTTATAATTTCTTTAATTCTTGCGTTATATATATATATATATACATATATATATATATATATATATATATATATATATATATATATATATATTTTGTAGATGTCCCGTTGGCGGGTTGTCTTTATATAAAAGTGTATGTCAAACGCATATATTATATTCGTTTTATTAATTTAATGTACTTTTATACATTAAAAAAAATTAGCATTCTTCACTCCTCTATATAAATTGTAACTGTGCCTAATTTCATACTTCCCAGTTCGTGTGATTTTCTATAAAAAGAAAAATATAGATTCATGTACTCGATGTAAAAACAATAAAAAATGCAGCTTCACGCTTTATCCCACATAGCAGTCAACCTAATGTGTAGACACTCTGCTGACTGCTTTGCGCCCGAGAGAGACCGGCCGATAGTGACTGAGTTCCATTCTCACTCAGGAGAATAATTATATTATCAGACAAGGCGCGGCGTGGAACTCGGCGGTGAATACAACAAAAAATGGTATACGGAGTGTATCCTCTTACGCATGGTAAAAGCGTGAAGCTAAAAAGTAATCATTTTTTTATTGAATATGCCAAAAGGAAATTTTTACTAATAAAAAATAAGATACATAAAATTGACATTATTTTAAATGTTTAGGATTGTATACTTATTAATTTTAGGCAAAGTTTTCAGTGATTTATCACTACGTTCTAATACTGTCATTTCAAAGCATTGTAGTATCTACACTACCATAGATGTATGGTATGGAAACTATAATAGTTAGTTTTAAAACAAAATCGATTTTATTAATATATATTAGTTTTAATCGATTATATTAATATATTTATTTATTTATTATTATTAATTAAAAATCGTTATTTTTTGAATCATTCAAATTCATCACAGATTACTTCGCTACAGAAAATAAGTTTGTGTAATAGGAGCGTGAGGTAAAATAGCCCCAAATAGGGAAAAACGGAACACGGTCAGGTAATTACTCTGAAGCGTAATTAAAAATATTTATTCAAGCGTTAATAAACAAATTAAACAAGATTTGTTAATAACTAGGGTGGCTATTATTATTTATGTTTGAAATAAATATCTAAATGTATAATAAAAATGCAACTAAATTCTGTCTGTATATGAAAGATATTTGTATATGGAAATACTATATATATATTTTTATATAATAATCACTAGCAAACATTGTAAAATTAAATAAATTAATTAATTTTCTGATTGCCTGTATGTTAGTATGTGCACATAAATCTCGGAAATGGCTTAATTCCTACTCTCATATTTTTTCCCTTAACATTTATTGTTTCTTCTATTTGCATCGATTCATAAGAAATTTATATCAACTATAAATATTTTATTCAAAAAAAAAATACTATGAAACCACAGTTTTCCTGAATGACCTGAGAGTATCGTTTTTTAATGTAGATAAATCACAATTTCATCATTTTTTAAAGCAATTGTCTGTAAAGGCTAAAGTCGTGGATACAATTTGTTTTAAAATAAAATATTTAATGTACCTATATCCGGTATTTTTAAAGGAAAAATTAATAGAAATTAATCTAGGCACTTCTCGGTCTATCAAAATGCTCGATACTTAATTTAATTTTATTGTTTAATACAATATAAAAATAATAATAAAATGAACAAAATATGTTCAAAGAAATAACGAGAAAATAAATGAGTATACCGCTTCATTCTCACAGGCCTGCCTATGTCTCCCCTACTCTACCAGTATATATAAAAACTCTATACACCGGCTATAATTTATAATAATTTTACGTAAATTGACTATAATTCAACGATAAATATCAAGAACTAAGCAATGCTTTAAGTACACATCCTCTAGTAAGAAATAACAAAGATTCTCCTAACTTTAGACCTTTCTTTTACATTTAAAAGCACCAGAGAAACGACTAGCAGTGTAAAAATTTCACCACGTGGAAATCGAACTTACGTTTATAAAATATATTAAACACTTGTCAATTATACTAAAATGTTGTTATATAATAATGATAATAATATAAAAATCACAGACACACAGACGCTAGCGCAGTAAAAGCGGACGGAAGCTGAAATTTGAGGCCACACCTCTCACATCCATTAACACGGTATTAGATAACGCTCCTTGAAACGCGTCGCCGAAACTTAAAACTATGGGTGGGATGTTAACGAAAAGTGCTTTTACAAGTTAAAATAATTGTTCAGTTAGTAGCACAGTGGGACACCATCTGACTGTAAATGCGATCAGTTGGGTTCGATTCCCTAACGGGGGAGTGATTATATTTAAAATAATGCACTTCCTCGCTCTGCTAAGACAAAGTGTGATTGCAATGTCTCAAATTTGGTAGAAAACGAAGTATGGATTGTCTTGACACTAGTTACTTTGGGTCTACCTTGCTACCCGGAATAAGAGCGTGAAGCTAAAAAAATATATAATTATTAGAAAATTATCAAAGTGTTTATTTAAAGTATATTAGTATTTGTGTATATACACAGGTAATTTAAATTGTTTACACGAATTTGACTCATTTCTGGAATTTTATATATATGGAATGTAGTGTCAAGGCACTGCGTTGCTTTTTCTGTATTCGTCGCGCTTTGTCTTACCGGAACGAAGTAATATATATTTTATATTTATCTTCACTTCTCCGTTCTGGTAAGATAAAACACGGTGTTTAGTTCACCTCTCAACACGCAATGTCTCGATTTCAGGCCGAAATCAGTCAACGGAGTGTCTTGACTCTTGGTTGCCTCTACTATGTGGTATAAAGCTGTATTATTTACAATTTTACATTTAAATGTAACTAAAAATATATTTCTTGTATCTAAGAAATTTAAAATACTTATTTCTTTCATCTAAAACAAAAGAAAGCACAATCTCGACAAATCTCTAAAGAACCACATTCCGTTATCAAAAAATCTTGTGGTCACCCCGAGCCCTTTTATATTCGTCTCAAAGTCTACGTATAAAGAATCTTAGAATTTCCTTAAGAACTTTAGTTAATTACTTTTTCAGTAAAAGCTTTGGAAATGTTGAATTTTCGTCTATTTATAGTGGGCCTTAATTAAGATTGATCTACTTTACTTTATTTAATTTATTATATTACTAGCTTTGCGAGCGACTTGTATAGTAAATAAAAATGTAGCCCAAATTACCCCTTAATACATCAGCTGCCTGCGAGGGAAAATCCTATCAAAATCGGTCCAGCCGTTTCAGAGATTAGCCAGAACAAACAGAGGAACAGAGAAAAATGTTAGTTCATTATATGTCCCGCTTATATATTACATGTAAATTTAGTAAATGCCGGTTATTTTAATATTACAAACAGACACTTCAATTTAATTTACTAATGTAAATGAAATTATACGTAATCTACATACTTTTATAATATTTTGCTATTTTTCTTTCAGATATGGAATGTGTGCAATTTTTCTTATAGTAACTTCACGTTTTATTCTAATATTTTAAAAATTGTTTGTAAATGAAACTACTTTAACCGGAATAATCGCGTATATTTTGGTATTCGTACAGGTAAACCGTGTACAGGTCACAGGTAGACCAATCTACCTGTGACCACGGACTATTGTAAAGTGTTCGAAACGTCAGGTGTCCAAAATGTATTTTCGAATACCAAAATATACGCGATTAATCCGGTTAAAATTGTGTCATTTAAAATGTATAAAAACCGCGAAAATCAAAGATTTTATTTAAAAATTCTTCATTTTTATTCCTGTATTAACATAAATAATATATATTTTCTCAGTTCTTAAATATTATATTTGTAGCACAGCGTCTGACTGTAAATGCGATTAGTTGTGGGCTCAATTTCTACTAATGGAATGATTATATTTAAATTGTCCTAATACTTTGCTCTACTAATACAAAACTCGGCGTTGAGTTGCGCCACTTAACACCTAATATCTCAAATTTGTATAAATACATATGTATAAATTTGTATACATATGTATAAATTTGTATACATATGTATATATTTGTATAAATTTATATGCAAATAACTAAATTGAGAAGCATCAATGCATTTAATTAGTTTTTCTTAACGCAAAGCTTTGTGAACTTTATTTAAAGATCAAGTTTCACGTAAATGTAGTAAAAAGTCTTTCGAGCAAAACTTTAGCCTTTCATTAAATTAAGGCTAACATTAAGTATACCTTATACAGCATTTTCTCTTATCCCGCATATCAGGGTAGACGGGACAGTACCTAGTGTCAAGATACTCCGTACTCTGCTTTCCGCCTAATTTGAAACATTGCGTATTTAGTAGCGGAACTTAACGCCGTGTTTTGTTGACCCCGAGTGGGGTCAAACCCACAACCGATCGCGTTTACACTCAGACGCTGTCCCACTGCCGACCGACCGGCCTCATTAGCAATTTCTCTTTACAAAAATGCAATGCCAGGGACGGATTTACGAGGGCGACTGCCTTGGGACCTACACCATAGAAAAACACTACATTCTTCTACATAAAGTATTCATTTTGTAACTGGTCATTTAAATGGAAAAAATAATGAAGGGCCCCTGCCCCTTCGATGGGCCTGTGCCCCCATCTCTAAATCCGGCCTTGTATTCAAATTTATGAGTATAGTTCATTTGAAACTATCAATAAATAAAGCCAAGCCATGTTTAAAAATATATTCTGATATCAAACATTATGGAGGCCGGTCGTGACGCAGTGTGGCAGCGCCTTTTACTCACTTTAAACGCGACCGGTTTTAGGTTCAATCCACACTCGGGGGAGATATTATATTTTAAATTATTTGCACTTCTTCGCTCTGGTAAAACAAAGTGCGGCATGGACTTCCAGAACTCGACACGCAATGTCTCATATTCAGTGCAAAGCGAAATACGAAGTGTGTTGACACTAGGTACTTTCTGTCTACCCTGCTATGCGGAATAAAAAGCTTGAAGCTAAAAAAAATATTATGAAATCTATATGTATGACCGAACACAAAATGAATAGCAGAATTTTAATATTATCCAGGATATATTTGTAAATAAGTGGACTATGAAACTTCATCCACCGCAAGAAGATACGTCTACTGAGCCAAGACATCAAGATTCTGGCAAAGAAGAAGTAGAGTTATAACACTAAGTTTTCAATATAGTGACTTCGTTAAGTGACGGAACTAAACGCTGCGCATTATTTTTACCAGAGCAATGACGAAAACAATTCAAATATAAACATTTCTCTGAGTGAGGAACGAATCTGCATTCATCTGATTTAGTCAATCGATTATTCCACAGACCCACAATGGGTTAGAAGCCAGTCTCACGAGCACAATTATAACTTCCATGGTAACATAAAGGGATATTTGATATACATACTTCTTACCCTGATGTCGCATTTGGGAATTGTAATTTTGATATATGATAAGTGAATTAAAATTTGACACATTGCTCTTTTAGTCTTCTAGGCCTAGTTCTTTATTGTTTTTTATTTTATAATATCCAAGTTATAAAATAAAAAACAATTACAACTTAGCGGATTGTGGTGCAATTGGGCAGCATCTGACTGCAAATACGATCGGTTATGGTTGCCACTCGGAAGTTTCATTATATTTAAATTATTTTCATTCCCCATAATCGCTCTGGTAAGAAAAACCGCGGCGTTGAGTTCCGCTACTCAATACGCAACGTCCTGAATTCGGCTAGCTAAATAAGCTTGGTTCAAGTTCAGTTTTTAGCTGATTCAAATCCCAAGATTATGTTTTTTTTTTATTATCATCCTTTTTAGTAATAATGTTGTGACAATTTAATTTTTATTTCCAGATACCCGTTCCAGATTGTTTCTGCCCATTTCTAGATATTCTATGTTAGTGTTTAAATATAATTTTACGAGTTATATAACCTTATTTTTCTCTCAGTCAATCAGTTGGTTATTTTTATATATTCTCTATGGGACAATTTCATAAATATGCATAAAAGGCGGACTTAACGATAAAAAAGCATGTTGTAGAAATGTAGTGTTTTATCTTCAATCTTTTTCCCACATTACAATTGAAGTTACGTTTTTCGTTCATATCTTCAATTTGAAATTGAAACAAAACTGAGTGACCTGTTTCATCGTACCAGAGTGGTGCCTACTTCCCTAAAGTGGGGATCGAACTCACAACTAAACGCGCTTACAGTCATACGCTGTACCACTGCGCCAGCATGGCCTCATACTTTTTGGTAATTATTAATATCTTTTCGTATATAAGATGTTAATTTATTTATTTGATATAAAACAATAGTATATATTAAAAACAATATTTATTCAAATCCAAAACCCCAAAGGATTGTACCTCTAATTACCAGGTTACTATTTCCTTTTTGATTTCTGTACGTTTATTATGAAATTACGTTTTCTCATATTTACTGTTTAGTAGTTTTTGGATTTTGATCTTAAAATATTTGGTCTCTGGTGTAGGATTAAATTTGAAAGGCAATTTGTAGGGTCAATAATACTTTTAGTTGAGTTTGTGAATTACGAAATTACATTAATAACAAGTGCGTCCGGGTCGAATGTTTATTTTATAATTCTAATATAAAAGTACCGTAAGTTACTCCTCAATAAAATAGCTATCAACTAGTGAAAGTTTCGTTAAAATCGATTCAGCAATTTCAGAGATTAGCGGGAATAAACAAGCAGACAGACTGACGGATAAATATTGTAAATATTATTTTGACATATATAAGGTAATTTTAATACAGCAAATAGATACTCTAATTAATATTTGTGTAGATATTATTTACAATGGTTTGCAAGCATCGTGGCACAGAAGAACGTTTTACTGTAAGCGCGACTGATCGTGAATTTGATTGGTATTCAAAAGAATGATTATTTTTAAGCAGTGGCAAGCAAACGGCGTTAAGTACTGCTTATCAGGCAAAATCTAGATGTTACACGGAAAATAAAGACACTAGCTTTATCTAACACTATTTATCGTCACATATTTCTACTGTTTCTATGCAGAAGAAAGAGAGCTCAGTGTTAAAATATTCCGTTCTTTAGTTTTTGCTGATTTTCAAAAGATTATTTATATTTCTTACTTTATTGAAACAAGATATTATAACTATTATAATACGTATTTCAAACCCATTTTCTATTGATATCTATTGTCTAACACACTTCCACTGTACCATAACGGTCATCACTTCACTTTTAATCCTTGACCACTCAATAAAAAATTGAGGTTTGGTAAACCTACTTTTTTTTACCAACCGGTTGCCTTGGAAGAAACGGAGCGGAACATTTAACAAGCTAATTTTTTAACTGTTACATATTATTTCTTATATTATTGTGCGAATATACCCTTTGTTCAATACACTGCCTTCAAATTGACTCTGGATTCTTTCTTACGGTCCAAAATGGCTTTTGTGAATACTAAATTTTAAAATTATTAATTATTAATTACTTTGATAACAGAACTAGTTAATTGACTAAAATACTAACTGTTTTTTTAACTCGTAGTTAAGTTACGCAAATCTACTAAACGGATAGAGATTGAATTTAATAGTAATATACCATATCCATCAGTATAACAGCTTCACCCTTCTTCACGCAGAACCGGGTCATTCAGATAAAATTCAGTGTCAAGACACTCCGTTGACTATTGTACTCCCAAAATCAAAATCGGGAAGAGAGAAGTGCATCTCGAATAGCGAAACTCAACGTTGATTTATTTTTAGCTAACCAGAATGAAACTTGAAGAATTGAAAACAAAATTTACATATAATAATTCCACAAAATTGGGAGCGAATTCACAACCTTACATTTACGGTTCACATTTGCCCCACTGTGCCATTGTGCCTTCATATATATATATATATATATATATATATATATGTATATATATTTATAAACACATTTTATATAATTGGGCCATAATGAAACAATTTGTTTCTAAGAAATTATTGTAAAAGAAAATAACCAACTTCCTTTTTTTCTGTTTTTAGGATATCCAATAGATTTAAAAAAATTAAAATATTCGAACCAATAAGTACCTCTTAATAAGTATGTCTCTCTAAAACTGCATCAAAGTAGATTGTAATTACCTGAAACAATAACATTAAAAATTAATATATAAATGGGTTCGTAGGTTCGATTCTCACTCGGGGGAACGATTATGTTTTACTCGCTCTGGTAAAATAAATCGCGGCGTTGAGTTCTGTCAACCTTGCTATGCGGGATAAAAACTTGAAGCTAAAAAATACTTAAATGCAAATACTTAAAAGCATTTTCGTGTATCAAAATACACAATATTAATCCATTTAAAATAGTTACATTCGAAACATGTATGTTATTCATAGTGAAAATACCATAATATATGAAATAGAGCAGAATGCCAGAAATGTACGAGAAATTACTGTTCCAGCGGTCAATAGCCACGAATTGAATGAGAAACCTCGCTAGGCCGAACCTAATCAGTCTTACATCTACGGTAGACTGACTCGATTTATAGAGATTTTGGTTGTACCAAGTGAAAATAAATATGCAATGATAGTGTTATTATTATTTTAGTAATGTCGCCATGGCGCAGTGGCATCTGATTGTGAACGGAATTGGTTCTGGGTTTGATTCACACTCGGTGGAGTGATTGTGTTTAAAATTATCTCCGTTTCGAAGTTTTCGTGGCGCAGTGGGACAGCGTATGACTGTAAATGCGATTGGTTCTGGGTTTGATTTATACTCGGAGGAATGATTCGGGGGAGACCTCGGTTGACCTTCGAAAACACAGTATCGAAGATACAGGAAGAAGTTCACGTAAAAAGCATAAGGATCCCTCGAAGGGCATATATGAAGAGGATAATGACTATGGACGAGGCGAAAGAGGTATGCAGGGACCGAAGCGTTTGGCGCTCCATGCTCTCTGACTACCCCGCCAGGGATAAAGCGTGAAGCTAAAAAAAGACTTATTATTCATTTCTCCGCTCTAGTAAAATAAAGCGCAACATTGAGTTTGCCACAAAAATGTAGTATATGGATTTCGAACTAATAGCAGTCAACGAAGTGTCTTGACATTCGTAACTTGGAATTCGTTGCTCAAGTAGAACAAACCGAAGTGTTCCGCCCCTCCAAATGTCATCGTGATAATCGTCTTAATGTCTAAAATTAGAAAAAAAAAGAGAAGGAAGAGTGCGAAATGAAGAACGATATTATAATACGGTCAATATATTAAAGCTAAAAGGCCAAACCTTGTACCTTGATAATTTGGGCAAAAATTAATATATTCCAAACAATGTTTTAAAAATGCATTATTGTCATAAAAAAAGTGTTTGTTATACACTTTTACATCAAGTGACTTACACGTTACCAAGGCAACGCGTATACTACGCGTCGAATTAAATAATTTACTGGCTCATGTGCTCTTAAGCTTATACATTTGGCATTGAGCAATATCTATATATTTGTTAATAAAAACGCCAAGCAAAAAAACAACATACATACGAATTATTTTAAAGTATTAGTATTATCTTCTTCAAGGTTAATTTTAAATTTAATGGCTTTTTCGTTCACTAAATCTATTCTTAGTATTAAAGACGTCAAATTTAGGGATTTTTGCTTGTTTAAAGCTTTAATTCCGCTTAGCCGTGTGGTCAGGAAGTACGTAGTGTCAAGACACTCCGTACTCCGCTTTCCACAGAATTCGAGAAATTGCGTGTTTAGTGGTGCAACTTAACACCACGTTTTGTGTTACCAAAGCGAGAAAATGAAGATATTTTAAAAGTAATCACTCTCCCGAGTCCCACTTGAACCCACAACCGTTCGCATTTACAGTCAGACACTGTCCCACTGCGCCGCGACCGGCCTCTGGTAATGTCAAAACAATAAATTAACAATTAAAAAGATTTTTTTTTTAATATTTTGAATTTAGAATAATGAATAAACGCATAAAGAAAAACAGAGGACAGAAGAATAGGAAAGGCACAGTTAAATTTATTTACAGAAAAAAGTTTAATAAAGTTAATAATTTTATATTAATAAATACATTAAATTAATGAAATAAATACTACGCACACTACTATACATTTGACATATTTCTATAAAAGGTGTTATACTTACAAGTTGCTAAACAGACGTATATTTTACAGGTTTTTTTAGCTTCACCCTTTTATCCTGCTTAGCAGGGTAGACAGAAAGTATCTAATGTCAAGATTCTGTTATTCGTTTTCCAGAAAATTCAAGACATTGCGTATTGAGAGGTGGAACTCAACGCTGCACTTTGCCTTAGCCATAGCGAGAAAGTGAAAATAATTTAATATAATCGCTCCACCGAGTGGGGATCGAACTCACAACCGATCCCGTTTACAGTCAGACGCTGTCTCACTGCGCCACCGGCCACTCAAGCTCTTTTAGTATTAAAAAATATTAAAAATCAGTTAGTTTAACGCTTTTATCCCGAACAGTACTTCCTGTCTACCTTAGACAGGAAGTTCCCAGTATCAAGACACTTCGCACTCAGCTTTTATTGTTCTTTGAGTTACATAATATTTTAAATTATATTACAAAGTACGTAAATGTCATGATTTAAGCGAACGATACGTATATAGTTAACTAAGAGATGTAGGTGGTTAGAGCAATCTCATAAGATGACGTCACGCCCAGTTAACCGTCTATTAAAGCATCCTCAATTTAATGCAATGTTCCTGCAATAGCCCTGTGATATTGAATACAATCGTAAAGATTTTGTTTACAAGCTTTGCCCGCGACTTGATCTGCGTGGTGTTTAACATACACTTCCGTTTATAACTGCACAATAAAAGCAGAATAATTTACTCAATATTAAATTAGCTATTTGTTAGTGAAAGTCCGGTCAAATTCGGTCCAGCCATTCCAGAGATTAGCCGAAACAAACAGACAGTACTGTGAAAAATTATTTTGTTATACGCGTTTAGTAAAATGGTGTTATTTTATAACTACATATAGTCACTCCAATTTTAGTTATCTGTAAAATATAAGACTATACACCATTGTGACGCAGTGGTAGCGTGTTTGGTTAATACGGTGCTTGCCGGTTCGAATATTGCGTTCGGAAATATGTAAAACGCATCATAGTGTCTTATAATTTCTTTTAATAATTGAATGTGTTTTTGATACCTTATTAGAAATATTGAGTTTCTGCATTTTTCATCTCTATACAAAATATTTTTGTACCAAATTGCATATTTTTCCGCTTATACCGCTTTTCTTACCATTAATATATAGCTTTCCTAGCAATTATTCAAAAATCAATCAAAATCTAAATATTCTTTATAGGAATAGGCTGTAAGCATTTTCGAATCGTCAGTGAAGATAAAAAGTCAGTTTTATCAGTCCTATAAGAAGCTACTTGCACGGAAGGAAGCTCAACAGTTCTTGCAACTCTCAAACCATTGCAAGATAAGTACAAAAAAAATATTTTCACCATTTTATTATTATTAAATGTATATATTTAATTAGACAAGAAATAAATTCAAACAACTGTACTCAGCTTCCTATACTATCACTACCTATTGGTAGATTAGAGTAATTTCTGGTAAGCAGTCGCAGGTTCAATGCCTTTTTAAAGAATAACTATAACAGCTCCTACATTCAAAATATTTTAAATCATCTGTCGCGGTGTTAAGATACGCTATGCAAACTACAGAATTAGCGGTGTAGGCAAGAAATATGAAGCCAAAAAAAAACGATTTTCTTATACAAATAGAACCTAAATGTTGAAAGCACGAGAATTCTTACAACCGCATGTGACATTGGGCATTCACTAAACTAGTTTGACGACGAATTGGAAATGAACCGATAGCATTGACCGCAAATTGGATTATAATAGATACGTATATTTTACTAAAATCTTTAACTCTTTATAAATGTAACTTAACGCTTTTTATCACAGTAAAGTAGTCAGAGAGTACCTAGTGTCAATTCCTCCGTTCTCTGCTTTCCACACCAATTATGGACATTTTATAATTAGTTGTAGAACTTAACGCAGCGTTTTGTTTTACCATTCCTCTGAGTATACATTGTGTGTTGAGTAAGACACAACGCCGCGCTTTGTCTTACCAGAGCGAGGAAGTGATGGTAATTTAATTACAATCATTCCCTCGAATGGAGATTGAACCCACAACCGATTGCGTTAACAGTCAAACGCTGTCCCACTACACCACGACAGTCTCTTATATACAATAGCTTTTACTTATTGTTAAGAAAAGAATAATCATGACTAACGAACCTCAAATAAATAAAGGACTACTTTTCTAAATTAATTCTTTTGGTAATCCGATTAAGGGCGATCAGGCCAGTTCGATCCGAGCATAAATCCCTTGAAATAAATAATCTTTACCCAAAACCTTCTCGAGTGGTGCTTTGATTTATATATATATATATATATATATATATATATATATATATATATATATATATATATATATAATTATTATAAAATATTATATACATTTTTAATACATACTTTCTCGCTTTATATAACATAACAAAGCAGCCTAGTGTCAAGACATTCCGCTGTCTGTTTTCCGCCTGAAGTCGAGATACCACTTACCAGAAGGGAAAAATGATTTACTATGAATATCATTCTACCGAGTGAGAATTGAACCCACAAACAATGGTGCAGTCAGACCCTGTTCCACTGGCCACGATGGTGTTCAATGACTATGAACTAATAAATAAATTAATTTTTATGGGTAGAAGTGGGAGTAAGAGGTAAACTGGTAACAGTAAAGCTAACAGATTTTCGCGATTTTTACACATTTTAAATATAACTATTTTAAAGGGATCAATCGTGTATATTTTGGTATTCGAAAAAAACACGTAGTCTACCTGTGACCACGGACTACTGTTAAGTGTTCGAAACGTCAGTTTCATAAAAATGTATTTTCGGTTACCAAAATATACGCGATTGATCCATTTAAAATTGTTTCATTGAAAATATTAAAAACTCTCTATAATCTGCTTGAAGACCTTGAAATATTTCCTTCTAGCACGTATTTTCAAATAAGTACACAACCAAACAAACTTGCTTAAGAAAAAATAAAACAAATAAACTTGTACTACGTAAAGCAAAGTGGGCGTAGAGAAAAAAAATTAACCAATTTTAGTACGATAGCAACAACGGACCAAAATACGGTTTTTACAGAAACCGCAAAATGAGCAAAGCAAAGCTAAAATTATATCTATGGGGCACTGAGGCAATCATTTTCAATGTTTTCTTTACGTTTGTTGTAATTGGCTTTCTTGTTTGAGACTAGAAGTTTAGACTTTTGCTTGTGTAAAATACGCGTTGTCATGGCAACATGTGTAACTTTATGCGAAAGTGTATGTGAAACACATTGGTAGTGTGTGTAATATTTATTTTGTTATTTCAATGTATATCTAATAAATAATTGAGGCCGGTTGTGGCGCAGTGGTATAGCGTCTCACTATAAATGCATCGTTGTGGGTTCGATCCTAATCAACAGTTTAAATTAAAATTTAAATTAAAATTAGTGGAAAAAGAAAATGGCGGACTTCAGGGCTTATTTTTTAACCGCAGTCCAGTTTTTATATTTTTTAAATTATTTTTATATTTTTTTTTAATTTATTTTTAAATTACATAGAGAATGTTACAAATGTAACACAATACCTATCATGAAGAAAATTTTAATTAAGATTATTGTTTATTATTCTTTAGACGAAAAGTTTGCAAAGCACCTTCAAAATCAACAGCGAAAATTAAATTTGTGTGCAAAATTTCATCACTGCGAAGCTTTTAATTGTTCCTTAGCACGTCGTCTATCAAATAAATTTCCGGTAACACTTTTTTAATTATACTAAAGAATTCTGAGGTCCTGGCCTCGTGAAAGGGAGAAATAAAGGATGTTTTAAAAGTTAAATTAGTGGTCCGTTTAAAAAATCCATCTTTATGATAATAGCGGGTGAGAATTTAAAAAAAAATGTGTCAAGATCTAGGCTCAGAATAATGCTATTTTCAAATACGCTTAATTTAGTCTTATTTATCACAGAAACACGGCTTCACGCTTTATCTCCACTAACATAGCTGTCAAAGTAAGCCTAGTGTCAAGAGTCGGTGCTCAACGCCGTGTTTTGTTGTACCAAAAGGGATGAAATATAAATTATTTAGACACCTCAGTATCAAATGCATAGAGCCTCAAAGACTAATATTTTAATATATAACGGCAATCTTTAAGACTACCAGAAATAATTGATATGTGGCACAGTGGGATAGCATCCGGCTGTAAACGCGATCAGTGTGGATTCGATGCCACTCGGTTTAATGATTATATTTATATTATTGTCATTTCCCCGCACTGGTAAGACAAAACGCAACGTTGAGTTCCGCCACTGAGCACGCAATATGTCGATATCTGTGGAAAGCGTAGTACTGCTGAACTAAACAAATAACTAAATTATTTCATATATTTTCTTCATTTAGACACGCTAAGCGTTGACTAGTGGAACGATACGCCCCTTTGCCTTAACAAAACCAATATTTGTAAATAATTAAAATTTGATCATTCCCTAAGTGAGAGTCAAACTCAGTACTATTGAATATGTAGTAACACTGTTCATTACACTACTGTGGTGTTAACTCAAACATCTATACATCTTCAAGCGTAAAACGAAAGCATTCTTAGCAATGCACATCAGAACGATAATGTATTAAATAACATTGTATTAAATAACATTAACAATTTCTCCTCTTTACGATCGCACATTGCTGTTATGACTTCTGTATAAGAAGCGAACAGTTAATTGGAAACAGGCAACGCATTAAATAAATAGAATTTGTTATAAGCTAACTAATAATAAGTACTTTTGTAAATGAAAATTGCGCGGCGTTGAGTTTCGCCTCTCAATACCTACGCAATATCTTGAATGCGGCGGAAAGTGGAATACGGAGTGCCTAGACGTACTTTAAAACGAAAACAAAAAAATATGAAAAAGAGAAACTAGTGTCAAGATACCCCGTTCGCTAATTTCCACCTGAGTTCGTGATATTGCTTGCTAAGTGGCAGAACTCAACGCCACGCAATGTAGGACTATTTGTTAAGTAATTAACAATTACCTTGTATTACTTGATGAAGTACTATGGTGTTAAAATTTAATAGAAAAGTACTAAATTCCATGAATTCAATCTATTATTATTTTTCCCCTTGATAAGACAAACCGCGGCGTTGAGTTCCGGCGTGACGCTACTTAATGATACGATACATTTTTACTTTTAAATAAAGGAGTAATTTTTTTAGCAAAAATATTTATTATTTATTTGATCATATCTATTTACGAAAAATAAAATTGATACGTACAAAGTAAACATATATAAAGGAAAAAAAATTATATTTTCATCATTATAATAAGACGTCAAAGGCTCGAAACAAAAAGGTAACCGTGTTTGGGAGACGACGTTATTTTGCAAGGGTTTTTCATGTTTCATTATAGCAAATGTAAGAGTACATATATATGTAGATATATATTATATTATTATAACCTCGGTGGCTCAGTGGCGTAGCGTTTTTCTGTACTCGACGGTTGTTAGTTCAATATTAGAACTTTTATAGGTCTTCGATCTGGTAAAGCGGGTACTTTGTATTTTCATCCGATCCGAATGACCATCATGGCACAGTGGGACAGCGTCTGACTGTGTCTTGGTTGTGGGTTCGATTCCCACTCGAGTGATATTATGAATTATTTTTATTTCTCCACACTGTTAAAATGAAGGCCGGCATTGAGATCTGTCACTTAACATGCAACGTCTAGAATTGTGGTGGAAAGCGAAATACGGAGTGTCTTGACACTAGGTTCTCTCTGCCTATCCTACTTTGCGGGATATAGCGTGGAGATAAAAAAAATAATTAATAAGACTTAAAATTGATAAATTAATTTATATTATCATCGTGACGCTTCGACTTTGATTATTGAATGAGAACGGACGTAGGTTCAATTTCTGCGGTAAATATTAATATGAATAATATAGATATTTGCTCTTACTGATTTATCTCATTCTACTATATATTAGAAGAAGCCATCGTGGCACAGTGGGACAACTCCTAACTGTAAATACAATTGGTTGTGGGATCAACTCCCCTTAGTGCAATGTTTATATTTAAATCATTTTCAATTTGCCGCTCTAGTAGAACGAAACACGGCGTTGAGTTCCAGTACACACCATAAAATGTCTTGAATTTAAGCGTTTTGGTTCTACATCTGGTAGTGTTATTGTATTTAAACATTTCTCTTCAATAGAGGCCTGAATGGCGCAGTGGGTCAACGCCTGACTGTAAATGCAATCGAAGGTAACTTCGATTCCCATTCGAGAAAATGACTGCATTTAAGAATTATTTCCACTTTTCTGCTCTGTTAAGACAAAACGCGGCGTTGAGTCCCGCTCAGGACTGAATATCTCTAATTTAAGTGGAAAGCAGATAATTTTAACAACAAAAACAAAACCTTTACACCTAAGCTCGTACAAAAGGTCTCGATACTTAAATATGTATAAACCGAAATGCTCTAGTTTCACAAAATACCACCATCTCGCTTAATCCAATGACAAAAGGCGCGAGGGGGACAGAGATAGTACCAATAGGTTTTGTTAGAGGATAATAAAGGAACAAATATCAGCAATGAGCGCATCCTGCGGCCTATGCGTGTTTCAATCTAGTCTTATGATTTGTATGGTACAAGTTCAAGGGTAAGGCGGGTTGGGTGTTAATAAAATCGATTTCGAATTCTTTAAACCGATGGTTGTGGGATCAATTCCGAAAGTATCTATACAAATATATAGAATTGGAATGTCTGTTTGTTATAAAAGCTTTTTGTATTCGGTACAAATACCAAAATAAGATTTTTTTGTATTTTAAAACAGACAGCAGATAGCGTATATAATAAAGACGTAATTTAGGCTATTTATTTTCTTTTTATATTAAAATTTAAAAAAAAATCCCATAGATTATATATAATTCCACGCGTATTAAGTCGCGAGCTACAGCTAGAATTAAAAAAATACGGCGTTGGTTTCCGTTATTTAAAATGCAAGGATACTATTTATTAGGGTAAACTGAAAGAAACTAGTGTAAAAACATTCCTTTTTCCGCTAATTGACGGAGCTCAACACTGTGTTTTTTCTTGTCAGAGCGGTAAAATCCAGAATAGTAATTATAAATTTTGCCCCAAGCTAGGATGAAAATCTACCATAATCTGTTTGTGGTCAGACTCTGTCTCCTAGCATGATCCGCTACGTCAGAGACGTACATGAAAAAAGCAGCCTCATGTTATATCTTATACAGCAATGTATCTCATAGATGGCTGAGTTTCAATCGAAATTAAGATATTATATATTGAGTGGGAAACTCAACGCTTCGTTTTGTCTATCAAAAGCAGAAAAATGAAAATAATGTTTAAATACAATCATTTCTTCATGTGGGAATCGAACTCATAACCAATCTCGTTGACAGTCAAACATTGTCACACTGCGCCATGATGCCCTCTATAGATAGATATATCGAGTTGAAATAAAATAAAATCACACTATATTATTCCCATGCTAATAGGAAACTTAAAATAATTGTAGAAAAATTAATAAAATAAATTAAATTAATAAATGAATATAAACTCAAAGTTCAAAGTGCAGCTTTGAGTTCCATCACTCCACACGCAATTTTTCGAATTCGGCGAAAAGCGAAGCACTGTGTGTCTTGACACTACGTACTTTTTGTCTATCCTGCTATGCCGGATAAAAAAATTAATTTATAAGGCGCAACTGACCCAACGATGTTTGTGGCAATGTAATAAATATAATTACATTATAAGTGGATATTTTGTACCATCCGTGTAAGGGACGTCGCGAGAGCGGGCAAAGAGTAACGACTTATCCGTGTTCTGGGTCCACGTTATCGCGTTTGTTAGTGGCTTCCTACTATATATCGTTAAATACTTACTTAATTCACTCAAGCTACACTAAATAGTCACTTAACTTACACTAGACACCATTATCACGTGTTCCGAACATTGTCTGATTGTAAAAACGACGGTTGTGTGAGAGTGATTATATTTAAATTGGTATCATTTCCTGGGTCTGGTAAGACAAATCACGGCGTTGAGTTTCGCCACACAACACACAACGTTCGAATTCAGGTGGAATTACAGAAGAGAGTGTTTTAACACTAGATCGATTCTATCTGCTCAGCTATCGAAGATACCGGGTGAAGCTAAAAGAGTTACGATAATTTGATTCCCTATTTAGAGGCATGATATTAAAATATTGTATTGTCATTATTATTTAAAAAACGCTTAAATTTTTTAAGCTTAGCGGGAATCGAACTTGCTCTTTTAATAATAGCCAAGCACTCTAATCAATTATGCCATACGTTCTAATCGAGCTACGAAGATATTCCTATACGCCTCTTGTTTTGGTCGTTAGCTTCTCTTTGGGAAATCTTTACTAATTTCAGCTACACAAAAACAAATAATATTATTAATGTTTACAAATTGTCAAATAATTGAATATCAATACATTATTATTCATATAGAGATGTATATATGTAAAGTTAACGAATCATATTAAACATGTGAGATACATAAATAAAAAAATTAGAAAACGTATAAAAAATTGAACGCAACGAGGCTTGAACCTGCATCTTGCAGAAATCGTTGAAGCAGTTTAACCGCTGAGCCATGCGTTACCTAGCTACGTCAAAATTCTCATATGTTAGCATTACAAAGGTAATTTTTAAGAAATAGTTTGACAAGATAGAATGTTATTTAATAAAATATATACGTAAAGATAAAAGAAACACTATTTACTGTTAGTAGAACGCATGGCTTATCGGTCAGAGCGCTTGGACGGTATCCAAGAGGCGCGACTTCGAATCGCGCTGTGGTCAAATTTTTATATACGTTTTTATCAAAAATGTTTTCTAATTCTAAGTGTGGAATAACACTTTAAAATAGTAAAATACTATTTACCGTTCTATAAATCGCACAATGTTAAATGCGAAGGCAATATCAGCTACCAAAATAAAATTCTGCATTTTTTTTCATCACCTTCAAGCCTTTTCCCGGCCGGGTAGTCAAAGAACAGAGCGCCAGAACGTGCATAATTTTAATATTTACTTTTTAAAATCGCCTTTATCAGATATTTTTGGAAGTTCACTAAAGGAATATACATTTTTTTCTTTGAAACACGGCTTTATTTAATAAAATTGTACACAAAAAACATCGCGTACCATAATATTGAATGATGTCGTCTTAATACATTGGAGCGTTCGTGTAATAAAATCAACTGTTTGGGATGAAAGGTTGATAAAAATAACTTAGTCATATAAAGTTTATAAGATTAGCGAAAAATGTTGGGAAATATGCTTAACCTAGTTTATGTTGATGTTTACTTCGAATTCTATTAATATTATAAATGAGAAAGTTTTTGAATTTGTATGTACCTATATATGTTTGTTATTCTCTTCTATACTAAAATTTTTTAATAAAATTAAATTATAATCAGACAGAAGATCTCCTTATTGTCGAACAATACTTTGGATTATAAATGTAAACATCACACACACACACACACACACACACACACACACACACACACTCACACACACACTCTCACACACACACTCACACACACACTCACACACACACACACTCACACACACACACACTCACACACACACTCACACACACACACTCACACACACACACACACACTCACACACACACACACTCACACACAATACACCCACACTCATATTCACACAAACACAAACATAAGCTCACGTTCTTAACTTACACACTACAATATATTAACCTTTGTATCAATTCATAAGATCTTAGTATTATTTGATTGTATAATGAACGGTATTATTCAGTTTTGATGTTACTTTGGTTTTTTGAATAGACGCTTGTGAGGCGCGTTGAGGGCGATAATGATTGCGACTCGATTTCATACTAATGCAGTTATTATCGATATAAGATGTTATAATTATGAACCAAACCTTATAAAAAAATAAATTTATTTTATTATTATTATTCTTCCACGTAAAAACTACTAAACGATACTTTTTATTTCTATTATATTAAAAAACATAAGGGTATATACCTTCCTTACATATTTTTGTTTGGATGTATATGGAATAAAATATGTTATTAATTATAAGGGACACTCCCGCATAGTAGGGTAATTATTGACTAATGTTAAGATATTTCCTTCTCCACCTTCCGTCCAAATTTCAAACATTGTGTGTTGAGTGCCCGAACTTAACACCGCGTTTTGTCTGTACCAGAAACGATAATTGACAACAATTTAAATACAATCATTCCCTCGACTAGGAATCGAACCCACAACCAATCGCATTCACAGTCAGACCTCTAGCCTCTAAATATTGATTAAGTAGTACAATACATATAATAATATATGTAAATCGTTCATTTTAAACAAACAAAAGGTCCACTTCAAACAAGACCTGTCAAATTGTGCTCGACATTCGATGAGAGTAAAACCCCAACCGTCTTTAATACAATCTAAATTGAGTGACAATACCAATGCCGTATTTGTTTGACAAAGGTAAGCTTATACAAGATGTAACACTGTAATGTACATCTCTATATATATAATAGTTTTAGTGTACTTTAGTGTCAATGGTGATTGTATGTAGAATATATTAATGGACTCAGTCTTCGCATCTTAATATGTTATAGACACTATGGTAGCGAGGTAGTGTGTTATCTTACTTGACATTGTGTATTAATTGACGGATCTTAACTCCGTACTTTGTCTGGTCCTATATAATGATTCTGATTAGAGATCCAATGTACAATTAATCACACTGTAAATATATAGTTAAAATAAAGAAACCATATTTATAGCAAAAACTTAATTAATATAACAAAAACCTAACGTTGTCTTCAAAACTCATG
This sequence comes from Dryadula phaetusa, assembly GCA_032432895.1. Classification (NCBI taxonomy): domain Eukaryota; kingdom Metazoa; phylum Arthropoda; class Insecta; order Lepidoptera; family Nymphalidae; genus Dryadula; species Dryadula phaetusa. The sequence goes on from JAOYRS010000054.1 coordinate 392,499, forward strand.
TAAAAACTGTGTCAAATGGAATTATCATGTAAATGGGCGGGCGGTGAGGATTCTGAGGGATTGTTGGCTTAGAGGATGTACAGCCTTCAGACTTACAATTTGGATTTTACTAAGTATTTGTAAATTTAGCTACTATATTCATACATGCGGCGTTGAGTTCCACCACTTAATACGCAATGTCTCGAATTCGGTGGAAAGCGAAGTACGGAGTGCCTTGACACTATGTACTTTCTGTCTAACTTGCTATGCTTGATAAAAGCGTGAAACTAACAATAAAAAATAAAAAGTAATATTATAAACATTACAGTAAGTAAAAAAAATGCTTCCCGTATAACAGAGTAATCAAACGCAATCTAGTGTCAAGACACTATTGTTTTCCGCCAATTGAGCCAGTGTGTGTTGAATGGCGTACTCAAGGCCGCAGTTTGTCTTATCGTAGCAGAGAAATATTAAAAATTATACTAATAAATAATTCCAAGTCAAATAATTCTATTGAAAATAATAATTTTATAATTTATTATACGTTCACTAAGTTAATGTCCAAGACCCAAGAAGTACTGGCACAAGCAAAGTACCTCTATATTTTTTCTTTCACTCAATATTTTTTTTAGAATAATATTTCAATGTAATATTTTTCTTTACTATTTAATACTAATATCTTAATAGTTGTATTAACGCGTTAACAATCGAATCTGAGAATTTGATGAATATAAAAAAAAATAAAGAAACACTTGCCTTGAATACAGTAGTTGAATACTGTAGTACATTTATGATCTTTATACATACCTACATACATACATACATACATACATACATAACTTTAACTATTTTCTAATCCTAAGTGTGGAATAACACTTTAAAAATAGTAAATATTAAAATAAAATGGCTCTTGTTAAACGATTATTTCTTAATAATCATTAAGTACTAGAAATTTGTAAAAATCTCTCTACAGAGTTGCTAACGACATAAATAAGTTGTAACAAAAACGTATAAGAATTTCGACGCAGCTGGTAGTAAAACGCATGGCTTAGCATTCAGAGCGCTTGGACGGTATCCAAGAGGCGCGGGTTCGAATCCCGCTGCGTTCAAAAATTTATAACTTTTTTTCAAAAATGTTTTCTAATCCTAAGTGTGGAATAACACTTTAAAAATAGTAAATGCTACATTTAAATCATTTTCCTTAAACATTTTGGACAATTTCTCTAAAATATGCGAAAATTTCAAGATTCTACCCCCCAGTAGTTTTAGCGGGGCGATATTTGTCAGTCAGTGAATACCAATTTTATACACCATGGATTCACCATGCAGGTGCCAGATCACATTATACAGAAATCACTCGAAGCGTTGTCAAGCTTGCAACTCTAGTGTAGGATTGAGGGGCCCTTCAAAATGCTCATCAACACTATACCCTCCCAACTCCGCTATACAGTACACATTATAATAATAATTTATCAGTTTTATAGTAAATTTGCTAGTGAAATAAATTTTCAAATTATGTTAAGTCTACAAAAACGTGGTACGCATAACAATATTTAATGTAAACAAATAAATAGTTTTATTAATAAAAACATGAAAATATATATATATATATATATATATATATATATATATATATTAATATTTTTTATGGAATAACAACAAATTATGGTTAATATTAATTGACTTTTCATAGCGAAGCTGTGGCGTCTGTTAGAACCCGTTGGTTATGGATTCGATTCTTGGTTGGAACAATATTTTAAAAAACGTTTAAATATTTGAACCCTTTGATAACCATCCAAACTGTTTTTCTAATTTAATTAGTTTAAATTCAAGACTTTATGTGACGGGCGGAACTTAACTCAGTAGAATGGAAGCAATAGTGGCGCATTAGGCCAATGTCTGGCGTTCATGCGATTGGTTGTGGATTTGATTCCCATTCAAAAGAATGTATATTAAAAATTTATTTCGGGCGCAAAGAAGTCAATGGACTTATTTGTCTTGACTTTCGGAGCTTGTTCTGACTACCTGCTATGCTGGATAAAGCGTGAAGCTGTTATAAATAGCTTATAGCGCTCAAATACTGTTCATAATTCAGTACATTTTGTTTGGCAACGTTTGTTTATTTTCAATCAGTATTGTTTTATCGCTGGTCGGGTGCAAATAAATTTTTTGCTTACCCTATTTCGTGATGTTGCGCTGAAACGAGTAATTGATCGAAATTCAGCGAGCGCAAACATTGTTGTATTTCCTAAAAAGACGATACAAGAGATACTGTACTTGTAACAGGATTATTGTACCTACTTTGTTTCAGAGCTTCACGTTCTTACCTAATAATATTTATAAATTTATTTATTTAATACAAAATAACAAAGTTGTGGAGCTGTGGAACAGTGACTGATTCTGACATGGAGTCTGAGTTTTCCACTCGAGGGAATGATTTTATATTCAAATTATTTTCATTTCCTCTCTCTGGTAAGACAAAGTGCGGCGTTGAGTTTTGCCACTCAACATATAAGATCTCTAGTTTGGTTGTGTTTTTATACTACACACTTCCCGTCTACCCCGCTATGCAAAATGAAGGCACGGAGCTAAAAAATATCAAAAAAATGGAAGGAAGACCGACCTGTAAAATGAGACTCCAAGTTTTTCAGGTTACTAAGTCATTCCTCCTGGAGTCATCATGTAATAACCACTGACTTGCGATTAGCGTAACCGTAATTTGAGACATTGCGTATTGACTGGCGGAGTTCAACGCCTACCTTTATTAAATCAGAACAAAGTACAGTAATCCCCCTGTAACACGGTAGTTTGTTCAAGGTTATAGGAAAATGCGTTGTAAGAGTATTCTAGTATCTCTTTATAACATTATTTATTTAATTTTTTTCGTTAAACAAAAAACCTTTGCAAATGCAGTGATAATAGTTAATATCAATTAAATAACAGAATTCTTAGAGCTTGTTTATTCCCCGCGTTATATGGCCGTGTTATATGAGGGACTGAAGCCGAGACACTGTGTTATAATGAGGATTACTGCATATAACAATTTTGAATATGTGCACTTATCCAAGTGCACTGTACTGAACTCAAAACCCTCGCATTATGGTCAACGCAGTTCCATTATGCTACAATAGTTTTTTTAATACATTATACACCCTAAAAAACGAAATACGGAACATAAAAACACAAATAAAAAGATAAAATTAGCTCATTAGTTCTTTACCAGGCAATCTTTGGGTTAGAAGATATAGAAAGAAAAAAAAATCGACGACGTACTGTAAATATACTTTGTTTTCCGCTAATTCGAGAGAGTGTGTGTTGAATTGTGGAACTCAACGCCGCAATTTGTCTTCCTAAGCGAGAAAATGTAAACGATTTAATTATAATCATTCCCTCGGGTGGGGATCCAACCCACAACTAATCGCGTTTACAGTCAGACGCTGTGCCAAAGTTATATTAAGTAAATTATTTATATAAAATTTATATACATCGATTTTGTAACAACGATGCCAGGCATTAGCATCCGCTGAAAAAGGGACGTAGGGATGAACATAATAGAAATGAATAAATGAGTCGAAAATTTTAATAAGTATGTAAACTATACAGTATACATTTTTTAAATCGACAAACAAATATATATATATATATATATCAATCAATAGCGTTTATAATGAGATCCAGTTATATATATATATATATGACTGGATCTCATTATAAACGCGATTGACTGATTGTGGGTTCGATACGCATCCAATATACTTCTGTCTGGTTTGAAAAAACCGCGGCGTTTAGTTCCGCCACTAAATACGCAAGTTTTTAAATTCAGGACAACGTAGAACGGAATATCTTGACACTAAATTCTCTCTATCTACAAGATGTGTTTTAAGGCGTATACCTGAACAGAACTAATCTAAATCCAAAATGTTATAATCAATAAATATGACTTCATTTATTGTCTTTTACTATATTTTAATTTGTTTTTGGCATTTAAAAACTTGTTGTTCCTCTCACGATTTACGAGGAAACCCTCCTTTGTTATCATAAAAATATCCCATAATATATTTCATATCGTTCGGTTTATCTGCCAAAAATGCAAATGGAGTTTTTATTGCTTTTTACAAGTTACCTATATAAATTAACACCAAATATATCATATAGAAATTGTTTCAAGACATTTGTGGTTAGGGAGTTTCACCCAACATGTACAAAAGTAACATAAATACAGATGATATATAAATTTTGAGTTCCGAATTATAAAAGTTTTGACATTCAAATTTAATTTAAGATAGTCTTGAAGTAATGGAGTGTCTAGACACAAGATTCTCTCTGTGAACCCAGCTATATCGGATAAAGCGATAATCGCGATCAGTTGTGGGTTCGATTCCCATTCAAGGCAAGCATTATATTTAAATTCCTCGTTCTGTTAAAATGAAGGACTCATATTCAGGTAAGTTCTTAATTTTAACCTCGTTAAGACCGATCTTAAATGGGCAATACTATTAAAATCTAACTTGTGTTTTCTCATAGATGGTGGTTATATTTGCATAATTTTAAGCGATTTTTTTGCAATAACCAAAATAGTATGGCAAATATTTGAAATTTAAAAAATGACTACAATTTGTTACAATCTGCATATCAGAAATGAACCTTAAGTGTTAATTTATTCATAGATCTGTTCTACACTATAGTTCTCATAAGCATACCATCCCAGCTCTATTAGTGTCAGGGCCAAGAACCGCTAAATATAGTGCCATTGTACCAATGTTAATATATATTTGTATTTTATTATCTTTGAGCATTTTCTATATTTATTTCAAAAGAGATAACTAAGAGAGCCTCTAATAAAGTTTCTATTTCCTGATAATTTAAATTCCATATTATACAGTATGTTCTCTCTCACAAAAAAAAACAATTATAACATAAAAGTATTATACAGCATGTTTTCTTGTACAAAGCGTGAAGCTAAATTTAACTCCATACTGATTAGTGTTAAATAATGAAATGATTATTGATTTAGTTTTAACACACTTAACACTATCTATAATGTTCCTTTTTTTTAATTTGTTAATTATTAATTTTTAAATATTTTTATTTAGTTATTAATTGTTATTTATTTTTTGAGAGAATAATTCTAAAATAATATTTACTATTTTTAAAGTATTATTCCACACTTAGGATTAGAAAACATCTTTGAAAAAACGTATAAAAATTTGAACGCAGAGGGATTCGAACCGGCGCCTCCTGGTTACCGTCCAAGCGCTCTGACCGCTAAGCCATGCGTTCTACTACCAGCTGCGTCGAAATTCTTATACGTTTTGTTACAACTTATTTATGTTGTTAGCATCTCTGTAGAGAGATTTTTTACAAATTTCTACTACTTAAAGATTATTAAGAAAATAATCGTTTTAATAAGAGAGATTGCGATGATTTTTATAAAACAACGAGTTTTATACGTTTTTTCAAAGATGAATTCTAAAATAAACCAGTCTCAAGTAAGTATAACAATTATTGCGTTTAAACTCGATCACTGTCTCACTATGTAATTATGTCATTGAAATCTTTCCTACCTACATCTAACTCCACAATGCACGCTACCTGCGTAACAGTACAAAAATGTTATTTGAATACAACAAATGAAAATCTGTAGTTATAGATAATATTATCTTATTTTTATTTTTAGTTATAGATAATATTATCTTATTTTTATTTTTATAGGGCTTAAAGATTCGCGAACTCTGTTTAGTAGTAAAATTTAAATGGTAAACATAAAATTGCTGCCAAAGTGATTTTGGTTTTATGTACGGTTTTAATGTTTCTCTTTATTGATGACTGTGTATATATGGCTTTAAATGATTATTTATATATATATATATATATATATATATATATATATATATATATATATATATGTGTGTGTGTGTGTGTGTGTGTGTGTGTGTGTATCCAATGGGTCTATACTGTCTTCTCAAAAAGAGAACCATGAAGGTTAAAATCAAATAAAAATTATAAACAATTTAAGGTCATCGAAAAGTAGGGGGATATCTGAAACGCACTTGTTGTTACGATTTCATCTAAAAGGAATATTTATAATTTAAAATACTGTTATACCCAATTAGCAAAGTTAATTATATCGCGGCGTAAAATTCCGCCACTCTACATGCATTGTCCCGAAAATGGATCTCAACCCTAGGGCTTATTGAATTGTGCGCTTGATTAGATATCAAGAAAAGCAGTTTCAAGTCCTATTTTCTACATTTTATAGTTCCGAATTAATATTTCCATATCATCTTGTTAAACTTTATATTATAAAATGAATAATCCCATATTATAAAGTTTGTATTCTCTCACAAAAAAGAAACAATTACCACATAAAACTACTCATTCCATATTATACAGTATGTTCTCTTTTATTAAAAAAAAAACAAAATAAAAGAGCTAACCGCTCTGCCAGACAGTATTTACCTGTTGTATTTAGCATCGCAGAACGTGCCAAGTTCCGGCACTTGAACGGTCACGTTCTTATTGTTCTTTGTATTAATATTTATGGTAACAAAGGCATGCTCAGTGTTATCAAGGATATACCGAGTCTTCTTATCTGCCAGCTCTTGGTTGTTATTATATCGATATATTGTGCATTGACACAATTTTAGCTTAGTGATGTAAAGTAATCGATAGATTACTCGAATCGATATATGTATTCGATAGATTTCAGTTCAAATTTTATTATGCTGCGTTTAGTTACGCTGTACACTTTTATAGCAAAGTGGTCAGATAGAACTTACTGTTTACATTTCGTTCTTTACTTTCTACATGAAATTGACACTGGGTTCTTAATTCTTTCAATTCTATGCATTCTCGCAATATTTGGAATCTTATAATATAATGGTCATTGTAGCGCAGTTTGTATGTAAGTGCGATTGATTTTGTAAAATATATGTTAAAATCATCTTCATTTCACTGCTCTAATAAGATAAAGTGCGGTGTTGAGTTTCGCCACTTCTGAAGTAACGTCACGAGTACAGGCAGAGAGCCGCGGACGGAGTGTCTTCAGTATTGGCACTAAGTTCTCTCCACCTGATCTGCCATACGGGATAAAGCGTGAAAGAAGTACATTGTCTATTATTTTCTTTCTTTCAAATTTTAATATAAAATTTCAATATAAATAAAATGCATTAAACCGTTTTCATAGATGTAATCGATTTAGACATTGGCGCTGAGACAGTCTGGGCATGTATTTATACGTAAAGCCCTACGCTTTTATTAACTTAATAAGGCTTCGTTTGGGATTAATCTGACTGATTGATCCCTCATCAAGTTACGACGTGCCCTTTAAATGAAAGTGACTTAGGTGTATTTTGAATTTACTAGTGAATTGTCGCAAAGTATATACAGTACCTAGATATGTATAACATTGGCAGGTTTTTTTATATATTGACTTTTTTTATATATTGGCTTGAACACGTTACCTGGTGGTAAGGATGATGTGGTGTACAATGGAACGCCCTTGGTGAGAAGAACCTATTGACTCTATAGTTGAAGATACCTGGATTTTAAGTCTTCGGAAATATAGACGCCGGCAACGAGCTTCACTGTTTCACTGTGCCACGTGACCTCGTATCGCTTTGTCCGCACAGTTGGAACGTCCACCATGTACGGATGGCGTGTAGAAATTTTCCTAAACGTCTGATATTTAATAGTAGTTTTTCTTGCTTCACGCGTTTATCCCGTATAACAGGGTAGACTGAAAGTATCTAGTGTCAAGACACTCCGTATTTTTTCCGATATCGAGACATTGCGTGTTGAATAGTGGAGCTCAAAGCCGCACTTTGTCTTACCAAAGCGAGGAAGTGAGAATAGTTTAAATAATTATTTTAACAATATTTACTGAAGGTGTGATCTTCATATAGTACGGTACAGTTTAGAGAGACTCTTTCTAAGAGGTGTGGATTCTATTTCCGATTACTAGAAAATAATATATAATCGCAAATAGGAGTCCGGTCATGGCGCGGTGGGACAACATCTGACTGTAAACGTGATCGGTTATGGCTTCAATCCCCACTCGGAGGAGTGATTAACTTTAAATCATTTTCGCTTCCTCGCTCTGGTAAGACAAGTGGGGCGTTGAGTACCACCACTCGAAAGTGCATTACGGAGGGTCTTGACACTAGGTACTTTCTTTCTACCTTGCTATGCGGGATAAAAGCGTGAAGCTAAACAGAAAACCCATATAAGAACATTTGTCCACATTTCTTCACAGAAAGCTTAACTGGTAAACGATTTTTTATAGAATACATTAAAATCAATCAATCTACATTAATCTCAATAAAACACAAAGATATTGTATAAGAAATTAATTGTAAGATTTATTTTTTGTGTTGGCAACAATTTTTTATTCTAGCACTGTAAGAAATGGTAGGCAGGAGCTAGTGATGTCCGTTAGCTTTGGTACAAGTAATAGAATATATTGACTTAACTTGCTTTTGACTGAAAACTTGCTTTTTCCGAAATCAATGGATTTACAGATGTTTGATTTTTGCGATTTTTACACCTTTTAAAAGAAATTTTGTGGACGGTCGTGACGCAATTTGATAGCGTCTGACTGTAACCACGACCAGTTGTGGGTTCGATTACCACTCGGGTGAGTGATTATATTTAAATTATTTTCATTTCCTCGCTCTAGTAATAGAAAATGCCGCATTGATTTCCACCATTTAACATGCAATGACTAGAATTTGGTGGAAAGCGAAGTACGGAGTGTCTTGACACTAGGTGCTCTCTGTCTACCCTGCTATGCGCGATAAAAGCTTGAAGCTACAAAAAAGATAAAAAAATGAAATTATAAATTAAAAAAATAAGAAAAGGAACTTTAAAATTAATTATTTATGTATTTTTTGTATTCGAAAATATATTTTTGAAAACCCGACTATGTTATAAAAGCGTAATAACAAAATGTAAAAAGAAACCATTTTAAATGAATAAGTCGCGTATAATTTTAAACCTGTAGGTATACCATCTTGTTTAGTGTTGGGACTCTCAAAGACACGTTGCAATTCTACTCTGTGAAATACATTGACATGTTCAAAACTGCAAAATACATCACTAATATTTTCCACACGTGTTACTCAACTGTTAACTGAGAATTAAGATAACATGACCCAGTAAAAGAATCTTAGTCACTTCTTTGTTCTGTCGTTACCATATGATTTTATGCTCAGTACTGTATACATACGTTATTTATTAAACGTACATTTTGTTTAGCTTCACGCTTTTTTCCCGCATAGCAAGGTACTCAGGAAGTGCCTAGTGTCAAAACACTCCGTACTTCGCCTTCCACCGAATTCGAGACATTGTGTGTTGAGTGGTGGAACTCAACGCCGCACTTTGTGTGACCAGAGCGAGGTAGAGAAAATAATTTAAGTGTAGTTACTCCCTCGAGTGGGAATCGAACTCACAACCGATCGCCTTTATAGTCAGACGCTGTCGCACTACGCCACGACCGGTTTCAATTTACTTTTTTAGCTTCACAATTTTTACCGTTTAGCAGGGTAGTAAGAAAGAACCTAACTTCTTTCTTTATTATCTATTCAAAATCGAGACCAAATTGTAATAAACAAGTGGCGGAACTTAACGCCACAATATGCATTACGTTACCAATTAAAAATTTTAAAATACAAATGTTCCTTCCAGCAATATCAACTAGCAGCCATCTGGCTTAAACGTCAGGCCAGGTCAAACGTTATCCAACTTCACCGTGACAGCCTAAATATATATATATATATATATATATATAAAGAAAAACGCTCAAAAACTTGTGCCACGCGACTATTATTGTCAATTCGTTCGTATTCATTATAATTTGTACCGCGGAGGATTCGCTTCCTTCGGGTGCTTAGACTTGATTTATTATGAAACTGAATGTGAAGACAGAAATATGTCAAGAGACGAAAGAAAGGAAATTCGTTTAAATTATATAGATGGCTTCCTCTATGGTACATTTGTATAATATCTAAAGTATATTAAATGTGTACACGTATTACTTTTATTAAAGCTAACAAAAACAAAATTAACAGCGTAATTTGAACAGTATCTGACTGTAAACTTGCGATCGGGTGTGGGTTCGGTTTCCGTTCGGGGGAAGAATTATATTAAAGTCATTTTTATTTTTCTGTTCTATTATTTGATTAAGAGTTGATTTTTGCCATTTCTTAACATGCAGTATCACGAATTTGGGCGGAAATCGTTAATATTTATATCGTATATATCGGAATAGTTATATTGACACTAAGCTATCTGACACTAGTGTTAAGATAATCATTTCTCTGGTGAAGTGGCGGAGTTAAACACCGCTATTAAAATATCACTATCCAGACTCAAATTTGCTACAAATTAGTATTTGAAGAAATTGAGGATGCCAATTCAGAAGTTGGGACGACGACCTTATATGCACAGCAGGGAAAACATGGACGAGATTAGCAAGGCATAGGGACAATTGGATAGAATTCGATAAGGCCTTTGCCAAATAAGAGCAAACAGTTGTCGATTTCATATAACAATATGGCATTATTAACAAACAATGGTATAGCTTAGCGCTTTATACCTTGCGGGGTAGTCAGAAAACACGGAGCGCTAAACGCTATAGTCCCTGCATACCTCTTTCGCCTCGTCCACAATCATTAACCTCTTCATACTCCTCGTGCTTTTTACGTGCGCTACCTCCAGTATCATTGATACTGCGTTTTCGAAGGTGAACCGAGGTCTAACACGAGCTCTAGTACCGCTCCGCTCCGCACCTATGATTCATACATCTTTCTTACCACGCCTTCATCACACATCCTCTGAACTTGACCAATTTATATATAATAACTTCTGTACAATAAAATAATAATAATCCAGAATTATCCAGAATAGTTTTGAATATAACAATATCTTTAATAGAATAATAAAAACACAATAATACAGAAAAAACATGCCCCAGGTTATGCTGAGCGATTCTCTTTGTAATTGCACAGCGACACTCTGATTACATACATAACTAACCGCATCTGCAATTTAGCCCTTGAAGCAGCTGACTGTGTTAGTACAATTAAACGGGGCTATTAACTTAAAATATATATTTGTATTTCATTAATAATTTAAAGGTATATATATAAAACTTTATGGGGTCGTCGTAGTACAGTGGGATGAAAGACTGTAAATGCGATTGGTTGTGGGTTCGATTTCTACTCGGTGGAATGATCACATTTAAAACTGATGTATACCTACGAGTTGAGTCAAAACATTTTGCACTTTGCTTTCCGTCAAATTTGAAAGGCGGAACTAAACGCCGCGATCTATGTAATAAGAGCTAGGAAATGAAAATAATTTAAATATAATTATTCCCTAGAGTGGGAATCGAATCCACAACCGGTCGCGTTTACAGTCAGACGCTTTCCCACTGCGCCTCGATCGGTCCCTTATCTGTGTTTTTCACATATTTTTATGAATCATGTTGAGTACGAAGAAGTTGTGATTTGAATACAAGGACATGAGATTCTTTACCTTGGTTCCGATGTAAAGTAATTCCGTCTTCCTGTAACAAATAAAAATAAACTTAGTAAGCAATAGTACAGTACTGTTTTCATTTCTTCAACACTTTCTTGTGATCTAGTATAATCCATCTATTTTTTCAAATTAAATAAATTAATAACAATTCCGGTCGTGGCGCAGTGGGTTCGATCCCCACTCGGGGGAGTGATTATATTTAAAATATTTCCACTTCCTCGCTCTGGTAAGACAAAGTGCGGCGTTGAGTTCCACCACTCAACACGCAATTTCTCAGATACGGTGGAAAGCGAAGTACGGAGTGTCTTGACACTAGGTACTTCCTGTCTACCCGGCTATGCGAGATAAAAGCGCGAAGCTAAAAAAATAAATAAATAGCAATTAAGTAAAACATGAATAATAAATTTAATAAATACTTCAATTCTTTGTCGTATTTTAATCAAAAATCGTATTTCGTCTAAATATTAATAAAAATTAAGCATACTATTGCGGCTTTTTAAATTCTTTGTAATTTTACTTGAAAAAAAAAATATTTTTTGGTATTAGGCTATCCTAAGATCTATGATCTTAACTCCCTGACAAATGTCCTGGTGAATAGAATTATATTAAAATTTTCTAGGCTAAGGAAGGCAAAAGAAAATGTTGAGTTTTGACTTCTCAGATTACCCCGAACCGAAAAAATTGTGAATTTTTTTAACTAAATTATAGAATTTTTACTCATGATGATAATTTGTAGTCCACAATGTAATTATTTAATTTTTACTTTCATTTTAAGTAATGAGGTATAAAAAACGGTGCCCAAAAACAATTCAGGCCGGTCGTGACACAGAGGGACAGCGTCTGACTGTAAACACGATTGGTTGTGTAATATATATTTTTTTTTTACTTCCTCGCCCTTGTCATCCAAAGTGCAGCGTTGAGTTCCACCACTTAAAAACACAATGTGTCGAATCCAGAGAAAAAGAGTACAGAGTGTTTTGACATTTTGTACTTCCGGTCTACCATGTATGCGGGATAAAAGCGTGAAGCCAAAAAAACACAGTAGGCCTAAAATATAATAAACTAAAAGAAAAATTATTTTAAACATGTAAATTGTGACGTGACACGGGTCTATTCACTGTTTAAACCGGCAGAATTTTATCCAATTTTTATCAGAATTGTATTTCAAATATATTTTGCTTGTAATTGTTTAGCTTCACGAACTAAATAAAAGGCTGACAGATAAAATTCCCTTATAATGTACTGTACAAGCCTTTAGTTGTGGATTCCATTAAGAAATGATCATATTTATATGGTTTTCATTTCTCCATCCTTGTAAAATAAAGCACGGGTTTAAGTTACGCCAGTTAGGGAAATTCATCATTTAGATTTTAGTAAGTCTACGCATAAACTTTAATTAAGATTTTAATCGCATATAAATTATTTTTAACTTTTTGCAGTCAATTTTGTTCGTAATAAAATACTAAATAAACAATTTTATATAAACAGCTTCTGTAATAATTTTTTTGCCTTATCAGATTGGGACATTGCGACAAATCACTATTGAGAAAAAAAGGATTAAATAACCAGAAAATACACTTAAACTTTAAAGATTCTTTTACTCTAACTTAAAATCATTTTAAAATCGTACAATTGAAATAGTATACTCTTTAATCATAAAATGTATCAAATCAAAGTATCAAATCAAAGTATTCAAATTTTTATAACTATTGTAAACACGCGAAACAGCTCAGATATAAAGTTTTAGAACATCGATATAAGTTTTTCTCATATGTTATAACTAAATATGATAAAAAAACAGTGAAAATCGAACCCACAAGCACAACATACTGTATACAATAAATATGCTAATATGTATGTATATAACAAACACAGGAAACAAATATGAATGAACGCGGAAACGCTCATTTAAATATTATCTGCTATTAAATTATGTGAATTAATTGTTGCATTATACTTTAGTGGAATTATATCTAGATAAAGTACGGAGGTTGCTGGTTCAATTTATATATTACTTATATATTAGATGTTATCAACAATTTGTATGACCATTTTAACGTAACTCAACTCCGTGCTGTAATGGAGATGAAAGATTTATGAAGCAAAAGCGGTACGAAAGGACGGGGGAGACTTCGGTAGCCTTTTGAAAACACATTAACGAAGATGCTGGAGGAAGGTCACGTAAAAAAGCATGAGGATCTCCCGAAAGGTGTGTATGAAGAGGGTAATCTATTATGGACGAAGTGAAAAAGGTATGACCGTAGCGCTTGACACTCCGTTGTCTCTGACTACCCCGCAAGGGATACAGCGTGAAGCTGTGAAGCTAAAACAAAAAAAATAATCCTTATATCTTAATAGAGCGGAGATAAAAAAAAATTAAAAAAATTAAAAAAAAAGCAATCACAGTACATAATAAAAAGTTTATCTTTGCCAACCTATCATATAATTGGAAATAATTTAAAGCTAAACAACACATTAAATATTCAAAAGCAAAATATATTTAGAATACAATACAAGCTTCACGCTTTTATCCCGCATAGCAGGGTAGACAGAAAGTAGCTAGTGTCAAGACACTCCGTACTTCGCTTCGCCATCGAATCGCCGCCAAATACGAGACGTTGTTTGTTGAGTAGTGGAACTCAACTCCGCACTTTTTCTTACCAGAGCGATCGAGCGAGCGAGCGATCAATACAAATGTAATACATCCAGATCTTTTTTTTTCAAATTTCACACATAAACCACGTCATATAATTATCGTGGATTATTACGCTCCTTCATAAATTTCGGAATATAAAGACGTTGCGTGTTAAATAGCGGAACTCAACGCCGCTTTTTGTCTTACAAGAATAGAAGAAATTAAAAAAATACCAGTCCTCCGAGGATTAAACTTATAATCACATTTACAGTCAAATTAAACACAAAGAAATTAGATATCTAATATCTTTTTAAAACCGATATATATATATATATATATATATATATATATATATATATATATATTTAACACGATATATATATATTTAATTCTATATTAAGCAATAATAATAAAAGTCAGGGCACCGCTCAGTCTGACTTGGAAACATTATAAGCGCTATTGTCGTGATGCTGCCTAATGACCATGACTCCTCAGGTGAAGGCTTGCGAAAGGTCAGCTATCAAAATTCAATTACCTCATAGTAATGTTACTTGTAATCTTATATATGTACTAAATGGCACAGTGGCAGTGTAGTTTTATAACGCTTTATAAGATAGCAAATTCAAATTATAGTTTTTTTTTAATTAAATAATATTTGTATGGATGTTAAGGACAAAAGTAGCTTTTAATAATCGTATACATATATAAATATTTCTACGCAGCCGGATATAGAACGCATGGCTTAACGGCCAGAACGGGAAGGTTTCCAAGAGTCACGAGTTTGAATCCCGCTAAAATAATTATATTTCTTAATTATGTGAATATATTGGTTTTTCAAATATTATGGTGGTCCGTACTAAAAGATACAAACCAAAGATCTTTTTATCTTTTCAATTATCGTTTAAAAAATTATTAGCAATTTTATTTTAATTTCTATCTAAATAATGCCAAAACTTATACAAAATTAGCAACTTTCTATAATTTTTGGGGGAAAAAACGATTCAAACAACCTCAAAGGTATTCGAGGCAAAGAGTAGCTAGCTATACGTTACGATATCTTCTTTATAAAAAGACTTTTTTTATACAGGGCACTCGAATAAATGTATTTCTATACGTAATATGCATTTTAAACATACACATTTTCAATACTGGACAGCGAACAGTCCGACACTGGTAACTTCTTTAAAAAGGGTTAATCATACATAAATCTGTAAAAAATATTTTTAAAACATATTAGCTTCTTATCTTATCATTCAAAAGTAAGGTGAATCTTGCAAAGTTATTTTGACCCAACAAAAACGTGCACATGTGTCCGGATTTGATATTTATAAAATATTCATATTATGAAACTATTTTAAACGCATTAATCGCGTATATTTTGGGTATTCGAAAATACATTTTTGGGAACCTGACGTTTCGAAAACTACAATAGTACGTGGTCACAGGTAGACTGAGATAGCACTAGCAATCAACAGGCAAATGCCAAAAATGTATTATAGAATACCAAAATATACGCGATTAATCCGCTTAAAATAGTTTCATTTAAAATGTGTAAAAATCGCGAATATCAAAGATTTTATTAAAAACCAAATTAACGTTAACGTTAACAAGTTAGTTAGAATATAATTTAAGCGTCTGCCTTTTAGTACTTTCAAGCCAATTTGTTATATTTTAATTAAATAATAAAGTTATTAAATTTCTTATATTATATTATAATAAAGTAGATCTTTATTTATGAGATAGTAGTGTATATCAGTAAACCTAATGTCAAGACACTCCGCCAGAAATCAAGACATTACGCGTAGAGCGAACTCAACGCCGTATTTTGTCTTACCAGAGCGGAGATATGTAAATAAATTTTGTTTATATTCATCTCCCCGAATAGGAATAAAGCATTAAAATTATGAAATGTGAGGTCAGCCGTGATGCAGTGTGACAGCGCCTGACTGTAAGTTCGGCCGGTTGTGGGTTCGATCCCTACTCGAGGGAGTGACTATAATTAAAATTATTTTCACTTCCTCGCTCTGGTAAGAAACAGTGCGATGTCTCGAATTCGGTGGAAAGCGAAGTACGGAGTGTCTTGACACTAGGTACTTTCTGTCTACCCTGCTAGGCGGGATAAAAAGCGTGAAGCTAAAAAAAAACTCGTTTACAACGCATCGGTTAATAAGGCAACGAGGATAGGACCACCCAATATATTCTTATTTCTTTCTACCGAGCATCCTTAGTATTGCATAATTTTCTAAACATGTTTCATTTTAACACACTTTTATTGGCTTGTATGGTTAAATATCTATAATTATAATCCACTTTTTGATCTTTGATTTCTTTGAAGATTTGTACAAGAGTCGGGATCTGTGCAATAGTTTTTAAATATATTGTGCAATATTTTTTAAATATATTTTTTAAATATATAGTGCAATATTTTTTAGCTCGCATCTAATGTCCTTAAAGCTGGGTTTATGATTTTTTTTTTGTATGAGATAATCTAATTTCAATGTAAACAGAGCAATGATTTATCAATATCAATGGGCTTAATTTATTAAGCCCAGTAATGAAAAAAATTAAATTATTTTCACTTTCTCATTCCGGTAAGTATAAGTGCAGCATTGAGTTCCGCCACTCAACACGCAATATCTCGAATTCAACGGAAAGCAAAGTACGGAATGTCTTCGGTCTACCCTGCTATGCAGGATAAAAGGGTGAAGCTAAAAAAATATTTATTAATAATTAATTTGTACTTTAGATTCTTTTGCTGCGTTTAAAATTTTTCTTCCCACTAATAAAAGGCTAAACGTAGCCAGTAACTGGGGTTTTAGTCTGAGTAGTTGAAAATAACATATACTTCTTACCTATAGGCAGATCAAAACCGTTTCGGCCTTCCAACAGGTAAATCAATATCCACAACGGTTCGTGTCATTTTTGATAACGAAATAAGTGAAATTATTATTAAATTGTTTTCTGTCTGAAATTATTAAAGTCAAAATAGAAAACTAGTTGATTGCTTACCGCCTGTATACAGATAATGAATATTATGTGGAGAACTCAACACCGCGCTATGTCTTACCAGAGCAGAGAAATAAAAACAAATTTTAAATTATAATGTATGTATGTTTTCTAATCATAAGTGTGGAATAACACTTTAAAAATAGTAAGTATTAAATTTTAAATTATAATCAATCACCGGAACGGGAACGCATCGAATCCATAATAATCGCGCTTACAGTCAGCTGTCCCACTGCGCTACGATGGATTCATACTTATTCACATTGATTGTAAATATTACTTGGTTTATGGATCAATAAACAAATAGAAAACCCAAGTTAAAAATCTCTAACTAAATCGAATTTCATAGTTACGAATGTAAGAACCAAAATCACTTGGTGGTTTGAAATTTCTTCTAAACTGCATTAAGAACGTAAGTGGGTTTTCATGCGCGGAACTAGTTTCTAAAGCTCGGTCGTTCGCTCTTGTGTTGCTCTTTTACTATATAATAATTTAAAATGGAAAATGTTTAACCAAAACCTGTATTGGCTCGTAATTTAAAATTTTAAAAATTAGGAACAAGTAGTTTCCTTAGAAAACCAAACAAAGAAGTATATAAACTATATATATATATATATATATTAGATAACTTGTTGGACAAAACGTATAAATTTTGAACGCAGCGGGATTCAAACCCGCGCCTCTTGGATACCGTCCAAGCATTCTGACCGCTAAGCCATTCGTTCTACTACCAGCTGCATCGAAATTCTTATACGTTTTGTTACAACTTATTTATGTTGTTTAGCATCTCTGTAGAGAGATTTTTACAAATTTCTACTACTTAAAGATTATTAAGAAATAATCGTTTAATAAGAGAGAGATTGCTATTTTATTTTAATATTTACTATTTTTAAAGTGTTATTCCACACTTAGGATTAGATAACATCTTTGAAAAAACGTATAAAAATTTGAACGCAGCGGGATTCGAACCTTAAAAAATTTATGTTGCTTAGTTAAACTTGTTAAACAATCCCGCTGCGTTCAAATTTTTATACGTTTTTTCAAAGATGTTTTCTAATCCTAAGTGTGGAATAACACTTTAAAAATAGTAAATATATATATATAAGAAATGAAATTCCACTGTTAGCGGAACTCAACGTCGCATTTTGTCTTACCAGTGACGAAATGAGAGAATAGCTTAAACAAAAACATTTCTCCAAGTGGGAATCGAATCCATAACTAATTGCATTTAAATTCAGACCCTGTTCCACTGCGCCACGATGACCTCTAAAAATATATATATGATAATGACATAAAAACACTCGAATGGAATAAATTTGAGGCCTGTCGTGGCGTAATAGGACAGTATGATTGTAAACGCGGTCGGTTGTGGGTTCGATCCCCACTCGGGCGAGTGATTATATTTAAATTATTTTCATTCTCTAGCTCTGGTAAGACAAAGCGCGCTGTTGAATCCCGCCACTCGACACACGATGGCCCGAATTTCGTGGAATTCTGAGTACGGAGTGTCTTGACACTAGTTACTTTCAGGCTACCCTGTATGCGGAATAAAAGGTGTGAAGCTAAAAAAAATGAAATTAACTTATCCAATGTAATCGTAAGAATTTCAAGACTGTTTACAGCCACGTCCCAAATGTAAGCATAATATACTCTATCTAACATGAGACCTTGACATAGTCGTAAAAATGATAAAAAAGGTAAAAAATATAACTTTTAATAGTTTGAACTACATTGTCCTTATAGGGTAAAGCTGAACCTTTCCCTGGCAACCCCAGGCTTCAGAAGGGACGCAGTCAACCCTAATGATCAATAGATACATACAAACCGTATTTATACCGTAACATGTTGGAAGATCAAACGTATAGGAAATGTGAGGAAGGCTTCAAAATCATTATACAGGATGTATTTATAGTGAAGATATTTGTAATAGAGCAAAATTGTCGATCAAAATATTAAATTTAATAATCTATACAATACTATATGGATTGTTTTACGAAAAGGTGGACTATGGCTATGGAATTAGGCACAGTTATATTTATGCAGCAATTCAATTATAAATAAATTGCATTAATATAATTGTTTATATATAAATATATATATATATATATATATATATATATATATATATATATATATATATATATATATATATATATATATATATATACTATACACACACTTTTACTTATTATTATTTTAGCTTCTCGACCTTATCCCGCATAGCAAGGTAGACTGGAAGTATCTAGTGTCAAGACACTACCGTACTCAGTTTTCCGCCAAATTCGAGACGTTGCGTGTTGAGTGGCAGAACACAAAATCGGATTTTGTCTTACAAAGTCTTTTAGATATAATTATTACCCCCCAAGTGGTAATCGAACCCACAACCGATCGCATTTACAGTCAGACACTGTCCTACTGCGCCACCAGCCTCTAGCATATTCGAACAAATGAGAATTATCTTTCTTGGTATTTGGGTCAATGAGTGACTGTAGGTGCGCCATTATTTCTTGCACTCCGTCTACATTACGTCGACGTACATTGCAGGTATATGTGTAACGGTTTACTCAGTTGCCATATAAAATTATTTTTGTAGTTTGTAAAATGATGTTTTGCGAAATGATTTACTTGGACGGTTTCCAAGAGGTGCGATT
Source organism: Dryadula phaetusa (assembly GCA_032432895.1). NCBI lineage: Eukaryota > Metazoa > Arthropoda > Insecta > Lepidoptera > Nymphalidae > Dryadula > Dryadula phaetusa. The sequence continues at coordinate 412,308 of JAOYRS010000054.1, forward strand.
TCGAATCCCGTTGCGTTTAACATTTTTATATGTATATTTTTATGTATGTTTTTATTTATAACGCTTTAAAAATAGTAAAGTATTTATAGAAATATATTATTATTCGAGTGTATGAGAGATTATTGAGTCGGAGACAGTGTTAAGACATTCCGTTAGTTGATTTTCGCTCGACATCGAGATATTGCGTATGGAGTAGCGAGATCAACGTCGCGCTGTTTTAACAAAGTCAAGAAATGGATATAAATTTTAAATATAATCATTATAGTAAATGATAAATTATATATATATATATATATATATATATATATATATATATATATATATATATATATATATATATATATATAAAATATAAAATATAAAATATACATATACATATATATATTTAGCTTCACGTTTTTATCTCGCATAGCAGGGTAGACAGAAAGTACCTTGTGTTAAGATACTCCGTACTTCGCTTTCCAATGGTGGAACTCAACGCTGCACTTTGTCTTTTTGTCTTTTACCAGAGCGAGGAAGTGAAAATAATTTAAATCTATACACTCCCGAGTGGGGATCGAATCCACAACCGATCGCGTTTACAGTCAGACGCTATCCCACTGCGCCGTGACCGGCCTCGTTAATTATATGTTGTTTATTAATATTTTGATTTCTACTACGTATATTGTTTTTGCCGAAAAGAAAATGAAAAAATGTAGAAATCACTGGTATAAAACTAGATCCGTTATTTCTGTTTTGCATGTAGTATTACATTTTTTTGTCTTCCGCCAGTGTCTTTGACATTTAAATCAAATCAAAATATTACAAACACTTTTAAATTATCACTTAACATAAAAGTGTCAGTATTGTCAGTCTAATTAGAATCTACCTCTAACTTGAAAGGTAGTTCTGCTGGGAAGAGCTGGCGAGTACTGTGTTTTGAAAAGCGAACCGGATGATCCTTCCTCTCCCTTGATTCTCGAATACAGTATAATATTTTCATGTTAAAAATAATATTATATAAATTTTAAAATGCTTATTAAAATAACGTACAAAGTTAATGGCATGAACTTTTAACGTTAATTACATTTCAATTAGTACTTATTAAAGACCCTGTTCCAAAAGTAGTAGTGTATATACGAGAAAAGGCATTGGTCGCATATTCAAGCCCCGATTGAGGAAAGTATTTTTATTGTATATTTTTCAATATTTTAAGCCACGAGGCTTGTTTTTTTCTGTTTTTTTTTTCGGTTTTTTTATTGTCTTATAATAGAAGTCAGAGAAAACTTAGTGTCAAGAGACTCCGTTCTCCATTTTCCACCCGATCGCCGCTAATTTACGTTCAAATTTCAAATTTACCAAAAAAGTTATTTTAAGTTATGTCTTTTACTGTCGTTTTATAATATCTCTATGTTAATAAAAAATATTTTATAATTTAAAAGCAGGTCAAGATTAATGTTGCCACTAAAAGATGATATTAAAACACCAATGCCACACGTCTATCGTGTTCACATGTAATTTTATTATCCTATTGGAAATTATTATATTAAAAAAGCATTAAGTACTGCGCTCTGATAAGACAAAGCGCAGCGTTGAGTTCTGCCATTGACACGCAATGTCTCTTATTCAGACGGAAAGCGGCGAAAGTGTATTTGACACAAAGTTCTTTTTGCCTATCCCAACTTCCTGGCACTTATTCCACCTTGGCCAAGCCTTTCAACTTAACCTCCTCTAGTTTGCTCGGTATTTAGTATCCTCGTTATCAAATCTATTGGCTCCAATATCCCGTTTCGCGTTATAGTAGTATAAGAGATAATAGCGTGCCGCTGCTTATTATACATATAAGCTTTTAAATTAATCATAAAATAGGAAATGGTCTGTTTCGACAGTAAGCTCTCTGCCTATTTTGTTGTATGCGAAAAATACTTAAAGTCATATAAAATATTCTTTTAATAGAAAAAAATATAAAATATCCCAAATATTAAGGTAGATAGAGACAACCTAGTGTCAAGACACTCCGTTGATTGCTTTTCATCCGAAATGAAGTCATTGCGTGTTGAGTGGCGAACTCAACGCCGCGCTTTGTCTTACGAAACTAAAAATGAAAATAAATTTTCAATATAATCATTTCTCCAATTCAAAATTAAACCCACAACCAATCGAATTTACCGTTAGACCTTGTACCACTGCGCCACGATGGCCTCAATAATCAGTTTTCAAAATATCATAAATATTTATATGAGAATAGCCATTATATAGTTAAGTTGCATACTTTTGTACAGTTCTTTATCTTAATTGCTAACTAAGGAAGTGAGTTTCAAGATTGGGAGCCGATTACGCATTGAATACTTTTAAATATATTCAAGTTTAAGTGAAGAATTCGTTAGCTACCTGCTGTTGGTATCAAGTAATATTTGTTAAAAAATATTTCATAAATGACGCCATCCTCGCCCAGTGGAATATTTGCGTTATGTTATGGTAAATGTGGGTTCATTTATATAGGATTTACTATTTTATTTTATTTTTTTGTTTTTGATCTAAGAAGAAATAAAGATGTTGGATAATGTCACTTAAACCTAATATTTTAATATTAGAGTCAAGATATTACGTTCTCTGCTTTTCGTCCGATATGAGAAGTGAAGGGAGGAGGTTTGTTTTAATAGAGTAAAGAAATTGAAATAAATTTTAAATACAATCATTCCCTCGAGTGAGAATCGAACTCACAACTACTCGCGTATTCAGACGCTATCACTGCATCACGATGGCCTGAGTGTGCTAAGTGTGAGTTAAAATTGATCAAATTGTATATTTTTTTTTCATATATAATGGTTAATTATAGAAGAGAATAGGCAATACTTATAAGAATAATCTATGAAATATATAGAATTATTGACTGAATAAGCGAAAGACAACCCACAGACGGAAATTAATATAATTCTTATATGTATATAGTATCTGGGGTATTTGACTACATTGATTTTGTCTTGTTTTGTTCTTAATATTAATTACGGTTTACACATAACGCTAAATAAATTAAGTCGAAGGCAACAACTACTTTATAATTATCTATAAAATAATAATAAATATTGAGTAGCGGAACTCAACGCCGCACTTTGTCTTGTTTTGTTCTTAATATTAATTACGGTATACACATAAAGCTAAATAAATGAATTAAATAAATAAAGTCGACGACTACTTTATAATTATTTATAATATAATAATAAATCTAATATAATAATAAAATAAAAAACATCTCGTTACATAACACTGGCAACACATAGCTTATTGGAATCTATTCAAATCTAGAAAAACAAGGAAACGCGACCTTAAGCCTAGATTAAACCAATCTTTACACGGAAATTCGATAATTAGTAATATAAAATGTAAATAAGACTATTATATTGTATTATATAAAATATTTATTTTTTCCCTCATCATGTACCTCATCACCTTACAATACGGCAAAAATATCTTGACTTTGAAAAAAGCGAATGATGTAATCACTAATTGCGATATTAGCGAGAACCGTAGTTTAGTTAAAGCTTTTTTGCTCGTCCAAGTTTTTATACCTTTTAAGCAAACGTAAATTCATTTCTAGATTGTTCATTGTTTCATTATAAAGTACCCTATTTGTTTTTTTTTCTTTATATTTATACGTAACATTTGAATGTTTAACTTAAAAAAAATTCTAACCAAACTCTAAATACGAAAAATACCTCACTAAGACTTTTAGAATAAATAAAAGTTCCTTTTTACTATATCATTGTGTTAGTTTCTGTATAGCAGGGTAGTTAGAGAGAATTTAGTGTCATAACTCTCCGTTCTCCGATTTCCGCTTTAAATTAAGACATTGTGTGTGGAGTAGTGGGATACTACTTCGCTCTTTGTCCTACTTAAGTAAGGAAACGATATATTAAAAATAATATAATATGTAAAAAAATATATGAAATCCAATCGTGACGCGACGTGCGTTAAACGTGATCTATTGGGGATTCGATTCCTACTAAAGAGAATAATTATATTCAAATCACTTTCAACTCACCACGCAATGTTTCGAATATGGTGGAAAACGGAGTAACGAAGTTTTTTGACACTATGTATTTCCTATATACCCAGCTATAAAAAGACGTGAAGCTAATAAAAATATTACACAAAATAGAACAGAGAAAACAATTGGTGTTCACAGCCATAGCCTTTCATACAATATATATATATATATATATATATATATATATATATATATATATATATATATATATATATGGCGTTAATGGCTTTAATTAAAATTTAAATACATCTTTCACTATTTCAAATTTAAAAAATATCCAAAAAATATATTTAACAAATGAATAACAATTTCGTATAATTCATTAATTGAATTATTTAAATACCAACGAGATACAGAAAATTATTTCTTCAATGCAAAATTTCGTATGTCAATAAGTAAAATTTTACGCAGGGCTGCCAACTTTAAATTTATATCGAGTAATTGATAATTTAATTATTTTATTTCATACTCCATGTGCTTATTCTTGTGAAAAATAGATTAATTAATATTATTGTAATAGGAATTAAACTCGTAAACATATCTTATCAAGTGTGGGCATAAATATACATTTACAATATTGCGTTTTTTATTATTTTTAAAATATTATTCTACACTTTAAGTCATCATGGCGCAGTGGAATAAAGTCTGACTGTAAACGCGATTATAGTTGTGGGTTTAATTACCATTCGGGGAATTATTATATCTAATAAATATTTTCGCTCGGCGTATAGTTTGCCACTCAATACGCAAAGTATCGATTTTGGCTGGAAAGCAGTCAATGGAGTATCTTGACACTAGATTGTCTCTGATTAACCTGCTATGCGATATAAAGCATGTTGCTGCACCTTAAAATATACTATATATTCTTTCAAAAAAATAACCTTAACCGAATTATTTGCATATTGGAATTCCAAGAGGAATTCTTTATAGAGTATCCAATGCTTAGACAATTGTACTGTAGTTGAGGTCAGGAATTCACTTTTTTAATAATAGTTTTTAAATAATAATTTTATAAAACAAAATCGATATTTTACATAGAAAGATAGACACAAAATATAAAATATATTTACTAAATAAGTCTATAAAAAATATACAAACTGTTTCAACTATATAGAATTTTACTTTTCATAGTGGAGCGTATCGATTAAGGCCCAAAGCTAAAGGCAATATTAAAGGTGTTGACGTCTAAGATGTATTATGAGAGGATAAGCGAATTTAATATTTAAGAAGGCTCTACGTCTACATACATTTATGAAGCAAACTTTGCACCTGATGTGTATTTTGGTACTAAATAAAATTACAATGAGATTTTGTAATAACTGCCAACCCTAATAAAACAATAAAACCCTGTAAAAAAAAGTTAAAAGTACAAAAAAAGGTAAAACTTGAGACTTGTGTCATAATCTGATTAAATTTTCACAGAGTTTGATTCAATTGTAAAATTTTCTAAATCGATTTGATGACACAGACATTATCGATTATATTAGACTCGTAAGAAACAATTAAGTTTTCAGGTTCGCGCCTTTATCCTTCACAGTACCGTAGACATGAAGTATCTAGTGTCTAAATACTCCATTCTTCGTTTCCGCCAAATTCAAAACATTGCGTATCGAGTGGCGGAATTTAACGCCGCGTTTTGTCTTACCAGAGGGAGAAAATGAAAATAATTCATATATGTGTAAGCTTATAGAATTATATACAAACTTTTTTATCAGTTTTACGCTTTTCCCCGGATATTCAAAGAGCACCTAGTCAATATGCTTCGTTCTCCGCTTCTTGGTCGTAGTTGAGTCATTGCGAGTTTAGTTCCATACCTTAATCCCACACTGTGATCGTTTCCCACTCGAATAAAGTGGGAATCGAACCCACAACCTATTGAGTTTACACCCAGACGCTGTGCCTTTGCGACAAAATAACCTTAATACAGAAAACGTTTAATAATTCGAGGAAACCAAAAAATTCGAGGCAAGAACCGCGAACAAGTAAAGCAATTATAATGATTAATATTATTTTAGCAATAACATATATGGAAAAGAAGATAAAAAACGTTCCTTACATACATTGTTAAACTATAATTAAATGTCTTTCAAATTTGTATTATTGGTGGTGAGGTAGATAAAGCGCGGCGTTCAGTTCCGCCATTTGACACGCAATATCACGAATTTTCGTTATACTAAATAGTTCCTATCTACATTATAGTGATATAAAAATGTAAAACTAACAGAGGAATCTAGTGTCAAGTCACGTTTCTTTCCTTTTCTTACGAATTCAATATATGGCGGAACTCAACGCTATATGCTGTTTTGTATATGGTTGATTAAATTCGATACATAAAGATAAATAACTGTTGATTTTCTCACTGGCTTTTCAGCGGAACTGCCTTCCGAGCTGGTAGCTTCCAGTAAGAAAGAATCCAAGGAAAAATAAAACGCAATATTTCAAAGCACTTAGTAATATAATTTCAACGTTTAATATAATAATTTACTAGAATGACAGACAGACGAATGCATTCATTCAATCAGTATATATCAATAAAAACATATAAACAATAGTCTATTCATACATTTGTATGTACATACACATGTGACTGTAATACGTCGGTGTTGTTCCTTATAACTAACATCGGAATCAATCGACCTGTTTACAAACAGAACTTAAATTGAATACTACTAGATTATAATATGTGTGTGAGTTTATCTTGTTCGTGTAATAACGATTGAAATAATTGAATTTGGCAAAGCCTAGTCTATATAAAGGATGTTTAAACTAACTTGTGATTTGCAGTCAAACGTAAACTCTAGGCAAGGTAAATCTTTAAGAGAAAAATTATATTTATGGAACCTCCTTCCTTCTTAAATAGAGGACAATGCTATACGATGCAAAGGTGAGTGGTGTGTGAAGTATGGAGAGACCTTGGTTGACCTTTGAAAGCAGAGTATCAATGCTACTGGAGGAAGGTCACGTAAGCCTAAGGACCACCGAAGGTCATGTATTATAAGGTTGATGACTGCAGACGAGGCGAAAGAAGTACGCAGATACCTTAGCGCTTGACACTCTGTTCTTTGCTACCTACCTTGCTAAAAAAATATTCTTCTATTTTATATATTTCTATCGTATGGTGAAAAATTTTATCGAGTTTTAACTGAATCGTTCATACATTATGAATGTCTAACTCTAATTCTTTCATAAAATAGGATATATACGACATTAAACAAATAACTTGACGTAATTTATCTGCATAGGATGCCTTGAACTTCATCAGAATTTGTTTTATATTATTAATAAACCCGCGAATTTATGCGCGTGGAATTTAACATCTTTGAATAATCATTTTATAATGCTACATTAAAACTCTAAGTTACACCTTGTAATATCAGCTATCGACCAGTGAAAATCGCATCAAAATCGGTCCAGCCTTTTTCATAGATTAGCCGGAACACAATAAACATGCAAAGCAGCCGATATGTAAAGTATACATACAAAATTTCGCGTTTAGTAAAAGATTTTGTTTATTTTAAAATAACACCAATTTTAGTTAGTTGTATATGACAGTACTATAAATTTATTTGTCATGTCATCGTTTTAAAGTAAATAAATCATAAAACATTGTCTAAGAAGTAATATAATAATAAAAAATGCTATAACCGATGTATGAACCTGTATCCATTGTTAAAAATAAGCTAGACTCAATAGATGGTATTTGAAGACACATGATTGTTTACAATACAAATGACGCGTTTAATATTTTCTTATACAGAAATCCATTATACCGAATGCAACTCCATAGCGACTCAGTGGATACACGGTAGTTGTAGGTTTGATACATATTTGATTTCAGTTCTTTAAATATTTTTTATAGCTTCATACTTTATCCTGCATAACTAGGTAGGCAAAGAATGTCAAGATATTACATTGACTGATATTGACATACGATGGTATCGTGGAATATCTGTTAAAAACGTCTTTAGACCAAGAATAAACTAGATCAAGTATAGATGAGGTACAACTCAGCTTCACGCTTTTATCCCACATATCAGAGTAGACAGGAAGTAGCTAATGTCAAAACACTCTGTATTCTTCTTTCCACCGAATTTAAGACAATGCGTGATAAGCTGCGGTACTTAACGCTGCGCTTTTTCCGGATATCATTCATCCGTCATACAAATTAGAATTCTAACAATATATATAGAGTTCGAACAAAAGCACCTAATGTTTTTTTAATTGACGGAGTAGATAACTAATTGAAGAACTATATAAGTAATTGATGATTGACCAGGACCTTCTTATTCATATATATATATATATATATATATATATATATATATATATATATATATATATATATATATATATATATATATATATATATATATATATATATATATATATATATATTTCTTTAATTTATTTATTGTATGCAACCTTTGCAATTTCTTCGTAAACTAACAAATGATATATTTAATATTGCAAGCAATATTAAAATGAAGTAAATATATTGATATAATTTAATTTAACGCATACAAAAAGTCAACAAAAATACACGTTTGAAGTAAAAATGTGAATAGTATGCTTAATTTTTTGAACGACCCAAAAATAAAAGAACTACTAAAAGGTCGCCCTTGAGTTGTACTGCATAGTAGAAGAAAATTAAGATAAGGGGATAAATACCAAACTAATTATTATATTAATTCACAAAATCTTTCTATTCGTACCCCCAATTTATTGTGGATTCAATTCCCTTTCGGGGGAATGATTATATTTAAAATTTATGTTCATTTATCCGCTCTGGTAAGACGAAACGCGGCGTTGAGTACCACTCTATACGCAATTTCTCGAATTCAGCGGAAAGTTGTTATCATAGTATCTTAACACTAGGTAAAGCTATACTCGTAATGTTCATAAAATTGTACCCCATGTGTTTTTTTGATATATTAGTTATATTATTGCAGAGTGTCATCTAAATCATATTTGTAATATTTGCGTAAAGATTAAATTGCATAAATCAAAGAACATAAATTCTTTTAATTATAAAATTAATATAATTTTAAAGACGATTTTTAATAACTAGAGGTACATGAAAACATGTTTGAAAAAACGTATAAAAATTTGAACGCAGCGGGATTCGAACCCGCGCCTCTTGGATACCGTCCGTCCGTTATAAAAAAAATTTTATACGTTTTTTCAAACATGTTTTCTAATCCTAAGTGTGGAATAACACTTTAAAAAAATAGTAAACTAGAGGTATATATTAAACAAAATAAAAAATAATTGTAAGATATCAAGCAGATTTTCCGATTTCCTAACATTTTAACTAATTTTATAAAATATTTATAAATAAGTTATTTTATTACACGAACACTCCAATGTATTAAGACACATTGATCAAATTACATTTATAGCATGAAGAAAATGAAGGTTCTCAGCTTTCCGCTTTATAGAAATTAATAAAAGGCGCTTTCTTTTTAATTAGACCGCAACAACTCTACCACTAAACTGTTACTTTACCCTGGAATCGAATCTGTGACTTATATATAGATTTAATATTTAATTATTACAATCTAAATAAATAACGAAATTTCCTCTCTTAGATGTTCAGAGAGTGAAGTTGCAGATGTATGAAATAAATGTAATGAAGCTTGTAATATTGTAAACGTCTCATGTAAACTACTCCAGGACTGGCTAAAACGGTTTATATTATATTTAAACTTAATATAAGTAAATGTAAATAAAGACTATGCAATTATAAAAGTGTAAAACAATTTTAAACGGACTAATTGGTAGACAGTCTACCTGTGACCACGGACTACTGTAAAGTGATCGAAATGTCAGGTTTCCAAAAATGTATTTTCAAATACCAAAATATACGTGATTAATCCGTTTAAAATAGTTTATTTAAAATGTGTGAAAATCGCGAAAATCAAAGAACATAAGTGATTTTAATTATAAAAGTAGTATAATTTTAAAGACAATTTTTAGTAACTAGAGGCACATATTAAACAAAATAAAAAATTCATTTTACGCAGTATTTTTATTAATTGATCATGTTGTTCGCTATAAAATTATATCTACACTTAATTTAATGCAACTTCCGTTATTTTTTTTTTAATAATGGATAGAATTTGTAGGAAACGGAAAGTTAAAGTGAAGTCAGTTGACCGAATCAAGAAAAAAAACAAAGTTGTTATCTAATAAGGAATAACATCGCTCGCTTTTTATTTTTTTTATATTTCACGTTATTTTATCTGTTGCACCGAGTATTGTGACATATACAATAATTATTTTTAAAGAAACTGAAATTAATTTATTTTGTAATTTAAAAAAAAATACGCTCAGTTAATACGTTTAATTAGTTAATACGTATTAAAGGCATAAAAAATATTAATAATATTTTTTATAGATATTGATTATCTGAAATAAAGTGCATAAGATGTCGCTCATTAAAATATATATACAAAGAATAGATTGAACGAATAAAAATACAAGGAAAACACACAAAACCGGCACAAAACAAAACAAATAACACAATCTTCATCCAAGATTTACCAATTTACTGTATATTGGCATTATGCATTTTTACCTCTCATTGATATGATCAAAATAATCATAAAGAAAACAAATGACATTGACAATTGAAAAATCCCGCCCATTTTATATAGTAACAATAGATTAAAAAAAAGAAACAAACCTGTCAAAATATAATTCCTGGCACAAATCACAGATAATTAAAGGAGAATAAGATGAAATAATTTAAATAAAATAACACAAGCACACGCGACGTGTTTTGGAAGTCGTGAGGCAGCTCTAACAGAGTCTGCGCCGCGGGGCCGACGCGAGACGACTGAATGCCGTGGCCACAGTGTGCTTGATGCAATCACAATACAATATCTGTTTTATAGACACCTTGGCGCAGCGGTGGTATTTTAATGTTAATATAACAGTTATTGGTTCGATTATAACATATTCATTTTCAAAATTGATTAATTTGAAAACAAAATATATAAGCGTCATCGAATAATGCACAGCGTTTGTCTGTAAAAGAGTTTATTCAGACTCGGGAGAATGATAATATTTAAATTACTTTCATTACTCTGCTCAGGTAATACAGAACGCGACGTTTAGTTCCGCAACTTACGACACAATCTCGAATTCAGGTGAAAAGCGACTAATGTAGTGTTTTAACAATAGTTTCACAATAAATACCACGTTATGTAGGATAAAGCGTGAAATTATAAAAATATAATTACTTCAGCCTATTTTAACAGGTTGTAGAGATGCGAAACTTAAAGAGTATATCTACATCTTGTTTAAGTCATCCTGGTATTACGATCCTGGTACTGGTATAAAATACCGCGAGCTAATGTTAAAGTAAAACATAACAGAATCGAACCTCTTCAATTTTTTTTTCTTGAAATTTACCTAAGTACTTTAAGAAACCTTGCTTAGAAGCAAATATGTAAATCATTCAAACTGTTTTATTAATGTACAATTGTACATGCAAATTCTTCATACACATATATTAATTTATTAAATAGTTTTTCCTAGAAATATAATAAAAATACTAATAGAAGATATAAATTATATTTTATCTGTGAATAATAAATACATATTTATTTAGCTATATTTGTATTGTTCTTACATTACATAATTGTAAATCAGATATTCTTTAGTTTATTTAATAATTGGTTAACTATCGTGGCTCAGTGGTAAATTCTAGTTGTAAAAACCACGAATATGGATTCGATTCCACTCGAGGAATACTTAAATTAATTACATTACTCTTGAAGTTTTCCACCACATGGTAAAATTGAGCAAAACTTAGAGAACGGAGTGTCTTCGAATACTAAGTTTTCTCTTGCTACTCAACTACGAGCCAAAAAGCCTAAAGATTATATTAATATATTCATCTATTAATCTATCCTTTTCGTTTGAATGTAAAACATTCGTAAAAAACAATGATTCGAACTTGTGCTTGTGTCTATGAACTCTGACCGCTAAGCCATGCGCTATCATCTGGCTACGTCAAAATTCTGTCCATTTAATTTTAAAATTTAAAAAAATATATAATCAAATTTGATTTTGTTTACTGAAAATAAATACGAATAGCAACACAAAAAATATAATGTAACGAAATCTATGAATTTTCAAATTTTATCCTTAAAATGAAGGTTGTAAAGGTGTAAATAAACAGACAAGGTTAAAAGTTATAATATTAGATCCTTATAATGTTGTTCACTTATCGATGCGCCGTAAATTCATTTATTGATTTTTTAGTTTCACTCTCTTATTCTACAAAGCAGGGTAGACAGAAATTACCTAGTGTCAAGACACTCCGTACTCCACTTACCGATTTCGAGACATTGCGTGTTGAATGGCGAAACTCAACGCTGCGCTTTGTTTTAATAGAGTGAGGAAATGAAAATATTAATGGCGTTTTAGATACACAATAAAATAATAAAAAAATATTACAAATACTATAATGTGTTAGATAAAAACTTATTTATATAGTGTCATACTTGTTGCCATAGGAACGCGTATTTTACGGGTTACACCTACATTATTTGCTAAAGTATAGAGTTATATTCAGTAAATAACTTATTGGAAAAAGATTTTGTTTTTCTTTTTCAAACCAAATCCAATAGAAAATTTATGTTATGTTTATTTACTTTACATACATATATATTATACATTTAGAAGCGAATTCTTTTAATTCCACTAACGAAGGTTATTAAGAACGGTATTCGAGTAAAAAAATTTGCAAAAACCAAGAATTTTCCACTGAAATTGTAACAAAACATAATTATAATTGTACAGAAGACGGATACTGAGTTTAGTTACTACAGTAGGTATAAATATGTTTTCAAGTTCATCTTGACGACCTTGAGATGAATTCATGTGAAAAAACTTCTTCTGACACTTTCTAGTGATCTTGTAGAGTATATCTACATACATAAATAAAATTGGAGCGTCTGTTTGTAGTATTAAAAAAACGGCCTTTTATTAATTATATGTAAACACGGTAAACGTACAGAAATAATGTATGTTTAAATTTTTACCTGTTTGTCTGTTTGTTCCGACTAATCTCTGGAATCGACGGACCCATTTTTTAGGGACTTTTAACGACTAACGTGGACTACTTTGAGCGGCGTTAAGCCATGACACCTAGCCTGCATAAAGAGCGGCGTTGAGTTTTGCACTATATTATTTGATAGAAATAATGAGATGTATTAATATTAAACTCGTATTCGTATAGTCTTGAAAACATCTTTAAAAATGGTATAAAAATTTAAACAGTGTGGTTACTGGAATCCCGCGCCTCTTGGAAACCGTCCAAAAGTTCTGACCGCTAAGCCATGCGTTATACCTTTTGGATTATTTATTATATATTAAATGTTTCTTAATGTATATTTAAATTATTATCGTTTCCTCGTTTTGGTAAGACAAAGCGCGGCGTTGAGTTCTGCCACTCATTACGCAATGTCTCGAATTCGATGAAAAGCGGAGTACGGAGTGTCAAGGTAATAAAATAATGAAAATAAATAAAATAATAAGAATTAAATGTTCTTCGTTTATATTTTTTGTCTTTTTCCTACACAAAAACAAAGGCATCCTAATGTCAAAACACTCCATTCCCCGCTTTCCGCTCAGATATGAGACATTGCGTATTTCAAATCAAAATTGACAGTTTGCGTTCGTTACTACTAGATAATTTGCAGCTTCACGTCATTTATTGAGGCGCGGTAGAGGGTTCGATTCCCAATCGGAGGATGATTATATTTAAATTAATAATTAAACTCAGTTGCGACCACAAAGTACCGTAAAATGATTTTAACCAGGTTTTCTTTGTGTATTCTTGAATACCAAAATATATGCAATTAATCCGTATAAAATAATTTGATTTAAAATATATTTTAATTATTTTGATTTATCCAATCTGGTAAGGAAAGGCGCGACGTTGTGTTTCGTCACTAAACACACTACGTCTCAATTTTAGCCAAAAACCTAGACACTAGGTACTAGAAGTGCTAGAAATTCTCAGTCAGAAGACTGCGCAGCCATACAATTTTCAAAACCAATAAAAATGTACTAATATATTTTTGAAAAAACGTATAAAAATTTGAACGCAGCAGGATTCGAACCCGCGCCTCTTGGATACGGTATCCAAGAGGCGCGGGTTCGAATCCCGCTGCGTTTAATTTTTTATACGTTTTTTTAAAAATGTTTTCTAATCCTAAGTGTGGAATAACACTTTAAAATAGTTAAAATAGTTAATATTAAAGTACTAATATATTTAATAAAACAAACCTGATATCTCCTTCATGCTAACCACTAAGCAATAGATATCAAAAAAATAATAAAAATAATCAGTGAACCAAGGAGATGTGTCGAGTTGTACGCGTGGCGCGTGACGAGACGATTTCACTTCACAATTCATTGCCACCTTGAAGGGAATGAGGTACTGATGGTTAGAAATCTAGATCGTATTTACTCTAAACTACTTTGTAATATCTGTAAGACTGTGTCTATATTTTCGAGCTAAAGTATAAAAATATACTTATTGTAAATGTGACGTGTGTGTCTGTCTCACTGTAACTATAAAACTCATACACCGATTTCGATGCGATTTTTTTTCTTCATTCGAAAGCCAGTTTCTTAATAGTTGTTAGCTATACTTAGTGAAAATCGATCTAGCAATTTATCACTAAAATAATATTTATAAGTTTTTTTTTTGCATATTATTGTTTTTTTTAATATTCACGTATGAATATAGGCATGGGATTTTTTATAATTTAATTTAATTTTTGTAATAGGAAATAATTTGGACTGTACTTGTATGCTTCAATCTTTCAATATTGAGTTATTGAATGCGGCGTTGAGTTCCGCCACTCAACACGTAACGTCTCGAATTCGGCGGAAAGCGGAGTACGGAGTGTCTTGGCACAAGGTACTTCATTTCTACCCTGCTATGCGGTATGAAAACGTTAAGATAAAAAAAAATATTGAATGTCTAATTGGCTAAATTTGTTTTTTCTGTTACTTAATTCTAACATTTCGTGGATCAATCGCGTATATTTTGGTTGTCGAAAATATATTTTGGAAAATCCTATAAACGTCTTAAACACTTTACTTTAATAATCCGTGGTCATGTAAGTCACCTTTAACCACGGACAACTGTAAAAAAAATAGTATAATTTTAAAATATTCCCCATATTCCCATAAACCAGAATTGAACCCACAGCCAATCGCATTGGCTTTAAAAAAAAATTAAACAACATCATGAGCCTTAAAAAGAGATTTTCTAAACCCAACCATTATGACACTGGCAACGTGAAACGAATACGAATAAAATAAAATCATGTGACGTAAATTCAACGTTAACTTTACTTTCCATTGTTCTTTGTCAGATACTAGCGCCAGCTTATGGTTTTGTTTATTTTAGACACATAAAATACGCGTTACCATAGCAACGTTTATGTTACTAGATACCAAAGGTACTGGTAAACATAATGTATTGTATATCATATATGAATATTTTATTAATTTAATATGTTTCTAATTCCTATACATATAAACGTTACATTTCTCTGTTAACACATAATTTTTGTTAAAGCAAGTAGATTGGCGTAACATAACGCTGCGTGCTCACTATATACATATGTATTATAGCCCAAGTGGAAATCGAATCCTTATCCAATCCTACTGTATCGCTGCGTCTCTATGTCGTTTTTTATTTTGCCGTTAATTATTTATATAAGAACGTAATCGACAAATCTAATCTATGTAGAGAGAAAATAATTATTATTCTACAAACAGTACGACACTTATACGAAATTTTGTTATTATACAATGTTATGTGACTATCACAAATAAATAAACGCCGTGCGAGGTCACAGGTTCGATTACTGTGTAAGTCAAGCTTTACTTATGCGTATATTTTTAAAAAATATAAAAAAGGATATTATAAAAAAAAATTTTTTGGGATTCATGCGTAACTTTACACTGTATTTTGACTTACAATGCAGAGAGATTACGAGGACGATTATAATATAGTTTAAAGTCTCAAATCCACCACACCAGAGACAAAGATACAGTCAGACATTACGGGAGGCAATTAAGAAACAGATGGCGGTAGCTTGATATAATAAATTTTTTATCAACTGACAGACGAATGCCACCTCAGTCTACCTGTGGCCAGAGACTACTGTAACGTGTTCGAAACGTCAAGTGTCCAAAAATGTATTTTCGAATACCAAAATATACGCGATTAATCCGGTTAAAATAGTCTCATTTAAACTTAATGTAAAAAATCGCGAAAATCAAAGACCTTATTATAATATAGTTATTCTTCGATAATTAAAAATCTCAAAAAGCAAGTATTATTATATTTATTTCTATATATTCGCTATATTAGTATCAAAATAGTTATTAGGGCGGTATCATAGAAAACTCTCTCAATGGCAAATTGTCCAACTCTCATCAACCTTTTGTGAATCTTTTTCCTTTAAAATTAATTAATACTATTTTTTTTCTTTTATTAGCTTCACGTTTTATTCCTGCCGGGGTTGTCAGAGCGTACATAGCGCCAAACGCTACAGTCCCTGCATACCTCTTTCGCCTCGTCCACAGTCATTATCCTCTTCATGGATGCCCTTCGGGGGGTCCTCATACTCTTTAATAACCTTCCTCCAATATCTTCGATAATGTGTTTTCGAAGGTGCACCGAGGTCTTCCCCGACCACGCACCTTGACTTCATAAATCTTTCTTACCATTCTTTCATCGTTCATCATACTAAATACAAACATATAATAATTTAAAAAAGACTCGCGCGGTGTTGAGCTCTGCACTCAACCAGTCAACGGAGTATCTTGACACTAGGTTGTCTCTGACTACCCAACGTATTCCTTCAATGCTTTGTATGATATATTTCGTACATATGAATTCCATCCCTCAGCCAATATAGTCTATTGTTAATGCGGCGTTAAGTTTCGACATCAAAAGTAGGCACTGTTATTTCTTGACATTAAGCTCTCTCTCTCTCTTTACTTTACTGTATGCAAAAAAGAACGTAAAACTAATTACTAAAGTTATTATAATATTACAAAAGCATGATTTTTTTATACCACATACCCTTCATCAGACGGGTTTACGATAATACGGTATAAAAAAATTACTTACTAATGAGTAATTAAGACAATTGTGTTTTTTTTTAGCTTCACACTCTTCTCCCACAAAGCAGGGTAGCCAGGGACTAACCAAATTCGAGATATTGCGTGTTGAGTAGCAGAACTCAACGCCGCGTATTATCTTACCAAAGCGAAGAAAAGAAAATAATTCAATATAGTCATTCTTCGAGTGGGAATCGAACCCACAACCGATCGCGCTTACAGTCAGACGCTGTCACACTGCGCCTAGACCGGCATAATAAAGATTTGAAGAATATTTAATTAATTTTGTTTTTCCGCTCTTCTAAGATGAAATACGGACTTTTTGTTAGCATATTAGTTGTGGTTGCCATATTTTATTTATTTTTTGACATTATTGTTATTATTATTATTATTATTATTATTATTATATTTAATCTTTTTATGAAACTTTGCTTGAGACTCAAACATTTACTCTTTTTTATTGTGGTGGTAATATTTTTGGTTCCCAAAACGAGGATTTGACTTCTGATCCATCGACATTTGATTCTCTCCGGCTCTCTTCTTACTTTTTCTGGGAGAGAAAAGTGTTTGACACTATAAATTATAACATATTTATTAAATTTTTATATTATATCAACTTTTTGGATTTGCTGGCATTGTTTTACACAGAATATTAAAAAAACAGATATGGGAGAATGACGGGACTGAGAACTGACTTTAGATGAAAAAATATTTTGTATACATCAAGTATATTTGTTCCGTTTTTATAATTAGACAAAGTGCGGTGTTAAGCTTCACTAGTCAGTACCCTGATGTGCGTCATAGGATGCATATGCCGCATATGTATTCATTGTTTCAAACTTTATCCCGCTTAGCATAATGGTCAGAGAAAACTTAGTGTTAAAATCCTCCGTTTAATACTTTTTTTTAAAAAAACATCGAGACATTTCATATTGAGTAGGGATTCCAACGCCGAGCCTTGTCTTGGCAGAGTGGAGAAATAAAAATAAATTAACAAAATAATCATTCATACTTAGGATTTCTAATTTAGGATTAGAAGTCCAATGCATTCTCGGGTTCGAATCCAGCTACGATCATTTTTATTAGTTTCTCTGCCATTTTTTCAAAAATAAAAAGAGCATTACATCCACTGGGAATCGAATCCTCAACCAATCGCGCTTTTAGTCAAAAATTAAAGTCGTTTCATTTGTAAATATAACATCAAAGATCTTATAATGTACGTTACTTGTTGGGAAGCCGATAACTAATAACAAAAACTGAACGGCCTTCAGTTCGCCTAGTTTTTTTCTCAATCATTTGCTAAGTATATGTATAATTACAATTATACAATACATCTAATATGGATCATATGTTTAGTTATAAATCTTTTTTATATGAAACTATTTTAATCGGATTAATCGAGTATATTTTGGTATTCAAAAACATTTTTTTTAATAACTTGACGTTTTGAACATGAGCTTGAGTAACACTTATACGCAGGTGGATCTTTAATAGCAAAATATAATCGATTAATCTTTTTAAAATAGTATCAATATAAATGTAAAATTGCAAAAATCTAAGATGTTATGACAGAAAATCTGTATTTGGAAGTATTGTTTAATAAATTTATAACTATTGCCTTGACGCCATGGCGGAAAAGTCCGATTGTAAACATTTTTTTTAATAACTTGACGTTTTGAACATGAGCTTGAGTAACACTTATACGCAGGTGGATCTTTAATAGCAAAATATAATCGATTAATCTTTTTAAAATAGTATCAATATAAATGTAAAATTGCAAAAATCTAAGATGTTATGACAGAAAATCTGTATTTGGAAGTATTGTTTAATAAATTTATAACTATTGCCTTGACGCCATGGCGGAAAAGTCCGATTGTAAACGCTATTGGTTGCGTGTACGATTCCCAATAGGAGGAATTTTTGAAATCACTATATATATATATATATATATATATATATATATATATATATATATATATATATATATATATATATTATTTGACCAACTTCTTACTTTAGTACTCGTTTGAAACATATTATCAACCAGTTGACATACAAAAATGAAAATTGGTAGGGAATTATTTTCTTAATTAGTAGCCGACCTATCGCAGTTGCAAAGATTTTCTAAACAATTTTGTAATATACACTCGAAAGGTTAGAAAAATATTTTGCCACTGGCGACCTACAATCGTAAGTTTTAATTAATTATAAAATTAATTTTAATTATTATATTATGTTCTATATATATATATATATATATATATATATATATATATATATATATATATATATATATATATAAACCTTTTAAATGACTACAGAGTCGTACTAGAAGTAAATACTCTAGTCAGTTTATACCAATAAAATCGTCGCCAGAAAATTGAATTTAATAGAGCTCCACTTTAAATACTATATTATTATTTTTAACTGTATTGTAATATTGTCATTACTATCAAGATTTGGTAGGGGATAAAATTAGAAACGATGATATCAATAGAAGAACAAGAGTAAACGATATTGCTCTAAGAAACGCTCAGCGGAACTGGCAGTTGACGCTACACACAGTGGGGAAACCCAACCGTTAGGATGGTGAGGTTCTTGTATGGCGATTCCGAACCGGACGAGGCAACCAACGAACAACCAGTCCACTATCAGGTGGACTGATGATCTGGTCTATGTCACGGGCAGGCAGTGGATGTGAGAAGCGCAGGATCGATCGTCGTGAAAATTGTTGGTGAAAGTCTATGTCCAGCACGCTGGGAGGACACGACGAGGTTTTAATATTTATTAGTTACTTCAGAACAAGTAATGCGATGCTTATGTTAATAAAATGTCTATATTTTGGTGGGAAGCGAAGTACGGAGTGTCTTAACACTAGGTACTTTCTGCCTACACTAGTATGCGGGATAAAAGTGTGAAGCTAAAAAAAAGAATTTTAAAAATGCGAATACACCTGCGCCACAAGAATAGTTTTCAAGCATCTTGGGTTCGAATTCCCGCTCTCTGAACGCAATCTGTCGGTTGTTCTGCTTCTGATATCTTGAAATATATATATATATATATATATATATATATATATATATATATATATATATAGATGGTAATTAAATTAGCATAAAATATTGGTATATTGTTTAAAATAGGATCGTAAAAACAAAGGTTTTGAAAGGAATAGAGAACGGACCTTAGAAACACCATAAAATATTAATATCTCTATATTAACAAATAATATTAATTATAATATGAGGCCGGTATTGGCGCAGTGTGACAGCGTCTGACTGTAAACGCGATCGGTTGTAGGTTCGATCCGCACTCGGGAAGTGATTATATTTAAATAGGATTTTCACTTCCTCGCTCTGGTAAAGAAAAAATGCAGCGTAGAGTTCCACCACTCAACACGCAATTTCTCGAATTCAATGGAAAGTGAAGTACGGAATGTCTTGACACTAGGTAGCTTCTGTTTACCCTGCTACGTGGAATAAAAAGCGTCAAGCTAAAAAAAAACAAATAATATTTACACTTAAATGTTAATTAATTTAGCCATATAATACCTAAAGCGATAAACAAACATTTATTAGACTGTATCGAAACCGACGTCGTTAAGAACCGTTTAACTATTCTCAAAATAGTTATATTTATTTAATCGTAATTATAAATTCATTTTACAACTTAATTACATATATCATAATGTTATTTTAATAATGTTTAAGTTCTAACATAATTTAGAAATCATTTATATTACTTCTATATACTACATGAGACAGCATGTGGTTTTTAACGCAACGATAGTAGATTTAATATTCGCTCTTTGATACAAAGTGCAGCGTTAAGCTCGGCAATAGACTCACAATATTTAGCATTCCAATAGAAGTTGTATAGTGGGTCTGCGTTAAGACACTGATCGAATCGAAATTACAATCAATCGCGTTTATAGTAAGCAATAAACGCGATTGGTTGTAGGTTCGATTCCCAGTTTGGCCGGATTATATTTAAAATTTATTTTAATTTTTCCGCTCTGGTCAAACAAAGCGCGGCGTTGTGTTCAATCTACAACACGTAATGTGTCAATTTTAAGCGAAAAACAATCAATGAAGTGTCTTGTCTTTGACTACACTGCTACTCCGAATAAAGCGTAAAGCTGCTTTTTTTTAAAAAAAATACCTATATGTAATATATCTAATTGGCTAGTCGTTGCGCAGTGGGGCAGAGTCTGACTGTAAACGCGATTGGTTCGATCCCCACTCGGGGGAATGATTATACTTAAATTATTTTCACTTCCTCGCTCTGGTAAAGAAAAAATGCAGCGTAGAGTTCCACCACTCAACACGCAATGTCTCGAATTCGGTGGAAAGCGAAGTACGGAGTGTCTTGACACAAAAAAATTATCCAAGCGAAGCCACGGGCAAAGAGCTAGTTATAAATATCTACGAACGCCACTCACAGTTTTCAAAGCACAAATGCATAACGGAGCGGTAGAAATTGATTTACCTGCTAAAAGTACTTTCGGGCATTCCAATCGAGTTTCTGTGCGACCAGTCGAATAATACTATTAAAAAAATATTTGGAAAAAACATCACTGGTGCATGACGAGCGTGAAACAGTCCTTTATTTCACTTTCGTATGAAATGTTTTTTTTTATTTCGTTATTGTACCATAAAACAATGGTTTAGTTAGTTGTTACCGCATGACAGTAGTGGGTTTATAACTGTCAATAATTAGAACAAAACGTCTAAATATATGTGTGCTAGTGTATTCACCTTTTTTATTTATTAATACG
The DNA here is from genome assembly GCA_032432895.1 of Dryadula phaetusa. Taxonomy (NCBI): domain Eukaryota; kingdom Metazoa; phylum Arthropoda; class Insecta; order Lepidoptera; family Nymphalidae; genus Dryadula; species Dryadula phaetusa. The sequence continues at coordinate 434,276 of JAOYRS010000054.1, forward strand.
GAAATGTATGTAGTAGTCTATATAATAATATGTAAAGAAAAATCTTTGTATACGTTTGAAGAAAATTATATGGATTCGATTCCCATTCGAGGGTATGTCTATTTATTTAAAAGTTATTTTAATTTCTACGATCTGGTAAGACAAAAAGCGACGTTAAGTTCTGCCATATAACTCGTAATGTATCGAATTCGAACACAAAGCGGAGAATTGTGTCTTGACATTAGGTTTTCTTAGTTATATTGTGTAGAAAAGTTTTTATAAAATCCCGAACACTTTGAAAGTTCTTTACACAAAGTTTTGATAAATGCTTTGTATTTGGAAGTTTTGCTTGCGATCAATATTATTGCTCTTCGCTGCTGAAAAAGTTGCACTTATAGCAAATATTGATACAAATATATTATACGAATATTGGAATAACGAAGGAGTAAGAGTCTGGTAATTTAGCAACGAGACCGCCTTTTACGCATTTGTTTTTTTTTATTTTTTGATATTATTTTGTGTTCGATATACTGTGGTGTACAACTAAAGTGATCGGAAAGGATATCAAAATATCGTTATGAAAATCAACACACAATGTTCTTGTACCCTCCTTTAAACAAAATACAAAAAATTAGCTTGGGCATATAATTGTTTAAGTAGCTAGCCTTAATTTCAAAATACTTCTTTTTTTATTTATTTTTTATTTCTTTCTTTTAGCTTCACGCTTTTTATCCCGCAAAGCACGGTAGACAGAAAGTACCTAACGTCAAGACAATACGTACTCCGCTTTCCACCGAATTCGAGACATTGCGTGTTGAGTGGTGGAACTCAACGCCGCCCTTGTCTTTTACCAGAACAAGGAAGTGAAAATAATTTAAATATAATCACTCCTCCGAGAGGGAATCGAACCCACATACGATCACGTTACAGTCAGACGCTGTCCCACTGCGCCACGACAGGCATCTACCTTCTTCTTTATCTTGGCATTTATCTCGACCTGGCCTTGGCTAGGAGGTTCAGACGGAAAGCAATCCTCAGTTTGCCTTATCTCTGAACCTCCTTCACTTAGCGAAGTCTGCAACACTCTCTGCGGTTAAATAAACTCTCCGGGCCTTCTTTCATCCAGGAGCTCGATCTCTAGGGTCGGGTATAGCAAAGTAATTTCTTCCGACGTAGTTTCTAGGCCAGTGCGCAAAGTAGCTATACCATCTCAAGCGACGCCCTTGAAAATTATCTTCTTCGTCACAGACTCCGAGATCGGATGTATCAGTCGGTCAGACGTCCTCTGTTTTAAAACATATTGAGTTAAAATAAAACAATAAGGCACAAGAGTACAGACTAAATATCTTGTCTATAGTATCATAATATAGGTTTTAAAAAAGACATAGCTGTTTCTGTCGACCTATCTATTTATCTATCTATCTGTCTATCTATCTGTCTATCTATCTGTCTATCTATCTATCTGTCTATCTATCTATCTGTCTATCTATCTATCTGTATATCTGTCTATAGGTAGACAGAAACTACTGAATTTTTTTCGTTAAAGCATAAATCTCACGAATTTCACCTAAACTGGCAAAAAGAATACAGTCATAAGTTCTGCACTCACCATTCATAAGAAGCTGTAGTAGTCCCGTTGATCCGTAAAATACATGTTACCTTAGCAACTTTATACATAAGTGGATGTCAAATATATGGTTAATAAGATCTTTGATTTTCGTGATTTTTACTCGTGATTAATCTCTACAGATAGACAGTCTGTCTACAGTAAGTCTACAGATAGACAGTCTGTCTACTTGTGACCATGGACTACTATAGTGTTCAAAACGTCAGGTTTCCAAAAAATATTTTTGAATACCAAAATATATATGAGTAATCCGTTTAAAATAGTTTCATTTAAATTACTCCCAATAAGTACCGGGTCTTATGTTTATTTTATTACTTTAATGCATCTGTAGTGGTTTTTTTATAAAATAATCATTTTATTCACTTATTTTCTATATAAACTTTAAATATGCAAAATTTCATCATATTTTTTTAAATTCATATATATATATATATATATATATTGACCGACAGAAGCAAACTTAACATGCTTACATACATATATTAATATGAGTGTATGAGTGAGTACATTAAAATATTTCATATCCCCATGCATCCTGTATTTACATACGCGCGGCGTCGAGGTGTGGGCGTTCAGAATCTCTCATTAAAAAAAACCTTTGTCCCACTCAGACTGAAGTATAGCAAAACATCGTTTAACTGAACGCCGTATACTTTAGTACTCATTTGAAGTTATTTCAAATGGAATGTAGTCTATTTTTAGACGAAAAGCTTTGAATTCTTTGAATTTACTAGAAAAATATTTTTCTTATTTATTTTTTTTGTAGCTCCACGCTCTCATCCTGCTTAACACAGTAGACAGAAAGTACTTAGTGTCAAGACACTCCGTATTCAGCTTTCCACCAAATTTGAGATTCTTTGTCTTGTCAGAGCTAGGAAATAAAAGTAATTTAAATATAACCCCCATTCCCCCGAATCGAACCCACAACTGATCGTGTTTACAGTGAGACGCTGTCCCATTACGCCACGATTGTCCTCGAATATTTTTTATATTATATCCGTATATAATGCCTAGCCGTCTAGGAGTAATAATTTTTACTATATACGCTAAGTGAACGGTTTATGATGTTATTATGGCACAAAAAGTATCTTGTTGTACGTAAGACGGTTGGTTTAAGCTCAGGACCTGCCGTGGTATCTTTTACTTACTTAGGTCGACACGAGGCTTGGATATGGGCCTATGTCAGATCACTGGGCTTGGGAGCACAACTGTCTCGAGGAGACGGCTCACCACATTGGAGTCTTCGAGTCGTGCACGTTAACGAAAAAAAAAGCTCAAGAAAATCTAAATTTGACTAGTTAAGCTGATATAAAATGATATGTAAATTCATCATTTTACACTTTACAAGGGAGCTGTACTCATGACCCATTTTAATGTACAGTAGAGAGGCAAAATTAAAAAAAAATGTAATTATAATTAAATATCTCACGTGGTCATATTAGCGAAGGCCTGCGTTTGATTGTAGCAAGATTGGTTGTGGGTTCGATTCTAACTAGGGACTGTATACACTAGGCGAATTATTTTAAATTAAATTTACTGACATTTCTCTGTTTTGATATGATAAAGCGCGGCGTTAAGATTGCCACTAACCATGCAATATCTTAATTTCGTCCATGACAACAATATAGAATACAATGAAATTTTTGGAAAAACTAAAAGAAATGGGATGGGATAAATATAGCTTATATATGTACATACCAAGACCCTCAAGTACCTCTACATAAATCATTATTATTATTATTCCATCAAAATAATACAAACATGCAGATAGACAGAAATAGGTACTTTAGTGTTTGTTATATTAGCATGGTTATGGATAATTTCACAATTTTCTTGCTTACCAGAGTAGACAAAAAGAACTTAAAATCATGACTCTCCGTTCTCTACTTTCTGTCCAAATTGGATTCTTTGTGTATTTGTATAGCGGAGTTAAACACTGCAACTTGTCTAACAAGATCGATTTCATAAATAGGGTTAATCCACAAACAATGTACAGACAAACAATGTTCCTGCGCCACGACGTAAAAACGTTTTTTAAAATGCTATATTCACCATATTCGCTGTAGACGTAATTAAAGCATATTTAATTTTTCCTCAACACGTGTTTATGGAACGTGGCGTATTCGTTGGAAGGAAAAATATGCTAAAGATGATAATTACATGCACATAACATATATTGTACTGGTATATTGATATTCCAAGCTACAGTGGATCAGTACAGCGTCTGAATGTAACGTTGGTTATGGATTCGATTTTTTTTTCTCCGCGCTCTAGTAGGAAAACGAGGAACGACGTCTCTCGACTCGACTTCATATTACATTCATTAAATACCGTTACCATAAAAAGAATAGGTTGTGGGCTTAATCTCCACTCCACTGAGCAGCGCAGTGTGACAGCGTCTGACTGTAAACGCGATCGGTTGTGCGTTCGATCCCCACTCGGGGGAGTGATTATATTTAAATTATTTTCACTTCCTCACTCTGGTAAAGAAAAAGAGCGGCGCTGAGTTCCACCACCCAACATGCAATGTCTCGAATTCGGTGGAAAGCGAAGTACGGAGTGTCTTGACACTTGATACTTTCTGCCTATCCTGCTATGCGGGATAAAAGTGAGAGACTAAAAAAAATTATTGAAAATAATGTATCTTTGACCACTCTACTATGCAGGAAAAAGCGTGAAGCTGCTTATATATGAGTAATTATCTGTCTATGAATTAAAATCCAGTACTCCAATGCTCCGATTTATATTAACCGATTCACCATTAAATCAGTTTATAAAATCAAAAACGCAAAGAAGTAAGCAAAAGCTTCACGCTACGTGGTCAAAGGCAACCTAGTGTCAAGACACTTCTTTGACTGTACTCCGCCGGAAGTTGAGATATTCGGTGTTGAATAGCGAATTCAACGCCGCGCTTTATCTCACCACAACAGAAATGGATAGAACCCACAACCATTACCGCTCACTCACTGCGCTAAGATATCCTTAGTAAAGTCAAAGTATTTTAAATGTAAATATTTTAGATGGATTAATCGCGTATATTTTGGTATTCGAAAATACATTTTAGACGTCTGACGTTTCGAACACTTTACAGTATTCCGTGGTCACAGGTAGTCTGCCTGTCACCAATCCATTTAAAATAGTCACATTTAAAATGTATGAAAATCGTGAAAAACAAAGACCTTATTAATGTCAAAGTATTGGTATAAATAAATAATCTTTTTCTTTGAGGTTGGTCGTGGCGCAGCGGGACAGCGTCTGCCTAAACGCTATCGGTTGTAGGTTCGATTCCCATTCGAGAGAGTTATTATATTAAAAAAATATTTTCACTTCCCCGCTGTCTCAGACAAAGTGCGGTGTCGAGTTCCATTACTCAACACGCAGTGACTCGAATTCGGTGGAAAGCAAAATACAGAGTGTCTTGAAACTAGGTACTTTCTGTCTACCCTGCTATATCTAAAAATCTTTTAAATCTATTATTTCTATTATGTAATCTTGAATATTTTTGTATGTAAAATGCGTGACTGTTCTATCAGGCATAGACAGCTACAATATTCAATTTTTCTGTTAACCTTCAAAAGATTGAAATGAGATTCTAGTTTCTATTTATCTCATTTCATATATTTACATATGAATTCTGTCACATTTCACTTAAATGACTTTCATCCCGAAAAAAGGTCTTCAAAAACGATTTTTTTTATTTTAGCTTCACGCTATTATGCCGCATATCATGGTATACAGGAAGTACTTAGTGGCAAGTCACTTCGTCCTCCACTTTCCGACGAATACTCTCTCTCGAGACGATTCTCGTTATAATTCGTAATATTCAAGGTACAAAACCATAATATTATAAAAATAACCAAAAAACTCGAATTTGACATTAGTTCCCCCGAATAGGCATCGAATTCACTACCATCTTGTCCAGTCAGACGACGTCCCACGACTATCTGGCCAGTGCTACTACACGGCCATGCTTTATATTTTCTGTAAATAACAATAGGGAATAATAATAAACAAAGAATCATTGAACAGCAGGTGTTAGCGGAAATTGATTGTAAATTGTAATATATGCAAGAATGAAAATTTACAATTTTCCAATGGAATATTTATTAACTAAGTATGCGATTAGTTGACGCTCCATCATAGTTTGAATGCCTTTGACAATCACTTCTTCTAACTTTGCAATATGTCTCAAGTTCGATTCCAGATTTGGATTTTGATAAAACCAGAAAGAACATATTGGTAAAATACTCTCTGTCCAGAGGTGAATCTGACACAAGGTCTCTTTGCAGAGGGATTACATTGACAATGAAATTGTCATGGACAAAGTCACGTGCAATGGTTAGTTTTAATCTTATTATAATTTTGGGTTATATAAGACAGCGCGGCGTTAAGCTCCGTCATTCAACATTCAATATCTGGATTTCGGGCAGAAAATGAATGACTTAATATTATCGGAATGACTACTTTGTTATTAGAAAAATGGCGTGAAGCTGTTTATTTATATTCCAATCAATTTAAAATGTACACCATATTAAATTTGAACCTGCGACCTTCGAAATTATTCAAAAAAAACATCACGATTCAATAGATTTGATTAAAAAAAATATAAGAACCATTAAGATATCATAATCTGTAATGTTGTTGCAATTACACTGCGATATCACGGCCAGGTACATAATAGATGAACAGTTTACGTCATATATTGCTTGGATGGGAAAATCTTTGTTTATTATTAGAATTTATATTAATTTGTTCATTTTTAAAAGAGAAACAAGTGAATAGTCACTCTGTTTTTCGTCTACTGAAGATCACCATAACAGAGTGGAACAGCAACTGAGTGTTAACGCAATGGTTGTGCGTTCGATTCCCACTCGAAGAAATTATTATATAAAATATGTATTTGCCCGCTCTGCCAAGCGGAAAGCGAAGAATATTGTTTAAGTTGCTTAAAGAGAGAGACTTACTTTCTGTATAGAATTATTGAAAGTTTTTTTATATATTTAAGAATACAATAATTTTACAGTTGTGTAAGTAATATATCTTTATATAGAGGCCGGTCGTGGCGCAGCGGAACAGTGTCTGACTGGTTGTGAGTTTGATTCCCACTCAAATATTTTTAAATTATTTTCATTTCCTATCTCTGGTGAGACAAATCGCGGCGTTGAATCTCGCCACTCAATAGGCAATGTCTCAAATTCGGCGAAAAGCGGAATACGGAATGCCTTGACACTAGGTAATCTCTGTCTTACCTGCTATACTGTATAAAAGCTAAAATAAAATAAAAATAAAATATATATATGTATGTATGCATGTATGTATGTATGTATGTATGTATGTATGTATGTATGTATGTATGTATGTATGTATGTATGTATGTATGTATGTATGTATGTATGTATTTATGTATGTTTTAAGTTTTATGTATATATATATTAATGTATATGTAATTATATTTATATTGTGTATATATTTTACATTTAATATTTAGTTGGTGTATTCCTGATAAAAGTATCGCCTACCATCAATTTATACAGCTCTAACATCCAAAAATTACCTGGATAGCTTCCCCATCCTTAGGTCCCTGCACACCTCTTTCGCCTCGGCCACAGTCATCAACCTCTTCAAACATGCTTTTTACGTGACCTTCATCTAGTAATCGATACAGTGTATGCAAAGGTCAATCGAAGTCTCTCTCAACCTCTCGTACCACTCACCTTTTCTATATAAATATGTCTTACCGTTCTCTCATCACTCATCCTCTCGACGAGCTCAAAGCTTCATTCTCACTATAACATTCACGTTTACGCCTGCCATTCTGCGTATCTCTTCGGTGCATGTATCAGTTATATATATATATATATATATATATATATATATATATATATATATATATATGTATATATATATATATACATATATATATATTGTGCGGCCAATTTTTCGAATCTCATACGATATCAGGAAAAAGCTGATTTTCATTTTTACCAAATAATATTCTTACGTCTTCTGAGCGTTTGTATGGTTCGAGTTGCCTGAAAGAGAGTATCTGTGGTAATAAGACCTTATCATCTTTATTCCAAATTTTCTTCCTTTTTTGTATGTTTTTAATTTACTGTCGTGGCGCAGTGCCTCTGACTGTAAACGCGATCGGTTGTGGGTTCGATCTCCACTTCGGGTAGTGATTATATGTGCGACGTTGAGTCGAGACAATGTCTCGAATTCAGTAGAAAGCAAAATACGGAGTGTCTTGACTCTAGGTACATTCTGTCTAAATAAATAAATAAAAAAAGCGCAGAAGAGGTATCTAATACAGAAGATTCAAATATTTGCACAAATTGGAATTTCTATTTAGTACAGTATTGCAAATATTCCAAAATGCCAATCTCATCAGCTTAAGTTGAATTCCAAATCTTTTATTACGATTCTATTTTATGACGAAAAGCTAAGAACTGTTCTTAACGAGTTATATCGATAAGCAATGCAATGTGTCAAAGTGACGTCTAAAATTTAATTGAAATTTAATTTTTTTAATAATAATATTATTAAAAAAATAAACTCCAAATTAAGGACCTAAACACGTCAGACACACATAAATACTATACAATCACTGACATTGTTACTGACAAAAGTCATTGACTGACACTGACCAGAGAGAGACCCACTCAAGAGAGTCATTATATTTTAAATTATTATCATTTCCGCGCTCTGGTAAAATAAATAAGGCAAAGGTCCGTACTTTAGATCCACCACTCAGCACGTAATGTCTTGATTACATGTGGTAAGTGAAAATCTAAGTGTGTTTACACGAGCTTCTCTATAACTACCCTACTGTGCAGGAAAAGGCAGGAATTTAAGAAAAAAAGTAAAATGGAAGTGATTATATTTAAATTATTTTTATTTTCTCGCTGTGTTAAGACGAGTGACGTTGAGTTCTGCCACTCTGGAAAAATGGAATAAGGAGGGTCTTGACACTAGATAGCTCCTGTCAACCTGACTGAGATAATAAAAACAAAAATACATAAATATTATAAGTATGTGCATCTGTTTATATTGAAATTCACATCTCAGGTAGTAGATGCACGTTCTTGATAACATTATGCGGTAGATAAATCATTTATCGGATGTTACTACCAACGTGATTAACGAAATAAGCAGCTTCACGCTCTATCCCGTATAGCAGGTCAGGTAGAGAGAACCTAGTGTAAAACACTTTGTTCTCAACTCTCCGCCTAATTTGACATTGAGTGTTGAATATCAAATTAGAATCTATACATATAATAGATATCTAAATATCGTTGTCTATACATGGAAGGTATTTGTAAAAAAATATTAATCATTTATCAATACTATAGGTGCCAAACAGTTTTTTTTTGATGTTACCTTTCAGTTTGTCTGTTTGTCTGTGAGTTTGTGTGCGCTAATCTCGGAACAGGCTTGGCTGGAATTCACAAGTAACTCATATAACTTAAAAAAAAGCAAATATTCAAGTAATTTCTTTTAAAAATTCCATGTTATTATACTAGAAGCCATTATCATTTCCCATTCCGGAGTCGGTTAAGACTACAGTTAAAGTTTGAGCTAAATAAACGCGAAACGCTCAAATTAGTGTTGGTTTAAAAGTAAATTTAGCGAAGTAGTTGCAACGTTTAGCAATAAATGATTATATAAATGATAATATTTTTAATGATTTTCATTTCTTCGCTCTGGCAAAACATATCCGGCGTTAAGTTCCGCAACTTAACACAGAGTATCTAAAACTGTTGTGTTAATTTAATATGCTCTCCTTTTCAAATATGCAGGAAACAGTATGAAACTGCAACAGAATTCTTTTCCGTAGCTTTAACAATGGATTTAAGATATTTTTTACATACCTAGAGGCTCTGTTAGCACGTACAAGTAAATTACGTGTAACCTTAGCAACGTGTGCATCCCTTTACAAAAAAATGTGTGTCACAGGCATATTTATTTTATTAATTTAATACATTTATATTTATTATAAATTATTATAGAAAAATATCTTCTATCCATCTTCTCTATATAAAACGTAATTCTTTCTGTCTAATTTTCGACTAAGAAGTAAAGAAATTTTGCCTTAGCTTTTTAATATATAGATATACCTAAACACTTTGTATAATCAGACACTTGATATTATCGAGATACTTATTTACTATATACAGTTTTTCAAACATTTGGTTATGAAAATAAACCAAGTTTCCGTTTGCCTCTAGTAATTGAATACACAAATGCATCAATCTCTTTGTTTCTTTAACGTTAAGGACCATGAGATATGGAGATGCACTCGTCTAAGTTATATAACGCAACTATACTTGACTTCTACAGTTGATGAACGGGTACAATCGCTAACAAATGCTCTATTGCATAAAAAATAGTATTTTTAAAAAATGTTAAAAACTATTAATTTAAAATTAACTATTTATTTACTTCCTAGATATATCTGGAAATATGTTTAGTGGAGATGGAAGATGGATGTGGAAAGGCATTTTGCTGCTGGTAACAGGGTTAACGGTGTTCTTGCTGCTTTGATGCGACGGCAAAACGTCAGCGTTCCTGCACGTCTTGCCGTTCACAATACAGTACTAATACCAAAGTTGTTATACGGTAGCGAAATGTGTGTATGTCAAAGTAAGAATGAAATAAATTTGAATTTTGTAGAAATGCCTTTTCTTCGCCCGATATTCGGAATCAGTTTAGCTGATCGTATATGCACCGAAGAGATTCGCAAAATAGCAGGCGTAAACGTGAATGTTATAGTGAGAATAAAGAAGAATGCACTGAGGCGCTTTGGTCACATCCAGAGGATGAGTGAGAAAGATTTATGAAGTAAAGGTGAGTGATACGAAATGTCAGGGGAGACCCGTGTTAACCTTCGAAAATATTATATCAATAAAACTGGAGGAAGGTTACGTAAAAAGCATGATGACCCTACAAATGGCATATATGAAGAGGTTAATAGCTATGGACTAGGCGAAAGAAGTATGGAGGGGCTGAAGCGTTTGGCTCTCCGTCCTTTCTGACTACCCCACAAGGGGTAAAGCGTGAAGCTAGAATAAAAGACTTAATTTAAAATTAAGTATTTATTCAAATAAATATTTATTAATTTAAAGTAACTATTTATTTAATAAACTATTTATTTTAAACTATATTTTATTTTAAACACATTTAAAACTATTTACTTTTCAAGTTATTTTCGTATTATTTTTCTATAAGAAATTTAAACTAAATAAATTCATCATTTGTTATTTGCGAGATAGGCATATTAAAATACATATGCATTATGAATACAATATAAAATACATATAATTACTAGTTTCCGCCCAAAACCTCGTTTACTTTGATTTTATGATATTTGCCATAAGATTTTCTGTATCCCAAAACCCGAATTAAAATAACTGCATTCTCAGCTTCTCTGCAGGAATTGCAGAAAGTTTTTTAATTAGTGCTTCTTAATACTTTGCAAGGAAATTACTTGTTTTTCCCTGTATGTCAAAGTAATTTTGGGTGTATATATGGTTGTGATTTTGATTCGATTTTTATTTATTTTTTTTGTACAAAAAAGCACGGCGTTGAATTCCGCAACTCAACACGCAACGTCTGGAATTCGATTGAAAAGAGAGAAGTGTCTAGACACTAATTTCTCTCGGAAAACTGAAAACATCTCACATATTTTCTTTTCAAAATATATAATAAAAACATATAGATTTAACTATCGACTTGTCGTCTCCACTGTACTAGCGTGAGGACTTGAAGGTCGGCTCATGCAACGCGGCGCAATCACAAGTATTTAGTATGCGTGAGCAAACAAAACTTATATTAAACTGTATTCCTTTGTAATAGAGTTTAAAACAAACAGAGTACAGCCGCTACAAATTCTAAGAGTATAGAATTGTATAGAATTAAGTGTAAATGATAATTGCATAATACTTGATGTAACTAAAATTATTGTTTATGTTCGTTTTGATTTGTGGTATCACGCATTTTAAATATGTAGTATGATCTAATAATTTGATATAGGTATATGTAAATACTTTACAATATGCTCTTGATATACAAAAAATCCATATAATTTTTTAACAATAATAATAATAGACATATATATATATATATATATATATATATATATATATATATATATATATATATATATATCTGTATTTATTGGGTCAACTTGTTGTTATCAGATTTGCATTTTCGAATACGTACCAGATGATTTTATTGTTATTTTTTATTAAAGTTAATGATCTGTTTACTACACGCCGGTCGTAACGCAGTGGGACAGCATCTGACTGTAAACGCGATCGGTTGTAGATTCGATGCCCATTCGAGACAGTGATAATATTTAAATTATTTTCATTTCTTCGCTCTGGTAGGATAAAGTACGGCGTTAAGCTTCACCACTCAACACGCAATGTATCGAATGAAAAGCGAAGTATGGAATATCTTGACACTAAGTAACTTCTGTGGTAAATCATGTCATGCGGGATAATAGCGACAAGAAGAAAAAATTATGACATTAAACACTTAAAATATGTAGTCTATATACTATCTATATATATATATATATATATATATATATATATATATATATATATATATATATATATATATATATATATATATATATATATATATATATATATATATATATATATATATATATATATATATATATATATATATATTACCGTACATACCTGACGCAAATTCATTGTTTGAGGAGTGTAAATTTTGGTACAGTTATACTTTATATAGAGCAAGTGTGCAAAACGACATATAAGCTTTATCCCCTGTAGCAGGGTAGGACACATCATAGTGTCAAGACACCCCGTTGTCTGCTTTCCACCCAAAATCGAGATATTACGTGTTAAGTGGCAAACTCGCCACTAATATTTCTAGTTCTAGCGGATAAATGAAAAAAATAATTTAAAATATAACCATTGCTCCGATGGGAATTGAATTTACAACCAATCATGTTTACAGTCAGACGCTGTCCCACTCCGCTACTATGGCCTCCGGTATGGAAACAGATTATTTATTTCCAGGTTAAGTAGATTACCTCCTAATAACCTCCGTAGTGAAATTTGAACCTAAATTCATAACATAAAATCAGATAGAGCACAATTGCGCCACAACGGTGTCAAACATAAATATTTAACACATAATAGAATATTGTATTAAATCACAAAGTAATTAAATGTTGTAAAGAACAATGTAACCGTACTTCCGTTATCTATAATGACTTAGTAATGATAAAATAAGCGGTGACGTTAAGTGCTGATTCTAATTGTTTTTATATGACAAAACTATTAAGTAATTAATTATGATGTATTATTATTTGAATATTTCCCTTCACCTGGTCTGTTGAGAGAAAAAAAACAGCGTCATGCACCGCTACCTATCAAGTAATGTCTCGAATTTCGATGAAAAGCGGAGAACGAATTGTCTTGGAGTTAATATATCCTATATTTCAAAATTTTATAAATCAATAACCATATCATAGTACGGAGTGTGTTGACACTAGATACGTATTGTCTACCCGCTATGCGGGATCAAAGCGTGAACCTAAAAGAAATTTATCAGCTCATTGGCGATAGTACTATACCAGGCTTCGAAATATATCTTGGAATACTGAATTAGACCAAAAGGGATGTGCCTGTAGAATAAGAACGTGACAATGCATCTAGTGAGCAAGAACTCGATGTTCAAATCTTCCCACATACAAACAAACAAAGCACATCACTATCAAACGTGACAAGGCCGGGTCAGAGAAACCTGCGGCCTCATCTCACAGCACGCGATCTGTTGCATTATTTAACGTGTTTTAGTGTGTATCTATGATCTTTTTTTAGCTTCACGCTTTTATCCCACATAACAGAGTAGACAGAAAGTGTCAAGACACTCCGTACTTCGCTTTTCACCGAATTCGAGACATTGTTTGTTGAATGGTTAAGCTCAACGCCGCACTATGTCTTACCAGAGCAAGGAAGTGGAAATAATTTTAAATATAATCACTCCCCCGAGTCGGGATCGAACCCACAACGTACGTACAACATAAAGAATGGGTACTTATTTAATACATATATACAAGAAGATGTATACCCCGCGTAGCAGGGTATCCAGAATCGTAGTGTTAGGACACTTTGTTGACTGCTCTCCACCCGCAATCGATAATTTAATTATAAACACTCCTTCGAGTGCGAACTGAACCTACAACGCATCGGGTTTACAGTCACACTTCTACTGTGCCACGGTCTGCTTCGACGTTGGTCTCATGATTATCTAAATTAACTAAATAACAATTTACTGTATTGTAAGTGATACTAGAGGTCGGGGGAGTCCTCGGTTGACCTTCGAAAACACAGTATTGAAGATACTGGGGATGGTCACGTAAAAAGCATGAGGACCCCAAATGAGTATATATGAAAAAGATAATTGTGGGTGAAGAGAAAGAGGTATGCAGGGAGCGTTTGGCACGTCCTTTCTGACCTACCCTGCAAGGGATAAAGAGTGAAGCAAAAAAAAAAGAATTACTGTATTTTAATTTTTTAACCGTATAGCATATAACTTTTGTATACAATTACATTACATCTGTTTCATCTTGAAAAGTAGAATACAATATTAAAAAATCTAGTTTAAGATGGCAAGGCATGACTTTTACGTAGCTCAAATTTTAATATTTGTTTAACATCTTAGCAAATAGATTATAATTAACCCAATCTCTAAACATAAAGGGTATAAACCCAATAGCAATACAAATATAGAGAACAAGCGTACACCCTCCGGTGATTCCCCCTTTCGTGCGAAACGACGTTTTGTAATGAAAAATCGTTTCATCCATTTCAAATATAAACAAATACAACATAAATGGAGTAATTTTAAATGGGTTTACTTTTGCATTTCAACAAAATAAGCTATTAATAATATTTTTGTAATTGAATTTGAGCGGAAATCGGGAAAAACAGTGTTTTAATAAACCTGGTGTAGTGTTCTAAGTAAATTCTCTCTGACTACCCGTGCTATGTAGGATGAAGCGTATGGAGTGTGTGAAGCACCTATAATTAAACCAAAAGTATTATAACACTTTTTGTATGGTTGTTATAAAGAATATATTAGCGTAATTTATTTATAAATAGGTAACATTGGACATATTAAACTAAATATTAGTAATTAAGGGAACGTCATTCGACTTTAATAGGAGTAATATTTTAAAGGAAGTCATTTTAATATTATTATAAACCCACCCTCCATTTTAACTATGATTTTCCTTCCTTTGTTCGATGCCTTTACAAGTGAGGAATTAAAGCCTTACGGGGACTCCATCTCAAGCAGCCAGGTCAGTGCTTGCTAAATTTCGCACGGTTGCAGCACCCTCTTCCCTCCCACTCCCGGTGTCGCTGTAAAAACCAACAGGGTCAACAGCATGTAATTCAAATGTCAGAAAAAAAAGCCATACGGAGCTCTTTAACTCGTGGATGTCTGGATTGGTTGTATTCGGTTGCTACCTATTTTGGTTATCCTAACGTCATTAATATTATTTCAAAATATTTCACGTGTGTATTCCAATAATATAGACGAGATTAGTACAGGTTCATATTGGCTTCTATGAATTAGAAGATCATCAAGACCCAGCCAAGTTAAATTCACTCGTTCCGAGGGCCGTTTGGGCGAATGTAATCGATTGTGGGATGGTTGGACTACGTTCACAATGAAATACACCAGCCAGCACTTCTACCATTTGTGAAGGGGGTTACAGAGCCTAATAAAAAGTGAGCCAATGCTTCAGACCCGTGAAATGTAATATTCCTTTGCAGTGTGCAGGTGTATATAAACTAGACTGTGACTGTGGCTTGTCGTACATTGGCCAAACAAAGAGGAGCATCGGGGTTAGGGTGAAGGATAACATATCCGATGTCAAGAATGGGCGTGTATTGCAGTCAGCTGTGTGTGAACATACAATGAATAAGTCCAACCACTACATCAGGTTTGATAAGCCACATATCCTCGCTAGGGAAAGTAGATATATTCCTAGAATGATCTGTGAGGCTATTGAAATTCAAAAACATCCAAATTTCTATAGATAAGATGGTTGGAAACTCTTTACCACCTGGGATACACTTATAAATAATTTAAAGTCTGAAATCCACCACACCAGAAACAAAGATACAGTGAACTCATTCTGCAAGAATCCCAGTACGCGAGGCAATTACGAAAAAAATGGCGGTAGTTTGATATAATTAATTTTTTGTATCAACTGACAGACGAATGCCACCTCAGTCTACCTGTGACCATGGACTACTTAAAGTTTTCGAAACGTCAGGTGACCAAAATGTAGTTTCGAATACCAAAATATACGCGATTAATCCGGTTAAAATAGATTCATTTAAATTGTATAAAAATCGTGAAAATCAAAGATCTTATCAGACGACGGAGTGTTTTGACACTAGGTTATCACTGACTGTCCTGCAATGCGGGATAAAGCGTGACGTAGAAAAGATCTAAAAAACATCTTCAATTGGGAAACCCAAAAACTGCAGTGTGCAAACGACCTTTAAACAATGCATGTAATGTTTGAACATGGATTTTGGTTAATCAACCGTGTTTAAACACGTAAATTAGATTAGATCTTGATTCGGCCTGCATATACTCCGTATGTCCATAGCTATACTGTATTCACTTACAGTTAAATATAGTATATATAATATGTATATATATATATATATATATATATATATATATATATATATACATATACAAAAAATGGTAGTTAGGTCGTCAAATAGGAGATCGTTCATAATAGAAAGTCCTGTATCCTATCGCTTTGGAACAGCGATAATTATAGACTCATGAGAATGATTATATTCCAGTTTTTTCATTTCACCACTCACGTAAGACCAAATGCGGCGTTAAGTTTCGCCATTCAAGACAGAGTGTATCGAGTTCGGTCTGGAAGTAGACAACGGATTGTCTTGTCACTAGGATATATCTAACTAATTTGTAAATGAAATACTTCATTCAATTATCAAAATTATTTTATATTGAATTAATTAAACTTTAGTTTTACTTATCTAAAAGTAGCAAAATAAGTTTCAAACTAACAGAATAGCAGTGTCATGTATCGTAAAGTTTGCACATAACGTTTGTCAGGCACTGCAATTAACGTATATACATTTTTTTTAGTTTCGCGGTTTTATTCGCATGGCATGGTAGGCAGAAAGTTAGGTGGTGGAACTTAACGCCGCAATTTGTCTTATCAGAGCGAGGAAGTGAAAATAATTTGAATATAGTCACTCTCCCGAGTGAGGAACGAACCTACAGCCGTGTTTACAGTCAAACACTCTCCCACTGCGCAGTGACCAGCCTCACATATACAGTTGTCTAAGTATTGTGTGTTTATAGCTTTACGATATTACTTCGCATTGCAGATTAGTCTAAGAGGATCAGGCTTAGCTGTTCGCCGCTTTTAGTTCGAATCGGAGATATTGCACGTTAAATGGCGAAACTAAACGCCGCGCTTTGTCTGATCAGAAAAATTAAAACAATTTAAGGTCCAATTTGCATTGGAGGAATTAAAATAATTTAAGTATGACTAATTCCCTAATTAGAAATCCAATTTAGCTTTTAATTTTGAACCGACAATCGTGTTTACAGACGGACGCAGTGTCTGTATCTATCTATAAGGTATATATAGATATATAGAATATTAGAATATGCCCAAATTTAGTATTACAATTGTAAGAATAAAAAAAAAGATTCGGGGCATTTCAGAAACGAAGTTCTCTACGTTTTTTCTTCAACTACTATTGCAATTCGAAATTAAATCTGTACGATGAGACTAAGTTAATTAAAGGTTATTATAAATATGTTATTATGTCCATTTTTTATTAGCGATGTTGTTTTTTTATTTAGTTATTATAAAAAAGGCCGGTCGTGGCGCAGTGACATCTGACTGTAATTGGTTGTGGATTCGATCCCCACTCGGGGGAGTGATTATATTTAAATTATTTTCATTTCTTCGCTCAGGTGAGACATAGTGTGGCGTTGAGTTCCACCACTCATCATCATGTCTTGAATTCGGTGGAAAATGAAGTACGGAGTGTTTTGACACTAGATACTGTCCGTCTACTCAGCTATGCGGGGTAAAAGCGTGAAGCAAAAAAAAAGAACGTTGCGAAAAATGCCTAAAATCAAATTATAGAACAATACATAGTAGTCGAAACATTCAAGTAAAGAGTAAATCTATGCAAATTTCTTGCTGTTGTCATGACAACAGTACACCAAACAAAGAAATACACTTAGTACATTCCTAATGAAATATTACAACCTTAGATATTTGGCATAATAGCAAATGCACGAGAATTTTTAACGGAATGGTTAGACTTGTATTACAGAAAAATATATATGTATATGTATATATGTATATGTATATGTATATATGAATATATATATACATATACAAACACCATACAAAACCTAGGCATATATATATTTTCTGTAATACAAGTCTAACGTTTATTTTCTTTATTTTACAGCTTCAATAACAATATAGTTTTTCCCCATCACATGTTGGTCAAAGCTAACCTAGTGTCAATACATTCCAATCTTCATTCTTTGCACAAATTGAGACATATGTTGCCTGACGTAACTCAACGCAGCGCTATACTCACGGGGGCTACATGAAAATAACTTTACTCTAATAAATGTATCAAAACATCTTATCCAACTCTTATCACCATCACCATCACACGCTCTATAGCCGCGGGTGGGTCTTAACCTGGCGCCGTACATGTGTCTATCCATATCTGTTTTGGAATTCCTGCCTTTAACTCCTAAGCTTGAAGACTTTCACGTCTCACTCAACGCCGTCCAACCCTTATAGCATGGTCTGTTTATTCAACTACAGTGTCTAGATTTCATTGTTAATGTCCAGTGAACTAAATAGTACTTATTAATATATTTATTGTTTTCCGTCTACGTCTGTATTAGGCGATATATAAAGAACATGGGTAACTAACACAAAAAAAACTTTATACAGAGGTATTAACAACCGCCACACAACCCTGGTCTTCCGCCCTGACATCCTAGTCTTCTGGCACGAGAAGGCGAATGCAGTTCGCTCTCGCGCGCTTCGCAGGCAGGTGAACCCACGCCTCATCTCACTGGATCACCCAATGCCGCCCTTGAATACACACTCACGAAAGGTCGAGGTTTTGGACACGCTATCTTTGAGCCACTGTGACACGATGGCCTTAACACTTGCTTACCAACTCTTGGTGCTCTAATGACGACCAGACAAAGGCATCCGATAACGCTGACCAAGCACTGTACGAACAACTATTAACACAAGAAGAAAACCAAAGCATTCGTATGAAAATCTATTTTTTTTTTATATAAAGCATTGTTAACAATGCCACTAATATGACTGAATCAATTTTTTTTTTTGAAATATATGCAATTTTCAGAACTAGAGGGTGATGTACGGAACGATCAACTTACATACATACAGTTTTGTAAACTGTAACAATCGATTAAGCTAGAGGCGAATGTTATTTGGCTAATAATATTCTATATTAAAAATCATCCACTGAAATATTTTCATTTTCAATAAGTAAAAAAATATTATTGTTTAAAATTACGAAAATTTTAACATTCCCATAGTAAGTTGTTATTAAAAATTCGTATCGTAATTTCAACAGTTTTAATAATAGTGGATTTTATAAAGAAAATAATCAAAGTAACAATAGTGAAGGGTCTTGTATGGAGTAACGATGATTACAATTTTATTACCTGACTGCCCCATAAAGGCGGCAATGTTTGTAAAAAATATATACAAAACAGCTTTATAAATCTCCAATCCTAATATCGGAGTCGCGATAAATCTTTTTAAGTGCGACTGAAATGCATGGTGTATAGTTTATATGTATATGGGTTGAGCGGCTTCACGCTTTATCCCCCATAGC
This sequence comes from Dryadula phaetusa, assembly GCA_032432895.1. NCBI lineage: Eukaryota > Metazoa > Arthropoda > Insecta > Lepidoptera > Nymphalidae > Dryadula > Dryadula phaetusa. The sequence goes on from JAOYRS010000054.1 coordinate 453,857, forward strand.
AGGGTAGTTAGAGACAACCTAGTGTCGACACAGTACTTCGACTGGTTTTCGCCTAAAATTGAGACATTGTATGCCACTCGGCGTTGAGTTCGCCACTTAGGCGAATTCAACGCCGCGGTTTATCTTACCAGAGCGAAATATGAAAATATTTTTTCAGTATCCATCTGTTTGTCATATTAAAATAATCGCTTTGTGTGAATACACAGTACATATACCAAAATAATATCAATTGGAACAGCTAGATAGCTTTTGAAGAGACTTCCCTGGTGGATGGCTGATGGTACCAAATAAGGAGAATGTTAGGCTATTTTTATTGTAGAATTCTAATATAACGATTCAAAGATGTTCAATTCTATATAGACGAAGTCACGAACCCACAACAAATTGGCTTACAGTCAAACGCTGTCCCACTGCGCCACGAAGGTGAATATTAGGGTTAAGGAAAATGTATAATCCAAAGAAATTGCTTGTTTACAGCTATAACTTAGCATAACTGGTGCGTTTTGTTTTTATTGCTATATGATGCCTATGTGATACCTTTATAAATGTAATTATATTGACCATATTAATCATGTATATTTTTATATCAAACACACTGCAAAAACAGAAAGTCTTGACACTAGTTTTCTCTGACAACCCTGCTATGCGAATTAAAGTATCATATATTATACTTTCTACAGTAGACCATGGTCCTTGTTAGACTTGGTAGTATATTGAGTCCTACTGAGTACTATCTAAGATCATAGACTTTGGAAAAGTCTTTGAAACACCAAGTTTTTAATACTTTAATATTTTCGATTTCGATTAATCCAATTAAAATATTTTTAAGTAACGTTTATGCCTCATGACGGGTTCTGAAATTTTAATTCAGCATTGAAATTCATTAAATGGTAAATGGTTATATAGATATATAAGTTTAACGCCTAGATTTAATATATAGTAGTATAAAGAACTATTGCCAGTTCAGTGGCGACCTTAATTACACTTTGTCTTATCAAAACAGTAAACTGAAAATAATTTTCAAATGTAATTTTTTCCTTGAATGGAAATTGAACTAACAAGAAATCACGTTTTAGTCAGTTGTACCACGATGGATTGAAATCCATCTACCTGTATCATATGTATAGGATATATTAAAAAAATAAGGTTTTTTTTCCTAGAACAGAAAACAATCCATTTCCTGTTAGCACAGGAAGCTTGCAACAGTAGTTCAAATGTCATAAGTTTATTTTTTTTAGCTTCACGCTTTTATCCCGGCATACCAGGGTAGACAGAAAATATCTAGTGTCAACACACTCCGCACTTCGCTTTCCACCGAATTCGAGACATTACGTGTTGAGTGGTGGAACTCAACGCCGCTCTTTGTATTTACCAGAGCTGGAAAGTGAAAATAATTTAAATATAATCACTACCCCGAGTGGGATTGAAACCCACAACCGATCGCGTTTACAGTCAGATGCTGTCACACTGCGCAACGATAAGCCTCAAAAGTTTATTTTGATATAAATAATAAATATCTCTACGCTATTACTGCACAGCCCAGCACTGGCTCTAAACAGAATTAGTTTTTGATCTGTTTCCAAGATGGAGAAATGATTATGTTATAAATGATTTTTATATTCTTCATAAATATAGTAATCTGCAATATAATATTGTAAAACCTCTTTATATTTATCTTTATTAAGATCATCCATTATTATAGACTACCGGCCTGCTCTCTTTCTCTTTTAGCATTCTCTTATACTTTTATAGGGTACACGGTCGGCATTCCAAGTCGACTATATTCTATGAATGGTGGCCAAATTCGAATCCATCGGCTCACTGAACAATCAGCCAATACATGTTAACAAAACGCAAGATCTGCGGAAAACATCGCCGCTGTTCGTGAAAGTGTGCAGCAGCTCCTGGCTCTGTTAGATTACAGAGCAATCTAACAGAGCCAGGAGCTGGAACCTAACGACTGGTGGGTTTTGGAGCAGTTGGAAGTTGATCGAAATTTAGGTCAATAACTATCTTTAGCAATGAGGCCTATTTTGGGTAGGTAATGGGCACACAACTGACCAAAATAGCTTGACTTGGGATGAGTAAGTCCAGAAGAGTTTCATGAAGTGCTAATTGTCTATGCGATAAAATCAAAGGCAAATCACTGCAGCCCTCAAACACATCATAATCTATGCTATCGGTCCAAATCAGCCTATTTAAAGCCATAGTCATACACTGGACCTTTTGAATACCCACGATCTAGCGAAAAATTAAAATAAAATAGCAATCTCTCTTGTTAAACTAAATATTTAAGTAGTAGAAATTTGTAAAAATCTCTACAGACATGCTAACGACATAAATAAGTTGTATCAAACGTATAAGAATTTCGACGCAGCTGGTAGTAGAACGCATGGCTTAGCGGTCAGAGCGCTTAGACGAAATGCCGCTGTGTTCAAATTTTTATATGTTTTTTCAAAAAAAATTTCTAATCCTAAGTGTAGAATAACACTTTAAAAGTAGTAAATATTAATATAAAATCTATTGATATCAAATATACAACTTGTTCTATTCAATTCTAAAATCGACTCGCTCTTAATGGAAAACTTTTTGCAACATATCTGCCTAAATATCAACATATAAATAAATATAATTAAAGAGTAAAAGAATCAACTTTGTATTCGAAATATATAAATAAAATTTTTATTGGGCATGTTAGTATATGCACTTAATTTTCTCACTTCATCTGCTTGCAGTTTATATAGCTATAACTGTGCCAAATTTTTTACTAATCCGCCAGCATTATTTTCGTAAAAAGTTATCCAAAGGGCTTCTCTTCATGCAATAATTTTACATAACTCTAATATTTCATCAATACATGCGTTTAATAATAAACTACTATATTATTTTGAGAGTATTCTTAAATAACATTTATAAAATCGATATTTACATTTTATACAGATTTTCAATATATTTCTTTCTTGGTAGTAAAAAGAATAATATTGAGCTTCCTCTAGCGCCTTACTGGTTCAACGCATTGAATACAATATCCACTTTCAACTTGCCTTTCAAAACGTTTAAGTGATTTATATACAAAAATAAATACAAGCCATAATCACTATGACGATAAGAAAAATGTTGCAGAAATATCCTATAGTAAAATATTAAAAAAACCATCTTCTGTTATGCGAAATATCGCATAGCAGAGTGGTCAGAGACAACCTAATGTCAAGACATTCCGCTGTCTGCTCTCTATCCGTTGCTCAATAACTAGATAGTTATTAAAAAAACACACATTTAAATATCAAAATAAGTATATTTAAAGTTATTTTTTATAACTAATTATTTCATACAAAACCCTCCACCTTCGCTAAGTAGGTTTCATTTCGCAGGTAAACAATTCTCGTTTGTTCCTTTTATGTTTGTGCCCAAACCGCCTTTGAGAGTAATTAAAATATTAACTGTTGGGGCATTCCAAATAGAAAGGTAATTTTGACTGTGGCAATTATCAAATATGTTTTGAATTAAAATATTTTGGCGACATGGCACAGTAGTCGTTATGACTTCGAGTTATATATAGTTGCGGTTTCGATTTTCGTTTAAACGTTTAAAAATAATAATATGTTGATAGCTGTAACAAACGTATACAACTATCGAAATATTATGTATTGGCCTATAGGCCATCGTGGTACAGTAGCACAGCGTCTGTAAACTCCATTGGTTGTGCGGTGTCGATTCTAATTCAAGGGTATTATTTTCATTTCTCCTCTTTCGTAATACAAAGCGGGTTTAGTTTATCACTCAAGACGCATTGTCTTGATTTTTTGTGAAAAACAGTCAATGGTATATCCAGTAAGAGTATTCAGCGTTTCGTATAAATTTGAGATATCGTGAGTTGAGTGGCGGAACTCAACGCTGCGCTGCGTAGACATAGAAACAACAACCATCCGCTTACAGTCACTCTCCAATAAAACAAATAATATTTAAAATTAAAAATATATACATAATAATTTTACACAAATTTGAAGATAAATATATAAAATGGTAGCTCTCAAAACCAATAATAACCCTAAGAATTCTAATAACCATATAGTTCGTGGTTTATGTTCAGCGAACCAAGTAACATCCGTCATCCTGACGTCCTGATAAATGGAAATTTTATCGGACAACTAAGTTTGCGGATGCGGATGTGGCGATAGGACTTGCGAAATTGAGGCTTGTCGGATAGTTCTGTAGGCGATAGCCAAATTGAACGATTCTTCTTTTGAACACATTGTTGATAGTTGCGTTGGTTTTTTTTTGGGTTATTATATATTATTATACTTTACGATTGTTCGCAGATTGTTTTAAAATTGACGGCCTTATTACATTCGTTTAGTGATTTGTTTTGGGCTTCACGCTTTTATTCCGCATAGTCAAGACACTCCATACTCTGCTTTCTGCCAAATCGATCGAATCGAAACATTGCGTGAAGTGACGAAACTTGTTTTGCCATAGTGAGGAAATATTTAAAAATCATAATCCCTCCGAGTATCAATCGAGCCCACAACCGATCGCGTTTACTGTAAGACGCTGACCCACTGCGCCACGACCGGCTTCTTTAGTGAATTATGTTTGTTTAACATTATTTAAAATGATATTTGCTGACTAAGGCTTAGTTGGTATTTGACAGTTTCAAAAAGGCGCGGTTTCTAGTTCCTTTACCTTCAATTTTCTATGAGAGACGTAAAGATGGTTCTAAAAAGGGCTGACTTTTTCAAATAGGACAAGCAAAGCAAACGATATTCCCTAGGTTATCTTGTGTATTATAAAATTATACAAACAATATTTAAACCAACAAAAATATTTCATTATAAAAAGTTATATAAAAAGAACAAAAAAAACAAGTAAATTTTAAGCTAGATTTAGTTCTAAGTGATTTAAATCGTTATAATAGTAAATCACTGTTGATTTAAATCATAACAGATCGTGATTGCACCATTAAATACAGATTTGGACATGGTATTAGTAATTCTGTGTGAATATCCAAAGTAATATTAGCATTAATCATATAAATGAAGCTATTCCCTTACAAAGTGTCACAAATTATTCCCATAGTTCAAGATGCTATCTTATGTTGAATAATTATTTCTTCTGGTGAATAAGAAAAGAATTCTTTTTAATACGAATTAGAAGCTTTGTCACTTAAATTGTAACGTATTTATTAAAAAAAATGCTATAAAAAAACACTAGAAAATCACGCTTTTATATTTGCTTGTAAGAGTCAAAAAATAAATTATGGAATGTTCAATTTGTCTCTATTTCTGGACTGGCTTTTTTTTTAGCTTCACGCTTTCATCCCGCATAGCAGGGTAGACAGAAAGTACCTAGTGTCAAGACACTCCGTACTTCACTTTTTACCGAATTCGAGACACTGCGTGTTGAGTGGAGGAACTCAAAGCCGCACTTTGCCTTTACCAGAGCGAGGAAATGAAAGTAATTTAAATATAATCACTGCCCCGAATGGAGATCGAACCCACAATCGATCGCATATACAGTCAGACTGCGCCACTGCGCAACTACCGGCCTTATTTCTGGCTGGCTTGCTGCTTTTCATTATAATATTTGATAGAAAAAATACAAGGTACTAGAGTAGGACCTTAGATTCCATTACATAGTTTCTTACATTCAAGTCGACCTAATAAAAGCATGCTAAAAAGTCCTTGTTTTCATAATATAATAATTTTAAATAAATATTGAGTAGGGGCAGAGAGAATCTAATATCAAAATACTTCATTATCCGCTATAAGCATTGGGTAGTGATTAGCGAAACTAAACAGCGTGTTTTGTCTTACTGGAGCGGGGAAATAAATATATACATCATTTTCGTAGACTTCATTTCGTATATTTATGTATTGATTATCATTGACATCAAAACAGATTATATATAATTGAATTGTCCGGAGCTAAAGGTGAATTAAAAAATTATAAAAATTAAAGCACTCAATTCCTTTTAATACTAGATTTTTACAAAATAAAATAATAATTCAAGAAATTAATTTTAACTGAATAGAAAATTTTTGAGAAGAAATCGAAGCGTTCCGAATCGATGGCAGTTTTTTATACAACTGACAGCACTGACATTTCTATGACAACTGATAATTCGTAAATGCTTATAATAGCCTTGTGCAATTAAATATTATTTTGATTTTAAATAAGTTTAACATTTATACAGTATATAAATTAAAATTAAAGATTTTGAAATAAATTTTAAATGCTTTTAGCATAAAATCGGTCCCTAAGAGGTTTACGACACAACGTTTTCAGAACAATTGAATCAATCAAAATGATTGACGTTATTGTCAGAAATAAAATGGTACCATTTTAAGTAATTCAATAATAATACTATATATATATATATATATATATATATATATATATATATATATATATATATATATAATGTAACTCGTTAAACATAATGAAAAATTACAAAACAAACAAAATTAAAAAAAAATCAGAAAAAAAATACAGTTCTTCATTTCTGTTGTGAAAACGCACATAAAAATTAAGTTATTTTACAATATAAGATACAAATTATTGCTTGTTGAGTGGTGGAACTCAACGCCGCACTTTGGCTTACCAGAGCGAGGAAGTAAATAGATATTTTTTAAATATAATCATCACTCGAATGAATATTCGAGTGGGGATCAAACCCACAACCGGTCGCGTTAACAGTCAGATGCTGCCTCACTTCGCCTAGACTGGCCTATTATCATAAATTGTCAAAGACACGCATTGTCTCGGATTCGATGGAAAGTGAAGTACGGAGTGTCTTAACACTAACTACTTTCTGTCTACCCTGCTATGCGGGATAAAAAGCGTGAAGCTAAAAAAAAGATATAAATTATACATAAAAACATTAGAACACAAAGAATCTGAAATAGAAAATAAAAACAAGAAATAAACTATGAAATATATTAATATAAAACTATAAAATATATACTTTTTTTTATTTCACGTTTAAAAGATATATACTTGACTAAAACTTAATACGTGAGGGAATTATTTGACCCCTTTTTAGAATAAGTAGACGGACGATGAAGTACGATATTTGGCACAAATACAAAATTATATAAAAATGAAATGCAGAAACTCAATATTTTTTTATTACAACGAATTAGCTTTACATTTTATCCCGCATATGAGGGTAGACGGGAAGTACCTAGTGATAAGACACTATTTACTACGCTTTCAGTTTAATTCGAGTAATTGTGTTTTGAGTATAATTCGTATTCGTATGCAACGTTTGGTCTTACCAGAGCGAGGAAATGAATATAATTAAAACATAATCATTCCCCATAGTGGGTATTGAACCCACAACCGATCGCGTCCACAGTCAGACGCTGTCCCACTGCGCCACGGCCAGCATCTATCATAATAAATATATTAAATTAATAAAATTATTGCATACACGTACTAATTAGTCTAGGACAAGTATAGTCAAACCAAAATTATCACCGCTAGTAACATTATCAGAAATAAATTAAAAGTATTATATTCCATTTCACCATTATATCCTAAAAAATTGACACCATCATTGCACAGTGGAACAGCCTCTCACTGTAAACTCGATTGGTTCGATCTCTATTCGAGGGAATAATTATATCTATATATTAATAAGTGAAGCAAAATCTTTGTGTCCATTTTTAAGAAAATAACACAAACAGTGATATTTCTTATGTTTAGTTATAGTTTATATAAAGTTTTAAAAATAATGCATAAAAGTATATTGAATTGATAAAACAAATGTAACACACATGTTGGCACACATCTTATACAAAGTGATATTTCAGTTTTCCCTATTCCATCCCTCCTTTCCCTCGTCTCCTTTCACTTCCATCCAAGGCCGGCGACGCATCTGCTACTCTAATGTCGTAGATGTCCATGAGCGAAGGTGACGATTATTTCTTAATGATCTTTAAGTAGTAGAAATTTGTAAAAATCTCTCTACAGAGATGCTAAACAACATAAATGAGTTGTAACAAAAAACGTATAAGAATTTCGATGCAGCTGGTAGTAGAACGCATGGCTTAGCGGTCAGAGCGCTTGGACGGTATCCAAGAGGCGCGGGTTCGAATCCCGCCGCGTTCAAATTTTTATACGTTTTTTCTAAAATGTTTTCTAATCCTAAGTGTGGAATAACACTTTAAAAATAGTAACTATTGAAATAAAATAGCAATCTCTCTTGTTAAACGATTATTTCTTAATAATCTTTAAGTAGTAGAAATTTGTAAAATTCTCTACTAAACAAAACGTATAAGAATTTCGACGCAGCTGGTAGTAGAACGCATGACTTAGCGGTCAGAGCGCTTGGACGGTATCCAAGAGGCGTGGGTTTGAATCCCGCTGCGTTCAAATTTTTATACGTTTTTTCTAAAATGTACTCTAGATACAATAATAATATCAAACAACTTATATAAATAAATTATTACCTAAATATATTGTTAAAAGCACTATAAATTCCTATTTATAGCCATAATATTGTACACATTTGCTCTCCGACAGATCAATCGAGCGATCACGCCTACAATTTCCAGCCAACCTTCCATTCTATAGCTCATTTCCTTCAAACGTCCGTTATAGTGAAGAGGACTTTGATATTCTTTCTTACAATGTATCTATACAAATATGAATATTTACTGAACGTGTTGTGTGCGATTTTGTCGGTAATTGGCTTGGGACGGCTCGGAATAAGTCAATATGATATGTTCGTATCGTATGAGATATTCGTATAATATCATTAAAATTTTTGAATACATCGATAACTTTATTTCAATTTTTCTTATTTAGGCTTACAAAAGTTGTAAAGAAATAGGTTTAAATAAACAAATTTGGTTTAAATATTAAATATATAAAGTGACTCTAAATAAATAAATTTAGATGTTTTTTTAGATTCACGCTTTCATACGAATTCGAAACATTCCGTATTGAGTGGTGGAACTCAACGCCGCACTTTATCTTAACAGGGCAAGGAAGTGGAAATAATTTTACATATAATAACTCCACCGAGTGGGGATCGAACCCAAATCCAGTCGTGATTACAGTCAGACACTGTCCCACTGTGCCACGAACGGCGCCAATTTAGATTCAAATATATCAATTACATTAAACAGGTAAATCTAGATCATATAAGTTAACAAATTTAGATAAGAAAAATAATGGGAAACTAATTATTAGAAAATAAAAAGGCTTTTTATTTATTTATTTATTTATTATTTATACTAACATATTTTCACTAACAGAAACCTTTTTATTTTAGGTATCATATTTTTTATATTTATTTACATTTTACAAATGTATATATTAATCGACGTTCATTCCGTTGTACTCTTTTCGTTAATTTCGTGATGTGTGTTAAGTTTGAGTTGCGGAGTTGAACGCCGTGCTTATCAGAACGTGCAAATATATATATAAATAAATTATCTCTAAATAATTCTCCAAATTGATCGGACTCACATCCATCACTTTTACAGTCAGATGGCTTCACACGGCGCCACGATATTTATTACATTTTATTAGTTCTTTTTTTATCATCGTGCTTTTATACCGCATTGCAGGATAGACAAGAAGTATCTAGTGTCCAAGACACTCCGTATTAAACTTACCGCTGAATTCGAGGCATTGCCTGTTAAGTAGCAGAACTCAACGCCGCACCCTGTCTTACAAGAGAAAGCAAATAAACCCACACACCCATTTACAATCAGACACTGTAGGAAGCCAGGACCTCAATACTATTTAAAAATATTATATTAAAGTATTTTCACTAATATTTAAAAGTTAAACTACACATTTAATATTTTCATTTTAAATAATTACAGTATCACATCCACGATACGGCATCATGATGTATGGCGGCCAATCACCTGAAAGCCGATCTACAGCCGCCCTACGTGCACTGATAGGAGCGGAATATTCATCCTTATTCTATATTAAAAACTTTTTAAAAAAACAGCTTTTATGCCTTATATGGTTTAAGTTTCTTATCTCCTATTATAGTAGAAAAAAATTATATAAAAATAAACTACAATAACATACGAAAAATAAAATAACATACAAATCTTAAATGAAACTATTTTTAAAGGATTAATCGCGTATATATGGGTATCTTCGAAATACATTTAACGTATCAAGCACTTTACAGTTAAGTGTGGTGGTATTTGTCTATAAGTTGATACAAAACTTAATAATATCAATCTACCGCTATTTATTACTTAATTAGTAATCCGCCATTTTGTTGCGGCGGCCATTTTGAAGTACCATCGGACACCAGTATGTGAGTCAAATTTAAAGCAAAGGTAAGTCTAATAAAAGAATTGAATTCGAATATTTACCGTACGCCATAAATAAAACACTGTATCCACGTCTCATAATTAAAATATATTACTCAAAACGCAAGACAAGCGTGGCGTTGAGTTCCGCCAAGCGGGTACGGAATGTCTTGACACTAGGTGCTTGTTGTCTACCCTGATATGCGAGATGAAAACGTGAAGCCTTAAAAAGAGAAAAACACTCCTTTACAAGAAACTTCCATTCAGTTATTGACAGTCCCTTTTCGACCTATCTCTCTTTGTTGATCAAAATCTATATTACACTCATTTTTTTCTTACAATGCTGCCAAGCTTTATTAATATTAAAATTATAAAATTAATCAATATGTTCTAACTCAATACTAACAACTTCTTTAAAATAATTATGAAAAATTGTCAAAGCCAAAAATTAACAATTAAATTATGGGACCTATATATATGCATATATTGCGTATAGAGTATTATTATTGAATTACTTAAAATGGTACCATTTTATTTCTGACAATAACGTTGAAAACGTTGTGTCGTAAATCTCTTTAATAAAAACCTCTTAGGGACCGATTTTATGCTAAAAGCATTTAAAATTTATTTAAAAATTAACTGTTAAATTTTCATTTTATATACTGTATAAAAATAAACTTATTTAAAATCAAAGTATTAATTAATTCCACAAAACTATATATATATATATATATATATTTACGAATTGTCAGCGAGGAAATGAAAATAATTTAAATATAATCACTCCCCCGAGTGAGGATCGAGCCTACAACCGAAAAAAATTGCCCAATTAAAAGATATATATTTCTTACTAAACCGTATTTGACATATACAATAATAATATTCTTAAATTATATATAATATAAAAAAAAAACCTTAAAGCGACCTTATCGCTGAAGCAGCAACCTCTTCCAGACATCCTTAAGACATTGTAAGTAAAAGGAAAGAAGGAAATAGATTGGGGATGAACAATATATATAGAAATATATATAAAATTAGAGTGTCTGTTTGTAATATTAAAATGACTACTTTTTACTAAATGCATACACGGTACATATACCAAAATATGATTTTTTACAATTTTTGTCTGTTTGTCTGTCCATTCCAGTTAATCTCTAGAATGGCTAAACCGATTATAATTTTGACTTCGACTTGCAAGTAGCTGATGCAATGAAAAGTTACTTAGGCTACTTTTATTTTACAATTATAAAATAAATATCTAGAGAAGTTAAACTCAACGCGGACAAAGTCACGGGCACAGCTCGTATATAATATATATACACAGTTTTAACTATATCAATATGACAGCAAAGATATTTCAATCTAAAACAACACAGCGAATGTTTCACATTTATACGCTTGTATTTTAATTACGTATGATATTCACATGTGGGGTAGAACGGTAGAATTATTATGGATAATCCGACGATATGAACTGGTGTTACGTAGCGGCTTAAATACCAGCGTAGGGTATTTAGACAAAAAAAAGATAAAGGTTAGCATTTAATTGACAATATTAGTAGATAGTATTTATGGTAGATTCTTTAGAACCCATCGCGGTGGCTTGGGACAGCGTATTGTATAAGTGACTGCGGGTTCGATTCCCACGCATGGGTCTTGTATGTAAAATTTATTTACATTTTCCTGCTTTTGATAGGACGTGCGGCGTTGTGCTCGCCACTCAATACTCAATGTCTCGAATTATGTGGAAAACGGAGTACAGAGTATCTAGACATTAGGTATTTCCTATCTACCCTGCTTTGTGGAATAAAAGCGTGAAGAGACCACCATGGTATTGTGCAACAGCGTATTGTATAAATGACTGCGAGTTCGATTCCCACGCATGGATCTGATTGTATGTAAAATTTATTTACATTTTCCTGCTTTGGTAAGACAAAGTGAGGCGTTGTGTTCACCACTTAACATGTAATGTATGGATTTTGAGCGGAAATCAATCACTGGAGTGTCTTAACCCAAAGTGGTGTCTCGTGGTAGTGGCACTGCCGTAATAAAGCGTGAATCTGTATAATATAAGACATAGTACGGCGGTTAGTTCTGTTAAGCGAATCATAATGTTTCAATTTCTTCGCTGTCTCTGTCACTGGGTGCTTTTGCATATGATATGGATATCTAATTGTGCTCTTTTGTAAAAATAAACTACATTCTTGATTTCCCCTGTGGTATTGTGTGGGTGGATATACACATGTCACTATATGTATTGTATTCATGTGTTTTTATACATGTGTGTATACATGGTTTTATATCCACAGCGTGTGTGCACGTGATTATTGTGCGTGTGTGAATTTTCATATAAAATTGCTAGAGCCCGCAAACATCTTTGATGCAAGTTTTTCCCATTTTTTTTCTAACTTAACGCTTTTATCCCGCATAGAAGGGTAAACAGAGTGAACTAGTGTCAAGACACTCCATACTCTGTTTTCCACCTAATTCAAGACATTCCGTATTCAGTAGCGCAACTCAACGTCACGCTTTGTTTTCTTGAGCGAGTACATGAAAATAATTAAAATATATTAATTCCCCTGAATGAGTCTCGAACCCACAACCGATCGCGTTTACAATCAGACGCTGTCCCACTGCGACTCTTCCACTAATTATAATCTGTCAAATTGTCAATCACTTTAAGCGATTCCATCTTTCATGATAATTTACAATGAATGAGTAGGATAGAGTCTCGGAGAGAATCAAGTGAATCAGTTTTTCGCCCTACTTTCAGATATTGCGTGTAAATTTGCGTAACCTAGCCCCACACTGGTTTTACAGAACAGAGGAATGAAAATAATTCAAATATTATTGAACCCGGGGGACGGTCGTGACGCAGTGGGACAGCGTCTGACTGTAAATGCGATCGATTGTGGCTTCGATCCCGACTCGAGGAAGTGATTATATTTAAATTATATATATATCGGATTCCTCACTCTGGTAAGACAAAGTGCGGTATCGAGTTCCACCACTCAACACACAATGTCTCGAATTCAGAGGAGAGCGGAGTACGGAGTATCTTGACACTAGGTACTTTCTGTCTACTCTACTAAGCGGGATAAAGGCGTCAAGCTAAAAAAAATGTATTGAACCCATAACCAAAAGCGATTATAGTCAGACTTTGTTCCACTGCGCCACGATAGTCTCAAAGTACGTCGTAAGCAATAAGCGGAATTCTTGAAATCCAATCTTCATATAATGATATACTTGAGAAAGACTAAGACTGAGAACTGCCTGGACTTGGAACTCGGAGCGGGGATTTGCATGTCTAACTAATTCATAGCTTTATTCTATTACGTTGAATACCTACTAGTTGGCATTTAGTTCTGAAGTGTTTCAATCTAAATTAGTATTCGCGTTAGCGCGTAAAGAACGCGTTGCCTTGGCAACGTTTATCGCACTTTATTTAAAAGTTTATATAAAACACATGGTGGTGTGTGTGTTATATTTTTTTTTATTAATTTAATATATTTTTAATTTTTCATATATCTCTTTTATTTATACTTTATTATGTAATTTAATTTTTTTTTTACTTTTGCCACTTTTCTTATTATAATGTGGATTCGAATCGGCGCGTCTTGAAAACCGTCCAAGCACACTGATCACTATGCCATGCGTTCTACTATCAGCCGCGTCGAAATTCTTATACGTTTTGTTACAACTTATTTACGTTGTTAGCATCTCTATACAGAGATTTTTACAAATTTCTGCTGCTCAAAGATAAGAAATAATCACTTGACAACAGAGAATGCCTATTTATTTTAATATCTTACTACTTTGAAAGTGTAATTCCACACTTAAGTTAATTCCGGCGAGTCGTGGCCCCAGTGAGAAAGCGTATGAACGCGATCGGTTTACATTGATTCGATTCCCACTCGGGGAATGAATATATTTAAATTATTTCTATTTCCCTGCTCTGGTAAGAAACAACGCGGCGTTGAGTTCCGCCACTCAACACGCAATGTCTCGAGTTCGGCGGAAAACAAAGTACGGAGTGTCTTGACACTAGGTAAATATCTATCTATCTATGTACTAAATATCTTATAGAAAATATTTAAAAACATACATTCAAAACAAAAAAAATATATTCATAGTACATGTTGGACACGGTGAACAAAATATTATTTCCGCTCCCCATTCGTCTCATCGCATATGCGTTTTGTTGTGAAGTGTCGAAAAATTCACATAGCGTGATGAAGTCGTCATTTGAAATGTTTCATGAAAAAATTTCTAGTACATTCTGTGAGTGTTGATTGACATTCTGTAACTAGTTAGGAATGTGCATTGTGTTGGCGGTAGCGTAAGCGGACGCGATTTTATTGTTTTTTTTTTATTTTATTTATATCAATGGTAAAGTAGCTAGGGTATTTAGGTATTATGCTATTAACTTAACCGAAATAATTCTTCCATAAAATTCCATAAAATTTGTATACCTTTTTTATAAAATAATTTCTTCTAAGCACTGTTCACAGCTGACATGGCAATATTTTTTATATGTATCTTATGTGAAGTATGATTTTAAAATTGGTGTTGCTATATTCAACTTTCATTTACACTTACACTTTAAATATACACTTTGGATTGACTACTTTGTATAGTAAGTTTGTAATGTTTCTTTAATGGCAAATTTAAAACATATTAACGTTCAAATTTTAACAATAAGTCATTTCAGTCAGGCAATTCATGCTTTAATATGTATAACATGGTGGTCAGAAACACATCAAGACACTTCGTTAATGTTTGCGGCCCGAATTTAAAATATTACGCTGAGTTGAGTGCTGAACTCAACGCTACGCTATGTTTAACCACAATTATTAATTGTTCCTACCAGAAATCGAACCCACAACCTCGTTCACAATCATAACGTTTTCCACTACGTCAGGTATTTTTTGGGTTTCATTTATACAACAAAAACAATAAACTGAACCTTCTAACTTATAAACTAACGGAATTTTTAAAATAATATCACCGGTACAACATGACCCATGCCTTATTCGTTAGGTAAGCATGATATCCGGTACAAAGCGTCGCGCACATGACAGCCGTAGCACGCTCTATCCGATACTCGCACAGCCATTCGCTAAACCTTTATTAGTTTCGTTTATGAAATTCTAAACTTCCTGAATGAAAAAACTGAAGGTACTTGTTATACTGAAGGTTATGACTGCATTTAAATGATTTCCTATTTTATTAAGACAAAATGCAGCGTTTAATTACGTTGCTCCTGTTTTTCTATAACGCTACGTTTGCGTGTTAGATGATGACACTCAATGACTTTAAGTTAATTTACTGCGTCGACCTCTACGCTTAGTCCACTAAAATAAATAATTAGTCTACGTAACATAAAATAACCTACCATGGCAAATTCTTACCCAAAAAGATCTATTTTAAATCGTCTACCCTCAAAATCTGTGCTTACGTAATAATCATCCATTCAATAAACAAATTTTTAACATACTTGCTATACTAATTATAAAAAAATTGCATAATTTTTTTATAATCTTTCGCCTGATTGGGAACTTGGAACAGGTTATGTGGGACTCCGGAACTCCAAACCTTACAGTGTTCCTCCTGGACTGCCAATAGACGGAATGTAAAAACCCCTGCTTAGTTACCTAATAGTTGATAACGCTTATCATCTCATTAACATCATTTACTCACTCAAGCGCTCAGATCGATGATGAAATTAATCGAATATAAATTGGAATAAGCGCATACAAGTGGTGGCTCACAAAGATATGCATTCAATGGCTCCCATTTGGTATTTATTCGTTATAAAATAATTAAGTTTTGGTCATATTAATTCTACGCGTAATTAAAGCGTCAACTCAACGAAATCACTTACGGTTGGTGGAAATTATTTGTGAGGTCGGTCGTGGTGCAGTGTGACAACGTCTGACTGTAAAAGATCGGTTGTGGATTCGATTTCGCTCTGGTAAGACAAAGTGTGGCGTTCAGTTCCGCCACTCAACTCACAAAAGATATTTTCTCAAATTCGGCGAAAAGCGAAGTACGAAGTATGTCAATAAATAGATACTTAGCGTCTACCGCTGTGCAAACTAAAGCGTAGAGCTAAAAAAAAGAAAAAATAAATAATTATTATGAATTTATTTTCAATTTCAAAGGATAAATATAACATGTTCGAAGGATAAATATAACCACGTTCATACTATCATTGGTACAAACAGAAAACTCAGAGCTCAAAAGTCACCTTGCTATCTCCATACACCATGGTGCGGAGGGGACAACGTCTGACTGCAAACATAATCAGTAACGGGTTCAATCCTCTGGTAAGACAAAGCGCGGTGTTGTAAAAGAGATTCTTAATATAAATATCTTTGACTTTACATTCTCTACCTACCCTTCCTACCTATATATACCTACATATATGAGAAAAGGCTGTGAAAAGCTGTCTATTGAAAGATACTAATATAAACTAACAATTCCAAAGCACAAACAGAACTGGAGTCGTTTTCAGAACATGCCTTCAGCTGAAAACGGCAGCTAAAACCGCTATTAGTACATAAATCCTCGTCACTGGCCACCAAGCTAAGCTGAGGGTCAAACAAAAACATGAAAACTGTCTACAACAGCAACTTCCAAATCCTAAATGTTTTGTTTCTCTTCCACTCAGCAAGTTTAACAAAATTTCGGATTTGCCTCCACTTGTGGTACGAGCCTCTGTAAATAAACTGCGATCGCGATACATATGGAGATATAAAAGTGCTTAAAACTTATATTATGGTTTGGAGTATTATTTTGTGTTCTTAATAAATCGATCTAGGCTGGTCGTGGCACAGTGGGACAGCGTATGACTGTAAACGCGATCGATTGTTGGTTCGATTTCCGCTCGAGGGAGTGATTATATTCACGATTATATTTGCTCTGGTAAGACAAAGTGCGGCGATGGGTTCCGACACTCACTGACCGACGCGGTGTCTTGAATTCGACGAAAAGCGAAGTATGGAGTATCTTGACACTAGGAACTTTCTGTCGATCCTGCTATACGGGACGTAAGCATGAACAGACGTTTACAGTTTTTCGCCTGAAATCGAGACATTGCATGCTGAGTATTGAGCTCAACGCCGTGTTTTGTGAACTAAAGCTGAGAAATTAATATAAATTTAAAATATAATTATTTTCCTGAGATATAACCAGATATTAGCATAAAATTTTGTATGTACATACTTAATATTATTATAGAGCAAGGTTAGTATAAATTTTGCTGGTTCACTATTTATCTAGAGCTAATGTTTATCCATTTAGACCTTTATAATATCTGTTAGTACAACACCTGAAAACTAACGACTAACTAATACGATTTAGACCAGATCCCTAAAACTAAATTATTGTTCTAATTACTAGTTATTAATTTGTATTTTTTGGCATTTTTAAAAAAATAGAGGAAATTCCAATTGAATTTGTTGCACCGGTTCTGAGGCATCTGACGTAAATGGCTTGACGTTTACAAAATGAAGCAAGTAATTTCTTACTTTGAATAAAATGCTTGCCACCTTCCTGGAATACATATGTCCATCATACTTCAGGTCATCCTGCATTTTACCAACGCTTGGTCGGTATTCTAGAAATAAAAAATAGAAAGAATTGGTCGACATACACGTTTATTGAGTTGAATTTGATATTCACTTATAGGAACGATTATATAAATTGTTTCCAGTTTACAGCTCTGATAAGACAAAGCGCAGCGTTATGTACCGCTATTTTACACTGAACGGAGTGTCTGGACACTAAGTTTTTCTGTCGGACCATGATACGGTGAAAACAATGAAGATAAAAAAGGTATATTTAAGCATTATACATATAAATTAGTCCATCTCTAATAATATTATTTTAAGACTGGGTGTGTAATAACAATAAAAGTTTGAACGAGCTCTCAACACGCGCTAAGGGCTGTTATTGTGTCATGAATTTTAACGATATCCGTGATTTAGGCGTTATGCTTTGTTTTTACCGTTTACACTTTAATCATTTTAACGGAATGTACGTACTGGGTTTTATTATAATGTGGAACGATTTTTCATTGGTTAAACATTTATATAATAAAAAATTCGGTTTTATATTAATTTTATTGTTCCCGTCTTGTGACCAAAGAAAGACAAAGCGACGGGAAAAAGCGTAAAAATGTTTTTTTTTTATAAAAAAATATCCAAGCCCAAGACTATGCAAGCATGTATAATATAATATATGTATGTATAAGGTAATATAAGCAAACGATTCAGTAATAAATGTAGTAACAACGTAACGGTCCATTAAATTGACCAATTCTCAACCAGAAACTAGCGAGGCATTCAAATTAGCCGTACTAACCATCCTAACAGTATATTGCATTTTGCATAGATCGTTTACTGACCTTTGTTGAAACACAAAAAATATAGTTTTTAATATGTTTCAAAGTGTTAATACTACGTTCGCGTTCCGCCCGTATTCAGACTTTATTTGCATACCCTAATTTATCAGACAAAAATATGAACATAGTGTGAAGGGTGGCCTTATTGGTAAGTAACCAGCCTGTAATAGTAACGTTGGCTGAGAAATGAATCTGCTATTATCGAGGTAACAAACAGGATCATTAATATCTGGGACCTACATGATAAACAAATCAAATTTATTCTTAAATCCTGAGTCGAAAGTACCGTGCAAGTTTACTTGTAATCATATCTTAATTTATTTATATTCCGTTTTAGACGGATAAGAACGTATAGCTTCATTGGCTAGCACTTAGACGGTTTCCAGAAGGTGCTGGTTCGAATACTGCTCCGTCCAAATTTTTATACGTTTCTAAATGTTATATTTGTTTAATAAATGCCTTTTCCGTAAAAAATGTGATACTACGGCAAATGTGTATTTAGTCTGTAGCATTACAGACCAGCTTACCACTGTTTTCCACACAGCTGGGTAGGCAAACAAACCCATAGGTAAGTTTACATCACTCCGAAATTGAACAAGTTGATCAAATTAAAAAATATCAAAATTAGTACATTTTAATTAAGATTAAAAGTACAATTACAATTGTAAATATCTTATGTCCTCGCTCTGGTAACACGAAAAACGACGTTAAGTTACGCAACTCAACAAGTAATATCTCGAATTAGAACACAAAGTAAAGAACTGTATAAGAACGACCCTACTATTCGAAAAAACTTGGAAAAAAAGAATTAAAATAAATTATCGATGATTCTGGAGGAAGGTCAGGTAAAAAGCTCGAAGAGCAAAGAGGATCGAAGAGCATGTACGAAGAGGTGAATGACTGAAGTCGAGGAGATAGAGGTAAGCAGAGACATCTCTCTGACTATCCCGTTAAGGGCAAAGCGTGAAGCTAAAAAATAAATAAATAAAGTAAATTAGTAATATTTTACCTGTCACTTCACGTAAACTGTCACGTAAGTGTCACTTAGACTCCAGTCGGAAGCCCGATCGTCAGCGATTGAAGCGTTGATTGGAGCGTGACAACTTTTTATGTATTTATTTCCCGATTTCCCAGAACACCAGCAATTCTCCCAAACGCGACGCGCCGGATACACGCCTTTTACCTTTTCTTTAAACATGTCGACTGTGAAATTTGTTCATTATTTTGATTACCGTTGTATCTTTGTTTTTATATAAATTTAGTTCATAAGTATTAACTTACCATCACGTGACCCGCACTCTCGTTTACCTTGCCTGTCCTATAAAAAAAAGTAACATTATGTGTTGAGCGGCGGAATTCAACGCCGCAATCTGTCTTACCACGGCCTATATATAAAATAGTTAAAATTTAATTATTCTTTGAACTAGGAATCCTCAAGCAACTGCGTTTAAAGTCATATTCTGCGCCGTGATGACTTTTTAAAAACAATTCATTAGGAACGGATTAATTTAAAATAAATAGTATTACACACATACTATCATGTCTTTGAAATCCACTTTTGCATAAAGTGAGATACGTTGCTAAGACAACTCGTATTTCACCTTATAAGGATACACTTATGAGGCCGGTCGTGGCGTAGTATGACAACATTTGAGCGGGGGAGTGATTATATTTAAATTATTTTCTACTCCTCGCTCTGGTAACACAAAGCGCGGCGTTGAGTTCCGCCACTCAACATTGTCTCAAATTCAGTGGAAAGTGAAGTACGGAGCACTACCTAATTTCTGTCTACCCTGCTATGCAAGATAAAAGCGTGAGGCAAAAAAAAAATAAAAAAAATATATACCTGTTAAGGATAATGCAACTCGACAACACTAATGGCGATTATACCTCAAAGGTAACTTGTGAAAAATAAATAAACCCTTTGTTCTTTCTATCGTGAATTTTTCTTTGAATTTCAAAAATAAACAATGCACGACCATGTTTTACAGTTTCTTAAACATTTTCACGAGTAAATATAATTTTATAGCAGACCTTCTGAATTTATGGGGTATTGTTGACATGTATATTATGAAAGTGATACATAAAACTAGAAGAGTTACATTATACTTGGGTTTAAAGCTCCACGCCAAATAACAAGTCACTTTAAACTCCGGTATCAAGATAGTTAGCTATGTATTCTGCAAAACTCTGCGGCGGAGCTCAACGCTGCGTTGTGTCTTCTCTAGACCATAAAAGAAAATAATTGAATCATAATCATTCCTCAGTGAGTTCATCCAACATCAAGATTATATACTCAAAAAAAAACAGAATATTTAACTCTGCAACACTGAACTCCCAACCGACAATCATCGTATCTATAGGCAGAGGTTCTCCCAAAGCCTTTATTGTTACATTTTACTACGCTTTTATGAGTCTATCAATTAATATTAGAAAATCTTACCATTCTTTTTTATTATTATAGGGACAACTCCCTCGTGGCCCATTACCAACAAAATGTACAGATTTGCTAAAATCCTGCACTGGGTGTTCAATATATTCACTGTTCAAGAGACACAGAGATAGAGACATAGAGATGGAGAGATCCCACCATCTCGCTTATAAAGAGAAAAAAATATATAACCACGACCATACTGACCACCAAGTTTATTCCGCTTCTTGTCACTGGTGTATAAAAAATTTGCATTTATCCGAAAGAAGATTGATCCTATACCTGTAGTGTTTATAGTCAAACGTTATAGCACTGTACAACGAGAATCTTTAAGTAACATTTGAAATATATAAATTAACTTATATTAGAAGCCAGTCGTGGCGCTGTGGGATGGCGTCTGAATATAACGCGATCGGTTAGGGATTCGATTCCCACTCGAGGAAATGAGTACATAGTGTCTAAGCACTAGGTACTTCCTGTCTACCCTGTTATGCTGCATACTTCCATTAAACATTAAAAAAATGAGGCCGGTCGTAACGAAGTGAGACAGAGTCTGACTGTAAACACGATCGGTTGTGGGTTCAACCCTCTCGGGGGAGTAATTATGTTTAAAAATATTTTTTTTAGTTTCTCGCTGTCGTAAGACAAAGTGCGGCGTTGAGTTTCACCATTTAACACGCAATGTCTCGAATTCCGTGGAAAGCGAAATACGGTGTGTGTTGACACTAGATACTTTCTGTCTACCCTGCTATGCTGGATAAAAGCGTGAAGCTAAAAAAACATTAAGTTTCTATTATTTTTCTTATATTTTATTAAATGTTAATAAATAATCTCACTTAATACTTCCATAGTCTTTATATTCAAGTAAACAAAGTTGGTACAGCGTATAAATAGCATTTGTATGACGCTAACGACCCATTGCCGCTACGCCCAACAGATTTGTCTCGCAAGGTGTTGCTGCAACTTTAACTATGCTATTATTTAATATCAAACAAACAAACAGCTGAAAACTTATTATTTTTAAAATATTATTCTACACTTAAGATTTAAAAATATTAAAAAAAACCTATAAATATTTGAACGCAGCGGGGTAAGAAACCACGCCGCGTCTTCTACATCCGGCTGCGTCGAAATTCTTATGCTAAAAATATAATATTTTTTTACATTTACTATCTTCGATCTGACTGTAAGCACGGTGGTTGTGTGTTCGAACCTCACTCGGGGTGAGCGTTGTGTATTTAAATAAACTATAATATTTATAATCATTGCCCCGAGTATATAAAAGTTTTTTTTTATTTTAAGTGACTTATCATTGGCTGTATATAGTTTTAATATTATTTTTAATATATTTGTGAACAAAAAAAAATATATTTCTGTATGAACTTTCATTTTTTTATATATTCCTTAAAAAAATGTCCAATTAGCTGATAGTTTAATATTAACTATTTTTAAAGTGTTATTCCACACTTAGGATTAGAAAACATTTTTGAAAAAACGTATAAAAATTTGAACGCAGCGGGATTCGAACCTGCGCCTCTTGGATACCGTCCAAGCGCTCTGACCGCTAAGCCATGCGTTCTACTACCAGCTGCGTCGAAATTCTTATACGTTTTTGTTACAACTTATTTATGTTGTTAGCATCTCTGTAGAGAGATTTTTACAAATTTCTACTACTTAAAGATTATTAAGAAATAATCGTTTAACAAGAGAGATTGCTATTTTATTTTAATATTAACTATTTTTAAAGTGTTATTCCACACTTAGGATTAGAAAACATTTTTGAAAAAACGTATAAAAATTTGAACGCAGCGGGATTCGAACCTGCGCCTCTTGGATACCGTCCAAGCGCTCTGACCGCTAAGCCATGCGTTCTACTACCAGCTGCGTCGAAATTCTTATACGTTTTTGTTACAACTTATTTATGTTGTTAGCATCTCTGTAGAGAGATTTTTACAAATTTCTACTACTTAAAGATTATTAAGAAATAATCGTTTAACAAGAGAGATTGCTATTTTATTTTAATATTAACTATTTTTAAAGTGTTATTCCACACTTAGGATTAGAAAACATTTTTGAAAAAACGTATAAAAATTTTTTGAACGCAGCGGGATTCGAACCTGCGCCTCTTGGATACCGTCCAAGCGCTCTGACCGCTAAGCCATGCGTTCTACTACCAGCTGCGTCGAAATTCTTATACGTTTTTGTTACAACTTATTTATGTTGTTAGCATCTCTGTAGAGAGATTTTTACAAATTTCTACTACTTAAAGATTATTAAGAAATAATCGTTTAACAAGAGAGATTGCTATTTTATTTTAATATTAACTATTTTTAAAGTGTTATTCCACACTTAGGATTAGAAAACATTTTTGAAAAAACGTATAAAAATTTGAACGCAGCGGGATTCGAACCTGCGCCTCTTGGATACCGTCCAAGCGCTCTGACCGCTAAGCCATGCGTTCTACTACCAGCTGCGTCGAAATTCTTATACGTTTTTGTTACAACTTATTTATGTTGTTAGCATCTCTGTAGAGAGATTTTTACAAATTTCTACTACTTAAAGATTATTAAGAAATAATCGTTTAACAAGAGAGATTGCTATTTTATTTTAATATTAACTATTTTTAAAGTGTTATTCCACACTTAGGATTAGAAAACATTTTTGAAAAAACGTATAAAAATTGGACGGTATCCAAGAGGCGCAGGTTCGAATCCCGCTGCGTTCAAATTTTTATACGTTTTTTCAAAAATGTTTTCTAATCCTAAGTGTGGAATAACACTTTAAAAATAGTTAATATTAAAATAAAATAGCAATCTCTCTTGTTAAACGATTATTTCTTAATAATCTTTAAGTAGTAGAAATTTGTAAAAATCTCTCTACAGAGATGCTAACAACATAAATAAGTTGTAACAAAAACGTATAAGAATTTCGACGCAGCTGGTAGTAGAACGCATGGCTTAGCGGTCAGAGCGCTTGGACGGTATCCAAGAGGCGCAGGTTCGAATCCCGCTGCGTTCAAATTTTTATACGTTTTTTCAAAAATGTTTTCTAATCCTAAGTGTGGAATAACACTTTAAAAATAGTTAATATTAAAATAAAATAGCAATCTCTCTTGTTAAACGATTATTTCTTAATAATCTTTAAGTAGTAGAAATTTGTAAAAATCTCTCTACAGAGATGCTAACAACATAAATAAGTTGTAACAAAAACGTATAAGAATTTCGACGCAGCTGGTAGTAGAACGCATGGCTTAGCGGTCAGAGCGCTTGGACGGTATCCAAGAGGCGCAGGTTCGAATCCCGCTGCGTTCAAATTTTTATACGTTTTTTCAAAAATGTTTTCTAATCCTAAGTGTGGAATAACACTTTAAAAATAGTTAATATTAAAATAAAATAGCAATCTCTCTTGTTAAACGATTATTTCTTAATAATCTTTAAGTAGTAGAAATTTGTAAAAATCTCTCTACAGAGATGCTAACAACATAAATAAGTTGTAACAAAAACGTATAAGAATTTCGACGCAGCTGGTAGTAGAACGCATGGCTTAGCGGTCAGAGCGCTTGGACGGTATCCAAGAGGCGCAGGTTCGAATCCCGCTGCGTTCAAATTTTTATACGTTTTTTCAAAAATGTTTTCTAATCCTAAGTGTGGAATAACACTTTAAAAATAGTTA
The DNA here is from genome assembly GCA_032432895.1 of Dryadula phaetusa. Lineage (NCBI taxonomy): Eukaryota > Metazoa > Arthropoda > Insecta > Lepidoptera > Nymphalidae > Dryadula > Dryadula phaetusa. Next base: position 478,656 of record JAOYRS010000054.1, read on the forward strand.
ATATTAAAATAAAATAGCAATCTCTCTTGTTAAACGATTATTTCTTAATAATCTTTAAGTAGTAGAAATTTGTAAAAATCTCTTTACAGAGATGCTAACAACATAAATAAGTTGTAACAAAAACGTATAAGAATTTCGACGCAGCTGGTAGTAGAACGCATGGCTTAGCGGTCAGAGCGCTTGGACGGTATCCAAGAGGCGCAGGTTCGAATCCCGCTGCGTTCAAATTTTTATACGTTTTTTCAAAAAAGCTGATAGTTTAGTCCTTTGTGGCTCAGTAAGATAAACTCTGCGGGTTGCCTTGAGACTAGGTTCTCTCTGAATACTCTTGATATACGGGATAAAGCATTAAGCAGTAAAAAACAAGCGTAAAACTACAAAAAGTAAATAGTAACACGCCTCAGGCACAACAGTGTTTGGCTGAAAACTCAAAATTACTCAAATAACTTTGTAGACGTAAAGTTTCATCCGCCAGTTCAACTTAATATAGCAATATACATAGTATCTATATATGATTAATGCTCCGAGAATGCACCGTGTCTGTCTTACCCTTCTATGTCAGTTACAGTGGTTTCAAATTTTAAAGGAAAAGTTTTGATTTTCATTTTGGCTACTGGAATTTATTGATTAAGGCTGGTCGTGACGCAGTGGGACAGCGTGTGACTGTAAATGCGAAGGGTTGTGGGTTTGATTCCGACTCGGGGGAATGATTATAACTAACTTGGTAACAAAACGCATCGTTGCAATTCGCTATTTAACACGCAATGGAGTACGGAGTGTCTTAGCACTAGGTACTTCCTATCTACCCGGATATGCGGAATTAAAGCATGAAGCTATAAAAAAAATATTAATTTTGTAGACTTACGGATTTTGCCGCCGGGGTAACGAAGGATTGGGGTTACCTGACTTCGGCTAGCACCTGGATTCCCGCATAACCGGTTCTGAGTCCCCAATCGCGAAGGTATCCCTAATATGGTTCCTTAATGTAAAAAAATACTTACAGGAGTCTTAAATATTTCCATATGGCCTGATAGGCAGAAAAAGTCTAGAGCTAAAATCGTTTTGAAGACACTGTTTATTAAGTTAAGAGTCTCATACATGAGTTATTTTTCCCTTTGTTTGTTATAACACATCTAAGAAATTAAATCTTCACTTCAAGTGTCACAGTGTATGTATGTACTGTAAATGCTATAGGTTAGGGTTCGATTCCTGCTCCCGGTAGTGGTTATATTCAAATTATTTTCATTACTATGCTCTAGTAAGACAAAGCGCGGCGTTACGCCACTCTGTCTGTCTATCTCTAATTCGGCAGAAAGCGTAGTACGGAGTGTTTTAACATCAAATACTTTGTTTACCCTGCAATGCAAGATAAAAGCGTGAAACTAATAAAAATAAAAATATATAATAAATTTCAATTTTGTAATAAATACGAAATTGAGATTTTTTTAAGTTTATCGCTTCGGATTTCAAAATATATATTCTTCTAAACCAAAAATGCAAAGTATCACTCGAATAAATATAGGAACAGTAACGTATTTTAGCCCATTAAAGGCGCACTCAAAGGTGTGAGGCGAGAGGCGTGTGGTACAAAGCCGGCTGCTGATTCCAGCTTGTTTGACTAACGAGTCGATTAACCGTGATTTAGAACGCAATATAGTCCGAGTAAAACACCTGAATCTCTTGTTTTTCTCTTTATTTTGGTACAAAATTTAATTTATAATGTTATTTTTATAATTATACTCATTTTTTCTTTTCGAAGACAAAACGCAGTGTTGAGTTCCGCCATATAACCTACTAAGTCTCGGATTCTGGTTTTGTTTATTCATTCCAGTTTTCCGCTCCGGTAAGAGAAAGCGCAGCGTCCGGCTCTGCCTATCAACTTGCTATATACCGATTTCATAATAAAATATATAAGAAAAACGCTCTTGATACTCAAGTTCTCTCTATATACTCTACTATGCCGAATAAATCATATCTGTAGCGTTTGGCGCTCCGCTGTCCCTGACCACTTCATCAAGGAAGCAGCGAGAAGCTAAAAGAAATAATAAAAAAACCATATTGTGTATTTCAGCAACTATATTGTTCCTACATCTTGTACAGTTACAAACGCGATATAGTTTCTAGGAGTCGACCTATAAACTCTATTACGGACAATTGAAGTCAGCTGACCGTACAAAGGACGCTTATTTCCCACTTTGTTTCTGTCAAAGGCGGTAGTTAAATATAATATATGTTAGTTTTAAAGTAAAAATAGTTTTGTTAATATTTTTATTATATTTAAGTTTATAGTTAAATTTGTAGTGGCGTAAGTGTTAACGTAGCTGGTTGTGGGTTCGATTTCCTATTGGAGATAGTAGAATTTCATTTTTATTAATTTATTTTTTTGCTTGTTATGGTTAAACGTGGTGTTAATTCTGCCCAGCAACGCGTAACGTCTTAATTTCGAGTAACAAGTGGAGTACGAAATGTCTTGACACTACGTTCTCTGGCTACTCTGATATGGAAGTAAAAAACGTGTATGTATAATAATACGTAGTAATATATATTTTTGATTGAAGGACTTCTCTTAAGATCTTAACCCAAACAGATTTGAACTCGGCACCTTTTATATCGCTTTTATAACCAAAATGTTTTATACCAAAATATCATATAATATCTAGAATATACAATAATTCTCTCATTTCTTTTAAATAGGTAGAAAGAAAACGACTATCATAATTTTTTATATACGTGTACTCAAAAAATTTGCAACGCAGAGAGAATATCCAGTACAAATTATTATTCGGGTTGATCCCGGGATAACGAGACACAACCAAAATATATTGTTCATATCTAACTAATCCCGTGTTTAATGCCGGCCCGATCCCAGTGTCCCGCGTTTCACGGGATTTGTCGACTTACGTTATGCTAACGATTTGAATATTACACACCTTGAATTTAATAGAGCATTATTAGGTAAAGTGAAAAGTGTTTAGAAAAGGTAGAAATCATAGGGGATTTATTTTATATAAATCAAATAAGTTTTGTTAGTTGTCTTCTATATTGTGTATTATAAGTTAATAGTTATATTTAATTATAAAATAATCACGGCGTTGAGTTCGCCATTCACCACACAATGTCTCGATTTTAGACAGAAAGAATTAAAACTAAAATATCTGTAATTTTTTAGGCAAATCTGTTGCTAGTAAATGGATAAGAACAGCGTTACAAGAGACGTAATTGATTGACTAATAAATATTCGTATATATATATATATATATATATATATATATATATATATATATATTAGCTTCACCCTTTTATCCCGCGTAGCAAGGTAGATAGAAAGTGTCAAGACACTCCGTACCTCGCTTTCCACCGAATTCGAAACATTGCGTGTCGTGGCGCAGTGTAATATATAACGTCTGACTGTAAACGCGATCAGTTGTGGGTTCGATCCCCACTCGGGAGTGTGATTATATTTAAATTATTTTCACTTTCTCGCTCTGGTAAAGGCAAAGTGCGGCGTTGAGTCCCACCAATCAACACGCAATGTTTCGGATTCGGTGGAAAGCGAAGTACGGAGTGTCTTTACACTAGATACTTTCCGTCTACCCTGCTATGCGGGATAAAAGCGTGAAGGTAAATAAAGAATATTTTGATTTCGACTTACAACACAACGTGTTAATATTGTCATTATGTTTGTTCATTTTTTATTATTCTTTACAGCACTTCAACAAACCCACAAAACAAAGTATCTTTTTAATTCACACTCACATGTAGTTATCTCTCAACTGTTACTTTTTATCGTCACATTTGGCAACGAACTGGAGTTGTAATGCCCAAAGAATATGGCGCGTACAGATGTGAAATTGTGCTGAGAGATTTGAACCTGCAATTAAATGTCTCTTAGGGAAGATATAGGAAATGTATATTAAATAAATAAAGTGCATCTTTTTTATATTAAAACCCTTTTTTAATAAGTACACAGGTATTATGTATACATAAGTATACCAAACAACATCATTCACAATTTTGGTCTGTCTATTTGTTTTTTCCAGCTAATCTGGAACAATTTTGACACGACTTTCACTGACTTCTGTCAGCTATCTAGCTGATGTAATAACTAGTAACTTAGTCTACTTTTAAATTGAAAATAAAGAATAAATATTCAGCATTATTTAATTCCATATCGACAAAGTTGCGGGCGCAGTCAATAATTAGTAAAAAAAATAACATATCCTTTTTATCATTTTATTAATTATTCGGCATTTAAATAAATTTTTGGGCCAATATTAATAATTAAAATTTATTCATGATGATATAGTGTGGCAGTCAATCCAGTATCCTAACACCAAGTTGTCTGTGACAATCCTGCTATACGGAATAAATCTTACCAGATCACACATTTACATGATAATTAGAACTTAATGGTAATATTCTCTGTGCTATATCTACGTTAACTATTCTTGGTGCAGGTTCCAACTTGGCTTATGTTCAGGCTGGTTTTCAATTGCAGCGGAGCTCAGATACATTACAAGAACATAAATATTCTCTTTAAAATCCCATTATAGTCACATTACCATTAAATGACATGGTTCCTAAAAACTCATATTAACATGCCTACCAGGGTTTTTTTTTAATTAATATCTCCAGTTAGAGGTTTGGTGTCCAAAATCTTGTACACCATACCTAATTTTTTCATTCTAATATTTTTCTAAACATGACTATATTTTGTAGTTCAGGTGGACATATTCCAAGGTCATAACAAACACTGATTTAAAATAAAATTAGAGAAATATCATATTTTTTTAGCTTCACGCTTTATTCGTACAGCGAAACATTGGAACTTGCTGCCGGCGTCCATACTTCCGGAGACATACAATGCAGATGTCTTCAAATCCAGAGTCAACAGGTTTCTTCTAGGTAAGCCTGTATCATCCTGGTATACACCAGGCATGATGTGGTCAAACGCTTGCCTATCATATATAAAAAAAATCCGTATAGCAGGGTAGACAGGAAATATATAGACATTCCATACTCCGTTTTCCACTGAATTCGAGCCATGCGTCTTGAGTGGCGGAGCTTAACGCCGCGTTTTATTCTACCAGAACGAGGAAATGTAAATAATTTAAATATAATCCTTCCCTTGAGCTGGAATCGAACCCACAGCCGATCAAAATTACAGTCAGACCGTGCAACACAGTCAAACAGTGCGACAGCACTGCGCCACGACCGGCTTCACAATACAACATACTAATAATCGTTCATAATACAGGATTTTGGATAATTCTCTTTAAAAGTTTTCGAAGAGGAATGAAACGGAGCACTTATGTGGCTTGAGCTCTATCGCGAGGCTCAGACGCGGCATTAGAGTTGATAGGTTTCCTAGGATAAAACAATTGCTTTTAACCTCTGCAAAGTTCATTTCGAAACAAAATGAATTGTCTTATAGTTGCAGTGCAGTTTAATTGTAAAGTGGTTTTACGTTAACAAATAAAACTATAATCAAAACTCTAATAAAAGGGCAGTTTTACGCCTTATCCCATATGGAAGGGAAGTCAGAGAGAAACTGGTGTCAAGACTCCCCATGCGCTGCTTTCTTGAAGTGTAACAGCGTCTGACTGTAAAGGCCATCGGTTATGAGTTTGAATCTCCACTCAGACGAGTTATTATATTTAAATTATTGTTATTTCCTCGCTCTGGTAAGACAAACTGCGGCGTTGAGTTTCGCTACTCAACACGAAATGTCTCGAATTCGGTGGAAAGCGAATTACAGAGTGTCTTAACACTAAGTACTATCTGTCTATCCTGCTATGCGGGATAAAAGCGTGAAGCTAAAAAAAATAATATGTGTACGTAATATTATGTTCCTAGGCAAACTTTTCTAAATTACTTAATTTCATAATATCAAGCAAGTAAGTAATCCAAAGACGTCATTTTTTATATTTAAAATAAGTTTTTATTAGTTCCTTGAGAAATAGTTTGATTAACCTTTCCTGTCTAGAAAGTTTAAAAGATTTATCCAAGTTGTTCCCGCGTTACGGCGCAATTGCATTTAATATTACAGTAATAAAATGCGAGCTATGATAACGTTTTTACAATGGTTTATATAAAATTTGAAATATTACGCTCAGTTTATTTTGGTTGTGAATACGTGGTTATATATGGTTGTGAATTCAAATTTCACTAAGGGGGGAGTAATTTAAGTATAATATATATGATTGGATAAAGCACGGCGTTAGATTACGTTAAACAACTCTATGAAATGGAAAACAAACAAGTCGACGGGTACAGTAGACACAATTGAAACCTTATCTGAATCAAAAAACTTTAAAATACAAGATTTCATCAAACGTCACAAACACCTAATGGCATTTTGAGTTCCTTAAGATCGATTCACACTATCAATAAAATCAAAGTTGGTTGGTTGGTTGGTTGGTTCTTAGCTTATGGCGTAAAATCAAAGTTTCTGCACAGTGTCAAGATATTTATTCATTCTTGTCATTGTCAGTAATGTCAGTGCTCTCAATTATTTAAAATATTTAAGTAAAATAAATTATTTACATATTGAGATATATTAGTGTAATTCAGAAATGAAACTGCGAGCAGGTAGCGGCCTGCCATATAATATTTATCAAACAAAATTTATTTATTTAATTTTTATTGGTTTTCAATAATATTTTCTAATTTAGTTGTAAGTAAGTTTTACCTAAAGCAAAGAGTAAAATAACACTTTAGAAATGGTATAAGTTGAAATACACTATATATTGTAATAAAAATAGTGTGAACTTTCATTTCGTGGTAATTAAAAATAGAATATTGACAGACCTCTGTAGTGTACAACAATGAAGTCACTGCAATATCCGTTTTAAAATAAGACGAGCTTGTTTCGCGGCTTCACTTGTGATATATTTAAATTTTGTATTGAATTTGTTTTCTTTATGGTCTTAAAAAAATAAGTAATAAAGAAAAATATATTATTATTATTAATATTTAGCATTTTTCATCCATTTTAATTAGGTTTTTGGGAATTATGACATTCTTTTATTAGATTAAAAGAATATTCTGTCTATATAAATATCTATGAAGGAGGTTATCTACGTGGATAATGCGATATTTTTTAATATCAAATATTTCTTAAGTATAAATTATTTAATTATAATTTTTATCTAAATGATACATTTTAAAGTTCACGTGTTCGAATCCCGCTCCGCTACGTTCAAATATTCTTATACGTTTTTTAAAAATGTCTTAATAATCTTAAATATGGAATATCATTTTAAAAATAATTAAAAAAACTAAAAACATATTAAAAATTCCGTCTATCCGTACATAAAATATTATATTTTAACATAAGTCTGTTATAATTTATATTTTATAAAAATATATATTGTCTGTTATATAAATATATATTTTCTTATCTGTAGAAACATACAAATCACTCCACAAAATATTTTCGTTTCATTAAAAAAATTTAATACAAAACAAACAATACTTGTAATTTAAAGTTTGAAACAAAAGATGTGTCGGAGGAAAAAATCATTGTTTTGAAAATAGACTCGCTTTCAACTTCAATTCTCAACCTTAGCCAAAGTGTTTTCTGAGAAAGGAAAAAAGAAATTTCATTTGGCTTGAATTAAAAAATTAATTACAAAAATTGTGAAGTTTTAATAATAATATTTTCTCCTATACGTGTTAGCTTCACGCTTTTTAACCCTATACGGGCAGGGTAGAAAATAAGTACGAAGAATCAAGACACTCCGTACTACGCACTCCGGCAAGTTCGGAACTCAACGCTGCGTTTTGACTTACCAGAGCGAGAAAATGTATATAAATAAATGACACTAGGTACTTTCTGTCTACCCTGCTATGCGGGATAAAAGTGTCAAGCTAAAAAAAAAACAAAAATATATATAATTTAAATATAACCATTCCCCCGAGTGGAGATCGAGCCCACAACCGATCGCGATCACAGTCAGACGCTGTCCCACTGCGCCACGACTGACCTTTTGTTCTCTGAGGCTTTTCTTGGAATATAATATATGTTAGAATGAAAAAGGAAATTCAAATTCTTCAAAGTAACCATCATATTACAAAACGTCTTACGTTTAAGACTTTTATTTACGAAAAGGGTGGCAAGTCTGACATGGAATGCAATAATGCTTATCCTGATAATAGCAATAAATATGGATTTACTTGATATTTTTCACCGCCATTTACTCTGTTTGTTTCCTCGTGTCGAATGTCGTTAAATTTGATATCTTATTGGCGTTGAGTGGCGATAAGTGTCTTTTATACGAATTTTATTAAAAATTCCCAACTTTGTGGATGTGAAATCTAAGCTTTAAGAGCAAGATCAACTCAAATATTAGACTAGCTTATTTACATGATGCAGTTTCACACTATTTCCTCCGTAACAAGGTAAGTAAGTTGTGGCGCAGAGGGACAGCGTCTGACTGTTAACGCGATTGGTCGTGGGTTCGATTCCCACACGAGGGAATGATTATATTTAACTTTCTTTCATTTCCCCGCTCTGGTAAGATAAAACGCGGCGTTGAGTTCCACTACTGAATACGCATTATCTCGAATTCGGTGGAAAGCGAAGTACGGAGTGACTTGAAACAAGGTACTTCTAGTCTATCCTCCTATGCGCTCCTATCCTATAATTTACCCCAATCGGGATAGAATTCATGACCACCTCGCTTACCTTGACCTTTAAAATATTACAAATATTTTTGTTAAATTAAAATGACCTATTTAAACTAATAAAAGATTTTTGATAAATGCTTAATGACATTAATATCTGAGGAATATCCCGTCCTCTTGATACGCGTCAGCATCTGGAGTTAGCAGGTTGAAGCCTCGTTTAAGCGCAGATTAACCGCTTTGAACTATAATAATCGCTGGAACGTCGAAGTTTCAGCCAAAAGCATTATTATTAGAAAAGTTTAACGAGAAAAGGTAAAGATGTGTAGATTTTCTAGAAATGCTCAATATCTTTTATTATAATTTTCAGTTATATTCGGGATTTAAATCCGCGCCTCTTGGATACCGTCCAACCGTTGGACGGTATTCAAGAGGCTAGGGTTTCGAATCCCACTGAGTTCAAATTTTTATACGTTTTTTCAAAATTGTTTTCTAATCCTAAATGTGGAATAATACTTTAAAAATAGTAAATATTAAAATTATTTTCATTTCCTCGCTCTAATAAGACACAGCGCGGCGTTGAATTCCGCCGTTCAACACGCAATATCTCAAATTTGGCGGAAAGCGGAGTACAGAGTGTCTTGACATTACGTATAAGCTTGAAGGTATAAAAAGAAATGATCTTAACTTATCCAACAAAATCGTCATTATTAACTTCAAACATGATAATAAAAGAATACATCAATACAGTCATAGTCGATACAGTTTATTTTTGCCCCAATTTAAAAGTGTGTATTTTTACTCGGGGGAACTTAACACCGCACTTTTTTCTCTGAGAGAGAAAATGAAATAAACAAATATTTTCCACGTAGGATTCGAATTCACAACATTACAGTTTCTGTCAAACGCTGTCTCACTGGAATACGTTCAAGATTTTATACGTTTTTTAAAAATGTTTTTTTATCCTAAGTGTGGTATAATACTTAAAATTTGTTTTTAGCTTCACGCTTTTATCCCGCATAGCAGAGTAGACAGAAAGTATCTAGTGTCAACACACTCCGTACTTCACTTTCCACCGAATTCGAAACATTGCGTGTTATGTGGTAGAACACAACGCCGCTCTTTGTCTTTACCAGAGCGAGGAAGTGAAAATAATTTAAATGTAATCACTTCCTCGAGTCGAACCCATAACCGGTCGCGTTTATAGTCAGACGCTGTTACATTGCGCCTTAAAAATAGTAAAACATATTTTTGTTATTCCTTTTCCAGCCACTTTAGCTCGACGTTCATAATTCCGCTCATCTTTAATCCCTTCATTAAGTGGGATGAAATAATAGCCTGTAACTTGTTCTTCGATACTTATTGGTGTTCATTTAATAAAGCTGTATAAAGGTAGAACTTGACTTAAAAATGAATTCTGTAATACGTACTTTATTTTAATATTTTTCTAACTTTACTAGAAGCCGGTCATGGCTCAATAGGATAGCGCTTGACTGTAAACGCGATCGATTGTGGGTTCGATTCCCACTCGAGAAAGTGATAATATTTATATTATTTTCACTTTCTTGTTATGGTAAGACAAAGTACATGGTTGAGTTCCACTACTCAACACGCAATGTCTTGAATTCGGTGGAAAGCGAAGTACGGAGTGTCTTGATACTAGGTACTTTCTGTCTACCCTGCTATTTGGACGGTAACATTTACTTTATGTATTTTATCATTAACATTATTTTTGCATTATAAGGCGATCACAATAACTATATAAAATATATATTATACTCCAATTATTATCATTTTTCTTAAAAATAAAGCGGCTTCACGCTTCATCTCGCGTAGCAGGGTATTTAGAGACAACTTAGTGTCTCGACATTCCGTTGACTGCTTTCCGCCCGAACCATACTGAGTGGCGAACTCAACGCTGCGCTTTGTCTTACCAGAGCGGAGAAATAGAAATATTTTTTTAATTACAATCATTTCCACGAGTGAGAATCGAACTCACGATCATTCACGTTTACCGTCAGATGCTACGACGGCCCTTAGTGGTAGACAGTCTTAGTAAAGCGATATTCATGGGAATAGGCATCGAACCGACAACAATCGTCACCATTGGCATGGCTTTAAATTATATATAATAGCATATAAGCTATTTATTTTATGTAACAAAAGCAAAACCAAATTGAAATATCGGGAGAAATTGAAAAATTGTACTGATCCATCATAACACGAGACGTCTAAACCATAATTAAAGTATTTTAACGATTTATACTGAATAATTCTAACGCGGACGGACCTTCATCTGCATATAAATTATGGATTTAAATAAAACTCCGAGCTGAATGGGGGATAAAAAGAGAGAAACTCGAATGCGTACACTGCTTACGAAAATTTATGTTACAATTGTCTTACTAATATATTTTTCCTACTTGAAGATTCAGTTATAAAACGTCCAATTATATTTACATAATACAATTAAATGGTTAATTGACTTAATATTGAAAATATATCGGGTAATTTCTTGTTAATTACAAATGTAAAAATATGATAAAAAAAATTTAATAAATAAGATAAAAAAATGACACTAAAATAGTTATAGAGCTGATGTATCTAAGTTATTGTTTGTTGATGTGTCTAAATTTTTTTTATCCCGTATAGCAGGGTAGACAGAAAATACCTAGTGTCAAATCCCTCCGTACTTTACTTTCCACTTAATACCAAAGCGAGGAAGTGAAAATAATTTTAATATAATCACTCATCCGTATGGTGATCGAACCCACAACCGATCACGTTTACAGTCAAACGCTGTCCCACTGCGCTACGGCCGGCCTCTACAAGACACTCCGTATTTCGTTTTCCACTTAATTCTGTCATTCTTATGCATAAATGAAAATAAAAAATATGTGTATGGTTTGGTGTTTGGTAAAATAAAGCAAAATTTGTTCAAATTTATGCAAAAAACCACTCACTTTCACTCAACCGCTGGGTAGGAGGTTTTGGTGATAGGAGGTTAATCCTCCGACTGGCTCGCGACCACTATCTTGACAAAAACGACCTGCTAAAATCTGATGATGTATTCCGGTCCGATGTCATATAAGCCAGCTATTTCTATTCCCTTCCTTCATCTCCTTTCTCTTCTATTCCAAAGCCAGCAGCTACAAATCTAATTTTGTGGATATCCATGAGCACTTACTTTATAGTGTGGCCCTTCTGCCCATTTGCCTCTTTTTTCTATAAAAAAAATAGAACAAAAAGAAATACTAAAATATAATTTTGTTTCAAAACCTCTCTCACAGTGTACACTCCTCTCGTTTGTTTTCAAATCCCTTTAATAGCGAACTAATTTTAGTATGCGGATGTATTTAATTTTTTTTCCAGCAAAGTGTAAAAAATGTGCAGTAATAAACAGTATACTCGCGCTGGTAAATGCCAGCTGCCATATTTTTGTAATGTAATATAATATAAGTAAATTATTGCTAATTTTTATAATTACAAATTTTGACACCTGTCAAAACTACAAGCGCCATTGTAGTATGAGAACGTACCTCCCTGCATTTGACAGTTTAAATCTTAATTTTATTACAGCCTAATGGCAGAAATACAGCATTTAAACGCGACATGAGCCGACGAAACGCAATGCGTGTTGAATGAAATTAAATGTATTGATTTCTATAGACTAGAAACACACGTGTTGCCCGCGGTGGAGGTAAACAAGCCATCCCACGCGCTGTATCCTGTATACTTCTAGACAACACCCAACGCCACGCGTCAGTCAGCTGTCACAGAGCTTATTCTTTGACATTCTTTAAACTGTCAAACGGTTTTTAACTGTTCAGGTCTCCAAATGGAAACATTTTACCATCTGGGACGCACTAATAGAAAAATTAAAGTCTCAAGTCCACTACACCAAAGACATAGATACAGTCAGCTAATTCTGCAAGAATGCAGGGCAGTACGCGACGCAATTAAAAAACAGATGGCGGAAGATAAAAACAGCCTACATGACGGACTACTGTAAAGTGTTCGAAATTTCGGGTTTCCAATAATTTATTTTTGTATACTAAAATATAAGTCATTAATCCGTTCAAAATAGTTATTTATGATATTCTCTTTTACTTGAGTCGATTGAGTAATTTAAATGGAAACAAAATTTCCATCAAATCTTCTTCAAATCTTCATCTGAGAATTTAGTGTATAGACACTCTTCTCCCATGAACACTCGAATTCCAGACATTGCGTACTCAGTTGCAGAACTCAACGCTGCGCTTTGTCTTTACGAGGCGAAAATTGAACCCACCACCAATCGTGGCTACAATCAGACGCTGTCCCTATGCTATGACCGTCTAATATTAGTCTTCAATTAATAAATATTAATTTAAATATATATATTCATACATAAAAATATTCATAATAATTATATTTATTTTTTATTCATAAAAATAAAGTTTTAGTGGAACAGCGTCTCAACTTAAACGGTTGTGTTTTAGATTGCTTGTGATTGGGGAATGATTATATTTAAACATTTGCAATTCCTTACTCTGGTAAGACAAAACGCGGTGTTGAGTTCCGTCACTCAACACGCAATGTCACATATTCGGCGGAAAGTAAAGTATGGAATGTCTTTACACTAGGTACTTCCTGACGCTTATTACCCTGTTTCACGGGATAAAAGCGTGAAGCTAAAATAAATTACAAATATAGAAAAAAACATCTCAATCTACTGTAAATGTTGAATTACTTGAACTGCTCTTAATAAATCACTATCAGCATAAGTAATTTCGCCAAACTATAAATAAACTCGGTTGGCATCCAATTTTATCACCAGAAACCTCTTCGTTAAAATATAACCGTGTTGCCCTTTCCCTTAATATATTCGTTTGAGGACAAATATTTTACCACTTGTTGTTCTATTTTGTGAACGAGTGAAATCGTTGTGTAATTTAATATATGGATCCTTCATGGTGCTGTGGTATATGGTATAGTGTGATTGTAAACGATATTGGTTGTGAGTTCGATTTGCACTCGGTGGTGTTTATTTATTTATTGATTTACCAACATTTGATTATACAGTACATACTTTAAAAAATACAGCACACAGAATTTAATCTGGATATAATAAACATTCAGAAACGGATACATTTTGTGAATATAAAAACAAACGAAATTAGGCTCCTAACCTCAAGTTTTAGCAAAAGTAAACAAAGAAAACGCTAGTTTATGTGTTCTTTAAATGATTTTTATTTCTCCGCTCTGGGAAGACAAAAGACGGCGTTTAATTCTATTTCTCAACATGAATCTATCGAATTGGTTATATTATCTAATTCGAATGAAAAATAGAGAACTGAGTGTCTTGACTCTACACTGACATAAATGATAAAAGCTGAACATATGTGTGAATCATATTTTTTTTAATTTTTACCAGCTGCCACTTTATGTGATGTAAACTGAAATTAAAATAACTACTGAAAAACACTGTAGTGTCAAGACACTCAGTTTACCGATTTCCATCCGAATTTGAAACATCGTGTGTTAAACGGAACCCAACGCTGCACTTTGTCTTACAATAACAAATGTCAGACATAATTATAAAAAACATAATTAGCCCGTACCTAAATAATTTATTTAATGCAACGTGACGTTGAAAAATTCAAGTTCTTCAACTTTTGGTAACTTTTGCCGAAGCAAAGTTGACGTTAATATTAACTTTTTAATTTATAAACGGTATGCGTGAAACTTTGAGGCGCCTAGTTCGTGCTTTGACCTAGAGATTGATAGAATTATGTTTTTTTTTTTTATGTTTTTTAAGCAGTATTTTTGAGCAGGTTGTTTTTATGGATGTTGGTTTTAGTGATGTAATAATCTAAATTTGACACATTTTAAATTAAACTATTTTAAACTGATCTCAAATTCATTCATCATTCATATATTCATCGTAGCGTGATCGTATATTATCTATGGTCTTCATATTTAACCTGCCTGTTATAATTAGAAATATTTTTAACCATCCTATATTTTCGTACATAGAGCGTTTAAACAAACAAACAAATCTTTCCGATTTATGATATTAATATAGATACTTATTCCTATGAACGAGATGTCAGCCTTAAACGCAGTGACGCATTTTCACGTTCGTTTCTGTATGCAGTATAGACTGACAGTGCCTAGTGTCAAAATACTTTTTGCCCAAATCTATATATATTTGAGTAGCGGAACTTAACGCTGCACTTTTTCATAGCGAAAATGAAACGAATTTACATATTACTATTCATATATGTACGTATGTAAGTATGAATGTATATATATGTATGTATAATATATTTATGTATGTATCTGTAATTAAATACACGTAATACACGTAACTATATTATGACAATGTTGGCTTGAAGGGAATACCTATTAGCTTTAAGCCCGCTTATGATACAAATGCTATGTTAAACTTTGTTTAAAATAAATATTAAATAATTTTATTGTTTCTTATCTCCTGAATGGGAATCGACCTCAGAACTATAGTGAGTGCACACTAATGCTTTCACGCTGCGCCTATCTATCTCATATGAGTGTAGTACCTTGGATAATTTATTCATTTATCTAATGGTAGTGGATATCGATATTTCATTTGACATTTGAAATTATGATGAGGCAAAACATGAACAGTTGACTTGCTTTTACTAGCGTAGTGGAACAGAGTCTGACAGTAAACACGATCGGTTGTGGGTTTAATTCCCACTCGGGGGAATGATTATATTTAAATTATTTTCAATTTCTCACTTTGGTAAGACAAAGCATGGCGTTGAGTTCATCAGTCAACACTCAATGTCTTGAATTCTACGGAAAGTGAGTATATCTTACACTAAATTCTTTCTGACTACCCTACTATGTAGGATAAAAGCGTAAAATTAAAAAAAAAAAACAACTATCTATCTATATATATCGTGCTTATTGCTTAAGTGAATTTTCAATTTAGTTTTCTTCTATAAATCATATTTATTGCTCCATTCTAGGTAAAACAAAGCGTAGCGTTGAGTTCGTCATTCTACTACCCGAGATAAAGCGTGAAGCTCTAGGCAACCTAATAAAATTCAACACGTTATTGTTTTCGCGTACCCGACGCGGTAATAGAACAAAATTACCTACATAGAAACCAATATTTTACTTTGGACTTTATATTTGCGTACATCCCAGACTCCTGGAGGTGTTATAATTTACGTAACCTCTCAAACTTATTCGTTCGGAGCTCGTGGCTTATTTCTAAGTGTAAACTATAGTGGTATCTCAATCCTGCAGTAATAGCCTGCCCTATATTTACGATCTCAAATAGCTTTATAGGCATAATAAAATCTGTTTGAACCGCACTAAATTGTAACTGAATTACCGATTTTAGGTCCCTTTCACGTGATAATTAGGGTCTCACCAGATAAAGTGTACGGGACCTATGATCAGATTGCGTTGTAATTTGTGTGTCAAAGGCCTTTGTTCCTTGTACTTTGCGAAGATAGGAAATTGTTTGTGTGTGTATGTGTGTGTGTGTTTAGTATTTCTAAATATAGACACCATTTAGATTCGCTTAATAATAAAAAAAAACATACATTTATTAAAATATTAGTGGTTTGTTCGCGGCTTTGCCTGCGAGATATTAATATTTCGTTTTATTTAAATTATTAAGAGCTCTATTGTCATTACTGATACTAACAAAGACATGACGTTTTAGTAAAGAAAATTTGGCGAAAATATGGCTGTGCTTAAAAAACATTTTTGAAAAAACGTATAAAAATTTGAACGCAGCAGGATTCGAACCCGCGCCTCTTGGATACCGCCCAAGCGCTCTGACCGCTAAGCCATGCGTTTGACTACCAACTGTGTCGAAATTCTTATACGTTTTCTTACAACTAATTTTTTCCAAGAGGCGCGGGTTCAAATCCCGCTACGTTCAAATTTTTATACGTTTTTTCAAAAATGTTTTCTAATTCTAAGTGTGGAATAACATTTTAAAAATAGTAATTATAAAAATAAAATAGCAATCTCTCTAGTTAAACGATTATTTCTTAATAATCTTTAAGTAGTAGAAATTTGTAAAAATCTCTCTACAGAGATGCTAACAACAAAAATAAGTTGTATGAAAACGTATAAAAATTTCGACGCAGCTAAGTGTGGAATAACACTTTAAAAATAGTAAATATGGCTGTGCTTTTTCTGTCAGCATTGTTAGAATATAATAAAATACTTAACGATTTGAAATTTTGTAGATATACATATTTTGTCGATTCGAACTCTTTATTTTTTATGTTTTATGATTTAGGTAAGGTTTTAACCGAATTCACCGTGTTCTTTAATAATATTATTAATATAGATTATTTAAATGTTTGAATTAAAAAGTACTGCTTCAGACCTAAGTTATATATAGTAGAATATTTTAGTTTAAATTCGCTACCTAAAGGAATCACGGGGTCTTTCTCTTCCTTTTTAGATTAAGTTACTGTATCTAGACAGCTATTTCCCATTTGTAGGTTAGGTGAGAATAACGAATAGGGAATTTCTTAGCGCCATCCAAGCTCTTCTAGAACTATATAAGAGACACCGGTAAGTTATACGTTCATAAAACACACTTACGTTCAAAAATTTTGCAGTTTCCGCTCGTGAAAATGTTTTATTTTAAAATATTATTAAATATCTATTTTAGTATTTTGTATTTTGATATTTAATTTAATTCAATTAAATAATTAATTTTTAAATTATTAAATAAATAATTTTTATATGTTTTAGTACGCTACGCAATATTTTAGAATTTATTTTTACCTAGACATATGTATATTTCTGTATATATATGTTTATAAGCTACGCTGGAGAGCAACACTAAATATAATACCGTAAGTGAATTGTAAATTCTGTATGAGAAATAAATAAACTCCGAAACCGTAATATTTATATGCAATATTTGTAAGAAGAAGCCTGGGAAGTATGTTTAGTGGATGGAAAATACGAAATGAATGGTGGAAAAGCGTATTGCTGCCGGTAACAAGGTTAACAGTGCTAAGTAATAGGCATTTATTTAAAAATAATTTATAGGAAGTAATTTAAATATTATGTGTTACAGGAAGTAACATAAATATATGAAAAAATGGTAAGAAAAAATTATAAAGAAAAGGTGAGTGGTACGAGAAGTCAAAGGAAACCTCGGTTTACCTTCAAAAACATAATATCAATCATATTGGAGGAACTACATCTTAAAAAACATGAAGACCACTCGAAAGGCATGTATGAAGAGTTGACGACTGTAAACGAGGCGAAAGAGGTAAGCAGAAAGATCGTAGAGTTTGGGGCCTCCGTCCTCTCTGACTGACTTATAAAAAAAGTTTAACTCCTACATGGAAGATGCCGTTATAACTCATTTTATTTTTCTCTAGACTCACGCTTCTTTCCGTATTATAATGTCAGAGTGATTTAAGACATTCTGTTCTCCGTTACCTCCTGAAATCGAGACATGACATATCGAGTGACAGATGTCAACGTCCGAAGATGATGAAAAAATAATCATTTTAAATAGCTTTAAACACATGTATATTCTGTATATACAAATAGTCAAAACAACTTAGTGTCAAAACACACCGTTGATTGCTCTCCTTACGGAATCGGGACATTGCGTTACAAATTCAACGTTCAAGTTTTGTATTAACTGAACGGAGAAATGAAAATATAAAAATAAAATACATTATAATATATAATAATAAATAAATACCACCCAGACGAAATATATATATATATATATATATATATATATATATATATATATATATATATATATATTTGTGATTACGTCTCAGTTTACTCGTATATGTAAATCGTTTCTCTGTTTGTGTATGTGGCCCTCAGACGCCATTTGCATGGGAAACGCCGGCATTGTTCACTTGTTCAAATATTCATATTGCATATTGCAGGCACATGGTCAGGATAGCCGGCGCTATTACATACAGTGCATTGGATTAAAACTGGTTATATTATACAATTGTTTGATTTGTTAATAGGCAAGTTACATCAATAGGGCGCTGAGAGGCTATTTACTTTACGCTATAAGATGGAATTCTTACCCAATTTTAGCATTTTGTGCACTTTATTATTTATTATTTATTTAACGTCACGCTTTTGTCCCGCATAGCAGGGTAGACAGAAAGTTTCTAGTGTCAAGACACTCCGTACTTCGCTTTCCATCGAACGTTGTGTTGCTTGTGTACTTAAAGCCGCACTTTGTCTTACCAAAGCGAGAGAGTGGAAATAATTTTAAATATAATCAAAATATAACATAATTTTGTTCCATTTGCATATGTAAATTAATAAATATTAATAGTGTTTTATGTAGGATATGAGAAAGCGTTTCTTTGTTTTTTTCTTAAATGACTTTAAAACACAGAAAATATGTATAAAAATGAAATTGATCATTAGTATAGTTATACTATTTCTAAATATTACATATACTATCACACATATACTGTCACAGTCAGTCACTTTCAGTTACTGTCAGTCACTGTCAGTCACTGTCAGTCACTGTCAGTCACTGTCAGTCACTGTCAAGCACTGTCAGTTACTGTCAGTCACTGTCAGTCACTGTCACTGTATAAGTACACCGTCAGGGTAACAAACACTAGTACATCATTTCTTTTATGAAATACAGCTAAGTTTAAATTTTAATATCCCATACATCGAAATCAAAACAAATCCAAAATATTTTTTATTCAATATAAATACACTATTACAATAACACAAGCAATTAATCCATAATAAAAAGAATAGCAAGTCGTGGTCGAATAAGGAGTTTGACTATAAGCGCGATAGGTTATGGGTTCGAGTCACATTCGAATAAAATGATTATATTTAGTTAAATTATTTTCACTTTTCCTCTAAGTACGACAAAGACAAAGCACGGCGTTGAGTTTCAACACGCATTGCCTCAAATTTGGCGGAAAGCGAAGTACGGATTGTCTTAATACTACTTACTTCCTATCTACCCAGCTATGCGGGATGAAAAGCGTGAAGCTAAAAAAAATGCATTCAATCCTCATTCTAAATAGTTCAAGGGGCAGGTCTA
This sequence comes from Dryadula phaetusa, assembly GCA_032432895.1. Taxonomy (NCBI): domain Eukaryota; kingdom Metazoa; phylum Arthropoda; class Insecta; order Lepidoptera; family Nymphalidae; genus Dryadula; species Dryadula phaetusa. The sequence goes on from JAOYRS010000054.1 coordinate 498,355, forward strand.
TAATTATTTTTGGAATTCTATTATTCATACGTTAGCCTTGGAATGTTAACTTTAATCAGTCCCCCGAGTGGGGATCGAACCCACAATCGATCGTTTACAGTCAGACGATGTCTCACTGCGCCACGACCTGCCTCCCCTTTAATATTTATTTAATTTTAATTAAATTATTTATTAATTAAGTTACCATATAAATACATATTCTGTGATAATTTTAGGCCTTTTGTCATTACCAATTTGCTGTTGTTCCATATAAGAAATAACACCTCTTAAAATTTCAACTGTTCCAGTTATCACGGTTCATGAGATACAACCTAGTTACAAACAGACGGATAGAGGGACAGCAAAATGTCAGTAATAGGGTCCCGTTTTTACCCTTTGGATACGGATACTTTTATTAAGAACTTCTCGCAGTGAGTCCCGAGCGATAAGCTCATGATACTATATGATATTGTTTTTAGAGCATCATTGAAGATAATGTTATGCTGAAATATATATATATATATATATATATATATTTTAGTTAATTATAATACAGAGATGATATCACATATGCAAAACGTATGGAATTTGCGGTCGGCTTAGTCATAAATATTTGTTTGAGCGTCTGATGGCGGCTGGATTCTATCAGAGCTCGATAAGTTCCGCTTTCAATGTATTTTAGTTTATAGATTTCACCGATTAATCGACAAATCCATTACACTTATTATGGTATTATCATACGTTTCAGTTTAATTTGCTATATTAGTTAGAATTAATAACGTACCTAATTTGCTATACACCGAATTTATATAAATAAACATTTTGATTTAAATAAGTTATATGTTATATTAGAACATAATGTTAAAGGATTATTTATACCTACAACCCGTTGGTTCATAAGAAAGTGCGTGACAAACACACAGTAGTGTGTGTTTATAATTTTAATGTATTTCTAAAATATTATAATACAAATATTCGTTTTGTAGATTTTCTTTCTCCATGTTAAAGTAAGAACTGAGTCCAGTCGTGGCGTAGAGAGGCAGCGTTTGACTGTAAACGCGATCCGTTGTGGGTTCGATTCCCACTCGACTTAATGAGCCACACGACGGTAAGCCAAATTCGGTAAGCGAAGTACGAATTGTCTTGACAGTAAGTAGTCCCTGCCTATCTTAAAACGAGATAAAAATTTAAAACTAAAAAAATAGTAAACTTCACTCGCTCATCATTGTTATATTAACATGTTCTAAGCTTTTTCTTTATGTATGTATAACAATAATAATAATACATTGCCTCCTTTAGTCTGGTTAAATACAAACTGGTCTTAGAAAATCTACTTTGAAGTATTAGATAAAATTCTTTGAACAGCGAATTTATTATTGTTAGCCGCTACCTAAAGAGTGTCAAATTTTGTGCTCAGCTTTTATGAAAATCATCAATCAAATAAGAAAAACACTTTGTCTAATCTATTGAACAAAGCGAGTCTCGATATTTTTCAGGCCTTAATCTATTACTGGTTTCTGTAAGGGCGTTCCGCTGACATAAGACTCGGTCGACCCCAAAGATCCACCCTTATCCTGTAAGATTGTTCTCATTTACATTTGCCCCCTTCTCTAAGATACGGGAATTACAAAAATAACAATTCCTTTGCTTTTTACATAAAATTGAATTTTGTTCATAAGACCAATCGCCAAAATCAACGGGAGTGAGTTGTATTGCTCAAATTTCTGATACCGATCTTGGTGTAACAGGATTGCGTCTGACTATAAATGTGATCAGTTGTTGGTTCGATTACCACTCGAGGGAATTCTTATATTGTATTATTTTCCTTTGAGGCCGGTCGTGGCGCAATGTGACAGCGTCTGACTGTAAACGCGACCGGTTGTGAGTTCGATCCTCACTCGGGGGAGTTATATTAAAATTATTTTCACTTCCTCGCTCTGGTAAAAACAATGTGTGGCGTTAAGTTTACTAATCAACACGCAATGTCTCGACTTCGGTGGAAAGAGAAGTACGGAGTGTCTTGACACTAGATACTTTCTGTCTACCCTATTATGCGGGATAAAAGCTTTAGTAAGACAAAGCACGGCATTTAGTTACACCATTCAACACAAAATGTCTCGACTTCCAAAAGTGGAATACGGAGTGTCTTGACACTAGGTACTTCCTGTCTACCCTGCTACGCGGGATAAAAAGCGTAAAGATAAAAAAAAAACTATTCCACGATCACCTAATTCCTAGTTTATGTTTAATCTCCCACATTCTAACCAGCGATTCCATAATTACTATTATTAAAACCCTCATAAAATCGTATGGTAGACAGTAGACACGTCCAATTCATTAACATTATGGATATGCCACCCTATGGATATGAAAGGAATTTTCACCGAGATGTCATATTATTCCCAGATGTGTGGAGTAAGATGGTCACATCTGTTTGAAGGCTGGCAGTTCGTTTTAATGCGTCCTTTGACACTAAAAAGGCGATTGCACACGAATTATTATTATTATTTCATTATTTTTTAATAATATTAAATAAAATTATACCAAAATATAGGCTAATAATATCTATACACAAACAAATAAAATTGTATTGTCTTTATGTAATATTAAAGTAATCGCTTTTTACTAATTACATAAGTACATATAATATAATAATTGATTTTACAATTTTTGTCTGTATGTTAGTCTGTTCCAGTTAATCTCTAAAACAACAAGACTAACTCTAACAGGTATTTCATTGGCAAATAGCTTTAATATATAGTACGGAGTAATTTAGACTTATTTACTTTTATTTTGTAAATATAAAATATATAATAGATATAGAATTGTTAATTCCAGGCGAACAATGTCGCGGGCATGGCTAGTACTGCGTACAAAACATCAGTTTTAATTAAAATTATTGTTGACAGTACTTTAGTTGCAATATATTTTTAGTATGAATTTTAAAATAACAAGCTCTAATTTGAAAACCGTTTAATTTATAACTAATATTTTCCCTCAATTCATGATTTTTTGGTTTGGAAAGTAAATAACAAAGAATAAAAGCGTCCCATTTTCTAGGAATCTGTAAAGATATGAAAATTATTTTTTGTTAAAAATTATAATAATTTCAATTATATATTTACTCAATCATCTATAACTAACCTATATATCTTTAACTAACCTAGAATTCTAAAAACACTGTGCAGTTGAAAAACCCACTTATAATATCTAACGTACAGGATACTCGTGCGTTCAAACTCAGGGGAATATTGGAAAGTTTCCCTGATCCAATTAATAATGCGGATATCTATTCCATCGTTAAACGCATAAGTATCATACTATATTCCTTAGAGTGTTGAAATCATGAATGATTTATTTATTTATTTATTTATTATATATTGGAAGAAGGTCGTAAAAGGATTGATGACACCTTGGAGTGTATGTTTGAACGGGTTCATGACAGTGAATGAGGTGACAGAAGTATGCAGAGAACGTCACTCAGTTTTCTCTGATTCCCACTATAAATAGAAAAGTGAGGCTAAAAAAATGGCTAAAATGCTAAGAAATTGTTGAAATAACTAAAAAAAAATTAATCGCTGTTAATTAACAGCCGTTAAATAATTTATTGAATTTTGTATAATAGAAAACGGACATTGATCACTCTCTTTGCCAAAACATGCTTATATGACAAGTAAATAGTAAGAATTAAAGACGTCCGTTTAATTTAATAAAATCTCCAATTAAGCTGATGGGAACCAATTTACTCATCAGATTTACAGTCAACCACGTCTTTGCTATGGTAATGATTTTAAACAATATATTATATGTATGTTAAAGAAGTTTCACGCTTTCCGATCGTTTACAGCTTTCCGCTTAAAATCGAAATATTCACGCTGTATTGCAAAACTAAACATCTTGCTTTATTTTACTAGAGAAGATAAACAAAAATAATTCAAATACTATCATCTCCCCCAAGAGTAGTAATCAAACCCACAACCAATACATTTACATATTTACTATTTTTAAAGTGTTATTCCACACTTAGAATTAGAAAACATTTTTGAAAAATTTTTATACGTTTTTTTCAAAAAAACATTTACAGTCAGACACTGTTCCACTGCGCCACGATCGTGTTCACGTTTGTACGAAACCTAACCCGTAGTAACGTAATCGTCGTAGGAGCGTCTATGAAAATACGTAGACAGCTCTCCGAGCTCTACATTAATTTTTATATTAATAAGAGAACGATACGCGTGAATTTTTGATAGCACATCATTTGTATGGACGAGCTTTTGGAAGTTGTATTAGAATTTCGATGTTTTGGTCGACTGCTAACTATTGCCGCGGAGAATGTTTAAGTTATATTATAATAACAAACAAAATGAACAAAACTACAATACTTTTTTTACTAAATAACACCATCGTGACGCAGTGGGGTAGCGTTTGACTGTAAACACGATTGGTTGTAGGTTCGATTCTATAATGGATGGAAATGATTGTATTTAAAAGTTCCTCAGGCTTATTTGTTATAAGCTAGAAAAACGTAAAGAAATTAAAAATAAATCTTCACATTTGTATATATAATAAGTAAAAATTTAGTCGGAGACAACCCAGTGTCAAGACACGCCATTGACTGCTTTCCTCCTGAAATCAAGATATTGCATGTTTGTTTGTTGATATTGAGTGTCTTGTCAGAGTGGAAAATTGTAAATAGTGAATGGGAATCAAACCGACAACCAATCGCGTTTACAATCAAACGTTGCACCACTGCGCCCATATGGTCTCTTAAACAGTATATACAATACAATATGCACGTTAATATTTTTATTAAAAAGGAGATTTAACTTGAATGCATGGCCTTTTCTTTATAATGTAAAAGTTATTGTACTGGAGACTGGGTCTGTACCTTGTTTTCCTTGTCGTTGTTTATCTCTCATTTGATTTAATTGTAGTTGGCTACTTAAAACTAAAATCTATATTTATATTTAAGCGAGTCTTTTAAAAAAATATATATTAATTCTACTAGGTTAATTAAACTAGGTAATTTTTTGTTCAATTTCACGCTTTTATCTCACAAAGCAGAGTAGACAGAAAGTACTTAGTGTCAAGGCACTCCGTACTTCGCTTTCCACCGAATTCGAGACATTGCGTATAGTGGTGGGACTTCATGCGGCACTTTGTCTTACCAGCGAAGACTTGTAAAAATTTAAATATATTAATTCCCCCGAGTGGGGATCGAACCCACAACCGACTGCGATATAGTCAGACGATATACAGCGCCACGATGGGCCTCTTAGGGTTATTATTCATATTAAACATATAAAACTAAACATATTTTACTATATACATATTTTACTATTATGTTATCATTACATTGAACGCATGGTCTACAATTCTACAAGAGCGAGCACAATGGCTTCCCAGACCGGCAACTCTATTTAAAGTTGTAACCCTCTATGCACTCATATCGCCGCACGTCCCTCGTCATTATTTGTATTCACCATAGCATAAATGTAAGAGGGCTTGCAATCACTTTACTATTTTGTTTATTAAAATAATATTCCTATTGCCTATGTTATAAAAGTTTAGTATAGAGATAAGTTTTTTTTTTCATTTGTAAACGAGGTGATGTATACACGGTGGTTACGTGTTCAATGCTCACTCAACAGAATGATTATATAGATTTATTTTGTCGACTTGTAATGCCTGGAATTTGGGCAAGAGACAAATAATAGATGCTATGGACTTGGGTGTGAAGCTTGATGTTTCTAAGAATTATGACTTATCTACTAAAAATAGGTAGTAGATTAATATATAAACGTTTAAATATATTTTTATTTTTTATTTATTGAATTTACAATTATTGACAAATTATCTAAATAGCAAAGAAGTAATTACAAAGAGCTTATTAAAGTTTAGCCCATATATGAGCTGTAGGCGAAACAAAATAAATAAAATAAGAAGTCATGGTGCAGTGTCACAGATTCTGACTGTAAACGTGATCGGTTGTGGGTATACCCACTCGGAATGATTATATTTAAATTATTTTCATTTCCTCGCTCTGGTACAAAATACCATAGCAATATCTCGAATTCGCTGAAAAGAGGAGTACGGAGAGTCTTGACTATAGTTTCTTTTTGTCTACACTATTATGCGGGAAAAAACAACATATAGGTTCATCTAGGCTTTCAATAAGCGTATTTTCCAGGGACTGTGTATGTTTATAAATGCACCGTATTCCGCAAACTAACCAATATCGTTGCTTAAATGAACAGCAATAGAAAAAATAAAATAATTTTTAAATAATATTAAAAAATATAACAAATTTTATATAATATTACTTAACTTTACTAAGCTAATTTAAGCTTATTTTCGGAGTTAAGACAATATCGACCCCTTCTTTTTCAATTTCTGTTTTTTATCTTTTATTCATAACAAATAAATAAAATTGGAATATGCCTTTTTAATATTATAATAATCGCTTTTTATTAAATGTATATGTATGTATATGTATATGTATGCTCAATACATATGCGGAAACAAATTTTTTACAATTTTTGTCTATCTGTTTGTTCCGAGATACCTTTGGAACGGCTATACAGATTTTGACGGGACTTTCAGTAGATAGCTGGTGTAGTAAGGACTAACTTAGGTTATATTTTTAATTCAGATTTATAACATAGAGATCCAGAGATGTTAAATGCCACGCAGCAAAATATGTGTTTGCTTTATATATTTAAAAAAAATAGATTTAAACATACTGGCTTAATGGTTTTACGTGTCTATTACATATATCAAAACGCAACGCATGAAAATTTTTTATAATTTTTTTAACATTCTACGAAATTGCAATTTTAAAAGCAATTATATGAATTTTCTAATATATAAATAACATAATTTTCTAACTTGCGTAAGTGTCTTCTCAGCAAAACTGCCTTTTGGGCCGGTGGTAACTGACAACACTGACATTTGTATATTAATCAACAATTTGAAAGTGCTTGTCATAGTATATTTGAATAAAGAACATTTCTTCGATTTCTTGATTTGATTTTTATCTGTCAACTTGCACATAAATAAAAAATCATTTAATACTCGATATCAAAAAGCAAAGGGTTGTCAACATACAGCCAAAGAAGCAAAACAAAACTTATCTTACATAATAAATAGCCTACCTTCGCCATCTGTCTCCGCTTGTTGGTCTTGTTTATGGCACGTCAATAAATAACCGAACACGGCATATATAAAAACGTTCACGTGACGCGATCTAGGGCGGCGAGCCGTGATAAATTGCTTGGGTATCTTGAATTCGTATTTTTTGCTATCGTTTAAGCCCTTGTTTTAGATAGCTTGACTAGATGTTGTTTAGAAAATTGTCATAGGGCATCGAAATTAAAATTTTATCGTATGTATTGTACGGTAGACGGAGTGAAACTAATTTCAAACCAAATCGACTTTGAGTTTCGAGCGGAAGTAATTTAGACAAGTTTCCTAAGAGAGCATAAAGAACTACTTTTAAAAAATAAAAAATAATCTATATATTAACACGTAGGACTAACTTTTGACTTATTTTTCCGAAACTTAGGCGGACGTACGATGAACTTTGCACAGTTACAAGTTGTATGGAGAAAAAATGCAGAAAGTCATATTTATGATAATAATAGCATTATAAATATATTAAATTTCATTATTGAAAAAATTACACGCACTTTCACCATGCACTTTTACAAGAAATGCATACACGTTGCTAAGGCTACATGCACTTTACGTGTCAACAAGACCTTTAGTAATAATAAATATGTTGTCACGGTATTTATATAGCTACATACATTTTAAAATATAATATATTTTAAAAATATATAATATAATATGCGTTATACTATATTTCTTACTAAGAAACATTTATATGATGCCGCGCGTGGTGCAGTGGGACAACGTCTGACTGTAAACGCGACCGGTTGTGGGTTCGATTCCCACTCAGGGGAGTGATTGTATTGAAATTATTTTCACTCCACCACTCAACACACAACGTCTCCAATTCGGTGGAAAGAGAAGTACAGAGTATCTTGACACTAGGTACTTTCTGTCTACCCCGCTACGCGGGATAAAAGCGTGAAGCTAAAAAAATATTTATATACACATTGACGTTTCATACATTCCGTATTCATGAAAACAAATTTTATTTGAACGCTCCGAGATACGAAAGCGAACAAAGTTTACGTGGATTGTGGGGTAAGTGTATTACTCACGCCTTCATTGAAACGCTTGTGTAATTTTACTTGTGTTTTAAACTGTATTTACATGGCGGCTTTACGCTTCAGCCGACCGAATATGTACATACATACGAGTGTATGTGTTCGGATTGTTTGTATTACACCATTGAATTGATGAGAAATGGTTTTGTTGTTTTTTATTTTTATTTTTTTTTGTGGCAAAAGAAGTATTTCTAAATTCAAATTCAAATACAGTTTATAACCTGTTTTTTACTTAATTTTTAAAACTTACAAAAACAAATATTACAAAATAAGTATAACAAAACAAATAAACGATATAAGAAGTGAGGCTCAGTGTGTGCTTGCGTGATGTAGCTATAACGTAGCGTTGTGACTTATAGTCTACAGCGTGGTTTTCAAGTCTCATTCTTGTTCCTTTATTATTATATTTTTTTCTTTTCTGCATATCGACTTATACTTCATTTACAGTTTTTCAAAAACGTATAAATATATGAACGCAGCTGGACTTCCTTATAAAATAAATGCATTATAACAAACGTATAAGAATATAAACGCAATCTGGCTGTGTTGACTGACATTAGTGAATGTAGAGTGCTTGGACGATTTCCAAGAGGCGCGAATTTTTTGTTCGTTTTTTTTTAGAAAGACTTATACTTGTTTCAGATAGCAATTAATTAAATATTTATGTCCTTACATAGAGTCTGACAATTTGTATAGAAGTACTAAGTAAAGTAAACAGAGAGAATACATTGCTAAACACTCCGCTCTCCTCTCTCTGGATTTTCTAAAGACGATGTGGGCAAAAGTCAACTGCGTCCAAACTAACTGAAATTGGATAAAAAATACAGATTAAATATTATAATAGACTAGAATCGCATTCCTCAACCTCGGGTAACTATAGATACAATTGTCCCGCTGGGTAACAACCTAATTACTGCACCTACACGCTTTATCCCGCAAAGCAGGATAGGCTGAGATAACCAAGCGTGAAGATAGCCTGTTCACTAATTTGCATATTGAGTGGAGGTCTATCTTACCAAAACGTGGAAATATAAATAATTATTATATCGTAAATACATGTATAATACGCTTAGAATACAAAAAAAATAAACCTTAAATAAAGGAACGACGCTCTACGCTATCGCTTGACAGTTAAAATACGAAGCGTTATACAATATACAGTTGTATTTGAAAAGGAACAGGAACTTGAAACTTGAAAAGGAACTCCAGTGTATATATAAACATTTTGACACCATTTCAGGCGGCAACCCGTAGTTGTTAGACGTTGTGTTGTCGGTACACGAATTCTGAAGTTTTACTCACAAAGATTTACTTGCATCCGTATTTTATGAGAGAATAATGTTATATGACGCTTCTCCGGTTTCTTTAGCTCATATCCTGCATAGCAGGATAGACAGGAAGTACCTTTTTTTATGGGACAGACAAGGCCACCCACAACACCGTGACACAACAGGGTAACGACATGTGCTTTGCCGGTCTTTGAAGCGGAAATAAACGCGCGTTTTGAAGCTACCCATGTCGTATTGATCTGAAAACACTGCTGCAAATCTTTCGTATTTCCCTGTATTGTATAGCACGTGTAAATCATACACATAGTAAATCATTCTACTGTTGTATGGTGTAACCAAACTGATAATCGTTTAATGTACTAAAAATATTTCCTTCAGTTTTTCAGATAAGCCACTTCAATTCTGTAGATACGATATATGCAAGGCGGTCTAATGGCAACAAACAATATCTCACATGTTACTTTTGGTAAAAAAAACGAAATTTAATTGTACAAATATAACCCAGTTTGTGCAGTGGGACAATATTTTACTGGAAACACAGTTGGTTCTATATTTGATATACATTAGGAGGAATGATTAAATATAAATTATTTTCATTTCCTCGCTCTAGTTAGACAGAGCGTGGCGTTGAGTTCCGCCACTGAACACACAAAGTCTTAAATTCGGCGGTAGTGTCCTGTTCACACTATTGCAGATTAAAAATGCAGAGTAAAAACATGAAACTCGATAAAAATTAAAAAGATGAAAGTTTTGTATAGCATATACTTGCAGTTGTAATCGATTAGAATAGTTCAACAGTATCTGTATTTTGAAGCCGCATAACTATTTATTGGGGTCAAAATGGAGTCACCCATTTTGATGATTCTTCTTCAGTATAATAATTCGTATTAGATTTTGAGTTATTCGTAAAAAATATATTTGACTTCAACAAAATTTCTCGTATATGGAAAAAACTACTAAACGAATTTATAGTGAACTATAGAAATATAAGTAAATAAAGAATAAATAAAGAATAAAGGGTATACTCTAAAACAAAATTTATACATTTTACATATAACTTAGATGAAAAATCAAATATTTTGATAAATGTTTTTAGTTAAAATCTTGTTTTATTTGACAAATTAAATATTTATTATTATCAATATAATAAAGTATAGAATTGTCTTACTAAAGCAGGTTCATGTAAATAATTTAAATATAATCGTGGAATTGGTAAATGATGGTATTCAGAGATTAAGTAGACTACTTTTCACACATTTGAGACATTGCGAGTCCCAATAACGCCTTTTTGTCTTATCAGAGCGCAAAAATGAGACTAAATTTTGAATATAATTATTCCTACGAGTTGGAATGAACCCGTAATCAATCGCGTCCGACTGCACCACAATGCACTCGCTCTAAACATTATATAAATTAAATAACTTAGACTACAATAAAACTACAAATAAATATAAAAAGATTATTTTGGCATGTCCGGTAAGCTGGTGATATTCGCACCAGCAATTTAGGTATATATTCATCAAACCTAAATAAACGTACGCGTACGCGAGCGGCCTGACTCAATCACGCATGTCAGCAAATTTGATAGTATCTGGTCAAAGCACCCACCGTATAATCGAATGGGGATCGTAAAATTTTGAAATGCCCATCTAACACTAAATAGTTTGTTCTCACAGTCATTGGTGATGTTTTTAGTTATATTTAATATTAAAGTTAAAAATGGACGCACTTGGGACAACTTTTCTGAACATAACTTTCGTATACCAAGTAAGAAGAATACTTTAAAAAATATAAATACATTTAATAACAAAACGTTATCTCATGCTAAACGTTTGTTTCTTAGTAATAATCTATGGTAGCAAAAATGTGTAAAATCTTCACAGAAATCAATTGTAACAAGCCTATAAGAATTACGACGCAGCTGGATATAGAACTCAAGGGTTAGTGGTGAGAGTGCTTGGACGGCTACCAATAAGTGCGAGTTCGGGACCAGCTACGTTCATTATGTACATAAAAATATAATGGAATACTGATATAGTAACGCGCAGCGTTAAGTTCCACCGTTCATCCGGCAATATCTTAAATTAATTAGGAAATACAGATTATCTTATTATATTATAGAAAGCGTCAATCCTCACGAGTAATTATTGCAATATATAGTAATGTTACTATTATTAATAGGTCTAACAATATAATGTAAGTATATAAATATAATTAATTCATTATTTACTTATCGTACGTTTTGCATGGTGTACTTGTTGCGTTTGTCTTTACGCTTACTTGCTTTTTTTAACATCTCTATAAACCTCTTGATTTCGTATATATCTCTATAAATCTCTTGATCGTGGTTGATCCGATTCCTACAAAAAGATTTCTATTTCTTCGCTCTGGTAAGACAAAGTACGGCGTTTAGTTCTGCAATCAGAACATATCGTTTCTATTTCGGAAGGAATTCATTCAAGTGAGTGTCTTCAGTCCAGGTTGTCCTGACTACTTTTTAATTGCAATTGTGAACTTAATTTGAAATAAAGATTTTCATATTTTTATGTTATGTTAACCATTTCGGATTAGTTATTGCCAACCACTAACAGGAAGTAAATATAAAACAATTTCTTTATGTATATAGTTCCAATGTCACAAAGCCAAGTAATATATTATGTTGTACCCAACTTGCGGCAACACAATAAAACTTTGTAGAATCTCATCTGGAGTTTTTAAGATCATATTTCTTCAGTGATAAAGTTTTTTTTGTTTATATTTGGTTGGTATGTTGGCGATATGTTTAAGAACTGACTTAGTCAAAGATTTTAAATAAAAATGTCTACTGTAAAGTGTTTGACACGTCGAGTTCTTAAAAATGCATTTTCGAATACCAAAATATACGCGGTTAATCTATTTAAAATAGTTTAATTTAAAAAGTATAAAAAGTGCAACAATCTTATTAAGCAAAAGATTATGTAGTTATTCGGTTTTCAGACAAAAACAGGTACTTCTATATACAAGTTAAGTAATGTCTGGTTTTCTAATTTTCCGTACAATTCGATACTTTCTATGTGAAGTGGCGAAAATCAACGCCGCGCTTTGTCTTATCTAAGCGAAGTACTCAGTATATTATCATTCCACTGAGTTAACATAAAACCCACCATCAATCGCCTTTACCATCGGACTCTGTCCTACTTCGATACGATGGTCACTGAAACTTTATTAAAGTATAAAATAATCATGAATTGCGTATTGAGTGGCGAACTAAACGCCTTTATATAGAATTTATAATAATGTAAAAAATATGAATATATTTATAATTATAATCTGTGTTCCATGCATACAGATTGACACGTTTGTTATAAATAGTCTGTGGAGGAACGTACAATTGTCAGTGAAAGGTGCGGAAGGGAAATGTTTAATAACAAAGCCCTTTATTGATAAATGATAACAGAAATCAAGATGCGATGGAGTGAAGCGATCACGCTCGAGTTTGTAAAGATATATTTAAAGCATGAATGCTTATGGAACCCCAACCATCCAGGATATAAATTAAAATATCAAAGGGACAAAGCATATGCCGATATTTGTACAGAATTTAAAGATTCTACAACAAAATGCTTATCAGTACCGGAAGTTAAGATGAAAATCAAAAATTTGAGGACAACATACGTTCAACAAGTGCACAAAATATTACAAAAATCTAGTCCTGACTCAATATATGAGCCGTCTTTGGTGTGGTTTCACGAAATGGATCGCTGTCTAAAACATATTCCTACAAATAAACATTCATCTTCCTTCCAAGTGAGTATTTGATGTTTTAAAGAAAAATAGTTACTTTTATTTTAGGTAATAAGTCTATTTGGTACATTTTACATAATTATGTCTCAGATATTTTTCAAGGATATTGTGTATTTGTATACTAATAATAGGCATCAATAGTCTTAACCGAAGTTATATAAATATAATTAATATTGAACAAATATTGTTCCAGGTTCCAGATATTACTGAAGTGGAATCATCATGCCAAATATGGGTCAGTCAGGAACAACAGAATGATACGGACAATCAAAATCCAGACCCTCTCATCTCAAATTCTGATGAAGACTATGATTCTCCAAAGACAGAAGACTCCTCAAGTCCAATAAAAACAGATAAACCTTCTTCTATTATAAATAAAAAAAATAAAAAGAAAAAATTGAAACACAGATCGAGTCAAGAGTATTTGCAAGATAAATTTGAATATGTCAATGAAGATGAATTTGATATATATGGCAAGTATATAGCATCTCAACTAAGAAAAATGGACTTACAAAAAGCAATAAGGCTGCAACTTGAAATTCAAAGTATCTTGAGTGAAGCGAGAATTGCTGATATTTCCAGTGATTAAGAAATGGTTATAAATATGTTTAAAATATCCATTTGAGTCTAAAGATTGGATTGTATTGGATTTGGTGTTTTGTGAACTATATGCTGTTTATTTCTAAACATTACCAAAGAAAAACAGATGCTTATTTTAAAATATTATTTTTATAATGTTCTAAATACTTGAAGTATTTAGATACTTATTTAAATGTTTAAAAATTACATCATAGATTTATAATTTTAAGTTGCGTTTATAATTAATGATATAAAAATAATAACATGGTATTTCTTATACAATTTAAATTGTTCTTTATACATTTCAAAGCCTAATGATTAAATGTGATTTTTAATGTAGAGTTTCTGTTTAGTAGCAAAATAAAAAAATATATAAATTTTATGGCCCTATTATTTAACCTCCCAATACTTATTGTCTCAATCCAATATTAATGGTCTATAGTTTGCGTTTTAAAAAAAATAAAATTTGTCCACATAAGAAATTAGTCTTAAACTCTTCAAGTAACCCAGGCATACTAAATATCATGTTAATAATATCACGGCCATTTGGTAAAATTTATCTTATATTATGTATTAAAATAATAAAATGCAGTAATTTAAAATATACAATTTTAACCATTACAAATACTAAATGGTGACAGCCCTAGCGTATCTGTGGCTCACAAGTCATAGCTGTCAGCTTTCTCGCATTAAAAAAAAACAACAGGTTGTTATTTGTTTTTGTAACAATATAGAATAAATAAAACCGTAACCGGCAGAATATTTTACCATTGTAACAAATACGAAAACAAAATCAAACCATTAGAAACCTATAAATAAAGTGAAAAGTATGAGGTGGAGTGAAAATGAGACATATCAATTCGTACAATTATATCTGAATCAAGAATACTTGTGGAATACAGAACACGAAAATTACAAAGTAAAAGAAAAGAGATTGCAAGCTTACAGAGATATTATTACTGAGTTTTATTCATCTACGGGTATATCGTTATCCGTGAGTGAATTGAAAGCAAAAATTAAAAACTTAAGGTCTACGTATACGCAGGAATTAAGTAAAATAAAACAAAGGTCGAGCGCTGACTATAAATATACACCCACAATAAAATGGTTTGCGTGTTGGCATAAACGTTTCAAACGTAATTCAATTACAAATCAAATCTCCGATTTATTATATGAGGTGGGTAACTTTTGTGTTACACTTAATAATATTCTAATGATGGAAAACTTAGCAAAATATTCTTAATGATTATTTTTTCGTAGGAATCAGAGAAGGATAATACAAAAATGTGGAACCAAGAAGATGATAATTTAAATGACCAAACACACCTTGAACCATTTATCGCTGACACCAGTGATGATTACATACTTCTATTAAAAAATGAGCCCCAAGAGGAACTATATCCAAAGGCTGAAAAACATCCATACAATATAAAAAGAAAGAAATTAAAACATAGAAGTTCCAGTACTGCTTCAGATGGTTCTGTTCAAGGCAGTTTAGATTCCAACCTAGAGTTAAGTAAAGAAGATGAATTCGATATTTATGGTAAATATATTGCGTCACAACTAAGAACTATGGACCTGAAGAAAGCACTTAAGTTGCAATTACAAATACAGGGTTTGGTTAGCGAAGCCAGACTGTCGGATCTTTCTAATGGTTGATGTAAATAAATTAGATATAGTAAATCAATACTGACTATCTTTTTACTCTTTATTTTTTAACAACATAAAACTTTTTATATTGTTTACATATTATATATTTTTATTTAATTTACAATTGTCTGAGTGATATTTTATTATGAAGCATTTTAGTATTTAATTTATAACATTTTCTGTGCATTCATAGACCTATAAGATCTCATGCAGGACTCTCTGAATATGGTGCCACAGGAAACTGGTTTAACTAATAAAATAATAATTTAAAGTACTAAAAATTAAAAAAAAATGTTATATACATAGCAATAAAATATAAGTAATCTGCTCTTCTGTATTAGTTAGTTTTGTTATACAGAGAAAGAATTCATGGGCCTTATTTTATTGTATTATTCTTTATGTTCATATCATCCTATTTAGTTATAAGTAACTATTTTAATGGTAACTGTGGGTTCAATTTCCACTTAAAATAAATTTAAATGTTAGACAAGTGATAATATTTTATCCAGAAAGAGAAAGAAAGAAGTATGCCGTAACTCATGCTCTACTCTTCTTAATGTGCAAGAAGTGTATATAATAACTAGTAATTACCAGCAACTTCTTTTGTGTTGATCTTGCCGATTTAATTATACAAAATAATTTGATATAACATTCTTATTTATGAAGGCATTGCAAGAAAAAAAACAATAAATGTTAATGAAAGGTCAAAATACAATACTGATAACTGCATTTAATTCAGGTGAGCTGGTTCCAAGGTAAGTGAGAACAAATATAAAGACAAACAGAATTATTTAACAGATTATTGTTTTGGGTTGTAGGGCATTGATTAATGCCATTATTGGTTATTCTCATAATTATGTCTGCCATATACAGACTACGATAATTTAATAAATAGTGAAGTATAACTACAAAATCTTTTGACAATTCTTGTTTCATAATAAATTAATATATTTTTATGTTAATCTTATTTTGCGTTATTTAAATGAGGTCTTATAGATTAATTAGCTAACCTGCTAGCTAGCTAGCTAGCTGCTTGGATAGATTCTGGCCTGGAATATTCAAATTGTTACTTTTTATAAACAACTCAGCCTTTGAAAAAACATTGAAGGAGAGGATAAAATATGAGGGTAAATTAAACAATTAAAACAGCTTGTCTGATTTTTTATTGCTGTTACAGCATCCGTTTATAGTACAAACAAACATCGCTTACGTTTCTCTATTGAAAATTCACTCTGTTATCAACATTAAGGACATATCCATGTTTCTGTTCATGAAAAAATATATATTGGTGTCTCTGCTGCTGTTAACGTCTGAAATATCTAAATCTATTAAGTACTTCACGTTCACTCCTCGGGTTTTTAAACAAAAAAAAAGTTTGACTTCGAGGGCAATGCATATTGGAGAAAAAAAATATTAAATATCTAAAAAACTTAGGATTTAAATAAAGCCCGTTTACAATCACGACTTTCGTAATGGCATGCGTTGTGTAAACGTTCCTTTAAGACTAGACTGAGACAATCTCATTACATTCCAATGTGTTTTGTTGTTGAAATAGTGTTGCCAGAACACTAATGCAGTTATTTATCATTTTATTTTAATTATCCAAATCACTAAGAAAATTTAATACTTAAATATATAAATTAACAAATAATTGTTTTGAATTTGATAAACCTGGCAACACTAGAGATGATCACAAAGATTTTTGTAAAAGCAATTGTTTAGTTAAACTTATTTTAAAGTCAGTTGTTAAAGATGTATCATAGACGAATTAATAAATACACTATATAATATTAATTAACCATTAACTGAAAACGATATATAAAAAATTATATTTTTTCAAATTTGTACTTATATTACTAAAAATGTAAATTTTAAATAATTCGTCCATATTACGATTTAACACACTTAAATTTTCAAAATAAGTTAGTCAGAAAAGATCTTTCATTTAGAGTATAAGTTTTCAAAAATATATAAATGCAACTTATATTTGGATAACAAATAAAAGAATCAATGGCGGAGTTACCAATACAGAACAACCAAGTATTAAAGCTAAGTTATGCAGAAACAATAATTAAAAGGATTTTTTTTTTGTGATGGCAACAATTTCAGTTCACTTATACTTAAAAATATAACAATATGTTGAACAAAACAGTTTTGTTGAGAATTTATTACTTTTAGTTATTTTTAAACAGTTTTGTCTTGCTTATTCTTTTTTAATTATGTTTTAAAAGTTATATTTTTCAACAGATTATATAACATTTTTAAATTAATCCATTTTAAACAAATGGTGCATTTTGGTATTGGAAAATACATTTGAGAAAATCCGACGTTTTGAACACTACAATAGTCCGTGGTCGCATTTGTGGTCAGATGCACCTGGCGTTTGTCTGTGAGTTAATACAAAAATTAATTATATCAATTTATAATTGAAATACATAAACATTCTTATTTCAATAGAGAACATGGTTCGTGGTATAATTAATATTTGTATCAACTGACAGACGTCACCTCAGTCTACCTGTGACCAAGGGCTACTGTAGTGTTCAAAACGTCAGGTTTACAAAAAATGTAATTTCGAGTACCCCAAAATATAGGCGATACATCCGTTCCAAAAAGATTATTTAAAATGTATAAAAATCGTGATAATCAAAGATGTTATTAGATTATTTAACAATTGTACTTTTTAAAATTTATTTCTTGACTTCAAAGTCTTTAAGATAAACATTAAATTTAAGTAATTATATAAACAAAAAATTGCCATGTAATAAATTACTATAAAATGCTTACACCAAGAATGCTTAGTTTGTTTAAGATATTTATAAATAATATGCATAAATAAAATAACATTTAGACTAAAGTCACAATTATTCAGCCTAGTTTTAAATGCTGCCCTTAAGTCAAAAAAAACACTAACGAGCTTCACTGTCATGGTTTTGACAACTGTCACTGTCAAGTTTAGTGTCAGCCATTTTTAAATTTATTTTAATAAGAAAAAATAACGCAGCGTCCCCTTTCATATGTCTAAGCTCGATTAATATTTTTGTTTTATATTATAAATAATCTCACTAACTATCAGATTCAATTCCTCTTTGCTTACTTCAGATCATTTTTTTTTCAAAATTTCTCTCTTTAAATGGCAACACTCATATGAACCTATGAATGTTGCCCGTTCATACAAGTTATATGTAAATTGGGTGACGCTGCGCCTTTTTTTTAGAGAATTGTACTAAAACGTCAAAACGTACATTTACACACAGACAAACAATCGAATCTCATTTTGTACAATATATCACATAAATTTAAAAGAACACCGTTTGGATGCAGCAGCGAACGACGTTATGGGGTCGATGGTTGTTAAAATTATTTATATTAAATATTTGTTCTTAATTCCAGTTATTTTTAAACTAAGCCTCGATTGAACTTGGTTAAACGTAATTAAATGTTAAATTAAAAATATATGTGTTTTAACATAGTATTTTGTGATATTTATGTAAATATAATTAACTAAAAATTCCGAAAAAAAACCCTTCAATAAAAAATATTACGCCACAAAATTGTACTCGAAAACATAACTGTACTGTAAAATGTAATATCGTATATAAAAATATTAACAAATAATTTTAGCAAGCGTCGACCATTGTCAAAATTTAATTAGAAGTTGAAAAAAAAATAAAACCGTTTTGCACGTCCGGTGTCACGGCAACACTTGTAAGGACGTAATTAAGTAACGAATAAGAATACTTTTGGAAAAAATAAATTGAGATCAGAGACGGCCTTACAAGCATCAATGTGAGTGTGTACTGGGTTTAGTTTTATAAAACATTCATAAGAAATTTAATCATAATATAAATCAAAATGGCTGATTAAGATAGTTAGTGACAAAAAAATAGAAGATATATATTTTTTAAATAGTGTAAAATTTCAAATAGTGTCACACAACAAAATCTATGAATACTAAATTAGAAATTATAATTTTCATAAAACTAAAACCAGCACATGTTTTGTTCATTATTTCAAACTGAGCATTATGAACTGAGCGTTAAATTGCTCAATAGCTGTTTGCTCAATGCTCAGGCATCGGAGCATAACTGTTTGGGAGTGTAGACAGAGGCGTTGGGGTCCAGCGGGGAGCCGTCTGACAGGCGCAGCTTAGACACTGTACCGCTCACTGGTGTGACGAACTCAGTTGGCATTACCGCTAACATTTGGGCTTTCAGTTCTTCTATTTCTTTTTCTTGTCTGGATATGACACCTGGAAATTAAAAAAAAAATCTATATTGTAAAGTAAGCTTTATTTTGTAAGAATCTTTATTTTTTTTAGTTTAATGCCTTTATCCCGTATAGCAGGGTAGACAGAAAGTACTTAGTGTCAAGCTACTGCATACTTCACTTCCCGTCGTATTCGAAAATTGAACCCACTACCGATGGTGTTTATATCGCGTTTATTTAGATCGCCATTGAGACCGCAACACACAATGTCTCAAATTCGGACAGAAAGCAGTCAAAGCAGTGTCTTAACACTAGGTTGTCTTTGCTTACCCTAGTATTCAGGAATAAAACCTACCATCCATGTATACACATATCTAAGAATTTCACTACCCAAATAAACAAAAAAAGATACAATTTTATTAATAAATATTTAAAAAAAAATTAACACCCACTTAGAAAATAAAAAAATAATAAATATATTAATCAAAATATTGAATTTAAATCACTACTGAATATAATTTAAGAGCGCATATAGTACGATTGGTACCAATATGAAACTAAAACACGTGTGTGTATGTAGACACTAGAAACGTGTGGATAAATACTGTGAACATAAAAACAGTGAACAGAGGCGACGACGGTGCCAACTTGCGCGGCTAATACAGGTTCTAATCGTTCGCGTGGCGGACGCACCTTCCTGTATGCGCATGTGGCGCTTGGCGTCGCCCAGCGCGGACAGCAGGTCCAGCTTGACGCGCGTCTCGGCCGACAGCGAGCGCTCCAGGTAGGCGGCGCGCTCCTGCAGCGCCGCGCACGCCGCCAGCCGCGCGCCGCCCGCGCACGCGCCCGCGCCCGCACCCGCGCCCGCCTGCGCGCCCGCCGACGCGCTCGCCTCCTCCTGCCGCGCCTGTCGCGCTTCTAGTGTTCTCACCTGGGTGGGTTGCGTCATTATTTACTATTATGTTGTACTTTTATTTGTGGAAAATTGTTGTGTTTGAAAAAGTTGTTTATGTTGTATTTAATATTTATTTTAACATAATAACTAAACTTATGTTTTCATTTGTTGAGCAACCTATATTTCTATAAAATTTAATGCAAATATATTCAATAGTATTGCATGTAAAACTAACGAACAAGCATTCTTCACTAACTTACGCTTCTAATCCCTAAAATTGGAACCATTTACAAATGTAATAGAACTCGCGATTGTCATTGCGTTTGTGGGCGCTGATCTTTTTGCCCTCCCCTGAATACAGTATATATTAAATCAATTTAAAAGTATTTAGTTCATCAAAACAGCAGGGGTGAGTTGTCACAACGTAAGTACACATACCATGTCGGCCTTGTGCGCGAGGTCGCGCTGCAGCTGCGCGGCGCGGTCGCGCGCGCGCTGCAGGTCGCGGCGCGCGGCCGCCAGCTCGGCGTCGTGCGCGCCGCGCCGCGACCGGCACCACTCGTTGTCGCACTCGCCGCTGCACGCAAACAATACTACTATAGGGAATCGTCCGTCGGTTGCGGGTTCGATACACGCCGGGGGGAAATCATTATATTTCAATTATTTTCATTTTAACGACAAAGCGCGGCGTTGAGTTCTAACACTCAACACGCAATGTTGCATGGTTGTTCTGACACTAAGTACTTCCTATCTACCCTGCTATGCGGGATGAAAACGTGGAGCTAAAATAATAATAATAATATCGTATGTAAAAAAAAATAGCAATGAACAACGATGACGTTGAAATATTTTCGTATCACGAAATTACAGCACAACACAATATAGGTGCTAGAAGTTACAAAATCTTGTATGAGGGTTCTCTTTAAATCATACTCGCTAAGACAGGATTTTGCTAAATTCTATCCCTAAGTGTTGTTCTTGGGGTTGAAACTTTGTATGAAATTCCTTATTACCAGTGCTAAGAAAGTAAAATTCTGTATAGTTCCTTCTTAAGACGTAAGTGGCCACTAGGATTAAGCATTCCAAAAATCGCCCCCTTCGAGTTTGATTTTGAAGGTTAAAACTATGTATGAAACTTTGTTGCTACAAGTGCTAAGAGTGTAAAACTTTATATAGTAGTTGCTTTTAATACGTAGGTAATCACTAAGACATTATAAAATTCGACCCCTTTTTTTATGAAACTTCTTTACCACTAATAGTCGAAGATGTTGCTTGCCTTTTTTAAAATGGGACGCTGTAATATTCGACTCCTAAGGGGTAATTGTTAATATTGGTGGTTTGTACGAAAATGCATTAAAAAAGATTGTTTTTTTTTATGTATGACACTTACATAGCTTGTGTAGTTTTAATGGTTACAACAAGTTGTTTTTTTGCTGGATTTTTTAAATATTTTAAACTCCTGATAGAGGCAAAGGTATCTTAAAGTTAATAAGCTCAGTGGATACTTAGTCAACCGCTTTCGAAACCAAAGGTCGTTGGTTTGAATCCGCTAATAACGCTACTCTGACGGTGAAGGAAAATATCGTGATGAAGCCGATGTCACCCTCAAGACCTCACTTTTCAATGGTTCCATGGTGGCATGTATGGATGTGTGAAATCACGTGTGGACTATGATGTCATATGTGGACGAGTAAAATCACATGTGAACCATGGTGGCATGTGTGGATGTGTGAAAACACATGTGGACCATGACGTCATATGTGGATGAGTGAAATCACATGTGGGCCATGATGTCATATGTGGACGTAAAATCACTTGTGAACCATGGCGACATAAATGGGTGAAATCACGTGTGGGCCATGATGTCATATGTGGATGAGTAAAATCACATGTGGACCATGATGTCATATGTGGATGAGTGAAATCACATGTGGACCATGGTGGCATGTGTGGATGGGTGAAATCACGTGTGGGCCATGATGTCATATGTGGACGAGTGAAATCACATGTAGGCCATGATGTCATATGTGGATGAGTAAAATCACATGTGGACCATGATGTCATATGTGGATGAGTGAAATCACATGTGAACCATGGTGGCATGTGTGGATGGGTGAAATCACGTGTGGGCTATGATGTCATATGTGGACGAGTGAAATGACATGTGGGCCGTGGTACCTAAATGGGTAAGGGAAATGTTATATATGGACGAGCGAGCAAAAACCCGGACTGGCGGCAAGTAATTTAATACGTCGAAAAAGCTAAGTTTCCACGACTGTCATTTTGAGTTACAGTTTTGTCTTTAATTAAAAAGTTAATAATTGATGTGTTTAGTTCTTTCTTTCTCGAGCTTCTTAATTTATTTTTAGTTTCACGCGTTTATCTCGCATAACAGGGTAGACAGAAAGTACCTAGTGTGAAGACACTCCGTACTTTGCTTTCCACCGATTTCGAGACATTGCGTGTTGAGTGGTTGAAATCCACACTTTGTCTTACTAGAGCGCGAAAGTGAAAATAACTTTTTAAACATAATCACTCCCTCGAGTGGGGATCGAACCCACAAATAATAGCACTTACAGTCAAACGCTATCACACTGCGTCGCAGTTTTGTTATTTATTCACCTTATAAATATAACAATCCTGATGCCTATCACAATTAAAAAATATATATATGCAATTAAACTTATCAACTTATTTACGCTTGGTACGGATTTATAATAGTAAGTGAGCATTGGAAATTAACTAAAAGTCTATAATAATATATTTAGGATTCTATAAATGTAATGCTTTTTGTATTGAGTTTGTTTTTAATTATTTTTTTTTTTAGTTTATTAATTAAAAATGGAAGAAACTAGTGTCTTTCTGCCTCTTAATTTTTAAACAGTACACTTTTGGCTGAACATAGCGCTTTAATTTATTAAATCCGAAAAATTTAAATAAATACAATTTTTTTTTTAAATTCAGGCTTTATCCCTAGTAGGGTAGTCAGAAAAAACGGAGCGCCAAAACACTACGGCTCCTGACACACCTATCGTATATCAATGCCTCCAAAAATTAATCGTCTGATTGTCATACCAATTTAAATCTCAACATCATTATTATATTGAAAAGTTATAAACATAGTAAGTATAATGAAGCATCAAGTATGTGTTACTTGGGCGTGCGCGCGGCGTGGCGCGCCCGCAGCAGCTGGTGCTCGGCGGCGGTGCGCGCGCGCCGCTCCTCGCTCAGCCGCCGCTCCAGCGCCACTCGTTCACTGGGAATATTCATACAATATCATTTATTTTTCTTTTAATAATTTTAAACTGTTATTCTAAATTTGCGTTTAGAAAACTTTTTAAAAAATAAGCATAAAAATATTAACGGGAATCGAACTCGCGCCTTTAGGAAGCTGTCCAAGCTCTGAGCGCTAACCCATGAACGCATATGTTTACAAATTATTGAGAATATCATTTAAATTTAATTCTTTAAATTTTAAAACTATATGATTGTTAATTCATTTAAAACTGTAAAAAAAATTCAAGATACGAAAGTAATTTCTAGAAAAAATATAAAAAAATGAGACAACGAAATTTGAACTCAGCGTGAGTTTTGAATAATATCTTGTTCTCTTGTTTTACTTTACAACTAAGTTAGCAGTAACTTAGTAGTTAACACTTGAACAGTTTCGAGTTTTTTTAATCTTAATTCAATGGTAATGTTACGTGGCGGTACCCAACGCCACGTTATGTGTTAACAGAACAGAAAGACGAAAATAATTTGTATATAATCATTTCCCCACGCTGTAATTGAACCAGCAACCAATCGGGTTTACAATCAATGTGCCACGATGCACTTTAAACATAATAATCAACAAAAAAATACCTAGAAGGCATAGCAGGGCGGGGCGCGTTGGCGGCGGCCAGCGCTCGCCTCGCCTCCGCTTCTCCACTGCGCGCGGTGTTTAACTCCGCCCGCACGCGTTTCAGTTCTTCTGTTAGTTCGCGGGATGAGCGCTGTGAATTTGATATATTAATTATTATTTGTTATGTTATTGTTAAAATAAATTATATAAAAAATGTAAAAAAAAATATTGAGCCTAACATAACCCAATCAATACATTAGATTTGATAAACCTCATATCGTCGCTAAAGAAAATAGATATATACATAGAATAATCCGATATAAAAACATCGTAATTTCAATAGAGAAGGTGGTTGGAAACTTTCTACCACCCAGGACCCACTTATAAAAAAATATAGTTCTAAAACCACCAAGCCAGAGGCAAACATACAGTCAGCTCTGCTGCTTCTGCAAGAATCAAGGGCAGTATGGGAGGCAATTAAGAAACAGATGACGGTAGATTTATATAAACATTTTTTTTGTATCAAGTGACAGACACATGGCTCCGCAGTCTACTTATGATTATACATTGCTGTACAGTGTTATGTATTTTTAGGTATTTCTTTGTGGCATTAAAACTTTGAATAACATTTCTTTTACAGAAAATATTTTAATATATAAAAATGTCGATCGATATATCCATATATAGTATATCTTTTATATAATTATGATCTCACCAGCTCTTTTTCCCTTTGCTCGCGTTCTCTCTCCTTCAACTCCCTGTCCCTCTCTTCTTTCCTCTCCTTCTCTCGCTCCTTGTGACTAATGCTATCTTTATTACTCTTTACAGTTTCTTTTGTACTTTCTACTTCTTTATCCTTAATTAGTAATTCTTTTGCTGTAATATTAGAAAGTATTTTTTAATGTATTGAGTCTATCACAGATCAGTGGTACAACAACTGACTGTAAACATGATTGATTGTGGGATCGATTTCCGCTCAGGTGTCTAATTATATAGAAAATTATTTCTCCGCTCTGGTAAAGTAATAAATAGCGTTGCTCACCACTAAATATGCAATCTCTCGATTTCGGGCGTGACCTAAGTGAAAATCATTTTCAAGAAATAGGTATAAAAATTTAAACGAAGCGGGATTCGAACTCGCAATCGCAATCGCAATCATATGGCTTGGTAGTGTTTCAAATCTTACGATAGTACAATGTATTATAAGATTTTCTTTTGTTTTTTTACAAGATTTAAAAAAAAACATATTAAGCAATACATGCATATATAAGTACATACATACATATTAAAAAAATGCTTAATAATAATAGCGATAATTGTTTCACACAAACAAACATATATGTGTATAACATACAAACAACATATATAAAACACTCACATTGTTCTGTACTCTTATGACTATCATTGATTTCTTTATCCTTATCTTTATTTTTGTGTTTTTTCTTTTCTTCCCTTACAGTACTAGCCTCCTTCTTATCATACTTCGCTGGCTTGCCGCCGCCTGAAAACATTACATATTTAACTATATTTAAAGTATGATTCCACACTTAAGATTAGAAAATATTTTTGAAAATAAAACGTTTTCAATTTGAAATGACGGTTTTCAAAATGCACGGGTTCAAATCCAGTTCGTTTAAATTTTTATACGTTTTTTAAAAATGTTAACATCAGATTTTTAATTACTTATTCAATACATAAATTAATAAACGTCACGAGGCTATTGTAATGTGTTTGTGGGTTCGATAGCCCTTTGGGGTAAAGATTTTCATATCTCTAATAAGACAAAGCTCAGTTAACTTAGAGTTTTAATACAAGGTTGTCTCTGAATACTCCTTTAAGCGGGATATTTAACTTCGGATTTTTAACTTCACGCTTTTATTCCGCATATGAGGGTAGACAGAAAGTACCTAGTGTCAAGACACCCCGTATTTCACTTTCCACTGAATTCGAGACAATGCATGTTGATTGGTGGAACTCAACGCCCCATTTTGTCTTACCAGAACGAGGAAGTATCAATAATTTTAAATATAATCACTTCTCCGAGTGAGGATCGAACCTACAACCGGTTGTGTTTACAGTCAGACGCAATCCCACTGCGTCATGACCGACCTCAAGCGGGACACAATTGAAAATAATATAGTTTTATAGTTATTACTCCTGGTGTCGTGTCGCTCGTCCGCGTCGTGCGCGGGCGCGGGGGCGGGCGCGGGCGCGTGCGCGTGCGCGGGCGCGCCGGGCCCGCTGGCGGCGCCGTTGCTGTACGCCGCGTGCGCGTTACCGCTCTTGTCACGTGATACGTTTTTTTCTAACTTATCTAACTGGAATGTGGAATTTTATATTCATAAACATTATATTTAGTGAATTTATTATTGAGTTGCCCATATTTACTTTAATTTTTAATACAAAAAAGCCAAACCAATAAGTTATTTCGCAAGATCTAACACAGTTCCCAAGAAAATTACTAATGTATTGAATTGAAATATGTGCTTAATTTACAAGTTTAAATTTATAAAAAAATAGAGACTGAACAGTCTCACTTCTTGGTACAAGAATGGTTATAGGTTTGATTCCACTTTTGGGGGAGTATATATAATCATACATTTAAAAAAATGTCATTTTAATAGTTTTATCAAATTACAATTTAAAAACATTCAACACAAATCATTCATAGAAAAGAAAATACAAATTCAATTTCCATTACCTTAACTTGTATGGGATGGTCGGCCACACACACACCGTTATGGTCTCTCGCACACCGACGCCGCACCGACCCGTTCATATGTCGCGAGTCACTTTGCGCGTGCGCGTGCGTCTGTGTGGTTGTAGCTGTGTGCGTCGACGTCGTGTGCGTCGCCGGCGCTGTGTGTGTGTGACTTGTTGTTGATTGTGTGTGTGTTTGTGTGCTTGTTGGCGTGTGGGCGGAACTCTGCGCTTCTTCCGCTTTACACTCTTCTTTACTTTGTGTTGTCTGTAACATGAAATAATTTGACTTACATTTTATATTGAAAAGGCCTTTGGAACAGGTCTCTGGTAGGGCTTCTCAATTTTAGATGCATTCAACTCATACCTGACATAAATCTAACTACCCTTAATACTTATATGAATCTGCTTTTATTAGTCAAATTATAAATAGAAAAAATTCTACATCAAACGATTCAGATAGAGATGAAAAATAGAAAACAGTGTCTTGACACTGGGTGCTCTCTGCCTGCGGTACTATATATACGACGAAAAAAACAATACAAATATAAATTTAAAAAAGTTGAAATATTGTATTTAGTTTGTATATTACCTGTTCTAAAAGTGCACTTTCAGGCAACGCATCCCGCAGCAACTGGAAGTAGAACTCGTTTTCTGCTCTCACTTGTCGCTGCCGACGTTCTTTTAAACGCTGACCCACATATGCCTAAATATAAATTTACAACTTAATATGTGAAATAAAAACCTCCCAAACCTTTTTTATAATCACTCAAAAGAAATATATTTAAAAATAATAAAATAAATATTACATGTGTGTGTGTTTCATATACACTATTGTACAAAGTGATATATATATACACGTTGCTAAGTAACGCGTAGATTATGCATTGACATGAAAAAATTTTTTATTGAAAAATAAATATAAAATTTTTAGTAAATAACAGTTATGTTTACTTAACAAATAAAGAAAAAAAACTGTTTTTTTTATATTAATGAACGTAACACTATGTTATGGATATTTAATATAAATTTTAAAATCATGTTATAGAATTCATCTTTCGTATTTGCTATGATAACCATATTGATTTCGCGTTTCTAGGCCTCTCAAGATATCAACCACCAGCTCTTTAAGCACTGTTTAGAGTAATTTCATAATAATATTATTGTACCGTTGTTAAAACAAATTAAATATATTTATTTTAAAAAATAATAAATTTAAGAAAAAAAAATCTATTAATTAACAATTGTATTTTTTTATAATTATCGTTTTTGCTGTCTTTGGGCAGCAAGTATTTCCAAAAAAATCTCTAATACAAATAAATAAGTTGAAACTAGCATATAGGCACAGCAACATTGCTGGATAGAACAATTACCTCAGTGGGTGGAAAACGTTCAAAAGGCGCAGTTTCAATTTCTGCTACGTTAAATTTTATATCCGTTATCATTTTTTTTAATTCCAACTCCACTTTACTCTGTAAACAT
Source organism: Dryadula phaetusa (assembly GCA_032432895.1). Lineage (NCBI taxonomy): Eukaryota > Metazoa > Arthropoda > Insecta > Lepidoptera > Nymphalidae > Dryadula > Dryadula phaetusa. The sequence goes on from JAOYRS010000054.1 coordinate 526,999, forward strand.
GAACACACTAAAACATAGCAATCTAACTCACTTTAACCCCGAACCCCAGCGACATGGTGGGGTACCCGAGGCAGTGTGCCGCCAGCGGCCGCCAGGGCTCCAGCGAGGCCGTGCGCGTGCGCACCGCCGCCTCCGTGTACACCACCAGGAAGCACAGCGCTATCGTGGGCAGGCAGACGCCCTTATCCATTACTATGGGTGCGCCAACTGTATGTATAAAAGTGCCAATGTCAAAGCAACTAAGAGATCGCTGTCTGGAAGATTTATCTATATAACAGAACCAAACATTGAGTTGGCGGTGTGTGCGTTTGTAGTAATCTCGGAAACGGCTACGCCGATTTTGATAATTCTCTCTTAACATTTAGTGTTTGTTTTATTTTAATCATTCATAAATAAGAAAGTTATAAAAATTCCAATGTCTTTGTTCTACAAAATTGTCATAAAATATTTATTTTCTTAAATTTGCTTAAAGTCTAGTTTTTAATGTAATCAAATCATAATTTACGAAAATCTTAAAGAAACTTTTTCCCACCGTAGAAGTTGTGGACATAGCCAGTTTACGATAAATACAATTATTTCTAAAATTCCTGAAATAATCTATGCCATAATTTTTATGTGTCCTTTTTCAACACAAACAGCAATGATTATTAAGATTTTAAGATTCTTATGAGATATAAGCCTAATAGAGACAATGCAAGAGAATCACCAACCAGTAGTAATGAATTACAAACTTTTTAAACAATATGGTAAATACTGTTTATTATTTTCATATTTTATTATATTTCAGCTAAATTTTATTGGGCTTTAGATACTGTACATAATCGTAAATCTTTCTATATTTTTGCTTAGGGGCTGATTATATATTCTGATATGACAAACAACACTATGTTAAGTTCTGCAAAATTAGAGGCAATCTTCAAGTTTTTTTTTTATTCAAATAATAAAGTGCAATAGTAAATACTCACATGTGCACCACAAGTACTGTATCCAAACATAAGTACTGGCAGCGAAGAACAAATATTGTAATGGTATGAAGAAGAAACATATCATATCGGATGTCAATGCCACACATATGAAGAATACTGAAAATGCCTAAAAATATAAAAATGGAATTTTAAAATTATTAATAATACAAATATTTTAAATTTTTTTCCTGTATACTTATTCTTGATAGATTAAGCAGAGAGAATGCAGTGTCAAAGCACTACTTCCCACTCGAAATCAATATACCAGATGTTGAGTGGTGGAACTCAATATCATATTTTTTCTTATGAGAGCAGAGAAATGAACATATATTCAATACAAATGTTCTCCCGAGTGACCTACATGCAAAATTGTTGTGTCTCAATCAATGTAACACTGTATAGAACCTTATATCCAACAAGTTAATTTTGATGTATGATACTTTTCTCATTTATATTATTTATTATTCTAGTTTCATATACTTAAAATATACAAAAAATTGGCAGTTAAGGCCACAGTATTGTAAGCTAAGATTCATCTCCTTTACATTTAGAAAAAACATTAAATAATGCCGTAATAAGCACAGTACATATAAATGAACCCATCATGTCCATAAGCCTAAATGTTTTGGTTATGTGAATTATACAAAATGCAATAAGACTATGTGGTGTGAGACCAGACATAAAGCAATGGGACAGCATCTGACAGTAATTACAATCAGTTATAATAGGTTCAATTTTCACAAGGGAAATGATTATATTTAAAATATTTACATTACTTCAATCTGGTAAGACAAAGCTAGGTATTCAGGTATGTTACTCAAATGTCTCAATTTCAGTGGAAAGCAGAGTATGGAAGATCTTGACAAACTAGGTCTAGGTACTTCCTGTCTACCTTGCTATAGGGGTTAAAAGTGTGAAGCTAAAAATATAAATAAATATCTTTTATTTTGTGTCAACACTGACTATAAGGCATCAATACTTTTTGAAACTCAATACATTGCTATGTGTTACCAGCAAGAAGATAAAAAGATATTTGAGAAAGTGATACTCTATCACTACACAACAATATTATGTAGGTTTTACTATAATTCAGTTACCCGACACTAAATTTAATAATAGAAATAATTTTCAAATACTTACAACACCATGATATCTGAACGACTCGTAACAAGACTTAATCATCATCCAGAAGGGCAAGAGAAACTCAAATCTGAACTCCAGCATATAGTCAGCCAAGACAACTGTGGCCCAAAACATTATGAACTTCAGGTATATAAGAGAACTGCAATAAAAGTTAAAATTTAATATTAATATACTATATTATTATTTGAAGTGTATTATAAATACAAGACACACTGAACTAAAACCAATATTGAATGTGCAACACTATGTGTACTAAAAAGATTCAGTAATAAAGGATTTTGTATAACTACATAACTAAGTGAATACAGTACAGTAGGTAAATCTAGCTGTTAAAATATCTCAATTTCAAGATAATTTTTCACTTATTGTTCCTACTACATTCAAATGAAGTAGAATAAGTAAATTTAAATTTGAAATTAACCTTTAAAATATAACGTTTTGTGTAATTTTTAAATAAATTTTGGTATAAACTTTAAATAAATATATAAATATTGCCATTGTTGTTTCATAAATTATTAAAGTAATCAGTAAGCTTATATACGTTTTCATATGAGAGGATATTTAAGTATGAATATAATATTTTTGGTTATGAATTCAAAGATAATAACGATAGCAAATTAATGATTATATTTTAGTAAAAGAACTTATATATTAAGTTTTCTTTGCCAGATGGTGCCTATGGACTTTTTAATTTCGTATAGACAGCGATAAATTGAGCATAGATTTGAGAAAGCCTATGATATTGCATTATCTTTAAAAACAAACGGGTTTTATTGTACGAATATAATTCACTTGCACTCACTTTCCAAACATTCCTTCATTGGGTTTGTTGCGCTTTAAGGGGCGCCGCATCTTGCCGGGCTCGGCATTTCGCCTCTTCATATTTTTTCCTCCACTGTGCTAATTATTATTACTGGCTCTCCGCTTGTAACACTAATTTATAACGAAACATTTAAGAGAATATTACTTCGTAAACCGGAGCTTTATGTTGTCAATCGGCCTATGTCCAAAATTTACGAGGGAGATGGGTGAAATATCGGCAAACTCTCGCGTTCACTCACAAAATAGTGATGTTGCTAGATTTTATGTAGATACAAACACCGTAAACAATAATTTATACGATTTTGTGCCATTGCCTACATTTGGCGTAGATAAAATATTCTTTATCTTTTGTCTCATGCACTTTGTATATAACTTTCACTGCATTAGCATTGTTTTATAGTTTAGTTTTATATGCACATTACTGTTAAATGACGAAGAAATATAATAATTAGAAAATTATTTGTAGGAAATCTTTACATATTATTGAACGACATATCTTATTATATCACTCAAAATATTAAAAAAAATAACAACATTTTATTTATAAGATATGAGAATATATAAGAAATAATACACAAAACAAATAGTATTTAAATATCTATTTTATATAAATCGATTTTCTCGATTACTCAACGTTAAATAAAACATAAATGTTAATTAAATATTTTAGTAAACATAATGACTATATTATTTTTTGTAAGTTCATACATTATATAATTAAGTTCTGTGTATTTTATATACGAAGACTATAAATACAAATTTAGGTGCTTTTGCCAATTAATACAAACGAAAAAAATAAATAAATCAAGAACAGGACATGAAATAGTTTTTAGAGTTAATATACTGATGTTATTTAATAATTAAATTTAGATTATTAAAGGAGATTAACATTTTTTTTTTCAGTGCATACATCATTAATAATCATTATAGCTTCCCGCCAATATCTGCTTGAATTTTAAAGTTAGAATTTGAATGGTATTTTCAGTAGCCGATATTGTAATTATTTATTAATATACTACAGTGTAATGCACAAATTTTGTGTGACCTAATATTTAATGTTATTTGATTTTCTTTCTTTTTCCCTTGTCCCGTATTTATAAACGTTTTTTTTTATTTAACAATAAATACAATATAAATATATTTAATTCGTATGCTATTCGAACCTGCAACTTATAAATTTCAAACATGTACGTAACAGAGTGCGAAGTGCAAGTTGAATACTTCAGAAATGTCATAATACTGCTATGGAGGTATGTATTGAAAATATTTCATTATTAAAATGATTCTGTTTCAATTATTGACGAAGTAGGGCTAGAATAAAGAACGGTTTTTTACCTCTAAAATATAGCCTACTAGTTAGCTTTCCTGCTATTAAATATGCGAGATGTCTGAAGTTTAAAACATAAACTAGTCAAATATGTATTTGATATTTATAATGTATACATAAATAACTGCATTGCATTTCATATTATTTTTTTTATAAACTTTTTATATTATTTGTTATTAATTTATTTATGTATATATTATTATATATATATTTATATTTTAAATATTTTGCTGTATTTTTATATTTATGTGTGTATATAATATATTACAGTTTTATTATGTATTTTGAATACAAAAACAATATGGTCTCTTTTTTTTATTGTTGCACTGCAATTTTATTTTTTTACTTATGACTTACCCACATTTTAATTGACCGGAAGAGATTTCTTTAGGGAAAATAGTACACCTATGTGTACATACAATTATTTGTTTGTCTATATTTGTTTTAGTACTATAATGCATATATATGAATAATACATATTATCTATTAATTATTAATATTATATTTAATATCTAATAAATTTGAATAAAGTAGCAGTGGGAAATTCATTATGTTCTAAAGATGTATATTTTTCATTCAATACCTGGAAGGACAAGGTTAAAATAAGACAATAATAAGTAAAAATCACAAAGCTTTATTACTATTTAAGCAAATGATACAAATTACTTTAAACTATAAATTATATATTTAAATATTTCAAATTTTATTAATTTTTAGAGAATAATTTGGTTCGGTTTCATTAAAATATTAAAGTTGCTAGTCTCTTTTTAATTTTTTAAACTTTTTTTAATATAAGATATTTCGTAGCTTATTAAATTATAAACTGATTATAAATAGTTAAAAATGTAAAGTTTCTTATCTCGTCCAAAAATATTTCCACATATGAAACCTAAATATATATAAATTTAACATCTTGATTTTGTGTTAACAAATGCAAAATAAACTGTCAATTTTTTTATATTTATCACTTGGTCAATAGTAGTCACTTTATAGATATGCTTTGTAGATATTGTGGATGCATATTAACAAATGAATTTATTTTTAATACTGTCTGTTTACCGTAAATCTAGTAAAAGCTAACCTTTGTACCATTGTTTGCATCAAAAAAAGGAATACAATCTGTTAGATGAAGTTATATATTAAATATATGTAATATATATTTAAAGTCAAAGTTTATTTTAAATGTGCTAATCTTTGAAAAATGAGTAAAGCTAGGCTTAAAAAAATTATTTACATTCCAATAAATGCTTGCAAGTTAGTTCAGTGCTTATGGCAAATAAACATACCACATATTGGAGACAAAGAGACTCAATAAAATAATCAAAGTAAAACACATAATTTGGCATATTGTGAAAGTATATAAACCAATATTATCTTACTAAGAGATCTCTAGAGTTCTTTGAAAATTCGTCGTCCAATATTAAGTAAATAGGACATGCTGTTTGTGTGTTGAACAGTTTCATGAACTACTTTCATTGTTTCCGGATGATTCTCTCACTGACTATCTGCACCTTTATTTTTGTGTATATGAGATCATCTGCTTACCCTTAGATGGTGTTGGACTTATTGAAATACCTCCAAAAGACTAGAAAAGTCTTTGCTTTTCCTTTCCTTTAACCTCATCAACTCATAAATATTCCCTATATGATTAGTATATAGTGTAAGAGGAAATAAGTCTTCCTGCTAATGCATCCTATAATTACCAACTGCGTGTTCATAACACGGTATGATTATATATTTAACAACAATTATTTGTTTGCCTGATACTCTTTCTGTGAAATTTGAAAGAGGATCATTAGCAGATCTGAGTTGATCTGGAAAAAATCGCTGTCGTCATCTTCACTTTCGAACATAGACCTCCCTTTAGAATTTCCAGTATGTATCCTATATAATTATAATTGTTGTTGTTTGTGTTTTAAGTTGTAGAGATATCTGCAATATAATATATATTTATGACTATCTGATCGATCTTCTAAAATTCTTCTGGAAAAATATTTTAAATCTAAAATTAATTTGAGAAAGGAGTGTTCAGAGTATTTAATTTTTTTTTTAGATTATTAGATAGATTTTATTTTTTTAGATATTTAGTAGAAATATCAATGATTTAAACCACCTTTTTGTATGTGCTTCGAAGAAAATTGGACGAATAATAGTGACAATAGGTTATTACATTATGAGAGATCCTGCCCAGGTACAATGTAAACGAACTCTTGATGCAGGCTGTAAAATCTTGTTACCTACGTCACTCAGCGTGTATACGAATAGGCAGGCCTGGCATGTCGTCTCGATAAGATATTTAATTAGTTTGGTAGCTGTCCTCAAGGTGGGAAACAAAATGACATGGAAGTGAAGGCAGGTGACCACGTGATTGATTGCCTGTTGTACGCAGATGACACAGTGGTTATTGCAGAATCAGAATGCCAGCTGTAGGCATTGGTCACCATTTTGAAAGATGGATTTCAAATCACTGGTCTAAATCTGGATTAAGGACGACTTTGGTTGACCATAGAAAACATTGTGCCAATGGTACTGGGGAAAGGAAGTTGAAAAAGCATGAGGGAGGGCACGTATAGGGAGGTTAATAGTTGTGAAAAAGAAGAAATATGCAGTGATCGTGGTGTTTGCCGCTCCGTACTCTCCGACTGCATCGCTAGAGATCAAGCGTGAAGCTACAAAAGAATGCTAATACTTACTACGCTGTTTGACAAGGTTCACTAAATTTTTGACATGCTCATAGTAATCACTGAGCAAATTCTCTACTTCTCCTCCAAGCAAGTGACAATTGTCATTTGAAAGGATCAAAAAACCTCCATAGCTCTTAACTACACCTAGAAGATGTTATAAAATATATATAATTTTTCCTATCAGACAGAACACTATATTAATTATTTATACAATTTTAAACAGTTTTAAATAAAGTATAGCATAATATAATATATACGCCATGAAACATGACTTGACGTATCACGTGGTTTATCAGTAAATGATTCATAAGTATCTTAAGTCCTTTTAGCGGTATGAACTTGTTTCTGATATTTTTACCTTTTATAAGCACTTTCACTCCTGGCACTGTGGTGATGCTTAAATTTGTTATTGGCTTTAATACAATTCCAATTACTTCCTGTACACCATCTGTCATATATAATTGTAGCATTCTGTAAGTCATCAACCAAATATTACATTTTTTAAGTGAATCAGTAATTATCCTTTCTTTCTGTTCTTTATTAGTTTTAGTCTATTATTAAGTTTCTTAATAAAATATATTTATATTTAATATAATCTATAAGAATTAATTAATTTTACTTCAATGTCATGCAAAATAGAAAAATATTACTTGTCTTCCAGACGATGCATGTCTTGCGATTCAGCGGCGTTTTCCATTTCCTTTATATCTATATAACGTTTTAAATCCACCTTGTGTTGGTCGAAAATTTCTGGACCAAAACGATTTTTTGTTTAAAAATATGGGCATAGTAAAGTTTCACCCACATAGTAAGTCACTTTTGACTGTGCTTTAAGAAAATATCTGGAGTTGGTTGTCCTTACCGAAGCTTGTGATGCAATTAATTTGGAGCATATAGTGGCCCGTCAATTCTTTTGTTTTGTATGGTTTTAAATTTAATTTATTACATCCACTAGATATTTCGGTTAAATCATTGAGATACCATTGCTTGATAAGAAAAGTGTGAATTTTTTGTAAGTCCTCCTCCCCATGTCCATTTATGAAATATTCAATGGCCCTGAAAGTACAAAACAAAAAGTTAATAAAAATGAGGCCTTAAGCTTAGAGCAGTCTTGCGACACAATTGCAGATATCAATGGACACTAAAAATGCTTATTAAAACACTTCTTTCCATTGTCTAAGCTCATCTCTCTCCCTAGTCAAGTCAGAAATCAGTCTACTGATGCCGTCTTTGAAATATTCTTATAAAATGAACTAAAGATATATTTTAGAAAATTAAAAAGATTTCAGTAGATTATAGCCTTCGTTTCTACTTCTATTTTGTACAAATAAACTCTAAGCTAACTAACTTTTTGTCAATTCATTGGAAAGTTCCAAGTAAATATTGCACTAAATTGTTTCAAATTGGTGTTGGCACTCTAGGACTATTATAGTACTCATGTTTTAATTACAAGTGTTACAACTTGTACCAATATAGGAAATCTTTGCTTTAGCTTTATCTCAAGATCTTAAGAGTTATTTGTTCTGGGAGACTTGTTTAGAACACATTCCAATTTTAACTACTAAAAACCATTCATGGATTCAGGTAAGCAATTTGTAAGGTACAGAATTTATGAATTGCTTACCTTAATTCACGAATGGTCACTAACTTGCAGTACTGTGCTTTCTTAAATATTTTAATGTTTAAAATTTCTATTTTCTATTACAAAATATCGAGCTTATGATTACGAATATATTCTTGAATATATAAGATACTTACATTTTTTAACATGTACGTACTAATATAATTTAAAAATAATAATACAAAGGTCGAGTCGAGCCGCAGCGTTCAGGCCGGTTGTGGCGCAGTGGGACAGCGTGTGACTGTAAGCGATGGGTTGTGGGTTAGATCACCACTCGGGGAGTGATTATATTTAAATTATTTTCATTTCCTCGATCTGATAAGGACAAAGTGTGGCGTTCCTCCACTCAACACGCAATGTCTTGAATTCGGTGGAGAGCGAAGTACGGAGTGTCTTGACATTAGGTACTTTATGTCTACCCTGCTATGCGGGATAAAAACGTGAGGCTGATTAAACAATACAAAGCAAACTTACTCAGTTAACCACTCTTCCTTGACAAATATGTGACTAACACGTAAATATTCCCGGCATGAATCCAATGTACTTTTTGAAACCATCATGAATGGTTATTAATGACAGCACGCTAATTATGATTTACAGAATCTTCTGATTCTTGAGTGTTGACTATAATTAAAATGGAATTTCCGCTTATGTTAAATATAAAACGTTTACAAAATGTTACATATAAACAGTATGACTAATAGACCCATTCTTACTTATGTTGACATTAAATGTCAACTGATAAAAAGTAAAAAAGAAACCTCATATTCGAATCGATGCATCACTCGACGTTTGCGAAGCATCGAATTATACGATGAATGATCGTTATGTCGATACATCGGGCTAAAAATATATTTACGTAAATATAATTTACTGCTTTGTATATCAATGCCTTTTAGTTATATTATGAATACTTATCCAAATTGGATACACAATTGAAAACTGGATACATGGATTATAATGAATTTTTAAATTAAAATTCTAATACCAACACTGAACAAGGGATATAATTTTTTTTACCCCACAACTTCTTTATAGATAATTCTATTTTACTCTGGATTCCTATCTACATTTAATTTTATACCTTCATAGTTTATATATAGCTTGTGGATTTGGGGAACCAAGACTCTAACCACTAATATATAAGAAAAAATGTAAGTTTGTAAAATTGTCAACACAACTCTTAAGATTTTATTCCTTTTATTAGGCTGTCGTGGTAAAAATTAAAACCAAAAACATGGTCGTTCAGTCTGTAAATCTGTCAGCTGGTTAGTTTTGTCATGAGTATTAAAATCAACAATCTTGAGTTATAAAACGGCAATATAAGATATTACATCCCACGGTATGAATATCGTAAAAAAAGATAGGTTTCCTAATTCTATTCTTAAATAGCAAAAAAAACAAATATTTTAAGCTGGTCATGGCGCAGTAGCAAAGCGTGTCTGTAAACGCCGTTGGTTGTGGATTCGATTCCCAATCGCGGGAATGATTGTTTACATTGTTTTTACTCATTTTTCTGATAAGACAATTTCATTTGCTCGCTCTGATAAGACAGTGCTGCGTCGAGTTCCGCCACTCAATACGCGATGTCTCGAATTCGGCGAAACGGAAAGAGCAATACGGATTGACACTAAATACTTCCTGACTACCCTGCTAACTAGGATAAAAACGTGAAGCGAAAAAAAAGAAAATAATTTTAAAAAAGATATACACATGTAGAACTTTAGTGGAATAAGAACAATTTCTAATCAAAACAGTACATGTTTAAAATCATATTGAATACATTGAAATAATAAAGCACCAAAGTTTTTAAACTATTTTATTGAATATACCTCTTCATTACACAATAGCATGTGTTTTATTGTAAAAAATTATCAAATACATAATAACACAATCAATATTAACAACACACACTTTATATACCTTGCAACAAAACGTCCTAGTAGAAGCAACAGGTGAATCAGTGTACACTAACTGATATGAAAAATATATAGGAAAATAAAAACACATAAAACTTTAAAATTACATATTTAAATGATAATATTATATTTTAAAACAAGGTCTGCATATATATATAAGTGAAGTATATGGCGTCACCCAAGACTCTTCTAGAACAAAAAATATTAAAACACGATGCGAAATTAACTAAATTGAGCACTTAATTCTTAAGTGAAACGATATTTCATCTGTATAAAATAGAGTCCGTACATGCAGAGACTTGATTTTATTGACCATGGAAATAAAAAAAAATATTTGATTAATCAATTAATTTAAACGAATAATAAAACAAAAAATATATATATAACTAGTCGACATTATATTGCAAAAATTGAATTGTAAAATTAGTTTTTTTTTATATATTCTACTTTGATAAGAATATAGTAATCAATAATTACACATCAAAAAACACAATAAATAACCACGAGGACTTACAACAGCCTCGGATCGGTAAATATGGTATACACTAAGGATAATCTTAGACAGGGCCGGACTAACACCGCTTGCGTCCCAAACGTGGGAAATAATAATAAAAATATCATAATAGTAGTGAATTAATATTGTTTTTCAATTATTTCGTAATTGAGATCTAGTACCTTTCATTCAAACTGTTGGTGACTTAGCCATGTTGAATCCAGCACTGGGTTGTATAACAAATTATGTTACAATTAAAAACAATTTAATGCCTAATCGCCCATCCGGCTATTATTTAATACTTAACATATGCAGAAATTAGAACTATGATAGTATGTTTATATTTCAATGGAAGACGGTACCATTGAGTATAGTTTTCATCAAGTTCAATATTACATAAGGTCATTTATTTATTGGTCCCAGTATGGGTTATACGTCATCATAGACAGTTTATATGGGACATATTGTATCTTAGGTTCTTTCCCTCTAGACTTCTTATTTTTTTCCTTCAAGATAAACGGATGTTTTTAAAAAGCATATTTAAAAATTATACGCATATTTCTATGTCATGCCGAAGGATTGATATAGTTTCTAGAGGATCCAACTGAGACCAATCTCGGAAAGGAGGTTATTTGAAAATCAATGAAGGTGCACCAACACAATGCTAGAAATAGCTAATTATATCATTATATATTATTTTAATGCAAATAAATTTATTTTGAATTAGTTAGAGAAATAAATATTATTAGCTATGTAGGATGTCTGAAAATAAAAAAAAGTAAAAAAAAATATAACACAAGTTAATTGAATATGCTGTATTTCAATAGTTCATTTGTTACAGAATAAATTTACAGTAATTTATTAACATTGATGAGGTCATTTGCCTATTTATATTTACGTAACCATAATTTTGTAAATGTATTGCAATTTACGGTTTTGGGAGGACCTAAGAATTGGACAATAAGTAGATTAGTAAAATAATAAATAAAATAATGTATAACTTACTGTTTTATTACGTTAAAACAAATAGTTTCCATTGTGTAGGAGCACCTTCGCACACGCGTTGTATGTTTAGTGGTGTTGGAAAGCGTCTAATCAATAACATAATTGTATCGCAACAAAACATAACATGACTTGAGTGCGTTTGCCGTTCGTAAAACTTACTGCTCACTAGCATACATACAGGAACCATGACACCTAAGTGTCATCACTATTGCCGTAGCGTATCATTATATAACTTTTGAGTGTATACAGATGAATCGAGTGTAATACCTAATATTATGCAATAAAATGAACAATATACGTGGTACGACTAATTTCTAATTCATACCACTTTCACAAAGATATTCCAAGAAAGAGCCGGAAGTCGACCTCGTCACAACATATACTATTTCGAATACGGCCGTTTAAAAATCTACACTGAATTACTATTCCGTTTTACGAACAGTAAGCGCGCGAAGCACGTCGCACGTCGCGGTCGATGTGAAGCGCAAGCTATTTACAGCGTACAGTCAGTCACCGAGCGGTGTCAGCTTATAAGATCCTCTCGTAGAACAGCAGGTAGGCCTGCGCGCGGAGCACCTTCTCCTCGCTGACCTCGGACACCATGCTGTCGGACACGTAGTACCACTTGCCGGGCGAAGCGCGGCAATGCACCGGGCCTTCGCCCGATTCGTACCCGGACAGGTCAGACTCCGAGTCGGCGTCGCCGTCGCCGTCGCCCGCCGGGATGTTGGCGCTCTTCGGCAGGAACCACCAGCGCGGGTCGCCCGCCCGCACCGGCGCGCGCACCTTCACGTACGCCACGTAGTGCCCGCCGTGCATGCCGCCCGAGTGCTCCACCACGCCGTACAGCGAGTACTGCAGCTCGTTCTGTCCGCGCGCCACATTCGGCAACTTTTTCAGCTTCTCCATGGCGCAGAACGGCGCCAGGTCGAGAATGGTCGGGAAGTCTACGTGTTTGGACATTTTCCTGAACATACATCGCGGTCCAATTTGGAATCGCTTGAGGTGGAGGATCAGGATGGCCGGCGGGCTGGACACCAGAAACCGTTTGGTGGCATTGGTGTACACGGTTTTGCCGTCCTTGCCGTTGATCCTCTCGGTGCATGTCTCGCAGCCGACCTTGTTGTTGCCGGTGAGCAGCTCGAGCGCCGTGAACTGGCTGAGGCAGGACTGCACGCTGCACTCGTCCTCGTCGCACACGTAGCGCGGCGACAGCGGGCTCTGGCGCGCGAAGGACAGCGTGTCTCGAGTCACGTTGTTCTCCAGCTCCATTTTGGGTCGGACGGGCGGCGGCTCTGTTATCTTTTCCGGCGAAGGCAACGTTTTCGGCTTGTTGTCCATGTCCAGTTTTAATTTTTCCAACTTATTTGTCACATCCTGCTTCATTTCATTGAAAATAGAGTCTGCGTTTCTATTATTGAACTCCCAACTGTTTTCGAAGAGATCTCTGCTGGCTTGAACGCTTATGCCTCTGGACACCACCTCGTTGGAGTATTCTGGCGCGAAAGCTATCCTGGACACTGGTCGTTCGTAGTCACTTTTTACTGGCGACAGTTTATTGTGTTGTGGACTAGAAAGGTCTAGATTTATTTCACTGGAGAGGGAGCTATGACTTCCCAGTTCTTTGCCATTAATCGGTGAATCCACATTGTCTACTGTTTCAGTGGAGTTGTGTTTGGTGTTTTCCGGACTTGCCACACCAGAGTCTGGGTTAGAGAAGTTCACTACCAGAGGTTTGTATTCTAATTGAATAGCTGTAGAGCTAAAATCTTCGTCTTTATCGGTTGCTTCGGGAGTGTTATCAGTTTTTTCTTTGTCAAGATCGACCGGACTGGTTCGCACCGAGTCTGTGCTAGTTACTTTCTCGGTACTGTACCCTGACTCCATATGGTAAGCTGCAAAGTTGGCAGCAGTGTGTGCCACAGCCGGTGGGTCAGCTGCATGGCTCTCTGTCTGCCGAGGGGCATCCTCAAGATTGTCTTCAATATCAGCATCTGATTGTTCTGATGATGATTTTCCATCTTCTTTTCCGTTTACATCACCAGATTTGTCTTTGGATGAGTTACCTGTAATAGAAAAGAATACATCATTAATAGATTGATTAGTCAAATGTTTACAAGATTACTAATATATAGGGATATTTTTTTAGTACAGTATTAAAAAGCACTGCACTAAAAGCTATAATAATTTGCAAAGCACCTTTGTTCTTCCGAGCCGCTTTTCTGGCAGCAATACGCTTGTTTAACACATTCACTAGATTCTTTGAAGATTTGTCCTCTTGAGTGTTGGCTGTGTTCTCTTCTGGAAATAAGTTTTATTAAATACATACACCTTATTATGTATCGCATAAGGTATAAATCATTACATATTAATAATATTAATATAAATCAACAAAACGAAAGTAATATGACAAAAAATTTTATAACGTCTAATTATTTCAAAAAATAAACTCAAAATACCCTTGTGTGTTATACACATAAATGTATTTCTCTCTAGTGATTTCTTAAGTAGAGTAAATTATATTTTTTTTTCAGTAAGTGTTAGCCTAAGACCTTTAGTCTCATCCAGGGCTACGAATAATCAATGAAACAAATTCTATGTTTCAAAACATCCTATTAGTCTCATTACATGCTATTTGAAGTTTTAAGGTTTATTCACAAAACCTCCCAAATAAAAAAAAAAAACTATATGTATTAATAAACCGATTTTGACGGGACTCTGAAGGGTGATGAAAGTAGAATAATTGAATTCTTCTATCTTGATGAATCTTTCTAGTATTAAAATTAACTGATGATCATTATATAACATTATATAAGCTATATATTTCTATAAGAAAGAAGAAAAAACAAAAACAAAAATAAATATCCTCATTTGTACTATGTACATTAATATAACAAATGTGGTTACTGTTTATATACTGCTTATTCAAATAAAAATATTAGAAGGGAATCAATATTACATCATATGTCATCATATGATCTTTCGATGATATATTTAATGATCATTCATTAAAAAAATGATTAACACCGACGCACAACAATCAGACACTTTAAATATTTAAGTCACACACACAAGTAAATAATCTGACGTTAATTTAATGTTATACTAAATACAACTTATCTACTGCTCAATAATTCAAATATGATAATTATAAAAACATTTTAGATAAAATGTATAAAAATTTGAACGCAACGGGATTCGAAAAATATTTAAAGTGTGTCGTCTGGTAGTAGAACGCATGGCTTAGCCGTCAGAGCGCTTGGACAGTATCCAAGAGGCACGACTTCGAATTCCGCTGCTTTCAAATTTTTATACGTTTTTTTCAAAACTGTTTTTTAATCCTAGGTGTGGAATAACACTTTAATAACAGTAAATATTATAATAATAATTATCAATTCAATATACATAATACTTTAATATGCATCACTATTACTAATTCGTAGCATTCGATGAGAGATGTGATACAGTGATCTGTTTCTACCTCATTTTTTATTGTTAATATCAAAAAGTGGCCATTTAATTATGTCAAAATTTATTCTAAATAAAGTGTTCTTGCGGGGAATTTTATTACATTATTTAAATATGAATAAAAAAAGTGCTGCGGAAAGTCATCCTCTGTTTGTGGTAGTTTACGGGGAACATGGTTTAGCTGATCAAATCTGTCAGAAGTGGTTTGGTGGTGGTGGTGGTGATTTTGATTTCGACGACAAGTAACGACCTGAACGACCAAAATATTTGAAGAAAAAAAGCGTAGGATTTTACTTGAAGGAAATTCATGTCAAGAGTTGTCTACATTGGGGGGTTGATTTATCAACGGTAGGAAGACGCTTTAAAGCTTTGGAAATGATCAAAATTAGGGAAGTTTGATCCGATATACATTAAAACCGAGAAACATTGAAAGACGTGTTATGACCTGTGAACTACTGCTTGAAGGGCACAAAAGCCAAATTTGTTTACATAGTATTGTTACTGGTCATGAAAAATGGATGTATTACGACAATCTAAAATGCAGAAGATGCAAGAAGATGGATTAGGTCCGAACAACCATGATCATTAGAGGTACAACGCAATATTTATTGATTTAAGCTCCTTTGTACTTGGTAGGATCAACAGATGTGTTTTATATTGCGTTTGTGTGAATTGTTTAAACCTAATGAAACCATCACTGGGGATCGCTGCCGTTCACAATTGATACGTTTGTGTCGTGCATTGAAAGAAAAACAGCCGGAATGGAGCAAAAGGCAAAGTTATTTGGCTACACGACAATGCTCGAGCTCACATGCCGAAACCAGTGATAATATATCTGGAAACATTGAAATGGAAAGTCTTAACTCAGTCCCGTATTCTCCATATATTATCCCCTTATATTACCACTTGTTACCATCAATGGCCCATGGCTTTACAGGGGAAATTTAACATTTTATGAAGATTGCCAAAATTGGATCGATTCATGGATTGCAAGGTCGTTTCAAGGGCAAAGAGTTTTTTCGACGGGGTATTCCACTACTACCTGACAGATGGGAAAAGGTAGCCGCAAGCGATGGGCAGTATTTTCAATAATATAATTTATTATTTTCATCATTAATATATCGTTATTTTTTATTAATAATCGCAACGAATTAATTTCAACGCTTAATATTTTTTATTGTAAATTTATTGTGTCTGCAAATTATACTAAGAAAAATGTTTATTTAATGTATTATAAAAGTAAAATATTTATTTAATATAGGTTTCATTCAAACCTACGTCGTAGCTATAGTTTGTAAAAAACAATAAAAGATATTTTTTTATATAAATATTATAGTTTACAAGTTTGATTTGTTATCTTTTGAACGAATAACGCATAAATATATTAAGTCACATAAACATCCAAAATTTATAATTTTAATGATGAGATTAAGAAAAAACTACACACACAAACACATGTACACTCACACAGACACACACAAACACATGTACACTCTAAGACATAATAGATGAAAGTAATATATCATATTTTCAGTTTTTGAAAATTTTATGTATGGAGTAAAATTATTAAGCTTGTATAGTAATCAAATCTATTTTTTTACTATTAAAGCTAAAAAAAATTATATTATAACTTTTTAGAGACAAAATTAGTTAATTTTACTAAAACATATTATTTTAAAGATCATTCTCTTATTATAAAAAATATTAAATGAGCATTGCTATTAAAAACTAACGGAATTGAATTTTCTTAAAATTCTTCAAGACTTTTGCTATATCACCTTCATCCATTCATATCTTCAGTTAATAACTACAACAATAAAAAAATATTTTAAAAAATCAAACCATATCAACAAACTCTCACCATTGGGCGTTTTCCTCCTTACTAGAGCAGGGGGTTGTGGCCGAGAAGCTGCTACAGGAAGGGACAGATCTAAGAAATACTCCACTCTATCTGATTGGTGGAAGCACTCCTGACATTCCAGGGTCGATACGAGGAAACCACGGAACACCTGAAATTAAAATAAAATATGCTTAAATTATATAATCTATTCATTATGTAAAGCAAACTTTGTAGTACTCATTACGAAAATTACGCCAACGGAAGAGTATTAAATTTAGTATAATTATATCACGAAATATTTCGTGTAGGAGGAAGAAGCGCAGAATAATATTATATTAAAATAATACATAAAAAATAAATTAATTTGATAAAAAAAAATGTAACACACATAATTATGTGTTTAACAAAAAGATTGATTTTATTTTTCGCTGGAAAATACAATATTTACGCAGACCACGTGTACACAATGCCTCGATTGCCTTACGGACTGATAACAATGTGGAACTCATTAATGAACCCACTAAAGCCCATCTGAAGCCCTGCACCTATTAGATGTCGCAGGATCGCTTGCGCATGCCACTACGACACCTCGGTGGGGTACACCGTAGCCTTTAGAGTGTTACGGGGCGTCCCCCAAATCACCCACAGCATAGATGATTTGCCAGCAGGATGATCACCAGGACCCTCCCATAGTAGATTAATTAGGGCAGGGGGAGTTGGAGATGCGCATATCGCCATACTTCCACTGGCCTTACGACATGTGCCTCGCGGTCAGTGCGGTACTCCTTCGAGTCATCAAAAAAGTAGACCATTGCAGATCAGCTTTTCTCACTATACAGCATGGCACCCAACACATTGAGTAGTATGAGATACCTATCCACTATCGCCATCAAAGCATGGCCTCGTGGGGCCCAAGTGAGACATACGGCCAGAGTGATGCGCCTGATCGATAGGAGCATTATACTCTAAGCCAATCGCAACCAAATTTCCACAGTGTCAACCCCAAAACCGAACTCTGCGGAACACGCAACAAAGCCTTTATCAACCTATCAGACTATATCCGTCCAAGAGTGGTGGTGAAATCCACCACCTAACACTTGTAACGTCTTGTTTGTAATGTCTTCAATTAGGATCAATTAGGATTCAGAAAACTGCCAATACAGATTTTCACACTAAGTTCTCTCTGGTATATAGGATAAAGCATGAAAACTAATTTAAAATAATAAAATGCATTTTTAAGATTTAAAACAATCACCTGCTCAGGTCTCAGCATGGTGTCAGATGCCTGTTGGCCATAGAACTTTACTTTCTGTTTGACCTCTCCGTCCACCTTAGCGGGATCCACCTTGGAGTTCATGCCGAGGCTGCTCAATATCACTGATTGGTAACGCCGGAGATCTTCAGATCTGAAGTATAAGTATTTTGGTTTTGTAAATAAATAGATTGTTTAATAATAATTTAATAGAAGCCATTGTGGTGGGGCAACATCTGACATGAAATCATTGTGAGTTAGGCAATTGATATCTACATTTCTCAATAATACATGCTTTTATCTACCACAACTATTTAAGAAACAAAAAAAAAGTTTGGTATTAAATACTTTTTTCAGTTTATAATAGAATAATAAGCAATAATATGACAGGTATAGACAAATATAACTTAATATTGTAGAATTAGAATGGGATTCAGTTAACCAATTTAGTCTACATTGGCTGGATTCAAATTTTTTGTTAAATAAATAATATAGCAAACTAAAGATTTTTTTCATTCATACGCTTATATACATCTTACATTGTGAACTCTCATTTTCTTACCGTACAGCTTCTAACAAATGGCGCAAAAGCTCATGGGCATCATGCTGGTCTCCGCCTCCAAACTGAGGTAACTTGTTGACTAGCGCTGAGAGCAACTTCCTAGGTGTGTACACTCCGCCTTCTCCTGTAAATTTTTACACAAGTACATTAATTTATATATTAATATTGGTAGAGCAAAACAATGTAATCATTTTTTGCAAAAATTTGATCCACTTTGGTAAGATTTTGTATTAAAATTTAGCGGAAACTGCACATTAATAAGTTCTCTTTGTTTACATATTTTACAGACAATACAGAAATAGTCACTTTAAAATCAATTTATGGCAATTTCTTATAATGTATACTGATTTTAAAGATATATAAATATTTGAATAAAATCAAAATATTATTTTACTTAACATACATCAAATGTGTTATTGTATCAACATATACCATCTTATTATTGTAATAAAGACAGCTTATTAAATATTTAAAAAAAAATCATAATTATACTATTGGCAAAAGGAGTTTCTGAATGACTCTAGGTTTACTGCCTAAGTTTGTGGAAAGTGGAACCAAGCAGGAAGCTGCTTTTTTTTACGTTAAATAAAGTATTGACTATTGTCTTTATTGAAATTAAAATATACAATGAAATATTTTTTGCAAATCCTATCTGAGTCCGGTCGTGGTGCAGTGGGACAATATCTGACTGTAAACACGATCGGTTGTGGGTTCGACCTCCTCTCAGGGAAGTGATTTTATATAAATTATTTTCACTCCCTCACTCTCGTAAAAAGACAAATTGCGGAGTTGAGTTCCACCACTCAACACACAATGTCTCGAATTCGGTAAAAAGTGAAGTATGGAGTATTTTGACACCAAGTACTTTCTGTCCACCCTGCTATGCGGGATAAAAAAAAGAGCGTAGAGCTATATATCTAGTATTAACTACTTAAAGTTAATCAACGTAATTTCGTTTACAGTTTACTTATCTAAATCTATATTTTGAAATAAATTGACATAGAGAGTTACCTTTAAAGACACTGATTGAATAATAAGTGACAAAAAAGTGATTATTTAAAAGATTCAATTTAAATGAGTTATGCAAATATTGTCTATTGTGTTTATTTTTGTAAATTCTGGTACATTCTAATATATTTGGAAAATACCAGAATGTTTTGCATTATATTTACATACTCCGAGTCTTTAATAGTATTATTTATTATGAAACAAAGTATATAAAAGATTTAGCCTTATTTAAGGACTTATGAAGCCATACATTCATTTTGTGTTTCTTCTGTGATTTACTTAACAGGTTATAAATTATTGAATAATGGTTATAAAAAATTGAATTGTAAAAAGATTTTATAATATTTTAAGCAACATATATTGGAATTCAAAAATACATATTTGAATTACTACTGTTTGAAAGATTGAAAACCCAATATGTCAAACAGTTGTCAAAGATTTTATTATTTTAGTACAAGTATAGTGTACACTCATTCAAATTCATACTTTTCTCGGCACACAGGTTGATAAAAAGATGTTGTGTTAAAAATAAAATAGAACTTATATATAATACAATTTTGTGTAACATTCAAACATGTACAAAATTCATGTTTAATATTGGTAAAAAGTTGATATTTAAAATAAATTTAAATATTTTAGGACACTGCATTAATACTGAAAGTTTACAAGCCAGTGAAAATAGGTCAAACTAATTTTACCATCTATTTAGGTTGACAACACTCCTTATTCTTGTTGTATATTATATATACATTTGTTAAGTATATTAGTATCTAATATATTTTTTAAAAGATTACAGATAAGAAACATATCAATGTGACATTGCCTATACTTATCATGTTTTATTAATATCACATTATAAAGTCTTTGTGGCATATTTCTAAATTCTATTAACATAGAAAATCACTTGCCATATAATTATGTACAATGTATATATTATTACTAGAAGGAAACTATTACATTAATTTGTGTTAATTTAATTTCTCCAATAATTGCATTAATACACTTTTAATATTTCAATATTAAAATTATAAATGGTTCCTAAATATATAAAATAAATATAAAAATGTCAAATATAATCTTAAAGTGTAATTTTTTTTTAATTATTCATATTAAAAAATCATATAAGAATAGACTAAGATTGGTACACACCTGCTTGTAATTCTGCTATGGTTTCAGCCAAGGTTCTTGTTAGAGTTCCCCATTCAGCTAACTGTCCAGTTATGGGTGGTAGCTCCACTTCTTTGCCTTCATCACCATTGTTATCCGCTTTGAGCTTCAATTTACCACCTGGCAAAGTAAATCTTTCTCCAGGAGTTGCCATCTCTTGAAGAACATTTAACAAATAAGGAGTCTGAACCAAACATTGCATCACAGAATTGAAGAAACATGTGTTCCCTAAATTGGTCAATCCCCGAACTCTAGGCAAGTTCAGAGCTATTGCCTTATCTTTTCCCTTATCTCGTGACATTGAATCTACTGGCATTGTTAGTTCTAATGTTGGTCCTTGACTTTCAAGTGTTAATGCTATTGGAGGTAATTTCGGGTTACTTAAGGCCTGTTTCTTCAAATATTCGATACACTCGTGAAGTTTTTTAGAATTAGAGGCAGTGACTTCATTGTTGCAATTGTAACAATAGATTTCCCAAGTTGTAGAGTTAGCCGTTAGAGCATGACAGTCCGAGTGCGGTGTATTGAAGTGGTTTAGGGCGTGCTTATTTCGTGTCCGGCCACATAACTGGCTTCCACAGCGCAAGCACATCCACAAAGTAAGATCTTCTTCATAGTTGGGATCGGCGACTTCGTTTTTAGAACTCTTTTTGCACTCAGCACATTCCTTTTCGAAACCCCCAGTTTTTAATGATTTTTTTAACTTCGCAAGGTCCACAGCTTTTGCTACATGAGGACATGCGGACTTAATAGTTTCGTCGCACGACTCCGTGGACTCGTCTCCATTCTCACTTGGATCGCTTTGTCTCTTCTTCTTAACCATTGTCGTGCTAATCTAGGTTAGGATTCGCCTGCAACGTAATCAGATACTCATTTAAGAATAACTGCAATAGCACAAAAAGAACAATTTGACAAATCTGTGTCGATAACCATTGCACGCGTGACAACGCACATTCACTTATAGAAAACCTAAATATTAGAAATATCTAGATAGTTTTATAATGATAATTATTGTTAACTTACAATTACATGTGACGCCAAGTAATTATAATATTTCTAAGACGTCAGGAATAATATGAAATTTCTAATCTTCGAAATTTTGTCAGAAAAGTAAACCACGGTCGTCCGACATTTTTCACAATGTTACCATTATTTAAAATAATATTCAAGGCAGAGTGCACATGCAAATAAAATCGATAATTTTTATTGCAATCGATCATGGGTTAGCAAATTGTTAAGAATCTAAGTCGGAATCTCTAAGCTGCCACCTGGCGGCGAGTAGGATGATTAAATTTATGAAACGTCAACATGATATGATTTTCATTTGTGATGGAATTTTATTATCAATTTGTAGATTCCTATTGATTTTAGTAATAATTAAATCATATTTTTTTAACGAAGAATATAAATAGCTAAATATTAATTTCAAAATCATAAATGTTTCATACAATATGTAGTTTGTGAGCATTATTCTATAAACATTTCAAAAGTTGTTGTGTGAGTGATCATTTGCTACAAATATTAGAAAAATGTCTTTACCGGGCAATGGTATTTTTGTTGTGCAAGGCGAGATGGCCATGCTGGTTACCGCCATGAGACGGAGCACTCGTTGGGGCTCACATTCCTTCCCCAACGAAGAATATGACGTGCTCATGCGAACCTTCCAAGACTTGAAAACTATCTTGAATCAAGTGGATGATTTGCGTCTATTGGATCCTTCGACCTACTTAGGTCCTTTTTTAGAAGTGATTAGAAGTAAAGAGACTACTGGACCAGTTACTAGTCTGGCACTATCTGCCATACATAAATTTCTATCATATGGTTTAATAGGTGAGAATCTATTATTGCTTTTATTATCAATGAGTGTTTCAGTCTTTGTGTCTTTGAGACTTCTGATTTGTCTCTAATAATAAATTTTGCTATTAATATATTTTTATAAAAGTAATAAAATAACTTAATATAGGAATGTTATTTAAATTTAATGTATTGTTTCCTTTTATATAATTACATTCTTAATTTAAGTATTTGTAAGTGTATTAAATATAATTTCTAATTTTCTAACAAAATATACAGTATTAAGAATTATAATATGAACATTTTTAATTTGGTTAAATCAGTGTAAAAATTAATAAAATTTAGATCCTACACATCCAAGTGTTCCGGCTACAGTGGAGGACATAGCTGATGCCGTGACTCATGCACGGTTTGTCGGCACAGACCATTCCTCTGATGGGATTGTTCTATTAAAAATTTTACAAGTATGTTTATTTTTAATTTAATTGTTACTACATTATTTTCTAAATTATTATGAGTTATGTATAACACAAATTTATTTTATTTAATTATTGATATGTAATATGCTTACCAAATTTTTTTAATAATAATTTGAGAATTTAATTGTGGGTTCAATCCCCACTCGGGAGATCTCTAAATTGATTGCAAGTTTTAGTTCACTTAAATTATACAAATTTTAACAAACAATTGATATATACATTTTGTGATTTCAGGTACTAAGGACACTAATGCTGAGTCCTGAAGGTGCCATGTTGACTGATGAGAGTGTTTGTGAGATTATGCTCAGCTGTTTCCGGACATGCTTTGAAACAAGATTGACAGGTGAGAACTTATATTACTTCTGGTTTTCTATATATCTTATTATTATTTTTTTCACCTTCACGCTTTTATCCCGCATAGCAGGGTATACAGAAAGTACCTAGTTTCAAGACACTCCGTACTTCCCTTTCCACCGAATTCGAGACATTGTATGTTGAGGGGTGGAACTCAATTAGTGTTGAGTGAACATTGCCTTTAGTCTTACAAGAGCGCAGAAATGAAAATAATGTTTAATTATAACCATATCTCCGAATGGGAATTGTCTTTGTTGACGATTTGGAAGGAATCCAAGTGGGAATCAAACCTACAACTGATCGAGTGGACAGTCAGACGGTGTTCCATTATGTCATGATTGGTTTTTTATTATATACAACAATTATTAATTTATATTTGTTTAACTATTCTGGTGATATAAATATTTTTATATTGGAAAAAAAAGACTGTGTTTTGCAATGTCAATAAATTTTTTTTAGAGCTCCTTCGCCGCAACGCCGAACAATGTCTACGAGATATGACTCAGCTGATCTTTATGAGACTGCCCCAGTTCCCACCAGAAGACACCGCCACCAACTTCTCCTCTGTAGGTCTGTCGTTGAAGAGACGAGATAAATCTGCCAAAAAGAAAGCAACATCAAGCAGTAAGTAATTTTTTTAAATTTATTTTTATTGAATTTATCGTTCAATTGATTAAAATATTTTTGCAATACATACATACATACATACTAGTAAAGTAATGTTTATTATAGTTTAATAACATATATTATGAAATCGCTGATCTGAAAATTGATTCAAACAGAGGAAAAGTTTTTATATCAATTTCTTTTACATTCCCTTTCTCATCTAAATAAGACTTAAGTAATTAAAAATAGACAGAAATAATAATTTTAAATGAGAGACTCTGCCTGTGACCACGGACTACTGTAAAGTGTTCGAAACGTCAGGTGTCCAAAACTGTATTTTCGAATACCAAAATATACGCGATTAATCCGTTTCCGTCCGTTTCATTTAAAATGTATAAAAATCACGAAAATCAAAGATCTTATTATAGAAATAATAATAATTAAGAACCTTCTTTACCTCTCCTTTTAAAAATAGAAAAAGTAAAATAATGACCAGTCCCCTTTCCGCGTATGGGGATATTATTCGTTTCTGAACTTCTTCCCTATCTAGTTCATATTCCTTATATGCAATATGTGTAATATATATAGTCTCGGTAAAGCGGTAAAGTTAAAAATTTTAATTTTGATACAATGAGTATAAAAATTTTGGATAATGTTAATCGTCATATTTTTTTTTTATATTTCGTCTTAATTAATTGTAAAGTAAAAAAACTATGACTTACTGGTCACTTAGTTATATTTCGATGGTAGCTCGGGATTTTTTACTCTGTTCTAAATTATTTTGAAGAAAACTAGAGTTAAGGAAAAGGCATGCAGGAACCTTAGTATTTAACGCTTTTGTTTTTTCTGACTACCCCGCAAGGGATAAAGCGTGAAGCTAAAAGTAGCAAGTAATTTTAAATAAACTATAAAAATATTTGAGGCCGGTCGTGGCGCAGTGGGACAGCGTCTGACTGTAACGCGATCGGTTGTGGGTTCGATCCCCACTCGGGGGAGTGATTATATTTAAATTATTTTCACTTCCTCGCTATGGTAGAAGAAAAAGTGCGGCGTTGAGTTCCACCACTCAACATGCAATGTCTCGAATTCGGTGGAAAGCGAAGTACAGAGTGTCTTGACATTAGGTACTTTCTGTCTACCCTGCTGTGCGGGATAAAAACGTGAAGCTAAAAAAAAAACAAACACGACTTGAAAAGATATTTGTATTAATAATTCGAGTAAAAGAGAAATTAAGTCGTTTTAATTTTTGATGTAGGCTTTTAAAATAAATGAATAAATAATCAACTAGTATAGTTATTTCTTTCAGTATCCTAAAGAGTCTAAAGACTTTGTTTTTCACATTTCGTAATACAAAAACGAAAACGCTTAAAGCAATGACGTTTAGTCTATAATGTACATAAAAACATAGATTTTGACGGCGTTGAAAATCACTAACTTTGGCAATTTTGCAACATGATGACTTTTCACTCTACAGGGATGATATACTCGTGTAATAAATACATGAAAAACAGTTTTTCCAAAGTATTCTATGAGATGCATATTTCCACCATTCCGTCAACAGATGGCGTTGAACGTATCTGAATCGCGCTATCATCACGTTCACTGGAATCCAATAAGAGTCTCGCTATACAGGGTGTTTCTCAAAAGGGTGCTCACCGCTTGTATGGTGCGCGCGCTGTTCCGGGCGCGCGGGGTACGGTTATCAAGACATACCCAGCACGTAATTTTTGTGAAGGGAGGTTGTTGGTTACCCCTTATGTACCGGCGCCTCCTGCAGATATTTACCAACTAAATATGGCTTCTCGCTTCATCGTTGTCCTCGATAACGAGGTATTTACTGAGAATCTAGTGTTAAGACACTCCGTTTGTCACCTTTTGTCCTAATTTAAAATATTGCATGTAAAGGTGGCAGAGATCAACGCCGCGGTTTTAAAATGAAGTCTTTTTATAACCATATAACAAGCATATAAATGCTTGTTTGCTCTTAGCATCTCTGTAGAGAGATCTCTGGTACTTAGTGTTTATTTCTAAGAAATAATCGTTCGACTAGAGAGATTCCGTTAATATTTGACGTTATTCACATATAAAAACACACACACCCACGCACACAGAGAGAAAATACCTTTATTATAACTATGATTTTAGCTCATCCGGTAAAATAAAACACGAGTTGTCTTTTTCAACGTGTTTGTCACGTGGTATAAAAGTGTATTTCAAATAATAGTGATGTGTGTAATGTTTTTTTTAATTATTTAATATATTTCTAATGTATTTTTGTAAAACCTATTTATCTTGTACATATATAGTTTAACTCGCATAATAGGGTAGCCACAGATAACCTAGTGTCAAGACAATCGGTTGACTGCTATATGTACTTTTTTCTTCACGCTGTATCCCTAGCGGTGTTGTCAGAGAGAACGAATTGCCATACGCTTTAGTCCCTGTTTGCCTCTTTTGCCTCGTCCACAGTCATTAACCACTTCGGCGGGTCCTCATGCTTTTTTTTTCCTCAATCTTCCCCTAGTCTTTGCTATTCCCCGACCTCTCATACCTCTCACTTTTGCTTTATAAATCTTTCTTACCATTCTTTTATCCTCCTCTCGACGTGCCCAAACCTCGTGAGCATTCTTTATGTACATAGATGATATAATGATGAAAAATTAATGTATAAGAGCATACTCTACTTATAATATTTGTTTTATTATGTAAAATTGTATGAGAAGATATTATATGGTAATAAATATATGTATATTATATGCTATTAAACATGATTTTGTTTGCTTAATTCTTTCCTAAGATTTTGGAGTTAAATCAATATGTTTCTTGTTACAAATAGTCAGCTTACTGTATTTAATTCGATTGTTTTTTTTTAATATATAATAATATATGTACATTATAAACGATTTATTGTGAGTATACTTCAATCTCAATAGATACAAGTACGTTAGAGAGGAAATCGTCAATCACAGAACAAACTGTCGACAACGAGGCGGAAGTGGAAAAGCCAAGTTCAACACAACAACACAAGTGAGTGATATATATATATATATGTCTTTGTTGAATTTATTTTTGTACAGATTTTTAAATTTTTATTGTGTAATTATATATAAAAAAACTATTTGGATTGTAAAACATAGAATCCCGTTTTCTCTCCTATTTTTTCCGTTCCTCTATACATTTTCAGAGTTCCAGACGACGCTTACTTCTCTTATAATTCTGCAAATTTAAACGTTTTTTGTATTTTCCTAACACAATTTTAGCAAATAAATTAGTTTTTTAATATTTCATAGATTATATTTTAGAGCTAAAATAAATTATAAACAAGAATATTATATAAATATTTAGTGTTTTTTTCTAAAACAAAAATTATTACTATAATTTAATGATATTTACAAAAAGACGTAAAAACTAGATTTTATGTATAAATTTCGTATCACCTTTACAGTCAAGACAAAAACTTGTTAAACGAAGCTGAAATAACAATAGAGCCGGTGGACCCCGTGAAGAGTCCCAAGAAGCACACGCGACACTCGTCCATGGACCTCGCCAATGAGAACGGGTCAATCGCGCAGATACTGGAGAAGTGCGTCAATGTGAGTGACGCCGAGTGCACGGACGAAGTGAAGACTAGTGGAGAAGATGACGTGGTGGAAGGTTGGTGTCGGGTTGTTTTTTTTAATTTAGGTTTTTACGTAGAGGCCGTCGTGATGCAGGGGAACAGGGTCCGTCTGTGAACGCAGTGGCGTTGAATACCGCCGCTCAACGCGCAGTGTCCGGAATTCAGGTGAAAAGTTGAGGACTCTTTTTTTTTCTTTTTTTTTAGCTTCACGCTTTTAACCCGCATAGCAGGGTAGACAGAAACTACCTAGTGTCAAGGTGCAGAAAATAATTTAAATATCACTCCCCCGAGTGGGGATCGAACCTACAACTGATCGCGTTTACAGTCAGACGCTGTCATACTGCGTTACGATTACGAATTAATTATAAAACCAATTATTCGGGACGGGTCGTGGCGCAGTGGGACAGCGTCTGACTGTAAACGCGATCGGTTGTGGGTTCGATCCCAACTCGAGGCAGTGATTATATTTAAATTATTTTCACTTCCTCGATTTGATAAAGATAAAGTGCGGCGTTAAGTCAGAGACAATGTGGCTTCAAGACGTTCCGTTGACTTTTATCCGCCTGAAATCAAGACATTGCGTAACGAGAATGGCGAACTCAATCCCGCGCTTTGTCTTACTGGAGCGTAGAAATAAAAATAAATTTTAATATAATCATTCGCCCGATGGGGAATCGAACTCACAACCAACCGCGTGAACCCATAAAATGGTGCCTCTAATGATATTATATTAATACTTTTGTACTTTTTTATATACGAGTAATAAATTAATTTAAAAGTGCCCATAATTGAAGTTCCAGAAGTAAAACAAGAAGAGCAACAAGAAAAAGAAAGCGCACCAAAAGAAGATGCGGATAAGTTAGAAGAGTATGTGAACCACAGAGGAATCAGGTTCACTCCGCAGGACGAGTCTCTCAACTTGCAGCCGTACGGGCTGGTTTGTGTGAGGGAGCTACTGAGGTGAGTGCCATTTTGTGAATAAAAATTTATTTAATAAATATGAGGCCGATCTTGGCGCAGTGAGTCAGTATCTGATTGTAAACACGATCGGTTGTGGGTTCGATCACTCGACGGAATTATTATATTTAATTATTTTCATTTTCTTGTTCTTGTAAGACAAAGCGCGGCGTTGAGTTCCTTCACTTAACATGCAATGTCTCGAATTCGGCGGAGAGTGGTGTACGGAGTGTCGTGACATTAGGTACGTAAGACAATAATGTCTACCCTGCTACGCAGGATAAAAGCGTAGAGCTAATGTAAAAAAATAAAAATAAAAAGGTTGTCAACACCATTGGTTATGGATTCGATTCCTACTTTATGGCATTATATTATTTAAATTATTTTCGTAATCCACTTTTGACGAAATATTTATGACTTTTTTTAAGTTGTATTTTTTTTATTCCCAAGGACGAATTCAATTTAAAAAACTGGCCATTAAATAAGTATGTGAATTTTTTGATACTTTAATTTTTTAAATCGTTTGAAAATCGATTTATTTTCTCAATATATGCTTTTTTATCAATTATAAATCAGAATATTAACGCAATGTGACGAAACTTACAGATTCCTAATCTCACTCTGCAACCCATACGATAAACAGAACACCACGGAAATGGTACAACAGGGATTGGTATTGATATCCACCGCGTTAGAGGTGGGAGCCGACCACATTGCGCATAGGCCTTCGTTGCTATATCTGTTGAAGGACCCCTTGTGCAGGAATTTACTTAGTGTGAGTGTTTGGTGATTATGTTTTATTTATTTGGGGTTTTTTAGTTTTGTATCGTTGGCTTGGTCGGATTGAGTGCGGAGTTTAACGCTGTAGTTCGTTTAGTTTAAAGTTTAAATCGATAACTATTGTATAGAATTGTTTTTTAGTACTTTTTTATAAATATTTATTTATCTCGTTCTTATAAAGGACAAAACTAGTTTTCTCGAAATAAAGTAGAGTATGTAGAACGAAGAATCTTGGTACTAGATTCCTACTTATTTTCATGTATTAATTATCTAGGAAGCAGGGAAATATGTGTTGAAATCAAAATATTTATATTTCTTTGTTAATATTGTTGTTTTAACATCTCTTACCAAATATTTCAGTTACTCGACACTGAAAGAATACCTATATTCGCACTAGACTTACAAATATGGTTCCTCCTCTTCGAAGCGCTCCGAGTGCACCTCAAATATCAAATGGAGGCGTTTTTCAAGAAAATCATAGAAATCGTATCAGCCGACACTACCAAATCTATATACGAATTGAAGGAAATACATCACATCGCCCTAGAATATCTAGCCCAAATATTCAGAATACCGGGTCTATGTACTGAGTTGTATTTGAATTTTGATTGTGATATTTATTGTACGAACGTTTTTGAGGAATTAGCGAAATTATTATCGAAAAACGTAGTCTCTTCCACCGCTTATAATATCCATACGATGTCTTTAGAAGCCATTTTGACTATAATAGAGGCTATAGAGATGGGCACGATGCAGAAGGAGATAGAGATGTCAGACGATATGGAGAGAGAAAGAGAGGTGGAGTCACGTCACGTCACGCTTGAGCTGGGTGGTATGGATGACGTGTCAGTGGTCAGCGACCACGTCACGCATGACATCAGCCAGTACTTTAGTAGCGGTGGCAGGAGCAGATTGAAGGTGTCATCCGATCTGCCGTCGGAAGCTGAGCTGGACCATGTTAGGGATATGAAGAAGGTGAGTGGTATTATATTTTTTTTGGATCACTTCGGTTAGGGTTTTGTTTGATGGGATGTTTTAACTATTTAGTAGTAAATACTTGCCATGAACGAAGTGACTGAACTAAACTGAACTGAATGAATTATTAAGAATAATTTTTTGATTTTGAAATTAAAATAATTTTCTACTAGTTCTTTAAAGCTGTCTCACGTATTATAAGAAGAACGCAGTGCCATTAGCACGTTAGGAGTTAGTTTCTATGCTTTTTCAAATTTAAATATTTTTATTTAAATAAACTTAATTCCAAAAACATATAATACCTTTAACTTTATCTTAAAAAATTGCGTAATATGATTTTATATTCTTTCTGTAACTTTCATATGCTTCGTTCAAAATGTATACAACATATCCAAAAAAAAAATTAAATATAAATTGTATTTTAGTGGGTGACACAAGGAACTGAGCTGTTTAATCAGAAACCTGAACGCGGTATAGAGTTTCTAATGGAGCACGGCGTGTTCTCCACACCGCTTGACCCGCACCAAGTGGCCATGTTTTTAAGAGAAAATCCTGATTTAGATAAGAAAATGATTGGTATGTATTGAATGGGATTTCTTCTTTTTACTTTATTTGAATGTATTATTTGTAAGAAATCTTACGTTTTGAAAAAACACATTTATTTAAAATAATATTGAATAATTGTTATAAACTAAATAATTTGAAATGCATCTAATAAGTAAAAAAATCTTTATGTCGTAAGAGAAGTATACATGTGGAATGAAAACGCTGCAGTATGCTTACATTGTATTGGTGCAAAGATATAACACGCGCACTCACACACGCACCCCGCAGGGGAATACATCTGCAAGCGCTCGTCGCGCGAGCAGGGCGCGGGCGGCGCGCCCAGCGTGCTGTGCGCGTTCGCGCGCAGCTTCGAGTTCGCGGGCCTGCGCCTGGACGCGGCGCTGCGCCACTACCTGGAGACGTTCCGGCTGCCCGGCGAGGCGCCGCTCATATCGCTCGTCATGGAGAAGTTCGCGGAGCGCTGGCACGTGAGTGCGCTCGCCACTCGGCACACACTTGTTCTTGTTTTGTTTTTAAGGGAGAACTAGAACGTTTCGGTCGTTCGTTGTAATCGAACGAATGAACGAGCCAAAGTTCACACGAACGAACAAATTGTTCATGTAATCTAACTTATTGAAGCCGACTCTATTATTATTTTTGGTTAAAATAAAAAAATATTTTTAACATATTCTACGTATATTTATAAACGGAATTAATAATGGCTTCGATTCCCAGTCAGGGAAATGATACAATGATATATTTAAAATTTATTATCAACTCAACATGCAATGACAGACAGATCTCGGACGGAAGCAGTCAACTGAGGATCTTGACACTAGATTCTAACTACTGAAAGATGATTCTCAAACCTAAAATCTAAAATTAAATGTAACAATATTTCCCCCAGACAACAAACGGCGAGCCGTTCGCGAACACAGACGCGGCGTTCCGCCTCGCGTACGCCGTCATCATGCTCAACGTGGACCAACACAACAACAACGCTAAGAAGATGAACCCGCCCATGAATGTGGAGGACTTCGTGAAGAACTTACGTGGCTGCAACGGATCTGGTGACTTTGAACAGCCCATGTTGGAAGCTATATATCATTCTATCAAGTGAGTTTTGTTAGATTGGGTTTGATGATTTTTGAAAATAATCTTATTTATAAAAAATTAAACCGACTTTATGATAACTATACAATTACTTATCTATATTTTCTTACGAGTAATTTAACTATATCTCTAAAAATACTGGACCGATTTTAATGAACCTTCTACTGTTTCTTAAGTTGAAGTGTACATAATTTAATTCAAAAATAATCACCTCAATATGACATTTTAGAGAAATTCGGGGACGTTTGTACAAAGTCAAAAACAAAATAAAATAATTTTTATTCATAATAAGAGGTTACTTCATTTTTTGAACGTCAAATAGTTTACCAGCAGTTCACTATTGTTAATGCCTCAGACCTGAGAAGAAACGACTCTAGAAACTTAGCGGGGCTTTCCCTTTTTTTAAATGCTAAAAAATTACAATTTAATGATTTTTAATAGTGATATTGTGAATTTTAATTAGTTACAAACATACAGTTACCAAATTAAACACACATGCTTGGAAGCCTAAATAAATCATCATAAGTCTAAATGGAAGTCGGTAAAAATGATGTAGATTGTTGCGCAGTATGGGACAGTGTTTATCAATAAATGAACGATTGGTCGAACGAGTGATTATTTCATTATTTCGCTCCTGTAAGACAAAATACGTTGTTCGGAATATGAAGAATGGAGTGGGAAATAAAAATTAAATCAAGTCTAATTCCTCATAAAACGACATTTTATTTAATTAAAACTGATATATCTTACACTATATCAAAAATGTGTTTATACAATAAAGGAACGAAGAAATGGTAATGCCAGCCGAGCGCGTCGGCCCCGTCCGCGACGCCTACCTGTGGCGCGCGCTTCAGCGCCGCGCGCGCACCGCCCGCTACCGCGCCGCGCCGCCCCTCCCCCACGCGCTGCACGCGCGCTTGCTGGCGCCCGCCGCGCCGCCCGCCCTCGCCGCCCTGTCCGCCGCCTACGAGCGCGCGCCCGCCCCCGCCCCCGCCCAGCAGGGCGCCGCCGTCACTGCACTAGCGGGGCTGGAGCGCTGTGCGGCGCTCGTGGCACGTTTGTCCCCGGACACGCTCACGTTGGATACGCTGTTGTTAACGCTGTGCAAGTTTACGGGCCTGTTGACACCGCAACATGCCTCGTACATTGCGATCGGTATGTGGTTTTTATAATTGTTTCTTCAATATGTTTTCTCGCTTATTGTAGATGTTTTTCAGATAGTTTTGTGTTAGAATTTAAACTAATTGTGTATTGAAAGTCATTACGATATAAATTATTCCATAGATCAGATATAGCCTTGGAATTAAAATGTTCGTTTTATTTTCAATGGTATCGTTTATACTACGTTTTTTTAAATAATAATACAGTTATTATTGTTTTGAAAAATATCTTGATAAATTATTTGCGCCAATTCTTTCCTTTTTTTTGACTTTATTGACTTTATTGAATTGTTGATAAATTAATAAAATTTGTCGTTGAAAAAGTGATGCATCACGTGCCATCTGATTTTCAAACAACCTGTACGACTTTTCCACTCTATATATTTTTTAAGATCTTTTGTCCAACTAAGACGGAATAGTAAGTATTCAAAGAATATAATTTGATCGTGGATGTGGCCGTCGGTGCGCAGGCGTGTCGCTGGGGCAGTCCGGCAAGGCGCAGCTGGCGCTGCGGCGCGCGTGCGCGGTGGCGGCGCGCCACGCCGACTGCGTGCGCGACGCCTGGCGGCACCTGCTCGAGATACTCACCGCGCTGTACGTGGGCCGCCTGCTGCCCAAGGTGACTCTCGTCACGTCACGTCACGTCACGTCACGTCATGCCACGTCACGTCACACCTCACTTATTCTTAACTCGTTCTGGTTTACTCGTGCCATATAGCTTTTATTACCATCTGTGGGCCACAGTGTAGAAAAATTAAAACTATTTATATAATAGTTATTTCCTCGAATTTAAATCGAACCCAAGACAAGTCATTTTTGTATTGTTTTATGTGATGCCACGATGACTCTAATTTCTAATGATGTTAATTTGTCCATGAAAACTGTTCCTAATTCTAAAGCAAATATTTCCAATGCACTATTTATATGTTTTTTATAGTTTCAACGGAAAATGTTAACTTTACTATAAATAAAAAGTCTTCTATATAATTTAATTTTCAGTGTCTCGTAGAAGCGGAGGATTATTTAGCTCCCGAAGGCAAAGTGTCGCTGATCCGCGAAGTGGCCAGAGGCTCAGATAGCGGGTTGCTTTCCAGTATATACTCCTATATAGCACTTGGGGAGAGTTGTGAGTTTATTTTAGTACTATATTAATGTAAAAAATTCCGAAGAAATAATAATTTTGTGAGTTTCTATTATTGTAGTAGTGATATAATTCAGATAAAAAAACACAACGATTTTGGTTGAAAGGCGGAGAACCGAGTGTCTAGACACTTGGTTGCGTGAAAAGCGTGAAATTGTAATAATAATATTATAGTATATAAGAACCTACGTATATATAGCAACTACTAATACGTTGAAAGATAAAAGTTCATATTGCTGTATTTATTTATAAGTATGAGCAAATAAGCTCAAAATAGCCTCATTATTACAGTATAGAAAAAAAAACAGTGAAAAGGCTGAGAAGAAATAGACAGTAGTCAAGTTAGGCGCAATCAAATTATCAATAAAGCGTGCGCGCCCGGTTTTGCTTGTATTTTTTATGTATTTAATTTTTTATTTTACTATTTTTAAAATGTTAGGATTAGAAAACAGTTTAAAAATGTATGCAAATTCAGAATCGGAATTCGAACCCTACAAATTGGATGCTAACAATGTAAATAAGTTGTAACAAAAAATATAAGAATTTTGATGCAGGTAGTATGAGAACGTGGCTTAGCGGTCAGAGCGCTTGGACGGTTTCCAAGAGGTGCGGATTCGAATCCTGCTGCGTTCAAATTTCTATCCTTATTTTAAAAATTATTATTTTTTTGTTTATAAAGATTTATAATCTTTTGATATATTTATTTAAAATAAAAAAAACCAGCGATCCGAGCGCCAACGCCTCATGAGAAAGCGTTGATAGATGCAGCTACGGAGTGCGTCGCTCAGTGCAACTTCCCCGGACTGCTCATAACCGAGACCAAGTTCTTGCAGCTGGAGAGTTTACAGGTGTTTATTATTTACTATTTTTAAAGTGTTGTTCCACACTTAGGATTAGAAAACATTTTTGAAAAAACGTATAAAAAAGGTGTTTATTATTCGGTTTTTTTTTCTTAAAATACAAGACTTTATATGTTTTTGAGTGATAAATTAAGATAAAAATGCTAAGTAAAAATTTGTCTATTATACTAAAATGATGTGAAAATTATAAAATATTATTTACTGTATTAACTCTATTTTAAAGTAAGATATTTGTAAATAAATATTTTTCATAATTATTTGCACTTAGAGTGTACATATTTACGATTTTAATAATCGATTACTTAAGTAAGGCCGGTCGTGGCGCATTGGAACAGCGTCTGACTAATGGTTAACGCTTTCGGTTGTGGGTTCGACTCCCACTCGAGGGAGACATTATATTTAAATTATTTTCACTTCCTTGCTCTGGTAAAAGACAAAGAGCGGCGTTGAGTTCCACCACTCAAAACGCAATGTCTCGATATCGATGGAAAGCGAAGTACGGAGTGTCTTGACACTAGGTACTTTCTGTTAATGTTTGTTCCTCCTTAGCGGGATAATACGCGTAAAGCTAAAATAAAGTAAATATAATATTAATATAATCGATATTTGAGATTGATTAATAAAACTTAATGCAGTACATTAGAGTTTAATATTAAAATATTTATATCATAGGAATTAATTCGCGCCATGGTGGCAGCGGGGACTCCCCCGGACGCAGAAAGCCTTCAAATGAATCCACAATTGGAAGATATTACAATATTCTTTCTAGAGTTGTTGGTGCAGACGCTTGTACAGAACCGGTAATTTCATATTTAAATATTTATATTGTTAAATTAAAAAAATATATTAGATATTTTGTTACAGAAAAGTAAATTTTTTACAAGCTTATATTTAACTTGCTGTGTAAGTTAGTGTGTGTGTGTGTGTGTGTGTGTGTGTGTGTGTGTGTGTGTGTGAAATCTTGCAAGCATAATTTGACCCACTTCCTAGTGTCCGATTGTACTGTAATTTGGAATATGATTTCGTTTCTGATGACACTTAAAATATATATAATCGATTTTGTTGTTAATCTATAATGTCTATTGTCGTATAGATTATAAATTTTTGTCCAATCCATCCAATGAAATGAAATTAAATAAAAGTGCTTGATTTATAGAATACAATTACAATAGAATACATTAATAAAGCAGCTTCTACTAAGTGTCTTGATACGAGGTATTTTCTGTCTACCATCCTATACGGAATAAAGATTTTAAAGTAAGGTATTGATGATTTTAATGAATTTGCAAAAGTATATTTTAGGATAATATAAAATATTAAAAAAGACTTTATAAACGTAACTCAAAATATAAATTTGAAGTATTTAAATCAACAGCGACCGCGCCATGTCAGTGTGGGACACGGCGGGCCCTCACACCGAAGCGGTGGTCCGGTGGGCGGGCGTGCGCGAGGGCTCTGCGGCGGGCGGCGGGGGCGGCGCGGGCGGCGCGGGGGGCAGCTGGGCCCTCGCGAGGTCGCTGACCGCGCTGCTGCGGCTGGCGGCCAGGCTAATGAGGTGTGAAGCGTGCGCGCCGCCGCTGTTGACGCACTTGACGCTGTTGTACAGATTGCCGTATCGATTGTTCTATCAGCAGGCGGATGTGGTTAGTTTATTTTTTTTGTTTTTGCAATATAAAGTATTAATTTACAAGTAATGTTATAAAAACATTCATAAAGGCAGTTCCATCACTAAAAGTGACTTTTGTTTGGCTTTTTTTTGTTTTTTGTTTGTGTGAGTGGGGGACGCCGATTAGAGTGATAGTATAATGAAAATAGGAGTGCCTTTTTATATTATTTTTTGATTTTACTTGTAGATAATAATCGAATCAAAAGGCAAGAAAATAACGTAACGGTTGTAATTAATTTTAAAAACAAAATTAACATATTTTTTTGACAACTTTTAATGAAAACTAATACCGGTGTTTTTTCTCGATTGCATACATTTTTGCATGGTATAAATAATGTGCAAGTGATCTCCGCAGATCTCGTGCGGGCTGTACGAGCTGGTGAAGACGTCCGCGCAGAACGTGCACAGCGCGCACGAGTGGGGCGTGCTGCTGTCGCTGCTGGCGGCCGCCGGCGCCGGCGCCTGGCCGCGCGCCGCGCACGACCACGCCGGTAACGCCACACTGAGCCGTGATGGCGTTTATTACTCGTCTATTACTTTTTATATTATATGCCAAACTTTATTATACCGCTTGTCTGAGATAATATTGCCATCAAATCAAAAATAGTCATAGTTAAAGTTAAAAGAAATAGAAGGTAGATAAAAAAAAATAATCCGAGATCCGGGGTAGATATAAAAGAATAATCCGAGATCCGTATATCCAGGAATAAAATATATAATATTTGGCAAAACATTTTGTAAATCCGCGTAGAATTTACATGTCTTTATTTTATAATTCGAAAATAATAGCTTTTGACTACTACTAATATTATACCAGCTATTTACCAATAAAAATCCCTTCAAAATTGATACCGCCGTTCTAGAGATTAATTGGAATTAATAGACAAACAAAAGTAGGAAAAATATGATTTTTTTACATACATAAATGAATTTAGAATAGCATTATCAATTTTGAAGGGTCTTTTTGTGGCAAATATCTGGTATAATATTAGTAGAAACTTTAAAAACTTTTATTTTTGAATTGTAATTTTTTTTTAGTTTCACGCTTTTTATCCCGTGCGCTACGCGGGCTAACAGAAAATACCTAGTGTCAAGGCACTCCATACTTCGCTTTCGCTTCCAAATTTCAGACAGCGCGGGTTGAGAGATAAAACTCAACGCCGCACTTTGTTTTTCCAGGGCGAGGAAGTGAAAATAATTTTAAATATAATAACTCCTCCGAGTGGGGACTGATCCCACAACATATATACATATGCATTTAGTAAAAACCGGTTATTTTAATATTTAAAATAGACACTCAAATTTTATTTATTAGTATAAGATAAACTCATATTTGTATTGGTTATATTTTGTATATTTCAGGTTCAAGTAGGTCCGATGGTTCAGAAGATGAAAGTGAGAGACAGCCCACCAGCATATCTTCAGAAAGCGAACTCTCCCACTCTCCGCAGACACAGGGTTGGATATTGGTATGTTACTCATTACCAATGGTTTACTTTTTCATTAAATACATACATACATACATACATATATAAAGATTTTTTATTTATTGAAATTATATTTAAAAAGTTGTGTTAAATTATTTTTATATATATTTTTGTTTAGTTATTGTCTATGTTGTCTATGTTGTCTATTCAATTAAAAGTATAACCGATGGTACAACTCATTATAGGTAAAAAGCAGCCAGTCGTCGAGTCCGCCGTCGGCGCCGTGGTCGCAGTGGTCGCAGTGGTCGCAGTGGTCGCAGGCGTCGCAGGTGTCGCTGCGCGCGCACCGCGGCAGCGCGCTGGCGCGCTGCGCCGAGGCGCTGGCGCTCGTGATCCGCGACGTGGCGCACGTGACGCCGCACAGCTGCCGCGCCGCCGTGCGCGCCGTGCGCCTGCTCGCGGCCGCCACGCTGCACCAAGGCACTTGATTATGCTCATTTTTTTTGATTAAATGTAACACGCACTAACATACACGTTGCTCAAGCAACGCGTTGTTTACGCAACGAAGGAGCCTCTAGCGATAATATTTCTCTCTATGCGTATGACATAATTGACGAATTAATCAAAGTAACAATTCAAATAATAAATGATATTCCAGGTAAAAGCAACAAAACCGAGGAGGAGCGGTCCCGCCGCCGCCGCCGCAGCGACTCCAGCGACGAGGAGGACTCGCTCGACCACTACCACATGGTCAGCATACAGGTACCGCTTCGCGTTGGATACACCCGCTTGTACCGCACCGCGCACTGCTTTATCGGTGTCTCGTTATTTATATTATTGTTATTAAATTGTATTTAGCCAAGCGGAGTAACCAACGGAGTGTTTTGTCACCAGGTTGTCTTCAACTATCTGTTATGTGGGATAAAGCTTTAAATAGTATTATAAGTATATGTTATTTTTAAAATATAATTTAATCTAATTTTATCTCACAAAATGATTATACATGGGTATAAATTAGTTTCATTTAAAACACGGCTGTGTGTTGTGGATTTAGTTCCTGCTTGAGGGACTAGTCTATTTAAAATATTTTCAGTTCTCCACTCTGATAAAATTATTTCAACAATTGACACGCAATGTCTCAAAAAAGGTCAGCGACAAAAAGAATATATTGAAACTAGGTTTTTTATCCATCTTTTGGTGACAGGAAAAGCGTAAAGCTAAAAGTTTTGTTTTAATTATCTTTTTCTTTTTATTCTTTTAGTTATCTTTTAGAAATGAGTCTCTCATATATGTACTTATCCTCTATATTAACTTTAACTGTACCAAAGTCATACGTATTATTCACTTAAAATGGGGTGACCATTTCTGCTTTTAAATATATGTATAAAAACATAATGATTAACAAACATAAAAAAGTAATAATTTAAGTTTTTATAATTATTCAAATTATTCTTAATTTATATATGTATAAGCACTATGCAATTAGCTGGCTTTGCTGTATCACAAATATTTAATATAATTCATTCATTCATTCATTCGTTCATTTCATACATAAATAATTAATTTAATATTAAAATTTAATTATAGGAATGCTATTTGTATTCCAGCTGCTGGACTTGATGCACACTCTGCACAGTCGCACTGCTCAGATATTCAAATGGTGGAGAGATGAAGCTGATCAGGGACAATGTGAGTTGTTACTAATACTATAATACGTTTTATATTCACATTTTGATGTGTTATTTATATGTTAGGGAGTCTGTGTGGAGTTTAACATCTCTGGGATTTTTCATTAGAATTCTAAAATCAATTGATTTTCCTATTGACAGTAGCGTCGATATTGGTTGAGCTGTTTTAGAGATTAGCTGTAACAAACAGACAGAAAACACAACATTTAAAAAAAAAACAATTTTAGTTTTATTAAGAGATTATTTTAACTTAAAAAAAAAAGATTCCAATTTTATTTATTTGTATAGATAAGAATCTAATTGATATGATAAGAATAAAATTGGAGTGTCTGTTTGTAAAGTTGAAATATTCCCTTAAAGAATGTTATTAGACAGAGTTTAAATATAATATGAAGCGAGATTCGAACTCGCTCCATTTGTAAACCTTTTATAGCTTTACTTATCAAATAGATAATCTTATTGTAATATTTCTTCTGATTATTTATGTTAATAATATTTGGATAGCAGAGACTTATAACAATATTTACAATAACATATACAGAGGAGCTAACTACAAAAATTACGAACGTCTCATTTTTTCAAAGTATGCCTTTATTGGCGATTGAGTGCTTGGACGGTTACCAAAAGGTGCGTGCGGCTTCGAGTCTCGCCGTTTTAAATTTGTAACCGTGTTTCATTACTATTTTTTTTTGGGT
Organism: Dryadula phaetusa; assembly: GCA_032432895.1. Classification (NCBI taxonomy): domain Eukaryota; kingdom Metazoa; phylum Arthropoda; class Insecta; order Lepidoptera; family Nymphalidae; genus Dryadula; species Dryadula phaetusa. The sequence continues at coordinate 568,135 of JAOYRS010000054.1, forward strand.
GTGTCTTTGAATTCTTCTCTAAGTAATCGTTGGTTTTCTTGAGTAGGTATAAAAATTTTAATTATAATTTAAAATATAAATAAGATTTTTTATTCACTTAAAATGATACAAAAATGTTGATAGTATTATAGTATTGCTAATCAACAGTAGGCCGGTCGTGGCGCAGTGTGACAGCGTCAGACTGTAAACGTGACCGGTTGTGGGTTCGATATTTTTACTTCTTCGCTCTGGTAAAGACAAAGTGCGGCGTTGAGTTCCACCACTCAACACGCAATGACTCGACTTCGGTGGAAAGCGAAGTACGGAGTGTCACTAGGTACTTGACACTAGGTACTTTCTGTTTACCCTGCTATGCGAGATAAAGGCGTGAAGCTAAAAAAAAAACTAGATTATATTAATATAGGTAAATTTAAATCTATGCATATTGGTTAAAAGTAATCTATAATGGTATAGTATGGTAATGATAATCTATAATATATTTTATTTTATATGTATTTTGTCTTTTTTTTATAAATAGCGGAAGAGTATGACTTATGGGAGGTAGCTTGGAAGCCACTATTACAAGGAATTGCAGAATTCTGTACGGACAGGCGGAAGCAGGTAAGTTTTATATTGACTGCATATATAATATTATCTTCGTATCTCAATGAGATACTGCTCGACTATAAACGCCGTTGATTGTGGGTTCGATTCTCACTTAGGGAAATGATTATAATTAAAATTTGTTTTCATTTCTACGTCTGGTGAGCAAGGGTGCGGCTATGAATTCGCCACATAATACGTGTCGTCTTGAATAAACAGATCTTAACTCCCAAACTAGCAGCGAACATATTTGCCTCGCAGGTGGCGAACAGCGCGATCGCGTACCTGCAGCGCGCGCTGCTGGCGCCGGCGCTGGCGGCGCTGGGCGGCGCGGGCTGGGAGGCGTGCTTCCACCACGTGCTGCTGCCGCTGCTGGACGCGCCGCCGCGCCGCGCCGACGCCGCCGCGCGCGCCGACACCGTCATGTGCAAGGTCACTCTTACAGTACTCGACTTACTTGGGACTCTCTGACCTCGTCACTTGACTCCTCTTTCTCCAAACAATTCTGTGAAATGCTTAGAAATTTCTTTTTTTAAGTTAAGTTCCGATTCTAAGTGACTTACACTGCCACTCTATAATATATGAACCACGATGTGTATCACAATCAGATAATGAGATTTTTTTTGGAAATTTAAATTTTTAACCATAGTCATTAGCTTTCATGCTTTTTCTTCGCAAATTTATTTTAATAATTTTGGAAAAGTTATGATAGTTATAATAATAATAAGTAATGATTTCATTAAGCTTTTAGATGTGTGCATCGATAGTCAGAATGTCAACTGAATGTCAACATAGAGCGTTGTGCGTGCGCAGGTGTTCCTGCAGCACCTGTCGGCGCTGAGCGGGCGCGCGTCGTTCGCGGCGCTGTGGGTGCGCGTGGTGCGCGTGCAGCGCGCGCTGCTGGCCGCGCCCGCCGAGCCGCTGCGCGAGGCCGCGCTCGAGTCGCTCAAGAACATGCTGCTCGTCATGCACTCCGTCAAGGTGCGGCACACTCGCACGGTACCCCGCGGTAGCGGGTTGTATACGTGTGGGAATTATATTAGTACCTCAAATTCGTTAAAGTATAAAGCTTATTTTTTATATTTCCTTCGTAATTACATTACAGCTTATGTCATATTTGCTTGAAATTTAGAATCATTTAAACCACCGGTCAGAATTAACTTTGAAAATATACAACTATTAAATTAAATTAGAATATACATATATGATTATATTTTCGTAATACTATAAAAGCTGAAAATATTAATTAGGGGCCTAAAAATAAATGCTATACTCAAAAACCAGACAATTTTAATTTTTTCTAAATATTGCCAGACACGTTGAAAGTCAGCTATAGATGCTATAGATGAGAATGCGAATTGACATCTATTGACTCATGCATCACTCTTAGCAATAAAATAAGCGTATAAGAATTTCTACGTAATTGGATAAGAACGTAGGCCTAAGGGGGCTTTATAAGGCTTTAGTACTATTTCTAAGAGAATTGAATTCGATTTTAACCATATTAAAATTTTTATAAATTTTTTAATATTGGTTTTCCTTATTGCTTATTTTAATTGCTTAATGAAATGTATTTCAGAACACATTTTTGTTTGTTTGTTATTTTTAATTATAATTTGTTTTTATACATGCTATATATATATATATATATATATATATATATATATATATATATACATATATACATATATATATATATATATATATATATATATATATATATATATATATTCCAGATATTCAGTAACAGCGATGGTTACAACGAGCTGTGGTACATCACGTGGGATATTATTAGCGAATTTCTACCTAATCTAAAAGAAGAACTGTTCCCTGAAGGTATTAAACTTTGTTTACCAAAGTGAATTTTTTTTAAAACCTATATACTACAAGCTTTTATTGAAATATATATTTAATATTTATTAAGTGGTATTTTATATAAAAATCAAATCCTATAAAATTTGAATAAACAATACTTTTAAAAAAAATATAAAAAAATATGAATAAATAAGAAATTTGTACATAACATAATAAATAATCCAAATGTACGTTATTTACAGCAAATGACAACATGAAACAATCCACCCAGTCTCTTCCCACTCAAATACCACCAATCCCACTGATTCCCATTGTACCTGTCAACAGTGCCAATACTAACGCCAACAAACCAACACAACAGCCAACGAACCTTCCATCGCCAACAAAATCTAATCCAATTCAGTCTTCTAATATATTAGTTGGGTCAAACAGCTTGAGCCAGTCGCCCAATGTGTTGGTGCAAACTTCCAACGTACTGGCCCAATCGCCTAACATGTTGGTGCAATCGTCCAATATGTTGGTCCAATCGCCTAACATGTTGGTTGGCCAATCTCCGAACGTGTTGGTTCAATCATCAAATATGTTGGTGAACCAACCTCCAATAGTGCGTCCCGTAGCTGTTAGTGGGATGGTGCCGATACGAAACTCCTTGTACGATCAAACCGGGTTAACGTCATCTGTGCTTTTGCAGCCTTTGAATGAAGTAAGAAATTTTTTCTACTATGTTATATATAAGTTTAGCTATTATGGTTTAGTAGAACAGGTTTGGTATTTGTTATGGATTCTATTCCGCTAAAAAAATACTAAGAAAGCAGCCTTTACAAAAAGTCCTTTATAGTCTATATAATACGCAAAGAAAACCTAGTGTCAAAGTACATCGCTCAACCCTTCATTTAGAGGAGTGGCGGAATTTTGAACACAAATTTTGATTACAAAAGTGGAATATACCTTTTTCCGTGCGGATATCAAACGCACAACCATCACATTCATGTCCACTTCGCCGCCACACCATATATCTTTCTTATTTCTAAACATATATATATATATATATATATATATATATATATATATATATATATATATATATATATATATATATATATATATATATATATATTATTAATTTTTAGCTTCACGCTTTTATCCCGCGTAGCAGGGTAGACAGAAACTACCTAGTGTCAAGACACTTCTTTTTTGTCACTATTTATTTTTTGTTCCGGATATTTCTAAGCTTTTATATCGTAGATGTGTACCCTAATATAGTGGCGTTTTTAATAGAAACATTTTTTTTATTACATTACCACAGATGATATCAACACCGATCGGCATTTCTATACAAAGTCAGCCACCCACACTGTACCGGGAGAAAACCAACGATGAAACACCCAAAGCCACGCCGGATGTACCAGAACAAACTGAACAAACGGACCTCTACAACGAATATATAACTAATCCCTACAATGAAATTAAGCAAATATCTGAAAAGGATGCCACGTTATATGACCCCGAAGAACAGAAAGTTCCAGAAGTCACATCAGAAACCAGACTTGTACAACACAAATCGTTAAGTGCGAACGTCACCCCAATGCATACTGTAAATAAGGCACAATTCGGTTCAACGGATAACGTAAATGTGAAAGATTCCAGTATTTTCAATTTTTCCAGCTATTTTGGGTCGGTTAGTGAGAAGGGCGTGACGGACTTTGATGCTCTCATGTCCACACAGGAAGGATAGCAAAGTTATGATATTGATGTGGGGACTTGGTTGTAATATATCGTATGACGATGTGTATGGATGAAGGTGGTGTGTTTTTAACTCTAAGATCGAGGTAATTGAGTTCAAAGTTTTGACATTTTAAGAGATTCCGCATAGTTGGGTTAGTCAGAGACAACCTAGTGTCAAGACACTGTTGACTTTAGAGAGTGTCAGACTTAACAATGCGTTTTTTATTATCATGGCGGAAAAGTGAAATATGTTTCAAATATAATCGTTCCACCGAATGGGAATCGAATGGGAAAATGTTAAAATATATATGTTAATGATACTTTTATAATTATTTATATAGATATATATTTTAAATTCGCCATTTACTTTACATAGAACTATCAAATCCGATATTATGACATCGTATCACCTTCATCCATAACGTTATTCATTTTATATGAAAAGTTTCAATGATTGATTGATTTTTGTACAAAGTAATGAGATTTGCAAATATTTGTTATTCACTATCGAAATATGTATATTTTTTGATCTGTTAGGTTTTCTGTGTTGAAATTTAAAATTAAAAAAAATATATTTTTATGCCTAGTTTTCGGTCTATCTGTGGCTGCTAATAATTTTAAAAACGGCCTTTGATTTAGATATAATTGAAAATATCGATTTATATAGAAAAATAAACCTTCCATTATCGAGTTGGCAGTGTCTTTGTGTAATAGTACGTAGAGAGAGAGAGATTTATTGAATTTTTTACGAATAATTAGAGCTTATTTATTATTTTGTAACGATCGATTTGATATTATATTTGTTCATCATATCTTTATCAATGATTATTTTACTTCATAGATTCTCCATACAACGTGACATGGGTACATTGATATTTTTAGGCCTCACGTTTTTATCCCACAATAGCAGGGTAGTCGGGAAGTACCTAGTGTCAAGGATCATCGTACTGTGCTTTTAGCCGAACATTTCGTGTTGAGTGGCGCAACTCAACGCCACACTCTGTCTTACTAGAGCGAGGAAATTAAAGTAAATATAATAATTCCAGAGGTGATAGATCCCACAATCAATATCGACTGCATTGCAATCGGCCTCATGAATATTCCGTTATGGTTTTAATTAAGATAAGACGTACCGTAATATTTAATTTTCATATATATATATATATATATATATATATATATATATATATATATATATATATATATATATAAACCCAGTTCACGTCAACGTCAAAATCTAGATATGTTCTATTGCCTATGTTATAGTGTGTAACGCGAGCGTTGACACTCGCTTCAAAGAATCTACTCGCGCTGATTATAGATAGCTTTGTTTTTGTCGCCTATATTACGTATATGGAATTTAATTTTATATTACAGGTATATTTAAATTTTCTTTTTTTTTCATTGACACAATCGAGGTACGTGACAGATGAATCTTTGTTTTTTTTTTAATTTTGTGATTATATTTTATATTTATGTGTGTATTAATATTCCGCATAGCAGGGTAGCGAGAGATAAACTAGTGTCAAGACATTACGTGTTGAGTGTCGAACTAAATGCCACGCTTTGTCTTGCCAGAGTAAATACATCGGTATACGCGATTAATCAGTTTAAAATAATTTCAATGGAAATGTGTATAAATCGCGAAAAACAAAATTGTTACTGTGAAAAAAAAAATATTATCATACCTTCGTGTGGGAATCGAACCCACAACTAAATGAATATATATCATCAATGTCGGTGCCCAATATCAAAGCATATAAGCAACTACTTCTAACTTTATGTTTCAACTAAATGGTCAAATTCAAAGGTAATTAAGAATCGTGACATGTTCGGAGAGAGCTCAACATAGGTTTTCTCGCTTTCAGGCAACCCATGCGTAATATCATTAATTTCATAGAGAATTGAAAAACAAAATGGAGGCCGGTCATGGCGCAGTAGCACAGCGTCTGACTATAAACGCGATCGCGAATAATTGTATTTAAATTATTTTCCTGGGTACAAAGCGCGCACTCAACACGTATATGACTCGAATTTCAGCGAAAAACGGATGGAGTGTCTTGACACTACGTACTTCCTGTCTACCCTGCTATGCGAGATAAAAGCGTAAAGCTAAAAAAAATTGAGAGATTGAGAAATCAAAGGTCGTGATTAAACATATTGATGCCATTAACATTTATCTGATATTTTTTGTTTCTTATTATTCTGTTTCTAATTATTTATTTATATTGTTATTGGCCTAACTTTTGTAGAATATAACGTAGATAGATAGTAGTTTTGGTCAATTTTGTATAGAAAATGTTCATATTGTTCCTTTTTTTTTGTATAAATATAAGATTTATTAATATGCCGAAATTGATGAATCAAGTGGTTATTACTAATAGAAACGTATAAAGATTTTTTTATAAGCCCTATTTTAACGTAACCTAAACAAATGTTATGATTTTAATGTAATTTCAATAAATATAATTTGTAAGTAATTAGATATGATTTTAGTTCTTAATACAATTTTTTTCTCTATATTTATTATGTCAGTTTAGTTTTCAATTAAATTGTCATATTTTTCTTACCACAGGGAATATAGACTTAACAAATTTAGATGTAAAAGAGGTGACCTTGTATGTTAATGTTTTTTTATATATATATATTTTATCTGTAAAAAATTAAAAGATAGAATTTTGTTCGATTTTTAATTATTAATTTAATGAATATTCTTTTTTTAAATATTTATGTATGTACTTATATTTTATTTATCTAAATCTGATAAAGTAATTTACATTCCACGCTGTTCGTATTTAACTAACATCCATATTTTTTAATTTAAAAAAAAAATGAAATATTGTTCTTGACAGAAATCGGAATATGTCGTCTCCAGGGTGTTGAATTTGGCGGGAAAGTGTAAATTATGTAACTATAGTTCGTTTTGTATAGAGAGTTATATGTATATTAATTAACAGTATGATATTTAGATGTGTATTAATAAAATGTGTTTATCCATAAATATTTGGTTTTTATTAGATTTTTATTATCTGACTGCCAAAAGTAGAGTAATGTTTTTACCGCGTATGTATGTATGTATGTCCTTATCTTTGTTCCGTTGCAACTGCTAAACACAAACCGATTTTGGCAAATAATACCTGATGATTTGCCTTAAGGGCGAGTGTTACTGGATACATATATAAAAATACTAAAGAAATGGATATAGCGATTTTAACTTAATTTTAAACTGCAGTGGGTTTTTATAGTTTTTAATTATTAATGAAATTATATACTATGATTAAAGGTACTCTCATATACATTACTGTGACGGAGGTTTTTGATTTAATCATTTTATTTTTCCTAGAGAAGACGTAGTAATTGACAGTGGCAGTTTGCAAGTATAAAGATAATAATAATGCTTTCTGATTTAAATTTCTAACTTATATGATTTCTAAACTATAAAAGAGTAGTTGCATATTTTATTATATAGATATTTTTGTTATAACTTGGTGTAAAATAAAATAACGTGTTTATATAAAATTAACAACAGTATAATATAAAGACAAAAATATACACTATTTACATATTTTGTACAAAATATCGAGAGCGCCTTCACAGAAGGCATACAGGCACTTATTGCTACATGCAAGTCTTTGAGACGATAACACTTCACATACATAATACAGTCTATTCATTACATCCTTACACCCTAGAAACGTGCAGGGGTCTCTTGTAGTAGGGGTGGTGGGGTCTGAGCAGCGGCGGCGCGCAGCAGGGAGCTTTGCGAGGCGGGCAGAGTGCCTTCTTCCAAACTACAGCGGATTTTCTCGACCACGCCCACGCGCCCGCCGCCACTCCACAGGATAACCACAAGCACATAGACACTCCACGTGAGCCAGCAGTGTTATCTATGTTTCCAGCTTCCAAAGCCGCTAATAGCGCTAAACTGGTCTGTGCTTCCCTATTTCTAGCTTCCAACACACGTGCACCGGTCGCAAAGGCAGCCAGCAATAAGTAAAGCATTCCTCCGGCCGCAGCTCGCGCTGCCAATCGCCCAACTCTCTTCGCTCCTCTAGAGTCAAGCGCTCGGCGTACTCTCATAATACCAGGACACGCTCCTATAGCTAATGCTATTGAGGTCATAAGCAATGCGCCTCGCGGTACTCCGATGAGAGCTGACACGGCGGAATCAGCTACGCCACACGTGCCTGTTAACTCGTCTGCTGTCACTTTGCGCAGCGCCAGTGCGGCGGCTGTCCACGCGCCCGCCCATCCCCACGCCACTGCGTGTAAATATGCCGCGGCTCGCTCCAGCGCCTCGGTGGACCACTCGCTCGCCGCTGTTAAATACCAAGACACGCAAGCATTTGTAAACCACGCGTCTGCGGCTAACGTGAAGTAGTAGGTCAGAGAGAAGAAAGCCACGCAAGTCGGAGAAGCCAGGCCGTCTACTGCGAGAGTGATCCCAGAGCAAGACACGGCTTTAGCCCCGAGCCATCCTCGCGTGACGTGAGCTAACGCCACAATCGCGTGACAAGTTGCCATCCACACAACCGGTCTCTCCGGGTAGCGATATCTAGAAGGTTCTGCACAGAACGTTAAAAGTGCAAATGAGGTTGACAATAATGAGAACCAGGCGAGAGTGATCATCCATATTTCAGCAGATCTTTTTTCTGTTTGTGTGTACCGCGCATGTTGTCCGCAGGCGGGCCAGCATTCGCCGGTGGGGGCGCGGGTGTGCGCCGGCGGACACCCGTGCTCTCGTAGTTCATGTTCGTGGAACGGCCATCGCGGCATTGGCAGTGGCTCCGGCTCCAGTTCACTTGCGTTTGAAGGCCTCATACATAATCTGTTCGGGCGGAGAGGGAAGACTGAGCAATCCAGTTTTATACTCGGAGGGAGAAGCTTGATTTGTTCCTTGCAGTCTTCGACGACTTTTTCACATAAACCTCTGCAGGCGCTCACAGAGCCCGAGACCTGCACGGAGCAGAGGGGGGCGAAGGCCGAGCAAAGGAGGAAGCGTGCGTACATCGAACATTCACTGGCCAAAATATCGGAGAACGCTGTCATCTGTAACAAAATAAAATTCACATTAACATCAATTGCCATATAAATACAAATATAACAAAGTTACGAGAATTTTTCATCCAACAAAGAAAGTGGACATTTTGAGTATAGAAAAATTATAAAAACTTTTTTTAGTTCAAATTACATTAAAAGTAAATGTATGTTAAACCTCAAGTTGCTCAAATATCAAATGTTTATCAAAGCAAATAAATAATAGAGCTAAATAAAATACCAAGAATCAGGTATCTCCAACTCAATGGATTAGCTAAACTAAACAAACTCCGCAATAAGTGCTTTATACGAGCGTACAGCGATTATCAACTCTATGACAATAAAATAAGACAAGTTTTCGTTAAAATCGTGCTCGTCGGTATTTGTATCAATAGAAACCCTTGTATGTGATCCAAAAACATCTAAAACGAGTCGCATGAGTAAATGTCAGTTAAGGGGACGAAATCATTTATACTGATAATTATGTTCCTAATGAGGAAAATTAAAGGAACGTATCGGGTGTAAAATTTCGATTTAATATTAAAATATAGTCTGTATAAAATGTCCCTGACGAATAAACATAAAAAAAGTATATAATATTTTTAAATAATTATATTTTAGCATTATTATTTTAGTTAAGAAAACAAATTAGGTTTGGTTTAAAAGAAGTTAAATAAAAAAATATTATATATAAAAATTTTAATAGAATTTTAAGTTGACGGTATAGTACTTCTCTTTAACTGAAATAACTTGAGTGACGCCGACATACTAAACCTTTTTCGAAGGCAAACAAGCGTGTTTGCTCACTATTGTTGGTAAAACGAAACGTTTCTAGAAAAAACGCGAAATGCCTCAGTTCGGAGCCACTCTACCGTTCCAACAGGATAGAGTAAGTAGTTTGTTTTCTTAATCCGAATCGGGATATCGAATAGCCGCACTTAGGAACTCTATTTGTGTTCTTTACAGCAGTTCCGAGAAGACACAAAAAAACCAATTTGTTTTTTTTTTATTTTTTCTTGTTAAGGCATCCGATTTAGTTATATACGGTTGGAGTTTTTATCGTATTTTTATTTGTAAGTAAACTCAATTATACATCATCACATGAGTTGTTTTGAACAAAATTATAGTACATATATATATATATATGAAACAATAAGTTTTTTTCACATGTTTCAAGTAAAATGTCAGTAGAAGGATATGTAAAGTTAATTGTAGAACTTTTAATTGTAATTACTGCCTTCGGCTTGTTTCTGTGAACGCAAAGTATTTTGTAACCCGGTTTATCATAAATTCAACAAAGGATGACGAATTGTCAATGTAAAATGGCTAATTAAAGGCGTTTAGTGTTCGTTCATTTAGAAATAAAAAAGTAAAACCATGTCTTTTAAACGCGATTACTAATGACTGGTGTCGGAATGTAAATATGTAGTTGGGTTTAAAAATTCACAATGGAATACTTATATTATAGTCTTACATCTTTGATTTTTACGATCTTTACACGTTTCAATAGGTTTACATATTTTAAAAGTTGGCTTATTTTGAAATAAGCCAGGGCAGTACGCGAGCCAATTAAGTAACCGATGGCGATAGATTTACATAATTAATTTTTGAATCAACTGACAGATGAGTGCCACCTCCGTGTCTACCTATGACCACGGACAACTTGTTCGAAATTGTTGGCAATATCGGGTTTTCTAAAATGTATTTTTTCTCTAAATTGTATGTAATCCGTTTAATATAGTTTGATTTAAAATAATTATATCAGTCAAATATTTTCGATTTCCCTCAACGCAGTGCACGCAAAGATCCAACATGGCTAGGAAATATTGAATATATAATCTAAAATATGATTTCCTGAAAAATCTAACTTTTATTTACACACAACACTACTTCAAAAATTATGAAAAACAAAACAGATCACCATATAAGATTAAACGTATAAGAAATGGTACCACGCTATCACACGCCACCACAACGTCTAATCGGGGTTCAGATCTGAGCCGAACCGTTCAGTTGGGAAAAAACTTATGAGGTCCTCAAAAGCGCTCGCTTCACAAAAACCTGGTGACCTTGCCTTTGTCTCCAGTCATTTGCGCCGGCTTTTTGTTAGACGCCGAACTTTGATGCCGAGAACTGAGAATAATTTGACGTAACTGGTTAGGAGCCAGGGGTTTGATTCGGTTAGGCTGGATATTTATATATAGAGTTGGAATATTTAGTTTTTCTTTTGACAATTTTTTATATGTGAAAAAAAATTAATAATCTTGTTTTTTTTAATGTAAACTTTCTAAAACCAAGGCTATATTGCGATATGAGCGCAATAAAAAATATTTTGTTTGTACTGTAATTCATCTGCTGCAGTGAAATATGCACCTTAATTAAAAAAAAATATATTTAGTTTTTCGTTACCCTCTCATTTCAAAAGAGAAGGTTTCGTTGCGTAACCTAACACTGCGTTTTATCTAACTTGGAGTGAATTTTATCTAACGTTTTATCTAAGTTTTTTATTAAAGAAGTACACAAATTGTTTAGTTTTCATAGTAAATACAAAATGTTAATTCCATCCACTCTGCAGCTACAAAGGCGGGGGACAACAAAAAAATAATTACCAAAGGGTACTGGAAATAGAATGCGCGCCTTTGATCTTTAACAGCTTCGAAAATAATCACCACGTCGTAATGAGCCGTACACACGTTATTAACAAATATATTTTGACCGTCATTCTCAGAGCTCAGTGGAGACTGTAAATGTTGGTCCTACTGTAAATATTGGTTGTGAATTCGATTCCAACTCTAGGGAGTGATAATATTTGAAAATTATTTTCATATCTTCGTTCTCGTAATACAAATCGCGGGCTTGGCTCCGCCACTCAACATGCAATGTCTCACTTTCCGGCAGAAATTAGTCAACATGGTATCTAGACAATTGGTTGTCTCTGAAAATCCTGCTGTGCGGGATAAAGCTTAGAGCTACAATAATTATGATATTCATTGTATCGGCTCGTTACTTGGCACATGTGTTACTTTATCATTCAAGGTTCTAAGGGTCAAAAGAGTTATTGATGAATTGGCCATTTTTAGTTAAACAATGAGATAGAGTTGATAAATAAATAGTACGTTTGAAATTTTCTAGTCCGAAATTTTCAATTTATTATCAACAAACTGATGGAATACATGTTTACAAAGCGTTCCATCTACTTAAATTTTCTTAAAATTTTTAGATAAGTTCAATCCTAAAGTTGCGATACTATGTTGTAACGTTTACTGTAAGTCCGAAAGATAATGAATACAGCAGCAGTCAGATTTCATCAGTTATTTCACTTATAAAACAGACTGTGTGTTTAAACGAAATATTTATTATTATCTTATTGAATACTTGTATCGATATGAATAGCCTTCCATTTATAATACTCTCTTATTGAGTACGTAGAGACTAAGCTCCCTATAAGCGTATTATCGCCCTAAAACAAAGTACTTAATAAACACATAAAAATATATTCCAAGCAAGTTAAAAGTATTAAAATATTATCTAAAAAGTTAGCATTCGGACACACTTAAATTTCTTACAAAATCTACGTACTTCAAGTGATCGGTAAAGTATGATGAATTAATAGAAACTTGTGACCTATGCCGCTTATTTACCTTCTATACGTATTGTACAATAATTTCTATGTTTACACGAAGTTTGAAGGGAATTTATTTATAATACTGATAGCTGAGTACGCCGGGCGTGAACCGACATCAAAGAGACTGCGATCAAACGCGCCGCGCGAGGGCTTCGTAAATAATTGACATGTGGAGTAAATGTTATACGCTCCTGGACATGAGAATGTTAGTTAATTTAACCTCAAAATGTATTTAGTATCAAAATGGCAGATGGCGTGGCGCAGTGTGACAGCGTTTGACTGTAAACGCGACCGGTTGTGGGTTCGATCCCCAGTCGGGGTAGTGATTATATTTAAAATTAATGTCACTTCCTCGCTCTGGTAAGACTAAGTGTGGCATTGAGTTCCACCACTCAACACACAATGTCTCTATTGCTGTTTATATTTTGTCCACAGTGGAAAATCATTCACATTTTAAATGATTAAATGTAACATATATAATATGTAAATAAATACAAATAAAATATAGCAGTTTTTATTTAATAGTTCGTTCAAAGACAGTTGCTTTCAAATTACGTAGATTGATATATATTGATAATCATTTTAACATCAAATATATAATGTAATTTGTAAATAATATATTGAATACGTTGCATAAGTACTAATAAATTTAAAACCCCACTTCATTTAGAGTCGCCATTATGTATTGCAAAGTCCGTGTAAGCCTCTATCATTATTCATAATTAATTATTTCGTAAGACTCCTCAGCTACAGCCACTACGCTTCTAATAATATATTACGTTATTTCCTCATTTAAGATTACTACTGTATATGTTTTTTTTTATCTTATCTTCTACTTATTACATGCCAGCAATAAAAAAAACTTTGATTAATTATATTAATACGTAAAGTGAATATCTTTAGAAATTTTTATATGAATTTTAATCATTTTTTCATTAATTAGTAAGAACCGTTAAGTTATTATTTTGTACGTACTAACATCTCGTCTATTTTCTTTTTCATATAGTGAACAAATATATCGTTTTAATAACACTATTAATCAATTATTATTTAAAAACAAAATAATAAAACAACAGTTCCTTAGAACACATTAACCGTGTATTTTCTAAGTGAAATGAAGTGAACGTAAATGTGAAATGCGGCTAAAACTCCAGCTGCCTCCATTCACTCTATTCGGGACTCGCAATAAACGTTAGAACTCGGTACGACTCTCCACTGCGGGACTATTCACATTGATTGGGTAATATTTTGATAATGATTTGAATTTTGACACACATGCATTTGGCAGCTGTTTGGTTTCAAATTGTTTTTCAAGTCAAATAAAAAACATCATTTGAGTAAACTATCCGAGACCAAAGTATATCAAAAATTAGTCGATCATATTCAATTTGTCCTTTATGCTTATGTGGATTTATCATAATTTACCATACTTTTTATTTGTTTAAAAATATCTAATTTTTTTCTTTACCCCGCAAGACAAGATGACATGATGATAAGACAAAGTGCGGCGTTGAGTTCCACCATTCAATATCTCGATTTCAGTGGAAAGCTATATACGATATGCGGAATAAAAGCGTCAGGCTAAAAATAGTAGATACTATTTTTATAGCTAATTCTTATCAAGACATAATGAGAAGTAAATTATGAGAACTTTGAAGTAAATCTCATTTAAAAAAATATGTTAATTACTTTCATTTAACACAACAATTAAAAACACAAAGCTATATATAATAAAAAAAACATTAAATACGTATTTAGTGTTTGGAAACGGATGTGATGACTGTATGACACTAACGGCACCAGTTTCCAGTGAATGCGGCGAGCTCTTTTAATTAGAGCTTTCGATTTATATTCTCGGCTCGGTTTTATAGTTCGGTAATCAACGCTCGCCGCTTTAAATTGGCTTGTCTTCATCAAATTCATGTTAGGAACGTTGCGAGTGGAGTCTGATGCTCTGTGTCTGATTACGTGGAGCGATAGATGCTACCGGGGCTGCTTTAGAGGGGATCCATTTTTGTGGATTTATATGGGATTATTAATTTCCGAAAGCATGAAGTTTCAACTACTGAACGCCGCGTGAATAATATTCTAACTCATATATTATTGTTTAGAAACAATAGTTGACCAAAAGCAAGTAAGAGTTAATAATTTATGTTTAAATAGGTTAGTATATATGTATATTTAAAATCACAATATTCTATAGTTAATTATAACATTAATGACATATAATTATGGTCAAAGAAGGAAAGCTCGATTTTCGTGTTGTAACAATAATTTTACATTTTTTGTATTGTTTTGCTTATTTGCAGGCATAGTGGGTCTTTTGTTTTTTTTCCTATATTGACGTCGTAGTGTTGGGCATTTCCTAACTATGCTAAGATGGCTTTTTTTATTGAATTTTCATACATTTAAAACCTTCAGATATATGTATATCATTTTACACGACACCTGGCTATAATAAACTAAACTTGTCATATAAAAGAATAAAAATTTCATCCACAGCAGCAAATCGACAAATCATTATTACAATTTGTACCTTTTATGTATTATTAAAGAAAAATACAAAGTATTTCTTTTTAATACGCACCCAGCAATAACAGACATAATTTATTTTATACGAAACTTCAAAAAACATATTTCCGACCTTATTTTCCCATACATAAGGTGATATATTGGTTGTATTACGTTTTTAGGTCCGAAAGCGATCGGCCAAGGCTCATCCGATTATACATTAGCCACGCTCAGTCGGAGGCGGCGTCGCTTTAAAGCTTAGTGATGGTCAAGCATCTAAATTGATATACGATTTGCGAGATGGGATCGATGGAAGCCGTCTTTGTGTTATACATTTTAGTATTTAAAGAGATTTCAAAAATTATATGTTTCTTTATCTTATTTAGTTTTTTTTGTAGGTTATGTCATTGTTCTTTCCAATAAATATATTGAGTACCTAATTACGGAATTAAAATTGTTTTTCTTAAGCTATAAATATTGAATTCGTATTCCACATCTGTCTTGATTCTATACAACCATGTTACCCTCATATTTAACTAGCAGAGCACTCGACTCCAGTTCGGTCCACGTGGAATTTAACATCAAACAAGAAACAAACGCACCCTACTAAGTTACTTCTTAGTATATCAAATATTTACAAATGACTGTTTTATCAAAATTGCATCGGTCGTTCCAAAGCTTAGCTGGAACAAATCGTGAGACAGACAGAAAATTGCAAAAAATATTACTTTAGTGTATTATGTACCGTATATACAAACATACATGTGCATTTAGTAAAAAATGGTTATTTTAATATTACAAACAGACCCTCAATATTTTACTTATTTATATAGATATACGAGTAAAATTAAAGATTAGACTTTGTTTCACGTAGAACTAATTAATAAGGCATGTTCAGTATACGATAAATGTTTCACAAATCGATATTATCAACGACTATTTGATACATCGAAACGTATTATCTACATCACTTGTTGGGAACGAGTGATTTGATACATTACGTTACGTTTTAATTTAACGCCATTGTAATCATCGTTAATGTATTGAGACAAGCGGTTTTGTTAGTTGCAGATTTTGTACTCAGGTCTAATTGTGACTTAAATAATTTTTACTAAGCCATGATTTCTTTTGGCTGAGGATGATGAGATACGACATTTGTTTTATACAATTATGTTTTGATGACATTTCAAATTAAAATAAAAAATTTTGTTCTTTTTGCTCTTGTTATGCTATCACCTATACGCGAATTTGAAGTATCCATTTTTTTAATTTTGGTACAAGCGCTGTGATATGTATGTTATTTTAACGTAAAGTTGAATCACACTCTGGAGATATGAAATGGTCAGTGATTAATGCACTTTTAAATTTAATTAATTTAAATAATTCTCTCGTATTTAGTATTAGGGACGTTTATTTTATAAAACCCAACGTTACAAATACTTTACAGTAGTCTTATTTATGTACACTTGTAGTCAAGATAAAATAGTTTTACAATGAATTCACATCTTGTCTTGTTACATTTAACCGGGAAATCATCGAAATTATAAAAACATAATGGAGGAAACCATAAGAATAAGGATGACTACAATCACTCTATAGAATGCCTCGTCATTCAAGGAAGGGTAGAAGGCAGAATAATGTGGCAGAACTATTACAAGATGGATTTATCAGGTGAGAAGAACAGAAAGACGACGACTATGACCACGAAGTAAGCGTTTATATGAGAA
The DNA here is from genome assembly GCA_032432895.1 of Dryadula phaetusa. NCBI lineage: Eukaryota > Metazoa > Arthropoda > Insecta > Lepidoptera > Nymphalidae > Dryadula > Dryadula phaetusa. Next base: position 585,157 of record JAOYRS010000054.1, read on the forward strand.
AAAATATTTTAACAAAGTATATACAAATAGAGTTAAGCCGATTCTAAATATATATATTTAGTATGTTTGTTCGCTGACCTCGAGTTCCTGAACAGAGTTAATATTACCTTAATGTGTTAATACGTTCTACACTGCGCTGATGTAGCGGTGTCTAAATAATTTTACTTGGCGCCTCATAAATGTCGCTTTAAACGTGATTTTAGACGATTTGTATGTCAGTTTTATTGCCAGCCTTGGATGTATCTTCATATATTTTGACTGTGAATACTTATACTGCTACGTGAACTGAATTGAACTGTTTTCAAAAATAACTCTTCACTATACATAAGTGAGTTTAAAACAATTCAAAAACTTTTTCCATTGCTTTATTAAATGTTAAAAGATTAAGTGGATTTCGTGAGTAGCAATTATGATAACCAAAAAAAGGTAAACGTAATTCAAAGATATGCATCAGTTTGTGAATCACGAATAATTGAGATGTTTGTAGTTTTTTTTATTCTCAAGTTAACAAATACAAGAATTAATTCTTTAAAATATTTTAAATTTTCTTATATTACAAATATTACGGGAAAAAGGAGAAACCTTGTTTTGATAATGCTTTCATTGTAATACACATGATAAAGGTTTGTCCATATGGACCGGACTCAGTCTACCTAGACAAAAATAAGGAACATAACTTTAAATATAAAAAAATCCCTGACTGGAACTTGAACTTATTACTATCGTGTACATCTTTAGATGCACCAATGAATTCTTTTAAACAATGAGCAAGTGAAACTAACTAGTTTCATTACAAGTGAATACAAAATTTTAGTACAGGATATTTATGGAGGCTCAGGGCCCGGCGCCAGCTGTTATCAGCTGATAACGCATTGAGGACAACCTGCACGTCTTTCAGGAATTCTTGAGTTTCTCAATCTTATGTACCTACTTGTTTGTTTTTTAGCAATTCTTTGAACAAATTAAAATAAGCTTAGTACAATAAGTATCTATAAAATGTTTATAATACCATGTATATTCGATGCAATGACTGTATAAACCGGTTTATAAATATTCATTAAATTCCTTCAACCCGTACAGCGACAATGTCACGTGCATTTTGAATTCAGCGGAATTTGAAACTGCATCTCTTGCATACCGTTATAAGGAACCAAATTTAAAAAAAAAAGTTTGAACGGAAACAGGAGAACGAGGCAATCTGCAAGAAACAAGACAAAGGATAATAAGTAAAAAAAAACAGCTTCACGCTTTATTCCACATAGCAGGGTCGTCAAATATAACGTAGTGTCAAAACTCTCCGTTGACTGGTTAAGAAAATATATAAGCGTAGATATCATAATTGTATGTATTTTTTGTTATCAACAAATTTTGTGTTGTGTAAATTTTTACCAACACGTGTAAATTAAAGACCGTTAAGCAAACAATGCGTGTTGGTCGACATAAATAAGAAAACTGTCTCAGGTTAGATTTCAAAGCTCCTCATTAGATCGACTTTAAAAATTGAGTGCGTATTCTAGTGCACGTATAACTGTTGATTTTAATAAACTTGGCATTTTTAATACAATATGCATTATACCAATATTCTTTGCTTGATTTTTAATAATATTTAGATTACTGTTTACGTAGACGTATCGCTGACTACGTTACTATACGGAATAAAGCGTCACGCCGTATTACTTAATGATATTTATAAATATTTTCATAATACCAATAACAGCAAATATGCAATTACTATGTACCAAATGTAATGCAAGACAATGTCACCATTTATTTTATATATGGTAAGTTATAGTCATTAGGTAATTAACGGTAGAGTTCTAACCACATATATAAGTATAGTTAGTGAATATATATTCTATGTACTTGTGAATGGAATTGCGAAGCTACGTTACAACATTTTTTACCTATAGACAGCTCACAGCGCAGTTTTACACAGTCATCGTTGCAAATGGTCTAAAAATGAAAGTAGACCGATAGCATCAGCTACGCTCCGCACGACAAGTGTGAGGTATCGCGGCGTCACCTAATGACTCCTATTGCTTTCCAATGTTCATTAAATTCTACTTCTACAAAAGAAATCATTAAAAAAAGTTTTATTGCAAATAACTCTTTTATTTATATTAGAGAAAGGTCGTGGCGCAGTGAGACGGCGTTTGACTGTAAGCACGATAGGTTATGGGTTCGATTCACACTCGCGGAAATGATTTCCTCGCTTTGGAAAGACAAATTGAATTCCACCACTCAATACTCAATATCTCGTGGGGGCAACCAACCATGTGGGAATCGAAGCCACAGTCGATGATCGCGTTTACAGCCAAGCGCTGTGCCACTGTGCCACATAAGGCCACAAATATTATGTACGAATATTTTTAATAAGCAATTTAAAGCAATAAAAAAACCATCATCGGTTTATTAAAGCAAAACTGTATCGGAATATAATTTATAAAGTAAGCCCTTCTTGACATCAACGCGTTACAGTCGAATGCTGCGGCCGCGACGTAAAAACATAATTTACAAGGCATTCGACAAAAAGGCCGACCATTCAAGCTTCAAGCATATAATTGACAAGACTGGCGATAACGCTTTTATATAGAGAGTAAAGTATAAAGTATAGTCGGTAACACATTATAGATTCACGTACAGTTGCTCGATAAATTATTATTTTTCTAGTATAAAAAGATAGACTCTTATGTATTAAGAAAAAATTATGCCGTTTTTAAATACATAAGTATCTCTCTATTTTTTCTATCTGAAATTTTAGCTAGTATAGCAATCATTTTATTCGAGAAGTAGTTGTATAAATGTAAATGTTACAACTTCATACGAATTTGATTTAATCATAAAACTTAAAATGAAGTTAGGTCCTTGTATCAATTGAGGAAATAATAGCAAAAACAAATAAGTTTTAAACTTTATAATAATTTATATATACTTAAAATCGTCGCTTTTTTTAGCTTCACGCTTTTATCCCGCATAGCAGGGTAGACAGAGAGTACCTAGTGTTAAGACACTCCGTACTTCGATTATCACCGAATTCCAAATTTGTCACTTCTTCTTAGAACAATAAAAAAATGTCATCAATGTTACAAAAATGCATACAACTTAAATAAAAAAAGCTTTTAAAAATTAAACTTAAAAATAGAGCAAGCATATCATTAAGCGTTTGGAAGTGGACGTATTTTAAAGCAATATACAAATTCCATTAATAAAGCGTCCACATTAAAGGCTCGTCAGGTTTTAATTAGGCTATATTTATCGTGCTTTTACATGGAAACGTTGTATAGTTCGCCTCTCGTACGTCATTATGGATTGTAAAACGAAGCCTTCGTCTGTCCGGGTATAATCTTAGTGAGCAGTAAACGACCGTAGCTCCAGAAGTTTATTATTTTTTTAAGCCATAAAATAACAGAGGCCATATTGACGCAGAGTGATAGAGTCCGCCTGTAAATATTGGTTGTGAGTTTGATTCCCATTTGGAGGAATGTCTATATTCAGTTATTTTCTTTTCCTTTAATAAAAAAGACATCCCGCGGCGTTGATCTCCGCCATGCAATATCAATAGTTACGGCGAAAAGTAGACGACAAAGTATCTCGACACTAAGTTCTTCAAACCAATCTATTATTTCGAAAAATGAGTGAAATAAAAAATAACATACGCATTTTGTTCATAGAATGCGATTATAAAATTCAATTTATATATATTTACTATTTCATTTTAAATACAAAAATCAATACTGTTTAATAATATATATCTGGGGTAATGACAGTATTGCCACACCATGGACAAACACCACAATATGGCTTTCAAATGACTCTACTAATGTGGTGCCCGGTCGTTTGTGGTCCACAAAGCATTACGCACGGCCGAGCGTGTCGGATCGGGGAATCGGACGGCAATAATTGGGCGGCATTCCTCCGACGCAGAAAACAGATGATATATTAAATATTATGAACTAGTTATATATTATACGTTAACATCTTTATACTAATGTTATATGGAATTTTTAAGTTTTCATTCAATTTATTTAATATTTTATATATAATTACCGCGTCTTTCTAAATCATTTGAGTTAAATCATAAACAAAATTCTTTTTTATCGTTTTAAAATCGTTAAGACGGATGATTTACTTATATAGTGTATATACGCTTATATATTCAATATGTAATTGCTTGTATTAGTAGTTATTACAAGAGACTAGCTGTTAACTCCGAGATTTAAAATATAATTAACAATTTATTACCCTTAATGGGAGATATAGAAATATCCATTTAATGAGTCACGTCTTTTGATTATAAGGCAAAACGGATTTATAGGCTGATGAAAATGATTGAAGGGAACGCTTATATGTTTATAATAAAGATAAGAAATTAATGAGGCCGATCGTGGCGCACTGGGACGCGATCGGTTGTGGGTTCGATCCCCACTCGGGAAGTGATTATATTTAAATTATTTTCACTTCCTCGCTCTGGTAAAGACAAAGTGTGGCGTTGAGATCCACCACTCAACACGCAATGTCTCGAATTCGGTGGAAAGTTAAGTACGGAGTGTGTTGACACTACGTACTTCCTGTCTACCCTGCTATGCAGGATAAAAGCGTGAAGGTAAAAAAAAAAAATAATGATTCTAGATGTCATTGAAGCTTGACTTTATGATTATTTCGATGACTTAGTTTATTGCTTACATGACGAGATAAAAAAGTAGTAATAAGATTTTGAATTTTCGTGATTTTTACACATTTTAAATGAAATTAGTTTAAACGGGCTAATTACGCGGATTATTTCGTTTTATTATACATATTTTAGTGTTCGAATATACATATTTGGAAACCTGACATTTCGATCACTTTACTGTAGTCCGTGGTCACATGTAGACCAGTAGGTAGGTACTCCACAGTAAAGTGTTCGAACCATCTGGTTTCCAAAAATGTATTTCCGAATATCAAAATATACGCGATTAATCCGTTTAAAATAGTTTCATTTAAAACAGGAAAAATTTTTATACAGTACTTTTGTAACAAATAATATTAATATAATTTATTGGGTGTTGGGTAAAATAATTCATTATCAATATGATTCATAATGCAATTACAAATGCGGGTTGATGTACCGCAGCGTTTGATCTCACCGCCGTAGAGCGCCCTGCTAGCGCGCCAGTGCGCCAGCCCGCCTGCCTCGCCAGCTCACACGCCGCCATTCATAAGATATCAGTGAAATTATCGTAAGTATTTATACATGTATTCATTAAATATTATAAATTGTTTAATCTTTCCACGTTTAATTCAGTTCTTTGATCAGACCGATGCGAATGTAGGCTTAATGGCACATGTTAATGTAAAAACGGTGTAGGCCGTCGATTGTAAAACCGCACATTGACTTATTAACGTAGTAAATATATTTATTTTATGTGAAGATTTGTCTCATAGTGATATAAAGCTACATCTGTTACTAACTCAACATATTACGAACATAATATATGTAGAAATATGTTTTTGTTTCTATAGCGGTTTGTACAAAAGAATTATTTGAATCAATAAACTCAATTATAATTGTTGTTTGCTTCTATAAAGTTAAAAAAAACTAATTATTATGAGTTTAAGATCGATTATAATTTACATTCAGTAAATAGAATGACTTTGACATTTGCAATAAATAAGTGTTCAAGGCGAATATGTGAACAAAAAGGTACACCTGATCTATGCCATCGGTGTGAATAACATAGGAACGTATACGGGGCAATATAAAGCGATCGCAGACACACTTGTGGCATAAATAGTTTATTATAACACCTTTAATTCGTGAACATGTCGAGTGTTCGTCGGAACCGGTTTTAAAATAACTTAGCACTTTTTTTAGGTAAAAAATGTTCGGCTTTGTGCGTCCGCCTACCTGCTGTAATTAGGCGGCAATTTGTAACCCCCGGCTCCTTTGGCGTTTCGTATAGGCGCCGCGGGCGAGAGCTTCGAAAGTAATTTACTTGAGCAAGTATTTTGATATTATTGTTATATTATATAAGCGATAAAATGGTTACTTTAATAATTATATTTGGAAATTTTAGTTAAAAGCAATTCGCTGTGATAACAAATATTTAAAATGTTTTGACGTTATATTTGAACAAAACTTTAAAGTTAAAACTTCCAACTTTACAATATATATTTAATTATTCTTGAAACATACAGACATACGTTTAATGTAATATAAATGAAATCAAAATACATATTTATGCTGAATTCAGGTATTTATTACTCCGCAAATAATCTATCCTGTGTATGAAAAGGATTCATATATAAAAAATCTATACAATGACTCTGTATTTTGTACCTGTTAATGATATCCTTTTTTATATTTAACACCTTTACACTTTTGAAATAGAAAATAAGTGATAAAAAGTGCGGCGTTGAGTTCCACCACTCAATACGCAATGTCTCGAATTCGGTGGAAAGCGAAGTACGGAGTGTCTTGACACTAGCAACTTTCTGTATACGCTGCTATGCCGGATAAAAGCGTGAAGCTAAAAAAATATATACAATAATTACAATAAGTAAAAATAAATTTATTAAAATTATTTAAATGAGGCCAGCGCTGGCGCATTGTGGCAGCGCCTGACTATAATCGCGATCAATTGGGGATTCAATCTCCACTCGGGGGAGTGGTGATATTTAAAAATGATTTTCACTTCCTCGCTCTGGTAAGACAAAGTGCGGCGTTGAGTTTCGCCACGCGACACGCAATATCTCGAATTCAGTGGAAAACGAAGTACAGAGTGTCTTGGCATTAGGTACTAATCCAGGCGGAAAGCGCCCGGATTTAAGATATTGCCTATCAACTGGTGGAACTCAACGCCATGTTTGGTACATGGCGTTGAGTTCCACCAGATCAGAGTGAAGATAAAAATAAAATTTAAATATAATCGTCCCTTTAAGTGGGAATCGGACCCACAATCAATCGCATTTACAGGCATATGCTGACCCACTACAGTGGCATCTAATTTATTAATTTATAATTAATAATTTTAATGGTAGATAAATCTGTATTTTAAATAAAATTAGAAAATTTGCATTTTGACGATATCAGATCCGATCCCATCCCTATCAAGCGTTATCGGAAATTTATCGAATCGATTCTATCGTTACGTTTCAATTACGAGTATCGAGATAGCATCTATTTTATCATAAAAATGTTACTTAAAATTCCTAAAATTACCAATAGAAAATAGCCAAAAAAAACAAAGATATATATCTCTTCTACATAAAGTATTAACTTATACAAGTTTATTATTATTTTTGCGTTTTAAAATATTTAATTAGTAAGTTAAGGACAAAGCGCGGCGTTGAGTTCCACCACTTAACACGCAATGTCTCGACTTTGGTGGAAAGCGAAGTACGGAGTGTCTTGAATAGTAGGTATTTTCTGTCTACACTTTGCGGTATAAAAGCGTGAAGCTAAAAAAAAAGGTTTAATACATTTAATGTGAACAATCTAAACGTCAATGGACAGATACACATAACAATTTTATTTATACACATTTACAGATAAAATATAATAATAAATAACATCACGCATTCTTCTACTTTTTACTTGAAGTAATACTATAACAGAAATCACTATAGTATATCACCACGCTTGCTTTCCTTACAAAGGGGAATGACCCTTACGAGATCAGATCGTGAATGGACCGGCCCACTGGCCTCAGATCCCAGATAAACGCCGAATTTCTGCCGTTTCTACCATGTTGTTTTACATTTCTTAGAAAAATGAAGCAATTTTTAACTCTAGATATAAATTTGATAATTTTACTCGTAACTATATACGTATATACATATATATATATATATATATATATATATATATATATATATATATATATAAATATATATATATATAAATATATATATATATATATATATATATATATATATATATATATATTAAGTTCCCTCCTTATAACATAGGAGGGTAGTCAGAGACGATTTAGTGTCAAGATACATCGAGAAATATGAGATATTGAGTGTTAAGGGCGTAACTCAAGATGCGCTTTTCCTTACCAGTGTGAAGAAATGGAAATAAATTACAAATCTAATAATTTCTCCAAATGGGAATTGAACCTGCAATTACTTATGTTTACAATCAGAGGCTGTCTCATTGCGCCATGGTGGTTTACTAATAAAATATATTTAATTTCTCATGGGAAAATAAGAATAGAGCTGATTTTTGATAATTTTAATATATCATGAAATTATAATATTTCAGATATCGTAGTAGTATCGTCTTTGATCTGCATATTATCTACTTTATCATAATTATAATATCTAGTATACATTCTAGCCAATTGTGAGATCGTGAAGCCTAACGGTGGTGGTTATTTTTTTATAGCATTTCCGGACGCTTATTGTCTTAGGGATAGCTTGCTGGCAAAATATATGTATATTTGGGTGATGAAGGTGATATGAATAACGCTTGAGATTAGGAATATGTTGTGACCAAGATAACCCTATCACTGTCAAATGTCTTATTCAAATCTAACAACTAGTATAAATATAACTTATTGTTATTTTATTATTAAAAAAAATCATACCAATATTAAAAGGAATGACTAATTGTTGAAAAATAAATGAGTTTCTATGATATCGACAACTCTTTACTAGTTGCTAATATCATTCTAACAAAATACATATTATTGTTAATAGCAAACAATAAAAATGCGTTGCCTATTAGTCTTGCCAGATCGGAGACGGTGGGACAGCGTCTGACTGTAAACGCGATCGGTTGTGGGTTCGATCCCCACTCGGGGGAGTGATTATATTTAAATTATTTGTACTTCCTCGGTCTGGTAAGACAAAGTGCGGCGTTGAGTTCTACCACTCAACACGCAATATCTCGAGTATGATAGAAAACGAAGTACGAAGTGTCTTAATACAGGTACTTTCTGTTTACCCAGCTACGTGAGATAAAAAGCTCGGAGAACATAAATCATTCCCTCGAATGGGATTTGAACCCACAATAATCACGTTCACAGTACGATAAGCTGTCATCATAATAATTGACACCGTTTTTATACAATAATATTTTTACTTAACAACTTTCAGTAATCGAATCTTGATATCGGTATGACGACGTTAACGCGGCAACGAACTCCACCAGCGCGGAGAAATAAAAATATTTTTTAAATACAATCATTCCCCCAGGTGAGAATCAAATCCGTAAGTAATTGCGTTTACAGACAAACTCTGTTCCACCATGCCACGATGGCCTTATATACATATAAAATTTATAGACGAGCACAAAATGTATTGTTTTATAATTCGTAATATAATATATTTCGTAATAGCTCCATAGAATACGTCTTACTTTACGTTTGAGTGATAAACTTTATAGCTTCACTTATATTGTTTTTATCATGTCAATAAACTTGGTATCAATTAACTTATATACGTATATAAATCGATATCTCCGGCTTTGTCTATTCGTGTAATACAGATGTTTTTATCAACGTTGATATTTATTTAGCGTATTGTATAAAAGAAATAAGCGTAAAATTGTATGCCGTAAGCAAGATAACATAGTCATCACTTGTGCCTCTACTGTGCCAACTGAGCGAAATATGAAAAATATATACGTAATTTAGAAATTCTCAATTATTTCATGTTCCTCATATCTTAATATTTTAAAAAAATATCATAATATATCATAGCGCTAGAATCTGTTACTAGATTTTTATTATATTTTGCTTCACCCTTTTATTCTGCATAGTAACGTAGACAGAAAGTACCTTGTGTTAAGACACTCCGTCCTTCGCTTTCTGCCGAATTCGAGACATTGCATATTGAGTGGTGGAATTTAATGAATCACTTTGTCTTACAAGAGCGAGGAAGTTAAAATTATTTGAATAAAATCACTGCAACGAGTGGGAATCGAACCCACCTCACGCCTCGCCCTCTTTACCAAATTAATTTACATGTAGAGCCCTCTCTACATCATCATCCTCACATCGTTGTCAACGTCACCATTGTCGTTATTCGTCATATGTTACAATTAGTACCTCAAACTCTACATTTGGTTGGACTATACAAAAGTGATTAGTATCTAGTAAGAAAATGTTTATATTAACATGAGTTCTTTATAAATTCGCATTATATTTCAATTAAATGAAAAATTAACTAAAAATTTTAATTAACTTAACAAAATATAAATTATATGTGAGCTTAATACAGTTTCCGTCACATGTCTAATCAAATAGTCTTTACGACGGCCTTCGCCATCTCGCGGATCAAACGCGCCGGCGCGATCCCGCGATACCGAAACAGGTTTCACCGAAACGCATTAAGGGCTTTTAAAACCCGATACCAATAATTAATTTTAATTGTGCCGTATTTTTAACGTTTTATCCTTTATCCATTGTATGGCAATTTGTGGTCTGCGATAGCGAATTAACAGCGAAATATTAATTAATTCGAAATAATTTAACATATATGATTTTCTGAGCGTCTATAATACTTTATTGGTCCGTAAGTTTGATAAATAATAGTATGAAATCTGTATAGTTATTATCACTTATTACCAAGTGTACGTACAGATAGTAAAGGAACTATTTAGTTGTTTTGTAACTAAATGATAATCAATGTCATTAAGACATGGGCTCGGACTAACAAGGAGCACCGGCATTTCACAAGCTGTTGATAGCGGTATCTTTGCATGGAGCGATTTATTTTTATTTATATATATATGCGTTATCACTGAGTGGCGATGTGTATCTTTAATACGATAAAACTTCACAGGCGCCGATGAGCGTACACACAAGCGATAAACCATTTGTTTAATTTCAATAAGTAACTGCTCGCTGACACGTGACGAGGATAAACTTGATCTATATTGAATTTTTTAGTACTTTGTACATTCAGACACTGCGAGATAGTGATTGGGAATTAAGTAGCGGAACTCAACGTCGTGCTTGTTCACACTAAACCCTATGTTTAACTCGAACCAACTGTGCCACTGTGCTTAACCAAATTAAATTTTCCATCTTATTACTTTCAAGATTTTGACATAATTAGTATTTTCTTTTGAATATATTATAAATATTTACAAATCTTCAAGTATAGGTATTATCATATCTATATATATATATATATATATATATATATATATATATATATATATATATAAACTCAGTAAAGTTTATTAACTGAAAAGCAAAGATAACATATCAGATCCACATGTCATTATAAAATTTCACATTTATTCAAACCGAAACTTAATCGAAGCAATTGCTAATTGAAATTTACGATCAATTAATAAATTAATTACAATTTTAATCAACATGACTTGGTTTTTCTTTAAAAGTAACGGTAAAAAAAAAGTATTATAAATATACAGATCGTATCTCAATATTAATTTTTCTCTTTGAATATTATTTAAGGATGCAAATTATATTAATTTATATTCAATTCTCGTAAAAAAGCGCACGTCGGACGGTGAGCGCTAAAATATCGCAAACAAAAGAACCTTTGAAGTGAGCGCCTTGAGTCATACGAGCATATGTTTAACATCGGCGGGCTTTGATAGCACAAAAAATGTTAACACGCGCAAAAACATGGTTCCATAGTTTATACCGGCGAATTTAAAACATTACATCGTTAGTTCTTTGATGATTTGTAATCTAAACTTATAGAGTATATGTGATTTTGCGGTGTTGCGTTGCGTAACTTAACTCTGTAGTTATAACAGCATGTTATAAGTAAGACGTATATATATGTGTAAAAGTAGATATAGCAAACTTTGATAAATACTAGATTAATTTATAAGTTGAATTGACATTTTTTTGAAGTCGTTTAGAACAAGAAACTGTTTCCGTAATAAAATTCAGCGCGACCCAATTCTCACGTGAATCAACGCGTATCTAACAACACGGGGGATGAACAAACATACGGTAGCGAAACCAAACAAACCACCCTATAGAGATATTGTAATAGATATCAGTTTTACAAGTCGTTAAATCTATTCGGTCACCACTCGTAAATTTATACACCCCTTGAAATAACAACATAAATCCACTCCCCCTGCTATATCATGTGTAACTTGCAACCCTAATACACTATTCAGTACTTTTCAAGTGCACAAAAACATTTTTATATTTTTGTTTCCATTTTCAATGCGTTAAATTATTTTCTTTCACCAAGTTTTATTACTGTGCTGTTCGCATCGGTATGTAGCGCTCTACGAAATGTATTAGAGTTGAATTACGATAAAAAAATACGCACGACAAAGTTAGAATAACACTTCATAATAATATAGTGATATAATAAATAATATTGTTATTTTTTTCTTCGCTAAACATTTGATATCATATTTTATTATTCAAATGTACGTAAAAATATACAAATTTAAACTCACCGCTTCCTCAGCCTCCTTCTGATCTCTATGTCCCATTAAATTGGGCATGGCAGTCCAATTGTATCCAAGGTCTTGACATTGGGACAGACTGATCCTCTCGCACTTGCCACCCTCAACCTCCTCCTGGTCAGCTGCTACCATCCAGACCAGGAGTAACACACAGAAATACCTAGCCATCATTGCTTCACAGTTACAAATAATATAAAGTAATATTTATTAAGTGTCATATTCAAACTATTCAGTCATAAAAACACAGCACTGTATCGTATAAAGTTGTACCACATGTAGTTTGTGTGACGAGCGTGCGTCCGTACCACGGCAGAGCTTGAAGCGGACTGATTCTGTTTTGGAGCGCGGCTCGGCGGTCGGTGGCTCAAAGGCAAAGGCAGGGAACCGGTCGGCCGCGGCCGGCGCGTCCGCGTCTTGCCTGTGCATATGTTTCGATAAAACTTTTGAACGCTCCAACAGAGCATTATGACGAAAAAAAGGAAAGGTGCCTAATTCACGATCAACGCAATCAGTGATCATGTTGTAGCGACGCTGTGCGAGCGAGCAGAATACGAGGCTCAGGTTGTCTAGAAATGAAGACCAATCGTATTTAAAATTTGTGGTTCACTATCGTTTAGGAATCGCCAAAGGATAAGATGATTTTAGTGGTAAAAATTTTTTATCTTTGCAAAATATCGTCAATAACACAAAAAAAATTGAAATTTAAGCAAAAAAATTGTTTAAAATTAATAAAAATCAAAAATTAGGCAAACTTTAAACTGAACTGCGCAAACGCACAACCCTTTTACCGATCCCGGAAGATGTGCGAAAGAGATAACTAATGGCCTTTATCGCGTATTCTTTTATCTTTCAGACATCCCAAGTAGAATACACAATTAGGCCCCTTCATTACATCACTCCAATAACACCTTTAATAATTCATCATCACAGCGGATTTCCAGCTCTATTACCGTTGGTCGAACTCTACAAGTCGTACTGAGCCGCAAATATCTCGGTTTAGTATCTCGCCCATTATATGCTGAGCTTAGCGCGTGAAGGTTTTTGTTTCATGTTGAAAGCTAAGAAGGGTTTGGCTTAGAATGGCCGTGGGAATGAATAGCTGCATTGTGCGAGAGGGACGGGCGAGTCAAAGGCGCCGCCGTGCGCGTACGCAGCCCGGACGAGAGCGGAATGCCTAATTAAGGCCGCATGCGTGGACCGTGGACTGTAGGGTGGAGAGTGTGGTCAAATTAATAAGAGTTAATATTCTTCTATATTTATTCTTGGTATATATATTTTTTGTTCTTGTAAGATGAGATTATATGATTGACATTATATCTTATATCTTTAGCAATTAAAATTAATTATTATGTTATACTTAATATTTATCGAGTATCATTAAGCAAAAAATATTACTTAATTAAAGAAATAACTTAATATTTCTTTTAGCTTCACGCTTTATCCCGCATAGCAAGGTAGACAGAAAGTACCTAGTGTCAAAACACTCCGTACTTCGCTTTCCACCGGAGTGGAGACATAGCGTGTTGAGTGGTGACACTCAACGCCACACTTTGTCTTTACCAGAGCGAGGAAGTGAAAATAATTTAAATATAATCACTTCCCGAGTGGGGATCGAACCCACAACCGGTCGCGTTTACAGTCAGACGCTGTCACACTGCGCCACGACCGGCCTCAACTAACTATAACTTAATAAAATAATAACTGAATTAAAAAATAAAAGTCTCATGTGGCACAAATTAACCAATTTAATAGGTTGGCAACTAAGTAAGTGCGGATTTCTTTGTATGTCTTTTTAATGTTTCAAATTTCAATAACCATGATGATATTAAATCGTACTTGATTCAGTATTTTGCTAAAAAAACTAGAAGTTTTATGAATATGGGATTATGATGCTGCTTGAAAGATGGCAAGGGGTCATTGATCAAAATGAATGAAAAATTAACTTTGATTTTCTAAAAAATCCGCAATTACTTAGTTTCCAACCCAATAGATATAGTACATAGCAGATATATTAAAGCGCCTGAGGTATCTGATAAGGAACAAGATAATCATATAAATATTGTATAAGGTAAAATATGTCATCGTCTTTTTTTCTATTAATGCTTTCGGGAATTCCTGTACGAGGTACTGACATAAGTATTGCAATGTGCATATCGGATATATCTCGACTTATTTCATTTAATTTTGAATTGTTTTTATATATTACGTATAAAATGATTTTTTGAGAATGTAAATAATAAAACATACCTGTTATTAAATATTTACATTTGTTGCTCGAAAACGCTCAAATTATTTACTTAGACCACAGTCTAAGTACAGTAGATCGAGAATCGTAATGAATACGTCAGATATGGCGGCGGCGATTGACGGCAAATGCAAATGTGCAGGAAGCGCCCGCTGAATAACTACCGATCTGCCGGCCGACTATCACTTGTGCCAAATTAATTAATATTTACGATGTTTTTATGGTAGCGCTGACTCGCGGACACTCCCGCACATATCAATTCAGTACATTATAAGTATATATATATATATATATATATATATATATATATATATATATATATATATATATATATATATATATATGTTTTTATGTTTAGATACACTGATACTATCTCAAATGAAAACATTTTTTTGTACGATCGCTATATAATTAGAGAATTGAAAGATATTAGAATTTTATTTACCTATTAAATACAAACGGTATAATTATCGTGCCAATGATAATATGGCAGTTGTAGGGCCTTTAGTGGAAGCCAAAAAGCCGATGACGGCCCTGGCACAATTACCGCGCGTCTGGCGTGGCGCGGGGTCGTAGACACAATTAAGTAAATTTGCCAGCGCTTGGCAAAAACAAGGACGTTTTCTGGACTTGTAGGGACTCCATCCGGTTGAATTATAGTAAACCAGCATTGTAGACTGTGAATGTAGTTTTGGTTTTGATTTCATTATCAACTTTAAACCTTTTCAGTAGTTAAGAGAACCTAGTGTTAAGACACTCCACTTTCCGCCCGAATTTGTGAATTTGTGTTTTGAATGACGTAACTCAACGCCGCGTTATATCTATTTTCACAATCTGAGTCAAAAAAAAATATTTTGCATACGCTAGACAACACTGCTATTCTTTATATGACTTGTATTTATGATAATGTAAAGTTAGAAATAAAAAAAGATAACCTAAGTTAATTAAGATTAAAAAAACAATAAAATAAAAAGAAATCCTTATTATATCAGGAATGCAGGACGTAAAAGGGAAAGATAAGCCTTACAAAATTCTCTACAAAATTGATCACATATATCTATCTATATTTAATGATTTACCATACATACGAGTACAATTTATTTTAAATATACTGCTTCTGTTAGAGAATTACTGGTCACAGAGGCAAAGCGGTAATTTCAGAGGAATGTCATGTCGACTCGGACGCATAACGCAAAAACTATAACGATCAAACACATCGAGATTTCTCCACAAGGACTTTTATAATATTGGGAAACAATCATTCGATGTTCTTCCAGTTTTTAAAAACTTAATAGCTACGGTGTTTTTTTTAAATTACATTACAGGTAATTTAGATTTTTTTTAATTTAATTCGAAATACTTTAAGGTAATTAAAAGATAGCAGATTTTTTTTCCATTTTTGCAATTATTATCGTTATATATTATTATAGGTACATAGGTATTCTAAATGAACATTTGAAGTATGACTGCTCTTGTTAGCTTCGTATTTTTCACTTAATAAGTACAATTAATATAACCAGCCAGTGTATATCGTACATGCGAATAGATGCAATTAGCAAGTGACTAGATCTTTGTAGTTTATATACTTATTACATAATAAGGATTTGATTAGTCTGACAAAGTGGGGTGTTGGGTTTTATTTATCTATTTCGCTAAATCCAAGAGATTTATGAAAATGAAGTAATTAACGATAGATTTTTATAAGTATTCATCCAATATGAATACTCACACACGTAACATTTATGGTTTACGTTCAGGAGTTTCCACTGTGCCTTTACCCCTTAATTGAATAACAGTAGTTTTCTCTATAAATAACATATGTGTGTCTGGGCAAGTGAAGGGGTTAATAAGAAAGAATTTCCCGAAATTCCCAAAAGAAAGGGAACACAGAACACTACGCTTCACGTTTTACAAAATTTACATCCAAACAAACTAGTTTTCAAGTTACACATCTTCAGTGTATCTACCATAGTTATTTATAGCATGGCTGTATTCTAAGAAGCTTCATTGCAAATAATTTATAATGAAAGACTTTGATATAAAAATGACAACGGTACGGCTGTTGCACGGGTAGCCAGCGTAGCAGGTAGGCACAAAAACATATTTTGTGGTATTGTTCGTCAGTGCTGTCCGCCTGGCTCACGTGGAGACGCCCCGGCGCGCGAGTAGGTGTTAATACAGGCCCCCGCTGCGGCGCCGACATGCTTGTAATATTCATATTGGTGTGTTACGTTCTGATATTACCACTTGTTTATTGTTACTATATGAAGACTCAGTGATGAATTAATTGGTTGTATTGTAATAGAGGGTACAGATTCGAAACAATTTCGTAATGTTCCTTACAAAATAAACTTTTACTGTACAGCAATGTCTGACAGTATTACTTGATATTAATTTGATTTCTACCTGGGATAATGAATATAATTTTATCATTTTCGGTATTCCAGTAAATCAGCGTTAAGTTCCGCCAACACGCAATGTCTTGTCGGGTGGAAACGGAAAACGAAGTTTCTCTATATATACTAGGTTATTGTTCTAATTGTGTAGCTGAAAAAAGTATATTTATAATTTTTTTTGTCTGGTGAAATTAACTGCATTACTGAGCCACTCTGATACACACAGAAAAGGTGATACAGAAAATACCGATTAACCTAGTATACTGACCAATTTCGTAACGTAAACTACGTTTACAATTTCTGAATTCCTCTGATGAATAATAAACATCTTACGTACGTTTACGTCTTATAATAAATTCTGTCACCTTAACGCTATAGAGCGTATACATACATATATTTAACAAGTTTTTATTCAGAACCAAGTGACAATTTACATGTAACAAAACAAGTAGGCAGGAGGTGCCAGACTCGAGCACTGAGGCACTGTATTCAAATGAGCGACTCCTGACTTGCTCCTGAATATATATTATTTAATAACTGACTTCTAAGATAGTGTCACAATGGACAACCTGATAGTAAAGACAATGGTTGCGGGTTCGATTCCGACTCGGAAAAACGAGTACATTTGGATTATTTTTGACGACGCTTGGTGATCAAGCCTATCAGGTGGACAGGCAACCCCATAAACATTACAGACATTCACTGGATATCTGGAAATTCTTGTGGGAGGCCTGTGTACAGCGGTGGGCGTTATAGGGTTGGGACGATCACGTCACCACTTCGGTAAGTCTAAGCGCATTGTTGAGTTCCTGTTTACAATACGCGAAGTCTTCCTTTTTTAACGTACAGTGGCGAACGGGATATCTAAACACTATTTCCTCCCTGACTCCTCCCTGACCAACTGTATGGGAAAAAGCTTGAAGCTACAAAAATAAAATATAATATTAACCATTTTGTGATATTCTTTAAAATTGGGGTTAGAGATGCAAAAATTGAGTACGATCAGTGTGTGTGGTGAAGTCAGCTTTGGCAGAGTTGAATTTATATAATTAGCACTTCTCACTTATAATTTTTTTGTTACAAGATAAATCAATGACACATTAATTCAAAACGTAGAAACCGAGCCGTCCGTCTTCACGCAAAGCTATTACATCACAAGTTGATTGGCTTTATTATGGAACGCTATAATAATGATTATTATGACGACTGGATCTCAGCGTGGAGCGGATATGGACATATAAAAAATTGAATTCGAGCCGATTCCGTCGGATCACATGTACGAGTACGTATGCCACTTATTGATTCAAATAATTGGAGTGTAGGAGCTCTTTGATATAATTTATTTAATAAGCTACGCTATTACATTCTTAGTTTATGTTCTTGTCTTTGGGATCGTAGGAAACGTGTACTTATTAACTGAAATGCAGTTAAGATAGAAAATACTGCACTCTCTTGAAACAGATTTGCGACACCTCAAGTAAGCAGTATGTTGATTTTATTTTATAATTAAAACAAAAACATATTACTAAAAATAGGATTTAAACCCACGATAACTCCGACCAGTTAGACACGCCCTATTTAATATTAATTACGTTAGTAGCATATTCTAATTGCGTTTAATTTCAAACAGTTTTTACTACCAATGTACTAATGCTATGCTAATGGACATGTTTAACCTTTACATACATTATATTCACTCGGTTATGCCAATAATTATTTGCAAATAGGAAATTACTATTTACAAATACGGAATAATTGCACGAAAATTGCAAAAACATTAAATTTATTGAGTCTACATTAAGCACTCGACGCTCGGCTCATTATAACCGACGGTTACAACTCAGTCGGGAACTGTCAAAAGCAAAGGTATTCCACTATATATGTATTTTTCTTCTCATAGCTGTAAAATCCACATACAATTTCTAACAAATTAACACTTATCCTCTAAGTTTCTAGCCTTTTTTTTTACGATTTAATAACGTTGGTAAAATTCACACCGACATAAGGCTTTGATGGGAAAATAGCGTAATGCTCTCGTATACTAATACATTGTTTTTCAATATTAAAATAGTATTAAAAATTGTATAATTGGATATATAACTTGAATATATTTAATCTGTGTTACGCGTTTTCGAGCTTATAAGGGTAATTGAATAGAATATAGTGTAAAGACACTCCGTTCCCAGCTCTTCAGTAATAAACATTGCGTACGCCACCTTTTGTAATATAAAAGCTGCGAAATAAAAATAATTGTAATAAGAATACCGAGTGGGAATCAAACCCACAACCCAGTTTACAGTCAAAAGCCATCCTACTGGCACTATGCACGTTGATCTCAATAAATATAATAAAATAACCTCTGCTAAGATGTTACCAAGTAAACATAAAAATTATTGTAATAAGAACATTGAGTGGGAATCGAACCTCAACCCCGTTTACAACGAAAAGCTATCCTAGTGCCCACGATGCACTAAGTAAAAAACCATCGACTACTGCATCTTTTTACTAGAAACTGCTTATATTTCTCTCAAACATAATCAATTTTTATTGTTTTCTTCACGGAAATAGACTAAACCACTAAACTAAACAGCCATTTAAAGTTTTTTTTTTTCAAAATAATAACCGTGTATTGTTTTATGTAAAAGCGTAAAAGCGCAAAGGGTTTAAGGCTCCATAAAAATAAAAGTATATTCATAGCAAACGGTTATCATGACGCAAAATTACAATAAAGCTATAAATATTTTACAACGGCGAGGCGGAGAACGGGGTGAAAACATCTTGCACAATGTTTTGTTTTAAGAAGAAAAGATAAGGCGTAAATTACTTATTATTAGTTTAAATAATTTTATTATTCGAGTCCACCGTGGTTTAGGGCAACGGCGTCGGGTTATAGATTCGATTCTCTCTGAAGATTGATTATATAACTCTCCAATAACACTTAATAATGAAAACTTTGAAATCTTTTATAATATGTATAATTGACTATAAAGTTTAATAAATTAGAAACCATCGTGGCGCAGTGAGATGTAATCCGACTCTAAACGTGATTAGTAGCGGATTCAATTCTCTCTTAAAGATTTGTTATATACAATTATTTTCATATACGGTAAATATATGCTCTGAAGACGAAATGCGGCGTTATGTTCCGCTGTTAAATACGCAACGTGATGCAAATGGAAAACCAAGTATGTTGTTTCTAATTAAAATGATAAGTTCTTTAATTATTGTCCATTTCAAACATAATACATATACATATATCATATTGTTATGAAATTTACTCACATGAATATAGTTTCAGGTTTAATTTGATATGCGTACTGCGCATGCGTTATATTACAATTACCGTATTAACGCATTGTATTCACTATGATAATTTAAATAAATCGCCCCATTATACTTACGTCGTTTAAATTCTGTATATTTAACGAGCCTTTGCTTTGTTAACCTAAAAAATATAATGAGTGATGTAAAATTTTTTAATGAAAAACAATGTTGAATAATTTTCCCTTTGCCCTTCCGTGTTTCTTAAGCATGAAACCGCAAGCCATTTCTGAACCATTGTATATCATAAGCAATTTAGAGAAACTTTTATTAAAAAATAATATACCTATTAGTATCTTTTTTTTTAGCTTCACGCTTTTATTCCGCATAGCATGGTACACAGAAAGTACCTAGTGTCAACACACTCCGTACTTCACTATCTATATCAATATCTGTAGCATTATATTTTAGATTTTTAAACACATACGGACATGACATGCTAAAACTGATCTACAGACGTTCAACTGTCCCACAATAATATGGAATTTGAGTCTAAGGTATAATATTTACGTATTTGATATAATAACGAATAATAAGAAAATTAATTTATGTAGGTATTATATATTATTTGTAGTAAGCGTTAAGTAATTAAACATTACTATATTTTTCTAGAATTAGAACATCATTTAAACTTAAAAAAATAAATATTAAGTTAATATTTTTCATTGCACACCATAAATATACAAAGTGCGGCGATTGGTTCCGCCATTTCTAAAATAATTAGATAATTTAGGCACGAAATGCAGAACAAAGTGTTTGTTCTAATCCAAAATATTTTGTCTGTATAACTAGCAAGAGATGCCTGAGCATCAAAAAAAATTATAAGAATACATAATTAAGGCTACCGGAAACAGTGTAAATAGGATCCCGACACACGACTACCACTGGGGTAGTAAATATCAAAGTGACACTCGCGTAGCGCCAGCTTTATTGTCACTCGACAACCCTTCCCACTTCCGCCGCTAGAACTAGTCGCGCCTTTGCGGGCCAAAATAACATTTTTACGCATCGTTACACGCTTAACGACTCGTATTTAGTTACATCCAGATTGTGACTTTGTTTGAAGATTGTTGTATGTAAACTTTTCTTATTCTAATAGTAAAATCTTTGATTTTCATTATATTTTCACATTTGAAATATAACAGTTTTTAAACGGATTAATCGCGTATATTTTGGTTATCCATATATATATAAATTTTAACTTTTAAAAACCCGACATTTCGAACACTTTAAAGTAGTTAGTAATATTACAGGTAGACTCATTATTGTTTTATCTCTTCACATTAATCCGTGTAATAGAGTAAGCAAAGAGGATCTAGTGTTAAGACAATTTTTTCTACACTTTGTGTCTGAATTAAAGACATTACGTATTGAGTAGCGTAATTTAACTTCACTTTTTTTCTTACTTAAGTGGAAAGTGAAAATTTAAATATAATCATTTTCCAAATCCTAATCAAACCCACAACTAACTACGCTTTCATTGAGTCCACTGTGCCAATATGGTCTTATTGTATAACTGCTTCCGCAAGGATCATAATTTCAAATTAAATGAATCTGTATAAATACAAAATGCCATACATTTATAATTTAATTAGTAATTTTTTTCCCAGTACTTTTTATTTACAACCATCAAAGCAATAAACTTTTAACATTACAACACGAAATAAAGACTTAAAGGGTTTTAAAACATGTGGAGACAATGGCGGCGCGATCAAAGGGCTGTCGGCGCTTTTGAAATCATCGGTTAATTTTACACCGTGTGCCCACACTCGACGAACACCGAGCGCGGAGGGTACGCTTTGTAAGAGAATCGGCTGTATTAGTTTTTTACTAAGTTTTTTAAAATATCAATATAATTAGGATTATTATATTTTAATTGTTTTTTAATAACGTCATCTTTGTTCTCCCGGACCGGAGACATGCAAATACGTTATTTAAATAATATTTAATAAGTATGACAATATAGTAAATAGTAATAATAATGTAACATTAACTTACCTAATTTTTTATTTCTTGTCCACTCAAATATACAGCAGCGTTGTGTTCCGCAAAATAGAACGCAGTATTTCTAAAAGCATGAATAGGAAATAAATAATCAATTTTACACCATACTTAGATTATTTATAAACATACATATTACATATTTACTTACACATCTTTACACTGAAAGTCAAGAAGTGTCGAAGGCGTCTTGGCAGTTCGAGAGAGCGTGAAAAATTTATGAATACCGCTTCGACAGCTTCAACGCTCACAATATCTTTATTTACGCATTAAAACTTCGCCATTGTAAGAAAATTTCAAGTACATTTCAACCTTTTATAAGTTAAATAAATTAAGAATATATATTTTTAAATTATTATTATACAAAGCATTTTGTAGTTACCCATTACTTAGTCTATGACATAACGAATGCCAGATATCGTAACTAAATAGAATCGTTCAAAATAATATTTGTATAGATTCATTAGAAATATATGAGAAGAAAATTCTTAGCATTTCAAGGAGTCACCGTGTTGCCTTTAAAAAGTTTTGCATTAAAGCTTCCCTCCGCTACCAAATTGAAAAAAATTTAATTATTCATAACATCTTTAATATAGCAGCCAGAAATTAACTCATAGTAGTTCTAAAAAGTCTGACTATATACACCATCATATACAATTAGCTGTATGTATATAGCATATTTTATAAGAAATTGAAAGTTAAGAGCAGAAAATTACAGGCAATACAATAAAGACTTAATAAATAAGCTACTAAAAGTCTATAAAATGCTAATAATCTTGTCAGTTGCAACAATTTACGAAGAAACTCACCCCGAAAACTGTTATCCAAACACTTATCAGCCATAATAATTACAATAATTACTTACCTTCAATTAAAACATATCAAAAATAATGATAACAAATTACATCGCAATAGCCGGGTTCCGCTATTACTCAAAAACTAAATGGCGGTGACGGTTAGTTCATTTTTGAACGTAGCCTCTTTTAATTTGCAAAAGGACTTTTATAATTAACTATTTAATAAAAACAAGTGATCGCGGTGATCTTGGACGGCATTCTCGTACGTATCCCTCGGAGGCCAGTTCGCGTTGAGCCCTCGTTTACACTGGGTGGGAGGGTAGCATGGGTCAAATAGTCGTGGGTTTAGTTTCATACGTTGAGGAGATGTACCATCGAGAAGATATTACAAGCAATTAAGCTATCATTAAGGGTATTCAAGAGGCAGCAATTTGCCACGCAGTCCGGCGCACGCAAGGCCGGCGCGGGGCGACGCGGGTGTGCGCGGGGAGACGCGGGGAGGTGAGAGGCTTTAATTAGTAAATCCTCACATAGATACATGGGAGGATTCTTTGATGTGCCGCCCGCTGTTGTGTTCGTAGTAATTCTGTTTAATACTTATTTTTTTTTGTAACCCACGTACGTAACTCTAATTCGTATGTATGTTGTTAAAGATGGGAGATTACTAAGAAATAAAGATATTTTACGATATTGTTCTTGCGGATTGTTTTTCTTATATTCACTCACTTACAGCAGTAAAGAAAATATAGACTCGTTCTTAGTATCTTTTTCAATATCATCAAGCTACGTCGAAATTTTTAAACGCTTGTTACAACATATTAATTTATACGTTTTGTCTAAATGTTTTTGTATTTTAAAACATATTATTGATTTTAAATTATATAATATCAAAGAGCTATTCGTTTGGTAAATAATCATAAGGTTCATATGATTTGAACTCACAGCCATATCGGTTAACTATTTGTTTTCCAACTGAGGCGCGTTGTAGCTGTTCTATTAGCCAAGCATGTCACAATGCTTAGAGTAAAACAAAATACAATGGAATTTATTGACTTGATGATTTGTTCCTTACTTTTAATTATCAGTAAGTTAGTTAGCTTCTGGCTGTAATGTCACTTTTAAACTAACAGTAGTCGCAATGACGTCCTCATGGCGCAGACAGCTTCACGGTTTATCCGCGGTTACGATACTTCACGGTTTATTTCACGGCTTCACGCTCGACGGAGAGAACCTAGTGTCAAGACACTGTACACTGTGACGTTTCCGCATTGCGTGCTACAGTTTCATTCTCTTTACATTTCTCCAGTCTAAAATAAATTGCGTTAAGTTACGGCATACAACATCCAATGTTTTGAAATTTGCCGGAAGTAGACAATGGTATCTTCATACAACATGATGTAATGATCGAAGTGTTAAAAAAAGTAAAATCGAATCCACGATCATATTGGAAGGCTGGCACTGAACTAGTACGTATAATATTATAATATTGAACAGAATATTAATTGAAGATTACAAACTAAATTAATTATTGGACGACTTTAGTCCTTCATCAATATTTCTTGGGTAATGAAGCTTACAAAGATTTTTTATTTCTCGGATTATTCATTAGTTTGTTGAACCGGTTTGTCGGAATATGTGTTAATTTAAAAGATCTGTTTGAAATGTATGTATGATAAAAAAATTGCTGTTAGTTAAAGTAATAAATTTCTATGACGATGGATGCGGTGGAAATCGTAGTACGTAATGTCTTGACACTAGATACTTCCTGTCTATGTTAAAATGGTTTAAAAGCGTATAGCATATATATATATATATATATATATATATATATATATATATATATATATATATATATATATATATATATATATATATATATATATATATATAAGAATCTAGATCAGTATATAACTTGAATATAAGTTAAACTATTTTAACCGGATTAATCGCGTATATTTTGGTACACTTTTGAACACCTGACGTTTCGAACATTTTACAATAGTCCGTGGTCACAGGTAGACAAAATATACGCGATTGATCCGGTTAAAATAGTTTAATTAAAAATATATAAAAATCGCGAAAATCAAAGATCTTATTATTGAATATAAGTTATTTATTTTGTTTATTATCGCTTCTTATTATTTTTATAAGCTGCAGGGTAGTTAAAGAGTTCCAAGCGTCAAGTTGGCTGCTCACCGCTTTCTTCCTTTTCCTTTTCTAGTCAATTATTATAAAATCGTTTTGGGAGTAATTATATCATAAAGGCACAGACATCGTGAGACTTTAAACGTATAGGTTGTGGTGGTTTGTATTGGAGGGAATGTGTCTAAAAAATATTTTCATTTCTCCGCACTGGCAAGACTAAGCACAGTGGTATGGCACTACTGTAGATACACTTATATCCTTTACTCTACCAACAAAAATAGAACTCCAAGGCTTAATTAACCAAATTTCAAAATAATATGTCTAATCAAGACACGTAGAGCCCGAAGCCTACCCGTAACATCTCAAACTAATGCCCGTAATAAAGTTGTCGGGCGTTCAACTATCCAACTATAACTACACCTTCTTTGTCTATCGCCCTCAAGTCCACAAAGTCGACCAAAAGCGTCCGTAACTCCGTATCCGAGGTAATCGTATTGATAGCAATTAAGAATGCGTGGGACGATCCACGCTAATGGTAGCCGAGATAACGCAAGTAATTAAAGAATCATTTGATTATGACCGGCCGCTTTACATCGCCGATGTAGTGTAGGAGCTTACGTCTGTTTCTTATACATCAAAAAATACCTTTTCATATGGCTTTAGCAGTAAATGATAAAAAGGGACTTAATTTTTTTATGTTTACATCGTTACAATTACTAATGTCTATGGCAGAATGCTATAAAAAGTGTAATTATGGACGGCTCTGGGACAATCAACGACACTGGCTATATTTAATTGTCGTCAATTACAATGAGAAAAGGCGCGGCGTACCGACCACCCGCTGGACATGCTCCAGTGCGATCCTTAAGTAAGATTTTACAACATTCCCCTGCTTTTTTGTCATTTGTTGTTATTATTTTTTGTATATTATATTTCTTGGTAGCCATCGTTTATTTCATTTTATTACGTAAACATTGCTAAGTGAATGCGTGGCGCAATGCCATCAAAATGGCGGTACAAGTAATGTACGTGCACACCGAAAAAGGAGAACGGAATGATATATATTTAAGTGATTTTTTTTTTAAATCCCAGATTGTCATTGTATTTCAATTGAATCAGTTTAACTGAATCCAATTTTTCATAAAGATGAAGAGTCTGATGTCACTCGAGGAAATATTTATTTTAATGACATTCGTAACTCAGTGGAACTTGTGATCTTAAAGATGATACTTGTGGATATTTTTATCATCTCTCCGCTATAGTAAGAAACCACGTCGTAGAGCTTTCAAATGGACCACTTCATTCAAATGGACCATTCCATCCACCTCCACAGGTATAAGTATATTTCATATCATAAATGAATCAAGTGAGAAACTTGCCTAACTGTATTAAAAATGTATATTTCTGTATAAAAACAACATCGCATCTCCTACATTATATGTATAAAGTATTCAAATAAATTTTTGTAGCTAAAAGTCGATAAAATTTATGCGTGAGCTTTTATCTTGCGCGATACTGCAGCCCATTACTCTTGGATGTTACACTAATGCTCGCGGTTTGATCTTTATTCTAAATTTTATATACGATTAGAAAATTAAAAGTTTGGTAAGTTTTGGAAGTTTATCTTCATGATATAGATGAACGGTATTATTTGTTTTAGTACATATTACTTTTGTTATCTTTTATTTTATATACATTATGGTATCTCTTGGATTTTATAATGGTAAAAAATAATACGAATAAAGAACCTAGTATCAAGACATTCCATTGTTTATTAAGTAACAAAACTTAACACCGCACTTTATCTAAACAAAACGGAGTAATGAAAATATGAGTGGAAATCAAATCCATAATTATTGCGTGTGCAGCCAGAGACTGTCCTACTGCACCTTGCCTTTGAGTATATTGACCACTTGTTTTTTTTTGATAAAAAAAAACATTAACCTGCTAAATACAAATATAAAAATAATATTATAAGCGCAGTGTATATATATTTTTGACGGTACCTAACGGTCAAATATGTTAAACTTAAATTTTTTTTAGCTTCACGCTGTTTATCTCTTTTTTTTAGCAGGGTAGACAGCACTGCGTACTTCGCTTTCCACCGAATTCGAGACATTGCGTGTTGAGTGGTGGAATTCAACGCCGCACTTTGTTTTACCAGAGCGATTAAGTGAAAATAATTTTAAATACAATCCTCTCCAGAGTGGAGATCGCACCCACAGCCTGTCAGCCTGCATGTCACACTGTGCGGCAACCGCCCTCAAACTTTAAACTTATTATATTTTCATAAAAATATTAAAAAAGATCGCTAGCATTTTTCAATGTTTTATGGAAACACAAATGACAGTGTTAATTTATTTTTATATTTTAGGTTAAACCTCCATTGTTAAAATTTATTTCTCGAAATGCTAAGATTAGTAAATAATTGTATGTCTATGCAGCGCGGCGCCGGGAGGGCGGGGCACGGCGCTGCTATTGTGCTCCTTGTGGGATAACCATATCTTTAATGTAATATATGAAAATATATATAACATAACATGATATATTTATAACATAATACTCTTTATTTCACACTATTTTCTTCTTCTTCACTTTACACCAAAACAATTCGTAGTTTTGAAGTGAACATAGTATGATAAAACGCCCCATTACTAGTACTTATCCAAATAATCAGCATCTAACACAGAGAGCGCGATGTGGGCTTTAAAAACCAAACAAATATGTATATTTATGTACAATGTATAGTATATATTTAGTATTTGGAATGGTAAAACAATATTATAAATGGATTAATCGCGTATATTTTGACATGCAAATTTTTTTTATGAAAACTCGAGTTAACTAACACTTTTCAGCAGTCCGTAGTTACCCCATCCCCCATCGCCCATCTTTACTTTAAATATAAGCGATTAATCTGTTTAAAATAATTTCGAAATACGATGTTTGATCGGTTGATTAAATTAATGGGTAAGAGCCATAAGTTTTTCTTCAATAGTTTTTTAATATATATCATCTGTTAAAAAACCTTAAAAAAAATCTATTCTATATTATATTCTAATTAATACTTAATTTAATTTAAAACAAACAATATTAATTAATAATTATTAATTAAAGTTTAATGACATTGTATGCATATACGACGTGTGGTCACACCACCAGCGGCTGATGATAGGGTGCGCGCACGCATACATAATGCCCCGGTTCTAGGCAGATCCAAAAGATATTACTTTTATGTAACTTAAATTATGAGTATTATATCATTTTTATATCTTTTTTATTATATATTTAACACTTACCAGAGGGTAAATGTTTCGTTTATTAAATTAACGATTTTATATAGTTTGCATAATGAATATGAACGAGTAATGCAAAACAGTATTTTTATTACCGTCTATCTCAATTTAAATAACAGGTATTTGGTACTAATACATAAAAAAATGAATATTTTTTATTCAAAGTTATGTTGCTAGTGCTTTAACATTTATTTAATTAATA
Organism: Dryadula phaetusa; assembly: GCA_032432895.1. Taxonomy (NCBI): domain Eukaryota; kingdom Metazoa; phylum Arthropoda; class Insecta; order Lepidoptera; family Nymphalidae; genus Dryadula; species Dryadula phaetusa. The sequence goes on from JAOYRS010000054.1 coordinate 613,957, forward strand.
ATTTAACAGTGACATGTAATGTATTAAACGTTACTAATCGATATCAAAATATAGTTTGTAGTCTTGCTTAAAGTTGCGTATGCTTATAAATTAATATATTATATATTAATACGTGAAACAATTTTTTATCCCTCCCGGTGTCGCTGTAAAGACCCTTAAGGTCAACAACATTTAACTCAATTGACAGAAAAAAAAGAAAAAAAAAATAAGAAAATAACGCGAACGGGAGCTAAGGAGACGAGTGACTATTATTTTTTCAATAATATTGTATAAAAATAAATTAAATTAATATAATAAAAGAAACACACTCTATTGTATATTTGAGATGCACATTTATATAATGTGATATACACGTTGCTACGGCAACGCGCTGTCTACGCAACAACGAGATTTCTGGTATATTTACAAACGTAACAGGTAAAACTTTGAAAAATTCCAAATTTAATTTCAAATACCTTTTAATGATTATATATATATATATATATATATATATATATATATATATATATATATATATATATATATATATATATATATATATATATATATATATAATGGCAAATAATTTTCTTGTCGTAAGTAAAATTTATATTAAAATATTGGTGAACTGCTTACTTATATCAGTTTAGTGTTTAAAATTACATAAAAGGGAAATCAATATAAAAAAATCACTTCACCTTATTCAAATTATATGTTTCTGTTACATATGAGCCGAAGCGTTCCGATCTCATTTTGTTTTTTTGCCCAACAAGATAAACTTGAAAGTCACATATTTAATTAACTCAACGTTACGTAAGTAAATTGTCAATTATATAGAGAAAGTAACGAATTAAACCTCCATAGATTGCTGTATGTTTATTGGATTTGCCTTTTATGTAACTGTAAACACTGAACAGGTGTAATACGTGGAGTATTACTTCCTTCAGTTCATCAGTATTTGTATGTATTAAGAGTAACAAAAGAAATTAGTAAATAATTAGGAAGTAGTATAATTTAACCCGTGCCTCATAGACTTCATCAAAATGTTTTCTACTACGTTCAAATTAAAATACATGTCTAAATATATATCTAAATACACCTGTACACATAACATAACAAGAATTTTAAAGTATTTCGATATCGATTCGTAATCGATTATTACTTGCAACTTAAGTGTGTCAATCCCAACATACCTCTATACAGTATATAAAAATAAAACACGTTCACAAAAATTATCATTTACCAGCGAAAGGCATTAGATAGAATGATATAATAAAAATAAATCTCGCAAGCGAATGTGTAGAGAATCGATTTGATACACCTCCGAAAGCAAATTGCCCCGTCCGTCCGCGTCGAGTTCTTAGAAAGGCAGCGTCGCCTACTCGTAACTTTGCATTCTTCTCGTATCATGTTAAAGGAATGGAATTAACAAAAATGTTTTATATAACGCTTCTATAAGGGAGAAATATATGATTAATAAGATTTAGCCACCCAACACGCTACGTTATGACTGGGCTTAGATGAAAGAGAGACGGCAGAGAGAAACTGGTTAAGGTTTTGTCTTGTTCCTTAATGTATTTTATATATTTTTTATTGCAATGGTTTTTATATTCCTGCTTCGGCAAGAATTAACGCGGCGTTTAATTACACCACTCAACAAGCATAGTCTTGAATACAGACGGGAAGAAGAAAACGAGTTGTTCTGATATTGAGATTTAGACAAGAAACTGTTAGACAAGAAACGGTATTATGCAAGAAAAAGTCAAGCGTATGTCAAGAAATATATAACATTAATTATTAATTTAAGATCATAGTAAGCATAACTCATAACAACAGTTGATATCATGTTGAAGTGAAAAAGCACTATAACAGTCTCTGACTGTAAACGAATATACCGTATATAACTTACTTTTATTTCCCCGTTCTGGTAATACAAAACGTCGCATTGAATTGCAACACTAAATTTAGCTGAAAGTGGAGTACGGAGTTTTTGACACTAGGTAATTTCTTCTACCCTGAGCTGAGCGAAATAAAAACTATAAAAAATGCTTATTTTTTACTTTGTACAAAATTTATTATCTTAATGTTGTCAGCAATTAGAATATAATATTTTAGAAACTATATAAAAACACACATAAAATTCACTAAATTTGATAACTGAACACGTTAATTTGAATGTTTAAAATATGCATACTGAGAAAAATAATCTAGCTTAATTGGGCAATCAGTGTTGCCTTATCGATATAAAATATTTATAATTTAATTCAGCTGTACAGTTTTTTTTACAAAATATAAGTAGATTATATTTAATTTAATACAATTATAATATATAATTGAGGCAGATTGTTGTACGTCAGTTAGTTAAAAATATTATTTTTAATTTATATGTATATTGAAGGTAAAGGCTTATTTAAAATTTCTTATATTAACCTCAAAAAAATACTCAAGCTTCTATCAGTGTATATAAAATTAATACCTAGTACTGGTAAAAGATGCATAAAGGAACAAACATAAACATACAGTGTTATATAATTAATTAGATTTAATTTAATTTAAATTAAATAATAAGAATTATATATATACCTTCACGCATTTTTATCCCGCATAGTAAGGTAGACAGAAGTACCTAGTGTCCAGACAATCCGTACTTTGCCTTCCACCGAATACGAGACATTGCGTTTTGTGTGGTGGAACTTAACGCCGCACTTTGTCTTACCAGGGCCAGGAAGTGAAAATTATTAAATATAATCACCCCCGAGTGAGGTTCGAACCCACAACCGATCGCGTTTACAGTCAGACGCTGTTTATTATTCCCACTTAACATCTAAGAACTGATTTTAAGGTGTAACTGAAAATCAGCGGTGATTGAGATTCCACCTCAAACACCTTTTGCCATGATTTTTACTATGTATTTATCATGTTGGAACTGTACTTGTTTTTTTTTTTATTTATGTCAAACTATGTTTTATTATTATAATTATCATTAAAACATAATTTTTTAAAATAACTACACCAGAGTAATATGACTAGACTACATTGTAATGAGCTATTCGTCGTAAGTCATTTTGAAATTATACATTACATTTGTGTAAAAAATATGGCGTCAAATTTCGATATTCACCAAAAACAGAGAACGGAATTTCCAGAGGTCCCCTTCAAACGTGGCAGGTGTGTGATACGTGTGAAATACGCAAGAAAATTTTTAAATCCATAACGATTAAACTTTTAATCGAGTTTTAATCGATTAGGCACGGACGTACCTATTAGAGATTGGCCGAATAGAAACAATTTGGACACTCAAGATGATTCAATAAAAGAAGTAATTTATGTAACGGCAAACTTCACAAGGGACTCGCTTCGCTAATGAACTTAAGTTGATTAGTTTTAGGTCCATAATGTATAAAGCATTCTGATAATAGTATAATAAAATCGCAATACAGTGACATATTTTACAAAAGGGAAAAACAATGACAAATTTTATTTCTTCATTTTAGTACAATTCGCGTATATTTGTTTGAATTAGTGCTTTATCTTGTCTGTGGCCTGTAATTTTTCTTAATATATTAAATTTAATATACGTTGATATTTTTTTACGTGCAACTGTGCGATAGTGCGTTTCCATGATGTTTAACATAACCGTAAGAAGGTCATCGTGGCAGTGGGATAGGGTCCGACTGTAAACACGACTAGTTGCAGGTTTGATTTCCACTCGAATGATCACTTGTATATTCATTTTAAAAGAAACTATTTTAAAATATTTTTGAAAAAACGTATAAAAATTTGAACGCAGCGCCAATTCAAACCCTCCGCCTCTTGGATACCGTCCAAACTCCGTCCGTCGTCCGTACAAAAAACTATTTTAACCGGATTAATCGCGTACTTTTTGGTATTCGAAAATATATTTTTGGACATCTGGCGTTTCGAACACTTTACAGTAGTCCGTGGTTACAGGTAGACTGTGTCTTTTAAAATAATTACATTTAAAACGTATAAAAATCGCGGAAAGAAAAGATCTTATCACTTGTATATTCATTTTTTTTATTTCCCTGCTCAGATTAGACACAAAGCGTGGCACTGACTTGCTCTACTTATAACGTAATTCGTTCTAATTGTAACGTGTCGAATTCAGCGAAAGCGGATATCGGCGGACGTAGTGTCTTGACACTAAGTTCACTTTGACCATGCTATAAAAGATAGACCGGTAAGCTGTAAAAAATAAATGACATAAGTCGCTGCAAGCTCAAGATTTAGAGGATCGACTTTAAATAGAGCGGGGAATAATTACAATCTAAAACAAAACCATTAAGGGCGGTTGGATTAAACGATGCGCTTTCAATGACGACTAATGAATGCAGGCTTTTTCCTTTTTTAACTCCATCCAAGCTCAGTTTACACAGATGTTGGGAACAAGAAGTGGCCATTTACAATTATTCGTGTACAGTTAAAAATAACGTATTGTTTTCTGATTTCTTTAACTTATTTTTTCCATTTTATAATATTTCGGGCAGAAAATAGAGAACGGAGTCTTGAAACTAGTTCTGTTTGAATATCCTGCTACGTGGGAAACCGCGTGGAAAACTACATTATCTCATAATTTAATAACGTTTAGAATTAAAATAATGTTGTATTTCATATAAGACTTGAGTAACACAGTGTTTATTTTAAGCTAAAAATATATATTATAATGTTTAATACAAAATTCAACAAATCATATAAAAGAAAATATTTAATAACTTAGGCGTAATATTTAAAGCTCTTCCAGTAAGTGGTATCATTCAAACTTGTTGGTCATAATGTGACGTCAGCTATATTCTTTTATCAACGAAAATATCTCTCGGCGCTTTTAATATCAATATCTTTTTAAATAATTTGATATTTAAGTTTTTTTCTTTTTAATTTCGATAGAATTTAACTCCGGATATAGTTGTTATACGAGTTTTTTGAATAGAAATACTTCTTAGTCATATCCTGATTCGATAACTATTTATCGAGCATTGCTTTATTAATTAATAATTTTGTAATTTGAAAAAAATGCCGAATACTATACTTTTAGCTCAACTCACCTTTAAATAAAAGGCAGGAAATAAAAAGGATAATAAACGTACATATGTACTATACATTTTGCAGCTTCACTTTGACTTCTGCATACCAGGGTGTACAAGAATCTCATGTTAAGACACTCCATTCTCCCCTTTTTGACGATTTTGGGGTATTAAGTGACGAGGAGCCACGTAACGCTATCCCATCAGATTCAATAAATAAAATTTAGTTAAATATCAATATATCAAATGGGAATCGAACCACAATTATAGCATTTACAATTGAACACCTTTCACTTCATCACAATGGCCTTAAAGCCAAATTTCTTTTGTAAATTCTTTATCATCTTCTACGAATTGCATCTTTTGAAGTTACCCGTGGGTAACTTTAATAAAGCGGACCAACCCGTAAAAAGCACAGATTGCTAATGACTTAGATAAGTTCAGTGTTAAACAAATAATTTTAACATTATTTTTAAAGTATTTTAATAGTTTCCAACTACTACAACACCGTATCGGCAGTTGGTACTACAATTCAATACTATACATGGTATAGTTATCTAGTTATACTATAGTAACGAATGGAACACACACATACAAAATGCGTTATCAGTAATCAAATTCTAGAAAAAATATCTTATTTTAAAATATCTATACCCTTTCTACATAAATATAACGCATCAGTATTCTTATATAAATGCATGTTCTTAGTTATTGAGAATCCTTAGTGTCACCAGTCAATTACCGCGTTCGATTCGAATTCGTGATTTGTCACACCAGAGAAAAAAATTAAAATAATTAAAATATAATTATCACAGCGATGATCAACCCACGAGTTACATTTATGCAAGGCGCTATTTAGTCTCTGATCAAATAGGAACATTTAAACTGTACTCGATAGGTTATAGCGAACGTGGCGGTGGCAGAAGTATGGGATTGGAATGCGTTTTTATCCAGCACATAATGCGAGTTCTCGGGAAGCAATCATTTGACCGTAATCAAATTGACGCACAAAAAACATTAAAATCATCAGCATGGCGGGCAACGCTCCCCGCTCACCGCTCACCGTTCTGTGCTCAGGGAATAACGCCAATGGATGTCTTATTCGTTTTTAATTCACTAATAAAATTTTATATTCTAAGTTAGAGGACGATAAGTTTTATTACTAATACGAATTGAGTTTTGACTTTTTCAATTTGTATGCGTTTCTTGCGGATGGTTTCAGATGTAATTTAGTTAATTTACTTTTATTTATTAAATTTTACATTTGAATAAAATTATAGATATATATTTATAAATAAGTATTTGATATTGAGTACTTTAAAAACTACTTTTATAAAAATAAACGGTTCGGATTGTAACTTAAGCTGAAATATAAATATTTCCAAATACAATTTCCTAACTTAAAGAGTATATGATTTGAATATCTCTAGAGAGCATTTACATACATTTGTATTGTACTCTAAAATGCTCAATATATAAGCCACCGCCATTTGTTACATGTTATAAAACTAGTATATATTTAAAAAAAATTAACTTTTTTTATTACTTAACGACATACAAACATTAATAATTTATAATATGAATACTAAAAGAACATAGTAATCATGAGTTGAGTTAAAACTTTCATTGGAAGCGTAATTATCCGATGCGAATGTATAGAACAGGGCCTCAGGCCGCAACTCGCAGGCTGCGGGCTGCGGGCCGGGGTCTGCGGGCTGCGGGCCTCGGGTGGAGGCGAGACTAAAAAAGCAAAAGCACACGGCTTTGTGGCCGGCCGCCATTACAGAGTCCATTACGCGTAATTACGAGTCATTAGCCGCTGCCGGGGTATTAACGCGATATTGCCTTTTAATATCTCGATTTGTTGTGCGTGTGCCTGTCTGTGTACAGCGCTAGACTAGACCGCGTTGATGGATACTGAGGAAAACACTTCGCGGAGTTATTTATTTTGTTTTTACTAATATTTTTATATTAAACAATTTTAAATGGATTAATTAGGTATATTTTGGTATTTGCAAATAAGTTTTTGGAGACCTGACGTTTCAAACACTTTACAGTAGTCCGTGGGCACAGCTAGACAGTCTACCACAGACTACTGTAAAGTGTTCAAAACATCAGGTTTCCAAAAATATATTTTCGAATACCAAAACAAACGAGATTAATCCGTTTGAGATAGTTACATTTAAAATGTATAAAAATCTTGAAATTCATCTCGTTATTTTTATAGTACTTACTACTTGTGTCGTTTCTTTAATTCAAAAAAATGTTACATTCATTAACATCAATCAACGTACAATTTTCTTTTTACTATCTACGTATGTTCTAAGTTTTTAGAGATGAAATAGGAGCTGGCGTCATTGTACTTTGTTTCTTCTCTAAATTTTCACCTAAAAATCAATTTTTCTAAATCGAGCCTTGAAGTATCAGAATAATTTAATTATAACCATTCCATCGATGAAGAATCGAATTGACAATTGTGTTTACGGTCGAACTCTGTCATTGCCATTGCGTAATGATGGACAAAATTATGAGCAAGCACATAATAAAATGAAATTAATTTTAGATTCAATCCATATTTGAACCAACAGAATAATTTATTTCTTTTACATTTTCAAGAAAAATGGTATTGTAGAGTTTCACCACCGGAATACGTTATATTATGGATAAAAATTAGAGAAGAGAGTGTCATAACATATACTATTTGATTACCCTGCTATGTTCTAAATGGCGTGAAGCTGCAAAGCCTAAGAATGTTATAAATGATGGAGTAACATCATAAAGATGCATTATGTACAATCAATTGACAGCCGCCATGTGACGGCTATGTCTTTTGATAACGTATTCATAAATTCCCAACGTTTTACAATAAAAGAGCTTGGTGAAGTGCGTTTGAACTTTCCTATAAAATATAAATAGCGTGTATTAATGAAGGAACAGGATCTCCGCTATAGTGGTATCTGTAAGATATTGTCACGCACGAGTGATAGACGGACAGCACAAAGATGCGCGGGCGCAGCGGTCTTCCTTTGTAGCCTGGAACAGGGTTGATACACATGGTGGCATTGCTTTTTTTAATTTAATAGTTTCTTGATAAACCATACAGCGGTGAAACCGCTGTATGATGTGAATTGTTAATCACATTGTAAGTGAAAATCAAACGAATGGCACCGTAAAGAGTGAATTTATTTCAGAACTATTATATAACATTTTGAAAAAACGAAACGTACAAAAATTGGAACGCAGCAGGATTCAAACTCGCGCCTCTTCGAAACCGTCCAAGCGCTCTGACCGCTAAGCCATGCGTTCAACGTATTTACGCAAATGAACGCATGAACTTTTTTTCAAATGTTTGTTAAATGTTTTCTAATCTTAAGTGTGGAATAACACTTTAAAAATAGTAAAAAAACTATTATATAATTTAAGCTCTAACTAAGATACACTTATTTATAGGTTAGATTTTTTTTTGAATTATTATTATACATTTTTTTTAATATATTAAAAGAAATTTTATTATCTTTGTTTGTCAACCCTACTTTTATGAAGTAGCAGTGTCTGCATCATTTGAACGATTTGTGTCCACCGCTGCGTGACGATCGTCTTGACAGAATGAAAAAAAAATTATATCGCTAGAGGATTACCTATATTAAGCCTATTCATAGCTGAATTACACTAATGTACGTTTCTTGTATCAGAAAAAAATAAAAACGTGTTATAAATTTGATGACGAGATAGATTTTTTGTTGAGGCGTTGATATAATCGCAGTTTTGCTGTGACAGACGGAAGTTGTTTTTATCCAGTAATATAAGTAGTACTCTAAGTACATGAGAGCCAGTGTGAAAAACTTTAATGTACCTGTTACACAATATGGGCTATACATTACAAAAAGTTTTAAAAAAATGTATCGTATACGTACGTCTCACAGATAATCTACATCCTGCCTTTTCATTCGTTCTAACGATTTCTGTCACAGAATTTAGCAAATATTTCAATACTTTGAATTGGTTTTTTTATCAATTTTGTGGACATTTGCGTGTTATTTTTTGTAACAAATTTGACTATAAAATTATTGAATAAAAAATGTAATTAAAGTTAATTCATTAATAAGCTGTGGTAAGAAAATATTTGTAGTTCTGCTTTGAAGTACGCAATGTTTCAAATCCGGACGGAAAGTGGCGAGCGAAGGGTCTTGACACTAGGTTCTCTCTGACTACTCTGCTGTACGGGAATAATTAGTGAACTTCAGAAATTTAATTAATACCTAGTGTTCCTCATATAGATATTGCAATTATATAAAAACTCAAATAAATAGCTAGCAAAACATTTATAAACAGACAGATGTTTAAAGGTTAAACTTAAAGTAATTATTTATTGATATATTGAATAATAGTTTAAAAAGCAAGCCGTTTTTTTAAATCAACTGCTCGTACATGATAGCCATTAATTACTTATTATTATAATAGCATACAGTTAAACGAGCATATACGCAGAATATATTATATTGTAACAAGACCTGTGTATATATAAGGAGCTTAAAATATTTTTTAAAATTTAAATTACAATACTACAAACTAGCAATAAAAATCATTTTGACGGAATCAGAATGGTTTCATTTAAATATTCAAGCTTGTATTTTTTTTACGGCTTCATGCTTCAAGTATAAAGACACAGACGTTTTCCGATTTGCATCCGAATTCGAAACCCTGCAAGTTTAGTGGAAATATCTGACCAGAACAGGGAAATAAAAAAACAAATAAAATGTAATCTCGAAGCAAATACATAATTTAAAGGTAACCCCGTATGAGGATCGAACCCACAACCTATCGCATCCCGCCTTGGCTGCATAGAAGGGTAGTCAGAGACAACCTAGTCTTAAGACACACTGTTGACTGCTTTCCCTCCGTAATCGAGACACTATGTGTTGATTGTCTTACCAGATTGAAAATGAGAATAAAATATTTGAATTGTGTGGGAATGGAACCTACAAGCAATCGCGTTTACAGACAGACACTGTTCCACTGTGCGGCGATGGCAACGATATTGTTAATTTATATTTATATATCGACAAATAAACAAAAGCTGCACAAAAAGCCCCATTCACGCATTAATAAGCGGCTATATTTAATACCAACAGCAATTCTTCATAAAAGGAAGTGGAAAACGAGCTTATTATGTTAATGTCCACACATAATGTACATTGAATTATTTAAAGGCGGTTGTTTGGAAACAGTTCGAAGTGAGCTTCAAATGCACCGGCGCACGTTCTTAATGACTCCATTATGCACTATGTCATTAAAATAAAAAAAAAAATAAACATTAATACGGCGACGTATGGAAAATAAGTGCAAATAAAATATGTTTATATTTATTTAAACGTATAATATATGTATGTAGCCTTAGCAATGTGTAGTTGTGTTTGTCAAACGTGTAGTAGTGATGTGTGTAATATTTAATTTAATTTAATTTTTTTTAGCTTCAAGCTTTTTAATACGCATAGTAGGGTTGACGGAAAGTGTCAAGTACTTCGTACTTCGCTTACCGCCGAATTCTAAACGTTGCGTGTTGAGTGGCAGAACTTAACGCCGCTCTTTATATCATCAGAGCTAGGAAATGTTAATAATTTGAATAATCACTCCCCCGTGCGGAAATATTAATTGAACATATTATTATAAGGATAATGACTTTCTGCAGTTCTATATATAATTTCATAATTTTGTCCTTCTAATTTCCAAAAAGTGGCCGAAAGTTTGACCTTTATATTTAACTAGATATTATAGGTCAAATTATTGCTACATTATAAGATCTTTGATTTCGCGATTTTTGCACATTTTAAATGAAAGTAGATATATTCCTAGAATGATCTGCGAGGCTATTGAAATTCAAAAACTCTCTACTACCTGGAACCCACTTATAAAAAAATTAAAGTCTCAAATCCACCACACCATACACAAGGATACACTCGGCTCATTCTGCAAGAATTCAGAGCAGTACGCGAGGCAATTAAAAAACAAATGGCGGTAGATTGATATAATTAATTTTTTTATCAACTGACAGACGAATGCCACCTCAGTCTACCTGTGACCACGCGCTACTGTAAAGTGTTCGAAACGTCAGCTTTCCAAAAATGTATTTTCGAATACCAAAATCTACGCGATTAATCCGTTTAAAATGATTTCATTTAAAATTATCGATACATTGTTTATACTTACGAGTATATGTAGAATATATATACTCGTAAGTATAAGCAATGTATCAATAATTAGCGTTGCGCCTTTTTTGATTCGAAATTCACTTATGGTAATAATTATTATAAGGTTTTCCACTGGAAAGGCATGGAATATTAAAAAAAATTAAATATTAACAAAAAGCTATATATGAGGCCGGTCGTGGCGCAGTGGGACAGGGTCTGACTGTAAACGCTATCGGTTGGGGGGTCAATCCCCACTCGGGGGCGTGATTACATTTAAATTATTTTCACTTCGTCGCTCTGGTTAAATACAAGAAAGCGGAGTACGGAGTGTCTTGATACTAGGTACTTTCTGCATTCCCTGCCATGCGGGATAAAAGCGTGAAGCTATAATAAAGAAAAGCTATAAGTAGTAGAGCGTCACTATATAAATATGTGGGATATATATATTGTAACTGACACTAAGACAGTTGTTGAATCGAGTCGTCACTTTAACATTTTTTTAAGTGATTGAAGTTTATTTTAATAGAATATGCCAGAAGAAAAAAGAAATTTTAATACTGAGAAATTTATACAAAAAATGTTTTGTTTATTGGGATCAATAACAAAGTAAAGACAGTGTGTCTGAAGTAGCGCAGTCTTACCACAGCGGGGTTATGTAAAAACGAATTATATTTATTAAACCACGATACCCTATGGATGAATAGATAAATTTATATAAATAATATATATTTTTAATATAAATTTTAATTGTTTTTCGCGATTTTTATACATTTTAAATGAAACTATTTTAACCGGATTAATCGCGTATATCATTTATTTTCGAAAATACCACAATATACGCAATTAATCCGGTTAAAATAGTTTCATTTCAAATTTTAATTGTTATCGTCCATACGATATCAGAAAAATTGAACTGAACTAACTGTACGTGACAAACAGCGATTAGATAATTGATTTCAAAGTAACAAATGACTGCCGACGAACTGCTAGACTATTTCTATATGTTTAATTAAAACTCCATGAAACGCCGCATTAAATATAAATACTAATATAATAATTTTGTTTATAATTATATTGATTAAATTGAGGCCAGTCGAGGCGCAGTGGGTCAGCGCGATCGGTTGTGGGTTCGATTCCGACTCGGCGGAGTGATTACATTGAAAATATTTTCATTGAGTTGAGTTCTACCGCTCTACACGCAATGTCTCGAATTCGGTGGAAAACGAAGTACGGAGTGTCTTAACACTAGGTACTTTCCGTCTACCCTGCTATGTGGAATAAAAGTGTGGAGCTAAAAAAATAATAAATTATATATTAAACATTGAAATTACGTAAACAGTAGGTACAGCTCGACAAACATAATATGATATTTATATAAGGAAAATATTTTTATAATTATATAATTTATTAATACTGAGAGACTGATGGAGCATGCGCATTAAAAACTACTGAATTACTACAAAACTGGAATTTAGAATTTACGTACCGGTGGCTGTGGGAGAGCAATAAGACAGGAATCTTCCAAATTCTTACACAAACAGAAAATATCGATTTTTATGGGAGTCTAAAACTTTTGTAATGTATAATATTATTATTATTTTTATATTATAGCCGTTGATTAGTAAGAAAATAATACCTACAGTACAAAAAACAACTATTGCACAAAGGAACATTACAATCATAAGTTCTATTACTCCTTATAAACGGTAAAGTCGCACATTGAATAGTAATGACTAGCTAGACAACACTTACATTCACTTTAAAATAGCATAGATGCATTCATTTTCATCGATTGTATGAATTGTATATGGCTAGATAGCGTGAAGGAGGCATTTTAAAGGGTTTGAACTTGGATCGTAACATGTATTCACATGCGCTGCTCCGAGATTCTTTGGAATACATTTCTTCTTTCCTCTTAAAATATAGATTTTACACATCTTACATCAGACTTATTAAAATATTTTTAAATATATATATATTTTTTTTTGATATTGATAATAATTCATATTTCATAGATAGACCCTTATAAATGCTTGTTAAAATGAAAATAAAAATGAAAAAAATATAATAAGAAATGTATAATTTTATACTTTCAGAGAACGGAGCACGCAAAATAAAAATCTTGAAAAACATACTTCCACACTAATATGATAAATATCCGAAATATACCGAAAGTCATTCTATCCGTCCGTCGCCGTCAGTAACGTCATCAAAACCATACCGCTGAGCCGATTGTAATGAAATTTCATGTGTTGTATCAGCCAACATTCTGAAACTCTATTGACGTAGCCGTGGATAAAAGCTAGATGTTTATAAACACATAAATTGTAATCAACAAGACATGTCCATTAGACATATTTTATGTAGATTTTGTTTTACTTTTCGTAAAAAAAAATAAAATTAAAAATATTTGATGAGCAAAACTTTAATTAAATACACATTTCAAAATAAAATAAAATTTACAATTCGCATAAAATACATTTATTATGGTCTTAGATTATGGTAATTACGCAAGTGTGCTCGTTTGCGGGCCCTCGGCCTCCTGCGACGCGCTTATCTCCTGACATTTACAAACGTTTAATAATTAGGTGGGTTTACGGTGTCCTTTTAGCTTTTAGGTTCAATTAATTTTATTATGTCAAGTTGGTAGATTTATTGGTTTTCAATATACCTGTGTGTTTTATAATAAAAATTTGTCTTGATTACCGCTTTGCCGTGTTATATACCGACTACTTACGACATTTTTTATAATGTTGCTATTGTCTCTATGAGTCTCTATGGTTCTCTAGGTTAAGGTAATGAATTACCCATATTAAGTTCGACATGAAAACTAAAAAAGAATAAACAATTTATTTATACACTCTCTACATGAAAATAAAATAAAAATCGATAATAACATAATTACAGTAGCTAGTCGACGTAAAGTCTGCCAATAATTAGAGCGCTCACATTTAGCTTATCTGCTCGCATCCGGACAGGAAGCCGTCACTCCACCGCAGCCACCAGTCCGCACTCTCTCGTTGATAATCAGAGCGTAATGGAGTAGCTTATGAGGATATGATAACTGATTCATCAAAATGTTATATAAAACAACTTAGGAAATATCTAATAGATTATTAATAAGCTTAAAATCATCGTGGCGCAGTGCGGCAGCGTCTGTCTGTCAAAAAGATGATTGTAGATTCGATTTCCACTCGGGGTAATGGTTATATTTAAAGTGATTTTATTTCCTCGCTCTAACAGTACAAACCGCGGTGTTTAGTTACGTCACTTAATAAGCAACGTCTCGAATTCTAATTCTAATTCTCTCGTCTAGATTAAAAGAATGGATAAATAATTTCGAATATATCACGGGCTTATACGTTTTCTGTTTTTTTTTTTATTTCAAAGCGATTTTGTGTAGATTTATTGCAACTGCAACTGATTTTTTTTATTTGACGAGACCAAATCTGACCAGACATTGATTGTAAACATTCCCTATAACCAGATTATTTTGTTTTAGTAAGACGTTTAATTAATCATTAACTATTAAATATTAGAATTTATATTATAAAAAATGACAAACACTTACATTTGTACGAATAAAAATATTTTATTAATAACAAAAATCAGAGGTATAAATAGTTCATATATTAATAGTTTATATTTTTAACATATATACGTATCTATGTATTTTTATATGTACATATTTAATACAAAATATAAAATGGTACATAAACGAAATCGAAGAAACAGACATTAGAAGCAACATCTTCAAATTACGTGGTTGTCTGAACCACAAAGCTGTAGTGGTGTAATTCGTAACAGTTGATATATTTTATGCGCCGGCGCAGGCCCTTCGTGGAACAATAATAATAATCGACGCGAGTACACTGAATGGGAAATAAATTATACCCGACCAGCAGGGATGGGTATAATCGACATTGTATCTTTATCGAAATTATTTATTTTTAATTTTAATATTTTATACTTAAGCATTTCTCAAAATTTACATATCGTGTAAAAACGCTTTAAAACAATCATTAGAAACAAAACGACTTATAAAATGTTAGTAAGCTTTAGACTTAAATTTACAGACGCTACCATACTAGGTAGTACTGCCAAGTTCGTTAACAATCATCCCTGACCACGCAATTTGAAGTAACCGGAAAATCAAGTTTATTACGACAACCATCATATTAACTGAAGGAGACGTCACAGCATATCAAATAAATTTAAAGATGCGATTAAAAAATTAAAAAAAATATCGATATAATTCGATACATCTCTATCGCCTCCAGCGACGTACGCACCGACAGTCGCAATTTTATCCTCAGCTCGCCGGTCGGTTATTAAATCCTGCCGACCCGCCCTAATGCCGCCATTACGGCCAATATAATAAAATGCTGCCCGAGATCGATGAGACACGATTATATTGACATTAACATTAAGACGGCCACTGAGCTCAGTCTCGGAACTTCTAGAAATAACTTACGAGATTATTTAGAAATAATTTTGTATACGCTAGAATAGTTAAATATCTTTATTGTTTTTAGGCGAGGTTTTAAGTTAAGTACTAAATATTTTTGCTATTAGTTTATAAACTAGGTGTTTGTCGAATAGAAATATTTTCATACAAACCTTTCTCTTTGTACGTGCATCATAGGCTTCCGTCATCTATCATTGTATCTATACTATAATAAACTATAATATATCTGATTAAGTCATTTAGTTAGGTTTAAGTATGACCTTGGTATCCACTTCGTGATAGAAATGGATGGAAAGTAAATAGTACCTATCCTAGCATACAGAACTTTTGGTAAAAACCTATAGCGCCTAAACCTATATAAACTTAATTTGAAACATTAATAATGTCTAATTTCATACTTCCCACTCCACATTGCTTTCATAAAGAGGGGTCCAAAGATTTATCTCCAAGCACTAATATTTATTTAGATATAAATAGAATAAAACATAAGTTTCATGCACGAACTGTTACAACATTATTACACGACGATTCGCCGACTATAGAACAAGGAAAATAATTATTCATAGAGGCAAGTTGAAAATTATGAGCACGCTGGCCACGTTGCCGACCCCGACGAGCTATGAAGACGTACATGTGGAGTTATGACGCTGCGAAGCTTTTACGATGCGGCTGCCTTTGAGCTAAAGGGATGACCTAAGTGCTAGATGTCGCGACTGTAAATTGTTATTATGAGAAATTTGAACAGTTTGCTAATTATATTATTAACTCAAGCCCACGTGTTTATTATTATTTAACTATTTTATTTATTATTTAACGATTTGTGTAGTATTACTGCTGTGGTTAGGTTGAAGTATACGTTCACATTTGTCAATATGGAAACTTTTGTATTAATTTTTGTTGTAAAACCCCATTAAAATCCAAACATAGGAAGATTTTGTATAAATAATTACGAATTCTATGTGTTCAAATAATATTTTAAACATGAAATATAAAATAGTCATATAATAATATCATATCCAGTCTATCTCCACAAAAATAAATATATAAGTCAAAATAGTGACAGTGTGGCGTTCAATTCCGCCACTCATCATAAATTCAGGCAGAAATTGAAAATGAAATGTATTTAGATTTGATTCTCTCTAATTACCCTGCTAAGCGGAAAAGATATAAAGCTGTAAAAAATCTTATATGTAGATATAAATTAACCTACAGTTGAATAGTTACACCGCTGACCGCCGCTCTCATGACACGAGGCACTTTGCGGCTGTCACAAAGATAAGCTATTGCCATTCTGAACACGATCGCCTATTCATAGACAGTTTGCGCTTGCATTGGCTGGTGTATTATGTTATATTATTTATAATTTATATGAGGATCCAGTGCTGTTTGCGAAATTGATTGCTTGAATAATTTATTATTTAACACTTAGGTATCATTCTTATTTAGAAATATTTGACGAAATATATTGCATAGCTTAGATCTTTGGAATTATCTCACAATTAATTATTTTAGAGTTAAATTACACTTGCAGTTAAATTTGTATTTATGCAATTGCAGACTGAGGAAAATAAAGTAGTGCAAGGTTTTACTTGAAACACTTGAAATCTCATGGGATCTCTACAAATGTACGACTCAACAAAGAAATTCTATAAGTCTAACGCCTACACAAAAATGTATTCTAAAATCCATCTAATTCGAAACAAGACAGCTAAATATCGATACAGTTACAGGGATATCGTTATACGGTTCCTTCAAAATATCCTACTAACCTTTAATTTCATTCTCATTACACTTACTTAGACGTCGCTTTCTACAATTCGAAACGTGATAACATTTGTCCTTAGCCACAATCAAAAGGATGTACGAAACAGGACACCTGCCTGTCCTAAATGCATATAATTTATAATTATCACTTTAGTATCGTAGTTACATACATGTTTTAAATTCTTACTTTACCACTTTAATTTTAAATATGAACCCGCAAATAAAATTGCAGACATTAAATTTCTTATCTCGTTGTGAACTACCAGACTCCACTCCCTTTTTTTAAAAGACTGTAACAAATGCAAAAGGAAGTCAAGAAGTATGTCCTCTCCATCTCCACAAAAGCCATCGCAGTGACAATCTCAGTTCTGTGTTGGAGGACATTGCACCAGTGGTTACTCACATTATTATTTTTCTCTGTCGCATAATGTCTTTCCGTCTCAGTGTAAGAATGCTTATGTCATTTCATTACCTAAAACCTCGAAGCCTGCTACTGTCGGAGACTACCGTCCCATATCCATTCTACCTACACTATCCAAAGTCCTTGAAACCATCGTTTACAATCAACTCTACTCCTTTTTCTCTTCTTACGACCTACTAAGTTCTTACCATTCCGTTCACAGCACAGTTGGTGCGCTGCTGAATATTACAGAGGACATTCGGTGTGCTATGGATAACACCAAGCTCACTGCAATAGTACTGCTTGATTTCAGCAGTGTGTTTAACTCTGTTGATTATGATATACTTCTTGCTACTGTTCGTGCAGTTAACATCTCTTTCACAGCTATAAACTGGTTTCATTCTTATCTGTTTGGTCGCCGGCAATGCGTGAAAACCAACGATAACACATCGTCTTGGCTAGATCTCACTGTCGGTGTCCCTCAAGGCGGCGTTCTATCTCTACTTCTTTTCTCTGTTTTCATCAACAATATCTCAAAAGTTGTTTCTTCTCCTTACCATCTGTTTGCCGATGACTTGCAGTTGTATCGACAGAGCTATCTCAACGACTTGCCCGAAACCATAGCTTTTTTAAACAAAGTCTTAGCTGCAATACAAAGCTGGGCACAATCTTTTGGTCTTTCAGTAAATCCAAGTAAGTCACAAGCAATTATAATCTGCAGTAGGAGACTCGAAAATAAAACTAGCTGGGATACAGTGCATGGGATTTTGAACTCTGGAATTGAAATTCCATATTGTAAAAAAATTAAGAATCTGGGTCTTATTATGGATAGCAACATGACTTGGACACCTCACATTAACGAACTTAGCAAACGCATGCATTTCTTTTTTCACTCTCTGAAGCGTCTCCAATTCTTCCTTCCTCATAAAACGAAAATTATGCTAGCGCAGTGTCTACTCCTGCCCATCCTTGATTACGCCAATGTCTGTTATTTGGATGTCACCGAGGAGCAACTTAATAAATTAGAGCGACTTCAAAATCTCGTTATACGTTTTATCTACAGTCTTCGTAAATATGACCACGTGTCCCAATTTCTTGCTCAGCTTAATTGGCTCCATATACGCCTTCGCCGTGATATGAACATTCTTTCTTTCCTTTTTAAGATTTTAAATTACCAAAGTTTCCCTACCTACCTCCGTTCCCGTTTTAAGATACTCCCATACTCACACGCTCAAGGAGATCTTGTGTCACGCCGATGTTTGAAATCCCAAAAAGCAACACAAAATTTCTTCAAAATTCCTATTCCGTTCATGCCGCATCACTTTGGAATAAACTCCCCACATCCAGCCAAAAAAGCCCATCAATTGCGTCTTGCAAGACCTCGTTGAAATTTTTCAGCATTTATTTTTTGATATGTATGGCTGTATATATTTATTAACGTCTATATTTTTAAAGCTGTATTGTTTGTATTTTCTTTAAATTATTTATTGCACTGGTTGTCACCCTCATTATAACATCACCCACTTCTACAGGTTGGCTGGAAGAAATCTCTTCTAGAGATAAGTCCACCGTTGCGGATTTTATTACTGTAATGTTTTCTTTACTTTTTATGTATTCTGTTAAGTGCAATAAATTATACAGATAATATTAATTTTATTTCTTTGTTCTGTGTTATGGTAGATTAACAGAATAACAAATATCTAAGAGACATAATAGAATAACAAATAGTGGCCATTGTGGCGAAGTGCAACGTCAGACTGTACACGCAATCGGTTGTGGATTCGATTCCCACTCGGGGATATGATAATATTTAAATTATTATTACTTCCTCGCTCTGGCATGGCAAAGTGCGGCGTTGAGTTTCGCCGCTCAACAGGCGATGTCTCAAATTCGGAGGAAAGCGAAGTACGGTGTATCTTGACACTAGGTACTTCTGGCTACCTTACACGTTGCCTTAGCAACATGTAATTTTATATTGAAAGCATCGTTATGTGTTTAATATTTATTTTTAAAAAACGATACGTACGCACTTCAACGTAAATGATACCTAATTCAAGAATGAATATATTGATGATCTACATGATAACAATTCATTTGTTTGTTTCAATAGCAATTTCCTTGGTTTTCATGATTGCTACACAATTTGATTCGTTCAAATAGTTTTGATCAAAATTCAATTTTGAAGACTTGACAAACGCTCCCTTGTGTTTTCCTAATTTTATTAAATTAACATATTGACTTTTCAAATCAAACAGAAGCTTTAAGAACTTATTCTTCATAGATGGCGTCTACGTAATATATTGTACGTACCTAATACAAATAGAATTTGATACAAAAAAAAGACGAGCCATAATTTTTTGAAACATGTTATAATCATTTAAAATGTACATATTTACTTCATTGCATTGCAAGTCTTGCAACGCAATTTTGGCTCATTTCATTTCCTTTTCATTGCCATCCCATTCGTATATCATATATCACACGTGGATCAGAAGTCAATACAATATTTGTGTACCAGTAAGAATGAAAAGGCTAACGAGAAGAATTTAAGCATTTTTAAATATTATTAAGCTATATTTACTATTTTTAAAGTGTTATTCCACACTTAGGATTAGAAAACATTTTTGAAAAAACGTATAAAAATTTGAACGCAGCGGGATTCGAACCCGCGCCTCTTGGATACCGTCCAAGCGCTCTGACCGCTAAGCCATGCGTTCTACTACCAGCTGCGTCGAAATTCTTATACGTTTTCTTACAACTTATTTATGTTGTTAGCATCTCTGTAGAGAGATTTTTACAAATTTCTACTACCTAAAGATTATTAAGAAATAATCGTTTAACAAGAGAGATCGCTATTTTATTTTCATATTTACTATTTTTAAAGTGTTATTCCACACTTAGGATTAGAAAACATTTTTGAAAAAACGTATAAAAATTTGAACGCAGCGGGATTCGAACCCGCGCCTCTTGGATACCGTCCAAGCGCTCTGACCGCTAAGCCATGCGTTCTACTACCAGCTGCGTCGAAATTCTTATACGTTTTCTTACAACTTATTTATGTTGTTAGCATCTCTGTAGAGAGATTTTTACAAATTTCTACTACCTAAAGATTATTAAGAAATAATCGTTTAACAAGAGAGATCGCTATTTTATTTTCATATTTACTATTTTTAAAGTGTTATTCCACACTTAGGATTAGAAAACATTTTTGAAAAAACGTATAAAAATTTGAACGCAGCGGGATTCGAACCCGCGCCTCTTGGATACCGTCCAAGCGCTCTGACCGCTAAGCCATGCGTTCTACTACCAGCTGCGTCGAAATTCTTATACGTTTTCTTACAACTTATTTATGTTGTTAGCATCTCTGTAGAGAGATTTTTACAAATTTCTACTACCTAAAGATTATTAAGAAATAATCGTTTAACAAGAGAGATCGCTATTTTATTTTCATATTTACTATTTTTAAAGTGTTATTCCACACTTAGGATTAGAAAACATTTTTGAAAAAACGTATAAAAATTTGAACGCAGCGGGATTCGAACCCGCGCCTCTTGGATACCGTCCAAGCGCTCTGACCGCTAAGCCATGCGTGCTACTACCAGCTGCGTCGAAATTCTTATACGTTTTCTTACAACTTATTTATGTTGTTAGCATCTCTGTAGAGAGATTTTTACAAATTTCTACTACCTAAAGATTATTAAGAAATAATCGTTTAACAAGAGAGATCGCTATTTTATTTTCATATTTACTATTTTTAAAGTGTTATTCCACACTTAGGATTAGAAAACATTTTTGAAAAAACGTATAAAAATTTGAACGCAGCGGGATTCGAACCCGCGCCTCTTGGATACCGTCCAAGCGCTCTGACCGCTAAGCCATGCGTTCTACTACCAGCTGCGTCGAAATTCTTATACGTTTTCTTACAACTTATTTATGTTGTTAGCATCTCTGTAGAGAGATTTTTACAAATTTCTACTACCTAAAGATTATTAAGAAATAATCGTTTAACAAGAGAGATCGCTATTTTATTTTCATATTTACTATTTTTAAAGTGTTATTCCACACTTAGGATTAGAAAACATTTTTGAAAAAACGTATAAAAATTTGAACGCAGCGGGATTCGAACCCGCGCCTCTTGGATACCGTCCAAGCGCTCTGACCGCTAAGCCATGCGTTCTACTACCAGCTGCGTCGAAATTCTTATACGTTTTCTTACAACTTATTTATGTTGTTAGCATCTCTGTAGAGAGATTTTTACAAATTTCTACTACCTAAAGATTATTAAGAAATAATCGTTTAACAAGAGAGATCGCTATTTTATTTTCATATTTACTATTTTTAAAGTGTTATTCCACACTTAGGATTATTTCTTAATAATCTTTAGGTAGTAGAAATTTGTAAAAATCTCTCTACAGAGATGCTAACAACATAAATAAGTTGTAAGAAAACGTATAAGAATTTCGACGCAGCTGGTAGTAGAACGCATGGCTTAGCGGTCAGAGCGCTTGGACGGTATCCAAGAGGCGCGGGTTCGAATCCCGCTGCGTTCAAATTTTTATACGTTTTTTCAAAAATGTTTTCTAATCCTAAGTGTGGAATAACACTTTAAAAATAGTAAATATGAAAATAAAATAGCGATCTCTCTTGTTAAACGATTATTTCTTAATAATCTTTAGGTAGTAGAAATTTGTAAAAATCTCTCTACAGAGATGCTAACAACATAAATAAGTTGTAAGAAAACGTATAAGAATTTCGACGCAGCTGGTAGTAGAACGCATGGCTTAGCGGTCAGAGCGCTTGGACGGTATCCAAGAGGCGCGGGTTCGAATCCCGCTGCGTTCAAATTTTTATACGTTTTTTCAAAAATGTTTTCTAATCCTAAGTGTGGAATAACACTTTAAAAATAGTAAATATGAAAATAAAATAGCGATCTCTCTTGTTAAACGATTATTTCTTAATAATCTTTAGGTAGTAGAAATTTGTAAAAATCTCTCTACAGAGATGCTAACAACATAAATAAGTTGTAAGAAAACGTATAAGAATTTCGACGCAGCTGGTAGTAGAACGCATGGCTTAGCGGTCAGAGCGCTTGGACGGTATCCAAGAGGCGCGGGTTCGAATCCCGCTGCGTTCAAATTTTTATACGTTTTTTCAAAAATGTTATTATTAAGCTACTTTATTATTATTAAAAACAGTAAAAGTGTTAGTACCATACATAATATTCCATTAGTGAACTTGAACTAGTGTTACACACTAACTAAGTAGGAGATTTACATGAGAGAAACTTGTCCACACACAAATAAGCGATTATTTTTTTTTTAAGAAAAAGGAGGCAAATTAGCAGAAGGGCCACCTGATGGTAAGTGGTATCACCATCGCTCATGGACATCTACAAAATTGGAGTTGTAGATGCGTTTCCAGTCTTGGGATGAAAGGAAAGAAGAGGGAAAGGGCAACTCTCGACTTTAAGCGTGATGAACTGAAAACTTGCAATCGTCTGCCATTCAGTACAAATAAAAATATTTGCACACCTACACATAAATTTCTCAACAAGGCTGGCTGGAAGAGAATATTTTTTAGTGTTAAATCCGCCTATTGACAAATTTGCTGTTCAATTATGTACAAGAAATGAATAAGGAAGAATATATAAATAAATAAATAAATATAAATATGAAACCGTATGCTCACGAGACCCCTATATGCATGAGAGTTTACTGCAAAGACAGATTATGAAAGCCATATTCATGCGGATGAACGCAGAATAGATAAAGTGGTCGCCTTATGGGGCAGACAGAAAGGACTAGCAAGTAATAAAGCAAGAGATTAGTTATAAAAATAATAAAACTAATGCAATAATAAATATGAATTTATTTCATGATAAAAGTTAACATATTCGGTGCGTATAAGTTAGTGTTGCCATATAACATAATGATTTAAAACTGATATGTCGGTTACCTGTATGTATGTTCAGTAAATTAGGTAGATAAATGAATAATAATAACTCCAATGAATAGCTTGAGTATGTAATAATAAGCTATACAAATGGTAAAATTTGTATAACAAAGAGAACAAATGTAAATATAGGATATATCATATTTTAAAATATGTTTATAAAGTAGTAATTAGATCCGAAAAATAATTCTCAGAACATCAGATAGCTAACTTAACAAATATTTTTTTGAAACTGAGTGTAAAAGCAAACTTCAATAATAGGAGTTTCTTCAGGCATTAGTATGTGAATGTAACGGAGAGCACTCTGCGCCCGTAAAGTAGAAAAATAGTTTAAATACACATAGTCCAATTATATTTTTATGTCAGTACCTCCATAATGTAAAGCAATAATATTATCTGTAAATCTACAATAACAAACGTTATTTTTCTTGCACTAGAATTGAAACATTTAAAATCATTTTAATAGTTTATTATTATTGAAGTGTTATTCCACACTTAGCATTAGAAAACAATTTTGAAAAAACGTATAAAAATTATAAACACGGCGGGATTCGAATCCGCGCCTTTTGAAAACCGTCCAAGCGCTCTGACCACTAATCCATGCAATATTCTTATACATTTGTTATATAACTATTTTGTTGTAAGAAACGTATAAGAACTAATTAGTTGTAACAAACGTACTTCAAAGCAGCTGGGAGTAAGACGTATGGCTTAGCGGTCAGAGCGTTTGGATGGTTTCCAAGAGGCACGGGCTCGAATTCCGATGCGTTTAAAATTATTAAACGTTTTTCCGAAATTGTTAAATCATTTTGTTAAAATTTAAAATATCAACCTACTTAATTTTAATGAAATGCCTAATGTATTTTTAATAGATTGTGTGTATTTTCTTACTACTTGAGATGTTTAACTAAAATACAATACAAATAATAAAAAACTGATTAGAGACAAGGAAAAAGTCTTTAAGGTTTTCTCTGTGTAATGTATGAAAACAAAAATTATATAATAAGAGCATACCTGTGAATCATTTAAAACTGGCAACACTTACAAATTATTACAATGATAACACGTTTATAACTTTAACATACCTAGTCATATTAAAATACGCTTTACCAAGATATCCTGTATTTTTTCCTGCCTTTGTTTGACAGTCTGTGGAAAAGTGACTTAACTTAATATAATTTAAACAAATATTAAAGCGAATTACTTATTTTTTTTGTAAATTAGTAAACAAGAAGAAATAAAAATGTCGTTCAATATAACAGTGAATGAAAGAAAGAATTTTCTTCTTTATATAATATCTTCACATGTCAGTAAGTTGAGCAAGGATCAACAATTAATTCGCATAGTAATATTATATTTAGTAAACCATATTGTTACTAGGCATTCATCACGAGTATTATAAGGCACGTGTATTAATTTAAAATTAATATGGAAAGCCTTTGTTTAAAATGGTCCCATTTGACATTCAATTAATACAGTATTAAACGACGGCATGATTATTAAAATTTAGATAAATTATAAAATAATTGTCAAATTTTATATATATTTATAAATAATCACTTTTACACAGACTAACTCAAAGCAGTATGACGCGCCATATAAGTTCACCCAATATGGCGCTGAGGAGGTATATAACAACGAGTTCTTTGAGTTTTAATCAATATCTTAACAAAATTAAGATATATTCAATAACATTTTTTTTAATCAATATAGAGTATAATTCAATTATTAAAATATATTTTGAAAACACCATGTGTTAGCTACTGCAGCTAATTTGCCAATATGTTGAAACATTTTAATAAAAAAAATCGTTCTTTTTTATTTTAATAATGAAATTTTACGCTATACAGAAGTAAAAAAAAATAATTTTATTTAATTAAAAGCATGTTTAAGACGGCATCATCCCTTGGCTACGTTTCCACTGCGCGCCTTGACGTCGGTTGTGGTTGGCTCGAGCTGATTTAGTTTTTTCTTTTTTATCCCTGTTTACTATCACTTCTTTTTCCTGACCCTGTCCTTTTGGTTTGCCGATTACATCCGTATTTCTGGAAATAAATATAACATGAAAATTTCATTATTCATAAAATTATAACAAATAATTATAATCATTTTTTTTTTTTGAGTGTTTATCCACAATTAGTATGAAGATAATAAATTACGCAACAAGGACTTGAACTAGCGCCAGCTGTCCAAGCGCTCTGACCACTAAGCCATACATGCTACACCAGATGCATCGGAATTCATACAGAGATATATATCTGTAGAGAGTAGGTAAATATCTACTTGGCAAGAAATAAAGCTATTTATAGTTTTAAAGTGTTATCATTTAGGATAAAAAAACATTTTTAGAAAACGTTTTAAAAATGTTCATTAATTTAATAAATGTGGTTAGGAATAATTTTAAAAGTGGTTATCTCCTGATAAGCGTATATATTTATACTATATTACATATTTTTTGCTATGTCAAAAAAAAATTTTAGATAATATAAAATGAACAATACATGATTAAATCATGAATTTTAATAATAATATTAATTAAAATATTATCAAAAAAACTGGTAACTCCACCTTAAATTTTCCAATTCTAAATAAAGCAAAGCAATAGATAAAGATAAAAAAATTAAACACTTTAAAGTGTTTACAAGATAAAAGGTACAAGGTAGAATATAAAAATATTGAATTTCCATACAAAAATCGTTCTATTTTAAAATAAAAGGTTAAAATTTATTACTATACTTATTTATATACATATGTTATTTTACTACTTTTAAAGTGTTTTAAAACAAAAGCAGGATTCGAACCCGCACCTCTTGGAAACCGTCGACCTTACACTTACGTTACTTGTGAAGTTAAGATATGCTAACCTCGTTAAGGTTGTAAAAGGGCGAAAATTTCAATGAATGTTTAAAAACAGTTTTTTTAGTAACAACTATTCTATTTTAAAAAATCGGCTTTTCTATGTAAAGCAATATTTTATATGTTATATTTTATCTTGGAAGATCATAAATATTCCGAAGTACGGGCTTGTAGTGAGAAACCTGGCCTGTACGACCTGGCTAATTTAAAAACCACTATTATTAAGAATTCCAATGAGGTAACGGCACTGTGTTTGAATTACCTCTGTTAATGGGACTTTACGAACCTCATCAAATGAGATTTGATTTCTAGGATTTTTTCAATGTTTACTTTCTTAATGGGGACTCAACTCCCTATAAAAGTAAGAACCTGGTTGGAACCGGTTTTGGCATTTTTATTTACCAATATTTTTACGTACTCGCATAACAGTACTTCGTTTCGCAAGTCTATTGTTTGTAAGAACTGTTTTGGTTTTGACCTACCACCTCTATACATAGAATAACATTTCAACCTCTATAAGGGGTGGCCTCCGATGAAACTATAATTTTAAACCTGTCTAATTGGAAAACTGGGTAAAGGAAAACCTCTGAACATTAGTCGAATCGATATCTATGTTCGCTTGAGATCACAATTAACCATAAATCACTATATTTATATTAATAATAATGTACATACAAACATAAATATTTAATATTTTAAAGAGCCAAACAAACCTGGGCGGCGGCGGGCGATATCCACGGCCACGTTTCGCCTGGAAGTTCGCTTCTCGACGAGCTCTCACTTCTTCGGGATTCACGCAAAAGTCCATTTTATTTTTACTATTGCTTGGTTTCTCTTCCTCCACTTCATCTGATTCATCTGATTCCTCCTGAAAGTTTATAATGTGATATTTGTGACATACGGCAACTCTTAACAAAACAAGTATTAAGTGGTAAAACATATCATATATCCTAATATATCCTTATATACTTATTATTATTTCTTCATATAAAATTTCAATCGTTTTTAATATAATATCATTTATGAATACCGTAAACGACAATTTCTTTTTTCTCCGCGTTCATATTATATATTGGGTGACAGAACTCAACGCTGCGTTTTGTCTTACCGGAACAGAAAATTGAAAAAAATCTCTATCTTAGGGATTAGGATAAAGATCGAATACGTAATCATTCGCAATCAACACAAACTTATCAATATAGAGTTAACAGGTATTCAAGCAAACTTTGCATTAAATAGGAACTATATTTTTATAAAACATCACCAACCTGCACATCCCTCCTGTTGAGCAACACTCGCGGCGTCACGAAGTTTCGTCGTTCGTCGGCGTCGGCGCTCGGCGTCACCCCGTCACTGTCGTACGTGTCGTCGTACTCGTCGGAGTACATGTTCTCTTCGTCGCACACCAGACTAACGAGGTTGAGAACGAAATGGAAAATTATTTTATTTTTTCAGACAAATCTACACTCCAATTTTAGATTTTCACCCGTTTTAGAGACATTGTGTCAGTTGCAGAACTCAACGCCACGCTTTGTCACATATAAGCGTAATATCCAAGAAATATAAGCTATTGTTGAGTATGAAAAATTGTTAAGTATTGAAAAATATACTAGGAAAATGTAATGTATTAACAAATAATTTACTGAAATTTAATAAAGAAAACTATAAAAAAAAATAAGAAAATAAAATAGCAAATAACACTGACTTGTATTTACTGTATATATCCACACGTTTCTTAATAACAGTTTTATCGTCCAGCATGTCGCTCAAATCTTTATACTTGTCCTTCTTCTTGCCGACGTGTATCTTGGAGAGGTCGACGTCGTCTCGCGTCATTATATCGAACTCGTCACCATCGAACACGTTCAGCCTCTGAATACCGGTTTCCAAATATTTTTTGTCTAAAGGATCTTCTGGGATTATTGGCAAACTTGTGTCTAGACCTAGAAATTAAGCATAAGTCATTATAAACCAATATATTTAATTCTCTTTGTATATTTATGGGGTCTTGTATAGAGGCAAGTGATGTGGGTGCGGGATTCAAAAATATGCAACTTTTATTCCCTATTAAAATATAATTTAATTTAGTTCGGCGTTAAGTACATCCATTAAGCAATATCTAGAGATTTTTCAAATAATATGGGAAATGATTCATTACACTTGTATACTTTAAAGTTAAGAATCACAAAATAAACATGCAATGAAAGAAAGTGATGAATATTAATAAAATATATTTACTGTATCATATTAAAATAGGCAAAACATTTCAATAAACATTATGTTAAAAATAATTGTAAATCATAATATATATTTTAAAATTGATTTCATGAGAATTCATGAAATCAATTTTAAAATATTAAATTAACGAATGTAAATGATAATTTTTACTCACCTCTCAAGTTATCAGCTAGAGTATCTTCCAAGATTGCATTAATAACACTTTCAGCACTGAAGCCGTAGTGTTGTAAACATTTCAATATGTAACCATCGCCTAAGTGTGGTAAGATATCTTTCACTTCACTAATTAGAGACTGCTCTCTTATATTATCTGGTATTTCGATCTCTTTGGACGGACCTGGGAGTTGGTCTGTGGTTTCTATGTGGCCATTTGTTAGATTATCTGTGATATTCGAATTTGACACTTCTTCAGGAATAGGGTCGTCTATGTTCGAATAAATCGCTTGCAATATAAAATCAGTTTTTACTGTGTCACTGATGAATGACGATGAGTTAAAGATATAATTTTTACAGAATTTACCGTTCTTAACATATTACTAAAAATAATTGAAACCATATGAAATATGTACTTTCTGCACACATATAAATAGTTTTTAAAAAAATAATTAAAACATTAAACTAATATTTCTGAATGTCCAAACTTTTGTTTAAACGAGTAGAACAAGTTATTAGAATAAAGGATACATATCAGGATACGCCTGTTTCAACATCTCCAAGTCGTCGTGTACGGGGTAGCACGTGTGGTAGTCCTTAATGAGAAGCCTCTCCGACAGCACGTCCATCATCAACGACAAGTAGGCTTCCACGTTTGATATAATACTGCCTCTGTATCAAATAACACTAAATTATACTTATACAAATTATTTCAGACATGTTTACTACTAAAGTAATTAATTATATTATAGTATTGTACCATGTTCATCCTTTTTTAATATATTAGAAACGTATAATTTTTTTTCTCTCTATGGAAGGTGATAGGAAAGGTAATTGTAACAAATTTAACTATAAAAATATCAATGTCGCTCTATAAGAACTCATAGTTTAACACAGGTTCGAATCCTGCTACTTCAACTTTGTTTAAGTTTCTAAATATTTTTCTTGTGTCTTATACACTGAAACACAAATGACGATGAGTTCATAAAAAACTATTAATATAAATAATTAAATGAATGAAGCTTTTTTAAATGTTAAAAAATATAACTAAAACAAAGATAAAATAAGTATTTACAACTTGTTTTTAATATCAGATAAAGCTCGTATACTTGTACTTTCATTACTGAGACGCTCACCTCTTATATTTACTTTATTACAACTACGTAGACTGTTGAAAAGTGTATTCATGTATATTTCAAGTTTTGATAACATATTTTCAAACATTTTTTTTTTCCTCCACGTACTACATATTATAAATATATGCAATGCATGTTTCAGAAATAGCAAAATAAAAATATATTTAATAACTTTAAGTAAAAGTCAATTCATTGCAAAGATTATGATTTTATAATGGTGACTCCCCTGATGCGTTGATAAGAATGTTGCTATTCTCAATAATATTCTTGAGGACTTCCCCGGAGAATATTTTTAAAATTTCATAACCAAAGGGGATTTCCCTTTCAGTATAATTCAATCGATAAGAGGCTATCGTATCGTATCGTAACAGCTTGATGATTATATGGTTATAGGTTCAATTTTGATCCTTACGAATAAAAATTTTCAATACAATAAAAAATAGATGTTCCTTTATAATTTTCGAGTTATTAACATTATTATAACTATAATAGAATTCCTCGTATTCAGTCACAGTTGTATATTCGTAAATATTACGTAATTTATACCATACCATATGTATTATAAAAAAATCCAAGATTAATTAGAATTATTTGCAAAAAAACTTTTAAATTTCACATGACTATAATTGAAATAATTTGACACAATATTTTTTTAGACTGTTGCTACAGTGATTATACTTGCCTTTTGTCTTGTAAATTAATAAATACTAAAGGACAAGATTATATTTTTAATAATATTATTATGTTATACATTTATATTAATGCAACATTTTTCTGTCCAAACGGAAAGCTCTTTCTGCAATTTTTAGATAAAACAAAAGAAGTCCTTCAGCGGCTTCTGCTTCTTTGGTATAGATATACCAAAGAAGCAGAAGCTGCTGAAAGACATTTTTGTTTTTGTGCTTGGAAATCCAAGGCCGGTGGTGACGCAGTGGGACAGCGGTCTGACTGTAAGCGCAATCGGTTTCGGGTTCGATTCCCGCGCAGGGATGTGATTATATTTATATTATTTTCATTTCCTCGTTTTGGTAAAACACAGTGCGGCGTTGAGTTCCATCACTCAACACACAATGTTTCGAATTAGGTGGAAACAAAGTATGGAGTGTCCTGACACTAGATACTTTCTGTCTACCCTGCTATGCGGGATATAGCATGAATCTAAAAAAAACCTAGACCCAAATACATAGAAGTATAAGTAATTCTTTTAAAATTTAAATAATTCTTTTTAAATATAAATGAATCTTCTTTAATATTAATAATTTGTCTTAAAAACAATTCACAGAAGTTGTAGCAAGGGACAACTATTTTTTATTTACACAAAAAATGAAAAATATGACAAATAAAAATTATACTCACTCTCTGTTTAATATAGCACTCTTGTATACAGCCAGGATCTCTTTCACCATATCTATCAACTCAGCTCGGGCCAGTTCTATATATCCTTCTACTTCAGTGTAAAATATGCTTGTCTCATCTCCCTTTTCCAGAAGCTTCTGATATAAATGTGGAATACCATATTCATAAAGTTGAACTATACTGGAAAAGTGGCTTTTTTAATATATTATAATCTTTCTCCTTTACATGTCTTTGGAAAAAATAACTTTAATTAATAACATTTTGTTAATAAGAGCCTTAATGAAGAGTTGTTGAATATGCAAAATCAAAATAAGCAATGGTTTTTTTTCTATTGTTAACTAAACAATAAGATAAATGAATATTCTCAAATACTTATTAAATTTTTTTTTACTTATTTATTACATGTATTGTTTAATTAAAATCAGAGATTCCATTTAATTAATTTAGGTGCTTTGAATTTATAAGTTGATTAATTGTATAATAGATTATTTAATTCTGTCTGCACTTACACAGCAAAAGACACACTTAATCATTATGGCAAATTGATATTTTTTAGCAAAATTTGAATTATTTTAAAAATGTACAAAAATATGCTTTATTTTACTATTTAAATATACTTGGTTACTATAAAATATATACAGAATTAGTTTATTTAAATATCAAAAGTAATTGTGATTTGGATTTTGGTACTGCTAAGCCCATCATGGAGCAGTGAGACATGATCTAACTGTAAACATGATTAGTTGTGGGTTCAACCCTCATTTAAAGTTTTGCTTTGGGAAGTCAGAGTTGAGTTCGCAAGTTAGTATACATTATCTCGATTTCGGTTGGAAAGCAATCTGTTGAAAGTGTCGCGACACTAGGTTGTCTTTTATCACTCTACTGTACAGGATAAAGTGTGAAGCTACACAATAATATAATAATGATAAAATTGTAATTTATGGTAAAACATGGTCTCACCTTAAAAGAAAATTCGTTTTTTTCATTAACTCTGCCCCTTTAGGATATACTTCTATAAATATTCTTAATGTCATGGCAGTATCTAACATATGTATAACAAGGTCTTTCAGCACATCAAATGTTAATTTATCATGATTTTTATTGCCCGAGGGCCTTCTTATTTCACTAAAACCTTTAAATGTCTCTGGGAGGTTTGGAGGTTCTTCACTTTCATAATCTTTGTTCACTTGTAAAATTATATACTTAAAGGCCTACAAAAATTGTTTATTAATAAAACTATTATTATTTACCTCCAAATAAAGTAGTCTAAGATATGTACATACCTCTTGGACAAATACTAAAGCTTGTACTGCATCATTCTGGTACTTTGGCTGAATACTGAAAACAGTTTCCATTAGCTTTGATATATGCCGTGGGTTATCAGCACCATAAGTCAAACATAAGTCCCATAAAACAGGTATTGTAAATATGAAATTATCATAAATGACATCTGCCAAGTACTCCTTAGTCATCCACTGGGACTGGAATTAGAATTTTATAAATTTCTCTATAAGCACAATAACAAGAATAATCACCAAAATAACATTGTTTTTTAATGTTCCATGTATATACTCACTTTACTTTCTTTATTAGTAACAAGTCTACTAAACACCACTAAAACATGTCTTCGAATTTCTTTGTATAATTTTTGTACATCTTTGCTTTCACACTGTTCAATATATGGGGGATTTGCTTCTTGTATAAAGGAAATTATAGCATCCATACATTGAGGATGATATATAATAGTACTCCAAAATCTGTATATTATTTAATTTGTAAATATAAATAATAAAAATACTAAATAAAATAAAATGTTATTATTATTTACCTATGGTGTTCTAATTTAAGCAACCATTTGAGATTCCCTAAAAATAGGTCCATTTTATTTTTCCAGGCATCTAACGAACCAAGTAATAAATCAGGGCCATATGGAGGTCTTTCATATTGAATAAAATCTTTTTTAACAACCCAATAAGGATCCTATAAAACAATTGAATTTTTAGATCTTAACAAATGAAAATAATGATAATGAATAGTATATACTAAAAATAATGTCTATTTTTATTTTGTAGATGCATAACAATTGTGCAACATGATGTAAAGTATTGTGATAAATGCAACTTGGTAAATTAATAATACATTAAACATATATTCATACCAAAGCCTTTATATGTTGGATTACACCAGTATTTGTAATAGATATTGTTACATTTTCTACAGGCAAGTTATTTGGATTCTGAAATATACAAAACCTTTACTTATGTGGCAAATATCAAAAACATTAAATAAAAACAATATTTTCAATATAACATACAGAAAATTCGTTCTCAACGCACTCATTATGCATTATAATAAAATATTTGATGGTAGAAAGGAGAAAATTAGAAGTCACAACTTCATTAAAGTACCAATATTCGGGGAACTATTAAAACATTTCGTTGCATGTAACAATGACAATGAATGTGGCAGTGACATTTTTGACGGATATGTCTAAATGTCACAGGATAGTTTGTTAGTTATGTAGTGTATAGTCAATGTCAGTTTAATTTAATTTTGAAAGGTATATATTAATAAGATTTGTTAATAAAGGATGCTTAATATTATAATTGAATATCTTTATTCTTAATTTTTTTTTCTGTTAAAAATTGATATATTATACGTATTTAATTTACACTTGATCCACTTTATGCCTTCATTATGTTGAGTAATTATATATTATGTTTATCCTATAAAGCACTTTCACATTTTATTCTTCACTGTAGGCTTGTCACAAGAAAATCAGAGATCTCAGAGTACATTCTTTATATATAATAGAAAACTTAATGTCAAGATACTCCGTTTACAATGTACCAACCAATGTCAAATGCAGTTGTCTGTATTCAAGTATCGTTACTTTAAAATTGAAATTATCTATGAGATAAAAAGTGTAAACAAATATACAGTCACATTCTTTCTTTAACTTTCAGCTAACTAAATGTGAATGTGATGAATACTTACAACCAATGTTAAATAATACATAATATTTGACATTTATTTTTACTTCAATCTTTTGAAGTAATTATATGTATTTGTACGTACTACATTAAATATCGTTAAAGTATACATATAACTTACTTTACGTTGGAAAAAATGAGAAAAACTAACGCCGATCCTAAAGTTAAGAAAACGTTGCTTAGAAACTACGAACAGAAATCACGGACGGAACTTAAAGGTATACATGAAGTTGTAGCAGGTCCTTCTAAAATTAGTAAAAATATTACAAGCAAACACTTTATACACAAAGACAACCTTGATGAGCCGAAGTTGTGCTCAAGCGAAGCTTTAGCAAACTATTTATATGATGTAAGAAAACATGTACCACCTACACTTTCTCCCGAAAATCTAAATATTGATAAGGCACAAATTAGTGCTAAGGTATTATTTCCAGTATATTTCTACATTATTTACATATTTATTTCATTGTTATTATCACTTAATTTAATGCTATTATATTTTCTATTAATTTTATTTCTATGCCTTTGTAACCATATTTTTTTCAATAACTACTATTATTGCTTATAGATTACCAAAAAACTAAATTTTCATTTCAATGATAGAATATATAAAAATTTAGTAGAACTGAATGCAGATGTATCAAAATCAAACAAACAAGACAAAATGGCTTCAAAGAGTAAAATAACAACAAAAAAAGATCTTGAACCGAGCATAGAAGATTTTTGTCAAGATGAGAAAGATCAAGATATTTATCCTGATATTCCAATATTAAAAAGGAATGTTAAACTTATAAAAGGATCTGAAGACGGCAGACTGCACAAACTTGTAGCTTCTTTTGAAAATTTATGATATTTATTTGTTTTTATATTGTATATATTATTTTTATATTATATTATATTAGTAAAGTTTAGTTATTTCATTTAGTTTGCTATATTATTTTAACTTCCATAGAAAGAAATAACAATAGCTTTATACTATTTTTATTTCATAGATGTATTTTCAAAGATTTTCATTCAATTTTTTGTTGAGTTATAAACTTATTACATAACATGCAATACTTATTTAGTATGTACATATTATTAATAATGTGATATTTTTTTGAGATCCATCCGTGATTAGGAGAACCCTTAGTTATAATTGTACTAGAGTTGCTTTACAATGCTTCTGATTATTTTTTTGAAGGAATTCTAATTATTTCATTATTTAAACAGGATAATAGCATAATCAATGTTAATTTATTATTTATTTGTTTATTATTACACAAAACCTTAACCTATTACAATAGCAGTGTACATCTCAACCATATTTCCTACTACAAGGTTAGGCTAACAAAATGTGATGAATCCCTACCCTCCATACAAGTGTTACTGTATGATGGTAGGATAGTATTTCTCACATACTTGTTTGCTATCTTCGTACAGTATAGGTGAAACATTAGGATGAAACCATTTTATTTAATCATAAACTTATTATAAATAGTAAATGTTTCTTTATTAGTTTATTAGATTTTAAAAAGCTCAATGTAGAATGAAAAAATATTTTCAAAGTTTTACTAGAAGGGGTAGACATTCAGTTATCTTTATATAAGATTTCAACCTAAGACCATCATTTTAAATTAAATATTAGATTTGTGATATGGATACAATTCCTATATATGTAATATATGCTTTTAAAGCATATCATATGTTTTATATATTTCCATTAATAATAATTAATAAATTATTACATAATGATAAATAATATAATAATATGGCAACATTCAAAACTGATAAAGAGGTGAAGCCTGTATGTTATTATTCTGTGCTATAAAATCTCTGAGAGTCAAAATCCGTCACTAGTTTTTGGTTCGACATCGACAGCGCGCCGTCGCGACTCGCTCGCTCTGCCAGAAAGAGAAGCCGGTCCTCTTCCTCTATCACCTGCAGTTTGCCAATAATTTTGTTTCATTCAGCTGATTCACTTTCAGTCAACTTCAGAGCTTCATATAGAGTGGTTGTGTTTCTCAGATTATCCTGTATTTTATTAATTTTTTGAATAAATTTAATATAACGATATTATGGCTGAAACGGAGATAATATCTAATAGTGAGAGTAATGATCAATTTTTTGAGGGTGTCGAAAAGTTGATTGAAATTTGGTTTACACCGGTAAAGCACGCGGACCTCAGAAAAATTACTCGGTGAGTACCTGCTTTTTGGCAACAAAAACTTGTTTCATACATCATATCGTCAACTACAAAACTGTTTGAGGTTACCGGTAAAACGTTTTTTCAGTGTTCGTTTGTCATAATTAATTTGATAAACACCTTCATTAACTTAAGTCTTTACGTAATAATTATTGTTGTCATACGAATTAGTATATGAGTTATGATATTTTTTGCAATTGGAACTTTTATGTCGACAACTCTTGAAATTGTTTTTATTATGGAAGCTTCTAGAATCAGCTGTTCCGAATGCCGGTTATAAGATGTACCGGCGATTGGTGGTTGGTCAGAGGCAACTACTATGCAAAAACATTATTATTGTTTTTATATGTAATTAGGATTTTATTATTTAATTAATTATTTTCATTCAGCATGTTATTTTACAGATTAATACTTATTATACTTTTTAACTCGCTTAAATTATTTAAACATTTTTGACGGAAAACAGGTTAAAAAATTATTATGATTTATAATGAATATTACAACACGAATTTTATAAAATATCGGTTTCTATACTACGAAAAGAGGACACAGAAAAATATAATATTCGCAAATTTCATATTTTCGCGTGCAGTTTGTCAATAAAATAGTTTTAACAATTTCTTATTACAACTTCAAGTATATTGGCAAACAATTAATATCATACAAGTATTTTAAAAGAAATATTAAAGAAAAAAAATTAGAATCTCACAATGTAACAACTCACTGCAAAATTAAATTTCCAACAGGTTTTACGTAAAGGTTTTAATGACGCGAATTTTCAGAACTGGTTCCTACAAAAAATTCTTGCAATCATTATAACTGCAACTTCTGATGGATCTCTTAAACCTGTAACCATCCAATTATTTTTCTTGGATGACCATAATTTAAGTTTAAAATTAGTGGCTGATTTTGAAAAATTACGGATTCTTTATTTTTTTTTAAAGTTTTATTATATAATTTTTATTGCTTTAAATATTATTTTACACATATTTTTTTAAATTTTGCACATTTATTTGATAAGTAATATTAAGTTAATTTTTCGACTTCTTTCCCTTGCAGCCAGCAATGGGAGAATGTATTGAAGATAGTCCGGTGTGAAATAATTTCTTTCACACAGAGCGAGCAAGTTGATGCCTATGTTTTAAGGTGAGTAAATAAATTTGCTATTGCAATTTATAATTTTATATTCTATGTCCAAAAAAATATCACTGGAAAATAAAATAAACAAATCTCTGAGCTAAATACTTCATAGGTCAAAATTCTAATAAAAATCGATAAGTGTCGCCGTTCGCCGACTATTTATGAAATTCAGTGATGTAAACATAAAGGATAGACGCTAGAGCTATTTAAAACCACGTGGGCGTTGATTGGTATACTTTCGTTTTCATTTTAGTTTTTATATTTGGCTTTTCCACTAGTTTCATTAAATTGTTTTTTTTATGTATTACCTATAATAAATTATATATAATTAGTAAAATAAATAGAAAATTATAAAATTGTAATTATTTTTTTCTTACTTGAATCAATCAGTGTGAAAATTATGTAAGTAATATAGCTTTGTCTAAGCTTACTAAATGTGAAAATTTTAATATTTGCTTGTTTTAATAACGGCTTTAATATTCAATATATGTTATCTCACCAATGATAAAAAAAGTAGATATTATTATACGAAACCTCTTTAAAACTACACATTTTTAAAATTATGTACATACAGAGTAAAAATAACTAAATGCAACGCTAATGTCAAGACAAACAATACAGTTGAAACTTAAATTACCCCTAACAGCCATTTACCAAGCAAATACTTCTACTAATTCTAACACGAAATACGAATCGATAATTTTGCTGGACTTATGCAACAGTATTTGACTCATGGCCTTTTTATAAACTGAAACTAATGCACTCCTTTGACAAAATTTGAGTTGTGAAAAACGATAAACATATTTTATAGCATATGTATATACATACACGATAGAGTATATACTCTACACATAACGCCAGGTTTATAGATTAATTTTAGTCGGTCAATTCAGTTCATTCAATGATTTTTTCCTTTTAAACAGATCTTAAAACTGCATGTAAATTGAGTTAAAGATTGAAGAATTTAATATAATATGAGTTTTTTTTTTTAATTTATTCGATTCTTATAAGAACAAATGTATATAAAACAATACTTTATATTTATTTAAATACTTAAATTCTTTTTCTTAAGAAATTAAAATTAATTTCCAATGGAACAAAAAACTAACTTGATTTAAATATTGATAAATAACAAACTTACGAAGAAATAGTCATAAGCCTTTAATGAGTCGTCTTCCGTGTACACAGACAGATATGACATTGTATTACGTAACAAAAACGTATTACACGCCTGTGAGATCATATTTGGCAAGATTTAATTATACATTGTAGATTAGCAGACTGACCATATTGAAGAGATTGTAATGGTTGTTATTGCTCCTTTGTTATACTCCTTGTATTATAATAATCAGAGAACTAGGAAAAGTACGAGACTGGTAAAAAACAGTTATTTAAAAAATTATCGTGAAGATGTGTTACGTCGCGTGACGTAAAGTATGCTATGGGACATGCATTGTTTTATATTTAAAATACTATCATTCTTCAGTCTAATTAGATAGAATTAAAAGTGCGGTAAGAGGTCCGCTCCATACGAAGAAATGACAGCCTTTTATTTAATTACTTATTAGTCTTGTCTATTTCAATACGTGATGGATTGTAGTATTTTAATATAACTTAAATGTATTTGAATGAATTTTAAATTCACAGCCACTCTATTCGTATTCAAAAGTGTATAAAGGTGACGAAGGCAATTGTTACAACACGTTTAATATAAGTATAAGTAGTCCATTTAATTACACACTTATAAGTCGCACATATTTAAATATGATTCAATTTTTAACTTACATTATTAAACACTGTTATCTATTTCTAATTTAAATATTTGATTAATTAAACGTCTTTATGAGAGCCAAAACCCATTCTCGGCGACTCTTATCTCAATGACACGGTCTTCGTCCGGGTCTTGAAGATCATGTGACGTATTGCAAATTAGTCACCCCTAGGGTTACATTTATCATAGGGTTATCTTGTGTAGTAAACTACGCGATCGGACTGTAGCTCTGATTGCTACGCGTTCATATCATATAAGGATATTCGTTACCATGCCGCTTGAGATCAATTAACATATTTAAAACTCTTTAAGTTGACATTTAACATACCAATTTTACTCTATCAAAAGACGTTTACAGATAAAATGTTAACTAGGGATACACTGACAAAGGCCTATGTATACATATTTATCTATTAATAAGAACAATGTAATGTAATAAATTATACTCTAGAATATGTAATAAGGCAGAACTTTAAACGGTTGCTAGGAGATAATTGCTGTTACTGTTATTATGGATATTGCGAGCTCGCAACTACCTGTGATGCTGAGCCAATATTTACCAGCTAACATAATCTGGAGATAAAAATAAGCAGGATTTTTACGCACACCAGCTGTTACGTAGTGTTCGGAAAACGTAGTCGTCTCGACGCTGCGTAGCTCTGACGCTGGCTACTGGGCGCCTTGCCAAAATGTGATAGTGAAAGCTCTAACCATATACCATACAATATTTTTATGGAATTTTTACTCTTTCTTATACGCATTTAGACTCCATGTAAACGATTATGCAAGCATTAACATACTACGTCCTTTAATTCGAAAATAGTGTTGCGCCCTCATTTTGATTCTGTATATATCGGGTCAAATCTCTCCTTTAAACGACTATAAAAATGGCTGTAGGTATATCGGAATTTTGTACACAAAAAAATCAGAACAACACTTAATTTGACAGTCAATAGTATCGCGTCTGGAAGCGTCCATCTGACACTGATCAATTGTCTGAAATCGTTTATTGTCGCAGTTGGTGTTTTCATATTACATTTGATCTCATCGATCTTTAAGTGTGTCAATTGTATACATTATATTCGTAGAATTCTGAATGTTCCTACGAATCTATTCGTAGGAAATACTAATTGCTAACTAAGGTCAGGAAAAAAATAATACATAATTTCATAATTACAAAACGCTATACACTTTAAAATGGATTTTACATAGAATTTTTGGCAATATAATTTTTCTTGTTGCATGCTTTTCTTGTCCTATTAATATTGTTAAAAGTTTTATCAAAATTAAATACCTATAATAAATGTACCTAGATGAATTCATTTGAAATGTCTTATTTAGTACATTCAATGTCTCCTCGTGTTTGAACGCGACGCGTTGTAGCATAAATATAAAGTATTAAGTGCATATTTACTATTATGAAAATATTTTATTAACGTGTACTCATGTGTTCGCGTATCTGATGACCTTTGCGTCCATTATGTCAGCTATACACATCCCCACGAGCTATACACATGATAATCAGTTATCTCGGAGTGCCTAGTAAAAAAAAAATTACAATAATTATTTAAATACATTTAAAAATTCCAGAAATTTCTGTAGTTTATTAGTTATCTCAAGTGTGATAAAAATGTTTCTGTATTATTAGGAAAATGATTTATTTTAATCACTTATTAATAACTTAAATGAGGTTTATTTGATGAGGGTTATGAAACCTATAAAACTGGTGACAATATAGCATTTCTTTCTTTATCGTAGTCAAGTAAAATATTTATAGTTATAATCATATATTTTCAATTTTAACAGACGCATTTGGTCACTAAATTTAGGTAGAATGCGTGCATAGCAGTGATTGATATATTGATAAGGGCTCGAATACATGTTATCTATGTGTTACTAAATATTTGAAAAATGAATATTTTTTTACATTTTAAATGTTTTGCCTTTGAAACAAAAAATACCACTACAGGGCTCACCCTCGTATGCATTTTTTATTTTGTACCTATAATATATGTACCTCCACATCTCACTGCATTGTTTACAAACAGGGAAAGCTCTGAAAGCTGGTCGCTCTCGCTGCTATTTTAGTATGAACTTTGAACTTTTCTACCCCTCATTTTTCACTTTTCTATAACAAAAGAATTGAACGTGTATAAAATTGCTTAGCTAGAACTTTCTGTTTCACTTCATGTGTATCTGGCATACAGAAAGTATGTTAAGTGTTTTAACTTAAATTGATCAATAATACTTAAATTAAATAACACTATTTTACATTTTTTTAATTTATAAATAAGGAATATATTTCAATATTTATTACACGTCTATTTTCCAATAGTTTTTTTTTGTTTTCATGTCTTATTAAGTAAAGGCGATGTTGAATTCTCTGGGAAGTAGAAATGGACAAATATCGATTAATGCGAGACATACAGACATACCTACATTAAAATAATAACAATTATTTAAAAAAGAACTCTTTTTCTTATTTTGTATTTATACAGTTCGTTCTGGCGAGGATATCATGTTCTGTTATGAATTGATTGAAAATATTGAACGGACGGCACTTGCAGTGGATTCCAATAACGTTGCAAGATTATAACATTTAGATTAAACTTTTCATTATAAATTATTAAACAACCAATATAATTGCCTCAATTTTTTTACAATTTCAGTTCCCTATAAATATCCTAGAAACCCTGTAGCTCTTTTCCAACCTTCAATTCGCAGAACAGTGTTAGGTTCCAATTCTTTAGTATCCCGTTTGAGTCGCCTAGCTAATAAAAATTCCAGTAGAATGGACATTTTTTGGGAATCACTGCATCATATGCATCATCATCATATGCATGTAAAATGTTGTAAAATTATATTTGATTTGTAAATTTTTACTTTGGCCTCTCTAAATGTACTATAATATAGATCAATCTGTTTTTCTCTATTATTTTGAACGTCAACAATTTTTTTATAATTATAAGTTTTGTTGATCAGTTATTTTATTTTTTATACAAATGTATGTTTAATGTTTTAATTATAGTTCATAATGTTAAATAAAAGATTTTCTTACTTAGATTTGTTATTGGTGAATATAGTTACCAAAAAATGCGTTTCAATAAAAACTAATACTGCATACTTATTTATCATTGTCATATTCTTCTTAAAATCGTATGTATCAGATATACTTATTGATCCTTTTGAAATTCAAACCTGAGATGAGCACGTAATGCATTATGTAACAGATAGGCGGCCGGCGGGCGCGGCATGCGTCGTAACTCACACCACGTGTTACTGTTGACACTGCGTATATATTAATTAGCAATTAAAGTAGATCGTTGACTCTTGTACGGATATCATCTCCATTGGAGTAACGAACTTAGAGGTCATGACTAT
Organism: Dryadula phaetusa; assembly: GCA_032432895.1. NCBI lineage: Eukaryota > Metazoa > Arthropoda > Insecta > Lepidoptera > Nymphalidae > Dryadula > Dryadula phaetusa. The sequence goes on from JAOYRS010000054.1 coordinate 656,959, forward strand.
TATTAAAGCAAATTGTTCTGGAAAAAAATTCATTGCAATGATAAAGCGTAATGCGGTGTCAAGACGGAGTTGGATGTTCTATAGATTTTGTTTGTAAGGCAATTTTCATTATAATTATTCCTATATTCAATATAAATAATTATGTATGTAATAACAATATTATATATCTTTTCTGAGAATTTTAAATTCGTATAAAAGTTACAATCAGCCTTTCTTCTTACTTTGTAATTTATTATGTTGTTTTGACAATTTAATATGTCTGTACAAAGATATTATAACATATAGGATAGCTGTTCATTCATTATACAAAATTGTTTTTTTTAGATAAACAGAATTGGCATCACTGAATATATACATGACAGAGATACACAGAGATAAAAGAGAGATTCAAAAAGGAGTTTCCATATTATTTTATAAATGAAGGATATGTGTGAAAAAAAAAACAGGATTTACCTGTAAGATATGTTTAACACGTATATTACTAAGTAAATGAGTAATTAGCATAAAATAGTATGTATTTGTTTTGTATGGCGTGCTGATTTGTTTCGAATTAACTGTCCTTATCGACCGTGAAGTGCACCTAACTAGAAAATATTATAAATATTTCCTACTAATTTATAAATACGAACACAATAATTGAGATTCGATATGCATAATGATGAATGCGTTGTATAGTAAGACAGCGTCCGACTGTAATATGCGTTAGTAGTGGACTTGATTCCCAGTCGTTGGAGTATATTTAATTGGATTTATTTAATTTGGATTGGATATTGATTATAATATATTAATGATTGCCCTGATCTCTAATAAGAGAAAGCGCGGCGTTGATTTCCGACACCCGAGGCTCAATATCTTTTGGTCTTTACCTTTAAGTTCTACCTGTACTATTAGTGGAAAAAAAACATTGAAGCTGCAAAATATACATAATATTTGTTTTTATTTGTCATATATTTAAAAAAATCTATATTTATGTTATAGTAACCTCGTCTTTTTATAGCTATTGTATTAATCCTGAAAGTAGGTCACTACTCACTACGCCATTAGCAAATAAGGCATCTTTGTTAACGTTTTTTTTTAAATACGCATGTGGCACTTATTGTTCGTCCTCTTGTTTATATTTCAAGAAATTAAAAGTAATTATTTTAATTAAAAGTAATTACCATAGCGATATGAAACGCGTTATTTAAAACTTTACTAGGTATAAAAAATAAGTTTCATATTACGCTCCAAAAATGATGAAATTAGATACAATACATTTCTAGAATTTTCCATACATTCGACTCATGCATTATTGATTTAACAATATATTTCTAAGCGGACACTTTACGTGTTACTTCAGGGGAGAGGTTATGGGAAGGTCAAGGTGGATAGATTAGCGCATGCGCGGTGCACTCTACACTAGATGCGGTTACTGTGATGTCGTTTATTGCAGGAAATTAGAATTTACAGCGGCAACCCTAGATTATTTTTAAAATAAATGACTTTTATCAATTTAGATTTAGATTTTATTATCTTTAATTTACGTTTTATAACTTGGAGCCACACTAGATGTCATGTATACATATGTCATTTTTTTTATCATCTTTTGCCGAACAGTAGTGTTAGTGTATTATATCATTATGTATTAACTTGAAATTATAAAGTTTAATGACATCCAAAACTCGCATCGGTCAGATAGAGACACAATAGCTCGCAAAAAGTCGCCTTGCTTGATTTCGTAGTCTAAACGACCTCAGGCATCTATTCCTCAAGGTCCGTTGCACAATCAAACGAAGATAAATTGTTTCAAGGATGTATGTAAGACATATTACATTTTTAAGAACGTCCCACACTACGTACGAGCATATCTGAACCGTTGATTTTGAAAGTGAGACTACTCCATTTTATGTTATTGCTAGATATTTGATGATTTGCATTTGAAGGGCGTTAAAAATATTCACGATTTATTTCATATTTTTTGAGGTCTTATTTCACGTAAATTAGGGACCGAAGCTTTGGCACTCCATGCTCTCTGACTACCCCGCAAGGGATAAAGCGTGAAGCTAAAAAAAATATGAAATAATGGTTTTCCATGTTAGCTGAAAAAAATCAAGTTTTTGTTATGCGCCAGTGGAGTTGTCTCATTTTCAAAAGCAATGATTTGATGAGATCGTTGTTTTTCTTATACTGGAATGAAATTATAATAATAAAAAAAGGAATAGCGTATTTACATATATATTATTTCATTCTTCTTTGCTTTCTTAGTTAAGTGATACAAAATTCTTTTTCTTTTTGTTAAATTCCTTGGTGTAGTTTCATTTTGCTCCGAGCCATTCCCACTTTTTGATGTCACGATTCTCCTTTTCTTACTTTAACTCTTGGACTTTATAATGGGGCTTGAAAATATAAGTGTAATTGGTAGTTATATTTATAATTTATTGTTAATTACCGGTTTCGCTATCAGATGTACCTTCAAAGTTATAATTATCATTAAAATTCACAATAATTTACTTTTCAAAAAATACACCACTAATTAGTTGGAATTAATTTATTTTTTATTAAATTCTCCAAAATTTTTCACGTTACTGTGACAGATCCACAAAAAATAATAAGAACGATTTTATAATTTAAATAACTGTGCATCAAATGTGAATACCTGAGTTGTGCTAGAAAAAGTAGTTTACCAATGTCGCCAGCTTACCATAGTTGCGGTATAATTGTTGAATTCTGATAGCGCTTCCTAATTTTTATGCAATATAAGAAATAGTGCTATTCAAAATGGACTTGCCTTGATTAAAACATAAAAATATGTTAATTTGTAATAAGATTCAGCTTATTACAAATTAACATAATTTTATGTTTTAGAAGAATTAAATTAAAATGGTACTTATCTACTTCACCTAATCATGTCCTCAATGTGGTTAAAAATAAATTTCAAATTGATATATAATTTTATACAAAACAGGCTATGGCCGCGACTTCGCCTTCGTGGAATTTTACATCTCTGGATCTTTATTTCAGAATTCTAATATAAAAGAAGCCTAAGTTACTTTTTTTACATAGCTATCTACTAATCAAAGTTCCGTCAAAATCGGTCCAGTCCTTCCCAAAATTAGCCGGAATAACAAGACAAGTATACGTGTATGTACAGTATATAATTATGAATTTAGCATAAAACGGTCATTTTGATATTACAAATAGATCCTTCTATTTTATTTATATGTATAGATAACAACACGAGGCAGGATAACTGTCTACAATAAATTAATTATTTTTATGAAATCTTCTTTTCACAGCTCCATCCTCTAACCGTTTTAGTATAACACTAAAAAAGTCTATTATTCATTATCCCTAGCATTGTCATTAATATAATAATATTTTTTATTATATTATATTTATCTTTAACTTGCAACACCTAATCTCATCTAAATCTAAATCTCATCTAAATTGTAATTTACTGTACATAGAATAATTATAAACACGTGATTCTAGCTTAAAAATGTCTTACTTGAGAAGAAAAACACGCTTTTTATTTTTTTTATTTTAGAAAAGAATATTAAAGAGGAATATATTTTTTCATGATTATCATCATTTAGCCTCACTCCTTCCACTATTGGTCATGGGTCTCTAATGAACTCGATATTTTATTTACATATGTAAATTTTGAAACATTTTCTTACTATTAATAATTCTAGTCAGCTGTATTCTGTTGTACATAAACCTTGCCCGTATTCACGTTCAAATACTTTCAGTTTTGGATTTATACTTACAATTGTTATAAAATATGTAGTATATATGTATTTGCAAAGCACATTACACACGTGTAGTAAGGCAGACATATAAACGCAATCCATGCCTAAGAACTAATAACGTAAAACCATACAATATCTGTTTATTATTTGTATAGCAGAAAAAAATAATCTGAGAAATATTAAGTGTCAATATAAATTAAAAGAAAAACGTTAAAGTATTTTTTATATAAATAGCAATCTCTCTTGCTTAATGATAATTTTAAAGAAGTACTTTTGGGTAACGGTCATAATGTTAAAATCACCCTAAAACGTGGTAATAATATATTATAATAAATATATGAAATTAATTGTGCAAACGTTCGTGTACTGTAACCCGACCCAAGGGATTCCACTGCTATTATTTTGCACTACGCTCACCTTGGCATTGCTGAGGCTATACACTTGTTTGCCCTCGGCTCACACTGGCGCCCGAATTGTAATCTGGCGTATTTGACTTGGCTGTTAACATAGTTGAGTTATCTGGCTGTGTGACCCGGTTTTTATAATGGCTTATCGTATTTCTTTATGTGTTAGTCTAAAAATAGCTTCAATATATAATATACTGTTCGGAATATTAATATTATGCTATTATAAACATTAAGAGCAAAATCTTGCTTTTAATTTGTAATAAAAGTAAACTACGTTTAAAAAACCGGCTTCAAAAACTGAAAAGTAAAAAATAATTTAATAAAGTAATTAGGTAAAGAGTCGTGAAAATGATATCGTCAAATTAACAAAAATGATTACAAAATCAAAACTACTGGGGTCCGACTGAAATTAATTTTTGTGAGGCCAAATGGCAGTTTTCCTGCAACTTCTGAATCTGAACTTTCGGCATAACCGCTGTACATGCATAAAAAACGATACCGGCCGAATTGATAACCTCATCCTTTTGGGAAGTCTGTTAAAAAATACATACACATTAAAATTTGTAAAGTAATATAAAATTCAGCGCGCTGCGTCTAACCTCCACAATGTCCGTTCACAATACAATGTGTTTTTATCACTATAAGTGCAAAATATTTTCATTTTTCAGTAAACTAAATAAAAATTTACTTACATCCTTAATATTTAATATACATTGTACAAATTTGTGTAACTTTTAACAAATACTAGGTTTGTTTGGTTACGTACATATTTAGTAATGTATAGCTAATAATGAGCTTTCTTAAAGAATTACAATACATATGTCTGTACCGTTAAGTGTGAACAATCTAGACTAGAATCGAGATCGACGATCGGTTATTGTGATGGGAAACATTTCTAATTTTAACACGACGCGGCTGCGCGCAAATAGTGCATCGCGGTTTCCTGAAGCGCAGACAGTATGTTGTATCTTATGAAGTCATCGGTATGAAAGTCACTTATGTTATAAATTAATGCAATTCAGAGCATTTCCGAAATGAAAATAAAACCAAGTCACAATCGTATTTCTTATATTTAATTATACTATACAATGAAAATGAAGGTATATTAAATTTAATATATATTACTGGTGATCTTATTTCTTTGTAAAAACTAAGAATAAATGTTCAATTTTAAATAAAAATTATATTAAAAAAAATATTTATTTTTATACTAAAAAAATCCAAAATTTGTAATTGTAATAAATTGTGAAGCGCTGCAAGTTGACGTCCCTATTTTATTCACACAAAATATATTAACTACAATACATAATAGCCATCTGCGGTGAAGACTTATCGTATTCATTTACTAAACAGAAGTTTGAGTATTCGATTTCTGCCACAATTATTTATTATATGACTTACAGTGAGGTCTTGTGGTTTTTGTTCATTCAATTTACAATAAAAAAATTGTATGGAGATGTGATGTTAAAATGTTTACTAAGTTCCTTTATGAGTACATCATAAAGACGGAGTCGGTTTTATTTAGCTACGTATCTAATTATATCTACTACGTATAAAATGATGTTTGAAAATAGAATATTAATAATTTATAAATATACCACTTGAGACTACGGTGGCGTAGTGGGCCAGCGTCTGGTTGCTAAATAGAGTGGTTTTAGGTTCGATCTATACTCGAGAATCTTTAAATTACTTTTGTTCTCTGTTTTGTTAAGATAATGCACGGCGCAGAATTCAGCCACTCAATAAAACAAGTGTCGTGGTACTTTGCTAAGTTTCTTATTTGGGAAAAAGCTTGGAACAATAAAATATATGAAGGTCATATACTTCTACTAATTATAAATATTTGTAATATTATTCAGCTATTCTGTTAGGTAAAATATATTATATCATTTAATTAAAGTAAATTTTATACTTTCTTTATTGTTAAAAAAAATTGAAAAGTCATACTTTAATTCATATACGTCTACAATTTTTAGTTCATACTTGTTGATATATTGGACTACGTTTTGACCACGGACAGACAGCGTGGCCTAACACGTGCTTGTATTCAAATGATTCATAAATAGTTAATGTATTTACATACATATCGTCCGTCATAAGAACATGAGCTTATAGATGCGATGCGATAGACGCAAAATTAAGCACTCGAGGGAGGCTCTGTGTATGTAGGTAATCTATGTTTTTATAAGATACATTAAAAATTTGAAATTAAGGTTTGAATTAGATTTATCATTAGACATTTTTACTAGTTAAGATGGCCACGTCAGTCTACGGTTTTCATTATCCGTCTACAGACATTGCCCAGTCCGATCGAACGTTCCTTAAACGAATGTTTAAAAAATCAAAAGTCATGTTGGATTTCAACCCACTATTACCCTACGCTGTCAGACACATTCTCATCACACCACAATGACATCTATAAACAATATTAAAAATCATAAAAACAACAATTAGCTGTTTACTAAATATTTGATAGTAGAAGTAGTAACAGATGGACTTTGTATAATACGCTACAGTGTACTTTATGGTCACGTCCCGTACGTAACCTACGTTATCTGGGACCTAATGAGAGTAATGCATGTACCGCGCGCTATTGATCGGGGCCTGCGCGGTCGCTGCACGGGTGACGCAGTTTATTTACCACCTGTACGCCTCGCGCCTGTACCTGCGGTAAACGGTTACGCCTTGTGTTATTATTATGTGATCTAACTGTTTTCATGAGTTGTCTTAGATATGCAACTTTATGATATATTTTTTAATAATTAATTTTTGGGAGACTATTTGGTTAATTGTTCTGAAAATGTTCAATTCAAAGTACGCATTATTAATGTTTATACGAGATTAATGTTGATAATATCTTTCCCCGTAGGAACGTGTCTATCATATATTCTCAGTCAGTGACCTTGATCTGTTAGTCACTAGTTCAGTATATTTCCACCATGTTCGTGAGTTTCACTTTACAAATATATTATTAAAGTATATACTTTGTTACCATATGTAATTCAATGTGAATTTATAATATTTATATAATTTGAGCTCAGGAAGGGCATTGTTGTGTCTCATTTTTGCTTGTATTATCTTACAGGAAGTCTAATTACATAATCATATAGGAAGTTACACCCGACACCCGCTATATTAATGATGTCGTTAAATATTGAGTATTTATGATGCGATGTTATTTACAATGAATAATTTTTAATATTATTAGAAACTCATCTCGTATTAATTTTTAAAGCCACTTTAAAGTTTCTATATAAAATGATTATTGCTTATATCTATATCTTTAAACGAGCAATCTTGAATGGGAACTGTAGATACTAAGAATTTCGGGTTCAGTAAATCGATTGAGCTAGGTTAACATTTTTAGAAATGTCTTTTTAAAAGTGTTTTTAGGCATTGATTAACTAGTACAAATATATTATTGAGAGCTAATCTAATTTATATATTTAATAAACAAAAACACTTTAATTCTGAAATTTTAAAAATACACCAAAGCTATAAAGAAAGTGATTTAAATTTTTTAAGTTCATTGATTCAAAATAATGTGTATTTTTTTATTGATCGCTTGAAATTAATGTTTAAATTTAAACAAATTGGCCTAAATAAACCGATTCTAGAAATTTGTACCCACCAAAGGTCAATCCAGGTGCCTTCATTATTAACACTAAGTAATATTTTACATTTAACATACAAATAGAAACATATAGATTTACTAATACAAGTTGTGGAATAAAAGCATAGGCTGGTTTAAGTAATAAATGACCCATACCGTGAAGTGTAAAGAACTTAACAACTGAATAAAACCACTAATTGCTAGTGGTGCTGATAAAAATCCAAATAATTCTAAAAAGATTAGCGTTCGTTGACCTTCTATCTAATTCATAATTTCTCGAGCAAGGCATTGAACTGCAGCTTTTCGTTCGTATTTTTACATTAATCTCTACTTATTCTGCTTTCCACTTCTTTAAAAGAGCGTTGACAGTTGGAATTCCATGCGTAAATATAAACGATATAAGAACAGATTAATTACTCCGCAATGATCATAACGGCTCCCGTTCAAAGTTTTTGTTATTCTTTATTGCGATTGGTCCCTGATTTATGAATGTTTGCTTCCCAGCGCAGACGGTAATGTGAGATAACAATGAACAAGGAAAATAAGATCTTGTTTTCATCATTCCGCGAAATACGCTCTATCTTTTTATACAAGAAAGTATTGACGCGCTTCTAAAATGACCACAATAATGCCACTTTTACAAGATTATGGATTCATTAAAATCATTTTATTAAATTAGTTTAATAAAGATTTAATTCATTTATCATATTTAAGCTTATAGATGGGTATAGCTTGTGTATATAACAAAATATTATATAAATACAATTTTCTAATAATCAACAAGAAGTAGACACTACTTCGCTGACGCTTAATACAGATGAATAATTGACGAACATAAAGGAAACTAATGTTAACTTTAACGATGCTTAATATCTAATTATAGATACTTGTTAAATAACCAGTTCGTCTGCCAGTTTTTTTTTAAGTATTATGTATCAAGTGATAAAGACTTATTGTCAAGTATTATTGTAAGAATTGATCTCGCGTGATATTACAACAAAATGGCTAAATTTACCATAGGTCAGCTATTTTATTATAATAAAATAGCTTACATATAGTATCAAATTAGAAATGTGACAGAAATTCCTAATATAATTTTAAAAGAATCAATTTTAATACGGGATTAATCAGTTTAAAGTTGTTTAATTTAAAACGATTGTTAAGTTATATATATCCAGACTTTTAGACAGACATGTTTATGCTTGTCAATTGTAATCAATGTCTGCGCCTCACGATAAATGTTATGCAACAATGATTTATGACTAAATAAAGAACGCTACATGTACTGAGCTTGCTATATATAATATTGATATTTACAAGTTAATATAGTTACGTTAATATTTACATAGGTGTATTGTATGGGTACTAACATGTCATACTTTTACTAATAACGAGACGATACTTAAACGGTACGGTAACTTACATATGGTTTTATAAACCATATCAAGGAGATGACACAGCTCCGAACTCAGATTCGAACCCACAACTTTTCTATTATAGAAGATGAATTATTTACTATTATAGAAAAGATAGAATAATAAAATACATCAAAATTATCCAAAATACTAGGAAAATGAACAATACGATCATAAGCTTGAATAGCTGTAATACCGACGCCCCTTTAAGTTACATTATACGTACAAGAAGAAATACCAATTTCCGAGTTTAAATATAACTGATATACTATCAATTGTTTTATGTTAACACATAAATGGCTATTATCTTCAGTCTATATATATAACCTTTGCTCTTTTAATCAATCCCAATTTGGCCACTGCTCGTCATATAATATAGAAAAAAAAACACCTTTGGCTCATGATTCGTTATCTAAATTGGTTGTAAGCATCTGTGTTGTTTTTTTTGTATGCTAGAGTGATTAGGTATCTATTCATTTATCAGTGTTATGTTTTTTGTTAAGCAAGTTGCATAATATAGTAATGATAATATTTCTTAGTAGATAATACGTAATTTCCTACTATTTAATCACTCTAAGAAGAGTGCCTATTTATTTATAAGTCAAATTCTTTATAAAAATAAGCAATCAATTTAAAAAGTTTGGAGACCCATTCTCCCATATATTATGTGTACCCGCCTGATTGGGGACTTGGGATGGATTATATGAGAACAGACCGCTAGTTGTCAGCTGTCCGTAGTAAAACTAATAACCTCACGGTGAACTCTAATCGTCTGTGAGCCCGGTGGTTTTAAAAATAAAGTGGCGCAGTGGGACAGCGTCTGACTGTAAACGTGATCGGTTGTGGGTTCGATCCCCACACAGGGGACTAATTATATTTAAAACACGCAATGTCTCGAATTGGATACTTTCTGTCTACCTTGCTTTGAGGGCTAAAAGCGTAAAGGTAAAAAAATAAATAAATGTATATTAATCGTAAGTCTACTTAACGCTAATCATTGACAAAAGTAACTTATCTTGCTTTAAATTCAGTTGTGGATCCATATTTAATTACATTTTAGTATAATAATCATTTGTTTACCAATAACAAAAATAACGAGGTGATTTAATCGATCTCATTGTTTTGATATGATTAACTACTTTAGTATAATATATTTTGATTTTGGCGTTTGTCACACATCCTAAACGAAATTATTTTAACTGTATTATTAAAATTATCATTAGTTTTTAAACGAATCAATATTTATATAAATAATCGGAATAAGTAGAATACTAAAGTATATGTATATTAATCGAGTTAAAGTAGTATCAATACCTAATTTTCCATAATGTTGTTAACAGTGAAAGTAGCATGTTTGTATCTCGCCGTCGCTGGATCCTCAAGACGTGCGGCAAGACGACACCCTTGCGCTGCGTACGCGCAGTGTTGCAGCTAGCACAAGAGACTGCGGGACATTCTCGTGTGCATAACGTGTTCTACTCGCGCCGGGAGTTCGCCAGGCCGGCAGCGCAACTGAAGCCGCACGACAATTTTGATTCAGAGGTTAGTGTATTTTTATGTAAGATTTGTTTTTGTAATTTGTATTAATTGAGCAACAGATCCATCATGTATGTAAATTTAAAGTATATAACATTATGTTTACAATATTCCAAAGCAGAGCAACTCAGTGTGCATTTTTTTACATGATATTTTTACTAGACATGCCATACTGAATACCAAGTGCCATTAGTGTGTGTTCCACTTCAATGAGTTTATTTTTATCAGTCTGAACCAATTCTTTGTCTGCCTTTTATTTTGGAAATCCCAGCAAACTTTTAAATTTTTCAAATGAAGTTCTTAAACGCAAATCAAGTAGTTCTTGTTAGACATTTTCATAGAATTTGCACATAATTTATATTAATGTGCATTTTATTATTTATAGTAATATAAGGTAAAAAGTTTTACATTAACTTGATTCTTGAAATATTTCTAAATTAAACATTTAGCAGTTATTTTGTAAAAACTAAATTTATGCGTGTTTATAAGCAATCAGTTTCGTTTTCATTTGGAAACCTTATAAATTACGTGCGTAGAGGACATTTTCGTGACTTATTTTCCTTTAAACGTGTGATAACAAATGAAATGTACTGTTTTATTAATACAATAACCAATACTTTCTTTTCAGTTTCAAAAAAACTTCATAACCTAGAAAGCAAATAAAATATAAGCTATTTATTATTAAAGATTTTAAGTTGCCTTAAAACGATTTAATTCTATATTAAAATTCAGACAATGCATAATTATGTAAAATCACTAATTGATTTGAACACATTTGCTTGTATCTGGAATGCATACATATTTTATTTATCGGGTCACAATTCTCATTAGTAGTACACTTCGTAAGCAATTGTTTACATTTATGTTATATAGCTCCGAATGAAAACAAATATGTGTAACAAGTATATATTGTTTAATACAAAAAATAATTTTACCTGCAGCTTCATATGCGAAAGTTTTATGAGTTGCCATTTTATATCCATTTATTACTTTTGACTAGAAACGTAAAATTTATTCCGTTATTTCCAACTCTCATAGGAACTTTTCAGCACGTTTTCCCACGTCCGACAATTTCCACTGGATATATATTGATTGATATTTAAAATATAATGGAATTAAAAATTGTTCAACGATCTTCTAATTAGTTTGCTTGGAAGAAAAACGATTAAAACGGTAATTTTATACAGGCGTAGAGAATTCCAAATGTATAAATGCCATTGTTTTTATTAAAATTGTAATACATTACACTGACTGAACTTTCAACATTTAAATTACGTGTTACGAAACACAATATTCCTGTCATTTTAAGTATTATGTTGTATAAACAAAATAATTCGTTCAACAATTACAAGATATTTTCCTTAGCCTTTTACATAAATTCATATTGTATTTACCCGTTGTGTTGATATGAGGATAATCTTGGAAATCATTACAGAAAATTCCTAAAGCAATTGATTTTAATTAAAGCGTATGCGATATTTACACCGATAATTACTATTTGTCATCAATGGGAGCATTACTTCAATTGAAATAAATAAGTTATAATTTACACAATTATCCTCAGATTAGAAAACGCAGAAAATGATTTACAAGTTAATCGGCAGGCCAGAAGTAGATCAAAATAATCTAGCTAGATTTCGTTACATAGGTTGATACGTAATGTACTAAGAGATGATCTAGTGCAAGTAGTACCTACTTAAAAGAAATATTCTTAAGTTAAGATCGGAATGTATTAACATTAGCGCTTCTCTGCTTGTCCTGCTATGCGGGTAAAATCGTGAAATGATTTTTTTGTATATTCAGAGAGAATTTGTTGTCAAAACACAATTCAGGACATTGCGTAGTGAGTGGCGCAACTCATCGCCGCGCTTTGTCTTACCACAGATTTTTTTTATATTAATTTTAAAACAATCATTCCTCCGGGTGGGAATCAAATCCAAGACTAATCGCGTTTACAATTTACTTTCTTTCGGTTTCGAATAAAGGAATTGGAAAACTCAATATAGATTTATGAAATATAACATTTTTATTTGTTATTTTTGTTTTTACTCGTGCAGGTGGAGCTATTGGATTCCTTCTTCGGAGACGGTCGTGCTTACATTATGGGCCCGGAGAAGGATTGCTGGTATCTCTACACACTTTTGCCTCTGGAGGGTATGTTGTTTTTTATACAAAATATACTACTAATAGATATTTAAGTGGTTATAGGTGGCTTGGGCACGTCGAGAGGATGAGTGATGAAAGAATGGTAAGAAAGTTTTGTGAAGCAAAGGTGAGTGGTACGAGAGGTCGGGGGAGACCGGTTGACCTTGCGCTAAGTCCTTTATGACTATCCCGCCAGGGATATAGCGTGAAGATAAAATAAAGAAAATAAAATTAAAATCTTTTTGAAGAGGATAATGACTGTGGACGAGGCGAAAGAGGTATGCAGGGACCGTAGCGTTTGGTGCTCCGCACTCTCTGACTACCCCATCTAGGGATGAAGCGTGAAGCTAAACAAAATTTGTTAAGATATTTATATCTTCATCATATATGTATATAATTTTTATTATCTGGCATATAATATACACTACTACTTCATGTCGCCTATTCTATAAATGTACTAACCCAATATAACATGTAATGTTAAGTAGTTCCATTATTTACGCCCCTTCACCTCAAGAGAGATCACAGATGGAACACTAACCCATTAATTATAACCAGTTAATAGATTAATAGTTAATCACACAATTTACGTGCAGGTACAGTGGACGCACTGGAGAAGGAGCAGCAGGAGGGCGCGGGCGGGGAGGCGGTGGAGTCCGACCAGACCATCGAGATCCTCATGTCGGACCTCGACCCCGACGTTATGGACATCTTCACGCGCGCCGCCTCCGCCAACGCCGCCGAGGCTACCAAGGTAACACATAGTCTTACTTACATATTAATATCTTTTTAAAATTATAAAAAAATACGAGAGTTTTGAATAAAAATTCACAGAAATATAACTCATACATCAGAACTACAGTATATAGTTGCTACTACAAGCTACAGTTTATAATATCTACGTTATTTGGTCATAACAACAATAAAGATCAATTTTATTACTATGCTACTTTTTATCAATACATCTAGTAAAGAATATTTCAATATATGTAACATAAGTTGGTTTACCTCAGTTACTTCTATATTTCTGCTAATGAAATCCTGCGGTTAACGAAAGAATAAAATGAGAGATTTTAATTGAAACAAACCAACCAACCGATGTAATAAACTTTTTTCATGCAATCAAATATGTTATTTTGTTATAGGCGTCCGGAATAGACAAGCTTATCCCAGGGATGGTGATAGACGACTACCTGTTTGATCCCTGTGGGTACTCTATGAACGGGGTGGCTAAAGATGTAAGTAGATTAAATTAATCTATCAATGTATAAAATTATAGATTAAACGATTGACAGGCAATGTAAAGGAACACTTTAAATGATTGCTTGAAATTTCTACAAGGGAGAGAGAATGGATTTATAGTTTTATAGTATAGAAGTTGCGCTTTAAAGTAATGGGAAATTTTCTAGTTGTACACATGATGATAGCTGCGAGTTTGATGCCAATCTGTGATTGTTTAAAATATTCTATGGAGCGTTCTATTTCGTATGTCTACTCTTAATATCTGATACAGTGTATGCTTAAAGCAGTAGAGTACCTTACTACTAAACTTAATCCCACAGGCTCTGCCTTTTGCGTAACGTGCAGATGATAGACAATGTTGGTTAAGTTAAAAATATACACTGTAGTACATATTGTCATATAAATGAATGCATTATTTAATAGAAATATAATAATTTATATTAAAATGCACCGTCTATTTTTAATCAAATGTGAATTTAATATATATTTTTTAATATGAATGTGTTTTGATTTGTGCTATCAAAGAGAAATCTGGAATTACCATCTGTAAGTGTTAATATTGAATCTCTTTTTGTACTCAAAATGTAGATTTATTTGTTTGTTTATTGTGAAATAAATAATGCTCTTCGAATCAATATTTATATGAATCGGTTTACAATTCAGGGTTGCTACATGACCATCCACATAACCCCGGAGGCGCACTGCTCGTACGTGTCGTTCGAGAGCAACGTGGCGTGCTCCAACTACGTGGAGCTGCTGGCGCGCGTGCTCTCCGCCTTCAGACCCGCCAAGTTCCTCGTCACCGTCTTCACCACGCCCGTGAGTACCGCGCCCGAGCTTCATCGTTACAGTTTAGACGGCGGAGAATGTTTAATGTGCAATAACAGCGCTTGTCTCGTCCGCAGGAGTCCCCGAGCGCGGACGCGTCGCGGCAGCTGAAGAAGTTCTCGTCGCTGGGCGCGTACGAGCAGAAGGACGCGCAGTACTGTCGCTTCTCCGGCTACGAGCTGCACTACGCACTCTACGCCAAGTTCCCGAGCTGAGGCCGCGCCGGCGCCCCGCCCCCCGCCGCCGCCTCCGCCCCCCGCCTCGCCCCACGCCGCGCCGCGCCGCTCGGCCCGCCCGCGCGCCTCATCGCCGCGGCGCTGCGGCGCGCGCGGCGCCCGCCCGCCGCCGCGCCGCCCCGCACGGGCGCGCTGCTGCGCCGGCTGGCGTGCGCGCTGCTGTGCCGCTGCCGCGCGAGCGGCGCCTGAGCGGCCGCCGCGCCGACGTGAGCGGGACGTCTCATGTAACTGTTCCATTCCATTATGCGTGATCCTAACGTGATAGTAGACTAAGGTGCGCCGGACGCCGCACGACGCCGCTCCGCGCGCCGCACGCGCCGCGACGCGGGCGGGCCGGTCGACTGTAAATACTACTGTACATTTTGAACGTGACCTTTTGTGAATCCGCTTCGACATATCAAATTGTAAATGCACAAACGGGCGCGAGCGCCTCGTCGACTTTATGATGATTTTGAATGTACAAAATTAGTGTATGAATGTATGCTTACTTAGATGATATTCGAGTGTAGAGTAGATGTAGATGTCGATACGTCGCGAACTAGACTTAGAGGCGAGAGCGAGACGGAGGGAGGGAGCGTGGAGCGATCTAGTCGGGCAGTCAGTCAGTCGGGCGGGTGTGGATCGTCAGAGATTATAACAATAAAAAGATTACTTCTCATTTATATGCCTTTTATTTCATAATATATCTAGCACCGGTTATTGTAGCTTCCACCTTATAATTATTTATTATTTATGATTAATACTAGAGGATGAGTCTTATAGAATTTGAGATAAGTATTATTACAACAACTTTTTAGACAATACATTTTACATTTCGTATCGAAATATAGTTATAGACTTGATAATTTTATAACAACAATATTAAATCTATATATTAAAAACATTTTTAATAATAAATACATGTAACAGTTAATACATATCCTTAACAGTAGGTAGTCCATTGCACAATTCTTTTAAAAAATTTAAGCAAATATTCATTTTTTTTAACATTTCATTTTAAGATAAGCTTCCGGCTTTTATATTTAATTCATTTAAAAAAATTTTTATTATAATTTTCCTAAAAAAAGATCGATACAAAAGTTCATAGCATTCAGTTCCTTTCTAATATTAATAATATTTTAGACTTAGTTTTTTACAATTTATAAAAAATATAAACTTATTTATTTGGGATGCCTATCACCTTCATCCATAGTATGCGTCCAATTTATAAACTCCAGCAACATTACCAATACACCCGACACAGTAATTAGTGTCAGTGTAGCACTTTACAAGGCGGCTCGTATCCCCCGAACTGGTGCTCCAAGTGCCTCGCCACGGCGAGCGCGAGCGCGTCCTCGCGCGGGCCCGCCACCACCTGCACGCCCACGGGCAGCCCCGCGGCGTTCAGCCCTAGCGGCACCTGACAATGATAATACTTTATCAACGATTTTAGGAATGTGTTATAAATTTGATTTATGCACTTAAATATTAATTATAAGACCAGTATGAAGCATTGCATTCAATAATTTAAATTCTACATAAGCGGTCGTAGATAACGGTGGTTCGATATATAAAAAAAGTTGAAACTTTTTCGTTAAAATCTTAACAAGGGCGTTAGTATTTGAACAATTACTTATTGTTATAATATAATTTTTCTTGCGTATAATATAATTATAGATTATCTTCATCCTTGCATGACAATTAAAAGTATGCAAAAAAATATATATAAAAATTTAAGTTAAAATATATTAGATAAATATAAAACTTCAAATGCATATAACATATAAATAAAGACCTGTACACTGGGGAACTTGAGGGCATTGAAGATACCCCAAAGGCCGAAGTTGTACGGGCGCAGGTACATCGCGCAGTGCGGGGGCGCCGCGCTGGGCGCCGACGGGAACAGCAGCACGCCAGTGCTGCCTAACGTTTGCTGGAAATAAACAAAACTATTACAAACATTTGTTCAATGTTTACTTATTCTTTAACCAATGATCTATGTTACATTTTAAATGTAGACATTCGTATAGCAGGGTAGGCAGAGAGAACTTAAGTGTCAATACACCCCGTAGACTGATTCCCGCCCAAAATGATACCAGGTCGAAGGCGGAACTAAGTTAGCGCAGTTTAGTGAGCGCATTGTAATATGTTTAGATTAGATAAGTAAAGAATACCATAAAGATATTTCTGTTCTTAATTTTGATATTTAATTTGCCCGAGTATATTATGTATAAGGATAAATTCTTAGCTATGTATATTAATTATTACACTTACAATGAGATCCTCAGAGAGTGCTTGCGTGAGTCCTTCCGCCCACGCGGGCGGTGTCGCGGGCGCCAACTGGTCGTCTAACAGCTTGAGAATCGCTGCCAGAGTATAATCGGACTTACCTAACAACTGGAAAAAAAAATTAATATTTATTAATAAAAAAATGTGATGTTTTTCATATAAAAATAAATGACCAAACAAGTTTAGTACAAACATTAGGTGTTTCTTATATATCTACTTCATATTTTTTGTGTTTTACACTTGCCACATGTAACATTATAACTAAGAGAAAAAAATAGTATCCAGACTAGTTCTAGTAGAATCTAACGCCACGCTTTATCTAATAATAAAAATTAAAACTACTTTTATTAAGTAAACTTATAGATAAACCTTTTTGCCCAGTTCCAATAGTCCATTAGCCTCGCCCAAGTTGTTGGTGAGCATCTTGGCAAAGTTCTCGTTCTCCTTGGACATGGCGTGCCTCCATAGAGAATAGCAATAATTGAATGCTTCGTGGTAATACCGCTTGGGCACTTTGTCCGGGGCCACAGCTTGCTGTTTCAACCTTGCTATTACTCTATAAGTAAAGTACGTGTAAACTATTTTTAATACAATTACGTTAAAGAAATTGGTTTGGTGGTAAAAATTGTAAAAAAATATTTTATATGGTTTTTTTCGAATACTCAACATTACACAATATTTAAATATATAATAAAAAATATATGAATAAAACACAAGATAAACAATACACACTTGTTCATTGCTTTCTTCATGTCACTATTGATTGGGCTTATCCGCATGTCTTTTACACCTTCCACATAGTAGAACTTAATGGTCTGCAATAATTTATATTAACATTATAAGTTCTTTGCAGATAATAGTGGATCATGAGGCCGGTCGCGGCGCAGTGGGACAGCGTCTGACTGTAAGCGCGATCGGTTGTGGGTTCGATCCCAACTCGAGGGAGTGATTATATTTAAATTATTTTCACTTCCTCGCTCTGGTAAAGACAAAGTGCGACGTTGAGTTCCACCACTCAACACGCAATGTCTCGAATTCGGTGAAAAATGAAGTACGGTGTGTCTTGACACTAGGTACTTTCTTTCTACCCTGTTATGCGGAATAAAAGCGTAAAACTAAAAAACAAAAATAAATAATGGATCATTTTCCTTATTGACTTTAACTCAATATGATTCGAAGTAGCTATGACCTTTAACCATTCTTAATGAGTTATTTTATTCTAAGCACACAAGTACACCTCTCTAGTTTTTCACTTCCAGAAATGTAAACAAAATTACATTTCTACTAATAGTGTTATAATAGTTGGATAGTTCCTAGCACAAGTACCTTTGAAATAAAACCAGAGTAATGATTCTTTCTTTAATAATGTCATTGTACACTTTTATTTATGAATTAAATTGCTTTATTTGTATCAGTTAAATACAAGCAAACTCACCTTGACATTAACCTCCTTGTCCAAATTTAGCAAGTGAGCCTTGTCCCCGGCAACTATCTTGGTGAGCGGCGCGAGGTCTTCACTGTGCTTGCTGATGAACCCGATAGACGCCATTGTCGGGTCCAATCCCGAACGCAATGCTGATCCTAGCGATATGAACATAGGTTTAGTAAACCTTCATACTGAGCAGATTTTGATATTCTGATCACGTCACGCTTTATCAAACATAGCAGGGTGGTTACATATAATCTCGAATTCGCGATATGAGGGATAATTTTATGACAACATGAAGATGAAGTAGATATTTATATATGATAAATATGTTCTTCATCTTCATTTTGTCATCTTCCAAAATTGCTGGACAGAAACCGGTGGAGGCAGACCATCCACTCCATATGCACCCTTAATGGTGGCCACGATCCTCAGTCATGAGGGACCTCCTACAGAGAGAGATATATATAAATAATAAATAATGTTAAACAAATAATACCTTTCAGACTGGTGTGTCCTGCGGTGGGGTTGTAACCGAATAGACCGCAGAAAAACGCAGGCATGCGCGTCGACCCACCTATGTCTGAGCCTGAAAATATGTCATACAGTTACCAAACACTATTCTCTTTAACTCTAATTGCAAAATTCAATTTTCCACACATTCTATTGACTAATTCCTTATATATTAGGGAATTCACCTAAAAACACTGTATTAAAAATGTGTAGTGACTTTTATACATAAAGACAAGTCTATATAAAAAAAGTACAAACGATGTCTGTATGTGTGTCAAAAAAAAAATATTCATTAATAAATTCTAATCACATAAGTTTTTCGTTTTTTAGTGCACATTGTAAATTTGTTTATAATTTTATCGATCGGCGCTTCAGAGGAAACAAATTAAATACATGGAGTACAACTCACAGAGCGATATGGGCGTGGCGAGCGCGGCGCACAGCGCGGCCTCGCCGCCGCTGGAGCCGCCCGCGCCGTGCGCCGTGTGGTACGGGTTGTTGGTCTGCCCGAACAACATGTTGCGCGTCTCTTGCCTGCCATTGCAACATATACTGTGACAACAGTCGACGGTTCCTTCCTCCCTCGCAGTGCCAAGTATTTTACGTAACAATGTTCAATGTGTGTATTTTGATATATAAAAATTTATTTTAGAAAATCGTTTCATTTGTAAGTAAGACTTAATCTGTATGCGGTAGAAATAGTCGCGATAGCTAGATGAAGTAGTATAATAAAAGAAATCGGCTAGTTTAAAACTATCAACAGTAAATTTCTAGCACTTATTTCGCAAGTGTTATTAACAGGATCTTTATAAATTTATTTAGATATAGAAAGGAGGTCAGATTAAGAAGGCGAGGCTTAATGCGAGATTCAAAAGGAATTGACCCGAGCTCTTTTTTCTACAATGCTATAAGTTCGAGCTTCTTTATTTGCAATCATATTTGATGATTTTTACCACATCATAAATGGTAGACCTTTTCTTCTCTTAATATTTTTAAAACATATGAGGGCTTTCACGACGCACTAGCGGAACGTCTAACTGTAAACACTATTGGTTATAGATTGAATTTTCACTCATGGGAAGGGAATGATTATGTTTAAAATTTATTTAGAATTCTCAGTTTTCAATACGCAATGCGTCTCATAAAAACATCCCATTGTATTAAAAAGATTTATATATAAGTACAGTCAAGCAGTAAAAAGTTACCAGTAATTAAACTTTTTAAAAACTGATGACAACAGTATAAATATTCAATAATTATCAGTAATTATTTTATTGTTTAAACCGAGGTCATTTAAACATATCATGTAAAACATAAATAAGTGCATATAAAATATGAAATTGATCGTTAAACAAACATTTATATAATTATAATAGTGTAATAAAATGATAAAATGGTAATATAACAAACGTTTTGCAGGGTTATTTCGAATTATCGAATTTATCACATTGCACATTGTTGTCTAAGATCGTGTATAGTGAGAGTACTTTGTAATCGAAAAATTAGTTAAAAAAAACTTATAACCTAAGGAAAGCTGCCAAGAAAAACCAAAAAGGTTTAAGACATCTATAATATCATTATAGTTATTGTTTAATTTTTATTGTAAACATTACTTTTTACGCAAGATTCACCTACAAAATGCACTACAATGACTTCAATAATATTTTCTAGACAGTATCACTCAGCAAAATATAATCGAGTTTCCCTTTAAAACATTCAAGCCCAATAAAATCTATCTCAAAAACGTATAACGTAAAGTAACTTTTGTTTATTGTTACTGTTTTTACCTTCGCATATCAAATTATTGGAATATAAATATTTTTTTAGTTCATAAAAGAACCTTAAACATGACCTACATATATACTACGTATGTAATTTTCGAAAGTAAATGAAGAAAAACTGGAAACCGCTATTTTATTGTAACTGCTCTTTACGCAAGGTCTAATGACATGACTCAGGATAATAAAATCGATTTTACATTGGTAATTCTGAACTTTGCGCTGTCCATGTAAGTCAGTGTGAATATAATTAACTGTAGTCTTTACCAAAAGTTTATTTTTAAGAATAGATTTCTTAAAGTGTTAAGACTACTTTCACGAATATTTTTAGTTCATATATGAATTTTTTTACGTCTATCTGTGTGTAATATAGAATATTCTTATCTATTCTAGCCGATCTTCATTTTATCGTAATCGATTGAAATCATACGTAAGAAAATTTTCGATTTAGCAAATGAACTAATTTAGTAATAATAAGAATCACAAAAGCGCCGAAAGTGTTATGTACATTTCCTATTTAAATTATATGTATGTGTGTATGTAAATTTACGTTTATTATTTACATAAATGTAATAAATAAATGTAAACTTAAAATCATTGTAAAATAATATGGATAAATTTATGTAACTCGGTCCTTTGATGAGACATTTATTGTCTTTCGTTATATAAGCTATACATAGCTTATATAACAAAAGACAATAAGAGCCCTAGAGTTTTGTTGTGTTAATATAATATTTACTGATTCATTAACAGGAAAACAGAGATTTAGTTACCACTTCAATATATATCTTTGAAAAAAAATATTATATATATATATATATATATATATATATATATATATATATATATATATATATATATATATATATATTAAAAATATTATTATATATTAACTGTGCTAAAATAGTTTATGACTAAACTATTTTAAAAAAACCCACTAACCATATTTATTATTTTTCTTGTAATTTTTATCTTACAGGTACACAATGTCATACATAATAACTGCATGACTATTAAAAGCTTACCTTATAGATTAAACCTAATTATATTATATAATTCAAACAAATCTCACCATTTGTTTATCTCGGGTACATTAGTGACGGCAACAGGTATGGCACCGGCAGCTCGCAGGAGGCGCACACACTCCGCGTCCTCGTCAGCGCGCTCGTTTTTACGCGATCTTACACCGAGAGTGTGTAGCATGCCTTTTACAGCGTGACTTTCCTTTGCAGTGAACGGAACTCCTAAATATTAATTTATTTATGTTGATAAATTGTTGGTTATATTGTAATATTAGTCTTACGACATGAATAGCTGCGATCTGGAGGAGGAAGATGTCCATGATAGAGCGAAGTGGAAGAAGAATAGCAGGAAAGCGGACCCCGTCACAAGACGGGATTAACGCTAAGAAGAAGATATTGTAATATTAGTTCAAAAGTACACAGCAATACGGTAACTTATATGTTACATAAAATTTCGTTTAATTAAAATTAAAATTGAAAAGACTCAGCCGCTAACCAAATATCAAGTGAAAGTCTTAAAAAATAAAGTTATATAAGTAAAGATAACAAAACACATTCTATGAATTTGTTTGTATTAATGCAAAAAGATATGCAGTGGTAAAACAATGTTCTACTGTTAACTTAAATTAATTTAATTTTTAATTATTTAGTAAAAGGTAAGGTAATTTAGATTAAAACAAAATTAACATTTGATAAAACATATTACTTACAGTGTCCCCAAATTACCATCATTTTTATAGTTCACAAAAATACCCAGATCCAAGAAAATGAAAACCTGACTAAGTTTTAAGTACTATAAGAATAAAAAAAGGTTTTTATGATGTGATATTAAACTATATATGTGTTAATAATTCAACTAGTGTTCAGTTGGTACTAAAAATACGAGTTAAAAATTGCATTAATACAATATATTTATAATTATAATAAAACTAAAAGTATATTTCAAGTAAACAAAATAAAGAAAAAAAAATACTAAATCAATATCTCAATATTATCCTATTGATAAATTTAAAACTTACCCAAAAACGGTTTCCCTTTAAGCTCCTCTTCAGATAGTCCATCTTTTATCATTACATCTACTTCTTTAGCCTCTTTCAGTGCCTGTTCATATCTTTCATCCGTGACTGCATTTAAAATTGGATTGACCTATTGAAATAGTTGATAACTTGAAATTTTTATTTACATTTTGTAAAAATCATGGAACAAGTGTAAATGGGCATCATTTGTCATTTATTGGATAATCAAAAATTATCCTAATAGAAAGGTCCTCCCTTTATAAAAAAAAATATTGTGTATAATTAAAATGCTCACCTGCTTTATTCTTTCAATACAAGCTGTAACTAAATCTTCAGACTTTAATTCCTTCTTTCTTATTTTCTCTGCTAGTGACACAGCACTCAACATCAAATTATAATGTTTATCTTCCAAATCAGGAACAGGTTTTCGGTTTTCACCTCGGTATAACAAAAATAGATAGTCTACCAACTTATCGAAATAAAGCCGCACCATAAAATAAATACTTTTCAAAATATTTACGACAACTCCTTTACAGATTTTATTCGGTTTAGATTTACGACGCTAAAAAAGATATCGCATTATATTAATTATTATTTTTGAACTAGAAATATATTTCGTTATTTACGTAAAGAAATAAATAGGTAAATAAATATGTAGTTAGTTCCAACAAAAAAATGATAGAAAAGAAGTTATTTAACCTTAACACAAAAGTTTATTAAACAATTGAATTTAAAAAATTACATACCTCAGACTTTTCAGTCTTACGCGAACTTTCAATATTTTTCGTAGCCATTTTTATTATTATTATTCAACACATGTGAAATTGTTTGCTGCCAATAACGACAAAACACTTGCAAAAAAATTAATACGTTTTTTTAATAGGTTTTATATTTTTACGAAGTATGCATTCTACCGCCACATCCAAAGTTGGAATCACTTGGATGACAATTGAACTTTGAAGTTTAAGGGCTAACTGTTAAATCACAGATTAATTATTAAAAACCACCTCTTGGTATTTACTTTCGAAAATATAGATTATATAGAACGCATTACTTAACTGTTTTTGTCAAATGTCACGTTGACAGCGGATATCTCAATCTGGTGAATATTAATTATAAGTAAATTACAAAGTTAGTTACCAGTAATGCGCATGAAGTTAAGTGGGAAAGCAAACCCTGGCTACTTTTGTATTAATGTCAAGAAGAAGCATTGAGTTAATAACAAAATAAAAAACAAATGTCGATAACCGTATTTTTTTAGCCTATGGTTGATGCTGACATTTATTCGCTCTGTGGATACGCTTTCAGTTGGCAACATTATTTACAAACAGAAACTTTATCATTTATTTATCTTAGATCTTGCGTGTTATCATGCCATCTTTTTTTCAAAGAATTTAATATCTGCAACTCCTTCACGGTGATCACTTGATTATAACCGTGACCCGTACTCGTGTGCCTTGTCTGTCTTATACAAAATTGTAATTTTTTTTCCTTTTAGACTATTATATACTTTTTTATTTCTTTTTAACTTATAGATATTTAACTCATTGACAATTTGGTTTACTGGAACTGATGATATATTGGAACTGAAGATAATGATAACAATTTAAATATAAATATTTCCCAAATCGAAATTGAACCCACAAATACTAATGTTTACAGTCACTGGTCCCACTGGTTCCCGGTGGTCTCTTTTTACTTAAAATATTAAGTACACAACATCATCCTCAAGCAGAGAAGTAATCAACGTCATCACATTTCTTTATACTTAGTATTACCATGTCAGGCATGATGTACTAATATAAATATCATTTAATAAAAAAATAATAACAATAATACCTTCATAAAATTTTACATATATTTTACAAAAAATTAGGCTAAGTATACTAATTAAAACATGATGTTCCCTGTAACCTATATTCCGGTATACAGCAGTGAATTCTAATTGGCAATATAGCATTTATTATTTTTCTATGACTTGACTTCTGTGTGTAATGTGTAAGTGCCTGTGCGTGTGTAGTGCGCAGTGTAATTTGTGTCATTAAATCTTAGATTTTGATAATCAAAAAAAAATGTGGTTGTATTAAACAATTTTAGATAGATATTATAAAAATATACTATCTCTATGATTTTAAAATATACATATATAAAAAATCGATAAGTAAAGCAAAACAAAAATTAATATAATTGTTATTAAGCATAAAATTTAAATTATATACATGAGACAGATATAAGATATTCACATACTGAGAATGTTTTACAGAAATAACGAAGAAATTATCTTTGGGTGTAATTTTTTGAAAATAAAAAAGAAATTAAAGTAAATTAAATAAAACAAATTCAGTTCAGATTTAGGATTAATTCCTACTTCTGAACTTTGCAAGCAAGCACAACGCCTCTGAACTCCTCCTCCAGATACTTAGCGACCTCTAAGCATAGTGCGTCGTTGTGCGGCGCTGCGGATACTTGAATACCGATCGGGAGACCCTGCTTGTTCCTCCCGAGAGGTACCTGTAATAATATAGCATAGAAAGAAAGTTATTTGTTGTTTTTTATGGTCTCGTATTAAATATATTTCGTCATAGTTACCTGTGTTGCAGGAACCTTCAGACAGTTAATCAACATAAAGTAGGAGACGTTGTAGGGGCGCAGCAAGCATGAGTAGTGGTAGGGCGCGGCATGCGGTCCGCTCGGCAACAGCAAGACGCCATTGTCACCTAACTTTGACTGTAATCAAATGGAAATATAACATCTTATTACAGAATGTCTTAATAAAAAAAACACCGTTTTGGAAATAACGTTCAATAAAATATTCTATACGTACAAACAAATCATTTTTCAATTCTTTGGTAAGATTTTCAGCCCATTCCGCTTCAGGCGTCCCAAACACTTGCGCCTCTATAACCCTCAAGATACAAAACAGACAATGTTTGCTGAGGCAGAACATCTGTGGCATAAGAACAAAATAATTAAGAGTTATTTAAAAATATAAGCATGCGAGAATGACGAGACATGAAATAATACGAAGAATGTCCGGTAACATGATGTTCATAATGATGATCAACGCTTATTTTCTTCTCTTGTCTTTATCTCAAAACCCGGGTTCTTCATATAAACAAATAAATAAATAAATAAATAAAAACATTTATTTCTTATTTTTTAATAAATTCTTTATCTTCATAAGTGGTAAATGTGGTACAATACAGTGAGGATTTAACATTTCAAGTGCCTAACAAACATTTAAATAAATTATATTTGTTGATTATGGAGTTGTCCTCTTAAGTACGTTTGAATAAAAATACCTGTAGTAAAGAGAAACAGTTCCATGTCCCACGGGTGAGAGAACAAGTATTCTATTATTAAATGAGTGATAAATCATTAGGTACATCATTCTGAACTTAATTATAAATAAGTATTAAAAGTGTATGTGATGTATGGATGTGTTTGTTTCATATATAATGGGCAGATAAATTAAAGTACTTGTGTTAATTTAGTTTTAGATACGGGAAGTGGCCCGAATAGAAGAAAAACTTAACGTATAAGAGGAAGAGAATAAATTTTATCTTTACGACATTTAGTTATATTATTTTAATTACATTGATATTAACGTTATGAGTGATTTTGTGGTGCAATAAAATTGTATGAATTGCATACTTGTAGGACTACTGCTATACTCAAACTCTTTTATTATTTGTGTATATATTCTAAAAATATGAAATAAATAAGTTAAAAATAGTTCATAGAAATACCTTTTTCACTAACTCTAAAATTCCATTTGTATCGAATTCGTCGTTGTTAATCATCTTGGAGTAAACGCCCGGCTCTTTGGTCATCCAGTAGCTCCATAGCTGGTACATGTGATCTAAACCCTTGTGGTAGTAAGGCTGTGGAGTGACGTTGAATTGTCCGCTGATTTTTTGTATGACTCTATTTAAAGAAAATCCAATTATTTACTTTCTTAGTAATAAAATTTAAGCGCGATTTATAAAAATGTGAAATGAAAAATGTACAATAGTCGACATATTCAACTAAAGAAATAGCTTTAAAGAATTATTATTCTGTTTACATTAAGTATAAATATGGTTATTCTTTTGCAACACGTGAGACATAACATCGTTTATTTAATTAAAAATAAACACATTTATTATGTTCACGTGCACAGTGCTTATTACAGATAGACGTCTAGCTAACAGCTACTGGTTTTTGCACGTATGTATGTAACTCAAGTGCCTGTATTGGCAAAGCCAAAGTTTACTTAAGCCTAATTACACGTACCTTTGCATGGCGTCTTTCATTTCTTGTCGCATCGGACTAACTCTGACATCATTTGAGCTTTCCATATAATAAAATTTGAGTTCCTGCAAAAATATATTTTTATCGATTAACATTTAAGATTTGTGTATTAAAATTTTAAAACATAAATTCTGTTAGCAACTCAATTGTAGATATTTGTATTGTGTAAAAATAAAAATACATAGTAATAGATATTTAAAAATTCACTTAAAATTAGTGTTTTAATATAATACTGATTATAAATACACGTAAATAACACTTTTTATTACCTTCATGTCAATTTTTCTATCCAATTTTAATGAACTAGCCTTATCCCCTGCGATAATATTTGTCAAAGGCGCTAAATCCTCCACATGTCTTGATATGAAACCAAGGGACAACATGCTGTTTTCATCACCGTTTCTATAAAAGGAACCTAAAAATATATTTAATATTTACTGTATGTTCGTAATAAAATTAGTATTTAATTTTTTTTTTAATATTATCCTAATTTCACCTCTGGTCTTTGTGGTGCCTGGAGTGGGATGGTGACCAAACATCCCACAGTAAAACGCTGGCATACGAGTGGACCCGCCTATGTCTGAGCCTGTTCAAAATGAAATTAAAACATGTCTTGTATTATTAGATATAAGAATATTCGTTTCAAGGAAAAATGAATTAATTCGTTTGAAACAATGGATTCTTTAGGAATATTAAAATTCACAACAGTTCCTTCACATATAACGTTTAAATAAAAAAGATAGACAATATTATACTCAAAAACTACATATTAGTTCCCTGTAATTAATATATATATATATATAGACTTTAACAGATTATAGTTATATTAAAATGTTAATAATAATTTATACTTATAATAAAACTGTAGACGAGTCAATTCTGTACATTGAAAATATTAAAAAAATATGTAGCAGGGGGGTGTTACTATATTGATACTGAACACAAAAATGTGATTATTTTTTTATCTCTTTGTCTGCCTGTTTGTTTAAGCATCATACAAAAACTCTCAGTTAGATTACAATGAAATTTGATATAATTATTCTTCAACACCCCGGACATCGCACTGGGTACTTTTTATCCCGGAAAAGTGTAATGTTAAAAAACAAATGCAATTTAGCAGCTCGACGTACTAACCGCAAACAATAAGTTTGTCGTATGCTACGTCACCCGTATTTGAATTAACTAAAATTACGCTTTGAATGTGGGCCAAATGTCGAAATTATTATCTGAATTCATTATATAAAATGACTACTTTAAATAAAATATTAATAATATATTTTAGTTTTATTTATTTCATTATTTCCTCATTTTATTTTTAAAATTATTTGAATTGAATAAATTTTTTTTTTAATGAATTTTTGAATTAAATATTATTTCTAATAACGAATAATTAATTTTTTTAGTATTCCTAAGTTCTGTCTGCATACTCTGCTATAGGGAATAAAAACTGAATATAACAAAAAGTCTATATAAAATCTTTATAATGTTGTTTATATATATATATATATATATATATATATATATATATATATATATATATATATATATATATATATATATATAAGTGAAATAATAATATTAAAATATTACATAAGCTGATAGCGCTAGCGCAGGTCGCGACGAGCGCTGCCTCCGCGCCACTCGACCCTCCCGGTGTCCTACCGGTGTGGTGCGGGTTGTTTGTCGTACCGTATATGGGGTTGCGGGTTTCTTGCCTGCAGAATTAATTAATTTGTAAATTTACTAAGGATATGCTCATTCCAATATAAAAGTTACAACCAAGATAATTGTAATATAAATTAGTGAGCTAAACAATAATATTAAAAATAAATATATATATGTTTAAAGCAAATATATCTATTAAATAATTTTAGACCCAACTCCTAGGCAACATATGATATCATACAGTTTAAATTTATATTATTTTACCAAATGAGTAACTCAGGAAGGTTACTGCAAGCAATAGCAATAGCTCCAGCATTTCTCAATAGCTCTACTGCCTCACTGTCCTCCGTTGCTCTCTCGTTGCGGCGACACCAGATGCCCATCGTCAAAGGCATTCCTTTTATTGCCTGACTCTCTTTTGTTGTAAAAGGTACCCCTACCAAATACAAAATGGCATATAAATTAATTGAGAAATATTCAGATTTGTTAAAATACAGAAGAAAGGTATACACTGTCTATTTGTAAATAATTAAATTACCCAAAAATGGTTTCCTTAAAAGTTCATCGGAGGCTCCTGAAGCTAACTGCCTATCAATTTCCCTCGCCTCCTTTAAAGCCTCATCAAAACGGTCGGCAGTAATTGCATTCAAATATGGATTGACCTACAAAAAGTAAGATTAAAGCATTTTATTATTAGCGAATTTAAATAATAATTACGCATACGGTAACCGCAGGACACGCGGTTTTTGTTAAATTATAAAATTAAAAATGTTTATTTCAAACCTGCTTGATTCTATCAATCATCGCTTGCACTAAGTCTTCAGATTTCAATTTTTTTTGTTTAATTTTTCTGGCCATACTTAATGCACTCTCAGCTAGGAATGAATGTTTTCTTTGCACATCAGGAATGACGGCTTTGCTGCATCCCCAGAATAGGCCGAAGATGAAATCAACCACATTTTCCATAAAAAGTCGTATATACGTGAAGATTTTACTCATTTTGATGATAAGTCCAGCTAAAAGTCAAGTTAACAACGAAATAAATACAAAAAAAATAAAAGGTTTCCCTATTATACCAATTAAATAAATAATTGTTTGAGATACTTTAAGAAATAAACTTTTCAAAAGGCTAATATAACAAATCTGTAGAAGCGCTCATTTTTGTACATTGAATATAATTAAATAATAATTATAGGGTGCTTTATATAAGTAACAGGAATAAA
The DNA here is from genome assembly GCA_032432895.1 of Dryadula phaetusa. NCBI lineage: Eukaryota > Metazoa > Arthropoda > Insecta > Lepidoptera > Nymphalidae > Dryadula > Dryadula phaetusa. The sequence goes on from JAOYRS010000054.1 coordinate 687,316, forward strand.
AAAATATGATTTTTGAAATTTATATCTGTTTGTGAGGTGGCGCAGCTTGACAGCGTCTGACTGTAACCGCCATCGGTTGTGGCTTCGATCCCCACTCGGGGGAGTGATTAAATTTAAATTATTTTTACTTCCTCGCTCTGGTAAAGACAAAGAGCGGCATTGAGTTCCACCACTCAACACGTAATGTCTCGAATTCGGTGGAAAGCGAATTACGGAGTGTGTTGACACTACGTACTTTCTATCTACCCCGCTATGCGGGATAAAAGCGTGAAGCTAAAAAAAAATATATCTGTTTGTCTGTTTGACTGTCTCTTGTTCGCCTTTCACGCAATAAACTACTGGATGGATTGTGATAAAACTCTATCCTTTACAATTAAATAAAAGCGGAAATACTTTTATTTTAAAATTATAAAACGAGATGTTAAATTCCCCGCAGATAAAGTCGCAGGCATAGTTAGTTGATCATAAACAATAAAATATATATCTATCTATAAGAAACTCGAATCTCACCCCCCAATAAGCGACCTGTTACTTCATTTGGGTATCTCATAATACTAATAGCTATTATGTTATTGCACATATCACAAGCCGTTAGTATGTATAATAATATAGAAGAACAAATCAAGCAGAGAGATTGGAAAGTAACGTTCTTACTGGCCGTTGCGTCATTTTCGCTGCACTAATATTACTGATTCCGCGGTTACAAATTATGTAACGCTATGCGTTCGTGCAATGCAACTGAATACCATGATTTATTTCTAGGATACTAGTAAGTGTTATAATGTGAATTTATATTTTTCTTCCTATAGTCGATATATATTTAATTATTCGGGTTAGTGTAGCTGTGATATGGTTGTGGACATAAAATGTATGCTTACAGAAGGTAAGAATTGTATAATATTATAAATTTGAGAACATAAAAAATATAGTCAGTTCATGAGTGGCACAATTTCAAATGGTACGGGAATTACTGCAAAAATGAAATGAAGCCGCAAAAATAATATCTAAAACGGGGAACAATTTCGCAGTCCAGACGTGTCCGTAGTAGATGTTTTGTCGAGGATACCATGAAACGACAGTTTCCAACCGTAGACCAGTGCTCCTTAAGAAATTATCAGAACGTATTCGGGAAGGCATGCAATACATTTTATGAAACACTTTACAATTTGTAATTAAAAAATTCCGCCTTAGGTGTTTGTGAGTGACCAAATAATCAAGGCCCAAACTTTAATGATGTAATTTTGCACACATAGAAACTGCATTTGTATACTAATACAGTATAATTCATAATAATTATTTGTCTATCTATTAAACACAACTAGTTTCTTTTTGAACATCCTGCAAAATATAAAAAGAGTCTCGAATAACTTTAAATGGACATGACAAGGCAATATTTTTCCATGATATACACAATAGTGCGCCCATTTTAAATAGTATATCGATTAGAATATGCTATTTTTGCCCACTTAGTAAAATTGCCTTGTAAAGTAAACCTGTAGCTTTATCATTTATATAAACTATGTATATAGATTTTTGGAATATTATTTTTAAATATAATTATAATACCTTAGGACAACAGAGCCGCGAAAATATTTAATTCAAATATTTTATAAGGTTCAGTGCCCTCAAGTTCAGAAATTGATTTGTTTTAATTATATTGAAAAGTTCTGGATATTTTACGCCTTTGCATATTTTAAAAACCAGCGGATAGTCGAGTATGAATTATTATATAATTATTTATTAGAACGATATCGATACAAATATTACGTAAAAATCACACTATTACATTCAAAATCTAGTTTCTTTTAGTTACCTATAGAAAATAGATTTTGAAACATTTTGCAAATAAATGTTTTTATCAGAATTACAAATTATATTAATATTTATTGTATACAATTTTTCATTCATATTAGATAAATGATAGCTAAGCTATACTGTTTTCTAAAGAAGTGTCAAAATACGTGTATAACGTATAAGTAAATAAAGAGTGAAATTTGAATTTGGCTTAATTGTATATCCTAAACTCTCTCTTGTGTTTTAATTGTTTAATTTATTCATAGTCCCCGATAACCATTAACCTATTGTATACGTACATAATTATGTAAATACACCTGTAGTAGCACTCCTGTCACATGGAACTATACATTAATGTAGTATATATAACTAAATCATTTATACATTAATTATCAAAAGTAAAATATTTAGTTACTTGTTTTTTTTTATAATGCAGAAAATATGATATATTAGTATTTATAATTTGCAAACATACTGAACTGTATTGCACTTCGCCGGCACAGCACACGACCACTAATCGTGATAATACAATTCAACTGAATTGACAGCGGCGAAGCCGTGGTGAGTTAGTATTCCACGATTTGTGTTCTCTGCCTTACACAGGTCTTACCTGTGATTTCCGCAATTCGACACATTTATAACACAAAATATACAGTTTAATTTATATTAAAAACAAGACAATGACAGTATATATATATATGTACCTTCCATATCATTTAATTTACACATTTTTTTTTATTCTTTACTAAAGCTCATTAGCTATAGTAAGCATAACGCAGTTCTACTGAGAAGAGCTAAAAAGAAAGTCTTCAGTCATTTTCAATTATATTTCACAATAAATAAATTAATCAACATAAAAAATTAATAATTATAAAAATATACGCAAACGAACTATATGACACTTTTGCCTGCAACCACAGCCGCCTTGCAGGTCAAACATATTGTCTCAAAAATTATTATTTTTAACCAACTTCAAAAAAGAATAATGCTAACTTACTCCCCCAATTACGTTGCTCAAATACCTGGAACCGATATGAAAAATCTTTTTTATTTACAAATATCCTGAATTAAGTGACAAATGGACCGAATGTTCATAATCTTAAGGTAAAGAAATAAAAAGTTATATTCGAAATTGAAATGCATTTTTATTCTTTGTGGAAAGTTATTTCCAAAAAGCCTTTCTTAGTGCTTCCTCCCTCCCTACACCCTTTACGCTCCCTAAGCAATTTAAATGCCATTTAAGCTTGTTTTGTTCAATGTTTTCAATGTTAATAGACATTTATGGACGCACAGAGATTTTTATAATATATTTATGTACTTTAATATTTTTAAAAATATTTTTAAATATTTCATACATATAATATGCGCATAATAAATCTATGTTAACGATTAATAGTTATACCTGTTGTCTAAATTTAAATGCTAAATATTTACGTCTCCTACGTCAAAAGAAGTCAAGGTTATGTTATTTTAACATCGTGTTTTTATGATAAATATAATTAAGTATATGTTGATGTCAGTCTGTGAACGCCATGGTGGTGGGTTCCATGTCCATACGCTGGAGTTATCATATTTTAATGGTATTCGCTTCCTCCCTCTGGCAAGATAAGCACGGTGCTGGTTTAAGCCACTCAACATACTATTTCACGAATTTGAAGGCCGGAGTGTCATGAAACTAACTTTTCCCTGCTTACCTACTGTGCAAAAAATGTGACATGTTGCGGAAATATAGCGTATAAACATTTTGACTTTTTTGTCTATATTTGTACACAAATGGATATACAAGCAAACATATTTACATATAACGTATATTTACCTATATATTTTTTTACAAACAAAATCATTATTTTATTTTGGCCAAAACTAATAAATAAAAATAGAAAATCCATAGAAAATGTGAGATACTACAGATGGGACGTAGGTGGATTCATTAGGTGCATGATTAATAATTAATAAGGATTCGATGTGAGACTGCATTATGTGTTTATACAGTAGTTGCACTTCTGCATGTCCACGTAATACAGCTTGAAAGCATAACACTTCACGCTTTCTAGAGGAACTCGTACTTTGCGTTTCTTACGTAGATACCTACCCATACCAGCAAGGTCTGTTAACAAAATATTTTCCAAACAAAAGTGTACCTAATATTTTTAATATTCTAAAATATCATTATAACTAGTGAATCTATAAATTACATATATTTTGTATATTAATCGTTATTTAGTAATTACTAGTTAATGTCCACATCTCCGTTTGCGTGGACTCGGTGATGACAAAAAGGGGCTTATATTTTTAAATGAAAGTATTTTAAACGGATTAATTGCGTATATTTTGCAATTCGAAAATACATTTTTGAAAACCCGACTTTTCAAACTCTTTACATTGTCATTCGTCTGTCAGTTGATACAAAAATTAACTATATCAATCTACCACTGTTTCTTAATTGGCGGGTTGTGGGGTGTATCATTGACAAGCCTTTCGGTATAGATAGGTTTCCTATATAACGTATGGCTTAATGTGCCATATGGATTATTTATTACTAAAACATCAAGGAAAGCTATAGGTTTGCCTGTAATTCTTGTGTAAATTGAATATTGTCAATAAAAGAGTAGAGATGGTTTAGAAATATTTAAATATTGTCAGCCTACCACTTATACATCCTAGGTAGACATGGTGTAAAGCCAAGAACTATCTCCTTGAAATCGTCCATGTGTACATCTGCTATTACACGAAGCCAGGCGAACTCATAACAATACTTGACGTAAGCTGATTTTGATAAAAAAACGACGTCGAGAGTGCGAGTTACGTCGTGCGAGTGTCGCTGAATATATAAATTTAAAGAAAAAAGGAAATAGCAGATTTAAGTTATAATGCAGGCTTGAAACAATTTGTTTTTCTAGTCAACCCAACGAGTGGAAAAATTAAGGGTATTAAAAGATAATAAGTAAGTAATAGAGCAGAAAACTCAACGATAATTTAATACGATTTTAAGCGAAATTTTACCTATTTCTTGTTCCTTATTTTTTGTAAAACAAGTGTAGATCAGATGACAATATGATAAAATGGTACCAGCATAGTCTGGTGTAGTTAGTATTAGTTTTTAACCACTTTCGGGCTTATAATTTTGCTAATTACTATTAACCTCACTCTTCTGGTTGACAAATTACCTCGACAGTATACCGGAAAAGGACTGCATCGGGATTGCTTTAAGACTTCGAAGGAAACTAGAGACTCTCTCTAGAGGGGCTCTCTGTACTAATGCATTACTATAATAAAAGTATTCAAAATATTAACTGTCAAATATTTATAACATATCTAGTAACGTTGATTTCTTAACAATTTACGCATTTGCGCAAGAATACGTTTGTACCTTTGACCTTATTTAGGTATGTATGACTATTACCAACTTAATGCCAAAAAATTCTAAGTGAAATATTGAAATAGCTGGCAGTATGTCCACTTAGTGAAAACGGTTACAGGTTAATACTAGCTAAAATTCTGTGCTTAATGTAATTCTTAATAGATCTCTGTGATAAATTATTTATGTAGTTTACGTTAGATTTGGCAGGAGACTACCCGGTACGGATCAGACGACAAAGATAAATGCTATACTCCTAAACATTTCTTGACTCAAGCATTATTGTGTCAAGAAAGAATGCTTGGAGAAGGAAAACTCGCCTATCTCAGTATTCTAGTGACCCTAATCGTAGAGACAGGTTAGATGTTAAGAAAGTTGAGAATATGAGGTTTAACTACAGTAGGTTAGAGTATAGTACATTTGACTAGGCTTTGTACGTTGAAGTTTAACATCTTTGGATGTTATAAGTCTAAAATAAAAGCCATACTAACTTCTCATTACAATAGCTCTCTGCCGTTCCAGAGATTAGTCGGAACAAATATAGTAAATTATATTATTTTAGAATGTATCTTGTAACCCGGTAGTTGCTATCTAAATATATGCAATTCAATTTTAAAGCAAAATATCGACATTGAATATTTTTTCCTGTTTTTTTAATAATCACTTCCCTGAGTGGTGATTGAACCCACAACTGATCGCGCTTATAGTCCGACGCTGTCCCACTGCGCCACGACCAGCCTTTTTTCTTTCTTTCTTTCTTTTCATTTTAATTTATTTGTTATTTTATAATATTGTCATAGAATAGTTTATGATTCTTCATCAGATGTTCCAAATCTTTACTTTTTACATGTCAGTGGAAAATGCCCAATACGCTGAACAAGTTTTACTAAGGTATTTCGTATTATATTATAATTTAGCAGGATAGTCCTACTGCCATGATGATTGATGAGTTCTTCTTAGGCCTAATAAACAGCTGTATATAAACAGCGAATGAATCTTAATTAAATTCCTAAATTTTATAAATCATAGATAGAGCTTATATATATTACTAGCGGCCCTCACGAGCGGAACGCACAACTATAGCTGTTTTGTTTTTCACACATACATACAAAAAACAGAAAAGAGCAGAGCAGATAAAAAGAGAAGAAAAGAGGGGGAGTGGAGAACTGCCCTTCTCTTCTCTTCTCTTCTCTTCTCTTCTCTTCTCTTCTCTTCTCTTCTCTTATCTTCTTAGTTATAGTTTTCTGTTTTCGATTGTTGATAGAAAGGTATCCAAAGTTTTGCTTCCGGAAGTTCTATTAGAGCCTTCTTTATGCCACCTGTTTTTTCTATATAGAATTTTAGATTTTCAATTTGGTTTTACTTCTAGTTCTGATCTATGTCTTGGCAGAACTCGTCTTTTTCTTGCTGACTGGCACCCTCTGTTAGAGCAAAATCTTGAATGATCGTCCATTTGCCTGTGTAGTAGAGGAGCTTAATGTTCAAGACAGCAATTCTTTCTATTTTATCTTTCACTATTTATTAGAAATCCAATTCCGAAGAGGCCTCTTGTTTCACTCTTATAATAAAATATACAATCCCAAAGTCCTTGATCTCTTCAGCTCAGTCAGTTCTTCAGTCATCTATAAGTAGTGTTAAAGTTAAATTAAATAAACTTTATTTTTTATTAATAACATTTTATAATGTATGTATGTATGTATTTATTAATCAACATAGAAAAATCTTTAAGAACATTGACTCGTTTCGTGTTGAGTTTAAATATCTTTTTAAAATGTGTAATGTGTTTATTAAATGATTATGGGAGATAATACTCATAATGGTGGGAAACAAAAGATCAACTGACGTAAACCAATTTTTATATGGTCATAATAAAAATATCCATTTTACTATTTATATTAGATTAAAGGTGAGATCAAAGGTGAATTATTTAAGCTAAATTTATCATTACATTACATTTCACGTATAAAATATAGTCGCCTCTGTTATGTATGTTTAGATTTTTCAAACTACGCGACTGATCTTAACGTGGCTGATTAATAGACCGGGTTAAAAAAAATTAAAATTAAAAAAAATTGAAGCCAGGTTGTGGGTTCGATTCCACTCGGAGGAGCGATTATATTTAAAATATTTTCACTTCCTCGAGTTTCGCCACTCAACACGCAATGTCTCGATTTCGGTGGAAAGTGAAGTACGGAGTGTCTTAACACTAGGTACTTTCTGTCTACCCTGCTATGCGGGATAAAAAGCGTGAAGCTTAAAAAATCAAAACGAAAGATTATAACATTAGCTAATATAAAAATTAACACTAATCAACAGTGAACGGTTGAATCTAAAGTGGACCATCGGCCTCTCATTTACAGCGTAACTTTAGTGAGCTCTGGCACTATAAACAAACTTGAAATAAAATATGAAATATTCGGTGATGATGATTCAGCCCGCTAATAAACCACTGCTGGCTGAAGCAGAGCCTACACCCGTAGGGAGTGTTTGCATATCTTTGAACGTTGATGAGTTCTAGACCACGTTTATTTCTTCACTACATTTTCCTTCACCGTTATGGTAGTGTTATACATCAAACACAAAAATGTATGTGCCTACATTTTTTGCTTGGAAAAAACGTTGAGGCGCGACTGGGGCTTAGACCAACGATCTTTGGATTCGAAGGCGGGTCACTTAAGTAACCACTGAGCTATCATTGTTTAGACAAAATATTTACAATTGCATCCATTTGGTTTATTATTGTATGTACTACTGTTCTATACTCAAGTTTAAGAAACTTTTGGTCATGAAATAGAATAACGCACGATGACCTCCGTGATATTAGGAGTATAAAATATTAAAAAGCCATTAAAACTGCGCTGGCTGTATAAAGGCTAAATACTGAAAAAAAAATTTTGTAATGAATTTTAGAGCAAGTTATCAACTCCAACTATTACCGCTTAAGAGTAGAATTTTGCAACACCTGTCTTAGTATCACCTACATACTACTACTACGTAGAATTTCGCAAAATCATTATCATCGAGCACATATATTCAAACAAAATTTGAAATTTCTAGCACCTGTACTATCTGAGATTGTGTGATACGTAAGTGACCTTTTGCATTACTAAATGCTTTATTAATTATTTAATTCGATTATTTTATAAATTCTTATCTTATAAATGTTTTTCTTTTCTTACTGTTTTCTTTTAGTATAGATCTATCTGGAAACTCTGGGAGTATGTTGTGGCCACCCAAACTTACTCCGAGGAAGCTGCTTACAAAAGTTATTGGAAAATCTGCCCTGAGTATAATGGGAAAAAGCTTTAAATATGTGAAATAAAATAATACACAACTACTTTATTCCATATATTTTACAATGTATGGAAATATATGTAGGAGACTGCGTGGTATTGTACGTGGTAACATAGGGCTGATCGGGATATTTAACAGAGTAAAGAATAATAAATATGAGTATTAATTAATAAGTTATAATAAAAAATGTTATTATTTTCTTTATATATTTTAAATTTATACTTTAGATATGAAACGTTCGTGTAATCTAATAATTAGATATACAGTAGGTAGACTGTGTGGTAACCTTAATTATATCATAATGTGTAGCGTACGTAAATTTATCTGTCTTGAATGGTGTTTTTTATAACACAAGCAAAACTTTGACCAACTATCTACATATACAGATAATTGTTCGAAGATGTCAAACAAGAGTTTTTAGTAAGCAAATATCTCGATATGATATTGTTACAAGGATTGATCTTCCTCTAGGACATTTTGTTTATTCTATGAATATAGTGTACTGTGATCGGCGCGGCGATGCAAATTTTTAAGTAAATATTTATTTTTTTGGATATTAATTAGTATGACAAACATGTAACCTACATTACATTGTAAATGTTACATATTATGGGTTTACTATGTGTGTACTGAATTTTTGTGATTGAATTTCCTGCATCATGATTGTTATCTTTTTTAAATGAGAAGCTTCTAGGAAAACAAAACAGCTCCGACAAACAGTTAAAAATAAGCAGTCATTTGAAATATATAATATTAAATCCTACATCATGTACTTGGCCTTGGTTGTTTTTGCAATGTCAACATTACGTTATTTATGAAATACCTATTGAGCATTGAGCTTAATTACGAATACGCATAATATCGTAAATCATATTCAAGTACTATAACTATTGCCATGTTTAAAAATACTACAATTATTTTATTTTTATAATTAAAAATATTTATTTTGTTAAATATATAAATAAATATACTAAATAATATTATACAAATTGATCTTGTTCAAAAATATTATAAACAAACTAAGCTTGAATGCATATAATGGTAATAATAAATAAATAACTAATAATAATACTAGTTATAGATTAAACAACTGTATTCTCATGTTGGCCATCGGTGTACGACATACAACATCAGACTATCATAGTACAGCGGCAATGGTCTGAATGTAAGTAAAACGGTCTCAAGTTCGATCTGCACTCGGAAAATAATCAAATTTAAATTATTTACATCTTCTCGCTGTACAACTAGGCTTTAAAGTGCGTGCGTACATAAAAAGCGTAGATCGGAACTGCGTCTGTTATCGTCGACCTTGCTTGACATTGTGTTGACAGCAGCGCTGTGCAGCGGCGGGCGCTAGCTGTTCAGTGTATTTTTGTCACGTATTTTATTTGACCTTTTGAGCTTAGATATCAAGAATATTACGAACACTCCTCCCAGATAATTCGTACTAATCACTAGAATATTCTGCCATTCATACAAAAAATGTCGAATGTAGTTATAGTTAATACAAACCCTTTCGAGGGTCAAAAGCCGGGTACGAGTGGTTTACGTAAAAAAGTTAAAGTTTTTCTTCAAGATAATTACACGGAAAACTTTATTCAAAGTATTTTAGACGCCAACAAAGAGGCAATTGTGGGCTCCACTCTTGTCGTCGGCGGTGATGGTAGATACTTAGTCAAAGAAGTTGTGGACAAAATAATAAAAATATCGGCTGGGAACGGAGTAAGTAAATAAAAATTAAAATAAATTAATGTAAAGTCTATGTTAAACTGCCAAATAATAAATCTTTTCTGTGCGTCTTTGAATAATAATCGTTAATAGTATATATTTAAATTCTTCTCACAATTTTAATCTTACAATATTCCCAAATAAAAATAATTTAACTTTTATTTATTGGTTAGGTATCTAGACTTTTAGTGGGTCAAAATGGGATACTTTCAACGCCTGCTGTATCACACATCATCAGAAAATATCAGACTCTAGGTAATTCATTAATTATAACAATATAAATAGTATTGTTACTTTAAAATCTCAATAATAAAATTACTCATATAAATTAAAAAACATATGTTTATATTATACAAGTTATAATTTTTATTTTAAGATATGATATATATTCTAGATAATATTATTAAATAACAAAATAACTTTTCTATAATACAGGTGGGATCATACTCACAGCTTCGCACAATCCAGGAGGTATTAACAATGATTTTGGAATCAAGTTCAACTGCAGCAATGGAGGTCCCGCACCTGATGGCACTACTAATGAAATCTACAAGTACTCCACTGTTATCAAACAGTACAAGATTGTGCCCGACCTCAAATGTGATATAGACAAGATTGGCATTTTTAAATTTAAGGTAATTTTATATTAGTCAACTATCTATGACATATTTTTTGATTATTATTTTATATGTTATATTTGTATTTTGTACTGTTTCATAAATAGTTTTGCATTTACCATTTTTTAGCAGAAATATTTATATATTGATAGAAAAAATACCTTTAAGCTGTTTTGCCTCTATAAATGTGATATTTGTTGATTGAAATCATACTAAAAAAAATGAATAAATTTAAATTATTATACACAGGTAGAGGACCATGACTTCATAGTTGAGGTGATAGACTCCGTGAAGGATTATGTGGATTATATGAAAGAAATATTTGACTTCCCAAAAATCAAGTCTCTTTTGCAAGGATCTGAAAAGAACAAGCCCTTCAAAGTTCTGATTGACTCGATGAATGGAGGTAAATATATGGTTATCAAAACAAATTATCACTGACTAGTGCCAAAGAAGATCAAAAATGATAAATTGTCATTAATCATTGAAACTGATATGATTTTTACTTTGAATAAAAGATTAGGTTATTAATATAAATAACCACAGATACTATTCAATTTACAATTTGTTTAGTGAACAAACAATGAAGTGAATTTAGATAATTGGGATGGTGATAGAAAAATATTTTAATATGTTTTTCTTTATATTTGATGTCAACATACTAGCTATAAATATTTTTATTGTAAAAAAAATTTTTTATCAGGTAATTAAGAATTTTCAGATAGATTTTTCACTTTTTAATTTAAGTTAAAAAATTACAGTGACGGGGCCGTATGTGAAGCGTATCTTCCTAGATGAACTTGGCGCGTCAAAAGATAATGTCAGGAGAATTATACCCCTTGAGGACTTTGGAGGAGCTCATCCTGACCCTAACCTCACATATGCAGCCGACCTTGTCAATGCTGTCAAAAATGGCGATTATGATTTTGGAGCTGCATTTGATGGAGATGGTAAACCGATTGCAAATAATATTGACATTGAATATGCAATATACAATTTTTTGTTATCTGTGAACATAACATCTAAAGCATCATGTGAAATCTGATGATCATCATTTTTTTTTATACATGATCATATTACATGATGTGTGATTAGTTTTATTGGTACAGGCGATCGCAACATGATAATCGGTCGCGACGCGTTCTTCGTGACGCCGTCGGACTCGCTGGCGGTGCTCGCGTGTCACTTGCACCACATCCCGTACTTCCAGCGGCGCGGCGTGCGCGGCCTCGCGCGCTCTATGCCCACCGCCGCCGCCGTCGACCGCGTTGCCGTCCGCCTCGGCAAGGAGATGTTCCAGGTGCCCACAGGTAACTGCACTCTGCCCCTTTATTGCCTTTTTTACTTTGCACACCATGATGCCTCTGCTATGAATTATTCTGCACGATGTCTCTGGCTATTAATTACTCTGCACTCTGTGATGTCTCTGGCTATTAATTACTCTGCGCACCATGATGTCTCTGGGCATTAATTACTCTGCGCACCTTGATGTCTCTGGCTATTAATTACTCTGCGCACCTTGATGTCTCTGGCTATTAATTACTCTGCGCACCATTATGTCTCTAGGCATTAATTACTCTACGCATCATTAGTTTATTATTCTGTAGACTCTAAATATGTTTTTATTTGCTCAGTTTTAAAAAATAAATTCAAGTGAGTGTGGCGTTACTTTAAAAGGTAAACGTTTGTAACATTTGCTATAACTTTCTGCTTTCTTATTTCCTACAGATATTACTGAATAAAATAATGCTACACGTAGGTGGTAACCATAATATATAAAAGTAATTTTGAACAACATTCAGGCTGGAAGTACTTCGGCAACCTGATGGACGCGGGCAGGCTGTCGCTGTGCGGGGAGGAGAGCTTCGGCACGGGCTCGGAGCATGTGCGCGAGAAGGACGGCGTGTGGGCCGCGCTGGCCTGGCTCAGTGTGCTCGCTGAGAGACAGCTGCCCGTCCGGGACATACTGCTCGACCACTGGAAACTATATGGCAGGAATTACTTCACTAGGTCGGTTTTTTCTGTTACATTTATTATATATAGTGGTGAAACTTAACGCCGCTCTATGTGTTCCACAGCAGAGAAATGAAAATAATTAAATATTTCCCTGAATGGGCATTGAACTTACGATCATGACGTTCATGGGCAGACATGTACTATCACGCCACATTGACCCTTAGGTCACAGAAAAAGACTGATCTTTTTCAATTAAAAAATTGCATATTTATATTTTTTAGATATGATTATGAGGAATGTCCCAGCGACCCCTGCAACGAGATGATGCAGGAGTTGGAAAAGAAGATGACTTCTCCAGGTTTCGTGGGATCAACATACTCTTCAGGAGATAAAACCTACACAGTGGCTCTTGCGGACAACTTTTCATACATGGACCCCGTTGACCGCAGTGTAGCTATGAAACAGGTGAACTAAGTAAATTCTACTTATCTTAATTTGTTTAATTCAAGGCTAATGTTTGTAAGAATTATCACTTCTATTGTACAAACATGTTTTATTCACGATTTGTATTGTAATTAAATTTGATGATTCTCATTGTTTTACATTTTTCTTCGTAAATCACAAAACACCACAGGGGCTGCGCGTGGTGTTCGCGGACGGGTCGCGCGTGGTGCTGCGCCTCAGCGGCACCGGCAGCTCCGGCGCCACCGTCAGGTACGCTCTACGTCACTGCGCGATATTTTGACGATGACAAGATTATATGCAGTTATTTATGTTTAGATCATTTTCTTTTAACGATAAAATACAATGGTTTGTAGTTATAAGATTTCTCGTTTTATATATTTAAAAAGTTTCTGCATATTTGTTATATTATTTTTATTATACAAATTTCTATGTTATTATCGCTGTTCATCTGCACAACATATGTAAACAAGTTTATTTTACATTCTCGCTCTATTTAATGCAATGCCCCATTTCCACCTTGAAATGGAACGCCGAGCAAGTGGCCTTTCGTATTTTGAATAGAAAATGCGAAAAACCACAAAAAATATCTCTATGCTCCTTTGTTTGTACCAATATGAAGACGGTTAAATTTCGTATTAAATACACAATTGAAAGTGTTCTACCCGCAGACTGTACATAGACTCGTACGAGGAAGAGCAAGTGGCGGGCGACGCGCAGCTGATGCTGCGTCCGCTCATAGACGTCGCGCTGCAGATGTCACAGCTGCAGAGATACACCGGCAGGGACGCGCCCACCGTCATCACCTAGAATTGGCAAACAATTAAAATATACATATAAATAAAAGCGTTCTAAAGACCTGTCAGTTTTCCCGCCTTAAGCGCAGATTGTAAAATATTGTCTCAACGATTGTGTCATTTATCTTGTGAAAGTTCATCTTTTTTTTGTTCCTACAAATACGTGAAATATCTAGTTTTAATTATTTTAAGGGGGTTTTTACATGGATTATATTGTTACATTGTGAATGTTTGTGTGCAACACACCTAATGTAGTTTATTAGTTTTTATGTACGTATATATAAATATACATATGTTTATTTGAATTTGTTACAAATATTTGAGATTTTATTAAACATATTTCTATTGTGATAACGTTTAAAAAATAATTTATAAATTATTACTTCGTAATATAAAGTACCAAGATGTGATTAAATAACTTTGTATATTTTCATATATTTAAGAATTCTCGTTAAACATAACACAGATATATAAGAATTTTTACACTCATTTTATACTGTTTTTTTTTATTTGTAAAATGTATAATGGTTAAATAAAGTACAAAATATAATTATGTTCTTTTATTTATATTGAAATAAAAATTATTTTATAAATACCTTAAAGACTACTACAGGGCTAGTATTCTTTAGGCTGTCTGTTGAAAAGGTGTTTTTTTTTCTAATTAAAACGTTATTTTACGCATTGGTTTATAATAAAATACCAGTAATTCAATAACATTTTTTATTGACTAGATTACTTTATTTAAAATTAAGCAAAGTTATAGTTGCCAATACTTGTCGACAGTGGTCAGTGTGGCCAGGACATGTGACAACTTGGGGCAAAATATTAAAATATACATGAGTTAATATTATGTGTATACAATTGAATATACGTTAAACTTTTATATTACATACTTAAATAATAATAAAATTCTTGAAATGCTAATTGTAAATAAATGAAATTTAAAAATGATGTTCGGTTTCCTCGACGATATCCACGACTCAAAGAGACGGTTGTGATGGAGCTTGTTCCACGCAAAACGGAGGAAAATTGATATTTTCTCTATCTTCCAAACGAAGTCGAACTGGATTGCGATCAACGTACTGACGCTTAGAAATTAAAGTAACTTATATATAGATTTATTCACAAATTAAGTATAAACTCTTAATTCTAAGACCACCTCAAGTGATAAAAAATTGCATAATTAGATTAACCGATCCAAATATTATAATGGCAGAGTAAAATATGCACTTCCACGCGGTCAGTTTGCTGCGCAGTTGCAGCGACCGCATTTGCAGGAGGGAGGGCAGCGCGAACTCGTGCACGAGGCCGCTGACTGCACCTGTGTACCTGAGAATATAGTATTGACATTTATTTATTAATAATTTCTTTATGAGATTAAACTTAATGGCATTGATTTTTTGGGTGAATGATCTGTGAGTGACACCTTTATTTATGTGTTAACTTGTTAATGTTTACTTAAACGAAAAGCCAGACAATTTTTTACAAATAGTTTTGTTTATGTACAACTAATAAGTGCCTGAATAAAAGTGAATTCATTTAGCAATGTAATTTGCGGGTAATCACTACATAATTAAAAAAATAACGTTAGGTGATTGCCGTATTAAAGCGATACGTAACGCATAACAAGGTGTTGTTAGTTGTACATGATATCTCTAACACTCGAGTGAATGTCTTACAATAGTGATGTCAAAACATCAATAACCAAGCAAGTACACAGACAATAGTGCAGATTAAAGTCATATAATTTTCTTCAAACTAAGTTACATTCTTTAATTTATGAGCTTCTAATAACTTAACACCGGTTTTCTATATTTAATACCTCAGATCTGAGGAGGACTGGCGCAAAATACTCATCGGGGCCTTTTTGAAACCAAAATTTAATTAATTTATAATCTTTAGTGGTACCTTTGAAATAAACTGGAGCGAATATTTTATTTCCAAGGCGTGTTGATATTTATGAAATCAATCACAAGATCTTCAACATACAAAGGTCATTTCACATTTGTGATATAGAACATTCTCGGGCTGTTTCTAACATCAAAGTACATATGTACGTACCTGACAATAGTGCCGACTTCCGGGTAGAGGCAGGCCACCGCCACGCACAGCGCGACCACGGCGGCGGAGAGCGCGAGCTGAGCACGCGCGCCCGCGGCTCCGGCGTGCAGGCGCACTGCCTCCGCGCGCAGCAGGAACACTAGCATCGGGTATACCGTTACTACCTGCGTAAAGTATAATACTGTTTGAAATAGCTGATATCTCCTTATTTTCTCTCACAAGCTATACGAAAATCTTTTTTTATATGGTTTTTTCAATTATACATATGTTTTCAACATCTTTAAATTCGAAGATCTTAGAACTTAAATTTGTTAACATTAAATTGTCTACTTTATATGTGTATATTTACTATATAATCATCACTTGCTACATATTGACGTTTCGAATGAGACCCAATTAAAACCACTACGTTAGAACCGCAATCCTTGTACTATGTACTATTATTGTCCAATATCAATATTACTGTTTGTATCAAAAGTTCTCGAACGTTTAATAAGTCAACAATTTAGAAAGTACCTAGAAACCTATATTATTTTATGATCGTAAGCAACGTTTCCGGATTCAGGATTCTTATGATCCCCGCGGCTTGCTGGCGTTCCACAAGGTGGCGTGTTGTCTCCTCTCTTATTTTCACTTTTTATTAATTATTTTTATCATAATCTCTCTACTCCCTACCTCCTCATGTGGATGACTCTGATCTCAAGCAATTATAATAGGTAGTCCAAGGCTTATCTGTCAAATAACATTAATTGAATTACCTAATTTATTACTTGATGGAATACAAATAACTTTACCAGAAAATTAGATATTATATTTGATCAATATCTGTCTTGGAAGCTCCAAATATGTGAGGTAAGGAAACATATTTTAAGCTGTTGCATCACTGCGTCGATTACGTAACGTCCTGCCCATTACTACTAAAGTTGCGTTGGCACAATCAATCCTATTACCAATCCTTGATTATGCTGATTGTTGTTACCTCGACTTAAAAGAGGAACAATAAAAGAAGCTTGAGCGCCTTCAAAATCTCTGCAATAGGTTCATTTTTGGACTATGCAAGTACGATCATGTCTCTGAATTTCGTAAAATCAAGTAGCTTCCTATTCGACTTTGCAGGAATACTCACGTTCTCTGTCTTTTGTATAATGTCCTTCTCAGTCCATTCTCATAGAATGACACCATGGTCCACATGTAATGTGGGTAACATTCCACACATGTCATCATGGTCCACATGTGATTTTACTCGTCTACATATGACACCATGGTCCACATGTATAAAATTCCTCCATATCTCATAGAATGATTTAAGTTTGTGTGGATCACATGATTTCTCCCTTCGCTCCTCTTCCTTCTATACAAATTCCTTTACAGTGAAGTCTGTTTGCTTGTGGAACTGCTTTCCCGTAACAGTTAGGCAAACAAAAGCATTACTGACTTTTAAAAAAGGCTCTAGGAATCTAAGGAACTTATATTTTGTCTCCAAAGTCTCTCCTCTGTAAAGTATTCGTATAAATGAATGTACATGTACAAGTATTTAGCTAAATTTAAAAATATATATAAAAAAAATCAGAAATGTTTGTGATTTAAGTTAGAATGCCAAGAAACGAAAAAGCTATAATATAATCTTTTCCCTAAGTGTAATGGAACGTACAACCAATTGCGTTCGTAATCTGGCTCTCTGTGCTCGGTTCCACTGCACCTCGATGGCGTGTGAGCGGGTGAACTCATATGTGGACTCTTGATCTCACTCTCAAATTTTAAACTGTGACTCAAATCGAAGTGACTGATGTGTGAAATCACATGTGGATCATAATGTTATATGTAGAAATGTGAAATCATATGTGTACCATAATGTCGTATGTAGATGGATGAAATCACTTGAAGACGATGGTGTCATATGTGGACGAGTAAAATCACATGTGGACCGTAATGTCATATGTGGATGAGTAAAATCATATGTGGACCATGGTGACATATGTAGACAAGTAAAATCACATGTGGACCATGGTGTCATATGTGGATGGGTAAAATCATATGTGGACCATGGTATCATATGTAGACGAGGGAAATCACATGTGGACCATAATGTCATATGTGGATGAGTAAAATCACTAGTGGACCGTGGTGTCATGTGTGGATGGGTGAAATTATATCTGGACCATGTTGTCATATGTGGACGAGTAAAATCACATGTGAACCATGCTGTCATATGTGGACAAGTAAAAACACATGTGGACCTAAATGTCATATATGGATGAGTAAAATCATATGTGGACCATAGTGTCATATGTGGATGGGTGAAATCACATGTGGACCATGATGGCATATGTGGACAAGAAAAATCACACGTGGACCATGTTGTCATATGTGGATGGGTGAAATCATATGTGGACCATAATGTCATATGTGGACGAGTAAAATCACATGTGGACCATGCTGTCATATGTGGACCATAATGTCATATGTGGACCATAATGTCATATGTGGATGAGTAAATTCACATATGGACCATGGTGTCATATGTGGATGGGTGAAATCACATGTGGACCATGGTGTCATATGTAGACGAGTAAAATCACATGTGGACCATGATGGCATGTGTGGAAGGGTAACATTACATGTAGACCATGGTGTCATATGTGGATGGGTGAAATCACAAGTGGACCATGGTGTCATATGTAGACAAGTAAAATCACAAGTGGACCATGGTGTCATATGTGGATGGGTAAAATCATATGTGGACCATGGTATCATATGTAGACGAGGGAAATCACATGTGGACCATAATGTCATATGTGGAAGAGTAAAATCACTAGTGGACCGTGGTGTCATGTGTGGATGGGTGAAATAATATCTGGACCATGCTGTCATATGTGGACGAGTAAAATCACATGTAGACCATAATGTCATATGTAGGTGAGTAAAATCACATGTGGACCATGGTATCATATGTGGATGGGTGAAATCACATGTGGACCATGGTGTCATATGTAGACGAGTAAAATCAAATGTGGACCATGGTGTCATATGTGAATGAATGAAATCACATGTGGGCCATGATGGCACGTGTGGAAGGGTAACATTACATGTGGACCATGATGGCATGTGTGGAAGGGTAACATTACATGTGGGCCATAGTGTTATATGTAGATGAGTAAAATGACATGTAGACCATGGTGTCATATGTGGATGGGTGAAATCACATGTGGACCATGGTGTCATATGTAAACGAGTAAAATCACATGTGGACCATGATGGCATGTGTGGAAGGGTAACATTACATGTGGGCCATGGTGTCATATGTAGATGAATAAAATCAAATGTGGACCATGATGTCATATGTGAATGGGTGAAATCACATGTGGGTCATGATGGCACGTGTAGAAGGGTAACATTACTTGTGGGTCATCGTGTCATATGTGGACGTGTAAAATCACAAGTGGACCATGAAGGCAAGTGTGGAAGGGTGAAATCACATGTAGGCCATATTATTGTAAAAACGGTTTTTATGTCAGAGTTAGACAGAGTGTATAGGAAGCCTTATAAATATTGTTTAATATGAAGTACTACAAATGTCGGCAAAGTCGAAGAAAGAAATAGTTAAAGAATAGCGAGCGGGCCGCTAGTTTACATGTAAGTAGGCAATTGTATATTAACAGAATTATTTTTATATGTATTTACTTATTATAAGCCATTCACCTTAAATTTTAGACTGTTTCCTTCTTTCATTTTTCCTTTTAACGTTAGGTACGTAATAAATATGTAGTATTTGCGTGTTTACAAAGGTGAGGTATAATTTAAATCATTATAAAATATCTACCCAATACAAACTAACAGTTACAATGTCATAAATAATTTTCAATAATAATATTGATTTATGTATGTTTCAAAAAAAATAAATTAAATATTTTTTTAATGTACAAGTACCGAATTTTAATCATTTTTGTGAAATATTATCATAGACTGCAGCCGTGCGGCTTACTTAATACAAATCAATATTTTAAATTTGTTTTTATTTCAAGGTATGTTATACAATATATACTGCAATACATATCATGTACCTGAAACAGCAACAGTATCCTCGCAATTGCTGTCATCACGTCGTGCATTTCAAAGTTGTTCAATATATTCTGAAAATAAAGCAATTCCAGTTTAGCTCAATTTTACCACGATAGTAATTAAGTGAATGTAAATATTATTATATAGTATTTACATTCACTTTATTACTATTATGGTAAAATTGAAAAGTGTCATGTGATTGTGGGTTCGATGCCTTTAAATCATAGACACAGGGATCCGCTACTGAAAGAGCGTTAATTTTTAATCGATAAAATACTTACATCTTCAATACAAGACTTGGCAAGGGGAAAGCATATATAGAAGACAGCTCCGACCAACGCGTAAGTCACCGCCACTAACGAAAACGCTATAGTCAGATCTCTGCCCTGAAAAATAGTAGCGTAACCTTCATTATTGTCTAATTCAATTAAATAAAAAATTGTCTCTGACGATCCTGTTTTGTGACATAAAGCGTGAAGATGAAAAAAAATCAAGCTTTGTTCACATGTAGTTTTATTATACCAAGCGTAGCTCAGAAGAAAGCCAGAAGATTCTCTCAGATTCCACATAGCTATTTATAGTTAAGTGTTATATTTCTTGCCGCTTGGATATGGCGTGTTGGGTGGAAGTCCTCAAAATGTCACACAGAGTCCTAGCACCGTGCATATAACTAATCCTATACAAAAGTACGGAGTCCTACACTCATTTGAATCATTTCTTACTCAAATGCATTTTTATAGAAATATCTGCTTTGTACACTTCTCAGTATATCTAAATGTTGTCAATTTTTCCTTCGCCTTATATTAACATATAATATTATTTATATTTACATTATTTTCCTGCTTGTCATTGTTGCTCATAATCGTAATGATTATGTTGTGTATGTAGAAGGACAGCGCCAGCATGCCGCTGAGCACGGCGGCGTCGCTGCTGCTGCCGCGGAGCGCCACCGTTCCGGAGATGTTGACGCCCCACACGGCGCCCTTCACTATCACGAATATTAACAGATAGAATACTGACAGGGTTCCTGAAATTCAGATTAAAAATGTTATAATTATAAAAATATCAATGAGGTCCAGTATACATTCAATTCGTTTAAATTGGGAGTTTAAAGACTATTTGGATTTTTTTTGCCTGCCTTCTACAATAAACAAAAAAATAATAATTAAATATTGTTAGGTAATGTTATAATTTTATTTTAGCTTACCTAAAGAATTAAGTTTGGTGAAAAAGGTGATCTTCTTAAATGTGAGGAGTGGGAAGATGATGATGGCCACATACATGGGGACGGTGAGGTGCAGGCTCCAATACGGGGACGGGTCCGCCACAGGGTGAGAGGTCCCGATGAATAGGTCGTGTTTTGGACATAGCAGACTAGAGTTGTAGACTGTTGTGTTGGACGTGCGGACATCTTTAAAAAATATATTTTTGTAAGTTATTGTGTTGTACCATAAATCATAACTGAGATTCTCATGACACCTGAAACAGTCGTGTGAGTATCGCTCATTTTATTATCTGTAGCAAGGAACATAACTTTGGTGTAAATTATCACAGAGAACCTGTTTACAGTACCTCACGTGTTTACTTATATCAAGAATTAACTGCCAATTATCTGTGTTTATTGTTTGAGTAATAGACGTTTCATACAAAATAGGTGTTATAATTATAAATATTTCTCATCTGTAACTTATCATGGAAAGTTTTAATGTATCAATAACCGACTTCCTTGGTAATAAATGTTTGCAGTTATAACTCAGACAGAATGTTCTATATGAACTTTTTCAAACGTATTGTAAAATATAGTTTATAAATAACCAAAACATAAGAGAAGAAACTCCTTAGCGTTCTATGAATTTACTTTGCGGATTTCTGTTCCCGCCTTTATGCGTTGTAGACTTTCTACACACACAAAGTCGTGCATCTCTCTCTAATAAATAAATTAGAAAAGATTTCATCAGACCATTGGTCCAATGTTGACTTCGATAAAAGAAATTCTTTAACTAATAATAGTACCAGATTGGACAAGCCCAGATGTTCTAGTAGGTTATAGAGAGGGATGTACAATTGTATAGGTACTTCGAGAATTCAGATCAGCATGAATGTTACCCATAAAATAGTTGACAGTATAATATAAGAAGTTGGTAATGAGTAGCCAGTAGACGACGTTGGCGCCGAGCAGTACGAGCAGGCTGCAGGCGTGCGCGGCGGCGGCGGCGCCCGCGCCCAGCAGCGTGCGGCACAGCGCCGGCACCTCGCATGTTGCACTGCCTATATACACATAAATATAGTCTTTTTATATTATCTATACAAATAAATACATTTGGAGTGTCTGTTTGTAAAATTAAAATAACCGTTTATTACTAAATGCATAAGAATATAAAAACGGTAGACATACCAAAATAACATTTTTTCAATTTTAGTCCAACTGTCTGTCTGTGTGTCCGTGTGTCTGTCAACTGTATAATTTCCGAAACGACTGGATCGGTTTTGATGGGACTTTTAATAGTAGATAACTGATGTACTAAAGAGTTGCTTATGCTTATTTTATTTTAGAATTATAAAAAGATTCAGAGATGTTATACTCCGCGCAGACCAACTTTGACTGCCACAGTTTGGATTTTTTAAATATTTATTACTTTATATCGTATATCATTGCACGTTTAATGTAAAAATATTTTCATACAAAACCCAATACTGATCCATACAGGGGTAACATTTAGGACAAAATATAACACACACAGATTAAATTCAAAAACTGCATAACGCGTCACGATGGCACTAATACATTGTACATAACATGTAGAAGCCTTAATTATTAATTGAATAATGTCCACAAACCATGATGCGCATTGACCTTCAGCAGTATGTACGCAGTGTAAAGACACAGCGCCGCCATGAAGGCGAGCAGGAAGAGCGCCATGGGGAGACCAGCGCGCTCTACGCCCCACGCCATCGTTAAAAGAGAGGACCCCATTATGGTATTCCAGATGGAGAATCTGCACAAACATATCTTGATACATATCATTTTATATGTTATTTTTTTAGCTTCACACTTTTTATTCTACATGGCAGGGTAGACAGTATGTATACCTAGTGACTCCACTTTCCACCGAATTCATGACATTGTGTGTTGAGTGGTGGAACTCAACGCCGCACTTTGTCTTACTGGAGCGAGGAAGTGAAAATAATTTTGATATAATCCTCCCCGAGTGGGGATCAAACCTACAACCTGTCGCGTTTTAATATATTTTATTAAATGTAATCAATAGTATTCATAGTAATCAATGTATTATCTATTATCTCTGTAGCCAAATATTTTACTTTTAGAAAAATCATTACGTTGTGGTAAATCCACTAAAATTACAGAAATAATAACAGTAAATTGGTTATAACAAGAATATAGAAATGTCAACGTAGCTGGATAAGATTTTTTATAACTCAATTGGCTTTATTGACAGCATTTTGGAAGAATTCCGTGATTAAATAAATAATTAATTTCTGTCTTTAAAGGATAAACTTCTGTTTCTTATAAAGTTAAAAAAAAAATTTTTCATACGTTTCTTAATAAGATAAATATATTGAGGTTCATTTGCAATAACGTTATATATCACACTAACATAGTAACAAGAGAGCTTTGTTTAGTTTTTTCGGGTTTGTCGTTAAGGCTTTTCTGCATAGTCCGCTTGTACGTCGCTATGATCTCGCTGCCGGACAGCTCAGCTGGGCCCTGAACAAAACATATTTATTTGCATTGAGTATACTGTATCTACAAAATATGCAATTGTTGAAAATTTGACAATTCTATGAATTTTACAATTGTGGATCGATTTTTCGATAGTCAGGTATGTTTTTGAATTATTTCCATTTTGAGGCCTCTCAAATTGCGAATCTCCAATCAAATGTCAAATATTGATTAAAGCACTTCCTTACTGCGGTTCAAAGCAATTCTGTGTAAACTTCACCATTTTGTTACAATATTTCCCATGCATATAAATTATATTTATGTATAATTTTATACAAGCACGTACGTAACAACAAGCAATTAAAGGTCATCTAAACTTCAAGATTAGACGAACTGATAATTGTCGCCAAGTGATGTTATCAATTTTTGTAGTACGCAGAATTCGTACATTATTTGTTATGGCGTAAGAACAATACGTTTTACGATATAGTTTATCACGTCTGTTTATATTTAGCACGTTTAATGACTCCGACGAATACTATGATTGTGGCGACCCCGTGGCTTATGCTATTTTTAAAACATCCTCACTTCCTTATAGTTACTAATTTCAAGGAGAGTTAAATTAAAAATATAAGTAATATTAAAGATTTTTTTTAATATTTAAACGTATAATGATAAGTAAACTTACAGTAGACTGCTATAGGAATATATAAAATTAACTAAACAATATATTGATTGAGTTTATTTAATAGTTATATTGTGTTCTGATTAAATTAAGTATACCAACTGTTATACAATTTCTTATAATATTAAATATTACCAAAGTATCTGAACTGGTGCTGATGGACTTATACGTGTTGGTCAGGTTTGGAGCCATCAACAAAGGATAGGTTTCCTTTTCAATACTGCCAAAACTCGTACATCTCGCCCTAGTACTGCGTCATAAAAATAAAATTAATATATTTCAAAACAATAATAAAATATAGCTAATAATTTTAATTAACTAAAAAAAAAATAAAAAAATAGTTACTGGTACAAGTGATGTCGCCTGCCCTCTACTCCGTACTCGCAATCCGAACACACGGAGCAGGCGCTGTCAAATACTCTACAAAAGAAAAGTACATTTTAGCAAACCAGACTCTACGATACATTTACAGTATTCTGTGGTGCTACTGTGAAATATTAACAGGCCTACTATCTCAATACTGAGTGTCAGATTTTATAATATTTAGTCCGATTAAAATAGTATCATTTGTTAATGAGTAAAAATTACCCAAATCCAATTTATTATTAAGTCAAAATTACTCACATTTAATATTTTTCCATAAGACATAAACAAAGATCCCAATTATACAATATTTTATGACTAAATATGACTAGATGTCGCTCGCGGCTTCGCTCGCGTGGTGATATTGATAAACCTATATGTGTACTTGACAGTTATCGTTATATTATCACAGAAACTTTTCTCCCCTGCGCCTTTTGTCCTCATCTATTAGGCACTTTATGAAGCTCAAGTCAATCATATCGTTATAATTTTTAAACTACACATATTACTTACATATTACTTTGAACCATATAATTTGGTATAAAAGACATAAATAATCTATATTAAATACTTAAAGATTTGATAAATATTCTAAAATGTGCATTGTAAGAAAGTATTCAATTTAATACAATTTATAGTTCACTATTTTGTTCATAGTGGCGTGCACATAAAGCTTCCAAGCAAAGTGAAAATAGATTTTCTATAGCATACCATTTAAGAATCGAAAATACTACCTGTTAAAAATCAAATTGAACATAGAAAAATTTTTCAAACAAAAAACAATATATAAAAAAACGTATTCCATTAATTAAAATAAACTACATATTCATTTAATTTATGAAAGTTTAATTAAAATTAATCACTGTTTGATGAGTCTATAGTGGCTGTTGTCGTAGATCAGCTTTCTTTCACAAAAAAATGGTCCAATGTTTGTTGAACAGCTTCCCCAAAACTTGAATTCGAATCCTAGTCCCCTCATGAATTAATGTTTTTTAACTCTGTCGGGTAGCGTTCTGCAGCAATTATATCAGCGCTAGCTACTTCACGTTTAAAATCATTGCTGTGCTGATTTGCTCGAACCTTAAATCTCTCATACCAGCCCTGACTGGCTTCAAATGTTTCATTCTCACTACCATTGGCATTGCATTTTCGTAGCAAAACCAAGTGAAATAATATTGTATTAAAAATCCCCAATTTTTAATGGCATGGCGCAATTAAAAACAAAGGTGTAGCCATATTTTAGGAAAAGAAATTAAAAAATATTAAAGGCTCAAATGCAAAACAACGCTATTTCAAAAATCTAACGACGCACAGTGAAAATCAGTAAAAATTAAGGAGGTGAAAAAAACGCAAAACGAAACGACGCAAATTGAGGTATTGGTGATTTGAATAAGGATTAATATGTAGTTTATAAATCGCAAATAATATATTATTTTAGAACTAAAAATTTACATACGTAAAAATTCATTTAAACCGTAAAAGCTAGACATATTCGATCGCGGACTTTTTTAGAATTTTTAGAGGGGAACAATTTTGTCGTACATAATTTCATACGTACTTTCACCGTTTACTCGGCGCGCGCAAGGTAAGCTTTAAAAATGTTCTAATTTAAAAAAATAAAAAAAATCGCAACGTTTTTTAAAATGTATATGTTTATATATATAGAGTAATGTTATATAGCCTATAGCCTTCCTCAATAAATCGACTTTTCAAAACAGACTTTCCAATCGGTAGATCCTGAGATTAGCGCGTTCAAACAAACAAACAAACTCTTTTGCTATATATTATTAGTACAGTTGTCGCTAAGTTCAAATTCAGATAAATTGATAGATAGGTTTTATTTATAATACAATAGATGCATAGGTCATTACCGATTTTTCTAAATAAAGTATAAATTAAGCAACATTTTTAATAACTTAAAATGTATTTACGTGTTTTATCAGGCTAAAAGGGCCACATAAAATAGGTGAAATAAGTTTATATAGTTACATTAGAAAATTATGCTGCAGTTTGTATGATAATTATAATATGAAAAGCAATGTACTTTGATAATCGTGTTCAAGGTAACAAGATGAAATCTATTAATCTTGACCCATACGTTTACGATATACTATACTATATATAATGGATGGTATTGATTTACATTAAAATGGCTAAATATCAACTACTGTTTACATCTTATAAGATTATTTATGAACGAAGAAAACAAAACAATTTAACATTTAAAAGTTTAATAAATAGCTATTGCTTCAAGATTTAGCCCACATTACACACGGCCAGAATGAAACTAGCGGCAAGAGCTCCATTCATTGTCTTCCGCCCCAATATGAGTAATTGCGAATCAAAGTAAATTAAAATACATCTCAAATGAGAGAGATAGACATTTGAAATGCACACGTTGTACAAAACAAAATGTCATTTAGTGTTGACATGGGCAACAATGTTAGCGGATTACGATAACATTGATTATATCATGTTTATAAACAATAATAAAGAAATTGTGGAATTGTACAGCAAGCAGAAGCAAATCACTTAAGTGTTAATTACATGCGGAGTATCTAATAAATAATTATAACATAATAATATTATTAGCTTCACCTGTAGATATTTATTATTGTTTCTAATATCAATAGTTCGTATTCTAATTCGTTGGAATATTATCAATGTTTAAAATGATTCCAATGAAAGCATTGACCCACCTCAAGTGGTGTTACGAAAGAGGATTACAAATCGTCCTCTTTCATAATATTATCCTAATATCCTTACCCGGACGATTACGATAACTAGTAAATAATTTCAAGCGTCTTTTTTTTATTTGTTTAAATAAACACTTTTTTAACGGCTTAAAATAATAGTTATTATAAGTAAAGTAATTGTGTGGTTAGGCAAAATAATTATGATACACGAATTTGAGCGCAGTGGGACAACGTCTGACTGTAAACGCGACGGTTTTGGGTTCATCTCTATTCAAAACAATAATAATAATTAAATTAATATGAAATCATAATTCTGGTGAGACGAAGAGCGGCGTTGACTTGCGCCGCTCGACATGACAGCAAAATATCTTTACGTTAGTTTTGACGACCATTCTATATCAAAAAGACTTGTAAAAGAATATATGTGAAAAAATTTTACGACAATTTGTAGCTTGTACAATACGTCAAGATATTTAATAAATCATTGAGTAAGGAAAGATAAGATTATTATTGTAAATAAATAAAATAGTAACTCATTAACGTTTAAACAGATAGGCGCATCATTCGAATATGTTTACGCGTAGGTAGGGATATCTAGGGACGTGACAAATGACACAACCAACGAATGTATTTTTTTTTTAAATTACAACTTTTACACATCTATTTACAGCAAACGTTCAGTTCAGTTGCTACATGATTGTTATAATTTAAAAGTTCAATGGCCACAATGTGTTTTTTTTTATCGTTATACAAGTCACGCATGTCACCGTTCTCTACTCTCCACTTATTTTATTGTCTATATTTCATATATATAAGTATACCCAATATTTAATCTGTTCTATAATTTTGTTTTACGGAAACTACATACAAGTGTATAACTTCGCCCTATCTATAATATATCGGCTTCGATATTAATACATTTAAGTAAACAGTTCTGTTGACATTATTGGAAATATTTCATCATCATCATTCATCATAAAATAAATTGCAATTACAAAAATTTTGCTCAATAAATCTTTTGTCAAAGATAAAATGAACTGACAGTTATTTGATTTAGCATTGATCTATAGTAAAAATTAAATAAAAATTCTAAATGAATACCTTTATTGATATAATTTTGATTGAAAAAAAGTTGTTCTATATTATTTCTTTATCTTTGCTCTACAAACATGAAGTGTAGAGATTATCCCACCCAAAATAAAAATGTGAAAGGCTGCCAAATTCGATAATATGGGAATGCTTCACTTATAAAAGAAGTGAGATCTGAATAAGTACCAAGTTATATACGTAAGTATATAATTTTCTATTAAAACTTGCCCTATTAAAAGAAAATTATATACTTAACTCATTGCGTTTAGTAGGTTTAAAACAAGGTTGTGAAAACTTGCCAAGTAAAATCATTAAAAAGTACAGAAAAATAATAAAAAATGTTATCAGGAAACTGCTGGACAAACAGGTTTGCGTTCCTGTAGTTATTAGAATTTTAGGTATTTAATATGATATTTATTCAGAATCTACTTTCCAAACTGCAGAAAATCAAGTGTGCATTTCTGTAACTATTTTTAACTGAGGTATGTGTATGGAAGTTGGTACTTATTCAGATCTCACTTCTTTTATAGGTGAAGCATTTCCATATTATCGAACTTGGCAGCGTTTCATATTTTTGTTTTGGGTGGGATTTCATTTATTTTTGTAAGGTTGTTCATTTTATTTTTTTACTTTACTTTGAATAAATACAAACCTTCGTAACGAATTTCAGGTCGGTATGACCATTCGAAGATATATAAATATAGATAAATTTAGTTCGTTTCAGTTCCTTAGAGATATAAATTTACACCTTCATTATTTTTAAAACTGACCTAAAGACCTCCATGCCAAATTTCAAGTCTATAACGACCATTGGAAGTGGTCTAGGTTTTTGATGAGTGAGTCAGTCAGTCAGTGAGTGTATAGTAAAAATAGCTATTTTCTTACGTCAATATCTCTAGACCTATAATAGGTATATTAATGAAATTTTGTATTTTAGATAAGTAAGGGCGTCTCAACAGATACTAGAAATTTGAAATGCGTAAATAAAATGGATTTTGAGTTATAGGGGGGTCGAAATTGGCCCGAAATGGTTCGTGTAATATAACCCACGGCCGTTGTGTCGCTTTTTTTTTACTCGAACTTGGCGGACACACTGCCGTGTGTCTAGATAATAATCTCCATAATGAGAAGTACGAAAATTTAAAAAAAACTGGGATATTGGCATATGGCACAAAGGTATATATATTTTTGCAGTTACTCGCTTTTCCCTCAGTGTATGGACACTCCTTTCTCCACATTCATACATAAATGGAGACATTCTTAAGATTGTAGATCGAACGTACCCTCAAAAACGACATTGTCACGATGGGCTCCGATAGTTGAGACGATATTTTACCATAGGTACTCTACTGAATAAGCAATTAACAAATTTAAAAAATATTAAATCTCTTGTCTTATGTCACCTTAAAAAAATTTCGTACAAGTTTCATTTGATTTTTGTGTGCTATATAAATTCCTATAACTGCTTTCCGCTTTATTGTCTGAAATGATTTCGGAAATACCCGAGACGTCTTACTCATCAAACTATCAAAAATAATACCTAATTGACAATTAAAATCGGACTTCACGCATAAGTAAACAGTTCTGTTGACATTATTGGAAATATTTCAAATTCAAAATTTTATCACTTGTAAGTATACCTATAAATTAAAAAAAAATAAGATAAAAGTAAATATAAGTTTTTTTTTATTTTATATCATGTTTTAAAAATAAAATTTCACATCTAGAATCTATTCAATTAAAATATTTTTTAAAATTCGTAGCAATTGTATATTAGAACAAATTAAATTCAAGAATAATTTGGTAAATTATTTTATTTCTCATAAACTCATGAGTGGAGACGCAACTTTAAAGCGATTTAATTGCTTTGATAAATAACATCTGATCTCATTATTTGTATGTGACACAAAGACAAACAATTCCAATAAAAAAAACAACAAAAATAAAAAAAAGAACCTAAAATGAAAAGTAAACAAAAATATACATATAATAATAAATATTTTTCATTTAATAAGATCTTCGACATCCGTAACTTTGATACTTTTTAATTTAAATTACTTTATTAATCGCAAATATTTTGGTAATTACTAGAGAATACCAAACCTATTGTTACGGAATATTTCATTATATACGAAACGTTGAGTTTTCTATGATGTACTTAGAAATACAAAAATATTCGATTAAGCAGGTAAAGATAGTTTTCTTTGAATTATTTTCCACAAAAGTTACAAAAATAAATAAGCTTATTTATATAAATGTCGGAGTCAATATTATTATTATAACTCACTGACTTTTTTTCTCCCTAACTTTGTAAATATATATAAAATTAAACATAATCAGTAGAAAGTATTAGAAATATATATAAAATTATTTCTAACACTTTATTGACTACGAATTAATTACTCACCCATAACTTTCAACAGATTTAACCGAGCTAGCTGTCGATTCATTTTCACTATTTTGAGTAGAATTTTTTTTAAACCGCATTTTATTTTTTTCACTATTTCTTTTTATTTATAACATTATATTTAAAATGATAGTAAAACACTGCGTGCGGCCAGTTCGACTGATAATATGATCTCAAAGGCAAAGCGTGCATAAAAGATTGCGAGACTGGGAGTAATTAACTAGTGTAATCGATAAAAATGTAATTAAAGCTTATTTATTTACATAAGATTCCCGATATGTTATACTGGTAGGTGATTATCGAAAGATTTCTATATTTAACATTTACTACATAATTTGAATGGATTTCTTAAAGAATAGTTGGATTAGAATTCTATGCCTTTATAACAACAAAAAATAACAAAATTGTTTATTTTTTTACCCTAAATTTTTAAAAAGATCATCGAAAATTTCAACCGATTACGAAATTCGACATTTATTCTTCCGAAATACACTTTTTGAGTATCAATAGTTTGATATGCTTTACTGAATATTAGGCGCTACTATAACTATCGGGTACCTCATAATATATAAATATTAGACATGTAACTTTAAATGTGTTTTCAAGTAAATGTAAATCAAGGTAGCAAATAAAAGAAAAAATAACAAACACATTTTTTTGTTTATTTATAGCGCATAATGTACAACCTAACATTTTACATAATCTTTACAAGTTTACAGTACATCTTTCTTGTCAGCTCGGAAATCATTAAATTGGCAATATATTAACTGCTTGTAATTGTTGGACATGTAATAATATATTAACTAAAGAAACAATTCTTTTCATATAAATTATAATGATAAATTTTCTCTACAACTTGATAAAAACAATATGAAATATGGTACGGCAAAAAATAATGTAATGGGTGGTAGATGCAACATCTTTGGCATTACACCTAACAAATAAATAATGAATGATGAATGTTCAATGAATGAAAGTGAAAATGACATATTAGTTTATACTATAATTTTTTAGGTTAGCCTAAAAATACTCTAAAAATTAAAAATTACAATTTTGCTAAATTTAAAATATTTGGATGAAAGTCAGCCACATAACTATTAAATACTTATAAAACATATGTTTAAAAGAGAAAAACTAAAGATCATGTTTTGGATTATAGACCAAATTATTTGCAGATTCCTAATTTTACTTTATATACACATAACAATATGCAATTATGACTACATCCTTCTTGGCGGCAAAATCAATACTAATAAGTATTAGTAATTAAATTTAAATTAGAAGGTGAGAAGAATATCAATTCTTTTTTAAACTTATAAGAAATGTTTAGATGTTGAAACCCATCTTTCTCATACAGGCCTTGTGTTCTTCAATCAATGGTCCACAATTTTCTTCTCCATTTTCAATGATGCTGAAAAGGAATAGTGAATTTGATTTAATATTATATAGTAATTAAACCAAGTTTGGAGGTTCAGATAGTCGTCTTTTTAAAAGTATACATAAAATGATTAAGTGTGTACAAGAAACACATAAACAACACTAATAAAAGCTTGATTACGCAACTAAAGAATTTACCGAAATTACAAAAATAACCTTACCATGCATCTCGGGCTCTTTTGGTTTCCGGGCAGGCACAGCAAGGTTTTAGTTTAGGTTTTTCAGTATTAGCTATTACTGGAGCCTCTACTTTGACATCTGCAGCTTTTGCGCTGGCATTGCCCATTTTTCTCGATATACCAAAATATGATGCAATAAAAATTAAATATAAATGCTTTTTTCGCGAAACTCGTCAAATAACGAACGTCAAAATCGCATGAGATTGACAATGACAGATTGTAATATGTATCCAGTATGATTAACTATTAAGTTGCCATACTTCAAAATAATATGTAAATTAATGTCATGTGAGATAGGAAATCTAAATATATATAGGGGAGGTATGGGAGGCTTACAAAATGAATGATTAAAAGTGTTATTAATATAATTAATATTTATTATGAAGATAAATCGCACCACATATTTAGTTAAAACTTTTGCCTTAATGTCATTTAGTTGAACATGATATATTTTATTTACTTTAAGTAATACAAAAATATTAAGCAATTTGTACATTTTCGTAGGCTTATCGTGATGGTGTGAATTATTAATTGAAGAATCAATTTGTCTGAAGTAGTGTTCACCACGTTTTGAAATGATAAATTCTTATGGAAGGACAAACATCTTAGTTACATGTCACGTTACGCCACCAATCAAACTGGCTTCCCTTAAACTATTGTTTTAGAAATCGTTTTCTAATTTAATTTCTTTTTAATCACAGAATTTGAATATAACAAATATATACTTCATATAAATCATTATCAGTGTCCAATTTGGTCATTGCGAATGCCCAAAACACGTGCCCATTGCTCCCCTGACACAGAAATTCAATTAAATATTCTTGATATTTTTTTTTACTTTTCTCGTTTTATTATTCATTTTGAAGTCACAAAATATTTCATTCACAAGACAGGTAAATATGTCATTGCATCATGCACGAGCAGTCCTACTAGATCCCATATTTGTAGAGAGGGTTTTAGTTGAGTATTAGTGGCCTGCCTTATTCTTGAGCGATCTGCGTAAACCCGCCTAATTCAAGAGTGGTCGTATCTATCTTCGAGGCAGTGGTGCTCAAAAAAGAAGCGGTGGAATGTGGGGGGCCTCCTTCAGCCTTGCCATCCGCCGGAAGAGACCGGGTTGCCGGTGAGCAGCACACGATCATCGCTTTCCGCCTTAATATGCCATAGGCTCATCGGCTTAAGGAAGTGGATTGGACACAGCGAGCCATTATTTATGGGTCAGCAATACAGAGCTGGATAAATCTCCACTTTGCCATAGATTGTTCCATCATCTAACCTGTCTTTATAATCTTAAGGAAACAACGTTTAATTATAATTTTCTTTTAAAATATCGCATAAACATAGTGTTAATGAAAAAAAAATAAAACAATTGAATATTTGCAAAAATTTAATTGGACAGGCAAAAACTAAAAACCAATCGTGCAAACTACCTTTAAACTGAAAACAAATAGTAAAAACTTAACTTGGATAATGCATGAACTTAACTCATAATTTTACCTACACTTATATAACAATTTAGTAATAAAAGTATTATTTCATAATCACTTAGTACGTAAAAGTCTAAACATATCATAATCATAGTTTAAAAGGATTGATCATAATCACAAGTTCATGATTAAAACAATTACATATATGATCTTAAAATAAAGTACATAAAAAGTATATGAATTGATACATAACTACATGGTAATTGAAAGTAAACGATCGCAATCATTATGTACCAAAACACTACCAGCGTCTGAGAAAAAAAAACACAAATTCAAAACAACACTGCATTCACAATAAATTAGCATATTAATATGGTTAAAATCAAAATGCACTTATAAATACTTAGTAAAAAACTTAAATCGATAATTATGAATACAATGATTTAATATAAATGTTAATCGATTAAAAATTTCCAGCTTCGTGACTTCCGGGAACGTCACTGGACTGTGACAGCTGAAAACAAACTTACGAGTCCTATTTAAAATCAAGTCAATTACTGTGGTCCAAATAATATTTCAACGATACCGATGTGCTGATAAAATTTGTCAATCGCCAATAATGACTATCTTTATTAAAACATATTATTTAAAATATGATAAAAGAACATTATCAATTGGCAACACTTGGTACGTAATTATAAATTAACGTAATTATAAAAAAAAAATAGTGGATCCTTTCCAGCAATATTAGAATCAAATATTAAAACTGTGCGGGTATATATATGGATAGGTATATAATAAATTAGTCCGGATAACTATAGTATAAGGAATGCATATAAAATGGGTTAAAATCAAAAAATAAAACATGCCCTCGACAACGAATACATAATACTAAATTAAACTTAACTATGGCACTTGCCGTTTACTTCAACAATCTAGTCTATCAGAGATCAAATTGTCGTACGCTTCGAGCTATTATAAAAATCTATAAAAATCCTCAACTACAAAGTAAAATCTGATAAAATCAACGAGCTCGAACGCTCCATTCAGTCTCCACTCGACTCTGCTATGATAATTGACTAAGTCTTATAATTCTCGATACCGTTCTATCAGTCTTGATCGTTTTCAGTCGGAATACAACTGACGTTACAGTCAATCAGTCTTCATTTGGAGCGGTCAGTGGCATCGAGTATCAAAACTGTTCGTGTACAAAAAATATATTATAGCAGTGCAGTGGCATAAACAGTTTTGATAGTAGATGTCACTGGATTGTGTTTTGATTTCTACGTGTTCAAAAAATCGTATGCTAACGAAACTTAATACCGAAGTAAAAATTGTCTTTCAGACTAAAGTGTTGCTTTAGATATCATTTTGTTGATTGCATTTTGTGTAAATATTGTCTAAAATATTTTGTTCATATTTGACTTAAAGTCCTATACGAGTGTTTATTCATTTAATATGCAATGGTGATATATTAAATAGTTCTTCATAATTTATTGTTATCAATTTTTACCTCTTACTATTATGCATAAATATAGAAAAGTAGTAACGTTTCTCTTTTGGAGGCTCAGCATAAGTAGGTCTACCACTTGTCCTGCGCCAGCGCAGTGTTGTACTGAGGGGGCGATTTGATGATCTTCCTTTCATTTGGAGTTCCGGCACTTTTGTATGAACTCGCTTGTTTTTGTAGCTCTGTAAATGTATTATAATAATACTTACAATAATATAAAAATTATTAATTTATTTATTTATATTTATGGTTGTATAAATTTATTATATATATATATATATATATATATATATATATATATATATATATATATATATATATATATATATATATATATATACATAATATATTTTTACATATGAAAAAATATGAAAAATATATATGAATAAAAGCTTGGAAAATAAAATAAAGTAAATCTATCTGTCTTCAACATTCCTTGTAATTTTAAATTAACTTTCCCAGCAAGTAATTTTAGTAAGGTCTAAGGAAGTATTGCTAAATATATGAAAAAAAAAATGCATAAAAACACAATTCGTATTCAGTTCATATAGGAATGCATCAAGGATTGCATCGTGTGAAATCTGCATACAATATATTATGTACCTAACACCTTGCGATTAACTGCAAATACATACAAATTAGGTACATCTTGTAACTCTTGCGGATGCCAATAACGCGATGTCGGATAATTTTTGCGTTTTCAAACACAGTGCAGGATAAAGAAAAATATGTAAAAACGTAACATTTTATAAAAACGTATTATATTTAAAATTATTTTCACATTCTCACTCTTGTAAGACATAGTGCGGTGTTGAGTTCCACCACTCAACACATAATGCCTCGAATTCGGTGGAAAGCAAAGTACAGTGTCTTGACACTCCGTACTTCACTTTCCATCAAACCCACAACCCATCGCCTTTACAGTCAGACGCCACGACCAGCCTCGTTATAATTAATGGAAATTTAAAAATCTCATATCAAATAAAACAAAAAAATATTTCTAACCAAATGAATGAATCATACATCATATAGCTTGGAAAGTAATAACAAAAAACAAATAAAACATCCTCAGTTGGACTCTAGTATACTCGTACTAATTTCATGAGAACGGTTATGTAACTCAAAACACGGAAATACACTCAAAACACACTCAATTTCGTACAATAATTAATGGGGACTCCGCTGTTCATTTTAATTTATTTTATTTATTTAAAATTTTACTTTTCCGTAAAATTATTATATTTCTTGGAACAAAAAAGTTTTTATTTAACATGTATATTACAAATATATATATTTATATATTCAGTTTACAAAACAAGCCTTTAGCAGTTATATTTTCTATTTATATTAGATACAGTTGTGTTCCTAATAAACCTTATTTTATTATGTTTTTTCGCTTGATGCTTTTTTCCCGCATAGCAAGATAGAAGGAAGGATAGGAAGGACTGGACCTAATGTCAATCAACTCCGTATACCGCTTTCCACCGAAATCCAAGACAGTGTATTGAGTGGCGGAAATTAACGCCGCGCTTTGTCTTACCAGAACGAGAATATGCAAGATAATTTAAATATAATCACTCTCCCGAGTGCTAATCAAACCTACAATCTATCGCGTTTATAGTCAAGAGGCTATCGCACTGTGCCATGATGGGCCTATTTCTTTTCTAATTTAATAAACTTTAAACTCAACTTTAAAACATTCTGTTCACCATATCTTTATATAAGTATAAAATAAATATATAAAAACCTGCGATGACCAGCAACATCTTCCTGCGAGCTCCAAACGCGGTAACTCCTATTTCAGTGAGATCAGCTTCGTTCAGTGACGCGAACGTAGACATGTCCAACTCGTGCTTTTTGAATAAATCTACAATTAAATGAACATTATGAAGCTGTATAATGAAATGGTAGACGTGTATTAAAGGCGATATTGTTGTCTCTAATTCTTTTTGTTTTGTTATAGTGGTGGTATGTGTACTTTATTTATATACAGGTGGATAACGTTGATTTTATTCATAAGTATTCTTCAATCTTTTTCACTTTTTTCGAAAAAATAGACAGATAATAACTATAATAGGAGTAACTAATGAACAAACTAAAAAATGTTTACAAGTTTCAAATTAAAACTTGCTTATAAGTTTACATATAAGAACCTTTACATCAGTGTTCTAAAACTAATAGTAAAACACGTACATGGTATTCTTGGTAGTGTGAGTGAGTAAAACACACATAGAAGATTCAAACCGAATATTTCTCTCTTCTCGGAGTAGATATAATATTTTTTTACCTATATATTTATGCAGACCAATGTCTCTTAATAAATCGTAGAGCTGTTGATAGCGACAAGGCTTGCTGGCCGGCGGGGAGGGCGTCGGCTCCACTATGTTGGGACGCACCAACTCCGATCTGTTCCAACCTTTTTCAGGCTGAAATTACAATTATTTATTGCCACTTTGAAATAGAACACGTTCAAATTATATAACTGACATAAAACTTAAATAGGAAGTTTCAATTGAAATTGTAGTGGATAAAGGAGATTATAGTTGTATAGAATTAAATTTAAATTAATTTCAAAGAAAAACAAAGTGGGGAGTGGAATTTTGCCTTTCACCGCACCATGATCTTAATAGATTTTTTATACCTAACCTGATATCCGTTAAAAACATGTATATACAATATATATGAAAATAAATATAAAAAACTTTTAAATTATCAATTTATGTAAGGTCATATTGAAAATATACGTAAAAAAATAAAACATAATATAATACCGTAGTCATTCCGTCATTATCGTTCAATTTCAAGGGAGTAGGCGACGTGTGACTGAAGTAGTACCCCGACCAGCGTGTAGTGGGCACTCTGTACCCAGACGACACGTTTTCACGCATTGCCTAGAAATTTCAATATAGTATTAAATTGTTTCAATTATAATTATTACTTAATGAATAAATTTGCAAATAAATCAGACAATGTAGTTACGTCATTATAATTGGTAGAGTGCTCAAAAATCATCATATTTTTATGTAATTATTAATAAACTATATTTATATGTAAAGTTATTTTTAAAATATGTCTACATTTAGAAATCTAGCTTAAATATTATTATTTCTAATAATGTAAAAAAATTAGTTCCCTTTATGCACAGAAAATACTAGACAACTTAGGGAATACATAGAGGCACTAGGGTCTCTATCAATCTTATTAGCTAAATAATAATAATAAAGTGCATACTTAAAATTATAAAAAAGAAATTATCCAACAAACAGTACGGACTTGTGCCAATATATATTATTTAACAAAATATAAAACCTTATTGGCTTCAGATTGCATTTTTCTATACTCTGAGAGCGGTGACGGCGACATCTTGGTTAGTGTTTCCAGAGTCTTCTTCTCACAGCCCACAGCGCGGCGGTCGGATATAGGCAGCTCCGAGATTATGTTCGCCAGTTCTGTTAATTACATGCAAATGTTACAAAATGGCGTCTCTCAAAGATAATTTGTTATCTATGTGTGTAATTGTGTTGCGTTTGTTTAACGCTTCTACAAACAACAGGTTTATGAAACTCAAAGTATGTAGGGTAGATGAAATTAATTCATTATTTATTATAATAAATGAGTGAAATGATTAGATAATTCAAGCTAATTAAATGGGTTTTGAAATTAAGGTCATGTTTTATTAACTTAGGTAAATTAATGACAATTTAAGAAACTAATAAATATTGAAAAGCATAAAGGCATATATTAGAAAAATCAGAGTTTCTAAATAAAACAATAGTAAAATTTACAGTCATCATTACACTGTCAAGAATCTGAAACCTACTATCATCTCCAGTATTATTCTCATTGTCTTTCCTTATCACTATATCTATCACACACTTACCCCACAAATATAACAAATGTGAAGTTAATGTGGACGGACAGATGTTTCTTACTCTCACGTAAAAACTACTGAACAGATTTAAATGAAACTTAGTAACGAATAGCTTCTAAATAAAAATAACACGTATTTAGTAAAGAAGAATAAAGAAAATAAAAAAGAAATAACCTGTTCCATGTTGCGAGCGATCGTTCTCAGAGCATGGCGTGGGGCTGTGCGTCTTGCTTATAGGCGACACCGATGGGGACACCACGTTACTGCTCTCACCAGCTGGGACCAAACCAAATTATTATTATTATATTATAATATATTATTACCAATTTCAAAAAAAAATGTAAACAAAATAATTGTAAGTTTTTCTCAGTACTTGTAATATTGTAATTGGATTTATACTGTCAAATTTCATTTGAGTGAACTTTCCAT
This sequence comes from Dryadula phaetusa, assembly GCA_032432895.1. Classification (NCBI taxonomy): domain Eukaryota; kingdom Metazoa; phylum Arthropoda; class Insecta; order Lepidoptera; family Nymphalidae; genus Dryadula; species Dryadula phaetusa. The sequence continues at coordinate 727,217 of JAOYRS010000054.1, forward strand.
GATCGATCATAAATTTTGACTGTATAACGTACAATCCGATTTCCTTGTATCCTTATAGGATTTTCGAGAAATTCTATTTCAATGAATCCCATATATTCCCCAAGAGACATACCCGTACATAAAACTTTATATAGACAGCTAATCATTTTAGTGACACCAGTGACATTTTTAAAATGTGATCGTTTTCATATAAAACTTTCCCACGAAGGAGTTACTACATAATTAAATACATAAATAATAATTAGCTTTTTTTAAATAATTAAAAAGAAATTAAATAAAAATCTCTCCTATTTATCGTATATGATAAATATATATTTATTAATAAATCATTATTTACCGGATATATTCTGCGTGTCCAGAGAAACTGAACTTCCAGTGAAGTTGCTCTGGTAACCGCTACTTGCTTGCGAGCTTGAGTTTAATAGTTGAGTTACCTTAAACAACAAATATAATATTATTATACGTATTACAAAGTAGGTAGTGCAAGACTACACCTATTATCAATTAATTAAAAACATAAAAAAATATCAATTATAACAGTTCATACTATAAAAAATATTGTAATATCATCAAAACCAAAATTAGACACTCAAGTAAATATTCAAGGAAAATGGACTGCTAAATATGTCAAATTAGCTAAATAAAATTTTATCTACATGAAACATTTTTTTGCTTTACACTTTAATGTCACTACCACCACATATTCTATCCAAAATATTAACAACTCCGCTGTAACGGTGCTCGATTATTATATTTATATACTAGCTACGACTGCGATTTCATTCGCATGGAATTTTTCATTCCAGAAATTACAAAAACAAACATAAACATTGTATAAAATGCTAAATTTGTATATGTATATACCTTGTACATATATGTATTTAGTATAAAGCGTATTTTATTTATTTGCATAGAAAAACGAGTGCAGAATGCTAAACATTAAATTATTAAAATATATGTAACACAAACTACCACGTATTTGACACACACACATTTACATAAAGCTTATATACACGTTGCCAAGGCAACGCGTTGTTGACCCGTCACTTGGACATCTAATTATATGAATAGAAATACTACTAATAATATTCTTACATGTCTATGCTCAGGAGGCAACTGCAGGCCCGGAATGTTAGCCCCCGCGTCCTGCATACCGGATAGAGCTAAAAATAATATGACAACAAATATCAATATATGTAAAAATAATTGTAGAGCAGATACTTTATTATATAATAGAACATACTCCTGTAAAGAATTATATGTATTTAAGGCTACTTTTGACGACTTATTTATTTTTATATATTTAATTTTTCAACAATATTCTGCTTAAGTTAAAAAGATGTCACTTAAAATTTTCTTTGTATTTTTTATTATTTATTCCACCAATACAGTAAATTGACTTGACTAATTGAATAATTGAATTGACTAAGTGGGTCAGCGTCCGACTATAAATGGAATTGGTTGTGGGTTCGCTACCCAATTTTGAGAGAATGATATAACAAATTTTTTTTTTATCCTAAAATTTATACTTCCGCTCTGGTAAGGAAAAATTCGGTATTGAATTCGCCACTCAACACGCAATGTCTCGATTTCGAACGGAAAGCAGCCAACGGAGTGTCTTGACAGTAATTTTTCTCCAACACTCCGCTGAGCGATAAATCGAATCCGTTTTGTGCTCTTTAATAACCGTATTCTAATATACCTCAAATTGCAATTTCAACATACAAATCAGTACCTTGTACATATATCATTTTAACCTTAATTTATACCAATAATAAGTAACATTAAATAAGTAATGGAGCTATTAAGTTAACTAAACAAGCACTAGATTGAGCTTTTACTAGTGGCATTCGAATCCGCACTTAAACACGTGACTCGTTATATTTTTTTTATTATTATTTTACAATTTGTCATACAATTAATATATAACCTATTATTTGAACATTACAAAACCTATTATCTGAACTAATATTAAATAAAAATATCAAAAATATCACTAACGATTCCAAGAACCCTGATTCTTATAAACAATGGGTCCACTGGGCATTGTGGGGAAGTGGAACTGGGCGGGCCTCGGCTGCGGGGACACCATCCAGTTAGGGAACACCGGCGACGTCATCACGGGGGACAGCGGCGTGGTGTACATGTACGGGGAGTGCGGCGAGAAGGGGTTAAACGCGGTGAAGTTAGGCATCGTGTTGGTTATGGACGGTATGTTGTAGGACTCGGGGATCTCCGCCGTGATGGAGGGCTCCTTGTTGCTGAGGAGCTCGCGTCTCGCCTCGTAGATGTCGCCTGTGGATTATATGTGACAGATTTGATTTGATTTTTTATTTTAAGAGGAAGAAATATTTTTAAATGTTTTAAATGAAACTATTTTAAACGGTTTAATCGGCAGTTTACAGTAGTCCATGGTCACAGGTAGCCTACCTGTGACCACGGACTACTGTAAAGTGTTCGAAATGTCAGATGTCCAAAAATGTATTTTCGGATACCAAAATATACGCGATTAATTTTTTTAAAATAATTTCATTTAAAGTGTGTAAAAATCGCGAAAATCAAAGATCTTATTATTTTTAGGTGTTCTTGTTCTTATTATTTTTAAGTGTAACAGAGTTAGATATTTAATACATAATGTTATTTAAATAGACCATCTTTGGAAACCGGAGCGTTATCTTTTAAATCACTATTAAAAAATATACTTATAATACTACTACTACTTATTACTACTTATAATAATTTCTACACATGAGTATAGTCGACCTCTTTATTCAGTGAGCATAAAAGATTATACAGTATGGTGATGTTTACTCTAAATACACTCTTGCTTGTAATTCAAAATCCAACACTATTCTATAAAAAAAGCCATAATCCGTATACGAACTGGCAACTCACCGGCACATCTCTCAATCCCCTTTATGACAACCGACGCTATCCCTTGCTTGGGCTTGCGGCGCACGCTGATGTACACGCGGTGCTTGTCCATGAGGCGCGCGGCCGCCTCGCCCTCGAAACGACATTGGTCTTCGGCCACGTCGAAGATCACTACGAGGGGCAGACTGCCCTGGAATGAAGGGTAGTGGCTTCAAAGTTTAGTACAAAATGTTACATGCGGATAAATGATTATATGCTAATGAATTAGGGTTAATAATCGCTTGCAAAAGTGTAGTGTAGTATCAACGCCTTGTGATGACAGTAAAAAAATGCTTAATTTCATGTTTTTTTATTAATTACTATTTATTCTTAAAATACTAAATAATAATTAAATTCTATTTCAAGTAATGTTCAAATTTGAATTCAATTTTTATTAAATGGCTAGTCGGAGGTTATATTTTCGACGGATATTTGTATGTTGTATATGAATATGTAAATACATAAAACGTTAATGATATACTATGATTCTGAAAATCAACTAAAATAATTGTCATTGCACCTTTAAATATATACATAAGTATTTATACAAGGGCGATACGTAAATATATATAGATCAATAAATAAATAAACAGAGTATAAGGTTGATTTTTTCGTATAAACGGTAAAAAAATAAAGGAGCATAAAATCTATTGTAAGAATGAATCAGGAAACTGGTTAATAACATTGTTTTTTGCTCGATATTATTACATATTGTGTACGCACATACATTTGTATGACTGACATCATTTCTTAGGCATGTATACAGGCCTAATAATACAGGCAATGTCTCAATGGCCTAACTGCGATTTTGAAAAAAATAAAATAATTATAGCGAATATACCAATAATAGTAATTCTAATAACGCCCAATATTTATACACTTATTGAGTGGCGAAACACAACACTGACTTTTACCTTGAAAAAACGCAGATATAAATAATTTTCATATAATCATTTCATCAAGTTTGTATCGAATCAATATCTTCTTACTGCGACATCTTATTTTGGCATCATTTATTATGCATTACTTCATACTTTGTTTAAATTCAGGAGGGCTCAAGGATTGGGATTTATTACACATTTTAATAACGACTTTAAAAACAATATAAAATAATTAAAATAACATTTTCATTTACAGTTGGGAGGCCAGCGTGGCACAGTGGAAGAAAATCTGATTGTTAACGCTATTGGTTGTAGGTTAGATTCCTACTCGATGATACTTCGCTCTGGTCCGACAATTTAAAGACAAAACAGGGTTGAGTTCATTACTGAACGTCAGCGGAGTGTCTTGTAATTTTTTTTATATATTTTATTAACAATAAACCCTCTTTTGAGACGTAGACCTGTTTCATCCAGCCTAACCAAAAAATAACGATACAATTGACCTAAAGCCAGCACATGTGTGTAAACGTGTGCAAATTCGGGCGTGGAGGCGAATCAATTAACGTGAGCCGTGGATTGTGATCCATCAGATTGACGTCTCGAGGCTGACGCGGCTTACAAACGATACGGCCTTGGGCGAGTGTCGTACTTGTTGTATGTATGTTTCAAAGTATGAACATGTCCATAATCTCTACTTAAAGGTATAGTTCTTTTATTTCACTAATATTACAGTAAGGCTGGAAATTTGTTCGTAAATTTTTATTTTAAATATATATTTATATGTGTATAACATATATGTAACATTGTAACAATGCATTATATGTTTATTTATAAATTGAGTTTTACTGAGTTTGTTCAATATATTAACACTGTTTTTGAGTAAGTATGAACAGATGTATCAGATAATTGTATATAGCTATATAAATATATATAAAAATATATAAAATATATAAAAATATTTAAGTATTAATATGAAAGTTAAATGTATAACTTAAACATAAATTATCATTAAGTTTAAATATTTAAAATGGTAAAAATATCATTTTTCCTTGACACTTAAAAGACTAGAGACTGGCGTCCGTCTGAAGATTAAGGTGCGTAATTATAATTAATTGTTATTTAAAATAACATTTAAAAGTGTTATGTTAGTATTGAATGTGTAGCCTGTTTAAGTTTTCTAATACAATATTGATACTTGTTTTATATTAAAGTGCAACTACTAAATTAAATAATGTGTATTTCCATGAGACCCCATTAAATATATAAATCATATTTGAAATGAGAAGGAACTGCTTTCCGAACTGGTGGTGGTTATTGTTGAAATATTATTTGAGTAATTTATTTAAACAAAAATCATTTAATTTGGCTAAACTTTTATTTCAATAGGTTCTAATAATAAAATATCATCTCGGTTGGACAGTGCCTGACTGTAAACGCGATCAGTTGTGGGTTTGATTCCCACTCCGGGATGATTACATTCAAACAAAAAATTATAATCGAATTACTTGCATTTTCTTGCTCTGGTAAGAAAAAGCGCAGCGTTAAATTTCGCCACTCAATATGCAATTTCTTGAAAGCGGAGTACGGAGTGTTTTAACACTAAATACTAGGTAATACGTCTAGCCTGCTATGCAGGATAAAGGCTTTAGGTTAAAATAAAACTACAATGACCAAGACCATAGATTTGTCTGTCTACTATATGTGCTTTAAAGGTTATAGAATACTTTGGATGATTACTTTGGTTAAGTAGGATGTGTTTTTTTTTTATTTAAGTAAATGGAAGATTGCATTTTGTAAGTTAAATTAAAATAAATGGAATTGTTTAAAAATATTTGTCTTATTTATTTAATTATATTTATATATATGGATAGCGCATTTATTTATGGATAGCGTAGGTTTTATGCAGACATTGAGCCTGGTTGCTACGAAATTTATTTTATATATATAATGTTCATGACATTCGTTAAAAAATAAATGGCCTCACTTATATTACTTGTATATATACTAAATACAGCCGATACATAATGGAATTATAGAGGTGGAATTTATAACATAATTTAACTAGTAAACCGAATAGGCTTATTTAATGTTAATTGAAAGAGATGATGACTAAACTCAGTCTAGATTAACAAAGAGCTAAAAAAAATTTAAAATAATTTTCAAATTATTTTCTTAAAACACAAAATAAAAAGAAGCCACAATAGATATTAATAAGTAAATTTTATTTTATAACTTTTATAATTGTAATTTCCTATATTTCATACAAAACAGCTAACATTGTGTTAAATATAAAAAAATGTTCTGATCATGTTCACGTCGACGTAGTTTAGGTTTATATTTTTTCTTCGAATCAAATGTTTGTATAAATATATTTATAAAAAAAAAACAGCTTCAAGCTTTATCCTGCATAGCAAAGTAGTCGAAGATATTATGATCGTGGAATATTGATAAAACATATATTGTGAATAAGAAAACATGTATGTATTTACAACTTAACTTAACTTCTTGTTGCTTCCAACGAATTCGCAAAAAACGCCGCACTTTGTCTTTACCCGAGCGAGGAAGTAAAAATTACTTAAATATAATAACTTCCCCGAGTAGGGATCGAACTCCCAACCGATCGCGTTTATAGTTAGACGCTGTCCCACTGCGCCACGACCGGCCTCAATGGTACATATACCAAGAAAACATTAACAATTTTCATCTGTCTTTCTCTCTGCCTGTTTTTTCAGGCTAATCTCTGTAACGGCCGGGATTTTGACGGGACTTTCACTAGCAAATGATGTAATAAAGTCTAGTTTTGAATGTGTATGTTTGCACTCACAACCAGCTGCTGCCTCGCCGCGTAGACGTCTTTGATCTGCCCCGTGATGGTGACGCAGCTCTTGCGCAGCACCGGGATGTTGGGGTCGTCCGCGTCCGGGAACATGATCTGCGTGTGCGTGCCCTTCATTATGACCTTCAGCTGCTCCGCGTTGCGCCCCACCACCACCGGGTGGTGCATGGGCGATATCTCCAAGCTCATTTGCACTTGAGTTTGGCTCTGTCAATTGAGGAATTATTCAATATATTATGTTTCTGTATATTGACATAGGAATATTAGTATTCTAGCAGAAATTATTTTAAACGGATAAATTGCGTATATATTGGTATTCGACAATACATTTTTGTAAGCCTGACGTTTCGAACACTTTATAATAGCTCGTGGTCACAGGTAGACTGAGGAGGCAATCGTCTGTCATTCTACCTATGACCACGACGGACTAATGTATAGTGTTCGAATCACATTTCCAAAAATGTATTTTTCAAGTACCCAAATATGCGCGATTAACCCGTTTAAAATAATTTCAACTAAAATATGAAAAAATAGCGAAATTCTAACATCCTATTAAGAATATTCATATTTAACTTCAGTTTAGTTAACTTTAACATCATGAGGTAAATTTATGTAGTACATAAGTGCCTACATTACCGTACGTGTGTTCCGTACCCTCGTTTGCTTACAGCGAGTTCAAGTCCATGCAAACGAACGAACTAGTGTATAATATAATAAGTTCAATGAGCTCACCGCAAGAGGTCCACACATGTAATTCATGAGCAGGGTAGTGGCCTCCATAGTGGCGTGCACTTCCCACTGCACCCCCTTCACCACCAGCAGGTTGGCGTGCAGCTTGGGACGGTTGCGCAGCATCACCTAGGTAATTCAATTAATTAATAATTATATTAAAATATATCAATATTATAAATAAAAAAAAACAATAAATCAGGATGTATAGGTGCAAATCCTATTGCGTTGAAAATATGATAAATAATTTCGTAATACGTATCTATAAATTACCTATTCAACGTATAATGTCTCGATATCAGATGGAGAGCAGTCAACGGAGTGTTTTGACACTATATTATATCCGAGACTCCCATGCTATGCAAGTAAAGCGTAGAGGTGCATGTAAACTCATATATACATATATAAAATTATATTTTTCAAGAAAAGTATTATGAATCTTTAAATTAATAAAGAAAATAACAGTACATTCCGCTATATTCAAACTATTATACGTTTAGTGAAAAAAAAATTCTATTCCAACTGTAAATAATACAAATTTTAAAAACGCCTAACAATTTTATTTAGCATTACATAAACACGCATCTTTACAATTTCACTTCTGTAGGCTCTCTCGGATATCTATTATGTACTCTATATTCCGAAATACATATGACATTGTCGCATAAGGTATATCTAAATCTATACATATAATAAAAATTTAACTGCTCCCTGTCTGTACATGGAAGAGACACTATTATAGGGGGTATTATCAGTTTTGTTGGACAAAATGTAGCTTGCTCAATTCTATCCATTAAGCAAAAATTGTGTGAAAAAAGCTAACAGTATTCCTTTAATTTCAGATTTATCCTACAATTGAAAAAATAATAATAAGTAGTATATTATTTAATTAAGCGTCATCAATAGTAATTTATTATTTTATTGAGAAGCAATGTGGCGCAGTGGAAGTGTGCGACTTTAAATGCTATGGTTGCGAGTTGTGGGTTCCGCTTGATGAAATAATTATGATATTAGAATAATTAATTTAATAGTAATTTCGTTTAATAAAATATTGTTAGTAAAAATTGTTTTCGTTAAAGTAATAAACCTATTGACATTACATTCTCTCTGCCAACTAGAAAGTTAAAAAAAAGATTACCTGAACATTATATTGTTCCTGTATCTGTTGAATATAAGGAGAGCTGATGTCTGGTAGTGGCTGCGAAGGCGCTACTATAGGCAGCTCGAAGCAAAATACCAGTGGAGTTAAAGCCTGTATTGGAATTAATAAAGTTTAAAATTGAATATATAATTTTAGATTGCAAATATATTTTATTTAAATTTATTAATATTTAAATTTAAAATACTATCACAAAAAAAATTAAGTATCAGGTACTTTCATCTACAACGTGACGTAATTAGTAATTAAGATATTTCTGACTATAAGCGAATTAAAGATATGCATAGATATCCGGTCAATGTGAAATATATATATATATATATATATATATATATATATATATATATATATATATATATATGAAATTTTAAAAGTTATTAACTTAAACTTTTAAATATTTTCTTAAAAGGAGAGGAATTAAGTTATTTTCTACGCTATATATATATATATATATATATATATATATATATATATATATATATATATAGCGTAGAAAATAACTTAATTCCTCTCCTTTTAAGAAAATATTTAAAAGTTTAAGTTAATAACTTTTAAAATTTCAACTGAAATTTTTAGATCATTATGTAGTATCAAAAATTTAAATTTTGTAACATATTTATAAATTAAATATGATATGTATATTCTAATATTATATTACCTACACCTATAGACTAACTACGTAGTATAAGTAATTAATGAAACGAACCCGCACTCTGGCCCGCGCACGCTCCACACGCTCCATGTCGCCCGCAATAGACACCTGATTACTCTTCTCCTGCGTACTAGTTCTGTTGGAATCCGGAAAGTGAATATGGCAGCCAGTTTCCTCCATCACGCGTTTAATTGTCAGACCACCCTTTATTTATTAAAGAAATAATAATTTTAAATAAAGCATCTTCGCGTTTTTTATGCCGCATGTTAAAGTAGTTAAAGACAACCTAGCCTCAAGACAGTCCGTTTGAATGGCGAAGTCAACGCCGGCCTTTGTCTTATATTTAATGATACAATAAAATAAATAAATATCGAAATATCGATCTATGAGTATTTAGTTTGTTTAAAATTAAAAAAAAATATTAGGAGAACCAGAATTGTTTAGAATCATCAATTATTGTAGTGTTAATTATAATAAAATCATAAATATTACGTTCATTTAAAAGAAGACACCTAAGTATTCTAGACTACTCTAACAGAAATCCACGTAAATAAAAGGTAAAAGCCATCGTGTAGTCTTGGGACAGCGTCCGATTTTAAATGCGATTGGTTGTGGGTTCGATTCCCATTTGGAGGAATGATTATATTTAAAATATATTTTCATTTCTCCGCTATATAGGTGTAGGTATAGTCCTATGTGACAATAGTATTCACATTTTAGACCTGCATGTTATTTTTTAATACAATTTATTTTTTGGAGTTGCGTTTCGGTTCATTAAGTATGAACTTAGAAGCAATTGATTTTTTTTATAATATTAAAAATAATTATCAATTCAAGGATTTTGGACAAAAAGTTCGCAATATGAAAAAAATAAATGCAAATGAAAATATGATAAAAAGATAAACATATAACAATTAAATGAGATAAAAAAGTTAGAATCTTCAAGCTTTTCTGCTTTTTAGTTTTTAGTCTCACAAGTAATTGCGATTAACGACAATAATCAATTATGACATAATATGGCCTTATTGACAATCATTTTCTATGGATTTTGCATACCCGCATGCAAAATTATCACTATCACGCACATAAAATACACACATTACTATTTCGAATTACATATTCTTTATACATTAATATTTCGAGGTCAAAATGATTCAAGTAGTAAGCAACTTTTAAGGACATAAATGAGTACGTATTTATAAAGTCATACATACACTCATACAAGTCAAACACTATTGCAATATATAAGTTATTTTGATATATATAAGTATATTTTTAAGCTCAATTAGTTTTTAAGAACACTATGAACTTATACTAATATTTAATATTCCGACACAATAGTATAATCTTAAATGCCAATTAAAGTTTAAAAAAAACTAATTAATATGTACATAATTTAAAAAAAAAACTTACTTTTCCAATTATATGCGAGTGGTCTGTATAGCTGACATCAATCTTCATGGTGACACGGTTACTCTGCGAAATAACAACCACAAAAAAATGCTAATATATTCACGACGTATTAAAAAATCACTTAAGTGGTAGTGGTGGTCAATATTCTTCGGAATTAATCTTTTTGTTGCATCTCCTTTACAATAGGCATGGAAAATAGTTATTTTAATTTAAAAACAGCTACAATAGCATTAATGACCTCTATTTCATATTACTGAGATGACTAAAAGTTTTTTTTTCGTTCAGCTTTAAGTTATTTATAAATAACTATAAAGAAATAGTATATTTATATGAAGAAAATCAGAAACACAAATTTATTATAATATAATATACATACCCTAGTGTCCAGCAATTGCATAATTTTTTCTCTTGCCAACTTGACATCATCTGGTCGACCAGCAATACGAACATGAGGATCTGGTCATAAAAATATATATTTTGAACACATCCACAATTATTTAAAAAAAATATTTTCACTTTTAGTAGGATAAACTCATAAGTATGATTCTAACCTAAAATATTGTCTAATAAATCTGTATAATTGTTATCACGTATTTTTTTAATAATTTCATATACTTCATCGTAGTTATTTTTAAAAGTCATTCTTAATGCATTTAAATTTATATATAGTTAGAGTAAAAATAAAAATTAATGTTTCCCCAACGGACGCAATTGCAATATAACAAAAATTTGAACTAAAATAATATCGCGCCAGACGGGCGCCGCGCGCTGTCTATTTGGCGCCATCCCGCCAAAAATCATTTTATAATACAGGTGTACGTTATTTTTGAAAAAACCGGTGCGTTTCAAAAGATGGTCGTTATATAAAATATATATTTAACTCTAATTAAGTATTAATTATAATATAATATATATATATATATATATATATATATAAATATATATAATTCTTATTAAATTATATAATAATTAATTCTGCGCGCTTATAGATATTTTATCTATAAGCGCGCAGAACTGGACTGGAGAACAGAAACTAAACTATTTTAAATTGTACCTTTTTTTGATCGAGCTCCAATTTTGAGTCGTGCTGGCCAGTTTATTAAAGTGTTCGTTTCATTCATGACCTATAGAAATTAAAATCATTACATTATATTCCCACATTAATTATAGACTGCAAATAAAATATATAACATTTTAAACTTGACCTGCGAGCATCTATGCAAGTCATCAAAAATATTATTTTTTCTTACCCTATGAAAAAAAGCTTGTGCTGTTTGCGATTCTTCCAAATTTTCTGCAAAAATGTTGTAGAAATATAAGATTATAGATATAAAAATATTTAAGATTTGCTTTAATTATATTTTAAAAATGATTATTATTTATTTACCAGCTAACATTGCTTCCAACCGACGCCTGTCCACTCGAAATCTTTCCTGATATACATCTTCCGCACTATTTAATCCAAGAATTACTGCTAACTTTTGTAGGTCTTCAGCTGAAGTCACAGAATTGCTGGTTCCACTTTCGGATGCCTAAATCAAGACAGACAATACAGACTATTGACTGTAACGGTCTAATTTATTTTTGATATTATGAAATTCTTATCAACCTTAACCATGCTAAGAATATAATCAAGATGGCGGATATACACAATGTACTTTTACGTATTTTGAAAATAATATAAGTAAAATAAAAGTCATCGATATAAATTTAGGAAATTAACTTACCTCGCTCATTGTGTCTTTGTCAGAGCTACTTTTAAAGTCTGAGAGATGAGTTTTTACGGCTAAAAAATTTGCTGACGCCATAGTGAAAGTAACAAATATAACATTAAATTTAAAATATTTATTCAATTTAAAGTCATTAATAATTATAATTGATCAATGAATAAATAAAATGTCTATACATAATTACTAAATTACTAAATCCTCAAATATTATAACTGGTTAAAATATTTCAACTTTACTTTTTGATATCCCAAGCCCAACTGAATTCTAAAAAAGTTTATTCATCGTCTTACGTAATCATATACATCTAACAATTGAGGGTAGTTTTAGTTTAGCTTTATAGATAAAATGTGAACATATTTCATTAAAAAAATTCGCTCTTCTTTTAATGAGCTAATAACAATCGTTTTAAAATATTATCTTTTGAACAACCTTGTCATTACAATGCACATTTTAAAAACTTAACACAACCGATTTTTATTATAATTTAAATGCATAGTTCTATTGTCGACATGGAGGCCTGTCAAGGATTAACCAATAGGAGGCCGTCCCGCCATCGGACGTTGCCGCCAAGACGGCGCCAATCCACAAATTGAATGAACATGATTAAAAATTTAAAAGTAGATTATTGTTAACTTACAAATTGTAATAACTGAATATAAATTATTGTAGATTAATTATATCTTATAAAGGCTCCTTTGGCCTATAAGAAAATATTATATGTACGTAATGTTTGAATGCAACTTGTGAGTTAGTTACTTTGTGAGTAATATTAAAATAAAATTCTTAATAATATTATTATATATAGTTATTTATTTATAAAAACATTGTAGCTTATAGTTTAGTGTTAGAATGTATGTAAAAATAATAATAAAATAAGTTAAGGCTCGTATGAATGAAACCTTTATTACGAACGGAACGTAATCCATTGAAATGTATTTTGAGCGCTCGCCACTTGATGTCGCATTAGTCGGGTTTCAGCGCTAGCCGGTGTTGGGTGTACATAACTCTCGACTCGAGTTCACGTAGCATAGTAATTTAATATTATATTTATAAATTAAAAGTGCAAATATATTTTTCTTGTTTATTATATAAGCAAGTATTAGCTTTTGAGTGTCCTACCTATAGTTGTTAAGTGCATTTTTTAAGTTTAGTGTTATAAAATAAGTAGACGGTGAGTAGTAAATTAAAAGTTCTTCAACATTTTTGTTTCAATTAAATCTGATGAAAGATAGTTTAAATGAAGAAAAATTTAAATAATAATAAATTCAGTTCTTATATAATTTGAACTGAATTTATTATTCAAGAAATAGTCCTGATGATTTTTATTGCAGTAGTTTAAATACATACTATTATTTCTTAAATATTGTAAGTAAACTGTCTTAACAACAATAATAAAATAGTTTTATTTTGAAAAAAAAAATGCTTAGCTTAGAAGCATATTTTATTTATATTATTAACAATTTTAAATGTTAGCCAAAACCCAAAGAAACTCGTATTCATTTATCGGAAATCTATTGTCACATTATTAAAGCTTAAGTGGGTGAATCTAATTTTATAATGTGATTGGAGTCTCTTTTATTGTATAAAATGGGGTAGAAATATTTTAAAGATCTTATTAACAACTTCATAACTATAACATAAAGTTTATATTAGCGACAGATAAAAAAGAATACTTAGAAATTTATTAACAATTTAAAAAAAAACGAATGAATGATAGAATGCTCTCACGTGTATGTTACTTTAACGTTAACGTATAATCAATATCTATACAATCCATAATTTAAAAAATAAAATATTAATAATATAATTGCGGTTTTATTATCATTTTAAATAATAACTAGGTATTTCTAAAATGACATGTCATGTAGTGGACTATTGTTCATAATAAGAGACATTTAAATTTAAATTTACATATTGATACGTTAACAACGGCAGTGTAATAGAAATAGGTGATATAAAGAAAGTATATACATGATCATTGACAATGCTTCCAGAATAATCATTGCCTTACCATTTTAAACAATTCTTTACTAAATAATAATTTCTTAAATATGATATATAATATTTTTTAGCAAAATTATATTAAAAAATCTTTATATTTTTTTGTTTATATTGTTTTATTTACGTAACACTACACTTACATAATAATAGTACTTATTTAAAATATATTCTTTTTATTCTATATTATTCTATTGACTTTTAATTTTTTGCAACTCATTAAGCGATACTAGATGTTACAAATCACTTCGTTTAGCTGATTTTACAAAATTAGACTTAGACCAAGTAGGTATGTTATTTTTTTAAAAATAATCTTGTTAAGTACGTTATAATAAGATAGCGGCTAGACATTGTAACTAACCATTCTTAAAAATGTACAAAAATAACCATAAAAACTCAACAAATGACAATTATATATTTTGCATTCTATTAGCATACCGGTGGCTAGTACATTGTTCTGTCGTTACAACGTGGGTTACATATTAAACGTAGATAACCAATAATTGACGTCTGTCTGTGCTGATATTTAAAGTTACTATAAATAATAAATTGAGCATAGTAAAAAAATTTTAGTATTCTGAACTGTAATTGACATCATAAATAAATTCGCAGATGTATCTTTCTATGAAATAGACTTACTTAATACTTAGGTATATTTATAAAGTACTTATAAGGGAAAATAATGTATCAATATATTTTTAATTTTTTTTATCGTTTTAATGGGTGAAATTCATAAAAATGTATTTTTTATTCTTTAACCTGCTTTATGCATTTACTTATTTATTATGCATAATGAAAATAAAAAAAAAAACAAATTGAAGTCAAATATTAAGCATATACAGGTGGGATATGAAAATGAAAACTTTTTTTATAAAATACACATTTTTAGTCTAAACAGTGGTTTTAATCTAAATTATTATAAATGTTTAGACGTTACATCCAACCTTGATGCCGCCTAAAATAGAATCGCGCGAATGTCGCTCTCGGATCGTTTTCACTTTCTCCTTTCATGTTAGTGATGTTCTACGGGTCGAATCACTATATAACATTAAACTAGGATATATTGTTTTACTTTTTATTATATATGTACCTTGGTTTTAATTTAATTAACTAAAAATTGATCTTAAAATTAATGACGTATTTCAAAGGTATAAACTTACTAATAGAAATCTTAAGGAAATAATTAAAAAAGTAAGCTACATACGTAAAAACAAAAATAAATATTATTGTATGTAATTATTAAGATACATTTATCATGATTTAAATATTATTTCGAAAAAAGAAAACTAAAAAACCCTAAACATGCACATACATGGTAATAAACAGATAGCAGATTTCCGATACAATTATTGATGTAGACATCGCAAAGATATGGTCCGTTACTGGCGCCTCGTCTCTTTAACATAACGGTGTCCGAAATGCGGTGAGCCAAATGAGTGTAAAAATTACAGATGTATATTGCAATTGATTAGATCGTGCACTATAAATTATTCTAAAGATACTAAATAATAATAGAAAAATATTTTGTATCTGTATTTAAATGTTTAGTTTATATATAGATATATCACTAATGAAAGTCTATGCTATTTTATTATTTTTAAAACAAAAATTTCTAGCCTTCTAGTACAAAAGTCAAAGATCAAGTAATATAAAGACTTCCAAACGATGCTCTAAACGTTTACATTAAGAAATTAATAAATATATAATAAATAACTATTTACTTGATATGTATTTATTATAAAGAAAAATCTGAATAAAAATGTGATTAAATTACTTCCAAAATTGGGTTTTATGTTATTAATTCATGTGTTTAAAAAACGACATTTAAAATCATTATGAGCCTTATAATATTCAGAAAAAGTTGTTTATAAAATTAGAGTGCTATTTCTTTACATTAAGAAAATATTAAACGTATAGTAAACAGATGGTATTAACACTAGGTTTATATATAAATGTTATTGTGTGCTCACAACAAAACAAATTTTATTTAAAATATTAATGTGTTCAAAATAACGTTTGAAATATATCTTTTTTTGCAGATTTTATTAGAAACATGGCAAAAACTGAGAAATCTTTTCCGAGAAACTTTACAGGTAAGTTTTTTTTTTCTATTTAGATCATATTTATTTAGGAATCTAATAATAAATTATTATCAATATCTGCTTACATATAACTCAAACATTTCGTATGACAGACGTATTTCAATTTTGATTGTCATGGCCTAAAAAAATGTCTGACATTTAAATCCTAAAAAAAAACTACGTATTGTAGATACATTTAAATATTTAATTACAGGCAGTTTCTTATTTAGTTATATAATTAATTGTTTAATTTGACATATTTGTTTTTCTGAATACTTTAATTATAACTGTGCTATACGCTATTGATAATCTTTTATAGTACTATACAATATGATTCATTATATAAATACAATGAATACAATTATATTTTGTAACAATGATCGCCAAGCCTACCCACTACCTACATATTATGCTGGTTATATTTGCACAAGTGCGGTCGCGCCCGTCGCGCGTCGTGACGTTCTTGGCAGACATCCATTTTCAAAATAAACTTCTATCTTACGCGTAATCGCGTTTCCGCTTTCGGACGGCTATGCGTGTGGCGTATGTCAAAAACATCGCTTAGGATATGTTTTGGTGCGCGATTATTATCGATTCGAATCTTGGAAAAATATTTATATAAAAAAAAATATTTTTTTTGATATGGTTTGACATAATATTCCTGTGGTTTGGATGGAAAGTAGAGAGCAAAGTGTTACTTTCTCTATTTATCTATGAATTAAATAAGGGAACTACGAAATTATCATTTTATAAATGATAATTTCGTAGTTCCCTTATTTAAAAAAGAATCATATGCCTCTATTGAGTGGTTTTAAATGTTTTCTATTAATCTTATTATTCTTATAACCTATTATATTTTTATGTATATAAAACGCTTTAGTGACATACAGACAACGTACTAACGAATAACTCGAGGAGAACTAAGAGTTGATTCCTCGATTTTTTCTACGGGATAGATATATAAGGTTTTTTTAAAAAACGATGTAGCTGGCGACAATAAATTTTTGTACAAATCTGTTAGTAAACAAATAAAATATATCTAGAATAAGCAAAAATATTTCTTAAATGATGCCAAGGCTGTTCAACTATCTACGATCTATGAAATTTCCGTCGACATTTTTATGGTATGCTCGTATAAAGACGTTGTTAGCAATATCATAAAGAAATAATTATCTTTGTATAAATCTATCCTTTCATAGCAATTTTTGAAAAATTAATTCTAATTCTATTCTTAATGCAAATTTCTATTTTTAGGTGTGTAGGTATTTTTTTTAATTTTTTTTTTTACAAAAATCTAATAAATTGAAATAAAGAAAAGGACTACATCCATTGAAAAATATAACCAAAATAAAAAAAAAGTTTTCTAAAAGTTTTATCAAAGCTGTACTGTGAGTAAATCTTTATATGAAGATAAGGTAGTGTTGGTTCACACATCCATACTAATAAGTTTTCACGTAGTCCATAATATTCGAATAATATTTTAGAAATATACAACTGACTTTAAGACATTACATGCTGTTGAAGATTTTAAACTTGAGATCTTAAACCGTATTTTTTTTATTATAAATACATTGATTTATAGAGATTAATGGCTAATTAAACGTTAATTGAAATCACTGTGTGCGGCTGCGGTCCATTTAATAAGAAAAAATATGTCCGTCAATCACACAAACTATTAGGAGATCTCAAAAATAAGTAAGTAGGTTAAATAAATTTAAACGAAGCATGAATATTAGTATACATGATTTGTAACAGTAATCTGTCAGTCATGTGATCCGTTCACAGGTGACATCGATAAACCCATAATTGACATAGATATGGAAGATAATATTTAATATCAAACGAAAAGCCCCGTCCACGTATATATGATTAAATAAATTAATTTGTTTAATTAGAATATATATACTGTACTGTACCTACTGTAATATATAAAGTAATAATGTAACGGCTTCGTTTAATATAATAGTTATATAATATATAATTAGTTTTGTTATTTTTTGTAGATTAATAAATATCGTTTACACGTGTTTTATATAAACGCAAAAGCAAGCCATAGCGCGGCATTGAGATCTGCCATTTAGTACGCACGCAAAAAGTAGATTACTCTCGAAGCCCTACATATAAAATTTTCTTGAACTTAATGCGAAATCCGAAAAGTGAGACCATAAAATAAGACATCTTAAATACGTCTACAATTATTTAATAACCATTATATATGTAGTTAGTTAATGTAAACTGAAGTTGGCTTTTGTGAGAATATACTCTAAAATTACCTTAGTCATATCCTAGCTCAACGTCGCGTCGCCCACGGTGGCATATTTCACGTCCTTTCCAGCTCGAAGCTAGAGAAAGCGTCGTAGAAATCGTATCTTTACATAAAACTGGTTGAATATCTATTTCTGACTGTAAACTTTACTGGATGCATTTAACGATTATGTAATGACGCTAAGTAACATTTGATCCTATCACTGTAGAAGTATAAATAATGGAGCAGCATTGATATGTTAAAAAAATTCCAATATCATTCTATAAATTAATGCTTTACAAGTATCGTAGCTATTGAATATTTGTCTAAGAAATTCAGCTTTCAATGATAGATAATATCATAATATAACTAGTGATGACCCATTTAGTGTTGCAATTTATTATACTATCGAGATATCAAGTGTTATATGGCGCCGCGTAACCCAACGCCGTATTTTGTACGACAAGTAAACGAAAAAATCTAATCATGATTAAAACATCAATGTAAAATCATTGCATATACGAATACATTCACTTCAAATTACGCCACAAATGAGCCAAATGTATATATTCTAACAAATCGAAGTGCAGTTAGGAAGTTTACTTAAACTTCTACATAATATAATGTTAAACACGTCCGGCCGGCTGTTAAGCATGTCAACAGCATTATGTTAGGCGAGACTGGGACCGTTAAGTGTACGCAGCGCATTACCCAGCGCTTAGTCGCTTGGCATAGGGCACGGGAATGAAGGAATAAATTTGCTAAATTATAATTATTGGCTTCTAAGGAACATTGTTCGAGGTATTTGTGATTTAGTAAATCTGCGATTGGTTGTAAACGCAATTATGTTTTTTGATTTCGCCGCTCTGGTAAGATAAAGCGCGACGTTGAGCTTCGGCAATGAACAAAAAAAAATCCTTAGTGTGTAATAGACGTGTATTACAAATTATAGAGCTTTTATTTATTTTTTTCATATTAAAGAAATTAAAAATATATAATGAAAATTATATTAGTTTTTAAGTATCATTTAAACGTATGAACGAGTATTCATTTATATATCGTCTAACACAAATTGAAATTAGAAATCTAATTTCAACAATATCATTAAGACCGTTTATTGTCGTTCGTGCTACATTACTTTTTATAGTTACAGTGATATATAATAAAAAATAATGCGAAAGGCATATTTCGTTACAGTACTTATCACTGTCAAAATTGACCTACAAATTAGTAGAGCATAGTATAAGATGTTTATGTAAATTATATTTTTTTGTTAATAACTTAAGAAGGAAAAAAATATATTCAAATTTTTTATATATAATTAAATGTATATATTGGTATTCGAAAATACATTTTTAAAAATCATACATTTCGAACACTACGGTAGATACTTGCGGGTAGGCTGAGTCAGTTGATACAAAAATTAATTATGTCAAACTACCGCCATCTGTTTCTTTGTCATTTTTGTCTGGTTTTCAAACAAGTATTTTCGAATACCACAATACCACGTGTATTGTATTATTAATCTTACATATATACATGTATTGTATGATTGTCGTTTTTTTTAATAATATAAAATTTATTGCACTACAGACTGCGTCCGTACCTTTTTTTTCCTTAATATTATTTATTTTTCATGTGCATATAATTATAATCAACTATTTATATTTCGATTTATCGATCTGTATTTAAATTTAAGCGAATTCTTAAGTGTTATTTCACATTTAGGATTAGAAAACATTTTTGAAAAAACGTTTAAAATTTTTTAACACAGCAGGATTCGAACCCGCACCTCTTGGATACCGTCCAAGCGCTCTAACCGCTAAGCCATGCGGTCTATTACCAGCTGGGTCGAAATTCTTATACGTTTGTTACAACTTCTTTATGTTGTTAGCATCAGTTAGTTTTTTCAAAAATGTTTTCTAATCCTAAGTGCGGATTAACACTTTAAAAATAGTAAATATTAAAAATAAAATAGCAATCTCTCTTGTTAAATAATCTATAAGTAGTAGAAATTTGTAAAAATCTCTCTACAGAGATGAATGATAATAAATTATATTTCTTATTGATCATATAAAACTAAACATATTTTAAAATAATGAAAATTTAATTATCAATTATTATATTTATTTATATAATTTACTACTCCTTTGTGTCGCACTGGCGTCAGACGTGTCTTGTATGTGTGAGTAAGTTATGTCTTAGAACTGTTATAGATAATGAACGTTTTTTTTACTCTTCAACAATTATACTTCACAACATCTTCATGATGGAAAAAAAATTAAAACCTAATTCCAACACACAGTATATATATTTTATCTATATATGGTTACAGTATGACATCAGGTGCGGTAGTATTAGCATCCGGATTATTATATCTGTAAATATCACACAATCTTGCTACTCCATCAATGCAAACATGTTTCTTATCGTATTTGAAAGATCAACAATCTTATAAAGATGTAAAGAAATATTATAAACGAGATAAATATATAAGATTAAACGCAGCGTTAAGTTCCGCCACACAACACGCAATCGATTATTGTTGCAAAGCAAAGATCGGACTTTCTTGTAATAAAAATATGATTTATATTTGTTCAACCAAAGGCTATTCACCTCAGAACTTGCCTAATTTGCCTGTCATGGTTTGACATAATATTCCTGTGGTTTGGATGGAAAGTAGAGAGCAAAGTGTTACTTTCTCTATTTATCTATGAATTATAAAATGATAATTTCGTAGTTCCCTTATTTAAAAAAGAATCATATGCCTCTATTGAGTGGTTAAATGTTTTCTATTAATCTTATTATTCTTATAACCTATTATATTTTTATGTATATAAAACGCTTTAGTGAAATACAGACAACGTACTAACGAATAACTCGAGGAGAATTTTTCCTACGGGATAGATATATAAGGTTTTTTTTTACAAACGATGTAGCTGGCGACAATAAATTTTTGTACAAATCTGTTAGTAAACAAATAAAATATATCTAGAATAAGCAAAAATATTTCTTAAATGATGCCAAGGCTGTTCAACTATCTACGATCTATGACATTTCCGTCGACATTTTTATGGTATGCTCGTATAAAGACGTTGTTAGCAATATCATAAAGAAATAATTATCTTTGTATAAATCTATCCTTTCATAGCAATTTTTGAAAAATTAATTCTAATTCTATTCTTAATGCAAATTTCTATTTTTAGGTGTGTAAGTATTTTTTTAAATTTTTTTTATACAAAAATCTAATAAATTGAAATAAAGAAAAGGACTACATCCATTGAAAAATATAACCAAAATAAGAAAAAAGTTTTCTAAAAGTTTTATCAAAGCTGTACTGTGATTAAATCTTTATATGAAGATAAGGTAGTGTTGGTTCACACATCCCAATAAGTTTTCACGTAGTCCATAATATTCGAATAATATTTTAGAAATATACAACTGACTTTAAGACATTACTTGTTGTTGAAGATTTTAAACTTGAGATCTTAAACCGTATTTTTTTTATTATAAATACATTGATTTATAGAGATTAATGGCTAATTAAACGTTAATTGAAATCACTGTGTGCGGCTGCGGTCCATTTAATAAGAAAAAATATGTCCGTCAATCACACAAACTATTGGGAGATCTCAAAAATAAGTAAGTAGGTTAAATAAATTTAAACGAAGCATGAATATTAGTATACATGATTTGTAACAGTAATCTGTCAGTCATGTGATCCGTTCACAGGTGACATCGATAAACCCATAATTGACATAGATATGGAAGATAATATTTAATATATAACGAAAAGCCCCGTCCACGTATATATGATTAAATAAAATAATTTGTTTAATTAGAATATATATACTGTACTGTACCTACTGTTATATATAATGTAGTAATGTAACAGCTTCGTTTAATATAATAGTTATATAATATATAATTAGTTTAGTTATTTTTTGTATATTAATAAATATCGTTTACCACGTGTAAACATATTATATAAATTTTTATATAATTCATTTTATATAAACGCAAAAGCTAGCCATAGCGCGGCATTGAGATCTGCCATTTAGTACGCACGCAAAAAGTAGATTACTCTCGAAGCCCTACATATAAAATTTTCTTGAACTTAATGCGAAATCCGAAAAGTGAGACTATAAAATAAGACATCTTAAATACGTCTAAAATTATTTAATAACCATTATATATGTAGTTAGTTAATGTAAACTGAAGTTGGCTTTTGTGAGAATATACTCTAAAATTACCTTAGTCATATCCTAGCTCAACGTCGCGTCGCCCACGGTGGCATATTTCACGTCCTTTCCAGCTCGAAGCTAGAGAAAGCGTCGTAGAAATCGTATCTTTACATAAAACTGGTTGAATATCTATTTCTGACTGTAAACTTTACTGGATGCATTTAACGATTATGTAATGACGCTAAGTAACATTTGATCCTAACACTGTAGAAGTATAAATAATGGAGCAGCATTGATATGTTAAAAAAATTCCAATATCATTCTATAAATTAATGCTTTACAAGTAAGTATCGTAGCTATTGAATTTTTGTCTAAGAAATTCAGCTTTCAATGATAGATAATATCATAATATAACTAGTGATGACTCATTTAGTGTTGCAATTTATTATACTATCGAGATATCAAGTGTTATATGGCGCCGCGTAACCCAACGCCGTATTTTGTACGACAAGTAAACGAAAAAATCTAATCATGATTAAAACATCAATGTAAAATCATTGCATATACGAATACATTCACTTCAAATTACGCCACAAATGAGCCAAATGTATATATTCTAACAAATCGAAGTGCAGTTAGGAAGTTTACTTAAACTTCTACATAATATAATGTTAAACACGTCCGGCCGGCTGTTAAGCATGTCAACAGCATTATGTTAGGCGAGACTGGGACCGTTAAGTGTACGCAGCGCATTACCCAGCGCTTAGTCGCTTGGCATAGGGCACGGGAATGAAGGAATAAATTTGCTAAATTATAATTATTGGCTTCTAAGGAACATTGTTCGAGGTATTTGTGATTTAGTAAATCTGCGATTGGTTGTAAACGCAATTATGTTTTTTGATTTCGCCGCTCTGGTAAGATAAAGCGCGACGTTGAGCTTCGGCAATGAACAAAAAAAAATCCTTAGTGTGTAATAGACGTGTATTACAAATTATAGAGCTTTTATTTATTTTTTTCATATTAAAGAAATTAAAAATATATAATGAAAATTATATTAGTTTTTAAGTATCATTTAAACGTATGAACGAGTATTCATTTATATATCGTCTAACACAAATTGAAATTAGAAATCTAATTTCAACAATATCATTAAGACCGTTTATTGTCGTTCGTGCTACATTACTTTTTATAGTTACAGTGATATATAATAAAAAATAATGCGAAAGGCATATTTCGTTACAGTACTTATCACTGTCAAAATTGACCTACAAATTAGTAGAGCATAGTATAAGATGTTTATGTAAATTATATTTTTTTGTTAATAACTTAAGAAGGAAAAAAATATATTCAAATTTTTTATATATAATTAAATGTATATATTGGTATTCGAAAATACATTTTTAAAAATCATACATTTCGAACACTACGGTAGATACTTGCGGGTAGGCTGAGTCAGTTGATACAAAAATTAATTATGTCAAACTACCGCCATCTGTTTCTTTGTCATTTTTGTCTGGTTTTCAAACAAGTATTTTCGAATACCACAATACCACGTGTATTGTATTATTAATCTTACATATATACATGTATTGTATGATTGTCGTTTTTTTTAATAATATAAAATTTATTGCACTACAGACTGCGTCCGTACCTTTTTTTTCCTTAATATTATTTATTTTTCATGTGCATATAATTATAATCAACTATTTATATTTCGATTTATCGATCTGTATTTAAATTTAAGCGAATTCTTAAGTGTTATTTCACATTTAGGATTAGAAAACATTTTTGAAAAAACGTTTAAAATTTTTTAACACAGCAGGATTCGAACCCGCACCTCTTGGATACCGTCCAAGCGCTCTAACCGCTAAGCCATGCGGTCTATTACCAGCTGGGTCGAAATTCTTATACGTTTGTTACAACTTCTTTATGTTGTTAGCATCAGTTAGTTTTTTCAAAAATGTTTTCTAATCCTAAGTGCGGATTAACACTTTAAAAATAGTAAATATTAAAAATAAAATAGCAATCTCTCTTGTTAAATAATCTATAAGTAGTAGAAATTTGTAAAAATCTCTCTACAGAGATGAATGATAATAAATTATATTTCTTATTGATCATATAAAACTAAACATATTTTAAAATAATGAAAATTTAATTATCAATTATTATATTTATTTATATAATTTACTACTCCTTTGTGTCGCACTGGCGTCAGACGTGTCTTGTATGTGTGAGTAAGTTATGTCTTAGAACTGTTATAGATAATGAACGTTTTTTTTACTCTTCAACAATTATACTTCACAACATCTTCATGATGGAAAAAAAATTAAAACCTAATTCCAACACACAGTATATATATTTTATCTATATATGGTTACAGTATGACATCAGGTGCGGTAGTATTAGCATCCGGATTATTATATCTGTAAATATCACACAATCTTGCTACTCCATCAATGCAAACATGTTTCTTATCGTATTTGAAAGATCAACAATCTTATAAAGATGTAAAGAAATATTATAAACGAGATAAATATATAAGATTAAACGCAGCGTTAAGTTCCGCCACACAACACGCAATCGATTATTGTTGCAAAGCAAAGATCGGACTTTCTTGTAATAAAAATATGATTTATATTTGTTCAACCAAAGGCTATTCACCTCAGAACTTGCCTAATTTGCCTGTCGAATACCTGTTGAATGATTCCTCACATTTTTAGTTATAATTTAAAGTAATATTAGATTTAAAAATAATAAATAAGTAAGAGAAATAAGTTTGAGGCCGATCGTGGCGCAGTGGGACAGGGTCTAACTGTGAACGCGATCGGTTGTGGGTTCGATCCCCACTCGGGGGAGTGATTATATTTAAAATTATTTTCACTTCCTCGCTCTGGTAAGACAAAGTGCGGCGTTGAATTCCATCACTCAACACGCAATGTCTCAAATTCGGTGGAAAGCGAAGTACGGAGTGTCTTGACACTATGTACTTTGTGTCTACCCTGCTATGCGGGATAAAAGAGTGAAGCTAAAAAAAATAAGTAAGAGACCACCGCATCTTGTGGGACTGTAAACGCGGTTGGTTGTGGGTTCGATTTTTACCCACGTTATTTTTAACATTACTTACGTTATATTTAAAAACTTATTTCCATTCCACTAGCAAGGTAAGGTTCATTATAAATAAGTAAGGTTGTATTAACTATGAGTTTTGTACTTCCGGTGATGGTTATTATTATTGTATTATCATGTGGGTGTGGCATAACACGGTGTCTACGACTGTCATAAAACTAAAGTTTATATATATTTTAAACACTTCCGTGATTGAATGATTGATTGATTAATTGATGGGGTCTTTTATCGCTTTAACTTGTATGCACAAATAAATAAAATTGAAATTTCTGTTATGTTATTTATATATACGTGGTACATTTTTTACAATTTTTGTCTGTCAGTTTATTGTTCCGACAAATTTCTTGAAAAACTGGGTCGATTTTTATGAAATTTCATTTTATAAAACTATAAAATAAAGATCCAAAGATGTTAAATTCTCGGACGGGCAAAGCTATTCTCAGATAAAATTCAAGTTACATCCTCACATTTCATAAAATGTTCACATCGAATATCGAAATTCCCGCGTTTATTTTTATAATTAGTATAAATTGTCTAAGAAGTAATTTTAGAATGTCTATTTATAACGATTATTTTACAATATTCAGCACGTGCTTACTCCTTATATTTGTATCTTTGCCAACGCGACGTAGTGTCCTCAATTTGATTTCTTAATGATTTTTTTTTAATTTTTAGACTATTCTTTCGTAGTATTTTAGTTTTTTTTTGTGAATGTGACATTACTATTAAAAAATTTAATAAATTTTTGTTATTATAAAAACAACTAAGTTATTTCTCTTTTGTTTACTTAATATAAATTGTAAACTAAAACGTAAGAAACGCAGCACGCAACACTGTAAGACGATTTCTTGTTCACAGCTATGTAATATTAGCAAGAATGCAATATTGTATACTTTGAACTCGTGTCCTATAGGGTTGCTAATTCTAGTAACTATGAATAGTATTAAATAGTTTATTTTACATATTAAAAGCACAATACTAACTGAATTTTTTGGATGCAATTTATTTAATAAAGTTTTAAATATAATAGGAATATATTATTTGTTTCCTCAATTTAAAATATTTTTTTAGTGACAACCCTATCTATGATCTTACAGCTGGCACGGAAACGCACGTGGCACTTTACAATAATTACTTATGAACGTGTAATGTTGCCATACAAATACGAAGTCTAGTAAATAGTTACCTTGCTTGATAGAATAATACCTAAATCATCTTAACGATGAATTGACTTTACGAATTAAATGTTATTTAAAATTGATATTTAATATGCTAAAGTAAATCATTAGACAGCGTTTTTAAGAGAAATATGAATACGGAGGAATGCAGAAAGGTAATGTCTTTTTTTATAAAAATTAAAAAAAAAACGAATAAATTAACACTTTTGTGTATTGTATTGAATTAACTTAAATAAAAAAAAAGAATTTCCGAGCTTCCGTGTCAAATGGGTCAGTCTTTAAATAACTCTTCCAAGTTATCAAGACCTTCTCGATTTAACGACACAGTTTGTTAGAGACGCCACTTCGAATCCTCGCAACATTAAATTTTTTATACAATTTCCAAAAATGGTTTTTTTATGTTATTCAAAATGTGTGAATGATAAAAAAAATATTTGTCAATTAAAAGAGCAAGTTAGTTCGCTTTAAGCGCAAAGTATGCGTGTACGGTACCATATATGCCGTTGTTCGGATACACGTTATAAATAACGTATTTCACTTTCATTTTTATTGTTACTTTTTGTACGTGAAACGTTGCGAGTGCTTTCAATACACTTTTGCTTTTTATACGTACCAATTGCTTTTGCCTATAATATTTAAAAAAAAATCAAATATATTTTATGTTTTGCCTTTTTTTAATAATAATAAAATGTTACGTATATGTTTTTATCTGTATACCTTTGTTTATGATTGTAAATTTATACTAATTTGATGTATATATTGACGTTATCAATAAATCAAAGGGTTATTAAATTTTTCAATCTATTCAAACCATCGGTTGTAGCGTATCCGTGTAGGCGATAGTTATCTTACTTCCTTACATTGTTGTCCTGCGGACGGTGGTACGATAGATATGGTATGATAGTTAAGGTTTTATTTATGGTGTTTTAGTATACTATAAAAAACAAAAAAATCCTTATAGATACAGTTTTTCGGTAAGGAAAAAAAAGTACTCATTGTTATTAAACTTTAATTGATCTGGGTTAAAATTTAAGAGTTAAATATTAATATTTATTTAAAAAAATTAAATATATATCGAATGTAATAATCTTTTCTGTAAATGTAAATAATGTTTTTGTCTTGTCTTGTATGTTACGGAAAATATGAACACAGCTTCGAATACGACGTTCATGTATTATAATTTTTCAAGGTAATTAAATTTTATTTTTCAAATCCTCTTTAACAGTACAAAAAATATATAATTGAAACTACACGCGTAATGCAAAATTTGGTTTTTCCAGTTTGTTCCGTTTTTATTTTCCAATAAAACAAGCATAAACACGTATTCCATGCACGATTTTAAAATATATCTGAACATTACGATGTGTTTTTGTTGGAGCGCCAATTTTTTTGCGTTACAAGAGGTTATGTAAGCTTTTGACCTTGTGGCGCTTATTTATGGTGTCCGTCAAAAATATATTTGAAATAAATGGTGATTACATCGCCGCAAGTGGTTTAACGATTTGCAAAATTCTTTGTTGATATGAAATTGTTGATTTTGGCTTCACATTTGAGATTATTGGGAGAATATTTATTATGCCTTACCTAATAGCACAGTTAGAAATGGTTTAGCTTTAGGCGGTGCGTATAGTTTCGACACTAGTTGCACTAATTGTGACATTGCGTTCCATAGATTTCTCTAAATAAGAAAACAAGAGACAAAAAGTTACTTTAAACTTTATGCTTATACAAAGAACTTAATGTTACTATACATTTTATAATATTGGTTATCTAAAACATATTGTAAATATGTGTCTTATCATTTTGAAAGGATTAAAGAAGCAAAATTTTTAAATAAAAAGATTATTTTAATGTACTTTTAATTGTTTTTAGCCTCGTGCTTTTTATCTTCATATCCGTTTAGAAAGAAAGTATCTAAGACACTGCGTACTTCGCTTACCACCGAATTCGAGATATTGCGTGTTGAGTGGTGGAACTCAACATCACACTTTGTCTTACCAGAGCGAGGAAGTGAAAATAATTTAAATATACTCCCTCAAGTGGAGATCGAACCCACAACCGATTGCGTTTACATTCAGACGCTGTTCCACTGCGCCACAACGGGCCTCAATGCAAGTGATGTTCCAAATGTAAATATTATTATTATTACTACTTAACATAAAATATATCTTATATAGCACGTGTCCATTAGCCCACACTACACTAAAACGTGTCATACCGTTATAATGATCAAAACAAATATGTCCTTGTACAAGATTTTAAAAAACTTGTCGACCGGTTTTTGAAGTAACGCAGCAAGTATATAAATATATGAGAATTTAATAAGTGAAAATTATGTTGTATTTTTTCACTAATTATACCTATATTTGTTATTTAATGATAATCAGCCGTGAATGTCGTGTAAAATACCTTCAATTCTTCTGTCTGCTATAATCAATCCGTAAAACTTATGGTAGTTGTATGGAGCTCACTATGAATAAAAATATTACAATTTAAATTTTTTATTTTATACTTTATAATTAATCGAATCTATATATTTATTTATATTATATTAATTAAACATATTTCCATTAATCATACATTTTTGAGGCCGGTCGTGACGCAGTGTAACAGCGCCTGACTGTAAACGCGATCAGTTGTGAATTTGATCCCCACTCGAGGAAGTGATTAAATTTAAATAATTTTCACTCCCTCGCTCTGGTAAAGACAAAGAGCGGCGTTGAGATTCACCACCTCAACACGCAATGTCTCGAATTCGGTGGAAAGTGAAGTACGGAGTGTGTTGACACTAGGTACTTTATGTCTACCTTGCTGTGCGGGATAAAAGCGTGAAGCTAAAAAAAGAAAATGTTTTCGGGTGTGTGTAATATGAGATACTAACATATGTCCTCATGCGTAGGCCTCGAACTCAACTTAAACATTTTAATTATTAATAATTTAGATCACTCATCGACTTAATTTATTTTGCAATGAAAAGGAAAAAAAAGCAATGTTAATCATAATACTTTGCGTCACAGTAGGTAGGCGAACTATCCATGCAAGAAACGAATAAACACGTACATGTTAAAATACTTTACAGTTTTGTTCCACCAAACCATGTAAATCTTCGTCTTATAGATTTCTAGCTACTTGGGCTCTTCTTATAGTGGCTCACCAACTAGTGTAGGTGAGACGTCGGCTAAAAAATATTCTATTTCTTAGATTCATGTTTTTTTACGATTTTTTTAGAAACGATGGTGGGTTATCGTCTTATTACGTCTAATTTTCTAATTAAATAAAATTCAAACCGTAAACATTATTTCAAATGGAAATTGAATCTACAACTCACGTACATACGTACAGACGCTGTACAACTATATTACGACAGTCTATATAAAGATTTCAATTAAAAAAGTTATTAATTGAACAAGCCCTCTTCTGGTATCTGATTGCAAGCGGTTCCCACGTAACGAGTGATTGATTACTATTTACAACTTAACAATGTGACACAAAGATAATTTAGAAAACAGCTTAGTATCGATCATGAATTATAATGACGGGTCTTCCTGTTGACGCAACGAAAGAGGTTTTATAAATGTACATACATACATACTTACATATGTATATAAAATAGTTCATAGTAACAGAAAATTAAGCTGAAAAATATTTTTTATCAGCATTATACAGCCGTTCATTAATAGCATGCCTTTAGTAATTAAACTTGAACGTCTGTAATGCGTTGAATTGTTTATCGTATCCAATTTTCCGGGCTATTCTTATACGTTTCTAGTGAAGTATTGATAATGAAATCATTGCTTCATAAAATTATTGCTTCATTATTAAGATTTTGAGTGATTTATTAACAGATTTCATTATTTACTTATGAGCATTATATAAGCTGCAGACGATAAGTTTTATCATATATTTTATTATTAATATTATTATTACATATAAACGCGTAAAGTACACGTTACGTTGGCAACGTGTTCCAAAAGTAAGTTTTACCGTTTTTTAATAAATTTGATGGTACCACACTAGGTATCTCTGTTTCTTGAGTAGCAACACGGTATTTAAACGTATCTTAACGTCTATCTAAGTAAAATGACTATTTTTTTTACACTTTATAAAATAATTAGTATATGCCAAACGCTTAGTCTGTCTGTCTGCCACTGTCTGTTTTTTACGTATTTTGTTAATTTGATAAAATTTCCAATGTATTATTATCACCACTTCTATATATATTTAACTGAACAAAACTTCATAATCAACCGTTTACGAAATTTTCGTAAAAAGGGTCTATAAGTTTGTCTTCAACTATTAATGTATACAAAATATTCTGTACAGGACGCCTAACGTGTGTTCAAGTGTTGAACGTCATGGTGCTCCTCGGTTTCATGCTGAACTACGCGCTCCGTGTGAACCTCACCATCGCCATCGTGGACATGATATATGATGAGAAGGACAACCACACAATCATCACAAATGTAACGGATTCACTTAATGTGACGCAGGTATATTATTATTCTATAATAAATAGTCAATGAGTTAGTTAATATCTGATTTGATATAATGAATCTTACAAGTGGAAATTGAATTTACGTTTATTACATATATAAATCGAGGCCGGTCGTGGCGCAGTGTGACAGCGTCTGATTGTAAACGCGATCGGTTGTGGGTTCAATCCCCACTTGGGGGAATTATTATATTTAAATTATTTTCACTTCTTCGCTCTGGTAAAGACAAAGAGCGGCGTTGAGCTCCACCACCCAACACGCAATGTCTCGAATTCATTGGAAAGCGAAATACGGAGAGTCTTGACACTAGGTACTTTCTGTCTACCCTGCTATTCGGGATAAAAGTGTGAAGCTAAAAAAAAACATATATAAATCAGATATGTTCAGAAAACATTTAACGTAACACAGTACTCGAATCCGCACCACTTGAAAACTGTCTGAGTACTGTGGCCTACTACTCCATACGAATAGATAACCAGCTAGTCATAGCTGGAGAGAACGTTTGGCTTACATGTCCAATTATTTTATACGTATCAAAATATTTAACTTTTTCTTATGTGTGATTATTCACTTTAAATTTAATATTTTAACGGTCAAATATTTCGTAACTAAGCGCCATTGAATGTATACTAATAAGGTTATAAAGTGTCTAAAATATAAACGGATGCTGCATTTTGATAAGATGCGTATCTGACTGTAACGAGAAATATATACATACAGAGTACGTACAAGATTAATTTATAAGATTATTCTGATACGAATAATTTTGTTTATATATGTGTATTTAATTTGTATGTACTTTTATAATAGAAACTATTAGATAGTAAAATTGTATTTTTTAATCAATTATGGAAATCAAAAACAGCTTCACTCTTAATCCCGCAAACGGGTTAATCAGAGACTACCTAGTGGTAAGACACTCCGTTGATTATTTTCCACCCGAAATCGAGACATTGCGTGTTGAGTGGTGAAAATAACGCCGCGCTTCCTCCTACCAGAGCGGAGAAAGGAGAATAAGTTTTTAAATATAATTATTCTTTCGAATGTGAATCGAACTCACAACCGAGTCGGACACTGTCCCATTGTATTACGATGGTGTCCACATCCATGTCTATTGATTTTAATAATACGACCCTTATTATTTAGACCTCATAATGAAATAGAAGAAGCAATAATCTCCACTAGGTTCTCTATGTATAACAAGAATATAAAGGCTGTTTATTACTATTTTATAATGAATATACATACATCCAGAAATATATATTGTAAAATGTTTACTTTCGTTTGTCTAGCACCCTGGTCACATAGAACAAACCCGCTACCACTGGGATACTAAGCAAAAGAATCACCTGCTAGGTAGCTTCTTCTGGGGATACATCCTGACAGAATTGCCAGGTGGTAGATTAGCAGAAATTATTGGAGCACGGTGAGTTTAACATTACTTTAATTTTACTATAATTTACAAATAAACAATTTTAGCGCTGGTCATATTAATATATATTTCTATCTTGAATGTATTCCCACTTAGCTTAGTCAAAACTTCGATAATTAGGAAATTTCATAAAAAATCGCGTATATGACTGCTGTCTATAGTGTTGGAATATGACGAGGAAAAATAACTTATAAGTGTATAAGCGTTATATATATAATGTAAAGAACCATTTTTTATTTTAATTATTAATTTCACCTGAGTTAATATCAAACCCACAACCAATTAAAATAAAATTGAGTACAAAACTAAATATTAATATACTCTAAAGAAGATGTATTCGTCCTTATATTTTAAGTAAAAGATGATATTATTGTTTAACTGTATAATAATAAAAAGAATGGCAAACGTATACTGTGTGATTAATATTTTTCTTAGAATTAACTCGAATAACTTAGTGTACGTTGACCGTGAGGTAAAAAACGGTCGAATCCCAACGGATTGATTATCGTTTTACAACTTTTACGACTACCTGACGTTTGGGCTTGAGACGAGTTTCTAATATCTTTTTGGACGTTTATAAAAGAATTATTATTATTATATAGCTTAATTACTTTAATTTGCTTTAGTATATCCTATCCAAAATTCTCTTGACCTATTGGTAACTTTATTTTAACTTCACCTAGAAAAAAATTGTTTTCAATGAGATAAGATCTAGAAAAAAATTATAAATATTACTTCATTTTAACTTTCTCGTATATAAAAGAAACATCACAATCAGAAAAAACATATAAATATAAACATAATTATAAGAGGCCGGTCCCGGCGTAGTGGGACATCGTCTTATTGTAAACGCGACCGGATGTGGGTTCGATCCTCACTCAGGTGATTATATATCAAATGATTTTCACTTCCTCACTCTGGTAAGACAAAATGCGGCGTTGAGTTCCACCACTCAACACGCAATGTCCCGAATTCGGTGGAAAGCGAAGTATGGAGCGTTTCGACACTAGGTACTTTCTGTCTACCCTACTATACGGGATAAAAATCGCGAAGCTAATAAATACTATTGATAACATGATGTAGAATAAATTATTCTAAACATGTCACGTAATAAATATTTAAAAAAACACAGTATGTTACAAGAATGTGATTATCATAAAATTACAAAACCGTTGGGACGTTCATGGACCACGTGGGTTTTAGACCTTCATTATAATTAGGTATATAAAAAATATATTAGAGAAGAATTTAAAGTTTCCGTTACTTAATATATAATAATTCTTTATGACTATAGCTTAAGTTAAGTTGATAGTTTTAAATTACTTACACCCCTTTGTTACAATGGCTTTTTCCATTATAAAGGTCTACCTTGTAAGAGATGGTACTTGGCCATTTGTACAACTGTTTGTACAAATAAAATAATAATAATAATAATTCCGTTGGACAAGAGAAGAATTTCTTCGTTCCTTATAACTCGGAGTTTATCCAATTATATTACATCGACATATTAATACATTTATTTACTGTATTATTATCTATGAGCATGCATGCCTTAGGAGTTTTAAATACCTGAGTATACTGACACGAGTTGTAAGAAGCAGCAAACTATCATGCAATGAATTAATTAATGATTCTGCGTGGAACTTTCTAGAAACATTAATAGAAGAGTCAGCCCGGTCAATGAGCATTGAGGCCCGTTGGTCCTTGGCCATACTTGACCACTTGCTTATAATTTATACTAATTGCGCCAAATATGCGGTTGTTATTATTTAATTCCTTTTAATTAGTGTTTATCTTTGTATTAGGCAATTTAAGTTTAGTTAATTTATAAAAACGTTTTTTCAGTCTAAATCGGTAGCCCGTAGACAAAAGAATGACATCACTACGATCAATCCACCTAAACCGCAAAATATGGGAGATGCGTAGAATATACAGTACATGTTAATAATAAGAAATATTTCATTCTTAATTCAAGTCACATGAAAAGTATTGGCGATAGTGGAGACAGGAGGACTGTAGTACTTCATATAATAGTTATATGACAGCTATGAGCTTAAATTGAAGTTGGATCTTTCATTTTGACTACATCTACACATACAAATTAATGAAATGGGTCTGTTTGTAATATTAAAATAAATAGTAACATCTGGGTCTATTTTGATAGTACTTTCTCTGGTAAATAGAGACGTTAAATTTCATGCGGACAACATCGCGTCCACATGCTGGTTATATAATATAGATGTTCCATTCAGTGAGCAATAAATGGTCAAAGAGTGGAGAACAGTGGTGAAATAAGTTCTATAAACTAAAAACATTTTTCTTATTTTTCGAATTGCTTATACTTGAAAATCTTATCAACGTGAAAAGAATAACGAGCACAGGATGTCTAAGTCAGTAGTCGGTAAATAATTAAAACGCCCGTGCAGTTGCATGGCGTCAGCTGTATCGACATTCGAGACTGGTTTGTGACTAACACGGTGAATAACGCATGTAGGACGGTCGGTTACAATTGTATTAACAAATATAAACTTAATTGATTTTATAATTTAATATGTATTTTAACAAAATGCGATTAATTTGAGGGAAAGTACAATTTTGATATTATTTCGGGTAATTTTTATATATATATGTATACAAAATATCTTTATTTTTTAAATTTAATTTAACATTTATTTTTTATAGTTTATAATCTTTTCAGAAAATATATAATAAGTTGATAATAATGACAATGACTGCTTGTTATGCTCCCTGAATATAGAATTGAGATTTCTTTGTCTTCATACCTAACGCATTTCTTTGCGAAAACCTAAGTAGGTAATAATAGATATTAACAAAATTTTCAAATAAAATTTAAATTAATATATATATATATTAGTATTAAAATCCTGAAATTATTATCTAAAGCGCGTGTACACAAGACGATTTGTTTAGCAAATATTAATTGTTAATTTGTAGGTTAGCGGCTAGTCGCGCTTGGATAACGTTACATTAAGTTCAAATATTGCGCACGCGGCGTGATTCATGCGGAATGTTCTACATACATGCGGGCGTTAAGCGCTGTTTCTGATAATAATGGTATTTTGCTAGATTTAATATTGAATACATTTTCAATACAAAATGGAAACAATTGTTTTAAGTTATTTTAGTATCGTTCAGATTATTGTTATTTTGTAGTGCAATATTCGAAAAATCATAAGAATATATAAACGTTAATGTAAAATGTATAATAGGTATAGAATCCTATTATTTTTTATTTAAAGTTAGATTTTATTCATTTTTATTTGATGCATTTAAAAAATTGTGTACTATTGAAATATGATTTTTTTTGTTGCTAGGCGAGTATTTGGCTACAGCACTCTACTGGCTAGTATCTGCACATTGCTGTCTCCAGCCGCTGCGGACGCCGGATATTGGTGGATTGTTGTTCTAAGAGTGTTCCTTGGCTTCTTCCTCGGTGCGACATGGCCGGCTATCTTGCCTCTTGCCTCCAAATGGGTCCCTCCCATGGACAGATCTAAATTTATGTCTAACATGATGGGTGAGTTAACATTATTATTTGATTGTTTTCGAAAATGTATAGATATTTTATAGTTATTTTACAGTTTGTCGTCTTACATCATATATTTTATGTAGCTAACATATAATCACGCCTATAAATAACTGCCATGTATGTTTATATAAAGTGTATGATTAATTACACTAATCAATCTGTTATCGTTAATTAAAAACAATATCAATACATATGTGTCGTACAACAACAATTAGACATTGTGAGACGCAGTAATCTATCCTTGACCGAGGATTTAAAATTACTTATTATCGTCATATTTCCAACGAACAAACATTTCAATTGTTATCGTAACCGGTAACGCGCGTTTCGTTTCGTCTGATATGATGACAGCTAGAGCAATATGGCGGCGGAGGCGCGCGCAGGCGTGGTCGCTGACGTCACAAGAATGCCGCTCCGTGATTGGCTGGTGTGACTTGACCGCGCGAATTAACCTTGCGCAACGGTTACTATGCGCCGCAGATAGCGAGCGTACTTTAGCAAATGATTTGAAAAATTTTCGGTAGGCACGTTATTGCATATTAAATAAGTACAGGTTTTATAGTTTCTAATGTAATATTAGTATAAAGTTTATTAACTATGAAAATGTGTTTGTGTTATTAGATTTATAACTTTAAAATGACGATATTTAAATTACACGTAATAAATGATAATTGATGATATCACAAAATAAGTATAATAAATATTAAGTGTACCTAACAAGTGACATTTTGATTTGGTTAGTCACCTCTTTTATGGGGTTATTCTAAACATAGAATAACATAATAATTAAATAATTAATATTTATATTTTAATTTTTGTTTTTTTTTTCAAAAACATGTACAAATTTTCTGTGTTGGCGTGAAAAGACATATATTTATTTACTTGCAAGGCTAAACCTGCTGCGTTTGCGAAACAGCGTCATTGTGAAGAGTCATCGATATTTCAATCTCATCTCGTTTATGAATATTGAGGTTAATGTGTCCATGCCAATGTAGATATATAAATTTCAATTTTAGGCATACTGTTAACTATACTTAATACAGAATGACAGTTTTACTCAATAACACATAATAATGTAAATAATTATTTATTCTCTTAGAAATGTGTTAAATTAATTTGTAATTTTTTTTGTAAAATTTTCTGTTATAAATAAATGCAATGTTGATAACATTGCAGGTTTAATGTAAAAAAATCGTTCAAAGTTCTGGGTGCCGTCACCCAAATAAGTTCTTTGTGCATACCAAAAGTAAATGACAGGTGCTTTAATATAATACTCAGAAACTCAAAAAAGTTTACAATATTGAATCAAAAATCCTTGGCCCAAAAACAGGGTATAAGATGTAGCTCTTTATATCTTGGAAATTTACTTAAACAATTCCCCTATTCATAGAAGATTCCTACACAAATCAAATTTATGCGTCTTAATGACGCTATATATATATGATAAATAAACAGTCGCGGTACTGATACGTTATCATTTATGACGACTGACGGTTGTCTTTAAATTGTTTGGTAATATGTTTACGTAAAGTGTTTGCGTCACAGGTCAGATATCTGGATGTTATAATAACAAGGAACTTGTCTATTCGTGTAAAAAACAACCTGGCATATCATTATTTTTCTTGTTCTGGTTAAAGAAATCGGCGTTCTGTTCCGCCATTCAAAACGCAACTTCTCAAATTCCAACTAAAATGCGGTGAACGTGTAAACGTAGTCTTCATATTAACTTCTTCTGCCTACTCTGCTATACGGGATAAAGCTTGAAGGTAAAAAATGGATTAAGCAGAAAGAGAGCAGAAAGTTGAGAATGGAGATTTTTAAAATTAAATGAAGTTAAAAAAAAGGAAAAATAAATTAAATGAAATAATAATAATATTGTTATTGTTATAGTTTCACGCTTTTATCCCGCATATAACAGGGTAGACAGAAAGTACCTAGTGTCAAGACACTCCGTACTTCGCTTTTCACCAAATTCGAGACATTGCGTGTTGAGTGGTGGAACTCAACGCCGCACTTTGTCTTTTACCAGAAAATAGTAATTTAATAATAATAATATTTTAATAATAATATATTGGGCTATTAAAAGA
The DNA here is from genome assembly GCA_032432895.1 of Dryadula phaetusa. NCBI lineage: Eukaryota > Metazoa > Arthropoda > Insecta > Lepidoptera > Nymphalidae > Dryadula > Dryadula phaetusa. The sequence goes on from JAOYRS010000054.1 coordinate 765,904, forward strand.
AAAATTATATATTACAAAAAATATTTAATTCTGTGAAAAAATTTCATTACTTTCTAAATCATTAATCATCTTAAGCTATAAAGATGAATGTAGTATTAACAAATTTTCCTCATATATCGTTCTCAGATCACAATCAAATAATACTAGAACAGAACGCGTTAGCTAATATGTATTGTCAATTGGAAAATTATACAGTTTAACTGTTTATCCGCAAGCGATCCCTGTGGGTACGAATTCCACTCGGGGAATGTTTACATTTCCGCACCAGCCGTGAGTTGATCAGTATTGCATTTTTCAAATATTATTATATATAACATTTTTCAAATATTAACTGATATGGATAAGTCTTATTAACAAGAATTGAATAAGACATACACTTGAATTAAAAAAGATAATCAAATACAAAAAAAGTTACAAATGAAATTTAGTCTTATGTTCTAGTTAGAGAGTATGTGGTGTTAAGTTGCGTAAATATACAGTGGGATAGATGGCAGCAAAGTTATTAACATATGACAGAACTGTGAAAATAATATTGAAATATATATATTATAAAATAATATCTTTGAAATATATATTGGGCTGCTACTATCTTGTTTATAATAGAGCACTAAAATTATTATCACCTAATTTACAAGTAATAACATTAGATACGTAAAAAAAGGTGCATTTGTGACCATTATATAATATAAATATGTATAATTTTTACATATGGTACTTGTGTACGGAATTCCAATTAAATATAGGTATTTCATATACTAGTTTAAGGGTTCAAAAGTTCATATTATTCTACTTGGTAACGTCACAATATCGCTTTCACGTCATATGATTTAACTTCAATATATAATGATTTTAATAACTTGTAAATTTGTTTGTTTTACCATATATAATTACCTACATTATAATAAGTTAGTTTTTACAAGTATTTTTTTTACTTCCTGTTTTATTTAAGCTTAATTTGACCCAATTCCTGTCCGAAGTCAATTCTAATGACAATGAATTTATATATATTAATTTCGTCCTTAATCTAAAATGGTCGCTCTAACAAAATGGCGGATTATTTTTTTTGCACAATCCACCCAATACGCGTATCAAATGAAAGTGCTCGATTTATAGAGTACAATACGCTATAAAAAAGTTATTATTTTTAATTAATATTATTATATATGACTTAAATAAATAATATATGCGTGTATAGTCAAAATGCTTAAAATATTCTCATCTTGTTTTAACACCTTTTTATCCTTTCCTTACAACGTCCTTTGAAAATGACATAATTTTGAATAACAAGTGTTGCAAAACTTGTATAAATTATTCATACTAAAGCAGACGTTATAGAATAAATTTTATGTACGTATGTATAGATGTATAAATTAAAATAAATACTAACCTTTGATCTATTTAGATATGTTGATTCATTGCTTTTTCCCATATGGTGTAATTGGGGCTTAAAAACATTTTATCGTCTTGGGAAAATAATAAAGCGTTAAAAATAATACATTTTTTTATTTACAATTTAAATAAAAATATAATTTAGTTTATAATTTAATAATTAATTTTGAATGAAATGTTAATGTTTTATATAATTTAATCTGTTACTTTCATTTTTTTCAATTTTTAGATATATCTTAATTAATAAAAATCTTACATTACATATTTTTTTAAATATTTTTAATTATTTGAACCTCCGACTTGTTTTACATATAATCTGTGTAAAGCACATGAATACCCTACGGCCTTACTCTTCAACAAGTGGGTCTAGGTGCTCAGCAGGAAAACCCATTTAACTTTTATTGCCACCACGCCTTGACCTCTTAGGTTTTCGCTAATGGCATTCAATATATTATGCGTAATGTATTCCTATTAGTGTTAAGTGATTGGTTGAATTAATTAAATTTATATAAAAATCTCATAATAAAAAAATATTTTGTTTTTCTTTTTATTTCTATTTAATATTTGAAAGCGTTAAACACATTTTAGTTTAAATATATGTTGAAAAGCGGTAAAACTTATAATTTCTTATTCGTTTGACCCGCGCCCTCTTGCATACGATAAAATGAATACGTCATAAAATCTATTCAGTGATGATTTGAAATTTATTCGTTTTCATTATATTACCATGACGCATAGTTACATTACTAATGCGAGGACTATGTGTTGTTCTGCAAACTTCATTAATGTGTTCTACTATTTGAGTGAAAAATGTCATAATTTTTTGTAGGTTAAGAATCTACAATAAATTTATGTACTTTTTTTTCTTTTTCTTTTCTTTACACTTTGTACTTTGCGGGGTAGTCAAAGAGGACGGAGCGCCAACGCTACGGTCCCTGCATACCTCTTTCGCCTAGTCCACAGTCATCAACCTCTTCATACAAGCTCTTCAAGGGGTCATCATGCTTATCACGTGACCTTCCTCCGGTATCATTGATATTCGAAGGTCAACCGAGGTGTCCCCTGACCTCTCGTACCGCTCACCTTTTCTTCCTTACCATTCTTCCATCACTCATCCTTTCGACGTCCCCAAATCACCTGAGCGTACTTAAGTGGTTTTATTCTGTTGTTTTATTTGTTTATTTATTTATTATTTTATTATATTATTATTTATATTTTATATACAATATCGTTTGCAGCTTCATCCCTGGGAGCGGCTGTAACCATGCTTGTTTGCGGTTTCCTCATAGCACACTTGGGTTGGCAATCCACTTTCTATTTTACTGGTGAGTTGGTATTACTCATTTTTTATTACAATAATATTTGGTAAATTCAATGTCATGCTATTATAGAGAATTTTTCGTTATCTGCGTCATTTTAGCATCCTTGTAACGATTTAAATTCCCAAAAACTTTTATGTAATGAAGATAAGGTATTTTCATTATATTGTTTTTAATGTTTTTCCTTATATTAAAATATTAGTAGAAAATAATCATATTTAATAATTACATAAAAATCACAAAAATAAGGAAAGTTCGTGTACTAATATTTTTTTAAATATGTATATTTTTTTTATTTAGGTATTATTGGTGTAATGTGGTCGGTGGCGTGGTTCGCTGTCGTGTACGACTCTCCCGCGCAGCATCCTCGCATCTCTGAAACAGAGAGGAACTACCTTATGAAGGCTTTACCGCAAGATGACAACAAAGGAGTGAGTCATTTTAATATTTTTAAACTATTACACAATTAATATATAAAAAAAATCATTTTAAGAAAACGTATAAAAATAGACAGCGGAATCCATAACAACTAAAACAATTTCCAGGTCGTATTAGTTTTCAAGAAGTGCAGGTTCGACTCGCGCGATACCTCGCGTTTATTTCTTATATGTTCTCCACATGTTGTATTGCTTAACGTTAAGTTATTTCATCTTATTATAATTATATACGTCTTTATATATTTTGGACAGTTATTAAAATTTTATTAATATATAATCAATCAAGTACTTGGTTCTTCTTACCAATTTTTTTGTACACTGTTAATTTCTTTAAACATTGATAGTCTGATAACAGCAGCCTCATTAACATTGTTAAGCATATAAATGTGATAGTGACCTCGTAAATGCATTTGTATGCTTAAATGATAAACGTACTTTTGTATTTTAATTTTGTGGCCTTGACTGTCTTTGTCAAAATGCGGAATGCATAATTTGCATTTGTACTTGAGAGACTTTTAGTTAGAGCACCCTCTTCCGTCCCCCTCCCGGTGTCGCTGTAAAGACCATTAAGGTCAACAGCAAGTAACTCCATAGACAGAAAAAAAATCCCCCATTCATAGGGAACTTAGTGTCAATACACTCAAAAGTAACTGAAATATAATAATTTTCTCGAGTAGAAGTTGAACACACGTACTAATTGGAATACCTGACTACATATTGGAATACCTGAATATAACGCTATACTACATACAATCTTATAAAATTGTTTTTCTTAGCCTAAGTGTGTGAATAATATTTTATAAAATATGAAACAATAACAATATATAGAAGAAAAAAATATTTAAATCTAAGCTAATTGATTAAAATATTCATAAAATATGATCGTTACCAGCACATGCCGGTGCCGTGGCGCCACCTGCTGCTGTCGCCGCCGGTGTGGGCTATCGTCATCACGCACGGCGCCTCCGTGTTCGGGTACTTCACTGTGGTCAACCAGCTGCCCACTTACATTGAGAGCATATTAAAATATAGTATTAAACAGGTAAGTGTTTTTTTTAAATTAAAAAAAATCTAACTTAATTTGATGATTATTATTTTATTGAATTAGATTGTGACGAATTCAACAACTCTGCATGCTTATTTTATAATTCGAAAAGCACTATATTACAAGACAAGAAATTAGAGTAATATTATTTTCACTGACTTTGGTCTAACTGTAAACGCGATTGGTTGTGGGTTCGATTCCTACTTGGATAAATTGTTGCATTTCAAATCTATTTCCATTTCCCCGCCTTGGTATAACAAAGCGCGGCGTCAAGTTCAATCAACACGCATTGTCTCGATGTCGTGTAGAAAGCAGTTAACGGAGTGTCTTGACACTAGGTTGTCTCTGACTACCCTGTTATGTGAAATAAAGCGTGAAGCTGCTTTTCGTTATATTCACCGCTAATACGTACAGATGGATTAAGCAATAAGCGGTTATTTTAATACTACAAACAGACGATCCAATTATATTTGTTTGTATAGTTATCACTGTCTATATTAAGTAAACTTAATATTTCCAAATTATTTTACTATACTTATATATAAATAGAATTATTAACAGTTTTACAAGTAAATAAAGATTGAAGGTAACTAGTTTGACAACAATTTAAATTTTATATGTATATTTTAATTTTACTTTTAGTGTTGTGTTAGAATAATTTTAATAGATAATTATTTCCTTATGATGAAATGATAAAAAAAAACTAATAAAAAACAGAGAAGTAAAATAATCCTAAAAAAAAATATCCGTGTTTTTATATCTCTCTTTTATATCGTTTAACAAGTGTCATACAATTTAACATTAATTATGACGATAAAATCATACAAGAAGCTTATGTATACATATACATAATGTGATAAAAAGCCGCAAAAATCGCGCAATGGGATATCTATATGATTTAGGTTTTACCTACAGGTAAAACTCCGGCGTTAAGTTACGTCACCATCATAGGTGTAAAATATTGATTTAAAAGTTTAATATTTTTTCACTATAGCTATATATATGAATTAACATATTTGAATTTCATTATATTCATAATTTATAATAATTTTTGGAATTAAACAAAAAATAAATAATTCAAAGTCAAAAGTATTATCGCAGTGAACGACGTTTTCCTTTTGTTTCCGGCAGCGACTTCAAAACGCTAACTCAAGTTCATCGTCCACAATTCGCGAAGGTTTCTTTAGTCGCGTTTTAATCTTTACTTCCGATCCATTATTTATTGTGTACGGAATTAATTTGAACTCTATATATTATGTTAAGAAGGTTGACATTTTAATAAACTACTAGAGATATAATAATCTTGTAGTTGCACGCCTCAGTACTAGTAGGGTAACCATAGAATCTAAACGAAACTTAGGACAAGTACAGTAAATTTAATTGAGATCGTTTTTTAGCATCGTGTTTAATGAATTATAATTAATTTAAATTGACAATATCATTTTTTTGGACTAATTAATGGTTTTATAGATACATGATTATACTGTTAGAACTATTTTTTTAATAACATGTTTCCATAGCCGTATTTATAATTGGTAATAAGTGAAATATGGAAACACTGCCGTATACCTTTGGACATGCTGTAGGTGGATTGATACGACATAAATTTCTTTTAAACGCGCGCTTATTCCTATGTTAAATACGGGCAATGTACTTATTAAATAATATATAAATAAATAAATAATAATAAATGTAAATTTCCAGAAACATAAGGCCTTGTGCATCGGTGATCATTTACCATCAGGTGACGCGCACTCTGGTTTTACTTACCCGTTCGTATATCATAATTAAAAAAAAATTAAGTTCATATAAATTTGAAATTCAAATTTATTTTCAAAAATAGCAATGCCATTAATGCTATGACAGTTTGAAATGAAAAAATCATCTCTTAATAGATCGATTTCATATTTTTTAATTATTTTCCTTTGTTTGATGTAACTTATCAGTAGATATGCTTTACATTGTTACACGTGCCAGTTATTTTCTAATTGCAATATGATAAATTACTTCTTAGAAATCGTTCAGAAAACGCAATGGCGCTTCGTTTAACACGTGTTGATAACTGACGTGCTAACCATTAGTGGTATTAGCTTTTGTATAAATTACATATGTACATTACGTTATATTGTTTAACTATATGCAGAAAATGTATTGTTTTCAAATTTAAACATACTTTAGCATGTCTATTGCAAACACAATGTAATCATATAAAAATATCAATAAATTATCACATGAATTATGTTAATATACATATTTGTAATAAGAACGATCAAGTTAACACTTCTTTTATATATTTGTTTATATGTTTATATATTTATTTCTGTCTTTCGTCATATATATATTTTTTATATTTTAACATATTATTTATTGAAAATTTTTAGTATACTTATCAATTATGAAATTAGGTCAAAATAAGTTACCTAATAAATATTAAATTATATGAGAATGATAAAAAATATGTGTTTTTGTTATTATATTTTGATTTTGAACGCTCAGTGTTGGTCCACTTTGATTCGTTTTCGCTTGTATCCTTTTGATATTAAGACATAAATGTACCTGATGAAACTCTCTCACTCTATTGCATCAGCCACAAACTGGGTAACCTCAGGCTTTATATATAAGATAGCAGGTTTTCCCACTACGATCAGTCGCATATACTTTGAAAATAACGCTAGATATCTTTAAATTCTTAGCTAACGATGTAAACCTCGTCTGGGCCATTAACACGTTAAATTAATGCATGTATTAATATTTTTATGGTTTATGTTAATTTTCTAACTTCCTATGACCCAAATATGAAATTATAAATGTAAAAGTATCAAAATTAAATATAATAAAACAAAATTAGTTAAAAAAAATCGAAAATGTAATAGAATATATGAAGTATTGCATACCGATATTGTGTTTACAACATATTAATTTTAAGTAGTTGCCAAATAACTAAGTAACATAATATACGTTTTCATACAAATAACATATATATACATTTTCTTTCCCTTCAAATGTTGGAGGTTGAATCATTTGTAATATTTAATTATTATTAGACTTTCATATGAAACTTATAATTATACCATTTATGTCACCCAGTTAGTTTCCTTATCCCGTCTAAAATATGCAACATATAATCTTTCTTAGCTGGGAAAATAATGGTAATTACGATTTTATATAAGCGGTTATTTAAAAATAAAAACATATTTATTAAACAAATTAATTATTTATTAACAAATTATTTTAGATACAAATACGAATAGATTTTAGCAACACACAGGTCAAGTAATTAATAAAATATTATAAACAAAATTTGTAATCACATACACTATATGATTAAAAAAATATATTTACAAATTTTTTTACAAGTGTTGACATCATCACAGTATTATTAATCGTTATATAAAACAATTTCCTTTAATATTGTTTGTAATTGTATAAAATATCGTTAGAAAACATTTTCTTCTTTTCCATCTGGCTAGACAAAACTTGCGTCACCACTATCGGACGCGTATAAATCATTATAACCTATAAAAATGGCCGAGAAATTAGTAAGTAATAAAAAAAACCGAAAACCATATTTGAAATATATTTAATTTTAATTAATAATAAATAACAGAGTAAAAAATAATTATCTTTAGTATATATATATATATATATATATATATATATATATATATATATATATATATATATATATTCACAACAAACCTTGTGAACTATACCTCGTATTACAATATCCATTAAGCGGCTCCCATATAGCATGGTCACCCTAACATAGCGGAGACGCGGACGTATTTTTTTATCATCCTTGCCGTTGACTTTATTGGTTCAAATAAAATACTTTGAATTGTTTATTTCTATTTTGCTTGTCTGTTTGGAGGTTACAATCGCAAACTTAATTTTTCATTATTATTGTTATTAGTTTCTAATATATTTTTAATATATAAGCAATAGCTACTGCACTTTTGACTTAGCGTTAGAAACGCCCGCTATGTTTATACAAATGAGTACGTGGAGAAAAAAAACTTTTCAAAACTTTGTATGAATTTTGTAGATGAATTAAATATGAAATTTGACACAGTTATAGTTTATATAAAGAAAGGGTGTGGAATGATATTATTTTTATAAATAATGAATATAATATACATTAAATTATTAAAATAAATGTAATACACACTACCATGTTTGACTTATTATATAAATAAAAAAGTGACATACACGTTGCCAAGGCAACGCGTTGTTAACGTGTCAACAGTCTGAAAACAGTAATACAGTTCTTGGCGACATTATTTTATAATACGTTTGTTATAGCTTGGAAAAAGTCTTAAATTGAATGTTATACAGCGTTGTAAAGTGTACAGACGCTATAAAGGGGTTTTATTGCGTACTACGGTGTGATCGTCTGGCGCACGTCGCGTCGATGAGACTTGAGAACTCGTATATTTAAATCAACTATTTAGATACTGTTATGTGAATAATACGTAGGACAATTTTTTAATTTATCATGCAATCACTGAATGCTTTTGATCTTTTTATTATTTTAATGTTATTTCTGACTTTATAGTGTATTATTAACTATATGGAAAAAAAGATATATACAAAAATATACGATAGGTGTGTATTTGTACGGTACATATACCATTTTTTTGTCAAACTGTTTGTTTGTTCCGTCAGATCCCTGTAACTGTTACATCGTTTTTGAAGGAACTTTAACTAGCAGATGAATAATGTTATAAGGAATAGCTTAAAGTACTTATATTTTAGAATTATTAAATAAAGATCCAGAGATGATAAATTCCACGTGAATGAAGTGCATCTAGTTTTCTATTTAAAACTTTCCATTTGTATATACGTTTGTTACTAAAAGAAATTAGTACCTATATAAAAATATCAAATATTTAAATAAAAAAAAAATAATATTTTTTTAATTTCATGAAGTATTAGAGGTTTTTCTACACTCTAGAAAAGGTGTTAACTAGACGTTGACAGCGATGTTTCTAATATAACACTTGTGCAACTGTTACGCTGATATTCAAGTAACCGTACCTTATAGCTCAATGTAATGTGTAAGTCCATATTGGTGCTTCAAAAATTATATAACAAAATACGTTTCAAGTTTCTACTTTTGTTCATTTTTGTCCGTGTCTGTCCGTCTGTTGTTTTATTTTGGCGAATTTCTGTTCCTATATTTTAAATAGTTAACGTTGAAATGTTTACGCTTTCATTTAACTATGTAATTGATTAACAGTAATAAATATAGATATTCATTTGTTTATTATCTGTAAGTACGTTTTGTATTTTGTTGTATACTTCACATAACATCACGATAAAACACTTTAAACATAACTTGAACGTGTTTAATGCTTATTTACGTTAGAACAATAAAAAGAGTATTTCATATGATAGATTTGAGTGACATTTATATGTGATTACCACTTTTCACAAATATCCACGTGTATGTATAAAAGAAAATATTATATTTTATGTAGAGGTCTTCGTGGCGCAGTATATTATTATCTGACTATAAACGCGTAGGTTAGGTAGGTTCGGTGTGGGTTCGATTCCGCATATATTTAAATTATTTTTATTTCACCGCTCCGATAAAGGTCATTTTACAGAGCTTTATATTTACTGTAAAATAGTTTTTAAATATAAATAAATAGGAAATAATAATCTCAAATATTATATAATATTATGTTAAATATTATATGTACCTTATGTCTTCTATACCTTATAGAGATTGGTCGAATTTATTTCATACTATATAATAAGGTTAATAAGGCCTACATATTGAAGGTCAATGACCGTATAATCACAGATCTTGTAACCTGCATCTGAGCACAGATACAAGTGTATAATCAAAAAATTAGGACGCAGGATGCAACTTATTTAGCAGATTGTCATTGTAATGGAATTTACAATGCATTGTGTGTTCATTACACGTCTGAGTGCAAACACGATCGGTTATACGTTCGATTTCCACTCGGAGATATGATATTGAAATTTTATTTACATTTTTCCAATAATGTAAGACAAAGCGCGGCGTTAAGCTTCGGTTTTGGAAGGCAATCACTCAACGGAGAGTTCTGACACCAGGTTGTTTCTGACTACCCTGCTATGAGGGATAAAGCGAGAAGCTGTATGGAACCATTTATTAGTATTTACTTATATAACTGACATTGTATGGAGAATTCAAGATAGTGGGAGTCAATTTGATTTAAAATATAAATATTAGCTCTATATAAATATATATATATATATATATATATATATATATATATATATATATATATATATATATATATATATATATATATATGTATTAACAGCTAATGAGCTTTTAATTGATAATTTATTGTTAACAGTTACTCGGATAGGTGAGCCGTATCCTAATGACTTTTGCATTATTAAATAACGAAATGTAAATATGTAGACATAAAATTAATTAAATATAACTATAATTGTATAAATCTAAATGTTAATGCGTGAAAGAAAAACCGACCACGTTTAACGAAAATAATACAGACGGAATAATGCATGGAAATTAGCGTGGTGTATTTTACCTATATAGAAAAAAGTTATAACTATTATAATTAATTTATATATTCTTGATATGAACTTTCAAAATGAGAACTTTTAGAATTCGTTACTAAGGCAACGCATACTTTACGCGTCAACAGGAATAATTGAACATACAAACAATATAAATACAAATATTATATTGAGGCCGGTCTTAGCACAGTGTGATAGCGTCTGACTGTAAACGCGACCGGTTGTTGGTTCAATCTCCACTCGGGGGTGTTGTGATAATATTTATATTATTTTCACTTCCTCGCTCTGGTGAAAGACAAAGTGCGGCGTTGAGTTCCACCACTCAACACGCAAAGTCTCGAATTCGGTGGAAAGCGAAGTACGGAGTGTCTTGACACTAGGTACTTTCTGTCTACCCTGCAATGCGGGATAAAAGCGTGAAGCTAATAAATAAATAATATAAATGTTCAAATTCATGACCCAAACTTTTTGTATTTACAGACTTCACTATGGCCTTATTTCAATATTATATATATATATATATATATATATATATATATATATTATTTACAAGATAATTTTCATTAAACCGGTTTAAAAAAAAGGCATATTCAAATAAGTAATCTCCTGGCGCCACTAATAACTTTCTTATTAGAATGCGCGTGTAATTATAGCGATTATGCGTACGGATTTAGCAGCTTGCGGCAAAGCTATAATTGGAGTGACTATATTAGGTCTATTTTATCTTATCTCTTATATTTAATAATCTGTAACTAGACATGACGACATTTGAATAGTATTAAAATTCTAATCAGGTTTTATATATTGAATAAATAATTGGCTACTATACATTTAAGAGAGAGATTGCGTAGTGAGTTGCGGAACTTAACGTTTCAAGTAGTGAGTTGCGGAACTTAACGTTTCAAAAAGCATAGAAGGGCTATGCGGGATAAAAAGCGTGAAGCTAAAAAAAATAAAAGGGAATAGGGTTCAATGCCCATTAATGTAGGTATTTTATCTATCATATAAAGTGTTAATAATATTTACAATTTGTAACATATATAAGTAAATCAAATGCATTTACCATTAAGCTCCCAAAGGGCAAATATAAAATAACAATTTCCTTTGTGTAATGGCCGATATTGTTTATTAAAAAATAAAATATTTTATGATACATTTGTGAAATTATGTTCATTGTTCGTTAATGACACATGGATGACATGTTGTTTGTGTTATTTATTTTTAACAGACATATACAGATAAAGCTAAAAGTTAATTAAATTTTATATTATAAAATATGTATCCTTATTTATTTATTACTGCCCTTTCAGTTTTCGTTCATTTAGTGACGATCTATGTTATCACATTCTCTGTAGATAGATAAAACATGATATTCTTAATTGGACCTAAAATATGATTTTAGAAAACATTTTAGAAAAGTTTTGTACACAAAGGTGGACTTAGAGATCTCTTTAAGTCAACCCGTGGAAGTGGATGAGTGCTAAAAGCGAGACAGCAAAAGTGCAATTGAGTTTAAAAAGTAAAAACAAAGAAATAAAGGAATTTAACAAATATTACAAATTAAATTTAATAAATAAATAAAATTAAATATATACGTACATATATATAGAAATATATACACTAAATATTTATATAGACATATACACAAATATACATATATAAGCATATTTACACATTATACATAAACATATATCGGCATAGTTATATAATTAATTTTTGAAAATTATATATAATTTTTAACGTTAAGTGCGGGTATAAAACACTGATGTCTCGAATTTAGGAATCAGAATCGGAGAAAGGGATATTCCGACACTCTGTTCAATTAAACTAAAAAAAATTAATTACAAATTAACAAATTTACGAGGGTTTATGCCAATTAAATATGAAATGACTAAAACATGCTTAAAGTAAATTATAAAGTGATATTATTTCAAGTGTAAAGTGTAATTATTCAAGTGCATTTTAATTAGGTATGTACAGATAACGACAATCGACTTTTAGCGCTTTACATTGTTATTGTAATTAATAATTACTTGAGGATGTACTGTTTTTTTTTATTTTTTTTACCGAATTCTATAAAAGGAGGTTATTAGTTAGATTGGTATGTAATATTATTGGAATTAAATAATATTTGAGTATGTTTATGTTTATATATACGTATATATGCATATATGTATATATGCATATATGCATATATATATATATATATATATATATATATATATAAGTTGTAGTAGTACAGTTATCATAAATATATAGTTATTGTTGTATTTGTCAAAATAGTTGTTTCCTTATTTTATATTACTATAATATATTACCAAAAACTCTATAGTTATATGAGTATTTACGGAAGTGTTGGCATTATGAGGATAACATAAATGCTTTGAAGGAAGATAAGAGGTTTTGGATAGGTATGGCCGATATAATAATCACTGTATTAAAAAACATTACCGTTTGTCCTTTATTTATTGACATGTATCGTATGGGGAAAGAATAATACATGTTGTCAAGTAATGCCATGTTTTTTTGACCCCTCCCCCGTCCATGTCACAGCTGGTCCCTTTTGTGAGACCACCGTTGTCAAGCAATGTCACACCATCACCAATTGTCAACCCCCCTGCCTCCCCCTTATTGTGTGGCGTAATTTATAGATGACACGTTATTGAGTTCCCTACCCATGTGGAAAATGTAAGAAAAGATATGTACAGTTCGGAACGTGAACAACAAAATGCTATATCACTTCAGGCTATCTGCTAGCATAATGCGGAAATATTTAAGCGCCGCCCTCGAAATATAATTCAATGCATATATAAGCGTCCACGTGTATCACAAAACAAAGCTAATATAATGGGCTTATCTTGACAGCAACAAGCGAAGGCCATATTATCCAACACGCGGGTGACTCAGTCTACAGACTACTCTGATAGTGTGTAAAATTGTTTCACGTCTGAAATACTTAAAATTAATAACATATGTATAATATTTTTTTACGCTTGCTATGAGTGTATTATAAATATCTATTTATCTACGTCATAAAACAATGCACGAGTGGTTTTCCTGTTCTACATTCGGTGGTGCGGTGAAATAAAAAATAAACAACTCTAAAAATATTTTTTTTAATAAAATATACCTTATATTGCATTTTAGAAACGTACATAAATACAATTACACTGATTATTTTTAAAAATATAGACTTTCCGGTTTTTATCTTCACGCCTCATTCCCGCCGGGGTAGTCGGACTTGCTTCGTTCTTCGGAAAGTCCACCACTATCATTGATACTGTGTTTCCGAAGGTCAACCAAGATGTCCTCTGACCTCTTGTACCGCTTACTTTGACTAAATCTTTTTTTATCATTCATCGGAGCACGTTCTTCATCAATCTTTACCGTGTATCTCCTCGTTGCATATACGTTCAAACAGACTGCATATCCAACGAAGAAATCATATCTTCTTTTGACACGCCCAAGTTTTGCCGCCGTATAACAGCTTTGGATTCAGTACTGCATTATGAACGGTAATACGCGCTACATTTTGCTATCTCCAAAGCAGCAAGAGCACCCGTCAACCCTGTTACCAGCAGCAATACGACTTTCCACCTCCATTTCATATATCATACGAAGCACACTTTCCAAATATACAATTTCATTCACTTGTTCTGATATCATTCTGCCTATATAAATATGATTTTTTTTTATTTTATATATATCTTCGTCTTTAGGATTTTTGTAAATAGAGTAAAAAGTTTTTAAACGTAATTAAACGTATTTGATTATAAATATTAGCAATATTGCACATGTCACATAAATATGATATGAAAGAAATATAGTTTCTTTAATGATAATAATTACTGTCTTAATAATGTTTGTAGTTTAATACTTAGTCTGAGTCGCGACAATCTACAGTAAGTCAGTTTGATTTATAACACTTGTAACGTTATTATTTCAACGAAACCCTGCCCTGCTATGCTGGGTAAAGCGTGAAGCAAAAAAAAAACTTTCTCTTCCAAGCGCGGCGTTGAGCTCCGCCACTTATTAATGGAGTATCTTGACTCGAGGTTCTCTAAGCCAGGTTGTCTAGCGATATTATACTTGATGGATAATAAAACAAATGCTAAAACATAATTCGTTTACGCATTTCATATAAATCCCGCATAAAAATATGCCGTCACCTGTCGACTGTCAATGCTATATTTAGTGACAACTGTAACTTGTAGTGTGAGGCGTCAGTTCCCTGCTCACAATGTCAGTCCACCATCGATAATAAGTATCGAGACCCGTGAGAAACAATGTAAACCCGATGTATATCTTCAAAAATGATTAATATATGAAATGAATACTGAATATATTCAGTATTCATGGCTTACTGACTTACTACGTGCTTAGTCTAACTAGACAGAAAACAAAAAAATAACTATACATATAAAAAAATAAAATTAGAGTGTCTGTTTGTAATATTAAAATAATATTTTTTTTACTAAATGCATATGTACGTACATACGGCACATATACCAAAATATTTTTTTTTACAATTTTTATCTGTCAGTTTATATGTTCCGGCTAACATATGGAACGTTTGGATCGATTTTAACTAAATTTTCACAGCTAGATTTAAAAATAAGTTCTCGGCATGGAAATTGTATCTACAACCACCACGTGTATCTGCACACCAAAAGATCACGTTTCTAAATGATACAATGAAAACGTTTCGCTATGCCTTTAATTCTATCTTATTGTGTGGGAAGGTTTAATTGATATATATATATTGTTTTATAGATATAGATATGTGTTGGGTGTTATATCAGTCTACCTGTGACGACGGTAAAAAGTGTTTGGTGACAAGTTTCCAAAAATTTTTCGAATAACAAAATATACGCGATTAATCCGTTTAAAATGGTTTCATTTAAACAAGCTTGAATAGCTTCCAAGAGTAATTGCATATAAATTTTAGTGTATGACTAACAATTTAAAATTTTTAAATACTTTTTACTAATAAGAATTTTGATTTTCACAATTTTTACACATTTTAAATGAAAATATTTTAAGCGATTTAATTGCATATATTTCGGTATTCGCAAATACGTTTTTTTTAAACCTGACGATTTGAACACTTTTCAGTCTACTTGTGACCACGGTAGACTGAAAAGTGTAAAGTGTTCGAAACCACT
Organism: Dryadula phaetusa; assembly: GCA_032432895.1. Taxonomy (NCBI): domain Eukaryota; kingdom Metazoa; phylum Arthropoda; class Insecta; order Lepidoptera; family Nymphalidae; genus Dryadula; species Dryadula phaetusa. The sequence continues at coordinate 781,802 of JAOYRS010000054.1, forward strand.
AGTTTTATAGCAAATTTTATATTATCTAGGATTGCTTTAAAAATAATCTAACAAAAACTTTATGATATTAATTATTATTTTCAATATGTAAGAGTAACTATGTAGGCTACTAGACCGGTCGTGGCGCAGTGGGACAGCGTCTGACTGTAAACGCGATTGGTTGTGGGTTCGATCCCCAATTGGGGGAGTAATTATATTTCAATTATTTTCACTTCCTCACCCTGGTAAAGACAAAGTGCAGCGTTGAGTTCCACCACTCGACACGCAATGGCTCGAATTCGATGAAAAGCGAAGTACGGAGTGTGTTGACACTAGGTACTTTCTGTCTACCCTGCTATGCGGGATAAAAAGCGTGAAGCTAAAAAAAACTATGTAGGAAAATTCCGATCACAAATTGTTCGGAGTCAATGCACCGCGGTCAGCGATCGATTGTTTCAATCGTGATTAATGGAAAACCCAATTTTTTACGGGCAATAGGCTACACGCTGAATTATAGGTGCTTTGGGTGTACTTTCGTTGTTTGCAAAATTGATTGGCAATTTTTTAATATTTAATTCGCATTTAAAATATTACTTGCGTTAGAATTGATGGCTTGTCATACTACAAATTGCAAGCAAAATTAAAATAATAGTAATATATTTATTTTTACTTATTACAATTTGTTTTTTTTTGATGAATTTTAAGTTATAGAATAATTTTCATGAGTGCAAATAGAACCCACTATCAAATTTGATAGCTCCTATCCCACTGTATGTTGACCACTGAGCCATCGCATCGTACATTTACTTTTTAATTTTAATTCAAATTAAAAATATTTATATTTCATATATAGTAAAAAAAACCACTTAAGACGAACTGTGATATCTTATAACACTAGTGCAAAAAACAAACAAGTTAAGGGTTATCGGCCGGCGTTCTGTTACAAATTATAGAGTTTACTGCATTCAGGTATTAAATTAAGAAAAAAACCGCACAGTGGCGCCCGTCGCGAATACCGTCTACCGTATATCCGATGCATTCCTATCTATTTATAGTCGAGTTTATATCATTACGCTTAACTTAGCTTGCGAGCTATTTTCGTGTGACACTTTAAAAATACATACATTCCAGATGACCTAACTAACTTTCAATGTATTATAATAGTCTTTTATATATTATTACGAAGTATAATCTCTATTTATATCTAAAATGAAACAGTTTCGTCTTTTTTCCCATAGGCTATAAGCATAGTAGTTTATATAGAAAACATAGTGTCAAGACACTCTGTTTTTCACTTTACAATCGAATTGATCACTATGCGTATTGTGTGGCGCCACTTAACGCCGCCCTTTGTCTTATCAGTGCGAAATATAGTGTTGTTTAATTAAACACAGCCATTGATTCTTTACTACCAAAAATAGTGCCAAACGGTACTATGACCCCAAATCCGTAATCTATAAAGTTATTATATATTTTTTTTTGTCAACAGAACGGCTTCCTCTCATCTCTACCGTACCTCGGCAAGTATCTGTGCGCCTTAGCATCGTCCGTTCTAGCGGACTCCCTCCGTCGTACCGGCCGTCTCTCCACAACGGCGGCGCGGAAACTGTTCACCGGCCTCGCTGTTGGATTACCTGGTAAGTTTTATTAGTAATCAATATATAATAGGTGCAAGGTGTTTTTAGTATTTAATTGGACAATTATTTTCTATTTTGTTCTTTATAAAAAGTGACCATAAATTGAGGCCAGTTAAATAAATTTGGATTTGCATTTCCTCGCTATGGTAAGACGGCGTTGAGTTCCGCCACTCATACGCATTGTCTGGAATTCGTCAGAAAGCGTAGTACGGAGTGTCTTGTTACTGGTAGTACCTATCAATCCCACTCTGCCCGATAAAAGAAAAAACAATGACAACGGACTACGGTAAAGTGTTCAAATTGGAAAGTTTTCGAAAAGGTATTTTAATATAGTTTTTTAAGCTGGAGTCAAATGAAATTAAACAATATTGTTATATTGTTTATTTTTATTTGAATAATTTTTATTATTATTGTTAATACACTATATATATTATTATAGAATCTACCTTTCTATAACATTTTCTTTGCTTTAAATTAGTTATTTTTGCTGCACAATTTTTTATGCCACATAGCAGGATAAACAGAAAGTAACCAGGACAAGAGAAAGGCCTCTTTATATTTGTTATTAACACATAATAATTTTTCAGGACTCATGATGATAGCGCAGGCTTTCTTCGGATACGACAGGATATGGTCGATCGCGATCTTCACGTTCGCTCTGACCATCAACGGCGCCGTCACCGCCGGGTACCTCGGCAACGGACTAGATATCGCTCCTAAATTCAGTGGTGAGCATACTTTATACTCTATCCTAGGAAGACATATATGGATATTGTATAAGTATATAAATATATTTCGGATTTTTGTACTTATGTGCATTAATTAAGTTTTTTTTATTATTATTGTTCATAGCAAAAAATTAAAGTCAAAATGATTTTTTATTGTATTAAATAACTTAAAATACATGATAGTAATGCCTAAAAAAAGTATTAAAATATAATTTAAAAATTATGTTAATTAACTATTTAAATGATTCAAATTAACAAAAAATAGTTATAATCTGTATTTATACTATCAATATTTATTATCTCATGTAATTAATTACATTTAAATAATAAAATAATTGTATTTAACTTTTTTACGGTCTTAGAGCAATCTAATATGCAAATAATGCTTTATTATAATTGCTAGTTTCAAGTCGCAACATAGTTTGCGTTAATTAAAATGTATAACACTTAAAATCCCCATATTTTATAATTCCGGTGGGAATTTTGAGTAATTATTTTGGTTCTCCCCTACAGTCTCTTAGAAAAGTGTATGGCAAATTCCAGCTTCCTTCCTAATTTCGGCCGTCCGTTATCTGTCAGTCAGTCAGTGACGCAAGTTTTAGTATATATATATAAATAAATTTAAAAAAATATTCATTAATTGTAATCTTCATAGCAAAAAATTAAAGTCAAAATGATTTTTTATTGTATTAAATAACTAAAAATACATGATAGTAATGCCTAAAAAAAGTATTAAAATATAATTTAAAAATTATGTTAATTAACTATTTAAATGATTCAAATTAACAAAAAATAGTTATAATCTGTATTTATACTATCAATATTTATTATCTCATGTAATTAATTACATTTAAATAATAAAATAATTGTATTTAATTTTTTACGGTGTAAATTAATATATATATATATATATATATATATATATATATATATATATATATATATACATATATATTATTTTCGGCCTCACGTACAAATAGACGTATTATAAGCTTTAGTTGCGCAGTGGTACAGCGGTTGACTGTAGACGCAGGTGGCTGTAGGTTCGATTGCCGTTTTTAGGAATTACATTTGAAATAGTTTCATTTCCCCGCTCTTTTAAAGAAAAAACGCGGCGTTTAGTTCCGTCACTCAACATGCATTGTCTTGATATAGGGTGGAGGTAACTACTTTGCAGGATATACCGTAAAGTTAAAAAGAGCTTTGAAACGAATTAAAAACAAGTTTATCATCTGACAAATTTTACCAGATGTTTCTTTGTATAACCTTATTTGGTAATACAAAGTGCAATAGGCTCTTAGCTCCCAGCAGATAAAAACAACATTTCTGTATGAGTGAAAATTTAAATTGTTATATACAAAATAATATTTTTAAAACCTAAAAAGATCTCAAATTATCATAACAGCAGGTGTTTTTTCAATAAATAATAATATAATGAATAAGTACGGCGAATTGGCGACATCTTAAGAACAGAGAACGCGTTTCACATAAGTGTGTCATGGAATTGTTATATGGATACAGGAAGTAATTTTACAATGAATAATTGATAATTTATAGCTGATTTTTTTTGCCATATAGTAAATTACGTTTTAGTACTGATAAAGAAATGGTACACATTTAATTTTTGATTTAATTTCAATTAAACGTTTATTCACTTTTCTGAGTGGGTGTTAAGTGTCACATAACTAAGCAATAATTTTATAATATGAAAAAAAAATGCAATAATATATATTTATGTCGTTCTTATAGTTTTTTTTCAATAATAATTTCATTTATTTGTATACATTAACAAATAAATCAAATTGGAGTGTCTGTATGTATATGTAGGTGTCTATATGTATAATCTCTGAAAGGCCTGCACCGATATTGACGGGATTTTCACTGGTAAATAGCTGATGTAATTAGGAATAACCTAGGTTATTTTTATTCGTGAATAAATAAAGATCCGGAGATATTAAAATAGCAGACAGAGTCGCGGACACAGTTACTTTATATAATATATAATAATGTATAGATTCTAAGTATTATATTTTTGTTATAGGCACCATCTTCGGTATCGCAAACACTCTTTCCTCGCTATGCGGCTGGCTGTCCACATTGATGGTTGGAGAATTGACTAAGCATAATGTGAGTTATATTTTTATCTATCAAGAAAAGTGAGGTCGATCGTGGTGCAGTGGCACAGCGTCCGACTGTAAACGCGATCGGTTGCGGGTTCACTTGCCACTCGGGGAATGATTATGAGATATAAGAGAAAGTGCGGCGTTGAGTTCTGTCACTCAATACACAATATCTCGCATTTCGTGAAAAGCGAAGTACAGAGTGTCTTGACACTAGATACTATCTACCCTGCTTTGCGGGATAAAAGCGTGAAGCTAAATTTTTTTTAAATATAGATTTAGTTATTAAACAGCTTCACGCTAAGTAGAGTCGTCAAAGAGAACCTGATATCAAGACATTCAGTTCGAGACATTGGAGACATAAGGTGGTGATTGACGCGACTCAACGCCGCCCTATGTCATATTAAATATTTTATTTTCCATATACTTTGTTGTCTGTAATATTCCATAAATGTAACAATAACGTGCTGTTCCACAGAATACTTACGAACAATGGCAGATCGTGTTCTTCATCCTGGCAGCTACATACATAAGTGGAGCCCTAGTCTTCGTCATCTTCGGCACGGGGGAACTGCAGCATTGGAATACCTCCCCACCAGCACTACCATCAAAACACGAAGAACAACCGTTAAACGAAGAAAAAGCGTGAAAAACTAAAATAAAAACACTATTTTTAAAGAAATTGACCAAAATAACAGTTCAACGCCATCTATTGGCAAAGTTATGAAACAAGCGCCATCTAGTTAAAAGATATTGTTACTATTTACTTAACGAACTAAGAGGTTTCTGTTAAATACTTCACTGAAAACAGCCAATGGGTTTTATAGTTATTTACGTTTTACAGGTTGTGTATTATTGCAATGTTCAGAATCTCAATATCACAAAGTTAACTTAGGAGTCGTCTATATATTATGTTACATGAATTATATGATTTTTTTGAACCCTCCCCCGTCCTGGTCACAGCCCTTTTTTGAGACGATCGTTGTCACAATTTCTCTACATTCACCCCCATTAATGTGTGACGTAATTTATGGATGACCCCTTATATAAATTTATAAGCTATGATAAAGTAGAATTTGCATTCAAGCATGCAAGTATGTTTATTTTTAATATTTTTTATAAAAAATAAAAAAAAACGTAATCACCAAACAGGTACTATAGAATTTTGATAAATTTATAAAATACATGGTTATAAACCTACTGAAACATTGCAGACTGATCTTTATATATACATAAATTAAATAAAAATTATTTACTCGTAAATAATATTAAAATTGCTTCAAAAACATCAGCTTGATTATATTACAGTTATATCTGAATTATAATAAAAAAATCCATTCCATTAGAGACTACGAAAACCAACAGATAGCAAATAAATAACCAAGTAACTTTTGTTTTTAAATATTTTTAAAAAACTTATAATAATTTGAACGCTGCGGGATTCAAACCCGCGCCTCTTGGAAGCCGTTAGTGTGAAATAACACTAAACAACAGTAAAATAACAAGTTATTTTTGAAGCATATCTTATATGTATTATTTGAAACTAAAAATAAAAGATACGACTAAATGTTCTGTAACAAATAAATAAAATAATTATTAAAAAAAACAAAAAAAGGCTGTTATAAGATAACGATTGTGATTATATTTATAATAGTAACGTACCGGCTCGCGCAACGGACACGATGTGGTAGACAGTAGACGGTAGTCAGTTGGAAACCCGACTCATCGCTACGTATATTATAGATACTAGATAATATCTAAAGAAATCTTGTAGATATCGTTTTAAAATGTCGAATCTCAATATTTTTATTGCAAGTAAAAGTTTTTTAAATTATTACATTGCATACTTTTAGAATTATAGTGTCTTAATCCAAAATTAGTTTTTGTCAAGAATTCGCCATTTTTTATTAACAAGAAAAGAGAAGACAAGAGATTGAAATAGTCAAATTTGTTGTTTTTTTTTTATAACTGATAGAATTCATGTTTACATATCGTTTAATATACTAAAGTAATTTTTTTATAATTTTGAGATAAGCCACTTCTATTCTAAAGGTGCGATATATTAGTTTGAAAATACTGTCTTAAAAGGATTATATGTTGTTTAATTTAAACGAAAAGAAAGTTCTAGAGGTAATATAGCTTAATTAGTTAGCTTGGACAGTATGAAAGATGGTAAGTCCAGGTTCATATCTTGTTATATTTTTCTTAATATGTATTTTACAATAAAATACACTCTGCATAGTTTAAATCTATTAATTATCTTTAAAATTCTACATATATATAAAGAATTATTTATTTTTGGGACCAAAAAGATATCTACAAGATTTCTTAACATTATATCATTAAGTATTTAAGTATTGTATTGTATTGAATAGTCGATTAATTTATTTTTCTATTATTTGACGGCTTGGCAAAGAAATGTAATGTAAACATTATCAAATACACCAGTGAAATGATTGTGGAGGCTAACATTTAAAGGTTTTTTTAGAAAATTATTTGGTAATTTCTTTTTCTGGTAAATAATTGGTAAAATGTATTAAAAAAATCTTAATTTCTACAGCTTATATAATTGTTTTTTATTTATTTTATCGTATATTTATATAATGATAAAAAAATCTTTAAGTTTCCAATAAAGTTTTAGCCATCCGTGATCTACCATAGACAACTCTCGTTACTTTCGTAAGCCATAGATAATAAGTTTAAGCCATGTTCGCACTTAGCTTTATGCCACTGATAATGCATTAACCTCTTTCTTTTCAAATACTTTAAAATATATTATATAATAATTTATAAATTTTCATGTTTGAAAAATATTATTAATTTTAATATTTATTTTTTCCAGTGTAAGCCTGCTAACTCCATATTTACTAAGTTATTATTAGAGACTGGTATAATTCTTAAAATAATACGAATATATTTTTGGGAACGCTTATATATTTGTTTTATGTGGAGTTAGCTGTGAATATTTTTAACAATTTGTACTAAATACCGACACTTGCTGGTTCTTTTTTCATTTTTTTTTACTCTTTCAAATTTTATTTTTTATAGTAATTGTAAGATTTCGAGGTTATTTTAGGTGCATTTTTAGAACTGTGATAAAGAGGTTTGTCTATGGGCAGCTTGTTCCGTTTCACGAGCGACTTGCATATAATTTTGGAATTAAAAATACCACGTTAGTTGTTATTAGTTCCTAAATTACTATCAGTATTTCGTGACCGTTCGCTTTCATCTACATTTTTTTGCCACAGATAATTAATTTTATTATTATTATGAATACAGATTATATATCAATTTGATACTTATCTATTTTTAGCACAAAAGTAGTTTCGAGCATTTTTTAATGCATTTACATAAAAATGGTAAATTAGTATTAAAAAAGAAAATATTTTTGTGGTATATTATTAATAATTATTTTTTGTGCCGAAGTGCGACTTGAAACTTACTCTCTTGGGTGGATTTCAATGTACCGCAAACAAATATAAGGCAATAAATATATTCTCAGTAATATAACAAAATGAAGATGGCGGGTAAAACCCCAATTCGACAAAATATTTTGAGAATATTATTGTCAAATGTTTCTTGAAACGCCCAGTGTTTAATTAAGTTATGTAATTTAGGTAGACGATAATTGTACCAACATTTTAATTAATTATAATTATTATATAATTAAAATAATTTGCGGTCATTTGCAATTAATTTCTATTTTATTGTAAAAGAAAATAGTATTTTTAATAGAAACAGTATCTATTATTGAAGTAAGTCATAAGAATATTTTAATTAAAGCAAATGAAACTAAGTTATTTATAATTGTATTTACTTGCATGTATGCATGTTTAACGAACATGCGCCTTTTTACATATGATTAAATAACATATGTTGATGTCGCTCTCAGAAACCTCAATTAGATTTAACTAGTTGATTGTTTAGGCTGTTAAAAAATTTAAAATGGTATATCTCCAATATGCCATTTCATACATACATAAATTTAGTTGTCATACTTTTTGTTTTGTTTTTTATGTCAAAAAATTATATTTAATGCACAAATTTAAAGGCGAGTGTTCGTGAATGCTTATTAAGTGGTATTAATATAAGATCATTTATTGTAATTATTATAAAATGGTAATTTGTTACACGTCTCTATGACTATGTACTTTGTAAACAATATTTTTTTTTAAATAAAGTTTTTGAAAAAATTGTTTTTTTTTTACAATTGCAGCGGTAATTGTTGTAAGCGTGTGCCATTATGTTTATTTTAATAGAATTATTGTTATATTAAAAAATATAGGAACTTAGGTTTTGAAATAAATTAGAGGTAGAAAATATATTGCCGTTGAAATATACATTGAAGTTAACAAAATCAACTGAAATTAAATAATAGTACAATAAAATATATAATTTATAATTTTTTACTCTATAATAAACATTTTCATGAGTATCTAATTGGTCACAAAAAACGCAACAATTTTTGAGACAAGAGTCTGCTACTTTGTGCTTCTTATATTTTTTTAGTTTTTTTCTTCAGATAAATTGTGAATTTAAGGGAAAACACAAACGTTATTAATTTCGTACAATACTGATGACTATTTATCACATATTTGCTATATAATAATATCCATACACCTAAAGTTTATTAAAATTTTCAATTAATTAGGAATTTATAAAAGTGAAGAAAAAAAACTTTATTGACACTTAAATCTAATGTCAAAAAATGATAATTTGTCACCAAGATATTGTGCGTAGTAAAAAATGCAGATTTCATGGATTAATCCATTACTTTGAACCGTCACTCAAAACTTTGAATCCTGTAACTCGTTAACACGATACTATACATAATATATAAGGTTAATACATTAAAATACTAGTTATGCCCGCGACTTCCTTTGCATGAGAAAGTTGTTTCAAAAACTCGGTTTGGTAAAATTTGGTAAACTCGGTTTGGTAAAATTCGGTAAAACTATGATATACCTATATTTTCTGCAAATTCACGAAAATAATAATTTAATCAAAAAATAGTAATTTAAATTGTTATAACTTTCTTATTAAAATAAACTGAATATTAAAGTCACCAAAATACAATAGTGAGAGCTGCATTTAAATTGGTTGAGCTGTTTCCGAGATTAGCGTGAACAAACACACAAACAACAAACAAAATTTTAAAAATAAGTAAAAATGAGTGCCTCTAGTTAATGTTAGGTAATAGATAACTAATTTTCGAGATCTCAATTTTTTTCAACGCCATAAATATTATTTTTTGCATTATTTTAAACAATTTAGTAATATTACAAAATGGCGGCAGAATCATAATATAATAGAGGGCAAGGAATCCGCTTTAAGCCAACTTATAAACTTATAAAATTAGGAAAATAAGGATTTTTGCATTATATATATATATATATATATATAAATAAATAAAATATCCATTTGTAACTTACGATAGTTTATTGAAGAAACATTTGTAGCACAGCCTAGCTGTCCCTACGAAGCTCCCACCCCCCCACTACGTACAAGGCAAGTGACTCTCTGCACCCACTACGTTGCTTGAAAAACCATTTGATTAACATATTTTACCCCAATTTTAATAATTTTTCAAGCAAACACGAACATGATGTCGATTACCTATCACAGGGTTACTATAAATAGTGACAAAGCCTTATATAGAAGATTGTATGGAATAGCATTTTTATGTAAACATATTGATATTTAAATATAAATTTCCAATTATTTTTGATAAATAAAAAATATCTCCTCATCTATATGGAAAAATAAGTGCACACAAGTGTCTTTAAATAAATGGATTTATTAGGTATATAAGTACTGATAAGTTATATTGAACAATAATATTAGAATTCACATAAAAATGCTATTTCATGAAAAAATAAGCGAAAACCTCTGTCTTTGCATAAATATCACATGAATGAGTGCATTATCTTAAATACCACAGTACATACACGTATGTTACATTTTTGGAATTAAAACAACATTAAATAGGTAATATTTGACGTGAAACAAACTTCGAAAAGTCGAAAAATTCAAAGGAAAAAATTTATCAATCATAAATGTAAAGAGTTAGAACAAGAAAAATTTAATTTCAAAATACTTATATTTTTTTATAAGTTCTTGAAAACTGAATCAGTAATTTATAATAATAAAATATAACGCTATCAAATACACAATTCACTAATTTAATCAAATTTAAATTTAGCTTCATATATGAAGAACCCAAACCGACTATCGGGTTTAGAATTTAAATTATACCGTTATTTATTAATAAAGGGATAATAACGTTTTTGCCATAATTATTTATTAATAAAAGGATAATAACGGTTTTCCCATTAGAAATTGAATAAATGTTAATTAATATATAAACATTTCATATTAGAATTGACATCGAAAAAACATCGTAATATGATACCGCTCTACGTAATTCATAATTTGTTCACTATAAACCACATACAGAGTTATTTATTGAATTTTTCGATTTCCGTCATATTTCAAACTTAAACTAAATAACTGCAAACCATACTCTTAAACTATAAACAAGACTATAAAAATAATATAATACTCGCAGGAAGAACATTGAAGTGAAATAAGTTACTTACTTGTAATTTTATTAAAGCACCGGAAAATGTCGTAAGAAAAATATGATCTCGACTATCCATCTAATTATTTTGTATTTTCTATATCAATTACTCGTTTTATTAAGTTTTAACACAACCTATTTTAATTTTTTTTCTCGTTGGATCGTTACTTCTCGATAGTATATAATATGATGCGTTTATTTTTAAAAATGTATTAAGAAATAAATAATTCTTTATTCCCTTTTATAATGAATTAATACGCAACCTGAATAAATTATAATAACTAAAAATTAACAATTTAAAAGAACTTGTCAAAGTGACAGTAAAAATGGCGGTAAAGCTGTTATTATATTTTTTATGATAGATTATACAATTAGCTCTTATGAGACTTAATGATTGGTGTTATTTTAATTATTTATCTAGGATTTATTATTATTATTTTTAATAATTACTTTATTCTTGTGAGATTATTTTTTTTGATTGATTATTTGAGGAGTAAAGAGCGTGGATAACTGTCAGCGCGTTTTGGAGTAATTACGGTTTATTACTTTAAATTTAATTAAAAAATATATATATATTAACAGAAATAGAATAAAATCTCTTTTATACTAACTTTAGAAAACTTCAATCAAATGCCTTTATTGAATTTATTTTATAAAGATTCATTGAGTTCAGTTAAAAATATAATTAGATGCGAGTAATATTTCGAAGGAGATTCGTATCCCATTTCAATGTAACAATGCATCAAGAACTTTCTAAAAATGGCGATTTTTTTCGCATTTTATGTAAATTTTTGATGTATCATTATATCCCGTCACCAAATATCATATTCTTTACTTACCTTACAACCATCATCATAAGAACATTTATTCAAAAGAATTTATTATATTTGAAATCGAATTCGGTTCTTTTTTTTTTATTTTATTAAAATTTTTGATTACTCTTGAAATTCATAAGTGTATATAAATTTTGAAAATGATTAATACTTAATTATTTTAACAATAATCTGTCAATATATTGACAGGAAAAGATATAAATATTTAATTTAAAGAGTGAAGTAAATATTTTGGTTAGAAAATTCTGAAATTGTAATAATAATGTAAATTATATAATAATAAATTATTTAATTAATATGAAAGAGTACAATTAAATAATAATATATTCCCGAACCCGCATAGCATGATACGCTGAGAACCTTAGTGGCAAGACACTCTGTTGTCGACATTTGGGCTATATTCAAGTCATTGACTATTAAGTGGCGAAACTAAACTCAGCGATTATGATGTTATTTACAAAAGAGCTCTAAATTTCCTCAATTTCTTTTTTGATTTTTGTCAATAAATAATGCAAAGTAAATATATTGACATTACAATTCCAGTATTTTCCAATATCATCATATTGAGTACTTCCCATTAATTTTAATAAAGCGAAAATATAGAATCGATATGGAATCCCTAATTAATTCAATACTAAGTATATCCATAACATCCTAAACACGTAGACTAGAAACAATTGGAATAATCGAGAGAAACAACGATTGGTCGATTTCCTAGAATTACACAACAATTCATAAAAAAAATAAGATAATTTAATTAAAATTGTCGAATAATTGACATTAACTATTAAATCAATGGGCGATTACAAATTAATAATCGATTTTTTAAAAAAATCGATATTTCGTAACGAAATTAATATTTAAATATATGTAATTAGATTTTGTAGAATTATAATAAAATCGATATTTTTATAATCGCCCTACATTTCCACATTATTATTTTGGAATACATAATATAAACATACATTTGAAGCAAAAAGTATTCAATTTTCACAATACTAATGATAATTTTAAACTTAAATATACGAGAATATATTTAAATAATTTATAAGCATTCGTCTCACATATTTCTTTCAACCACATTAGACACAAAGTGACATTTAAATGTCATTAAATGTACATAGATAATGTAAAAATCATGCAAAATCGGGGATTTCCTTAAAGTAGATTGAATTTATATTTAAATCAACCATTTCACAGATTGTAAAATCATAATTTTATATTGACATTTAATTTATTTTTAATAACAAATATGATGATAATTATATATTTTAATATAAGAAATAATCGAACACACTTTAAATATAATTTCGAATTGTTTTTATTATAACAATCAGAATTAAGCCACATGTTTGTATGAAATTATTTCAGGCACCTTTTCTTGTTCCGATCCAACCTTTACCGTTTTCATATAACGGATCACATTTAATTATTTTCTAGTGTATCTAGTACTAGTATAAAGAAAAACGTATTAAACTGAATAAGTTGCACTACTGGAAATATAATAAATTAAATAGAAACTGGCCAAAAACATTGACTTGTAAGATAAAATTGTAAAAAAAAACAAACATAATAATAATAATTCAAGTTTCTGATAGTTACCAATATGACGTAAAAGCACACAAACATTTTTCGGCCGTATATCCTATCTTGGACCTTGAAATGACATAAATATGACATAATAAATTTTTAATTAAATGTGATCCGTATCTTCAATCCCATCTAATTATAACCTAAAATGCAATTCCTTTAGGAACTATAGTGTGCAAAATAATTGTATAGTGACTTAAGCGAAGTGTCTTAGCTATGTTAGAAGGCGACGCCGTGAAGCATTATACAGGATGAGAATATATAAATAAAAACATTTTCTCTATACGGAAAAATTAAATAATATTAATTCAACATCACTTTCTCATCCCCACCCTGTACATACATTGACTTACTAGTAATTTATCTATTTAAGCATAAGGTTATTTAATTAATTCTCCATACAAATAATTTTTATACAGTATTAGCGGCGAAAGCTTCAGTTTGTTTATTCATTGTACATAAGGATCGTTGATTTGTAAATATAAGTTTTTTATATATTTAATTCACAATCAAAACAAATTGACAAATTATATTGAGGTAGAAACACTAAATAGAACTAAGTTATAACGTTTTGTGACGTCACTGACATTATTATATTAATATGATTTTAAATTAAAAAAAAACGGTACTGAAGTAAACTTTTTAATTGAAGTAGACTAAAATGTCATTGAATAAAAAATAAAAAAATTCATTGACTTAACAAATATTAAGTTTTAATATAAATATTAACACAGATAAAATAAAATATTAAAAAAATCTAATTTAACGAAAAAAATCAATAAAAAAATTCGTGGTTCCCAAATATAATAATATCAGCAAAGACACTTACAAATTAAAGACTAGATAATTCTTTTTGAATGTTTATAGAGACAATGTGGTTGGATGTTTTATAAACTAAGTCTTTCTATAAATTCCTATATAATTTTAATATCAAAAATTATAATTAAAAAAATAGTTTTAATTAATTAGAATAAACTGAAAAAATGTATTGCTAATAATTGTTGATAAATAATAAGTTTGTACCACACTATCTCGAAAATAAATAAACAATTGGAAAGTATTATATTTTTTTTAGTATATACGTAATAAAATAAAGAAAGTGTCAGAGCCACACCTCGTGACCATATCTTATGGGATACGCACAGACTGCAACACTTTACTGGCCTGAAAACATTAAAAATGCGAGATTTTTAAATTCTGTTTCAAAATATATGTATTTTGTTAGAACAACATGGGAACTAATATTTATTATATCTTCATTACATTTCAAGACAATAACAAGCTGTAATTCGACGTCGTCCCCTGGACTATGCTCTACTGTCTTAGAGTAATACCCCAGGGTAATAATTTTAAAATATCTACTTAGAATTATTTTATTATTTTTAAAATGTTATTCCACACTTAGAACAGAAAGTATAAAAATTGGAAACCGTACAAGCGCTATGACCATGGCTTAGCGTTCTTGTGGGTTCGAATATCGCTGCGTTCAAATTTTTATACGTTTTTTTTAAAAACCTACATTGTATATTTTTAGCCTACCATCTTCTGGACTAGCCTTCATTTATTATGCATTAAACTATACATATTTATGTAACATCTCATAGAAATAGTCTATGAGGCTATTTCAATCAACCACTTAACCAACCACTCATGATACTAAAATATTTTAGAGAACATCAATCTTCTCCTAGACTATATTTATAGTTCAGGAATCTGTAAACCAGAGACTTTAAAGTCAATTGATCTATATACTGTCAATACGAATTTGGTACTAAATTTCATAATAAAGCTAGAAAATAAAACATCTATCATGGGATAGATGTTTTATTTTCTATATATCCCATCCTATTTCATATGATCTATGTCATAGATTTTTGCAGCTGACTTTTATATACCAAATAATCCCATTAATATACAACAGTTAGTATTGTTTTATTTATAAATATTTTAAGCCTTATCGTTATTATATCTATAGTATGGGCAAGCTAAAAAAACTAGAAAAAATAGTACAGGGGCCTGACAAAAAAAAGCATAAAAAATATATTAGGTAGAATTCGAACCCCCGCCTCTTCAAAACCGTCCCAGCATTCTGGCCACTGTTTTAAAATAGTGTATTTCGGTTTGATCAGCCAGTTGCATGAGTTTCCCATACTAACCTGATACTCAGCCTCACTCGCCATCACCCCGTTGACACACAAGAGCTGGTACTGCTTGGCGCGCAGTGCGGACGCGCCGCGCCGCAGCAGCCGCAAGGCGGTGGCGCTGGCGGACGAACTGCCGCACACCACCTGACGCACCTGTCACAGTGACAGATGACACTTGACACACGAGTTGACAGATGACAAATATATATAAATGTAGAGCCAATCAAAGTAATTTTTATCCAAATAAACTTTCGATGTATAAATTAATATAAATGCGCCATTCATTCTTGTTCAAGAAGTTAGTATTCAAAAGACGTACTTTTAAAATTTGATTTCGTATTAAATCTATAACTATCATAAGATTACCGCACATTACAGTCACACGGTCCGTACCTTTTGTTTATTTTTTTATATAGTATAATTTTATTGCTTTAAGCTATGTCTATCCATCTCCTTCTTCATTTCTTCAATAATAAGTTGTTACTTTTCACTTAAAAAATTGTTTACATTAAAATCATGTAAATGTATTCAAAATTATTTATTAAAATCTTAGGGCATCGTGGCGCAGTAGAACACCGTGTGACTGTAACTGCGTTTGGTTGTGGGTTCGACTCCCACATGGAACAATGATTATAATTAAAATTTACTTCGACAAAATGCGGCGTTGAGCACAGAGTGTCTTGATACTATGACTATCCTCCTGTGCGGATTGCTCGTTTTTTATGGGGAAGCTTATCTGATATAATTTTATAGTTTAAATGTATCTTTCATATTTTTACAAATTTTCATTAACCAACTTCTATCGCGCTTTTGGTATGTACACATCTAAAGCTAAAAATACCAAATAAGTTGCAAGGAAACATTTGATATGTTTATGACTTTGACAAGCTAGTGATGGATAAATATATACCGAGTGGGCCATTAAGTTAAGCTAATTTAAAAAAAATACATTAAAAAAATACAAGGCTTAGGAAAGATAATCTTTACTTATAATAAAGTGAGCACATTACATTTTAAAAAATAACATCACTGAGATGTGTACCATCCAAACGTACACAACGCTCGATTCTGGACCTCTAATTCGTAAAAACTCACTGGAACATCGCTCGTGGGAAAGGAAAAGTCTGCTATGGACTTTTCCTCGTAAATTTTGTTCTTGAGCAGCGCAATTGTCGTCGGTTTATTGGCATAAACGAGGCTTTTGAGGTATCCCCAGAGAAAAATTCCAGTGGCGTGAGATCTGGGCTCCGAGGAGGCCACGGAATGTCCCCTCGACGTGATATCAGTTTTCCAATAAACGTTTACAGCTGCTAAGGACTAATTGGATGTATGAGATGTCGCGCCGTCTTGTTGAAACCAGGTCTTTCTGTTGTAGACTTCAAAATGATGCAGTTGTGGCAAGAAAAAGTTACCTAACATGTCTGTATGGCGATCAGAATTTACTGTTACGATTTGGCTTCACTCATTTTCGAAGATTGGGCTTCGAAGATTCTTGCACCCGACACGGCTGCCCAAACGGTCACTTTAAGGGAATGCAATGGTCTTTGATGTTTTAATTTCGAATTTTCTGAGGTCCAATGCAGATAATTTTGCTTATTCACACATCCCCTTAAATGAAAATGAGCTTCATCCGAGAAGAAAATATTGTTCCAACTTTAAAAACAATGTAACATTCATTCAGCAAAAGCACGACGAATATGGTGGTCATTTGATTTGAATTCTTGGACTAATCGAATTGAAGCTTATACAGGTGAAATTTAAAATCTTTTGCCAAAATACGTCTTAATGATGTTCTTGATATAGTGAGCTCAGTTGATCTCTTCGGGTTAATAACTGCGCCGTACAAACGTTGCGACTTTGCTTACATTTTCTTCCATTCTTACTGACCATGAACGCCCCGCAAGTTTTCTGATTCAGCGTCGAACCCGTAGACTCAAACTTTTCCCAAAACGAATCGTAGACCCAGGATTTTATAACACTTACACTAGAACATTGATTTAAATCAAGTAAACTATACTCAGAGCGATATAGACGCCACGCAATAGTGCACGAGTCGCCATTTTTGTAATAATAAGACTTTAAACAGAATTTACGCTGCTGCTCACCGGGGCAACGCTCCATGGCCGACTAAATTTCCGAGAAACCAAGCGAACTATACTCACTCCCCCCCCCCCTCTCACAATCAATCTGATTTTAATATTCGCAGTCTTTCTGGCCCACCCTGTATATAGTATATAGATATAAAACTGTCATTTAAAATATTAACTTCTACTTACTTGAGCTGGTGAGTGTGACGGATCTAGTACTAACAACGTCGCTTTACCATCTTTGTGTTTCTCATAACCTATTATTGTTCTAGAATGACCTAAAATAAAAATAATATTTTGTTTTTAAATTAATATAAATTGATCTATATTTTTTGTATTATTATACATTTTCTAATCATTTAAAGATAATTAAAAATAAAAAAGAAAAATATTTAAAAATATTTACAATTTCGTATATTGAGACACGTGTTGCTATGACTACGCGTGTTTTACCCGTCAACGGTTCTTCTAATTAAATTATTCATATTATTTAAATGGCTGACTGACCTTGATGTTGTAAATACAAGGGAGGTTTGAACGCATTGGGATCATTCTGGAAATATCTGAGAACCCAGTCAAAGAGTGCCGGGTGACTGCCGTCGGGGGACGTGGGCTTGTGGAAATCAATTAGCTGGCATCTGAAATATAATATACATATGTATATGTAGCTATTTATTCAAGAAATATTCAAGATATTATGTGGTGAGTGGTGGATTTCAACGCCGCGCTTTGTCTTATTAAAATTTATTATATGTTAAAATATAATCATTTTATCGCTTTACTCGAGGAATCGAATTCATAACTGTCGTTTACAGTCAGACGCTGTTCCATTGGGTCACCATGTTCTCCAGTTCCATAATTATAAGAGCTTGAAAATATTACTATAAAGATAAATATCTTGGAATTCTTGCAAGAACTCTAAACCATTATATATATATATATATATATACCCATATAATAATGGAGAATCTCATTAAAAAAAATATTAGCTCATCTGTATCTATTTATTAATAAATAATCAAAATATTGTCCATCCACTTAATTGTAAAATTTGTACAAGTGTCCGGATGTGGATGTATTCATATCGGCTATTATAAGCACTTTCGAATCGTCAATTAACACAAAAGTGTCAGTATTGTCAGTCCCATTAGGAGCTACCACCAGCTCGGAAGACAGATCGAAATCGGAAGAGCTGGCGAGAAACTGAGCAAATAACTAACTAACTTTACAATAGATTTACAAAAATGTAGAAAATCGAGCTAATACATTTTTTTTAAATGCTCCTTTTAATTTATTTTCCAAGTTGTTATTTAATATACATATAAATAGAATAAGAGAGTCCGTATGTATGTGTACACGCTACATATTAGAAAAGAAATGTTTTCTTCAATTTTTATCTATTTGTTTTTAATTAATTTTTGGAACGGCTGAGTCGATTTTGTCCAGACTTCCATAAGCAGATAGCTGATGTAATAAAGTGTAGCTTAGGGTACTTTCAATGTAATAATTACATAATTAATAATATAATAAGTATAATATTACCTTATCCTTAATGAAGACAGTACAGTGACAACTTCGCAAGCTCCTATCCACTTGCGAGTGTTATGTAGTTTGCAGCCCAACTGTTCTGAACCCTACAAAATAATAAATATAAAGAAATTAAAAAAAAATAATATATAAAAACTGGCACTTTCGCAGATGTTACTGCAATTCTAGCTGTGTACAACGATCCAGAATCTGCCATGAAAATACTGCAATCTGGTCTAGACAGTATAGAAACCTGGCCCAAGAAATGGGGGAGCAGGGCAAATGATAATAAGTCTGTTCAGGTAACATTCACGCTGAGAAAAAGGAGATGTCCGCCAGTCAAGCTTAATAACTTGGAAATCTCCCAAGCAGACCATATCCGATGCCTGGGTATACACATGGATAAGCGCCTCACATGGCAAAAGGAGATTAATAAAAGCATGGCAAATCAATAAAAGGAAATTAAAACTAAGAAAGTTCTACTGGCTTATCGGTCGTCTCAGCTATCTGTAGAAAATAAACTTTTAATATTCACTATTTATAAAGTGTTATTCCACACTTACGATTAGGAAACATTTTTAAAAAAAAACGCATAAAAATTTTGAACGCAGCGGTATTCAAACCCGCGCGTCTTGGATACCGTCTAAGCGCTCTAATCGCTAAGCCATGCGTTCTACTACCAGCTACGTCAAAATTCTTATACTCTTCTTACAACTTATTTATGTTTAGCATCTCTGTAGAGAGAGTAAACTTTTATTATACCCATACTCTAGCCGATTTGGACTTATGGTATACAGCTTTGAGGAACAGCTTCTCACTCCAATTTAGAGATCATACAGAAATTCCAAAATGAAACACACCAAGACATATAGAAATAGAGTAACAAATCAACAGAGTGTATTAGCGTAAAAATTGATGGATTTATTTTTATAAATGCAAACGTCGACTTAAGTAGGATTCCTCAAGACACGCTCGTGTAAGAACAAAAGATTTATCTTCACATATGGTTTGACACTTGCCAACCTATACACGCTAACGACATACACGAGATATACCCATCGCTGACGTTGAACACACGTGACGTGTTGCAGTATATTAAAATAAGTTAAAAAAAGTTTTGTTTTAAGAATAACACAATAAGTTATACAGAATTAATAATATAAATTTGTTTAAATTTTAAAAATAATTATTACGTAATATTTGTATAAATATATTAATTAATGAGTGGTGGAATTTAACGCTTAATTTGTCTTACCAGAGCAAAGAAAAGAAGATAATTTAAATACAATCACACCCCCGAGTGGGAATCGAACCCACAACCAATTGCATTCGCAGGGAGACTACACCGTGACCGGCCTCTTCGTTATTTTAAAACATTTAGGAGCGTGAATTTAATTTTAAGTAGATAAAAGTAAATAAAATATTTGTTTGGAGCGGCATTCGAACCTGCGTGTCGAAGCCCAGCTGCCAGGCGCGCTCCACCAGCAGCTGCAGGCTGGGGATGGAGGGCACGCAGTCGCACTCGCGCTCCGTCACGCCGCTCAGCAGCGCCGCGTAGGGCGCGTGGCGCGCCAGCGACGACAGCACCATCTGCATGTTCCTGTGGGCGACCGCACTCACGTTGACATTCACACACATTTGTATTGGCTTTTTTTACCCTTTTCTCCCGCATAGCAAGGTGGACAGACGGTACCTAGTGTCAAGACTCTCTGTACTTCGCTTTCCACCGAATTTGAGACATTGCGTATTGAGTGGTTGAACTCAATGCCGCATATTACGCTCGTACATAAATGACAAAGACATGAACATTGTTATTGATTATACTTCCATACAAATAATAAAACAAATGCGGCGTCTATTCGTAATTTTAAAGTATATACAAACGGTACATATATCAAAACAACGTTTTTTTACTATTTTTGTCTGTCTGTCTGTTTGTTGGCTAACCTTTGGGATAGTTGGACCAATTTTAACTGGCAGATAGCTAATGTAATAAGAAATAACTTAAGAATACTTTTATTTCATATGCAATTCATCAATAGAAATGAAAATTCACATGGACGGAGTCGCAGGCACAACTCGTTTTAAAAATATATAAAAATATTAATATAATATTCAGATGAAATATATGTTTTGAACATTTTGTGTACTTAAAAGATACTGCATATTTAATAGCAGCGTTAAACGCAGTATTTTATAATTTTAATAAGTCAATCAGTTATTATACATATATTGTTTTTAACATATAACTGAGTAGACAGAGATTTTTCGTCGTAAATTCGAGATATTATTTTTTGTATTGTGTCTCTAGATAGAAATATTAAAAAAAATAATTATAATTTTCTTACAAATGTGATTTGTGTTAATGAGTGACTGATAGACAACACCCAACCTAAATTAAGGGCACTAACAGATTATATCTCTAAATTCCTAGGGGAATTAATAATTTCGAAATATTACATTTATGTTTTTTATTATATTTTTTTACCTATATCCACACCCCCACCCTCGGTCTCCATAAGTACTGGCGTAGTGATCCACCGCACTGCATAAGTAAGTTTTTGCTATACTTTGGTTCTGAGCATTCAATTGAGCTATCCTTTTGAGAATACCTAAAACATAAATACCTGATTTATATAATTTATTTTTTCATATTATCTTATTTATATCTAGTGATAAAACTCTCTTAAACATATTTTAGAGAAATTTAACCCCAATACATTTCAATTTACATAAGTAAAATATTTCATTAGAATGAATATCGTATCGTATCGTCAGCCAATTGCAGTCCACTGCTGGACATAGGCCTCCCCAAGTTTGCGCCAAACATCCCGGTCCTCCGCAACCCTCATCCAGCCCGCTCCGGCAACCTTGCGTATGTCGTCAGTCCAGCGGGCCAGAGGGCGTCCTACACTACGTTTGCCAAGACGCGGTCTCCACTCCAGGACTCGTCTGCTCCAACGGCCATCGGTCCTGCGACAGACGTGACCGGCCCATTGCCACTTCAGCTTACTGATTTTGCGAGCTACGTCGGTTACTTTAGTTCTCTCACGGATAACCTCATTCCTGATTTTATCCTTGAGAGAGACCCCGAGCATAGCTCGCTCCATAGCTCGCTGAGCGACTTTAAATCTGTGGACCAGCCCTACTGTCAGTGTCCACGTCTCGGCAGCGTATGTCATTACAGGTAGGACACATTGCTCAAAAACCTTCGTCTTTAGGCTTTGCGGAATTGTTGACGTAAGGACTTGACGGAGCTTGCCAAATGCCGCCCAACCCAACTGAATCCTCCTATCCGCTTCCTTCTCGAAGTTATGTCGGCCAAGTTGTATTGTCTGGCCTAGGTAGGTGTAGTCCTGTACAACTTCAAGAAGAACGCCTTCGACCCGCACTGGTCTCGGCATGACGTTTCTGTTGAACATAACTTTTGTTTTGTCCAAGTTCATACCAAGACCAACACGTCGGGATGACCCATTTAGGTCGTTCAGCATTTGATTTAGCTCTTCCAGTGTCTCTGCAAAGATGACTATATCGTCGGCAAAACGCAGATGAGAGATATACTCTCCATTGACGTTGACGCCTCGTCCAATCCAATTCAGGGTTTTAAAGACGTCCTCCATCGCGTATATGAGTATCCATTAGAATGAATAACATTTTAAAATTATTACATTTTTTGTTTTTTATTTACTTCTTAAAAATTATCGTAAATTGTAATTTAGAAGTCATATAAATATATATATTTTTTATTATGGTTTTAAAAATTCATTTTCTATATTTCACTATATTATCTATGTATATTACAATACCAATATTATCTTATCACCAAACAAGCATTAAAGAAATATGTCACCAATAAAAAAAAATGACATACCATTAGTTTTAGAGCATCCAGCATCTAGTCCCTGAGCTGTGGCTTTTCGAAGGCCTACACTCCTTTCATAATAACCTGCCACAGATAGGGCTCCACTATAGACTGCTCTCTTGAGACTGGATGCCGCTCTGCTAGTGTAACCCTCTTCATCTTCTTCCATACCATATTGTGCCTAATGAACATGTATTATATTATTAATTAGTAAAAAAATGGCTTGCTAGGCAGCAGAATGTTCGAAGACAACCAACACACTACTGTTTTACCAGGGAGGAGAAATAAAAGTTAATTTTAAATATAAATATTACATATGGTGAGAATCTAACCTTCAATCAATCCCATCTAACATCAGACATTTTCTTACTTGGACACAATGATCTATATTTGTATAATTAGCATAATGTATATTTAAAAATCAGTATTAATGATGTATAAAAATCAGTATTATGTATATATATTCAATAATATATAACACAAATTAAAATTTATTATATATATATATATTTATATATTTTGGTTTTTTATAAAATTTGTATTATTTTTTATCATAAAAATTAACTTAATCTTTTTAAATGAATAACATGTGTTATGTATTTTTATAGGTCATATGGTATAAAGTAATATTTATATAACTTCTTACCCTAAGTAACTGAAATTCATGTTCCTCTCTATTCTTTTGAGCTTCTTTCTCTGCAGCAGATAAAGTAGCCGACCCACCATCTTCACCTCTTTCAAAATGTTCTTCTATGTGTTGAATCTAATAAGAAAACTATGTTATTTAGGCTTCTATAAGAAAAATTGATATATTTTAGTAAAGTAATGTAAATTCTCACTTATTTTCTTTGATTCAATATGCTATTTATAATTATAAACTAAATATTTCCTTTAAATTAATTAAATGTTTACTAATAGGTTTATGCATTACATACCAATTCATGCTGAGATAAAGGTAGCGGTTGACAGCAAACAGGACAATTGCTGACAGGACTTTCTTCCATCATCACAACATCATCACAAGATGCATTATCCATTTGGTCCTACAAGTTATAATTAGATAAGGATATATAATAAATATATTTTCAACAAATACAGTTTCCAAATATACTTTAAAATTAATCAAAACAATTTAGTAGTATTATAATGAAGGAATTTAGGGCATAGAATGGTGTTATCTGTATTAATCTTTGATACTTGCCGATTTCTGCGGACTCAGAATATCTTTGTGTTCCACATTAACGTGCACTTCTACTTCAGTTGCGTTTGAGAACTCACGTTCACATATAGGGCATTGATACGACGAGGAATGAGGTCCAGGGGACATGGCCATTGCAGTTAAAGCTAATGTCGGATTATCTAGTGTTAAAGTTGCATTTGATAAGCCTAAAGTCGGGTTGTTTGTAACGTTGGAATTATCATTAACGTTTCCTAATACTGACGGCGATGTAAGGTCGAAGTGAGCCCTGTTTATATGCTCTTCTAACTTTCGTGGACATGTTGATGTAAAGTCGCATAAAAGACACTGTAAATAAATTTCTTTAGTAAATTAATAAAATAAAGTTTATAATTATTTAGTGAAAAATAATTTAAAAAATAATAAGTTGTTTGGCGTTATTTTAATTTACATAATAATATAATTTTCAGTGTTATTTTGGCGGCAACGACCAATTTTCAAATATATTAGAAAATTCAAACTTGACGTTAACAACATTACTGTCAAAGTCAAATTGTGGTATCCTTATAATGATAGGCATTGATCTGATATAGTTCAGCCTTATTAAATTCAAGTGACTTAAATAAAATATATAGAGAAATGTTTAATATTCACCTGTACTGTAGGACTAGGCGTAGGGGCTGATTTTTTAGGTGTATTAGATTTAAGTTTTAGAGCTAATTGTGACCTAAGTGGAGATCCTTGTCCAGCACTAGCCATTGATAGCTGAAATGAATGACACGTACGTTTAATTATACGATAAGAGTATAAAATACTAGCAGCCATATAAGACCTTACCTTATTTTTGTTTGGAGAATTGTCGTTACTATTATGATTTGAGCTTGAATGTACAGCTGTAAATTAAACGAGTAATGTAATTAATCAAAATAAAGTCTAAATTATAAAACTATTCTTTTATAACTATAATATTTGTTTTTTCAATTACTGCTAATATTTACTTCAACAGTGAGTTCTGCAAGTCATATGTAATTAACTATATAGCTACCCTTGTTATCACGTCCATTGATCATATCACGCTCGATGGAATTCTCTCTACTGCATTTCTTTTTTGGAATAACACCATTATTTATATTAATATTCTTCAGGCCATTAGTTAGATTGATATTTTTAGGTGATCGGGGGCATTTTTCGTCATCCTTTTCACTCCTGTGGTAATCTTTTTCTTGGTAGCCATTATAATATGTTTTTGATATGGCCCCATTATGGTATGACGTAGTCGTATCTGGACTATGCCAGCCATTTATTGATCCTGGAGTATTGTAACTACAACTGTCTGTTGTTGTCATTTTAGAATCTTCATCGAAACTGTAATATCAATGTGATTATATCAATTTTAATAATTTATTCTATTAATAGATAAAGTTTATACCATTCTACATTTGCTATGCGCAATTAAGACTAATCATATGATTTTATGTGAACACAGCGAGTTCAAATCCCACATATAGGGGGCTCTTATTTTTATTTATAGGAGTATAAGAGCAATCAAATAACTAGCAGTATTGATAAAGTTTTTACTCACTGTAAGTTTTATTACCTTGGACTTTGATCATCTATAAAAGCCATCAATTCCCTCTCTGGTGTCAAATAATGTAGATGTGCTCTTTGAACGTGACCCACTAACTGGGGCTGAGGTACTGTACAATCGCAGAACGGACAGTCTGGTCGCCCAGCTACATGCGCTTCCAGAGTGTGTGACCTCATGCCTTCGTCTGTGAGGCCTTCCGCGCCACACAGCTCGCATGTGTATGGAAAAGGGCTACTCGACATGGTGGTAGCTAAAATTTAACAATAAATAGAAAAGTTTTTTTTTTGGTAAAAAGTACGATAAAATAGGCAGGAGGCTATTTAACTGTCTATAAAATACAGACAGTATTATATATGGTTGACACTAATGCGGCCGTCAACTTGAGTTATGCGCTGTTCAGCGCTACATATCCAAGTTCACTGAACACATTGCTTAACAAAAATGTTGTACAATATATATGTCTATAGACTACTTGGTACAGAATTTAGTATAAATGAGGAGAGTATCAACATCTGTCTTGCGATGATAACCGAAGGTACATATACTAGTAAATTGAATTCGATTTTTTTTATTTTCACGAACTGTGACATTGAAATAATTTGTACAGTGTTTTTAAATTTACTCCTATATTAAAGTTGCATTGACTAACTTTTTTAAGGGAATAAAAACAGTATATATATTTATACACACAAAATTGTAACATCAAATTGTACACAAATATTAAGATTGTATAAGCTCCTAGCCCTTGACCGAGATTTACTTCACATGTTGTGAAGAAATAAGAGCCAAAGAAGTAGTGTTGCAAACGGAGTCATTAAGTATTAATGACTTAAACAGACAACAAGCTCACTTGCTCTAAAGATTCTAGATTAGTAATCTAATTTTCCAATATTTTCATATTATCGTTCACAGAATTTAGGAAATAAATAATTTATTTCTGTTTATTTTAATAAAATATAAATTATGCCAAACAGAAACTAAATTAAATAAAATTTTACATTGGTTCTTGATTGATTTCAACCAATGAGAATTTTATTTAATTGGGTTATAAATATAATCAATATAATAATTTTATTTGTGTATATTTATTTAATGTCTATATTTATTTAATTAAATGTATCAACAATATGGTTAAATTACCTATGTAAGTGATAATGTGTACACTGTAAAGATTGATGATTTAGCCGCAATACGCTATGAACACGTTCCGATACTCATTAAACTGATGTCTTACATAAAAAGTTCGCATAGAAACGATTCACAACATTGAATTGGGGTAAAGTGTCAAATCAATAAAATTACCGCAGTTTTGTTTTATATTTATTACAAACGTATTAATTATAATAATTTTATTAAGTAACAAAGGATTTATGTATTTCCGCATTGTGCTAATTAAAGTCGAAATTTAAAAATAGATTATAAAATACTTACATTCTTATTGTCAAATTTTGGGGGGAACGTTATGTCAGATGCACTACCTAATAACTTCGTCACTGTCCGTGTAATCAGTTTGATCTAACATTTTCAAACATTAAATAATAAATTTTATTAGTGTATAGAAGACAGGTTGTGGACTAGAGCCATTCATGAATTTCAGGGACGTAAAAAAAGGAGTTCAATACGCATGCGAAATGACCGTGCGATTGTGGCGCCTCTAGTGTTAATGGAGGTAAAGTAAACAACTTCCGCATTTTTATTAAATACTTCTTTTTTCTAGAAAATTAGTTAAATTATTTATTTATGTCATAAAACATATTTTTTACTAATGCTTATTGATTAGTAAAGCCGTTATTGTAAGTTGAATCAAGTTTATAGTTGAAAGACAGCCATCTGTGGAACAGTGTTCGAGTTTTGGATAAGTTTTGCTTGAAGTTATAATTTTCATTTCAATTTGGTATAACGTAAATTCGACAGATGGAGTTTGATATCCAAAAACAAACTAAAACAATAAAAAACATCTTCGATTTTCGCGATTTGTGTTAAAATTTTTAAATAAAACTATTTTTAACGGATCGATCATGTGTTTTGTAAATTCGGCGTTTCGAAAGCTTTACAGATAGTACATGTGACTACGGACTACTGTTAAAAAGTTGCATTAAAAATTAAAGAAAGAATTTTCAAAATATAAAAACAAAATATATTACGTTTTTTTCTACTTTATTAGTGAATTTATTACATTTACATTTAAATGTTATAAATGAATATTGTTTATATATCATATCATGTTTCAAAAAAAGACTTCTTTTTGTGTGAAAACAATAATATATTCATCGTGTACAGTCTCATTATAATGAACGTTTTAAATAAACTTTAGGCTATTAGTTACTTATATAAATATATTATATTTTTGAAAACTCATAAAATATACTTTTATTTTATTAAAAAAAATATCTAAAATATTTAAAATGTTACACTTTTTTAAACTGCTTAAAGGTTTCGATCTTGTAAAGTTTAAATTAGGTAAAGGTAAATGAAATTGTTTTAAACAGATTAATCATGTATATTTTGGTATTCGAAAAGACATTTTGGAAACCCGACATTTCAAACACTACAATAATCCGTAGTCACAGATATATGTTCCTGTATGTTCTACTAAACTTCTACTGAAGATATTTGCGATATCGGAGATCGCCAATAGGATTCCAGCTCATTTAGTTTCCCATTATATGCAGTGACTATAATTATTAGTCTCTAATATTCTTATAAATTCTCTAATATTATTATATTAAGCTAAGAAACAAACGTGGAACGGGCCAATTATATAACTAAATGCTGGGCAAAATGCTACTACCTGGAATTAAGGTGAGCTTAGAAGCCGTGTTTTTAAACAGCCATTTACTTAAATAGCCCGTTATTATGCGTAATAACAATTCCAAGGAGTTTCAAAATGTGGAAGGTTAACGTATACAATACTTAAGTTGTTCTTTTAATTGGCTAATAAATGAGATAATTTTATTTCATTTTTATTAATATGACATGGAAAGTAAAGCTAAAATTTATATAGAGAGTGCTTACTTAGTGTAGGTCGTCGGTAATAATTTGTAAATAAATGTGACGTCATCATTGTTGGGTTTTGGGGATTTATTATATAGGGGATTAATTACTTAAATTTACAATTCAACACGCAATGTTTAGATTTCGTGTGGAAAGCAATCAACGGAGTGTCTTGACACTAGGTTGTCTTTGACTAACCTGCGATGCCGGATAAAGCACAAAGCTGTAAAGAAATGTTTATACTTAAATTTAGGTTTGGCGTCAAATTCCGTTATCTGAAACGCACTGTATTGAATTTTTCCAACTATCTAACTGCTTATTCTGTACTATAACTGTCTAACTACTTATTCTGTTAGTCAATTATATGAACGACATACATGATTATTTTTAAATTAAAAAGTATTTTATATAATAACAGAATAAGCGTGTAAATTTTGATTACTGAATTTTGTTTTTTACTGACCAACTATCTGTGATCACGGACAACTGTAAAGTTTTTGAAACGTCGGGTTTTCAAAAATGTATACCAAAATATACACGATTAATCCGTTTAAATAGTTTTATTTAAAATGAAGAAATTTAGTAATCGGGCAAATTTTCTTTTTGTTTTAGTCAGTTTCGGACACAAAATTTTATTTCACCTAAGTAATTACACGCCACAATGCGTTAAAAAATGCATTACATTTCAAAGTCTCACAGGAATTTTAACATGCCTTGACAAGTTCCGGTTTCGGTTTCAGTCGGACACTAGCTACAGGCAAAAGCACTTGGACATTGTGCCCGAGAGAACACTGTTTCAAGCCTAACAATAAATTTATTATAGCTTTTCATTCTGATGAATGACCTATCTGTGCACCTAAGTATATATTATCTATAACATATAATTTGCTAAAAGAGAAATAACACAACCATAATTTTCAATCCCCAGTAAATTCAGTGTAGTTAATAGCACACGTAAAAGATAATGACGATATAAAAATTTGATGTGATGTGATTAGAGCAGAGCTATCTTTATTATGGCACACAATCGTATTGCATAATCTTTTTTTAAGTATTCCTAGGGCGTTATAGGCTGTAAGGGCACAAATTTGGGGCCATGTTGAAAAGGGAAAGAAATTATAATGGATTGTTTTTTACCAGCCATTTTGGCATCCTTGAAGTCGAAAGCCATACATAATACAGGAGCCCTGTGCTATTATAAAAAAGTACGAAGTTTTACATTTGTGCTGCATATATCAAATTAAGCAAACAGAATCCATTGTTAAGGAAATCAATATTATCACCATACAACAGATAACATTTCTAAAAAAAACAGAAAAGTAGAGAACCGAGACTCAGAACACAGAGGTATAAGGTATGTGGGAGAGGAGCGTTAAGTAAAAAAAATAAACAAAATAAAAATAAAACGAAAATATTCCCGAAATTTGTGGGGTTGAATGAGATTATGATCAGTTTTTGCCCATTTACATATTTTGCGTTGATGGCAACACCAAGAAAAAATAAATTACAATTCTTACTAAAAAAAAAAAAAAAACCATACTTTGAAAATTAAAAGCTTCTCACATTTTAAAACATATTATTAACACTTATAATCACTCATTACTTTTTGCATGCTCTAAGGAGCACTATTTAAGGCAAAAATGTACTCATATATTTTAATTTTTATATAAAGAAAAATCATAGTTGTAACTTAAGTAAATTAATTGAATTCCTCTTTCACAAGCACTGCTGGTGTAGTGGTATCATGCAAGATTCCCATTCTTGCGACCCGGGTTCGATTCCCGGGCAGTGCAAATGTCTTTTTGAAATTATATTTTTATATATTTTATTTAAATTATTTAATCTTATTTTTTGTAAAAGTTTGTTTAATGTGAAAAATATTTTTTCTCTAGTCTGTGATAAGTGATGCTTTTTTGATTCCATTTGTTTTATAAAGTTTGCATCTATTGATGTAAATCTTATAAACTTACTTAAATCAAATAGTATCAAACACTAAGGTATTTATTTCTTTAGAATTTTTCTATTTCGTTAAGTTATGAAGTAGGAAAAGAAATATTTTTTATTCATACTAAAATCTAAACAAATGTTTTAACAACGATAAAATATACCCAGCACTTACTCATCTGATCCGGACACGTGCGCTAAATTTCAAGAAAAACGAAAGGCAAAAATTGGGATAAACTGCCTTGGAAAGGTTTTTTGTAGTGATATATACAGATGCATCAAGGCATGCATAATTACATTTTCTCTCATATGCTTGTTACTAAACGCAATTAGTCGGTCAAAGTTCGAATCGCATATGGCTATTTAAATCTAATCTAAAAACCTAAAATACGACCACAGTTTGACATACACGAACATAAAACCTATCGAAATTAATTTTAGATAGAAGTATTTGAATATCAAAATTTGAAAAAGCAGCTTTACGCTTTATCCAGCATAGCAAGGCAGTCCGAGACAATCTAGTGTCAAGACGTAACGTTGACTGCTTTCCGCTCGAAATCCAGACATTGCGTGCGGAGTGGCGCACTCAACACGCGCTTTCTGTTACCAGATGGGAGAAATGAAAATAAATTTTAAATATAATTATTACCGATCCAATCACTTTTACAGTCAGACACTGTCCCATTTTGTCACGATGGCCTAAATGTAACAAAATAACCAACAATAGCAATCTTATTATTCCTTCAAAAAATATAATTATAGAAAATATTCTATTGATTTATGATTTTCGGACATAATGCTTATTATTATTAATAAATAATAATAAGCATTATGTCCGAAAATCATAAATCATAAATTATTAATTTAATTTTTAATATCCATTATCCTTATATACAATTATAAGCAAACAGAAATAAAATTACGTTTTTATTCCAATACAGAGTAAATAAACGATTTCGAGCTGTATGAGTTACTAGCGTATGTCAGTGTTCGCGAAAGATATAAAAGAAAATACGTTTCTGCACAGAGGCAATATTACACTGTTAATTTCACACTGCCGCAATTTTACGTGATGCGCCATGAAATGAGAGATTCATCTTAAAATGACGGTGTAATATATTATGACGTGGATAGATGAATAAGGTATTATTAAAACGTGAGTCTTGATTTTAAATTTTATATAATGGCGCGAGTAGACGTACATATGTATATTTTTATTTCAAACTTCAAGCTTTTCCCCACTTAATAGGGTAGACAGAGCCATTTTGATGTCAAGATATTTTCTGCACGAATTTGGGATATTGCTTTATCTTTATACCTATATCGAAAATTATTATTAAGTAGCTCTAAACAATTAGTATCATTTTGATTTTCTTTACTTAGTATGAATAATATTCATGTTAAGTTAATAATCCCCCCATTTTAGATTTTATATGAAATATAATATATGAATCCAAAAATAAAGAATCGTTTTATTAATTTGCCTCGTAAATCATACAGAATGTAATATAAATACGGTTTTCTTTTTTAACAAAAACAGCCCCAGCAAAAGTTTACGCTCGGGCGGTCTACTGGCTAGAACTCTGAGCATATATTATTTTTTTATTTTTCACAGAAAATTTCGTCCATTTCCCGCGCTGTCACTGTCACTAATTTATGTGACAGGTCATTTCTGTTTTGTAAGGCCATCCAAAAACCAAAAGGTGTTGTCCTGTTTTCTGTACCGTGTGTTCTCGAATTTTGCTGGAATTTTATATGTCGGTATTTTTAAGAAATTATAATATTTACACGATAATAAATTTATTTATATGTTTACATATATTTTGTTTATCAAAAAAGCCAC
This sequence comes from Dryadula phaetusa, assembly GCA_032432895.1. Lineage (NCBI taxonomy): Eukaryota > Metazoa > Arthropoda > Insecta > Lepidoptera > Nymphalidae > Dryadula > Dryadula phaetusa. The sequence continues at coordinate 814,435 of JAOYRS010000054.1, forward strand.
TAGTATTAATTTAACAGCCCTTTGTGGAGATGTGAGATAGTGTCCAGATATATGAGACTAGGATTTAGGTTTGCGTTTGTCGAACACGCTGCCAGATGCATTTATGACACCTATATCTATCTGTTACTATTAAATATAAAAGTGTTCTGTATATTTGATACTTCAATTTTTTTTCTTCGTAATTAATTCCTGTGTAAAATAATAAACTTCTAAATATTCACTTAACATTGGTTTATAATTTTAGTGTATTTTTGCATATTTTAGTTATTATATATTAAAAAGTAAAAAATACTAACTACGTATATAAACTGTTATTTTTTTATTGTCTGTCACTGTTATTTATGTATGAACTTTGAAGGCTCTATACATGATCAGTAATTGGATGACCCAAATATATTGAATTATCTAATTTTATTTATAACTTTGTAATCGTTTATATCTAGACTCCATGTACAATAACCCTTTATAGACATCTGATGGTCTTTTTTATATTATTGATTTTATAAATGAAAACATCTCTTGGGAGTGAAATGGTACCTAACAAAAATTACAGATCTGTAAATTAATATATTAAGAGAATCTTTAAGAAACTTATTGCTGAGCCGGTTGTTTTTAGATATAAGGCTTAATGCCTTTATTGATTTATGACATTAAAAAAACATACATTTACATGTAGATATTAGTTCTAATTAGTCGAAGATATCATATGCAAATGAGGGATCAATAACAATGAGGAAAAAAAAGGTACAGATCCAGTCTGTAGTGTAATAAATTTTATATATAAAAAAAAACACATTTTTTAACCGAAAACATTTTATATAATATTTAAAAATATTACTTAACATTACTAAAATATTTACATCGTTTTACGTACATAGCTAATTCGATTTACCTTAGTACGGTAATATTCAAATAGAGTATTACACGGGATTGTAATCGACGTCACCACCTGAATTTCAACGGGGACCGAATCGTGCGTTTTTTCACAAGTATACACTTCAAAGTGTTTTTAAAATTGATTCAATTTTTTTTTATATTTTATTTTCATAGTGTTAATGTTGCGTGTTTAAATAATTTTATAAAACATTATACAGATTATGAGAGGTTATAGATCCTCGGTAGGTAACCTTTGCTTATTGGTTGACGTTTTAAGTTACAATTTAAATAACTACTTAGTAAAATTAAATTAAAAAAATTCAAATAAAATATATTTTTTTTTCTATAATCATTTAATGTCAAGAAAATCTAAAACGTATGAAGCGGTTCTCGAAATAAATAAATATAATAAAAAAGTGTCGAGATAATGTCTTGTTGCGGTTTTCGATCTCTATAAGGAAGTTCTTATCAATATGTTCGCGAACGTGATCACCTGTGGGTTAGATTCCCACTCGGGGAATATTTAAATTATTTTCATTTCCTTGCTCTGGTTAGATAAAGCGCAGCGTTATATTCCGCCACTCAACACGCAATTTTTCGTACACAGTGTCTTGACACTAGATACTTCCTGTCTACTCTGTTATGTGGGATAACAGCGTTACGTAAAGAAAATAAAGCTGTACACGGAATATATAAATAAAATGAAAATATGCGGAGAAAACGCCTTGTTCGATCTCGCTCTCATCTCGCTTAAAGCCCGTTATAATAAACTACCGTCCAATATGCTGTTCTAGGTAAGTTTGTATAGGTAGTTAAAAAATATTTTCTTAGCCACAATAAGAATTTTAATAGACTTTTTTCATAAATAAGTTGAAAAACAAAATTGACAGTATAATAATTTAGCTAGCATATTATAAATCGTAATTTATTCATAAACACTGTGCAGACTAATAGTAACAGTAGGAGCATCTTTGCGGGGATCAGAGGGAATCGCTGCAATGAGATGATTGCGATCCCTTCACTCCATCGCTTGTTTGCTACTGTATTATGTACTTTATGGTTTAGAAATGTGCCGTCTTTTCTACAGAGGGAATATGAACGAGATAAAGGCATTATGCCTTTGTTATAACATCAAAATATAATTGACATAAAATCAATATTTATTTTCAATACTTATAATATAGGTTCGCGGTCGGTCGTGGCGCAGTGGGACAGCGTCTGACTGTAAACGCGACCGGTTGTGGGTTCGATCCCACTCCGAGGAGTGATTATATTTAAATTATTTTCATTTCCTCGAGCTCCATCACTCAACATACATTGTCACGAATTCGGTGGAAAGCGAAAATACGGAGTGTCTTGACACTAGGTACTTTCTGTCTACCCTGCTATACGTCTGCCGTTAAATATATAAATTCGCGCTCTTTACTGCGTTGGTTTGCTGAATGAACCTAGTGTCAATAAACTCCTTTGTTTTTATGTCATTGCGAGATTGTGAAGTGAAACTAATTTAAATATAAGCATTCCCTTTTGTTGGTATCAAAACCATAACCACTGTGTTTACAGTTAGAGTTTGTCGTACACCAGATGCCAATCATGGCATGACTATGGTTATCAGACCATAGTAAAAAAGTTATATTGAGCTTTATACTTTATCCCGCATAGTTTAAGATATTCCACCAGAAATCGAGACATTATCGTGTTAAATTTTAAATTAAAACTTATAATTTAAATATAATCATTTCTTCGTATGGAAATTGAACCCATAACCAATCTCGTTTACAATCAGACGTTGTCCCCGACCAAAATATTATATATTTTATGTATTTAAACCCATATAGAAGTTATACTAAACTAAAACACTACATAATAAAGGCTAGAGGCGCTAGCGATAATTTCCCCTGTAACATTTATACGAACAAAATATGATAAATAGTTAAAGCGCAAACTAGTTCCCAAACCCCTTATGATGGCTCGTCTGTCCGCTTCAAACTTTTCAACTACATAATTCCTACAAAGCCTGAGTTAATCTGACAGACAAACTGATATAGCCTACGGTATATTGAATTATATACTTTAAGTCTTTTATACTACTTCACTTTAATGGCGCAGATATGTTTGTTTTGAACGATTTTTTTTTATTTTCGCGTTTCAAATAGCAGGTTTGCTTTGATAAAAGCATTTTAGCGCTTTATCCCATATAGCAGGGTAATCAGAGACAACCTAGTGTCTATTGACTATTTGACACTTTAAGTCAAGATAATATATATCAAGTGGCAAACTTAACATTGCGCCAGAGTGATTGTGAGTTACCAGAGTGAAGAAATGAGAATACGTTATAAATATAACATTTTTCCGAGTAAAGATGGAACCCATAACCAATCGCGTTTATAGTGGTATGCTGTCACACTGCGCCACAATGGTCTATAATTTGATCTGATTTTATATTTATATAAGTTATGTTTGATATTTTATTGAATAACAAATAATTAACCACTGGTCCACTAAAGTCAATTTCTCAGTAATAAAAAGAACCGGCAGAAGAAAGTCAGAAAATCACCGGGAGATTCTTTTATACTATTATTTAGTAATTAATTATGATGATCATCATCATTATCGTGACGTCCATTGCTGAACATAGACCTTTCCTATTGCACGCCAACTGCAAATGTTGCGCGCCGTTTGCATCCAGTGTTTTTCCGTCGACCAGATTATCCACTTATGGTGGTTATTGGTAACCAATTGGTAAAAAATACGATACGTGGTCCAATACGTGGTCGCCACTCGAGAACCTTTGCTCCCATCGCTTGTCATTGTCATTGAAATAGTCTCTATTTTGATAATTGAAATAGGCGGCATGGAGCATTACATACACTATATAAATTGATTAATAAAAATCATTCTCCCTCAACGATGTTCTTATATACATTTATTTTACATACATTGCGTGTTGAGCTTTTATCTTTAGATAGAAAAGTGAAAATATTTGATTTTTAATCTAAGGGAACTTACAGTTTTCATCGTAATAATTTAAAACGCGTTTTTGTTTCTTGGAGGTTGTAATGCAACTCTAGGATAGAAATTGTTTTTTTACTATTTAATGTATGTAAACAAATAAAAACATATTATATTCTACTAAAAGGAAAAAAATGAATATCATACTAAAACTAATTTCTCTACTACTCCTACTATCGTATAGAAGGAAGTCTAGTATAGAAGTACGTATAGTTTAGTAGCATAGTATAGAAAATCGAAAAAGAAAAGTAACAAAAAATATTTTTTAAAAAGGCTTAAAGCAACGCGCAGACAGCCAGGAGTTGTTGAAATGAAACCTACGTACACTGCGAAAGTCGAAACAGTGCTCTACGTTTGTTTTGGTTTAGCAGTTTTTGCAATTTTTTTCGAAAATTCTACGCGACGGGGGATTTTTACACACATGTCGTAGTGAAATAACGAATAAAGCTTAACGGTGCAGATTTATAAAACTTGCCAGTTTTTCACTCATAAAGGTTAATTTTTAAATAAAATAAGAATTAGTTCATACATTTTAGTTTGTGGGTAAAGTCTAAGCTAAGATACAAAATATAGTATCAATGACGAAATAACTGGAGGAAAAACAAGTAAAAAGCATGAGGACCTCTCGAAGGCATCTATTACTAATAATTAATGAATGAAAAGTTATAAATTTGACCCACAGAAAGAAAGGGGAGCAAAAAAGCCGCGAGCTAGTCTATTGTAACTATTTAGCTAATAAGACCTGACACTGATTTGACGTTAAAAATAATAAAAACTGTTTGACATACAAACATGTATACAAGTTGCCACGGCAACGTATTTTTTACACGGTAACAGGGCCATAAGAAGAACAGCATACGATTTACAAGTACTAGCCTTAATTTTTTATATACAAATTAAAGTGGACTTTTGACCTCGAACTTATAAAGAAAGAAATAACTACTTTATAAAGTTTTATTTTAATCATACACTAATTGCTATTTATAATGTTAAATTGTTTATGAACGTATTTTTTGCTTGCGCTTTCAGTTTAAATGATTATTTTAAATAATTTTCTCATATAGGATATTCGATTTTAAGCGATTGGTCGTGGATTCGATTCCTAGTCATTCACATTCAATTTTTTTCTCTGTTTAGGCAAGAATCGAGGGCAGTGTATTTCGCCACTCACTGTGTAGTCTCGAATTCAAACAAGTGGTTATTTTTGACTTCGTGCTATGTATGCAAGGTCTCAAAGTTAACTACAAAAGTATTATGTTGGTTTTTATATATGCGGCTTTGCTAGTATGAAGTGAGCGAATATATGGATAAAATAATGTATAAGTAGTTTAGAATATAACTCTTTCAATGGAACAAGTAACATTCAATTTAAGTTGTACCATTGCGTAAGGACTTAATTCACAGATATCGATGTCCCTTATTATTTTATTTAGATTGACATGTTTCAGTTTCAGAGGCCGGTCGTGGTGCAGTGTGACAGCGTCTGACTGTAAACGCGACCGGTTGTGGGTTCGATCCCCACTCGAGGGAGTGATTATATTCAAATTATCTTCACTTCCTCGCTCTAGTAAAGATAAAGTGCGGCGTTGAGTTCCACCACTCAACACGCAAGGTCTCGACTTCGGTGGAAAGTGAAGTATGAAGTGTCTTGACACTAGGTACTTTCCGTCTACCCTGCTATGCGGGATAAAAGCGTGAAGCTAATAAGAAAAACGACATGTTTCAATTTGTCATATCTTTCCAATGGAATGTCCAATTTTAATAATTTAAATATTAATAAGTAAATAATAATTTAATATTTAATATAATAAGAATTAATATAGAGGTATGAATGGTATCGTTTAGGAACTACTACTAACGTGTAGATGACAATTTTATTAAAATCACAGAAAATTGTAAGTAATGGCATAGGTTAGCTTAAAATAACTTTTGATACTGCTTAGAATATGAATAATAAATATAAATTAAATAACAAAATATATAAGAAAGTATGAATCTATTGTAATAATATAAAGCAAAAGAGTATTTGTTTGTTTGTCCTGTCCACTTTGTAAAGGACCGCGGCTATATACCTGTATTACAGATATAGCTCTCAATCCCATAGTGTCACCAATACGCTTGTTTTACAATTACATTATTTATTTTCGTTATATCGTTTGAATGGAATGTCTGAATTTAAAAAGTATTTAACAGGTATTGAAATTTTTTTAGCTTGACGCTTTTATCCTGCATAGCAGGGTAGACAGAAAGTACCTAGTGTCAACACACTCCGTTCTTCGTTTTCTACCGAATTCGAGACATTGCGCGTTGATTGGTGGAACTCAACGCCGCTCTTTGTCTTTACCAGAGCGAGGAAGTGAAAATAGTTTAAATATAATCACTCCCCCGAGTGGGGATCGAACTCACAACCAATCGCGTTTACAGTCAGACGCTGTCTTATTGCGCCACGACCGGCCTCATTGAAATTATATTTATTTAAAAATTTAAATAAAACAATATTGTTTAATGGGGTAAGGATTAAAACAGAGATATGACATGTATGTGATTTGATTATTGTATCTTTTTTTGCGACTTTTAAAATGTACAAAGTAAACATTTTTGAAAAAACGTATAAAAATTTGAACGCAGCGGGATTCGAACCAGAGCTTTTTGGATACCGTCCAAGCGCTCTGACCGCTAAGCCATGCCTTCTACTACCAGTTGCGTCCAAATTTTTATATATTTGTTACAACTTATTTATGTTGTTAACATAGCCGTACAAAAGTAGTTATAGCGGCTTAACTCTATAGTTCCAACCAACTACTGTTAGATGGACATATGGTATCGCGGATTTTTTCGTAGACATTGGTTTGGTAGAGGTTTCGTAGATATTGTATACTGTAGAATATTTTTTTGTTCAATAGTTTTTGCAGCGCACGTGATGATAGATTTTATAGCTACTTTTTTCACACCTTGGCTTACATTATTGCATTTTTCTTAGAGATACCTTTTTTTTTAAAATGTTATATAGCCTATGTTACTCAGTGAAGATGCAGCTTTCTAATGGTGAAAAAGTTTTTGAAATCGATCCAGTAGTTTTTGCGTGAAAACACGATAAACTTACAAATATTTCCTCTTTATAATATTAATATAGATTTACACCTATTTTTTTTTAAATTTAGGTACATGAAATAAATATGGTTAATACACAAAAAGTTTTCTGAATCTAGAAATGTACTTGATTATTATAAATTTTTATTTTATCTCATTATTTAACTATAAATTTAAAATAATCGAATTTCTTAACTATCAATTTGTCTGTTTACAATTAATAATCTACATTTGACATAACTAGTTATGTACATATAACATTATAAGCCAAGTGAATGACGACACTCTTCGTACCGCTGAAGCCAGCGTCTTCCGTTCGCCGAGCGGTTCAAAGGCGCCGTACATCCGTATCCGCCGTTCCCATTCACCATCATGTAATCGTAGCAGTCGGTGACTCCATCACCGTTGCAGTCCTTAGGATGAAATAAGTATATATAAAAACTATAAGAAAACCAGGGTAGTCCGAGAGAGCCTAGTGTCCAGATAGTCCATTCCGTCCAAAGTATGAAATCCAACAATTTGCCTAAATACGAACTAATATATATTTTAAAACCCAGGGGAAGTTTTCAAATCACTAAGTCACACGCTCTTATACTAGAATACATTCCTAGCGCGTTGGTCCAATACGGTTACCTTTAATTTGTAATATGCAGTTTTTTGTTACCAAAGTGTATGAATAAAATTAAAAAAAAAAACTAAACTATATCGTAAATTATGTTTCAATTATTTTCGTCACCCAGCTTTGATAAGACGAATAACGTTGGAGTTTTGTCGAAAAAACATAACTGGGGAAGTTTTATTGTGTCTACATCTTAAAAGGCAGAAAGTGCGTTATGATAAAGTTAAGGTAAGGTTTAAAATATGATATACTGGTCATAGCGCAGTGGGACAGCGTCTGACTGTAAACGTGATCGGTTGTGGGTTCCATTCCCACTCGAGTAAGGCACTCGAGTAAGTGCGGCGTTGATTTCGGCTACTCAACATGCAATGTCTCGAATTCGGCGAAAAGCGAAGTGCTATGCGGAATAAAAGCATGAAGCTAAAAAAATGACATAAAATTTAGTCTTAATATTATTAGTCTTAAAATTCTAATTGAATAAAAAGTTGAAAAATCTTATAAAAAATTTTAGGTGGCGGAACGAGAAGTCGCAACTTAATTTGCTTAATAAAGTAGCTAGTAAATTATTACTTACTTTACCAAATCGCTCTAAATAGCCTTCTATAATCCGCTTAGCGCAGTGGAAACTTCTTGCGCAGTCTTCCCATGCTGAAATGAGGTTAAATTTGTAAATACAATTAGCCAATTATTGTTGGAAATTTAAGAACAATAAGTAAAATATGTATTTTTTATTATTCAATCATAATTCATGGCACAGTGGGGCAGCGTTTGAAAAAAAGAAATTTTCTAAAATCTCTCTACAGAGATGCTAACAATATAAATAAGCTGTAACAAACGTATAAAAATTTCGACGCAGCCGGTAGTAGAAGGCATGGCTTAGCGGTCAAAGCGCTTAGACGGTATCCAAGAGGCGGCTGTTCGAATACCGCAGCGCTCAAATTTCTATACGTTTTTTCAAAAATGTTTTCTAATCCTAAGTATGTAATAACACTTTAAAAATAGTAAATATTAAAAACAAATTTTAAATATAATCATTTCGGGTGGGCATTGAACCCAGAACCAATCGTTGTTCCACTGCACCATAACAGCCTCAAAATAGAAAGCAAGAAAAATGCAAACACACGGATGTAAACATAATATATATACATATATATATATATATATATATATATATATATATATATATATATATAAGGCTGTATTCTTAAAATAGCAACCTTAAGACAAACAATATATAACGAATAAGATTGGACTGGGTGTGAAAAAGAAAATTAATATTTAAATAATGACAATAATCAATGAATCTAAAATTTTTTATTTTTATTTTAAACAAATTTAAATAAGCCCTTTAATATTCTTAAAGGGTCCGGGTGATATGATTTAAAGCTATAATTTCTCTGTGTAACATGTATAATCTGTGGATTCAATTAATACAAGCGTATTTTAATGTAACTAAAAGAATTTCTTGATTTTGTCTATGTTTTTTTATTTGAATCATGAAATGGCGCTAACGGTTTTCACAAAATTTAGAATGCTGAGTTTATTCGCGCGATAAGTTTCTTGCGCCGACTTTTCTTCTCTGGTTTGAGGCATTGACTTATAGAACTGGTGGTAATTTTTTTTAACGTTCAAAAAATGAAGTATGCAACTTCTTACTTCGAATAAAATTGACTTTGACTTTGAATATGACGCATAGAAGGCTAGAGAGAAAGTACCTAACGTCAGGACACTCCGTACTTAGCTTTCCGCCAAATTCGAAACATTGCGTGTAGAGTGGAACTCAACGCCGCACTTAGTCTTACCAGAGCGAGGAAGTAAAAATAATTTAAATATAATCACTCCTCCGAGTGGGTATCGAACCAACAACCGATCGTGTTACAGTCAGACGCTGGTTATATTGTTAGAAAACGTATTTTTAGCCATGTTGTCTGGCAATCAAAACTTACTACGATATACATTCAAATACGATACCTTCGTTTTTCGTCACTTATCAACAACGTCATAAGATATCAGGTAGAAGATCGTACGGTTTCGTAACCAGAATACCTTGAGATTAAGTCCCCTTCCGCTTTCCAATCATATATTTTTTAAATTATTTCTTTTGTGAAATAATCCATTATCGAGAGCTTTTCATCGACGCATCTAATTCATATATTTTATTAAAAAAAATTATATTTTTAAAATTATAAAAAAAATAAGCAAAGTGATATAAACAACTTAAATTGATTGATAGAAAATTGTGTTTTTGCTTTACGTTTTTTCCCTTGGAGGGTAGCCAGAAAGTACAAAATGTTTAAATTTAAAAGAATTGAAGATTTTTTTTAATTTCAAACTAATTCTAGATATTTGTGTATTATAAAAAACAGTAATTCTGAAACATACAGAGGAAAGCTTCGTCATCGAGGTATTAGTTCTTTTAATTTTGTAGAGAGGTGATCTCTTATATGTAAATATATCTAAAATAATTGTCCATGTTAAAATCATGGAAAATCAATAAGAAGCTATTACACAAGACTAAACGATAAGAACGTAGAAGAAATAGAAGAAGAAGAAGAAAAAATACTGGATATTCTATACTAAATCTGTTTAAAAAATAAAGTAGGCCTCAAAAGTATTTTCTTGTCATACTGGTTGTCCTAATAAGTACACCAGGTGTACCAGATGCTGTGAATGAATGCGAATGTCATCAGATCTCTCAGATCTGTCAAGAAGTGGCCTAGAATAGTTCAAAGATTTTCTTTTACTGTTAGATAGATACAAGTAAAAGCGTATTAAACATATGAAGACGGGTGCGACTAGGATAGACGTAAATAAAAAAAAAAGATATTAATACGTACACAGGGGATTGAAGTAATATAATAACTATTTAGGGATATATTTGTTATTATTATTTTAGCGTATTTAATTATTTTCATGATTACTTGTATATTTTTTTTATTTTACACATTTTAAATTATAAGTACTAGAAAACACTACAAAAAAATATTATCTCATTCTTTCGTAGGCGTAAATATGTCTTTTTAATGGCGTTTTTTTTGGTTTTATTATGTTTTAAATCAGCGTTTCTAACAGAATACTCGTTTATCTCAACATACCATGGTTTCGTTCAGGATCATCTTCAGGTAGGGTCACTCTGCCAGCATCCACCCAGTACACTCTGGATATGTTGAACGGTCCACAGTAACCCTGCGTACATTGATGCGATAGTTTACATTGTGTTGACACATGGCAGAGGCAATTGTAGCACGCTTCTGATAAATTTGGAAGGAATGTTCCTGAAATAATTACATACATTTTATATATGAATAGTACTGGTAATTTTAACTATAGTTAAAATCTTTGTAACAAATAGGTTGAAGCCGGTCGTGGCGCAGTGTGACTGTAAACGCGATCGGTTGTGGGTTCAATCCCCACTCGGGGGAGTGATTATATATAAATTATATTTACCTCTTCGTTCTGGTAATACAAAGTGCAGCGTCGAGGTCCATCACTCGATTAACACGAAGTGTGCTGCTGTTCGGGATAATTGTAACTACAATTGAAAACTTTGTAAGAACTGGGTCTTCTGTTGACGCGTAAACAAGGCGTTACCTTAGCAACGTGTATGTCGAATATATGGTAGTGTTTGTCACGTTTCTTTTATCAAATACATTTATTAGGTAAGCCAGCATTTTTACAGAATTATTAAGATGTACAAAACATGCACTATTCACTTGAAATGAATTATTGCGAAATTAAAATGACTTTAAGTTTGAGTGTGAAATTTAAAGTTTTTTTTGTAACTCTAAACCAACTACCAGTTGCCAGGCTCTCGCTCGTTGACTTTTAAAGTTAATAATCAACAAAACAACAACAAGAACAACGTTAACACAACAAACAACAACAACACGACAAATTATAACAGTTATCTATTCTATAATGATTCTACTAATATTGTGAGTATGTTCTTGAGTACGGATGTACATGTATATATTTGATACTCTTTTACACAAAAACTACTAAACCGATTTAAATGAAACTCAACAGTAATATAGGTTATATATTAGAATAATAAATGGGCTACAATTTATAATTATTTCATGTAATGTGGTCATATAATATAAATATCTAGTATTAAGCTATTATTTATCGACAACACCCGGGAAGTCGCGAGCGAAGTCTAGTCTTATATACAATAATCATATTATATGAGGGATTTCTCACCTGTAGAGTGATGGACAAATATTACAGTAGTGAGCAAACAAATAGAAAACACAATAAGGTTGCTATCCATTTTGCATAACTTGTAGCCTGAAACATTGTAATATTTTTTTTAACTTCACGCTTTTATATCCCGCATAACAGGGTAGACAGAAAGTACCTAGTATCAAGACACTCCGTACTTCACTTTCCCCGGAATTCGATACATTGCGTTGCGTGTTGAGTGGTGGAGCTTCAACGCCGCACTTTGTCTTTACCAGAGCGAGGAGGTGAAAATAATTTAAATTTAAAGTATAATTTAAATTCGCGTTTAAAGTCAGACGCTTTGTCTGATTGTCAGAAGTCGATTATTATATAATTAATTAATAAATACGTATAAATATAAACCCCATTAAACCGCAATAATAATGAATTAGATCTCCATTCGAGGATAGATTTTGAATATTAATTATATATATTCCCAATCATATTGAACCAAAACGCGGTATTGACTTCTACTCAACGCATTGTCTTTAATTCTTAATGGGAATCGAACCTACAACCAATCAGACGCTGTTCCTTAGCGCTACAAACACGATTTTGGCTTTAAATAATTTTATTATTAATAACTACTGCATTTTTAAATATATATAAAAATATATATAAAAATATATATATATATATAAAAAATATAAAAAATATCTACAAAAAGGTTATATTTATAATTTCGTGTTTTTGTTCTCAGAGCTATGTAGGTACTTGTCTGTATCTACAATCGCTATTAGATTGTAACCGGTTATTACATATAGTCTAATTATATTATAGTACATACATTGTTTCCTTTATATTTATTAAGACAGCAGATTGTTGTTTTTGATTTTATTCTATTTAAATGTTATTGTATGAGAATTTACGAGCTCTGGTTACAGCGTCTGACTGTAAACGCCATGGGTTGTGGATTCGATTCCCACTCGGTAGAGTAATTATATTTAAAAAAAATCATTTTGGCGTTGTGTGGCGTTGAGTTTCGCCACTCAACACGCAGTGTCGCGAATTCTGCGGAAAGTGGAGTTCAGAGTGTCTTTATGCTAGGTAATTCGTCTACTCTATTATGGGCGATAAAAACATGAAACTACAAAAACATGTTATTGGGCGTATGGTTTTATTAATCAAATTTGTTTCTTTTTGCAGCTTCACGCTCTTCTCGTAACAGGGTTAGCAAAGGGAATCTAGTGTCAAGACACACGGACCTTAACCCCGCGCTTTGTTTTATTATATAAAAAAAATCAATAGTCTTATATGTATTACGTAAGTAGAATTAGCTGAGAAAAAAAACACTTTTTGTTATGCAAAATATGATAATATTTATTATATCGACACAACAAGACAATATTTTCAATTGTTTTTTTAAACTTTTTTGTTTTATCCGACTGTCAAATGGAAGGTTATGTATTTATCGCGTATGTAAGTATGCATTTGTGTCCGTTTCTTTGTTACCTTGTAACTGCTAAACCCGTGAAACAATTTTGACTTATCCAGTATCTAATTGTCGGAAGAAAGATAAACCTAACACCCACAGATTAAAAAGTTGTTTTATTTTACTTTATTTATTGTCTTTGGTTATAGTGCCTACATTCTCTATTTTCTATATTCATACTCTGTTTTCTATATTCATACTTTTTGCAATATAAGGGAATAATTATTTTTGTAACAAAAATAAAAAATAAAATAAAAAGGATTTGACTCTTTTATAAAAAATAAATTGAGGCCGGTCGTGGCGCAGTGGGACAGTGTTTGACTGTAAACGCGATCGATTGTGGGTTCCATTCCCATTCGGGGGAGTGATTATATTTAAATTATTTTCTTTCTCTCGCTCTGGTAAAACAAAGAGTTGCGTTGGGTTCCACCACTCAACACGCAATGTCTCGAATCCGGTGGAACGCGAAGTACGGAGTGTCTTGACATTAGACACTTTCTGCGTACCTTGCTAACCGGGATAAAAAGCGTGAAGCTAAAATAATAATAATAAAAAAAATATAAAAAAAATAAAAAAAATAAATGTCGTGATTAAATAATAGTTTTAATAAAAATGTAATTTGCTTTTAATACTACTTGCTTGTGGGCGGTTGATCGTGACTTTCCTCAGGTCATGTTCACTCATTAAATCCTATGTGATAAAGAATATTATAATTAAGATATATTATAATTAAAATAGTACCTACATACAATTCTATATAATACTGGCCATTTTTAAGGAAAATATTTAGTTATATGAATAAAATATTAAGTTATGTAGATATTACAAACAGCCTTACACTATATCTGTATAGCAGGATAGTTAGAGACAATCAAGTGTCAAGTCACTACGTTGTTGTTTTCCGACCAAAATGAAGATATTGAGTGGCGAACTGAACGTCACGCTTTCGTCACGTCTATTATAGCGGAGAAATGAGATTAAATTTAAATTTTTTTTAGTTGATATAATATTATTAATAAAAACATGAAGATTTTAAAAAAATAATAAAAAGGTACTGAAAGCAATAAATTACAAATGTATCACTAAAAGCGTTTGAAAATCGATACGAACAAAAAGAAAATATAAATTCTTTGTAATTATCAGCCGGATCTCATTTAAATTTTAGAGGGCTCCTTCGTAAGGTTTAATTCGTTCAAGAATTGTCCTCAAATGCGTAACGCAATCTGAATGGAAGTTTCATTATAATAATAAAATAACCGCATTTTACTAAATGTATATGTATGGTATACATACCAAAATATTTTACAATTTTTGTCTGTCTGTTTGTTCCAACTAATCTCTGGAACGGCTAGTACGACTTGGATGAGATGACTGGTTGATGTAATAAGTGGTAATTTAGGTTAATTTTAGTTGATCTGGAGATGCTACATTCTTCGCAAAGGAATTCGCGAGCACATAGTTTATATATAAACCAATTTATATGAAGTAGTTATGTGTTTATCAATTATCTGCACGTTCCAGGGGTCAAATGGCCATTTAGAGTTAGATGATGCTATAGATAAAAAACACTTGCTTTCTTTGTATTATTGATATGATTTAAACATTTATTATATGTAATTCACTCTGTTCTCAACTTTCATTAAAGAAACAATCCAAAACAAAACAATTTGAACAAAACGGAAACCGGGTTTCATTTGAATGCATCGACGCGAGTCAATGGCGTCTTAAATATAATAACTAAATACATTATTATATCCACTTACTGTTTTATTTCCACATACTAAAATAAATTACTTTAAAACTGCTTTATTATTTTTAGAATTAAATTAAAACACACATTTATTTCTATTATGGAATAATTACTCATAAAATATATATTCACAAACTCGTTAAACGACCGCTTTGGTCAAAGATCTAGATGATATTAATCATTAGTCAGGTTTGTTCCTATAAAGGTCTTATTAAAAACGTGTGAGTGCTGCCTGCTATCTATATATATATAAATAAATAAAATTGAAATGTTTGTTTGTAATATTACATTCCTAAATGCATTAAATATTTTTTTTACAATATTTTTCTGTTTGTTTGTTTGTTTCGGC
Organism: Dryadula phaetusa; assembly: GCA_032432895.1. NCBI lineage: Eukaryota > Metazoa > Arthropoda > Insecta > Lepidoptera > Nymphalidae > Dryadula > Dryadula phaetusa. Next base: position 829,787 of record JAOYRS010000054.1, read on the forward strand.
CTATCTTTAAAACGCGTGAAAAGATTTTGATGGGACTTTTACTGGCAGATAGATGATGTGATGAGCAATTTAGAATCCTTTTAATTTAGAATTATAAATGGACGGACGGACGGAACATATAATATGTAAATGGCCATCCATGTACTACAAGGAATATATTTTAGATATTTACTTTAACATGATTGTTTTAATAAAGTGATATAAATCGTTTATTTAAAAATATTATAATAACTTATATTATTTTCTTATAATATTCTATTTCTTTTACCCAGTATTTAATATTAACTTGGTTGGCGTTAAACACCTAAGAACGACAGGGTTTTACTTAAGATGACATAAACACCCTCTTAGAGCCTCTGTGCTGTTCACTTGACCTTTGACATACATTTGACATTTCTTTTTCTCCGACAACTCAGGGAAGACAAAGCGCGGCGATGCGTTCTGCCACTCAACACGCAATGTCTGAAATGTGGCGGGAAGCGAAGTATGGAGTCTTGACACTAGGTATTTCCTGTCTACGCTGCTAAATGCGAAAAGAAGCTAAAACAAATCCTCGCTCTGATAAGACGGAGTGCGGCGTTGAGTTGCGTTATTCAACATGCAATGCCTCGAATTTGATGGAAAGTATGAGCGTGAAGCTAAAAAAAAGAAAACGTACATCTAAGAAAATTATAATAATATATTCACAATAAATAACGTTTTATATGAAAAGTTTTAAGGTCATTATTTCTTCTAAGCTTAGGTCAGCACAGTCTATTATGTACATAATATACTAACACTATGTTCAACATGCGCTATGTACACTTGCATGCATATCTACAATATGTCGAGTTCCCGCGTGTCTAAGCACGTGTTGTCGATATAATTACAAGGAAATATTATTACAGTTTGAATAATATATTTGTCATATCCAATTTCCGGTATAATTATTTGTACGTACGTATACATATATATGCATAAGCGTATATATTATTGGAAACAAGACTGGCTAAAATAGCCGGCTATAGCCGAATATATAGCGTCCCGTAAAAGATGTATACATCGTAGCGCAGTGGGGCAGTGTCTGAGAATAATCCTTAACATTTTTGGGTTCGTTTTACACTCGGAATATATTTAGGGTAAAACTGAAAAAGTTAAAAGTTATAATTTAGTAAAACTCCATTACTCATTAAGAGACGAAGGCCAAACGAATGATATGAAGGTTCCTCAGGGAACAGAGGTAGCACTAAGTTAGGATTTCCGGCACTTGCTGCAGAAGCGGAAAAAACACGGGAGTTTTGCGTTTCATTCGAACTTAAGATAGCAAGGGATATGGTGTAGCAAGATATAAGCAAAGAAACCAAATTGCAGATGTTTATTATTATTTCTATAATATATAATTATGGTAGTTTCATGGACTGTACTAGATGAGTAGTCAGAGAGAACCTAGTGTCAAGACATTCCGTTCTCTACTTCTTATATAGTACAAAAAATTAAAGCACTATACATTTCTACAAGTTGATATCGAACTAACAACCATCGCGAGTGTCTAAATTCTTCTTGTTTAGTTACGATGTTGTCTTTCAGTGTTGTCATCTATACTTAATATTTAGATATAGATCGTCTGGTTTAAAAATGAATACCATGCCATGTGTAGAGGAATGCAATTATTTCAACACTTTACTTGTGTGTGTATTAGGATTGTACCACAAATTTTAGACTCAGTCGAACAATAATTGGACAACTGATCGAGCAATCGATATGTCTAAGTGATAGTATGGCGACGATTGTGCGCTAACGTTTCTAGCATTTATGAACATGTTGGCTGATAAATCTGATTTTTTGAACAAAATAAATACAATCTTATATTTTTATGTAATATTTTGTTTCGATTATTAATATTATATACATTGATTAACAATATGTATGTATGTCATGGCGCAGTGGGACAACGTCTGACTGTAAATGCGATCGGTTGTGGGTTCGATCAGCACTCGGGAGAGTGATTATATTTAAATTATTTTCACTTCCTCGCTTTGGTAAAAGACAAAGCGAATCGAATTCGGTGGAAATCGAAATACAGAGTGTCTTGACACTAGGTACTTTCTGTCTACCCTGCTATGCGGGATATATAGCTAATATATCTTTATAGCTAATATATATATTCTCATAAAAAATGTTTAATTAAGATACATGTGATTTAAGAAATATTTGTATTTTTATTATGTTTCACGTACGTATTCAGTACGGAGATATTGAATGAGGCTGTCGCCAACACTACTTTTCTAAAATATCTATCAATTTAAAAGTCACAAATAGTTCAAATATCAATTCCAGAGGAGTTTACTCATTATATAACATTTTTATATATATTTTTTGCTAATCTTAGTTTTTGATGATGGGTGACCAATGTTTGTAAGTGTAGAGAAAGCGGAGAGGCGTCCATTTTTAATCTAGACGATCTATACATCATTTTTTACACAAAGTGCGACGTTTAGTTCTGCCATTTAATCCCAATGTTTCGAATTTGCCCGGACAACACGCACAGCACAAAAAAACGAACGAGTTGGCTCTGGTTATTGTGCTATGCGGGATAAAGCGTTAGGCTGTTTAAAATTATTTAAAATACAGTGTTTCCCAATAGGGGTAATAGGATTTTGATAGCTCACGGCCGCCATTTTGGTTGTTTAACATTTGACATTTGTATTGTTTTGTGTTTAGTAATGTTTGCCATTTAATCATGAACAAGTTCACCTTACCTCAACGTTTGGAAATTGTCCAAATTTTATATCAAAATTCGAGAAGTATTGTCTCTACTCAAAGAGCATTTCATGCTAAATATGGTCGTCATGGTGCACCGTCTGAGCTCGCTATACGTCGCATAATCCAAAAACTGGAAAGTGAATATTCTTTGCACGATAGTAGACCACCAACACGACAACGGACAGGCCGTGGTGAAGAAAATATTGCCGCCGTATCAGCCAGTGTCGAAGAAAATCAAAATGTTTCCTTTCCACGACGTGCACAAGAATTGGGCTTATCCAGAATGACAAACTGGCGAATTTTACGTATGGATCTTGGCCTACATCCATACAAGATTGGGTTGGCACAAGAACTCAAGCCAGCAGACCATCGATTACGTCGTGAATTTGCTGATTGGGCGCTTGAAAAGATGGAAACGGACACCGAATTTCATAGGAAAATCATCTTTTCAGATGAGGCTCATTTTTGGCTCAATGGTTATGTGAACAAACAGAATTGTCGTTAATGGACTGAGTAAAATCCAAGAGTGGTTCATGAAACACTATTACATCCTGAAAAATTGACTGTTTGGTGCAGATTATGGTACGGTGGAATCATTGGCCCGTACTTTTTAAAAAACAACGAAGGCCGTACCGTTACTGTCAATGGCGACCGTTATCGACATGTTGAACGATTTTTTTTTCCTGAAATGTATGAAATCGATGCAGACTACATTTATTTTCAACAAGATGGTGCAACATGCCACACTGCGACCGTCACAATGGATTTATTGCGTTATAAGTTTGGTGAGTCGATTATTTCTCGCAACGGTCCTCACTATTGGCCACCAAGATCATGCGATTTAACACCCTTGGACTATTTTTTGTGGGGGTATGTTAAATCTCAAGTATATGCCAATAAACCAGCTACGATTGAAGACCTTGAAGGCAATTCGACCTACTATAGCGGCCATACCAGCCGAATTGCTGCACCGAGTCATCGAAAATTGGACCAATCGCATTCACCAGTGCAAAAAAAGTCGTGGCGGTCATTTGAACAATATTTTGCTTAAATCATAAATAGCATAAAATCTTATCAAATAAAGCCATTGAGCACGAAATTCGAACATATATTACATGTTTTATTTCAATTTCAAAACATATCGTTCTTATTGGGAAACCCCATATGTATCTACTTAGAAGTCATAAAGAACAAAGCGCCCAACACTACGGACCTGCTTATTTCATTCAGTTTTTTTGCACAACCTCATACAAGCCTTCCGGAGGGTTCTCATGACCTTTCTTACATCATCTTCTTTAATTGTCGATTCTATGGTTTCGAAGGTCTACTGAAGAAGAGCAGACCTCTGACCTCCGGAACCGTTTAAGGCGCTAAGGATGAAATCTGAAGCTAAAGAACCTTAATAAGATCTTTGATTTTCGCGATTTTTATACATTTTTACACAGGTAGTCTCTACCTGTGACCACGGACTACTGTAAAGTGTTCGAAACGTCAGGTGTCCAAAATGTATTTTCGAATACCACAATATACACGATTAATCCGGTTAAAATAGTTTCATTTAAAATCAAAAAAACATTCTTAATAACCTAATGTTTACTTGAAACGTTAACGAAAAAGTATTTTTCTTTGTATTACGTTAATGAAATCCAAAACACTTACTTCAGCACTATTTAAGAGTAATTAACGATACTTGGGGGTCATAAAGATGGGTGCTTTCGTTCGTCTCGTAAGCTCCTTAAAGCTTTCGAAATTAGCTTTGAATTAAAAGAAAAGGAATGGAGGCTGTAGCATTTTCTAGCGTTCATTTTGTTTTATAAAAATAACAAAAATAAGTAATTATAATTTAAAAACCACAAGCAATTCGGCGGAAAGCGGATTACGGAGTGTCTTGACACTAGATACGTGTTGTCTACCCTGCTACGCGGGTATTTTACTATGAATTAGAAAAAAGGGGTAATTTACTATGAATTAGATTGAATTTAAAAGGGTACAATTGACAACAAGGGTATGACAGGTTATTAAAAATCAGAAAATGTTAATAAAATTACATATTTCATTTTATATTCCATATAAAAGTTTTTAAACTTTTATCTGTATTATCAAAAACGCTAAACAGAAACTGCCATAATATGACGTCATAGGGCGAGCAATAAAAAATGGCATTAGGGGTATGAATAAAAATTTAACCTTTTCCGATTTTTATTATTGACATATTAAAATTATAAGATATATATTTTATTTTATTTTGTTCTTTATAATATATATTGCATTATAAAGATGACATGTAAATGATTATTTTAGAAATAAAATAATGTATATACCCTTTTAATATTTTATAATCTTAAATAACATATAATGTTTTGGTACTCGGATTTTTCTTTGCTGACAACTACGGTTTTTATTTAGTCGTGTTACTATATTTTAAACCATCGATATAAATATGACTTATGTTCCCACGTCCCAGTTTAGATAGAGAGCATCAACAGTGACTCTCCACTTTGATCGATTTAGGATGCAGCATTTAATTTCTCTTTTCCATGTCTTGTCTATCCACTTCGCCACATCCTAAACTACCCGCCAGGTTTGTTTGAGACAGCTACGTTAACGCTTTCCTTCAGGATTATGGCGTATGGCTAATCCAGTTGCACTTGCATCGTCTGATCTGCTGGTTGATCAGGGTTTCTTGGTAAAGTTTTCGAAGTTCTTGGTTGGATATTTCCTTGGGCCAGTGAATACCAAGAATTCGGAGAAGATGTCGGTTGATGAAAACCTGAAGCTGGTGCCAAATGGTTTTAATTACCCTCCACATTTCACATATATATAGCAGCATTTATCTTCGATCCAAAAAATCTAAGTTTGACCCTTCTAGTCAATATCCGTGTCTGTCACACAGGTTACAACTGCGCAACGGTTGCTCGGGCTTTGCGATGCGTGACCTGATATAATGTTCTGCTCCTCCCGTTTCCAACAGGACACTACCAAGATACAAGAATTTGTTGACTTGTTCCACTGTATCTGTACCAATTGTTATTGGGGTTGAGTTCTTCGCCCCAGAACACCTTGAGTTGACTATTTGATTATTATCGATTGGTTGCTTGGTCGATGTAAATATTGTCTTCATGTATTATTACTAAATAAAATCACTACATAAGTTAGTAAGTAGTGTGTGATTACCCTGGTATGCAAAATAAAGCGTGAACATATACTGCAATATATAAAGATTTTGTTTGATTTGACCATTGTGTAATGATAAATATCAAGTATTTATATAAAAATAGAAAACCATTTTATCTATCTGAGATAAATCTGTGGTTAGCCGTTGTAAATAAATCTCACGATCATCGCTACTGACCTCTTGAGAGATGCTCCAGTTGCAAATCCCAAAGGATTGTTGATTATGATGGATAATGATGAGTAGTTTATATACATTTTTCTTTATTTGCATTGTTATATTGTGAAAGCTTAAACATTTTTTTGTATGTTTGTTTGTTAATAGTCTTGCTTTAAATTCCATTCCAAGGTTTTATTATTCTGAAGAATAAAGAACTTTATACTATGTTGTCTCCGCTTCTTCCTCTGTATGTAAATTACAAAAAAATAGCACCAAATAGTCAAAGCTTTTGGCAAAAATTTATATTAAAAAAATATTGTTGTTCTTTTTATAGAAAAAGGAGGCAAAAAGGAGGAGGAGCAGAAGGGCCATCTGATGGCAAATGGTTACTTTTGCCCTTGGACATCCATAAAGATAGAGTTGTGGATGCATTGCCGTCCTTGACGTAAAAATAAAAGGCGATAGTGTAGTAGCCTCGTCAGCTAGAACTATCGGAACCACAATAATTTGAGGGAAAATATGGGCGGGAATAGGGAAATCAGATATTTGGCTTATCGTTTTGGTCATGATGTCATGTCCGCAAACCTGTCGGAGGATTAATCTCCTACCACCAAATTATTGGGATTCCCACTTCTTACGCTGCCCAGAGGAATTATATCTTACCCTGTTTCCTCACAGGGAACTTAAAACACGTCCTCCACTTTCCTTTTCTTCCTTACTTCCTTTCTCCTCTTGATTAATGGAACTCAACGCTGCACTTTGTCCTTCCATAGCGGGAAAATTAATATAATTGAAATAAAAATATTCCCTATAATGAAAACCGAACCTACAATCATCGTTTACAGTTATACTACCTTATAATTTCCTTCCAAAGTAAAAATATACAAAGAAATAATTTACAATTTCGATGACATCTAGAGTAATTAAAATTTTACTCGTATACATTGCATTCATATCCACAGCCACAGGCAATAAAGAGGCCAGGTATTATAGTTTAATAATGCAAGCTATTGTACAAGTGAAAGGTAAACACGTCGCGACGTGACGATGCGACCACCGTCCAAACGGGACACTCTGTAAACACACGGAGGTGGTAGAGCTGCGGTTACGTCATATATATATATATATAATATGTATATATAAATATTTAATACAAAACGAGAGATTGTGTTGCACTGGATTCTGATTGCAAACGTGCTGGTTACGGGTTTCATTCTCACTCGGGGAAAGGTTACTTTCATTTCTTAGTTCTTAGTAAGACAAAACGTGGCGTTGAGCTCCGCAAATAAACACGCAATGTTTTGAAAATGAAGTGTTTCGATACTAGTCGCTTTGCTAAGTAACATAGAGAATGTTTACTTTGTAATCCGAAAAGAAAAGCAAAAATTTCGGTAAGTTACTTTTTTCAAGAATAATAAAACTCAACATTCGCTTAGGCTTAACTATTATATATAATTTATATATGAACTTTATTATAGTATAATTGACAAAAACATTGTAAGAAGTGAACTCTCCGGTCTTTTCATTATATTGACATAATAATGAGAGAGTTTGTGACGGACGAACAGATATATGTCACATTTCCACACAAAAGCTATCACAGAAACCTGTATTTAGTATTATAGCTTATATTGATATTTTACTATTTTTATACTGTTATTCCACACTCAGGATTAGAAAACATTTTGAAAAAACGTATAAAAGTTTGTGTGCAGCGGATTCAAACCCGTGCCTCTTGGAAACCTTCCAAGCGCCCTGACCGCTTGTAGAACTTAACGAAAGGATTAACTTAGACTTAGAGACCAGAGCGCTTGGACGATTTCCTAGAGTCACGGGTTTAAATCCCGCTGCGTTCAAATTTTTATACGTTTTACAAAAATGTTTTCTAAATAGCTTATATTCCTGTATATGTAGCTTTTACAGCAGAATGAGAAATTTATGTTACAATTTATTAAAAATATATATAATTTGGCCACAATATAAGAAGCAGCCCGTCGTGGCGTAGTCTTACAGCGTCTGACTGTAAAAGCGATCGGTTGTGGGTTCGATTCCCATACGGGAAAGGGCGTCGCTCTGCTAAAATAAAGTGCGGCATTTGGTTTGCGCCACTCAACACGCAATGTCTCGAATTCGGTGTAAAGTGAAGTACGGAGTGTCTTGACTCTAGGTACTTTCTAGGTACCCTGCTATGCGGGATAAAAATATATAAGAAGTACTTTTATTAACGTCTCCTACATACAAAGCAACCGATTGACAGTTACTAATGTATCGATTCTTGGTCAAGGACTTGGAGTTTATCGGACTCGCTCTAATGCTTGGGCTTATCCTTTATATATGTCATAAATTTTTCTGTTTCAGTCTATTTTCTTGATCTTATTTTAAGCTTAAATTCTATATATATACAAAAAAAATGATTATCGCTTTGGTTAGAGAAAACGCGGCGTTGAGTTATGTTATTTTTTTTCACATATTAATAAACATAAGTTTTAGAAAACATTTTTGAAAAAACGTATAAAAATTTGAACGCAGCGGGATTCGAACTCGCGCCTCTTGGATACCATCCAAGCGCTCTGACTGCTAAGCCTTGCGTTCTACTGCCAGCTGCGTCGAAATTCTTATACGTTTTTGTTACAACTTATTTATGTTGTTAGCATCCCTGTAGAGAGATTTTTACAAATTTCTACTACTTAAAGATTATTAAGAAATAATCGTTTAACAAGAGAGATTGCTATTTTATTTTAGTATTAACTATTTTTAAAGTGTTATTCCACACTTAGGATTAGAAAACATTTTTGAAAAAACGTATAAAAATTTGAACGCAGCGGAATTCGAACTCGCGCCTCTTGGATACCGTCCAAGCGCTCTGACCGCTGAGCCATGCGTTCTACTACCAGCTGCGTCGAAATTCTTATACGTTTTTGTTACAACTTATTTATGTTAGCATCCCTGTAGAGAGATTTTTACAAATTTCTACTATTTAAAGATTATTAAGAAATTAAACATTTGTGTTGTTAACAACATAAATAAGTTGTAAAAACATGTTATGTTGCTAACAACATAAATAAGTTGTAACAAAAACGTATAAGAATTTCGACGCAGCTGGTAGTAGAACGCATGGCTTAGCGGTCAGAGCGCTTGGACGGTATCCAAGAGGCGCGGGTTCGAATCCCGCTTTTTCAAAAATTTTTATACGTTTTTTCAAAAATGTTTTCTAATCCTAAGTGTGGAATAACACTTTAAAAATAGTAAATAACATATGTTTTGATAATAAATATATTTCTGCAGTTAGCGCAAAGATTATTTATCTATTAGTTTCAATTTACAATTGTAGTACATAAAACGAATTTTCTGAGTTAAACACCGCAATAAATGTAAAAGATGTAAAAGTAAAAAACAATTCTAAGTACAAACACTCCATTTATGGTATCTTCCTATTTGTAGAGACAACTTAAACGCTCAAGTCAAAATTATCGTCCGACAACTGTAATATCTTTAGAAAATTATGTAAATTTTGAACAAGTTAGCGCGTGTTTGCCGTCAAAAATGTAGAGTTAGCGCTCAAGTTGAGATAATCATCGCAAATTGCGTCTCGTAACTTTTAACTAAAGATTTTCGTTAGCATAAGTCATTTCGTATGTTGATGGAACATAAAAATAGAGTTTGTCGTGGTGATTTCGCTTTCTAATTGGAAAATCTTTTATCAATATATATAACTATTAAATATATCTAATCTAAAAAAGTAAAAACTGTTCCATTATTTGCTGCATGACTGATAGACAGCCAGTCAGATTTTTTTGTACGTAGAAAGCGAAAATATGTTATATTCCTAAAATTCGTTTAGGAAAAAACGCTGTATAACATTTTAAAGTCAAAACTAAAAATTTGGAGATAGTATGGTAATAAAGCCTATGCAAATAAAATTACAGGCGTCAACGACTATTTGAAATATATTTATTCCCCTCATCTGGGAATTTCGGACAACTAACAGTCCATTTCACAATATCTCTAAACTTATTAGTGAGTACTCAAGAGAGTGACATACCATTAGATCCTCTTTGTACATTCAGGAAAATGTGAAAGACTTGTGAAGTTAAAACAAACCATTGTTTCTTACTTGAACAAGCGAACTCGATACACAAACGTTATTACTTCACCTATATCGATTTTGATCAGCTTTTTGCTGTCGAAATTGCTTGGATATTGGATATTTATAGACTAATGTCTTAGACCTAGAGTCAACCATGGTCAGAAAGACCAAGAAAATAAAATAATTTTATTGGGTTTTAATATTCAATATTTTTAAAGTGTTCCACACTCAGGATTAGAAAACATTTTTGAGGGTTTCTTTTACTTTCTCTTTGAAAATTATTTAGTTATTTACGTATGGAATTTCATTTAAACAGGTCAATTACAACGTAACATGTAGCACTTTGCAGTAGCTATAAAATTGAAGTTTTCCACTTTATATTTTTAATTCCGTTCTGATGTTTGTTTATTTTGTAAATAGCTGGACGGCGGCCAACGCCGCGCCGTTGCAGCTCGGACCCAATATCGTTTGACCAATTGGCAATTATTATAATCCTTTTCTTGTATAGCGCAATTTTATAATTGACATACAGTTTTTTAATATTTCTATGTTTTAATATATTAAGAGGCCATCACGGCGAAGTGGATTAGTGTCTGACTGTAAACGCGATGGTTTTGGGTTCAAAGCTTAATCGGCGAAACGATTATTTCAATTACCGCGTTGTAAAAAAAAAAATATACCAGCAAGCAAGCAATGTCTAGAAGTCAGGTGGTAAGCAGAGAACGAAGTATATATATTAAAATATTTTTAAAAGTTGCTACGTGGTAAACACGTGAAGCTTATTGTTCATACAAAAAATAAAATATGAATCCAATATCAGTCAGCGTATAAGACTCATATTTAATATAACATATATGCTTAATATAATGTACACTAGCTGTGCTCGCGACTTCGTCCGCATGAAATTTAAACCTCTGGATCTTTATTTTATAGATTCTTAAAGGCAAGTAGACTAAGTTACTCTTTATAACATCAGCTACCTGCTAGTGAAATTTTCGTCATAATAGATCTGGCTGTTCTAGAGATTAACTGGAACAAACAGACACACAGATAATTGTATAAAATGTTTTTTGATATATGTACCGTATATACATACAATATGCATTTAGTAAAAAGTGGTAATTCAATTTGTAATATTCAATTATAAACCGATTTTCCAATTTTATAATTAATAAAAAACTTAATATCTTATTTACTCAATAGTATGATTTCAAAGAATTTGTAATACAAAAGTAAGTACCTACATTTCTATAATGTACAGAATAAATCAACTAAAGCTGCTCCCTCGACGTTTTAATATCTACCAACATCATTACATCTCTTTTATGAAGGATAATCCAGTAATTTTGATCGCCATACCTCATGGTAATAGCTCATATCGCAAAAAGTGTAATATGCTTTTTACCAGAATAAAGTAACGGTAGAAGAGCGGTTTATTTTAAATATTATCAACCGTAGAGGCCGGTCCAACTATTGTGGCGCAGTGTGACAGCGTCTGACTGTAAACACGATCGGTTGTGGGTTCGGATTCCTACTCGGGGAAATGATTATGTTAAAATGATTACCTTTTTGTCGTACTCTGGTAAGAAAAAGCGGGGCGTTGAGTTCCGCTTCTCAACACGCAATTTTTCAATGTCAGCGGAAAGCAAAGTATAGAGTGTCTTGACACTAGGTGCTTCTTGTCTTAACTGCTCTGCGGGATATAAGCGTGAGGCTAAAAAAATCAACCATTTATAAGGTATCAAATTCCATTATGGCGCTGTTTGCAGTTGGGTAGTAATTTATGGTATGTACGGTGTTTATAAGTTCGATTCCAACTTGGACAATGTATTGTAATGTTATCGTTTCTAGTAAATGTTTGCAAACATTTGAACACAGCGGGATTCAAATCCACACTACTTACAAAGCATTTATACATACAAGAAACAGATGAGATTGTAAGCTCTCTCTCCACATTCAAGTTTTCATACTTTATTTAATAATTTTTCTTTTTTATAAAATAAAAATAACATAACATTGATTTAAAAAAAATAGACGTTTTTATAGTCAATCAGTCGACTGGTTGAACGGTCGGTTGGTCGATTAGTTGATCGATTAATTGATAGATGGGTTAGTTGATCGATTAATTGATAGATAGACTGATAACAAGTAAAAGACTCATTTAAAGAAATCTTTGTTTCTTGGCTACATGCGGTAGGGTAAAGGAATTATTTTACAGCGGGTTACTTTTAATGAAAATTCAATCCTCACTACTGATATGTACCGAACTATTTTCTAATTTATTAAATTCTTTATATTATTTAAAAAATCCTTTATATATTCATTTGTGCTTAAATGCACTAATAGTTTTCTAGTTTAAAATATAAATTTAATATATTATAATAGTGTATGAAATAATACTTGCGGTAAAAGCTTTTAAAATTCCATACTTATATAGGATTCACCAATTAGTCTAATTGAAAACTAAAAGCGTACGATTACAACATTGATGAATATTATAAATATATCATTTCAGAGGTTCTTTTTATTTAAGTAGTAATTGAAATTATTATTTTTATAATCTTTAGCGCCTTCAATATTTAGCTTGTTTTCGCATAACACAGAGTCTAGTGTTATAACACTCCGTTATCTACTTTGCATCCGAAATTGAGACAGCACGAGTTGAGTTCCAAAACTCAAAGAGTGGAGAAAAAATGTTATTCATCCGAGAGGAAAATGTACCCACAAAAAAGTGCTTAGAACTTTTCAGTCAAGCTGCTTCATCAAGATACAGATATAGATATAGATTCCTGGATTGTATGACCTCGGAAATACAGGCGCCGGTAATGCTGCTGATTCTCTGTTTAAATAAAAAACGCCTCAAAGCGCTTAGCCCGTACAGTAGGAAGTTCTACAATGTACGGATGGCGTGCAGTGTTTAAAAGCTACAATATTTAATATCTTTCACATGATTCTAAAATTATAGCCTATTGTATGTATAAGACGTATTTAGTGAGGTCATCGTGGTACAGTGGAACAGCGATTGACTGTAAACGATCGGTTGTGGGCTTGATTCCCATTCTGGGAAATGAATATATTTAAAAATATTTTCATTTCGCTGCGCAATGCCGATGTCAGAATTTTCAATGGTGTATTTTAACACTAGGTTGTGTTACTATCCTGCTTTGCGGGATAAGGGTTTTTCCGAAACTTTTTCAGCAATTTTTTTACAGGATAATATGATTTTACCTCCCACACAACCTAGGAATCGTTAATCTAGCCTCACAATACGTACTTCAATATTTTCTGTCAGCTCCAGGAAAGATATACTTAAATTATTCTCTTTCAGTTTTTTTTCTTCTTTTACTTATGTGGCTAAGTCACCTGTAAGTTGATTTTTTTGTATGTAAATTACTTTGTTTCCTTTGTTTGTTTGTGGGTTTGATTCCCGCTCTGGGGAACGATTATATTTCAATTATTTTCGCTTCCTCGCTCTGCCAAGACAAAGCGCGGCGTTGCGTTCCGCCGCTCAACACGCAGTGTCTCGAATTCGGTGAAAAATAGAGTACGGAGTGTTTTGACACTAGGTTAAATATCCATAAGGGATAAAACCGTGAGAATAAAAAAATAAATAAAATAAAGAATATTTATTTTAATAATATAAAACAGTTTAATATAATTATATTAAACCTAATAAGGTCCACTGTGTCATGTCATCACAAGGAATATAACAACTAATATATTTTTATTTTTTTATTAATATAAAAAAAAAATAATTAGTAGTAATTAGAGACTAAATCAATCAAATATAGAGCCTAGAAAAGTTTACGGAAGAGCGAGTCGTCTTTTTAAAAATAATTAAATTTATAATTCAATTCATTTTTAATTAATATTACAATAGAATTTCAATTTTTTAAAATTATACTTAAACTGCGCATGCAATTATATTAAAAAGATATTAATTCTCAAAAAACATGAAGAATGATTCCAAACGTAACAAGTAGGACTGTAACGTGTTGATTGTGCTGATAAAGCGTTAACCTGAACCTATACCAGAAGATATAATCAAGAACGGTTTTAAAAAACAAATATAATTAATAAGATCTTTGATTTTCCCAAGTTTTAGATATAACTAATTTGTCAAATTCAAATAAACTTACCAATTCATTGTAACAGTAAACATTTATGTCGGGTGTTAAAAGAATTTATTGGGACATACGCTGCCATCGTGGAAACCTACGGGGATTCCCCGTAACATAGTGTGTGTAAAGCCGCAGGCGAATAGCTCGGTACACAGCCGGTAATATCTCTCCTGGCTCTGACTGTCCGACATTCAGCCATCGCAACTGTACAGACAGATAGTATAAATATAAACAATTTGTATATTAGGCTTAAAATATCTTTTAGTATGAGTTATAGTGTTTTTATGTTTCGAAATATAAAATATTAAGTGTTGATTTTGTTGAAAACACTTATACACTTTCGTTTTTAATTTTGCCCAGTTTAAAACACTGTCAAAGGTAATCTAACCAGACTGACTGAATAAGACAATCTTAATATATTTATTAGGAAAGACACTTAGAAACGTGTAAAAATTTGAGCGCAGCGGGAAGCGAGCCCAAACCTTTTGTAATCCGTTCTAACAATCCTGAAAAAACTTTGGATTCTCCATCAAGCTACGTTTTGTTACTTACTTGTAACATATTATTCTTGATTTTAAAGTGTTATTCCACACTTAGGATTAGAAAACATTTTTTTTTGAAAAAACGTATAAATTTTTTTAAACGCAGCGGGATTTTTATACGTTTTTTCATAAAAAAAATGTTGTCTAATCCTAAGTGTGGAATAACACTTTAAAAATAGTAAAATAAAATAGCAATCTCTCTTGTTAAACGATTATTAATAATTTTTAAGTAGTAGAAATTTGTAAAAATCTCTCTACAGTGATGCTAAACAACATAAATAAGTTGTAATAAAACGTATAAGAATTTCGACGCAGCTGGTAGTAGAACGCATGGCTTAGCGGTCAAAGCGCTTGGACGGTAACCAAGAGGCGCGGGCTCGAAACCCGCTGCGTTCAAAAATTTTTATACGTTTTTTCAAAAAAAAAATATTCTTGTTTCCAGTATCTGTAGGTTGACGAAAATTAACTATAAACCATTAATCCTCCGAGTGGATATCGAACCCATAACCAATCACCCTCGCAGCCAGAAGCCGTCTCATTGCACCACGATGCGTAATGGTCTACTTTAGAGATATCAACGCAATAAATAATATCAAATGTATAGCAATGAAGAAATTTACGATTGGAGCCGTTACGAGTTGTGTATTGCATTGCACTTTTTATTTACTTTGTTGCACGTGTACAAGTACTTTACTGCTATGGAACATTGACTTTATTTCCCTCGTATATGTATGTACGGTGATGCGAGTGAGGATTTTTATAGTTTATGTGACACAAGGTTTATATTTCAAGCAGTAAAGGTTAGATGTATCGTTATATTATTGTTACTACTACCTTTGTGGTTGCTCTTGTTCTTATAACATGAATGCTAATAGAATAATCCTCGTTGAAGCGTAAAATATATCTCATCTTATTAATAAGTATTTTATAAAATAAATCAGAGTAAATGACAATTAATTTAACATATTTTCATTTCAAATTATTTTCTTTCATTGCTTTTAATAATTGTTGATCTTAATAAGATTTTTGTTTTTCGTATTTTTTACAAATTTCAAATAAAATTATTTTAATAACAGAATAATCTGTTATATTTTGGTAGTTAAATCTGCTATTTTGAATATTTTACTTTATTCCGTGGTCATACGCAGACTTTATGTAGTGTTCGAAACGTCAGGTTTCCAAAAGTGTATTTTGGAATATCAAAATATACGCGATTACTCCGTCTAAAGTAGTTTCATTTAAAATGACTGGCAACTCAAACACCAGGGACAGATATATCAAGGTATATTTTCCGAGCTAATTCTTAGAACGGCTCACAACGTGGTCATGCCATCTCAATCGACGCTCTTGGAGCTTACCCGCTACATCATGGACTCCAAGACTACCTTGATGCGTTACATATGTGGTCTGCCTTCTCACAGATCAACCCCAGTATCTTCATTTCTATAATATGAAGCTTGTGAGTGATATAGTGCTGGCCAACATTCACTGCCTTGTGAATGAACCGGTTGAATTATGCTTATTATAGCCAATCAAAGTGTCTGCACTTTTAAGGCAAAAAGTTCAGTACCTCCATAAATGTTGCTAAAGTTTTGAACTCCCGCATCTCATTTACTCCCATTTACTTCCCATATTCATATATCATATTTCTTTTAACAACGCTAGTCTCTAAAATGTAATTGCAATGGTTCTAGCTCTGCCCCAGCTTTAACCAGTTATGAGGTCTATGTAATCAGCATACATCATCAACTGTATGTTAGGGGCCGGATGTAAGCAGAAATAGGATATAAGATAAGATACTATATTAAGCAAAAAAAGGGCTAAGAGTCGAGCTGTTTTGAACCCCCTTCAGTAATCGATTCTTCAGGAAGGATTTCGTGTCCCACACAGCCAAAAGCCTTTTACAGATCTAATAATCATTTTTTCTCTCTATATGCCTCCATGAAAATTCTGAAATGTTAAATAGCTTCACCAAGACCGGATTCTGGCTTATCAGCGACAATAGAGACGGTACTCTCTAAGCGAAGCCTAAGGCAGAGTATATCCTCGAAGAGTTTCATGGTGTGACTATGATCCAGCATAATGGTATTAAAATATTGATATAAGTAATAATTGTATTTTTACTTTACAATTAATTGATCAATATCTAGGTTAGGCTTAAGCGGCTGACTTGGCAAAACTCCAAACATTTGGAAAAGCAAAAACATGTAAATTAATGGCCATGTTGAAAAAGTACTGTATATTTTTCTGCCGCAGAACGGCATTTTCATTTGGACGGAAAGCAAATGACACCGTTCTCAGACTACCATACGATTTTAAAGATAGTTTCCTTAAAAGTTGAAAATACCTGGGCTAGTTTGGCTAATATTGATGTTGAAATATATGTAAAAGGGCAAAAAATGCAATAAAAATAGCAAAAATAACAATTTTATCGTACCAGTTCGTACATGTCTAACAGGTCCCATTAAGAAATTTAATATTAAACAAAGAAAAAATAAGGCTTAGACTATGAATTATTAAAAAAACGTATGATTTAATGACAGCGAGAGCATTGTCTAACATTTACTTCTTTTTTAAAAAAAAGTTTCACACTTTTCATCTCTCATAGAAGGAGTCAGAGACAACCTAGTATCAAGACGCTCCGTTGACTGCCTTCCGCATAAAATATAGATATTGCGTATTAATCCAACTTTATTTATATATTTATCATCAGAAATTTTGAGACCAGTCGTGGCGCAGTGGGACAGCGTCCGAGTGTAAACACGATCAGTTGTGGGTTCGATCCTCACCTGTGGATTCCTCAATTAGGGATCAAACCCGATTATAATTCAATTATTTTCATTTCCTGGCTCTGGTACGATAAAACGCGGCATTAAATTCTGGCACTCAACATGCAATGTCTTGAATTTGGAGAAAAGCGTACCACAGAATGTTATGATGCTAGGTACCTCCTGTCTATCCTGCTGTGAAATAAAAACGTGAAGCTTAAAACAATTGTACACTAAAATGATACGTCACAACAAACTAAAAATTTTCCAAAAATCTGTAAATCACTTCACACGTACGGAGGAGGAAGGGGGTCGACAAAGTGTGACACTGCTTGAAAATGGTGGTCTTACAAAAGCCAGCTGTGAAAAGGGAAACAAGGGAGAGGTCAAAACAAAAAGAAATTCATGTGACATAATTTATGGATAACCCCTAACAGCAAAATATTTTAGGGTTTTCTGTTATTTATTTTAGAGGCGATATTAAGTTCCACGGATCAGTAATAACTTAATGAACGAATGACGCAATAATGAGAGTTTTATTCAACATTTGCTTTTATATGAAGTAACATACTCATAGCTAAGACAACATTCAACATTTGACTCATCTTTGGCATTAATAAATTTTAGTTCTCCTGAAGTTTTATAAAGCAAATTACAAACATATTCAAGTGATATTCTGAAAGCCCGCCAATTTCAGATAGTCCGCCATCTAGAGTAAGAGAGCAAGAGCCCTCAATGTGCGGCTGAACGTGCCAAGTTGTGATATAGATATATATATAATATATATATATATATATATATATATATATATATATATATATATATATATATATATATATATATTATATATATATATCTATATCACAACTTGGCACGTTCAGCCGCACATGGAGGGCTCTTGCTCTCTTACTCTAGATGGATATATATATATATATATATATATATATATATATATATATATATATATATATATATATATATATATATAAGAAAACCAGACACTTGAACTAGAACTGTAAAAAATTAGAATATTAATTTAATTTTTTAAAAATATATATTTAGGCCGGTCATGACGCTGTGTCTGACTTTAAACGCGACTGGTTGTGGGTTCGACCCCCATAGAGTGATTATATTTAAAATTATTTTCAGTTCCTCGTTCTGGTAAGGCAAAGCGCGTTGTTTATTTCCACCACTCGATAAACAATGTCTCGAATTCGGTGGAAAGCAACGTGCGGAGAGCCTTGACACCAGGTACTTTATTTATTTATAGAGAGTTTATTCAAAATGCATATGCCACTCTCATGGGAGCATTATCAAAATATTATCGACGTCTTATTGCTAATTTATACAGTCTGTAAAGCATCATAGCTTCTAATGACAATGGATCGCTCAAAGCCACATTACAAAAACCTATGTTTAATACATTATAATATATTTCTTATTATATTTTGACGTTTTAATGAAAAAACTTTAAGCTCGGATATTTATAAAGTAACTACTTTTACAGCTAGTGTAACATTTGTAAAAAACATAAATAAACGGATAATTTAAATACAGTCTTCCGATTATATCCGTTTATTCATTTATATCTGTTTGTAACAAAAAAAGCCACTCCACACGCAATATCTCTGATTGGGCGGAAAACGGAGAACGGAATGTCTTGACACTAGCCCACCCTGCTATGCGATATTTATATAGGGCAGCTAAAGGAAGACCAAAATACAGAAATATATCTGAAGTTCTTATCAATAGTTAGTTTTGATCATTATACCAATACTGTTACATAATAAATATTTTATATATAGCAAATGGTGCTGCGTTTAAAATTAAACTATTAACTTAATTTAAAGTCTAATTACAGTTTTATTAATATGCAAATAACGTTTATTGTGTGTAAAATTTACTGTACAGAGAACAATGCACAATTCTGTTCGGCGTAGTTTTCCCGCGTCAAAATTTCCCTCCAGCTTTTAGTTCCGAAGCAAAGACTTGTTCTCGTTCTGTCAATGTACGAATTTAAATAATTTAAATTTTTGATATAAAATATGTAATATACAAATTAAATGCGGAAATAAATAAAGAATTAAAAAATAAATAAAAACAATTCATTCTTCTTACAGGTAATACTTGTAGATTTCGGGCGGAAAGCATTAAACAGAGTGTCTTGACACTAGAGTGTCTCTGACTCTCCTACTATCCGGGATAACGCTGAATTGTTAATGAATTCCTTATAGTTATATTATATATTTCTTTACTAAAAGTTTCTTTATTGTAAGGATTTTTTACATTCTGTGCATGTGTGTTATTTCGAAATTTATAGAAGATACAAATTTTTGCGCCCAATGAAACAATATACAGAGATGTTTAATAAAGAGCCTTAAGCCTGTACTTACATAAATTGCAAGTTCCAGTCACTACTCCAAACCACCACTACTGTCGCTGCACCACGAAAGGCATCTTACGAGGAAACCGGGGAATACTAAGGAGTATCGTCTATTTTTTTAAGATATATGTTTGCATATTGTTTATTAAAATTTCATATAATATGTTCATGTAACTAGATTACATACATTACTACAAAACTGTATGTCAAATGTATAGTATTGTGTGTCGTATACTGTATTTTATTAATTAATTTAACTTATAACATGAAAAGGGAAGTGCAGAAAGTCTACACTCTATATAAACTGTTTCAAATTTGATTCTGCTCTGTAGTTCGAGTTTTCGAAAAAGAGGTCTAAAATTTTTCCTTCAAGATTTGTTATAGTCATTGTGACACTAAATACAATTTTAACGTAACGTTTAGTTTTTTTTTAAATTTAATATTAAAAAAAATAAAAATCTCTTTATTTAAAATACTAACATGAAAGCATTACAATGTATAACACTTGAATTGCCATTGTTGCATTGTTCTACTAACAAATATTTGCAGGTAAAATTACGACTAAACACAGTGGAAGCTATAATCCCACATTTCAAATTTAAATTAAATGGCGTTCATGCGAAACATTCGTTACTGTATTGCTATAATTATATATATATGGATTTACATAATATTTTGTTAGGTATTCCCCATATTGCGCTGTGAAATCAAATTGATGTAATGAATATGGAGGTGGTGTTCGGTTCAATTTCTAATAGAGAAAATTATGTTATTTATAACTAGTTACCTTGTACTTGCTATTTTAAATACTATCGTCCCTAGTTTCGTGTCTAAAATGGCTTTTTATCTCATTTTTGTAAGCAATTCGGGAAATTCCCTCTTAGTGTTTTCTTACACATACCAAAAAATCTAAGTGACTAGTTTTTGTTTGGTGTTCCTCTAAACGTAGTTGAAGTAAAAGAAAATACATTACTGTAGTGGCTAAATAAATTATCGAGTTTCGTGATTTTTACACATTTTAAATGAAACTATTTTAAATCGATTAATCGCGTATATTTTGGCATGCGAAACAATATTTTTAACCGGTCGGACTACTGTAAAATGTTTGAAACGTCGGTTATCAAAAATATATTCGAATACCAAAATATACGCGATTAATCCGCTTAAAATTTATCATTTAAATTACTATAGTGTTGTTTCTTTGCCTTTGAATATAATGGAAGGCAGGGGCAGATCTATCGCTTAAAAGAAATTGTCTTTAATACCTTAATGTTCTGCTAATCCAAAACAGATGTACATAGTACCTATCTTAGACAATTTATAGTTCAATCGAGAAAAAAAATAAATACTAAGAATGCCAACTATCGTCTTATCCACTGTTAGTGACGCGATATTGAAATAATAATATGATCAGTGTATTAATGTCAATAGACTGTGGAGCTGTAAAGACCAAAAAGTCTGACATCCTAAGACCATTAGGGTTGTGGATATGCTCATTGTGCCCACAACATTGGATCTAAGCTTGCTATCAGGTTCAAGCAGAAATTGTACTTTTTATATATAAATCGTAAACTAAAAATTTTAGTATATCATAAATTTATTTTTTAATTTAATGCCATCGCTACTTACAACACTAGTTGCGTTTTTTTAAATATAAATTTCAATATTATTATTTAACTGTATTTACAAAAATCGAACAGTTTGTACAAAAATACATTAAATCATTGACAGTGATGTATGTACGAATCGGCAGAATGCAGATAAGCCAGTGCCGTTGTCAAATGTTACTCGCAAAAGGAAACTATTTCGCGCGGGAAAAGGACGCCATTTCCCTGATGTTACTGTGTCGAAATGGCGGCTCGTTTGTGGATATTGTGGTGTTAATCATAGATTACATTCTTGTTGGGTTTCTTTATGTTTTTCAGTATTGTTAAAAAAAATTTTATGGCTTAGATCGCGATCGGTTGTGGGTTCGATTTCCACTTGAGGGAATGATATTTTAATTATTTTGATTTCCTCGCACTGGTAACACAAAGCACTGCGTGGAGTTCCGTTACTCAACACGCAATGTCTCAAATTCTGCGGATGGCGGAGAGTTTTGACTCTAGTTATTTCCTGTTATGGGGGATAAAAATGAAAAATTATATACTTTTTAATACCTTCCATCCATTCATTATATATAAGTCAAGTATTATCTCGAAGTAACTATAATGCAATAAACAAAAACAAATATTTGAGGTGACAAGCCATGATCCATTTTGAAAACATTAGAGCATCTAAATGTGAATCAAATCTGTATGAATGTGTTACCGAGACGAAACCCTCAAAATCCTTGTATATCATAGTTTCATTAGCTACTTAGAAAAACTGGAACAGTAATCAAATTCAATGTATGATCCTAAATTTATAGAAACAATACTTTAATATCTTCAACCAACTAAAATATACATTATTCGTTACTTTTAGTATGCTACAAATTTTCACTGCTCGTTACAGTATATTTAATCAAAAGGAATTGAAAATATTTTCAATACAACCTGAAGTACTTGCTGTTATATTATGCACGTTAAAATTCTTTAGAAGACGACCTCGGGAGTGTATAGATACTCTAATTGGATGGGAATTGGATCTCTCTGTTTTTCTTACAAAACATGTAAGATGTTGATTGTTGATTCTCTCCGAATACTTTACTGTGCAGGGATTTTTTTTTATTTAAAATTAAAAAATAATGGTTAAAAAAATATCTGAAAACGTCATCTAAATTAATATGATTAGTTCATATTGTTATAAATTATTATTTACAATAATATTCTATGAATCATTTTGTTTTTTTTCTTTTAGATCATGTTCGCGGTTCATCTTCTATATATCATATACAGCTTCACGCTTTATCCATATAATATCAAGACACTCCGTACTCCGCTTTTAACCGAATTCTAGACATTGCGCGTTGAGCGATCCCAACGCCGCACTTTACCTTACCAGAGCAGAGAAATGAAAATGGATTCAATAGATATAAATAAACAATATTATTGGCGTTTGCAATGTATCCTCGATCTATGTCAAATACAAACGGATAATAACAAATGATCAGTGTTAAATCATTCTGTAGCTATCCGTGAATATTTAAACGTTATCGGACACAATTTATGGCCAACGCTTAATGTTTTGTTCTTACAATTTAACTATTATATTGATGTTGAAAAACGTTAAGGCCGGTTGTGGCGCAGTGGGACAGCGTCTGACTGAAAATGCGATCGGTTGTGGGTTCGATTCCCACTCGGAGAAGTTATTATATTTAAATTATTTTCATTTCCTCGCTTTGGTAAAGACAAAGTGTGGCGTTGAGTTTCACCACTTAACCCGCAATATCTCTGGAACTTGGTGGAAAGTGGTAGGTACTTTCTGTCTACCCTGCAATGCGGGATAAAAGCGTGAAGCTAAAAAAAAGAAAATAAAAGAAATACTACAGTTATCAATGAAGTCTTAGGTGCAGGAGACTGCATCATATGTTTATCTAAAATCTTTCCTAGATTGTTAAGGAGGCGATAACGACTACCCCTGCATATACTGAAATTATCTTTTACCGCGTTCCAAGCCGGATGAAGACCGGTACTGTGTACCATAACCACAGTACACAGTACTGTGGGCCAATGCTTCATAAGCTAATTTCACAAAAAGAGAGCAAACGATTTATTTGTGAATTACGTTAAATGTCATAGTATGTGGACAAAATGAATTATATTTTTCTATATATTATATTATTTCCTTTTAAAATATACTATAGTTCTTAACTAACCAGTATTCAATAAGTAAAGATGAGTAAATTATATGAGGTTACTTGTATTTATGGTAAATAAATGTTGTATGTCTTTTTGTTTGTACTTTCCCTATAGTTTACATTTTATGTAGAAGAACGATGAAATGGTGCATTTGTACTATATATTTCAATAAATATTTTATTGTCACTGGTATATGCCATGATATATATATATATATATATATATATATATATATATATATATATATATATATTTACCTATTTATTAAATATAAAAAATATAATATAAATATAAATATATTTATTAAATCCTCAATATATTCACTGCGGAGGGCGAGATACATATCTGGGAAATGGTGTGAAGGAATAACAATTACATATATAATATATACAGTACCTTACTTACGTAAAGCAGGGTTACATAAGGGTAGTCCACATATAAAAGCAAAATATTTTTTACTTAATCTGGTACAGATAATATACTTCTGTATAACTTAGAAGCTCAATTACAAAAATTAAAAAAATATTCATTAGGGATTTTTGTAAGGGAAGTGACGGTTAATTCAATTACGACGAACAAAAACCACGCCAGCGTCCAGCATTAGGGTCTCATAATAAAGTAAATAATCTAATAACCATATTTTTGTTATGATATAGCTTCATAAGTATGTTTATTCTTCATATAGATAACTTAAGGCGATATAAATATGTGGATGAATGTCATTTTTTTAAATTTTTTTTAAAGATAAAATAAAAATATCAATAAGCGTTGATACGCCGAATACGCGTTGTCATGGCAACCTGTATATCACTTAATTTGTACAAATAAATAAAATTGGAGAGTGTGTAATAGTAAAATAATCGATTTTTACTAAAAGCACATTATATATACAGGGTATATATACCAAAATAACATTTTATACAAATTTTGTCTGCTTTTTTCGGCGATTTTTTTAAATGGCTAGACTGATTTTGATGGGATTTTCATTGGCAGGCAACGTCATTAAAACATGTTTTATTAACATGATAGTTTCAACCTCTAAATAATAATATCTAAGCCTTGTTATATATTTTTAGAAAAATATTAATATTTATATTTCAAACTTTCAATTCAATCAGGAACCAGTTGTAAATAATTTGTTACAGTTTTAACTCACTTCTGTCAGTCAATCTGTGATCTTTGTATGTCACATTTTTCTATTCAAACTCAACAGGTTTATTAGTGTTTTAATTTTTTTAGCTATATGCCTTTATCTCGCTTGCTAGTGTCAAGACACTTCGTACTTCGCTTTCCCCCGAATTTGAGTCTAGTGAAAATCAAAATTGCACTTTTTCTCATCAGGAAGTGAAAATAGCTTAAATATAATTATTCCTCCGAGTGGGAATTGAATCCACAACCGATCGCGTTTACAGTCAGACGCTGTCTCACTGCGCCACGACCGGCCGCAACAAATCAAAGTTGGAAAAATAATTAAAATCTATAGAAATTATATACAAAAGAGTAAACGAATAGAAATAATCAGAAACATCAATTATCAAGTAACAGTGAAATTATATTAAGTGTACTCATCCACTTCCACGGGTTGACTGGAAGTGATATTTTTAAGAGATAAGTATTCGTTAGTTTTTTCTGTCTCTCTCATATTTTTGACATACAATATTAACTATGTATATATATATATATATATATATATATATATATATATATATTCCTCTTCTCAAGCGCAAGCCTTCATTTGTCCAATAAAGGAAAAGGTTGTGACAAATTGCACGTTTTCCTTTTTTATGTAATTAATATAAATTTAATTTTTAATATTGTTTTGATTTATATTTTAATACCCAATTTAATAAACTATGCTATGATGAAATTTTAATTGTACACGCATTGAAGCGCTTTTATTATAACGCCGGCGTGAAATGAGTCTCTACTGGTAATTAAACGTTATATTTTATTAAATGTTATAAATATTGAACGAACATAGGATTTAGCTTTAGCTATAGATTATCTATTAAAAAAAAATTAAAAAAATGTCTTGGGATTGAAATAGAAAAAAAACTGAGTTAAAATTTATATAAAAAATCTATAAGCGTTCTTCAATACCGGGTCATCGCTCTCGTTTACCACATTATTCTAATAACCACCAAAGTTTTTTTTTTACCAAGCCAATCTCGCGCTTTACATTTCTCGGGTGACAATTTCTTCGACGTATCTTAACAGCAAAATAGATATTAAAAAAACTGACACTTGCCAGTTATTCGCTAGCGGCATTACCTACACGAATGATATTTATATAACATATAAAAGCTCGAATAGCTTTTGCTCGAATTTAAAATATTGCGTGGTGAGTGGCGTAACTCAACGTCGCGTTTTATCTTACCAGAGTAGGAGAATGGAAATAAATTAGTCAATTATACAATTATCGAATTAAAAACGAGATCTTTGATTTTCTCCGTTTTTAAACATTTCAAAATTAATTTATTTTAAACGGATTAAATATAGTTTTGGAAAATTGACGTTTCGAACACTCACGATTAATTAGCTTGAAATTGTAAGAAATAAGACGCTTTGTATATAGCCATTTCACTGTTAATATTGTTCTTAGTACGTGGGTAGGTCTTACACGCTGTGCATGCTAATTTTAGTAAATTTTGGCGTAGAATCTAACATTTTGTTCATATTGTAACATCGTGTGAGCTCTGTATATTTTCAATATTAATATGCACACATTTCATAGCATAGAAATATTAATTTCAACTAAACTGCGGGTATAATGTTTAAATTTGTTTAGTATTTATACATATAATTATGACAATGTATACATACATTGTTATGTAATATTATATATATGTGTATATAATATGATTTTGTCAATATGTTTGTAATCTATACACATTTGTATAAATTTGTGTTTTTTTTTGTAATATTTATACGGTATGTACACAAATATACTATTTTTAACTATTTTTGTCTGTCTGTGTGTTAGTTTCGGGTAATTTTTGGATTAACTGAATTTTTAATTATTTTCACTTCTTCGCCCTGGTAAAGACAAAGAGCGGTGTTGAGTTCCACCACTTAACACGCAATGTCTCGAATTCGGTGTAAATTGAAGTACGGAGTGTGTTGTCACTAGGTACTTCTGTCTTCTGTCTTCGTCTGTCTACCCTGCTTTGCGGGATAAAAAGCGTGAAGCTAAAAAAAAACTTGTACCGATTTTGAAGGGACCGTCACTATCAGATAGCTAATGTAATAAAAAGGAGTAACTTAGGTAATTTTTATTTAGGAATAATAAAGTAAAGATCGCAGACAAAGTCGCGGGCCCCCCGTTGAGACGTTCGCCCTCATAGCAAAGTGTGTTATAAAATGTAAAAGTTTTTTTAGCTTCAAGCTTTTATTCCGCATAGTTGGGTAACAGGAAGTACCTAATGTCAAAACTCTCCGTACTCCTTCAAATTTAAGACATTCACTCATTATATAAAGTGTATGTAGAAAACATAGTAATATACGTTATATAGCATATTTATACAAAATTTTAAAAATATTTTTTTGTATAATTCGATGTAAATGGACCAAAAGGCTTCATACAAATTATTTAAAAACTTGATTTCTATTTACATATATTATTTCATCACTTCATATAACATTTTATTACAGAGAGATTTTTGATATATTTTTAAATTAATTCCCTCAATATATTTTTAAATTGATTACAGAGATAGCATCAAAAATAAGTTGTAACAAGCGTATAAGAATTACTAATAGACGTAACTCACTAAGAACGTATGGTTCAGTTGGCTAGAACGCTTGAACTGTTTCCGAGAAGCGCAAGTTAGTATCCGAGATTTCAACATTTTAAGCCTTTTCTAAAATTATTATTGTGAGAGATCTACTATTAAAATTTATATATGATACTAGAAATAATTCAAGAAAACAACAAACTCAAATAATTTTATTTTAAATTCGAATAAATATTAATAGTTTCAATTGAGATGGGTCAAACTAAATTAAGCTATAAGGAATCAGATCATGTTAATATTACATTCATATATTTACTTACATTCAAATTTTCATTTTTTTTTGTATATAACCGACTTCAAAAACGAAAGAGGCTACTCAATTCGTACGTAAATTAGTATCGTTGTAAGATCGTTCTAGCTATTACACTCAACCGACTTCAAAATTATAACATACGTATTTATTAATTTCAGTTCAACTAAATCAAAATATGAATAAAATATTTTGTGCCAAATAATTTTTTTTAATCATTTTTTTTAATTTACTTGTGTAGTTTTAAGTTTTTTATTATTTTTTTTTATTTTAATTGAAACAGGCGAAATAGCAACCTCCATGATATGACGTCGTAAATATTGTTATAAATAATAAAAACATCAACAAGACTTGTCTACTAATCAACGAAACGTTATTACGTAATATAATCCATTGTCACAATGAAAACATAATCTCCATTGAAAGATACCCATAGAATATGGTACTATTTTAACTGGATTAATCGCGTATATTTTGGTATTCGAAAATACATTTTTGGACACCTGATGTTTCAAACTGTAAATTACTGTAAAGTACTATAAAACTACTACTGTAAAGTGTTTGAAGTGTCAGGGATTCAAAAATGTATTTTTGAATACCAAAATAAACGCGATTAATCCGGTTAAAACAATTTCATTTCATATGTAAAAATCGCGAAAATATAATATAATATTATTATACAAAATAGTTTCAAAAGGGCACATAGCATACATATATCGATGATAAAGGTTGATCGATTTTTGTTCAGTCATGTTATGAAATACTAAACCATCGATATATATATATATATATATATATATATATATATATATATATATATATATATATATATATTGTTCTCGGGTATTATAACTAAATAAAATCAAATACGTGATTAATCAAAAACGAAATTAAAATTTTCTGTTTACAAGCACTTTCGAATCGTCAACACAAGTGTCAGTATTACACGAGTGTCAGTCCTACAGGAAGCTGCCACCGGTTTGGAACGCACTTCTGCTGAGAAGAGTCGACGAGCAGCTCGACGGTTACTGTTTCAAATATAGTTTGAACTCATTGGAGTTCATGACAATATTTTTTTTAAATAATACAATTTTTAATATTAATTTTAAATTTCTGTAGCGGCGTTAATACATAATTAACTATTGAGATAAAAATAGGTGATAAAGTAAAGTATCTTAGAAACCATACTTTTTCCGTTTTATACCAAACTAATTGACGTCCCTGTATCAAAATATCATGACTTGCCTCGTTTTCTTTATAAATGGCACGAAGTTTAAATGTATAATTGAAATTTATATTAAGGCACATTCACAATTAAAAATTATATTTTTCACTCCTTCGAGTGGGAATCGAACCCAAAACCGATCGCGTTTACAATCAGACGCAGGGACACTGCGCCACGACCAGCTACTCTGGGATTATATTTAAATTATTTTAGTGATTATATTTAAATTATTTTCACTTCCTCGCTTTGATAAAACAAAGTGTGTCGTTAAGATCCTCCAGTCAACACGCCACGTCTCGAATTCGTCAGAAAGCGAAGCACGGAGTGTCTAGACACTATGTACTTTCTGTCTACCCTGCTATGCGGGATAAAAGCGTAAAGCTAATTCCTAAGCTAAGAGAGGAATAAACTACTTTCACGTTATAACGCTTCGTACTCTAATTCCAAACGACACGAGATTGAGTCCTATATTTATAAATAAATACATTTTCTAAAATCGTTTTAAAGTATGTATGTAGTAAGACCAAGTAGTAGGTATGAGTAAATTATATTAAAATATCTCTACATGCATAATACTAATAATGGTTTAAGAAAACAGTTAACAAGAAGAACAATTCTCTAACGTACAGATTTGAGCAATAGAAAAAACGTATAGACATTCCCATCACATTCCCATAATAATTAGCGTTCCTTCATTTTATTCGGCCTAATTAAGTTTCATGATCCAGTCTTGTAATGGACTATCGAGTTCAACTTTTTACAATTTCATTTGCGCCCTCATGAACATTTGAATGTAAATTGCCATGTCCTTCGAATATTTTACGCAATACTTGCGGACTTATTTGGGATTCCTCTCTAGTTTTGTGAAATATGAATAATAATTATAAATTTTAGAGGTCATCGTGGCCCAGTGGGATGGCGTCTGGCTGTATACAGAATTGATCATGGGTTTGATTCGATGAGTTCCACGGGTGGGATGACAGTTTTGTTTTGTTTTCTCTAATAAGACAAAATACGACGTTGAGTTCCGCCAGTCAACGTATTTATGAAAACCTGACGTTTCGAACAATTTAAAGTAGTCCGTGGTCACAGGTAGACCAAGGTAAACCAGACAACGTACTACTGCAAAGTTTTCAAAACGTTAAGTTTCCAAAAATATATTTTGGAATACCAAAACCGTTTTAAAATAGATTCATTTAAAATATATATAAATCGCGTAAATCAAAATAACTCATATTTATTATTTCCACCCAAAAGCGGAAAAAGAGGAAAAATTGGATATATCATATCTATCACCTTTAATCACTTCCTTTTTCCACTTTAGATATTCGCCCGTTTTTTTTGTACTAGAGATATTTAGAGATATACTATTTATTGTATAAGAAAATATTTATACATAATATAACCACTCCCAATTATCACAAAACCGTCGGAACCTCCATACATAACATCCATCTCAAGCTGGTTGCCTTGTTTAATATCTCAGTAAAAATTCTCAGTAAATACAGTCACGTAACGGTGACCCTTAATATTGTCAGCGTTTCTGGGTTTTTAATAAAAAGTTTAGAAATATGGGGAAGCGCGTGGAACATTCTGGAATGATGTCACGATGGGGATGATACAGATTTTTTTTTGGCACAATGAGTGTAATTTGTAAGCGGACTCGTGGCGATGACTGTTTTGGTACAATTTGCTTTAAATTTTACTGCAGAAACGTTTGCATATGAAATATTGTTGAGAGGATTTTTTATATACATGATTGCTATTGATTTCGTTTCATTCATTTTACCAGTATTGTATGACCGCAGATCATGTTACTATTAATAATAATTTAACATAATTTCGTTTCTCAACACACAAAGTCTTAATTACAGGGAAAGTACTCAACGGAGACTTGACCAGGTTGTCTTTGACTACCCTGCAATGAGGAATAGAGTATAAAGCTGAAAGCATAATAATAATTTATTTTTCTTTCTCTGGTTAGATAAAACAGATCGATTGCCTTCCAATCAAACTTGTGATATTTATAATAAATATATTAATAATGAATAAAAAAAAACGACATTGTATAGCACATTATATATTATATTTATAGCATTCTGTTACTTTAAGTAATCTGTTTATGACTCATGGGTGCAAATTCTGTAAGGTTATTTTTGATAGCATGATTGCTTGCTATTTGGCTAATTTATATTGTGTGAAATCAGTATTCGTTAGATTATTTCTTTTTCCTTTTGAATTATTTTTTTGGATTATTATTAATTAAGACATATTTGAAGTGTTCTATATTATTTTATTAGCTCTACACTTTATTCCTAACGGAGTACGGACTACGGGGACTGTATCCCTGCATACTTCTTTCCTTTCCTTTTCGTCCAAATAACGACCACAACGATATATATATATATATATATATATATATATATATATATATATATATATATATTAAAAATTTAAAAATGTAAATTTAGCTATATTTTATTTTCACAGTCAAGTTAGGTCATATAATTTTATAAGCTTCACGCTTTTAGACAGAAAGTACTTTTAGACACTCCGAACGTCGCTTACCACCGAACTAGAGACATTGCGTGTTGAGTAGTAGAACTCAACGCCGCACTTTGTTTTTACCTGAACGAGGAAGTGAAAATAATTTAAATATAATCACTTTCCCGAGTGGGAGATCGAACCCACAACCGATCGTGAATACAGTCAGACGCTGTCCCACTACGCCACGACGACTTTTGTAAGAATGTTTACAATAAGGCATATTACTTGGACGTAATATGCGTCCCTAAGGTGACTTCCGTGTTAAATAGGGTTGGCAATGATTTTTTTTTAAATATATGACTGTATTTTTCGAATTGTAATTTGTAATTTGAAATAATAACTTCTTTACTCAGCAAAGGAGACTATATATATGTATATGTACGTATATACGGACACACACAAATATATATATATATATATATATATTTATATATATATATATATATATATATATCTATATATATATATATATATATATATATATATTTATGTGTGTCCGTACACTGTTAATAATAATAATAATAACTATAAAATAACAAAAACACATGACAGTGATTTTATTTGAATAAAGTACCAAATTTCGTATTCATCTATATTATAATCTTATTCTTAAAGATGACAGCCCTATTTGTAACAAAATGCTTATATAATGAAAATGCTTATATTATGCTTATAAAACTTGCTTTGGTATGAACTTTAATATGGTATAATTTATTATTCGGAAGTGCAATATTAAAGTGAGAATATTATTTACCTGAAAAAAAAAGATATAACAAAGCTTATTTTATCGACAAAATTACGATTTATGTTTATATAAAATTTTTATGTCGCTGATATATATTTTTTTATTTCTTCGCTCTGGAGAGACATAGCGCGGTGTTATGTTTTACAATACATGCAGTAACACAATTTCAGATGGAAAGCAATCAACGGAGTGTCTTGACACTAGATTGTCTGTAATTACCTTAATATTCGCGCATAGTTGGTTTTTTCATGTTATATTAGGTTTGGTTAGGTTGAGTTTTATTAACATGATCAGTAGATAACTCGTTTAATTATATAAGATCAAGCACATGTTGAGTTTCTACTCAATACAGTACCGATTTCGGGAAAATTGAAATGCCTTGACATTAGATGTAAGTTAGAAAATGTAGTATGTTCTAGTGCCTTCAGTTTTGTAGTTATATTGGAATATGATATACATTTCTGAAGCTGGCACCGTGGGACAGCTCCTGACTGTAAGTTAGTAGTAGTTGTTAGTAGGTTCTATTCTCATTCAGGGGAATCGCCATATTTAAATTATTCTATTTTCTCCGCTCTAGTAAAATAAAGCGCGGCGTTCCGTTACTTATGACGCAATGTTTCAAATTCGGGCGTAGAACGAAGTATGCACTAGACTCTCTCTAAATACCCTGCTATGCTAAGGATGCAAGGATAAAGCGTGAAGTTGTCAAAAAATATGTAAATTTTCTAAAAATCACTCATAATCGTATTTCTCATAAATACATTTTTTAATTTAAATATACCTAAATTTTCCCATAATGTTAGGAAGAGGTAATATTCAATACGATATTATTATCTAAGCCTCTATTGCCATTTTTCTTAAAGAGCAAGGGAGTGTCTTTACACTATGTTGTTTCTCACTATCCGGCTTTGCGATTAAAATGTGAGCTGTTAAGATTTTCGCCGGATCTTTTCAGTAGAATTGTCTCGAGCCGGTGCTAACTTCCAATAGGTTCTTCCAATAGGACTCCATTATTATTTAATATATATTTCTGATTTCCTTGCAGTGTATCGGGTGTTCTCTACCCGGCGTCGTATAAAAAAAAATCACTATAATTATAAAACAGGATAGTAAAAATCCACGGTCGCCCATAGGTCCGTAGCTTGTAACAAAAAATCTCAAAAAAAAAAGAAATAGGTATGACTATACTGATATTATTATGTTAATTTATTTTAATATGAGAGGGCTTGTATTATATAGCCTATTTGAATGCTTAAATGTCCAAATTCAATATCTGACTAAATATGACGTATCGTGGCTTAGGAAATATTTTTATATGTTATACAGAATTAACTGGTTTGGCTTTACAAACTACGGCGTTAGGTTCCGTACTCCTCTCACCTTATTTTGCAAAGAATAAGGTTGTGATCTCAATGAAACTAGGGGAATGATTATATTTAAACTATTTCTCCTTCTCCGCTCTGGTAAAGCAAAGCAAAGCGTTAAGTTCCATCACTCAATATGCAATATCTCGCTATCAGGTGGAAATCGGCTAACGGAGTGTCTTAATACTAGGTTCTTTTTGGCTTCCTATTATGCTGGATAAAGCGTGAAGTTGAAACAAAGAAAGGGTACAGAAATAAAACACATATTTATAATCAAAAACATTGAACGCTATATTTAATAATCTATAAACAACATTTATAGAGGCATTATTAGACCGTCTACACAAAAACAATATTACATGTACATTACACTAATTGTTAGCAAATATAATAGAAAGCTGACAGTGTGAAAGTGGCATTAACTTAATTTGGAAGAAAGCTCGAATTAAAAGTTCTTTGTACGTAAATAGTATTAGATTATTTAGATTATATTTAGTCTCTTTCCAATTATAGCAATAAGAAAAAGACAGCGTCAAATGTTAATACATTTAATACTTAATAAAGAATAGTGAAATTGAATCTGACTTATATAAATATAACTATGAAATACCGCAATTTCGTTTGCTTGGCTTGATCTTTGCTATATTTATTTATTCCACTACTGTTTACCTTTGCCAATTGAAAGTTTTCAACAAATTAAGAAAAAATATTTTATAACAACTTTATCGAACAAAGTAGTTTAATTTGAAAAAACAAACATACTTATAAAATTAAAAAATATCTTATTTAATTTATTGAATTGATTGAATTAAAACAAAAAGAGTTATTCAAATACTATAGTGAAAACTGCATTAAAACAGGTACGCTGTTTTCGAGATTAGCGTGCATAAACGCATATATAAACAGATAAAAGTTTAAAAATAATTATTTTGTTCTTTTGCATTAGTGCAATAATATTTTAATAAGTTTTTCTCATATATTCTAGATATAGACAGCGATCAGCAACAATTTTATTATATAAAAAGGTATATATATATTTATATATATATATATATATATATATATATATATATATATATATATATATATTTTAAGCTAATTGAGCCACTTTTCCCCTGACAGCTTTAATATAAATACAATACAGTGATATATTTTTTCTTGAAAGATTTTTTTAATGTGTATTTAATTTTAAACTTACACCATCAAAATGAATCTACGAAATAATATGGTTATCTAAAAATATAATACATATTGTCTTTTAATATTTATATTTCATACATACTATATACGCCAATTTAAATATAATATATAAAAATAAAAATACATTTTCAAAATCAAAATACGTAAATGATTATGGTGTGAATAATGATTTTTTTTCTTTTTTATTAAGAATATCTTTATACTTTGTAAATTTATATATGATTTTTTTAATATTTATTTATTTTTAGCTTATATATTTTTTTAATTGAAGTTATAATTGTTTTTTATTTTATTTGAAATATAACGGTAATCTGTTTAATGTTAAGCCCTTTTATTATAAACGTAACTGATATGTTAATTTGCATATAATAAATAAATAAATGTCAATACATTCTGTTACTTAATAAATAAATAATTTTACTTTTAGTAAAATAAAAGTTACTATTAAAAAAAATCCAATATAATAATAACTTTTATTTAATAATTAAAGCTAACATTGAATTTAAAGCTTGACATCGACTTATAATACGATAAACAATTGAAAAACAAGAAAATCGATTTTAATTATTATTTTAAAAATTACTTTGTTGTTTTTAATCGATTTTTTTAATATATAAAATTATAATATCAGAAATACGTTTTTAAACATAATTTGAGATAGTAAAATTCTATATCTAATTACTTTTAATTTTGTTCGAAAAATTCAATTATACAATATTCGTCTAATATTTACGCGAATCGTTGAATCGCACATTGAGAAGTTGATTAGTGAAATTTTATGACAACAATAACTAAGTATAAATTATTACTATGCCTAATTATTACCTATATTTTAAATTATTATTGAAAAAGTTTAGCTGGTTGAACATTTGTTGGAAATAATTTATACTCTGTATTCGTAATGCCAGAAGCGTTATGTCCGTTACTATTGCGCGCAACGAACTGTCACTTAAGAATTGAAAAATCATTTATACAACGAAGTATGGGCTTTTGTTTAAATTTAAATTTAGTATCCAGTTAAATAGATAGTATAGTAATAATTTTCCTATAGACAGACGTATGTACCAACATTAAGCAACAATAACTATATTTGTAAAACTAACGTACAAAAATCTAATCTAACAGCAACATGGACGTGAAACTAATTTTGTGGACCTCCGTATTTTAATATTGTCCATCATTGTGCATTGTTTTATTACGTATTATCACAAAAAACATCAATTATTTAATCAAAAATTGTTTAGAAATATCATTATATTCTATAACGCCTTCGCTATTTGAGCATCGAACGTGAAAATTCTTATCAAATATCGTTCATTAACGGTATTTATTTACATAGCATAACGCTTTATTATAGAAAAAACATCAATTATTATATATTAACACTAATGTATATGAAAACACACATTTAGCTACGTTTCGCTGTTGTACATAAATGCTGTAAATAGAAACCCTTAGTAATATTTTAAATTATATTTTTCATGGTGAATGAGCGTCTAATGCCTCCTAAAGTCCAAATTATTCTTCTCGAATCCCAATACCAAAACGTTCTACTTAATCATTATCACAGGCTTCCGCTCTCAACCCTGAGGGTCGTATATCGTAACAACATTGCACCCTAATTCAATGATTCATAATTTTTTAAAACGAACTCTGTTCCAATTACACTAAAGATATTATATTTATTTGTTAAATTTCATATAAGAAAACACATTTTTCAAGTCTTTACTTCGAATAGCTGGTCGGGGGTCCCACAAGGCGCTATGTTAGGCCTAGTACAGTTTTTATATGTCACTGGAACGTATAATTATTTCCAAATAACTAGATAGATTGGTTTTGGCGGTGGTCACCTAACAGTCGTGCGGCCACCTGGATGGGTGGCCGGCTACGGATCACATGACGCAACAACTCTTCGCTCGTCCTTTCAGCTCGGCCTTCAGATCACGCTTGCTCTTACTGCGTCCGACTTGCTTCTGGTAAAAATGTATGTATTAATAATTTGTTATATGTGTGTATATATATATATATATATATATATATATATATATATATATATATATATATATATATATTTAGAATTTATAATTTTTCATTATAATGTATATTTTTTTCCAATTATCCAGTTAAATATGCAAAATATATTTACATCGTTTATGTATTATATATTTGTATAATTAATAACATGTTTTTCTTTTATATAAATAATTATTTTTATACTACATACAAAAAAAAAACCAAATATACAATCTTTAAATTGTCATATGTAATATTTAGATTATAATCTGTGCTTTTAAATATAACATTATTGGCGTGAGTAACGCGCGTTTACCTGTGTGGAGCCAGCGGGGGCGCTAGTGAATGAAAGTTAGAATCAAAAATTATAATACCATGTTCTACATACTAAGTTTATAATTTTGACGGTGTATGTATGAAAAAAGGTGAAAATATTGTTTTTGAGAAATAATTGATATATTTAAATAATGGTATTTATACCTCTTCCTGTATAGTAATTGTAAAAACTCCGAGAGTAAAATAACATCTAGATGTAGCAAAAAATGTTATCACAAAATTCCTTTTACAATAGTCTAAATTCAATGAAAGCCTGAGTAAGATATACCTGTTGCTTCATTTGTTGCTTGTTCAGTTTGCCTAGAGCTGCAAGAGCGGCCACTTCAAAAGCGTCTTTCACGCCTTTGCTGGAGGCGCGAGCTGATGTCTCCACATAAGTTGTAGCCCCAAGCTGTCTAGCCACTGACAGAGCCTTGAACAAAATTATTTTATTAATAAATAGAAAAAAACAATTTAAAATATAATTAGGCTTAGTGAATGTGCCAAAGTGAATGTTTTTAAGTAGGCAAAAGTATTTATTTATTTAGCTTCACCTAGTATCAAGACACTCCATACTCCACTTTCCTTTAAATTCGATACATTGCGTGTCTAGTGGCGGAATACCGCGTTTTGTCTTACCAAAGGAAGGAATTGTAAATAATTTAATAATAATCATTTCCCCGAGTGGAGATCGAACCCACAAGCGATCGCGTTTACAGTCAGACGCTGTCTCACTGCGTCACGACTGGCCTTACTGAGGCCTGCCAAATATTTTTTGATGAAAAATAATGTCTTTTTGCCTTTCTAACCAATATTACTTTCGTGAAAGGGATCAAAAGTCATATATATATATATATATATTATATATATATAATATTTCTTCACCTATTACGACGATATGTCAAGCCATGAAGATATAAATGGTCTATTATAATTATAATTTGTAAATCCCCTTACAATGAGTAAACAACCAGTTCAATTGGGAAACGTTTCGAGTTTGCCTCAATTCAAGAAATTTACATAATTTCGCTTGTATATCCTATTCACTGTGGATTATTTAACTTGCTATCCAAAACGTAACGATCACTGTTGTTCGTGAATGGGTTCCGTTCAGAATACTATTTGCAAGAACAAAGGAAGGAAAAATATCTGAAAATATAAAAAGCGACTTACGCCAACAAGTAGTGGAATGTAATGTGATTTTAGATAAATATATATTTTTTTATTTGTTATTATTGACAAGTAAGACTAACAATTACTTATTTGGACGTATTTATAACTATATTTATTTAAATTAATAATAAAGAGTTTAAAGGTAAATTTTAATATTGATAGATATTTTAGAAACGTAAACGTAATTTAGAATTATATGTAATAAGACATAGATATGAGGCCAGTCGTGGCACAGTGGAACAGTGTCTGACTGTAAACGCGATCGGTTGTAGGTTCGATTACCATTTGGGGGAGTGATTATAATTAAATTATTTGTAATTCCTCGCTCTGGTAAGACAAAGTGCGTCATTGAGTGTCACCACTCAACACGTCTCGAATTCGGTGGAATGCGAAGTACGCAGTGTCTTGACACTAGTTACTTTCTGTCTGCAATACTATAAAAAAATCAAATTTACAAACAAATCGGATAATTCATTTTCTTACATAGAAACATATAAAGCTAATAAGACGTTCTAAATAAGTTGTATTCATATTAACACAAATTGATTAAGCGGGATATGGAGGAATATTTTTTTTCTTAATTTTCAAGTATTTTATAATTATTTACATACATATATAGTCTGACTTGTGTTCTATTGTTGTAATATATAAACTCAATGTCTCGAAATAATTTAGATAATTGAACAGTGACCTAAATTGTTGGTGTCAATTGTCTTCTAGGACCTCATTGGAATGACATTCAAAGCATTTCAGTGAAGTATTCGAGCTCATTAGCAGACCACTTCTTGCGTACCTATTCATTTTTGACATGACAAAATTTTAATAAGTAAAAAATCTAACCTAAATCAACCATTCAGTTACTTAATTCATATTTAATTAAAATTAGTAGTCGGGTGTTATAATCATTTTTTTAGTTTTACCCTTTAATCCCATATAGCACGGTAGACAGAAAGTACCTAGTGTCAAGACACTCCGTACTTCACTTTCCACCGAATTCGAGACATTGCATGTTGAGTGGTGGAACTCAATGTTTTTTCCACTAGGTATTTTTGAAAACCCCTAATATATAGTAATCCGTGTACACAATAAGTCAGTCAGAGTGTTTAAAACGTCATTTATAAAAATGTATTTTCAAATGCCAAAATATACGCGATTTATCCGTATAAAATATTTTTATTTAAATTGAGTAAAATCGCGTAAATCAAATATGTTATTATATTTATCTATCTAGTTGTCATTCAATCCAAGGAAACCCGTTTGTTTTCGTTTGATTTTTTTATAAAATGTCCATACTTTTACAATGTTTATATAAATCTGATAAGGTTCTTGGAACGCCTTCGCCAGAACAAGACGAAGTCAGCTTATCAGTATCGGTTTTCCTTCAAGAGGACCTAGTATCAGGTCATGCGGTATTGGATCCACTTAAATTTAAGAGATTGGGTGATGGATAGCGAAAAACAATGCCGCTTACATACCAGTAAGATATTATACTAATATATATATATATATATATATATATATATATATATATATATATATATATATATATATATATATATATAGTATTATTAGAATAAAATTCCATATTCGCTACGAGAGCAAAAAGTACACTTAAATACCGTAAAAGTAAACTACAGCTACAACGGTTTCCTATAACAGTTTAAAGCGTATAGTACTCATACAAGCAATACTACTTTTCAACGTTTTATTTTCAATTATCTACTACAGCAAAAGACGCCTCTAGAATTATATAGAATATTCAAATGTGTCGTGTTTTGTTTTTTTTTTCTTTATATACAAAAATAAGGCAAACGAGCAGAAGGGCCGCTTGAAGGTCATCTTCGCCTATGAATGTCTAAAACATTAGATTTGTAAATGCGTTGCCAGCCTTATGATAGAAGTCAAAGGAAATAAAGGAAGGTGGGAATATGTCTGATAATTGTACGCTCAAATTAAAATACACTTTATTTAATTAGCATTTTATAAGCAATTTTGAATGGTCAAATAAACGTAAAGGCTAAATCGGCCCAGAAGGAACTTCTACTGAGTAGAAATGGCGAGAAACTCAACATGTAAAAGTTAAACTTTTAAATTAAAGCGTACATAAGTAAATATATTTTTTAAGATAACAAAAGTATGACGTTGATACGCAAGTATATAATGTAAAATATTATTCCGTTCATT
The DNA here is from genome assembly GCA_032432895.1 of Dryadula phaetusa. Taxonomy (NCBI): domain Eukaryota; kingdom Metazoa; phylum Arthropoda; class Insecta; order Lepidoptera; family Nymphalidae; genus Dryadula; species Dryadula phaetusa. The sequence goes on from JAOYRS010000054.1 coordinate 870,353, forward strand.
TTAGTTCCGTAATGTTTCGATTTCAAGCAAAAGGAGAATGGAGTGTCTTGACTCAAGTCTCTGTTTCTATCTTGCTAAACAAGAAAAAGTGGGAAAAAGCTATCTTTTTATAATAAACTTTTACCGGTACTAGAGGTCGGGTGAGACCTTATTTGACTTTTGAAAACACAGTATCAATGTCACGTAAAAAACATGAGGAAGGGCTTTTATAAAGAGATTACTGACTGTGGATGAGGTGATAGAAGTAAGCAGGGACAGTAACGTTTGGCGCTCCGTTCTGTAGGAAAAGAAAAAACTAACCTCTTCGCTGGTGACTGGATGTGTTCTAAGCTTAGACAGCATTGTTAGAGTTTCTTTATCGTGTCGCAGGTCTGCCTTGCAACCGCACAGTAGAACTGGCGCAGACCCTCCGTGAGTGCGCACCTCCCTGTACCACTGAAAAATAAACATAGCATTTAATTAATTCCTAATCTATGAAATAATAATATTTGAATAAACACTTTCGTCCAATTTTTAAGAAATTATGTGATCGGAAATGTATGAAATTTGGCATCCATATAGTTTATATGAAAAAGAAGTATTTATTTATAAATAAGTATGTACAGTGATATGAGCATTTTACAAATCAATGAGACTAATTGTTTTTGAAAAGAAAAAAAAAATGTATTATTTTGCTATAGTGTCTACTTAAAATCTGACAATGTTGTCACAGCCGAAATAGCTCAGTTGGGAGAGCGTTAGACTGAAGATCTAAAGGTCCCTGGTTCGATCCCGGGTTTCGGCAATATCTTTTTGTCATCAACATTTTTTGATAAATATACACTTATATAAATATATTTTAAATATTGTGAAATAAAATCTAAAGTTAGTCTTAATACTGTTGCTCAATATCTCTGACGCCTTCTAAGCTTTATATATTTTGTTTTATTTTTTGAAAGAAGAGTTTGAAAATAATTATGAATTAAATTTAAAGTTCAAAAGGCTACATTTTATTAATAAAATAGTCACTTTGAATTTAAAAAAGACATCTTAACAGAATCATTTTTTAATAAGATCGACACAGATATATGTCGGTAATACAATTTGTTCATAAACGTGTTTTGTTTCCCAGTCAACTAGCGATTTTTTTTTATTGCCAATATACCGAAAGAAGAAAATTCCTTAACAATATTTGCTACTTGCTATGCCCGTGGCTTCATTAGCATGGAATTTAACATCACTGGGAATTTATTTTTTAATAAAAGCATCCTAAGTTACTCTTAATTATATCAGCTGGTAAAAGTTTTCTCAAAATGGATCCAGCGGTTCCGTTGTTATATTAGTACCTTTTCCATACACTTATATACATACGTATATACATATACATTTATATAAAAAATATTTGTCCAGACTTATTGAAACGTCGATAAAATGTAGTTAACCAAGACTTCTCGATATATATATAGATATATATATATATATATATATATATATATATATATATATATATATATATATATATATATAAGCACACTTAAATACGTTCTCAGTAAAAATTGTACGAAAAGGAAATAAGGCAAGTATCTAAAGTCAGTAGACAAACAGACGCTTAAATATCTCATGACCATTAAAATTCAATTCAAAAATATATTTATTACGTCGTATTTAAAAGTTTTATGTGCAGTTCCAAGTTTTCATTGCACTTCTTCTAAAGCTATCTCTTTAAATCTTTTCTAATAAAAAGCGTAATAGCAGCATTACCCGCTTAGTTATCGTTTAGCTACACTAGGTACCAATGGCGAGGGGTGAAATTTTTAAAGCAAACTAAAATTATTTTTTTAAAGGTAACCCGGTGTTGTAAATACATATTTAAAATCTTTTAAGGGGGGAATTTGGAATTATCTTGTGTGATTTAAAATTAATAAGGTCTTTGAAATTCGCGATTATTATACATTTTTAATGAAATTATTTTAAACTGATTAATCGCGTATATTTTGGTATTCAAAGTACATTTTTGAAAATCCCACGTTTTGAACACATTATAGTAGTTGTGATCACAGGTTGAACTATTTCATCACGGATTACTTTAAATATACGCAATTAATCCGTTTAAAATAATTTCATTTGAAATGATATAAATTTTGTAGTTTATTAAATAAACAAATGTACAAACGGTAATAAAGGGAGGTTGTTTTATATGGACACTTCTCCACTACTTCATACTAAATATGACTTGTAATTGGCTTGAGATTTTCTCTATTATAAAAAACATAAATTTACTATAGTAGATCGACTTAATCTTTATTTTAGACATGAAGCAGTCAACGAAGTGTTTTGATACTACGTAGCCTTTAACTACTCTGCTACGCGATATGAAGCGTGAAGCTGCTTTTTTTACTATACTCGTATATAAAAAACTATAAAAAATTATTTTCTATATTTTTATCGACCAAACAACAATGGAATTTAATTTTTTTTTAGCTTCACGCTTTTATCCCGCATAGCAGGGTAGACAGAAAGTACCTAGTGTCAACACACTCCGTACTTCGCTTTCCACCGAATTCGAGACATTGCGTGTTGGGCGGTGGAACCCAACGCCGCCCTTTATCTTTACCAGAGCGAGGAAGTGAAAATAATTTAAATATAATCAGTCCCCCGAGTGGGGATCGAACCCACAACCGATTGCGTTTACAGTCAGACGCTGTCACACTGCGCCACGACCGGCCTCTGAAATTTAAATAATTCAACATATTATATAATGCTATACTTCTCTCATCCAAGTAATAATTATTTAGATTCCACTTCAAAGCGGAAATCAGGTCTTAAAGGATAAAATAACAATGATATCATTGTAATAAAAACAAAGTAGCCGATAGTGGTCCGCTGATAAGAGCTTCCTGTACTTCTAAGAACTATTGAACAGGAGTAGCTTTAAAAGGCTTTTAAGCGTATTTTTAATTTATTTTATAGCAGGGTAGTCAGTAAGTGTCAATTTCTGCAATTTTCTTCCCAAAATCGAGACATTGCCTCTAAAGCGAAAAGTAAATATGTTTCCTTTGTTTTCCCTTATTAAACTAATTTATTAAAAATCAGCTTTATGTTTTATCCTGCATGGCCAAAAAACCTGGCATTAAAACACTCTGTTTACCACTTTTTGTCTGAATCCGAAACACTGCGTCTCAAGTGGCAGATCTTAACGCTGCGCCTTGTCTTAACAGAGTGGAGAAATTAAAACAATTTAAATATGATGGCTTCCATTATAAGTAATCACAAATACTACATATATTATGCAATTTAATATCGGTTTTGCTTGCAATGAAAAGATAACCTTGGTCTCAGGTTATCTTCTATATACATAGATATTACTACCGACAGATGAATACCCTGAATGAGTTCACCTGTGACTACAGAGTACTGTAAAGTGTTCGAATATGTTGAGTTTTCAAAAATGTATTTTCAAACACCAAAATATACGGAATTGATCCGTTTAAAAGTTGGGTTTAAAATGTAGTCTAAAAAAATATAGTCTACTACTTTCTACTTTACTATCATTTTATTATTTCTCTAATCTATCTATGTATAGGTAAATAATTGTATAGGCATATACTATTATGTTTTTCCTTTAGCTAAAAGGCTATTTTCAATATAACCTATATTCCTTCCACCGGAAGATAAAAATAAATTGTTTTGTGTTGCCAAAGAAACAAATTTCCGGTCTGTGGCGGAAAGACAAGTGCACGGACGGAAGCCTCTGAGTGAAGAGGCAACTTGATATTGATTGCCTTTCAGCATCACGATATATAAGATCTTGCAATATTTCTCAGGTCATAAATGTGACATTTAGTTTTTTTCTATGGCAAAGAGAGTCAAAGGTGTTTTCTATGGCAGAGAAAGGTTACGATATTTGGCCAATTTCAACAAACATGGTGTGTGTATATATATATATATATATATATATATATATATATTCGCCAAGAAGCCATGTTAAACGAAATCCAAAATATACTTTAAAACGCATATCAGATATGCAATATATACGATATGAAAAACTATATTCACCACAAAAAATATATTATATAGAAACTATATATTATATAGAAAATATATGTAGGTGAAGTTGTAGTTGAAATTATATCAAGATACTTATTTTCATTATAATTTTCCCGAATGGATGGAATCACATTCAAAACCATCGCGTTTACAGTCATACGTCTCACTGCGCCACTATGGTTGATTTTTATTGATATTGTAATACTTTTACAGTTCCAAACTTAATACTCTACGGCAGAATAGTATTTATTATTAGGACAATCCATTCATCGCTTTCAATTCAAAATCAAGACATTTCGTGGTTAGTATTGGAACTCAACACCGCGTTTTATCTTACCGTAGTGGAGAAACAGATAATAATGTAAATATAAACCTTCAACTTCGAATCGTACTAAGAAAATTAATACCGCAAGATTTTACGTATTTTCCATACTAAAGATGTTATGAGTCATACCATTATTTATTTTTTTAGGTTAAGGCTTATGCAAGGCAAGGTGGGTAGAACAATGTGCAGGTCATAAATGTATTCGCTACAGTACTATTGTGTAATTCCCAGGCTATTTAACTTTATATCGTCCATGTTAATAGTCGGTGCTATTACTGACGTACGTATCATTGTGACCTACATAGAAATAATTTGAATAGTACACTAATATCTTTATTTATTTATTCTTGTTAGCTATCCTGTAGTACGTTACCTTAGTAACGTGCATATGCTTTTTTAATGTATTATTGGCACAAATACATGGTTATTGTGTGTAATATATACATATTTTATTAATGTGTTTCTAATGTATTGTTACGGATTAATATGCCTTTTAGAACTCTTTCTCCAGGTAAGATATATGTTAAATAGAATAGAATTGTTTACAATTTTCGTCTGATGGTACCTGGGTGTTCCTGTACAGTCAGTGCCTTCCTATTATAGAAAAAAGAAGACGTGAGAAGAAGAGAGAGAGAAGAGAGACAGAGTCTTTAGACTCTTTGTATGGCATCTTGATATGATCTAGCAAGATAGATCTAGAAAGCAGACAACGGTGTGTCTTGACACTAGATAGTAGAATAGTCTCTTACTACCCTGCGATATGGAATACAGTGGGAAGCTGCTTTTCATGGGATATATCTATAATTCAATATATTATTTTTTGGCAATAACAGGGTAAAAAAATTAAACTCATTAAGTACTCTAAGCTCTTAATAACTAAGTCATATGTCTGCAGTAAGTAAATGAAATTCATAAATATTTTATATATTTTATATATATATAAAAAAATATCTTTGTTTAGCTTTACCTTTGCTGCTGCATTGTTTAAGGTTTCAGGTTCAGCAATGTTGAAGCAGAGCATAAATATCTTAGCGTCTTGATACGCGAGTGGCCTTACAGTGTCATACGCTGTGGTACCTGTGAAAGAGAATTTCTTTAGAAATAATTAACAACGAGAAATACATAGAAATATGGTTAAAAACTTTCATAAAGGCTGAATGGCTTGACAAAACGCGTTGTTGAGTTACGCTATTAGAAACGTCACGGATTGTCTTGAAGTTAGGTTCTCTCGGTTTATAATTTTGAAAATTTATATAACTTTTTATAGCATCAATTTAGACAAAAGCAAAAATAGAAAATGCCAACGCGATACAGTTCAAACGTTTGATAATATCAAATCGCCCTCCGGGGAATGATTACTTTTATTGTTTACGCGTTTCTTTGGCCACCTTTATAATGTGTAGGAAATATTTATATTATAATAATATTTATAAGCCGATCGTGGCGCAGTCCAGGCACAGCGTCTGACTGTAAACACGATTAGTTTTGGGTTCTATTTCTACTCGAGGAAGTGATCATATTTAAAAAATATTTTCACTTCCTCGCTCTGGTTAGACAAAATGCGGTGTTAAGTTCCACCGTTCAATACGCAATGTCTCGAATTCGGTAGAAAGTGAGGTAAAAACACTATGTGTTTTCACATTAAGTACTTTCTGTCTACCCTGCTGTGCGGGAAGCGTGAAGCTAAAATAATATAATATTAGCAAAAAAATAGTCCACGCCATGGTGACTCAATAGGCCAGTGTTTTATATTCAATTATCACTGGGGGAATGATTATATTTATGTTATTTTCTTTCCTGCTCTGTTAAAATAAAGCGTGGCGTTGAGTTCCGACACTCAATACACAGTTTTTTGAATTCGAATATAATAGCTTGACATTAGATTCTTTAGACTACTCTGCTATGCGGAATAAAGCGTAAGGACTATATACAGGTGGTAGACAATATACCAGTCTACCAGTCCTTTTAAACACAATGTAAATGAGTTGAGTGTGAACTTTTTGCCCAGAAATTATCACAAAATGTGTGGACTTACAGAAAATGAATACTGTTTGCAATTATAGGCTATGAGGTAATATGGTGGTAAAGAACGGAAATACGGTTGTAATGTAAATTGCCTGTGATTATATCACTTATGTAGTTTAGTGAGGTTTCATTTTATATTAGCTGCTGTCCTTGACTTTGCCTGTTTACAGATAGATTATGTTAAAAAATATTCTTAAATCAAATAGGCTATTTATTACAAGCATAGTACTTCGAATCGTTAATTAAAATAAATGTCAGTATAGTCAGTTCTACTTGAAGCCAGCTTTTGAGACAATCGGGCTAGAAACTCAACAATTGCTCTTTTCAAAGGGAATTTTAAAATAGATTTACAACTGTGATTCGCCTCCCGATTGAGTATGAATAGCAGTTAATTCCACACATTAACGTCAGTATAGTATTCTTTATAAATGAAACTAGAATCACGTATATTTTGATACTCGAAAATACATTTTTGGAAACCTGACGTTTTAAACACTTTACAATAGTCTGTTGTCACAAGCAGACTCTCTGCCTCTTCAAAAAATGTAATTTTCGAACATCAAAATATACGCAAATAACCCTTTTAAAATAGTTTCATTTAAAACTATAGATTTTTAATATTTTCAATTATAATGAAATATTTAATCCAATATGCCTCAAGTAGAGGCGACCTATAAACCCTACACCATTCAGTGTTATCTCACGAGCAATGCTTTGATACATTAAAAGTGTATTAAGAGCAATATACAGTTTAAATAAGCAAACTGTTAATGTAAGGTTAGTTCTCAGAGCAAAATAGGCGTATCTCACATATGTAAGTGTTATCTTCACGCTATCACGCTAAGAAAACAATAGATATTTTTTTTATTTATATATTAATATGCGCAGTGAACATGTTAAAATATTAGAACTAGACCCCTTTTATGAAAACAGGTATGAAAGGAGTATGAAAGGCATGTTTATTTAGCTTTATACTGTACTGACACTCCGTACTTCGCTTTCCACCGAATTCGAGACATTGCGTGTTGCGTGGTGGAACTCAACGCCGCACTTTGTCTTACCAGATTGAAAATAATTTTAAATATTATCACTCCCCAGAGTGGAGATCGAACCCATAACCGGTCGCACACAGATCACCTTTTCTACATAAATTTTTGCAGACACTAGTATTAAACGTGTAAATATATACATACAACTCATATGATACCATGTTACTAAGGCAAAGCACATTTTTTACATTTATTTGTATATATTAATTTACAAAAAAATATATAAAAATAAGTATTTTTTTATTACATTGTAAAAAAGATTCTGCCGAAACCCGGGATCGAACCAGGGACCTTTAGATCTTCAGTCTAACGCTCTCCCAACTGATCTATTTCAGCGATAGTCAATCTTATGAATTATAGCATACATTTAATATCAGATAAAACCATATTAATAAAGTTTTTTTAAGACAATTTACATTAATATGTATAAAAAGTATGAATTTATTATACTACATAGTCAAACGACTTTTGTATATATATATACATATATATATATATATATATATATATATATATATATATATATATATATATATATATATATATATATATATATATACATACATACATATATGTATGTATTGAAAGTTGGAAAAAATCAAAGTTATAAACTATCTAAAAACTCTATCTAGTAGCGTCGTTTCTTCGGGTTCCTAAAATGGGTCCTTATTATTAAGACTTAGGTGTCTGTTCGTCAGTCTGTCACCAGACTACACAAAAAGTAGAGTAGATTAGAAAATAGAAATTTTCACAGATAATGTATTTATTTTGCCGCTATAAACATAAATAAAAAATCAAATAAAATAAATATTTAAGGGGGAAAGGGGGCTCCCATATAAGAAACTTAATTTTTTACCCGTTTTTGCTTTTGTTTTTGAATATTTAGTTATATATATTTACATTTTACAAAATTAAAATAAAATAAATATGTAACTTAGCTTACCATACAATAGATATAATATTTTTATTATTTTTATAAGTAATAGTACGGAACTGTTCTAGTGCGAGTCCAATTCGCGCTTGATCACAGTTTTAAAAGACCATAGATCTATTTCTTCTAGTCGTAAGAATTGCTTAACATGCTGTTGACCCTGTTAGTCTTTACGGCGACACCAGTGGGAAGGAAGATGGTGCTCTGTCTCTTCGAAAAATGTAATACTACGTGGCTGCTTGAGAGGACGTCGACGGTCACAATGACGTGCCCAGCAGGGCAGAAACCTTGACTAGCGATCGAGCTGGGGGTTACCAGTAGGTCGGGTGAGGACCCCTTTTATAATGAGTTAAAACTAAAAAGGTATCATACTTCGAATCAAGTATGACGTAATCCTTTGGCATGCTTATATCTAATTGACGCATTAATCAGTTCCCAGATACGATAAGCTAAGATTAACATGAGTCAACTTTGCAGAGGATTTGCTTCTCTGTTAATATGTTAACACAGTTATAGTTGTGTTAGTATCTGACTAGATTTACGCCTCCGTTCAGCCTTAAAGAAGTAATATATCTATATAAATAAATAAAATTGTAGCGTGTGTAATGCGTATTAATTTATACTACGGTATACATGTATGGACCAAAATAATTTAGAAGTATTTCAAGTCAAAATCAAAATTTGAATTGAATTGAATTTTTTGCCTGTCTATCTGTCTGTTCCAACTAATCTCTGGAATGGCTACAACGGTTTTGACGGAACGTTCTTAAGCAGATAGTTGATTTAATAAGCATTAAGTAATTAATAGGAATTTCTTAGTTTATTAAATAAAGTCATTTATTATAAAAATAATATATTTATTAAGATTTACTAAAGGCAAGCTGATGGGAGTCATCGTATATAAACACTTCGCCATTGATATACATATAGTAGCGCCTACACCATTACCTACACTGATGCGTGTATTGATATAATCGGTTCTCACGCCCGCTTCGCCCACGCTTCCAATGGTGATTACAAACAAATTTTGTAATTAATTCATGTTTTATGTTTGTATTCATTAAGATTTATTTACATTTTAATTAGATATTTGCTTCAAATTACTTAAAATAGATGATAAATTCTTTATATAATATGTTATGTATCAATTTATAGACATATTATGCGAATGGAGGTGTCGAAACTTGGGTATGATTAAAATTCGTATAGAGCGCGGAATGTCAATATTTTTATGAAAATGCGTTTTTTCAACTTCGTGATTTTATCTCGCTTAGCAGAGTAGGTAAGAAGCAAAGTGTCGAAAAAACCCTGTACTCCGCTTTCCGCTGAGATCGAAACATTTCATGTTTGAGTGGCGAAACCGAACGCCGCACTTTGTCTTACGAGAGCGTGGAAATAAATGAACATAATTCTAATTTCCCTCGAGTGAGAATCGAATCCACAACCGATCGCGTTTACTGTCAGACGCTGTCCCATCGCGCCACCGACTTACGTGTTTCACATACATTTTTGTATGAAAACATGAAACGCTGATAAAGCAATGTATATTTTGAAATTGCAATTCAATAAAGATAGGGTATGGCAATTTTCAACAATTCTGGGGTAAATTAGTTAAAAATTATTCCGTTCTTCTCCATTTTATCTATTTACGTAAATCTTTCCTGTAGCAGAATATAAAGAACGGCGTATTTTCTGATTATCTCTGTACGCTTTTAAATTAGAAAAACTCAAAATATATTGTGTTTTAAAATAAAATATTAATTAATAATGTAATATTACATTTTACAAATCAAGCCCTATAGTTTGATATCCATAAAATGTAGGTGGGTTGCGTAAAAAATTATAATCTGTCATTTAGTTGGTGCGTTGTCCTCAGAACTGAAGTCGTATTCCAAATTTCAGCTCAATCGGACACTGGGAAGTGGGCCTAATTAAGATTGCAAGATTTCAAACACACAAATTAACTAACACGTCAAGCTAAATAAAAGCTTGTAAAGATATACATTTTTTCACTTTATTGTACCTCGGAAGGTTTATAAGTATATGATATCGAATTGGAGCAAATCCAAAAACAAAAAGTGGTTCAAAATATGTTGAAAATATTTCATAATTATTTTATACAGCCTGGAAATTGCAGTCACTGATCAGTCACTGATCTACTAAAGGAGAGGTTTATCTAGGTTGTAGGTATATGTTATGTTGGCAACATGGCTAATCAGTTGCGACAGTTGAATTAACACAGATGTCCACTAATATACTCATTTTTTTGCTTTACCCTTTAATCCCATATAGCAGGGTAGACAGAAAGTACCTAGTGTCAAGACACTCCGTACTTTACTCTCTATATCTATGATCTATTTATAGTGTTAAAATATTCATTTTTCTTAAATGCTATGTATGTATAAACGGTATATACAAGTATACCAAAATTACAATAATGATTTTTGTCTGTTTGTTTGTTAATAATCTCTGGAACGGCTGAATCGATTTTGATGCGCTTTTTACTGACATATAGCTCATGTAAGAAGGTATATTTTAGGCAATTTTTTTTTAGAAATATAAAATAAATATATATAGAGATATTAAATTTCACGCAAATGAAAACACAACCACAGCTTGTATATAATTAATTTGAAAGCTGACGACTATAAAAGTTCTTTTATAGTAGACAGGCAACTCAATCGTCAAACGAATCATAAAGACATAAAGTCTGAGGAGTAATAAGTCTACATTGTCTTACAATATAATTTAAAACATAAATAAATATAAATAAATAAATTTAAAAATAGAATAAAGTCTCAACTCTTTACAATATTAGATTCATTAAGATAAAAGATAACAAATGTATTATATATATATATATATATATATATATATATATATATATAATTAACCTTATTGACTATATAAATAACTTAATACTTAATAAGATCTTTAATTTTTACCCATTTATTAAAAAAATATATTAAAGAAAACTAACTTACTTGTGTTTTAGTATACTAATCTAAGGTAAAACTTTGATTATTTATTTGAAATCATTTCTCACTCTAGTTTTGCTCTATTAAAGTTAAAAATGTTACGCTAAACTAAACTTCTCTAAAAATATTTACATGCAGTGCGTATTGCGATAACATTTGTTTTATAAAATCCCTTTTCCTGCTCGGTGTTTATTATCAAGTGCATCACAGATGGGCTTTACACCATCCGGATGTTAAACATACCTAAATTTAATGTTTAAACGTAAATAAAGTTAATGGGGCGCAGTAGTTTACGTACGTATTTGATGGTAGGGAGTTCAAATTTTATAATAATGAAGATTTAAATAGTATTGTTTTTAATAAGTTATATTAAGACGATTATAGGCTATATATACGTACTAAATAGGTATTGAGGTATATTATGTACTTATTACAAAAAAAAAGTAGAAAAAATTTGGCATAGTTGAAGTAAAAAATAATAAATATCTAAATTATATAGATACAACTAAAATAAACTACTATATTTTTTATCCTAATATTTGCCTTATTACAAGACTAATTATATATATATATATATATATATATATATATATATATATATATATATATATATATATATTTAAATAGTTTAGCTTCACTATTTAATCCCGCAGGGTAGACAGGAAGTATGTAGTGTGAAGGCATTCCATACTACGTTTTCCGCTGAATTTGACATTGCGTATTGAGTGGCGGCGCTCAACCTCGCGCTTTGTCTTATCAGAGAAAATAAATGAAAATAATTTTAATGTAATCATTTCCTCGAGTGAGAATTGAACCCACTTACGATCGCGATGACGACTTTTAATAATAGCTGTAATAAAAACTATACAATCTAAAGGAATTGCCAGCATAGCACAGAACGATGCAAATACTCATACGTTACCGCATTAAAGTTCGTGGCTTTGAACGCGTGTGTGTGAGAGATAGCGCTGCTTTATGAACAGACGGACATGCTAAATGGTTTGTTTTAATGTTATACGCTTAACTTAGTGTATATACATAAAATACATATGCCAAAAAACTGTAATAAAAGCTTTCTAGCACAATACTAACATACTGACTTTTAATAAAGTTGAACACTACTCACTTCTTATATGGCTGACAACGTTGTTACAGCGATTAAGAACGATTTTTAGGTTTTATTAAAATAAGGAATATTTTGGTATATGGTTTTTGTGATTTAAATCTGTACTTACCTGATGTGTCCCAAACAGAATAGTTGACTCTATAGTCAGCTACTGTACAGGTATATCCGTATTTCTCGAAGCCTGTCGGTGTGTATGCCTGAAACAATTCGAATATTAAGATGAATTATTTGCTAAGGTTTTGCAATCGGTTGTGATGCTTATCGCTCAGGGGAATGATTAAGAAAGAAGATTGGAGATAAAGCGCAGCGTTGAGTTCCGCTACTTAACACGCAATCTCAAATTCGGGTGAAAAGTGTAGAATATAGGGATTCCACATTACGTTTTGTTTGACTACCTTTTTAAGTTGAGTACAAAATGAAGGCGTATTTTATTGTGTTAAAACTTTAATAATATTATATTTAAATTGAATATAAATAATAATAAAAAAACAAAATATAGAAGGTATTTTTTAAAGCTTTATTTCATAAACACACACTGTGAACTAATTTTTTATTGAATATAAGAAATAAAAGTGATTACCAGCACACTGAGTCGACTGGTGCACGGAACAAAGGAGGTAATTGAATCCGGCAAGTTTACAATCGAATGAGTTTTTTCATATGGAAATTTTTCAGTGTAAAAGTTGAATTGAAATTACTTAGCGTTGAAAGCTTTAAACTTTGATATTTTTACAGCTTTTTGTCAGTTTTCCTTAATATAAGCTGGTTTGTTTCAAACTGTATGACTGATGAAGGGCGGTTATTTATTTATTTAATAAATAATTTTTCTTTATCTGATTAAAAATCTATATAAATTTATAAAATTTAATCATCTGTTTGTAATGTCAAAATACCCGCTGTTTACAAAATGCATATGTATATACCCCAGAATATATATATTTTTTATAATATTTGTCCGTCTGTTTGTTCCACTTAATATCTGAAACTTGGATTTTCACAAGCATATCGTCATTGTAAGGTTACTTTTATTAATTTACTATTAATAATACTGAGGCATTAAATAAAATGCAGACAAAGTAGCAGTTATTCAGCTCAGCTGTTATTCATATAATGTAACAAAGTAACTAATAAACTAATAATTTTTAAAGGGAATAAAAGTTAAGAAATAAAACAATTTTGTAATTCGTTTAATTCTAAAGCTTCAAGATTTTACACAGACAGGTTTTTACTATATTTACGACTGTAAATGCGATCGGTTGTGGGTTCGATCCCCACTTGGGGGAGTGATTACATTTAAATTATTGTGGTAGTGGTGGAACTCAACAAGAAATGTCTCAAATTCGGCGTCAAGCCAAGTACGGAGTGTTTTGGCACTAGGTACTTTCTATCTACCCTGATACGCGGGATAAAATCAAAAGAAAGAGGCTATTGTAAAAACCTTTCATCTTAAGTTTAGGTTTAGGTACGTAAGTTTGATTTCCTAATTCGTTATATTAAATGTTAAATGGAAATGAACCGAAAATAAAAATTATTCACATTTGGAAACTCAATCCACAACCATTGAGCTTACAGTCATATGATTAAATTATAGTATCATGATTAAAAATAACTAAAAACGTAAAAAAAATACAAATTTTAGTGCTTTTTGTTTATCTCTTAAACAGATGAGCAATATGTTACTTGGTGCGAATATATTTTAACAAATTTCTTCGTTCACGGTAAAAAATTTTTAATACTGTAAATTCAAATAAAAATATTACTAGGCTTAGCTATTCTGATTATCGTTATTATTATAATGGTATATTTCAATATAGAACGTATCATCCCGTATGGTCTAGTGGCTAGGATACCTGGCTTTCACCCAGGAGGCTCGGGTTCGATTCCCGGTACGGGAAACAAATCTTTTATATATTTTTTTATTTTTATCTATTTATTTAAAAAAAATCATTGACTGATACACCTACATACTTTAAAAAATAAATATAATGTGTAATTTATTATATTAACAAAATCATTTTATACAAACCTTAGTAGCAAATATTTTGTATTGGTTTTACTTAATTTGATGATTTTTTGGTAGATTGTAATGGAAGAAATTGGTTTTCCGTCCGTCCGTATATATATATATATATATATATATATATATATATATATATATATATATATATATATATATATATATATATATATATATATATATATATATATATATATATATATATATATATATATATATATATATATATATATATATATATATATATTCTTGATTCTCACGACTTTAGCCATCTTAAATTAAACTATTTTATACAGATTAATTGCGTATAATGTAATATTCGAAAATACATTTTCGAAATCATTCGAACACTACAGTAATTCGTGGTCACTGAGGTGGCACATTGATGCTTTTCTTTGTTTGATCAATGTATGACAAGCCAAAATTAATGCGGTTTGAGTATACTAACTAAATACCACCTACTTCTAAAAATAGAAAATCTGAAATCCACACCAGAGACAAAGTCAGCTCATTCCTCAAGAATCCAGAAACAATTGAGAAACAGTTGGCGGTAGATTGATAATAGTTTTTTGTATCAACTGACAGACGAGCGACAGTCTATCTGTGACCACGGACTACTGTAAAGTGTTTTCAAAGGCCGTATTTCCAAAAATATATTTTTTGCAAGATGTAAGTAAATGCGTTTAAATTAGTTTCCTTTAAAATAATGATATTTACTTCGATATAATATTTATATTAATGCATTGGCAATGCTATAATAGTATAATATTATTTAATGAAAACTCAAGTGGTTACCACATGGCGTTTTTGAATGCTCAAGTGTCTAAAAGAATTAATAGGTCAAAGTGAAGTGGGTAGTGAAAAAATAAGACTGGTTAATTATATCAATATTTTTTGTCCACGCTCCATCTCGCAAGTCAGATAGAGCGTAGTGTCAAGACACTTCTATCACTGCCCCTCCAGAATTCAATTTTCAAGTGTTTTGTGGCGGAACTCAACGCTTACTTACTTTATCTGACCAGAGCGGAATAATTAAAATAATTTAAATTTCCCCGAGTGATAATCAAATGTATAACCAATCGGGTTTACAGTTAGATGTTGTCCCACTGCGCCACGACGGCTTATGTTTTTTATGCAATAACAATCTAATTGTTAAAAAAACTCACTTCTAAGTAATTAATGTAAATTACATAAATGTCAATTTTACAAGATGAATAATACAACAATAAGGAAAAAATATTATCTAGTTTAGTATAACAATATTTATTACCCACTTTGTTCCACTATTTATTATATATACATCTCAAAATAATTGGCCGATCGTGGCGCAGTGTGACAGCGTCTGACTGGTAAAGACAAAGAGCGGCGTTGAGTTCCACCACTCAACACGCAATGTCAATGTCATGTCAATTCGGTGGAAAGCGAAGTGTATTGACATAAGGTACTTTCTGTCTACCCTGCTATGCGGGATAAAAGCGTGAAGCTAAAAAAAAAATCTCAAAATACATTAGTAATAAGGTATATTAATCGCAGGTAATAAGATGTTACATTGTCCACCTTATAATTTTTGTACTCTTTGGGTTTATACACAAACGTTATGGTTTCGATTTCCATTGTACTGTATGTTAATAATGAGAAATATTTTCAATTTTAATATTTTTGATGTGGTATTCTACACTGGGGGAAAGAAAATGTATGAAAAGTGTATTAAAATTTGAACCACCGGTTCTTGGAAGCGTTCTATGTCCGGCTTCGTCAAAATTCTCATATGTTTGCTACAAATTATTTTTGATATCTCTGTAGAGAGATACATAATGCTGTTTATTAAATAATATACTGTTTTTGTTTAAGTTTTATTCCACACTTGAGACAAGAAAATGTTTAAAAAGCATATAAAAGTGTTTTCGAAGAAGAGCGGGTTCGAATACGATTACATTTCAAGTTTTAAAACTAGCTGACTCACTATTTGAACTCATAAAAAATACTGATATCTAAGAAGTTAGTTAAATATATAATTTTCAATATAGCTTTCTTAGCGTAATTGACTTTTCTATTGGTCATTTTAAAAATTCCTTAGTGGGCAATAGCAATGAATGTTTGGATCGTGCCTCTTGACCCTCTGCCCTCTGTCACGGGAGGCACGTAAGGGACATATCATAAAATGGGAAGATAAAATAAAATGGCCGACATCTTTTACAGGTATGTATTGGGAGGACATTGAAATTCACTTCTTATACATAAATAGTCATTGTATTTTTTTATTTAACAAAATTAGACCAAATTAAGAAATTCGTTATATTACTGAATATATAAAAAAGTAAGGTAAATCTTACGAATTAATACGTTTCACTTATTCTTCTGTATAAAGTGACATGTATGTTACAGGTTGCTATGACAACGCGTATTTTGCTATATATATATATATATATATATATATATATATATATATATATAAGAAAGTTATTTTACACGCCTTAATCTTTCACTCTCCACGAATAAAGTTATATTACATTCTTTATTTTTTTTCTTATTTTTAGCTTCACGCTTCTATCCCGCACAGGAGAGTAGACAGGAAGTACCTACTCAAGACACTCCGCTTTCTGCTGAATTCGAGACATTGTGTATTGAGTAGCGGAACTCAACGCCGCGCTTTGTCTTATCCTCGCATACCGAAAATATTTCAAATATTTTTCCCAAAAGCTATTAACCCAAACTCCTTAATTATATTGCTTAATACCAAACAAACAGAATTTAGATACACTCGTATTATGATAATTAAAATTTTGTAATTGAATTACGGTAAAGCCTCATAAATATCTACCCTCGAAAAGTTTCGGGCATATTCCGGTAATGTAATGTAAGTCGTAACTTCCAATGAATATACAATTCACACGTCTTCCAACTCCTGAAAGGTTTAGGCCTTATAATTATACCAGAAATACGAACAAATTAGACGGTGATTTAATTTATGTTAATGTTTCGCTCCTAATTTTGCATTAAATAATTTTATTCTATATTTTTAGTATTTTTTGTTAGTGATTCAAAATTTGATTCTACGATTAATATATATACAATTAGTCACTATTAAAATTTGACTGACTAATTTTGTGACGTGTTGCCTTAATTTTTAACTGTGCCAATTTTCATACTTCAAAAGTGCAGTATAAAAGTAAACTCAAAAGGATATAATATTTGTGATTAATTATTATTAAATACATACTTACTATATGCAATAAATTTGTTTATACTTAGTACTTTGAGAACATCATTTTTTTTGCAGCTTCACGTTTTATTCCGCATGTAATGTTCAAGGACAACCTAGTATCAAGACACTATGTTGACTGCTTTACGTCCGAAATTGAGACATCGGGTGCTGAAACTCAACGCCACGTTTTGTAGTATGAGTGGGAATCGAACCTACAACCAGTCACGTTTATAATATATATATATATATATATATATATATATATATATATATATATATATATATATATATATATATATATATATATATATATATATATATATATATATAAAGATTTAAACAAACATCGAATCCATGACCAGAGTAATGTTATCACAAGTCGATCAGTCACCAATTGTTTCCCTTTGAGGATTCGTACCGTGGTATAAAAGCCATTCGCGAAAACCGATTTACATTTTTCAACCTCTATTGAGATGGAATATCGAATTTTATACTCTGTTTATTTGGAACGATGAATTCTTCTATTCAAAAATGTGTGCAGCGTAATGGTAGCACTAAGACATTTGCATTTACCAATGCTTAAAGCCATTTGATGTTGCTCTTTCGAATAATGCGTAAAAAAAATGAATTTGCAAGAAATATTGTATTTAAATTGTTATCATTTCAACAATCAACTGGCAATATTTTGGATTCCATGGAAAGCGGAGAACGAACTGCTTTTTTTAAAAAGAAACAAGCAGAAGGACTTGGTAAATGGTCACCTTCCCCTAAAGATATACAACATTTGAGTTGTAGACGCGTTGCCGTGCTTGGGAAAGAAGTGAGAGATGATGGTGTGGTGGCCTCGGCAGGCAAATCTGTCGGTACCTCATTAAATATTTAGCGGATGGCTTTTGTCGTGACCCAGTCAGGAGGACTAACCTCCTACCACCGAGTTTCTACCCCGTCCCATATTCGAGAGCTACAAGAAATTTGGCATACTTAGAAAATTCATTAATTCAAAAAATTAAGTATTACATACACTATATGTTTTACATAATAACTATTGTATTACAGATGTATTGTATAACAGATTTTGTGTTATCTGTACAAATAAATAAAATTGTAATATATGTTTGTAATACCGCTTTTTACTATAACAAGATAACTTTAACTTTTCACTATATTCATCAGAATGTCTGTCTGTACCGGCTATCTCTTGATCGGCTAGACAGATTATGATGAGACTTTCACTGGCAGCTGGTATTGTAAGAAATAGCTTAGGGTAATTTTATTTTAGAATTAAAAAATGTAAATCCATAAACCTTAAATTTCGCGCAGGCGAAGTCGCGGGTATAAGTACTTTTAAATATATGTTATTTTATGGAGTAAGTCCTCATAAGAAATCATTGAACTTCCTGATTTGTGTTTGTTTTTGTGTCTGACTTTATTTGGGCCATGGATTCAATTTCAGGTTGTGGAAATTTCAAATTTCTACCTTTTTTTGTTGTTGAATAGCTACGTGTGGCAACTTAAGGCTAAATTTTACTTTGAAAAGTTATTTCAACGAATTTTTATAGGAAACACTAATTGGCTATAATTAAAAGTGTAACAAAAGCCTCTGTTCTTCTAATTAGATCTACTTATCACAATGACATCATTCTGCTCTACCATGCACCAGTTAACTTTACTTTGAAGTTTAAAAAAAATATAATAGCTATCTAAAAAAATACAATTTATATATATTTAAGTAAGGTTTTTTCATGTACCTAAGATATTGCGATGTTACGCAGAATTGAACGCTGAATTTTGTCTTAGTAAAACGGATTAATGAAAATAATTTATTGGTATATATTGGCGTGACGTGGCGCAGTGGGACAGCGTCTGACTGTAAACGCGATCGGTTGTGGGTTCGATCCCCACTCGGGGGAGTGATTATATTTTAACTATTTTCACTTCCTCGCTCTGGTAAATTTGGTGGAAAGCGAAGTACGGAGTCTCTTGACACTAGGTAATTTCTGTCTACCCTGCTATACGGGATAAAAGCGTCAAGCTAAAATATATATATATATAAATATATATATATATATATATATATATATATATATATATATATATATATATATATATATATATATATATTAGTTTTTAATAATAATTTATTAGTTTTTGTGTTATTTAATATAAATTTCTTTCTATGTAAAAACACGTGGCATTTGTTACGTCTCTTTTAGTAATTTAATACATTTTTATGCTTTATTTTTCTTTTCGTTACATTCAGCACTCCTTCTCTATATAAACTATAACTTTTGGATTAATTTAAAAAACAGATTTTGCTTTACGTAGACATTAAGGCTAATTTCATCATGACGAGAACTATGGATAAATGCCAAAAATAACTAATATTGTATTTTTCATATTTTTCATTTTAAATATATTAAAATATTAACACAAATTTGAAAGCATATATAGCTTCTATTTCACTACACTAAAGGAACACTCCAATTAAAAACCGGCAAGCGCTTTTAAAGTGCTATTCATCAATAGCTCACAGACTATAAACTATACTGCAGATAAAATATAACTAAATATTTCTTTTTACTAAATCCATTAAATATGTGGCGCAGTGATTGATTTCATATGTAGTGTGTACGGTATCTATGGGTTCGATACCCAGTTTATGTAATTTATATTAGACATATGTTTGGATATCCGACGTCTAATACACAAATTCATATTTTTGAAAAAACGTATAAAAATTTGAACGCAGCGGGATTCAAACCCGCGCCTCTTGGATGCCGGCTAAACAACATAAATAACTTGTAACATAAACGTATAAGAATTTCGACGCAGCTGGTAGTAGTATAAAAGAGGCGCGGGTTCGAATCCCGCTGCGTTCAAATTTTTATACGTTTTTTCAAAAATGTTTTCTAATCCTAAGTGTGGAATAACACTTTAAAAATAGTAAATATTAAATTCATATTTATTAGAGTTAAGGGACTAATACTTTCTATTTTCTTTCAAAGTCTATATAGGAATAATATAATTTTTTATATCATGGTCATCGTTATGTAGTACGACAACGTGTAAGTGTAAACGCTTGGTTGTGGATTCGATTCAGGATCTTATTTTAATTATTTAATTTTATATCTCCAGCAAGATAGAGAGTTTTGCCACTCAAAACGCAACATTTTTAATGAATAAAAGGAGAAAAGCGATAGAATACAGTGTATTGACACTACATTCATTTCAACTACTTTGCCATGATACAGATAATAAATATAAATAATTAAAAATAAACTGAATTTGAATTTAAAATTGCAATTATACCCTAAACAAACTAGAAAGAGCAGTTTAAACGAATTTCTATTAAATTTAAACGTAAAATTTCATAGTACCTGTTAACAACAACATGTCATTATATTAAAAGTCGAAAATTTGTATGCTTTTTTCAAATTTAGTCAATTTCAGTTGATCGAGTAAAGGATGATCGTTGCCAACATTTATTATACATGCTCTTTCATAGTTTATGAAACGAATTGAAAGCTCGATACAATAAAAGGCAGTTTTTTAGTATTTGATTCATGTACGTACGTCAATAGTTTATTTTTAAGTAGATACAGTATACCTATATATTCGTATATACAGTATACCTATATATTCGTATATACAGTATACCTATATATTCGTAGATACAGTATACCTATATATTCGTATATACAGTATACCTATATATTCGTAGATACAGTATACCTATATATTCGTATATACAGTATACCTATATATTCGTATATACAATATACCTATATATTCGTATATACAGTATACCTATATATTCGTATATACAGTATACCTATATATTCGTATATACAATATACCTATATATTCGTATATACAGTATACCTATATATTCGTATATACAGTATACCTATATATTCGTATATACAGTATACCTATATATTCGTATATACAGTATACCTATATATTCGTATATACAGTATACCTATATATTCGTATATACAGTATACCTATATATTCGTATATATAGTATACCTATATATTCGTATATATAGTATACCTATATATTCGTAAATACAGTATACCTATATATTCGTATATACAGTATACCTATATATTCGTATATACAGTATACCTATATATTCGTATATATAGTATACCTATATATTCGTATATATAGTATACCTATATATTCGTAAATACAGTATACCTATATATTCGTAGATACAGTATACCTATATATTCGTATATATAGTATACCTATATATTCGTATATATAGTATACCTATATATTCGTATATACAGTATACCTATATATTCGTAGATACAGTATACCTATATATTCGTATATATAGTATACCTATATATTCGTATATACAGTATACCTATATATTCGTATATACAGTATACCTATATATTCGTAGATACAGTATACCTATATATTCGTAGATACAGTATACCTATATACAGTATACCTATATATTCGTATATACAATATACCTATATATTCGTAAATACAGTATACCTATATATTCGTAAATACAGTATACCTATATATTCGTATATACAGTATACCTATATGTGAAGTACACTTGGGCACAGTTAGGAATTTTATCGGGAAGAAAAGCTGAATGTCAATATATATATATTTTTAACTTCACGCTTTTATCCCGTATAGCAGGGTAGACAGAAAATACCTAGTGTCAAGACACTCCGTACTTCGCTTTCCACCAAATTCGAAATATTGCGTGTTGGGTGGTGGAACTCAACGCCGTTCTTTGTCTTTATGAGAGCGAGGAAGTGAAAATAATTTAAATATAATAACTCCCCAGAATGGGGATCGAACCCACAACCGATTGTGTTTACAGTCAGACGCTGTCACACTTCACTGCTCACTGCTCCACGACCGTCCTCAATATTTGTAAAGGAATATTTAAAAAAACATTAAATAATTAAAAAAAAACTTTGAAATGGAACTATTTTAACGGACACACAGTCTACCTGTGACCACGGACTACTGTAAAGTGTCCGAAACTTCAGGTTGGCAAAAAAAATACTTTTAAATACCATTCATTCAGATAACTACTCAAAACCTAAAATTAACTTATATTTAATGTAAAAAAAAATATTTTTACAACTTGTAATCTTTCAGTTATTATTTCCATTTAAATATATTTCAATAGTTTAACAAATATAAGAATGCCAATATACATTCGAATACAGTAATTAAAAATTTAACTCCCAGTCAATAAAACAATGCACAGTGAATGGCTCCAATTGGATAGTTTCAAAAAGAATATCCGTATAAATGCTTTTACAAATTAAAATATGTTTTTATATTAAAATGTTGATTTGTTTTTAAATAATGCCTCGTACTTTAATATAAGTAAATTCTGACATAATTATTTTGATTGCCTTCAATTATGTATATCTATATAAAATACGTGAAGCAAAATCTTTCTGCTTCTTTTAACGAAAATTACTACAACAGACAAATATGAAAATTTAGCACATTTATAGTTTATATAGAATCTCTATATAAATGTGTAGAATGCTAATATTTTTTGTAAAATAATGCATAAAAATGAATTAAATGAATAAAATAAATGTAAAACACACTATGTGGTTGACATACACGTATTTAGTGACAGTGACAGTTGCTAAGGAAACGCGTCAACGGGATATCTAGGATGTATTAATATGTTAACATTTTTGTACGAAAATTAGTATTAATTTTGGCACGGTAAAATTTAAGACAAATAGTGGCGTTGAGTTCCGCAACTCAACACGCAATGTCTCGAATTGAATTGTCACTAGCTACGTCCTGTCTATTTCTAGTACATAATTTTATAATTATGTATTACAAGTAAATTAGATTAATAAAATAAACTCAACGCCATAATTTTGTGTTGCCAGAGCGAATACATGAAAATATTTTAATACGACATGATTATTTCTCCGAATTGTATTCGAAAACAACCTCGCTAGACGCTGTACCACTAAGCCATGAAGGCCTCATGGTCTTGTCGCGGATTCAGGTGAAAATTAGAGATTATAGTATCTTGACAGGGATATATCCCACATATAGGCCTAAAGTTACAAAATATATTGTTTTAAAAAGGTAATTCTATCTTTGATAGTAGCGGTAACGCCTTGTGTGCCCAACAGTACTTTGCATTTATATTGTCAAAATCAAAATACTGCTTATTCTAAGGCTACTATATGTACTTACACAATCGTTAATTAACATAAAAGTGTCAGTATTGTCAGTCCTGGTAGATACTTCCACCAGCTTGGAAGGCAGTTCTTCCAAGAGAAGATAACACTCCTGAGACAGTGAAATCAATAATTTCATTATTCAGACATAAGTAAAAACATACTTCTACGCCAACGTGTATATAATTATCATAAATTATTATGAACTTTATTTTAATACAATTTTTACATTTTCATCCTCTTTTGAGAGAAGAAAATTAAAATGTATAGAAAAATACAAAAAGTCCTTAGGACTTTTACGTTTGACATAAGCGAGGGCGATCCCCCCTTATATTAAATAAGTAAAAGGTTAGATTCTAAGAACTCATTCAGATGCCAAGTACGAACTCGTGTAAATAAAGAATACTTAGAAACATTTTATTATTCCTGTACCTTCCGTTGAGAGCGATGCTCTATTTATGTATCGATACTTGTAAGTTATTTAAATATATATATTTCTTCTGTATAGGTTTCAGATATCATTTTTAATATCTTTATAACTATTTTAGTGTTTAAATCAACATCAATAAAATGTACTTTCGAATCAATTAACATAAAAACTGACATTGAATGTCAGTATTGTCAGTTTTATTGGACTCTATCAACGATTCGGAAGACAGCTCCGCGACAAGAGCCACCGAAAAACCGATTTTTACATATAAAATGTGATGAAAGAATCTATTTTGGTATATTCGAAAATACAGTAGTCCTTAATCACAGGTAGAACTAGGAAACGTCGGTTTTTCAAAAATATTTTTTAATAAACATTTTTGAAAAAACGTATAAAAATTTGTACCTGCGCCTCTTGGATACCGTCCAACGTCTTGGAAAAATGTTTTCTAATCCTAAGTGTGGAATAACACTTTAAAAATAGTAAATATATTTTTTTAATACCAAAATATACATGGATAATCATTGCAAAATAATTTCATTTAAAATAATATATTTTTTATCTTGATTTTAATTATTTCTCTATCTACATGTCGACTTTACATATTTTTTACTTTACAAATATTCTTTCAACTTTTACATATACGATGTATAAAGCACATACTATGTACGGTGTGTTCACACAACGAGAAGGAAATTATTTATTCTGTATTGAAACACCATTTATACGCGTCTCGTGAATTCTTAACACGGCCGTGGATTATTGCAACAATATTTTACAATATTCCCGTGCTAGATTTATCTTCTTTGTCCTAGAAATATACTCAATATTTATTCTAGTCAGTTTTTAGTCTAACTTTTGTTTATTTTATTTTAGGTGCTCATATACCTACCTTCCTTTGTAGGTATTTAGACTATCTATGGAGGTGTTTTCAGCTAGCAATATATTGCCATAATAACTTATACTAGTCGATCTGTTGAAGTAAAATACACGCTACCTTGGGAACGCGTAAAATTCAAACCAAATTCATTTGCGCTGTTATACCGTATTGCAGGGTAGACAGGGAGAACGTAGTGTCGAGACTCCGTACTGAGTTTTCCACCGAATTCGAGACCTTGCATCTTGAGAGGCGGAACTCAACGCCGCACTTTGTCTTACCAGAGCGAAGAAATGAAAATCACCTACATATAATCATTCCCCCGAATGACGCTCCCACTGTGCCACGACAGGCCTCAATGTGTTTCTAATTCATTAGTTATAAAAATTATTGGTTTTTTCAAATTGTTTTTTTTTTAAATATAAATTTAGATACCTTTTATAGTGTTTAATATTCGTAACAGTTTAAATCTCAGAAAAAAAGTTTTTATCTCTAATAAAACTTTTACTATCGTCATTTATAACGTCAGAATGTTGACTTTGAGTCAAAAAAATATTTAAATATTATGTTGCCATGGTCTGAAACTTTTGTATTTAAAAGTCATGCTTTATCCTATCGAGGTATTAAGAAAGAACGGAGAGCCAAACGCTACGATCTCTGCAGTATATAACCCTTATGATTTTTGTAGCCTTCTATTTATTTTTTTGAGGATTTTTACTTTTTGACTTATGGGCTATGACTTATACGTTCATGAATTTTCAAGATTCTATTTATATTTTTTATAAGTTTTTTATTATAATCTGTGGACACACTGCAAGGAACTCAGAAATATATATGATTTCAAGAAATGTAGCAATATATATATATGTAAGTTAATACAGGAGCCCCTTCAAAAGGTCTAGACCGGTCCGGTGTAGTATTCTATAAGTATTATTGACTTGCTTTGAAGGTCCACTGAGGTCTTCGTCTACTTATATTGCCGCTCAAAATTAATAACTAAATTTGAAATATTAACTCACATACTTATGTACGTAAACAGTCTTTGAGATATTCAAATATAACATAAATCTTCTTAGAATCAACAAATATATGCTATAGTTCATGTTATCAAAATTAATTTGTTCTCTTTAACTACTATACCATCTCGAAAATTATTTAGAGAAACTACAGTTGTGAGGATTTAATTAATTTGAGCTTAGTGTGTAGTAGTGTATTAAGTATTGATATAAAGAGGCCTTCAAGGCACAGTGGGACTCTAACTGCAAACGGGAAGGTTTAGGTTCGATAAATCGGATGAATAGTTGCATATAAATTATTTTTGTTTCATAGGTTCTTAGCAAAAAATAAGGTCAGGAATAAGGTATATGTCAAGAATATGGAAAGCAAAGAACAGTCTTTTGATACATGATTCTCTCGGATTTGCCTGGTATGGGAGATAAATCGTGGGGCTGTTTATGTAAACCTATCTATTTGTATAGAGGCCGGTCGTTGTGTAGTGTAACTGCGATCGGTTGTGGGTTCGATGTCACTCAGGGGAGTGTTTATATTTAAATTATTTCCAATACTACGCTCTGATAAGATAAAGTGCCACGTTGAGTTCCGCTACTCAACGCGGCACTTTATTTGAAAGCGAAGTACAGAGTGTCTTGTAACTGTTCAACCTGCTATGCGGGATAAATGTGTGAAGGGAAAAAAAAAACAGCACAATAGTGTGTCTGTAAAATTAATATATTTAGAAGAAAATAAATAGAGTTATGTAAAAACAGTAGAAGAATATGTTCCAATAATATTTTAATTTTTTTTATTTATCGATTTGTACGCACATCATTGAATCTACTGGATGGACTTGACTAAAACTAGAACAGTGTTTACTTTTCTTCCGTATATGTTCTGCAATATGGGAGAGATGGTTGTAGTCTCATTTTTCACTATCTACAAATAAAATTATTTCAAGGTAATAAAAATAGTATTTTTTAAGTTAGTTATGCTTGCACCATATCATAAGGGCTCAAATCTAGAATCATTTACTCTAGATTTATACGATTTTTAATCCCAAAATTATGTATGTATATATATATATATATATATATATATATATATATATATATATATATATATATATATATATATATATATATATATATATACACACAATACATATCATAATATATGTTAGATATTGCTCGGTGGTCGAACACAGTTTGAACTGTACAGAAACACGTAACAATGAACAGTTAATTCGTAACTGGAAAATCGAAGCGTATCTAATTGAATCTGGGAATAAAGAGGTTGCTAACAAACAGTTCAAATACTTTGTTCGCTTGCCGGAAAGCCTGTAATTTGGTAACAACTTTTTTTCGTAAAAATCTTTGGCAAAATTCAAGATGAAAATTCAATTTATTTTTCTTGTTACAATTGTGTAATCAATCAATCGACTTATTTAATATAGAGTCTTGGTAAAGTCGTATTAAATTGAATTTCGGTAGTTTTGTGGACAGTAGAAACAGCTAAAGAGTAAAATATGCTATCTGGTATTCTGTAGCCATATTTAAAACGGTCACTTCCACGTGGTCCGTGCTGACCGACAGCGTACTTTCCCTTAATTTCAACCAAAAATAACAGTTTTATCCAAATTGAAGAAATTGTTTTTCTAAAAACATTTAATATTTAATATCAAAATTTACTTTTTTTTAAAAACAATGGTTTTTTTTACTATCTATGAGTATATTAAAGGCCAGTTACACTAACATGGCCTGAACGGAAAATTTAATTGTCGACGATCAGTGACCGACGCGGTATGGAAAGATGCATATTTTTTCTTTGCGTTTAACGTATTAACTAAAAAAACACACCCTGAACAATATTATTTAAACAATCAGCTTTACTCCTTCTCCCATATAGTAGAGGACTAAGAGAAAACCCATTGTCATGACACTATCTATCAATACGTCATAACGGAGAAATAAAAATGATAATGCTAAGCGGGATTCGAACCTACAAACTATCGCGTTTACGTCAAACGTGTCTCTATTCCGCCATTATATTCGTATTCACAATATTATTTAAGAATTAATATGATCAATTTTGGAAGCTCCATTGAAACCTGAAAGCTTAGCTCGCATAGACATACATCACTTTATGTGTGTCGGAAAGTCAATTTGTCGTCTTCAACGGTACTCTAGCATAGTCAAGCAACGTAAGTGACATAACTGAATTTTAAGTCATTGTCAATAGAGGACGCTGCGAGTCCTTATTTGCATTTCACAAGTTCCTACGAACATCGAAAAATTATATATTAAATTTTGTTAAACATTCAACAAAGCGCAGCGTTAAATTCCGCGGCTCAACACGCAATGTCTTAATCTTAAGTAGTAATACAGAATACGTTGTTGAGTTTGACTCTAGAATTTGCTGTGTTGGGGTTAATCTCTTATATTTTGGTATTATAAAATATTCATAAAAAATTCTGATGTTTAGATATTTAGGAGACCTGACGTTTTGAATACTTGACAATATTTTACTTTTGCAAAGTGTTTTATTAAATGTATTTTAGAATAGGAAAACATATGGAGTTTAGACTAGAAAAGTATATGTGATAACGTAAGCATTGCGTCAATATTTAATAAGCAACTTCCCCCTGTATCCCGCTAACTAGGGTAGTCAGAGACAACCTAGTGTCAAGACACTCTGGTGACTGTTTTCGAGACATTGCATATTATATGACGAGCTCAACGCTGCGCTTTGTCTTAACACCAGTAATAATTTACTTCATCTCAAATAAAGCTTTCTACTAAGTTTCAAATTATACGAACGTAACTTCTTGAATTAGATATATATTTGCGTTGCAAGTTCTGAAATATCAAATGTTGAAACAATTGTTATTGCTCAAGCACCTTGAAAACTTTGTTTTTAGAAGTTAGAAATTTTCGCACCAAAGTTCACATTGGCAACTTTACGAATCTGCATATTTTATAATGGACAAATGTTATTAATTTATTTTATGTATACTTAAAATGTATGAAAACGTATAAAATTTGAAAACTAACGAGGCGTGATTGGTTTAATTGATATTTTTGGACTGGATCCATGCAATAATTTTATCGTATAAAATATTATAAATTGATATAACATTTTTTTTATCTTCACGCTTTTATCCCGTATAGCAGGGTAGACAGGAAGTACCTAGCGTCAAGACACTCCGCACTTCGCTTTCCACCGAATTCGTGACATTGCGTTTTGAGTGGTGGAACTCAGCGCCGCACTTCGTCCTTACCAGAGCGAGGAAGGGAAAATAATTTTATTATAATCACTCCCCTGAGTGGGGATCGAATCCACAACAGATCACATTTACAGTCAGACTCTGTCTCACTGTGCTACGACCAGCCTCAGACACAACTTATTCATAAATAAATCACAACAACGCTCTGTGATCAACAGGTTTAACACCGGCAGCGATCACCGACTCGTACGAGGCACTCTGAATATATGCTTCAAAGTCGAACGAAAACGCCTGCTGAAATCTACTCTCCGACCTACGCCGCCCCAAGTAGACCGTGTGTCAAAGCAGTTCCAATTGGAACTGCAAAATCGATTCGACTCGCTGGAAACCACTGACGATGTGGACGAGATAACCGACAGCGTGGTGAAGACAGTGTGTACCACTAAGCAGTCCAAACTTGCTCCCGAAACCCTGGATCTGATGAGGCAGAGACGGGAAATGCCATTCGCTCAAGCAGCTTCTCCAAATCAACGGGCTCTCTCTAGGCGGATAAGGAAACTCACGCGCCGGGACCTCCGTTGCTCAAACACGAGAAATATTACAACCCTCATTGAGCAAAATAGGGGGTCCAAAGTTTTCCAAAGACCGCTAGGGAGAAGCCACCTTGCAAAGCTTAAGACAGCGGATGGCACAATAGTCACGTCAAGACCCCAGATCCAGAATGAGGTTGAGAAGTTCTATGGGCTGCTCTACTCATCGCGCACACACAAGCCTATAGCTCAGGACACTGAAGATCCACGTGCACCACTGACGCGCCATTACTCGGAAGACATCCCGGACGTTGACGTAAGTGAGATTAGTGCGGCTCTTAAACAGCTCAGGAATGGGAAGGCCCCGGGTGATGATGGCATTACCACTGAGCTCCTAAAGGCTGGTGGACTACCGGTCCAAAAGGCCTTAGCAGAACTCTTTAATGCCGTCATCCGCCAAGGCATGACGCCAGAAGCGTGGTCCAGGGGTGTGGTCGTCTTGTTCTTCAAGAAGGGTGATAAAACCTTCCTAAAGAACTACAGGCCGATTACACTCCTGAGCCACGTTTACAAGTTGTTTTCAAGAGTCGTCACGAATCGTCTCGCCATCAAGCTCGACGAATACCAACCTCCGGAGCAAGCCGGGTTTCGAAAAGGCTACAGCACCATAGACCACATACATACTGTTCGGCAGATTATACAGAAGACCGAGGAGTATAATCAGCCGCTGTGTATGGCATTTGTGGACTATGAGAAAGCGTTCGACGCCATCGAAACCTGGGCTGTTTTGGAGTCCCTGCAGAGATGTCAAATCGACTGGCGATATATCGAGGTGATGAGATGTCTCTACAGCGCTGCGACGATGACCGTCCAAATCCAAGATCAGCGGACAAGACCTATTCGGCTCCATCGTGGGGTGCGACAGGGGGACGTGATATCCCCGAAACTGTTCACCAACGCGATGGAGGACGTCTTTAAAACCCTGAATTGGATTGGACGAGGCGTCAACGTCAATGGAGAGTATATCTCTCATCTGCGTTTTGCCGACGATATAGTCATCTTTGCAGAGACACTGGAAGAGCTAAATCAAATGCTGAACGACCTAAATGGGTCCTCCCGACGTGTTGGTCTTGGTATGAACTTGGACAAAACAAAAGTTATGTTCAACAGAAACGTCATGCCGAAACCAGTGCGGGTCGAAGGCGTTCTTCTTGAAGTTGTACAGGACTACACCTACCTAGGCCAGACAATACAACTTGGCCGACACAACTTCGAGAAGGAAGCGGATAGGAGGATTCAGTTGGGTTGGGCGGCATTTGGCAAGCTCCGTCGAGTCCTTACGTCGATAAACAGATATACAGATAAACAAATAAAGATTAAAAAATCAGAGTTTTAGATTCTTATATACATGGCTTCAGTATTATTTTTTTTCATTGTGCACATAGCAATTAACTACACTTTTACTATAGTTTTAAAATAATATTTCGTTTTGTGTTTGTTTTCATATAATTTGCAAAGAAAACACAAGTTATCTAGTAAACGGTATCTCGCCTATATCTAATCACGTGGTTACTGTAGCAAGTAAGTGGCAGTGTCAAAAAAAAGAAAAGTCGCTCCATTCATTTTATTCTGCATTCATTCTATCCTTGTAATATTTATATATTATTTTTATTCTATCCTTGTAATATTTATATTTTTTCGAACGGAAAGGGAAACACGGAATGTCTTGACATTAATTTCTCTATGACTAATCTGCTATGCGAGAAAAAACAATGTATTTATATGTTTCCGTATACTCCTTTATAATAAGATCTTAAACATCGTAACATACGTACAACATAGTGCATATATAAGTACTTAACCCTACTGTCACCTAGGTATATATTATTATTTTTAATCTTTAAATTACATATATTTAAATATAGTCCAAAAACATGTGATCAACGAATGTAACACTTATCAAATTTTACAATAGAAATGCAAAAATATAATCAAACTTGATTATGACGAAAACTTTAAATTTTTATCAATAGCCAGTGTCTGATTCTCGTATTTTGTGTATATTGTTAGTAGGTGCAGATATTATTGAGACAAACCACTCCCTTCTCTAGTAACTAGAGAAAAATAAGTTTTTAATAGCAAAACGAAACATAACACTGTGGCTTAAATACAAAAAAGCTAAGTTTTTTTTGTAATCTAAACGATATCCGATGGGTTTGCTATTTACATTGAAAATTTAAGAGTATAACTAATTTTAGTATATCTGAAACTGACAAAGATATACATATGGTATATAAGAATGGATATGAAGTCAAAAGCACTGTGTAGAGTGAAACACGTAATAACTATACCATTGGGTAAGCCACTATAAGGATTCACTGAACTTATTTAAGATACATAGCAAATACACCAAACACAAATAAATAGTAAACGTTCCCCCATAAGCCATATATTTCCTGAGAACAACAAAACGTGGATGTGGTATCGACGAATAAACAATCGTAATCCTCAATTTTGTATAGAAGTCACGGACTATTGTTTCAATATATCTTACAATTGTTTCTTACTCGTATAAATAAGAAAATCTTCTAAGTTAAGGTAGCTCTTTAGATTAGTATGATAATTTAGTTATATTTTGATTTTCAAGAAAAACATGGGTATTCTAAGAAAAGATATCATCAAAAATTTCAATATTGCAAGTTAGCAAGAAAAAAAATATATATTATAGAGAGATTTCATTCAAAATAAATTAATTTATAATCAAAGTCTTTTATTTATAATTATAATATTTATTGCTTTGTTAGTAATCCTTAAACCATCCAGAATATAATAATATAATGATTATACCATTACATTATTATATATAGAGATATTTTGTGTTCGTTTTTATAAAAACGATATAAACGAAGCAGTATAAAATTTAGCAAATTTAAAGTTTATATGAAAAAAAAGTTCAAAAAGCCATATTTTTAAATAATGCATTAAAATTATAAAATAAACAAAAAAAAAATTATAAAAAATAATGCTTTTTTGTATTGTGTTATATACGATCCTTAAGCAAAGTCAAAAATTAAATTGGGTACAAATATACATGGATAAAATAATATAATTATAAATTAATAATCATTTGAACTAGATCGACAATTATAAGAGTCCGGCCGTGTCGCAGAGGGACAGCATCTGATTGTAATCGATATCTGTTGTGAGTTCGATTAACACTTGGAGGAATGATATTTAAATTATTTTCATTTCCACACTCTAAGACAAATCGTGAGATAAAACGCGGCGTTGAGTTCCACCACTAAATACGTAATGTCTCAAATTCGGTGGAATATGGATACTTCCGGTCTAACCCTGATATGCGGCATGCGTAATGTCTAAAAGGGTGAAGCTAAATAAAAAAAAAGAATTATTATCAAAACTGTAAAAATCCGGAAATTTTATTAAAAAAAAATTAATAAACCTCTCGAACGCATCAAACACGAACGTACCGCGGACCATTAATCAATCAACCATTCTCACAATACCAGTACAAAGCTGTCATCTTTCACTCTTCGCCATTTTGTTTTTTAGAATTTATTTAAATCCATTCGGTCATTCATTCATTTTGTTTTTGTTCACATCTGTATTGTGTTTTGCTAAATTAAGTTTTAATCTAAAACAAAAAAATATTTGTTTACTATTTCATTTTAAGCAATGTGGACGTTAAATATAAAAGTTATTTTAGTTTTTTTTTACACATTTTCTTTCTTTACAAGTTCATGATAGTGTCTTGTAGAATAGAATAATAGTTTATGTTTCTCCCATGATGTTATAATGAGAAGCTAATAAAACCTTATACGACTAATTTGATATATTTAATATATCTGTGTTTTAATTTTAATTTAATATATCGGTAATGTAGTATTTTTACAGTATGTATTAAGTCGTGTTTGTTAAGTGGTGTAACTCAACGCCGCGCTTTGTCAGTGCTTAAAAATTCAAATAATTAAAATATATTCATTCTTGAGACCGATCATGGCGCAGTGGGACAGCGTCTGACTGTAATCGCGATCGGTTGTGGGTTCCATTCTCACTCGGGAGAGTGATTATATTGAAAAAAAATCACTTCCTCGTTTTGGTAAAGATGGCTATGACTTCCACCACTCAACGTCACGAATTAGGTGTAATTAGGTGCTATGCGGGATAAAGTGAAGCCAAAAAACTCATTATTCCAGACGATCAAATATGCAACCGATCGTGTCATTGTGATCGTGAACAGTCAGAAGTCGTTTTAGAAGTAATAAAAAAAAACATCCTCGTATTAAAAATTAATTTTTTTTTAACTGAACCTGACTATAAATGTGTTAGCAATATTTCCCATTAAACACAAAATTGACGTAAGCGAGATAAACACCGTCAGAACGAACATTAATCAATCAGAACACGATCGCAGTACACGCTCGTAATCATTCAGTTGCCCGCAGCCGTATCTCATTCATTCCTTCAAATAATTTTCTATGTCATTCAATCTATATAAACGGAATTTTAGATATTTTACTATTTTTAAAGTGTTATTCTATACTTATAATTAGGAAACATTAAAAAAAAAATGTATAAAAATTGAACCGTAGTGGAATTTGAAGCCCTTCTTGTCATTTTTAAGCGTTTTTCAAAAATGTTTTCTAATCCTAAGTGTGGAATGGTTATAATAGTAAAATATTAAAATTAATAGGCCACTTTCTTGGCAAACGATTATTTCTTACTAATCTTCTGGTATAATAAATTTTGTAAAAATTTCTCAACATAAATTATAACAAAGATATAATAGCATCGACGCAGTCAGGTGTAGAACGTATGGCTTAGCGGTCAGAGCCTTGGACGGTGTCCAAGAGGCGCCGGTTCGAATGTCGTTGCGTTTAAGTGTTATATGTTTTTTCGAGAATTGTAGATTTTGTGCTAAAAGACGTGGGCATAGTGGTTTTAAGCATTGTTAAAAAACCTAATGTTTTTTACAGTTTCATAATTGTTCTCACCCCTCCTTTCTTCATTTTCCATTAGCCAATATTTATTACAATAATACCGTAAAAATACATTAAATTAATAGAATATTTTTTATAAATCTATACAAACATATATAGTTAAGTTTTAATATCACGCTGTGCTTTTAACGCTGCACGTATTAAACAAATTGCAAGCCCCGCTGTTACGATTATAGGATATAAATAGTACCCATAACTCAACTGTCATGTCTAATTAATTCTGCTATTTACTTTAAATAGCTGTTTGCAAAATTATCGTCTATTGCGTTATATCTAAGGTTTTCGCCCATTACTGTTAGTTAGTTAGAAGTTTATCAAGTTTCAAGCCTTATCCCTTATAAAAGGATAGGCAGAGAGAATCTAGAAAAAAATAAATTAATTGGGAATCGAATCCTCAGCCTATTGCAGTTTAAAGTCAGATGTTGTCCAATTATGCCACGATGGTCCCAGAAATTTATTGTCTTGGTCAACAATTCTTGTAAAATTAAGTTATACATTAATTTTTCGTCTATATGGACTAACAGTAAACGAGATTGGTTGTGGTTTCGAATCCCATTCGGAGAAATGATTATATTTAAAATTTATTCTTAAGTCTCCGCCCTGGTAAGACAAAGAGAGAAGACAAAAGGCGTTGAGTTTAGCCAATTAACACGCAATGTTTTAATTTCGGGTGAGCGGTCAACGAAGTATCTTGACACTAGATTGTCTTTGGCTACCCTGCTATGCTTGCCAATCCTGCGTCAAAATATATAAATATGAATATAACTAAAACGTCAAACACATACATAACTTAAATAAAATGGTAATAGTACAATACAATTTCACAGGCCCTTTCTAATCTTTACGTAGACGTGACAGTTGCGACATAGGGATGGATGAGCAAGATGAAGTGTCGAATGTTTATTTTTGGTTTTACAAATGACGATAAATATATTATATTGTTATATAAAAAAATCACGTAAAAAAACGCGTAAAAGAACGATTTATTTATTTTTTTAGCTTCACGCTTTTATTCCGCATAGCTAGTGTTAAGACACTCCGTACTTTGCTATCCACCGAAATCGAAACATTGTGTGTTGAGTGGTGGAACTCAACGCTGCACTTTGTCTTACTAGAGCATGGAAGTAGAAATATATGGAAATAATTTAAATATAAATATTTCCACTTCCTCAGTTTAGTAACTCCCCCGAGTGGGGCACGTGAGGGGAGTCAAAACCACAACCGATCGCGTCTTAAATATGATAGACTTTTTATTTTTAATAATTAGATTATTTAAGTTTCATACTTTCTTCGTATATCTGGACAGACAGAACTTAGTGTCAAGATCTTTCGTCCTTCGCTTTATGTACGTTATCTAGACATTGCAAGTTAAGTGGCAGCAATTTTGTTCGTAACAGTAACACAGATCGAAGAAGTCTCTATTTTTTTAACTTTACGCTTTTATCCCGCATAGCAGGGTAGACAGGAAGTACATATCTCTATTTTATAAGCGAGTATAAACGCTTACTTAATAATACTATAGAATGGTATATTAAAATATCATATATCATATTGGTATTGAATCTTACTATATAAATAAATGACAACAGAATATAGAATTGTCATGAAAAGTAAGACGCAAAAATATAACAAAATACTTATTTGTTTTACTTTAAACTGAAATTTTAAATTTTAATGTTACGTTTTAAAAGCTCGCGCAATTCAATTTCGCGTCCGTTCACCAAACATTTTGAAGGGTAGGGTTATCGAAAAACTCTTTAGTCCAAGTAATGCCTATTATCTTTCTGCGGATATTACACGCCCCAAATATAAGTGTACACAACAGGATGTTGTTTTAGGACGACAAGTAAATTATATTTAAGCATTACGAGATCGTGGCCGCGATTTTGTTGACGAAAACAGAAATTTATATACAGAATTAGACAACTTCACGTTCTCTGCCTCGATGGGTAGTCGAGAATTTGTGATATTTCGTGGGTTTCGTGTGGCGGAACTTAACACCGAATGTTGTGTTAGGGCGGTAAAATTTACTTAATTTATAAAGATTTGATTGACTGGGAATCGAGCTCATAATCAGTGGAGTTGACAGTTAGACGCTATCCCACTAAGCACCTATGGTCCATGGGAAATCCAAAGAGCGAAACATAAAGTAACTATCTTTCTCAATAATTTCTCAATAGTTTCTCATCTTTATCAAGAGTTTAAAAAGAAAGGGGATGAGTCATGTGAGTTTACATTCTTGTTATCCTGGCCATCATGGCATCAGTTATACACTATGAAAATATTATATTATGATCTTGCTTGACACGTACGCAAATGTTCAAGAAAAACGAATGGCAAGAAATGTACTAAAACAGCGTTCCACCATTTCCACGCTTTGATAGATTCATATAAGAAAAGATATTTAATGTTTTAAAACAAAATAAAACATTTTTAGTGAAATAATTAGCAGTGATTCCTTTGATGCTTAAAATACGCGTTGCCTTAGCAACGTGTATGTTACTTTGTCTAAAAATATATTACCAGACATAGGGTACTATGAATAATATTTATTTCAATAATGTGACATATTTCCAACAGATTATAATAAAAGATATTGGTTTTTTGCGCTTTTTTAGCATATTAACTTTAAGTGTACCAAAGTTTTGTACTCTTTTGTCCGCATTATTGTCGTAAAAAGGGAACACAAGGTTTTCCTTTGGTTATATAAGGAATTTTATTCTATTTATATGATGATATACTTACCCTAAGTGTGGAAAACCCCTTTGAGGCCGATGATAGCGCAGTGTTGAGGCCGATTGTGATCGGTTGTGGGTTCGATCCCCACTCTGGGTAGACTATATTTAAAATTATTTTCACTTCCCCACTCTGGTACCAAGTGCGGCGTTGAGTTCCACCACTCAACACCCAATGTCTTGGGTTTAGTCGAAAGCGAAGTACAGAGTGTCTTGACACTACGTGCCTTCTGTCTACCCTGCTATGTGAAACACTTGAGTTCAATACTTTTTTATCATAAAATCTGTCAAAAGTAGGTTTAAGATATTAATATCAAAGTAATCTTTATTGAAATAGGCTATTATAAGCACTTTCGAATCATTAATTAACATAAAAGTGTCAGTATTATAGTCAGTTCAACTAGAAACTACCACCAGTTCGGAAAACAGATCTGCTGAGAAGAGCTGGCGAGAAACTACACAAAAAGTCTTTTGAAACGTAATTTTTTAATAGGTTAACAAATGTATTTAGCCAGCACCAACAGTCCATAACTCAACACATTAACATCAGTATAGTATTCTTTGACTTATGGAATTATACTTAAATTGAATATTTAGTTACCTCCCTTAATGGAATCTTTAGTTTAAATTATTCAAGAGGTAAGTTTGTATTTGTGCCAAATTGTTTTATTCAAATAAAAAGAAATAACCATATATTGAAAAGCAATCAATTATTAATGAGGCCGGTCGTGGCGCAGTGGGACAGCGTCTGACTGTAACGCGCTCGGTTGTGGGTTTGTGGCTCGGGGGAGTGATTATATTTAAATTATTTTCACTTCCTCGCTCTAGTAAAGACAAAGAGCGGTGTTGAGTTCCACCACCCAACACGCAATATCTCGAAATCGATGGAAAGCTAAGTACGGAGTGTCTTGACACTAGGTACTTTCTGCTTACCCTGCTATGCGGGATAAAAGCGTGAAGCTAAAAATAAATTATTTGTTCGTGCTTAGGTGACCTTCATCGAACATGTTTACAGAACTCAATCAGTAGCAAAGTTGCTAGTCTAGTCTTTTAAGAACTTTGAGTTATTAAGTAAGATAGCTAATGGAAAATTCATCTCGTATAGGAGTATATTTACTGTGGAATGTGAACAAATATAATTTATCAAAGTATAGGTTCTTAGTTATGTTTCAAAGATTCTTTTATAAATGTGTATATCAATATTATAAATGTTTATTTTCATTTCCTCGCTCTGGTGAGACAAAGCATGGCGTTAAGTTCCGCCACTCTACATGCATTTGGCGTAAAGCGAAGTACTGAGTATCTTGACACTAGGTACTTCCTGTATTCTCTGCTATGTGAGATACAAGCGTAAAGCAAAAAAAATGTGAATGTCAGTTTGTCTGTTACGTTTATAAAAACTACTAAACGGATTATCACGAAACTTGGTACAGATATTTTTGGAGTTATTAGCAAATAAATAGCATACTTTCTATTGAAAAAAATATATTAAATAAAAAATTAGGGAGACATGATTGTTGTCAAAAAATTTAGCTACACCAATTTTGAGGAGAGTCTGCTGACAGATAGCCGATAATTATTTTAGGCCACTTTTATTTTAGGATTATAATATAAAGATACTCAATACAATTTCACAATTTCTCCGCGTAACCATGTGCTAAGAGACTCTGATTTCAAAATGGAAATCGTTTGAGTGGCGGAACTCAACGCTGCGCATTGTCACACTACTAAAGTAAAATCAAAATAGTTTCCACGATTTCCACGCTAGCGCTGTGTTGAGTTACGTAACACAAAAATAATAAAATAAACATAAATTGGACAACACAAATAAACTTTATACCTTATCCTACTATTATAACCCCACTATATGTTTCGACTAACGGCATATGTCATTTACGTAAGGAATATTAACAGATAGACTTTGTCGAAGTAAATTTAGTTTAGTTTATATTTCAAATTTCCATTACAAGAGCTGCTCCGCTAACCAGCCGCGAAGCTATTAAAAGTTCAGGATTAACATTTCGCTATACGAGTATATCGAAAATGCGGCTTAAAACTTAATGGACATATGTAGGTGAGATGATATAAATACAAACATACATAGATATTGCAAATATTTTGTGTAGGCTTTCAACGTTTTTTTATGACAACCAATTTTATGGAGTTTAGTATAACAGTGTGCTGAAGCTAGGGAAGCCGATATTATAGCATGCGCAAGCGCATCGCCATATATAATTTTTAACAGATTAATAAGCAGTTCTAACAGTACATTGGCTCGTATTGCTGGAGATAGGAGAGACAGCCCTCTCTGGAGGTATTGGAACAGCTTACATATTACTACAAACATTAACATAGGTTAATAATATTTATAGCTTTATAAGTGAAACTATTTTGAAAGGATTAATCGTGTACATTTTGGTATTCAAAAATGCATTTTTGAAAATCCAACGTTTCAAATACATTACAGTAGTCCGTGTTCACAGATCTAACTGTGACCACAGACGCTTAAAATAATATTAATTAAAATATGTAAAATTTGTGAAAATCAAAGATTTTATTATTCT
Organism: Dryadula phaetusa; assembly: GCA_032432895.1. NCBI lineage: Eukaryota > Metazoa > Arthropoda > Insecta > Lepidoptera > Nymphalidae > Dryadula > Dryadula phaetusa. Next base: position 910,627 of record JAOYRS010000054.1, read on the forward strand.
TTTAAATAGCAAAAATATTGTTTTGTATTATGGATTACAATGATAATATCTGAATTAAATTAATGGTTAGCAATATTATGGCGCAGTGGATTTTTGCCAGACTCTATATGGTTGTTAAGGCTTCCAATTCCAGTGTCAGACGAATGTCTCACTCGTAATGAGGACAGTCAAGTCTGTCTTAACAGGTTTAGTCTTGAAATTATTTGAATTGGATTAATCGCGTATATTTCGGTATATGAGAATACAATTAAAAAATTGAAAACATTACAAACCCTACATTTTGAACACTCTACAGTAGTTCCTATTCACAGATAGAGATGTCTACTGTTTTTAGTTTATTTAGTTAATAGTTTCATTTAAAGTAAACTACGTATTAAAATAATCAAAAACTATTACTAGAAATAAAGATGTAGATATAAAGGAATAATATTTAAATAATTACAAGTTTTAATGATAAGTAGGCCTTCTTGGTAAGCAAAATACCTGAAACCTTAGCAATTTGTCAATTTTTGTACAAGTGTTTGTCAACCTTAAAGTAGTGTGTGTATATTTCTAATACATTATTGTACCAAAAATTGAGTTTGTTCACTATCTTTTCCATATAAAATGTAACTGTATTGAATTTCACACTTTTTCGTCTGTCTAATTTTCATACATAAGTCGAAGCGAATGTATTGTGATCAAGTATTAATATATAAATATCAACATACAGATGGACAATAAAAAATAAATTAACCATCCACGGCGAGAAATCTAGTCCAGTTCCCAGATTTAATAATGTATATTTGAAATTCTCAACGCCATTTCAGTTATTTTATGAAAAACAAAAGGAATTTTCATTATGGTGTTATGTTATTTATCCTAGCGTCATCCCTTAGGTACACCAAACATACTTGCTGTCTGTTCTAGTAACGATTACAAGCACGTCGTTGTTTTGTAAGCCTTTCACGTACCTACTAAATTGTGGTTTTTAATTGCTAGAGTTTCCTTTTCTTTTTTTTATAATTATTTTGTTTTTTAGGCCTATAGCGTGTAGTGGGACAGCGTTAGATTGTAAACGCGAGAAGAACGACAAAATGCCACGTTGTAAATTAAGTGAAGAACGGAGTGTTTTCACACGCAAGTTACTTGTTTTTTTTATTTAAAATACATACATTTTTATGTTGAAATAAATTTAAAAAATAACTAATAATAGTTAATAAAAAAATTCATATATGATTTATATAAACTTTTTGTAAATTCTATAAAGTTTATAAAACGTTCATATACAGAGAATTTGTAACTTTTCATGCAATTTTTTTTGTTGGATACTTTTATTCCGCACCATACACAGAAAGTACCTAGCGTCACTTCGTACTTCGTTTAAAAATGAATTCGAGACATTGCGCGTCGAGTGGCGGAACTTAACGCCACACATTGTCTTAGTAGAGCGAAGAAGTAAAAATAATTTAAATATAATCAACCCTCCGAGTGGGATTCGAACTAACAGTCGATCGTGCGTACATTCTGAAAGTCAGATTAAACAACGATAAAATAAGTTAAATACCAAATAACAAATTACCAAATTGTTTTAGCCATAATGTAACGACAAGTATTAAATACTCTCCATATTAAATTACAGTTTTAAATTACATTTTGACATACAAGGAGATAGAGCGGTTTATTTAAAACAATTAATCCAAACACTTGCGCTGTACAATGCGAGCGAAATTAAACTGATGTGTGAATTCATTAAAAGCAAAGTCGGTCGGGCTGAAAGGCCTACTTTCAGTGAAAAGTGGGACGTTTTCATCACAATTTTGCGGATATTGCGATGTTTTTTGAGCTTTATCATACGCTTCCTTGTGGACGGTTATGATTTCGTTTCCATTAGTGTTCGATTAACGCGTAAAATAGGCGTTTCCTTAGCAACGCTTATGTCACTTGCTAGTGACAGTGCATCAAAAATGAAACTGAGGTGGCATTCACCACGGACATACTGTAAAGTGTTCAAAACGTCAGATTTTCAAATATTTTCGAATACCAAAATATACGAGATTAATCCGTTTAAAATAGTTTCGTTTAAAAAATGTGAAATACAAAGATTTTATTATTTCCTTTTTCTTTACGTATTGATATAATGCTATAGTGTGGTCATTTGTCTTCAAACACGTTTTAATAGCATTTTATATATTGTTTAGATAACTGTTTGCGGACGTAAAACGATCCTCTACGATATAATTACGGACCTTCGTAAGAAACCAATCAAATTAATGGAAGTTAACGGTAATAAGACAAATAAAATTATAAGGTAAAAAGGGTACAGACCAAGCATTGAGCGTGTAATAATATATACCCTACCCTAGTAGGGTAGTCAGAGACAACCTGGAGTCAAGACACTCTTTTGACTGCTCCCCTGAAATCTAGACATTAAATGTTAATTGGGGAAAAGCGCCGCGCTTTGTGTTACCAGAGCTGTGAAGTAAAAATCATTTTTAAAAATAATTCCTCCAAGTGGGAATCGAACACGCAATCGATCGTTTCACGTGTTACAGTCATATGGTTTACCATTGGGACACAAATACCTTATATTATATATTTTAATTTTAAAAATAAAGTATAAGAAACGATGACTCACCTCGACAAAAGTATCAGAAACAAATCTTTGCACTAAAGAAGTCTTGCCGCATTGTGTGTCACCAACAAGAACTACTTTGACTTCCTCCTCAGTAGGAGATCCAGCGCCTCCGTCGGAGCACTTCTTGCCTGACCACATGGTTTTAGCCTGCAAATAAAATTTTACATATAATATATATGATTTCATTTACAATTAACATTATATTAAACTAATTATAAAGAAGTAATTTCGGTCTGCCATCTATAAAGCGTATAAAATCATTGCTTACTGTTCTTTTAGACGTTATTGATTATTTTCTACCAGTTTTCTCCCATACTCTACACTTTCTAAATAAAAAATTTGGCTGGGTTAATTATTTTCATTTTTCCTCCCCGGTAAGTTAATTACGCTATATATCACATTACGCTAAATTAAATATACACTTGTATATATCAAATATCAGTAGAACGCAGAGCTCACAATGTTTTGACACTAAGTTATTTATTTATATATGAAAATGCATAAAACAGCATTAATATTTTCTTTCAGCTTCAAGCTTTGTACCGCATAGCTGAAGTCAGGGATTGTATTTGCTAGCACAAGGAACTTTATATACGCCCGTGACTACATGTATGATTTTATACTGTACCAAAGTTAATATCAACATCTCATTATAACATTAAAGTACATATTTACTTTGTGAGAATGGATATTGCAATAGTTTTTGGTATCACATGCGTGATAGCAAATAAATAAGCAATAAATCCTACATATTATAGCATATTTGAAATTAGAGATTAGACGCTTCATTCTAGTTCTAACACACAAATATACAAAAAATACAAAAGTATTGGGAGCAGAATAAAATATTTTACAGTTTCAAGCTTTATCCCGCATAGCAGTCGATCGATTTTCACGCTAAATCTACACATTGTCTGTTGAGTGTCGGAAATCAATGCCGCCCTTCGTCTTAGCAGAGCGAGAAAATTGAAATATTTTCAATATAATAATTCGAGGGAATGAGTGAGAATCGAACCCACACCTGATCGCGTATACAGGCAGACGCTATCCCACTGCCCCACGACCTGCCTTAATCCTTAGTCGTCACTATGTCTTATCATTCCATTTTTTTGCCTAATACATTGTTTCCCAATAGGGATGATAGGATTTTAATAGTTCACAGCCATCGCGCCATCTTGGTTGTTTAACATTTGACATCTGGTGTTGTTTTGTGTTTAGTTATGTTTGCCATTTAATCATGAATAAGTTCACGTTACCTCAACGCTTGAAAATTGTCCAAATTTTCTATCATAATTCGAGAAGTATTGTCTCTACTCAAAAAGCATTTCGTGCTAAATATGGTCGTCATGGTGCACCGTCTGAGCTCGTTATACGTCGCATAATCCAAAAACTGGAAAGTGAATATTCTTTGCACGATAGTAGACCACCAACACGACAACGGACATGCCGTAGTGAAGAAAATATTGCCGCCGTATCAGCCAGTGTCGATGAAAATCAAAATATTTCCGTTCCACGACGTGGAACGGAAACAACCTGGCGAATTTTACGTATGGATCTTGGCCTACATCCATACAAAATTGTGATTGTGGTGGCACAAGAACTCAAGCCAGCAGACCATCCATTACGTTGTGAATTTGCTGATTGGGCGCTTGAAATGATGGAAACGGACACCGAATTTTATAGGAAAATCATCTTTTCAAATGAGGCTCACTTTTGGCTCAATTGTTATGTGAACAAACAGAATCGTCATTACTGGAGTGAGTCAAATCAAAGAGTGGTTCATGAAACACCATTACATCCTGAAAAATTGACTGTTTGGTGCGGATTATGGTACGGTGGAATCATGGACGAAGGCCGTACTGTTACTGTCAATGGCGACCGATATCGTGACATGTTGAACGATTTTTTTTCCTGAAGTATATGAAATCGATGCGAACGACATTTATTTTCAACAAGATCGTGCAACATGCCACACTGCGACCGTCACAATGGATTTATTGCGTGATAAGTTTGGTGAGTCGGTTATTTCTCGCAACGGTCCTCACAATTGGCTACCAAGACCATGCGATTTAACACCCTTGGACTATTTTTTGTGGGGGTATGTTAAATCTCAAGTGTATGCCAATAAACCAGCTACGATTCAAGACCTTGAACGTAACATTCGAGCGACTATAGCACCGAGTCATCGAAAATTGGACCGATCGTGCATCGTGCATCACCAGTGCAAAAAAAGTCGTGGCGGTCATTTTAACGATATTTTGTTTTAATCATTAGCATAAAATTTCCTATCAAATAAAGCCATTGAGCACGAAACGTTTTATTTCAATTTCAAAATATATCGTTGTTATTGGGAAACCCCATATAATAATATAAAATATCTGACTTCTCTACATAGGTATATATATAGATAATATATATTTACAAAACGAATTTGTTATTTTCCATATTAATATTACAAAAAAGAGCAAAACACAATAAAAAAACGTATGTCGTCGACATTGTGAAAACATCGATATAGAAACTGCATGTTCGAGAGTAAAGCAAATAACAGTGAATAAATAAAACTATTTTCAATTTGATGTTATAGAAAATATCCAAATAATTGTGTTCAATATTATTTTAGCTTCACGCTTTATCCTGCACAGTAGACAGAGATAACCTAGTGTCAAGACTCACCGTTGTCTGCTTTCGGCTGAAATTCCAGACAATGCGTGTTGGGTATCGAGACTCAACGCCTCGTTTTGTCTTATTTATTATTATTGAATTATATAAGAAGAATGCTTTCTTCAAGGCGGTTAAAAATATTATTGTTAAAATAAGAACGCAATAGTATCTAGAGTTTATTTGTCTATATACATGATCGCCTTTCGTAAATTAACTAACAAGTGAATGAAACTTGGTCGAATAAAATAATTTAAATTAATAAAAAATAAATAATTTCAATTAATATAATTTTTAGTACAGATTGAGTTGAAACAAATAATAAATGTTAAGGAAAAGTTACTAAACTACAATATAAAACTGAATTTGAAACGGTTAAGCTGTTTCCGAGATAAGCGTACACAAACACACAGACATACAGATAAATATGTGAAAATATTGTTTTGGGTTCTATTATATTGCCTCCAAAATCAAGAGAATGATTATATGTGAAAGTATTTTCAGTCTGGTGAGACAAACAGTGGCGTTGTGTTCCGCCACTAAACAAGCATTGTGTCGAAATAGGGTGCGTAACTCCACCCTGCTTTTCATGGGAAATACGCGAAAAAAAATGTATCAATAATCAAAATAATTAATATCAAAATGCAACGAAGTTTATTCTCTAATTATTAATCCATTAACGATTATTTTTTATAAATATGTCACAATATGAATATGTTAATGGGATCGAGCGTTGCATTAAGTAAATGAACCTGATATACGTCGCTTGATTGAAATCGAAATGCATAGCGACAGGTCGATGTATATATATAGAATATACACATTGCATTTTCCAGTTTTGATATAGCTTTGATTCCAACCTTACGATTAGTATAGCAGTAGTAGAAACGATTGGTTGTGGGTTCGATTCCCACCTATAAAAAATATTATATTGTGTAGTGAAACTCAACGCCGCACTTTGTCTTTACCAGAGTGAAGAAGTAAAAATAATTTAAATATAATCACACCCCCGTGTGGGGATCGTACCCACAAACGATCGTATTTACAGTCAGACGCTGTCACACTGAGCCACGACCGCCCTCAAATATAATTTGAATATATTATTATTACTACTACGATCGATTAATGCAATTTGCACTACAAACCAAAAATAAAATATTTTCTTTTTGTTACTTAATTATTTATTCTGTATATCTGATATATATAGAATAAATAATGAAATAAAATTTGTAAAAGATATTTTTATGCAGAAAAGCGGTTTTATTAACGGTGACCCATATAAAAGACGTACAAAGTTTGTACTCCTCGTGTTTCCTGAACGAGAACAAGGTCAGTGTTCCGAAAATTTTAATGAATTCAAAATATTTTATTACTGTCACAGCTCGCTGTAGACAATCATATGAAACTTTCAAGATGTACTTTAAATTTTTGGGTTAATTATACAGAATTAAATTAACATTTGAGAGTATCGTGGAACAGCGTCTGATTATAATACGCCGAGGGTTGCGTTTTCATTTTGTATTCAGAGAACGATTATTTGAAATCCCCTGTTCTGGTAAGACTAAGCGCGGTGTTATGTTCCACCAATTAACGCGCATTGTCTGAAATCTAGGTGGAAAGCGGAGATTGAAATGTTTTATCATGCATATTTAAGTTACCATTACCATAATATAACAAATATTATGTCTGTCATAAGGCATTGCAATGAAATTTAAATAGGAATAATTAAAATTTTTATTTCGACTTAACGAGGTGCTACTATATAGTAGCACCTCGTTTATTCGTTCATATTCGTGAATATATAATCATATTAATAAAACGGATGCACTAATTGTTTAAAGCCAGAGAACTATATATAAAAATTAATTAGTATCACTTGTATAGTATAAACAGAAAATATCCAAAAAAAATAATAAATTAAAGAAAAAAGCTTTCCAGAAAGCTCAAAAGTTTATTAAAAATATTAGGATGACGGTATATAGGCCGTTGTTTGCAGATCCCATCCCGGGAACACTTCAGTTAGACATTGTTATTGGAGGGATCAACAATATTTTCCATAAAAATAAAAGAGCTTGTTTACCCTCGAAGTTGGGGCATTATCTATAATAAATACGAGGCCAGGTTTGCGTAACGCCTCCATCCTCCCTGATTATTTATCACCGAATCCTTGTAAAATGAAAACAAATATAATAGAAAGTTAGTAATGTTCTTCAGGAATTATTTGAGAATATATAGATAGCACTTAAATCTAAATTTTGACTGAAGTCTTAAAGAATTTGTAAAATATTGAGCAGTTTATATTCTTTTTTTTATCAGAAACGACGAAGCGCGAAACGCATACTTCCGTGCATACTGCTTTCACCTCGTTCACAGTTATTAGCCTCTTCGTACATGCCTTTCCGGGGGTCCTCATGCTTTTTACGTGACCTTCCTCCAGTATCTTTGATACTGTGTTTTCGAAGGTCAACCGAGGTCTCGCCCGATCTCTCGTCCCGACCTGCCAGCCTTACACAACTGTGACAGTTGTGAAAGGCTGCAGCATTCCATACGCCACGAGCACCAGGGCGTACATGTCTCCCCGAGGCGACGCGCACCAGTGCGTCCCCGCTGGTGTGAAAAGTGGACACAAACGCGTCATTGGGTATCGCTACTAAACACGTCATGTCGGAGACGGCGGGAGGAGGGAGGTTGATCTACAAATCTATATTCATATAAGCAAAATTGGATTGTCTATTTGTAACATTAAAATAACAGCTTTTTACTAAACATACATATATATGCATACATGAAACATATATGAAAATATATTTTTTTTACATTTTTTATCTGTCTCTGTTTGTTTTGCGTAATCTCTGGAATGTCTGGTTCGATTTTAATGGGACTTTAGCTAGCCAATAGCTGATGTATTAAAGCTTAACTTGGGCTACATTTGTTTTATATTAATATTATATAAAATAAAGATCTAGTATAACATAACAACATGTCAACAATTGTCTTATCAAAGAGGAGAATTTCCCTTGAGTGGATTTCGACCCTTCTACCATCGCATTAAAATCTGGCGCTGTCTTTCTGTAAAACCATTATTGCCTAACCTAAAATAAAAAAAAACAAAGTGTCTTTATATTCTACTTAGGGTCGTTGTGGAGGGTATCATAACATTACAAATAAGCAGTTTCACACTTTATCCCGCATGGCAGGGTAGTCAGAAAAAACGTAGTGTCAAGTGTCTCGACACAACGTTGCCTATTTTTCATATAAAATTGAGACATTGCGTGCTAGGTGGCAAACAAAATCATGCTTTTTGCATGCATATTTACCGAACGAAGAAATGAATATATATATTTTATATATTATCATCATTCCGAGAAGGAATCGAATCCACAACCAATGTTAGAGTCAGTTGCAGTCCCACTGCGTCACGAAGCCCCGTCATAAAAAAATATCTATACGATCATTGGAGAAATTATGAAAATTATCTGTTATTAAAATGCATTAAGAACCGAATAGGATAGTATAAAATAACATATCCGTTTAATATCCCGCTGGAATCACGGTGTGGAACGCTGCCAAGACGAAATGCACTTCCTGTACAGTATGCGTGCGGGAGTATTATGCATATAGCACGTTTATATTTGCACTTTTACTTAAAACAAGGAAAATAGATACGGAAAAACTTTAAAAATGTATTTTTTAGCCACTCCGTTGACTCTTTTCTGTTCAAAAACGAGACATTGCATGTTGTAATGGTAAACTGAATACCGGGCTTTGTCTTAATAGAGTGGGGAACAAAAAACATTTTAAATATAATAATTACCACAAGTTAGAATCGAACCCAATACCAATCGCGTTTACAGTGTGACGTTCTCCCACTCACAATTTAACATCTCTCCTTCCTTTTATTATTAATAAGTATAAACACATTATACTCATTTGGTTCGTACCTTTTATACCTAAATATGATTAGTTACGCGATTCTTAATTTTATTAATGGTTATTTAGAACTAAATAATGCTTACGAACTTAGTTCTTTGAGACAAAATTTGACTTTCCATAAGTTTAAATGAAAAACTGTTATTTGGTTTTGTTTTTATAAGTTTTAATTGTTATTAATTGATAATGATATGCACACCCCTTTACAGACAAAGCTGCCTGAATATGGATTTTCTTCCAATCAATGTCAATCGTCAATCAATCAATCAATTCATTTTAAGTAGTCTGTAGTATAATAATAACAATTATAAATAATAGTATTATCTCGACCTCAGAATAGATGAAATATAAGACGTTATACTGGCGCAGTTTTGACAGCAATCTATGTTTACAGGGGTTGTGAGTTCGATTGCTACTATAGATTTTTCTTCTGGTTCTGGTCTAAACGTACAATAAACAAAAATCAAGAAAAGTTTTCAAAACAATTTCGTAACTGAAATGGTAATGTTAATGATGATGAGTAAAGCTAAATAAAAGATGCAGGAATAGCATAAAAAGCCCAGATATCCCTTTTATGGAGATGTGAACAAAACTATTTTTAAATTATGCTTTGGAAAAAAAAATTAAAAATTAAATGTTTAATTCCGTATAGCAGGGTAGACAGAAAGTACCTAGTGTCAAGACACTCCGTACTTCGCTTTCCATCGAATCCGAGACATTGCGTGTTGAGCGGTGGAACTCAACGCCGCACTTTGTCTAACCAGAGTGAGGAAGTGAAAATAATTTTAAATTTAATTAATCCCTCGAGTGGGGATCGAACCTAATGTTGTACCAACCAGTCGCGTTTACAATCAGACGCAGTCACACTGCGCCACTACCGGCCATATTACATTTTTTTTGTTTTACTATACGCGTTACCATGGCAACGCGTATTCGCATCAATGAGTCTTCTAGAAAGATTTAATAAAACAAAACCTGTCAAGTTATAAGTAATTATTACAAACCGTTTCTGAAATAAATTTAGTGTCTTAGATCCCATTTCATTAGAAACAATTTATAGCTCCTTTGCCCTGAAATAATCAATTTAAACTTTTACAATTCACCCCTCGGGGTGGCCAAGGAAATTAGAACAGCCTTAATCCCTAAACTTTTAAGTAAGTAAACTTACAAAATTCCATGATCATGTATATTTTATATTTGTTTTATTCGATATTTTAAATAAAAAGAATCTAAATGATAAATAAAGTACATATTTGAAAAACGTATGAAAATTTGAACGCAGCAGGATTCGAACCCCGCCTCTTGGATACCGTCCAAGTATCAAAGAGGCGCGTCCAAGTATCCTGTAACGGTATCCAAGAGGCATGGGTTCGAACCCCGCTGCGTTCAAAATTTTATACGTTTTGTCAAATATGTTTACTAATCCTAAGTGTAGAATAACACTTTAAAAATAGTAAATAATAAATAAAGTAATTGAAAAATATATTATAATAGTTTCTAATTAAGCAGCGTTCCTCCTCAAGATCAACAATCACGTCATGTTATTCATCATTTCATAGGTGTTTCCAAAAATGTATTTTCGAATTTCCTTTAAAATTACATATTTTAACAATGATGAAAATCAATGATCTTATTATATTTTAATTATTTTTATCTGGTCACTTTGACATTCATATAAGATGCTAAGGGCACACCAAAACATTTCAAAACAAGCCCTGGAATATACACCACAAAGAAAAAGGACACGTTTCTGTCCTAAGCACATTTGAAAGCTTTTAATGGCAACGGAACTGAAGGCAAATGGGGTTGACATGGTGCGAGGCGAAGCAAACTGCCCAAGATAGAGCGGGATGGTGGAGCACTGCGGAGACCTTCTGCCCAATTTAGGGGACATGTGACCATAAATGATAAATGATCATTCAATAAAACACAACCGTCAAGTAACGCACAATTTTAGAATCCTAGAAAACGAAGATATCGTTTTATTAAAAAAAATACTCCATATTTTTTTTATTTCATTCATAATTTTAGATTACACATAGAAGTAGCTAGTATATTTTATAGCTTCACGTTTTTACCCTACATAGCAAGGTACTTAGTGTCGACTTTGTACACCACCTTTCACTGAATTCAAAACATAACGTGTTGAGTGGTGGAACTCGACCACACACACGCATTGTCTTTCCAGAACGTGAAAATGCAAATATTTTAAAAATAATAATTCCCTCGAGCAGAAATAAAATCCACAACCGCGTTTACATTCAGACACTGTCCCACTGCGCCTCGACCGACCCAAATCCAAACCCCTAAATAAACCCTTTTAAATATTTTCCATTATATAACAATAAGAAGACGATAAGTAAACTAGATAGTTTTTTACGTACACAAAGTAACTAGAATAAAAGGAGTACACAAAGGACTCGAAACTATCGTTTGGTAATAGTTTTCTTTCAAACATTTGTTGGTTTTTTTCTTAGGCCTCGAGACGTATTTCTATTGGCAATGAAGGCTTTTTTCTTTGAGCATAAAACTTTCTATATTTGTTAGAAATTATATAAGAAAAAATCTAGATATGTTAAAGGTCAAGTGTTTGACATTTCACTTGTAATATCAAATAATACGTTATAAAGAACGTTGTATGTTTTAACAAACAACCCCTTTTTTACCCCTTTTTATTTTTATAGATTTATTTTCTAAGGCAGCATAGGAGAGAAAATCATCTTTTAATATTATGTATATATATATATTTTTTACTATTAAAGTCGATTGGTGACTGAAAGAAAACATAAAGCTGTAACTATTAGAATAGAGTTTTCTCGCCGAGTGTAGGGAACTAAGATAGTAAGCTTCACGCTTTGTCCAAAATGGCAGGGTAGTCAGCGACCTAGTGTCAAGACACTCCTTTGACTTTCAAAACTCTACGCTGCGTTTTGTCTTACCAGAGCGAATTGAAAGAAAATCTATACATATCATAAAACTGTAGAAGTATATATTCTGTATTTGAAAAAATAAAAAGCATGGTATAATAAAAAGCAGGGCGGTGTTACTAAATCGATATCAAACCCCCAAAAATATATTTAATATTTTATCTGTCTATTCGTCTGTCAGTCTAAAAAATATTTTTATCCTGGAAAAGTGTACACTAAAAAACAAACATAATTTTGCAGCTCGATCGTTAGATGCGACTAGTGTAGTAAACGCAAATAATAACTTTGTCGTATGCTACGTCACTCGCAGTGCAGTTCACTAACGTCACGCTGTAATTGTATATAAAATAAGGTCGAATTTAGCTTGAGCCGTTTGAAACACTGTTTCTTTTATGTTATCTATTTTTCTATAGAATTAGTTACTTAGTTGGTTTATTTTTATATAAATTATATTAGTATACATTTTCTTTTTTAAAAAAAGTAGCAGATTAACAATTTTCAGGACTGATTATTATTATTATAATTCAAAGAAATTATAAATATGAGCAGCCTGTAATTCAAACGAAAACAAGTAGATAAGAAAAAAACGAAAGACCGTATCGCGATTTATAAATATAAGTGTTTAATCACAAAAAAAATAATTTCAAAAATTTTTAATTTTGTAAATTTTGTTTTTCTTATATAAATATAAACGACCCGTTAAAATATTAAACATATATTTAAGCTATGCATAGAATTGAGAATTTCCAAGCAAATGACAACGAGTACCATTTCCATTTCGAGCGTTTCAGACAATAATTGAAAGTTATGCACGAATAAAATGTATGTCCGGAAACCATAGTTCATTAAGAGACATACGGAAGTGTATTACGAACATGATAGATACATGGAAATTCGAACCTCAGACTAACGCAATATAAGCTAGTATTCTGAAAATGGTTGAAACTTAAAGTTTAGTGGGAAACGCGACTAAAGGACTAAATGTGAATGCTCAAGTCCACAGCACTAAGGAACGCAATGGGAATAGTTTGCAAAGTAGGGAAAATTAATGTTCAGTTTCAAATGACTTTTCTATATGGAGTTGAATATATTAACAGTATATAAATTATTAAAGTATAAGTTGAGGCCGGTCGTGGCGCAGTATGACAGCGTCTGGCTGTAAACGCGACCGGTTGTGGGTTCGATCCCCACTCGGAGGAGTGATTATATTTAAGTTATTTTCACTTCCTCGCTCTGGTAAAGACAAAGTGCGGCGTTGAGTTCCACCATTCAACACGCTATGTCTCGACTTCGGTGGAAAGCGAAGAGAGTGATTTGACACTAGATATTTTCTGTCTACCCTGCTATGCGGGATAAAAGCATGAAGCAAAAAAAAAAGGAAGAAAAAGTATAAGTTAAATTAAGCCTTTCGACTCTTTCAAGAAGTTAGGCGGACAGGAAAATAACATATGATTAAAAATATGAAAGTGTTGCAAAGGTAAGCGGAACGTGAGGTCGGGGAACACCGCGGTTAACCTTCGAGGTCACAGTATCAATGATATTGGAGGAAGGTCACGTAAAACCATGAGGAGTCCCCGAGCGGGGAGAAAATTGAAATAATATATATATATATATATATATATATATATATATATATATATATATATATATTTCTATTATTTATTGGTCTATCATATAATTATAGCAATATTATGAACTACAATTAGAACATTTAATATACATTTGTATAATAAAATAACTGATCATGTGATTTTGTTGCTATAGACACCGTATGCAATGTTATTGTGAGAGATATTTACAAAACATTTAATTAGGTACAAACAAAATTTTGACAATATAATTTATATATATAATAAAGGTTTATATTATTTTTTACCGTACATTTAGAGAGTCCAAAATAAAAATTTGCGAAATTAAAACAATTTTTAGAACTTTTAATATATGTATATATATATATATATATATATATATATATATATATATATATATATATATATGTATATATATATATATATATATATATATATATATATACAGTATTAAGTAATTAAGAATATCAAAAATTGGAAGATGTAACATGTCTACGAATCAGAAAAGCCTTTTAAATTTCAAATCATTTTCCAGCTCTATTTATTACGAGCCTTTACTTGCCTTGCAAATCAATTATGATGCGGATATTTTCAACTGATTCAGCTGAAATAATATAAACATGTTAAGTTTGGTTGATAACGAATTATGTGTCACGTCATTATAAATCCAACATGGCGGAACACTTAAGATGGCGGAGTAGTTATTTTTAATGCACTCCAACAATGTATATGTATATATATGTATATATATATATATATATATATATATATATATATATATATATATATGTGTGTGTTTTTTTTTCTTTTAATTTATTTACAATTCAAATACTTGTGTTCTGAAAGCTTCGAATGTCGTTACTTCAGATCCTATATAATTAAAAATAAATCCTTTTTCTTTCATTCCAACGCTATACTTCCACTAAAATGAATATTTCAAAATAGCTTTACAAATAATAAAACGGTTAACCGGGATTAGACGTTTAAGTAATTGAAAACGGTCTTTTGATTCGGTCGTGCGATCAAAGCCTTATTCACTTTGAGGATTGAGGATCCGCAAATGCGATTTACATGATTCATATAATTTTGGATATTATTTGTAAAATATATGAACTACTATCAATATAGTGTAGTGGAATAGCATCTGGCAGTAAGCGGAAATGGTGGGTTCGATTCCCACTCCGAGGAATATTTACATTCAAATACTTTTAATTGTTTTTGGTAAGACAAAGAATGTTATGTGCCATCAGTCAATGCGTTGTCTCAATTTTGGGCGGGAAGCGATGAACAGACACTCCTTTTGGCTTGACACTGGTTTATATATGAATATCCTGTTATATGGAAGCTGAAGCTTTGGTACTTTGTAGTACTTGCAAAATTAGTAGATTTTATATCTATTTATTTACTGAGATTATTTTTCTATATTTAAAACGTTAAACATACATACCTCTTGAAAAATTATATTCGATTGATATATTTTTTTATATTAATAGGTAAAAGAAAATCTTTAGACCTCTTTGTGTGAAAACTATTAGGACGTGGGAACATATTTACTTGCATTATAAAAATTAATATTAAAAAAGAATAAGTTTATAAACATATTAAATCAATTAAATAATACATTTACCAGCATATTCTTCGCATATTATATAACGTCGCATTCAAGTTGCTAAGGCAACAAGTATTTTACGCATCGACGGAGTCCCAAACTTCTCAAGTAATTGTGTCCTCCTGGCCCTCAGCCTATAAAATATATTATAAAACCATAATAAAATAAAACTAATAAACTTTTAAGCTTTCCTTAAAAGGAAACAAGCATTTCCTAAATAGAAACAGAACGATTACTCCCTATAGCTTTTCCTTAGTGGCTTGTTGATTGCAATACCCTGAAAGGGGTTTCCCCGGGAGAACTACTAGGACAGGTGGTGAATTGCCAACGCTCACAATAAATCACTCTTACCTAACGTGATCAAATTCTGATACCGGAAAATTTTGGATACTAAATGAAATTAGTGAAGCAATTCTATAATAATTCTTGCAAAAGTCTTAAAAATAATACTTGAACTACGTAATACGAATCGGTTTTAGTGTAATTGAACAAGTAAACGCTTAGGTACACTCAATTGTTATGGGTTCCATATCCGCTTGAGGAAATATTATTTTAAATTTATCGTACTGGTAGTTAAAAGCGTGACTTTGCGTATCGCTATTCAATATGACATATTTCGAATTTTGCGGGCATTGAAGGAGGAATCTCATGAACTGGTTCTTTTTTACCTTCCTATATAAAGATAAAGGTTGTCCAGTGCTGGACATACAACGGTTAGCCCGCTATTGTATATGACATAACTATAATCTAATAACATTAATAACAGAAAAATAGTAGAAAACTGATTATCATATTATTATATATTTGTTTTTTTTTTTTCGTAAAATACAATAAATATATATATATATATATATATATATATATATATATATATATATATATATATATATATATATATATATATATATATATATACAATTTGCTAATATCTATATTTAGGCGTAAATAAAACAAAGACAAATCCCTTACAACCCTTACATTCATAACACTTATAAGTGAAATAAATAAATTTGGAGTCTGTTTTTAATATTAACTGCTTTTTATTAAATGCATATGTTACATTCATGTACTGGGTATATATACTAATATAAAATAATGTTTATAAATTTTATCTGTTTGTCAGTTTGTTTTGACTAATTTCTCGAAGTAAATCGACTTTCAATAGCTATTATAGTAAGGAGTAATTTAGGGTACTTTTATTTCAGAATTATAAATATTATCTTTTCTCTGTATACCTCTTTCGCATCGTCCACAGTCATTATCCTCTTCATACAAACCCTCCGGAGGTTTTTCGTGGTTTTTAAGTCAACTTCCTCTAGTATCACCAATACTGTATTTTCAAAGTCAAAAGGATATAAAATAAACATCCATATTCAGAAATTCAGTTAGTACAATATAAAAAAGAGATTAACCTCGATTAAGCACCATATTTGGCACCATAGGCCCGATTATCGAATCTTTACCATTGTGCTACCACTTATATGGAAATAATACATCAATAAGTGTCTTTTAATTAAAGATAATTAAATAACATTTGTGTAATATACATTGTTGTTAGTCTTTAAAAAATATTTTATATTAATTTGTCGTATAAATGAAGCCTGTACTGAATTTGAATTGAGTGTCAATTTTGAAATTTGCTATTGGATAATAAAATTTTACTTCCATACTACACCTGTGTCCGCGGCTTCGTCCGCATGGAATAACATTTTTTTTTTTGGCTCAACTAACTAACAGACAGAAAAACACTGTAAAATTATTATTTTGTTATATGCACCCGGTATACATATATACATATATATTTAGTAAATCATTTACTTAATATGAAAAACATATATTCTAATTTTATTTATATTTTTCATAGATAGCTGTCTTCTCTCAACGGCAATAACGAATCACATTTTAAATAAGTATTTTCAAACGCTTATATTAACTTCACTTCTAAGTATATATCAATAGTGTAAGAAAACCTTGACCTTTTCTTGTCGTTAGATTGGCTTTCGAATTTGGACTTGGGTCCAAAAATGATTTTTTTTTTCAAATAATTAATGAAATTTATAAATAATTAAGTATAATAATTTAATTTATTTTTTAATTTAATATATATGCACAAACGTTAATCACATTTCCTAGTATATTTAAAAATTCACGTGTCTTTCCCCATTAATGCCGTGTCCAAGTTAATGGAATTAAAAAAAAATAATTCAAGTAAAAGAGCTCGACAATTTTAATTACATGTAGCGATTTTCGCATCGAATACGAGATTGTGTGCACGAAAATGCGGTCGTTATTGAAAGCAATGAAATTTAATTAAATTGACCCCTACGTAGAGCAGTTGCGATGTGGTTACTGATCGAGGTGGTTACCGGTTCTTTTTTCAATAATATTTTAAAATATAGATGCTTTCGGATTAGATATCTCTTTGCCCTGTAAGCATAAAGATAAAATAACAAGATTTTTTATATATTAAATATTTTTTTATTATTTTTATAATATAAAAATATTTGTTTTTTTTTTAAATGTGGTAAGATCGATACAAACAGGGTGGCCTTTCTAAAAGTTTGTATATGATAAAATATAATATTTTATAAGAAAATATTATAGGAGCCCAGTAGATATATCTCATTTAAAATATCTTGCACAATAATACCGTGAGAACTAAGTATTAATTTCGTACTAAATATAATCAGACTTCTTGCGGCGTGTGTCTGGCCGCACGTCGAAAGTGCGGTTAAAAATATTCGTAGACAGGCCAATGACGTTAGACCTGTTACTTAATAAATTGAAAATACAAAAATAAATAACACCATAAATACAAATGGATATAAACGAGTCCATGATCAAAGAGGAGGTCGGCAATTTCATTTCGAGCCTACAAAAACTGTTGCCAAAAAAGAAAGAGATAATAGTAATTAGACCAGATAAAACAACGAATAATTTGACTAGGTTGAGTGATGTACACGCTGAAGCAAAAAGTATTTTCCCAAAGTGTTTTGTTGGTGCTAAAATGGTCATTCTCAGGGAGTTACTTGATAAAGTGAAACTAGTTCAAAATTATAATCTGGCCAAAATGAATGATTCATACAAATCCTTTACGCACTTCATACATAAAGAGATGGACGCTAAGAACGTTGAAGATGGACTGTTGATTGATTCGTCCGGTTCCGCTATGGCAACTTACAAGGAAACTATGGACGACTATGAGATACAATTGACGTCAAAAATCAAAGATCTCATCGCATCCGAAACGGAAATTATCATAGAAAAAGATGGTAAAAACTCAATTAGTTCTCTTTCGTGTTCCATGAAAGATGTTGACCCTAATACCTTGAAATTAGTTACTCAGTGGATGTATAAAGTGTCACCGGAGTTCAGTGTTGGCAGCGAATTCGGTTTAAAGCCGTTATCGCATCCTTTATCGCCAGACTTGTCAGTCAGTGGGAGATACGAGCGACCATCGTTCACCCTGTCTTCTACAATCAGCAGAATCGGTTTCCAAGTGTGTCTTTACAAGCAATTCACGCCAAATTTACGGATAGCTACTATAGTCAATGAAAATTATAACAGCAGCCCAGCGACAGTTGGTCTGGCACTTAGTAAAAGCTATGAAAACGGTTCAGAGTTGAAAATTTTCGTGGATTCCCAACGTTGCGGTGGCTTCACTTATATGAGGGACCTTTTGTTTCACGAACCACATAACGAAGTTCGAGTAATACGATTAATGACCAGTACACTCATAGACAGACAGAAACGAGTCCGTTTTGGATTTGGGTTTCATTTAGATTTTTAATTGAATTTACCACAATATTTAGTTGTTCCCATATTTTTGTAGTGATGTTTGTTTGTATATAAGTATACATAAGTTTTATTTACTGATTTATCTTGTTAATCTGTTTAGAATTGTGAATAAAATTATTGACAATAAATATGGTTTCAATTTATGTTGACCTATCGTAAAGGCTGTGGAACATAAGTTGCGGAACTCAACGCCGCACTTTTGTAACCGAAACAAAATCGTGCCAATATTTTATATAAACATTTCCTGCATTATATTTTAGATCTCTGCGTTTAGAAACGCTTCGAAGATGTTTTTTGTATAGTTTTCTCGTAAAATTCATTACTTACTTTTAAAAATTATAACTCATAAAAAGATGGATGTAAATAAAAGACAAAGGCAGAAAAGTTTCGATATCAGAAGGCAGATAAAAGTTTTTAACCAAGCTTGTTATCTCGCAGAAGTAAACATGACAAATTGTACTAGTTATAAAACTTTATGTACTGCGGCTCTCTGGAAGGTTTTTTAAAAGCTAAATTATTATTTAGTATTTTATTTTGTAAGTACTTACTTCGAAAATCTTTTACAGAATATTTTATAATGAATTGGTATGTATAAGAAGATTATGTTTCAATGGAAAAATATCGAGACGAAAGCTCAGGATCAAAAACTAAAGATTTTTGTAATTATGTAAGGCGCTTTTAAAATCTTTGTTTTGGCCTCCCTTATATTTTATAATTTACCGGTTACATTTTCATGAATGAAGTCGTATAATAATGTAAACACGACTCGTTCGTGGGTTCGATTTCTATTTGAGTTAATGATTATAATTTAATTGTTTTTTTCTTTCGCTCTTATAAGACAAAGTGCAGGGTTGAGTTTGCAATTAAATACGCCTATATCTCGATTTCGGACGGAAAGAAATATATTTATAAAATTAAACAAGCCAAAGGACTAAACTATTTCATTAATAGTGAGTGACTTAGTGTTTCTGATTTGATTTTCATAATAAACTAGCTTCTTGTGGATTTAAGTATTATTTTGAACTATCGCTATTTTTTTATTCCACGCGTTTCCACGCACGTCAGTGTAGGCAGGGACAACTTAGTGTCAAGATAATCCGTTCTCTACTTTTTCTTCGCGAAATCGAATTTTATCATATTCGGGGTTACGGAACTCAACTCTGCATTTCTTTTTAATAGAACAGGTAATGATAAGAAATTAAATAAAATTACAGCCTCGTATAAAAATTCACTCCATACTCCGCTGTTGGTTAGATTCAAAACCGAGTTTTGCCTTACCAAAGCGTACAAATGAAAATAATTTAGATATAATCATTACCTCGACAGGGAATCGAATCCACAACCGGCCTAATATTATTTTTTTATTCAATTTTACCAAGTTTTCTACGTGTTTCTCACAATATTGTTCCATTTTCAGAAACTCTTTATTTCACATCATTAACGCCAAGGCCTTGTATTAACATCGTTTAGAGGAAAAACCTCCTAAAATGTTTCCTTATGATAAGTAAATATTCTTGTACACTTTGCCTAAGTATATATTATTTGTCATTAGTTTTTGTATGTAACACAAAACTATGACAGGTTTTGTGACGTAAGTGGGTCATACATTCTGTAGATTTTTTATTGAGTTTGTTACAAAATGGGGTTCTAACTTCGTTTGCGTGTTGGTAAAACGTATATGAACTATTTTGGTGAATATCTTTTTTAGGACATCTTTTGTTAGTCCCATTCTCTAACGACCCAATTCTTGAATATCAAAATTTCTTTCTACAGCCGTATCTTTGTCTGTGCGATGTATGTCAGCCGCGCAGAAGTTGTGTTTATATATTCTTTTCTTTATAGGTATATTAATGGATTTTTTGTTTTGAATAATACAATGTTAAGCTTTAAGTAAGTAATGGTTTTGATATAATAAAATCTGTACGCAATCGTGACTAGAGAGGTACATACGTTAGGTTTACAAAAGACGCAGTTCTAGACTCTATAGCCTGTATATATATATATATATATATATATATATATATATATATATATATATATATATGCAAGCTTTTATTTAACTTGCCATGTTAGTTAGTGAGCGTATGTGTGAAACCTTGCTCAATTTGACCCACTTCCTAGTGTCTGATTGAGCTGAAAGAAATACAACTTCATAAGATTATATATAATCAATTTCATGGTTAACCTAAAATGGCCGCCGCAACAAGATGGCGGATTATAATAAAATATTGTAAAATAAAAATAACAATAAATTATCAGTACATGAGTGCATATGCATATAAAGTTTTGTTATAATTTGAAATAACTTAGCGGTATGGTGTAAAATATAATTTTCATACAAACATTATACGATAGCAATAAACCTATCCTTTATATACGTTGTGAGTGAAAAGACAGTGTTTTACGACGTGCTCGCGTATCCGGATTTGGTACGCATGCAAGCACTAAGCTCGTTTGAGATAACTGTAACATTGTAAGGGCGGAAGCGTGTTTTATTTTTCTTTTTGAGCTTTACGCACATGATATTTTACATGTTGTATATCAAATAAATTTATAAATGTAAATATTATATACATATTTATGCGCAGAGCGTGACAGTCAACGACACTCTAGTGTTAAAACACTCCGTTGATTGAATTCAATTGATTGATTTGAAGAAATCGGTCGACATTAATTCCAGATTTTTTTACAAAAATGGATATTTGGATACATATAAAACTAATAAAAGCATGTTAGAAATGAAAAAAAGGTAATAAACAAAACTACAAACAATTCAGTAATGTTATATACATATGTATATGGTTATACTCGCGATGGCTATGGAAAGGTGACAAATGACAGATTATAAAATGCGTATAATAAGCGTTACCTAGCAACCTTCTACATACACATATGATTATGTTTATATTCCAATATCTATTTTATTACTTTAATCAAGTAATTTCAATGCATTTTACAAAAAATATTGACTTTATTGCTTCCCCATAAAAGCTTTAACTATGCTACATTAGATACTCTTCAATTTGCATAACTTTAAAAGAAAATTTAAAAAAATATATTTAAAAGATATTTTACGTAACATGTGCTTTAAGATTAAAAATTTAATATATCTCAAAAAAAATGTAAGCTAATTTGCTCTTAGCAATATGACACGGGGCTTATTCTGAACTGTATATTGAGGTAGTGGAAAGATTACCAACGTAATATGAGCGTAAAACGTAGCATCTATGAAAGTATGAAAATAGGGGTTTTCAAGTGTCTCCTTGCAAGCGCTGGTCTTAACAATAATTAAATTTTTAATCCTTATACATATAGTAAAATGTTGGCTTAAATTAGCAGAGTATAATATACCCATAAAATACATAGTTTAACGGCTTTTCCCGTATAGCAGGCTAGTTAGAAACTTATTGTCAAGACACTCTGTTCTTTGCGCGTAATTGAGACACGTGTTGAGTGGCGGTGCTTAACGCTGCCATTTGTCTTTTAGGAGTGGTGACATAATATCAATATTATCATTCCTCTGGCTAATGACCAGATCTATAATCTGATGCTTTGCACTTAGACTTTGCTTTACACATTATGAAAACTTTTAAAATATCTTATTTTTATTTTCAACGGTACAAAAACCAATCTTTTTAAATAGCTTGATTGGTTTTATGGTTCGTTTTACCTTTTATATCCTTTTGCTCGTCCATTCGTTGCTTTATTGTCTCAGTGGTAATACAGAATGTTAGTATCGTATCGATTGACTTCTACTTCAATATATTTCATTCGTTTCTTTGTAATACAAATAAATCCACACTAACACTATGGTGATATTTTCTATGAAACGTGAAAGTCTTGGGCTAAAATATCAATAAATATTGGATGTTAAGTGACAGAACTAAACGTCGCGATTAGTTTCCCAGTCCCAGTTCTCCAGTACTAGTTCCCTAGTACCAGTTCCCCAGTCCCAGTTTCCCAGTCCCAAAGCGGGTTTATAAAAATAATGTAATATCATTTTTCTCAGATGATCAAACCCACGACCCATTGTGTATGCAGTCAAATGCCACGGTAGTTTGAAAACGTAAAATGAAAAGGTAAAAATCGAAATTTTCTTTAATTAAATTGGCTGTTAATATGCATTTTCGAATCGTCAATCAACATAAAATGTCAGTATTGTCAGTCCTACAGGGAGTCACCACCAGCTCGGAAGGCAGTTCTGTTGAGAAAATTCTGAGCTAGAAAATTATGATATCACCATCCATTTGCGAGCACTTTCTTTTGAATTACTTAGCCGAAAGAAATGCATTGTTCCCATTACCGCCCACATATACTTGGGCGTATATATACTGACGTAACTTACATAACTTTTACAAAAATAAAAAGGCAGCTTCACGCTTTTTTCCACATAGCAACGTCATTATAGAAAACCTAATGTCAAGACACTCTGTTAACTGCTTTTTACCGTAAAATGACACATTACGCGTTGAGTGGTGAACTTAACGCCGTATTTTATATAGCCAGAACAAAGAAATGAAAATAAATTTGAATTATAATCATATTAAATATCAATATGGGTATCGAACCCACAACCAATCGCATTTACTGTTAGATAATATACATAATCCAAATAAACAGTATCTTGTATAGAAATAATACAAAAAAGTATTCTTCAAGATGCTATTAGTGAAAAAGCTTCGTGAATTTTCAACATACTAACGGTGTTTTTCTATGAAAACTTTTTAAGTACGGATTTCTAAGTTAATTACGTATTCGTTCTTTCCCGCAATATTTTTAAGAACACTGTTTTTTATATAAAATATTATTAAGTAAGAAATAAATAGCTTTTTATGAAAAAACGTATAAAATTATTAATGCAGCGGGATTCGAACCCGCGCCTCTTGGATACCGTGCAAGAGGCGCGAGAAATTTTTATACGATTTTTCATAAATGTTTTCTAATCGTAAGTGTGGAATAACACTTTAAAAATAGTAAATATTAAAATAAACAGCTTTCATTTTACTTTAGACTGGCTGGAGTTATATATTTATAATTGCTTACTTTAATACTCGCGTAGAAAAAATATTTCTTAGAGACTAAATAGCGTAATATAGTTAACAAGAAATGTTAAAATTGCTTGGAGAAATGTATTTAATTAATGTAAAATTTTATTATTAAAATGAAACTATTTTAACCGGGTCCGTGGTGACAGGTAGCCTCTACCTGTGACCACGGACTACTGTAAAGTGTTTGAAACCTCAGGTATCCAAAATGTATTTTCAAATACCAAAATAAATGCGATTAATCCGGTTAAAATAGTTTCATTTAAAATGTATAAAAATCGCGATAAATCAAAGATCTTATTTTATTATTAAAGTTCCTTAAAATTTCTCTTTTTTGTATAAATATATAACAAATTAACGGTGTTTAACTGCGAACGATGGTTATAGAATCGAACTCGATTAAAGGAATCAAATAACTGTACTAAGTAGCTCTAGCAAAATAAAACGCGATGTTGAGTTCCGCCAATCCACACGCACAGTTTGATTTTGGACTGTAAACGGAGAACAAAGTGTCTCAACATAAGGTTTGTAAGGAAACACAATAAAATTTCAAGTAACTTTGCAATACTTATTTTTAGGGTAAGCTCAGTAATAAATTCGTTTTGGGTATTTCCTACAGATAGCCAATACTTCAAGATTCCTTCCCACTAAATAACAGCTGACCTCGCAGCCTTCAGCTTGACTAGTTTTTATTTGAACGATAAGAAGAGTATATTATAGATATAATTTGGTACTAGAATTTTCGTTATTAAAGTCTTTTATAATAAAATTAGGTATATTATATAAAGTCTCGATTTTGGAAAATGCGTTAAGCTACGGAACTAAATATTACGTGAATATAAAAGTGAAATTTGTATAATATATATATATTATTATATATATATATATATATATATATATATATATATATATATATATATATATATATATATATATATATATATATATAGTTGTTTGTGCTATTTATATGTTTCTGCGACAAGCCGGAGTTTATTCGATATATCACTTTCCACCCACCCATTAAGAATAACGTGTTGAGTGCTATAAATAAATATATTATTTTGAATACCTATAAACCTTTAATTTTTCAATTACTTTGAGCACATATTTTATCTATGAGAATCGAACCCATAACCAATTGTGTTTACAGTAAAACGCTGTCTGACCTCATTTTATATATATATATATATATATATATATATATGTTGAGTGCTATAAATAAATATATTATTTTGAATACCTATAAACCTTTAATTTTTCAATTACTTTGAGCACATATTTTATCTATGGGAATCGAACCCATAACCAATTGTGTTTACAGTAAAACGCTGTCTGACCTATTTTTATATATATATGTATATATATATATATATATATATATATATATATATATGTATATATATATATATATATATATATATATATTGTACAATATGTGTCTGAGTTTTCCCTTTATAATATTTTTATTGTATAATTCGAAAATATGAGACACAGTGGTGCAGTTAAATATTCGAGTGAATTCTCAGAAATCCTACAATGCAGTTTTTGTGTTGTCGACGAGAGCTCCTTTTTATTTTTATAAAGAATACCTACTCACTATTTTAAAATTTGCTTGTTTTTTATACTAGAATTTCATGAAATTGTATTTTTTATTTCTTATATATTTTTATTCTATTGTAATTATTTTTGACTGTACACACTTATTTTATCGCCCTCTTTATTTCCGGTCGTGGCGCAGTGGTACAGCATCTAACTGTAAACGTGACGTGTTGCGTGATCGGTGCCCACTCAGGGGGGTTTTAAACTATTTTCACTTCCTCGCTCTGGAAAGATAAAGTGCAGCGTTGAGTCACGCCACTCAACACGCAATGTCTCGGATTCGGTGGAAAGCGAAATACGGAGTGTCTTGACACTTGGTAATTTCTGTCTATCCTGTTATGCGGGATGAAAAGCGTGAAACAATTTATCTTTCTTTAAATTACAATTTAAAATATTTTCTAAAGAATTTTTTTAAATAAAAAAATATAAATTTCCTGTTCTCATGACATTTTTATGGAAAAAAATGTATTTCCCACAATATATTTGCCAGAACGATTAAATTAACGAGAAAATATATACAATAGGATATTTTATTTTACTTCATCTAAAATGATCACTCACTGAACCCCCGAAAAATGGAATATATATATTTTCGATTTTTTTTTTAATTTAACAAGGCAAAAGTTTTTAATTTAACAATATAGCGTTTAAGATCTATTTCACATCAGCCTTTAAACGAAGAACTGAATAACTTGTGTATTAGTAATATTACTTATTTCTTCCTTTTATTTTAACGTCACGCTTTTATCCCGCCTCGATAGATTGTGCGTTGAATGGCGGAACTCAACGCCGCGGTTTGTCTTACAAGAGAGAGAAAATAAAAATAATTTACATATTATCTCCCCTCCTACATCCTCTGAATGGGAATCAAAGCCACAGCCGACCGTGTTTACAGTTACACGTTTTTAGATGTTCTCCCACCGTGCCACGACCGGCTTCAAACATTACTTCAATTCAAAATAATTTTACTTGAGATGAATATGTGTTTTAATAATTTATTAAATACATATTTGATATTAAAAATGAGAAGAAAATTATTAAGGTTTACGATATTTTTAACTCTTAAGGTCAACTATATAACAAAAGAGGCTAACGTGGCGAAGCAGAACGGTGTCCGACGGTGTCGGTGGTGACCCATTCAAGAAAATGATTATATTTAAAAAATATTAACATTTCTCCGCTATTGTGGAAAAAAAATACGGTGTTGAGTTCTCGAATTAAAACGTAATGTCGAAATTTTGGGAGGACCGCAGTCAACAGAGGGTCTTGACACTAGATTGTCTCTGACTACCCTGCAGTGCGGGATAAAGCGTGAAGCTAGATTGATTACCTGAATATCAAAAGCTTTTCATGCCAATTACATTATTTACATAAAAAAACGCGACAAATTGAAGAACAAAGCTGGATTAACGCGGTCCACTTAAAAGCTTTATTGTCTGTAACAAAAGTAAACACTGGGAGTTTCTGTTTTTTTAATATAAACCAACCCTTAGAGATTATTTTTTTTATATTAAATCAATTAAAAGAATATTTTTTCAAGGATTTACATATTAGTATAGGGATAGATTACTTTAGTGTGGAGATTATAGAATAAAATTGTTTCATTGATATACTCGAGCAAAACATTTAAAAATTAATGCTGGTATAGGTAGACTAGAAAATTACAATCTATACAAATAAATATTCTGTGGCAAACGGTCGTTTTAGCCTCACACACTTTTGTCCCGCATAGACCGGAAGAAATAAAGTACCCAGTGTCAAGACACTCCGTACTTTGCTTTCCAATTGCGTATCGAGTAGTTTAACTCAATACCGTACTTTACTTTACCAGAGGTTAAAAGTGAAAATAATTTAAATTTAATCACTCCCCCGAGTGGGAATCGAACCCACAACCGATCGCGTTTACAGTCAGACGCTGTTCCACTGCGCCACGACCGGCCTCTATAGGTATTCATAGTTTTAATAAAACACATATCAGGCTTACGTCAGGCGTGAGAGGCGAGGTGATTGATGGAATGGGTGATCAATTTTTCAAGCTCACAAGTATTTAGGCAAAATTCTATTTTGTTTTAGTAAAGTGCTAAATTATGTACGATGATGCATGCACTCCTATAGAACATAGGTTAAATAGAGAACAGAGTATCAAGACATTACTTTCTCTGACTAAACGAGGTTGTTAAAAATGTTAACGAGGCCTGGTTTGATTATAACCGGATTAATCATAAGTTCGATTCTCACTCGGGGAATATACATTGTATTAAAATTATTTTAATTTGTTTGCTGCAAAAGACAAAGGATGGTGTTGAGTTCCGCTTATCAACACACAATGTCTCGATTTCAATATCCTCTGACTATCCGGTTGAAACAGAAATTATCTCGGACATGCGGACTGTGCCATACAAAGAAGTATGCGTTATAACTAAATATAGAAGAGATTTATCAATTATATTAAAATATATTCTCTAAATTATAAGTATACAAGCGAATGTGACGCATTGTGGGCACGAAGCCAGAATGTCGAGACAAAATGAATGTCGCCCAAAATAGAGTTAATGATCCTGATCCCAGCTGGCCCCGCTTGCTTGTTTATATAAAATTACCTGAAACAAAGGAAATTATTATAAGTGAAAATAGTTAACGATATATTTGACTTTTGCTATTTTTATATATTTACATAAATAAAACAATTTCGCAATGTATTTTCGGATAGGATACGAACCCGCGCCTTTTGGAAACCGTTAAAACGCTCTGGCCATTAAGCTATACGAAATTCGAAATCGAAATTGTTATACTTTTAGTTACAACTTATTAACGTTGTTAAAAATCTTGAATTTTAAACGGATTAATCGTGTATATTTTGGTATTTCTGTGACCACGGACCACGTTATATAGTGTTCGAAGCGTCAGCGTCAGATTTCCAATGTGTTTTCGAATACCAAAATATACGTAATTAATTCTTTTAAAATATTTTTATTTAGAATCAATATTACAATTTACGTACGTTTTTAACATTAGTTGAAAGTTTTGAAAACGACCTCACCATACGTTATTATCGAGCTACATTTGTATATATATATATATATATATATATATATATATATATATATATATATATATATACTATATAGTTGTTACTTGGTACGTTTTCAAAAATAAACTATCTATGACGATGCATTACTTAAGTTACGCATTTTGTACGTACATTAATCTCAAAAGTAGACTCTTGATTCTTATATTTTTGGTTGAATTCAAGACACTACGTGTTGGTGAAAGTTAACACTGCTCCTCGTCTTATCAGAATGAAGAAATAAAAAAAAGTGCTAAATATATTCTTTGTGGGAGGCTTGAGTCCATCAAATGACAGTAAGAAATATTATAGTGTATATTAATACTAAATAAAAAAAACATTGATAAAAATATAACGTATTTGTTAGCTTTAAAAAAAATATTTTGTATAAAAACCAACACATGTTTAAGTAAGTAATTTTCGCTACATTTGACTTAATCTTTCTCGACACCTCGTAAATAACACTTGGGTCCATTCCGGTCCGTTTAAGTGACAATTCTAGTTTGGGCCGACATTATGTTCAGTTTACTTGGCAATCTTTGACATAATATGTAAAAAAATATTTTCTTAGCAACAACAAGTACATACTATCTTACGAAGCGCGGCGTTGAGTTCCGCGACTCAACAGGCAATACGGAGACCAATAGTATGAAGTGTCTTGCCATAAGGTAATCCCTGTCTACCCTGTTTTATAGGATAAAAGCGTGTAGCTAAAAAATAATTCTAGTCTAAGCTGAAGAATATTTGCAGTTTAATTACCAGCAGGATATGAAGCCCCTACCACTTGTTTCCCACCACTTATTTCGCTTGACTGTTAGAGTTAGTCTAGCCCTTTCAGTCCTACCAAGCCAAAACTTAAACGGCTGTCAGCTCGCTACTTTTATATTTACAAAACGACCTCTGTAAGTCGAATCTGAAGCCGCAAAGAATTGGGTTATAGAGTTTTCGACTTATAAACGATTTCGACTTATGTTGAAATTCATACTTGCAAGTTCTGATAAGGAAACATTTAAATTGCAGATCCTTTTTTTTAACTGATAAGGGTAATACGAAGAAACGAGTTGTTAGTTAGATGTCCGAGATATAGAGGTATGATTTACTTTATCTAGTTATGGAGGGGGAATATATACCAAAATGATTTGCAGGGATTCATTATCTTTTTCAAATAGAGGGTTGAGATTTTGACTAATGGATATTTTTTATGTTTGAAGGTAAGAAACATTGTTTCGATCTCGAAACGGTCGTTTAGACGTCTGGACGTTTTAAAATTATCAAGGATTTTTTTTAGCTTCACGCTTTTTATCCCGCTTAGTAGGGTAGACAGAAAGTACCTAGTATCAAAACACTCCGTACTTAGCTTTCCACCGAATTCGAGACATTGACGTGACGAGACGTGGAACCACCACTCAAGGTGGAACTCAACGCCGCAATTTGTCTTTACCAGAGCGAGGAAGTGAAAATAATTAAAATATAATCACTGCCCCGAGTGGGGATCGAACCCACAACCGATCGCGTTTACAGTCAGACGCTGTCCCATTGCGCCACGACCGACCTTGATTATCAAGGTGCTTTTTCTTATCGGTATATTATAGATTTAACACAAAAAATGTTTGTGTAAACTGTGCTATTGTACTAACAATGTAGTAAAAAATAAAAAAAAAATATAAAGTCTCCGTTACATTACAAGTGTAAGAATAATTAACTCGCACATAGATAAGAACTTGTTTCGAGCAAGTTGTTCGTTCTATCGACTCTAAGCTCGGATATGTTAGAGTTTGATATGTTCGAAGAATATTGAAGCAACTTTGAAATTAATTAGTATTATAGTTTACTTTGAACCACAGATTAAATTCAATCGATATGATTTGTGTTGGAGTTCCCCATTTGGTTTATTTATAAATAACAAATTAAAATTTTATACATTTTTTTTGTTTAAATATCAAACTAATAATGTCAAATGAGGCCGGCCGTGCCGCAGTGGAACAGCACCTGACTGTAAACGCGATCGGTTGCGGGTTCCATCCCCACTCGGTGTAGTAATTGTATTTAAAATTATTTTCACTTCCTGGCTCTGGCAAAGACAAAGTGCGGCGTTGAGTCCCACCACTCAACACGCAATGTAATCTAATTCGGTGGAAAGCGAAGTACGGAGTGACTTGACACTAGGTACTTTTTGTCTACCCTGCTAAGCGGAATAAAAGAGTGAGGCTAAAAATATATATATTTTAACAAGAATAAGCACTGTCTTACGAAGCGCGGTGGTGAGTTCCGTCACTCAACACGCAATGTCTCAAATTGGGCGGAAAGCGGAGTACGGAATGTCTTGACACTTGGTACTTGGTACCCTGC
Source organism: Dryadula phaetusa (assembly GCA_032432895.1). Lineage (NCBI taxonomy): Eukaryota > Metazoa > Arthropoda > Insecta > Lepidoptera > Nymphalidae > Dryadula > Dryadula phaetusa. Next base: position 941,818 of record JAOYRS010000054.1, read on the forward strand.
TATGAGGGATAAAGCTAAAAAAAATACAAGTCTGGCCCTTAAAGCTAAATAAACGTATTTCTAAGTCTTAACTATTTTATATTATTTTACTATTCATTAATTTCTTCTATGAAAACGTCAAAAAACTAAATTCTTTACCAAAAACCAATTTAGGAAATCATAAGCAAATAGCGATTAGCGATTAGTTGAATTATTTTTTCTTTATTTATTTAAAATTTGTTTTAGAAATGGGTCGTTGGAGCTTAAATAAAAAGCTTAGTTTAGAAGGAAAGTTCTGTCATAACCGCCCTCGACACGTTCCACTGACGAGTTTCAAGTGGTCGACAAAAAGTTATTTGGTTTTTTGTACGTTTTGCGTATCGTTGACAGATAACAGACTGTTGGTTTCGTGGTTAATGGTATTAGCTGGTGAGAAAGGTGGTGGGTTCAATTTTAGACATAACATTGTAAATTAAATCATATATAAAGGGATTTTAATATTAATTCAATTGGTGTTGATTCGATTCCTTTCGGCGGAACGGATATTCTGATAAGATAAATACAAAGCGCGACGTTGAGTTACGCCACTTAACACGCAATGTCTAATATGTGGTAAACGGACTGTCTTTTTGACAACCCTGCTAAGTGGGATAAAGCTGTTTACACTATTCGAATCTTAATATTTCTCACGATGATTATCTTGTTTATCGCCTTTAATAAGGGAATCTAAATAAATAATTAATTATGATTACAAAGATAACTATGGAATTCGGTTTTCTGTAATGTACATACATATGTATGATTAGTAGTAGTAGAATATATATATATATATATATATATATATATATATAAAGGGTTATACCGACATGTTGCAAGGGCAACGCGCAATTTACGCGTCTCATACCCACAACTATATTTAAAGTTATTATATTTTTTTTTATTTTTTTTTACCTTCACGCTTTTATCCCGCGTAGCAGGGTAGACAGAAAGTACCTAGTGTCAAAATACTCCGTACTTCGCTTTCCACCGAATTCGAGACATTGCGTGTTGAGTGGGGATCGCGTTACAGTCAGACGCTGTCCCACTGCGCCACGACCGGCCTCAATTATATTATTATAAATTCAAATCAACAATCTCTAAACACAATCTGGGTGTTCAATCATTAAATGTTCATCTCATCAGTATTGAGGCTGCAGCAAACTTTACGGTGCCTGTTACCCTGTTAGTTACTGTATTTGCGAAGTAAGCACTATGTACTACAGGTGTACTTGTACGTATATAGCCATGCTTTTGTCCTCTACGCTGCCTACTAACGATGTTTAACTACACAAATTTGAATCGTGATTGAATTGATTTAGTACTTTGCTGTGTTATTACGGTTTTGATGATTTTAAGGTGTATTTCATAGGCTTGTATATTCGGGTTTAAATCAATTCGGGTTTAAATCATTTCGCATGTGCGTAATGATTTAAATCCGAAAATCTGTTTTTTTATGTGATAATGATTTATAATTCATTATGTAACACAAAGGAAAGAAAAATATGAACCTTAATTCTAAATCGCAAAATCCTCATGAAATTGAAAATATTATTTGATATTAAAAGCGATTGGTTAACAGATTGTAAACTTGGTAGTCCAGGGTTTGATTATTCCTTTATTTTATTTTATTACTGTTTATTTTATTTCGATTATTCCTTTAAATTACTTGAGGCCGGTCGTGGCGCAGTGGAACAGCGTCTGACTGTAAACGCGATTGGTTGTGGATTCGATTTCCATTAGGGCAGTGATTATATTTAAATTATTTTGTCGCTTTGGTAAGATAAAGTGCGCCGTTGAGTTCCAACACTCAACACGCAATTTCTAGATTTTGGTGGAAAACAGAGTGTCTTGACACTAGTTACCTTCTGTCTACCTTGCTATGCGGGATAAACGCATGAAGTTAAAAAATTACATCTGGCAATACAAAGCGCGGAATTAATTTTTACCACCCGCCACACAATATCTCGAATATGTTGAAATTTTGTTCTACCCATTTTTTCATAGTTTATAAGATTTGAACCTGTACTTCGAGGCTTTAATTACATATATATGTAGTTAATAACTAAGCAATTATCATTCTACAATTAATTAATACGCAGTTCATATATTATGAAGTTTAGAGTGGAATCTGTAGTAACACAACAAACAAGTTTCAAGATCAGAGATGCATTTCGGTTTTGGATCAAAATTCAGTCTAACAATAGAACTTCGTAACTTGTACCTATTAGTTAGGATATTCGTACTTAATTTTCACAAGCTCAGTATTGTATTTATAATTGTATACTTATATTTCATACAATCTGTGTCTGTGTGAAGCTTAAAGTGGACTTAGTTACTCTTTATTATATCAGTTATCGGCTATTGAAAGTTTGGTGAAAATCGGTCAAGATGTTTCAGAGATTGGTTAGAACAAATAGACAAACAAAATTATGTTATTTTGTTATATGTATGTATGTATATATATATATATATATATATATATATATATATATATATATATATATATATATATATATATATATATATATATTTAGTTAAAACAGTAATTTTAATCTCTAAATTCTTGATAGTTGTTTATAATCGTACCGTTTTTAAATGTAATAATATTTTTTCAGAATTATTTGACAAAAGAGGTAAATAATTCCTTATCAATTGTTTCTATTCTAATACGCTGTTTATTACACGCTTGTACGAGTATATACAATAGATAGATATTAATTTTATATTAATTGAGTGATAATAGTAGTATTATTATTGTAGTCTTAAAGGAAGCAAATACTTTTTTATAAAATGGCACAGTGGGACAGCGTCTGACTGTAAAGCGATCGGTTGTGGGTTCGATCCCCACTCAGGGGAGTGATTATATTTAAATTATTTTCACTTCCTCGCTCTGGTAAAGACAAAGAGCGGCTTTGAGTTCCACCACTCAACATGCAATGTCTCGAATTCGTTGGAAAACGAAATACGGAGTGTGTTGACACTAGGTACTTTCTGTCTACCCTGCTATGCGGGATAAAAGCGTGAAGCTAAAAAAAAGAAACGTATATTTTGAAAATATGTTTTTGGAAACCTAACGCTTGGAACACTTTACAAGCAGTCCGCGGTAGATTACCTGATATATCAAAATATACGCGATGAATCCGTTCAAATTTATTTTATTTATTGTATATTTACTACGGTTTGTATTTATGTTCAATTTATAATATAATTAGAGCGTAGAAAAAAAATAACTGAAAAATATTGAAAGCGGTACGTTTTCAGAAAACTAAAAGAGGAGGAGGAGCAGGATGTCTTTTGATTAGTTACAGAGAACACCTCCATAACTAATCGAAAGAGCTCCTGTCGACTAAGCCAAACGCATTAATAATATTTTACAGTGTAAAAATTTTAGTACAATTATAACAATATGGCGTTTTATATAAAAAGTTTTTTTATAGTAACTATTATAAACTCAATCTTAAAGAGCTCATTAATAAAGCCTTAGTTAATTTGCACATAATATTAGATGATTTACATGAGACCCTCGTGGCACAGTAGGATAGCCTGGTTGTAAACAGGATTGGTTGCAAAATAATTAAATATATTGGATAACGCGTATATTTTTGTCGGATTCTCGTTGATACGCCTCGGTGTAACATAGAAGGGCACGCAATAAGCGTGACGGTGGTACAATAACGAGGGACAGCGAATAGACCCGGCGACGCTCTGATCATAGACTAGATATAACTACAGAGTCATCTTTGTACCGTTAAGCCACATCTTCCCACGCGGAAAATAATTATATTTTATTTATTTTCTTTTCTTCATTCCAGTATCATAAATCACGGCGTTGAGTTCCGCCACTTAACATACAATGTAGCCATGAAGTGAAGAACGGAGTTTCTTGACTCTAGGTTATCTCCGATAAGCCTGTCATGCATGAAAAAATCTAAAGTAATTGGTAAAGAATCTTTATTGTAACCGTGACGACGACATCGCAGGTGTTAAATGAATACGATAGTAGTGGGTTTAAATACCACTTCAAGTCAATATTCAATAATTTCTTTCCCTAATAATTAAGTCTTTTACATCGGTAAATGAAAACGGGACTCTTATCACTGTAACAGATATTTGATTAAAAAAATATTAATTCTAAGAATACATTATTTTAAAGTAACTAAATAATTACGAAGTTCTAATAATATTATATTTAAAATTAATTTTATGGTTATGAATTGAAAGAGAGCTTGAGGCGTTACACCCACAACTGTACTTGAGATTCGGGGGAATGTCCTTAAAACACCACTACTTTGAGTAAAGTATATATAATCACTAAGAAAAAGAAACGTTTGATGATAAATATAGACGTCAAAGGCCAGAGGAGGACTGTAGTTGCGATTAGTTGTGGGTTCAATTCCCAGTTAAAGAAATAACTATATTTAAAATATTTTTGTTTGTACACTCTGGTAAATAAAACGCGCTGTGTTGAGTTCCGACACTTATAATCAAATTGTGAACTTAACGCCGCGCACAAGAACGCAACGCAAGCTTTCCAGTTATTATTGGTAAACTATCAAATACATATAATTTAAATATTTACTATACTGTTTTTTAAAAGCTCATCCGAGGTTTAATCGCGTAAATCATCGATGCAGTATATTCCAATCGTGTGAACACAAAATTAATTACGTAATGCGGTTAACATTGTATACTATTATATATATATATATATATATATATATATATATATATATATATATATATATATATATATGATGAAATAATATGGTATTAGCACGTTACAGATTACTCTATTAAAATAGTGAATGAGTACATACTGTTTTTATAGTGACTCCAGGAGGGGGAGGGAAGAGTACTCTGTCCCTGCGAAAACTAGCAAGCAATAATATGGCTGCATGAGTGGAGGCAGTCGGCAATAAGAGGGGATTTCCTGAAATTTCTTCAGAAACGGGCAAGGCGAGTTTTACATTTCACAAGAAGAACTAGAAATTGCAATCAAAATAAAGAATCCTAAAGTAGCAAACAATAATAAGTAATACTGATAACAGGCAGATAACGCAAAAGTTTCTACTGGATGTAGTTACCTGAACTTTGATACGTAAGTTTTTTGGGGAGAATAGGTAAACTGGAAAAGAGCTTTTCCTGAAATTCTTATATCAATTATCACAATAATAAGTGCATTATATAAATATATTAAACAATAACAGTATAAACGATTATATCTTACATTAAAGGTCTGTTCGGAGCCGTATTTCGTCTATTTTGTAGGGGCTTAACGCTACATCGTTTATCATTGTCCTAATGAAACCATTTATCAGTTAGCTTCTCATTTTTGCCGGCTCACGTTTTAATCATAAAGACGTTAACTATTAAATAAAACTGTGGACTAATCGATTTTGAAGTGTGTTGGATTTTTGTTTGATTATTTACAAAGTGGCGCAGTGGGACGTCTGACTGTAAGCACGATGGGTTTTGAGGTCGACTCCCACTCAGGGGAGTGGTTAATGTAAAGCCTTTTCAATTTCCTCACTTTGGGCAGACAAAGCGCGGCGTTGAGTTGCGTTGAAAGCGGATTACAGAATATCTAGATACTTCCTGTGGTAGACAGGCGATGTGGGATAAAAGCGTAAACAACAAAATATTAACACATCTAAAATAAGAAAAATATTTGGAAACGGATAATAGTTTGAACATAAAAGGATTTGAACCTGCGGTTTTGGGAATCTGGCCAAGCTTAAATTAATATAGATTCAGTTATGATATACAATCTAATACTTTGAGAGTATTATGGCATTCTTTTTGTGGTAGTAAGGTGTTCTACTTTGTTCTTCCACTTATCGTCACACAAAAATTGTCTTGGATATTTATATAAAAATATTTGTGGTATTTAAGTGTTTTTGATTCACTTGTATTTATATGTGCGAAAAATGGCGACGTTATTGTGACCCACTTCATGCCAACTACTTTACTTAATAATTTTCACGTATAGAACCGAATGATTAACAGATGACAATACAATATTTTCCCAATATATATTTATTGTTCTCGCTAGATTGACTAGAATTATGATGTAATAATTAAAAAAAAATCATTTTAGTTCATTTTTTACTTATTTATATCTCTTATTCGATTTCAGGAACATATAAAACTTAATATTATTATGTTAAAGCAATAGTGATTACTATTGCCCCTGTCTCGTACATTTAAGTAATTTAAACTATTTTATGGTCTAACTTGAAGTCTAAGTAACTTATTATAGATGAAAGCATAACACAATGTTACCAGTTACAAATTTAATCCCCTATACGTGAAATTCATCAAAACAGTGAATAAATTATACAGCTATGAAATATTATCTCAGTTTTGGGAGCGTTCATTAATCAAGGGGGTCACCTTCTGAAACTTTGTTGACATGTCAACAAATTCCCTCACTTCAAGGTTATTTGTCGTAAATCATTTTGTTAAGAGATTGTAAGAATACCTTAGATATTCTCCTGGTTAAATATTTAAGGAGAATTATATATCTAACTATATGTTAATACGTGAAGCAAAATCTTTGTACTCTTTTTAATGAAAATAAAGCAAAATCAGGAGTATGAAATTTGGCACATTTATAGTTAATATGGAGATGGAGTGCAGAAGACTTATATTTTATAAAACTAATGCATGACAAAAAAAATAATTAATAAAATAAATGTAGCACACATAACCCTGTTTTTAACATACACGTTTATATAAAGTGACTTACACGTTGCTAAGGCAACGCGTTGTCAACGCGTCAACGGGATATCTATTGTTAGTAATTATCAAGTTACAGTTATACAGTAGACCCGATTGAAACCTTATTTGAATTATAAAACAAATAAAAAAAAAATAATTTCAAATTGACAACGTATGCCCGCAAAATTCGAATATTTTGTTCGAGTATTCTAATAGAGACAACCAAATCGCAGTGGCCATATTTTCTTTAGCAAAACGTCACTGCCACCGAACGCCATCTTGAATTTTGTTAAAGCCGATTTACACTATCAATAGTCACAGTTTCGGTACAGTACCATGATATTTATTCTTTCATACATTATCCATTCAACGTATATACACCAGTGTCAGTGATGACGAAGTGTTCTTAGCGATTTAAGTTATTTAAGCAAAACTTAATATTTAAATATTACAATATACCTAATAGTGTAGGTCTCACAGGCAAAGTTGCGAACATGTCGCTTGTATAGGATTTAATACTATTTCTTCGTCTTTAGTTAAAAAAATGAAATTAAAAAAAATAGTTCAAAGTTCTAAGTTAAAGAATGGTAAATTTGGAGTACAAAATCTATTCAGTAAAAGTAATATTACGTATTCGTTTTCATATTATCCATATCGAGATGTCTTCAAAGTTACCAGGTTTCAAATATTATTCTAACATTGTGGATATAAACAAAATATTGTTGACATAAATAAGGCTGGTTGTGGCGCAGTTGTCGGTTGTCGATTCGATTTCCATTCAGGGGAATGATTATATATGAAATTATTTCCATTCCTCCGATCTGACAGGAGAAAGCACGGCGTTGAGTTCCACTACTCAACACGTAATATCTCGAATTCGCCTGAAAGCGTGGTCTCAGGGTCTTGACACTAGGTACTTCCTCTTTACTCTGCTATGCGAGATAAAGGGTGATGCTAAAAAAGAGAGTTTTAATCTGAAATCAATAAGCGTTTATTTAAATGAAAACCTATTAAACTTACTTTTGAGACATCAACAACTTTATAATACAAATCTAATTAATTTAATAACCGACTTCCCAAAAGGCGGAGGTTATCAATTCAGCCGGTATTTTTTTATGTATGTACACCGTTTACGACGAAAGCTGTGGACTGATTTACGTGATTCTTTTTTTTGTTCAACGCAATAAGGCTGCCATTTGGTCCCACAGAAATTATTTTCAGTTGGGCCCAGTAGTTTTGATTTTATAGTCATATTTTTTTGTTTGCCGACACAATTTTCTTGAATCTTTTTGCGTATTTATTGTGATTTCTCTGTAATTTGCGAACTGACTTGCAAGGTTGGTTGCGAACTAACTTTAATTTGAATGAATATACTTTGAAGAAGATCCTACTAAAAATTATTGAAGATCTGATGAAGATCTTCGGAGATATCAATGGACATATTCAAGGAATAACAGCAAATGATTTAAGATTGTTGGAATCGTTTTTATATGTGTTACCATACCCTAATACGTATTATTATTGGATATATATTTAACTAGATCACTATGAATACCTATAAGCTAGTGTATTCAACAAACATAACCGAGCGGACCCTAACAAGTAAAAAATATAAGTAAACTACGTTTAAAAACACCGACTTCATAAACTGAAAAGTAAAAAATAATTTTATAAAGAATTAATCTAAACACATCTTGTAAAGCAATATTAATAAAATAACTACTATAAGGGTTGAAGTCGCTGCCAAACCGGTATGTTAAATATAGTAGGCTTTTAGACTTTCGTAGAAACTCATATATATATATATATATATATATATATATATATATATATATATATATATATATTGTTAGTTAGTACTTTAAAGGTTTGGTAGGTATATGATACTAATATTTTAGTGGTTAACTGCGAATTCGTAAAGTCGTTTGTAATTCGTACAGTGAAGGCATTTGTAAGACGTTTGTCTTGGTACCGACTTCAAATCTAGTAAACTACGTTTAAGTTTACTTGTATAAATGAAACTATTTTAACACGCGTAATAAATATAATGCATAATCATAGTTAATTTATTTTGGAAAACGCACCAACTAACAACAATAACATTAAAATTTTCAACATAGCTCGACAATAACGCAAGGCTTAGTGGATAGATCGCTTGAGAAATTTCCTAAAGCCGCAGATTCGAGTCCCGCTGAGTTCAGATATGTATACGTTTCTAAACTATTATTTTTTGCTTATTGTTTGAATAATACTTTCAAATATTGTTAAAACAAACGTAAATTGTATTAATGATTTTAAATGAAACTATTTTAAACAGATTTCGAAAATAGATTTGAAAATACAATGAAAAGCCAATGTTTCGCGAACACTTTCTTTGATCACAGGTAGACTTGGGTGATAATATCGCGTAAAATCAAATATCTTATTTAGTTTAATCCATTATTTCTCATGATTCACATACAAAGTTAAAGTACTCGATTACAAAATACAATAAAACGTACAGCCACAGTTATAAATTATTGCTAAAACCTTGAAATAAAGCCGCAGCCAGCCGCTTGGATAACAAAATTACGAAGAGGTCTCTATCAAAAATAATTTTCTATTTTAGCTATTCTGTTCTTTATTTTATTAATTTACTCAGCTGGTGTACTGATCCAATTATACTTTATCGACATTATCCCGAGCCTGTTCAAAATGGGAAATGAAACATTTTTTTTATTACGAACTGTCACTTTCTTCACATTGGCAATACATAGATAATATATCTATGTATTAATACGTGAGGCAAAATCTTTGTTGTTTTTTTTTTGACATAGTAAGTAGTTATAAAGAAGAAGTACAATATACTAATATTTTTTTACAAATAATACATGACGATATATTAAATTAATAAAACAAAAGTAAAGTAATGTCTCGAATTCGTGGGAAGCGATGTACGGAGTGTCTTGTCACTACGTACTTTCTATCTAAACTAACACACACTACCATGTGTTTGACATACACGTTTATATAAAGTAACATATACGTTGCTAAGGCAACGCGTTGTCAACGCAGCCACGGGACATCTAGTATATTATAATATTTATTTATTTATTTATTTATTTATAATATGGTAACACTTGATGTATTTATAAAAAAATAAAGCGTGTGATCTCGTCTGGTGTGTTTGTTTTAGCGGATCCGAGATAGTTCGTGTATAAATCAAAAATAATATTTAATATAATAATAAATAACGTAAGAATAACGTAATATACGCGATTAATCCGTTGAAAATACTTTCATTGATAATGTGTAAAAATCGCGAAAATCAAAGATCTTATTACTTGACACACTGTTGCTAAAATTGCTACTTACGGAAACTGTTGGAGACGGTTCACCAATTCCAGACCACCATGGTATAAAGAATAGAGCATATAGAGAAAAATAGACAAACTTATGTTAAAACAATCATTTCTTAATCTTTTGCAAATTTTGGAGACATTAGAAGTCTTAGTCTAGGCTAAGTTACCAGTTTTATATAAATGCTAAAAAAAACTTTAAATAACACATTTTTTTCAATAAATAGATTTTTTTTGACTTAAAATATTTTTCGCTGCCTTAAAAATAAAAAAAAGGTTTTTAAAAATATTATTCTTATCTATTAATGTTTAAATAACACTTTAAAATGTTAATAGCTTACTATAAATATTCTAGCTAGATGCCATCGAACCCTTTAACCATCTAGCAGTCAGATTCAGAGCTACTAAGTCATTACGAATCAAGATAAAAGATTCTTATACTTTATAATAAGGTTTAGAGAAAGACCAGGCAATATCCGGACCAAATTGTGGAATCCCCCTTAATTAAACGTAATGTAATTTATGTATGTACGTTTGTAAAATGAATGGAGCTTTTGTTGAAATGACGATGAGATATTTTATTTATTTAATTTAATAAATCTTTGGCTTTATGTTTTATGTACAAAGTTTGTAATAAATATGATTTGTTGTTATTTTCTTAGGTACCTATTGCTAGGTTCAAATTATTTTCCTTGGATATGTTTGAGCTTCATTCCATTTAGAACGGTAGCTAGAGAACACAGTATACATATTATAGTATCTCGATATTGTTAAGATAAGTGTGTGTAAGATATTGCGTGTTGAGTAACGTAACTCAACTCCACACTCAGGTTAACAAAGAGAAAAAATCCCGAAAATACACTAAATTGTAGGTACAAGCATCCCGGGCTGGAATCCCGCTTGCAACTTCAATTTTTTATACTTTTTAAATAATATGTAAAAATATATTGATTTATAATTTATAGTATTAAGTATAGAAAGAAAAATCAATGAATAAATCTACTTATGTCAAACTCTTATTAAAAGTCACAACCCTACACAAGCAAAAAATTATAAAAATATTTAAAGATTCTTACGATAAACCTAATCAGATAAACACCTTGATTGGAATCAAACATGATTATATACGAAAAAAATAGGTAGTGCCTTCGACAACGCAACTTGTGGGTAATGGGACAGTGCCTGACTATAAACTCATTCAGGGAAATGATTATATATAAATTATTTCATTTCCTATCGCTCTGGTAAGACCTAAAGCAGTGTTGAGTTCCACTTATCAATGTCTCAAATTCGACAGACAGCGGAGTACAGAGCGCTTCACATTAGGCACTTCCTGTCTACCTTGCTAAGTTAGAGAAAAGCTTTTAAGACAAATAGCTCAAAAACCGAATAAAACTGCATTTTTTGTATAAATTATATACAATTTCATCAACGTCGTCATCACTTTTAATTGGATAATATTGTGAGTTCCATGAAATAAGGTCAATAAACCCTTCCTTGGTAACTTAAAGAGCTGTCATTGAGACCAGTCGCGTTAATAAACGGCTAATGAGATTTCCCGGGAATAATGAATCCTTTTTTTAGCTTGACATAAAGCGTTCTTGAATTAAATAAAGCCTGGTCCCTATAGAGTTGTAGGTGTTTAGCTGTTAAGTGGAGTATGAATAATCATAGTTCTATGTATAATTGAGGTGACTCAAAACATAATATAAATAACACTTTGCTGTCGATTTTTTTCATATGATATAAGTTTTAAATATAATAAGTTAATTGATTTTATGCGATTTTAACACAAACAAAATGAGATTAATCGTATATATTTTTTATTATTAGCTTCACGCTTTTTATCCCAGCTAAAAGTGTAGACACAAATTACCTAGAGTCAAGACACTCCGTACTTCGCCTTCCAACGAATTCGAGACATTGCGTGTTGAGTGGTGGAATTTAACGCCGCACTTTGTCTTTACCAGAGCGAGGAAGTAAAAAATAATCATATGGAATCACCCCAGTGGGGATCGAACCCACAACCGATCTTGTTTACAGTCCCAATGCGCCATGACCTCATTTTATTATTCGAAAATAAATTTTTGAAAATTCGACGTTTGCATGTTGGAATTGAGTCAACCTTTGAACAAGGGCTACTGCAAAGTGTTCGAAACGTCGGGTTTTCAAAAATGTATTTTCGAATACCAAAATATATAACAAAAACCAAATAAATACCAAGTATAAAATATTAATCCTTTTAAAATAATTATATCTAAAAATAGTTTTAAATTTCCTTTTCATAATCATTATATAAAACCGATCGTCTGACTGGGCCATTAGGAAAACATCCGAGTAAACGTAAAGGTTGTGTTGAAGTGCAATTTCCGTTCAAGGAGATGTTTATATTAAGATTAAATTTTATTTTTTGATTCGATAAGATAAAGCACGGCGTTAAGTTCCACCGCTACATGTAATGTTAGAAATTCAAATGTGACTAAGTGACACTTAGTCTATTTATAATTCATAAATTATAAGTATGGGAATTGAGTTCTCGATAGTCCATACAATGTGAAGTCAATGAGGTCCGTACGATAACCTTAAAAAAAACTAACATAATAATATCTTTAATTCTCGCGATTATAACACATTTTGAATGACTAAACTATTTAAAACGGATTAATCGCGTATATTTTGGTATTCGCAAATACATTTTTGGAAACCTGACTTTTAAAACATTTTACAGTAATCCATGGCCCTATGTAGAGGAGTCTACTTTCGAATACCAAAACATACGCGATTAATCCGTTACATATAGTTTAATTTAAGAAAACTATCATGTCTATATTATAAAGCGCAAAAGTATTTATTTGCTTAAATGCCATAATCCTTGAAATTATCGAATGGATTTAAAGACATCTTTACGATTATGACAGACAGGTTCATGAAAAAGGCTATAGGCTATAAAAGTTACTCTCCTACCAATAAAAACGGGGTATAAATAAGGTTGAAAATATATTCGAAGACGAAGTAGCGGAGCCCACCTAGTTATTATTATATTAAAAAAAAATTAACAATTATTTTTCTCTTGGCAAAAAAAGACAAACATTTTGCATATATCAATGAAGCGGTTTTATCCCGCACAACAGGGTAGACAGAGGCAACCTAGTGTCAAGACTCCGTCGACTGCTTTTCGCTCGAAATCGGGACATCGCGTGCTGATTGGCGAACTCAACGCCGCACTATGTCTAACATAAATGAAAATAAATAAACAAAAAAAAGGTTTTTTTTTACAATTTTTACCGCTAATATAATAATTAGTGGAGGCACTGTGCTCAATGAAGATTCACTTGATTGCTCAAACGGCTAATATCATCACCTAAACTGTGTGAACTACACTACGCAGCGGGAAACTGAGAAGCCTGGGACAAACGTCGTTGCGTGTGTTCTACTCAGGGCTACCGACGTTTTTGTAAGTAAATAACATAGGAAATGATATTTTGTTATTTTAATTAAGTAATATTTTATATGTGTTTGCTGTATTTTTAATTATATTTATTTTTAATTATTATTAATTATATATTAATTACAAAGAAACATAATAATTAATAATAATGCATTAGAAATATATTATATTAATAAAATAAATATTAGATACGCATGATGTTTATTTATAGTGCAACGCGTAGTGCACGCTAACCTACTGTTTAGTTACTCTAAACTGTTGGGTTAATAAAAAAAAAATTATGTGTTATGCGGCGTAACTCTACGCCGTGCTTCGTCTACGCTGTCAAGTATAATAAGTTTTTTTTATCACAGTTAAAGTTAGAATGAAATACGTGAAGATAAATATATATCTGTTGCGGAACTATATATATGAGTTCCTAGGCTTTCTACGAAACTCTAAAAACCATTTAAACAAAACGGCTTGCCGCCGACTTCAAGCCTATGAATTGGTTACAAAACTGAATAATGGTAGTTATTTTACTATTATTGGTTTACAAGATGTGTTTAAAATAAATCTTTACAAAATTATTCTTTACTTTTCAATTTATGAAGTCGGTTGTTTTAAACCGACTTTTATTTTTTACTTCTTAGTGTCGGCTGGGTAATGGTTGTTGAATACAGCAGCTTATAGTATATGTCCAATAATAATATATATTATGGAATGGTAAACACAGGTAAAAACGATCCCGGCAATCGTAGATCATTTGCTTATATTCCTTGAATATTGCCATTCATATCCCCGAAGATCTTCATCAGATCTTCAACAATTTTTTGCGGGACTATCTCCAAAGTCTAAAAATTATCTCCATCAGAATATAGAATTCTTTCAAATAAAAAAATCTTACATATTGATTCACAAATGACAGAGAAATCACAGTAAATACGTAAAAAGAGACATGATGTCGTCAAATTAAGAAAAATGATTATAAAATCAAAACTACTGGGTCCAACTAAAAAATCATTTCTATCAAAAGATCTAAAAAAAGAATCACGTAAATCAGTCCAGAGCTTTTGGCGTAATCGGTGTTCATACATAAAAAAAAACCTGCGAAATTGATAACTTCTGCCTTTTGGGTAGTCGTTTCAAAATCAGTACTATAATTCATTTATTAAAAATATTAAAACGTATTAAGAAAACTATGAAATATTTTTTAAATGAAACTATTTTAACCGGATTAATCGCGTATATTTTAGGTGTCCAAAATGTATTTTCGAATACCAAAATATACGCGATTAATCCGGTTAAAATAGTTTCATTTAAAATGTATAAAAATCACGAAAATCAAAGATCTTATTATAACAATGAAATAATTTATATTTCACAAAAGTTATTACATTTATATAATTTATCAATGTCCTAAAGTTATATGTGAATATATAGTAGAGTGTTTTATCACTAAGCCACAAAAAGCTCAAGATAAATATAAAAGCTTAATTATGTTAATCGTCTACAGTGTTTGTCTGTATTGTTCAACCCTTGTTCTTCCACTGACACAAATGTTCACTGGAGTGAATGCGTAGGAAATTGGCCACCAGCTGCTTGTTATTTGATGCTTATACGATGAGCGAAAATGTAATTCCGTAAGATTAAACATAACGTGAATGTGGTGTTGCACGATTTTTCCCATTTCACTTTGTGGTTTTATGAGTCGTTAGTCGTGGATTCGATTTTGATATATTTAGTGTTGTAGTACACTGTGTGTACAATATACATGTTATATATATATATATATATATATATATATATATATATATATATATATATACATCGTAAAACATTTCTTGAACTGCATAATTTTTGAAAAATATAAAATAACCTTACTTTGTTTTTTTACTACGTAAAATATATTTATAAGAATGATATGATATGATAACTGCTAAAAGTTGCAATATAATTAAATTAAAAGAACATTTTCTTTTCAAAAAAACCTTTAGAGGCCACCTGGTAGGAGGCCTACAGTGGGACAGCGTCAGACTGAAAACGTGATTACTTGTGGGTTCGATTCCCACTCGCTCCGAAGAGGCGTCCTGATTTTAAGTTGTGTCTGGTTATTTTGCTATATATGTACCAACATGTGAGGCCGGTCGTGGCGCAGTGGGACAGCGTCTGACTGTAACGCGATCGATTGTGGGTTCGATCCCCACTCGGGAGAGTGATTCAATTTAAATTATTTCCACTTCTTCGCTCTGGCAAGACAAAGTGCGGCGCTGAGTTCCACCACTCAATACGCAATGTCTCGTATTCGGTGGAAAGCGAAGTACGGAGTGTCTTAACACTAGGTACTTTCTGTCTACCCTGCTACGCGGGATAAAAGCGTGAAGCTAAAAAAAAAATGTATCAACATACGTATGCTATAAAGCGTGAAACTGCAAAAAAAAAAGAAAATCCTTTACCTACGAAGAAAAGATCACTACCAATTTCATAATATCAAGTTCAAGTAAAAACAATATTTTCTAAAACTACTATCACCGATATTGGCCTCTGTGCCAGCTGTATAGAGCACTTGTTTATTAATAGCCTACACTTTTCTTGTCATCTGTACCCAAGGGTTCTACTTGAGGTCACTGTCGATAATAACGTTGTATTTACAACGATATTGCTTACATATTTTATTTCTCTTTGTATTTAATCATAGCAAATCATAGTTAGCAAAAGAAAGCGGTCACCGGAGTGTCTTGACACTACGTTTTCTCTGATTTTTTATATTTAGTTTATTTTTTATTACACATGAAAATGAGTTTTACAATACGTATTGTATTATCTTACAAATATATCATTATATACAATATTATATACTTAGTGTCTAAATAGTAGATAACAAGTATTTCTTATTTTTAAATTTAAATATCTTAGAAACGTTTCCGGTGAACTTTTTTAGGTAAACTATTTAATCTATATAGTCATCTGTGTTTTAAGGTTCTATCTCCAAAGTAATTGTGTATTTTAGGTTTTTCATATTTTCCCTCGGACATGAACCTGGTACCAGATTTGTAATTAAGTAATGTTAAGCTATGCTCCTGTGCACTATGGTTATTATTAGCTAAAAGATATTTGTTTTAAGCTAACTGGAAATATGTTTCACATTTTAAATAATTTAGAATACCTGTCTACCTGTGACCATGGATCTCTGTAAAGTGTTCGGACCGTCAGGTTTCCAAAAATATATTTTCGAATACCAAAATATACGCGATTAATCCGTTTAAAATAGTTTCATTTAAAATGTGTAGAAATCATGAAAATTATAGATCTTATTGTTTGCATATTTAACTAAAACTATATAAACTAGTTTTAGTTCTCTTATATTAGATTTTACCTAATATAAGAAATTATCAATGAATACTTTTGAATATTATAGTATTATATATATATATATATATATATATATATATATATATATATATATATATATATATATATAGTCTATATGTATATATATATATAGTCTTTAGGAAGATTTTATCAAAAAATTATAACTTAAGTTGTACGTACCATTTGTTAAAAATAATGTCATAAAACTTTACGAATATGGGACAAGGCCAAATTAATGTGTGTTATGAGAAAATTTTACACATTTGTTACTAATAATAAAAAGCTTCATGTTTTATCCCGCATAGCAGGGTAGACAGGAAGTATCTACTGTCAAGACACTCCGTACTCTGCTTTCTGTTTAAATTCGGGACATACCTGTTATGTGACAGAACTCAACGCCACGATTCGTTTTACTATAAAGAGACTTCCTCTTTATTTAAAAAGTTTAAATTTAATTCCCCCGAGTGGGAACTGAACCCACAACTGATCGCGTTTACAATCTTATAGCGACGTAAAATTTATTTTTAAAATTGACTAAGTCCAAGTTTTATTTAGGCATTAATCCTCAAAATAAAGTTATTAAAATAGAAAGTACCTAGTGTCCAGACACTCCGTACTTCACTTTCCACCGAATCCGAGATATTGCGTGTTGAGTGGTAAAACTCTACACTGCACTTTGTCTTACTAGACCGAGGAAGTGAAAATAATTTAAATATAATCATTCCCCCGAGTTGGGATCGAACCAAAAACCAATCGCGTTTACAGTCAGACGCTGTCCCACTTCGCCACGACCGACCTCAAAGTAAGGATGTGAGCACAGACAAATGGCAACAGACATTTAAAATTCAATAAGCAGTCTTCCCGCCCGTCACCTGGTTAGCATAAAAAATGCAACTTTTTATGCCACATATTAGAAATCATGTGAAAAATTTCTTTTACCGCTGACGCCATGGTGGAGCAGTGCCAGTGTCCAATTACACGATGGTCGGGATTTCATTACCATTGAAAAAATATTTTTCCGGTTTAGTTAGACAAAACTCCTGTTTATATTTACGATATATGTTTTTTTTAATATATATTTGTATTCAAATGACTACAATAATACAAAAAAATACCTTAATACAAAAAAAATACTAAATTGATTTTATATTATTCTAATTATATACTATACTTTTTTTTGTTTTACGTCTCTTCCGTATATAGCTGTCAAGTCACTCTGTTTTCCACTCTCCGCCTGATTTCAAGATATTGTGTTGAGTAATGGAACCCAACGCTGCACTCTATCTTCCCAGAACGAAAAATTAAAATATAATCATTTCACTAAGCGGGGATCGAACCCAAATTCACTATAACCAGTCAGACATTGTCGTCTTCCGCCAATATAGATTCATATATAACTTCTATATAATATATTATGTTTTTATTATTTCTAAGTAAATTGAAAACGTGTCTCTGGTTTCCTGGATTTCACTTCCTAAGTACCAATCAAGTAGAGAAAGTTACTACAAGTTAGTTTTTACCCACATCTAACTATGTTGCACAAGTCACTGTGGAATTAGGTTCAGCTTATTTAACATTTTTTTTAGTGTCAAGGCACTCCCTTTGTCGCTTTATTATTTTATCAGTGCTTACACTGAGTAATCGAAATCGAAAGTAAGTAGCGGAACTTAACGCCGACATTTGTCTTGAGGAGAGTTATGAAATTAGTTTTAAATATAGTTATCTTTCTGAGTGGAAATACAACTTGCAGTCTTCTGTGTTACCGATCAGATGCTGTCTCACTGGGCTAAAATGACCCTATCTTTTTATTTAATTTAGGTTAGGTAACATATATATATAATGATGCCAGTTTAGAATCCTTTAAAGTCTTAATTTTCATATTATCATTTTTTTAGCTTCACGCTTTAATCCCGCATAGCAGGGTAGACAGTACCTAGTGTCAAGACACTCCGTACTTCGCTTTGCAACGAATTCGAGACATTGCGTGTTGAGTCGTAGAACTCAACGCCGCACATTATCTTTTACCAGAGCGAGGAAGTGAAAATAAATCAAATATAATCACTCCCCCGAGTGGGGATCGAACCCACAACCGATCTCGTTTACAGTCAGACGCTGTCACACTGCACCACGACCGGCCTCATATCATCAATTTGTGAACAAGAAATACTTTGGACCGCCTCATAAACTATTATTAAACAGAAGGAGCAGTGTGAAATTTGAAACATTTTAAAAATATTTAATATACTTAACGAATTCTGAAATATGAGAATTAATCTTTCCTATTTTTAAAATGTTATTCCACACTTAGGATTAGAAAACGTTTTTGAAAAAACGTATAAAAATTTGAACGCGACGGCATCCTAAGTGTGGGATAACACTTTAAAAATAGTAAATATTACAAATAAAATAGAAATCTCTCTTGTTAAACGATTATTTCTTAATAATCTTTAAGTAGTAGAAATTTGTAAAAATCTCTGTACAGAGATGCTAACAACATAAATTAGTTATAAAAGACGTATAAGACTTTCGACGCAGCTGGTAGTAAAACGCATGGCTTAACGGTCAGAGCGCTTAGTCGGTATCCAAGGCACGGGTTCGAATCCAGCTGCGTTCAAATTTTTATACGTTTTTTCAAAAATGAGAATTAATCTCTTTAAATTGTACTTGAGGCAAGCGTTGGCTCAGTGGGACAGTATCCAATTGTAAAAATGATAGTTATTTCGATTCCCAGTCGGGAGAATGATAATATTTAAATTATTCTTCTTTTCATGCTCTGGTAAGACAAAACGCGGCGTTGGGCTATGACACTAACCACACATGTCTCAAATTCAGGCGGAAATCCTGCGGAACACATTCAACAGAGTCTTGACAGTAGGTTGCCTTTGACTACCCTGCAATACGGGACCGTGAATCTAAAAAAAGTATAAAATTTATATATACTTAAAATAACTATATATGTTAATAAAATAATATTAGATTTACAGAATATTTACTTAAAAAGTCATTGAAAGTTCAATCCTAGTAACATTAAATATTCGACTTTTTTCTATTCTCGTAAGAAAATATTTATAGAAAATGTACGTTGGGACCGTGATTCATTTTTAAACATTTTTTTTGGATGCATGAGAATTGAATCTGTTACTCTCTATTAAAAGCACATTTTCAAATCAGACTAGAAGGGAAATATATTTAGATCAAACTAAAAGTGCGTTCTATTAAGCGAAACAAAACGCAGTGTTATGTTCCGCAACTTGAGAGTACGAGGTATGAGAGGTTTTCTCCGTCTACGTCATGTTATATGAAGGTTAGTCAAAGACAACCTAGTGTCAAGACGGATTGTCTTGAAGTGTCAAAAAGAAGGTTGTCTTGGTTGACTGCTTATACCTGAAATCAAGACATTGCGTGTTGCATCGAGCTCAACGCCGTACTCTGTCTTACGATAAATGTGAATAAATTTCTAATACAAACATTTTTTTTTGAGAAGGAATTCAACCTTTGACCAATCGCCTTCACAAAACGAGTACTTATTATTATATATTTTTAAGCTATACTGTAAGGTACTTTCCATTATGGTGTGAAATAACATTAAATTACGAGATATTGAGTCATTTCAGTATAAATGAAATAAAAGGACGAAGTTATGCAAAAACGTACCAAGAGATATGTTATTCTTTTATATAAATATAATGCAAATAGGGCCTTAGGTTACCAAAGATTACTTAGAAATTAAGTAAACTGGCGAAGAATAAAGCATATAATATTAGGTCTGCATTATTAAAAGTAAACGTAAAATACTATTTAGGTATAATCAATAAAGGTATTTTTATATGTATATATATTTTAATAGCAATTCTTTTTTTAACACCAAATTCCTTAATATTAACATTCATTCAATAATTTTCATTTTTAAATTCATTGTTTTATAATAAATCAAACAAGTTGAATTAATTAAGAAAAAATGTATATTATAACCTATTTTAATATAAAATAAAATATCTATATTTAATACAATTGTGCTTGAATTGGACATTTTTGCATAATGATACACAAATATAAATAAACTCTGATAAACCGACCTTTTTTGTTCGTTTCGAAAACAGCTATAAGGCCAATGTCGTCCTCTTCCATCAAGGCAAAGGGTAAAATGGAAATAAAAGTGTGTCATTGTATTGTAAACGAAAAATAAGCAATCACTTCTTTACATCGATTTTGGCGCAATGGGACAGCGTCTGACTGTGAACAAGAATGGTTCAGGGTTCGATTTCCGTCTATTGAATCATTTCTATAATTCTATTAAGACAAAGTGTTGAGTTCGTCACTCAACACATAATATTTCGATTACTGGATCAGTCGACGGAGAGGATGGACACCTTGTTTCTAACTACCCTGCTATTCGGGATGAAGTGAGAAGAATTCTGTAGATTTATTAATATACATTTCATAAATAGCTGATATTAAACTTTATCTCTAAGTTGATCTCTCTGAATGGTTTGGGTTCAATTTTTTTAGCATAGCAGGGTAGACAGAAAGTACCTAGTGTTAAGACACTCCGTACTCCACTTTCCACCGAAGTCAAGACATTGCGTGTTGAGTGGAGGAACTCAACGCCGCACTTTGTCTATACCAGAGCGAGGAAATATAATCATTGCCTCGAGTGAAGAAGTGAAGATACGTAAAATATAATAATTGATTGAGGAGAGATTGTTCGCGAAAACCATTGGGTTTACCGTCAGATACAGTAAACTATTAACCATTTTCAAATATAGCTCCAGCCTAACCGGAAAAGGCACCTGAAACTACGATATTTTCGACGATATTTCCAACAAAAATAACCTGAGAAATACAATTTCATCCAACGAACCAAAACAAAGGAATTTTCCCCAAAACCACATTAAACATAGTTCAGGATAACATGAAATGGAGGAAACATAAGAGCAATCGACCATCAATCTAAAGGCATACGGCTTCTGGACGCGGGCAAGAAATACGAAAGATATTATCCGACAAATCCCCGAAGACATTAAACGATGTGTGATATGAATAATGCATGTAAAACGTGGTTTATTAAGTAAGCTAAATTATTTTAAATTGAATTAAGTTTTATTTAAGTATTTTTAATAATTTTTTTTTTGAATTTTATGAATTCAACTTCATGCTTATAATCGCTTAGCAGGATTGTTTCGAAAAACCCATTGTCAAGACACTCCACGAGGGCAGTCGTGGGACAGCGTCTGACTGTAAATCGCTCGATCGGTTGTAGGTTCGATTCCCGGTCGGGGGCATGATTATATTTCATTTGTTTTTGTTTTCTAGCTATGATAAGACAGCGCGACATTGAGTTCCACCAGTAAACACACAATGTCTTTAATTTTGTGGAAAGCAAAGTACTGGTGTCTTAACACTAGGTACTACTACTAATAAGATCTTTGATTTTCGCGATTTTTATACATATTAAATGAAACTATTTTAACCGGATTAATCGCGTATATTTTGGTATTCGACAATACATTTTGGACATCTGACGTGACTACCTGACAGGTAGGTCTATCTGTGACCACGGACTACTGTAAAGTGTTCGAAACGTCAGGTGTCCAAAATGTATTTTCGAATACCAAAATATACGCTATTAATCCGTTTAAAAATAGTTTGATTTAAAGCGTAAAGCTAAAAAGAATATACACTATCCCTAGACATTTGATATCAACGGCTGATTATGATCTAACACCGCTTTTTGGCTCATCACAGTGAAAATATCAATCCTTCTACACTAAAACTATCACATATACAGTCAGACGTGACCTTTTAATATATAAATATCAACAATTTTTCCCTTTAGCCAGAGCTTTTACATTGCCAAGGAGAATGTTTTACAACTAAAGGGATAGACTTTTCAACTGATGCTGAATGGACCGAAGCACGCTGTATGACATTAATTTGGCAACCTCCCTCGCTCAGGAGGCGACAAACCGTTTTCATCCGTTACATATTATATTGAGCGTAAAATGAACTGTCTTCTATACTAATAATAAATCTTAAAACGAATACAAAATAACTTAGTTGTATCAGTTTATGCCTATATTTGTTTTCCTAAAATTTTGTCCTTAAGAGATACAGAGTCCGCAGCTGTGTAATAGGTATAGGTTTTACTAATAGATATAGATAAAATTGGTTTTTGAAATAGTGTTTAATAATTAAACTCTGTTATCTGCTTTTTTAGATTAAACATCTAGATAGATATCTGTCTAGACATTTTTGGAAAGATCTATAAAAATTGAAACACAGCGGAATTCGAATCCGCACCTCATGGAAACTGCTACGTTCTAAATCTGGCTGCGTCGAAATTCTTATACGTTTATTACAACTTATTTATGTTGTTAGTATCTATTTGTGCGCAGGTTCGAATCGCTAAGTTTTTTTTTTATAAATGTTTTCTAATCCTACGTGTGGAATAGCACTTTAAAGCACTTTAGCAAGATATATTTTACTATACTAATGCAATGCCTTGAATGTATGTGGCAAACGGGGAACGGAATATCGTGACACCCACTTAGGTACTTTTTTTATTTTTTTTAGCTTCACGCTTTATCCCTTGCGGAGTTGTCCGAGAGAACGGAGCGCCATACGCTACCGTCCCTGCATACCACTTTCGCCTCGTCCACAGTCATTATCCTCTTCAACACTCCAACTTTACACACAACATAATTTCTAAACACGTACATATATGAAGTAAAGCTTAAAATTTTTGTCTGTAGATACGTAGTTATCTATGAACATACGTAGTTATATATGACATATATCTAATGTCTCAAGAACGATCTTCATAGAAGTGTGGCCGGCGACATAATACCTTTCATTTGTATTCGGAGCGGACAACCATCCCTTCGTGGCAGCAAATGACCGCTGCTAGCACAGTTTTTATCTATCTTTAAGCACATACACAATTCATTTTTTTTTCACTCCCATACATTTCTTGTTTCGTACAATCATATTGGAAAATGGTAGCTAAATTTTCAAAATATTCTTTAAAGTAAACCACTCCAGTGTATGCAACGTCTTTGTTATTTAGATAACGTTATAATCATAAATATATATAAATATATATATATATATATATATATATATATATATATATATATATATATTCACTGAACGAACCGTACATAGTGTTTGTTCATGCTGCTAAACGAGAAAACATTTCAAGTAAAAAACAATCGCACTAATATTTATTATTACAATGATTTATTTAACTTGCCATGTTAGTTAGTTAGTTGATTTGTCTTAATGTGACCCACTTGTGTGTGTCCGATTGAACTGAAGTATGGAAAAATTATGTTAAATAATATTAAAAAATACTAAATAATATTAAAGTATATAGAATTATATTAAATCAATTTTATTGTTAATATAAAATTGCCTATTTCGGGTATCTATGAAAAAAGCTAGTTATTAAAATGTTTTTTTTAATTAATATTTTTTGCAATACAATAATTTCAAATGTAATTTCCTAAGTTGATAATACCAGCAGATGTTCTGAAGGAACCTATCTTCACCACTTGACACAGATATGAATAAAAATTTTAAAAAAATATATAATTTTCTTTAAACGCAGGATCAAGTTTTTGGTTTGTCATTCGGTTCCCAATTAATGGATGTATGCAATTCATACATAAAATTAGACTTAAACGTTAGGAAAACACAGAACAACAGGCAAATGGCCAAAAACAGTACTAACGGTACTTAACTCGATTTACGTTGCAGTTTATCCGAGTTGAATTACTCGTAATTCACCAGCTTTTTATGGTGACCCAGCGTCTGTAATGCTGTGGACAATTCATTTCACGCTCAATTTATAATGGAATGGATGAAAACGCTGTTTGTCGCCTTCTGAATGTATGGTCATACCAAATTGATATGTTCGACGGTTTTGCTACACTAGTAATACTAAGTTTAATGAATAAAATAATTTATTTGAAAAATTTGATTTAGGCCAATAAAAATGCTTAGTTGAGGTTTCCTTATCCCTATCCTTCCAATAATTATATATATATAATATCACTAAATACCCCTCGTGGCTTCGTCCGCCTGGTGTGTTGATAAAAAATATTTTTATTAATTGATAATTATAATATTGAGTAAATTAACTGAAATCATTATAAATATGTATGTTTGTGTTTGTATTTTTCTGAAGTATAACTTAAATTACTGTTAAGTTTCGTCGAAAGCCTTCACCGTCATCAGAAAACGTATATACGTGTGTGTGGATGTGTGTGTGTGTGTGGGTGTGTGTGTGTGGGTGTGTGTGTGTGGGTGTGTGTGTGTGGGTGTGTGTGTGTGTGGGTGTGTGTGTGTGGGTGTGTGTGTGTGGGTGTGTGTGTGTGTGTGGGTGTGTGTGTGTGAGTGTGTGTGTATTTACGAGTATGCATATGACTGAGTGGGAGTGTGTGTGTGTGGCTGTGTGTGTGTGTGTGGCTGTGTGTGTGTGTGGCTGTGTGTGTGTGTGGCTGTGTGTGTATGTGTGTATATCTGCGTAGGAAGAAGTGAGCAATACATAATGAAAATAATTTAAAATTTATTATATCTTATATTAAGTAAATCCCATTAGACACAGCCACAAAGGACAATTAGCGTTTCACTAGAATACTGACAGAAGCAAATAATCATGTACGTAGGAGTATGTACTACAGATTAATATCAATTAAACTCACGTTTATATCAATGGACGTTCCATCTAAACGTATATTAATTTGAAATTATATGTTAAATACTCTTTTATATACGGCATTTAGATATAGTATATTCTTTTTCGATTACTTCAATACTTTTTAATATTTAGTATAACATTAAACTACTTATAGATATAGATAACAATATTATTTTTAATATAAACCTATTGATAAGAAACCATACAACCAACCACCAACATATTACCAATCCATGTGTACCAAAGTAGCGATTATCAGCTTCGCGCTTTACATTGTAGCGTAGTCAGGCAAAACTTTTAACAAAATTGTCAAGGCTTTTCCTTTACCGCTTTATCAATTGAGATTTTGCTTGTGCAGTTGCGGAGATTAACGCCACTTTGTCTCACCAGAGTAGAAGGAAATAAATCAAATATTTTTTATATTTGATTTATGCATGCATAGAATTTTTTTTCAGAATATCAGAAGCAGTCTCACTTATATTAGACTAACACTAATCGCCAATTCAAGTAAGCATTACTTAAATAGTCCAGAATATCTTAATTTAAAATTCACCAAAGAAAATTAATTTAAAATTTCAAACATGGGAACAGTTCAAAAAGCTTTCACCACACGCTTAGATTTAGTCAAGGGTTAGTCTAGACGTTCATTTTAGTTCATTTTTGTGTTTCAAGCGACGATTTTTAACGAAAGTGCCATGCAAGATGTGTGACGCTTTTAACGCGGTGTAATTTTCGAGAGTGGCCATTTTACCAGATGAGTTCAGCGTGGCACATCTATTACCGTTGAGTATTCGAAGACAGATTCACTTTGGGAGTTTAAGCCGATATAAGTACTAACATACGGATATATATCTATTTCTTTTTCAGCTATAGGCAGGAAGTATCTAGTGTCAAGACACTCCGTACTTCACTTTCCGTCATTGTTTCGAGATATTGCGTGTTGAGTGATGAAACTCAATCCCGCACTTTTTCCTAGTAATATAATCATTCCCCGAGTAGGAATCGAACTTACATACCGATAGGTTTTACTGTCAGATGCTGACTCACTGCGCCACGACCGGCCTCTAAAAAATATTCAATTACTAATTACAATAAGTCAACTTACAAACTGAGATATATTAAATATATAAATACATTTTTTGCTTTTGAATTGGTCTAAATAATTACACTGTTATAAATAATAAATAAATTAATATCGAAGAAATAACAATAAAATTAACATGATACAAATACTGAAATAGCATTGGCTTGATACGTTGCAATGACTTATGAGGATTCACAGTTTGAGGTGTTTTCTATATTAAAGTTACGGGATTCTTTGATTTAAATCAAGCTTTGATTCATTAATTTTTTAATTTAAATCATACAATTTAAAAGACAACATGAAATCCGTATATTCTTCCAAATTAAACATTTTCTCTTCAACGCCACGTTTAAAACGTAAGAAACTTTCACCACTACGTAGATAGCTGTGCCTGAACTACCCTTCAGTCTGGCTTCTTGCCAGAACCGGCTAAATCAGGCTTAGAAAGACGGATGAGCTTAGGTCCCACACTGGCCACATTACATTCCTTTTAGACCACTTCCGTGATACTAGAATTAGGTTTAGTGTTATATAAAATATTTTTAAAATTTTCTATGTAATTCTCTCTTATGAAAACGAAATTTTACCGTACAGTATTATGTAATGTCTATTTTCATTTAGATTTTTCCCCTAAAGCGAGTGCTAATGTGCGTAACTCAACACCGCACTTTTTTACCAAAAGAGAAAAATAAAAAAAATGAATATAATCATTCCTCTGATTGTCGTTGAACCAAGAATCATCATTTTTATAATTGAACGTTGTCCCACTGCGCTACAATGGTTTCCCGTTGAAAGGGAAAAGAGAAAATAAGAATAAATCAGTCCCTTGCCTACTTATACACACGTGACGCTATCTCTGTATATTTGGGTCCTGTCTTAATATACGCAATGGGCAAAAGTTCATATCTCTATATAAAAATATCGTTTTATAAAATATTATATATACCTAGTATTTCCTTCTTCCACGGTGTTAAGTTCCGTTAATATGTTGTATAATTATTTACTAAATGTTATTTATTAGGCAAACGGCCATTAGGATTTTTTCGTGTTATTTAATAATAACATGTTATGACTAATAATGGTAAGAGGCCGGTGTCACAGCGTCGGACTATAAACGCGATTGGTTGTGGGTTCGATTCCTACTTGGGGGAGTGATTATATTTAAACTATTTGAAAATGAAGACAAAATGTAAAAAATAATTTCATTTGTCTGTTGTTTATGGCTTCAAATTTTATTCCATATTGTCATGAGGGTAATCAGAGATAACCAAATTACGTTGACTGCTTCTCGGCCTAAATTGCAGGCTGAGTGGTAAACTCAATACAGAGCTTTTTCTGTCCAAAAAAGGAGAATTCCTCTAAGTATAATTCACTCAACCTACTACCAACCACTTAACACTATCCCACATTGGCAATGGGTTTCTTAAATACTTATAGAATTTATTTTATACTAAAAACAAAAAAAACCGGATAAGAATTGATGAATTTCTAGAAACTCCGCTTGAAGCGTACCGGTGAAGCTTGTACAAAAGTTTTTAATCTCTTCAAGTAATCGTTTGTGGCATTTTCATATATTACAAAACGTCCAATGTTCTACCAAAATATAATAATTTCTGTACCCAATACTAAATATGGGATAGTAATTCTTTGATTCTAGACTGTACAAAGCACGGTGTTGAGTTCCGTCCAGCAATTACTAGAAAATTAAGTTTGTAGTTATCTTTAGGTTATATAAAGAAATGTAAAAATATAAGCCAATGTATAACAAACTCAGAAAAAGAAAACAGTTACCATCAATCACGTAACCTTCACCTCAGAAAGTTTGAATGACGAAAGTATAAAAACTGCTAGAACATAGTATTGTTAACATTGATCCAATTTGTCTGCCAGCCGCGAATTAAGTTTCAAATTTAGTTATTTCAATTCATTATTAAAATAATAAACTATTTCAGAACTATAAAATTTCAATAGATAATAGACGATTGTTCTTCTAATAATTATATTTAAAAAATATTATTTTATAACAAGTTGCCATCGTACAGCAGCTTCTGACTGTAAACGCGATTGGTTGTAGGTTCGATTCCCACTCAACACGTAATGGCTCGATTTTAGGCGAAAAGCCGTCAACAGTGTCTTGACAAAAATTGTCTCTGGTAAGCGGCAATAAAGCGTGAAGCTGCTTTTCATACTAAAAGAATATAAGCGAGCTGCGTCTTTACAGGCAATGTCTAAATTTTGGACGTTGCATAGAAAACATAGTGATATGACACTAGATTCTCTATGATTAACCTGTTACGCGGAAAATCTGGTCTGGGAATTAAACAATTGTTTTTTGACTAAAATCATTACGTTACTAAAAATAAATGTTCAATAAATCTATATTGCTTCTACTATGTATACGATTGTTTTTCAGTTGCAGGCATAAAATAGATATTGACAACTGGGGTAAGTAAAATTTCATGTTTTCGATTTAAAAGCAACAAATTCGTTTACTGTTTTTTGAAAGCTGTATTTTTGAGTAATAAATGTATAAATGCAAAAACATACGT
The DNA here is from genome assembly GCA_032432895.1 of Dryadula phaetusa. Taxonomy (NCBI): domain Eukaryota; kingdom Metazoa; phylum Arthropoda; class Insecta; order Lepidoptera; family Nymphalidae; genus Dryadula; species Dryadula phaetusa. Next base: position 971,027 of record JAOYRS010000054.1, read on the forward strand.
ATTTGTATAGAATGTGTAGCCATTGTGACGCAGTAGGATAGCGTCCTTTATTATCACGGTTGTGAATTCGATTCTTGTTCATAGGAATTTGATCGAATGATATGTGTTTAAATAATTAATGATAAATCTATTTAAATTATTTTAAATTTAACTATTTTAAACGGATTAATCGCGTATATTTTGGTATTCGAAAATACATTTATTGGAAACCTGAAGTTTTGAACACTCTACTATCGTCCGTGGTCACATGTAGACTGATAATTAATTATATCAACCTACCGTCATTGTTCGGCCATTGAGGCCGGTCGTGGCGCAGTGCGGCAGCGTCTGACTGTAAACGCGATCGGTTGTGGGTTCAATCCCCAATCGGGGGAGTCATTATATTTAAATTATTTTCACTTCCTCGCTCTGGTAAAGACAAATAGCGGTGTTGAGTTCCACCACTCAACACGCAATGCCTCGAATTCAGTGGAAACCAAGGTACGGATTGTGTTGACACTGGGTACTTTCTGTTTACCCTGCTCTGCGGGATAAAAGCGTGAAGCTAAAAAAAATCTACCGTCATCTGTTTCTTAATTGCCTCGCGTACTACTCTAGATTCTTGCAGAGCGAGTTGACTGTACGTGTGTGTCTCTGATGTGGTGGATTTGAGATTTTTACAAGAGGGTCCCGGGCTTAAATTATCTTTATTTTCCTGCTCTGTATAAAACGCAGTGTTAAGTTCCGCCACTCGAACCGGAATGAATTTTGAGTTTATCCAATGTCAAAATATTTACTTCTTGTTTATTTAGTAATGTAATATAAAATTTCGGTGACAAATATTATTCCCATTATTAACTTAGTTGATCAAATAAAAACAAGGGAAGCTGAAGGCTATAAGGCCAAGGATTATTTAGCGAAAAGCAATTCTGAAGTATATCTGCTAAAAATATCGATATAAGATTATTATAGAGATACAATAAAAAAATATTTTCAGTTACCAAAAACACTTTTTTGTAACTAAGTAATTCAATGTATACAATACAGTATTGGTAACTTTACGCGACTCACGCAAATACATAAGAGGATGAGTATAAAATATCAAAATGTTTTTTTTAACAGCTTCACGCTTTATCCCGCGCAGCAGGGTAGTCAGACACAACCTAGTATTTAGACATTCTGTTGACCGCTTTCCATCTGAAATCGATATATTGCGTGTTAAGAGGCGAACTCAACGCCACGCTATTCTTATCAGAGTGGAAAGCTGAAAATAATTTATTTCCACTGAAAATAGTTTGAAATATAAAAGAAACAAGTTCTGTTTGTTACTAGATTATCTTCGCTAAGTTAAAAGAGAGGTGCGCTAAGATAAAATTAAATCTGTTACAAAATTATATGTATGGTTGTATTTACTCAAATACTCCTCGTTGTAGTTTTTCTATGTTGATAATATAGGTGTGCTATAGTAGTTAGGTTAGGTTAGATATCTTCTGCCGGCATGAGAGCCCTACATAACTCGTTCCGAGCTCCAATAGGGCGAGACCCCTTAAAATCACGGCAAAAAAAACGTTTTGTAGAACAAATGACTATTATGCTCGAGAAAATAAATTTTGTATTGGATACATATGTCTATAAAAACGACACTTGTTAGAACCAGTACATTAAATTTCGTTAAAAATACAAAATGTCAAAACTAATAAAAATGTCAATGTTATATGTCAAAATTAATAAAAATTTAAATAAAATCTGCAAAAATATAGAAATCTCAAAATATAATAAACCTGGCATATTGCTTGAGATCACCTTGCCATATTGGGAAAGCGTATGGCTTTAAACGTATATTAAAGATTTACGTATATTAAAGTTTCATTGTCCCCGTAAGGACAAAACGTATGCGGCGTTAAGTACCGCCATATATATTGCTAGATTCTCTCTGCCTACCCTGCTATGTGGAAAATGACTTTACTTATGGCTTTCCAACGCTAAAGTAGTCAAAACTTTTAATACAGCTGTCAGGAAAAGGAAGTTTGAACTTCATACATACTGGTATCTATATAGTAAACGTACAGTATCTTCTGTAAACAGGCGACACTTCTCATTACGGTTGCCGCTAATGGCACCAGCTTTTAACTTAACGCCAGTGTCGTGCCTTTGTGTACCCGATATGACAAGACCATTATGTTGTGTTCTAACACTGGGTGTCTAATATGTAAGTATGTGGATATAGGTGTTCAAAATTACTTATGTTATATAAAAAAATTCGAATATAGTCCGATTTATATTCGAATATATTTTGTAAATTCGAATTATATTCGAATAAATTATTCAAATATATCGAATAAATTATTCAAATATATTTTATAATACTGTTAGAACTGTCTATGTTTTCTTTTTAATTGAAAATGATTTTTATTTTTTTTTATTTATAAATCACCAAAGTAAGCAAGTTACACATTAAATATGGATAAATCAATATATTCTATTAAAATAAAATATACACCATATTTAATAATATTAACTCATTTTTGTATTTCAACTCAATTGCAACGTTCTGTATAGTAATTTCAAAATTATCAATATGGCCTAATATTTGATTTTATTTAAACATTATCTATGTTTATTTGTTTGTTTGTTTGAACGCTCTTTTCTCAGGATTTACTGATTTGAATTGAAAAATTCTTTCTGTGTAGTAGTCCATTTATTAAGAAAGCCTATAAGGTTATAATATCACTCTACATCTAATGAGAGTAAATCAGTAATAATAAATGTTATGAAAACGGGAAATAGTTATATAATATTAAAGCTTATCTTGCGTGCGCTGAGTAAACGGTGAAAGTTACGCAAAAACTGTGTATAACAAAATTGTTCCTCTCTAAAAGTTCTAAAAAAAAGTCCGCGATGGCATGAATGATGGTAGAAGATTTTATGGACAAAATAGTGAATTTAATTTAATTTAATTAGAATATTTATCAAATCTTTAAATATCTAATATAGATTAACTATGTTTTTGACATTAAGTAATAAGGCCGAATAGGTTAAAAATTATAACGATATGATTGACTTGAGCGCCATAACTTTATGGCGTCCTCATCTATTAGGCACTTGCCTTTTAGATGAGGACGCGGCACGCAGCGCGGGGGAGAAAATAAATTTCGCGATGATGTTACAGTAATGTCCCTGTAACCATGTGGGTGAACCCGCGAGCGAAATCTAGTTAAACATAGAACTGAACTCTGTTGGTTATAATAAGTGAAGTATAACGACCCTTGAACGAATGAATGAATGAATGAAGATGAGTAACAATAAACAAAAAAATAGATACGTAGACAAAATACTATTCCTTTTTTCTATTTATCTATTTTTCAAGGAACAATATAATATATAACCAAATAAAAATACCAATTAGAAACTATTTGTGTCAAGATTAAGAACTCAACGCCAACAGGTAGTCTTACCAAAGCAAACAAATAAAAATAAATTAAAATTGAATCGTTCTCCCAATAATAATGAATCCACAACCAATCACGTTTGCATTCAAAGAAGACAGTATTGTGTATTATAAGGGTATTAATTAACAGCAAATGGCTTTTATATGTTTAGCTAAGAACCAATACATTCACAAACAGTACTCCTTTCCAAGACGGGGTATAAGGAGCTTATCCCGCCATCTGCTTCATTTGCAGGTTTATCGACTTTAGTATGCTTACTTAGGATGCCTTCGACACCACATGTTCGTTTTTTTTTATATATTCGTGGTTATAACATCTATATGTATAATAAAAATGTAACTGATTGCGGTCGGTACATAAAAGATATATTAAAAGAAACTGTTATAAGGGACTTTTATTAATAACCCAAAACAATTATTTTTATTGTTTACCTTAGCTTCACGCTTTTCATCCTGCTTAGCAGAGTAGACAGAAAGTACCTAGTGTCTAAACACTCCGTACTTCGCTTTTTGCCGAATTTGCGTATGGAGTGGCGGAACTCAACGCCGCACTTTATCTTATCGTCACATATGTCTTATAGCGAGGAAGCGAATATAAATTTTTAATGTATTTATGTATAGAATCTCTTTTTACGCTTAAATCATAATAGCTACATAAACACTTACACTATGCAACTGCTTTAGAAACTGAATGTCGTAGCTCGTAAGTTAAAAGTTTTTCTATGTTTTATTCTCACGCATTCTTTTTTGACGTTCATATTATTTAAAAAATAAAGAGCCATTTACGATTGGCACTGCGTTGCGATACTTAAGCCTGTATTTTATCTACGTATAACAGTGTTTAAAATAAAAATATATAAAAATATATCAATTTAAAATAAAAATATATCAATTTAAAATAAAAATATATCAGACATTGACGTATTGTATAAAAAGACTGTTTCATAGTTTATTTCTCTTGGCAGGGTAGCCCGAAAGAATCTAGTGTCAAGACATTTGGTTCGCCGCTTTCCGATGAAATTCAAGAGATTGCGTTTTAAGTAGCGTTAAGTAGCGGATCTTCTTGCCGCACCGCCTTACCAGAGAGATAAAAAAGAGGAATAGAAAAAATATATATTATCAAGACATGAAAAGCATTTGCTTCACGCTTTTTATTAGCTTCTCACTTTTTATCCCGCATAGCAGGGTAGACAGAAAGTACCTAGTATCAACACACTCCGTAATTCACTTTCCACTGAAATCGAGACATTGCGTGTTGAGTGGTGGAACTCAACGTCGACAAGCATTTGCACTGCACCACGATGGTGTCAAACATGATAAAAAAAAATAATGTCCATGTTCAAGTTATTCGATACTTTTTTCAATTTATTTTTCTGTACAATATTTTTCTTTACCAAAATATTTCTATCACAATGAACAATGTCACGGTGAAGAGTCAATGTATAGACATACTTTACATTCCCAAAGGTCTTGATATTATAATAGGGGTAATTTATGGCGACGTCAAGGGACATTAATATGGAAATTATGAGATCCATTACGTTATTTGGTACTTAGACTTTAGTACAGATGTTAGTTTATTCAATATTATTGACTGTTTTTCAGAAAAAAATAGAATTTTTAGAACTTTTTTTTTTGGTTTCATTTAATTATAATACATTATTAAAAAAAAATCATTCTGCACTTTTTCTCCATATAAATTGTATTTGTGTCAAATTTCATACTTCTCAAAAATGAGGTTTTCTTCTTAAAATATTATAAGTATTATATATTAGGTACCCGTTGTTTGTTACTAATACCAATAAATATACTTAGAATTAAAAAAAATAATACATACCTCATATACATTAATTTGAAAAAAAAAATGAGGTACAAGTGAATTGATTTGAAATTCATATAAATTGTCTTTGGGGTTCAACCCCTTGGGTACACCCCAAACCCCTCATTATGGGTTATAAGCCATATAGATATTTAATAACCCTAGTTACAGTTACTTCCAAACTGAATAATAAATTCAGATGTAATAAATACTTAATGTTCTTAGAAAGTAATAAATCGTTTTCTACTAACAAAGGCAGGACAAATTGCAACTCCTAATACAAAATAGTGTGAAACAACATTATTAGTCTAACTTGAGCTAGTTCTACGTACAAATTACCAAACTTCAAAACTAATGGGAAGTTTAGATGCAATGCTCTTTAATTGTTAAGGTTTATTGTTAGATATATTATCGTAGCCCAGTTGTGATATATCTGGTGGTATGGTGGAGGTGGCAGTTCGATTCTTACTCGAGGTCATCTTGTACTTAAAATTGACTCGATGGTTGGGCTTTCTTCGTACTTAAAATTACATATATATTTTTAGCATGAAACTTTTTACCCATCACAGGGTAATCAGATAGATCCTAGTGTTAAAACAATTCTTTTATCCCAAAATTGAAACATTGCATGGTGGATTACGGAAGTCAACACTGCACTTTGCCTTATTAGAGCGGTGAATTTAAATATAATGATTTTATATTGTGGAAATTTAACTTACAACGTCCTAATTAGCCACGTCAGCCTCTAACTCATATTTAAAAATATATTTGTGTTTTTGAATTGGCGAGTCGAAGTACGTCGGTAAGACCACCTAAAAGGAGTTAAATGAAATGGTCATAAAGCATAAAAAAGCAACAATTCATCACTGCAAACCTTACGAGATAGAAAACATTTTAGAAAAAACGTTTTCTAAAATGTGTTTTAATCCTAAGTGTGGAATAACACTTTAAAAATAGTAAATATTGAAATAAAATAGCAATCTCTCTTGTTAAACGATTATTTCTTAATAATCTTTAAGTAGTAGAAATTTGTAAAAATCTGTCTACAGAGATGCTAACAACATAAATAAGTTGTAACAAAACGTATGAGAATTTCGACGCAGCTGGTAGTAGAACGCATGGCTTAGCGGTCAGAGTACTTGGACGGTATCCAAGAGGCGCGGGTTCGAATCCCGCTGCGTTCAAATTTTTATACGTTTTTTCTAAAATGTTTTCTAATCCTAAGTGTGGAATAACACTTTAAAAATAGTAAATAATAACACTTTAAAAATAGTAAATACTTACGAGATAGACATAAATGATTGACGAAGAAAGTAATAAAATCTTTAATTTGTTTAATTTTTATATCAACTAACAGACAAATGCTCTCAGTCTACCTGTGACCACCTAATACGTGTTGAAAACATCGGATTATTAATAAGATATTCTAAAATACCAAAATATACGCTATTAATCCGATTAAAATAGTTTCATTTGGAACGAAAAAAGTAAATAAATCAAAATAATTATATTTGATAATTTCAACTTTATACTGGAAAAGATTCTACTAAGACGAAGGTAACAAAGTGTATTTTTTAAACCACAATACTTTAACGTAGCCTCAGTTTTTACAACTGAGTTAGTTGGAGCATATACCTAGCAAAAATTACCTTATATTAAAAGTTATAACTAAAACATCATGCCAGTGAACTGCTAAGGTCTTTATAAGAAATGTAATGCCATATACGAAGAAGTTCATATATTCTTTTAATAAGAGAATTGTATATTGACTTCATCCATGTTTAAAATCACATTTTTTTTGTAATTTAGGATAAGTGACGGAGCTCAACGCCGTTTTTTCATAACGGAGCAATGAAAAGACCTAGCCAATTTTACATTACGGATTCCTAAAACGATTTATGTTCGAGCGTCGCTTATTCCCAGCATATTTGATTTATATGACGAATAGGTGCCACAAATCTGGCTATGACGTTTATCAATATAGGAATTTCTACGTGTTCAGAACTTTCGATTGCTTCAGGTGTTTTAGCGTTTAGTTGAACAAAGCGAAGGAATTCTAATAAATTAATGTATATATCTATATGGGGAGTTCGTTGTATGTTTTTGTAGCTTGAATTACAGATTATACGTGTAGTATAGGGTTTAATATAGAAAGCTTAGTAATGAAACACTCCGTTCTCTACTTCCTCTGCAGCAAGACGTCATCTGTCTTTGTATATATTTGTTATTAAAAGAAATTTGGTGACAGTATTCTGGAATGTGCCTCTTCCTTGGTGAAGACCAATGTATATAATTTTGACTAACGCACTTATATAGGCCAGATGTCGCGCAGTGGGATAGTGTTTGACAGTTGTAAATGCGATCGGTTGTCGGTTCGATCCCCATTTTGGGGAGTGATTATATTTAAATTATTGTCACTTCCTCGCACTGGTAAAACATAGTGCAGCGTTGAGTTCCACCACACGTATTGTCTCGAATTCGGTGGAATGCGAAGTGTCTTGACAGTAGGTACTATCTGTCTACCCTGCTGTGCAAGACTTACTTATATATACTATATTCTCCTACTTCAACGAATTATCATCTGGAACTCCTAAATACAGATGAAGGCAGGTGGAATATTCAATAAAATCTCATGGTTCTCAACCTCGTGCGCAACTAGACGACGCCTCGGAAACTATCTCAAGTTAATTACCGAATCCCGTATTTTAATTGCCATGTATGTGTACTAGAGAATACAAAAAAAAATAACAATTAGAATCATAAAAACTTTTTTTTATAATTCTAACTGTTAAAAAGTCATTATTGTTGAAATATTTTTATTCATTATCAAACGTATATCAACTTTAAAATTTAATAGGCTAACAATTAAACGGAATCATTAATTAACTTAACCTCAGATTTACAAACTTAGCTTTGTAGCAAATCCAATATTTACCAAATTCTAAATTGCGAGAATTTCGAGTATTCTATTAATAGTAATAAATATTATATTTTAATACTTTACTATTTTTAAAGTGTTATTCCACTCCTAGGATTAGAAAACATTTTTGAAAAACCGTATAAAAACGAACGCAGTGGGATTCGAACCCGCGGCTCTTGAAAACCGTTCAAGTGATCTGACCGCTAAGCCATGGGTTCTACGACTGGCTGCAAATTTCTTATACGTTTACAACAAAAATTATAACAAAAACTCTAATACGTTTCTTAAACGTATAAAAAGGTTTTATTTTTATATTTTTTAACAATTGTACATTTATATTTAATAAACATCTTATATATATTTTCTTACCTTCAGTATGATATTTAATTTTGAATTCTGATGTCACAACTTCAAAAATTCATGCAGTACCTGAAAGGATAAAACATTTTGCTTTATATATATATATATATATATATATATATATATATATATATATATATATATATATATATATATATATATATATATATATATATATATATATATATATATATTATATAAACAAGATAATATTTTATATATCAATTATATTAATTGATATAACGAGACGGTGAGACCGTTAACTGGATAATTGACAAACAATGCTATGCTGACTAGCAACTGTGACTAGCAACGTAGCTACTGGCCGGAGAAAGCTGATATTAAAGAATCCTTACTTAAGTACACTTAGCTGATGGGATAACAAGTATGTATTGTATAAACTAACTCATTTTTAATATTAAGAAAAAATAAAAAAATTGCCGACTGTAGATTCGATTCTAACTCGGATGAATTATATTTTCATTTCTTCTGTTAAGAAGAATTGCGGCGTTGAGTTCCGTCACTCAAAGCATTCAGCGGAAAGCGGAGTACAGAGTAACGGATTCACATCTCGTTTCCGGGCGGGAAGCAGTCAACGGATTGTCTTGATAACATTTTATCTCTGACCCTACAATGAAGAATAAAACTTGGCGCTGCTATTTTGTTTGTACCAAATATCAAATGTACGACCACTGGCTTGTTCACAGAAACTCAAATATTATAAATTAAAGAACAAGTGAATCAATGAATAAAAAGGAATAATTTATTTGAATAATTTAAGAGAACAATAGTTGATAACTATTATATATATATATATATATATATATATATATATATATATATATATATATATATATATGTATGTAATAAATGAGTGAAAGTGAAAGGTTTATAAACAATAGCAAGGCATACAGAATGAACATGACATCTTTCTCATGGCCATTAATGTACCGTAGTAATGATACCTTATAATAATATGCTTCGCTTCATGGGACGTAACTAGTTCAAATCCAATTTCTTATTGTTCATTTAATTCACGTTAGAAACTAAAATATAAATATTTGAAAATTTACTTATATATATATGGGAAAGTGTAAAATGCGTCTTACCTTAGCAAGGTGTAGTGTGATCAATAACTGTATAGATAAAATAGTAGGAGATATATACTACGGCGTTGAATTCCGCAACTCAACACACAATATATCGAATTCGGTAAAAAATAGAGTACGGAGTGTTTTACTACTAGGTACTTCCTTGTTATTGAAATGATGAACTGTTATGAGATCAGTTACGAGACGTTCCTTGGTAAATAGATATATGTCTATCTATCTAGATAAATCAGACCTTTAAATAGGTATTTTAAAAGTTAAGATTATCGCAACTCTTCCATTTAAATGAAACTATTTTAAACGGATTAATCAAATATATTTTAGTATACAAGGAGACTGTCTGTTACCACGGACTATTGTAAAGTGTTCGAAACGTCAAATTTTCAAGTATTTTCGAATAATAAAATATACGCGATTAATCCGTTTAAAACATAGTTTCATTTAACATAGTAAATAAGATTATTTAATATATAGTATTTGTTTAGGATTAGAAAACATTTTATTTGATAAACTTGTAACAATTTGAACGCAGCGGGATCCGAACCCGCGACTATTGGAATCCGTCAAAGAACGTAGACGGTATCCAACAGGCGCGGGCTCGAATGCCGCTGCTTTAAAATTTTTATACGTCTACTTTACTTCTTACCTAAACATATGAATTTTCATAAGGACGGTGCTTGTTATCAACGTAATGAAAATATATCTTCTAATAACGTTAAATTAGATCCGGCAATATTGAGCTTTGAATAAAACATGAAAAGAATAAAGGTGTAAAATTTTATTAGTTACTGTAACTGTTAAATTTTATGTTCATTTGAACATTACAATTATTTACAAAAAATTACTACTGTAATAATACTAAATTTATTATTTTGTATAAAAGACTTTATAAATGTAAATATCTATGTAGGTACTAGATACATATATTTTTTACAGCTTTACGTTTTATCCCGCATAGCAGGGTAGCCAGACACTGTTAAATGCTTTACACTCGAATTCGGGACATTGCCATTGAACATTATTGGCATTGCCATTGGACATTATATATATATATATATATATATATATATATATATATATATATATATATATATATATAAATATAGAGCGTGTATATATAGTATCGCGTATAAAACATACATTTCAAAAAAAACATTATAAGTGGCGAGTGATAAATGTAATTATCAATACATTATTTACATAAATACAAAGAAAAACAAAGAAAATTAAATTAATAAAATAAACATTACACACACATATATTATTGTATGTTAACATAACCGTTGCTATAGTAACTAACTAAAAAATCTACATATTTTTATATATATTACTCAACTTAAAGAAATTTAAGCCAACTGCTTCCACCATATCTTGTAGATTGATAGCAAAAACGATGTCAATTGGCAAAAGGATAAAAACATAACCTAAAACTATTAACCTTCGAGATGAATTTTCATCAAAATCTATATCTTCATAAGAATACCAATCTTATTTCCACTGAATAAAGCTCGAAACTGTATGACATAGTTATTCATATATGAATTCAGTTTCATTATAGCACGGCAAAATGGAGATGTCGCTTGCACATGCTAAGAAAACAGTGTCGCAGTTCAGGATTATCACAGATTTAATTAGGTAAGGTTAAACGTTTTACTTATTATAATATTAAATATTTAAAAGTTTATTTCTAAAGAGCTTTTTTAAGAAATTTTATTTTAAGTTTCATCAATATAAGTTAAGACGAAAAATAATTCACTCTGCTCTCTAGTTTTGCCTTGTCTTATTATTATAGCTCATTTCTATACAAATTGAAATCATTAAGTGTGAGGCAACGGAACTTAACACCGCAATTTTTATTATAGAGGCATGCAAATTTAAATAAATAAAACAGCATTACGCTTTATCCTGTATGCCAGAGACAACCACACAACAAGGCAGCGTAGACACACTGCGATGGCTATTTTCCGGCCAAAATCAAAGTTAAGTTAAGTAGCGGAAATAAACATCGCGCTTATTATAACCAGACCAGGGAAATTAGTATAATTTATATATAATCTTTCTCTCGAGAGGAAATCGAACCCTCAACCGCCGTCTATAGTTACTGCAGTATTCACGTCCTTCTCCAGCCTAGAAACTAAGCTAAAATCTAGTAAAAGCGAATAAAACAAAACAATGAAAGCAATAATCATATTCTGACATCACATATAGATTAAAAATTATATTAAAAAAAACCTAACCTAACCCAACTTAAGTTGAGAGCTGTTCAAATATTTTTATACAGAGGACCACCCAAAATTTCTATTATTTTAGGCGAAGAAATCAGTAATGTAACGGTCGTGACAACCTCTGCGGCACTCGAGATAAGGGCAAACTGTTTACATTTCCAAATTGACTGGGATTCAAATGGAAATTTCATACTTATTACTCCAATACAAGAAGCTATAGGAAACTTAGCGTGAAAATATTCAGTACAAGATTTACAAAACAAAACTGTTCTGCGAATTTTACTACAACTTTCATGTTTTATTCAATGTTATTTATTGCTTGTCCAATTTGTGTGATTACTTTGATCAAAATGTACGTTTTTAATATATATATATTTTTAGTCGATTTAGTATATTGCGTTAGATTAATCAGATGTCCAATTGAAGCGTTAACAACGCGTTGCCTTAGCAACGTGGATGTCACTTTATGTATACCTGTATATATATCATATACAGGTATACATAAAGTGTGTGTGTAGTATGTAGATGTCGTGTGTGTTATATTTATTTTATTAATTTAATATATTTTTAGGTACTAGTTATATAAAATATTAGCAATCTGTACAGTTCCGTTATGGTGGTATGAGCGTGCCAGTAGAGCACGAATCGTTTCGCCAATGCAACGTTCCATAATATAAGAATTCACTTTTAATATCTATTTATTGTAACAAACAACTATGTGTTTATTAATACCTTTCTTAAATATCTCCTTATCTTCTTATCGTTCTTAATCATCATAGTATGTTTAAATGTAAAAAAAATAAAGAAGTACTTTTATACTGACTATGCTTAGCCTATTTATCTATCCAACAGTTTTGAGATATACATTCCACGCATACATATACTACTTGCCATACAGTATAATTCAAAGTAATATTCAAATATAGTAGGAAAGTCTAGGACAACCTAATGTCAAGACAGTTAGCCAACTACTTTAGAACCGCGTAATAGAGAATTACAGTAGAACAGTATAATATCTAAAATAAATACAAAAAGTTTACTTATTTTTTATTATAATTGCTAAGATAGCAAGAATATCAGAGTAATTCAATAGTTACATATAGAGATATAGTATCATCCTTGAAACGGTATGCAATTTATCGGGCAATTTGGACCGTTCCGTACGTAAGTCGATTAAATTAATGTTTTAAGATATTTTAAAATATACAGGTAACACAAAAATGATAAGAAAATAATCAATTTTCCTATTTGTTTCTAATAACGTAGACCAAAAATAAATCAAACTACCCTCTATATTAAGTTAATCTGACATTGAGGCATACTTGGTGAAACAATTAATTAGGCCTACGAAAATTAGGACCGACTAGTCAATTAACAAGTTGAAACAAGATCGCAAATATATGACTCTTGGGAAATTAAATACGAAAATGTATTAGACATTTGAGAAGTATATCTTAAAAGCCTCAGGCTTATATTTGGTTAAAATTTATATCTGTAGGTGTACGGTATATATATATATATATATATATATATATATATATATATATATATATATATATATATATATATGCACATACCTTACTCAACTTACCATCATTCTCCGAGTCGAACTCACAACTAATCCACTGTATGTATGTATCCTGTCCCACTGTATCAACAAGGCTTTCGTTCCTATATAGCTAAAATTTTGTACTAGTAAACTAATCATTTGATTACAATATGGTAAAAGTACAATATGGCTATTTTATTTTTACAATAACATACTTACATTATAAGCACAATTATTTTTTTACACTCAAAATAACGTATTTCTGAAACTAAGCAACTATATAAAAAACATATTTTATCTTAACTAAATATTAACTTTTACATTATCAAAGAAAGACAACAATAAGTTAAGTAAACTAGAAATAATCATTAAATACATACATGTTTTTGTTCCCTTAAATAAATTACGAATGAAACCAAATTTTCTTTTTTCTCAATCATTATTTTCAACTAGACGTTAAAAAAAATAATTGAACTGTTTGCTTTAAAAAAAACAGAGTTAGAATTTTTTTTAGAAAAAGGAGGCAAACGCAGAAGGGCTACCTGATTATAAGTAGTCACTTTCGCCCATTGACATCTAGAATATTAGATTTGTACATACTTTGCCGACCTTAGGATGGAAGTGAAAGATGAGGGAAAGAAGGGTGGGAATAGGGAAAGCTGGCTTACATGACATCGAACAGGAACACATCATCAAATATTTAGCGGATTATTTTTATCTTGATAGTGCCACAACCTTCTACCACAAAGTTCGTGGAATATCCGCCTCTTACGGGACACTACCCAGCAGCGGAGGGGAATTGTATTCTAAAGGGGAGAGACAATATATGACAAGTATTTATAAGCAGCCATTACCTTTGTACTCTCTTTAATAAAAGGCTCCCTTCAAAGACGTCTTAAACTGACATTTGTTTACTACTTATCAGGATATTGATAGGAAAATATATACAGAATAATATAAAATTTCAACAGTCTCGATACTGTAACTATAATACAGATTCGATACAGGTATTCAGTAGACTATTTATAGAAGCGATAAAAAGATATTGCTATACAATAGCGCCAAGTGGAGCACAGTGAGGTCGTTGAACCCCGGGGTGAAAGTAACTAGAAACTTTGCAAATCTGTAGAATCTTTAATGAAACAGGTATTCATACAAATATTTAAATAATTTGATAGGTATCCTGAAATTAGGAATCATAAGTCTACTGTAGTATGGTTATAGAGGCTAGACAGAATTTCTTATGAAATTTCACCTTGGTGGTATTCTTTTTTTGCTTGACGCTCTTATCAGGGTAAATAGGAAGTATTAAGAGTCAAGTCCGCTCTCCACTAAATTTGGGACATTATGTATTGAGTGGCGGAACTCAGCGCTGCACTTTATTTTACCACAGCGAGAAAACGAAAACAATTTAATTGTAGTTATTCTCTCGAGGGGAAATCGAACATACAACCGGTGGTGTTTACAGTCATACGCTGTTCCACTGCGCCACAACCAGCCTTGGCGGTAACACATGTAATAAATGTAGATATCTATACAACTTTTGACACAAGCTCAGAAGCAGGCCAAAGCTTTGACATCACATTCTACTCAGTAGACACTTGTGTTTTTGTGTACCATTAATTTGATTCTCTCTTTATTGAAGAGAAAACTTGTCGTATCCAATCAAAATAAATTAATTTTAATATTTATTCAGTAACAAATTAAAAAGCTACAAATCTTACAAGAATACTGTTAATATCTCCGATATATCCATATCTTTATAATCTGTTATTGTTTTATTTAAACCTGATTAAACTCATACATTTGGCTGTATAAAAAAATTAAACACCAGCAGCATACATGTGACCACAGATAAGTGATCGAAACATGGTGTTAAATTACTTTCATTTAAAATAAAACATGAATACAATACAAGAATTTTTATCTGTCTGATAGTATTGAACAGATTGTAATATATGTTTTTTTTTTTATTTCGTATCTAATAACCCTGGGCACAGTATAGGCTATAATGCATTTTGGTGGTTCGTATCAACCACGTGGAAACCTAATACCGACGAAACAGTAAGAGACGGAAATACCGCTTTAGCAATAGATTAAAACAATCATCGGAGGCAAAGTTGCGGGCATTCACTAGTATAATACAAACAAAAGTAACCAGTAGCTTTCAAAATTCTCGGAGAAGTTGAATATTAAAAATGAAAAAAAATATATATATTTCTCAAAGAGTCCATGCAATAAAAAATATCGCAGCGCACTGGAGTAGCGCCGGAAGCTAGATACGTCGAATAAACTTCCGCGAAAAAAAAATCGCAGAATACAAAAGTTCTTTTGCTGGTCTGCTTCTATTTTACCATCAGAAAACACTAACAAAATTTCATGGCTGTCTCATGTTTGCGTTTAATAGTACCTCGGGTTTGGTAAACTAACAATATAGATTTTCGTTGCAACTTATGGTGCAGTGGACGAATTTCTTAGCTATTGGCTACGTGTTGGAATCTCAATTGGCAGGATCCTGATCATATAAAATGAAAGTTATCGAAACGTATATTTTGGGTGGTAAACAAGGTAAACAAGAGGTACCTACTATCAAGACAATCTGTACTTCATTTTTCATCGAATCTGCGACATTGCGTGTTAAGTGGCGGAACTCAACGCAGCGTTTTGTCATACAAGAGCGAGGAAATACAACTTATTTACATATAATGACTCCCCGGTATGAGAATTTAATCCTTTACCGATCATGTTAACAGTCCCACTGCGCCACGACCGACTTGTTATATATATATATATATATATATATATATATATATATATATATATATATATATATATATATATATATTATACAAATATATAAAACACGCATATTACAGCATTGCAGTTTAATCACTTTGAGCTGTGGTACAGTCAAGCAGATCAAATTAATACCACATTGCAGATGAATACTGCTCTAGTATACGATCAATAGATGATAACTTACATAATTATCTATATAGAAAACAATATTTTAAAACAACGAGTAAATCATGCCATCGTTGTTCAATGGAACAGTTTGGCTGTAAACACGAATGGTTGTGAGTTCGATTCCCCTAGAGGGATTATTTTTTATATTTCCGCTCTGGTAACAGAGTGTAGCGTTAAGTTCTTTTATTTAACTCGAATTGGTGAGGAACGTAAGTTATTTCTGACTACCCTGATATACAGGTCTTTTACCTGTAAAACTGTATATAAACATAGAAAACAGAGTGTCCTGACACTGGGTTTCTATGGCAAAGATGTATAGAGAACCAATGCATAAATCAAATATAAATCTGATCCATTATTTATTCAATTTAAGCTTTATTACTTTTGTACGGGCCAATTTGTGAAGATTACTGAAGTTAATTTATCTTGTTATCGCTAATTAGAAATTGGTATTGATGAAGCTCTTTAGAGTTTTCAATCGATAAAATACGATATACCTAGTTATATATATATATATATATATATATATATATATATATATATATATATATATATATATATAGCGCTATGGGACAGCGTCTCTCTGTAAACGCGATAGGCTTACAGTCAAGACAAAGACAAAGCACGGTCTTGAATTCTGATTCCACTCGACACGTATTGCCTCTAATTCAGGCCCAAAGTGGAAAACCAAGTATCGAAATACTAGGTTCTCTCTGACTACCCTGCTCTGTAGGATAAAGCATAAAGCTATTAAAAAAAATTACAAATAATTTAATTTAAATTACTTCTACCAAGGTAAGTAGAAAGATTGTTCCATATAATCGTTTAGTAAAATATGTTTTCGCTGTTAAATGTCTTTTATTGCGAAAAACTAACAATGACATTAAGAATTTTATACTCTGTTAGCTTCCCAGTCAAAAGATATCATTAATTTTTTTTTATTTCCTTACTGTGGTATGTCAAAATGCAGCTTTTAGTTCTGCCAAATGTTCTGTTTTACACACAGTGTTTGGGAATACGACAGAAAGCTGGGAATAGTGTCTCATTTAGATTGCTAATTCCCTTTCTTGCCCAACAGCTATTTTGATAACTAGGTTTGTGAGACAACACATGAATAAGTAACCAAAGAAGTCAGTTCGTTTACTTAGCAAGGTCACCTTGAGCGCAATTTTCCAATATAAATTTATGAATAACATTGTCTTTGTTCCTTGTACTTAAACGTGTTGACTTCTTTATGGAAAGAATTAGATTATTTTAGAAATACTTGTATAGAATTTTGAAAGGATATATTTATAATGAGTTATGTATTCAGTAGAATGTGGCAGGAGGATTGTGCGTAAGTGTTTGTCTGAAATAACGGTTGTAAAATGATTTTTTTTCCAGCTTCATGGCTTTTCCATAGTTTTTCATGGACTGCTAGACACTTATTTCTTTATATCCCACCAATATTTGAGGCTAGTCGCTACTCGAACAAAATAGTTTAAATTGGTACAACTTACTTATTTTTTACCCGGATGAAATTAAATAAATAATACGTTTTTTTTAGATTTATCCCGCATAGCAGGGTAGAAAGGAAGTAGACAGAAAGACACTAGGTAGTGTTAAGACACTGTACTTCGCTTTCCACCGAATTCGAAACATTGCGTGTTGGATGGTTGAACTCAACACTGATCTTACCAGAGCGAGGATGTGAAGTAATTTTTAATATAATCACATCCCCGAGTGGGAATCGAACCCACAACCGGTATAAATTGTATTATTTACAAATCACAGATAGTAAACGAAGATAATTCTTAATATCGACAACTAGTTTATACTCTCCGTCCAGTTTAATTTTAAAACTAACTGAAATTATATTTCTATTTTCTTTTTTATTACCCGCCTTTATCCCACATAGCGGAGTAGACAGGAGTACCTAGTGTCAAGATTCTCCGTATACCGCCTTCCGCTACGTTCGACACATTGCGTGTTGAGTGAAATATGAAATCTGCTTTAAACCATCTAAATTGTATTGTATTATCTGGCAACACAAGCACACAACATTTAACGTATGAAACGACAAATCGATATTGTCGGGCTCTTTGTTTACTTTGCCAATTGTAGAATCGAGTAATGAAACTGAATTGACTACTGTTCGCACAGAAATAAATTTCCAATAGATTTGATGTCATAAACTTTGATATAACGAAGCCAGACGTGAAATAAGTTCCCGCAAATACAAACATTTGGGCTGAATTCTTTCTTCAGGAACTTGTATTATTAAAACTACTAAAGAAAATTATTTGCTTCACGCTTTTTCTTTCATAGAAGGATACTTTCTTTCATAGACGGAAAGTAAGTGTGGACATTGTGTGTTGAGTACAAACACGAAAAATGAAAACAAATGTATCCAAAATAACTACTTAGAAATTTTAATTTTCTCTTTATGGTTAATTTGTAAAAAAAAAAACAAAAATAATAAAAAATAATTCAAGTATGAATCTTGAAAAGTTCTAAGACAGTATTTTAATACTATTTCTACTATGTCTTGCAGACACAAAAAAAAACATTTTTACGTAAAATTTTATTCCTTTTTAATATTAATTTATTTCTTTACTTATCTAAAAATTTAGATCTTAAAATTATATGCGACACGTATTGTCTATAATATTTATTTAAAAAAAAATCCAATGCAATGTCTCGATTTCAAGCGGAAAACAGTCAACGGAATGTCTTGACACTGGATTGTCCTAGCATTCGGAGGCTATTCATTACATTTTATTAATTTCTGCAGTCCTCCATCACATAAACTATCTTACACCCTTAACATATTTCACACTCCTTCCTTTCTTCCTTCTTCATATTTCTTATTCTTTCCTTATAAATATATCAATAAATACATAATAATTTTCTTTTAAATTTTCCAAACTATATATCATTTTAAATATGTAGATGTAATCCTAATGAAGTAATTCGATAACACCCGTGTCACCCTAACTTGTCGGTTTCCTTGTTCCAGGTAAAACCACGAGCCGATGGCGGGTCTCATTTTAGATTTACTCTACGCCACAAAATAAATTGTATCATTTATCAGAGCCACTTAGGGAACAGATTAATCTCAAGAAGCTCCAGTAAGGCCTGTTTCTAATAGTTGTTTGAAGAACGCCTAAAGTAATGTATTTTTGATTGATTACTTTGAACTAAAATCGATTTTTTTGAAGTTGCTAATTTTAATTATAAAATCTTTGATTTTCGCGATTTTTACACATGTTATATAAAATTATTTTAAACGGATTAAACGGTAGGTCTATCTTTGACTATGGACTACTATAAAGTGTTGTATTTATATATATATATATATATATATATATATATATATATATATATATATATATATATATATATATATATATAATATATTTTCGAATACCAAAATACACTCGATTAACTCGATTAATAATTAATAATCTGTTTTGAAATAGTTAATTTTTAGTTTTATAAGATTTGAAGTGCGTACATTGAAAACCATATTTTTTACAACTCACAGATCTTTTTCTATGAATGTAATTATTTAAAATAAACATTACCCCCCAAATTAAAATCAATGTGAATTTCTTTTTTGATAATCCTTAAGTTGATTTGATTTGATTTTATTTGATAATTAATAATGAGCTGTCTTAGAAAATTTTTTACTTTGTTTTTGTATTTGAGTTGCAAGATATAAAAGAACTTTGTTAATTTTTATTTATTTACTTCCCCCAAATAAAAATTAAACCCACAACCAACGTGTATTCAGAGAGAAACTGCGCAACTATTACTTCTGTACTTAAAATAATATATCATATTATACTTTTTTATTTTTTCCCCGAGCTATGTCCTAAGTCCAAAGCAAAACTTTTTCTAAGGACTTAAAAGGAAACTATTTCCAGACCAGAAAGGGCAGTCCATATGTTATCAGCGAAAACTCCTTATGTAAAGCTAGCAGCAAGTCGTTGCATCGCAAAAAAATATTGCACGATAATTATTTCCATCTCCTTTTCCATATAAACGTTTATAGGCAAGAAAACGCAAAGTTAATTTTTATTATCTAACTACCGACACCAACGACATCGGCCGCGAGGAATTTTACAATTTCAAAAATGTAAATGTATCCTAAGTTACTACTTATTATGTCACCTATATATCAGTAAAAGTCCCTATAAAATCAGTTCAACCTTTCAAGAGATTAGTCAGAACGAATAGATAAACAAAAATTGTGACATACGTTTTGGTATATGTACCGTATATAAATATATATTTAGTAAAAATGTTTATTTTTTTAGTACATACAGACACTCTAATTTTATATATTTGTTTACATTTATACGTTAAAAGTCATCGTGAAAGTGTTACAGATAGTGATTGTATACTCGATGGTTTTGGATTCAATTCCATTGTAACGAATAATTACATTAGTGATAAGGATTTTAAAAGAACACATCGTTCTACTGAGGTCGATGGTGGCGCAGTGTGACAGCGTCTGACTGAAACGCGATGGGTTGTGGATTCGATTCCTATTCGGGGGAGTGATTATATTTAAACTATTGTCACTACCTTGTTCTGGTACTGGTAGTGTGGCTTTGGGTTACACCACTCAACACGTAACTCCATTTTGGCGGAAAGCGAAGTACGGAGTGCCTTGACACTATCTATCTGCTATGCGGGATAAAGCGTGAAGCTAAAAAAAATCATTCTACATTTCCTAACTAATCGTGTATAAGCAACTAAATATAACGTACATTTGTACATTACCTTAAATCGTGCGCAAACCGCAACTATAAAAGTTTATTGTTTCTCGATACGCGAGCACTTTAAGCTTTACCCATTGACTGTAAAGGGATGAAGAGTTATCCGTTTTGTTTCATTTCAAACGTCGTTTTTTTTTAACCATTAATGTATTCTACATAGTGAATAAAAAGCGAAATATTTTTTTTTAAGTTTACCCTGCATATCGGGGTAGTCGGAGAGTATCCAGTGTCAAGACATTTCATCCCCTTTATTATGTGTCAGTGGTGGAACTCAGCACTGCGCTTTGTTTTACTATAACGAAGTAATGAAATAATTTTATATCCCCGAATGGGAATCGAACCTACACCTTATCGTGTTTACAGTCAGATGCTGTCCCACGTGTGTCACGATTCATAACATAAATAAGTTGTAACAAAACGTATAAGAATTTCGACGCAGCTGGTAGTAGAATGCATGGCTTAGCGGTCAGAGCGCTTGGACGGTATCCAAGATGCGCGGGTTCGAATCCCGCTGCGTTCAAATTTTTATACGTTTTTTCAAAAATGTTTTCTAATCCTAAGTGTGGAATAACACTTTAAAAATAGTAAATATTAAAATAAAATGTTGTTAAAATAAATGACAAGAGGATTAGGCCGGTCGTGGCGTAGTGCGACAGCCTCTGACTGTAAACGCGATCGGTTGTGGGTTCGATCCCCAATTGGGGGAGTGATTATATTTAAATTATTTTCACTTCCTCGCTCTGTTAAGATCAAGTGCAGCGTTGAGTTTCATCACCCTATACGCAACGTCTTGAATTCGGAGGAAAACGAAGTACAGAGTGTCTTGACACTAGGTATTTTCTATCTACCCTGCTATGGGGAATAAAAGCGTGAAGCCTAAAAAAATAAAATAAATTAAGAGGATTGTTATTATTTTTTCTTGCGGAGTGAGCCGATATAACTATTTTAGCTTAACTAGGTTTACAATTTTATTTTGAAACGATTTACTAAATAAGAATTGAACCCCAAACTACTAAAGTTTGAGATACAATCAGCCATTTGCGGACTGAGCCCTAATGGTAGTAAAGCCGGGTAAATCCGATTTTGGATCATACTTTGAATTCATAGCACATTTCAAAATATAATTTTCGGCACACTCAAGTGTAATGGCACCTAATTATTATTCTATGTATAACTGTAGAATGGCAAAACTTTAGTCTAAAGTTATAGATAATTTTAATGTTATTGTATGATCTAAAAGTTTTACTAACTAAGAAATCGAGATAAAGTGGAGTGAAAGGGATCCATCTTGTGGCGCAGTGGGACAGCGTTTGAATGTAAACGCGATTGGTTGTGGGTTCGATTCGCACTCTAGGACGATTATGTACAAAATTAATTTTCATTGTCTTTCCTGGTAAGATAGAGGGCGGCGTTAAGTTCGCAATTTCAAGCGGAAAACAGTCAACGGTGTATCTTGACATTTGGTCATTTCCAACTATAACGCTATGTAGCATAAAGCGTTAGGTTATTTGTTTTTTTATTCTTTTAAATATCAATATATTATGATTTTAGAATTTCACATACGAACGTCATGTGTTTTGGTTTTTTCTTGTCGGCTTTCCACTATAGAATCAAGCGTACGGCCCACATTGACAGCGTTTGTATGTAAAAGTAAAATGATTTTTCGAGGATGATTTGCCACTCAGCTTAAAAATCATACAAAGAATATTTTCAAAACAAAACGCGGCGTTGAGCTCCGCTATTTAAAGGAAAAAACGTAAAGCGTACACCTGCTTCTTCATATGTTATACATAAAAATTGCAAAAAAACATATAGAAAACACCCTGACCTTTACTAAAAATGTAATTGTTAACTAAAATGTTAATTATATAAGACAGGTGAAAACGCACGAACCACGTTAACCTTTTAATTGCGTAACACTGTTTTTTTAATTCGTGACATTTAATATTACCTGCCAGTTATTTAATTACGTTATTTTAGCAATGTATATTATCATCGTACGTAACTTTATACGCAAGTGTATATAAAACACATGGCAATATGTGTAATATATTTATTTAATTAATTCAATGTGTTTTTAATAATACATTGGGAAATGTGCGTTTTCTTTTAATTTTGCCTTTTGTTTTTTTTAGCTTCACGCTTTTATCCCGCATAGCAGTACCTAGTGTCAACACATTCCGTATTTCCTCCGAGAGGTAGAATTCAACGCCGCTCTTTGTCTTTACCAGAGTGAGAATTTGAAAATAATTTAAATATAATCGCTCCCCCGAGTGTGAATCGAACCCACAACCGACTAAAAATAGCCCAAAACGTGACTAAAAATATATAATTTTCGCGATTTTGACACGTTTTAAATAAAACATTTTAAATAGATTAATCACGTATTTGGTTTTCTACGACCCGATGTTTTGAACACTTTCCATGTCCATGATCTCGGTCGCTTCCGACGCTCGGAACAAATCTACCAGTGTCTACCAAATTATATTAAATTAATCGGTTTATATAAAAGTTTTAAGAAGGTCACTGTTCTGATCTTTGTTTCGATACATACAATTTCAATACGTTAGAGCATCCATGACTTAATTCTACAATAAAAGCTTGTAGAAAGCCCGTCAAGAATTCGCTATTAAACTATTACATTAAGTTTTAATATAATTAAAAAGACTGAGATTGCGGTTATCTGAAGAAGAAGAATTTTTAGCTTCACATTTGTATCGCATACCCGCATAGCAAGGTAGACAGGAAGTACCTAGTGTCGATTCGAGATATTGCGTATTAAGTGGTAGAACTCAACGCCGCGCTTTGTCTTACCAGAACGAGGAAATGAAAATAATTTAAATATATTCATTAACCCGTGTGGGAAATGAACCCACAACCAATCGCGTTTACAGTTCTTTATAACTGATGACTGTTTAATATTAATAGTTACAACTTTTTAATATATTAAGTAGTAATATTCTAAAAATTACTTAAAACTTTAAATTTTATATATTATATGAACCCAAGAAACGCATAATCCTTGTAATTAAAAGCAAAACGAAATAAGAAATATAAAATCTGTCATCAAATTATTTTCCAAATAAACCCAAAATTATAATTTGTGATTGGTTGAAAAAGGTTCAAACAACAAGCAACCACCATAGAAACTATTTATATGTAATTCTAATCTATTTTATTTTTATTTAGGAAACATACAGTTTATATATATTTATATATATATATATATATATATATATATATATATATATATATATATATATATATATACACCAATAAAGTATCTACTAACAAAGTTATCGAAAAAAATTAGCAGGGCAGTATAAAATCATGGAACTAAATTGCTTCAAAATGTCTAATTATACAATAATACAAATAATTAAGAAAAAAAATATTATTATACATGTAAAGCATTAATTGGACATTATTTAAGAAATGTATTATTTTCTTATATTTTTAACTCCCTAAAGCAGCCACTACACAAAGGAAACAGTATAAGAATATCTGTTATCAAGCTCTTGAATTCAATGCCACTAATTGAGAGTGTAGTTAAGCGATCAGTGAAACTTTAGTTGGATGGTCTATTGCAATTTGCAATAGTTACTTTAGCAAGAAAGAGAAACGTTATTAAATTTTGACTATTATTGTTATTATAATGAAAATTAAAGTTATCGAAGCGCAGTGAGACAATAGCTGACTGTCAACGAGATTGGTTATGGGTTAAATTCCCATTTCGTTATATTTAGGTCTACTTTTCATTTTTTTGACTTGGCTAAGACAAAACAACACTTGGTTTGTTGGTAATGCGAAAACCTGCTTTAAAAAAATCTCGTTATAACTAACAGATTCCAAATGTCATTTTGATAAAAAACCAAAATATACGCGATTAATCCGGTTAAAATAGTTGCATTTAAAATGTATAAAAATCGCGAAAATCAAAAATCTTATTAAATTTAATAAATATTGGAAATTAATCTAAATTCATTTTTTTATTCCTCATCAAATTGTGTTAATTTTAGTTTTAAACTTTATCCTCCATAAAGCGGGATAGTAAGATGTAAATAAAGCTAACATAATATTCCGTTCACCGTTGAAGAATTTGAGATATTGCTTGATAATTGGCGAAACTTAACGCCGTTTTATCTCACAGTACTGCTAAGAGAAATAACATAATAATTCCCCTAGTAAAATTCAAACCCGCTCGTCCACTACACTGCCATAATTAAAAAGGTATTATACCAGGGCGAAGCAAAGATCAGCTGGTTTTAAACATTTTTCAAATGATACAGATAAAGGTTATATTAATCTGAAAAAGGCAATTTTTATCAGTCTAAAGCTGAACGAACGAAAAGATCTAGTTCACAATTAGGTCCAGCGAATGGGAACGGCAATTACTATCATTGTTAAATAGAATGGCTTCATAGAAAGGGTTTTCTAAAAGACGTAAATCTAGGTACGGATGTAATACAATATTGAGCTGACTCTGGGATTTTAATTAAAATTTTCTCGTTCGGATAGTAATTTTACATTAATTTTACGTTTAGAGGCCATCGTGATATATCTCGATAAATGTACCTATAAAAGTCGCTAGTCGCCTAGATGTGAGTATGGGATTGTGGGTTCAATTCCCATTCGGTAAAAGGAAGTTATCTGTATTCTTATCCAAAGTGTGACGTTGAATTACGCCACTCAAGGCAATTTCTGATGGAATTCAGAATTTTGATGAAAGGACGAGGGTCCATAGCAATAATAATTCTCTCACATTCTTCTGAATCTATTTCAAATGAAAGTAGTTTAAAGGGTGTAAGTATCGCGTGTATTTTGGTATTCGAAAATACATTTTTGAAAATTCAACCTTTCGAACTCTTTACAGTAGTCTATGGTCACACCTGCGAGTAGACTGAGGTGACGTTTGTCCATCAGTTGATGCAAAAATTAATTATATCAATGTATTGATTTTCGAGTACCAAAATATACACGATGAATCCGTTTAAAATAGTTTCATTGAAAAAGGTTGATAAACATTTTTGAACAAACGTATAAAAATTTGAACGCAGCAGGATTCAAACCTGCGCCTCTTGGATACCGGCCTCTTAAACGATATCGCGGGTTCGAATCCCGCTGCGTTTAAAATTTTTATACGGTTTTTTTCTGAAGAGTGCACGTAAAATGACCATTGCTTGTCAATAGTCTTGACTTGCATATTTCGTTTTAAATAAAATAGCAACTTCACACATTATCAAGCGAGGTAGCGTAGCCAGAGAGGACTTAGTGTCGAGACACTCCGTTCGCTCACCGCCCGAATTAAATTGACTGCTGCGTATTGAATGGTGGACCTCAACGCCGCACTAATGTCACTAGAGCGAAGAAATGACAAAAAACTATATTTAATTATTCCACGCCGGGATCAAACCCACCACCAATCCAAGCAATTCTGATATATGTAAATAAGCTGTTCCAATATCTTATTAATATTCTGCATTTGTTACATAGTAACGTACGTACATTACGCTACGGTATGTGAATTTTTGTGCCAGTTGTAAATGACTGAATGCTTTTATAGCCATAAGAATATAAAAATATTTCAAAGAAAAATGGTATGAAGCTAGTCAGAGTAAACTTTGCGTGTTGAGTGGCGAAATTTAACGCCGCGCTTTATGTTACAACAACGGAAAATGACAATATAATTTGAAATTAAACTGATTTAAACGGAAAAAAGCGTATATTTTTGTATTATAAATATTTATGAAAAACGTATATTTTTTTAACGCATTCAAAAAAATCTAAGCAACGCGCGAATCCGAACTCGCCCCTCTTTGAAACTGTCCAAGCGCTCTGACCGCTAAGCCATGCGTCCTACTACCAGCTATGTCAAAATTCTAATTTATATACGTTTTTCATTAATTTTTTTAAATATGTATATTTAAATTTGAAATTCATTTTTTTTACATTAATTCAAGTCATCTCAAGTTACAAATATGTTTATTAAAACTCTAGTTTGTTCTTTTGACTTTCAAATTTATCTTTTCAAAGTGAAATAAATGAATGAATTTCAAATGAATTTCAAATTCAAATAAAATAAAATTTGAAATTTAAAAATGTTAATATAAAAAAATCTATAAATAATTGCTATAAGTGAACAAGTCTAACGGTATAAGCCTGTATGTATATATATTTAATTAAATTAAACCGGATATTTGATAATATCTCAAAACGGTTTGTTACACATAAATTAATTAGGTATCAGTCGTACTGTCCTTGTATATCCTTGAAATATTTTCTTATTAACAATTATTGTTACTTCCGTTAAATAACTTACATTTTAAGCAATATGTAGAAAAAAATTAAACATAAATAAAATTATTTTTTTTAATTTATCAATATTATAAAATTTTACATTTAATGTATTTTATTGACATACAGTTTCATACAAAATTTGTATTATGTATTATGCACTTTTTTTTAAAAAACGTATAAAAATTTGAACGCAGCGGGATTCGAACCCGCGCCTATTGGATACCGTCCAAGCGCTCTGACCGCTAAGCCATGCGTTCTACTACCACTGCGTTCAATTTTTTATAAGTTTTTTCAAAAAATGTTTTCTAATCCTAAGTGTGGAATAACACTTTAAAAATAGTAAATATTATGCACTTTTTCGTTCCAAGCTCTTTTGTCAATGGCTTCAGGAGATATACAATAGGCCATGTCCAGGCCTATTATATATCTACTGAAGCGCCTATAACTATGTAACTATACAACGGACAGAAAACATACATCCAAAACTACTAAAAGAAGGGATTTTTAGGAGATAAAAAAACTTGCTATTCTTATGAAACTGTAAATTGTTTCTTACGAACAAAGTTGCAAGACTACTGCAAACTCGCAACTTGCTCTCAATAAAAATATTCCCTTGGTGTATTTGAACGTATAACTAAATCAACTCAATAGCTGAGGCCGGTCGTGGCGCAATGGGACACCGTCTGACTGTAAACACGATCTGTTCTTGGTTCGATTCCCACTCAAGGGATTATATTTAAATTATTTTCACTTCTTCGCTTAAAGTGAAAAACAAAGTGCAGTGTTTGGTTCCGCCACTCAATACGGAATGTCTCTGTTTCAGTGGAAATCGAAGTAAGGAGTTTCTCGACACTAGGTACTTTCTGTTTACCCTGCTATGGGGGATAAAAGCGTAAAGCTAAAAAATTAAATAACCTTAATACTAGAGGTATTAAGGTTATTTATTCTTACGAATTCATTTTTAATTAGCTTAGTCCACGTCAAGTTTGACTATAACCCAATTAAAACTCGTTACAACTAAATCACTTGCCACAAATACTATCGAGCAAATCGGATACACTAAACAGGTTCTACATGTTTCAATGTGATTTTTAAAATAAATGCATTTAATATTAATATTATTATGAAGTATTGAGGAAATATTAAAAAAATCGTATTAACGATGAAAAAGATTTAATCAAGTTGATATATTTATGACAATTTTAGTAATTTTGCGGTAGAGAGCAAGTAAAAACATGTCTTAAATATATAATTGTAAATAGAAAAGTCATTGTTGTAAAAATTTTTTGATCTCTATAATCATAAGCTGATTGAAATATACATCTAAAGCAGACAAATATGTGTGTAAAGTATTTTCCTGTGACCACGGACTACTGTAAAGTGTTCGAAACGTCAGGTGTCCAAAAATGTATTTTCGAATACCAAAATATACGCGATTAATCCGTTTAAAATAGTTTCATTTAAAATGTGCAATAATTGCGAAATGTTTTTTAACTCGTGCAAGCTTTCATTTGTGGAATTTTTTTTTGTAAATAAAACTATTTTAAAGGGATTAATTGTGAATATTTTGGTATTCACATATATATGTTTTTGGGAACTCGACGTTTCGAACACTTTTGCAATATAATACTCCGTGGTCACTCTACCCGTGTGTTAGCTAGTTAGTTTCATTTATAATAAAGAATACTCCAGAAAAGACACAAGCCTTACATCATTAAATTGATTCAGAATTAAACTAAGTTAAATTGTAACTAGAATCGAAGTCAAAATCAACGTTCATATAAGACACATTCCATAGAAAATATACCATTATTTTGTCTGTTCCATTCCACACATAACACTATAGGACGAAAGCAAAAACACTAGAGCCTCCATAAATAAAGGTAGAACTAGTACCGTCCTATAAGGCATCGCAATAAATATACTCCGTACAGTACATACATTGCAGCCGCGAAAAATTGTGATCGCCAGTTGCCTTTTCCTTTCAATTTTACGTGAAATTGAAAGATATATTTCTAAATAATTGTTTTTTCTTATACTTTCTTTAATATTATTTTAATTTGGGTAAAAATAAAACATTTTAAATTTTTTTGGCGGGTGTAACAATGAACGTATGGCTAAGTGGTCAGTGCGCTTGGACGATTTCTAACAGACGCGGGTTCGAATCCCGCTACGTTCAAAATTTTTAAAAAGGTGACAAACGAGCATAAAGGCCATGTGATAGTACGTAGTCACCTTCGATCATGGACATCTACAATATTAGAGTTGTAGATGCGTTACCGGCTTTGGGATGAACTTGAAAGAAGATGAGGAAGAGTATGGGTGGGAATAGAAAGAACTGGCTGTAATGTTTCATTGTGTGTAACTGACTATCGCTTATTATACTTGTCTCCTGCTGCCTTATCACCTCCTGCTATCCTGAAGGTATATACCTGTTAATTAATTTTATGTATTTCTAAATGATTATTCTGAGAAATATTTTATTTATCTTTTCGTTTTAATATAAACTAAATTATTAATCAAGTATTGGTGGTCGAAAAACTTTTGTAAAAAGGATTCGAAAGAATTCTTATAGTATTTACAATTATAAATTCAATTCTATTTTTAATTGTATTTTTGAGAATATAATGTTCCTTGTTAGCTTCACGCTTTTTATCCCGCATAGCAGGGTAGACAGGAAGAATCCAGTGCCAAGACTTGCGCAGGCCCAACACCGCGCTTTTTGTTATCAGAGCAAAATGATAATAATTTAAATATTATTGTTTTCTCGAGTGGGAATCGAATCCACAACAGATCACGTTTACAGTCAGAAACTATCCCACTGCGCCAGGATTGCGCCGGATTTTTACAGTTTATCAAAAAGCATCTATTTTTTAATATAGTTTACAATATTAAATCGCACATACCCGCATGCAAGTGAATAAACATGTTACAAAGGACTGATTTTTATACAAGAAAATAAAGACAAATATTAAAATTTGCAAGTTTATTTTAAATGTTTAGGAAATATTTCGATCTCATGCCACATTGCAATGTATATAGAGACCCTCCATCTCGTTATACTTTACATATTTTTCTTATATTGCTCAGTGGAACAATTCTGTGTATAAATGCGATTGGTTGCGAGTTCAAATTCCATTCGAGATAATACACTTAAAAAAATTTCTCTACCCTAGTTCAAAGTATGGCATTGAGTACGCCACTCACTGTACGCCCTATTGGCTTTGGGTTCAATTCCCACTCGGAGGAACGATTTTATTTAAAAACTATATTTCTAGGAACTTGAAAGATAGTTACTCGGCTCAATATGGAATGTCTCGATTTAGGGCGGAAAAGACATTGGCACTAACTTGTCTCTGATTTCTCTTCGATGTGAGAAATAAGCTTTAAGTTGAATAATATATAATGTTCCTGTAACTAAGGAAGTGTTCGATGAGCATTGCAGGTTCAAATTCAAATATTTTAAACGTTTGTTAATATGACAATTTAAATTACTATAAAATTTATACAAACTATAAGTAAACTCCATTTTAATATTTCTTATTTTTATTAATATACCTTCTAATATACAAAATTACAAGAAAATTTCGATATTGTTATAAAAGACTTCATAGCTTACTTCAAGTTACATATAATATTGATCACAAATAACCATAGAAATATGTGTACGACTCATTAATATACATACTTATTACTGGCATATTAGTCTACTGGCATAGTAGACAAAAAGAACCTAGCATTCTACACCATCCGTACCTTACTTTCCAAAAGGCCAAAACCGACTTATCGTTGAGCGACGGATCTGAACGCCGCAATTTATCTTACCCAAACGGGCAAATAAAAGGCATTTAAATACATACAAATATTCACATAAATACTAAGACGTCGAACCCACAGTCATACGCGCTCACGATACGCTGTCCCACTTTACCACGGTGTCCTCCATAATAATAATTTCGTCTTTCTAGAAAATCTTTTAACATAAATTATATATTTACAAAGAAAACTCATTCTATGTACAATGTTTTTGGGACAAAGTTAAAGTTGTCTTGGCTTGTTAAAATTCGTAAAGTTTTGGCAGTAATAATTTAAGTTGCAATAACACAATCGAATATCTTCTTAGTGAAATAACAAATTATTTTACTTAACTATTATTTTCAAATAATTAAAATAACAAAGATGAAATAATGTAATAAAATATATTAATTTTAGTATTATTTTTTATTTAGTAACACGCTTTATTCCACATTAATATGGGAGAGTATTTAAGTAGAGCTCAGTGCCAAGCCACTTCGTTGACTGCTTTTCGCTTAAACTTGAAAAATTGTATATTAAATGCAGAACTCAACGCACTTTCTCGCACTTTCTCTTACCAGAGCGGAGAAATGGATATAAATTTTAAGTATAATCATTCCAGTGACTGGGTATCGAATCCACAACCAATCGTGTTTGCAGTCCAACACTGTCGCACTGCGTCATGATAGCCTCACAATATTATATAACATGGGAATATTCACACGTAACCCAAGAAATCTTGGGTTCACAATATATCGTATATCAAGTTACATTATTTACATGTTAGTAACTTCTAGGTTATTTCACATATAAATATAAAATTGTAGTCTACATATATCCTGTAAAGAACTATTCTATTCAAAGCACGGCGTTGAGTTTCGCGACTCAACACGCAATGTCTCAAATTCGGCAAAAAATGGAGTGCGGTGTGTCTTGGCACACCGTACTTCCTGGTTACCCTGCTATAAGAGGATGAAAGAGTGAAGTTAAAAAATAGTTTTTAAATAGATTAGAATTCTACCTATAAATATATAAAGGTATTAGCCAACATCGCATTTTGTCAAATAGGAACATAGTAAAATTTTCCGCTAGTGCTAAAAGAATATTTGGGAATTCAATATTTTCAACTTCACAGGTGGCAGTGACTTTATTAAAAATGTGTAATTTGTAAGAAATCGCCTAAATACACATATACTCAGACCAGTCAATACAAGTCAATAGACGTTGGAAAAAAATTAAAAAGTTACAATATAGTTCTAAAATAAAATCTTGAATTCAGGCTGAAAGCGGAAAACGGAGTGTCTTGACACTACATACCCCGTTATGCGGGATTAGATCCCGTAGGTACCCACTACGTATATCGTTTTTACGAAATTCAATTTAGTTATTTTGTATATAACTTAGGCATTATTCATATTTAAGCTTCACGCTTTCAACCCCCATAACAGAGACAGTAAGTACACCTAGTGTCAAGATACTCCGTACTCCACTTTCCGTCGAATTTGAGACACTGCGTATTAAGTAGCAGAACTCAACGCCAAGCTTTGTTTACCAGAGTATGAAAATAATTTAAATTTAATTATTCTTCCGATCGAACCCACTACCGATCGCGTTTACAGTCCGACGTTGTTCCACTGCGCCATGACTGGCCTCACTGCCGATCTATGCCGTCAGATCTGCTTGGATACTGTTTAAAAGCCAAGGCTTCGAATCTTGCTAGGTTTGATATTTTCGATGCGTAAGCTTTGCGTTACCCATAGCATACATTTGTTATTTTAAATACCCATACATATACATTTGTTATTTTAAATAAACGTGTACGTCAATCACGTGGACTACAATATAGTTCACATTTATTTTATTAATTTCATGTAATACCATTTCAAAATAAAATATTAGCTTTTTCTCTATATAAAATTATAACTGTCCCAAATTTCGTACTCCTCCGTTCGCATATTTATTTAAATGAATATATAGTGTTTGCGTGAATTATATATAGATATTAATATATTGATAAGTATGTGTAATGTGTAGTCGCCATGTAACCGGTTGTCAATTTGACAGCATTGTCCTCAAGGCCAAATAAATACTTTTTAATTTATGTGGGCCGAACAAAATATACGGCTTGGAATTTTAAATAGGCGTTTCTTCCTAATGTGCGAGTTCAAGACTCCTTGTGGGTGTATTATTATTATTTAATTATTTTTTACAAAAAAAGGTTTTTAATTATTTTTTTAATAAATATTATTCAATTAGAAGGCAAAGAATGATAAGAAACTGAGAAATTTACATTACATTTGAAAATTATAATTATATTTGTTTTATAATCGTCGTTAAATTATAAAAAATTATATTTAAAAGATTGTACTGACATTTTTTTCGCATCTTTGCTTGTTGAATTGCGGAACTCAACGCCGCGCTTTAATTAAATATCGGCAATCATCCCCCTGAGATAGGAACTAACTATCAATCAATCATGTTTACAGTTAGATGTGGGGGACGTCTGTCTACACCACTATATCTTCTAATTTCTAATACAGTTTCACTCTATTTCCCAAACAACCTGAGTCCGAGTCATTCCGTATTGAGTGGTGATGGCTCAACGTTTTATCTTACCAGGTGAAATAAATAAATATAAAAATTACAATATACTGAAATATAAAGTAAATATATATATATATATATATATATATATATATATATATATATATATATATAAAAACATTTTCACAAAACCTAAAAAAACCACTCGGTAGATTGTCTAAAAGGCAATAAGTATTTCGATCTAGTACTTTTCATAGGCTAAAACAAAAAAATGCACAGCTGTTCGTTTGTAAACTTCCCAAAATAGTTCTATAGTATGATTATATTATGGCAGTTACAAAAATAGAACGCGTGACCAAAGCTGAGAGCGCGGGGGACAATTAACTATAGACGTTAACAGTTACGTAAAAACTAACTATAAAAATAATTTAGTTGTGGTGGTGACATAGATAATAAAAATAACAAACATACAAATTATTTATAATTAATTATAAGATATTTCATTTTTGCGATTTTTACCCATTTCATACCCGTGAAGCTTTTTTAAACGGATAAATAGCGTATATAGGTAGACCGTTTCTGATCTGTGACCACGAGCTACTGTTAAGTGTTCGAAACGTCGGGTTTTCAAAAATGTATTTTCAAATACCAAAATATACGCGAATAATCCGTTTAAAACAGTTTCCGTTAAAATTGTTAATTGAATTATTTTAATATATTATTTTTTTACTATTTTTATAATTATAAATTAATATTTACTATTTTTAAAGTGTTATTCCACACTTAGGATTAGGAATCATTTTTGAAAAAACGCATAAAAATTTGAACGCAGCGGGATTCGAACCCGCGCTCTTTGGATACCGTCTAAGCGCTATGACTGCTATGCGTTCACGCATGAACACATGGCTTAGCGTTCAGAGCGTTCAAATTCTAATCCGTTTTTTTAAAAAAATTATAAATTATCTTAGTAGCTTATAGCAATCTTGGTCTTATTTTGTACAAATTTATTAACAGATTGTAAACCTCTTAGTCCGACTATAAGTATTTAAAATGGACAGAACTTTTATCAAATAAGCTTCTTAGATTTGGTAATTGAGTCATAATTAAAACAATAATTTCTCAACGATGTCATTCTGGTAAAACAGAGTGCGGGGTTAAGATCTGCGACTCACCACTGTACTAGGCTCTCTCTGACTACCCTTCTCTGTAGAAGAAAGCGTTAAGCCTAAAAGATAAAATAAAACACAACTCACAATATATAATTTGAAAAAAAGATGACATTAAGTTTTAATTATTTTCTTCTGTACTCGTTCTTGTCTTAACATGCATATCAGTTCTATGCTAAAAAATCTAACCGAAACCGGACATATACAAATATGAACATTATTATATATGTAGATACATATATGCAAATATCAAAGCCGGTCGAGGTGCAAGGTGATAGCGTCTGACTGTAAACCCGACCGATTGTGAGTTCGACTCCCACGAGGGGGAGTGATTATATTTTAATTATTTCCACTTCCTCGCTCTCCTAAGACAAAGTACGGCGTTGAGTTCCTCCACTCAACACGCCTCGAATTCGATTGAAAGATAAGAAAAAAGTATCTTGACATTAGGTACTTTCTATCTACCCTGCTCTCTTTTTTTTCATTTATTGATTAACAGAGGTGGAAGTGAAGTTATTAAATAACTTTTTTTTTAAACTGAGTAAGTAGTTTTTTGTTCTAATATACACTTGTTTGTTACTCGGTTCTCTTGAGTCAACACGCCGAGTAAGATATGGAGTGGAATTTATAAACCAATATGTCACAATCTCCGTATAGGTATGTTACATTAAAAGGTATGAAATGGACATTGCAAAGAATGTCTCAATAAACAACAGTGGCGAGTTCTTTGTGCGCCCGAAACGTTTTTTTTTTGTATGTAAGACGAAATGCGGTGTTGAGATCTGCGACTTTACGCGTTACCCCACTATTTCAGACCTAAAACGGAGAACAATTTCGTTAGTTGTATTAATAAGGTGAAGTATAAAATTGAATTGTAAAAAAAAGGCTGAAAAGTTGATAACAATCTGATATCAACTTTTCAGCCTATATAGGTACCTATAAGGTTATAACAACGTGTAACTAAATTTCTGAAGACACCTACAAGAACACATGTGGTTTGTCGCCAAATAAATAGATGTATGCTAAATTTTCGATGTAAATTTCAACTGAAGTTAGCTACTAGTTCTATTTCGGTCTAACTAGATTATTATTCGCGTTTAAGTTGCCGACTTCCGTTCACGCTTCAAAGTACCGCAACATAATTTTGTACAAAATATGAATTTTCGAATCTCTGTTATGAATATTACATCATGGTTCTGTGGACAATCTAACGGATGACGTACTCAAGATACTTTGCGTCTACAGTAACTACGTATATAACTAAGGGTATACTGTATATAACTAAGGGTATACTGTATATAACTAAGGCAGTTCCTGCTCTGAAAAGTCAGATAACGCGTAGGGTTAAAAATATTTAATATATACTTTTTTCATACAAATAAATAAAATTGGTGTGTCTTATATATATAACATCTACAGGCTTCATTCAGCATACCAGAATAGTCAAAGACAACCTAGTGTCAAGTCACTCCGTTTTCGATCTGACTGTTTTCTGATCGAAATCAGAGTATACAAAATAATTTGAAATATCTTTTATTAACAAGTTTGGTATAAAGAAGTTATCAGCAAATATTGGCACAGTTACCGTTTAATTGTTATAATGATAAGAACGTATTAGCCAATAACGTACAAGTATGAGTTATTTATCAGATAACATAACCGATTTAATCAAATTTGACAAATTTTTGTGTGTATTTTAGTAATATTGCAGATATTTTTGTATTAATCGATTTACACGAGGACAGACACTTTTATATATATATATATAGCAGTCAAGGACCTATATACCGACCTATACAGACCTATATATAATGCCAAAATACTATGTTCTCCACTTTCCTCCAAAAATTTAGCATAGCGAAACTCAACGCCGCGGCTTATATTATTAAGAATTTCTCTTTTATTTACATATAAAACCCAACCGACCAGCTCACATTATAGGTTGGATAATCTCTTAAAATTTTGTTAGGAGCGAAACTGTCGCGTTTGCGTTTTCGTCACCTCAGTACTGCATTTGCAGCAATTTTAAAATGTTCCCACAAAAATATGAAAATATATTATTTGTAGAGATTTTTTCGCCAGAATTTAAATAGAAATCGGTCCATATGTCTTTTGATGCATGAATTTTGCAGAAACGTAGTGATATTTATTTTGTCAGTCATTGACTATGTATATCCTTATATAATATGGATCTCCGTTAAAATCTTAGGTAAGTAAAAATCTGTTTAAAACACTTTAAATAATAATAAAATACACCTTAAGATTCTTTGAGTGTTTCTTGAAAAAATAATTCGCTACTAGAACAAAATTATTAAACCATTACTGGAAGTCAAAATTTGAACTGTGAACAAAAAAATAAAAATAATTAAACATTTATTACAAGTAACAACTAATTATCCTTCTTTATCGAATCAGAATTGAACCTACGACTATTGCATTTACACTCAAATGCTGATATACTGGAGTGTATCAGCACCACTGCGTCACAAGTAATGAAATTCTAAATTTTTGCAGCTTCAAGCTTTATCTCACTTCATTCGTTATTTTGTTCAAGACACTTCATTCGCTATTGTCCACACAATTGCGAATTACTGCTTATTAAATGGTGGAACTTAACACCGCGTTTTGTCATAGCAGGGTGAAAAAAAATTAATTATAACCACTCTACCAAATGAGAATAAAGTTCACGACCAATAGCGTTTACAGTCAAATGCTGTCACACTATGAAACACTATAAATAAATACATACAAGCTTCCCCCATTCTGGATTCGAAGTCACTTCGCTTTAAGACTACAAAAGCATTATCTTGCATATAAAATACTAATCAGCATATTACATTGACTAACGAGTAATGAGGTACGAGGCGTCAGCCAATTACCTCATACAAATCATTGTATTATCAACACCCACGCTAACCTTTTCAACGTGTTATAATCCCACGTGTTTCCGTCATTTTGAGATGAAGATAACAGACGATGTTTTTCATAGAATTATTTTGTTTTTGTATAATCTTTTATTATACTGAATAAATAAACCGCAAAGTGTATTGGTTACTGTATGCTGTATTAAAATTGGTATGGTATTCAAATTCTATCAACTGAATATGGAAATTAATATATTATATAATAATGTTTTCACATATATCAAGGAGATATATCACTCGTAAAATATGAAAGTGTATAATGAGGTTGTCCACTCGAAATGTTACATGATAAGCGGCGGAACTGAACGCCGCAAAAAGCAATTACTTAACAAATACCTTTCATGTACACAATGATGTTTA
The DNA here is from genome assembly GCA_032432895.1 of Dryadula phaetusa. Taxonomy (NCBI): domain Eukaryota; kingdom Metazoa; phylum Arthropoda; class Insecta; order Lepidoptera; family Nymphalidae; genus Dryadula; species Dryadula phaetusa. Next base: position 1,009,255 of record JAOYRS010000054.1, read on the forward strand.
TATTAATGTATATCTTCTATTTCTTCGTAACCAATCAAGTAAATAATAAATTCCCGCAGCCTGGGACTTTACAGAAATATCTTATGAAGTTTGAATTTGAAAGAATTCCCTACACCCCAATTTGCGAGATCAGCTTTGCAAAAAAAACGAAATCACTGAACGAATTTCCCAGAAGAAATCTACGAGAATATCAATGGAGTGTTATTTGGTCTTTCTTTATATAAAACATGGTAGATTATTAAAAACTGATTCTTTTATGTTATGAATATTTTCATTGCTCCGCTCTGGTAATAGAAAGCACGGCGTTAAGTTCCCCATTCAACGCCCAATGTCTTGATTTCGGACGGAAAGTAGTCTGTGGAGAGACTTGACGCTAGGCTGTATATGCGCGCTATGCGAATTAAAGAACGAATCTATGCTATTATTACTACATTATAGCTGTTAATATTGAAGATGTAGTTTTAAGTTAATATTAGAAAATCAAAATATTGTTGATATTAGGCTATATATTTGTTAATTGGCTTGAATTCACGTATAGGTATTTGTATACGTATACATGAATTCCAGCCAATTGATATGGAAAAATTAGTTAGCATAGTCAGTCTCAGCGATATAGCGATAACATTAGATCAGAAGGCACACCGATTTTTTATATCCATATTTTTTTATATCCATATAATTGTTGCCATTTTATTCCTATTCCCAGTTTCCACTGTAAAACGTATTTTTCCCTTATTTTTTTTTTGTCAAGACACTCCGCACTTTCCGCCGTATATTGTGTTTTGAGTGGCGAAACTCATCGCCGTGCTTTGTCTTACCAGAGCGAAGAAATGAAAATAAATTGAATGTATTCATTCCCCCAAGAATCGAACTCACAGCTGAATACGTTTACATTCAGGCGTTTAGCTAAATTATCTATTTTATTCTCTTCTTTTTTGTTTCGCCAGTGTTTCTATTTATTTAAATATCTATGCTTGAGGTTATGTAAAAAAGATATAACTTGTTAGTGATAATTACATATGCAAGCATCAGTTAATATTAAAATATATTTTGTTTCTATATTTAATTGTTAGTATACAATTGTTGTATGTAATAACGAACTTAACTATTTTACTATTTTTAAAGCGTTATTCCAGACTTAGGATTACAAAACATTTTTAAAAACATATGGTAACAACGCAAATAAGTTGAAACAAAACGTATGAGAATTTCGACGCAGCCGGTAGTAGAACGCGTGACCTAGCGGTCAGATCGCTTAGACGGTTCTCAAGAGGCGCAGGTTCGAATCCTGCTGCGTTCAAATTTGTATAGATCCCACAAATCTTTTCCGCCAAATAAACATGCACACGTCAAATTTAGACAGTTTACGTCAAGCTTTGACTATGTGTTGTCTGTCAGTCGCTCAGTAAGAAAAAAATATCTATAATAATCAAATATATATATATATATATATATATATATATATATATATATATATATATATATATATATATATATATATATATATATATATACGTTTGTGCAGGCTAATCTCGGAAACGGCTTCACCAATTCAAATACAGTTTTCGCTATTGTATTTTAGTAACTTTGCTTAATATTTTTACTAATTTTAAATTATTTTTAATAAAAGTTATATTAATTTAAAGTAAAAACCTTATTTATTAAGTAAAATGAATCATTTATGAATTTATTTTTATTGTGAAATACTAGTATAGTACTTAATTACGCAACTTCTAAACAGATATTGCTCACAGCTCAGTTCTCCAACTCCAAAATTTGAAGAACTGTGAACTGTTAAACGACATAACTTAACGCCGCACTATACCAAAACACAGCAGTAGTATTAGTAACATATAAAGACAAGCCTTTAAAAATATTCACACAAAATAGAATATCCGACTTGAAATGGAAAAAACAAAGAAAAGTCAGATCGTCACCGTAAAAAGCACATTTATCCACTCATTGTATCGCGGTTATAAATTTTACCGGCAAATGGCGGTATAATGTCTGAATAATTGTACTTTGCCCAAAACAATAAACGTGAGTTATGATACGGCAGGGTTAGAAATGTTAGTTAATGATCCATATTTTAAATCAAATATGCCTTGTCAATCGAAATCGTTTGGAATTAATTAAATAATATTAATATTTTAAAAACATATCAAAAGGCCGGTCGTGGTGCTGTGAGATATATTGTAAACGCCATCGGTTTTAGGTTCAATTCCCAATAGGAGGTATACATGTGTTAAAATTATTTCATTTCCTCGCTCGGGAAAGACAAACCGCGGCGTTGAGTACCGCCACTCAATACACAATGTTTCTAATTCAACGTAAATCCGGAGTATGGAGTATCTTGACACTAGGAACTTCCAGCCTTCCATACTACGCGAGAAAAAAGCGTTAAGCTAAAAAATATAATATCTAGAGAGAGGGAAAATTCTTAGTGTTCCAGGGATTCTCTCTCGCGTTGCAAGTAGAAGCTCGGAGCCGTCTGGGAGCCCAGGACAGGCTGACAATGAGCATCAGCCTAACCTAACTAAATATAATGATTTATTTCATATATTTATATTATATACCCTGTACTAGTTAGCTCGATCTTTTGACAAGACGGGCTAGGAATATAAAAATATTCGAATAACGCTTGCATCATAGGGACTTTTCCGAAATATGTATTTTTATTTAATTTTTACTATTTTCAAAATTATTAAATTAAGAAAATAATATGTTTGTCATTGCAACATTATATCGATCATACAAATTTACATCTGCCAAAAAGATCAAGCTATCTTGTACAGGGTGTAAATTTAAACGTTAAAGTTATCTAGTAATTTGCTATAACATATTTCTATATAATTGATTATATTATACGTCATATATATAGGTATGTTTGTATCATTATATTTATACCTAAGGGCTTCATGTTAAATTACGCACGCCCCGGCGAATTTTATAAAATGCGGAAAAAGTGCGAAGAACCAATACAAATATACAGTCTAACACTTTATCCGCGATACCAGGATAGTCAGAGACAACCTAGTGTCAACTGTTGATTGTCTAATATTTAAACAAAAATATATAAGAAAAATAATATAAATAATATAGAGAATACCAAACGTTGCTAAGGTAACGCGGTTTTTTTTTTCATCAATTTTCAATATGTAGTTAAACTTATTGAGCAATGGAAAAAAACGGAGAGACATGCCACTAACTTCTCTGTCTTAGAAAATATTGACTTACAGAAAGAAACTATCGAAGAAACTACTTTATTTTATTAAATTAGATGATTTTATTATAAAAAGTAAAGATTTTATTTTCAAAAAGCTTCAACAGTTCTAAAATGGGAACAGAGTATCTTGACACTAGGTTCTTTTTGACTACCCTTTTATATGGGATAAAGCGCGCTAAAAAGAGAACAAACAAAATATATTTTATTGCATACAAAATAAATGAGAAATATATAATATAATAAATGAGAATTTAGTAATAATATATAATAAATATATTCAATAATATTGAGCTAAACACCGTAAGATTTTGGGCGCTAAGGTTTGTACGGAGTGTTGTGACACTATCTATCTACCCTGCTATGCGTGAAGCCGTACATATACCACAAGAGTTTCAAAATTTTAATCATATTATAAAATGTCATCGATATCCCATTACGTTTAAATCAACTTTCACTCAGGTGAATTGGACACGCGGTTTTTAAATCACTTTCAAAATTAATATAATTTTTGTTTTGTTTTTTTTTAATGTTATATTTTGTAAATATATAATCTGTAAAAACTTTACAAAAGTATTTACAGATTATATATTTACACTAACTATAACTAAATAAAGCAAAATCATATTTGTTATAGATGCACAACAGTTTAATTAACATTAAATAAATAAATAAAATAGAATTAAGTAATGAATGATTACAATTAAATCAAACACGTCGTTGATATCCGCCACTAAACACGCATCACCTAGAATTAGGACGGTAAGTGCAAAACGGAGTGTCTAAACACTAAATTTTCTGTGACAACAGACACTAAAAAAACACTATTCTATTATTTATTAATATTAAAGAACGCAAATTAACTTTAACTACAATTAACACGTATTTTCTAAAACGATTAGTTAAATTTAACTGTAATTACGCGAATAAACCAAACCATAATGCGACTGAGGTAAATTCAGCCCCATTGTTTCCGTTTCGATATCAGAAGTCTCATTATTGGAATGGGTGCTTGAGATATATCGCTTGTTTGCTCTGGGGATATTACCATAACGCGTCAATGGCTATTAAACTAAAACGATTTCTCGGTATCCCTTGTAATAATTTATTACATATATAATGAAAAATAGAAATTATATCGAAATACCGTCCTAAATATTATTATTATACAATGTTACGTTTCAAGTAAACAATAGTGTCAATAATTGCAGCGAAATTCCTTCCCACGGTTGACCGGACGAAAAACAGGTTCGACTTGCATACCGTAAGAAATCAACTCGGTATACAGTGTTTGTGCAAGAAAAAAAAATTCAAATTACCTTAGATTTTTTTCTCACTTTAACTGGAAATACACTAAACACAAAACACACACATAACTCAAAACTTTGATTAAAGTAAAAATATGTGTAGTCAAACTCGCGAAAGCCGGTTACTCACTTTCAACCGACACGTCTACCCTCCACCGTGGTCGGAGCGATACTGGTGAATGCAAGATCCATTCTAGAATACTACGAGATACGGCCATTCAGGTATGTGAACAACCTCTTATATTAAAAGCGCAAACTAATTTAATCTTTAATTATAGGATGATAAAATCTATAATTGCCTGTTGAAATATATAGTGATAAGGCTGCGTCGATATCAGCTACGTCTAGGATCCTCAATAGATAGAGACGGAGATATGTGGCTGATGGGTGTTAGAAAGAGATGAAAGTGTTTGGACATTCAAGATGATTGAACCGTGAAATTTTTATTTGAATCAAAAGCTTGCTAACAATGGTAAAGAACAGTGCACTTTTCTTCTTGTCTCTTATTAGTTATTATTTTTTTTAATATACATTTATATTTCTTAATTCTGATGTAATATTATACATATTTTTTTTAGCTTCACACTTTTATCCCGCATAGCACGTTAAACAGAAAGTACCTAGTGCGAAGCCACTCCGTATTTCGCTTTCCGCCGAATTCGAGACATTACGTGATGAGCGGCTGAACTCAACGCCGCAAATTGTCTTGCCAAAGCGAGGAAGTGAAATAATTTAAATATAATTAATCTAATGTCGTTCGGTGTTTAGATCTTATGCGCTGACCGAGTTTGCATTGCGGCGATCTCTTTAAGAGATTGACGTTTTTAGATTATATTCTGTTTTATTACTTATTGATGTTCGTCATCTTCAGTATCTTTGTAGTACATGTATCTAGTTTCTTGTCATACAGTCTTTTTACAACTATTTACCATTTTTTATAACATTCCAAGGCAAATGAGCGTGCCTCATCTAAGGGTGAGAGATGGCCCCGTGAAACTCCAGAGAAGCTACAGGTACATTGCCAGCTTTGAATTGGAGTAAACGCGCTTTTTGAAAATACCCATATCGTATAGACCTGGAAACACTGCCGAATTCCACAATTTTGTGGAACTTGGAAGGAAATTCCATACAAACCGCACAGTCGTAGAGCGCCACGTATCTAGTTGGTTTGGATGATATTTGTGTTTTAACTTATCGTATATATACAATTATGATATAATAACAAGGTACTTTTTTATTCTAAATAACATGTAATTGCTGTGGCTATTTTAGTAACAAGTGGGATGGCAATAAATGTAATTCAACGAACAGATCAAATATATTCGTTTATTAAATTACAATACACTTAAACTCACCAACGAGGGAACAAATACTCCCCGTAAAGTATCACATCCGGTCGTTTGTTGAGCTTGGAATGTCTTTCTATATTTAGCTTTTGTTTATATTAGGTTCTTCCACTGAATGGCTAAAAAATAAACATTTTATTAAGAAAAAAACACATATTTTAAAGTTATTGAAGTAAATATATTCTTATTAGCCTCGCTCTTGGCAGGAACACCAGGTTTAAAGATATTACGTTAATAAAAGCTTTGTTCACTTTTTAGTTCACAATAATAAAATTCGTTATATATCGTGGAGCAGGGGAACAGCGTCTGACTGTAAGCGCGTTCGGTAGTGGGTTCGATCCCCACTCGGGGGAGTGATTATATTTAAAATTATTTTCACTTCCTCGCTCTGGTAAGACAAAGTGTAGCGCTGAGTTCCACCACTCAACATGCAATGTCTTGAATTCGGTGGAAAGCAAAGTAAGGAGTGTCTTGACTCCGGGTATTTTTTGTCTATCTTGCTATTCGGGATAATAAGCATGACGTTAGTAACGGTTTTTTAAATTTTTAGGTAGTTAGATATATACAAATCAAGACAATAAAAGCATGTTTAAAAGAACAATAATTGTATATTGTTTTGTTTTCTTTTATACATTGTAGATTATTATGAATATTTTAACACGATAACAATGATAACGATTAGTCGTGGATTGCCTTTCGATGAAATATTTATATTCATAGTATTTACATTTCTCCGCTCTGGTAAGACTAAGTGCAGCGTTGAGTTACGCTTAACACACAATGTTTCAAATACCAATTACTCTCATGCTAAGCTATCCTGCAATGCGGGAAACAGCGTGAAGCTGCTATTAGATAACGCTCTGTACACCACTTTCTGGCAATTTAAAGATTACGAGCTAGATATGTTTGTATAGTAGTCACGTTTCTAACATTGTGCTTTGTTGAATCAGATAGATGAAAAGAAAATAAATATTTTTTAAACACAAATATTTCTTCCGGTGGGAATTGAACCCGCGATCATTGCTTGTATATTCACACTGACCTACTATACCATGACGTCGTTAGATAAAGCGATCAAAATGCATATTCACAATTAGGTCTTTGCGGCATTTTCTGTAGCAGGTAGTCGTTTTTTTAAGCCTCAAGCTTCTATGCAATTGAGAATGAAGGGACGACCCTCAAACCATACTTTGGTTTATTTTTTTTCTACAAAACAATTATTAGCTTCTCGCTTTTATCTCGCATAGCGGAGTAGACAGGAAGTACCTAGTGTATAGACACTCTACACTCCGCTTTCCGAATTCGAGACGTTGCATTTTGAGTGGCGTAACTCCACACTTTATCTTACAAGAGTGACGAAATGGAAATAATTGAAATATAATCATTAACTTGAGTGGAATTCGAACCCAGAACTGGTCGCGTTTAAGTCATACGCCGTGTCACTGCGCAAAAACTGACCTCAATATAATTATTTGTTTTTTTTATTTCATTAAGTCACGCTTGTACATGTAAATATAAAAGTTATATTTTTTTTTACTGATTACAATACAAGCATTTGTTCTTCAAGATATGTATAGAGGTCGGTCATGGCGAGTGTGACAGCTTCTGACTGTAAACGCAACCGGTTGTGATTTCTATAACCCATTTGGGGGAGTGATTATATTCAAAATTATTTTTACTTCCTAGCTCTGGTGAGACAAAGTGCGGCGTTGAGTTCCACCACTCAACACGCAATGTTTTGAATCCGGTGGAAAGCGAAGTACGGAGTATTTCGACACTAGGTACTTTCTGTCTAAGCGTGAAGCTAAAAAAAATAAGTTTTGTATAAAAAAACATCCATATAATGTTAATAAAATTAAAATATTTTATTTCTTTTACTATATCACAAACATTTGTATGGTACATGGATATGAATCTACTACCGTTTTCACTGTAGTGATACACATTTGTACATTTTGAAATGAGCACTTATTTACACATATTATGAAATGGCTAATTATATAAACCGTAGCGCAGTCAGACAGCAATTGACTCTAAACATGATCGATAGTGGGTTCGATTCTCAACTTAACATTATTTTCATTTCCTTCTCTGATAATACAAAACGTGACATTGACTTCGCCACTCAGCACGCAATGTCTATATACCTGGTGGAAACCATTCAACGAAATGTCTTGATATTAAGCTGTCTGCAAATATCTTGCTATACGATAAAGTCCATGAAAATGACAATTAAATTAAATAAATAATAGTTTAAACTAGAAAAATAGACACTTTTTTTGGCTTGCTCTTAAAGTAAATATTTATACGGACCTATTGTTAATCATAATCGCCCTTGACCAGCTTTTACTCTTATATTCAAGTACACACTTTATCCTGTTGAAATCATTTTAAACCTACAATTAGGGTCAGCAACAAGTTAATAATTGTCACAACAACTGTGGAGATAATTCACGAGTCTCGGTCGTTTTTTAACGGAATTTTTAAAAGGGAATGTAATATGTTTATAGTTTATATAAAAATATGAAATTATAAATGTATTATTTATTAATTGATCAGGCCGGTCGTGGCGCAGAGTGACAGAGTTTGACTGTAAACGCGATCGGTTGTGGGTTCGATCCTCACTCGGGGGAAACACAAAACGCGGCGTTGAGTTCCACCACTCAACACGCAATGCCTCGAATTCGGTAAAATGCGAAACACATTCCATATTTCACGACTCAACATACAATGTCTCGAATTCGGATGAAAGCGAAGTACAGAGTGTCTTGACACTAGGTACTTTCTGTCTATCCTGCGGGTTAAAAGCGTGAACTAAAAAAATGTATTAACAAAACAAAAAAAATTCACGCCTTTTCCTGCATGTCAGGGTCACTACTGTTAAAATACTGTAGTATATAATAATAAAGTCAGGATTAGAAAAAAGGAATATACTGATCACTGCCTATTTGAAGACCAATGTGTAAAATTACCCTTTTTTTAAATAATAAGTAAATGTTGTTGATCCCCTGGCTCTTTATAGCGAAACCATTGTGAGGAGGGATGAGAGTGCTCTCTGTCCTCATGCAAAGTGCCCCAATCACTACATGGCTGCTTTTGCGGCGGGATTTCAACCTCGACTTGTGACCGCGAACGGTGAGCGGGCTGTTGTCTTTGTAGATTTAATTGGCGACTTATATAGGTGCTGAAAGAATGGTAATAATAACTAAAAAGGAGAATAGGTGTTTATCAAAATATTATATGAAATATTAATAATATTAAAATAGATTCTTTTAAAACATACTTATTAAAATCAAATTACATTGCCAAAATAATTAATATTTAAACTTAGCACCACTATTTACTTTTACAAGGTAGATAAATAACAATAATATAAAAATAGCAATTTCCTCTCGTGGAAATCGAACCCATGACCAATTATGTTTATAATCAACGCTGTCCCACTTAGCCACGATGGCCTCGAATATAAAAAAATATTATAAGAAATTTTAATATTGTAAATCGTACATATAGTCAGTCATTTTTAAGGTCTGAATTGTTTTTTTTAGCTTTACGCATTCCACATAGCAAAGTAAGCATTAAGTATCTAGTGTATAGACATTCCGTACTCCGCTTTTCGCCTCGTGTAACTCAAGTTTGTCTTACCAGAGCGAGGAAATAAAAATGATTCAAATATAATCATTCCTCCGTGTGGGAGTCGAACCCACAACCGATCACGTTTATAGTCGGACGTTGTCGCACTGCGCCAATATGCATGTTTATTTTTAAATAAAAAGAAATCTAAAGTTTAAAGCAAAAGTTAGCTTGAATATATTCAGCATAATACAATATGCATAACTTCATACATATTTCGAGATAACAAAAGGAAGGACAATTGCTGCGCTACATAAATGTAACTCGATCGGAGATAAGATTTGGATACCTACTTCTATTATAAATTGACGGTACTAGAACTGTTGACACGTAAATTATGGGTTGCCCTAGTAACGTGTATGTCATTCCATCCAAATGTGTGCGTGTGCAATGTGTGTCTGACTGTACATATGTGTATGAAGACGTGGTAGTCAATGTAATATTTTAATATTTACTATTTTTAAAGTGTTATGCCACACTTAGGGTTAGAAAATATTTTTGAAAAAACGTATAAAAATTTCAACGCAACGGGATTCAAACCCGCGCCTCTTGGATACCGTCCAAGCGCTCTGGCTGCTAAGATGCTAACAACATAAAGCGGTCAGAGCGCTTGGACGGTATCAAGACGGTATCGGCGCGGGTTCGAATCCCGTTGCGTTCAAATTTTTATATGTTTTTTCAAAAATGTAATGTAATATTTATTTATTTCTTATGTCTTTTACTTCCTATTAGTATAAATTCTGGCTGATTTACCGAGTGGACTTTTAGACTGAGTTAACCAAGAGTGAGTGAAAGGAACTTGTAAATGCGTGTTTACTTTTTCTACTGTGGATTTTGTTCATATATATTAAGCACATCTAGATACTGGCGCAGTAGAACAGCGTCTGACTGTAAACGCGATCGGTTCTGGGTTCGATCCTCACTCGGCGGAGTGATTATATTGTGGCGTTGAGTTCTATCATAATGTCTCGGATTGGGTGGAAAGCCAAGTACGTATCTACCTTTGTATGTTGAACCAAATGCATGAAAAAAATTAATACATAAGTTAAATCTTCACACCCCTTTTTACGAAAATTACGTGAACAGAGAAGTATTAAATCTGGAACAATTAGTTTTAATAGAGAAGGAGTGCAAAATGCATATATTTTTTATAATAAAATAAGTATAACACACGCTACCTTGTGTTTTACAGACACGTTTATATAAAATGATAAACACGTTGTTAAGGCAACGCGTTGTCAACATGTCAACGGGACCTCTAGTTCTATAATTTCGCAATTATTTAAGAAAGCGACTCATCAACTTGTGATTTCATATATTCACATATAACAAAATAAGTTTATTTACTTATTTATACATTATTTAATGCGTATATTTCATACTAATACGGTCAAAACGCGGTTTCAACTAAGAAGAATTCTCCACCTTGTCTGGTGAGAAGAAGAAGAATTCTCCACCAGCCAACCTTATCATATGGAATAATACCCTATTATTGGTGTAAAAAAAATATTATATAATTATATATATACACACATATATTTTTTAGTTTTACGGTTATATAAGACACTCCGCTTTCCGCCGAATTCAAGACATTATATGTTATATTATATATGTTAGTGGTGGAACTCAACGCCGTGCTTTGTCTTACAATGACAGGTTTAAAAATGGTAAATATACATATACATGATACAATAATATATTTAGAATAAATATGAGTTTACATATGGTTTCATATATCCACACTACACTATGTGCCTGTAAAAAGTTTCACAGTCAAATTACAACATCATCAAGGTATATATAACTTTATAAAATTATAATCAATATATTATTCTATATACTCAAATAGGCCAATACAATCATTTTCAAAACATCTATTAACATAAAAATGTCAGTATTGTCAGTCGTACTGGAAACTACCTGCTCGGGCGGTGCTTCTGTGGACCTCCGTAAAATGTACGCTTCCACACCATATTATTTTGATCTATCTCCGTAATATTTAGGCCAACATTTGCGTTTGCGTTATATGCTGTTTTTTTTTGCCCGCATAGCAGGGTAGACAAGAAGTACTTAATGTCAAGACATTCCGTACTCCGCGTTCCGCTGAATTCGACACATTGCGTGTTAAATGGACTAACTCAACGCCGCGTTTTGCTTTGCTAGAGCATGAATGATAGAGAATGAAAATAATTTAAATATAGTTATTCCCCCAAAAGGGAATCGAAACCACAACCGATCGCGTTTAGAGTCAGACGGTATCTTTATTTCTAGATGGCATAAATCATATCTCTTGCCTAACCAGATAGAACAAAATAGTAACAAATATCTCCCTCAAATGAATTCGAACACAACAACTAGGGTATGCTAAGGTAATTTTGCGTATTTTTTTATTTATTCGATCTTTCCCACTCATTTATTATTACTAGGTTTGAATATATAGTTTCTTTATAAAATAAACCGATACAACTGATTTAAATAAGTCTACAATTGCTGTAGGCTTAATCGGGTGTGTCCCCTCATAAGTAAAGATCGGACCAATATAAACGTATTTCTTGAATTACAGTTTTTGTCATACTTTTTTTAGGTTTAAAAACAATGATAACATTTTTTTAACATTTTTTAAAAAACATATAAAAATTTGAACGCAGCGAGATTCGAACCCGCGCCTCTTGGCGCGTTAATTTTTATACGTTTTTTCAAAAATGTTTTCTAATCCTGAGTGTGGAATAACACTTTAAAAATAGTAAATATTAAAATAAAATAGCAATCTCTCTTGTTAAACGATTATTTCTTAATAATCTTTAAATAGTAGAAATTTGTAAAAATCTCATTGTAAAAAGAGTTTCATTAAATTTGTAAAAAGAGATGCTAACAACATAAATAAGTTATAACAAAACGTATAAGAATTCCGACGCAGCTGGTATTAGAACGCATGGCTTAGCGGTCAGAGCGCTTGGATGGTATCCAAGAGGTGCGGGTTCGAATCCCGCTGCGTTCAAAGTTTTATACGTTTTTTCAAAAATGTTTTCTAATCCTAAGTGTGGAATAACACTTTAAAAATAGTAAATATTAACATTTTTTTATTTAATATTTTTTTTTGTATTAATAAACCTTTTCTCCATCTGGCTTGGATATAATTTATATGCTTGATTTGATGCTTGCCCTTTTGGTCTGAAATCAGTTTTTGCACGTAAGGTTCAGATATAATTATTATTTTAATGATCATTACTTACAAATGCCTATAAAATATAATAAAATAAAGTACAAAAACAATGAGAATCATTAATTTTGACATTTTTACATAACGGATAAGATAGTATGGACTAGGCCAAAAAAAAAACTTTTGGAACATGTATATTTGTTATGATTTTTAAAATTTTGTTTTAAAATTTTGTTAAGAGTGAGAAAAAAAATCAGGTAGAATACTTTAAGAACTGTATATGTTTAAGCAATAGAATTTAATGTGAATCTAAGTCCGAGTCGTTCATTACGAAGTTTCTATTGTGATAGTAAAGAAAAATGCCTTGACTTTGTACCAATCTAAAATAATATAAAATATGTATACACAAAAGAACTAAATTCAGAGGTGACCTGTTTTATTATTAACCATTAACGTTATATGGACATTAATTTAAAATATCCTGAAGCTTAGAAATTATTTTTTGTCATAAAACGCACCTTGTACTCACAAACATTTCCCAACTATGCCATAATGGCGTCGCAAGAGCAAATGTAAGAAGCAAGCGAAATAGTAAATAATAAAAAGATACGTTAAAACAACTCGAAAACTTACCACGACGACAGTTTTCTAAGAAAAGAAGTTAAAAGCTATCGATAGCGTTATACAATAATGGATAAAGTTAGGCATTCTCGCATTCTAGTGACGAAGTAGTTTTAATATTGAACTGTATAAAGAGGTCACAGGCTGGTATTCTTCATGAAGTGGGCTAATAAGGAGGAATTGTTAGATATTTATTTTTTAGCTTCAACCTTTATCACGCATAACAGGGTAGACAAAAAGTGTCTAGTGTCATGACACTCCTTTTTTTCGCTTTTCATCGAACTCGAGACGTTGCATGTTGAGTGGTGGAACTCAACGCCGCACTTTGTCTTACCAAGGCGATAAAGGAAAGAGTGGGAATCGAACACACAACCGACCACGTTTACAGTCAGACGCTATTCCACTGCGCCACAACCGGCCTTAGAACATATGAGAGAAATATATTAAAAAATTAATAACGTCCGGATTAGTAAACCCGGTTACACTGAACACAATCTCTCTGAACACAATTCGAATATCAACGAGTAAAATTTCATCTGTAACTACAGAATAAAGGAATGCTATAATAACTAAGAAAAATTGTTTTATAACAATATTACTATTCAAACGACTTCCTTTAAAATATTACTTTTGAGATCAAATGGCGTTCTTTTAATTAATCATACAGGACTAATATCTAAGATTATTATTTATAAATAAATTATTTATAAGTAAATTTTACATAACAGAAGAGGCTGGTCGTGGTGCAGTGGAACAGCGTCTGACTACCAACCTGACGATCGGTTGTAGGTTCGATTCCTTCTTGGGGGAATAATTATATTTAAATCTGAATCTGTCTTGACACTAGGTACTTCCTGTCTACCGTGCTATGCGGTATAAAAGCGTGAAATTAAAAAAAATAATAACAGAATAGTCATATTTAAATTATTTTCATTTACTACGCTCTGTATAAAATAAATTATGATGCTGATTTCCGCCACTTACACGGAATGTCTCGAATTTGGGAGCAAAACGGAGAACGAAATGCCTTGACTCTATTTTTTATCAACCCATACTGAATAAAGCATGATGCTGACAAGAGTCCGAACTTATTTTGACTTTATAGTAAATTCCATCAAAACCAGTACTAATATCAACAATTTCATACCACTAAATCAGTCTAATTATACTATATGTAAAGCGTATTCTTTAAAAATAGATTAAAAACATTCCTCAGTTGTAAACGTATGATACTTGTTCACGTCCAGACGCGTCCGGTCAAGCATTTCACGTTGCTGTTTCGTATTCATCGCGTGGACAGACGCCTTTGCATAAGCTCGTGCTGATTAAACGTTTATTTTATCTTTATAGTACATACCTCCTATATATTTTGTTAAACCTGAGTTTACGTACGGCTGATTTTGTATATTTGGTATTTAGTAAAATGCTAATTTGTTAGAAAATTGATGAAGATTTTGTGAAAAACGTATACAATTTTGAATATAGTAAGGGATGCCAACTTACGGTTTTAGCTTTACATTTTTGGTTTTTTAGGTTATGTCTCGCCATATAAATATAGTATAATATTTCCAAAGAAGTCTACACATAAAGCGGACGAACAAGGCAAATATCCAAGTAGTCAGAGACAACCTAGTGTAAAGATACTCCAGTCTACACCTTACGCGTTGACTAGTGAACTTAACTTCAAACTATCTTACCATAGCGGAGAAATAAAAATTTTGATTTTTAAATATAATTATTTCCCGAGTGGGAATCGAACCCAAAACGAATTCCGGTTTCAGTCAGACGCTATCCCACTACTCCACATTGGTCTTCAATACCCTGGAAAAGTCGTTATTTCATTTTATATTATTTCATTCATTTTCTCTTTTAGTCCTTTGAGATAGGTAATATATTTAATTTAATATTTGTCAAACGGAAAACTTTGTCCTATTTTAAAAGATGGCAACCCTAAACGTAGCTGAATTCGAACCCACTTCTCTTGAAAGTCGTCCTAGCGCACTATCCAATTAAGCTATAGGTTTTTATCAAGACAAATGAAAAGTGTTAAAGTGGTTATTATTAATAGGTCTCCCGTTGACGTTTTTACAAAGCATATAACATCATATAGAAGTACCAAAACAACATGTGTATCATCATATGAAAGTGTATGTCAAACACGTGGTAGTGTGTGTTACTTTTATTTCATTCACTCAATTTATTTTAATCTATTATGTTTAAAAAATATTCACATTTTACACTTCTTTAATATATAAACTATAACTGTGCTAAATTTCCTGTTCGTCTGTTCGTGTCATTGCCGTAAAAGGAGTATAAAGATTTTGATATATATATATATATATATTTCTAAAATATTTTAATTACATATTTATATTGTAAAATCTAAATAACATTAAAAATATTTATTATTTTTATTAATTATGAATTTTGTCATTTCATAATTTCTCGAAGCTTAGGCGCCAAACCATTTCCGTTATCCATATTTCAATACACATAAAATGTAAAGCGAAATATGTATAACGGATGTTATTTGAACTTTTACCAATATCTAAAGACAATTATAAAACGTGTCACGACATGTCCAAACATGTTCAATCGAGATACATGCACCTGTTCCGCATACGGGTCGCACTATATATTATACATTTGTGTACACCCTGTACCTGATTGTGATCCCAATACAATAGCTATCACTCCACAACGTAGGAGCTAGCACGGCTCGCTTATAAGTCAACGGAATATCGGGGCTTTGCCGTATACAGGTATTATGCAAAAGGTTAGTATGAGATACAAATTATATTTATGTACGTACACGTGGAACGTGAATATATTTGTTTGTTAGTATTATTTATAGTATATATGTTTAGCAATTACATTTAAATTATTTCTGTTGATAATGAGACAAAGCGTGGCGTTAAGTTGCGCCACTTAACTACATGTTGCGTGTAATTCCAGCACATAACGGAGAACGACTTGTTTAACTCTAGATTCTCTGTCCAACCTGATATGCGCAAAAAAATCTTGGACCTATTTTTTTTTTCATAATTTAACACATACTTCATAATACACGAATAAGCCAAGAAATATGGTAAAATTTAAACAAATATGTCAAGAAGGCACAGTGGGACAGCGTCTGACTGTGAATGTGATCAGTTGTGAGTTCGATTCCCACTCGAGGGAATGATTATATTCAGATTATTTGTATTACATTGCTCTTATAAGCCAAAGCGCGACGTTAAGTTCCGTCACTTAACATGAGATTGTCTCGAACAGAGTGTCTTGACACAAGGTTCTTCCTATCTACACTGCTATACGGGTTAAAAGCTTGAAGCTGTAACAAAATATATGAATAATTTACTTTAATAACTTATTCTATTGACAATTCCAGTAAGAGTTACGTTGAGGGGATCCACATGGAGATCTAATTACGTACATTGTGTGCGAAACAAACAAAACCTTTAATGAACATCAAACGCTAATCATTCTCTTTGTCGAATCTGGGTTTTGTAAGCAGAATAGGGTGGCAATATTAGTATTACTTAATATGGGATATTTTTAAAAATCTTATATAAAGGAAAATTGTTTAAAAATATTTTAAGAACCATTTATAGAAGATGAGTGTGAGTTGAACAAGAATTTTTCATGAAATTAAATATACTTGTCTCAATCAATAATCAATACAAAAATCATTTCATTTGGCAATGTAAATATGGGTAACTGTTATTAAAATATTTTTTTTCTTTCATGTCTCCGCTCTGGTAAGACAAAACACGGCGTTAATCTCCAAGCCAGACAAAAAAAGAGCACTTAGGCTAAAACTGCGCTGCAGACGGTATCTATATAAGGATCAAAAAATTGTATTTTTCTAGGCTTATATGACTTACAATTTTTACATAATATAATCAAAACGAACATACTTGTATTATATTTTATTAAATTGATTTTAAATAGTATAGGAAATTCTAGACACGTAAATTTTTGCAATATTAGAAACTGTCAAAAAATTCTCTTCACAGATAATAACAAAAAAATACTATTTACACAAAATTGATATAAAAATGCTATTTAGACATTCAGTACAAATGTTTGTACTTTGTAATAATTTAATTTCAGTTAATCCCTAATCGAAGACACTCTCTGTGCCTTAACCGAGAGTAAGGACTACAAGTTCACATCTAGCCTAGAAGTAATTTACATTAGTTGAAGTTCGAACATTAGTTTAACTAACTAAACCATTCAGTTTAGTTCTGTTAGTGTAGCGTTTAAAGCGTAATTAAATGTTAGTTTTATACTGGGAATTCCAGCTTCCCGATCTCGGTGAACTGGAGTGTTATAAATGTATTGCAAATGTTTCTCAGTGGTTGCAAGTTTGATTTAATAATAAATGGAGTTTAGAGGCAATCGTGGCGTCTGTCTGTTTGTGAAAGCGATGATTGTGGGTTCGATTTTTACTTGGTAGAATTATTATATATAAATTAATAAAAAAAGGTGGAAGATAAATATCTTGACAGCAGTTATTACTGATGATTTCTCTCTATGATGTATGAGTACCCTACTTCAATAAATATCTCTTATGAGTAAAAAGCGAAAATTAAAAAAAAACATCCTTTAGGTACATAGTTATTAAATAAAAGTTTAACTAAATAGCATTGCTTGCATGCGATATGAAACGTGGCAAATAATAATTTTCTAAAAGAGCAAGTCAGCAAGAAATTCTCAACGAGCTAGTGGGTGATTTAATTAAAAGTTATTATTTTGCCACTGTTCGCCGCTTGGGTGCAGCTGAAATGTGTCAGTATCACTGTTTCACTCGAGGTAATCCCTAGTCCAATAATGCTTGCACTTTACTGTTACTAAAGCGGAGAAGATTTTAGAAAAACTAAAGTGTACTTCAAGTAACTAGTTTTTAACCATTTTTATTCATGTTTTATATTTGATTATGTAATTTCTGAAACTAAATATTAATTGAATTGAAAATATCTATAAAAACCAGTGTTTTAATAATTCCAATATTGGTTTTTTAATAATCGACAATTAAGAAATATTTGTATATTTAATATTTTTTTATTTTTGGACACCAGTGGACCAAAGGATACTAAACATAAAAAAACTTCATACGATACATGAGTGATTCCAAATATAAATAAAGTTTTTACTGATTCTCTTTCTCTCTTTGCTTGATACCAGTCGGTCTTATATTTTGAAGTTGAGATAATATCTAAACTTTGCCTATACATATATGAACGGATTTAAAGAACAAAGTGGATAAACCAGCTTTATTATTTGAACTAAAATAAAAATACCGCTGAGTTTCTCACTCCGGCTCTTTTAAGGTCTGTAACATTATCTTCATTGAATTAATGGTAAATTATATGACATTTAAAAAATGAAGTATATAACTTCTTATGTTGAATTAAATCTTTGAACTTTGAACATAAAAATATAAAGAAAAAAGAATTAAAATATAATACAAATTTAGATAACAGATATAGGCAGTTCATTAAAACTTTAGCACGATTCACAAAGAGTGAATCCAATGAATATGAAAAATGGTACAATTACCTTAACAAAGAGAAGTCTAGATGATCTCTTAATAATAGACTGGTAAAAAGTGAGGTCTTTTGTAAAGTAAATTATATTTTTCAATTCGTCCGTGTAAAGTTCGTTTACTCAAAAGTTTTTTTTTATACCAAATCTAACCTTTTAAGCTCAATTTTTGACCATAGTGACTCAATTTTAAAGATTTTTATTATTAATATTTTTGCAATTTTGTAATAATTTTAAATAAATAAAACTATTTTAAACTATTTTAAGCAAAACTATTTTAATCGGATTAATCGGGTGTATTTTGCAAAATATATTTTTGGAAACCTGACGAAAGTCAAGTATTCGAAACGTCAAGTCTTCGAAAATCTATTATCGAATACCATACGCGATTAATTCGATTAAAATAGTTTCATTTAAATAAAAGTACATTACTATATTGAGAATATATTTTAATCTACTAATATTGTTCACGCAAAAGATTCTATGGATGGATGGATGTCTCTTTCTATTTCAAAATTACTGAGCGAATTCAAATAAAACTCTACATTAAAATAGCTTACATATTAAAATAACACATAGCTGCAATTTATAAAGATTGTTTGTAATTGGGTCATATACAATATGCATCAAGTATTTAAAACCTTTTCCTCCTATTTGACAGATTACGGCATACCTCTTATTTTGATAATGACCACAATATATCAGATTCTCCTTGCATAACCTAGAATGTACGGATGCGGTCGAATACAATAGTAATGTTTTCTGATAGAAGTTTATATATAAAGTTAAAAAGCCAACTGAACAATCGAACGTACATATATATTTATATATATGCCAAATTTATTAAATAAAATTGTATCAACTAACACATTGCTGTGTGAATCGCTTTTCGAAGTTTTTTTTAAATTAAGATTTATTTTTAATTAAGTCAATTAAAAAGACTGATTGCACATAGCTCTTACAAATTAATTATCTTCTTATCCTGCTATTTCTAAGGTATTTGTATAAAAGTAGGAATGAATAAAATATTCATATTCTTAGCGAGACATTTAGCCTTCAAGATGTGCATCTTTTCATATGACGCCGGGAAGCGGCCTCAAAGAGATCTTTTCTATAAGTTTTGATGGAGTTCACGCTCCGTCGCATTCATTTCATTTCACCAGAAATAGTTTTAATCCAAACTTATCCGAGTCTTTTGCTTTTAATCAAATGGTTTTCAAATATTTTGACTGTTTTTTGTTCGTTTTTAACATCTGAAGATGTATACAATATACAATACGTATATTGTATATATTGTGAATTATGTGATGGACGATAATTTAATAACAATTTCGTTTTGATAAGTTTTTTTTTAATTTCATGGAAAAAGGAGGCAAACGAGCAGAAGAACCACCTAATGGTAAATGGCCATCTTCGCCCATGGACATCTACAAAATTAGAGTTGTAGATGCATTGCCAGCCTTGGGATGGAAGTTAAAGGAGATGAGGGAAAGGGTAGGTGGGAATAGGGAAGGCCAGCTTACATGAGATCGAACCAGAACACATCATCGGATATTTGGCGGATCGTTTTTCCCCCCAATGCCCCAATTTGACCATATATAAAACCCAAATATTTTTGGGTATAATAAGAATAACATTATTAATTTACCAGTAAAGCTGTTGCAACGCTATACACGAGCAAGAAAACCAGCTCAAATTCGTAAAAGTATGCTGCCATAAATTGTGTACACAAAACTTGCTCTCAAAAGATTTTGAAATATGCTTTTGTATGTACGTTATTACTAATTCTGCAGTATTTTCTTTGAAACAAGCCACTCTTGACCATGCCAAAATAGCAATTTAGCAATTTAATATTAAAAAAATTCGAGCTATTTCGTTGCATTGCGCGAAGTATAAACGACGAGAATTACAAACAAAGAAGAAAGATGGGTGATTCTACTTTGTACTCCACACGTACGTCTCTTCGAGGAAAACACCAAAAAGCCTCTGAATTATTTTCCGTCCAAATGCACATTGTATGAAGAATAACAGTAGCACTACGTTTACAAAACCAGTTAAATGAATATATTTCCCATACATTCCCACTATTGTAAATGGAAATCGGATCTTCGTTCTTTTATTTTAAGACACATTAGACCATCGTAGTGCAGCGACTGTAAACAAGATTGGCTGTTGTGGATTCGATTTTAATTCGAAAGGTTCATTATATTTAAAATTTGTTTCTATTTCTCTGCTCTGGTAAGACAAAGCGTGTCGTTGAGCTCTTCATTCATCATGCAATGTCTCAGACGAAAGCCAATGAATGGAATATCTTAAATTAGGTTATTTCTGATTACCCTGATATGTCAGAGAAAGCATGAAGATGTTTTATTATTAGTATGCAAATATTATCATTTGCTAATCACAACCAAAGTAAAATTTTCTATCGTGCCTTATTGGTAAAAATGACCATAAAAAGTTTCTTGTTTGTTGATAGTTGTTTTTAATATTATATACTACATATATACAAATTATATAATATTTAGACGCAAATTTTAGTTAGGTACAGAATAGAGATCGGACAGTTTAGTCGTGTATACTGCTCTGAGTTCCAAACTGCACCGCGAGTACCAGCAAGGTGAATTAATGTAGTTCTTAGGAATTTCTTCTCTTAATGTTTATATAGCCCTGACAATATAGGTTTCTTATCAGGTATCATCATAATAAACTTTGGCCCTTTTGTTCTTGTTTCTTCTATTTTAATATCGATCGGTTCTGCGCCGTTCGAGTAGATGACGATCTGACCTGTACAGTTAAATCATTATATGAATACATAAAGAATTTTGTTAGACCTTATTTACTATTTTTAAAGTGTTATTCCACACTTAGGATTAGAAAACTTTTTAGAAGAAACGTATAAAAATTTGAACGCAGCAAGATTCGAACGCGCGCCTCTTGGAAGGTATCCAAAAGGCGCGGGTTCAAATCCTGCTGCGTTCAAATTTTTATACGTTTCTTCTAAAATGTTGTGTTAGACCTTATTTACCATAAAATTTATGGTAAGATGTAATGCAAAAATCCATTATTTTTACATAGAAATTGCGTTAATTTGATAAAATTATTATATTCAATGCTAACAAGCGCATAGTGACTATTAATTTTCCATAAAGTTCATAGTACTCGTACATTATAAAGTTTTTAATTTATTTATAATATATTATTTAATACTTCATTCTGGCGCGATTAGGTAGAGACGGACTATAAACATGATTGTTTGAGGGTTCGATTCCCACTTGGATAGAAAGGACTATGTTTAAAACTATTTTGGCACCTCCCCATTTGTAAAACAAAGCGCGGCGTTGACCTCCGCCAATCAACATGCATTACCTTGAATCCAAGCGAAATGTATAGAACGTAGTGTCTTGACATTAGGCCCTGTTGACTGTCCTACAATTCAGAATAAAGCGTGAAGATGCACTTTACAGAGTGTGCTATTTTTATGCGATTCACTTAAGAATATACAATAGTTGTTAATTTTATTCCCGTTCATTCTAGATTTTTAAACCCTTTAGAATGTAAGGAAGGCGCGGTTGTAAGGTCCGCCTCTTAGTGTTGTTTATATATTTAACATGAGAAAAATATTTTTGGTAAGCATATACGCGTCTAAGCGTAATGACCTTTGAGCCAGATGTTCTATCCTGCTACGTTGAAATACTTACTTTTGTTTAATATTTCCCAAGTAGTTTCCTTGAATACCTAGTTTAATAATTTTCTGTACATTATCTTTACAATTATATTGAGTAAAGTTTCACGCTTTAGTCCTACTTGCTGGTGAGCCAGAGAGAACCTTGAGTCAAGACACTGCTCCCTCCCTTTAAAATCGTCAGATTACGTGATGAGCGACGGCACCCAATGCCACGCTTTGTCTTATTATGCTGGAGAGATGAAAATTATATTCACGCTTTTATCCCGTATAGCAGGGTAGACAGAAAGTACCTAATGTCAAGACACTCCGTACTTGGCTTTCCACCGACATCGAGACATTGAGTGTTAAGTGGTGGAACTCAACGCCGCACTTTGTCTTTACCAGAGCGAAGAAGTGAAAATAATTTAAATATAATCACTCCCCCAAGTGGGGATCGAACCCATAACCGATCGCGTTTACAGTCAGACGCTGTCCCACTGCGCCACGACCGCCCTCTATACTCGATGAAAACGTGAAGCTATAAAAAAATATAATAAAAAAATCACTTTATCAAAGAGTAATCGAATTCATTACCAATTGCATTTTCAGTTACACACTGTTCCATTGCACCACAATGGTCTAAGTGGTCTTATAATGATTATATAAACGAAAACAAGCGAAATTAAAAAATAAATAAACTGTAAACTTACATAATACAAATATTACAAAGAAAATTATGCGAATAAATATTATTCTCATATTCGATTAAAGTGAATACTAAAGCGTGAAAATATTATGAAAAGTCTGAAACATTGAGGCCTGCCTTGGCTTATCGGTGTATTTTATTTCGTCTCGGTATTGAAAACGTATTTTACACATTTCATTCGTATTGTTTGTTTTATTTTACAATTCAAATTTTCTGCATTCAAGTAAGAAATACTGAAATTATTGATTTTTTAGTAAATTAATTATTTGCTGAATGCGAGTAAAACTAAGATTCCTGTATTTCAAAGAGACGAAAAAAGAATGGAATGCAAGATTATGGAAGATATAAAGATATTAGAACAAGTGAATGAGGTGATATATCTGGGAAGTATGTTTAGTGGAGATGGAAGATACGAAATGGATATGGAAAGGCGTATTGCTGCCGGTAACAGGGTTAACGGTGCTCTTGCTGCATTGATGCGACGGCAAAACCTCAGCGTACCTGCACGTGTTGCCGTGCACAATGCAGTATTGATACCGACGTTGTTATACGGCAGTGAAACGTGGGAGTGTCAAAAGAAAAATGAAGGAAAGGTGAATGCAGTAGAGATGAAATCTCTTCGTCGGATATGCGGAGTCAATTTAGTTGACCGTATGTGCAGCGAGGAGATACGCAAAATGGCAGGTGTAAGCGTGAATGTCACAGTAAGAATGAAGAAGAACGTGCTCAGGTGGTTTGGGCACGTGGAAAGAATGAGCGATGAAAGAATGGTAAGAAAGATTTATGAAGCCAAGGTGAGTGGTACGAGAGGTCGCAGGAGACCTCGGTTGACCTTCGAAAACACAGTATCGAAGATACTGGAGGAAGGTCACGTAAAAAGTATGAGGACCCCTCGAAGGGCATGCATGAAGAGGATAATGACTGTGGACGAGGCGAAAGAGGTATGCAGGGACCGTAACGTTTGGCGCTCTGTGCTGTCTGACTACCCCGCCAGGGATAAAGCGTGAAGCCAAAAAAAAGTTATTTGCCGCCGAAAATAATTCTATTTTAAGACGCTTAACATGTTTTAAATTTAGGCGGAAAACGGTGAACGGAGTGTCTTGACACTAGGTTTTCTCTAACTACCGTGCTATACGGAATAAACGGCAAAGTCATAGTATCTTTTTAATAAAAAGAACGAAGTATAGGATACTCGGCCGCGTAGCAACCAAGTTCAACTGGCGACGTAAAACCCTAGTGTAATATTCATATGAATGATTCCAAACTATTTTTAATCTTTAATAAGCAAAACATATAGATGTTTTACTTGCGTATTAAGAAATTTAAACATGTTAGAGGTTTTTATAATTGTTGCTTAAAATATATTTTATTCGCTGACCAACTAATGCCTTAAAGATATAACCTTTTAACACATCTAGAAAGATGAAATTTGACATCCAAGCAAGTAGGAAGGATTCACATGTTTATAAAGTAAGTGACTTTCCCCTACAAAAAGGAACAAATTGAAGCTTTAGAAAATACGATACAATAGTATTAAAATTGCGTATAACACAAAGAAAATAGGGAAAAATTTCGAATATAACGTATATTTGACTTTTTTCCCTTTATGAAGAATAAATAAACGTGTTGCTATTATTATAATGGAACTTGTATGTGAAAATAAATCAAGACAAGTCCTTATTAAGCCTTATTTATTTAGTAATAAATAAATTCCAGTTGAATGCATGGCTTAGCAGTCAGACGGAGTTGTCAGCTTCCAACGGGCGTGATTTCGAATTCCGCTGTGTTGAAATTTTTATACCTTTTTTTTTAAATGTTTTCTAATTCTAAATAAAATCGCAATTGTACTTAGAAATGATTTTTGGGTAGCAGAAATTTGTAAAAATCTCTCTACAGAGATTTAAAACACATAGCTTAGCGATCAGTGCTAGGACGGTTTCTAAGAGGCGCGTGTTCAAATTCCACTGCTATCAAATTCTTATAGGCGCTTTAAGTATTTATAGAGATATTACTTCTTAATACAGGACTTAACTTCTATTTCTACATTTACATTTTTGATATTATATTACGTTACATTAATTAGAATAACAACGTGTTTTACGTTCTAGAACAAAGTCTAGGACATCACATGGAACCTGAACGCAGTGTAATCTCCGAGATGATTATAGACAAAGACTAACCTATCTATTATATAATATACTGCCAGCCATAAATCATTTATACACTGTCACTGGATTTTGATCTTTAATATAATAACAATAAGAGTTATATCATTTTATTATTAGTTACTACATCATTGTCAAAGGCCCACTTGAAATAGCAAACAGTATGTTCTAACGAGGGGTCTGAATGTCCGTCTTTATTATAAGCCAGATTTTGCTTTTCGTTTTACTAGGCCTTAGTTTAACAGAAATCATTTGTTTTCAGGGTACTATGTATTTGAATACTACGAACGTTGTAACAGTATCGTGCATTTCAATGGAAAATATTGTTTTACCCTTATAAATTAGATTATTTATAGTTTTAATGAAACTATTCTAAACGGATTAATCGCGTTTATTTTGGTATTCGAAAATATATATTGAAAACCTGACGTTTTGAAATTTCCGTTTAATACAGTTTCATTTAAAATGTGCAAATATCAAAGATCTTATTAGGTTATTTATAGGTTTTATTAGATGTGCTGAGTACTATCTTCTTTCTTTGTATAACAAATTAAAAGTAAATCCAATTTCTGAAATAACTATTTAAAATAGTGACGTACATGTCAAAAAATGTAATTTTACTAAAACTTGAATTTATAACCTTCACGTATCCCTTTGGTTTTGCAAGTGGGCTATAGTTATATAATACGAGATCTTTGTTGTTTATTGTTTTATAATTGCTTTACACTGGTTGCATATTGAATGCGAAAAATTAACAAATTCGTTTTAAAAGTAAACTAAAAGAAATATAATTAAAATTACTTTCTCCTTGTTCTTAACGATCTGGCAAGGACACAATGTCCTTATGTTTATGAAAAAATATTGACATGTGAGCATATTTGCAAGTAAATCCCAAGATAATTTACCCAGCAACTTCACGCTTTATCACGCAGCAGGGTAGTCAGATCTAGTATCAAGACACTTAGTTGACTGTTGAGAAAATTAATTCATCTATAATAATATGTTAATAACAATAAAAAAAAACATTTACATGGTGTTCCACATTGTGGATTGGCAGAAGAGAACTTAGTATCAAACGCTCTATTTGTATTTTCTAACCAAAATCAACCAATTACGTGTTTAGTGTGAAAACTCAACGCCACAATTTATTTTACCAGAGCGGATGGGAGAAATAAAATGAATTTAAATTTAAACCATGTTCCCAATCCCACATCGACATTGAACTGAATTTAATCATAATAATACATAATAATTATATTAAAACGATAATATCATAAAAAACACTCTATAATTTAATGAAAAAAAATCCATTATCATCGACAAAGTCCAGGCATTTAATTACCATATGTCGCTTAGGAAAGTTTCGTAAAAAACTTCGAAGTTACCCGGACTTTGCAACTTTTTAATTAACCAAGCGCTTGCCCGACAAATACACTGGAATCTCTCATTAAACTTAATCTAAGGAAACAAATTACTTGGTGCTACAGGAAATTGAACATCATTTCAACATTTTACACTTAATATCCAATATATATTAAAAATTATTTTGAATTATAATATAAAACTCTCTTAGGAGATATATAAAGACTCCGAGCTTATTAATTAATAGCTTCACGCTTCTATTCCGCACAGCAGGGTAGACAGGAAGTACCTAGTGTCTAAATACTCCTTATACATTACGTGTTGAGTGGCGGAACACGACATCGCCATTTGTCTTATCAGAGCGAGGAATTGAAAATAATTTCAATATAATCATTCCACCAAGTAAGATTAGAACCCACAACCAGTCGCGTTTAAAAGCTATCCCATAGTGGCACGACCGGCCTCATTAATAAATAAATGTTTAAAAATGAGGTGTATATATCCATAGGGTGTTGACAATAGTATAAATAAAAAGTAATATATTTAATCAAGTTGTAATTTAAGATCACTTATAAAATAACCAGCTTCACCCTCTATCCCGCATATCAGTATAGTGTCAAGGCTCTCTGTTACTTTATATAAAAAATAAATATTATATTAATACGTTATGTTTTTAAATAAGCTTTCCTATAATTTTTTTTTGAGAAATAGAGAAAACGGAAGAAAACTACACTAAACATTTATAACCGTTACAAAGTGGAAATTTAACGACATATTTATTTCTTGTCAACCTAAAAATATCTGTCACAACAAATAACTCTTTGCACAATTATTATTGAATCAGACGTATTCGAATATTGTAAATACATATGTAACCCATCTTTGCTTAATGTTCAAATTCTTAACACTGGGAAAACCTAAAGATATGTGGTTCAAGATTGGGGTGGGTAATGTATGATTTTTACACATTAAAACCCCTGTGATTGCCGACTTCGATACAGTAGAAAATACCGAGAAATTTGCTGTCCGTTGTCCTTCTCAGATGCCTTGCTCGGTACGGAGTTCACATTGCGATACTGTGTCCTACTACTACTAGTATAGGCTGTTTGACAATTTCTTTGTACCAGTCAATTGGTATGGTAAAATAAATTTGCTGGATTAAGTAAAAGTGCAAAGGTGTCTCACTTTTTTATATAATATACTCCCATTAAAAAAAATAATCAAAGACCATCATCGCTTCTTTCGCCTTCTCACAGTTTATGACCATGAATTATATGATAGATAGATCATTTTAAGAGTTATTAGTTCATTTTGTTTTTCAATTTCTTATTCAAAAGAATTTCAATTACAAAAACACAACAGGAAAGAGTGCAACCAATGACCCATAAATAAAAAGCGCCAGCCGACTCCCGCAAGGTAATTTGGCATCCAACGATGCAACTGTAGCTGTTCGACAATATATTCTCATTTGCAATCGATGCCCTGTCCACTACAGTGATGCCAATAGCGTCTATATACAACTTGTGACATATACCAGTCTCGAATAATCTGTTAGCAATTTTATCGAATTTGGTCACTAGCATATGATCTTTTCTGATAAGCATTTCGTGATAAATAGTCAATATAACTTGTGGGACACTCAACACTCGCGCCTCGTCGTTGACTGCAGTGTCTGCTTGCAGGGAAGGTAAAAGCCCGTCAATTATTATAGTTGAACCTTTATGCTTCAGCATTGCCCTTTCACAATCCAGGAAATGATCGCAATCAAGAGATTTATTTGCAAATGCCTTATACTTTTTTTCATCGACAAAATATTTTGTTGAATATCTCAAATAAGGTGTTCTATCTGAAACTGATAATTCATCCACTGTCTTAAAAGTTTGTGGCGGTTGCTCGATGGTAAGATAATAGTAAATCTGAGTTCCAATATATGATGATAAATGTATACACATAATTAAATAAACTACGTTTAATATTTTCTGCTTGAGACCCCGAGCGTCCTGTAAGCCTGACGTTCCCATTAAAGCACCCCAAGCATAGATGAGCGTATCTTGTATTGGATTAGGCCGATTATCAAATTTGTTCATCAACTTCCAAAGTACTGAGTAGCAAATATAGAAAATGAAAAATATATATAGACCTGACATTTTAACAATTAGTGATTGCCATGACCTTATTTCTCTTTCCACTGTGTACACCCAAATTACTGACTGTCCCGAATATATGCCAGAGTACGCTACGACATCACCATATATTCTGTAAAGGCCGCCTGCGCACGCGTCTAACGTACTATTGAATAGATAATCTAAAAATTGAAAATGTAAATAAGGATTTTCTTCTTCTCTAAAAATGTAGTACATTTTCAATGTAGCATTGAATATATTTGCAAATATTTTCATATATTCAACATCAGCGCCATACGCTTTGTCGTTTACGGGGTCAAGGTCTTTGTACGATTCTTTGTTTTCTAACATTGAATACGGAAATAGTGTTGCCATACCAACGTTAAAATAACATTTTTTCAAATTCTTTGGGGTTTTCATTGGAAAAATATCGGTTCTTTTATTTTTTTCCAGCGTACCATTATGACAAGTGTTTATAACTTGAATTGGTGCTATTTTGGCTAATTGACATGTACGCTCATCAATTTCGGGAATAAGTGTTTCCAATTTATAGGTATCATTATTTAGATGTTTAGTTAGAAATGTGATGTAATAATATTGAACAGGAGATAGAAGATCTTTTACCGCCTGAACACACTCTACATCTGTATATGAATCAATGATAATAATGTAGAAGAATTTAATGTAAAACACAGATAAATCAATATGTAACATTTCTTCACAGGTCTTATAATAACTTATCGTTAATATAGTGCCATCATATACCTCAGTAAATCTTAGTAAATCTTCTTTTGTATTTATTTTTACAAAGGCCATTTGATTTTTTACAAGCAAATCCATAAATGCATCAATTATATTATTATCCAAAGCAATATCTTCATATATAACAATAGTTCTTTTAAAACTCATTTCACTCATTTCAGATATAATACTAAAACATTTCATAAACTGTAAGTTTTCGTTGTTTTCTTCAACCTGGAATATCACTTTGTTTATTCCAGTTATTATTCGCGCTGTCATTAAAATTGTTAAGAGCTCTTTATAAGAAATTCTCAGCAACATGTTTGCGTTCAAACTTTTAACTACAAAATACGTATATAAGATTTTTCTTGTACGTTCTAACATTTGTAAGTTATACATAGACCTAGAAATAAATAGAGGTGCCATTAAATTATTTTGCTTCACCTCAACATTTTTTAATGTATATTGAAATATTCTTTTTCTTTCTTAACTTTTTTATGGATTTACTCTTATATAATCAATTCTTTTACAAGTTATTTACAACGAGTCCTAATTGACACAATTTTATATTCTATTGAGAGAATTAGATACCAACTATATTTTTAAAATTTTTATTAAATACGTAGTTGGAACTAAATTTTGATAATATATAATGATAACAAAATATAAACACGAATATGAGGTCCCTATACAGTCTACAGTTAGTAAATATTGAGTAACTATATTTAGAAATAACTTAATATTATTCTACAAATTCCACAGACTTTATCCGTGTTCAAAAGCAGTGCAATTATATTAATGACACGTGCGGTTCTTACAAGAAAAACCTTTTAAGAAAACAAATTATCTATTAAATGGCTTTTTAGATACATTTTTGTATTTGATATGGCTTTTTAAATATGGATTTATGTATGAATTCATATTAATATATATATTTTTAATACGATGTAAAAAATAGTATAATAATTACTGTAGTAACGCTTATTTCAAAACTTAACTGTGGCTAGGTTATTTAGCAGTCCGAACACCTTACTTAAACATAATCCAGGGTTTAGTTCTGCTATCCAACACGCAGTATCTATCTCAAGAGATACTCGAGATAAATAAAAAAAATAGTGAAAACAATCTACTGTGAAAGTTCCAAATTTCAGAGATGGAGGGTTAATGAGCCAACAAAGTTATTAAATGGCGGAACTCAACGCCGTTTTATATTCAAAATCGACCACTTAAAAATGTTAATTAAAAATAAATCTGTAATATTAAGTTACTCTGTTGTAAGTTGAACAAGTCTATATGAATAAAATGAAATATTGTAATAATATTTTTATTTATTTATAACAATGAACGTAGCACATATTATTACTTTGAAAAGCTCATAATTACATACTATTGTATTCTATAATATCTTCATTATAATCATAATCATTCATAATAACAAATAAAAACAATAAAATAATACTATATATAGGTAATTTGTTTCTTAAACAATGTATGACTAGATAAATATAAAAATCAAGAAACAGAATTTACTGGAAATAGAAAGAAATAGAATAAAACAAAAATAGTTTTGAAAAATAAAAATTATAAACGTTTAATCTTCTTTATCCGCCCAAATGCTGTCACCGTTTACTTCCGTTGTACCTCTCACATATTTCTGTATTGTAGGTAATTTGTACAAGTATACAGATAGGATTGATCCGGCAAACGCGCCCAGCCAGTACACGAGGGCGTGCTCAACTAGGGTATGGCCTTCACATCCCGCTTTCAGTGATGTAGCTAGCACCGGGTTGAAATATCCGCCGGAATAGTCGAACGCTGTGGAGAGATGATAATTATTATTTTCTTCTTAATATTAATTTAATTTATAATCATTTGAAAGATTAACAATATAATATAAAGCAATATCTATATATTATTGATCCTAAAATATTTATCATAATGCAGCGTCACGCTTTATTATGGATAACAGGTAATCAGAGAGCGTAATGTCAAAAAATGCCGTTCGCTGCTTACCGTCCGAATTTGAGACAACAGAAATAGCGGAACTTAACGCTTTTTTTCTTTTTTGAACTGAACTTTTTTCTTTTTTGAACTGAACGTTTCAGATACCAAAGATTTATAAGAAAAAAGTCTATAATGCACGTTAGAGACCGGTCGTGACGCAGTGGGACAGTTTCTAATTGTAAACACGATCAGTTCGATCTACTCGGGAAATAATTGTATTTAAATTATTTTCATTCGTTCACTTTAGTATAACAAAACACGGTGTTGATTCCCAACACTGAACACGCAATGTCTCGAATTCAGCGGAAAGCGGAGTACGGAGTGTCTTGAAACTAGACGAAGTGTCTAGTTCACCCTGCTATACAGGATAAAAGCATGAAGCTAAAAAATCAGAAATGCCTGTTAGATATACATCTAACAATTTGTATACACAAGTTATACATATTTATATTTATTTTACTTTTAAACATTTTCTCTATTATATTAGGCAGAATGACTCTAAATATGATGATTGTGAGTACGATATCTACTAAGATAAATGAATTACTTTATAGAAAATGCCTTTATTTTTTTGATGTGATAAAAATAATTTAAATACAAATATACCACCGGGAAACTGAACTAATCACCATGACTATATATCAGACTCTTGTCAACTGCTCTACAATGATAGTTACGCCTTCCTTATATTTATTTAAAGAGATTGAGGGAGACCTCGGTGACCTTGAAAACGCAGTGTCCATAATACTCGTGGAAGGTCACGTAAAAAGCATGTCCTCCCTTGGACATGAAGAAAGAGGTTAATGAATGCAGACGAGTGGATTTCCGCTAGGAATAATGAGTGAAGTTATAATAGAAATTTATATTTAATTATAATATTTTATTTAATATTTATATTAAATAACTAAAGAAAAACCTTTAGTCATCCCAAAAACCTGGAAAACAATTATATTCCACAAAATATAAAGACACTTCCGCAATTAATAACGGTATTGTCAGCTCTCAAGTTAAAGTAGATTTTAAACGCGGTTTCGTAAATAATGAAGGTGCATTAAAACTAACAAGTGAAAATGCAAAGTAGAAATATTTAGAGTGGTCATGCTTTGCGAATCAAAATGAAATTGAAATTAAGAAGGTAGTTAAATAAATTGTTTTTGTTTATTAAATGTATAATATTTAATTTATTTATATGTAACTTTATAAATAATACATTCCTCAACATCAGAAGAGAAGATCTGGGAATAAGACCTGGAAACACCAACTTATGAGTAAGCGTAAGGGCCTCTTTAAACATTTTAAATTAACACTCGCATGTACTGTACGACCTCTTTCTCTACTAGAACTTGAAATATTTTATCTATATTTAATTTACTCTCAAATTTTCGTTAGATGAATCTAATATAAAATAATACGTAACAGGTAGTCATCAAGCGCGTGCAATAAATTGAATATATAGATACGAAAATTTTAATTGCCTTTAAATTTCTGAAATATGAATAGATAATGTGAATTATATACCTTGATTACCATTTACTATGTTAAGAATTTCATACAATCTTTTTTTTGAGCATTCTGCCAATTACTTGTTATTGGCCAATAGGTGATATAGATAGTATATAACGATTGTAATAATTATTTGTTGTCTAAAATATATATGATATATTTTTCAATACTTTCTATATTATTAAAAGTAGCATATACTAGTATATGTATGTATGTGTATATATATATATATATATATATATATATATATATATTCCTTAAGGCTATATCTACATTTTTGCATTATAAATTCAATATATTAAAAATCCAATACGAAAGATTAGACTAGATTGTTATATTGTTTTATCTAAGATTAGATATCCACTTTAACTATATGTTAAGAGAAAATCATCTAAAATTAGTCGACATAGACACAACTTCTGAAGCAAACCCATTATAAACCTTCTAAGAAGTCGCAAATTAAAAAATAAATTGATCAAACTTTTAGTTTGGATGTCATCTGAGAGTAATTTTATGAAGTAGATGGCCTTTAGTGAAAAATTGGAATAAGTTTTAGATACCTATATATAAACTCGAGACTCAGGTGTTGCCTGTCGTCATTTTTTCTAATATGTTTTTTATTATTCTATTATGAAGTTACGATTGAAAATAATGAAACAAAACATATATGTTAAACTTATCTTTTGAACATGTATACATTTTATAGACTTTGAAAAAAGGTAGATATTAATCATTTTCTTTTTACTACAATATTACAGAATTTAGTCAATCACTGATAAATAATATAAATCATTTTTTTTTAATATTTTGGTATTTTTAAGGTTTTAATATTTAGAACTAGAAAATTATATTGTATTTTGAATAACGTATTATACCAGAATTAGAACCTGCGACTTTAGAAATTTGTTCTAGTGCTTTAGCTATACGATCTTATAAAGTTATAAAACAACACTTTATACACGTTTTTCTTCACTCTTTAATTTTTTTCTTTATTTTTATAAAATCCTTCTTAAACCTATGTTCTCTCAAATAAAAAATTCTTAATAATATGCAGAATACACTTAAATTGATAACGCACGGAGCTTTTGTGTTCTAAATATATAAAAAAAAAAACAATAATATATTTATTAATTTGTGTTAAAATGAGTTTGGTTCAGATATTCTCAAGTACCTTTTCCTACATGGATTTTGCAAAAGACAGACACACTGAGATCAGCGTTGGCACTACTGTCCTCATAGCGGTATGTCAGTACCGTATGCCTATTGAGGACCCCTGGAAAACGACACCACTATTGGATGAATTGTATTATGTTATTATTAATATGATATGATCTAGTTATATATATATATATATATATATATATATATATATATATATATATATATACATTATGGTGAAAGATTGATCTTGAAATAGAGTGAAGTATGATCTAGACGCAATTCATTAAATTATATATTTTAAATCGTTTTTTTCTTGTTATATATTATTGCTTTTATTATTGTTTTAATTAAAATGATCCGTTAAAAGTAACATGATGAATATGACAACTGACATAATATATTTTTAATTATATGTTTGTAAACTTCTTAGCTAAGATAGATATGTTTTATTAGAAAAAATGACATTATGTTAAAAGTAATTTAATTTAGCACAGATAAAATATGTCAAAATTTAACAGCAAAAATGTAGTTTTTCATTGATTTGTATACGATTTTTTTGATAAAGTTACTAAGTAAGGCAATCAAATATGTAGCGTAACCAAAAATAACCCTAGTAATGAGTGGATTTAAAAAAAAAACATTTACCACATATGAATCGATTTTAAGCTTCTTTTAGAAAATGCTTAAACACACAAACTTCACGTTACATTATATTACAGTACAAAATTATTTACTATGTTTATTTTTGAAGTAACTATTACATTCATATATATATATATATATATATATATATATATATATATATATATATATATATATAACATTTTTATATTATACTACTACATATACTTGTATTGTGTTTAAACACTCTCATCTAATTATAATAAAATAACGAAAACCAAACTGAAGCCATACATACAATCAATGAAAAAAGCAGAAACTCACCGGCAACAACGAGCGAAGTTCCAATAAAAGAGTCAATAGCCGTGGCGTATCTCGGATTCAAGTCACTGAGAGATCTTGACGCCAATCTGCATAGACACGTGGCAACACCCTCTACAACCGCTCCATATAACACTGGCACCTTTTGTTATAAATTTATCGTACATTAATATAATAATATCTTCAACTAAATATATACTAATAAGATCTTTTATTTTCGTAATTATTATACATTTTAAATGCAAACTATTTTAAAACGGATGAATCGCGTATATTTTGGTATTGGAAAATATATTTTTGCAAACCAGACGTTTCGAACGCTTTACAGTATTTCGTGGTTTACAGGTAGACCGCTTTTTCGAATACCAAAATATACGCGATTAATCCGTTTTAAATAGTTTCATTTAAAAATAAATATATCGTTTTTCCCTCAGATTGGTATAGTCCGAGAACCTAAAGTCAAAATAGTCGAAATAAAGATGTTGTTTGTTTAAATGCAAGACTTAACTCTGCCGTATTAAGAGACATGAGAAATGAAAATATTTAATATAATCTATCTAATAGATATCGAATCGCGCTTACATTCAGCTATGAGACAGTGCAACGAAGGCCACACAGTAATTTTCTTTAAAAGGTTACCTTGAGAATATTTTTATTCAGATATTTGCTTTTGCCCTATTTAGTAGGAAAAATTGAAAAAGTTGAAGAAATGTAATTTTTCTAATCAAATGAGAAATGAGATAAACATTTCGAGGCGCATGAGTGTAAACGCGATAGCGCGATCCGTTGTTGGTTCAATTCCTACTTGGTGATTCCACCAAATTCTCGTTCTGGTAAGACAACGCGCGGCGTTGAGTTCCGCCCTTCAACACACAATATCTCTAATTCGACGGAAAGCGGGGTACAGAGTGTCTTGACGGTAGGTACTTCCTGTTTACATTGCTATACGAGATAAGGGATGGAAGCTAAAAAAACATCAATATCATTTAAAAGTGAAACCCTGAGAATTAAGACTACTTTACCAATAACCCTTGAATATACACACAATTGTCATTCAAAAAGCTTAATAGAAATTAACTTCAGTCACTCGACTAAAGGAATTGGATATTCCCCTCCCACTCTAGGTTAATTGTTTTGTTCCCTAACGGACTCTGAGCTCGCATCTAGGCAAATGCAGCCTTGTCTGGAAAGGACGTTACTATAGCGCCCCTGTAATAACCAGAGGAGTGTGTTCCTCGGATTTGCATTTGGGGCGCGACGAAATTATTAATTAAGCGTCTATCAGTACAATGGGATGTTAAAATGTCACTTTTTGTAGTATTATTGTAACTAATTAAATGTCTTTTTTGGGTTAAACTATGAAGTATCTATCAAACTACCCTTCTAAAGTACCCTTGAGAGGGTAGTTTGAATGTTGAATATAGAAAAAATCCCTCTAGTCTCTATTTGTAGAGA
Source organism: Dryadula phaetusa (assembly GCA_032432895.1). Classification (NCBI taxonomy): domain Eukaryota; kingdom Metazoa; phylum Arthropoda; class Insecta; order Lepidoptera; family Nymphalidae; genus Dryadula; species Dryadula phaetusa. The sequence goes on from JAOYRS010000054.1 coordinate 1,045,918, forward strand.
TATCTTTTTTTAGTTTATAGCTTCAAGCTATATCCTACATAGCAGAGTAGTCAGAGACAATCTAGCACCAAGACAGTCCGTCAACTTTTTTACGTCCTTCGAGATATTACGTATTGAGCGCCCAACTCAACGCCACGCTTTGTCTTAACCATCGGATAAATGAAAATAAATTTTAAATATAATCATACCCCTGAGCGGGAATCGAACCCACAACCAATCGTACTTAGTCAGACGCTGTTCAACTGCGCCACGATGGCTATTTGTTAGGCGAACAATTTTTATTATAGCATTCAATTTTCCGTTTCCAACTCTAGGTAATGATTACTTACATTCAAAATATTTTCATTGATTGTTCTACTCTGACAAGATAAGACGCGGTGTTAACTTCCGCCACTCAATACGCAATGTCTTGAATTCGAACGGAAAGCGTAGAACGGAGATATTAGGTTCTCTTTGTCAACTTGTACTTATTTTTCGAAATATCCGACATAATAAATACACTCCAGTGCATCAATCAAAAATTTATATTAATAATTTTAATATAATTTAAAATTTTAAATAATCACTCAAATGACGAACGAGTACCGCAACAATTACAATAGCCTCTTCACCGTATCGAAATGAAGCGTTATTTTAGTAAAGACCCAAATCATTTAATTAATTTACATTATTTCAATGAAGCTTTTGTATGATATATTCTCTATTATAATAATTTATACATTATTATCAGATAGAGTGCGATGTTGATTACCGCCACTCAACCAACATTATTTGAAATTGTAATTTAAACTAGAGAACGGAATGTCTTAACACTAAATTGTCTCTGATTACCGTAATCGGCTTATAACCATATATCAAATTATTCTAAAGTACATACATTTCAATTGATCGTAGAACAAATCAAGAAAATATTTATATCTACATAAAAATACTTTTTCCTAAAAATCATGTCAGGTCCTCCGACTATATTAAGTAGTTAAATGATTGTGGAAGAGATGAACGAAGTATACAGGCGCTCTGTTAACTGTAACTACCTCGGTAAGGATAAAGCGTCAAGCAAGAAATAATTTTTACTAGTTTAAAACAAGAAAAATCAGTATGTCTGTATGTATACCTGTAAATCAGCCGAACAGTCCTCGAAAGCCTTATTTTTGTGTGTTTCAGAGATCTCCAACGCCCAGTACATTTGTACGTATTTGAAGATTAGCAAACCGCCCGTCAACTCCGCCCAAGTTTTCAATAGAGCCTTACGTACGTCGCCTTTCCCTGTACGAGTAAGTAGCATTAGTTAGGATCAAAACTTTGTTTTAAAGCGCATTGTGAAAACGAACCTAAAGTAACTTGGTGTTTTAGTTTTAGCACTGTTACCAGCCTATGAAAAGACTCTTGAGTTGAGTGTTGTTCTCTTTGACAAGGTAGTAATGGATTCAGTATATTTATAAATATAAACAGTTTAGTGCGTAACAATATAATGAAAAACTACTGTAAATACGCTTCATTATCCATTTTTGACCTGATTTCGAGACATTTCGTGTAGAAGTTGTGGAGCTCAACGCCGCGCTTTGTGTTACTAGAGCGGGAAAACAAAAGTAATTGAAATATAATAATTTTCCAGAATGAAACCATACCTATTTTCTTCACCTTAAGTATTAGTATAATTCACTTATTATAATAGAATTATTCATTTAATTAAATTTAAATAATAATTAAAAATAATTAATTAAGTTTAAAAGGAGAATTATTTAATTATATAGTATATAATATAGTATATAAATGCATTTTATTACCTTCGATGACGTCTTCAATGTGTGTATAAGGACAGGCCGATGCATCTCCCCAGTTCAAAGACCACCAAATGGTTAAAGCGAATAGAAAGATAGCGTACGTTGCCACACCAAAATTGTCTGCAACTGTTAGTATAAATTTATATTTTTTATCTATTAATAATCAATAAAATTGGAGTTTCTGTTTGTAACATTAAAATAACCGCTTTTACTAAGTGCATATGTGCTTATACACGGTTTACAACTTACGTCCATTTTTATGGGCTATCTCTTAGGGAATACATAGAGATATTATCTCTATGTATTCCCTAAGAGATAGCCCTCATAGATAGGATCTATCAATCTTATTATCTAAATAAAGTGCATATTTAAAATTGTATAAGAAAATTATTAAAAAAATCATATGGAACTAAAGGTACGTACATGCGCCAATAGTGTATATATATATATATATATATATATATATATATATATATATAGTATAAAATGTAGATTATTGATTGATGTTAGATTATCTCTTCTATTCTCTTTTACATACCAACAATAAGTTCAAAACAGCATCCACACAGCTCAGCTGCAGCTATCGCCTCTTCTAGAAGTAGCCGGACAAAAGGTTCCTTGACGGACTTCTGGACCAATCTTCTCGCGCAATGTGCAAGTAGAGAAGTGAGAAGAATGAACAGCGTGGACACCACTAACGGTGCGAACGTCACTTTGTTTATCTGAAAAATATATAAATATATGATTAATAATAAAATACCTTGATTTGATTGGCGACTGACTGAGTCTTTAAGACGAGATTAAAACTACCTTGCATGTTTTTTTATTTCATTTTTTTTTAATTTAATTTAATAATATTAAAGCTTATTCATCACTGTGGACAATCAAAATAATTTTTTGATTATTTTGATCAAGTTAACATATTTCAAAAAAAAAATTATTTGAATTCCACTGTACTAGAGATAGAGAACTCATATATGTACTAAGAACTAGCAGATAGCTTCCGAGTGTAAAAATAAAAATACATAATATTATTCCTATATAAGAAGCAAGTACAACGACGAGGTTATAATTTAATAATGTAAAGCCCTATACAAAGTGAAAGCCAGTTATTCAATTTACATACGTTCAGAAAAAAACACACATTTACAATACATTCTTGGTGGAAGTAAAAATTGTGTCAGCGCTTTGAGTAAAACATTCAGTTTTGTAAAAAAAGAGTAATTTTTAACATGTTTTTATTAGCTGCATATATATCATAGTAGGTTTTTTATGCTATTTTGGACTACATCATGTATTTGGATTTGTCTAAAAATTTGAACGTATGTCCGGTTACGATGACTAGATAATATTTTAATTGAAACCATTTTAAACGGATTAACCGCGTATATTTTGGTATTCGAAAATACATTTTTGAAAATCCGACATTTCAAAACACTTTATAGTAGTCCGTGTTCACCGGTAGAGCCTATATATGAAAATATACGTGATTAATCCGTTTAAAATAGTTTCATTTAAAATTAGTAAAAATCGCGAAAAACAAAGACCTTATTAAATCATATTTTGATAGTATTATGAATTTTCTTTTACATTTTTGCTTACATATTTACATAATAAATGGCAATGAGATATAGTCGAGAAAAAAGTTAATTAAAGTTACTTATTTCTTAAGTTAAAAAATATATATATTTTAATATGATAGACATTTTTAGCGTCTTCCTTTTATCCCGCAGGGTAGACAGAAAGTACCTAGTGTCAAGACACTTCGTACTTCGCTTTCCACCGAATTCGAAACATTGCGTGTTGAGTGGTGGAACTCAACGCCGCACTTTGTCTTACCAGAGCGAGGAATTGTTAATAATATTTAAATATAATCATTCCCCTAAGTGGGAATCGAACCCACAACCGTACGCATTTACAGTCAAACGCTGTGCCACTGCGCCACGACTGGCCTCATTCATTCATTGTTTCTAAATAATCTTTGGGTTGCAAAAATTTGTAAACAAACTCTACGGAGATGCTAACAATATAAATTGTATCAAACGTTTAATAACTTCCACGCAGCCGGATGGTTTTCAAGAGGTGCAGGTTCGGTTCGCGCTGCGTTCAAATTTTAATACGTTTTTCAAATGTCTTTTCTAGTACAACATAAAAAAAATCAATTTCAAGCTATCATATAGCGTCTGACTGTAAATGCGATTGGTTGTAGGTTCGATTCTCACCGAAAGGAAAGATTTAATTTTTCTACTTTGATAAGACCAACAAACAATGTCTCGATATGGGGAAAACATCAACGGAGTGTCTTGACACTAGGTTGTCTCACACTACCCTGCTTTGCGGGATAAAGCGTGAAGGTTTAAAAAAATGTACATACATACTTTAATTATACAAAATTTGTTACCTGAATAACTAATAAGTTAAACATTAATAACGAGATAATAAGCGTATGCGCTCAGTTGCAAGTTTTCAACAGAAAGTACACTAACTGGAGTGCGTCGTATAATTTCAGTGAAGTTCTAAAGAACTTTTCTTTATTTTCCCCATAATATTTAAGATATATTATAGTTTGAGAGTTAAATTTTATAATAGACGTGAAAAGTATAAGCTTTGTTATGCTGTCAAGTTACTACTTTGATTGTGTTATTGTTCTATAAATAAGTAAAAAAAAATCTGTCTGCCAGTTTAAGAATGAATTTTTAAACTGGCAGCAAAACGTTACTTAAGAGTGATGTAAATTAGCTAAAATAGTCACGTTACGATGCTGTATATAGTGTGCGTGCGTGTATTGAGATCACTATAAACTTAGTTCATATTTTTATTTGACATAGACAAACGGTCACGATAATAAAATAAGCAAAAATTTTTATAGAAGTTATATGTGCAAAGTCACAAAAGAGTATGGAAATAGACCGAGATAGTTATAAATCGAAAGTCAATGCTCAACGTTAACATCACAATGAGATTTACAAAAACACTTTATTCTTAGTTCACAATATGTATAATTTATACTATTTTGCTAATATTATTTATTATCTATAAATATTTTTCCTAAAATATTGAAAGAATTTTTCTTATGTACCTCATTGAAAAAGTAACAAAAATACATTTCATTTCGAATTACATTCGGTATCGAAGGAAAAGCGGAGATCCACTGACCAAATATTTTGTTAATTTTTTTAGTAAAACATACATACGCTAGGTAAATTTTAAAAACGCATTAAATATTTAACGTGTCGGGTCGCAAACTCCGCGCCTCTTTAAACAGGATCTTGAAAAGTTAGAGATATTTTTTTTATTAATATGAATTCAACATAAGCAAAGGCAATTTAAAAATAGGAATAAGTTTAAATACATTTAAAATAAACACATAAATATTTAAAACAAACATGAAAATAAAGCGATACATGTGAAAGTCCAGCTCAATGCAGTGCATTCGCCACAGTGCCAACTTGTCAAATCGAATTTTAGTTTCAAAATGTTTACACACCAGTCCAACGGTTGACGGATATAGAGGGAAATACACGTAACGATATTCTGTTTACCTTTTTATATATATATATATATATATATATATATATATATATATATATATATATATATATATATATATATAAATCTGCCTATAGCAAGTATTCTCCCGTATAACCAAAACTATCTAATTTCAAAGACACTCCGTTTTTTTACTTTCCATTACTCAATTCAGTATTACGTGTACATAATATCGAATTTAGTAAAAGTAACTCTACAGAGTGGCTTAATAAAACGCTAAGCATTATCTCAGAGCACATAAATGAAATTAATTTAGTACAATAATTTCACTTCACAACCAGTCGTGTTTATAGTCATAAAGTGTCCTGATATACCATAATGACCTTTACATTGGATAGAGGCCATGTTGTCGATATAAGTTATACTGGTTTAAGAGTGGAAATCTAATCTAGAATTGAGTGTCTGTATATCAGATACTCACCTAATATGCCAAAATGGAATATTTAATAATAAAAATCTAAACCTATTACGCTCATATAAAGTCGTTTAGCAAGTAAAGTAAAGCGAAAATCTATTGTAAAAGAATATTGATAGATAGATAGTTAAATTTTGGTATGGATAAATGAAAATATATTTTAATACAATATTTTCCCCGACTGGTAATCGAACCTGCAGCCAATCGTGTTTACAGTCGAACATCATCTCACTGCGCCAATATGACCTCATGTTTATTTAATTTATTAAAAAATATACCAATAATATAAAATTATGAATTTCTTTAACGTATATCCTCACATCTCCCAATAGACGTATCTTTGAATAGGTAGCGAATATACTGCAGCACACAAGTACATATACACGATACAAGATATAGCTTCAAGTTATATATCAAATGTTCAGTGATTTTTAAATTTAATACGTTTCTATTAGACTTTATACATACAAAGAGCTTAGTCGAAAAAAATATATTTATATATTATTAAAATTAGAATACATATACATTAAAAAAACTAAGAAAAAATCAATTTTAACAAATATATTCTTTTTTGAAATATGTGCTTAAAGTCAGTACTTTTGTATCGCCAGTTAACATAAAAATGTCAGTAATGTCAGTCCTACAAGAACCTACTCTTTTCTCCGAGAAGAAAAAAATTAATTAATTATATTCCTACCTATTCTTTATAAGTATACAAAGTTTGAATTAAATCTCTCCGATTAATGTAGATCAAAACAAAAAAGTGATGCTAAATAAAGCATGATAAAAATAGCGCAATGGGACAGTGTCTGACTATAAACGTGATCGGTTGTGGGTTCGATCCCCCACTCGGGGGAGTGATTATATTCAGATTATTCTCACTTCCTCGCTCTGGGAAAAGATAAAGTGCAGTCTTGAGTTTTACCACTCAACACGCAATGTCTCGAATTCAATGAAAGCGAAGTACGGAGTGTCTTGACACTGGGACACTGAGTACTTTCTATCTACCCTACTACGCGGGATAAAAGCGTGAAGCCTAAAAAAATTAAGAGGATCATTATTATTTTATCTTGCAGAGTGAGCCTATATAACTATTTTAGCTTAACTAGACTTATTTTTTAAATTAAAATTCAATTTTAATTTAAGTTAAGTACATTTAAAATTTTATTTTGAAACGATTTACTAAATAAGAATTGAACCCCAAACTACTAAAGTTTGGGGTTGAACTAAAAAAAATAGTTCTGCTTATAATTAAACTAACTATAATAAACGATAAACAATTTAATTTTAGATATAATATAATATACCTTATCAATATTGTTTAACAATATCAATTACATACATAATACACCACAAAAATACCGCAGAAATAGTCTAGTTATATACATTTACTAATTATTAAATGTGTATATATATATATATATATATATATATATATATATATATATATATATATACATTTAATAATTATTAAATGTATATATAAGGTTCGAATCCCGCTGCGTTCAAAATTTTTATACGTTTTTTCAAAAATGTTTTCTAATCCTAAGTGTGGAATAACACTTTAAAAATAGTAAATATTAAAATAAAATAGTAATCTCTCTTGTTAAACGATTAATAATTCTTAATAATCTTTAAGTAGTAGAAATTTGTAAAAATCTCTCTACAGAGATGCTAACAACATAAATAAGTTGTAACAAAACGTATAAGAATTTCGACGCAGCTGGTAGTAGAACGCATGGCTTAGCGGTCAAAGCGCTTGTACGGTATCCAAGAGGCGCGGGTTCGAATCCCGCTGCGTTCAAAATTTTTATACGTTTTTTCAAAAATGTTTTCTAATCCTAAGTGTGGAATAACACTTTAAAAATAGTAAATATTAAAATAAAATAGTAATCTCTCTTGTTAAACGATTAATAATTCTTAATAATCTTTAAGTAGTAGAAATTTGTAAAAATCTCTCTACAGAGATGCTAACAACATAAATAAGTTGTAACAAAACGTATAAGAATTTCGACGCAGCTGGTAGTAGAACGCATGGCTTAGCGGTCAAAGCGCTTGTACGGTATCCAAGAGGCGCGGGTTCGAATCCCGCTGCGTTCAAAATTTTTATACGTTTTTTCAAAAATGTTTTCTAATCCTAAGTGTGGAATAACACTTTAAAAATAGTATATATATATATATATATATATATATATATATATATATATATATATATATATATATATATATATGTATATATATATATATATATATATATATATCTACACATTAAATTATTGACACCATGATTAAAATTTTCATCTGTCTGATCGTCTGTACATTTACGTTAATCTCTGAAACATTTGGGTGCGATAAAATATTTCTTTTTGTTCTTACTATTAATTTTATTTATATATTCTTTGTACACTTAAAAAAATGAATCTTGTATATTACAAAGGTGTGTACTTTTCTCTGAAAAAGATTTGTTCCAGTCAACCTGTCAACGTAGAAAATTAATAACATATTATAATACCATTAGCAAGCTGTACACATATATATATATATATATATATATATATATATATATATATATATATAAAAGTTGAACCGAAATAGGTCATTGTGGCGCATTGGGATTATTTTTTTTATTTAACTTTCCGTCCATATTATTTAAAAATATATATATTTTTAATCTTGTTAAAATAAAACGACTGCTGTATTTTGAAAAATCAATATACATTTGCTCTCCTGCAAATTCGTGAATTTGTAGACAGCCGGCTTTTCTTTGTCGCCGTTGAAATATTGTTCATTACCTGTATATTATTATGATTTGCAGTTTCCGTTGACAAACATCAGAGGTCATACAAGAATCATCTGATTCATTTAAAAGTATCGTTATATTCTAATTGCAATAACAAAACGCAAGTAATTTTCACCAAATTTTAATTTCAATTAAAAATATATATATACTTTAATGTTTATTGGATAGAAGTAATACTACAATATTTAATTTGATTGATCATCATAATTTTAATTACCATTAGTTTTCATCAGACCAAACAATTAAGCTAATTAAGCTACTATACCGATTCGCTGTGCAACCGACAACTTAATTAGATTAGTATATATGTATATAGTGAGGCCAGTGGCGCAGTGGGACAGCGTCTGACTGTAAACGCGATCGGTTGTGAGTTCCATCCCCTGGGAGTTGTTATAATTAAATTACTTTCACTTCTTCGTTATGGTAAAACAAAAGTGCGGCGTTGAGTTCCGCCACTTAACATGCAACGTCTCGAATTCAGCGGGAAGCAGAGTACAGAGTGTTTTGACTTGACTAGCTACTTCCTGTCTGCTCTGCTATGATAAGAGCTTGAAGCTAAGAAAAATATTTATTTACTTTTAAAAAGCCAACATAGTGATATATTATAATACACTATACACCACACTTATAGGCTAACTTAACATGTACTTAGTATTAACAGTTGTTCCAACACTTACACTACTACAAGAAAAAAAATTTAAAAACACAATTTAAGAAAATGTATTGAAAAAAGAATATACAAAAAGTAATATAAATAAGAAAATCTGTATAATTTTTTTTAGCTTCACGCTTTTATCCTCCATAGCAGGGTAGACAGAAAGTACCTAGTGTCAACACACTCCGTACTTCGCTTTCCACCGAATTCGAGAATTCGAAACATTGCTTGTTGAGTGGTGGAACTTAACGCCGCTCTTTGTCTTTACCAGAGCGAGGAAGTGAAAATAATTTAAAGATAATCACACCCTCGAGTGGGGATCGAACCCACGACCGATCGCGTTTACAGTCAGACGCTGTCCCACTGCGCCACGACCGACATCATAAAATATTAAAATGCTTAAAAAACATATATTTATAAAAATGCCTACTTTTATTAAGTTTAATTATTTTAAAATGAATATAACATGCAGAATGAACACTTTACTGAATGTTATTTAATAATAAAAAAATTGGTAATAAACACAACAACAGTATTATTTTTCATATAAAATATTTGAGGAAAATTTATAGACATACAGTTTCTATTTCTTTTTTAATTTACACATATTACACACAGTTAAATCTAACTTAATTTTATATTTAAAATATGTATTTTTATTTTTTCTTTGTATGCTCTTCCCGAATATTTAAAAATATCTATATTTGCTTTTTTCTTTTATAATGTAGTTATACAATTGTACAATTCTACTTAAAGGTGCATTAAGACCTACATTGGTTCTGTGAATTTTGCTAAATTCACAGAACTAATTTAGGCCTTAATGCACCTATTTATGTAAATATTGGTTTAGAGCTAATGGCTCTTGTGGGGTTTTAGGCATCGACAGGAAATTTTTTTTAGATTAGGTCTAGACAGTCAATATCTCCAATTTATAATTTTATTCAAGTAACAAAGATCCATCTCTGCGTGTGGTAATTATAATTATATTAAATATTGATATTACTTATAGTATCTGCCTTATCCTGCATAGCAGGATAGACAAAAAGCACCTAGTGTCAAGACGCTCGGCCAATTCTACAGTTTCTTAAAAATTATAACGTTAGACCCCATTTTGTATGAATCCAAGAAAAAAAATGTTTTTAGTATTTAATTTAACAAAAGCTAAGCATTACAACCGACACTATTGTAAAAAAATCCACCCTGGTCCGCCACTGATATCTATATTGAGAAATTTGTTTTAATATTGTAATTTTTATATAATGTAATTATAGAAATTATTACAAAAATATAATTTAAAATAGAATGCCGCGTTACTAACTCGCATAAAGAAGTTGTTAAAAATGACGTAGGTGTGTATGGCCACTTGCCAACGGCAACGGTACGCTTGGAATAAACAAAATAAACATTTTTATTATGTACTTTTAGTTTATTCCTCTTACTCAGATTTACATGTTTAGAACACGTTATGTAGTAAAAAGGGAATTGAAAATAACTTTTAAACGCTTTTAATAGCTAGTTAATGAAGAGACACTACATTACATAGTGTCAAGACACTCCGCGGTCTCCTCAAACATAAAATTGAACATGAAAAATAAAAAAAAAACCGACAGCACCCCCGATAGTGTCTATTCAGTTCTCTTCTAGAATACTCGATACTCAAGAAAAATGGCAAAAGCATATTCTAGAATGTGAATAGTACCAATGTAGTTGTAGTCATCAATATCATATTGAACTGGCTTCAATTAAAATACGTAATTACAAAGGGAACTCCATGTTCCCGTGGGAATATCCAGAAATCCTATTTTAACGCCCCGATACTTCCCAAGGCACACAGGCAACTGCTATAAAATACACATCCGCTTAAAAAAGTTTACCTCTGAATCTTTTGCATTTTGCAAAACAAGTAAGTTCATTTTCTATGAAAAATGTATGAAAATTTAAAAATATTTAGTCTTTACGTGCTTTCCTCACGCAAAATGCTCGCTTGTTTAAATCTCAATATTTTATATAATAACTAACTTATACTTCAATGTTTTGCCGACTTACGTTGTTCTTGAAAATGTGTTACGTAGACACAATGTGTTTCTTTGTTGAGTAGCGGAATTCAACGCCGTGTTTTTTTTAGCTTCACGCTTTATCCCACATAGCAAGGTAGACAGAAAGTACTAAGTGTCAAAACACTCCGTACTTCGCTCTCCATCGATCTCAAATTTGAGACATTGCGTGGTGAGTACTGGAACTCAACGCTGCACTTTGTCTTACCAGAGGATGTGAAAATGATTTAAATGTCCCACTGCGCCACGACGGGCCTCTCAGTTTTTGATTTTTTTTAGAGTATGGATTTTTTTAACATAATTTAATGTCAGCAACGTGTATGTCACTTTATATAAACGTTTATGTGTCAAACATATGGTGGTGTGTGTTGCGTTTATTTTATTAATTTAATATATTTTAGGCATTATTTTGAAAAAGTATTAGCAATTTTTTATAAGGAGTATAGAATATACTACTAGGAGTGTAGAATATACTCCTTCTCAATATAAACAATAACTGTGCCAAATTTGATACTCCTTTGTTCGCGTAATTTTCTTAAAAAAGGCAAAAAGATTTTGTTTTCCGTAATAATATATAGATATAATCTTTATCGGAGTTGAGATCAAATCCGCGAACATCGCGCTTACAGTCTATCCCACCAAGTCACGCTGGCCCCATGTCACATATATCGTGTCACTTACATTATATCGGTATCCTTATATAATATAAACAAATTTATTAATACAAATCCTCAAAATGTTTATATAAAAATATATTTTTAGTCTATCTCTAAATACACTGGTAGGATAAATAAATAGCTCCGTCTTAAAGAAGTATTCACTGCGATATAAAAACAATTACATAAACACGAACAGGCCACTGTGGCGCGGTGAGATATTGTCTATCTGTAAACGTTATGGTTTTGAATTCGAATTCCACTTGTATAAATAATTAAATTTAAATTAATTTCATTTCCCAGCTGAAATGACAACGCGAGGTGTAGAGTTACGGAAGTCAAGCAAAAATGTCTCGAATTCAGGCAAAAAGCGGAAATCAAAATGTTTATATAAATTTTTATTAATGATTTATATAAATCTGCCTTATATAAATAAAATAATTTAATTGTTTCAAATACTCGTTTAAATATTGATCTTACTTCTAAGTAGCCGTTTATAATTATATTCACATGAAAGATAAAAAAAAATAAGGAAAAAAAAGTTTTGCTTTGAGTCCTAGAGATACAGCACGAAGCATTTCACTTTTTTTAAAATAATTCTATATATTTTTCATGAAATTTGATGAATATATTTTAGAAAACATTATTAAAAAATGTATAAAAATTTAAATGCTTTGAGATTCGAACCCACGCCTCTTCGATTTCTAATCCTAAATGTTAAATAACACTTTAAAAATTGTAAAATATTGTAATAAATAGCATTCTTTCTTGTCAAACGGTTACTTCTTGATAATCTTTGGGTAGCAGAAATTTATAAAAATCTCCCTATAGAGTTGCTAACAACGCAAATAAGTTGTAACAAAACGTATAAGAATATCGACAGCTGCTAGAACGCATGGCTTAACGGTCAGAGCGCTTGGACGGTTTCCAAGAGGCGCTGGTTCAAGTCCCGCTGCGTTCAATATTTTATGCATTTTTTGAAAATGTTTAGATTAATATATATAAAGCTAACCTTAGTTGAACACATTGTGGACTTCTAGAATATTCTCAGTTAAGAGTGACAAGTCACTTAAAAAGACACTAAACTTTTGCTACAGCCACGTTTTCAATATGTCAAGTTCTTCAAGGCATTAATTTAAATTACAAATACCTAGTAATGATAAACCAACATAATAAAATATTTAAATTGAAACATTGTTAATGAAATGTAAATTTTAATTTTTAATTAGCTTTATCAGTCCAATTGGAGGACGTATAATTACACAATTGGGTTTGTCTGTCTGTTTGTTTAGATTTTTAACAAAGCAGCTTCACGCTTTGTCCCGCATTGGAAAGTATTTAGAGACAACCTAGGGTCAAGATAGTCTGTTGACGGCTTTGGAAATATTGCGTGGTCAGTGGTGAGCTCAACGCCACGCTTTGACGCGTTACTCAGGCATACTTTTATAAATTTATAAGATCAATTAAAACCAATCCATTAACAGATCACATTAAAAGAACCATTAACCGTTCAATTAACACTGAGGCCGGTGGTAACGCAGTGTGACAGCGTCTGCCTTTAAACGCGACCGGTCCCCACTCGGCCCTCATTCTGGTAACACGAAGTGAGGCGTTAGATTCCACCATTTAACACGCAATGTCTCGGACACTAGGTACTAGCTTAGTTGAAAAACGCTATATATATATATATATATATATATATATATATATATATATACTCAGAAAGCTCTATAGATACTCAGAAACAACATAGTGTCAAGACACTTAAAATACGTGTCAAATAAAGTTGAGTTTAATAATATTAGAAAGGCTATGATTGCCATCATTTCCCGGTATGGGAGTCCCATATATCTCATCCCAAATCTCAATGGGATAAGCATACGTAAAAAGATAGAGAAAGAAGGTAGAAAATATATTTGAAAAGAAATAATATACTTCTATTATAATTGACGGCACCAGTCTAATGTGATACAACATCTAATCCACCATAACGCACATTTGACTGTGAATGCGATGATTGTGAGTTCGAACCCAACTATCATAATCTAAACTTAATTTTACTTATATTTCCGCCCTCGTAATAGAAAGCGCGGCGTTGACTACCGCCACTAAAAAACGGAGATATTACACATGGTTCTTTCTACATGTTAAGCTGGAAAAAGTATATAAAGAAATTTAAACCGTATTAAATAATGTTGGGTTTTACCTTGCATTTAATAACGTCGCAGAGGGACATTCAATAGGGGAATCTATTCTATATCGAGCATGAATGCAGGAAATACTATGATAACGAATATATAACTGATTGCTGTCTGTATATAGAAGATTTATATGTAAAAAATATTATTACATCAATTTGAACAGTTTGTTAGCTTTACTTTGCTAGTTTGTGCACGCTAATCTCGGAAATGGATTAATCAATTTAAATACAGTATTCACTTATATATTTTTCTAATTTTCCATTAATATTAAGTGTTTTTTTTTAATAAAGAAACACTTAATATTAAGGGAAAATTAGAAAAATAAATACATAAATTGCAAACAAACAAGTTACATCAATGAAAAATATAACATCAACGAAGTCGCAGGTATAGCTAGTATTTAAGAAAAATAGATTCAAAAATTAAAATATTTAATATTAAAAAAAATTAAATCAATATTTAAATAAAATTACTTAATGTGACATTATCAAACACCTACCTAAAGACACTCCGTACTTTCAAATAATTTATATGTAATATAATTTATTAAGGTATGAGGTTGAAAAAAATAATATATATATATATATATATATATATATATATATATATATGTTATTTTTTTTTCAACCTCGCGCTTTATCCCGCATACCAAGCGACTGCTTTCGGTCCAGAATCGAGAGCCTTACCATAACGAAAAAAAAAATAATTATCCCCCGAGTGGAAATCAAACCGATAACATACTGAATTTATAGTCACACCATATTATACTAAAAATAATATATAATATATAACATTTTTGATAAAACGTATAAAAATTTTGAACGCAGCAGTATTCAAACATAAATAAGTTGCTAACAACATTAATAAATTTTAACAAAACGTTTAAGAATTTCGACGCAGCTAGCTGGTAGTAGACATAGGTGACATTTAATGTCGAAAACTTGAAACATTATCATTCCCCCGAGGGGGAATCGAACCCGCGATCCATCGCGTTTACAGTCAGTCACGCTGCGCCACTATTGCCTCCTAAAATATATCTATATTAAATTTTGCTACAGGGTGATATCATTCCATTATATAATAATCTCCAAATAGAAAATGTAAAATATCGATTTCTTAAGTCCATTGTATGCAATTTAAAACAAAATAATTTGTATGCAAGAGCGACATTTTGGTACAAGGCCTAGGTTTGACCGTGGTCCAAGGTGTAAGGTACCAATATAAATAACATTACACTAAACTGACGCCTACTTAAACGAGTTCGGTGTTATATAAATTATTTGATTATAACACGCAATGTCTGGAATTTGGTGGGAAACAAAGTGGATGGTAAACGGAGTGTCTTGACACTAGGTATTTTCTGTTTATCTTGCTATGCGGGATAAAAGCGTGAAGCAAAAAAAATATTATTATATTAATAGTTTTAATATTTAAGTAATTTAATATTCAGGGAAATGGTTACATTTATTATTTATCTACATTTCTCCACTCTAGAAAGGCAAAGCGCGGCGTTGAGTTCAAAAACAGTCAACAGAGTGTCTTGACACTAGGTTGTCTCTGAATACCCTCCTATGCGGGATAAAACGTGAAGGTGCTTATATTAATTGGTTTAACGTGTCTTCACAGTACAGTTAATAGTTACCTGAAGGCACTGCAGTGGTTGTGAGTTTAAATTCCGCTTCATTTAAAATATTCTCGCATATCTGGTCTAATTCGTATAAAATTAGAAATACGTACAAAATTTAAACTTAGGAAGATTCGAACCCGCGCTTCTATAAATTGTCATAGCACTTAAGCCTATACATCGTTTTATCGAGGTACATCGAAATTGATAT
The DNA here is from genome assembly GCA_032432895.1 of Dryadula phaetusa. Lineage (NCBI taxonomy): Eukaryota > Metazoa > Arthropoda > Insecta > Lepidoptera > Nymphalidae > Dryadula > Dryadula phaetusa. The sequence continues at coordinate 1,061,867 of JAOYRS010000054.1, forward strand.
ACGTTAGTTATATTTATTTATTTCTGTCAGATCCTGTTTACGTATGATTTTTATTCTGTGTTTTCAAATGTTGTATTCGAGTAACACTTTAAGTTCTTCCACATAAGAGCTAGATATTATTTAGTTATGTTTTTATTTTAATAGAGAAAAATTGAAACTAGTCTTAATAAAAGTGGAGTGTCTGTAATATTAAAATAACCCCTTCTTACTAAATGCAGATATATATATATATATACACGATAAATATATCTAAATAACATTTTTTTATAACTTTTGTCAATCTGTTTGTCTATTTATTTCGGCTAATCTCTAAAACAGTTAAGTTGATTTTGACTTTCACTGGCAGATAACTAACATCATGAGGTAATAACTGAGACTACTTTTATTTTAGAATTAAAAAATAAACATCTAGAGATGTTAAATTCCACGCAAACAAAATCACGGGCACAGGTTTTCTCTATATTATTAATTTTATGTTTGAGTTAAAATCTTGTATGTAAATCACAGTAAATATTTCGAATAGGAAATTAAAATACATTGAAATTAAATATCTGGCACAAAAAAAAATAGAGAAAAGTTTCCTTAAAAAGAAAAAATGATACATTTTTTAGTTAAGCTCCATGAATTTTGTTAGTAACACTTGTTATAACGTCTTCAACTAATTAATATTTACGTTAAACATTTGAACGTTAGTATTTAAATGCATTTACTAAATTACAGGGAATTTTCAGAATTGATTTAATTTTTTTTATCATTTTATGACGCTGTAATTATTTTTTTGTAAAGTTTCCTATCAAATTTCGATATATACTCTTAGTTACGTATATTTTATGGTTTTCATTCAAATAATATATTATTCCTGATACTGGAGCCAAAGTATACCTATATAATACAATATGCGTCGAGAAATATAAGTTTACAAACGGCTAAAAAACTCACAAGAGTATATACAGACTTTCTTATCAAAACATTCTTTACTATTTAAAACGTTCTTTATTATTAAAAAGTAACTTATTACCGAGTTAGCTACATATCACCAAGAACCACCAAATCGAGGCGTTTTAAAAGTGTAAAATTATTCAATTAATGGGCATTAACTCTAGCTAAAATCTAAATTCACTTGACCTACCAAAAACCTTCATCAAAACACTTATAATCCGCCGATTATGTCAAAATCTTTAACTATTTAACTTGTTATATTATCGTAAAAATGTTATCAAAATCGGTTAAGCGTTAATCCACGTGTCACAACCAAACTTACCCTAACGACTACTTTCAAAAATATGCCCAAAACGTCAATTGTGAACTTCATATTGGTGCTCGATTGAAAATTTCTAATTCGCGTTCACATCACAGACTGGAAATAAACAGTTCATTAGGGTTTGCGTTACGGCTGCCAGCAAAAATGTACTATTTATAGTGGACTTACCATTATTAGCCCGGGATTGGTGTTCCGGGATGGGGAATGGTCAATCGCTACCCTGGTACGGGGTTTTCGGAAGATTCGGGATAGAAAAATATATAATACGTGCTGCGCTTCGATTTCAATGAGCGGACGGTGGGTGTGCGCGTACGCATCGCGAGGCCGAATCGGTCTTAATTTAGACGCGAACAACACTGAACTAAGATTGGTTGTCCCGGGATTCAATTTTATACTGTGCGTTCTAAAGTAATACAACGTGGTGGCCATATGTGTGAAAACAATAAAAATATGACCACGCGTGAGGTATTAGCAAAGATTATTATGATTATTGATAATTGGGAAAATATTTTATTAATTTTATTTGTCATTTATTTTATTTTTTCAAATGTTATTTTATATTCTTTTTATTTGTCTTTTTAGAACACCTGTATATAGACCAAGCAAGCAGACTCCCAGACGGAAACATAAAAAACATTACAAATATATATATCTATTACACAAAATTATAAATAAAATATAATTTTACAAATAAAATAGTTTTCATATTGAAAAAGTAACATAGGAATTTCATCAGTCTAGTTTTATAGTAGATTAAAATTTATAGTAGATTATAAGCATTAAAAATCCAACGAGTTACTTTTAATAATGCAATCGTTCGGCATTTTTTGAATATATTTTCCCACTTTTTCACGCATATAGTCAAAACACTAGGTTCTGCTTACCGCACAATCGAGAGAAATTATATAGAATGGGGAAACTCAACGCTGCGTTATGTCTTACATCTTATATGTGAACGCGATCGGTTGTGAGTTCGATCCCCACCCGGGGGAGTGATTATATTTAAATTATTTTCACTTCCTCGCTCTGGTAACGACAAAGAGCGGCGTTGAGTTCCACCACCCAACACGCAATGTCTCGATTTCGGTGGAAATCGAAGTACGGGCTATGCAGGATAAAAGCGTGAAAAAAAATACTGAAATAATCTGTCTTCAACCACGATGTCTTTGATCAGCCCACCATACTTCTTTCTATAAGTCGTTCCTCTTTCAACTTTAAAATAAAACACTATTGATTATACGTAATTGCAATGTAAAATATTATTAAAATAAGTTTCTAAAAAGAATCCTTTGAATATTTTTTTAATAATTATACTTCACGTGTTAAATGTATCTATTTGATAACTTTGGGTTAGGTTATACAAAAATATATAATCCATTGGTTTTTGTAAATTTAGAATTGAAGCGGCATATCTAAAAATTTTAAGTAACTGTATATCTCGTTAATTTTATTAAAACTATATTTTAATAAAACTATTTAAAGGTTAAAAAAATCAAAAATACTATTTCTATTTACTTCTCATCAAATAAAAAATGGCTAATTCTTCAATTACCCACTCTTTTGGAGTTTACCAAAGAACACAAATTTAGAAGTGAGCCACTATAATTCTAAGGGTATACATGTATTCATAAATTCAACTCAATTGGAAACTAGGAAACGCGTCAACTTTAGCTTGCAACCCAACTTAATTAAATTAAAAAAAACAATTAAAAAAGATCGTAATAAGGCAAGAAACAAAAAAAAAATATAGTTCTTTATCATATCTCTTAAGTAACTAATCGCCTCTACGTAGGGTGCTGTCATAATAATAAATTAACAGGACATGTGCATTTTACAAAACATATAGGTATGTATTTGAGTACTTTACGTATGTATTTGAATATGTATTTGAGTATACAATACATATGTAATGTATTTTTAAATAAAACTATTTTAAACGTACGGTGCCTCGTGAGTCTACCTGTGACCACGGACTACTGTAAAGTGTTCAAATCGTTAGGTTTCCAAAAATGTAATATCGTATACCAAAATATACGCGATTAATCCGTATGTTTCCATTAAAATGAGTAAAAAAGGCGAAAATCCAGGATCTTATTATGTAATATAGTGTCATATTATAAAGCTAAAACAAAACAGCTAAAACGAGTTATCGTTTTACATTAAAAATATTTTTCTAGCTTCACGCTTCACGCATAGCAGGGAAGATAGAAAGTATTTAGTGTCTTGACACTAAATACTGCACTAAATACACTCTGTACTCTGTACGTAAAACTAAATATAATCTATACATATAAATAAAATTGCAGTGTCTTTGTCCCGGCTAATCTCTGAAACGACATGGACGGTTTTAATGGGACTTTCACTAGTAGATAGCTTATTTAATAATGCTTAACTTAGACTACTTTTATTTTGATTGATAAAATAGAATTCGAAAGATGTTACATTATACCTGAACGATATAGCGATGTAGAAATGTAGTAACTATTTTTGAAAAAACGTATAAAAATTTCAATGCAGCGAGATTTGAACCCGCGCCTCTTGGATACCGTCCAAAGCGCTCTGACCGCTAAGCCATGCGTTCTACTACCAGCTGCGTCGAAATTCTTATACTTTTTGTTACAACTTATTTATGTTGGTAGCATCTCTGTCGAGAGATTTTTAAAAATTTCTACTACTTAAAGATTATTAAGAAATAATCGTTTAACAAGAGAGATAGCTATTTTATTTTAATATTTACTATTTTTAAAGTGTTATTCCACACTTAGGATTAGAAAACATTTTTGAAAAAACGTATAATTTTTTTTATATTTTTATACGTTATTTCAAGAATATTTTCTAATCCTAAGTGTGGAATAACACTTTAAAAATAGTAAATATGTAGTAACTATCTTAAACTAATATTTCGATGAATGACAAATAAACAGCTTTAAACGTGTTTTATGTGGAATTAAGCTTGTAATAATTAAAAAATTAATTTACGTGAAAGCATATTAAGAGTTATATTAAAAAAGCAGCTTCACGCGTTCCTTTTTGCCAATATGCAAAATTTTCCTTAGTGTATTATATATATTTTAAAACTTAATTAATAGTTCCCCGCTGTTATCTGAAGATTGAAATAGTGTCAAAATTTAAATTGAAAATGTAAACTATTGATTGATTATGTATTGGAAATATATATTATGGAATAGAAGTGTATTATTTTTTATACAGCATTCGCATAATTTTAAGCACATTTGTTCCATTCAATTAAATATTTATCTCTTGTATAAACCCTTTTAAAAACCACAAGGTATCTATAAAACTTATTTATTAGACCTGTATCGGTCGTATTCATTACTTTTAACCAGTGGTGAAGTGATTAATAACCACTTCTAGCAATAATTTTGAGAAATGTTGAGTAATTTTACAAATATGTACAATGCAATTCATAAGGGTCTTGGTTTCATATAAACCAAGACGCAATAAAGTCAAAGTGCGAAGTATTAAGTATTTTTTTATATTTTTTTTTAGCTTTACCCTTTATCCGGCATAGCATATCAGGTAGAGAGAATTCAAGACACTTTCGACATTGTTGAGTGATGGAACTAGAACCACGCGTTCTGTCATACGAGAACTGAGAATTGAAAATAATTTAAATGTAGTCTCTCCCTGAATCAAAATAAATTCTTAATGTAGTAAATGTTTATAAGTAAAGCTACTTTCATATCTCAGTTCTGGTAAGTAAAGACGTGTCTCAAATTCAGGAGAAAAACAGAGAACAGAATGTCTCAAGTGTCCTACCTATACTATTGTGCATGGAACAAAAAACTGTACATGTAGAGGAGTATAACAAAAAATCATATATTAAATATTATTATAATTCTTTTTAACTTCACGCTATTTATCCCGCATAGCTGGGTAGACAAAAAGTATGAAGTGTCAAGACACGCCGCACTTCGCTTTCCACTGAGCGGTGGAACTCTACGCCGCACTTTGTCTTACCGGAGCGAGGAAGTACAAATAATTTGAAATATAATCACTCCCCTGAGTGGGGATCGAACCCGCATGAATATATATATATATATATATATATATATATATATATATATATATATATATATATATATATACACATATTTAGGCGCAAACTTTAAACTGCGTGGCTGGGTAATCAGACACAACCTAATTAAATTAAGACTAACACTTGACTACTTTTTGAGTTGAGTCGCGGAACTCAACGCCGCGCCATGTCTTACCAGAGCGAGTAAATCAATTTTGCTTTACTATTATTCTTTATTCACAAACTTGATTGTGAAACACACGTAGAATATCGTTGTATTATGAAAAAACCACAATCTTGTTGCAAACAAAAAGTAAGTGAAAATTACTTAATGTTTGTTTGCAAAAAGGCTACTATTTGTTAGAACAAACTATCTATTTTCGCTTTAGAAAACAATTCACCTACCAGGGGTATCTAAATATTTCTGTTAGTCAGTTTCAGTGTATATTCCAAGACATCGAGTCCGCAGCCCTAATCACATTAGTGCCACTGTCCCGACACTTGCAGTGCTATTTGTAGGGTGTTTCTGGTTTTGTATATATTGATAATAAAATAAATATAATTTAAAATTTACTAATTTCTTACATCTTTAAATTTATACATTTTTGTATTTTATAACGGAATGAAGAAATATTGTATACTTTATCCTTTCTCTAATAATAGAAGAAAAAATTTAAAAATACGAAGTAGAAATTTCAAACTTCAATTTTCTACTTCTACAATAAAAAAAAATTGAACTTACTATAATCGCGCAACTCCATGGGGCTGGTAGTGACAACTGAGTTAATGGGATATAAAAAAGACAGTACTAATATAGAATACAAAATATGAAGAAAACAAATTATACTGATATGATTTGGTTATTTCAAGAATAGCAACCCTTCTATGTAGAAACACGTTTCGTGAATTCTTTTTCCTATTATCAAATATAGAAACTATAATCCAGGCTGAATTTCAGTGAACCATATTATTGTAAAGGCAATTTTAAAATTGTACTTTCCAAATCCAATTACTTACCATATATTCAAAAAGAAGAAAATTGGTAGGTTTATTTTTTTTTTATTGGAACAGTTACAAGGAGCTTCATTATCTCAAGATTTGCTTAAGATCGACAAGTACATAATACGACATTTAACAACTTCACTATTCAAAATAATAATAGTGGTATCAAACTACTATTATATATATATATATATATATATATATATATATATATATATATATATGTTGGGTGTATCAAGGACTTTACAATAGTAATAACAAATTAAAAATCATCCATTACATACTTTTTTATTTGAATATAGGGATTCTACCACTTTCTTTCTAAAATATTTCAATTTCAATATTCCAATTCATAAAAGAGCGCTCGTTGTGGATAGAATTTAAACAATTTTTAATAAAATCCCGATACAAATTTTGTATACAAAATGTAGGATATTGGAAATGTTGCAACGCATCTGAATGCCCGTTATCTATAATAGCAAATATTTGATTATAGCATCGTGAAAGCGCTCTATTGACTTTAGTATGAAAAACTAAGGTCAATATTAATTTGTTTAAGAGGCGAATAAACTTACTGTACAAAGTATTTTATTTATTAGCATTTTGCCTCTTTGACGGTATAAGAGGGTAGTTGTAGAAAACCTAGTGTCAAGACATCACGTTCTCCACAAGCTGAGCCACTAATACTCTTTCTGTTATTTTATTTTGCAGTAATGACTGAACTAAAGCAATATGTCTATATACGATTATTGCACGAAAAGTTTTCATTCCAGTACAAAAAATCTATTTTTTGGGTTTACAAATCCCGATATCCAATAGTATATTAGAACTAGGCTCTCTTTTACTGTCATCCTAAATACTGGATATATAGACACAAAAGGTTATTGTTATTTTTGTTAGGTGATATTTTTTTAGTTATGTAAAAACTATTACATTATAAAAACATTAACCATTTAAAAATATTAAATATAGGATTCAATTTAAAAAATTAACAGTGTTAAAGTCAATAGTGACGTATCACTGTATTCTACGATGTTATCTGTATCGATGAATGGAGTATAGATTATTAAATGTGATATTTTATTTATTTTTTTTATCTTGACGTAGAGGAAGCAGTATTTTCTTCAACCAGGATAATAAAACGTACATATTTCAATATTATTTTCCTTATTAAGAATCGTTCTTAATAACCATCTAGTACAGTCAAATATCATATAGTTATAACAATTGGCAATATTTTTAATCGTATTTGAAAGATATATTTAAAATCAGTTTAAGGGATTAAAACTACCTAGATTTTAATGCTGAAATGACACCTTAAAATGTCTGGATATTTTTCCTTGTCTAAACACTAAACTAACAACAGTAATGCAAAGTCTGTATTATAAATGTAAGTAATTTATAGCAGAAATAATATTATGACCAATTCAAAATAAAGACATTTATTTATAAGCTTAGATGTTGGATTTCATCAAAATATTAAATAAAATATTTTTTGGAAACCGTACAACATTCGAACTTGAAGGCATTCGAATTTAAACCCACGGCTCTTACAAACCGTCCAAACGCTCTGACCGCTAAGCAATATGTTCCTAAATATGAAATAAATTCTATTTAAATAATAAAGGACAATACTCAAAACCATGGACACCCTACATTCCAGTACAAAATTAGTTGTAAGTAAAATGCAGATTCAGTGCTAGATCCGCTTTGTTCAGCATAATGCTTTTAAAAATTCATTTTCTTATCTCAGTCCTTTAGTGCGATCCGTAATGAGAACTTTAGATTAAATACAGAAAGAACCGTTGAAAATAAATTGGTTTGGAGTTTTCATTAAAATGCTAAAGATTTTGTCGCGCCCAGGTCGAGATTAAAAAGTAACTAGATAGGCTGAAAATGGGGAAGTTACAACCCTACTAATATTAGAAATGTGAAAGTTTATGAGGGTAGATGGATGTCTGTTGATCTTTCACGCAAAAACTACTGAACAGATCTATATGAATCTTTACAATAAATATAGCTGACATATTTTTGAAAAAACGTATAAAAAATTGAACGCAGCGGGATTCGAACCCGCGCCTCTTGGATACCGTCCAAGCGCTCTGTCCGCTAAGCCATGCGTTCTACTACGAGCTGCGTCGAAATTTTTATACGTTTTGTTACAACTTATTTATGTTGTTAGCAACTCTGTAGAGAGATTTTTACAAATTTCTACTACTTAAATATTATTAAGAAGTAATCGTTTAACAAGAGAGATTGCTATTTTATTTTAATATTTACTATTTTTAAAGTGTTATTCCACACTTAGGATTAGAAAACATTATTGAAAAACGTATAAAAATTTATAAAAAATTGAACGCAGCGGGATTCGAACCCGCGCCTCTTGGATACCGTCCAAGCGCTCTGACCGCTAAGCCATGCGTTCTACTACCAGCTGCGTCGAAATTCTTATACGTTTTTGGTACAACTTATTTATGTTGTTAGCAACTCTGTAGAGAGATTTTTACAAATTTCTACTACTTAAAGATTATTAAGAAATAATCGTTTAACAAGAGAGATTTCTATTTTATTTTAATATTAACTATTTTTAAAGTGTTATTCCACACTTAAGATTAGAAAACATTTTTGAAAAAACGTATAAAAATTTTGAACGCAGCGGGATTCGAACCCGCTAACAACATAAATAAGTTGTAACAAAACGTATAAAAATTTCGACACAGCTGGTAGTAGAACGCATGGCTTAGCGGTCAGAGCGCTTGGACGGTATCCAAGAAGCGCGGGGTCGAATGTTTTCTAATCCTAAGTGTGGAATAACACTTTAAAAATAGTTAATATAGCTGATATACCTGTACACAAGAATTACATAATTGTTGGCTATATTTTATAATAACTTTATGTAACTTGACTATAATATTCGAGAATTCATTATAATTAAAATTTACTTAATTTTTCCGTTCTGGTCACACAAAGCGCGCCGTCGAGTTCGCCACTGCACATGCAGTATCTCTTTTTGTGGTGGGAAGTAGTCAACAGATTGTATTGACGCTAGGTTGTCTCTTACTATCCTGCTTAACAGGATAAAGCGTGAAGTTATTTTTAATAATAATAATAATATATTTATTTGCTTCGAATGTAGGTTTACAAGTATATTGAATACAGATTTAAATTTTAACAATGTTATGTACCCATGTATATTCCGCCCTTAAGCATGCAAATATTAGCTTATATAAATCTATAACATTATTATAATAACACACAACTAAAACTTATCTAGTAGAAATTTTATTACGGAATAATAACACTTATTAATAATGAAAATACTTGAAAAATTTTTGAATTTGCTAAGTGGCATTTCGTAAACAGTTTAGGTAATTTGTTGTATATAACAGAGGCCATGCTTACTACACTTCTTTTCCTATTCCTGTTTTGCAATTTCTTGTAGATAATAAGTTTTCATATTCTGTTCTAAGCTGTACTGTACGGTTTCTAGATTATTTTAAAGTTGGAAAAAGATGTTTATTTGTTTTAACAAATATAGCTATTTCTAATATATATTAACAAGGAAACGTCAAAAGCCTGTTACATATATATATATATATATATATATATATATATATATATATATATCTCCCCAATAATTTAAAGTCAGACGCCGGCGCCGTCCTGGTACATCAAAATAGATTATTTATTAGTAGATAGGCAGTACTAAAAACACAAAACAAACACTCTATCAATTTCAAATCATAATATTTATTCGATTAAGTGTTAAAATCTAATTATCTAAAGAAATCGGTGTTTTATTTATATAGTAATATGTCATTAAACAAGGTAGAATTAGTGATGTACATATTCTGTTAGGTAGAATATAAAAAGAAATAAAATAAAGTTATAATTAAATAAATAAATATATCTCTAGGCTTCACCGTCCATTTTCTTCTTCATCTCAAGTAGTTTTTTGAATTTTTGTATTAGAAAATCGGGAGATCGTTTCTTATGTTCGGCTTTAAAATCACCTGGACCGGATTCCACTTGTGGGTATACACCAACTTTTCTATTTCTCAAGTAGAATTTATCTTTATCCTTATTTGCGATATCTAGCTGTGAACAAAAAAATTCTAATAAAAAAAATTAAAATGTTATTAATTTATAGTAAATTAATTATTTATTGAAAGTAAATAAATAAAAATTAAAAATTTAATTTTGAAAAAATCATTTATTTTATATACAAATTTTAGTAAATAATTATTATCATAATAACTTCAGGCCTTCACGTAAAATACACGTTACCATAGTAACGTACATACACGTATGTCACTTTTTTTAAAGTGTACGTCAAAGGCGTAGTCGTGTGTGTATTTATTATTAATATATACTTTCTGCACTTTTTCCGTATAACTTATTACTTTCCACCTAATTTTGGTAAATAGGACGCGATTTTTTTTCGTTTTAATAGAGAAATTGATATTTTTAATTGCATATCCTTAATTATTGGTGCAATTATATCAATCTAAAAGGATGTGGATTTGGTTTTTCAAATAAATTTAGGATATATAAAGCTAAAAAGCTTTCGTTGCTTAGCGGCGTTGAGTTCCACCACTCAACACGTAATGTCTCGAAACCAGGAGGCAGGAGGAAGCGAAGTAAGGAGTGTCTTGACACCAGGTACTCACTGACTACCCTGCTATGCAGGATGAAGCGTGAAGCAAAAAAATTAGACACTCAAATGTCTTTAAATGTCTGAAGTCGACACACATGTATATTTACTTTATAATATTTCTATATACTTATACAAAAAAGTATTTTTTTTGTATTTGTACCTATGTTTTTTTATAAATTATTTTTATTGCTGGTTTTCTGGTAATATCAATTTTGTGTATATTTTATTGTATTAATTTTGTCTATATATAATAAAATTTTACCTAATCGCTGTCTTTACATGAAACATATAATAGAAAAACTATTATTGAGGACTTTTATTATTATTATATCAGTATGTCTGTGCGTCTGTTTCTCTGAGATTTTGTGCACGCTAACCTCGGAAACGGCTTAATCTATTTAAATTCAGTTGCCACTATTGCATTTTGTTAACTTTTCCTTAAGATTTAGTGATTTATTTATCGCAATTGATTATAAATAGAAAATTATATATATGTATATTAAAGTTGTTATAAAATAACTGTACTTTTAAATTTGAAAAAAAGATTCTCTTATATTTTCTTCTTCTTCTGCTTTGCATGTATACTGGCCAGAGTCTGCCTTCTCACTCAACTTCCTCCACTTTACACGATCTATAATATCTTCTGTTGTTAATCCATTGGCTCTCATGTCCTCATAACATCTAGCCATCGATTCCTTGGGCGTCCGGAGGGTTGAACTCAAGGTACAGATATAACAAGGCATTTTCTTCCGATGTAGTTTGTAGGACCGCGTGCTACATGGCCATACCATCTCTGGCGCCGCTCTTGTAATATATCCGCTAAGTCACGGACTCCAAGACTACCTCGGATGAATGTGTTGTGTACGCACTCTGCCCACGTTAAGTCACATATCTACCTCAGCATGTTCATTTCAGTGACGTAAAGCTCCCGAGTGAGCCAAGATAGTGCTGGTCAATTCGCTGCCGTACACAAGAACTGGTCGAACAATGCTCTTGTATATCAGTCCCTTGAGTTTGGACAGTATTTTGCGGTTGCAGACCACGCCAATGACCTCACAACATTTGGACTAAGTAGCGATGCTACGGGCATAGACATCGTGATCGATGCTCCCAGGTGATACTCATGCAAAACGGCCGGACGATGCACACAATGAAAGACCTTCTGCAAATCCATAAATGCTATATGTAGAGCTCTCCTTTTTCTCACCAAATCACTTCACCAAAATTCGGCGGCCATAGCACACACTTGATGAAGCATGAGGCGGTTCATGGTGTGACTCATTATCTTGGTCTCTCTATAACTATCACAGTCTTGAATACTGTCCTTTCCTTTGTAAATAGGGATTATGTAGCTGTTACTGATGTAGTATAATTCCAGTATTCAAGATGCGATTAAGAAGGTCAGTGGGCATGACCACACTAAGAAACCCCAACGATTTCCACGTTTCGACCGGAAAGTCATCAGGTCCCACCGTTTACCGGTTCTTCATGTGACGAAGACAATTCCAAACTTCGTCAAAGGTTATTTGGGCAATAAAACCGAAGTTACAGGGCGATTCGACTGGAAGACTGTATGATTGAGTATTCAGCAACTCCTTGAAGTAGAATCTCCATCTCTCCTTCACTGAGTAGACTAATAAATATAAATCAAGCGAAAAGTGCGATTTTTAGAGAAATTAAAAAAATACCTTTATATTGTATAAGCCATCAATCCTGTCATAACCGAGAGGCGGGAACATATCTTCCACAGATACTAAGGGTATCCATTCACTATTAACACAAATGCCAATTAAAAATATTAAGAGAATTGTAAGTTTCATTTTAAAGAAGTATAAGGCTTAATTAAAAAAAAAAACAATCTGTAAAATAATTACCTGTGAATAAAACGTATGGTTAATTTTTCAATTAACTTCAATAATCTACGCTTGTAACTTGTTATGACTCTTGACACTGTTATTTAGTTACCTGTAGTTGTTTTGTTATTATTTTATTTGTGTATTTTTTTTTTTAATTTTGACAAATTTAATTAATTTAATAAAATTAAATTACGGTTACAGTATCTCATTGTCAGCACTTTGGTTCTAAGTCCAATATCCACTCGAGAGTTTTTTAATAAGATTTATTTAAAATTATAATTTTTAATTTCTCTCTTTGATATATTAACTAATTACTAGCTATTATTACATCCGTTTCACGGTTTTCCCCGCATAACAAAATAACTAACTCTATAGTTAAGAGTGTTGAGTGGCAAAACTCTGAACTGAAGTAAAAGCTATATAAATATGATCATTTAACCGAGAATATTTGAACTTAAAATCATCACATTTACGCTGTCACTAGGCCACAATGGTTTTGCAAACCTCAAATTCCCTATCTTAGCTATTACTGTGAAACGTACAAACGGACTGAATTAAGAAAATATAATATAATATTATAATATTTTATTTTTAAAGCTAGTTATATACAATAAACATTTCACTTAAATACTAAACAGAAGATTTAATTTAAAAACACGCTGTTTAAATTAAATGGTTTGCTTTATGAATTAAGACAACGAACTGCGGCGTGGAGTTGAGTAAAGAAATTATAACTAACTTTTATTATAATTACCGACAATGTCCATTTGTAGGAATAATATTATTACGAGTATATTTTTAATTTACATAAATATAATAATAGTTATAATATTTCTCTAAGCGTCACGCTTCTTTCTTCTTAGAAGGCTAGGCATGGGTAGAGAGATCCGAGTCAAGGTACGATATCCGCTTTCTGCCTAGTTTCGAGACTTAGCGTTATGCGGTACTCAACGCCGCGCTTTGTAGTGCAAGTATAATAATTGGGCCGGTAAATAAAAGTAATTTAAATATAATCATATATCCGAGTGAGGACGGAACTCACTACTGTCGCATTTACAATCAAACGCTAGTCTTACATTCCAAGATGAACTTATATATTCATTATTTAGTCAATTTACTTATAAATCTTAATATATTAGTAGTTAAAGACAATCTAGTGTCAAGACACTCCATTCTCCATATTCCATACGAATTCAAGATTTTGATTGGTTTTACCCGCTTTTAATAAAAAAGTTAATAAGAATAAAATGAAAAAAGAAACTAAAAAATACACTTAAAAAAAAACGCTTTTTATATTATATTGTCTCCATTAATAAGTATGCAGTTTCAGATACAACCGAAACAAATAAGAACATGTTAAAAAGAGACCCACTATCCAAAAACGTCTGTTTATTCCTAACACAATGCAGAATAAGCATGCGTAATATTAAAAAGTAAAAATATATTCCCCGGGCTTAGATCAACCACTTCTTTTCTTGTAAAAGAGAGCAGCAGGTGTGTGGAGTTTCTCGCCAAATTACCTCATAATCACAATGAAACTAATCTAACATGTAATTAGGTTTTTATTGATATCTTCTCTATTATTGGTTCTGATTAGTAGATTTTTTGTTGTAGACATCTGTCGATATAATTTTTGTAAAAAATATATTATCTATAACCTATTTGTAAGTATAACACATTAAATAAGAACATCAGCAGAGACAACCTAGTGACAAGACACTCCGTTCACCACCTAAACCGAAACCGAACTCGTCCGAAATAGTTGAATGTAAAGTGGCTAACTCAACGCTGTGTGTTGTCTTACCAGAGCGTTGGAACAAAAGTAAATTTTTAATGTAAATTCGGGGAAATGTTCCGAGTGGGAATTGAACCCACAACCTATCGCGTTTACAGTCAGTACAGTTAAATACTTAGTACCTAACATATACCTTGCTTTTAATATTTATAAAAGGTTCCACGTGTAGAAGTAGCGAATCAATTACCCAGTGTCACCTTATACGTCGAATAAATCTTCGCTACCCGCTGTAAATTCTCCCAAGCACGTTATTATACCTTGAATCGCAAGCAGAGCCTTTTATCTTTGCTTCAAATTCGTAACAGTAAGAAAATGCAGACGAAGATTCTTGTAATTCTCTTTATAGCTTTATTATGCAAAATCTAAATAATAGACGGTATTAATCTTAATATTTATTAACTTTCCTTTAATTTGACGTGAAGTTTTTTTTAAATAGCTTAGAACTTTTACTTCTTTTTTCTTTTTAGAGAAAATTAGCAAATTATTCAAGACTCCTAATTTAGTCTTGAATTATATTCATTTCTTTGATATGGTAGAGCGCGGCGTTGTGTTCCGCCAACATACGTCATATTATGTGTCTCTGGTTCTGTCTGATTAGGTGATTAGGTCTTACATATGCTAAATATGCATTGACTTAGCAATCTGTATATCACCTTATACAATAGTGTATATCAGCAATTCTTGAAGGTCTCGATATATTTATTATATTTCTTAAGGCTATTTCTATTGTATTATTAAAAAAAATATTAACTTTCTAAACATCTTTTAAAATCAAAATGATGCCAAATTCCATGCTTATGGCATTATAATTTTCATAAAATATTTTCTTATAAAAATCTTCATGTATTTATATGATAATTTATATAAGAAATATAATCATGATATTATTACAGATAAATAATAATGTCTACGGAACATTTTAATAGTACTAATAAATCAAATAATTTTGATGATATATAATGAGTGTACTATGCACATAATTATTATAATGGAAGAGCCTATGTAACATGTTCCTAAAACTAGTATTACAATAATATATTACTGTTATGCGTATTATTGAAACCAGTTTTAAATTATTGATAGAAAAAATAATTCATTATTTTCTTTAATATTACAGTTTTATTTTTGTGAAAATAATGATATTAAAAGACGACCAACATCAATTTAGGATGTCATCGTGTCTCATCGTCAGTATGTGTTGATAAAAAAGTTATTAAAACATGAAACAACAGTGTGTAATTATGTTACATTTTAAATTTAAAAATATTATCTAAGTATTTATAAATTATTATTAATAATATTTCAGCTTCTTTTTTCTTTAATAGAGACAATATTTTTGGACGTAAATTTTATGTGGCATTTACATGATTTCTGCTGTCACTGTCAAGTAAACATCAAATTTAAAATACTTGTTTCACTCACCGGCGGTTTATTTACTTGAATAATAAAATGTCTATTTTTGGTGGGTTCCCTGATTTGCCGGGCGCAGATGAGACAGCATTCTGTAAAATTAATGAAGTATATTGCTGTGGTAACATTAGATATGGAAATATTTCAACATTTACAAATTCGGTAAGGTTAGACATGATGATTATTTTTAACATAAGTTGGTTTTGTTGCTAAAAATCGTTCTATTTCAGATCAAAAGTCATCCTAAAATCAATGTTACAAAAGATTTACACCATCACAGATTGTCCGACGAAAATGTATCTGTGTACGTCGACGTTGAGGACAATTTGCTCAAAAAAATAACGAGTGTCTGGTATAAACAGGGGTTTTTGGAAGCACTCAGCGTAGCCGCTGATCCTAACGTGAATCGGGAAAGCAAAGCGGTTGCTATAACTGCGTCATATGCCTTAAAAGTTGCTAACTTGTTTACTACATTAAGATATTTCATGCAACCTCACTTAAAAGATATAGGACCTAAAATCGTATCTAAATACTCAAGGACAAGAAGTTGGGGTAATGCCCCCGTGAAATGCTTAGCGTGGCATCCTCATACTACAAAAATAGCTTTAGCAACTGCAGATGATAATGTTAAAGTGTATTGCTCGGAAGTATCTTTTGTATCAACCCTGAAATGTAAAGCTCAAGGTCATGTATCTTCATTAAGTTGGAGGCCTTATTCTGCATCAGAATTAGCAGTTGGTTGTGAACAAGGTGTTATAGTATGGACTGTAGATCCAAACTCTATGTTTACAAAGCCTTCTTCGAGTAATGCTGTTGTACTGAAAAGGTATGTATTTTAAATTACTAAAATATTAATATAGAGAACTTCAATAACATTTAATTTTTGAAAAAAGGTTTATTTGAGGAGTTTGAATTAAAATAAATCTAAAATCAAGGAAAATCCTATTGTTATTACTAGAGTTATTAAAAGAATTGTATATTTGAATAAACTTATAATTAAAAATTACTACAAAGATATTTAAATAATTTCAGATCTGGTCACAGTCCTGTCACTGATGTGAGCTGGTCTCCAAATGGTGATCACCTAGTTAGTTGCTGCGGAGCTGACACTTCAATGTTAATATGGGATGTTTCTATGGAGACAGCTATTCCATTGAAAAGAGTAGCCGGAGGAGGCATTGTGTTTGCAAGATGGTCACTTTCAGCTTCAAAAATATTTGCCGCTACATCTTCCATTATATTTAGGTGAGTAAACTACTGTATATCATTTTATTACTAAATTAAAAAAACAAGATTGTGACCTGTAGTGCACTAAGCACTGCCAAATACCAATAATTTGTCCGAACCATTGAACCAATTAAGGTAATTTTTTTTTCAAACCTTGAATATCTTATATGATTAGCATTTCTGCAGGATATATTCTAAAGAATAATCATTTATCAAGAAAACAGTACTTACTTATTATTTTATGTACTATTTTAAAGAATATAATTCATATATTTCAAAATTTATGTATGTTACAAAAAATTGAGATAAAAATACTATTTTGCAAATAATTATATTGAGATATTTGTTCAAATAAGATCACTTGAACTGGGTTAAAGCATTGTAAGATTTTATTATTATAATTAACAGCTACAGCATTTAAAATATTTTTTTTAAATATTTTAAGTAGCAACTTAAGGGTTCTACTCAAAATCAAGAAGATAATCAAATTTCATGAAAGATCAAAACGAGAAAATGATTTTTATGAGGTGCGGGTTCAAGTGTTGCTATCTAAAAATATTTATGTTTCTCTTTTGATAAAATGTTTTATATATTTTTTAATTCTACTTTACTGCTATCAAAATAATTTACATTTCAGGTTCTTATGATTGCCTATATATTATATATAGACATGGCATTTATACTTACCTAGCTTAATATTTATGTAAGCATAGAGCATTGAGTTGGCCACTCAACACACCATGTCTGTTCCAGAAAGTAGTGTATTGACACTATGTTATTACCCACCAATATTGTTGTTGTTATTGTGTAAAGTTACCCACCATATTTGATCTCAATCACAATGCAAAATAATAAACCAAAGAAAAAATTTAAATTTCATGTATGCAGAATGTGGGATACACAAACTTGGTCGCCTGAACGGTGGTGTGCTCGAGGCTGTCGGGTAGTAGCGGCTTGTTGGGGACCAGGGGACATTGTTCTATTTGCAGCGAAAGGCGAGCCTATGGTGTATGCGCTTAATAATGATGGACTTTTAAATGGTATGCTATTTTCTTTTTAACCGACTTTAAAAAAAAAGTTATCTGTTTGATAATATTTGAGTATGATAATGCATCATATATATCATTTTGTTAATTTCGAAAGTGTATTTTTGTATGTATGTCCACAAATAAAAAAAAGCCATAAATCATAACGAAATAACGCTGATTCTATTTAATTCAAGCACTTTAACGTATAAAACAGCGTAAGTTTCATTAAAATCGGTCCAGTAGTTTCAGGTAAATAGGTAAATTACTCATAAGAAAATAAAGGTATGTAGTTGAAATCAGTATAGTTTTTTTTAATTAATTATATTATAGTTTCACAGCGGCCCGCTCGCGGCTTCGCCTCCGTACTCATCTTTCTTTTACATGCACGCATTCTTGTTTAACTCACAGACTTCGCCAAAATTTATAATACTTTATAAAGAATATTTATAAGACTTCATATACACTTGCGAGAGTCTTTATATCTTTATAGTCTCACCTTGTCCTAAAAGCCGTTTTTAACGGACTTCTTTATCTCTTCAACGGACGGCTCATATCTCTTCAATTTTATGTTATCTTGGACAGGTTGTATGGACATGTCATTTCATATATCCACATATGATATCATGATCCGCATGTGTTTTCACTCACACACACATGGCTTCATGGTCATCGTGTGATTTCACTTATCCACACTTACCACCACGGTCCACAAATGATTTTACTCGTCCATAGATGACATCTTGGCCCACACGTGACGTCACCCTTCTACATATGCCACCGTGGACCACGTGTGATTTTACTCATCCACACACGACATCCTGGCCCACATGCGGTTTTACTCATCCACATATAGCATCATGGTTCACATGTGATTTTACTCATCCACATATGACATCATGGTCCACATGTGATTTCACCCTTCCACACATGCCACCATGGTGCACATATGATTTTACTCATCCACATATGACCATATTTGGCCCATATGTGATTTTACTCGTCTACATAGAACACCATGGTCCTCATGTGATTTCACCAATCCATATATGACATCTTGGTACACATGTGATTATACTCGTCCACATATGATACCATGGTCCACATATGATTTCACCATCCACATATGATACTATGGTCCACATGTGATTTTACTCAACCACATATCACATCTTGGCCCACATATGATACCGTGGTCCTCATGTGATTTGACCAATCCACATATGACAGCATGGTCCACATATTATTTCATCCTTCCACACATGCCACAATCATATGTTGACCATAGTCAACATATGATTTTACTAATCCACATAAGATACCATGATCCACATGTGACTTCACTCTTCCACACATGCCACCATGTTCCATATATCAATAGCCAAGCACATATCACATCTTGATACACATGTCGTTATACTTTTCCACATATGATACCATGGTCCACATATGATAATATGGTCCACATATGATACCATGGTCCACATATGATACCATGGTCCACATATGATACCATGGTCCACATATGATACCATGGTCCACATATGATACCATGGTCCACATATGATATCACCCATCCACATATGATACCATGGTCCACATGTGATTTTACTCATCCACATGTGACAGCATGGTCCACATATGATTTCATCCTTCAACACATGGCACTATGGTCCACATATGATTTCATCCTTCCACACATGCCACTATAGTCCACATATGATTTTACTCATCCACATAAGATACCATGGTCCACATGTGACTTCACCCTTCCACACATGCCACCATGTTCCAGGTATGATTTCACCCATCCACATTTGACATCATGGTCTACATGTGATTTCACCGATGCTTATATGACGTCATGAGTCATTTCAAGAGTCCACACGTAAGTTCACCTGCCCACACACCATGGTGGTGGGCAGGCGGTGGCATTTGCAACTGAGCACATAGCGCGGGACTGCAAACGCAATTGTGTTCCATTACACTAGGGGAAAATATTATTGTAGCTATATTATAGCTATTTACTTTTTTTGGTGTTCTAACTTAAATCTCAAACATGTCTCATTTTTTTATATCCAATTTAAATTTTTGCTTAATATTTCGTTTACAGAATTGACTTTTCTACTCTTTTATTATATAGTAGCGATCCCCTCGCGGCTTCGCTGCCGTGTATACATATTTATTTTGTTTTTGCACCTGCCTTTCATCACTTACCGCTCGTTCTTCCGCTTGTTCTTTTTGATCGGAGACTTTTTTAAATTATTATTTCTCTTATAAATTTAATTTTCTTCGTATGTCACAATGTGAAATTGGTGTTAAAATCCGTTACGTAGTGTGCAAGATCTAAGCGCACGGACAACAGTCGCGACTGCGTTTTATAGTATGAAATTATAATGTAATGTGATATGGAAGACTTCAACAGCTAAACAAAAGTTAAATAAATCTATTTCTATATGAGGCACATTGTAAGATTAAGATTACATGGTATGTACATAAACTATATACTATAATAATATCCATAACATACAATATTGATTGGCAAAATATTATATTAACTGAAATTTATAAATTAAAATTACTTCTATATGAGTTTTAAGTAACTGATAAAATCCAATAGAGTAGATACTAATCAGCTTCATGCTTTATCTAGCATCAGGGACAACCTAGTGTCAAGACACTCCGTTGACTGTTCCTCCCAAAATCGAGACATTGTGTGTTGAGTGGCGAACTCAACACCGCGCTTTATCGTACCAGAATAGAGAAATGAAAATAAATTTTAAATACTATCATTTTCTCGAGTGGAAATCTAGGCTACAACAAGTGTTTACAGACACCTGTCCTACTGCGCCACAATGTTCTTAGTAATTAATAAAAAATACGAATTACGGGTATTATACTTGGTTTAATATTTTTTTTACTGTGTGCTTCTAAACCATTTTCTTTGTAACTTTTAAATGTAATAGCTAGCTGAAAAATAAAAACAGTATATTTTTTAATATGTGCCAATTGAGAAGTTGGCATAAAAACCACCCTTGAAACATTACGTTCCCGTTTTTTATTATTTGCAAAAATTGTAAAAAATAATAGAATATTAATATAGTTAACTTATAAACGGCGATCTTTAATATAAATTTTATATATTAATTAATTTCGAATTAAATTAATTAAATTTTATATATATCTTTAATAAGATTATCTAGAAACTAAACTCTCGGTTAAGGCTTCTGTAGATAAAAGGCTTTCAGGAAAAATATTTGTTCATAAATAATATATGCAAAATAGTAAATTATATACTATAAAATGCCGGAATTGTTATTTTAAAAACTATTTTTTTGCTAAAAAAAACCTTAAAAATACGCAAAATAAAATTAATGCTGATTAATTCACAGTAAAAAAAGCCCTCCCTGTTGGGCTAAAAGATGTTCAAATAGTCTACTTAACGGGAAATACTTTTATTTTATCTTTTTTTAAGTTTTGCGCTTTATCCTCCATAACAGGATCACAGGTAGAAATAACTGA
The DNA here is from genome assembly GCA_032432895.1 of Dryadula phaetusa. Classification (NCBI taxonomy): domain Eukaryota; kingdom Metazoa; phylum Arthropoda; class Insecta; order Lepidoptera; family Nymphalidae; genus Dryadula; species Dryadula phaetusa. The sequence continues at coordinate 1,083,661 of JAOYRS010000054.1, forward strand.
GAGTCTTGACTAATCAAGACACTGTTCTCCTCTTTTCTATATGTGTTGCGGAACTAAAAGCCACGCTGTGTTTTACTAAAGAGGGAAAATAATAGAAATTTACTTGTATCCATTCGGCTGAGAATCAAACCGACAACCATCGCTTATACATTCACACGCCGTTCCACTGCACTATGATGGACTTTATAATAAAAAATATACATCTTATATACATTCATTTTATTTACAGGAGCAAAAACAAGTAAAGCAAAGCCAGTTCTTGATGTCACCAAAGTGGAACTGCCCTCCGGAGACTCAGTGGGAGGACCAATCTTAGATATGTGCTGGGACCCCTCCGGAAGATATTTGGCTTTACTGTTTGAAGAGTCGCATTTAATAGCAGTATTCTGTACTACACAGTTGATGATGCAGCTTAGTGTTACGCCTTGGTGAGATTTTTTTTAGTGTTAACAAAAACCTAGTGTCAAGACACTCCATTGACTGAGATATTTCACGCTGAGAGTCGAACTCAAGGCAGCGTTTTGTTTTATTTGGTGTTTGTTCAAGAAATAAGTAACTTTATAGCAATTTTGTCAAACAAAATACTTTAAGTTGATATATATTTTTTTCTTTATTAATCGATTGAAACAAAACAAACACTGCATTTAAATTGGTTGAGAGCAGGTCATGAGGTGAGATTAGCTTTTGATAAATGCCCCCAATTATAATAGTGAGGCCGGTCGTGGTGCAACGGGGCAACGTCTGACAGTAAACGCGATCGGTTGTGGGTTCAACTCATTCGGGGGAGTGATTATATGTAAAATTATTTTCACTTCCTCGCTCTGGTGCGACAAAGTGCGGCGTTGAGTTCCACCACTCAACACGTAATGCCTCGAATGCGGTTGAAAGCAAATTCAGAGTTTCTTGGAACTAGGTAATTTCTGTCTATCCTGCTATTCGGGATAAAAGCGTGGAACTAAAAAAAACACAAATTGCAATAGCTTTTCTCATACTTTCTATATAAAGACACCAATCAGCTACATTTTTATTATATTTATAGATTTTGATGTTTTTCGCCAATCGACAACAATATCTCACATAAGAGCAGAAAACCTAAAAAAAAGTATTCTCTGTCCTCCTCTTTTATATCTATACAAATAAAATTGAAATGTATTTTTGTCATATTAAAATAACAGCTTTTTACTAACTGTTTATGTATATATACTAAAATAACATATTTTTTACTATTTCTATTTTTCTGTCCGCTTATTCTGGTTAATCTCTAAAATAGCTGGAGTAAGGAGTAACTTAGGGTTTTTATTTTTAGAATTATAAAATAAAGATCTATAAAAAAATATATTTTGTTTTTCAGCTGTTTCATCAGTGGCATAGAAAATGAAGTGCCTTCAACAATGGCGTTCCAACAAAATTTCACAGAAGGTGCTTGTTTGACTATTGCTTGGTCGAGCGGAAGAATACAACATTTTCCTATAATTTATACGGACGGCTATTAAATATACTATAACAGCTGCATTCAGAGTCGTTTAAATAGGAATTTAAAGGTATTTAAAATCTAAATTAACTTCTCTGAGTGTAGTTGTAGGTATAGTTTTAATTTAGTTTTAATTATGTAATCTAAATTGTATCTGACTGTAATAGAAATAAACTGTGGGTTTGATTCCCACCTAAAGAAATAAAGCAACTTAAAAATTTTTTTTTGATTTCTCTGCTCTAGTAAGATGAAGCATGGCATTGAGTTTAACACTCAACATGTAATGTTTCTTGATTTCAGGCAGAATGTCTCGATTCTAGGTTTTCTCTGAATACTCTGCTATGCAAGATAAAGTGTGGAGCTAGTTTTTTTTACTTTATTATATTGGTGGAACTAGTGTACATAATATATACTATTTTTGATAAATATATAGACTGCTTTTATATTAATTCCATGTAAATATAAATAAATATTTTTGGACAAAGCACTCTTTAACTATCCTTTTTGTAAATTCACATAAAAATGAAAACTATATATTAATAAATAATTATAACTTAATACATTTTAAATATTAATAACGTACTGTATATAAAATATTTATTAAAAAAAAGAAACTTATAATTATCTTATACACGTGTAGTTCTAGTAATATTAAAATATGCCGATGTTGGAACATTCTTTCTGCCATTTTGAACACCCTCTAAATCCATATCTTCTACAGTTAATTGTACTTCCACGAATAAATTGTTTTTATTCTTATTACCTGCAAACTGTCGCCTCCCTTTAAAATTACCGTTGCAAATATGAAATATAGAACATATTTTCGTTATAAACTCTCTTTCTAAATTCCCCAATTCTATCTCCATATTGACATTGATGTCATCGTTCATTATTTTGTTTATTTTATCTGTGTACCCCAATACAGATGTTAACACGCTACTGGCGGTATTTTTGACATTTTTGACTGAACGTTTGACATAGCGAGACAAAAATTTGACATTTTGGCTCGCCTTTTTTGCCTTATCAAGTTTCAATTTTTGCGTTTCTTTAATGAATATCTCCTGTATATTCATTTCTAATTTTTGAATGGTTTTTTTTATACTCTGTATGACGGACGTTTCGTTGCGGCCGTCCACAGCAACGTCTCGAATATACATTTCAATGTAATTGCTGATAACACTGATCGCTGTGTCGTTAAGGACTGTATAGAAGCTATACATAAACTGTCTTAACTCATTTGAACATATAACTAAATTAGTACATTTGTCGTCCTCTATATCCGTTTGGTCGGCGTTCCTCAGAGCGTTGCCATATTGATGTTTCGGTATGAATTCACACTGTATTTTATATTTTTTTGAAATAGTCTCAATATCAACAGCAACTGTGTTGAATAAAATCTGAATGTTGTCTAGAACCTTCGAAATGTCAGCACGTCGTGTGTTTTCGTTGGTAAACAAATCGACTAGCACTGCTTTAATTTTATCCAAGCCGTCATTCCACCTCTTTGCTATTGCGTGCGGTTCGCCATTCTGGTCGGCGCGCAAATTCCTTTTCCATTTACACTGGCTACCCAACATGGTTTTTATTAAATCGTCAAACGATTTAGATATTAAATGTTTAGTTTTCTCAGATACAGATTCCTTTGTAAGCGCTTTATCGATTTTTTCTCTCATTTTCTTATATTTTTTAAGATTGCTTTTTAAATGCTCATCAATTGCGCTTTTATTTCGTTCTGGTTCGGTTTTGGGCAGAAATTCTATGATAGTTGTATCGTCGGGATCTTCTAATAATAATTTGTTTTCGTCTAACGCTTCGTCGTCATGTAAGAAATTTTTCAATTCGTCTAGTTTTGCTTCTATAGTTTTGTCGATTTCCGTTACGTTTCTTGTACGAAAATCGGGACGTTCAACAATTAAAGTACTAACCACTGGTTTTAGAATCTCCTTCAAAACTTTGGACAACATTCTCGGTTCAGGTAACTGACCTTTTATAACTGCTTGATGACCTCTTATATCAAAATTTTGTGAAAATACTTTAAAAATGAAAAGGATTTCAATTAAAAATGTTTTAGTAAACATTATTTATTTGAAAAATAATACTGCTATTTAGTTCTAACGCGGTTCGCGAACTAAATATGATTACACTGTTTGTATGTATGCATATAGTTTTACGATCTCACTGTAATACTAGCACGATATTTTATTTCGCATTTTGCTATAAATGTACGCTACTTTTATAAACAATGTTTATTTTGTTTTTATATAATATATATGTATATGGAGTTATTTAAAATTAGCTAAAAAATAAGTTCTAAGATTTATAATAAAAATATCAGTAAATTTATATATTTTTATTATATTTATATTGTATTAACATACTTATAAACTAATATTTACGTAATGTCCTTGTTACTTTATTTATTTTTCTTTAATAAATTGTTATTGAAACTGTTATAAAGCACACTGTACTCATGGAACCAAACTGGTAACTAGGTCCCAGCTTTAAAAGAGGAAGTATATGAAATGTAAATATTTAAGTTTCTAAACGCATCTAAATAATATGATTAAATAGCAAAATATTTTATAACAAGGGAAAATCAGCTTCATCCAGCATAACAGGGTAGTCAGAGACAACCTAGTGTTAGAGACGCTCCGTTGACTGTTTTGCGCCCGAAATCTAGACATTTAATAAAACACATATTAAGCAACAGTATTTATTAACAATACAACTTACCCAATAATAGACACTAATGATCGTATGTAGCGAAGCTGTCACGCTTAAAACGAATATTGCAACTATATATCACTTGCATATTAGTCCTATTAATTATTAAATAATTAAAGAAATAGACATTTTACGACTATACGAATTGAATTTTCACGATTATACAACGAGTTAGATCTACATTTTTACATATTATATAATATGTTACAGTAAATATAAAAGTAGAAAATATCGGAATCTTTGTTGAGCACCAGTTAGTTATCTAGTATAAGTAATTAACTATTAATATGATAATTTTCACAATTTAGTTTGAACTAAGACATAAAAATTATCGTCCATAGCTAATATTATAAGTCGAAAATATCGAATCGAAATAAAATGCTTAAAAATTGCCGCGTAAATTCAAAAAAATACAGATTATATAAATATATATTTGATGTCAAAATACAGATAATAATTGCTTTTAACACATTCCATTTTTAAAAACTATAATAGATTTTTTCTTCTTTTTTCATAATATTATAATAGAATAAAATGTAGATAATTAATATTGTATGTGTAGCATAAAATTAGAGAAACGGCAACTCTTAAACCCTCGTTAAGTAAATAAGTCGTTATTTAAATATTAGAATTAAATCAACGCATAAAATATAATCTGTATATTCCATTTAAAATATAACGCATATATTTTATAACGTCGTTGGAAGTAACACACTCTCGTTACCACGCTACATGTCTTAATCTAACTATACTATTCAAGTAAATTAAGCTTGCTATTGGTTTTACGTAATTGAGCTCGCCAGGGGATGATTTTAGCGCTTTCTTCTTCTTCTTCTTCTTCATAATGACCATTCGATGTCATGTGTCCTGGATACAAGAATTATTTAAATTTCAGTTTATATTTTACGCCAAGGTTTTTTTAAAAACAGTTGAAATTGAGTGAGAAATATATTAATTTTTTAATGGTAAATCTCTAACGTTCTTTAGCGATACTAAGGCGGTGGTTTTATATTAGATTAAACGAGTTAAAAAAAATAGAAATAATTAAAAAAAATTCAATTTATAACATGAAAATATAGCATCTGCCTATATTGAAATCTATAGCATAGACAATGCATTATATACTTAAGTAAATTATGATTAAAGACTTCTCGGCAAATTAGGATAGTGCATATAACCGTAATGGCTGTGGGTTTTGATCTCCCTAATTGTTAACAATTTACTAAATTAATACTAATTTTTAATATAATTATTACATCTACACTATGGTAATACAATCGCGGCGTTAAATTCCGCCACTCAACGCGTAATGTCTCGAAAATCAGAGAAAAATGATGAATTGAATAGCTTTTCTATACTTATTCTCTTATAATAGATGGATGTAATTCTCAAAATAATGGTCAATTAACTCGTCATTTTAGTATACTTACCATTGCAATGTTCAGTAGATAATTTAACTTCAGAGGGAGCACGCATGGGCTGCGCAGGCGCATCGTAGCACAGTGTGATGTTGTCTATAGAGACGGCTCGCTGTGTGCCGCTCGGGTACGCGCGCCACTCGCCGTTCTGTTTCATTATGTCACTTGGTTCCTCCACTTTGGGTGTGTAGAGGGATTGTCTGAAAAGAAAACGGAAAAAATATTCAATAAACGATTTTAAATACCATTTAATAATAATAATATTTGTCAGAATAAAAACATATGTTTATGTATATTTTTATTGTAAAATGTTATTCTTCACACTAACCTTAAACGATTCTCAGCTTCCTCCCGTCTAGCCAACAATTGCCTTTTCCAGGCAGGTACGGCAGCAGCTCTTCGTCTCTCAGCTTCACCAGCCAGTTCTCTCTCCAGGTCCTTCCGCGCTTTCTCCGCCGCCCTCCTCGCCAACATCTGTCTCTTCCACGCGGGTATTACGTTGCCCGCGGTATCTCGTTCCGGTATCTGCGAAAAGCCCTGCAGTCGACCAACCGCCCGATTTTGAGGGATTCTTGTCCGAATCAGGACAACATTTGCATAATTTGTGCATAATTAACAAATATATTTTCAAAGTTTTATTTGTTTAATTTGAAATTATTTTGTTAATTAGAAGTAGCATTGTTTTATTTAAAATTTAAAAGTTAGTTATAACTATTTAATAATATTTATAAGAAATAATAGTTTGTGTTAATTGAATTTTTAATCGGAACCACATAGCAGGGCAGTCAAAGACAATTTAGTGTCAAGACACTTCGTTGACTGTAAATGTTGAAAAGTGAGCTTAACGCCGCGCTTTATCTATTTTTTTTGCTTTCCCAAACATAAAAAACAGCGTTTTGCTTTTAACTTTCAGTAAAAATTATAGCTATTTATTATTTATTCCACTCAATAATAATCTATAATTTTGCTAGTCATCTATGTAATTAAATATCTCTGTGGAGACTGTATTACAGTGTTTACTTGGTTTATGAAAGTAGATGGCCCAGATAGAAAAAAACATCATAAATTTCGATTCCATTTCTTGTAAAACTAGTAAAATTTAATGTTCCTACAGCTTTTTATTCGTATATAAAAATGTGTTATCTGTTATATAATGGTTGGTTATAATAATGTTTATATCTATATATTAATATGTAAAGCAAAATCTTTTTCCCCCTTTTAAAGAAAATTACGCGAACAGGCGAGAATGAAATTTGACACAGTTATACTTTATATAGAGAAAGAGTGCAGAATGCTAATATTTTATAAAAATAATTCATAAAAATATATTAAATAAATAAAATAAATGTAACACACACTACTATGTGCTTTGCACACACGTTTATAAAAAGTAACATACACGTTGCCAAGGCAACGCGTTGTCAACATCTCAACGGGACATCAAATATTATTTATTGTCTTATAAATATTAAATTATAAATATTCAATCAACACGATAATAATTCTATTCATATACTTTCACATTATTATTATATTACCGCTATCGATTATCTAATTTCACATAAATCGAATGATTATATGATACGAAGTAGGAACGTAATTCGATTATTTTTTGCGAATATCGATAACAAACCTAATTAAAAACAGAATCCAACAGTAATAAGTTGATATATTTATAGCATTGTATACCGTTAATGCGGTGCTTGCTTACATCACACGCGATGCGCTCTGACCGAAACGAGTAATGGATGTGGAAGATAAATTTGCAGACCAACGCAAATATGTTTAGATGTTTTATATAAATTTAGGCCTGACTGTAAACGCGATCGGTTGTGGGTTCAATTCTCACTCGGAGGGGTGATAATATTTAAATTATTTGCAATTTCTCGCTCTGGCAAGACAAAGCGCGGCGTTAAGTCCAGCCAGTCAACACGCAATGTCCTGAATAATCGACAGAAAGTGCGGTATGGAGTGTCTTGACACTCGATACTCCGTGCCTACCCTGCTATGCGGGATAAAAGCGTAAAGCTAAAAAAAAATAAACCAAAATCTAATTTCCTGTCAGTTTATAAAGCTTTAAAATCTATTTTGGATGATGTGATAAGCATCCCCGCGAGCTCGCGTTCCACTGTAAAGTTTTTCAGAGGACATTCTTCTCTATCATTAATCTCGTTTGTTCAACGTGACATGTGTACCTAATATATATTAGAATACCTCATTATAACTGTAACTAGTATGAACGTAGTATAACTTAATTTCTTCAGTATACAACCAATGATGATATAGCACAAATGGAGTTAGTCTTTTCGAATTATTTTTTAGTATGATGTTTTTATTCAGCATAGTTAGATAGACAGACACTACCATTCTCTGCGATTTGTCTTACCAGAGCAAGGAAATGTAAATAATTCAAATATAATCCGAGTTGGCATCGAACCCGCAACCGATCTCGTTTATAGTTGGACGCTGTCCCCACTGCGCTACGAGCGGCCTCAACTCGGATTTTTGCAAATAATTTAGTCTGATCAGTAGAATATGTTCTTAGCATTTTTAAGCTTACAATAATCTTACTCTATATTTATACTTGCACCTTGGCGTTTCCGTGGTTTGTACCACGTATAATAAAGATAAATTAAATATGATTATGTTATTATCCTGGTTGTAGGTTCGATTCTCACTGGAGGCAAATTATTATTTAGTTATTAATTATACTATGTTTATTTCCCCATAAGAATTCCGAAGGTAATAAAAAACAGGGAAATAATGAAACGGAAACAAGCTAACTAAATGTCAACTTTATTTATTCAAGTTAATTTGTTGTGTGTTGTTTGAGGGAAATTTTATATTTTATTTTTAATCAACCACGCGTACAAGAATGAAGTTTTCAATTATATTGTTAGTATTGATTATTTGAATAGTCAAGAGGCTTATTAGTGACCCATAACACCGTTGTCAACTATTAGGCACTTCACAAAAACTTTTATATATTACGTTGAGGAATCTTAATAATATGGACTAACCATATTATTTTTTTATAAAAGTTTATCAAAAAAATAAATTAAATTAATAAAAATGTATATTTTTTATCTTCACGTTTTATCTCGCATAGCAGAGTGAGCCGGGAACACCTCATGTTACGACACCGCGTTCTCTCCTTTCCGCCTGAATTTGAGATGTTTTATGTTGAGTATCGGAACTCAACGCCGAACTAAATATATTGTACCAAGTAGTAGTAGCTTTGATATATTTTCACTTATAAACTATGAAGTTTAAAATTTTATAATTACTCAACTAGAATTTTTCGCCTCAATAAAATTAACGAAGAAGTTAACAGACCGTTAGTACGAGGTGCGCTTATTACTTATCACACGCGATACGCCTCGCATCGGACAACTACGTCTTAGTTAGGTAGGAAATATGCTTGTAGTTGAATGATGAATACAAGAACACAGTAGATATTTTTATAAGCGGCTTCACGCTTTATCCCGCATAATTGGGTAATCAAAGACAACCTAGTGTCAAGACACTCCTTTGACTGCTTTCCACCTGAAATCGAGATCTTGTAAGTTGAGTGGCGAACTCAACGCCTTTGTTTTATCCCCAGAGTGAAAATCGAACCCACAACCAATCACGTTTTCAGTCAGTCGGTGTCTAACTTCTTAATACAAGTGTTTGAAGAAAAAAACACAGGCCAAGAGTCTTATTATTCAATTTCTATGCTAGAAACCTAGAAAGTATATTATGAGACTATTTATTGGTAAAATTAAATTACAAACAGCATGTGGTTTACTATTATGGTGAATAGAGTGTCTTAGCACTAAATTCTCTCTCACTAACTTACTAAGCAGTGAAAAGCTTACAGCGTGAATATTGTCGTTACATGCAATATTATATGTAATATGCTTATTATAACCCACAGTGTAATATAAGTGCATCATTGAAAATTGCGTCTTTCGCCATAATAGAGATACTCTCTATGTATCTAACAGTGTAAACGTAGCAACAGCGATGTTTATGCGTTTTCTTGAGTCACAGTTAATTTCGCAAAACCTCTAACAAGTATATAGAGTTAAGTAGAAATTATTTAATCAAGAATGCAATGAAGACAACGACAAAAGGTATAGTAAAATACAATTTAAAGATGGCTATAAAAGATAGGAACCAGGCGATCATGCCCTTCTCCCGCCAAATCCCTCGCAACTAAACCCAGATTAAATTTTTATTATTTTAAAATATGTTTACTTTTATATGTTCAATATAAAAAATAAATTATATAAATGTACCTCGTAGAAATAAGATTCGCTTAAATTTAAAAATAGATGTTAGTTCTAAGTAACTGATTATAATTTAATGCGAATGAGAAATAAACAATAAGGAAAAAACGGTACAGACCCAGTCTGTAGAACATTAAATTTATAAATAAAAAAGCAAAAAAAGATAGATAGATATTAATATATTATATTAAAAAATATTTATTTTAACTAATTCAGCTGTATTCCGCATATCAGGGTAGTCTGAGATAATCTAGTGTCAAAACACTCCATTGACTGCTATCTGCCCAAAGTCGAGACATTGCGTGTTGAGTTGTGGAACTTAACACCGTCCTTTGTCTTCAACACTAGTTTGATTTTATTGATTTTTTTAATATATTTTTTATATAATTAATTATTTCCGATTATTTTGGAACTTAACAACTTATCAAACACTGGACTGTATTTAAAAGCAATATATGTTTATATAAGCCATGAATATTAGATAATTTAAATAATCCCACAAACGAATATGAACCGAGAACTGTCACGTCCAATGACAAAAACCAGTTATAACTACTTAGCGATGACATTTGCTGTCAATTTAATTTATATAAGCATAAAATTATTAACAGATCATAAATTTGTTGGCAGTTTGAAAGAGATTTCTCTCAATATTTGCTCTTTCACCAAATTTCTTGGAAATTACGCAAACGTCCATATGCTATCCTTACAGTCGAAAGTATTATACAAACAAAACGCGTATATATAAAACACGTACCTAGTTTCTTTGCCTTTCGCTCATTCTTATATTATAAATGTAATAAAAAAACAATAATAATATATAAATGATGAATTATTAAATTATATATTTACTTTTAAGTTTGCATTATAGGGAAAAATTAATAATATATATTTACATAGTTATGGTTATTTTTTTAACGGAAGTAGACAGGAAGTACCTAGTGTCAAAACACTCCTTATTTCGCTTTCCGCCGAATTTAAGACATTGCATGTTGAGTGACGGAAGTCAACGCCGCGATTTCTCTTCTTAGAGCAAAGAAATAAAAATAAATTAAATATATTTATTCCCCCGAGTGGGAATCGAACCCACAACCGATCGCGTTTACAGTCCGACGCTGTCCTACTGCGTCACGACCGACCTCTCCGAGGTAGTACCATGGATTTATGTTAAAACAAGTATATAGTGTCCCATATTTAACGGATTTGTTCTAAGTGTGCGAAAAACACCTTGTTTAAAATAGTAGAGAATAAAGTGAGCTAACTTATTTTATTTCTATTTTAAAATAATCTTAAATATTTTGCAGAAAATCCATCTTTGAGGGAATCTGTAACTGTATAAACCTAGAACGAACCAAGTTTCACCTAGAACGCTACAGTAGTTAATGCGTGAAAGAATAAAAATGCACACCCACGTTCATTTCGCATTAATGTTTGTAGGATATGATTTTTAATTAAATTATAGCTTGCGTGCTAAGTGACGGAACTTAACGCCACACTGTCTTACCGCAGCGGAGAAATAAAAGTAGATTAAAAATTGCCCCAGAATTGTAATCGTATCTACGACTTGCAATTCACTGCACCATAATGGTTCGACCATAATAAGATATTGTATAAGATATACTTAAAAAAATATTTGAGGCTGCCTGTAAACGTGATTTATTGTGAGTTCAATTCGGACTCGGGGGAATGAGTATAATCAAATTGTTCTCATTTTCCCACTCTGATAAGACAAGGTGTAGCGTTAAGTTACGCCACTCAACAAGCAATAATTGTAGTGAAGTAAATAATAACAAAAATAAAATAATATTTAAATGTTACGAAATTAAAACGTTTCATGATTGGAATCATTGCCACCGGTAGAGCGCCGGAGCTCAAAAGAAAGTTCGTCTTAACTTAAAATACAGCTCTCTCATACTTAACTACTGGCAATTTCTAAACGTAACGTATACGTTTTAGCGCGTTTATTGAATGCGTTCAACTCGTCTTCGATCAATGCGTTGTCATGGTAACACGTGGTAGATTGTGTGTATGTAAATCTTAATAACAACGTTTAAATGTATCAAATGTGAACTAAAAACGAGAATTTAATATTGAAATATATATTTGTATACAAATGTTTCACAGATCTAAATAGATAAAGTACGGCTTAGAGTTATATGGTGTTGGGTTCTACCATCTAATAAAAAAAACTCCCACAAAAAGAAGGAAATCGCAGTAACTTACTGATAAATTGTGGTAAATATGAGTTATCATTTTGTGGTATATCTACTAAGGAAATAGAATAAAATTCAGAACATTCATCTATATACATATGTAAAGAAGCAGTGACGTTGAACACATGGTCGTGGGATCAATTCTCTCTGAGCTTTGTTTATTTATTTTTTTAATTCTGGCCACATTGAATAAATCGTTACACACAGTTTTGCAATTTAATGCATAATAACGTTAATATGACCCAAACAATTCTATATATATATATATATATTATACATTAGAAATATATATATATATATATATATATATATATATATATATATATATATATATATATATATATATATATATATATATATATACAAACCTAAAATAAAAATCGCCTAAGTTACCCTTTATTACAACACCTATCTTTCAGAAAAAATCCGGTTAAAATCTGTTCAGCTTTTCCATAGATTAGCCTGAACAAACAGACAGAGAGACAGACACACAAACTGTGAAAAATATTATTTTTGTATACCGTATACATGTGTTTAGTAAATAGCGGTTGTATTAATATTACAAACAGACACTCCCAATTTTATTAGTTAGTATAGATAACTATATTTAAATCGTTTCTCATTGTATATGCGAGTGTAATGTTACGAAACCGTCTCTAGTATGATAAATAATGACTTTTAATTTTAAACTTTTGAAAGATAAACAAAATTCGTGATTTTAAGACGTGATTCGAAGCCAGCGAACTAGTGAAAGCGTGAAAATGAATATGCGAGTACTGTTCGCAAAAAAAAATATTAAAAAATGTACTCATATAAATCATAACTTTATTAATTGAATATGATGAAGCTTCACGCGTTTTTCTACATAACCAATTTATCAAAGAAGGTAAGTATATAGAGGTAATTTATTCTGCATTTTGTGTTTGAAAACGGATGTCATGTTACCGGAAATCGTCGCCTTACTTTGTCTTCACAAAAGGAAAACTAAAATATAATGTACAAGTGGAAATCGAACCCACAATCATAAAGTCTACCGTCAATCGCTGCGCAGAGGCTACTATCTGATATATATAAAAGCTGTCTCTAAAAACTATTGAACGAATTAAAGGCTATTTAACGTTGTATTAAAATGATTTAAGTGGTTGCAATCTGCATATATGATTATTATTATATTATATAAAACATGAATAATGTATAAGATACTTTAAATTGTTATATTATTTAGTTTTTTTTTACCAATTATAAGTACGTCAAAATACTCGCGATTTCGTACACGTGAAAAATAACGTCTTCTGCACTTCTATTTTATAATTCTAAAACATCAACTTTCTACCAGAGTCTTGTCAAAGTCAGTTAAAGCATTTCGGAGCTGAGACGGAACAAACAGGCAGACAAAAATGGTAAAAAAATGTCATTTTGGTAGTATAGTATGTACCGTTAATATTTAGAAAAAAGCGAATATTATAATATTTCAAACAGATATTAGTTTTATTTGGAAATCATAAATATAGACTTTTATATACAATGTATGATAAAAAGAAGGATTTTTTTAACAAGGGTTTAAGAAATAACTGAGGCCACCGTTGCGCAGTAGTTGTCGGTTTAAATCCCACTCTTGGGAACTATTCAATAAAAAAAAATTTTCATCTACGCTCAGGTAAGACAAGGTGCGGCGTTCAGCTTGCCACATAACATGCAGAGTCTCGATTTCGGATGGCAAGGCGTCAACAGAGTGTCCTGACACTTGGTTGCCCTTGTCTACCCTACTATGCAAGATAACACGTGAAGTTCAAAGAAGCTATATTTTTTAACTTCATATGCAGGTACCTATAATATACACCTAATGGAAAAAAAAAAATATGTATGCACGTTTCTATAAAGTTTAAATTTATTAATATTAATTATATTTCATAACACTACTGTATAATTACGTATTAACGATAGAAAATTTATATCAAAAGGAAGTTATTATTAATAAAAGGAAGTCGTTTGTCGCCTTTTTTTATTGGAAACTTGATTTTATCGGAACCACTAAAGTGATGTATATTAATCTATACATCTATACATCATATATATAAATAATATCACTAATAATGTTTGTTTGTAATATAAAAATAAACACTTTTTACTAAATACATACATAATGTATGTATACAAGGTATATATACCCAAAATATAATTTTTTACAATTTTTACAATTTCTGTCTGTTGTCTGGAACGGCTGGACCGATTTTCACGATACTTTTACTGGCAGATAGCTGAGGTAAAAATAATTTAGGCTATTTTCATTTTTGAATTACCACTGGGAATAAAGTCTCGGGCACAGTTAATTTAATAATTTGTATTAGCAATCGTCGTATAGTGGATTCCGTTCATTACATATATTGGTAGAGGTTATGAGTTTGATTCTCGCAAACGACACGTTAAAAGATTTATACTAGTAAAATATTTTTAAACGATTTGAGTGATATGAGATTTAAGTAAACAAGAGGGCCGTAAATTCCACTGAGTACAGTGATTGAATATTAATTACATTACCCGCCCTGAAAAAAACAGAGCGTGGCGTTGAGTTCCGCCATACAACTCATGCCTCGATTTAGAACACAAAATGAAATAAAAAAATTTCAGAATGCTCTACATATTTATATTATCTTTTAATATAACGTCTATATAGTTATATTGATTAATAAGTATTGAATAATCGATTTTTAAGGCAATTTTAAAATGATATCGAATAAATTTCGTTTAATAACGTCGTAATGTTTTATACATCTTTAGGCGTAATAACACATTTATAAAAATAATTGTTTTGAACCACGGGACACTATATATATATATATATATATATATATATATATATATATATATATATATATATATATATATATATATATACATATATATATATATATATATATATATATATATATCATATAAATCTATAGCAGGACAAATACTAGCGCCCATAACGCACAATAAATACCGGTTAAAGATGCTAATCAAGAATTATTGGTTTATGAATTAAACACGAAACCCGCGATTTCATAATACAGTTAAAACAATAAATATCTTCATATAATATTAGATTTAGTCCTTATAATATTCAATATTTAATCCTAGTGTATTATTACTATAATTATAAATTTTTTTAAGAGAAACACTGACAGAAAGTACATAGTGTCAAGACACTTCACTATCCGCCGAATTCGAGACATTGCGTGTTAAGAAGAGGAACTCAACGCAGCATTTCATCTTAACGGAAGAAATGAAATAATTTAAATATAATGATTTCCCCAGTGGGTATTGAACTCCCACAGCGCCACAACCGGCCTCCACTTTATTTTTACTAAGCAGAGAGAAAAGATAAATCGTTAAGAAATTTCGTTGACCTTCTTGTAATTATGTCACTTGCAATCCTAATTTCCAGACAGAACAAATATATTATTCCCCCAAAATGGGGGTCGAACCAGTAACCATCGTTTTTAATGACTGACAACGTTCCACTGCGGCACAATGGCCTTGTCTTATTACAGTACGTATAATTAAAACACGATTACATATTTTTCTATTGTGGTTTCCACGAGAATGAAGATTCTGTGCCTTACATAATATTCAAATGTCGAAACACTACCTCTATATTTTGCGCATATTTTTATGAGAAATTTTTGTTTTAAACTACTTATTATGAACACAATAAAAAAAACAACAGCTTGGACTAATTTACATCAAATTTTAAAATTGTGTGTTTGAAATAAAAATTAGTTATCTGTATCTTATTAAATTAAATATTAAATAAGAAAGTATAAAACGAATACGTAAATCATCTAATGCGATTTAGTTTCTATTTCGAAGTGGACGTAAGTAGATCGTTTCCGCAAGGCATCTTTGATACACGGCCACATTTCAGCGCTAAAAAACTTTACCCAAGCGGAAAAATTCGCAATTTAGTATGAAATGCCAGTCAGTTTATTTCACGGTCATTAAACGAACAGTAGGGAGATGTTAAGTGGCACAGTAGGCTAAATGCGCGGATGCAACTGCACTCGAGAATGTAAAAGAAATTATGTAAATTTGTAACATACAAAACAATGCCACTTGTATAATTGTGCATGAATGACAACCACTTACCTGATCGACGAAGTTTTCAGCGGTGAAACGCTTTGTGAACTCCGTGAAGGTCTCCTTGTCCTGTAAGCTCTCGCGTCTGGCGCGTTCCACTTTTAACTTCTTTATGCCCGTAATGTCTTTGGACAGTTTCAATTCTTCTATCAAATCTGTTTTGGCGCTTCTGAAGTCCGCAGCACTTGGGAGACACTGGAGGCTTACAGACCTCGCTGGAGGCGGGGCCGACATTGTTTTTGTG
Source organism: Dryadula phaetusa (assembly GCA_032432895.1). Classification (NCBI taxonomy): domain Eukaryota; kingdom Metazoa; phylum Arthropoda; class Insecta; order Lepidoptera; family Nymphalidae; genus Dryadula; species Dryadula phaetusa. The sequence continues at coordinate 1,100,124 of JAOYRS010000054.1, forward strand.
GCGGTCGTCTTCAGCCTCACGGAAGTTAGTTCCGCTGAGCTGATAGCCGCCAAGGGTTGGTGTACTAAGGGTGGCTGAGGTGGTGGTGGCGGGATATTGTCCGGAACGGGCGGCGGGGGCGGCGGACGGGCCTCCCCCGCGGCATCGTCACGCTTGCAGGGCGCCGTGATGGTTTTTAAATACTCCGAGGGTTTGATGAGGCGGTCCGGCGCGTTGTGAGGGAAGGCCGGCGGCACGAACGGAAGCGCGGGCTGCTTGTTGACGAGGTTGGGTGGTCGCGGTCGCTCGTCGTCTGCGGAGCCGCGCCGCCCCGCTGCAATTACGCACCGTTAGGGGGGAGAGAAAGTAACACCCCGCGCGTGTAACGCAACGACCGTGATAATCTAGCCATCTAAAATAGTCTAGATTTACAAAATTAATGCGCTCGGCAATTATATTTACTTCTTTTTCTTATATTTTGCTTTTGAAAGATGACATTTTTTTTTCACCGGATTAAAAAATAATAACTTATAAGGTATATTTCAATGATTTTATAATTCGGTAAATATAAATATTTATGTTTTATTTATAAACATATATATAAGCAAAGATCAAGATAAAGACTTTACTTTGAAAGTACTTTTAAAAATAATTATTAGAAACATTACAAATTGTATTCACTTTTACTTTAAAGTTATTAGATCTGTATCACGTTATAACTAAAACGGATGTATGTCTAAGAAAAGATGGACATCTAAAGATTGATAGCAATAATGTTACACATTAGAAAACTTAGAAGACAGCTTGGCGATTGTAATTTTACATGCGCATTGATTTTGTAAAAATAGTACAGTATTATATATATTAAAACGTGAAGGAAAAAAATTGGATCTTTTTTTTTAGTAAAGAGAATTGAAGGGTTAAAATTTGGGAAATTATTAGTATAGTTTATATAGTAAAAATCAGATATTTAATAATTTTCCATAATGATATATTAAAAAATCACTTTTGTCTGTTTGTTACACACCTTATTTCACGCATTAAAGAAAATTATAAAATACATATAATAAATTATTAATAATCATATATTATATGCTTTTATTATTTATTTTCTTATATATAAAGAATTTTTTACATACAAGTATTTTAGAAAAGTTTACGAAACTCAAACTCAAATTCACTTAATAAAAATAATTTAGATATTTTTAAAATATCTCGCATGATAATGATCTTTTGACAAAGAACTGTAATCTATATGAGAATATCCACTCCTTTCTTTACTTTACCAGATTTAATATAATATATCATGGATTGTGAAACTAAACACCGCGATTATTAAAATTTATTAATTTTTGTGTATCATAGATAATTAATTTGCATATATATTTCACACGTGTAGTGTCTATGTCAATGTCTTCAGTGACTCAGTGTCAATGAACGTATAGCGAAAAATCTAATAATATTTATAACTATTTTAATTTCATTTTTATTAAATATTAATTCGTATAACTAAGAACAATCTAAAAAAAATCTTCGATTACTACTTTTACCTACAAATTATAAATGCAATTCTTCCAACCGAACAAAACGTATTTAAAAATATGTTTTTAAAAATGTCTTTTAAAAGAACACTACAGTAATTTGTAGACACACACAGTCCTGTGCATTTTTTTTTCTAATATTAAAAAACATGCAATTATTCCGTAAAAAATATTTTAATTTACAACTTAATATAAAACTAACTTCTGAATATTTTTCAATATTTACTAGTGTAATAAAAACAATGTAAAATTTGAAAATTCTTACAAAAATAATTTATTAGGCTTTTAACCCGCATAGCAGGATAAGACAGGAAGTATCTAATATCAAACCACTCCGAACTCCGCACAAATACATTAATATTCCCATCTTGATTTAATAAAAAGAAACCACTAAAATAAAACCTAAGCTCTTACTTAACGATTTGAAAGTGAAAAGTTCATTATTTAAAAATATAAAAATATAATATGCTAAATGCATAAGAATGTATTTATTATAGAAAGATGTAATATCCATATTCATAAAACATACGCAATGCGTGAAACGAAACGGTCTAACGGTCTCGTTCGGTGTAAAGAAATTAATTTCTTGTAAACGGCTATAAACTTGACGAATTGAAAGTTATTTTATCTGTATATTGTTTGGTGTCACAATATACTTTATATGGACCCATTGTACATTGTATACTATATATATATATATATATATATATATATATATATATATATATATATTGGTTTACGTGAACCTATATGTATAATTATTACACGAGGTATTATAAAAAAATATATGTTTATTTTGTTTACAAAATATACAGGTCTACTGCATTGGCTCGATCGAATCATTATATTTAAATTATACTTAATTTCTCGCTCTGGCAAGACAAAGCGCGGCGTTGAGTTATGCGAATTTAGCGGAGCGAAGTGGATTACGGAGTGTCTTGACAAGGTACGCCTGCTGTCTTCCCTGCTATACGGGATAAAAGCGTGAAGCTTAAGAACATATGCGACTAAGACATAAGATATTTGCGAGCTTTTTTTTTATTTGATGAGGATATATTTGAGAGTGATATGACAAAATGCTTTTTAAATATTATAAAAGCAGCTTCACACTTTGTCTCACTTAGCAAGGTTGCCAAGAGAGCCTGGTATCAAGAGACCGTTAAAACATAAACATTATAAATTAGTACAGACAGCTATAATATATAAGCGAAATAGATAGTGGGTTCGTTTCCCAGGTGGTACGATTATTTTAATAGTTTTCATTTTCCCGCTTAGTAAGATAAAGTACAGCGTTAAGTTCCTTCACTGATTCAACACGAAATGTCTCTAATTTAGTCTATAATTAAATCACGGAGTACCTTGGGTTTTAATTGGAAAAAAATAATAACATATTGAAAAAAAGCAAACTCCGCTAATACTTGTCTAATAATTAACAAAGTATAAGAATTAATTTATATAAACGTTACAATTCTAATACAAAAGAAACTACGAACATTTCAAGTGCACTACGGTTTACAAAATCTAGTTTGGCAATAAAAAATTAAGCGAAACTGAACGTACTTCCATATTGCCTCACCAAGGTCAATCATAAGCCTGTCTTAGACTATACAAGAAGCAAGCAGGGCAAGAAAATTCATTGAATGACCAGAATTAAAGGAAAAATACATATACATATACAGGATAAATATATAAGGGCCGTACGTAAGGGCCTATACTGTTTCAAAACTACGTTTTTAACGTATAAGAAATTAAGAACAAGCAATGAAGCAATGAAGGAAAGTCTTTGTTTATGCTTTTATAATAATTTAAAATATAGCTTTTTACATCATTTAGCTAAAAAAAGTCTAAGTAACGAATCATTAAAAAATGATAAATCAGTTTACAAAAATAAAAAAGAAATAGAAAAATTATATTGACAAAACGAATTTTCTTACATCTCTACTACTAAAAAAAGGTTTAAGCATCCGCCTTGTTTAAGGAATATATATTATTTAATAATTAATGTACCAACATTGTCTTCGTATATAAAAAAAAGAGAGATTTGTACTACGAGAAATATAAAATGAAAGAAAAATTAAAATCATTATTCATTCCGTGTAACGATCGAACCCATAACCAGTCAAATTTACGGCACGCTGTGCAACTGCGCAGCGATGGCTTTTTGATTATAAAGTTTTTCAATTAACTAAATTCACTGGCCATTAGATTTGTACAAATAAATCTACAATACCCCGTAGAAACGAAATCAATACCACACATCTTTCAAAGCGATCTTCAAGTGAGAGATGCCATTCACATTCACTTACACATATCGTATACGTTTTGTATGTTTTATATAGAAATGTTGGACAAAGCTCATTATAATTACTAGCAGCTAATTAATTGGCCAATCTCTAATTTTCTTCCAAGGTTATTTTACTCTCATAAAATATTAATGTTTAAATGAATCATAGACGACGCGACTTTCTAGTGAGTGGTTGATCTCGTTAAAAACTTTGTTATATTTACTTTTATAATATTATTTACAGCTTCACGCTTTTTCTCGGATACTAAGGTAAGTAGAGAGTAGTCAGTGATAAAACACTACGTAGACCGAAGTCACTACTCGTCTGAAGTCCAAAAATATTAATTAAAATTAAATTATTAAATTAAAATTAAATTGAGAGGTTGATCCGATCGCGCTTTGACTTACCAAAGCGTGGTACAGTAATGATGATTCTATGTTGATTTAATTTTATATTTATTTGATCTATATTTACTTGTATAATAAATTTACTTCATCGTAGTATATTTTAGAAATGTATATAATGTACTTGATTTCAAATTCAGGTTGAGAAAAAAAAACAGCGTAACTCAATTTGAGTAGAATAAGAGAGACTCGTGATACACAGCTTCTCCATCTTCTCCACTAACATTCGTCAGACGTAAAAAAGTTGTTACCAAGGCAACGATACCATCATACGGAGAAATGAAAAGTGAAACTTTACATATCTCTATAAAGCAATTTACTTTACATATTATTGTCTGAACGTGTCCGAATCAGAACGCAACTAACAACCTATTAAACTTTGTAGAAAGTAAACGGACTTAATTATAAGAGGAACCTCCTCATTTATATGTAATTTAATTCGCGATTTTTATTTTAAACAAATGTAAAGAGTGAATTATATAGAAGCGACTGTTAAAAAAAATATTATTTGCAACGTCTTTAACAGAATATTAACAATATTATTTAAACAAATTATAGGTTATGACAATTTTACAGTAAAAGTACAGTCTAGTCACTACGTATTTTATCCGATATTTTATATCATGAAATCAGTTATCACTTCTCTATTCTTTACTTTAGAAGTTAATATGGATTCTACATACTTCTTTCACCTCGTCTTCGAGAGGTCCTCGTGCTTTCACTAATACCACTACCTCTTGTAACTCTTTAGAATTTAATAATTTCATTTCTATTGACAAATGATTGACTCCGAGAAATGTCATTATTATTAGTTTAAGCAAAAGGATCGCAAAAGTATAACTTAAGTATAAAATTCAGTCTATTCTGTTAGTAGTAACATTTTGCATATTTAAACGACGCTACGTTTTATTAATACGTGAAATTGTATATATATATATATATATATATGATTTACTTGTATACTTATATCTAGATGAAGGCAACCAAATATATTTACATAAAGGTATGTTGCCATGGCAACACATATGTATTTCACGTAAATATAATATATCAAGTATAAATGTTGAGGCCGGTCGTGGCGCAGTGGGATAGCATCTGACTGTAAACGCGATCGGTTGTGGGTTCGATCCCCACTGGGAGGAGTGATTATATAAATTATTTTCACTTTCTCGCTCTGGTAAAAGACAAAGTGCAGCGTTGCGTTCCACCACTCAACACGCAATGTCTCGAATTCGGTGGAAAGCAAAGTACGGAGTGTCTTGACATTAGGTACTTTCTGTCTACCCTGCTATGCCGGATAAAAGCGTGAAGCTAAAAAAAAAGAGTATAAATGTTTCTGTGAAATTTGAACCTACACCTACAGCTGTATTTAATACTTAAGCCAACTACACCACGAAGACGTCAACATACATCAATGTCAGTAGCCTAAATTATTTTAAGAGAATGTAATTAACAAAAATTAACAATAAGATGCAAAAATGTTAATTTCTTTTTATAATAAAAGTAGAACAGCGAGAGAATTAGCCTGATATCTCGTGTTATCTATGAATCGCGATGGGTTTATGTCATCGTTCCATTGTTAAGCCTGCGTGTGTCTTTATTAATATTACGATAAGAGCCATTGTCCCAGCTGAGTGAATCATTTATTTTCTAGTATTACACAATTCTAGAGACGTTGTGTTTCTTGGACGAGATAGTCACTGGTTCGATTTTGATTTGAGGGTAAATTTATTTAAAATAAAAATGTATGTGTGTGTATTAATGTACACACGTATTAAATGAAGTTTCTATATGAGATCATTTTTCGTAAAATGATCCACTATTTACAACATTACACGAATTGGTTATGTAAAGCTTATTTAAATATAGTTTAAGCAAAACAAAAACGCGTGTATATAAAATTTCTCCCATATATATATATATATATATATATATTGTAATAATTGTTATCTGCAAATATTTTAAATGAAACTATTTTAATCGCATATTAAACGAACAGGTAGAGTCTAATTGTGACCACGTACTACGGCAAAGTGTTCGAAACGTCACGTTTCCAAAAATGTATTTTGGTATACCAAAATAAACGCGATTAATCTGTTTAAAATAGCTTCATTCAAAATGTGAAATAATCGCAAAACTTAACAATCTTATTATATGCACATATGTTTTTTACATAATTTTTTTATTGTAGTTAAACGCTTTATCCCGCATAGCAAGGAATTAAACGAGCCAATATATGGGATACCTAGTGTTGCGACACTACGTATCGTCATTCCATCAAACCCATCCTTCTATTTTAAACTTATTATGTTTAAAAAAAAGAAAACATAATGAAACGTTAATTACTTTTAAATTCATTATGTAAAAGTAATAGGAAAGTTAACTTTTTAAAATATACATTAATATTTATATTTGGTATATGTATTACATTGGCTTGCTTTAGACAAAGGGCAACTTTGATATACGCCTGTCAATTATACACATGACTACCCTAAGGTAAGGCTAAGGTAAGGGATAAGTGATCAGAAACAAAAAAATAAATAAATTTATAACTGAATTTTTTTCCGAATATATTATCTTTGTGGAATTTGTAAAGACTTGTAAAAAATATTAAAGTCATTAAAAATTAAAATATTTTAGAAAAAATGAACATTAAAAGTATAACAATAATAATAATAATCAATTTAAATGATTTTTTTTAAATGGATTAATCACGTATATTTTGGTATTCCTTTTTGAAATCCCAGCGTTTCCAACATTTTACAGTAGTCCGTGGTCTACAGGTTTAAAATAAGTAAAAATTGCGAAAAACAAAGATCGTAATAATAATAATATAGTGTAAATTTAAAACTTATCTAGATTTTTCTATACTAGATTTTAGAACATACTAAACGTTGCAATAAAGATTTTTTTTTTAATTTAAAAAACTCCTCGCTCCGTACTCGCTTTACGGAGAGTATTGACACTTTTGTCTATCCTGCTGTGCGGAATAAAGGCGTGAAAAATAATAATTATAACAATTGGGACTTCAATCGTAACGGAAACATATCATGTACAACAATTAATGAATGGAGTTTGAGTTTCGTAGTATTTTATAAAGTAATCCTATTTTATTAGAAAATACACAAAGTGAAGAAAAATATTGTTATTTTAGAACTAGGTGAATAAGTCGTCAAGTAATATTAAAAGCCAGTGAGTGAACAACAAAAGTATTCGAGTGAGTGAGTTTCCTTGTAATAGTTAATCCTATTTTTTTAATTATTTTAGTAAGTTATCAAATAGTTTTGAAAGCTAGTGAGTGAGCAAGTGAATAGTGGACTAAGATGATGGATTTTGATCACTGTACTCACCAAGCCTACTCTTAAGTTCCGAGGGTTTCAGGGCCGGTTCCTCCAAGACAACCGGTGGTGGTGGTGGAGGTGGGGGAGGCGGGGCTTCATCACCAGACGACCCTCCAGACGCTGAGGACACCCCTGATGACGCAGACACTTGTATTGAAGGCTCCTCTGTAATGGATGCTCGGCGGCTTCCCGCAGCTGATGATATGCGACTTGCCTGGTACAGAAGATTTGGTAAATATTATAAAATATTCAGAGGCCATTGTGACCCAGTGAGATGACTAATTGTATACCCGATTGGTTGTGGGTTTGATTCCCACTTGGGGGTATTGTTATATTTAAAATTTACTTTCATTTATTAAGACAAAGCGCGGCGTTTCGTTCGTTAGTCCTCATACAATGTCTCGATTTTAGACAGAAGTCAACGCAGAGTATTGAAACTAGCTTGTCTGTGACTACCATGTTATGCGGAATAAAACATGAAGCTGTCAATTTTTTAATAATTTTTTTTCTATTGAATGATACTTTTATTGTCTGAAGTGAATGAAGACGATAACAGTCACAAACGTTTTAGTGCCTCTACAAAAACCGACCGACTAACTAAAAACATATATACACGTCAATGACGTTTACGCTCTCAAATATCGTATTCACTTAAACTTTATACAAGCGCAAGAAAAACTTGTAAAAAGCAAAATAAAACTAAATTAAAACCTCAGTCTATTTTATACTCGTGAAAATATACAAAAGCCTCTTCACGTATTATCCCGCATAGCAGAGTAGTCAGAAACAGCCTAATGTCAAGACATTTGGTTGCGTGTTGATTGATGATTACTCAATCCCGCGCTTTGTTTGTTGTCTTACCAGAGGAGAGACATGAAAGTTAAATATAATAATTTACCCGAGTGGGAATCGAACCCACAACCAATAGCATTTACATTCAGACCTTGTCTCAATGTACAACGACGTTTTCAATATAAATATAAATTTTAATATAAGTACTTACGAAATTTTGAGCTTTGTGGGTGAGTGCGGCTAATTTGGTTGCGAGAGTTGATTTTGTTTGCGCCTCTGATGGTGGCGATACTTCTTCGTATGCTTTATTTGATCTAAATAAAAAAAAATTGTAAAAAAAATATTTATCCATATAGATTATATAGTAAATACTTCAATACTATAAGTTTAAAATATTTAAATAAAATAAAAATATGATTGATTATACATTTATTATAAAGTGTTTATGCTCGCGACTTCGTCTGCGTTGAATATAACACCTATGGATCCTTACTTTACAATTCTAAAATAAATATTGCCTAAATTGTTTAAAGTCAAAGTCTCATCAAAATCAGTCAAGCGGTTCCAAAGATCAATCAGAAAAAATAGACAGTCAAAAATTTTAAACAAAAATATTTTGGTATTTACACCTTGTATACATACAAATGCATTTAGGAGGTTATATATTACGAACAGACAATCCAATTTTATTTAATTTTATAGATTTACTTATTCTACAAAGAAAATAATAATGATACAGCCAAATGTCTGAATTGAATTCAATTATTGATGTTCATTAAATAAGGTAACATATATTAGAAATATTTTTTATAATTTTGCTCAAATTTTTTTATAGTTTCCTTTAAATATCTAAGCTTCAAATATTACATAAAAATGTTTTTATATGAAATTTTTATTATAATAATATTATTGAAATCTTTAAGTTTTACAAAATTTTCTTAAAAAATGTAACATACGTGTCATTGATCTCTTTGGTGCCGTAATCGACGACGAGTGCGGCGCTACCGGGCCGACTGTGACTGCCCGAGTCTCTGGAACTGCTCCTATAAACAAAATGAAAATCATATTCTAATATTAATATCAACACGCTTTATCCCGCAAAACACGGTATTCAGAGACAGCCTAGTATCAAGATATTGCATTGCATTTCAACACTGCCTTTTGTTTTAACACAGTGGAGAAATGAGAATATATTTATATATAACCATTTCCCAGAATGAGAGTTGAACCCATAATCCATCGCGTTTACAGTCAGGCCCTGTCTCACTGTTTCACGATGGCTTCAACAATATTAAAACAATATCATTATTTAGCAAAGCGGTGGAAAAGACAGATCGAAGTCGGTAGTTGATGAGAGTAAATAAAGTTCCTTTTTGGTTAAATGAGTAAGCATTTCATGTCTAAGTTAGTTTGGCCATTAGTACTGAGCTATCAGAAATAGGTATATACAAGTTTATTAGATAATCTAGTACAGTAATTCTTCCAAATAATAAGAGAACAAGACAAGTACTTTTTTTTAATTATCGTGTGGTAGATTAAACACGAGCAAAAGATAAAAAAAAATGTTTTCATATTGCCCCAGTTGCCTCTGACCCTATGACTTTGTAATTAAGCACTGCACAAAAATTTTTAACACAATATTTACTCATTCACAATAAAAATACATACATATGTTTAAAAATCTAAATCTCGTCTAATTTCCATATCAGAGGAAATTTCCATATCAGAGACTTCAGGGTAATGTAAAAGACTTATTCTTATATTATATGAATATACCTTCTTCTCTGATGTTCTTCTCGTGGTAAATAAATATCTTCATAATGGTGATGATCGCGACGCGTTGCCTCAGCACCGCTGTCACTGTCCGAGTTCTCAGGTGCTGGTGTCACTTCTGTTGTTCCATGAATTTCCGCTTTTACTGTACAAGAAACACAAATTATTATAGTTATAATTTGACACACAATTTAATTTTATATATTAATTAGATTAGCTCAACCAGTAATATTTGAACCAGCTTGAAAAATACCGTGAAACATCACCTAGTTTATAGAACGACATCCTTAAAAATAATATCTATTAAAATTTTACATAATTATTTGTGAATGTATGTATATAAAACTTATTATTTGTTTTATATATTGTATGCATATAAAGCCAATTGTCGAAATTTGTACTTTATTTAAAACTATAGATAACCTAACTTAATAGAATATCAGTCTCACCAGTCATAGTCGGTGCCTCCTGACCCTCAGCCGGGACCCTCGGGCCGGGAGACCGGGAGTGGAACAGGTCTCTCACCCGTTGGTACAATGCTGCTGGTGCGTTTGAATTACTGTTGTGTAGAAACCAACCCCCAGTGTTTGCTGTTTCAGCTTCTGATGCTGAGCATGCTAAAAAAATTAACATCATTAGTTTTTTTAAGTTAATATGTTCTGTAAAGTACTTATTATTTTTTTTGTATCTTCACGTTTTCATCCCGCATAGCAGAGTAGACAGAAAGTACCTGGTATCAAGACACTCCGTACTTCACTTTCCGCCGAATTCGAGACATTGCGTGTTGAGTGGCGGAACTCGATACCGCACCTTGTCTTACCAGAGCGAGGAAGTGAAAATAATTTGAAATATAATCATACCCTCAAGTGGGAATCGAACCCACAACCGATCGCGTTTACAGTCGGACGCTGTCACACTGCGCCAAGACCAGCCTCTAAATTATTATTAAAGAGGTCTATATGCAAAGTGAATGAAATAGGCTAATTATGTAAATAAAATTTAACCTAATTTTATCACGGCATTATTTACTTATCTAGTTGTGCCCGCGTCTTCATCTCGATTTTTATTTTATAATTCTAAATTAAAAGTTGCCTAAGTCACTTCTTATTACAATCCAGACGAACATAAAGGTTGTAAGTAATATGCGTGCATTTATTAAAAAAAAGAGATTATTTTATATATTACAAACAGACACCCAAATTTTATTTATATGCGTTCTTTACATAATGCTATCATGGCTGTATGTTTTACTGTAATGAGTCATAACTTCGATTTCTATTTAATAATATTTAATATTGATTATTTTTTCTCTTTTTGTTTTTCAAATGCAATCCAATATGAATTCTTCGTTTTCCCTCTTTTGCAATTCAGTAATAAGTAGGGGCAAATAGGCAAAAATGTCGGTAATTTTACTACAAATATTCAGTCTTGCATAATTTGAACAATCAATGCCCATGTTAAGGATGATCTAAGTTATACGCATGCCATAATGTACTAAAAAACTAACTACTATTTTTAATAATAGTTATTTAACAATTCCGAAATTATCTTTAGTTGCAATAAAAATAATTATAATTAATTGGCATATTTCAAAGATTTTTTTATTAATCGGAAACTGTTATTGGGCGCCCGTAGCACAGTGGAATAGCATCTGACTGTAATCCCGATCGGTTGTAAATTCGATTCTCACTCGGGGAAAAGATTATATTTAAATTCATTTCATTTTTCTTACTCTTGTTAGAAAAGAGCGGTTTCGAGTTCCACCATTCCACCTGCAATATTTCGAATTCAGAGGAAATCGGATTCCATAGTGTGGCACTAGATACTTCCTGTCTATCCTGTTATGCTAGATAAAAGCGTGAAGCTAAAAAAAACTTTTATATATAATAGCTGTAGATGATAAGGCTTTAAAGGTTAAGTAACTCGTTATATTTTTAATGCATTTTATAGACATATGTATATTATTTAAAACAATAGATAGCCTAAAAAAATCAGATCTCTTTGGCACTTGAATAAAGACAAACTTTTGATAATTTATATATAAAATAATATACCTCACTACCTATAGGTAATATTAGTAGCTCAAATAAATATAACAATTATTATTTAGTCATAAGTTAGTTTTGAACTAATAAAGCGATTAAAATAAAAGTGGTATCAAAAGTTGATATATTTTATATAAATTTGCTTATTTTATTGTTTTGAAAGTCCCACAGTTAGAATTAAAAAACATCTCTACGAAACGTGTTAAAACTTTAAATAAACTTCTTAAGGATTGGTAACATTTAGTAATACTGGTGAAACAAACGAGCGAGATATCTATGAAACTTATAGCATTTTTGATTTGATTACTGTCCTGAAGTTTTAGTGATCGTTTGTGTAGATTTTTAACAAAGATATGGCGCCCATTTTAACTCAACTTACTCTTCCTTAAACAGTTATGCTAGTGGCTACAAAATTATATATTTTTACGAATTATACGTTCTATTTATTAAAATATAGTATATTAATTATCTATATTAATATGCGGGGAAGCTGGGGAGGATCGATAGATTTCTCAAAAAAAAAATTAAACATATTCGAAACAAATAATAAGAGGACAATAAATCATATTATCATTATGACTATAATTATCACATCTCTATTCTCCTTATAAAATATTCAATCATGATTTTTTCAAATAATTCTGTGAAGAATAGAGTTCCAAAATTATGTTTTTTCCCATCTAAATATAATAAAATAAATATTCTATTACATATTACTATTAAAAAAATATTGACTCACCTTTCAAACCAGAGCATAACATGGACATAATTCCAAATTTTCCTTTACGTACAACACTAACTTCTAAATACATTATTTTTAAAATTTAAATTATTAAGTTAAAAATAACTTAAGCACCATATCATTTATTCCATACAATTGTTTACCATTAAAAACAATGTTTAAAATGTATAAAAATAGCATATAAAAGATATAATTTATTTATTTTTTTTTATATTTTTCAGTTAACGTTAACGTTTCGATGAAGTAAAATCAACTGAATGCTAATCTAAAAACACTTGTGCAGGCATACTTCCTGAATTTTCCACCTCACTACACAGTGCTTCCGCTGTGATTTTATTATTAGTTTCGCTAATTCACACCTATATATTTAGGCTTTATTCACACAAAATCTATTTCTTTTTCCCTTATTTTATTTAAACGTATGAATAAATAGACCTAGAATAAAATACTTGTAATATTTTTTGACTTTGCCTGCCTTAATGATATGGCTTTTAGACTACTCAGAAGCCTTTTTGTGCTTTAAATGAAATTAAATTATGAACACTTTCTTTAATAGAGGAAGTCGTTATTTATAATAGACATGCTATATTTAGAATAACAAATTTCAGCACCCAATGTACTTAATTCAATTAATTTTCTTCACGCTTTTATACCGCATAGGGTATTTGCTTGTCTAGTATCATGGCACTCCGTACTTCGCTTTCCACTAAATTCGAGTCGTTGCGTGTTGAGTGGCGGAGATCAACGCTGTATTTTGTCTCACTAGAGCGAGGAAGTGAAAATAATTTTACTTGTAATAACTCCCTCAGTGGGAATCAAATCCACAACCAATCGCGTTTACTATCCCATTGCACTACGACCAGCCTGTTTCAAATATTAATTGTGTATATAGTTATTAAGAAGACGGAGCTAATCTTTAGAGAAATTAATATATTATCTTTTATATTATGTTATTAATTATACATAAATCAAGTTTATTCATATAAACGACCTAATCTTAGGTTTAGGTAGTTAGGTAGTTAGATTAATAATAAAGAATATAATTAAAAAAATAGTTACAACTCTTAATAACAAAACCTCATTAGAAAATAAAATAACTTTAGATTTAAATATATACAAATCTGTAGAAAATACAAAAAAAGACCACTAAAATAATAAAAAAACCATAAAACATACCAGAGCTGTCTTCCCCTGAGCTATGATGTGTCACACTTGCTGTTCTCATCGGATTCACATATAGTCCATCAGCTGGTCCAGACCTGGCGGAGCTGATGGAGCCAACTGTGGAAGATAGGGAACCTCGCCTATCATGTGAGTTTGAGTTGCGTCTCTCACGCTCTGGCGCGTGGAGGTAGAATGGAGAACGAGTACCATTCGCATTAATGCAGTTTGCAAGGGCGCACTGAAACAAATACACAATATAAATAATATTTTAAGAGAAAAATAGGATCACTATGAAAAATTTTATAGATTTGTTTAGGCAATATCTAAATGTGTATGAAATGGTTTTTCTTACATTTTTATATTTACGCATATATTCTTTTTTTTTTAATAATCACTCAATTTTTAATATTAATACTATATTACAAATTGTTTATTTAAAAAAAATACATGTCAATATATCTGTTTAAGATTTTAATTCGTTTGAAAAAATCAACCAAAAAAATGGAGTTAATCTTCGTGAACAAAAGTACTTATAAATAAAATATATAATTATATTCTTTTTGTTGATATTATAACTTACCCGAGCCTCCCCAGGAGCACAGGCGCATGAATGTATAGCCTTATATGAGGCGGATTGTTTGTTTTCAGCACCCGCCGCTCCAGCCGCCACCAGCACGTTCAGGCACTGGGGAAAATATACATAAATATAAATGAAATATATATCTCATATAATAATAATTTGTACAAATATTATTTTTTATTATTTTTTATAGCTTCATGCTTTTATCCCTCACAGCAGGGTAGACAGGAAGTACCTATTGTCAAAAGACTCCGTACTCCGCTTTCTGCCTCATTCGTGGCATTGTGTGTTGAGTGACGAAACTGTTTGTCTTACTAGAGAAAGAGAATGACAATAATTTTAAATATTATCATTCCCCGAGAGGTAATCGAACCCACAACCAATCGCTTTTACAGTCAGATCCTGTTTCACTGCGCCACGATAGACCTCAATTTATTATGAACTTCAAGTAGACAAAATAAACATTTATACATGTTAATGAAAAAAACTTAGGAATCCTTTGTAAGGTTTTTTCCGATAGTGGAACATAAAATTTGGGATATTTGCAGTTTATATAAAGAAAAATCTGAACAAGCCAATATGTTTCGTTATAATCTATTGGGCGCACGCTTCTATATGTTTCACATTTGTATAAAGCAACATAAACGTTGCCTGAGATTTAAAACATTTTCCATTCTATTCATTTTTATGTCCCAGTAACATTGTGAATGAAAAAAATTACACATTGATTGAACGGATCTTGACAGAAATTTACTTATATAACACTGACTTAAAGCTTGTATATTAGAAAAATACATACTAGGTTAGTTAGGTAGGCTACAATATTAAAAGGTTTTGTGTTATTTGATCATGATATAAAATAATTATCTAGTAAAGCATAAGAACTAAATTAATTTCAAGGGATAGGTAGACTCGATCTAGTTTTAATTCACTCCGTTCTTAGTTTTTTTATAATTATCTTTTATATAATAATAGTACATTTTTGATGAAATTTTGGATAGTTAAAGTTTATATGGCGATTTTTTTATAATAATATACGTGTATGTTAATTTATACAGAAGTGTATGACAAACACAACCAATCCAAGACAATCTAGTGTCAAGACACTCCGTTGACTTCTTTCCGTGCGAAATCAAGACACTGCGTGTTAAGTGGTGAGCTCAACACTGCACTTTATTATCTAACCAAAGCGGAAAAATCAACATTAATTTTAAATATAATCATTACCCTGGGAATCGAATCCACAACCAATTATGTTAACAATCAGGCGCTGTCAGTGCCACGATGGCCTTACTAGATGGTATAATTAGTTCACAGCATTTAAAAAAACAAATGTGTGAAAATTTTTGATAACATCAGCGAGGTTTGAATAATTTTTATTTAAACTCATAGATAAGTTGGAAATTAGGAAGCGTACTAATCTACTTCCATTGTTACTTTGCGGTTATTATAATTGAATTAAACAAAGTTAAAAATTATATAACATTATGACCTCCATTAAGAGCAGATATTTTATCAAAGTAACCGCGTTACGTACCTATTAAATTAAGTATAACGTATGTATTGTTAACATTTGGCATATCTACTGCCCCAAAGATAGTCTTAAAACTAGTGGCTAACTGTAAAAGCCATGGTCGTGCATTCGATTCCCACTCGGTGAAATTATTATAATTAAACAATCGTCCGTTACCTGCTCTGATAAGACAAGACGTTCAGCTCTACCAATCAACACGCAAAATTCTCGAATTCGGGTACGGAAAACGGTTCTGATTAGGTTTACATTAGGTTTTCTCTATTATGGTCAGGTACCTATATAAGTATAATAAAAATGTTTCTTGTTATTGAACCCACAACCGTTACTCTCAACCTAACAAATCCCAACTGGACCACGATGGTGTTAAATAATACATACTAAGTAATTCAACAATACCATTTGAATTCAATTAAAATGTTATTCACCGCTATTTTACTGTATTTTCTAATAACAGAACGCTATGGCTACAATCCGTATAGACGTTAATATGAAATGAAGCAAAACGATTTGTCTGTTTGTATATCATTAGCCCGATTGATATAAGCCACTGGTCAGATGCGTGCTGGCTACCAATCACGTCTCTTGTTAGAAGAATTGATACAAAGCGCTCTTTGTTTAGAATCGAACTTATTAACAATCTCTTCGGTTTTTGCTATTTTATATGAAACTATTATAACTGGATTATTGTATTCGAATTGTAGTATTTGAAAATATGTTTTAAAAATTCAACTTTTCGAACATACACTTTACAGTTCCGTGGTCACTTTGTACATTCATTTGATCACAGATAGCGTTGGGTTTTAAATATATATTCGAGAACTATATATTTTTATAGGCCGGTCGTGGCGCAGTGTGACAGCGTCTGATTGTAAACGCAATCGGTTGTGGGTTCAATCCCCACTCGGTGGAGTGATTCTATTTAAATTATTTTCACTTCCTCACTCTGGTAAAGACAAAGAGCGGCGTTGTGTTCCACCACTCAACACGCAATGTCTCCAATTCAGTGGAAAGTGAAGTACAGAGTGTCTTGACACTAGGTAATTTTTGTCTATGCGGGATAAAAGTGTGAAGCTAAAATTAAATTAAAATATTTTTATATAATATATTTCTATTTCTCCGCTCTAGTAAGATATTAGCGCGGCATTATGTTCGTCACTCTAAACGCAATGTCTCAATTTCGAAGCAGTCAACGTAGTGTCTTGATACTAAGTTGTTTCTGACTAATCTGCTATTCGGGATAAACGATCTTTGAATAATTAGGAATAATTATCATTTCTTCGAATTCTAAGAAACGCGGCGTTAAGTTTCGCCACTCAACACGCAATGTATCACGGCAAATGGCAATCATATTATCTAGACACTTCATCATGTCTATATAGAGGATGGAAAAACATATAAAGAACTTTTACAGTAACAGTAAGAACATTACAGTAAGTACATTGAAATATTATTGAATATATTAGTAAAAAAAATTATTATAATATAAAGGTGTTAAAAACAATAAGCTTTAAAAGCCAAAAAAGAAGAAAATGTATATTATACATTTTCTTCACACTTTAAAATTGCCACTTACACTTATCTATACACTTGACCGTTACAAGTGACACTAAACCAAAATAAATTAAAATTTCCGTTTTTTAATATAACCTTATCATTTATTTAGATTTTAATAAAAATTATTATGTTATAGAAACTCAATTTTAACAAGGGCCTATGATTACGTGAAGTGAAATCTCATGCGCGTGCGCAATTACGTATCCAAATAACGTTAACGACTTCAAGCGATACACTTTCCAAGCAAATCTATTGTTTTCGCTTACATACCATAATGATACTGGTTTAATATGCTTATAAATGCATGAACATCATTTTAATAACAATGGTATCATTTAGAACATGTCTACATATGTGTGTATTTACATGAATCAATGATATGCCACGATTAATCGCATTTGTATTATTATATATTAGCTGCCACGACCTCGTCTGCATCTTTAGAGTAACCTAAGTTAATCTTCATTATATCAGCTAGTATATCTGTGAAAGTCTCCTTAAAATCGGTCCAGCGATTCCAGAGACTAGTCTGAACAATATATATATATATATATATATATATATATATATATATATATATATGTATATGTATTTAGTAAAAAGTTATCTTAATATTACAAACATATTTCAGTTTTATTAATTAGTATAAATAAAATTATATATTGTGAAAAATCACGATTTTTCATTTATTTAGCGTATAGCTTAATAATATCATTTATTTTCTCGATTTTTACACATTTTAAATGAATTTTACTTGAAGTCTACATTTGACCACGGACTACTGTACAGTGTTCGAAACGTCAGGTTTCCAAAAAATCTATTTTGGAATATCAAAATAAAAGCGTATAGCTTTATTTTATAGGGCGGTTACAAGATGCCAAGATAAATTTATGTCATTACAGTCCGTTTCAACACATCTTTCCACCTGAATTCGAAATATAACGTAATGAGTGGTGGAACTTAACGCCGCGTTTTATTTTTACTAGGGCAAAAAAGAGTGGGAATGATACTCAAAATTAAATGCTTATAGATGCTGGCTTCCTGTGTCATGAGAGCCCCTAACAACAATATCCAAATTCAGTAAACTCTCCCCTACTAACTTCCTATATGTTCATAATTAAGTAATAGTAAATAATACTTAAAATTATAACAAAAATCTCGAATCTATATACCTCCAAGTGATGATTTTCAGCCGCATCGTTAATAGGGCTCTTCCCGTGTCGGTCCAAGTGTAGTCTTGCGCCGTGACGTAGCAACCAACGCACAGTGGACAGATGTCCGCGGGACGCTGCGAAGTGTAGCGGCGTGGCACCATCTCCATCTCTGGCGTTAGGGTCAACACCACGCTCTACTATCTGAAAATTAATATAATAGTAATCAGCTTCACCCTTTAACCCGCATATCCCGCATAGCAGGGTAATCAGAGAATAATGGATGTCAAAACACTCCCGTGTCCCGGTTTTGACTCGAAATCATTATATGTTGAGTGGCAGAATTAACAACAGGGCTCTTTGTCTTAATAGAGTGGAGAAATTAAAAAAATTAAAAATAGCTTTAAATAGGGATCGAACCCACAGCATTTAGACGCCATCCCACTGCGCCATGATACCCTCTAAATAATGAATATTTAAGTTATTTTAAAAATTGAACTATTATTGTGTAAGACGAAGGCATTATATTACATAATATATAAGTCAAATCATATAATTAAATTATTATGAAATATGTATACATAATACTAAGTCTGTATTTAATACTAACAACTCGCCCTGGCGTTGTTGATTTTTAAAAATAAATCTGGAAATATTCTTCTATGTCATTTCCATGTTTTTTTTAGAAAAAAATAAATTAGAAAAATAGACTTAAACTATTTTATAGCCTTTAGTTATGTTTTTTCGAAATTATTTTTTTACGTTATTTTGGCAATTACTATTAAAATATTTTTTTTAGGTGTGTTAACAATTATTAAACTAAATATTGCCAGAATTTACATGAATCGTTTAGTATTTATAATTTAAGAATAAATTTTATAATATTAAAAAAAAACAATGCTTTAACTGTTCTGTTTTCTCCACTTACAGCTTGAATTCGGGACATTGCGTATATTTTGCGCATTATATATATATATATATATATATATATATATATATATATATATATATATATATATATACATACATATTATATAATTTTTAAAGTTCGCTGTAACAAGTTACATATTACATTAAAGTAATGTTTTAAAATTAGATTGTAAATTATTAACGGATGTCAATCGTAATACTTCCTGAAACAATTATATTTAATACTTTATACATACTGGAAAGGAGGAAACTATTAGAAACATTCAAATTATGTAATTAATTTGAGAAAAATATATATCTTAAATTATATTAAATATATAACTATAAATAAATTATAAAAGTTTTATATGTACTTATATAATGTTTACATAAGATATAACAAAATTAGCCTTTTTTAATTAATTTTTTTCTAGACAATGATTTTTTAATAATCTGAAATTGTATGAAATACTAGAAATATATATATATATATATATATATATATATATATATATATATATATATATATATATATATATACAAATATATAAACTCATTTTAATACAATAAAAATGTTTTTATACAAAACATTTTGTATTGTATTAAAATGAGTTTATATATATATATATATATATATATATATATATATATATATATATATATATATATATATATATATATCCTAATTATTATCTTTCTCGCTCTGGTAAGACAAAGTACGGCGTTGAGTCCCACCACTCAACACGCAATGTCTCGAATTCGGCGGAAAGCGAAGTACGGAGTGTCTTGACACTTCCGTGCTATACGGGATAAAAGCGTGAAGCTAAAAAAACGGTTTTAAATTCAAAACAGTATTCAAATGCTTAATAGAATATTAAATTTCATAGAGTATTATTCTTTCATACATTAATTTAAGTAATGCATTATAAGTATCTACGAGTACATAACCTTACGGTTTTTAAATAAAATTATTACACCGCGTGGGAATCAAACCCAAAACCACAGTCACAATAACACGCTCTAAAACATAACTTAAATAATATAATATAACATAATTGTTAAACTTAAAATAATTTTGAATAATATTATTCTAACAAGTTCAAATAGAACCCCCGACCAATCGCGTTTACAGTTAGACTGAACCACAGCACCATGATTACCAAAATTATAATAGAC
Source organism: Dryadula phaetusa (assembly GCA_032432895.1). NCBI lineage: Eukaryota > Metazoa > Arthropoda > Insecta > Lepidoptera > Nymphalidae > Dryadula > Dryadula phaetusa. Next base: position 1,121,094 of record JAOYRS010000054.1, read on the forward strand.
TAAAGGTATATAAAATATAGCTTTTTATTTACACTTTCCCGCAACGAGAAAGGAATTATCTAGTGGAAGACACTCCGCACTCCGTTTTTCACCGAATTCGAGACATTGCGTGTTCAGTGGCGGATTTCAACGCTTCACTATGTCTTACCAAAGTAAGGAAATCAAAATAAAATAAATATGATCATCTTCCGAGTGGGAAATTTGAACCCATAACTGATCGCATAAATTTATTTATTTACTAGGTAAATCAGAGAACACTGCGAGCCAGACGAAATAGTTTCCCGCTCTATGATTTATAGTGGAAAGCTAGCTATTGGGTGGTAATTAGCGTATTTTCTCTCAAGAATTACTTTTATATAACTCCAATTGTACTGTCATCGTAAAAAATAGATTACCTTATATATAATGTATACAGATGAAACGGAATTATGCGCTAGTTAAATATTATCTTAGTTATGATTGTAATAATAAAAGGAAAGATTATTTATACTACCTCGTCTACCTGTGGCCACAGTAGACGAGGTTATTGTTAAATGTTCGAAACGTCAGGTTTTCATAACATTTATTTTCGTATACAAAAATATAGGCAATTAATCCGTTTAAAATAGTTTCACTTAAAATTTGTAAAAATCGCTAAAAAAACAAAAATATTAATAGAAAATATGTTTTTTTAATACTAGAAAGCCCGGAACTTTAGGAAACGATTCAAATATAATAAATACGGTATGTTAGGGGACGGATGCCAAAGTAGTTTTTCAGATTAGACTGCATAAACGTACAACCAAAGAGATCAAAATTTTAAAAATCATTATTTTGAATTCTGTTATATTGATAAACATTTCCAATAATTTCTCACATATCTTCCATGTACGTACAGCGATCAGTTACATTTTTATATGAATGTGTATATGTATATATATGTATATATATTATTGATATAATATGTGCAGTTAGAAAAATATATTTTATTATGTGTAATAAGTATACTATTATATCATTTTGTATGTACCTTTACTATAAAATATTTTTCAAATTAATATAGGACAACAATACTTAAATTCATTTTTGAAAAAACGTATAAAAATTTTTTTTTCAAGAGGCGCGGGTTCGAATCCCGCTGCGCTCAAATTTTTATACGTTTTTTCAAAAATGTTTTCTAATCCTAAGTGTGGAATGACACTTTAAAAATAGTAAATATAATACTTAAATTCATTCTCGTTATAATAATTGTCTTAAATAGGGAACGAACCCCCAACTAAGCGTTCGCAGACATATGCTGTACCACTGCGCCAAGTCAGCCTATAAGTAAGATTGAAGCAATCTTCGTATTGCTATACTAATTCGTATATCATAAAGTCTATCAAATTTAATGTTACGTGGTCCATAAAATAACAGTGTTTAAGCGTTGATAAAATAACATTATGTACAGCTTCTAAAGCAATCTCAACGCAAGCGGTTTTTTATGATAATCCTATAGATATTATCTCCCAGTTACGATATTTCACCTTGTACTAGAGTTATAAGTAGTTGTGACTTAAAAAGAAAGATGTATAGACATTTTTATTAAACAATCGATTCTTTACTAACGATTACGAATACGCGACCGGTTGTGGGTTCGATCCCCACTCGGGGGAGTGATTATATTTTAAATTATTTTCATTTTCTCGCTCTGATAAAGACAAAGTGTGGCGTTGAGTTCCGCTAATAAACACGCAATGTATCAAATTTGGCGAATTTGACGAAATACGGAGTATCTTGACACTAGGTACTTTCTGTTTATCCTGCTATGCAGGATTAAAACGTGAAGCAAAAAAAATACTAACAAATCTTCCCTTGTTCCTTAATCTTGAATTTCGCAAATGTAAAGCTTTAGATTAGTATAAATATAAACGAAATTTATAGTTTTCCAAAGAAAACCCACATTTTTTTTGTTTTTTCCCTTATTTTTATTAGCTAACGTATAATCTATATAATAACAAAAAATGATCACTTACCATCCACTTAACACAATCTAAACAGCCAGTTTGAGCAGCAGCGTGTATAGGCAGCATCCCATCTCGAGCTCGAGCATCGAGCCTTCCACCAGCTTCTAACACCAAGTACTTGAGTACTGCAAGGTGTCCTTCTTGTGCAGCTAGGTATACCGGTGTGACGTCATTGTCCATTGCTGTGTTCGCACTGAGGACAAACAAAACATATAGTAATAAACCTTTTTAATAATTATTAATATAGTTATATGTATATTTATTTATTACAATAAATATTTGAAGCCGGTCGTGGTGCAGTGGGTCTACGTATGACTGTAAACGCGATCTGGTATGAGTTCGATTCTCATTCGGGAAGTGCTTATATTTAAATTATTTTTACTTTCTCGTTATAGTATATATTAAGTCTTTAGAATTTTGTTTGAAATTTTAACCTTTCAATGAATTCAACTAAGAATATCTTTTTTTAGCTTCATGTTTTTATCTCGCCGAGTAAACTAGACAGCAAGTACCTAGTATCCAAGACACTCCGTACTCCACTTTGCGCCGAATTCGAGACAATTAAAATAGTGAGTGGCGGAACTCAACGCCGCGTTTTGTTTTACTCGCGAAAGTGAAATGAAAATAATTTAAACATAATCACTATTCCGAATGAGAATCAAACCCACAACTAATCGCATTTACGGTAAGAAGCAGTCCCAATGCGCCACGAACGTTTTCAAAAAAAAATATATTTATAAATATTTAATAAACGTATAATAAATTTGAACGCAGCACGATTCGAACCCCCACCTTTTGGAGACTGTTGATGTGCTTTAACCATACATGCTGATACAACTATGTAGAAATTATTATACGCTTGTCAGGAGTTGTTAGTGTTGTACTAAGACATTTTTCTTATGTTAATTGTGCGAACAACACAAAAAAAAATTAAAATACAATTATTTACTTTCTCCGATTCTTGTAGCAGTTTATAATGCTCATTGTCTTGACAAGCTCAAGCGATTTTATTGTACAAATAATAATATTAAAGAAATTAATATTACAACAATTGTTAAGATAAAAAATGCATTATTGTTTATTAATAAACGTATTTTTTTCCTTTTATTTTTTGCTTTTGGCATCTATTTAATAATTGTAAATAAGGAACATATTGTTCTAAATTTGCTGCATTTGCTGCATATAATGAATGGCGGAACTTAACGCCGTGCTTTGTTGAAATAAACCGAGTTAATATAATTATTTTAAAGTAGTGGTCTTATTGACAGGTAAAATACATGTAGGCTTAACAACTTGCGTGTCAAATACCTGTGTAATATTTATTTTATCAATAAAAATTATTTCTAAAATTATAATTTATAAAAAAAATCTATAAAAATTATAATTGTTCCAAATTTTAAACGAGTAATTTAAATAAAAAAAGATACCAAAATTTTTCTTCATATATAAATAAATATGTTACCAGCACTCCCCTAAAATGAGATCGAACTCCCAACCCTTGGGGTTTCTAGTTAGACGCTTGATCCATGTAATTTTGGTATTATAGTTTTTTACATATGTGTAAGTACATAAATGAAACAAAATTTCATTCAAGCGAGATATGGCATATTTAGTTTGCAATTCTAAGGTCAATGCCCGCAATAAAGCACTCTCGAACATAAAACTTTCATTGACAAGCTCTAGACGATGTTTCTTTAGATTTACCTAATAGTTATCTTGAAGAGAATATTCCATTAATTCTATGCGCAGAATTAATTATTTTTTTTTAATTAATAAAACTTCTCAGTTATTTACAACTATCTTCGAGATAAATCATTATGTTATCTAATTGCCACCAATATAGGATCATTTTGTACTGTACTTCGTATTATTGTGGCGGAACTTAACGCCGCAGTATCTACACATAAAAAAATATACAAATATCTATTTTCAATATTTAAATGGAACTTAACGCCCCTCTTTGTTTTACTACAGAGTTAAAACGAAAATAAATTTAATACACCCAAAAGGGTAGTAAAATCCTACCTATAAGTGTAAGTATTTGAAAATCCTCAGGATTTTCAATTAGGGATCCTTATACACTATACACTTTAGTATATCACTTTTAAGCAATTCGTAAGTACTTATAATAGACCCGTTTTAACCAATTTCGGTCAAGGTTGACTTGTTGTCTTCTACATAGACCATACTATGTGCACATTTAGATTTATATATAAGTAATATTCCTTTGATCGAAAATTACACTTGGTCTTGAGATATAAGTAAAATATTTTCAAAAGAAACCTTGGTACTATTTTATTCCTAAATTTCTGAACCAAAAGCAATATTTTAATTCTAATTTATTCTAATAGGCTATTACATCTACTTTTAGATTTATTCAGTTAATTAACATATGTTATTTTTTTATAGCTCAGGGTAGACAGAAAGTACCTAGTGTCAAGACACTCCGTACTTCGCTTTTCACCGAATTCAGGACATTGTGTGTTGAGCGGTGGGACTTAAACCCGTACTTTATATTAACAAAGCGAGAAAATTAAAATAGTTTAAATATAATCACTCCCCCGAGTGGGGATCGAACCCACAACCGGTCGAGTTTACAGTCAGATGCTATCCTACTGCGCCACGACCGGCTTCAAGTATGTTATATAAAAAAATACGCAATGCATTCATTCTATTTAATATTTGATTGTAGGGCGTGTTATTTCATTAAATTATGCCCAAAACGATTCTACAAAACTGGTTTCCACCATTAAGTAACACGGAATCGTGACAGTTGTAGAGAAACCGAGAGTGTAAAAGTGAAAACTATCGATGATGTATTTGTGTTACGGGCATTCGGTAACCTGTGTCATTGGTGTATGATATAAGGCGCTTAAAAAATGTATGAAATCACCCTTATTCATTTATATTAATAATTTCGTATTGGTTACGCTAGACACGATTGAAACCTTACCTGAATCATAAAACATAAAAAACTCGAATAGACAAGATATATCTGCAATATTTCGGAACGTCGAGTAATTTTGTTAATTTCTGATAGTCTAACACTTAATCTTTATCGAATTAGTTAAAGCCCACTCACACTATCAGTAAAATCAAAGTTTTGGGACAGTAATAATTCTCGACCTTTTGGCTAAGGTCAAAGTTTATTATGTGTTATTTTTAGCTCAACATATGAAAGTAATAAAAATGGTGTGTGATATAAGAGGTTTGAAACATGTGTGAAATTGCCCTTATTCATATAAAAATAATATTATGATTTCTTTTAATTTACTAATTCGATATTTAAATTATTATCGCTAAGCGTATTTCATATGTCAGAAAGAACTATTCGGCCTTTTTTTGGTGATTATGGGGAATTTTATTTTTCTATATAGGTAACTATTTACTTTTAATTAAAGTATATAACCAAAATATTTTTTTTTTAATATTTAAATTATCATTTTCCTTTTTTAAAGATTAACTTACGAAAAATATAGGACAGTTCTTTAATATTTACCTAATTGTTGACAAAACGCGTTGTGTTTTGCCACTCAGTTACGTTACGTCTTGAATAAAAGCGGAAAGTGAAAAACGGAGAGTACCGGCACTTGGTTCTGACTACTTACCCTGCTATGTAGGATAAAGCGTTAAGCTTCTTCTTAAATATATAAGTAATTATTGGCTGTAATTATTTATCTGTGCATGATTTTTTATAATATTAAATTCATTTCTCAAATAAAATTAAAAAATAATGTACTTAAATTAAAACTTTCCCCTAACTAAGATTATAACCAACAACAAGCAGGTTCAGCCAAACGCATGCCATATACACTATAAATATGTAAAAATCATTAAAAAAAATCATTTATATATATCGTTTACATAAATTCTCCATTATTGGCTTTCTGTTCATTTAAATATATTGCATGTCGGATCACGGAAACACAATCGCACTTTGTGTAATCATATACGGAAAATATATAAACGTGTATTTTCATAATTTTGTTTATATAGAGCGAGATTGAGATAGAAGATGTGTAAAATTATACAGAGTACAATTACGTACTATTGAGAATATTATCTTCTATTGAGAATATTATGAAAGATAAAATATTAGGAAAAATCTATCAAAAAGAGTCATCTCAATTTATTCTGTTATCATATCATATACTTTTTAACATTTATGATGAGATAATAAGGCGTATGTTTACAAAAATATTTACCGTTCACGTCCGCTATACGTTCCCGCTTTTATTTTTACGTATTTCTTACTCTTCTTGCTTTTCTTCCCGAACAATTTACTCGTCACCCGTGTGTACGGCGGGTGGGCATTATTCAAAGTCATTTTGTTCACAAACTTGAAAATTTCACCAAATTATAACCAAAATTCAACTAAATTTGTTATGACAAAACTATTTGACGAACAAAAAGAGTGTCATTTTAGAGTATGAGACCACTTTAATAAAAAAAAACTAATTCCAATTCGGACATGCGCACGCGCCGCGCGTCGTTTTAACACTGAGAGCTTAAAGGCTTCTTAGGTTTTCATAAGAAAATACAGCGAAAGTGCTTTCTGTGTCACGTTTATTTTCACACACCGCAATAACATGTGTTTATTGATCTATTCTAATAATAAGTTATATAAAGATAAAAGATTATATTTAACATAATTATGGCATTTGATTTATTGTATTTAGTATTATTATAACGAAAGTGATTTATCATTGAGTGACATTTTGTAATATTACATTCTTTGTATAAATTGTAAATATCTGTACGAGCCTTGTTATTTAGAAAATTATATGTCAAAATTAATTATATGTATTTCGTCTTGTTAAGAGAAATTTCATTGCATTTGCTTTTCATTATTTTTTATACAGTCTCACGCTTGTCCTGTACCAGAGGCACCTAGTGTCAAGAAATTATGTCCTCGACTTTCAACTCCGCACTTTGTGTTATAAGACCGAAGAGACCTTTCTGTTAATTTAAGAATTTGCAAATGGCCTTATAAGAGTATAATTAAGTGTCATTATTGGTATAAAAAAATTGATATTGATTTTTTTTTGATTGATTTGATTGATTGATTGATACATAACTAAAATATTATATTAATATAAATTATTATTTAAAATTCATAATATTTGAAATAAATGAATTTACACCCACACCCATGTTCCAATGATTATTTTATTGTACTGAAAGTATTACTTACGCATGTATCACGATTACTCAATTGAGATAACATAGGTGGATGTTAAAGATAATATATATATATATATATATATATATATATATATATAAAGATAATATATATATATATATATATATATATATATATATATATACATATATATATATATATATATATATATATATATATATATATATATATATATATTAAAAATTGTATATAATAAAAATGTATGATTTTTCTCCTCCGCCCTTAGAATAACTTTAGTTTCTAATGTTATTATAAATTTGCATATTCTTATATGTTATTTTTTTTTGTTTGCGCAATGAAGGGTATCTTGTTTTGATTTTTTGTTTTGTATTTTTTATTTTGTATTAAACATCTAGTGTTAATACATTTTGTATTCTGTTTTTTACCCGCAATTGAAATATTGCCTGTTAAGTGGTGGTCCGTCTAAAAGCGTGAAGCTAAAAAAAAGTTGCGGTACTTAATACCGCACTTTGTCTTACTACAGCGTAGAAATAAAAGTAATTTAAACATAAACTATCCCTCAGTCTAGTTCGAACCCTTAATCTAACACATTCCTACTTTCCCACTGCTCTATCTAGTATAGTCTTGTTGATAAGTTGATAAGGTATAAAATATACAATGTTTAATTATTTCTAAGTAATATAAATAAATATTATTTACTGAAGCTATTTAAATCACAACCAACAGAGGTAACGCGAAGCGATGATGCAAAACTAGGGGAAAGAACAAACCTGCCTTTAAAATTATTTCTTCTGACATTAATTACGCAGCAATTCGTGATCTGTTTGGTGCAATACAGAGACGGGTGAAGTTTTTACGATAGTTTTAAAAGTTAAATTATATATATATATATATATATATATATATATACTTTAAAAATCATGAATTTTTACAAATTTTATGTGACTTCTTGATTCAAAAAAACACCCACCTATATACCTACTAAATCGATTTAAACTCATCAAAAACAAAATTATTTGTTTATGAAATTTAATCTTTTCCATATAGCAATTTTCGATAGATAATTTATTCAAATCATTATTTAAAATAATTTTTGACAGAAATAGAAACAAATGACTGACAAACAAAGCGACTTGATCTTAATTTTTTTAATGTCATTGTAGTATTTTTTTAAACGTTCAACAAATTATATTATAAATTAATTTTCATTATAATAATTCAAAATTGTTTCCCTTACACCTTGTGCCGTTTGGCGTTTCGTTACCATATTCAACGCCACACTTCATGACATGGCGCTTTACACACACTTTCGCTAAAGATCGAGTGCCTAAAATTGCTTTAGATAAAATCTCGGATCGTTCTGTTGAAATCATTTTTATACTTGTCTTAATAACAAGATGTATTTACCTTGTGTATTAATTTAAAACAAAGAGTCATCGTAGAACAGCGATAATGTATGGAATCTAATGCAACAGGTTTAAATTGAACATAGAGAAAAATATTTGATTTATAACTTCGCTGGCTTTACGATTTTTTACAAATGTCGCTATAGTATTGTAATTCTTATTCATAGTTTTAACTTTTGAATCTAAAATCATGTTAACACACTCGTATATCACTTCCCAAGGACGTGAAAATTTCAGTTTTCGTACTGCTAGTGTAGTTTTTATTGTCATTCATATATAATCAACGTTTTACCGGTTACTCCATAGCCAAAAAAATTGTGAAAAGTGGAGAATAAAATAATTTAGCATTAGCATATTTCATTTTACTCTCAAAATAAAGTAAATCCGTTAAAATATAATATTATATTATTACATATTTAATGAAATGTCATTTCCTAAAGTTCCTTAGCGTTATATAATTATGCTTCAGGAAAATTGTAATTAAATTGTTATTAAAATTAAATTGTAATTAAATAAAATATACTGACATAATTATTATTCACGCTTTTATCCTGCATAGAAGGGTACACAGAAAGTACCTAGTGTCAAGACACTCCGTACTTGGCTTTCCACCGAATTCGAGACATTGCGTATTGAGTGGTGAAACTCAACGCCGCACTTTGTCATACCAGAGCGAGGAAGTGAAAATGATTTAAATATAATCACTCCCTCTTATGGCGATCGAACCCACAACCGATCGCGTTTACAGTCAGACGCTGTGTCACTGCGCCACGACCGGCCTCAAATTATAATCGAGTTTGTTAAATATCTTGATATGAAGAATTTATCAAACACATATACACAGTGAGCTGTACTTATTGCAATACCTGATGGGTACTGGTTCAAACAATCGTGTCATAACTGGTTAAATATATATAGTAGAAATTGCCAAATACGTCAGAATCAATCTGTAAGGTGCTATATAAAATTCAAATAAATCCTTATGTAACAACAAGTATTAGCTTTATATAGAGTTATAGCTTTTATTTGTATCGTACCAATTATAGCATTTCCTTTCGTTGAAAGCAAAAGGCAATTTTTCTAATTTTACCGGGAAAATGTAAAGAATAATTAATAAAAAAAACTTACACAAGCGGAAATCGAATCCATAACCATCAAAGAGAATTTCTGGTAACGCGCTAAAATTTTAAGTTCTTTTAAAACGTTTTTATTAGTCTGTATTATATATATATCTTTATAAAGAAAGTCTTGCAACGTATTTTTAGTCCATTCTAAGGTTTGCTTGAAAAATTGTACATGTGTTCGAATTTAATAACTATATATAATACTTACAAATTTAATGTCTTTTTACCGATTTTTTAAAATTTAATTTTTATATCTATTTAAATTTAACGTATATATTTTAAATTTAATTTCAGTTAAATATTATTTTAATTTTTAATTTAAATATTATTTTAATTGTGAATTTTATTTTAATTCTAAATATTATTTTATTTTTAAATACAATTTTAATTTTAAATTTAATTTATAAATTTAATTAATGTTTTTAAATTTAATTACTATATATAACAACACTTATTATATAAACCTAGATTTCTGCTCAGGATATGGAGAAAATGTTTTAAAAATTATTACCAGTTTAAAAAAAAATTACCAACTAGTTTTTACTCACAACAAATTGACCTTTAAAACGCTCTTATTCAATGTTTACCGCATTGTCAATAAGAGAAAATCTAATAACAATGTTATATTTTCTTCCAGACATTTTCCCACCATTTCTATTCGACAAGAGATGGCGTTATAAAAAAAATATCTATTGTTATACAATGAAACGATAAAAATCTTACAAAGATTCGCCTACCTAATTTGAACTTTATCTCTTTGGTATAAGGCTTATTATAGATTTTGTATGCAGGTACTACACTAGTTTAAGTAATAATGTATAATAAGGGAAAGTAATTAATTCCTTTTATGATGGGCACGTTTTGTAACGCCTCATTTTGAGTAGCTTCACGCTATATACCAAATCAGAGTAGACAGAGATAACCTAGTGTCAAGACACTCTGTTGCCTTCCAACCGAAATTATCCTATATATAAAGCGCATATATATAAATATATATCCGTTTTGTATATAGGAGTGGAGAAATGATTTCTTTTAAACATATTTTATGTAAATATTCCGTTAGTATTGGATGTGACTATTCATATTTACGACGTTGAGATTATACAATGATAGCGTCAATATCGTTCAAGCTAGTTAAAATATCACACTACTTATACTAAATTATCATTATTACAACATTTGGCATTTGTATATATCGAGGTTATCGATGTGAATGGAGCTTATCTTATTATTTTTATTACAACAATCTTACATTATAAACGTGTACTAATAAATAGATATGCCATCTTATATACGTATGTATTAATCTATGTTTAGCAATCGTTTGACGATTAAGTATGAAGGGAAAATCAAATAATGATTGAGTACAAATAACTGCCATACATAAAGTAATAATAGGTTTTTAAAGCAATGGATTCGCTTTAAACTAAAATCTCGTCATTCTGGAGAGGATCTCTGTTAGATACTATGAAAATATAATATTTATTGCGAATCCGTGCACGCAAGAAGTGGGTCAAAATATCGCTGCATATTTTTCTTATCAATCAATATGTGTGAAGCCTTAAAGCCTGTTGAATTTTTTTTATCCTGTTCGACAAAAGTAACATTGCTAGAAAACGCAAAATGCTATATTTTTTTACATCTTCACTCTTTGTTCCATATAGCAAAATAATTAGAGGAAACCTAGAGTCAAGATTCAGTTGACTGCTTTCCGCCCGAAATCGATACATCGCCTGTTAAGCAGCAAATTCAAAGCCACGCTTTGTCTATCAGAGAGGAGAAATGAATATAAATCCCCAAAATAGGAATCGAAGCCACAACTAACCGCGTTTACAGTCAAACAATGTCCCACTATGCCACGGTAACTTCAAAACCAATTTGTTTCATACTAAAACATAAGAAATATTTTTTTAATTTTTCATTTAATTTAATTTACATATACTTTAGTTTAATGTGATCCACACGCCGCTCACGCATTCTAAATTTAATATTGTAAAAATATATAAATATTGTTAAATTAAGTGTAAATTAAGGTCCTCGCTTGTATGTTAATCACGCTTTCATAAAAAAAAAACACTTGTCAAAGTGGTCATAGACAATAATAGATATACGAAACAAAAACAGTTTTTGGTTTCGTTAAAATTGTATGACATTGTTTCATTATTGTAATGACTTTTGTAAACTCCTCACAATGATAAAGTAAATGCTGAGAGTACAATTAAAATAATTACCGTCCGTACGTTACGATGTGGCAAGAATAACGAATGCGGTCACTTGACATCCTTTTGACGTTTATATTTTTGTAGGAAATTGTAATTTTAATATTTCTGTTGTAAAACTTTTTTAATGTTTACGAAATTCACGCTTTTTGGAAAAGTTTTCAAGCTTTTCAGTAAAGATGGTCTAATTAATAACTGAGTCATATCTTATGACTGAGCCCATTTCCATATATAGTAATACTGAGCGGCGTTGAGTTCCACCACCAACACACAATGTCTCCAATTTTAGTTAATGAAATGTCTTATTTTACTTTTTTAACTGCTATTCCACACTTAGAATCGGGAACTTAAAAAACAAAAAAAAATTCAACATAGTGAGATTTGAACCTACGCCTCTTGGAAACTGTCCAACGCAAGGTAGAACGTTACGTTCCCGATACGTTCAAATTCTTATACATTTTTTAAAAACGAAGCGTTTCGATAATAGATTCTCTTTGGCTAACATGTAACATGAAAATCTGATGACATGAAATCAGGAGCCTTTCTTACACTATTTTATCTTATTACTCGATTTCCCACACACACAAGTGGCGTAGACAAAACTTTGTAAATGTATAAGATAGATAGATATTGCGTATAGTGTCAACCACCTTATCTACAGCTCTAATGTTTGGCTGCGCTTAACTACGTTCACTGCATCCGTTGTCCTTATCAGCTCATCATCTGACCATCTAAATGAATAGCAGGGACAGGCATACAAGTGCAGCATGGTTCGTAGACTGTATGCATAGTTTAGTTACGGGCCATCATTAATTACGTCACATGAATTTCATAACTTTTTGATTTCCTCCCCCGTCTTTGTCATAGCTGGTCATATTTGTGAGACCACCGTGGTCAAGCAATGTCGCCCTTTGTCAAGCCCCTTCCTCCCTCTTAACCTATGACGTAATTAATGGATACAGCCCCTTATGATTGATTAAAAAAGTCACATTTAATACAATGATGTCAGTTTCAAGTAGATTTCGTATAATTACTTTAATAGAGTTCTTAAATTTCACGCTTTTCTACAACTTCACGCTTTTCCCTGCATAGCAGAATAGTCAGAAAGAATCCAACAAATGTGTAGTCCCAGATGTACTCTTTTCACCCGAATTCTTCTTAATTTTTTTTTCTGTTTTAGCTTCACGCTTTTTATCCCGCATAGCAAGGTAGACAGAAAGCACCTAGTGTCAAGACACTCCGTACTTCGCTTTTCACCAAATTCGGGACATTGCGTATTAAGTGGTGGAACTCAACGCCGCACTTTGTCTTTACCAGAGCGAGTAAAAATAATTTAAATATAATTACATGACTCGAATGGGGATCGAACCCACAACTGATCACGTTTACAGTCAAACGCTGTCTAACTGCGTCACGACCGGCCTCTTCTTAATTTACTAGAGGAGATAAATGAAAATAATTGAAATAAAATTACTTGTATGACATTCCATAGAAAGGGTTTTGTACCCACAACCACTCACGTTAAAGTCAAACGCTGTACAATAATAAAAAAATCCTTTAAAATGTTAAATTGCAAAGTATGATATCTCTTTTACAAGATTTTTACTTTCTTTCTGTGTTTAATTTATCAAGAAAAGTAGATGGTCCAGTGTGATAGAGGTGTTTAGATTGTACGGCTAAGAACAAATTGTGCACTTAATTTGCATACATAGCATTTTCTATTAAATGGTTATCTAACCTAACATCTAAATTTTAAGGTAATGACATGCGTTAGTACGATTTTTGGGTTTTAGTAAAGCAACGTAGAGAAAGGACTTATTTTTTTTTAGGTTCACGCTTTTATTCCGCATAGCAGGGTAAACGGACCTAGTGTCGCGGGTATATTGAGTCGCGGAACTCAACGTCGCGTTTTATCTTACCAGGGCGTAGAAATGAAAATAATTTATATATAATCATTTCCCCCAGTGGAAATCTAATCCACAACCAATCGCGTTTACAGTCGTTGTCCAACAGAACCACGACTGGCTTCGTGTTTTTTCAATAAACAAACCAACAGAAATCGCAGAAGTTAAAAATTTAATTTAAAAATTCTGCCATTTATAAAGTTTTATGATATATTTTAATATTTTCAAGAAATATCATATAGTAGAAGTCGAACCTGCGCCTCTTGGAAACTGACCAACTTTAATTATAACCACTAAACTATACACAAGTTTTAATATTTTTTTTAGATAAAATACCTCAAATTCTTAATAACGATTACATGACGCTTATTATTAACGAATACCGTTTAAATATACAACGACAATCAATTAAATAGAGAAATTGAAAATATTATTGTTCGTAATAAATATCATTTATACATAGATGATGTAAGAAAAAAAACCAAACTATTATTTTTATAACGTTCTAACACGAGAAGGTACAATTTAGTCAAGTATTAAACACGCAAAGAGGCTAACGGTGAAATTAAATCAGTATGAAACGCGCATTGCTCTTTGCAATAATTTATAGTTCATAATTATAATATTGTTTACATTGTAACTTTAGATTGGTGCCAATTCAATTATCCGTTTAACACGCAAACGATGGATTGCAAAGAATTCATATAAATTTTATATACATATATGAAGTAAAAAACGACGTATTTATATGTAACTAACTGTATCTCATCGTAAGGTCTTATTTTTTTTACTACTTACTGAATAATGTTTTTTTTTATTTTACTTAAACTAGAATTTTTTTTATGCAAAAGACAAGGCAAACCAGCGTGCGGGTCACCTGATAGCAAGTGACCACCGCTGACCACCGCCCCGGGTAACACCAGAGGAGCTACAGGTACATTGCCATGCCTTTGAGATGGGAGTACGCGCACTTTTTAATTAAGTCTATTAAATTCTAATCTATTCTAGTCTTATCTATATAAACTTTTTTAATAATGATGCTAGCAGGCTTGCCGATGGTATCAAAAGAAGACTACCTATTAATACCATCTACATATAAGATACTTTATATTTAATTTTCAAACTATGATGGACCAGCAGGACAGCCTCTAGCTGCACATATGTATTTCTAGATGGACAGGATATTCATATTATGCTCTTTCTTTTAAGAAAAGTTACGGCGTTGAGTTACGCAATTAACAAGTATATAGCCTTAAACTTATAAAACATTCATATGAATAAATCAAAATCTCAATAGAAATTTTCACTTATATCTCGTGTGTTTAATTAAAATTATAAAATATTTGTATCTCCCAATGACATAACTTTGTAAATATTTATATATTAAACACTTTCTAAGCATTTGAATACATTTATTTTTAACTACCGCTTCATTTTCGCTTTCCTCTTTAAGTTAATAAGACCTAATTGATATTTTATTTTAGAAATTCATATTTTTCTTATCTCGCTTATCTAAACATTAACTAATCAACCGTAGACTATATATATATATATATATATATGTGTGTGTGATCGTTTTTATTTATGATAAAAAATGTTGAATGCCAATATTATTAATGTATTATGTATTAAAAATATACTAAAACAAAAGTTTGGCATACTACCATGTGTTTACCATCAGCTTTTGCTAAAAGTATCATAAAGGTTGCTAAGATAACGCTTTATTTATCATTATAAACAAATACTCCATTGTTTACATAAATATCTGTTCTGGATGTGACGATCCTAGGACCAAATAATTTAAAATCAGTACTAAACTAGTAATAACTGATTAATAAGTAAATAATCAAATATTAATTTTAAAAAATATAAAATACAGAAACATATTTATAAGTCTTATTATAAGCTATTCTACATACCTCACAGTACTAGCTGGTATAGTTTTTGAATACTTCAGCCTGGCAGTAGAGGCCCGGAGCGGGCGCTCTCTACGAGGACAGGTTGCCATTTTCTCCATCACGCAAACATTATACAAACACTAAACTATGCATATATTTATCTATTACACGTTGATCGGTAACACGATACACATTCCGAGTACGTTACACACATAAGCTTTCTTTCAAAAGCTTCCAGTCTAACCTAAATAGGTAATATTCTATGGTTATTTTCAACGTTTTCAGTTCAGGCACTTAATTTATTTAATATTATACTTTTAAGCTATTTTTTTCAATAAATATCTAATTTGAAGTCTCACAATAACGACATTATAGTGACAAATGTCTATCATGAGTGAAAATATCGTTTTATATGTGTACAGCCGAGTGGAAAAAGCGGTGGCCGATTGACAAGTAATCCATTAGAACTAAGATGTGTTCGTTTATAAAATAGCTGAAAGGAAACGACGCGATACATATGCGCACGCGCAGGTGTCTCGGTTTAGAGAGAAAAAAATGAAAACTTAGTAGCGATTTGTTGTTATAGAATAAGTATTTTGAACTCCACTAGTTTTTATCTAATAATTTATTAATAATAAGATCTTTGATTTCGCGATTTTTACACTTTTTAAATGATACTATTTTAAACGGATTAATTGCGTACATTTTGGTATTCGTAAATACATTTTTGGAAACCTGACGGTTCGAACACTTTATAGTAGTTCGTGGTCACAGGTAGACTGAGGAGGCCACCTCATTAGGTGATTGAGGTGGTCAGACGAATTATACGCTTAAAATAGTTTCATTAAAAAGTTATTATTGCTATTTTACTAATCGCGGTTACAATAGGACGCTGTCCTATTGCACCACGATAGTCTAAAGCTTTAAATATATTTTATATTTAATTTTCAATTTCTTTTCACTGTATAATTTTTACAAATGCTAAAACTTGATTTCTTCAGAACCAATCCGAACAATAAATTAACAAATTGGAAACAAACAAAGAAGCATCTTAATTTCATATGAAACACATTATAAACAGATTAATCGCGTTTATTTTAGTATTCAAAAATACATGATTAAAAACTCTACGTTTCGAACACTTACCAAGATGTACGCAATTAATGTGTAAAAATCGCGAAAATCTAAGATCTTAGCATGTTAATTTTATTTTACTAATTATTTGTACTATTAAATTTCTCTTTGAATTAATATCATTTGAAATCAAACTAAATCCTTTTTTTAATTTTTTTTGCTTATATCAATGACCTAATAATAATGAAAAGCATAGCAAATAACGCTAATTTTCGAGTAAAGCGGAACAGAAATTAAAGACAACATGTACACAATCGCCCATTGTTAAGAGTTCCATTGTTGTACGCACTTGACCTTATAAACCATAATCGATGCACAATTATTGTTTCATATCGATATCGCTTCCGAATAGAAATACCTAATCGTATTAACTTACTTAAAAGATTATGCAAATTAAAAAAAAACAAACTGAAGTTGCCATATTCGTATTTTAATACGGGTTGTCAATAAGTTCATAATTAATCTCTTATTAGAATGTAATTTGGGATTAGACTATATAACGTAAGATTTTGAAATATTATTTTATCTTTAAACAGAAAGAAACTCATCATTCATGAGATTGCCAAAAATACAAAGAATGTAATTTAATAATAATATTATTATAACTTTCTAAAAATCTAAATCACTATATATCAAGATATATTTGTCTAGGATTTTTTATTAGAAAAATTGCTTCCGGTGTTCAAACATACTAACTTACATTTAAATACTTCTTAGATATTACCAATTACAAACGCGAAAAAAAAAATAAACACCATTAAAAAGGAAGTATGAGCATGGGAGTGACATAAATACCTCAGAACTGTCAACGTCACAAATAACCACAGATTAAATTTAAATAGACATATGGAGATACATCACTCACGCACTACTCGGGTACGAGTATCCGCAGAGTAAAATTTCACTCGACTAATGCATTTCTAGGTGAGCAAATGAGTTCTGATTACGGAATGTGGCATGGTACTTGGCGAAGCGGGACGCGGTAGCGGGTGGTTTTTTTTGCCTATTATTTTTTTTATAACTTAAGAAATTCGTTTTTTTTTTTGTTTTGGAAATATTTCATAATATATGTTTTTATTGACCTCAATATCGCATGTACATATTTTATTTTTATGTATATATTATAAGTAATGTGGACAAAATCTCTTTAATAATATGGTTACATTTAAAAGCTATTATCTATTCTCCAATCCAGTTAGACCAAATGCGGCGTTAGGTTTCGCGTAAAACACATTTTTCCTCAAAAAATATCCTAAAGTATTCAAGAGAATGTTACAATTATGATCGCTATTTTACCTCCAAATGCTTTTATTTAAATAATTTTTCTAACCCTAAATATAATTTGGACTACAAAAGCTATTAATAAATGATTATGTAAATAATCATTTATAAAAATAAATGGTAATTTAAAATTAATTTAAAAATAAAATTCTAAATATATTAAATGCACGTAGAATAATACATTCTGCTGTCTCATTTATCTATTATCTTAATGCCTAAGAAGCGGTCTTACCCACATGCTCACACAGCTTTGCGTGTTTTTCTATAATCTCTCAATTTCTGCATAATCAATGCACCGTGAACAACATCATTAAAGGAACACACGTTTACGATTATTTATAATAATTAAGTAAGCTTGCGGAAGATCGGAATAGTTTGTAAAATATACTTACGTATTAATAATTCACATTATTATATTGAGGCCGTTAGAGGCGCAGTGGGACAGTATCTGACTGTAAACGCAATTGGTATTGGGTTCGATTTCCAAAAGATACAGTTTTAGTATTATGTTCTCACTACATAATTACTAAAAAATCGTGTAAACGCATTACAAGTTTATGATAATAACATATTTACGCAAAGCTCAATTCTATTTTAAAAATGCATGCCTTAAATTCTTATCATATAGAATCTGGATTTCTTAAATAGATTGAAGATTATTTATATAAATATATACATATGACAAATTCTCCACACGCAATGTCTCGAATTCGGTGGAAAGCAAAGTACGAAGTGTCTTGTAACACTAAGTACTTTCTGTCTACCCTTCTATGCGGGATTATATTTTGAAATAGTTCATTTATCCATATAATGTCATCGTGACACATTGGAGCAATGTCTAACTGAACACAATTCTAATCGGGTCCGACATTTCTTTCTAAATAATTTTACTTAAATTATTTAGTGAATTTCGTAAAACAAGTGCGGCGTTGAGTGCCGCCACTTAATATTGAAAGAATATAACGAAGTATCATAAGACATGCAGTTAGAGACAAAAAGATGAATTAAACATTTATAAAAGTATCATTATATCATATTACATATTTATTCAAAGTGGAAAGCAGAAGCCACGATGGTAGCGTCTCTACGATTAACATCAATTAGTTTTGGTTTCACGTACTGGAAATGCGTATACTCGTATGTATATATGACTTTCACGATTCTTTGAATTATTTGATTAAAAAATATATTCTCTTTATATATTTGTTAAAAATATTCTGATTTAAATAACAATATACCTATATATTTACTGTTTTTAAAGTGTTATTACACTTGTGATTAGATTATAAAAAAAGCGTATGAAAATTTGAACGCAGCTGATTTGAACCCGCACCTCTCGGAAATCGTCCAAGGGTTTTGACTATTAAGCTAAGCCATTCATAAACGCTTTTAAAAATATTAACAATATATATGATATGGTTGATGACCAGAAATTACATTAAAAATAAGATAAAAGTATGTATATATATGTCTGTTTTTTTAGCTTCACTCTATTATCCCGCATGACAAGACAGGAAGTACCTAGTGTCACTACACTCCGTTCCCCACTGAATTCTACATATTACATGTTGAGTGGCAGATTTTAATTTTGATTTACGTGAGCGAGGAAATAAAAATAATTTATATATAATCATTCTCCTGAGTGGGAATCGAACTCACCGTTTCGTTTACAGTCAAACGCTGTCCCACTGCGCCACGAATGTTTATAAAATTTCTATTTATAAAATTTCAAAGATACAGTATGAAAAATACATATAAACCTGACACTCTTTGACGGCATCCAAGAAATATATATTTATAAATATAACTGAACATCTGTATGGAAAAACAAATAAAATGACAACTTGTTACTTTTGTGGTAAAAAAAGACAGAGATCGTTTTTTGTAACAATGTAAAAAAAAAATGTTTCAAGTAAATCCAATTCCAACTGTTACTTTTTGTTCTAGTTGAATATTCGTTTCTATTATTAAATCAGATTCGATTATACGGTTCAATTTTTGAAATCTTGTTAGACGGTAGGCATTAATAATTTAAAAAAATAACGAAAATATGAAACTTTCTATTGAAAATTTTATTACTTTTATAACAATATTAATAAATTTCTTTTTCAAAATGTAAATTTATTAAATATATACGAGTATACATCTAAGCTTATCACGAGGCAGCCGCTACTTTGAGTGTACAATTATTTTCATACCCACGCTCTAGTAAGACAAAACGCGGCGTTGAATTCCGCCAATCTACACATAATGTCTCGAAATGGAGACATTAGGTTCATGTAACATAAAGTTAAAAAAAAGATTATCAAGTCATAATTAATCTAATTCTAAATTAAAGAGCAGCTTGTGGGTCTGCAATTAGTATTTTTATAGCTTAACGCTTTTATCCCACATTGTTATGCGGGATAAAAGCAGGGTAGACTGAAAGTATCTAGAGTCAAGACACTCCGTACTTCGCTTTCCGCTGAAGTCGAGACATTGCGTGTTGAGTTGTGCAACTCAACGCCGCATTTTGTCCTACCAATGCGAGGAACTGAAAATAATTTAATTATAATAACTATTCCGAGTGAAACTTGGTATTTCCATTGTGGCATTATTCACAATTGGACAATCAAAGTAACATTATATGCATCTGAGTGTATCGATTGATAAGGTATAGCTTATCTTTGTTTATACCGTTTTGTGCCCTGACACAAAGTGGTATAAACAACGAAAAAAATGAAATCAATTATAATTTCTTTTTAGAATATTTTATTTTATATTTACTCTATTTTTATATATCTACATATAGATCAATTTTTACCTCAAATAATTAAAATATAACCATTCAATCGCTCTGAGTGGGAATCGAATCAGAAACTAAAAGAGTTTACATTCAAACGCCTAGATTAAAAACTAGCCTTATATAAAAAAAAACTTATTTATCTCAATATCCATTCTCATGACAACAATATCCGTTTATAAATCAAAAGAATGCTTTAATGATTTGTAGGAGGATAATGCATAATAATTCAGCTATTAAATTTCCCACGTCTAATGTCCATTTGGAATTGAGATTGTCATTGCTATTCGAGTAAAATAATATCTATATATAATATATTATACCATATAATATATTATTAATATGATACCCATATAGATTTTTATGTCTAGATTTCAGTCTGAAAGAGAACTAAGTTTCGTACATTAGGTTTATTTAGGTCTTTGCATACCTTGTCATACAAAAAAAAAATAGTTGGCTGAAAATATATAAAAATTTCAAAAACTATATAAATTTTCGTATCTATTCCAGCTAACTCTAAATAAACCTATATTTCATTTAATCTTTATGTATCGAGTTAACTAAAACTAAACCAGCATCCTTAAGAACATAAATGAATAAAAAAATATTTAGTGTACCGTTCCTTCAACTAACATAAGTTCCTTCAACAAACAAGTACGCCCATATTTGGATTGTGTTATAACGGCGTAATATAATATATTTCTATATAAAGTAAAAGCTCTATATTTCTAATTGACAAAATAAAAACTATACATATAAAAAAAATAAAGTTTGTAATTAATTACTATCTCTATTCTTAGGCAATACTTCAAAGAATTTATATATTATTGCTTAATTTAGCATCAAGTTGTATATTAATTAATAATTGTAATAAGGCCTACTCTACTTTCCTACTACGCTTACAAAGAATATTCGTTTCGATACGTATTGTTTTTTTTAATATGGACACATACGATTATTTAATCGTTTTAATAGGTTACAACTTTTTTGCAATGGCTGATTAATATACATACGTACATACATATATACATATACTAGCGTGGTAGCAATCCCTCAAGTGTGAAGATGCAATCTACGATCGCGGATAAGCGCAATTAATTCGGTAACGCTTTCACCGGTGCAGGCGTTTCTTTATTTGACGGTTTCAAGAAAATTGAAGTGTGCGAAGAATTTATTATATATTTTTGAATAATTATAATAACTTTTTTGTAATTTAAATGGTTTTCAAATTACTTTATATATATATATATATATATATATATATATATATATATATATATATAATTAAGAACGAATTAACGTATTATAAAGTTCTCTCTGTCTTTGTCGCGCAGTATGACAGCATCACTGTAAACGCGATCGGTTGTGGGCTTGACTGCCACTCAAGGAAGTTATTATATTTAAATTATTTTCACTTTTTTGTCCGGGTAAGACAACGTGCGGCGTTGAATTCGGCGGATAGCGAAGTACGAAGTGCCTTGACTCTAGGTTCTTTCCGTCTACCCGGCTATGAGATATAATAAGCGTGAATCTAAAAAAAAATAAAAAATATATAAATAACGCAGTGAGACCATGCCTTACTGTAATCGCGGTGACTGTAAGTTTGATTCCCGCTGAGAAACTTAGTCGGGGGAATGTCACAAGATCACACAAATTGGACTGAATGTGAGATGATTTTTAACTATCTACCCTGTGATATTCGATAAAAATTATAAAACTGTTTTTAAATAAATTAGCAATTTTAAAATATGTCGTAGATTATATATGATAGATAAATAACTTCTTTACCTAGTTCTTATTAAAATACCTGGTCTGAGCTGATCGAAAATAGAATAAGCTTTTTCAAGAAAAAACGCTAGATTTGCTGCGTTTTTCCGGTTATTGTGAAGTGAAAAGTAGAGTTCATTAAATTATATCTTATTATATTTTAAGTTATTATCCAATATACGTATACTAGGTGAATTAAAATTTTGAATCATAATGGCGTAGTGAGAGCTTTTGATTGTAAATAGGATTGGCTGTAATTTCGATTCTAACTCGAGTGAATGATTATTGAATTTTAATATTCCCGCACTGGTTAGAAAAGCTTGGCGATGAATCCACGTTGAGTTCCTTCACTCAACACGCAATGTTTCGAATTTTTATGTAATTTAGAAAATTGTAGAGAACATAGAGTCTTGACACTAATATCTAAAACAATGTACTTAGTACATATGACGTGATAATAAAAATATTTAAAAAGTAAGTGATTATTTGTAGTTGTAATACACATTCATTAATATTTTTGTTAATCACAAGACATGAAAATTTAACTTGCAATTCACTTTAGCCTATTCTTACGCTTACACCATACAGTATTAAAATTACGATACATTTTCTATAATAACGCCTATTATCTCCGATATCTAAGAATATTACGGCCAGTTGCTAACAGACCGTTATGTTCCGTGATTGGACAGTTATTGGCAATAAACAAACAAAAACTTCAACTATTATGACCATACGTACAGGGGTGATCAAATTGTATGAAATATTAGTATTTTTTCATTTGTACATATATATAGAAGATGATAGAAAATGTCATATGTATCAGGTTTTGCTTCTTAAAACTAATTTTAAATTCTTTAAGAGAGATTTTGTTATTAGTACATTATATATATATGTACATTTCTAAAGATTTATTTATAACATTTTAAATGTAACTTACTTTGTATAACAAAATATTTTATTAAAATTTTAATTCATAGCATATTTAAACAAAGTGACATATACGTTGCTAAGGTAACGCATTGTTTACGCGTCAACAGAACATCTTATATTTATAAATAAACAAAAGGTATATAAAGGTATATATTTTAATCTGTATATACTATATATACTTATATTCATATATAAATCACCACGCTTCACTAAACCTATTAGAGCTGTGACTAAAGCTACATAACGACTTAATAATCTAGTACTAGAAAATGCAACATCATAATTCTCTAATGGTAGTTTTAAATTTCTTTCGAGTAATACAGTATTGTGTGCTTTTTATATAAATTACATTTTTATAATAGTCAATCTAGATAGCGTCACCTGTCATAATATTTTCTACGCATATTCTACTAATTGTAGAGTGTAGAGCTCTGCAAGTAAATTTCTCCATTTAATTGAGAATAATTGGGCATTTATGGCGTAACATAACGCCAATGTTACTACTATTTAAAATTTAAATACATATATAAAAATTATGTAAGTCTATTTTTTATGCCAATACAAACATGCCCAAGTTTTCTACTCGAGCAAATCATATATATTTCATAAACATAATCAATCGATCTAACCACCCGTAATTAAACGGTAAATTTCATATACTGTCCTCATATTTAAAATATGATATACGCAAGCAGTATCGAGGCAGACTGGTACGACAAACTGAGCCGTGGTGCAACATAAATTATAATAACAAAGTGCTTGCAGTCCACGAACATGGCGTAAACTATTACACACTTGTTTACTCAAACCCCGCATTCAGTATGAAGCAATAATCATTTAACACTGCCCTACTAGTGCACACCCATGTAAATTTTAGATATATTTTGTAAACGCTGCGCCTAATAATTTTTCAGAGTTTTTTAATGCGTTTTTTTTGTTTTGAAATGAATATTATATAAGTCATTTTGATGGCAAATAATGTTGAAAAACCATTAAATTATCTAACATTTTTTTAAGGTTCACACTTTTATCCCGCATAGCAGGGAAGACAGAAAGTACCTAGTGTCAAGACACTACATACTTCACTTTCTACCGATTCGAGATATTGCGTATCAAGTGGTGGAACTTAACGTCGCACTATCTATCTAATATCCTCCGAGACTATCCCCGAGTGGGGATCGAACCCACAACCGGTCGCCTTTATAGTGAGACTCTGTCACACTGCGCCACGACCACAATATATATTTTATTGATAAATCAAAATATAATACTAGTCACTAATTGAAAGTGAAGTTTAAATTAGAGAGATCTAGAAAAAGATAAAGCTAAAAGTAAAATAATTCTCACATTCTTTCAATTTGCTTACTACTAAATATTTTTTATTAACTAGGCTTATTAAGAAACTAATGTATTGTAATAAATTCTTTAAGTAATATTGCATAAATACTTACGACACATCCGGTGTTGTATTCGCCAGTAGCCGCACACAATCAAGGCATCCCCTTGCAGCCGCATAGTGGAGCGCTAGGGCTCCGTTGTTTGCACGTCCACCAGCCATTGCACGTCCACACCACCACCCCTCGACAGCTAACCGACCGCTCCTTAAAAAAAATATGAAAATATTAGTAAGCAAAGTTTATTGCAATATTATACGAGAGAAGCATCGAGAGTTTACTGATCAATGATTATCTTATTCTACTCATAATTTTCTGCTCCGTGTGTTTTGAATATAAAATCTGATGTTAGTCTTAGTACTAACAGATGAAATATTTTTTGATTTTAAAAATTTCCTCAAGTTGGAATCGAATTACTAAAAATGTAAGCTCGTTGTATCAAAGTAAATAATTACATAACGACACGAATAAAAATATTGAACATTTTACACAATTTAAAAAAATATATAATAAATACAAGTATTAGGGCATTAGTATATTTTATTAAATAATAAAAACACTTGTAAATAAATAAATATTAATTTAAGCGTTACTAAAAAAATATGAAAAGTTTTCGTATAAAAGACATCAACGCGCAATGTTCCTAAAGCGCCATCTCTTAGAACTTTAAGGCAACTACTACTTACTAAGCAACAATGATAAGAAATTGCTAGCTTGCTTTGACTACTGTGCGATAGATGGCGATATACTGAACGTTGGACAAGAAAACAATCGTAGCAGCTTTTTATAAGGAAAATATAAACATTTTATAAAGAAATTAATTATAATTTATACAATATGATTTTTTTTGAATGTATAAACAGTAACAAACGCTCTACCACCACCATTTTGAATTCGGATCGTTTTTAACAGGTTGATAGAGAGAGCCTAGTATCAACACTATACTCATTGCTTTTTGCCTCAAAGATTACAAAATTTATAAAAATATGAATTATAGGTATAATTTAAAGACTTTAAATTCAATATTGATTTTTTTATAGTAAGTTAAATAAATATTTTGGATTTATGCTGACAACTTCAGAAAAAGATTACTTGCTAGTAAAAAAGTATCAAATTACCTGAACGAAGGTGTAGAACATGTTGCGCAATTATAGTTTACATACGGATAGAGTCAAAAACTGTACAAAGTGGAGGAAATTAAGTTGGAAAGCAGAACCTGGCTAAGCTGGGATGTGGGATGTGTGAACTCGTGACTGTAAAAATTTAGACGCTACGCGGGCGTCTGAGCTTAGGATGCGATGACGGGGAGTTACTCACCCGTACTACTAGGGGATTCGCGTGAGTATCTGCGCGCTCATAGTAGCGCCTGGAAAAGCCAGTTCAGAACTCTTTGATCGCTTCCAGTTTATTATATCAGTCCTTATGTAGATCGACATTAAGAACGTACCAGGGGCAAGCCCAGCACTTGAAGTGTTTTAAGCTCAGTGTGCACGAACGCTACACTGGCGTAAGTGAGGACTTATGCAGGTTTTGTATAATGTCAGCTTATTTCTAAGTGACATTTTACTACGTTTGCATACAAGGGGATCTAATCTGTTAAGATAGAAGAGGGCCGAATTACACACACGTCTAATGTGTTTTTTGAAGTAGAGTTAGAAATCTAAATTTACTCCGATGCATTTGATTTTTTTAGCCAAGGTCAATACCTTGGCTAAAAAAGTCATAAGCCTATGCTTATCTAGAAAAAATATGGTAGAGACTGTCTCATGTCTGAGACGAGGGAATAAACACCGCAGCACTTTTCTCAGGATTTATCTCGATCTTCCATTTGCGGTACCAAGCGCTTAGAGCGTTGACGGCCGCCTGGAGGCTCTCGGCAATAATGAAAGAGTGACGTTATCTATTTTAGGTATGCCATTGGTGTACATCGCGTACAGAATAGGATTGAGCGTGGAGCCTTGGGGGACTCCAGCGCGTATTAAGGGGGAGAGGAGAGATTACCTTCCACTTTATATCGGAAATACTACGCTTCCTATCATTTCTATGTATTAATAGGCGAAAGTCTCTAATTTTTATAGTTCATCTGTATAGAACTGTAGCATTATAATTTATACGTCTATATATTCTCTAAGGGCAAACCCAATTTTCCAAAATCTCTAAGAAAAAAAGGAAAAACATTACAATGATCTGTTTCAATCAAAGGTATGTTTTGAAGTATTTAGTTGTTTCTATCAATTTAATTAAAAAGTGTATAAAAAAAAAAGTAAGTTTTAAAATTTTTAGAAACATCTAACATAATTTATATAAAAACTAAAGGCTGTTATTATATTATATTATAAATACAGATATAAAAGATATAATAAAATAAATAAATCTTTTGCATTAAATCATGTGTCTTATTTTATAGCTTCACGCCTTTTTCTAAAAAAGGGGATGGTGGAGGAACAATTGTAAAGCGATTTTTTTTACCTATCGAGTGGCGAAACTGAACGCTGCTGCATTTACTTTTTTTCAATGTATAATGCTATTTACACATTTGTACATGGCGTTGACATTGAACAAATCTAGAATTAACTTTGTTAAAGTCTCCGATTTTCTCAAATCGAACGAATTTAAATTATCTGATTTAATACAATGGCCTTAGAATCAAATACAAGTTGATGGTTCCTTTTATTGTTTTATTAATTTTACAAGGTAGAAGAAACGCAGCATTTGGTTAGTCTTACTCTCCTTGAAACTATGGAACATAAGAAAATAATTGATGATCCTCGTCTGATGATTATATAATTATAGTTTTGAATTTAGCAATATTTATGTTAATTACAACAATGTAATCAACCTTGTGTAAATAAAAGATAGATTTAAATTTAGTTTAAAAGAATTATTATCAGTAGTCAGTGATTGATTATCGCCTCGTAAAACCGTTGTTCTAGATGATATTTCTTGATCTGAACTCTGTATGAGCAATCAATTTGTAAAATTTCTATTACAAATGTAAGAGTACTTAATACTGTAATTGAAAATATAGACCTTAATTTCAAATGTCGTATCAAAAATATTACACATAGATTTATATTAGACATTTATACAAAAATAATACACATTGATTTATTATTTCATTGATCACATCCAAATATGGAAATTTAGGTTAATATTTAGTTTTAGCTAACTCAAACTACATGTGATTCCGGATACGCAGGTAGACACCGTGACGCGCCATTGTCAGCGCCCCATAAGTTCAATGACTAACAGTATTCTATGGTAATTATAACGTCCGTGTAAAATAACTAAGTTTAATTTTAGTAACATTGCAAAAACCATCAAAGGAATCCATCTAAGTTACTTAATCAGTCTATCGCATCTCTTTTCTTGTACTGCTTGTAATGTTTAGATTTTGATTGTAAAAATGAGCATCGACGACACAACACTGTTGGTTGGTGGGTTCGAATCCCTGTAAAGATATATTTCAATAATTAAGATTATATTATGTACTTCAATTATTTTCATTTTCCCGCTCTGGTTAGACAAAACACGGCGTTTAATTATGCCGCTGAGTGGAAAATAGAGTTTCCTAATATTTTTTTACACTTTCCGGACACAAAAGCATGAAGCTTAAAATTTTGAAAAAATGATTATAATTTTGACAAAATCTAATATATATATATATATAATAAAAATACAAACAAAGCGATAATGTCTTATATAAATTCTTGGTTTGTAAAAATTAGCAAAAATATACCATAGCACAATAATTATCTAATGTGTCTTTATTTCGGCATTTTATAAAATAAACAAAGGAGTTATTTTCCAATTTTTGGTTGGATTCATGCCCCTAACTAATGAGTCAACAGTTTCACACGCATACTGACATTAATGTCATGCGAAACCTGATTAATCTAATTATGAGTTTAATGTCACTTTGTATACTAGTATCTGCATAATTTTGATATAAATTTATTTATCTGTACTTTGAATACTGATTACGGAATGCATTCTCACGTTAGTACCATGTTTCTAAATTGATGACAAGCAATTGTTACCGATTCACTTTATAATTTATGTTTTTTGTAAACTCTATAATACCTAACAAGTGTACCTAATTTTGTATATTTCATCTAGATAAATGTATTATGCAAATATATTTAAAATACATTCCTATAATTGGTTCTTTACAGTTAAATGTATAAGAAATAGTAAAAAAAAAACCCTTATTTACCTAAAATTTCCGGCGCGTAAAGCAATATCCAAAGTGTCGAGGTCCTCAGTATAATCGTGGCACAGCTCTAGCGTAGAATTTCTAGCTTCGTGAACGTCAAATAAAACTGTGCCGTCACTATTTTTATCTGTCATAACACTTCTATACGACCTGGTACCAAAACTTGATACCGCTGGAGCACCACGTATGAACTTTCTAGGAGGCACGTTTGCACTTTGACTCGTAGACAAATTTTGTTTCTTTAGCCTCTTCTTGACATACCTTCTCATTCTCAAGGAAAGCATAACTCTTATGCGTATATGACGTTTAATATTTCTATCGTAACGAATTTGCTCTTTTAGTTTTCTATCTCGCTTTTTCCGTCTTGGCACCTCGTCTATCCTCTCCAAAGTCAACTTTCTTTCAATCAATTTATTTGACTCAATACTCGGTGATTGGTTGAAGAAATCTAAGTTATTGTTTTTCCAGGATTTACTCAGAGACCAGTTCTCGCCGCACGAAGAGTTCTTAACTTGAATTTGGATTGGCTTTTCATACAAATCCTCATCCAGCGCGACCATGCGTCTAGAAATCAGAAAACTATCAATATTTCGCCGCAGCGTACTATCTTCGGAAGTTTCTGTAGTGTTTATTAGATTTGACGTTAACGTTTCGGGCTTATCCAAATGATCATGATTTACTTTAGGTTCAGGAGAGCCATCTTTATTTTTTCTCTTTGCCAAAGTCATGATGCGACGTCTCATCCCGGACATGTTAGTCAGCTCGCTTTTCAAAAACGGCCCCTTTCTGTCCGACGTCATATCCGGGGACCAGGCGGCGTTTTCTGAACAACTACAGAAATCCTTCAAAATTCTTGCTATAGCATTGCAGCTGTCCACTTTCGACCTCTCCTTGGGCATTTTGCCATTTTTCTCCTTATTCGTCATTTAACTTGACGAACGAACGAGAGCACTCACCGTTGTACAATAAACACGAATACATAAGCGATAATGTTGTACGTAATTAGAAATGAGGATTATTCGGTAACTTCCGTATTCTCATATATACAATGATGTTGCATAATTAATGTCAGAAGTGAAACATCTCGACTGCGGAGTGCGGAAAGAAGCCTCTATACTGTTAACTCAGCCACTGACATGTTAATGATAGTGAATAGTGAACGTGTAATTAAAATACTATAGTACTTTTAAATTTCAATGGTAAATTACATGAAGTTTAGTTTTAATTTGAAAAATATGTAGATTTTTAGCACTAAAATTATTGTGATGCCGTTACTGTGTGGAACGTGTCAGGCAGTAGTTGTTGGTTTGATATAAAACATAGATAATTTCTAACTTTTAATAATTTTTTTTAAATATCCTTATTTTTTTTTAATTTAGTAAAAGTGATATTTAAATTATATTGTTAAGTTTAGTAAAAGTGATATTTAAATTATATTTATTAATATACAAGCGTGACAAGCGATCATAGTTAGCCGATGCTTAAGACAAACTATAAATCGCGTGATTGGCATTTCATAAAAACTTCGTTAACAGTAAAGAAATTCTTCTTGAATACAAATTATTACACGATAACTTGAAATTTGAGCGTAAATGGCGGCTATATGTTATCATTTATTTTTAATTACAAAAATGACAGTTTTAATTAATTTAATTTATTTTAAACTCTTACCTTTAAACTATCTCCATAAAAATTATTGATTTTAAATTAAATGCTTTAAATATGTGATAAAAAGCACGTTTTGAATTATTTTCACTTCCTCGCTCTGGTAAGTTAAATTGCGGCGTTGAGTTCCGCCACTCAACGTGCAATGTCTCGTATTCAGTGGAAAGCGAAATACGGAGTGTCTTGACACTAAGTACTACTTTCTTTCTACCCTGCTCTGCGAGATAAAAAGCGTGAAGCTAAAAAAACGCACGTTTTTGTGTATTGCTAAGTAACCTGGGCTTTCGTTCGTCAAGTTAAATGACGAATAAGGAGAAAAATGGCAAAATGCCCATACAATATATTTAATTTAGAATTTATATATTATCTGATTACTTAGTGTTTGTATGCAGTTTCTGAGCTGGTCAGCAACTGTAGTATGCGTATTGCATCCTGACTAATATATTATCCCTTTATATG
This sequence comes from Dryadula phaetusa, assembly GCA_032432895.1. NCBI lineage: Eukaryota > Metazoa > Arthropoda > Insecta > Lepidoptera > Nymphalidae > Dryadula > Dryadula phaetusa. The sequence continues at coordinate 1,152,425 of JAOYRS010000054.1, forward strand.
ACCGAAAAATTAAAAAAACAAAAAGATATTTTCTTATTGTTTTTACGACGGTACACAGGAATTGCTTAAGTAAACATAATTAAATGTATAGATAATTAGTAATAATAATTATTATTTAATAACATAAATATTTACTTAATGCTAATTAAGTAAATAATTGCTAATGGATCAAGCTTTTTCTCACATGCGAACTATCACCTGGATCTTACTTTTCTTTGGTATTTTGACAATAATTGTCATTTAATTTCCCATTATTTCTACTTATATTTTGTGAAAATGGAAAAAAAACCGTGAAAATTCCTCTCTCAATAATTCACTACACTTCCTACGTACATGTCAATTTTTCTATTCAATCTTCTATAATAGATAGTCATAAATTTTATAACAAATGAATTTAATGTTTATTTTTAATAACTTAAGATAAAATTCTTATTTTTTTTTATCTATAAATAACATAATGATTATCAAAATTTAAATGATACTACCAACGTTTACTGGAATTTTATATAAATTTCTCACCGCAAAAATCAAAAGTAGTTAAAAATTCATATGTCATTAAATTTCAGTTATTAAAGATAGTTCTAACAACCCCTGCTCAGCGAGCGTGTAATCACAACACGGTACGTCTAGCGATTTACTTTCTAACATGCAAATTATTATTTTAATTGCAACTTACCACCCTATAGATAAAAATTATACAATTATGCGTGAAAACAATTAAAAAATATAATTTACAAGTAAAAAATATGTTTGTTGAATAAAACTTAATTTTATACACCATAAATAAATTCCCGCGTTACAATTTTTTTTTATTAATATGCAAACATCGCTTTAATTTAAATCGCAAATTATTCAGCCAACATATTTTATTTATCTATATTCCGTACAATTAATATTTGTCACACCTGATTACATGACTAATAGTTTCTAAATAACTAATCTACTAAATAATTAATTATATACATCGTTGTAACTATCTACTTCTAAGCAATCTCTAGATCTGTATGTTGTTACATAAACTTGAAATGAAGATGCTCATAGGAATAAAGCGAAAGTTAATTACCACTGCATTAAATTATTCATGTATCTGATAAGAAAATTGCTCAAAATTGTAAAAACAGTCGCGAATATTAAAATATATTTTTTTCTCATAATAAATAAATATTTATATATATAAGAATATTTTGTATTCAAAGAAAGTAACTGAAAAGATGAGTTCATAGTTTTGTTTTTAGTTGTAATAATATTAACCTATTAATATATTTCTATTCTCTCTCCTTTCTTATTTACATAAAAATGTACCTACATATCCAGAATTACGTTCAAAAGATAGCATTCTTCAGTACTTTCAATTGATATATTGCTATACAAAACTCCAAAGTAGTTATAAATTTTTAATTTTAATAATAAAATTCAAAAATTACATAGATACAGTAAACAAAAACATATAGCAGCCATTTATAAAAAAAAAACGCAAAAACACCCAAAACTCAACATATTCATCAATAATCAAAATATCGCTTACGCAACACATAATTTCACATTCACTCTCCACAGCACGATATAAATATGTAAATTCACTTTCGTACACGAAACCGGTTCTAATAATTCATAATCTGTGCCATAAATTAAAAAGTCAAAATGTCAAATCAGTTTGACGGTCACCAAATATACTGTCAGTACAGTTGACCATGTCGAATTGCGCGTGTGTAACGACTGCGGGCAGCGGCCTCGCTCTCCCATTCCTACATAACTGATGATCGCTGATGGTAATTAACAGAACAATGTCGCTGATGTGCAGATTATGAGGCCGAAATACTTTTTATTTAGTCATTTTTGTAATTTTTTTGTTTGGATTTGTACGGCTGATATATGTATAGATATATTCGTATATAATCTGTACTTTTGTGGAAAATTAACATTACTAAGTACACTTTTCAGTTTCAAGAAATTTTAATTTATAAGATATTGTGCAAGCTGTTTAGAATTTAATATAGCTCCGAAAAAAGTAATAATTTTATTAATTATTCCGTCACGATCAATTAAACTTAAAATTTATAATGACAAGTGCGTATTTTTTTGTTTTGTTAAAAAAGGCCTTCGGCATCAAGGTCATTATTTTACTGATTTAATTAATATGATTTTTTTATTTGAGTGTGACAAATTTTTCCAAAGTATTTTTTTTTGTTGAAAATTTAAATATTCTTACAATCTACACTAGTACTTCCAATAATAATAATGTAAGCCTATTATATACTTACCATAATGTAAGCCTTTTTATATGAAACGTTACAAAAAACAGATACAGATTATAAAACTAATATAATGATTAGCTATCCATAGATAATAATATTTTTTGTCCTTAAGCAAGTAACTATTACATATTAATTTAATAACAGCTACTTAATAAGTTAAGATGCAGTCATTCATAAAACATAGTCGTGTACACGCACTTTTCGAACAGGTTATTTGTATTAAACGTTTGATTTTCGATAATTTAAACAAATAAAAAGTGAAATTTGTTAGAGACGTCTATGCAAATTTACATTTACATAACAGATGTAACTAAACTTTCAAGTTTTCGGTACGTTTCAACGTAAAACGAACATGTTAAATGGCCCTTAATGTTTTATATCCCATAATCTTCTATAAGCGTAAAAGAGAAATAACTCACTTTGATTTACATAAGATTTACGCCACACATTTCACATTAGACGTCAGAATACTCCACATTTAGTGAACAAAGAACCGAGAAAGCAAATGGAGTCATGACACTAAATTGATTATGTTTTGTTGATTGTGAGAAATGAAATTAAAATTCGATTATACCGATTATCCGAGTGATAATAGAAACCACTACCAACTGCGTTCTAAAATATACATATATACATGATATAATTTTTTTTTAATCCTAAATGTAAATAACACCTTAAAAATAGTAAAATATTGATTTAAGATTTGCCAAACATCCATCTATTTATTTATATTGTTCCTTTTTTTACGATTTATAATTTTTTTTCTTTTGTTTTGCTTAGGCAGAAAGTACCTAGTGTCAGTCAAGACACTATGTACTTCGCTTTCCACCGAATTCGAGACATTGCGTGTTGAGTGGTGGAACTCAACGCCGCTCTTTGTCTTTTACAAGAGCGAGGAAGTGAAAATAATTTTAATATAATCACGCCTCCGAGTGGGGATCGAACCCACAACCGTTCGCGTTTACAGTCAGACGTTGTCCCACTGCGCCACGACCGGCCTCTCGATTGACGATTTTTCATTGATTTATAATATTGTACAAATTTTACGGATGAAATTATTTTTTGCCTTCTCTACCATGTGCATAGTATATTTTGCGTCTGTTATCATAAAGTAATGTCATTAAAACGTGATCAACACTACCCTGAACGAAATGAGAGACCACAACTACCATTTCAACAAACATGTTGGAAATAAAAGCTATGAAGCCATCGTACAGCAGTGAAACTATCTTTAAACGGAATTGGTTACGGGTACGATTCCTACTCGAAAAAAAAATTTTCATTTCTTCGCTCTAGGAAGACAAAGTGCGGCGTTTTCTTCATAAATCAACAGACAACTCGATATTGGACAGAAGTCTACGGAATGTCTTGACACTAGGTTGTCTCTGACTATCCTGATATGCGGGACAAAGCATCTACACAAATCTACACAAATGATAATATTATCTATATTAAGATACTACGTAATTATCGCGTGCCATTAATCTGTTTTACATTTGATTCAAAACTAAAAAAATAATAATAATAAAATATTTTATGTTAAATAAAATATAAGTAAACATATTAACACCAATAGTGATCTCTTTAAGTCTTTTTTTTCTGTCCTTGAGTAACATGCTGCTGACCTTAATGGTCCTTACAGCAACACCGGGAAGGGGAGGAAAGAGGGTGCTCTAGCCCTGCGAAGTATGTAGCAAGCACTGACGTGGCTGCTTGAGAGGAAGCCGACGACCGCAAGGGCGCCCTGCGGGACTCGAACCTCGGCTTACGGTCGGCGAGCGGGCGGGGAAGGAATAAATACTCTAGACTTAAAGTCAAAAAGCTATAGCTTATAACCAAAAACATACAAATTTCCGGAATTAATTTATATTATATAATAATGTGTATATATGTAAACATGTACATTAGGCCGTTACGTTCAAATGTTATCATGAAATCATAATAGTATACCATATATGAATGAAATTATAAATATGTACATACATTTATAGTATTCTACATGCAAATAATTTAAACGTATACTTTATATAAATGTTTATGTAGACTAATAGCATTACGTACAATTGACGGAAAACGCTCAAACAAGTGAAAACCAGTAATAAACACGCCCCGATGGTCATCTACTGAGGAATTGATGTATCTTGTAGGGGTGTATTATAACGTAATTTTTATTATATTATTTAAAAAATTAAACAAAATAAACTTAATGATGAGACCGGTCGTGATGCAGTATGACAGCGTCTGACTGTGAATTGAACTGAAGCGTCTGACGATCGGTGGTGGGTTCGATTTCCGCTAGGGGGAACGATTATATTTAAATTATTCTCATTTATCAGACAAATATATATATATATATATATATATATATATATATATATATATATATATATATATATATATATATATATATATATATATATATGGGAATTGAACCTACATCCACCAGGTCCACAATTAGTTACTATTATATACCTCATAGGGTTATCTGAATGTATCATTATCATAATCATTGATTATCAAAATCATTGAAAACTTCACTTAATGAAATGGAAGACTATTATCTTATGTATGTATGTATGTATGTATGTATATAGAAATACCGTGTCTCCGCTCGTGCAAAGCCAACGTCACGCTCAATGTTCCAAGATTAGTTCGAGACAATAAATTATATAGACAGACGGACAAAAACAATAATTGTCTAATCACAACATCTTATCAAGTGAAATTTTAATTATTTTTCCCCCGGTTCGATACTTCCATACTAGTGGTAAAGCGAAATAAAACTAGTCACCTATATGATGTTTTAAATTTTTTTTTTGTTTAAAATTATTGAGTCAATCTAGATAGAACTTTAAAAAAATTACACCAGAAAAACATTAAACTTGAAAATGTTACTTGGATTCCATAGATCTTTTTCAAGAGAAGGCTTTTTTAGAGTAAAAACTACAGATCAGTAATAACACAAGCATGGGAAGGGACATTGTTTGTGCAAACGATGTAGTGGGTAACGACTCGTACACCCACTGAATAAATATATTAATAAATATATATTTAACAGCTAAATCAATAAAAAAACTATTTTAAATCAATATAGAAGAGAGAGATGCCATTCACTTGCATACATCATATGCGTTTTCTTATGATTTCATATAGAAAAATTGAACAAAACTCATTATAATTATCAGTTGACGCTATTATGGTACAGTGGGATTGCGTTAACTATAAACACGTTAAGTTGTGACCAGGTGAAATAGTTATTTGGAATCCCACGCGAAGAAATGTTTATTCTTAAACATTATTTTCATTTCTCCGCTCTGTTAAGACCAAGTGCGGCGTTAAGATCCACCACTCAACATAATGTCTTGACAATGGGTTGTCTCTTGCTATGCGGGATAAAAAATATAAATTAGTATTTAGTCACACGTCTGTCGTCAAAGTCGACCTGTGACAAGGGACTACTGTAAAATGTTCGAAACGTCGGCTTTCCAAAAATATATTTTCGAATACCAAAATATATCCAAATAATTCTTGAAATTGTTTCATTTAAAATGTGTAAATATCGAGATTTTATTAAAAATTTGTACTTAAATGTCGTTTAATCAAGCAATAAGTAAGTGAACGCCAATCACCTCATTGAAATTAATATGAAGAAAAAAAATATAAAATACAAAATGAAGAGCTTATACGTAGTTGCTACTACGTAACGTAATTAAAGTTTCATAACATTTTCCAATACGCTTTACTTAAATAAGTTATCACGTAAAATATACATTAATCTTAGGCACAATTAGTTTAAATTATTATTATAGGAAATCGAACTGTTAACTACTAGTTCTGTAAAGACTACTGACTTTCCATATATAATGACACGATTACCGTGCAATGGAGAACGTGACTCTGGTAACAACTTGTGCAAGAAAATGTTATCTTGAACATTTTTAGCTTAGATTTTATGTTTTTAGTTGTTTTGTTTTATATATATATATATATATATATATATATATATATATATATATATATATATATATATATATATATATATATATATATATATATATATATATATATATATATATATATATATATATATATATATATATATATATATATATATATATATATATATATATAAAGCTTCAAACTTTATTCCGCAGAAAGTAGCTAGTGTCAAGACAGACAAACATTTAGACGCTGTCCCACTTGTCAAGGCTGTAATTATATAAAAATCATAAAACAAAATGTTTAAATTACACCATAAACCATAAAAAAGCAGCTTCACACTTTATCCCGCATAGCACAGTAGTCGGAGACAACGTAGTGTCAAGACAATCCATTGATCACTTTCCACCGGAAATCAAGACATTGCGATCGAGACATTTGGTAAGAACAAGTGCAGCGTTGAGTTACACCACTCAACAGGCAATATTTCAAATTCTGCAGAAAGCGGAATACAGAGTGTCTTAATACTAGATACCACCTTTTCTTTTTTGTATACTCGCTATGCCTGATGAAAGAGTAAAGCTACAAACAATATTTTGATGATAAATATTGATGTACATATATAGACCTTAATTCAAAGAAAGAGTGACGGTCTAAATTTACACTGGTGTTCTCCAGCTTGAACTGAATCTTTAAATCTTTGAATCTTTAAATTCCGTCACCGCAACTTCTCTCTTAGCGCTCCCTACATCAGTCGCTCAAAGAATCTACGTGAAAACTTTCAGCTTTCTACTTCTAGTGGTTTTGACCGTGTCTGTTTGTTACTCTTTTAGTAAGGTAATAGTTTATATACTTATATTAAAACAGTGTCAGTAATTTTTACACATTTTAAATGAATTAATCACTTTAAATGGATTAATCGCGTATATTTTATTATACCTGTTCCCACGGACTACTGTAAAATGATCGAAACGTCAGGTTTCCAAAAATGTGTTTTCGTATATTTGTTTATTTTAAAACAATATAATTAACTTTCCTATGCAAATATAAGCATTTAAATATTTTTTTGTCCGTTGCTAACATAAATGCTGAATGCAGTATTGCGATTTAGTAGTATATCTGAACAGCTTGTAACTTAAGATGTGTTTTATTAAAGTTTTCTTAAACACTATTTAAAAAAAAGTAAATTATAATCATTATAAATTTCAATATGGCGTGAGGCAGTGATGAGTGACATAAGTGTGAGCACGAAATAATGATACTGAACCGTACAAAGATAGCATGCTAGTAGTTTAACAGATGCATCTCATCGTGCCATGTTTAAATAAATTATTAATTGCATCATGTTATCAAGTTTTAGAAGCTATTTTCTACTTTATTTATAAATATTTGAAATTCCTTATTGATTATTTTTGTTGTAAATATTTCAAAAAAGCTAATATAAATAGTAAATCTTGCTACGAAAATATAATATAAGTTAAAATCAAGAATTCGTATTAATGCAAAAGATAGGAAACAACAACTGTCAAAGAGGCATCCTTTACATTATAAATAACTGTTAATAAAAAAAAACAATGTTACCAACATTCGAACACAGTGGTGCGAGAACGAATCGGTCATCTCTTTCCGGCGGAAGTTGTCCAGCAGCCATATTAAAAACAACGCTACTATTATATACCACATTACAAGTCACCTTAGGGTCAAAAATCACAGAGTAATTATGGCGTGTACATTAAATTAAATATAATGTAAACAAATATTAAACAGTAAACACAAGAGGTTTATTGTGGTCGAAACACAAACATATTGTGTTGCGTGAAAGCAGTATAAGAAACACGACGCTCGAATGCTTTGTTGTTAGATTCTCAGTAATGTACTGGTATTATAGTGGCGCTGCCGTCGTTAGAAAACAGCAATGGGTGCGTAAACTGAGTTTTACTTAAATAAACATACATACATACATACATATTTCTAATGCACTGTTTCCTTCTGATAATGACAATGTATGTCCGTTTTTTATGAGGTTCATTATCAATAGATATGAAAAAAATATTCTTTAACTAATAATATTAATTTGATTTTTTAATAAAATAAAATAGCAGCATTATACAATATTTTTTAAATCACCCATTTACCTTCTACAAACTTGTAAAAGATTAATATTGTATCTATTTACAATAATAACGCTATATAAATTTAAAATCTATTATTATTGAAAATCAATAATATATTTAAAAAAAATCAAATAAAAAAATATTTGAAACTATAAAAAAATATGTAATTTAATAATAAATTAAAACATCTCTAGACTGAACTTACTCTGTACAATCAACTGAGCGTATATTTTCGGGTGTAAAGTCGTTTAAGCATGAAATCGTTGCTAATTTACAATTGTATATGTTTTCGTCAAGAAAATAACAACTATAAGAAAACATATAAAATAAAAAGTATTGTAATTAAGTGATCTTGAGGCTATAAAATATTTCAATATAAGCATACATATATGCAAGTTATACCTACCAAAAAATATCAAATTAAAATATTTGAGTCATTCAACATTGAATCTACACCCACAAATTTCACAGATTACTGACCTGACAGACTCCTGATCAAAAAGACAGTTCCATTACACCATAGCGTATTTTTTTTTTAGTTTCACGTATTTATCCCGCATACACAGAAAGTACCTACTGTCAAGACACTCCGTACTTCGCTTTCCACCGAATTTGGGACATTGCTTGTTGATTGCTCAACTCAACGCCGAACTTTGTCTTTTACCAGCGCGAGAAAGTGAAAATAATTTAAATATGATCACTCACCCAATTGGGGATCAAACCAACAACCGATCGTGAGATCGTATATATATATATAAATATATATATATATATATATATATATATATATATATATATATATATATATATATATATATAATAAAATTATCATTATTATAATTTATTAGCGCTTATTCCGTTAAGGTTAAAATTACAAAAAAGCCAAATGAGCTTAACGCTCAATCTCTTTGCTAAATTATTATTCTTTAAAAAGGATATCTTTTACTTAAAAGATATGATACATTATATAGCTTGTAATAAAAAAGCATTACGTAAATAAATCTAAATTACATTTATTTCAACAAGTTACTTGAGATATTTTTTAAATGAGGCCATCGTGGCGGAGTGGGACTGAGTGACACTGGGAGAAATGATTACAATTTAAATTATTTCACTGACCCGCTTTACTATGACACACTGCGGCGTTGAGCACCGCCACTTAACAAAAGTTTTATATTAGAGTGAAACGTGGAAATCGGAGTTCCTTCACAGTGTTATTTCTAATAACCTTACAATATTATAATCTGAATAGACAAGTGCATATTATATTATATCTGCAAGTAATAATGTAATATCGAATAGTTTGACACTTGATTGCACTTTCACGTGCTTTTACTTATACTTCACGCCTAGTCTCATTATCGGTTGACTAGGATTAATAATTAAATGAAGGCCTACTTCAGTTATATGTTTAAAATATTTAAAAAAAATTACGTCTTCATTTGAAACAGTGGTACAGTAGAACAACGTCTGACTGTAAACGCTATCGATTGTGGGTTCAATTTCCACCCCAAGAAATGATTGACCAAGAATGAAGAAATGATAATATCATTTCTTCACCCTGGTAAGGCAAAGAATGGCGTTGAGTTTCATCACTCAACGCCATTCTTTGCCTTACGTCGTCTTGAATTTGGGTGGAAAGAGGAGTACGAAGTGCCTCGACATTAGGCACTTCCAATATTATACCTTACACCCACCAAAGAAAACATTCGAGATAGTGATATATATATATATATATATATATATATATATATATATATATATATATATATATATATATATATATATATATATATATATATATATATATATCACTACGTTACGCAAAACAATACACATTTTACTAAAACCAGCGCCATCATGAGCTTTGATCAGTAAACCTATGTTCTGCGTATGTATGTAATTACAAATACAACACAAAACAGTATTAGTAACATCCATAACTCACGTTAGATGGTAGCGCTGCGCACGCGCTGGTTACGCAGATGTATTTAATAAATTATTTTACTAGCTGGCTATCAGGATTTGAATGTAAATGCGGTTATTGGGGATTTGATCCAGTTCGGGGGATTATTGTAATTTCGCCGTATAGGTCTTGATGTCGAGCAGAAATTGTTTTGTTGAGTACCTTGATACTAAGTTCTCTCAGTCTATTCTATAATGCGGAAATATCGTATATATAATAACATATATGAGTATATTTTAATTAATGAAAAAAGTCAATCTTAAGGAATTATAAGAATACAATGTACATGTACAACATGTGCAACCTTTTTAAATGAAACTACTTTAAACGGATTAATCGCGTATATTTTGATATTCGAAAATATATATTTGGAAACCTGAGGTTTCGAACACTTTACATTAGTCCGTGGTACACTCTGAATCTCTTATCAAATACACAAATGTACGCGACTAATCCATTTAAAATAGTAAGACCAACGAAAATCAAAGATATTGTTATTTACAAACTTATATTATTATAATATTTATTTCATCTATTTTACTTTAGCTAACTTAATTATTTTACAAGTAAAACCACCTCTACGTGAATATAACTATATCAAAATTTAAAATATCGATCTAGCTGGAATTTGCTAAGTATAACTTGAAACCTGTCTTTCAATCGACACCCATCTATGTTTATAAATAATAACGACATTTTACAAATGGTACAAAGCCACAATAAAAACTAAGCGGGGAGACATTTCGCGATAAACATTTCTATACAGCTGACCTAGAAACCGGCGCAATATTAAATGAGATACGTCACGATTAAAGAGATTGTAATAAAAATTAATGAATATATAAATAGTTAAACTTTCTAAAAGCAGAGGAAGATATGTGTGTATGTTAGTTTCGAAATACGTTTACTTAGAACTGATAAAATAAATTTTTGATATATATATATATATATATATATATATATATATATATATATATATATACACCAGTGTTTACTCCATTATTCTCTCTCTATTAAATTAGTAGCATTGCGTATACACTGGCAGAACTTAAGCGGGGTGCGCTTTGTCTTACAAAGTGGAGAAATGCAAAAAAATATTTAAGTGGACTCGTATATTATTCATATAGATAGATAGATAGGTTGAATGAAAATGTATGGAATTCCAATCACTTAAATCGAATACTACACTAACTACGAACATGTTAAATAGAGCTAGACCATAATTCTTATATGTATTTGTTTTAGAACAGTTGTGATCAGAACAGGACCGGCTTACATGTCTCTATGGCCTGGTAGCCTCAATAATATATTTTTATAGAAGAAACATTAGAAAAAACTCTTTATACAAGGACTTGAAAACAAAAATGATATTTTGTATAAAATATTATTTTTTCAAAGAATACATTGCGTGTTGAGTAGCGGAACTCAACGCCGTGTTTTGTCATGCCAGAGCGAAGAAATGAAAATAATTAAGTATAATCATTTCTCCGAGTGGGAATCGAACCCACAACGTCAGACGCTGTCCCACTGTGCCGCGACCTGTCTCTAAGAATACTATACTGATGTTAATGTGTTAATGCTCACTCGGAAGACCTATTGTAACCTATTGTAAAATTATATTTAGAAAGAGACAACTATTGAGTTTCTCGCCAGATTTTGAATTAATATATTAACTTTTTTACATTTTTTTATATAATTATATATTTTACATTATTTTTCGTTAGATTTTAAAGACCAATAAATTCCGCTATCCAATACGCAATACACCTTTATATTAGACCAAAAGAACATTCTATATTGAGGTTAGAAATGTAACCTAGATGTTCAGTATACGGGTAGCTAATGTAGCAATTTCTTTAAATGCCTATTGACTGTAACCAAATATCGCACGTGGCATGAATATTTATATATATATATATATGTATATATATATATATATATATATATATATATACATATATATATATATATATATATTTATACATATATATATATATCTATATATATATATATATATATATATATATATATATATATATATATATATATATATATATATATATATAGTAGTTCATATAACGATTTAATTGATATTGATCGATGACATGAATAAATCGATAACTTAATGACAGTGCATTGCACGAGTCATATCAGTGTAATACGTTTATAACAGTATAGAGTATATTATGTTTAGATGAGTGCGAGTTCGATTTCCATGTGGAAAATATTTTTTAGCTTCACCCGCTTTATCCCGCATAGCACAGTACACAGGAAGTACCTAATGTCAAGAGACTTCGTACTTTGGTACCCTAATTTGAGACTTTGCTTGTTGAGAGGCGGAACTCAACGCCGCTCTATGTTTTACGAGCGCGAAGAAAAACAATATTTGACATATAATCATTACGCCGAGTGGGATTGAACCCACAACCTATCGCGTTTACAGTCACACGCTTTCACTGGCTTTAATTATTACATTTTGATGAATTAATGAATATGTTTATGTTTCCTCGTTCTAGTAAGACAAATTGCGGTGTTCAGTTTTTAACTAACTTATTATACAAGAAGCTGCTAAAAATTTATAATTATTTCTATTTCATTACAATCTATATTGTAAGGGGTAGAAAAGAGAAACTTTTAAATTTATTAGTAAAAAACATTTTTGATTTCCAAACGTTTGAATAATTGCCATTTGATCTGAAATGTATAATGAAGCAATTAATCGATTGTTTCTTTGTTTGTGTTATAATACCTTTTTATCTTTACAAGGTTAAATAAAAACGTAAGCATAAAAATGAATGTCTGTAACCGGCCTAATTTTTTAAAAGTATTTTCGACATTATAATTATCAAAATCTTCTAGTTCTTGTTTAAATGAAATATTTAAAATATTTCTGAAGCCGGTCGTTGCGCAGTTTAACAGTGGTTGACTGTAAACGCGATCGGTTGTGGGTTCGATTCTCACTCGGAGAAGTGATTATATTTAAATTAATTTCAATTCCTCGCTCTGGTAAGACAAAGTGTAGCGTTGAGTTCCACCACTCAACATGCAATGTCTCGAATTCGGTGGAAAGTGAAGTACGGAGTGTCTTGACATTAGGTACTTTATGTCTATCCTGCTATACGGGATAAAAGCGCTGAAGCTAAACTTAAAATTTAAACTATAAATATTTCTGTTACTTGGTAAATAATAATAATTTTGTGTAAGCTAGTTACCAAGAGCGTATGATCGGCTCGTCAGTACACCGTTATGGCTAAATTGCGCTTACGCTAGTGGGAATGCACGATATATTTTAATTTTAAAACAAATAGGCTAAGAATTATTATGAAAATTCCTTTTCACGACTAGCTCTACAAAAAACGCAAAAGATGTATACAAATAAAGTTTTCATTCTAACATTTAATATAAACTGAATTATATTGTGATTGACAATAAAAATATATCTACATATAACATCTTCTATATATTTAAAATGAAAATTTATTAACCGCTTAATACTTCGGTTAAAAAAAATGTATTTTCGAATACTAAAATGTACGTAATTAATCCATTTAAAATGGTTTCATTTAAAAAGATGTGCATTTAAATCTTAATCTTTGATTTTTATTAGAGCAGGTAGAATAGTTGAAACATAAAAACTTTATTGATAAACTGTTATGACAGATTGGCAAGTTTAATTGATGTCATATATTTATTTGAATTGTAAGTTTTTATATACTCTTTTTACGTTTTAGTTCAGTGTATTCTTAAGTTTATTTAATTAGTCAGCACAAATCAAAATTAATTAAATATATTAACTCAATGATGCCAGTAATTTACGCAAGCATAGCTAGATAATTACGCATAGATACTTGAAATAAATTGCATTAATAATTATTAAATGTCAAATAAAACGATTAATATATATATATTATATATATTTATACATATATATATATTTATACATATATATATATATATATATATATATATATATATATATATATATATATATATATATATATATATAGTAGTTCATATAACGATTTAATTTGGTACTCATGTCGTAATTATAATCGATTAAATGGAAACATCAATTTTTTGCAATCGTAAACATATCGATTTCAGATATCACTAATATATATATTATCTATATTGACAGAGTCAGATTAAGTTGTCATTTCAATTTATTCTTAATCGTTTTATTTGACATTTAATAATTATTAATGCAATTTATTTCAAGTATCTATGCGTAATTATCTAGCTATGCTTGCGTAAATTACTGGCATCATTGAGTTAATATATTTAATTAATTTTGATTTGTGCTGACTAATTAAATAAACTTAAGAATACACTGAACTAAAACGTAAAAAGAGTATATAAAAACTTACAATTCAAATAAATATATGACATCAATTAAACTTGCCAATCTGTCATAACAGTTTATCAATAAAGTTTTTATGTTTCAACTATTCTACCTGCTCTAATAAAAATCAAAGATTAAGATTTAAATGCACATCTTTTTAAATGAAACCATTTTAAATGGATTAATTACGTACATTTTAGTATTCGAAAATACATTTTTTTTAACCGAAGTATTAAGCGGTTAATAAATTTTCATTTTAAATATATAGAAGATGTTATATGTAGATATATTTTTATTGTCAATCACAATATAATTCAGTTTATATTAAATGTTAGAATGAAAACTTTATTTGTATACATCTTTTGCGTTTTTTGTAGAGCTAGTCGTGAAAAGGAATTTTCATAATAATTCTTAGCCTATTTGTTTTAAAATTAAAATATATCGTGCATTCCCACTAGCGTAAGCGCAATTTAGCCATAACGGTGTACTGACGAGCCGATCATACGCTCTTGGTAACTAGCTTACACAAAATTATTATTATTTACCAAGTAACAGAAATATTTATAGTTTAAATTTTAAGTTTAGCTTCAGCGCTTTTATCCCGTATAGCAGGATAGACATAAAGTACCTAATGTCAAGACACTCCGTACTTCACTTTCCACCGAATTCGAGACATTGCATGTTGAGTGGTGGAACTCAACGCTACACTTTGTCTTACCAGAGCGAGGAATTGAAATTAATTTAAATATAATCACTTCTCCGAGTGAGAATCGAACCCACAACCGATCGCGTTTACAGTCAACCACTGTTAAACTGCGCAACGACCGGCTTCAGAAATATTTTAAATATTTCATTTAAACAAGAACTAGAAGATTTTGATAATTATAATGTCGAAAATACTTTTAAAAATTAGGCCGGTTACAGACATTCATTTTTATGCTTACGTTTTTATTTAACCTTGTAAAGATAAAAAGGTATTATAACACAAACAAAGAAACAACCGATTAATTGCTTCATTATACATTTCAGATCAAATGGCAATTATTCAAACGTTTGGAAATCAAAAATGTTTTTTACTAATAAATTTAAAAGTTTCTCTTTTCTACCCCTTACAATATAGATTGTAATGAAATAGAAATAATTATAAATTTTTAGCAGCTTCTTGTATAATAAGTTAGTTAAAAACTGAACACCGCAATTTGTCTTACTAGAACGAGGAAACATAAACATATTCATTAATTCATCAAAATGTAATAATTAAAGCCAGTGAAAGCGTGTGACTGTAAACGCGATAGGTTGTGGGTTCAATCCCACTCGGCGTAATGATTATATGTCAAATATTGTTTTTCTTCGCACTCGTAAAACATAGAGCGGCGTTGAGTTCCGCCTCTCAACAAGCAAAGTCTCAAATTAGGGTACCAAAGTACGAAGTGTCTTGACATTAGGTACTTCCTGTGTACTGTGCTATGCGGGATAAAGCGGGTGAAGCTAAAAAATATTTTCCACATGGAAATCGAACTCGCACTCATCTAAACATAATATACTCTATACTGTTATAAACGTATTACACTGATATGACTCGTGCAATGCACTGTCATTAAGTTATCGATTTATTCATGTCATCGATCAATATCTCGCCTGTCTCATAAACCATAGTCTATTTACCTGTACGTATTTCAAGCATGTTTTATATACAAGCCATCTGTTTTTTTGTTTTGCTGTTTATAGTAAATGTCAGTTTCTCTTACTTTTTACTTGACATTGAAGTGGATATACGAATGGACGTGTAGTTTTTGTTTTTTCTATTACAGTTTAGGCCCAAATAATATTGCCACAAGTATTGCTTGTATCATAATAGTTACTTACTTACTGGGATTTCTAAATTTTTTTCCAGCAATCTGACTGGATTTTTAGTTTAGATTTTGTTTCAAGAATAACACACATTATCTATATTAAGAGAGAATAATAATGAAATAATCAACCCCTGCCTAAATATTGAGAAGTCAGTGATATTTTTACTGTAAACAAAAGTGAAGCCGACAAAAATGTCTTATGAAAAATCATAATTTTCCTCGGTATATTTGAATAGCGTTTATATATAAATATAACGTATAATTGACGAATATTTCTTTAGTTTCTAACCTAATATTAGGAAAGCGGTGAATGGGGTGTCCATTCACCGCTTTCCGCCCCTATTGAAATATTGCATATAGTGTGGCGGCACTAGGCACTTTTGTCTTACCAGATCAAGAGAATGAATATAATTTAAATATAAACTTGCCCGAATGCTGATCGAACATTATAGGTTGGTTAGTTCGTTGTATTTTTATAGTTAGGCACTGTTCTACTGTACCAATATGGCATCTTGATATGACGGCATATATACTATAGTATAAAAAATTTTTTAAAGTAGCATACTTTGCCAATACCGTTTATCATATGAAACCTAAAGAAAACAACGTAATTGCAAAAAAATATTAATAGTTATCTTATAACACCAATGTTATCTTTCAAGTAACCATGAAAAATAAATAAAAAATTCTTAAAGTATCAAAATACCTTACTATTCTAGCCATAGAACATATAATCCAGCCTACTCGCGTGGTCCGTCCCAAAATCGTTTTATTTTTCCCATTAATGATACCATCATTAATGGGAAAAATAAAACGATAAAAACAATAATATATACTTTTTTTTAGGTTTTATCCCGCATGACAGGCTAGACAGGAAGTACTTAGTGTAAAGACTCTCCGTGCTGAGCTCTCCGCTATATATGCTTAACGTTATATAAGCACTGTTTGACTGTTTATTAATCATACAAAAATAGCAGTTGCTTCAGAAGAAAAAAATACTATAATACATACTTTTACATTTTCCTCTTTCAATCAACTTATTGTCAAATCGGACTATATTACGGGTAGCAGCTAATTAAACATAATTTTCAAATTAAATATTATCTACACTATACAATATGAATATCATATATATATATATATATATATATATATATATATATATATATATATATATATATATATATATATATATATATTAAAATATCTGTTTGTATATCTGTAAGGACACAAGAACCGTAAATAACCTAATAAAAGCCTAACTAATGCGAAACTTTGCGTAAAAAATTATAAGCAGTCATAATAAATTTGAAATTACTGTACATTTAACAAAAAAACCTTCAAACTCTCTACATTTGCATAAATAATTAATTAAGAAGATTTTTGAATATCTTAGCGGCGACTCTACTTACTCAACTGAGCGAAAAGTTGAATTTCTTTAAAAAACTTGCAAAAATCATACCGAGCAAAAGGAAAGTTATTATCATGTTACATTTAGTTTATTTTATCTGTGGTATTATTCAATTTAACTTTTTTATTATTATTTTCAATTGAACGCAAAGGAAGAAAGACGTAACACTTTATATAAAAAAACTATGCAGAGAGTATAAAATTTTATAAAGTTAAATTTTATTTGGCACAATAGTACAGAAAATGAATATATTTCATAGTAACGTAACATATATTACGCGTAATAAAAGTAACGTCTAGGTTGTCAAGGCAACGCTGTTTTTTGTGTCAACGGGATTTGGTGGTTTAATGCAGATTTCAGTATTAGTTAATTTCTTCCTCCAATACTTATGTATGTATTTGTATATGTGTATGTGTATGTACTTTACGTAATGAATATTAAGAACTTAGTGAACGCATCTTAGCAACCCAATACCGGCCTTTATTAAACCATCGGAAATATCATACATGTTTTACTACATACTATAATTAAATAACGATTAATATTTATAATTCCAGTTATATATTTATTTATGTAAGTTTAGTAACTAACTACTGTATATGTTTTTTACAGCTTGTTTAATGCTTTTCAGAATCTCTACATACACATTTTCATGTATTATTTTAGGAAATGTAACACTTTATATTACAATTGAAAACGTGATGTTTATAAATAACAACACAATGGCACGACTAGGTCCTGGATTCAATCCTGCCCCCGATTCCCGCGCGGCGGAATGTTTACTCTGGTAAAACAAAACGCGGCGTCCAACCGCGCCACTCAACACGCAATATCTCTAATTAAGGAAGTAAAGAACGGAGTGTCTAGACACTTAAACTCTCTGTCTCTCTCTGTTTCACCATCCATTAGGGAACTAAACTAAACTTACTTACAAAAATAAAGTAAGTTAAAAAGTATAACTTATTCCATTTTTTAAAGCTTCACGCTTTTATCCCACATGGCAGGGTAGACAGAAAGTACCTAGTGTCATGACACACGGTACTTCCCTTTCCACTGTGGTATAACACAACTCCGCACTTTGTCTTACTAGAGCGAGGAAGAGCAAATAATTTAAATATAATCACTCCCCCCAATAAGAATTGAACTCAAAACCCATCGCGTTTATTCTATTTACACGAAGAAACGCATATCCCAATTAATAAGTCTAGGAGATACAGGTTAAAAACTGTAAACTTATAATGATTATATCATTTGCCCAACGGTTTTCATAATCTCGGTATCTAGCGTAACGTTCCTTTACACGCATTCGTGTTAATTTTGTTTATGAACTACCTGTCAGTATAATTAACGATTCATTTAATGTATAGTTTGTGTTTATTTACGTGTTATAATAAATAATGTTGTGAGTAACAATTAATTATTTTATTTTCTTTAATATTTTATAGATAATTAATAAGTTTGCTAAGTTTATTTCTTGATTCAAATTAATTACTTGTGGAAAAACTTTTCCATTTATAATAGATTAAGGTCTTGCGATTATTCCTTTATATTTACTATTGTACAAATAATGAAATTAAAAAAAACCTTTATACTAAGCCCAATAAAACTATACACTGAATATAAAAAAAAATTACAAATATTTTTATTATTTTTTAAAATATTATTTATGAATAAAATGTAAACAAACTCACCGTCAATATTGCAATCCAACAAAATTCACATCACACACAGCACAGATATACAAAAAAGATCCACTAAATAATAAACCTTAAAATATATATCTTCGTGTTTTTGTAAATAAAAAAAAAACAAAAAATCAAATTCTAAATTCAAATGAGCGGTCATCAACGCGCGATTGTGGCTTCAGTCGGCCGGCGAATGCCGTGATCGTCACAACACGTATCGCACGTTACGTAGCGGTGTTACGGTAATATTTGATATTAGTAACATAAATTCCATGTGGAATATACGATTATTGATGTCCGTCTTTTGACCTTTCTATAGATTCAAATTGATTGCAATTTCAATTCAATTTGCGTATTTTCTAGTTGTAAGTTGAAACAGCTTTCTTAATTTTTTTAACGACATATCATATTTATATATATTATTTAATAATTAAAGGCCGTCGTGGTACTGTGTGACAGCCTCTGGATGTTAACGCGATTGGTTGTGGGTTCGATTCCAACTCAGAGAAATGATTGTTAAATTTATTTTTATTTCTTCGCTTTGGTAAGATAATGCACGGTTTTGAGTACGCCACTCAACACTGTGTACTGTCTACACGCGGCATGAAACTTTAAAATTGAATTTATTATATTTGCAGTCCTCTACACTATCTCGTTCATTTAAAATAACTTATTTAAGAACCTAAAATATTTACTTTAGTACCACGCTTTCCACTAAAGAATTTATTATGGTCATATTTAAATTGTTTTATGTTTTTTGGTAACGAGAAACGCGGCGTTGAGTTCCGCTATTCACTACGCAACGCAAGATAGAGAACGAAATGTCGCAACACTAAAATATTCGCACATGAATAGCTTAGTAGTAGATAGTTGGAAGGAAGTACGTCATAAACTGGTATATAATGTATGTAAAAATCACATGCAACGACATTAGAATATTTCTTTCCCACGAATTAAACAAGAATTAAGTAAAATAAATTAATATTGGCTCATTCTAAATTTTTACACTGAGTGGCCGTCAGTGTCAAGCCCCACTCGAAGGAATAATAGTATTTTAATTATTTTTATTTCTATTCTGATAAAATGGCGCGGCGTTAGGTTCTGCCACGAAATATCATGATTAGAAGCGCCAAGTGGAGAACAAAGTGCTCTTGGTTCTTTTGAACTACGAAAGTATATTTTTTTAATTATTACATACAAAATAAAAAGTACTTTGTTAGTAATAAACTTAATTTTATTAGTTCTTTTTTCACTTCATACATTTATCCCGCAAAGAAAGGTAGACAAGAAGTGCCCAGTGTTAAGACATTCCACACTTCGATTCTGCCGGATTCAGGACATTGCGTATTGAGTGGTGAAACTTAACGCTGCGTTTTGTCTCACAAGAACGTGGAAATGAAAATAATTTTAAATATTCCGGCCTCAAATAGCCTCGTATTATTAAAAAAATATATATTTTGAGTGAGACTAACGCATACCCTACCGTATTCTTATCAAATGTGTTATCAAAACGTTACTTATCATCATCAACATAATGGCGCTACATAACGTTCTCTATATAGAACAAGCGGTAAGAACAAATCGTTCACGTGGATTGTAGTAAAATAAAATCATATGTTGTTGTTTACATATGGAATTTTATGGGAATATTTTAATTTACCAGTGAATCGCGACTTGGACGCTTAACGACACATTGCCTTAGCAACGTATCAAAGTCTTTAAAATCAAAGTCTTTAAAATATGGGACAAATGAAAACCTAGTTCTGTTCACTAGATACTTTCTGCGTACGCTACACGCTTTATCCTGCATAAAAGGATAGTTAGAGACAACCTAGTGTCAAGACGCTCCGTTGATTATTTTTCGCGCAGAATTGAGGCATTGCGTGGTGTATGGCAACAACACCGCGCTTTGTCTAACCAGAGCGGAGAGATGAAAATAAATTTTAAATGAAATCATTCCCTCGAGTAGGAATCGAATCCACATCTTACAGTCAACCGATATTTACAACGCCTGGCTTATAAAATAATAATAATATTATATAATCAAAAGAGACCCGTTTAGATTATATTAACGTTATATTTGTGTTCCGCCAGTCAATACGCAATATTTCAAGTTCGAGCGTAACGTGGAGAACAGAATGTCTTGACAACAGAGACTATGAATGACCCTATTATATATAAAAACGAGTGAAGATATAAAAATATAAGTCGAAAGACAACAAACACCTAGATCTAGTTATATTCAGGTTTCGAGCTTTCATCTTGCCCATAATAAGATAATGTAAACAACAAAATAAGAAGTGACAAGTTCAAGAATCTGGACAACAATTAGATATTTATTTAGAAATTGGATTATAATAGAAAATGTTGAAAAACCGGTACTAGCTCCAGCCACGGGAAAGTATATTGTTTACTTACTACGTACGACGTCGGTACTCTAGATGTCACTTTTAAGTTTATCTTTTGTAATAAAACCAATGTACCAAGATACTCATTCACGTTCATTCTTTTCCACTCGAAATTGAGGTATTGCGTGTTGATTGCGGAACTCAATGCCGTGCTTTGACTGACTAGAGTGGAGATATAGAAAAAAATTAAATATAGTCTATCAAATGGGAATCGAACCCGCTGACCACTGTGCCACGTTGTACATGTTTTTATTTATTTAAATTATTTAGTATATTATTATCTTAAATATAATATAATTAACATTTTATATGGTCATTGAGTGTTTGAGTGAATGCGTTAATTGTGGGTTTAAAGTGTCCTTGGGGAATATTATTTTTTTTCATCGTTCTGACAAAACGCGTGGCGTTGAGTTCCGCCAACCAACACGCTACGTCTCGTATATAGGTACGCCGGGTACGAAATGTCTTGACACTAGGTTTTCCTTGCTTACTCTGTAACTCTGCTATGCAGGAATGGGTGTGGTACTATTAAATAAATATCCAATTATTATACCTATTTTTAATATTTTCAATTAAATTGGACCGTACCCACTTTTTAATACATAATTGAAAAATAAAGAACGAACGGACTATTTTTAACGTGTTTTAAAGAATATATAAAAAAATCTTGTAGAAAAATATCAGTTCAGTTCGCTTCACAATAATAGGTCAAAGCGCTTTAGTCTGCTAAACTATACACAGAGTCACACATTGCTATTTGCTACTGTAAAATTTTATCTCTTCTCAGTTTACTAGAAATGGAAATAGATTTTAATTGTTTACAAATATCTTACACTGTTTTTCACATACTGAAGTCTAACGTAATGTTATTTGAGCAAAAACGCATTCATAGGTTTCAAATTGTTCACTGTGTTTAAAATTATGTTAAAAAATTAACCTAACTTAAAAAGCCATCGCAGCGTAGTGAGAAAGCGTCTGACTGTAAATGCGAGGGTTTGTGGGTTCGATTTCCAATTTGGGTAATGAGTATATATGAATTGTCTTCATTTCTATGCTCTTGTAACAAAAAGCAAAGTCTGATATTCTAACGGATAGCAGTCAACGGAGTGACTTGACACAGAGTTCTGTCTGACCCTGTTATGCGGGTTAAAACGTGAAGCTGCTTGAAGGTAAGTAAATAAATATTACTTGTTCTCGTCTATTGTTAGGTAAATGAATAATATAAAATATAATATTATTATAATACTCTCTAGAAACACTATTACATTAATAACCCAACTTTATTATGTATATAGGTGTGATAATGATTCTTGTTTTATTGATTTTTTCGAATGTGTTGATTTTTACCAGAAAGTAGTGAACGGAATGACATTAGGCTGTCTCTAACTATCCTATGCAAGATAAAGATAAAACTGAGTATAAAGAAAATGTCTAAAAGTTGCAAATATCAGCGCTCAGAGCCCCTCTTTGCAACGCAACCCTTAGAATACTAAAAAATTTATTATGACAATTGTTTTATACGCACCGTATTTATTCCTAAAGAGAGAAGATATTTAAATTTGCTTTGTAATGTAAAAAACAAGGAAGAAGTCATCGAATTTGTTATAGCAATTGACTAAATCAGAAAGTAGTTTGAAATTATATGTACGTAAATATACGCCGGATGTTAAAATCTTTGTATGTTTATGATTTATTATTATAGGATTATTGTGATGAGTGGCGGAACTCAACGCCACGTTTTATCTTACCAGAGAGATGAAATAAGAATAATTAAAATATAATCATTTACAACCGCTATATTAATTAATATATGATTAGTATAATATGTATATAATAATTATACCATATTCTCTCGGTTACGTCGAATACGCAAATGCGTGTGAAAGCCAGTAAATTGCAGCAACTTTTTTTAAGTTATTTGTACACGTTTATGTAACATGGTCAAGATTTATTTTTGGTTTTCTAATGTTGAAGATGTATTACATTATATCTATTAAGGACGGTGTTAGTTGCTTGTAGTCGAATTGACTTCTTTATTGTAATTTTTTTTACTCTCTTTTTTTTGAGGTAACAACTCTAAACTTTAAAACGTGTCAAATATCATATATAAATATATATCATATATAAAGGAAAATTTTGTCAAATTTCTCAACCTAATAGAAAATAACAATTGTAAGGTACCAAAATATATACAATTTATTATAAAAATACATTTATACAATTTATTATAAAAATATATTTATATAATTTATTATAAAAATATATTTATATAATTTATTATAAAAATATATAGGCCGGTCGTGGCGCAGTGGGCCAGCGTTTGACTGTAAACGTGATCGGTTGTGGGTTCGATTTCCACTCGGGAGAGTGATCCTATTTAAATTATTTTCATTTTCTCCCTCTGGTAAAGACAAACTGCGGCGTTGAGTTCCACCATTCAACACGAAATGTCTCGAATTCGGTGGAAAGCGAAGTACAGAGTGTTTTGACATTAGTTACTTTCTGTCTACTCTGCTATACGGGATAAAACTATATATAAATATATTTTATAAATTTCAAAAACAATGCTTAACCTTTCACGCAATACGCACTTTGTACAGTTTTAAATATAAATAAATATGTATAGCACATTTCACGTTATTACAATATTAAAATGCTCTTCCACGCTTAACATTAGAAAGTATTTAAAAAAAATGCATAAAAGTTTGAACACAACGGAATTCAAACCCGCGCCCTTTAGGAAACTGTCCAATCGTTTTGACCGCTAAGCCTACTACACCCGTTCTACACTCAGCTGCGTTTCGCGATGTATTTCCCTTAACTACTAGACATTGCGTATGAAATGGCAGAACTTCACGCCGGGTTTTATTTTAAATAATTATAACATTACCCCGAGTGGGAATTGAACCTGCATATTCCGCATCTCGTTTACAGTCGGATGCAGTCAACCGTTATCAATACTTTGAAACATAAGTTACATCATTTCCCTGTTAGTCCAGTAATGTGTATAATCTATACTTCATGCCCATATTTAAATTTCTTTTTAAATTCAAATTGACACCAATGAGTGTGGGATTTAATTTTAATGAACTTTCAAAATTAATTACTATATAAATGTGTATATATGTAAATGATAATATGATAATTTTTGATGGTATAAAATTAAAACTGATATCATTTATATAACACACAAGCTGATAGCGACGTGTGAAAATTTATTATAATCTCAAATCAGTTAAATGAAACGAAAATTAACTAGTTTTAAATAAAAATATTTTAAAGGAATTAATCGCGTATATTTTATTATACGAAAATATATTTTTGAAACTGTGATGTTTTTTGAACGCTTTACAGCAGTCAGTTGTCATTGGATGTGTGACCTGTGGTGGCATTTTCAGCCAGTCTAGCTGTCTATCATATAAGCGATTACTTTGTTTAAAATATTTTGAATGTGTAATTAATTAATGTGTAAAAATTGCGAAAATTTATAGATCGTATTAACAAAATTTAGAAGAAGTATATTTCCTAATCCAGATCGCCCTCAAAAAGGCATCGGCTTAATTATGGGAAAGTATTGTACTGTCTTCGGATATAGAGAATACAAATTTGCAATTGCGAAATATAATTCACGTTAATAGATGTTCTTGAATTGAATCATATATAAATAAATAGATACAGGTGAAGCTGACGAAAACGTGAAAGTAATTAACCTTTGAACGAAGTCCCTTCTCGTTAGATCCTTACAAGTCAGTTGCCTAAAGCTCCCTTTCATTATACTTTTTAAGCACTATTTAGTACAGAAAAAAGACTTTTGTGTCTTGTTTATTGCTTTCTATGTACACTGTAAAGTACAGAAAATACTTAAAAATAAATTAATGTATAAGACTCATTTTTTTTCATAAAATTCTAAAATTAGTTGCCCGTTAATTTTATTATTATATAAAGGAGCAGATTAGCGCCATCTAGTATTGACTAGTTGAGGTGTAAAGTTTAAAAACTTCTACAACATAAACTAGATGGCGCTAAGACTAAAACTCCGGCGCAAACCCTCAGGTGATAGAGATGCGGTTTTTCTTATACATATGTATTAAGGTTTTAATTTATCATATTTAAATATAAATATATTTTCTCATTACTCTATTACATGTTAATATGACGTAAACTAGTCGGAAATTTGATATATCTTCCTACTTATTTACATCCTTAGATAACCAAAAAAATGACTTTCTTCTGATATTACTAAAAACTGAGCTGATTATATCCATACGTCAAATATAAGACTGTAGTGATTTCCCGAAAAAGAATTAAACTGGTCATATTCTTTAAGAGTGTGTAACATATGTTATAATATACAACATTATAAACACTCACTGTAAACTAAATTAATAAATCAATACCACAGATATTCAACAGAGCAAAATTTTAGAAACGGTATTTGGATATTATAAAATAATTTTAACGGCACTTTCGAGCTCCAAGAAAAGCGATATAATAGTCCAGTGGAAAGTGTTTGATATGCTCTGGCAAACTCTTAAATTAGCTATTTAGTCCACAGATTGCCCTTAGCGTGAATCATTCCAGCCATTTGCGTTGCCACCGCGATGTAAACAATCATTTAACTAAACACAACCAGTTGTTTTGGTTACAACTTTAATTGCCTTAGGCGTATAGTCAATGCATACGTACTGTCATATCGTGGTACACTGGATAAAGTATAGATAGTTTTATTTATATCTTGTAATAGATAGTTGATTGAAGTAGTCCGTGGTGACATGTAGATTAAGTAGTTGTTGAGTCTATTTGTGACAATGGACTACTGTAAAATATGTAAAATGTTTTTACATATTTTACAGTACACCAACATTAAATTCTTAATATCGCAGTGGGGCAATGTCCAATTTAAATATAATCACCAAAACCGAGTGGGGACTCGGTAGAGTGATTATATTTAAATTATAGTAGCTTCCTCACTCTGGTAAAAGACAAAGTGCGGCGTTAAATTCCACCACTCTGTTGAGTCACGCAATGTCTCGAATTCGGTGGAAAGCGAAGTACGGAGTGTCTTTACACTAGGTACTTCCTGTCTACCCTGCTGTGCGGGATAAGAGCTTGAAACTAAAAAAAAGAAGAAAAAAATGTAATATTTTATTTGTTTTAAAAAAACGTATAATTTAAAAAATTTGAAAATTCAAACGTAACGGGATTTGAACCCGCGCTTCTTGGAAACCGTCCGCCGTAAATAAGTTGTAACAAAATGTATAAGAATTTTGAAGCAGCTGGTAGTAGAACGCATGGCTTCGCGGTCAGAATGCTTGGAGAGTTTCCAAGAGAGGCCGGTTCGAATTCCGCCGCGTTCAAATTTTTATACGTTTTTTTTAAATTGTTATCTAAGTGTAGAATACCTAAGTGTAGAATAACACTTTAAAATTAAAAAAAAATATAAAATCTTATTTAATTTATAATGTTCCAAACGGTCATTATATAGAAATTGTAGCTTGCCCTCTGTCACCTGATATTTGTTGTAAAACTGAAGAATTTTCATTTAAAATCGAATTCTGTAAATATTAGGTGTT
The DNA here is from genome assembly GCA_032432895.1 of Dryadula phaetusa. NCBI lineage: Eukaryota > Metazoa > Arthropoda > Insecta > Lepidoptera > Nymphalidae > Dryadula > Dryadula phaetusa. The sequence goes on from JAOYRS010000054.1 coordinate 1,179,971, forward strand.
TATGTAAGGCAGACAGAAAGTGCCTAGTGTCAAGACCCTGCGTACTTCGCCTGCCACCGAGTCATGTGTGTTAAGTGGAAAACTCAACGCCGCACTTTGCTTATCAGAGCGAGGAAATGAAAATAATTTAAAAATCGGAGGAGTAATATCCTCCGAGTGAGAATTGAATCCACTACCGATCGCGTTTAGACGCAGTCCCACGGCGCCACGACTGGCCTTTATTAAAAAAAGAATTAAAAATTCTTTATAATTATAATATACTCAAATTAGTCAAATAACTTATTGTAACCATACAAAAGGAAACTATGCAAACCATGATAAAAATAATATTAAAATATATTAATTAAAAGCTGTATAAAAATTCACGCTTCAAAGAAGGAGTATATAGTATAGGAGGTAAGAAATTACTGATAAGTGCAGGCATTAACTGTTTTGTTTTAAAACATTATTTTCATGTTTTAAATCACAATGAAAATACATTAAAAAATAACTAAATTATTATAAACTTTAAAACTAGTATAAATTAATTACCGATAGGATGCAAGAAATGTCAAAAAGTACACAACACACCTTTAACATACTGCTTACATATAACTTTACAATTTTGATAACATAATGACACAGGAGGTTCTTAATATTATATAATTTATATAATATTAAGAACCCCCTGTATAAAACTTAGGTACACTTCAGTATTTTAGATCCTGGTCGTGGGGCACTGAGACAGTGTCCGACTGTAAACTCGATCTCTTGGGTGTTCGATTACCACTCGGGGGAATGTTTATAATTAAATTATTTCCATTTTCTCGCTCCAGTATAACAAACCGCGGCGTTCAATTCCGCCACTCAATGTCTCGCAATGCAATGTATCGAATTTAGCGGAAAGCGCAGTACAGAGAGTCTTGACGCTATGTATGTGAGATAAAAAGCGTGAATCTAAAAAAATCCTATATAATACACGCGATGATTGTGGGCTTGAACCCTAATCCGAAGATTTATTATATTCAATTTATTTTATTTCTCTACTCCTAGTGCGATAAAGCGGTATGTCGAAAACGTAGTTTTTTACACAACACCGCTGCAGCAAAGCGCTTGCGAGAAAACGTATTTAAATTTAAATCGTCCACGGCAAACGGTAGTAAGACCACATTAAAGTACACAATTATTTTCAAAATGAGATTGCACACCAATTTTATAACTAAAACAACTAATAGTAGAAAGCCGCAATGCCGCCAACAGGTTCAATCTTCGCGGTCTCGTTTCTAAGATACAGATAATCAATTCTTTTATTCAACAGATTATATAATAGTGAATACTGAAACCAATTCGGCGACCGACTTTTCTTTATTAATAAACAAAAAAATAAAATGATCACGCTCATTTTCGGATTTATTCACGTGAGAATTTTTGTAGCGTGTATTAGGAATTATTGACATCCTCGTTCGACGTTCCTTTTTTTATTTTTGTTTTTGGTATTACAAAATGGCTTTTTTTACAGAAAAAGTTCAATTTATTTTGACATTTAAAATTAATGAAGTTATAATTTAGCGAGCAAATATTTGGCGCGAAAATATTTTATCACTGAGTCAAAAATATAATTATTTCATATAAAAAAAATAATCAAATTTTACAGTGAATCCATGAAATTTAATGTAAAGAGTTTCTCTGCCTTTATAATATACATACAAATGACGTTTCTGGGTAAGTAATTAAATAATACAATAAAATAATACCTTTTAATAGATCAGTATGAAACTGAACGAGCGTTTTGATTTAAACCCACAGTCTTAGGTATCATCTTGCAATCGAAATAAATTATGCAGTATTGGAACATACATATATAATCAACCGTTACGATGCAAATGTATTATTGGTGCCATAAAATTAATGTGAATCGTGTATTGTGATATTTTGTAATTTTTTAATGAAGGTTACAGATTTATAAAAACTAATAACTCATTTAAAACGTTAAATACAATTTAGCAACGCGTATGTCATGCTCTATGTTTATGTCAATTTTGATATTTATTTTAATATTTTAATTAAATTCTAATTAGATTATTTATATGAGATGGTGGAATGGATAATTTTTTAAAAAAAAAATAAAGTTTATTAATGCTTTACTTAAGTTATTAAATTAGTTGATACGTATATGTACGTATTACAATTTTTGTATTATAATGACATTTATATTGGTGAAAAAACTAACGAAATCATCAATTTATATCCTACCAAAAACAGAAAATAAGAAACATAACATATACTAAAAATAATGAATAAGTTATTTTTGTAACTCAAATCACACAGCAAATTAGACAGCACCGGACGCAAATAAACTCGTGAACAGCGAAATTATCTTGGTTTTCACCGGAAGTATTTGTTAGACACGTACATACTCGAACGTAGGATCGAAGAACGTAATTGATAAGTTATAGATTTAATGATTTCAAACAAAACTCCCGGTTGCAAGAAAGTTAATTTATAATTAGTTTGCAGATAAGTAACTAGTAAGTAAAAGTACGTATTAAGACATGAATGTTTAAAATAAATAAAATGATGAGTTTTTATAATAAATAAGTAAAGGTGTACTAAATTTAACTAAAAATATCATTTAGGTAGTTATACGTTTTAAGTTTTGAACTAGAATGAAATTGATAGTGTAAAAATTAGTTTACTATTTTAAAAGTGTTTCACACTTTGGATTAGAAAACACTTCACAGCGGGATTCGAACTCGCGCCTTTGGCTTGGACGGTTTCCAAGACGCGCGGGTTTGAATTCCGCTGCGTTCATATTTTTATGTGTTTTTTCAAAAAAGTGTAAAATTGTATTTTAAACATAGCTGTAGGCGTGCCTTTTTGTTTAATATTAATAATAATCTGTATAAATATACCTGCCTCGTAGAATCAAGATAATTTCTTTTTATCATAAAATCGCTTAAATATAAATATGGATTTTTGTTCTAAGTAGCCAACTATAATAACATTCAAATGAGAGATACAGACCCAGTCTCTAGTGCAATAAATTTTTATTAAAAAAATCTTGGCGTGGATTTTATGAACAATTTCATATTCTTCTCATTTCTAGTGCTCTACTTTCGTAGTTTAACTTGAAATTAAAGTTTCCGTTCACGTAGGATTTTCCGGAAATCCTAACTTAATACTTTCATATCCCAAGGAGCATGCTAATTTCCTAAAATTTCCGCTTTCTGCCTCCATTAGTTTCGATTGCGTGTCATCTGTCAGTCATTTAGTGAGGTAATGGAAGATTATAATATATTGATTAAAAGTTAAAATCTACCTTTTTATAGATTAGATATTGTTTATTTTAATTCAACCTGCGGCAAATATACACTATGTACGCACACACGCATGCAGACTTTGTTCTTTAAACTAATAATCCTAAATCCTAATGCTTTGCCTAATTGCTAATTAAAAAAATATTTAAAAATATGTTTGTCATTATTAATTTCTGAACGACCAGTATTGAAATCATCGTATCCGAACTCACGTCACATTTTCAAGGAAATCGAATGTCAAAAAGTGGGTAAAAAATAACTTTGCAAAATTTTATTACATTGACAGGTAGATAAAATTATAATAAAAAATATAGCATGTTAAAAATTACATTATCATAGTTATACTAAAATTTTACTATATACCTATCTATTAATGAACATACTTCAGTATCATGAACTGATTAGTCAAATTAGTTGTTGGCCAACTAAAATGATCATAATACGAATTTGCTCAACGAAATCAAATTTCGTGCCTCAACGCCACATCTCAATACCAATTTTGAATAATTTTAATAGTTTAATTTTTTTTTTAGTATAATTATTAAGTATTTTGTGTAACACTTTCATTGCAAACTAACTAAAATGACCACATAGTTAATCAAAAGTAATTTAACAGTTTCCAAAGTGACGTAACAAAATGTTGCTGTCATATTACGTGTAGATCGAAAGGTTATAACAATGAAAATTTTCGACTACCGCACAGTAGCACCGTTCATTAGCACTGATTAGCAAATATTGAGATAATAAGTTTAAATCAAAAAAAAATATTTCGTAATTAATGAGGCTAAGAAAATGTCGAGCGAATTTAAAACCTCTGGATCTTTGTTTTATAATTCTAAAATAAAAGTAGCCTAAGATACTACTTATTACATCTGCTAACTACTGAATTTCCTGTCAAAATTAGTCTAGTCTAGATAAACAAACAGACAGAAATGTAAAAAATGTTTTTTGGTATATCTACCGTGTATATATACTATGCGTTTAGAAAAAAGCGGTTACTTAGCTTAGCTTTTATAAAAAGGCTTTCCAATTGTTTATTTGGATAGATAAAATACATAGATGAGATATATATATATATATATATATATATATATATATATATATATATACAACATTTTTTATTGCCTACGCCATAATTCAATTTATGTAAACTAAATATAATGTAACTAACACACGAGCTGTAGTTTGTATAAAATAATGTATATAAGGAGATTGTAAAATGAAAACAAGCTTTTGAACTTAGTATAATAAAACAACATAGTAAACGCTTACTTTCAAATAGTGCGTGCAACACAAAATTAGTATGTTTTACATACATACATGTATGTTATTAAATAATTCATATTATATAAAATCCAGATTAGATAAATGAAAATAATGAAATAAAAATGTTTTTTTACACGAAACTGCATTGAAGTAATCTTGGCTTGAGAGTGGAAGACTTGAAGCACCACGGTAGTAGGTTCGAGCCTTAGAAATGATTATTTTCACTTCTTATCAGAGCGGTAAAACAAAACGTGACGTTGTATTCTATCTCTCAAATAGTTGTTTCGAGAAGTTAGCGTAAAGTAGAAAACTGCCTTTTCCATTAGAATAAAGACAAAATTGAGAAGATGCGATGGCGCCGTTGGTAAAATATTGATATTTTTAAATATATATTTCAGAATATAATTAAATCTTATTTCAATGGATGCGAAACTTTCAGTTAACTAGTTTATTATTATTGGCAGGTAACTGCTATCTGATCATCTAGAGGAAATGCCCTTAAGAGCTATAATTAATATTATATCGAAAACAGGATCGATTGGAGAAAGGAAAAACTACAGTCAACTTGTGACTGGAGTCATGGTAGCTTATTCGTGAAAAATAAATTATAATATAAAACCATTTTAGTAAAGTTTACTTTAAAATAAATTTATTTCAAATGGAGTAATCAGGTATATTTTGGTATTCGAATTTATGAATTCGTATTTTCGAATCCAGAAATATACGAGAATAATTCATTTAAAATATTTTCATCTAAATTGTGTTTATTATATATCTATATATATATATATATATATATATATATATATATACACATACATTGCGTAATGCGTATTGAATAGCCGAACCTAACGCCATATTTCGGCTCACCAGAACAAGAAAACGACAATCAACGTGTATTATTTTCCACAAGTTGGAATCGAACCCATAACCAGGCGTAATATCAGCCGCTATTCCACATCACGATGGAGTGCACCTAACTAGTTACTACTTTGAAAGTCGCCAGTGGGCACTTGAAATTTATTCATATCTAAATTATATATTACGTTAAACCTTCTCCAGTGAAGATGTACAAAGTATGCAAGCATTGCAACAAAGCTATCTTTTATTTTATAATGTCAAACAATCGTCTTACGTGATTGCTCCCTTCAAGACTATGTTTGAAGATTAAAGAATTTCATTTAAGCGCAGTAGACATGACTGTACCGACACGAGAATTGCAGGATCAAATCCTAGTTTAATTGCTAACGTTTATAATAGTCACAACAACAATTGAGGCCCGTCGTGGCGCAGTGGGATAGCGTCGGATTGTAAACAGGATCGGTTGTGGGTTCGATTTCGACTCGGAGGAGTGATTATTATGTTATTTTCATGACCTCGCTCTGGTAATACGAATGGCTTTTAAGCATGAAGCTAAAAAAATCATCAGTACTCATCAAAGTTAGGATCAAAATCAACATATACCCTAACTAACTTATTGTATTATATCTACCTATCCATATATTTCTAAGCTAAAGCCGAGCCTTTTTCATATTTGCTATAGTTACGCTTGATTAGTTTGGATTTGTGTGTGATAACTATAATGGACTTCAGTAAAATTCTTATAAAGAGAATTAAAATTGTGGACCTCATAAATTTAAAATATATGAGTTCCGTGGATTCTAATACTACAGAAAAAAATATAATAATATAAAATATGTTTCTTTAAAGCTTGGATAATTAAATATACCGTTGCGAAATAAAAAGGAATATTGTACTAAACAAGTAAGTACTGTTTATTAATAAAGTGTAACCAAAAGAAATATATAAGGAAATAAACATATTGAATTTGTTTTATATTTTCTAGAAAGTGTATGAGTAATAAATGTATTGATACTTGCTATAATAATAGACAAAAAAGTCCAGTTTACATGTTAAGAATTAGAATTCACACCATAAAACGAGTAAATACTGAGCAACTTATATAAATGCCATTTATCAACTTTTTTAAAATTGAGTTATAGCGTGCTTAGCCGCGGAACTTAACACTGTTTAAAGATAATTTGAATTGTGTAATGAACCTACCTAATAGGTATCGAACCCACAACAAATGCAGTCGGCAGACGCTGCACACTGTCTCATTATGATTTCTTATTATTTTTTTTTATTGAATAACCACGCACTGGTATATAATTTGAACATTAATATGTAAACAGTTACTTCCGCAATAACACTTGCCTTTTGCACTAGGTCATTACATGTTGCTACTTGACCTGGTCTAAAAAATGCAGCTTTTAGTTCAGCTACCCGTAGTAGCGAAGTAGTGAGTAGCGTTTTTGTGTTAATGGGATGAGAGACGACAATGTTATATCTGTTAATACATCTCTTAATTCTTAAATGCATTAAAGAAAAATTGCATTTTTTTTATATACGTCATTCTATGGGATTTTCCCGTGTTTGGATGTTTGAATGTACAAACGGTGGTTATGGGTTTGATATTTATTAGGGAAAATTTTAATTTTTAAATTCATGTTTCAACTTTAGAACTTAACACGTAGAATATGTAGCTTAGCAACGCCTACATAAATTAATATAAAAGTGTATCAACTACTCGGTATTATGTTTTATATTTATATACTTAACCTATTTCTTAAGCATTATTATAAAAAATATATATGTATAGTGCCTCACTCCAGTCATTTTTTAGATTTATTAACTTTACATATCTTGTTATAAAAATGAATACAAAAGTTGTTTTTTTTTTTCAAGCATTAATGACCAAACTGCGTTAGGTTTCCCCAAACAGAAATCAATATTTTAAAAAAAATATTATTCTGATCTTCCTCTTTCCTCTTTGTTTAGGGGATGTAACAAGAAAAAAATACCTATATATTAAATGATTTTTCCTTTGATTTTCATGTCCACTGCTCATTAAATACTATAGTAGTAGCATTAACGTGTTGTTTACGCTTTGCTGACTGCTTACCATTATAATTTTTCTTGGAGGTCAATATCCTATAAGCATATCTTATCTTAAGTTGTTGGATGTAACTTCATCTTCATATACTTGTAAATATAGTAAAATAGTTTAAGTACACATTTACATAAATCTATAAAAACAAATAAAATTTGAGTGTATGATTATAATATTGAAATAATCACTTCTTAATACATATGGATGTATACACAGTACATATAACAATTTTTTTTACAATGTTTGTCTGTCCGTTTGTTCTGGCTAATTTCTATAAAGGCTGGACCGATTTTGACGAGACTCACTGGCTGATAATAGCTGATGTATATAAAAAGTAATTTAGGTTACGTTTATTCTAAAATTATATTATATATAGCTCAGCTAGTATACAAAAAAATTTGGGAATATATGGGAAAATTATTATGTATAATATATAGTGAACAAAAATCTTAAATTTAATATTTATTATTATTTTTTAAAATCAATAGTTTTCTTCTTCATAATCTAAAGTAATACTAGGTCCGTACAAGAGTGCGTAGATATACCATGATACATATGGTATATCTACGCACAGGGAATCCTAGTGAGATATTCATGGTTTTTGAAAACTCGACATTAAACATTTAACCGGTTCAATAATTGTGTTAGAATAAAATCAATAATTTCTTTAAATAAAATTTATTTATATAAAAATCATATTGTAAATTATCTTTGCTATAAAACTACCTTAGTGTAAAGTGTAGCATTTTTTTAAAATTCGCATTAGTAAAGAATACGAATATGAAATGAGGCTATTGTTTATATACACATAACTGTGCTCCGATATCCCAACAGTTTATTGATTCCAACGATGGCAACGCATGCCGCTTCCGCTCCGCTGATTTTGATGCAATTTTTCTATTGCATACGCAGACCGCTCGCTATCACTTGAGCAAAGGAATTTGACACGATTTCAACTTATTTTTTGCTTAGATTGCCGTAAAATGCTAATTGTTGCAGAAATACAAGAGAACAATTTCGACGGTTACGTGATTTTTAGTTGGTTATATATTTTTTTGATACTTTACTGTCTTTCGTGTTAGGTCATAAGTTCATTTCGTGTTGGGCTCTAAAGGTTTACGCAAACATTTTCGTCATAGTGTACCGGTTAATAGATAAATTATTTATTTGTAAAAAATCTAACTGATAGCTGTAATTTATGTTTATTAGTAATTATAATAAATTATTTTTCTTCTTAATTATTATTTATATTATTATTAATTATTTTTGTAATTAAAAATTTTTTTCTTCCTTTTTAGATTTTTTAATATATATATATATATATATATATATATATATATATATATATATATATATATATATATATATATATATATATATATATATATATATATATTATATTGTTTTTTTTAAGAATTACTAAATAAATTGTATTACTAAAAATATTTGAACAATATATGCAAATATATATTCTAATTATTGTATTATATATAGAAAAAAATATGTTGCACTCACTCGAAATTTCCAGGATAGCAAACAGCGAAACGACGTTTACAAACATGTTGACTGGCCTTCCCGCTGAGGTGTTGACCACCGTTGAAGATCACTTCTGAGCAGCATGGAGATGAGCACCTTCCACTGTCCGAGCACTCAGTGAGGCAGCAGGACCTTACCTCCTCACCTTCGAGCCAGCGCTCCTCACATGGTAAAGGATATTGCCACTCAGGACTCGGCATCTTGTAATTATATCTATTATCCCACATCACATCTGGACATCTCTCTACATACGCGCCGGCTAATTGCTCCACATACTGTTTGTAAAGCCGCTTCTGCCTTTGATTTTGCGAGACGTGAAGGCGCAAGACGTTAAGAAAACACATTTTTAAAACGTTAAAACTTTCCAATATTCAAATCGATACAACAATAATTTGCCATGAAAGAATTTTAGATGAAATTAAATAATATTTTACTGTCATTAGCGTTTCCGGTCCGTTTGATAGGAATTTTGTAACATTTTCCAAGTGTTTATCACTAGACTGTATTATGACGATTTTATTTTTCATTGATTAAACTTTCCATATAAAAGTTTATAATGAAAATATATAGCACTAAGTCCATATTTGCATATCGGCGTAAAGTGGCGGTCAGGGAATGAGAGGTAGCGCGCGCGTCTACAGCCGTACTGTGGAGCTAGAACGGCTGTAATCGGTTTACGTTAAATTAGCTCGCGTTTCCCCGAGAAGCGGAAAAAACGGAACCCACCGCGATGAAATACGGCATAACTGCAACAAAATAATGTCAAAAGCCGTATCTAATCTCGTTTGAGTTTACAATAATTCTACCTAGTTAGGTGAACGAGCTAAAAAAATATTAACTTTTTTAAAATGTCAATGAAGTAACTTATTCATTAGTACATAAATTAATTATGTGAAATTATTTTTTATATATTTATTATATATTTAATAAGTTTAAAACATGTTTGAAATAACTTAGGACGTAACCAGGTTACATATATGAAATTAAATTAAATTTCCATTTATATATTAAACACAAATAAAAGTTGACGCCGGTCGTGGAGTAGTGGGACAGCGTCTGAATGTAAACGCGATCGGTTGTGGGTTCGATTCCCTCTACTTTGACTAAACTTAAATTAATCAGTTCCTAAGAAAATTATATAGAAAAACAATAAAATAAATGTAAGATGGAGATGATAAAATAACTTAAGCTGTATTATATTATTTTAAATTTGTAAATTATTTGATCGATTAGTTTATTTATTATACATTTTTTTAAATATATTTACAGCTTTATTACGCCTTTTCACTATAGCATGGGAATTAAGGAGAACATAGTATCAAAACACTACTTTCGCCACTGTGCCGCCATGAGTGGCGGAATTCAGAAAGTGAGATCTGAGTGGGAATCGAACCCACAACATATGATATGTTAACATTTTTGAAAACATTTATACATATGATATGTTGTGGGTTCGATTCCCACTCAGATCTCGACTCGTTTTGATCAGACTTATATTATATATTATTATAGACTGATCTGACGGAACTGATAGGTTGATGGCCTTTCTATCTGTGTTTGTAATATAGAATTTTGTACAGTTATTTTTTCCTCTTCATTTTATATTACATTTTTTAACAAGTAGGAATCAAACAATTAAAAACACGTACCTTCAGATACTTCAGATAAAGTGATACGGAAACACCATAGGGGTAGTTTACAAGAGAACTTTGGATCTATCGTATTAATTTTGTTGAGATCCTCACTACCTAATTATTTAAAATAAATGACTTCATTTTCTAATATATACCTGACATTTTGGTAAATAAGTAAAAAAGTAGCTTTACGTTTTATCTAGTCAGAAAAAACATAGTATCTACGACATAATTGACTGCTCTCCGCTTAAAATCAAGACATTGCGTGTTGAGCGGTGAACTCAACGCCGCGCTTTTTCTTATCAGTACGGAGAAATAAGGACAAATTGTAAATATACTCCAGAGTAAGAATCAAACCCACAACCATTCGCGTTTTACTCGAACGCAGTCTCACTGAATTATGAGGGTTTTTACAAATTATACTTACATATATACGTATTTCTATCTGAGAAAAAAAATCGCTGTTGGCTGGCATGCAGTGTGAGTTTCCTGAACATAAGCCACTAAATAATTTTCAAAAATATGGCTAGCCAGTGTCCAGCAGCAGTTAGTAGAAGTAGGATGTATTGGAATATTGTATAATCACATCTTTATATTTATGCAAATACTTTAGAAAAACTAATGGAACTGTTGCTTGTTTTACTTGCTAATCTTAATTCAATGCTTTTTAAAATATAATATTTTACTCATTGTAGCAATAAAGGTATTATGTATTAAATTTTATCATTGATTTTCGCAATTTTTAAATGAAAACATATTAAATGGATAAGCTAAACATAAATACCTGTGACCTGTGACGGGTTTTCTAAAATATATTTTCTAATACCAAAACATATTCGATTAATCCCATTAAAATAGTTTTATTTAAAACGTATAATTTGTTTTTTTTAATTCTTGACGTAAAGTAAAAGAAGCAAATATTCTCTTTTATTTGAAGCTTTGATCTTAATACCATGCAAAAAAGTATAAAATGCAATATAAAATATTAGTTTAAGAAAGATATATAAATAAATAAATATTGTTGGTAAATCATACATAAGTGAAGTTACTATTAACTAAATAAATTTGAAAAATTATTTTAATATTATTCGAAAATATATTGTCGAATACCAAAATATAGACGATTAATCCATTTAAAATAGTTTCATTTTAAATGTGTAAAAATCGCAAAAATCAAAGATTTTATTAAATAAATTTGTTTTTTAACAACTTAAGTGGAAATGTATACATCCTACTCTTAATTTTTAAAATCCTATCACGATGTTATCTTATAACGCAAGTACCTACCTGACCTAATATATATATATATATATATATATATATATATATATATATATATATATATATATATATATATATATATATATATATATATATATATATATATATATATATATATATATATACACAAAGATATTATATGACTAAATTTTCACAGACAACGGTCGAATGAATAAGCAAGTCATGATGCCATTTTTTTTCATTATTTTGTATGTATACCTGTAAAAGAAATACAAAACTAAAAAAACTTTATAAATCGTATCGTTTTGGCGCACGATTCAAAAAATTAAATAGAGTAATGGCAATACTAAAATTAGATTTTGTTAAGTGTCATATGCCAAGTTGACAATATTGCATTTTCGCGCCTATTTTTCTATAACTTAAGTTGTTAAAATACAACTTTTAATAACAATATTTTTATAAGATTTTTTTACTTTTATCATTGAAATGGAAGACATTGATGAACTAGATCAGCTAGATGAATTATTACGAGCTGACTTAATTGAAGAAATTGAAAATACTTCAAAGAGTACATCACATATCCGCGAAGTGAATATATTTGAAACTGATGACAGTGTGAAAGAAAATCCAAGTGATAAAGTAGCAACAGAATCTGCTGTTCATAATGGTGACACAGATTCTTCTGACGACGAAGAGAAAAGAAATTATACCGAAAGAAAATATAACGACTATGGCAGCCAAATCAAAAAAGCATTAGATCACCAGGAACAAGAACAAATTGAACGCAGAGTAGAGTTTCAAAGTAGGCTTCGGCAAGCAAATACTGACGCAAAATATGGACATAAAAGTTCTTTTAATAAAAAAGTGGAACCAGCGCCTGACTACAGTAAAAGCACATTCTGCGTTCCTGAAACAAAATCTAAAATCAATACCGATGTGTACACTGATCCTATATTCGGAATAAGAATAACTAAGCCTTTGATATCAAGTAGCGCACTGCTAGACAGAATGCAGGGACGAGAAGCTGTGAATATGCTAAGAGTGAAGCGGTTTGTGGAAAACGAAGATTCATCTAAAGACTGGGTAATAGCAGGTGCCATTGTGAGGAAAAGTTCTGCAAAACAATCACAAAAAGGTAACAATTTTATAGTATGGACTTTAAGTGACTTGAAAGATGATTTAAAAACAATATCCATGTTCTTATTCCGCAAAGCATACAACGAATTATGGAAAACAACAGAAGGCACTGTGGTGGCTGTGTTAAACCCTAATGTTTTAGACAGATCACAAAATACGGCAGACCAAGCTTGTCTAAGTGTAGAAAGCCCTGACAGGGTAATGATTTTAGGACAATCAAAGGATTTAGGAAAATGCAGAAGTAAAAAGAAAAATGGTGAACCTTGTACTGCTTTTGTCAACTTAAGTCAATGTGAACATTGTGTGTATCATATAAAACAAGAGTATCAAAAATATTCACGGCGGCAAGAACTACAATCATCAACTATGGGGAAAGGCCTTGTTAATTTGCAGAATAAAGTATTCGGTAAAAGTACATTCATCTATGGTGGTAAGTCATATGCAGCTTTACCAACTAGTAATCATAAAAAAATTAAGGATAGAGATGAAAACAGACTTATGTCTTTAAGTGACTATTATAAATCTGAAGGAGACAGATTGATGACTAATAAAGCACCTTACGGAGCTGGGCTTTTAAAAAACAATATTGATATATTACACAGTCCTACTTCACAAAAACTTACTGATTCACAAAGACTAAGCAATCTTTCTACCGTCAATAGAAATACCCAATTATCACCTAGTCCAAGTCTGGCTGATAGAGTAGCAAGTTCGCCTACTTTAGGCAAAGGCTTTGGACTAAAAGGCAGTGGTTTAGTAGATTTAAATATATCTTATGGCCAAAAATCTGCGGAAAAAGCAAAACTAAATGCTATAAGATTGGTCCAACAAAAGGGTGGGATCTCAAAACTAGACCCTAACAATATAAAAGGTACTGAAACTGGCAAGAAAAGGGCCTTAGATAAATTAAACAACTCAAGTGAAAGTGAAAATGATTGTAAAAAAAAGAAATTAAATGATGAATCAACATCAAAAGTGAATAAATTAAAACCAGTTATGTCGGAAAGATTTAAAAAGATATTAGAAGCTACATCTATCCACGAGAACTTGATAAAACAACATGAAGATGATGAACAGGAGAAATACTTTAATAAGCTGGAGAAAAAAGAGGCTATGGAGGAAAAAATGCTCAATACATTCAAACTGGCATGCAAAGCCGTGAGATGTGCCAAATGTAAATATACAGCATTTTCAGCGGCACAAATCTGTAAAGACGAGAGACATCCTCTGAAAGTACTGGATACTTTTAAGAGGTTCTTTAAATGTGCTGATTGTGGTAACAGAACTGTTTCTTTAGAGCTTCTGCCTTTACATTCTTGTAATAAATGCAGCGGGTCTAGGTGGGTTAAAGCACCTATGCTGAGAGAAAAGAAATTGTGTACAGTATCAGACAGTCTATCTATAAGAGGCGAGGAAGAAACATTCATTGGAGGTGTCGTCACTGCAGGGAAAAATATTGATTTATTAGTACCAGAATAATATGAAATATTTAAAAACTATTTATTTAACTTTGTAATTTTACTGTTTTTATTATCATGAGTGTTGAAATTTCAAAAACATTGACATTGTTTGAATTTATTAAAGCAACATTTTTTTATATAATTATAATCATATTTAATAAACAGTTTATTTGTATTGCTACAAATTATTTAAGTTGTATAATTTATTTTTTAATAATACATATACAATTTAAGTTTCCCCCGTAACCCACCTATTTATGAAGTATTAATAAACTAAGAAAAAATAATAAACTTTATAAACTATTTTCTTTCTATGTGACTTTACTGTTAAATTTTATATTCAAAATGAAAATTCTTTGATCAATGTAATATTAATGGAACCATTGCTTAGTTCTATCCAGCAATATCAACGGTTTTCAAATCCAACAATTGATACCTATATGCAATTTCATAACATTTCGCACGGGAAGCAGACAACAGAGTGTCTTGACACAAGCTTGTCTCAACTTGAAACATGCTATGGATACTGTAATATTTTATAACTGATATAAAGCATGAATCTACTGCCTATATTTAGTTCGTTATATAGTTTCTGTTTAATAAATATATATATATATATATATATATATATATATATATATATATATATATATATATATATAAACATAACAATGCGTATAGAATCGCTCGTCTTTAAGTGGCAACATCTCTTGATCTTTATTTTTTATTCTCAAATAAAAATGTACTAAATTACTCTATATTACATCATCTGTCTACCGGAAAAGGTTCCATTGAAAACAGTCCAAGCCTTTCCAGAGATTGACTGGAGCAAGCAGACAAAAATAATATTTTTTTATATATATATATATGTAGACACATACGCATTTAGTAAAAAAAACTATTTTAATATTATAAACAGAAAATCCAATTTCATTTATTTGTATAGAAAAAAAATATTTATTCCCCTACTAGACACATGGCATATAAAAATAAAATACAAAATGAAAATAAAGCATAATATAATTTTATTATGAAACTTCCAGTCAATAACACTGAACCATTCCATAAAACAGTGTCTGATTTTCATACAAGATGGGGTGTCACAATTTTAATAAAACAAATTCAAATAGACATCCCGTACGTAACTTGCTCCGTTAAAATTGAGACTTAGGGGTGTGAGTAAATGGCTTTAATAATTTACACAGCCTTCATATATTCTCTACATTACAAAACAGATGTTACTATGACGACAACAAGCACTTGTGCCGTAAACAATGTATTTACATATTCAAAGGGCAGTGGTCCGGAAAATTAAGTTCATATATAAACATTTATTGCCTATCAGTCCGTCAATTTATATTGATATTTCATGTAAAGCTTTTTTTATTTGTTGAAAAAAAAAACAATATTTAGTATGAAAAAAAAATGTTAAAAATTATATTTACTCTTGTACTAAAAACATATAGTCTGTATAAAGTAAAAGGTCATATTAGAACTTGCATCCAACAAGTGCACTGACCTGACTACCACTGAGCTACAACTGGTTTCTTACACTGAATACATTATCGGATATTAATATTAAATCTAATAACTGAGCGCTGTAAATATTAATAATATATAAGTAATAAATAAAGATATAAATAGATGAAAGTGACATTGACCTATTTTGGGTTTTCACAGTTCTACATGAACATTTTAAATGCATATAAACAGTTTTTTTTTAAATATTCTGTGGTTTCATAATTCAATTCAAGACATAATACAAAAATATTTTACATTTTATATAATTTTTAAACATTTTTATTAAAATTTTGACAATAAAATGAATTAACGAATATGTCAATTTCATCCATACTTACCTTCAAATATGAAACGTGAACATTAAATAATAAATCATAATCATTCATAACATTTAAAATCAAATAAAACACCAGAATATTGATTATATGAAAAAATTACAAATAAACACTTAACAGTTTCGCATTTCCATGAATCGTGATACATTTTTACATCGAAAATTCGTAGTGCTCCACTCACTTAGAGGCTTTACGTATAAAGATGCGTAGCTTAACGCCGCGCTTCGCCTTACCAGACCGACGAAACCTCTACACAATACATTAAAAATGTTGAAAGCTGCATATTATATTTATTATAAATATAAAATAACAAATTAGGCTTAAATTAACGGCGTCTGGTGTTCAAAATATGAATATTATTATTTCATGTAACACAATACAATGAGGCTTAGAGAGCTAAGCGTTTAATATATATAAAGGCAACAATTTAATATAATGTATACAATCGATCTAAACAACAAAAACATAGACCACTGCCTTCGGTGCATCCGTTGAAAAATATGCATACTAAAAAATTTTTTTATAAACCGTTTGACTGTAAAACTGGCGAGTGGGAGGAGAAATTAAAAAAAATAAATAAAATAAAACAAACAAACAGCACATAATTAAATTAAATAAATAGAAAACGCATTACAATATTCAATTAAATAAACACATAAAAGTTATCTACACAATTTATCATATACATATATAAAAAAAAGAGTCCGTCCGTTTTCATAGAATTATAGGTATTAGTTAGTTTTACAGTCAAACTGTCCAGTCCAGTCCATACACGTGTGTAGTGTCATACATATATCGATGCAAAAAATCGATTTTGTCCTATCTCAAAATATTTCTTATTAAAAATTAGATAAGATATAAAGAAATCACTATATCGGTGACTTCTGAGGAGACTTCTTCCAATACTTATAACAATTAGAATTACAATTTTGTTTCTAGTGTAAACATGTTTTGAGATAGAAAATCGTTTTCTTGTACGTATATAGCAACCGTGTTCTCAGTAGTCAGCGGGTTGTATGGCGGTGGTCTCGGGATCATTCCCACTCTGTGGTGGCGGGGGGTTTGGGCGTGAGGTCGTATAACACGCGGGATATACCGGGAACGCTCATTAATTCTTTACGCATTCTGTCTACCACCTGTGAAATTAAATATATAATTATTAATTCTATCTTTTTTTAAACAATTAAAATCAAGAGGCCAGTTGTGGCGCAGTAGGACAGCATCCGACTATAAACGCGATCGGTTGTGGGCTTAATTCCCATTCAGGGGAACGATTATATTTAAATTATTCCCATTTCCTTCCTCTGGTAAGACAGTGCGGCATTGAATTTCACAACTCAATACGCAATGTCTCGAATTCCGAGCGGAAGCCCTGTTATGCGGCATAGTAAAGCGTGAAGTTAAAAAAAGTCAAATTCTAAAATCTCAGAAATATTCTCATTTATTTACATGTATTATTATTTCAGTATGAGGCCATTGTGGCACAGGGGGACATTATACGATTATAAACGCGATTGTCTGTGGGTTCAATTTCCACTCAGGCTAATAAATATATTTAATTATTTCAATTTCTCCAATTCATAAAAACAACGCAGCGTTGATTTATTAAGTAAGTATATAAACCTTAACGCTATTATACTTTTATTGCATTTGTCATCAACATCATAAGATTACTCCAAAAAGACTTAGATAATTAAAAAAAATATTATTGTTATTCAATATAACGGATTCACCGTTATTTCAAAAATATAAACATAAAAGCCAAGAAAATTTAAAAAACAAAATTAAAATTGCACATTTCTCCGTTAATAACCTTATAATATTCTTGATACCAACAAAGTATCCATCTCCCACTTTAAGGTGGGACGTCAACATAGACCGCCTCATTAGAGATGAGCATGTTGAGATCTCAGAGATACAGTATCTCGGTCGAGATACAGTATCTCGGGATTCGATTTTTACATACAACTATACTGATAACAACAAGTACTGAGTTTCATCAATTCGAATACCAAAAATATAACCAAAGCTATTTTTTTGTCAAAAGTGGATGAACTAAATTTGCCAACTAAACACAAACCAAAGGTCTATAACAAGAAACAAATGTATATAGCTTTTAAAAACCATATAAAAATTTGAACGCAACAATACACGAAAGCACCTTTTGATAAACGTTGAAGCGTTAACCACTAAACTATGCGTACATACTCCTATACGCTTACTGCAACTTGTTTTTGTTGGCAGCATCTCTATAAAGAGATTGATCGGTTTCCAAAGGACGCGGGTTCAAATTATTTTACATTTAAAAAAAAATGTTTGCTCATTCCAATAGAATAACAAAAAGTGTACATACATCCTGCGGCATAGCATCCGATCCGGGTAACGCAGCGATGCCGGTCATGAAATCGTTGGTTATGAACGGGCGGAGCACCAGCGAGCGCTGGCAGGAGGGCGCGCGGAGCCCCGCGTCGCGGTCGAAGTGCACCGGGATCAGCACCACCGGCATTTGCGCTATGCGGGAGGTTATGCCGCTTGATATTAGTATCTGGAAAGTGGACAATAATAATATTAACATCTTTGTGATTATAACATGTTGAAAATTATTCTATTTTGGCAGCTTCACGCTTTATCCCGTATTGCAAGGTAGTCAGAGACACTTTCTGCCCGCAATCGAGACATTGCGTGTTAAGAGGCGAACTCGTCGCCGCACTTTGTCTAGACCAGTAGCAGATCAGATAAATGAAAATAAATTTATTTATTTATTTATATTATTAAAATTGTGTACATTTTGGTATTATAAAATACACTTTCGTAAAGATCTGTCTCTGCAATAAAGGACTTCTGTAAAGCGTTAAAAATTTCGATTTACCAATATATACATTAATTTAACGGTTGGTTAGTAATAGTGTAGTAAGTAGTAAGATTTAATTTTTTTAATACTATGGTACCTTTATCAAATTTTTATATATAATCATATATTTTCCAATACTTAGGCATACTATTAATTGTTTAAAACAAATATATATTATATATATAGATATGTACCTGTGTAGCAAGATCGTCCGCTTGGCGTATGGTGGATATAACTTGCTGAGATAGGAACGTGGGCGTGATGTCCGTCACCTGCTCTTTGATTAAACCACCGAAGGCGTAGCACACCCTGAAATTGTAACAGCATAATAAGGAAACATATGGAATAAAGTCATTCGTCTTTTTTTGTTTAAGGCTTAAGGGGATATTTAGATTATGTTTTATGTAAATAGCTTCTCTAATTTTTATATTATTGTTATTAATATATTTATTTCAGTTGTATTATTTAATTAAATTATAAATAAATTTTTAATACAAGTAAAAAAAAATATTAAAAAAACATAAAAACAGAGTTTACAGAAAAAAAAAATTAAAATCTTGTTAAAATCTAAAAATATGAACAAATGTTTATATTTAAAATTATTTTTTCATTTCTACATTCTGTTAACACCAAGTGTAGTGTTGAGTTCCGCATTCAACACACAACTTCTCCATTAAAAGCGGAAATCACTCAACATAGTATCTTGACACTAAGATGTCTCTAACTAATTACTACGCGGGATAAAGCGTGATGAAATTAAAAAAAAAAACTAAGCATGTACCTGTTGACATTGTGGCAAACCCGTGGTATGATCTTGGCGAGGTAGTGCATGTCCTGCCAGTCGGGCGGGTAGCGCTCCGTCGACAGCGCCACCGCGTAGCTGTACGTGCGCCCGTCGCCTGCACACGCGCACGGCTTAGTGATAACAGCGCTTGGACGAGTTCCGAAAGATGCGGCTTCGAATCTCGTTGTATTTATATTACAATTTCTAATGGTACTATAAATCAGCTATGAGTTCGATTTCCACTCGGGGGAATGATGATATTTAATTTTTTTTCTGAAGTGTATTTGTACCATGTATTTTTTAGTAAATAAATTATTATTACACATTTATATATTTAATGGGCATAGGTCACAATTCTAATAGAAGGGTGTGAAAGTAATGATCTAAACCTGAAGGCAAGGGAAAATACGAATCTAAAAAAAATATTAAGAAAGAACAAAATGCAAGATTTTAGAACAAGTAAATGAGGTGGTTAATCTAGTAAGTAATGTATGGAAGATACGAAATGGATGTGGAAAGGCGTATTGTTGGCGGTAACAGGGTTAACGTTCATGATGCAGTACTGATACTGACATTGTTATACGAAACGTGGGTGTGTTAAAAGAAGAATAAAACAAAGACGGATGCAGTAGAGATGAGATCTCTTCACTGGATTTGTGGAGTTAGTTAAGTTGATCGTATATGCAATGAAGAGATTCGTAAACCGGCATAGTGAAAATGAAAATGAAGAAGAAAGTGCTAAAGTGGTTTATGTACGTTGACAGGATGAGTGATAAAAGAATGATATAAAATATTTATAAAGTAAAGCCGAGCGTTACAAGAGGCCGCCGGAGACCTCGGTCGCTCTTCGAAGACACATTAACGAATGATACTGGAGGAAGGAGGAAGGAGGAAGGTACAGAGTCAGTCCGATGCGGTTACCTTGCACGCCCACGCTGCGCACGGGCAGCAGCGCGGCGGCCACGGGCGCGGCCGACGAGATGCGCTTGAGCTCGGCCTGCTCGTGCGCCGTGGTGGCGTTGGACACGCGGCCCAGCAGCGCGTGCGACTTCACGCACATCGACGCGTACTCCACCATTATCTTCACTATCACCTGCGCACCGCACAGTAGCTATGTGAGTAATACACCTACTACGCCTGACGGGTTGTACGCGGCAACTTTCATTTTAATAAAAGAAAAAACTTACTTATCTTTTTTTATATTGCAGTAAGTATAAATAAGAAACTCATTGTTAATTACAATAAAATCTTACACAATAAATAAAAGAATTCATAACAAATAAATTAAAAATTTAAATTAATGACCAAATTCATAATATTGAGATGTTCTTAAGCAATTCTTAATAATTATTACCAATTATTATTATATACAATTCAGTTTCAAAAATCATACTTTAAAGTACGCTACTTCCTACTACTTGAGTTAAATCTTAAAATATCCTCCCACCTGTGTCTCCGCAAAGTCCCGGTCGGCGTAGGGCTCCTCCTGGCAGAGCACGCGCACCGCCAGCCCCGGGCCCGGGAACGGGTGCCGCTCCACCAGCGCCGGCGGCAGGCCCAGCTCCGTGCCGAGCGCTCGCACCTGCAGCAACATTAACATATTATATTATAATATTTTGGGTTAATTATAACAAACTTTTTTAACTACATACTTGTTCGCAATTCCTTGAAAACTTTGAGAATAAGAGAGAATCTTTTTCTCATGATCTTAGAAATATGTCAAATATCAGACAGCCTTGGCTGTACATTGTCTATAGTTCACTTAGCAATATAAGAATTTTATATGTACACATACACACACATGCATATATATATATATATATATATATATATATATATATAATTCCATATTAGGTAACAAAAATATTTCAATTCTCTAGTTGAGCAACGGAAAGAAAAATGACATTAAAAAAAGAGACTTAACTAACAATAGTTATAAAAATAAAACTTTTATGTATAGAATATATGTATATATGTACAGTCAACTGTCGAATAACGCGGTACTCTTAACACGCGGTTTCCATATAGAAAGAACCATTTCCATATAGAGACGAAAGAAAAAAAAGACGAACAAAATAAGGAAGACATTTTATCCATTAAAAGAAGACGAGTTAATCAAATCATGTTTGACAGCGACAATGAGAGTTTAAATTACATAATTTTACAAAGTTTTTCTTTATTTGTCAAAAAAAACAGATTTTTTGGTTTATTTTTTGCTTTAATTTCAATCATATTTTATATAAACAATTCAATAAAAATAATTTATTATTTGTCTTTTGTATTTATTGATTACAGCGCGGTTTACATACAACGCGATAGATGGTTTCCATACAATGCGCTACGAATTAACCTGGTGGGTATAGAAAAATCCGAATTGACCGCGTAATAGAAGGGGTTGATTGTACAATATACAATGGCCTATTGAGATGTTATCTTCACGCTTTATAATATAATAATAGAAGAATAATTGCATGCCTTCCGACATTGACACCGCGCTGTGTCATCTCGAGGGGGCCACTACAATGTCACACACACCTCGTCCTTGTGGAAGTCCTTGAGCGGCTCCACGACGCGGCCGCGCTGGCGCAGCGCGCGCACCAGCTCCGTGTCGTTGTGGTGCGTCTTGATGGCGGCGGCCGCGCCCGACGCCAGCGCAGACGCCGACTCGATGAGGTCGGGCCGCAGCGTGCCCTGCCCCAGCAGCACCTGCTCCTCCCTGCGCCACCGACGATACTTATTATTATCACATTCGATACCTACCGAATTCGACTTGTATTGAAACATACTTTTGCATGCACTGAAATCTTTTTTGTAATAAAATTTCTTAAATTCCTCAACCCGTAGCAAAAATAGTAGGGTTGTCCCAGCTGATAATATGAACAACAAATATTAATTAGATATTTTGCATGAATCAGTGAGCATCTAGCGCATAAATGAACAGCGTTTCACTGTAAACAAGACTGCTTGTGTGTTCAATCGTCACTTTGATAAACAAATAAAGAAATATAATTTATTTTCAATTCACCACTTTAGTAAGATAAAGCGTTGAGTTCTGCCAATCACGACACAGAGCTCGTATTAGGATGGCATTTCCCACACAAATATTTTACCAATTGATTTTTTCAAATTACCCTGTTATACCGAACAAAATACGAACTTATATATTTACGAACTTATATATTTTATTCTTTACAGATTGACGTTTTATCCCAAAGTAGTCAGAGGAAACCTAGTGTCAAGACACTTCGTTGATCGCTTCCCGCCCGAAATCGAGACATTGCGTGTCGAATGACGAAATCAACGCGGCGCTTGGTCTAAACAGAGCGGAGAAATGAGAATAAATTTGACATATAACGATTTCCGATTATCGTGTGCGGTGCGCGAGTACTGACTGCAGGTGCAGCACGTCGCGCACGGCGTGCTCGGCCACGCGCACGAACACGTCGCCGATGATGCGGCGCTTGTCCTCGGGCGCGGCCGCCTGGCACAGCAGCGGCGTGTGGCGCGCGCGCCCGCCCGCCTCGCGCACCGCCGTGCTGCCCTGCCGGAACTGCAACAGAATACTTACATTCCAACTGTCCAAATAGCTACACTATTTACCTCAACAATACAATTATTCACATTGCAATCTACAGTAAAAGCAAGTGCACGCCTCACCCTGCACAGCGGGGTAATCAGAGACCCTAGTTACAGAACATAGTCTAGTAGTCTGCTTTTCACCCAAAATCGAAAAATCCTAGATCATTTTCACGCTTAACACTTAACAATGTAAACTAATTTATTTAGTACCGTTTTCAATGAATAAGGTATACTCCGAAGTCGATTCCGTTAAATGTTAAACAATAATTATAACTGATTACTGATTTCACTAAAATAAAAAATTTGAAAACAAAATCAAGCAAAAAATAAAAATAGAATGATTCTATTTTTATTTTTATTCTGATCTATTTTTATTTTTTGCTTGATTTTGTTTTCAAATTTTTTATTTTATATAAGAGAAAGAGAAAGAGGAAGAAAAAAACAGGATGACAACTAACCTGATGTGCCGCATTAATGACGTGCAAACGTACACCCAGCTCCCGTAAACACCTCTCCACTTTTGCACTCTCGTTCTTACGCATGAAACCTAAAAAATAAATAATAAAATTTTTTATAACATATTTGCTATATTAAACAAAAATCGCAAGTTCGTATCCCGCCACAATCAAAGAATTTCACATATACTTGCTTTTAAATATAATTAAATGTATATTAATTTACCATTATCTATGTGTAGGGCGATGACCTGATCTTCGCGGAGGGCGGTTCTTAACAACGCAGCGCACACTGTCGAGTCCACACCTCCGCTTACTAGTACCTAAAGAAAAAATACAAATAGATGATTCCACAGATTAAATATAGTGTTTACAATTAAGAAAACAAAGTTGAAGTCATGACAGAATTTAAAATAACATCTCTTTTGAAGCATTGTATTATTTTTCGTGGCGATGGCGCAGGTCGACTTCCAATCGAAGAAATGATTATATTTAAATCAAAGCACGGCAATGTCTTGAATTTCGATAGAAAACGGAGTACAAAGTGTCTTGATGCTAGGTACTTCCTGTTTATCCTGCTATACTGGATAAAAGCGTGAAGCTAAAAAGAAATAAATAAAATACCGAGTAAGTACTGAAGTGCTATAGGGTCTGATTATATATAAAATAATTATCATTTTCTCTGCTTCAGTAAAAAAACCACCGCTTTTATCGCCGCCAGTATTTAACACAATATTTCGAACTTAGGCGAAAATTCAAAAGAGTATCACCATTAGTTTCTCTAAACCATGATATGCCGAATAAAAATCTGAAGCTGCCTTTTAAAAAAAAAATATGATAATTATCATGAACAGACATGCCAAACATTACAATACAAATAAGTTCCATAAATAGTTCATATGTTAAAATCGTGACAACTCAATTATTTTCATCAGCTACTTTGGTGATATGTGCAAGGTTCGAATACTTTGGCGGTATTAGGGTAGGTCGCTCACCAAGACTTTGTTGTCGCCGACGGCGTCCCGTATGTACTGCACGCAGGCGTCGCGGCGCGAGCGCAGCGTGAACGTGCGCGACATGCCCGCTATGTCGAACAGGAAGTTGGACAGCATCTGCTTGCCCTTCGGCGTCAGGTCCACCTGGGGACGAGTGACGTCATCTCTATTAACTATACATATGTACAGTAAAAGTTCCTTATTCACGCCGAATAAACTCAGTAAAAATAAGATATTTTATATTATATTATAGGGGATACATTCCTAGTTGATAAAATAAAAAAATATATGTATAAAAAAATAAAGATTTTGATTATTTATCTTATTAGACTTAGGCTTTATTCGTATCGCAATTATATAGCACCATACTTTAGGCATTATTATAACAAGATCTACTTTACTTTACTATTAACGTTTGCAAAGAATATTCGTTTCGATACGTATTGAAATTTTTTTTTTTTAATAAGTATATACCAATGTACTGATTAGATCTACAATTAATGAAATCTTTAGTGGCGAATATAGGAATTGAGTGGTAATTTTTTAATCTACGTATATTGAATACGCGAATGAACGAAGCAAGAACAAGGAGCTTTGACTGTATATGAAAAATATTGTTATTATTGGAAGTAATAGGTTTAATTTTAGGTATCACATTAATTTAATTTTTTTGTTAATAATACTAACAAATTAGATGAAAAATCTTACGTAATAGATTTGTCGCCATTAATAAAAAAAACAAATAAAAAATATATATGAAATCTAAATAATAATTAATAAATAAATGTTGAAAATAGAATCTTTTTTTAGGTAAAATATTAAGTTTCCTAAGAGAATCCAAAATATTTAATATGTACTAAGAGTAATCTATATTAAAAAAAAACATATGACCAACCTCAGGATGAAACTGAACCCCGTACAACCGCATCTGTTCATTATAGATGGCGGCTACGAGGTGGTTGGAGGACTGTGCCCCCACTCGGAACTTTTCACCCACTTTCTGTACACTATCACCGTGAGTTAGTAGAACTGGCTGGAGTTTTTCGAGACGACTGGAAATAAATGAATAAAATAATAATTTTAATTATTCTATACTTACAAGAAATCATTTCATAAAACACGTCTAAAAAATAAAACGCAGGTGAATTGCATGAAAAAAGAAACATTTTTCCTTGTCAAAAGATAATTATATCTTAGAAATAATCTTTGGCTAGCAAAAACTGGTAAAAAATCTTTAAGAATACTAGCGACAAATTTTGACGCAGTCGTACCGGAATCCCACTGCTATATTAATACATAGAAGAAAAATAAAAAAGAAAACGCGAATGTAAGATGAGTAAGGTACTTAACTGTAAAACTAAAAAGAAAACTTTGAAGTCCTCCTTTACGACAATTGTGAAGACAGAAAGCTATACGTTTGTTTGTAAAGACAGTATGTTGATTGCTCTCCACCCAAAATTAGGACATTACGTGTTAAGTAGCGGAACTAAACGCCGCTCTTTGTCTAAACAGAGCGCGAAGACGCACAAACAAACATAACCTAATCGCTTATACAGTTACACGCCTTTCCACTATGGCCTCAAAAAATCAATTAAAATAATACACAAAAGTAACGACATTACTATTATTTATTTTTAATATTTGAATCTGTAACCGTTTGTAATAACTTTCTTACGTAAAACTTCTACATACATATGTAAAAGTTTTTTCTCCATACATATGTAAAAATTAATATACATTTATAATTAAAAAAAAACTTAAACCGTTAATACAAATTACTTATACTTTTTGCTTATTCTAAATTAAAAAAAAAATAGTAGCATCAACATAAAAAAAGATCATATAAACAAAACACTTACTTAAATAAAGGGCATGTGGTTTCGACTTCGACCTCGTACTGTCCGTCCTCACGAGCCTCTTTCCGTAGTACGGAACCACCGAATTCTTTGTTTAACATTTGCATTCCATAGCATATACCTGATAAAAAATAATAATAAATATAATATTAATTTAACTAAAAAAACTATGTAATATTGTATTTAGAAGATTAAAAAACAAATTTTTGTATTTTATTATCAATATCCTAGTGTTAAGAATCCATTCTACATTTCCCGCCTATTTGTGAGCAATATGAAGGTATTCGCTACTTAATTATATATATTAATACTTTTCAATTCCCAGTCGCAGGAATGATTATATTTAAATATTTAATTTCTCCAATCTGGTGGGACAAAGCGCAGCGTTGAGTTCGTCACTCTGCACGCACTGTCTCGATTTCGGGCGGTAAAATACTCGGAGTGTCATGACACTAGTCAAGTGGTCTCTGACTACACTGCTATGCGGGATAAATCGTTAGGCTGTTCCTATATATATATTATGACGTGAAGGAATGTTTAGAGTAATATTTTGATTCAAATCGTTGTTAGTTTTTGTCGAGACGTTATAAGGGAACAGTCATATATGCGAAGTTCATTTCATTCTTCTTTTTTTCTGTAGCTTCACGTTTCTATCCCGCATAGCAGGGTAGATAGAAAGTACCTAGTGTCAAGACACTCCGCACTTCACTTTCCACCGAATTCGAGATATTGCGTATTGCGTTATAGAACTCAAAGCCTCACTTTGTCTAACCAGAGCAAGGAAGTGAAAATATAAATAATTTTAATATAACTCGATTTGATTTCGATCCACTCCCACTCCCCCGAGTGGGTTATCGAACCTACAGCCGATCGCGTTTACAGTCAGACGCTGTCCCACTGCACCACGACCGGCCTCTAACGTAGTTAGTTTCTGATATTTTTAAAGTTTCAGTTTTTAAAAAAGACATTTTCATATATATAGATTAGGATAAAATGTATACTCAAACCAATTTGCAGTTAACCACTATTATAGCATCTGGTACAGAACATTAAGTTTTTCATATTAATATTACTTTTAAAGCGTTATTCATTATTTATTCATATAAATAAGATAAATATTACAAAAAAATAGAAATAAACTTATTCTGTATTTATAAGTAGAAAACTTGAAATATTCCATATTTTATGAGACAAGTAGACAGAATTTAATTTTCTTAGATGAGATTTCATTCCACATTAAAATTAGTAACATACAAAATCAAAATAATGTTACAGTATTATACGTATGACGTACGAATGTTGCTAAGGCAACGCTTGTTTTACGCATCAACAGAGTCAATTATATAGGTAAGGATTTTTGATTTTTGCATTTTTTTTACATGACGTTTGGAACACTTTACAGTAGTCCGGGGTCACAGGTAGTCTTGTGATTATTTTCATTCAAAAAATATATAAGTAGATTATTCACGCTTAATCTTGCATATTAAGACAACTTAACGTCAAAACAAACCATATTTCACTTTCCAGACATTGCGCAGAAGAATGAAAATATTGTAGATATATTAATTACAGAGATATCAATAGTATATATAGTTAGTATCAACTCACCTAACACCGGCAACCCAATCTTGAATATATCCGCGTCGTACCTTGGCGCGTCCTCCGCGTACACGGAGTTGGGACCGCCAGATATGATGATCGCACGGTAGCCAGCCTCCTTGAGGTGGTAGGCCGGCGTGTCCAGTGGCAGTATGTCTGATTCTACACATAATTCACGAACTCTTCTATCTATCACCTATTAAAAACATGAAATTCAATTAGAAAACAATATGCGTAAATATAAGAAAAAATATTTTTTCGTAATTAAAAAATACATTTTTTATAAGAAAAAAAAGGTTTACAAAATTAAAAATTGAATTATCCTACATTTTTTTAAATGCATAATTGTATAGAACATGTGTCTCTCAACTTATTATATATATATATATATATATATATATATATATATATATATATATATATATATATGTCACATTGTTTTTATAGTTCTACTATTTTCTATTGACATTACAGTTAAGAGAACCCAATAAAATATCTCTACGTTATCTGTGTTATATTTAAAATATTTCACTTTAAGTAGAAAATAAAATACATAATATTATTAAGGATACAATCGCACGGGCCGAGCGAGTTAAGCCTGTTACGTCGCGTTAATAATGATGTAACAGTTCAGTTATGTTTATGGGCTAAAAAAAACATTAGATAAACTACGATAAGCGTCAAAAATCATCATGTCTATAATATAAACAACAATACTATATAAAAACTAATTTTATAAACAAAAAAGCGATAAAGAGGGATTCTAATATCCATAGATAGAAACTCGTTACAATACAAACTTATTCCTCTCTAAATCACTCATTCCTTTGAATTTTCGCCCTCAAACGAGACAATACGTATTGGTAAACGAAACTTAACCCCACGTTGATAAAAGAATACAAACTCATTAATTTAATAAATAATGTTAAATTTGTTCATCAGTTACTCGTTCTCTTAAGACAAAGCGTAGCGTTAAGCTCCGCCACACACACACCGCCTAACGGAGTACGGAATTTCTTAACCCTAGGTACTTTATGTCTACCCTGCTATACAGGATAGAGGCCTAAAGCTAAATAAATATTAAGAGGTTGATAATAAAGAATATATATGAAAAATTATCATTTAAAACTAACTATTTACCGGTAATAGTATAACTCTGGCATGGTGTACCATAATAACGCTCTACAAATAGGTCTTCTAGACAAGACCAGCTTAAGCCTAGCGTTTACGTTGCTTCATAATGACCGTGACGAACTAACATTGTCTTACTATCACGTAATTGCTTACAAATTATCATATTTTATATTAATTTAAATAATTAATAAAGAGGGGGCATTGGATATTAGAAAATATATATATTTATTTAAGGTTATATAATAACTGAAATAGGCGGTACCTGCAAATTCCAGTCGTGTGGAATTAAAAGTGCCTGAATGATTATTTTAAAATCTAAAATAAATTTAGACTAATTTACTCATTAAATCGGCTATCTGCAAGTAAAAGTCGTGTCGAAATCGGTCCAGCAAACAAAATAGACTGTTATTATAGTATGTTTGCTGGATACATACACATACATTTTGTAAAAAGCTGTTATTTTAATATTTCAAATCAAATACTCCAATTTTATTTATTTGTATTGATAGAGCAAAATACGTTGAATTTTGACTTTTGCAACTATAAACATCAGTCTCTGACGGAAAACGGAGACCATAGTGTACAACAAACATATATTATCTATTCTGCAAAAATAAAATCCATATTCGTTATTCTATGATAACCTTCTGTATAGTTATTTAATGTATAACATTAAAATGCTGAGACCTTGTTCATTTGCTTGTGAGATATTTAAGATTATGTGCCCTTGGCCATATTCTAATAGATATCTTACTATTAATTTAACAAATACGTATCATATAATAAATATTATTTTAAGTTTTTACAATATCTTGTTAGAATAAAATATAATGTCACAAGTAAAAACAATGGCGTCTTTACACGTCTAGCCTGAATTTAAATAACTACAAATAGAAAATACATATATATTATTAAAATACATACAAATAAGCGTAAAAGACTACTTTTGCTTTTTATTATAGGTATTGATTAAAACATTTTTTTTAATATTTATACAAATAAATAAAATAAGTGTCAGTTTCTTAATACTAAAATAAACGCTTTTTACCAAACCTATATGTATGTATACAAAACAACAATTTTGAATATTTTTTTGTCAATTTGTTTGTTTATTTCAAATTGGCCGTTACAACTAGTATAAAATGAACATCAAATAATATAATTATAATAAATAGATCATGCCGATTACGGTACTTTAGTAGTAAATAGACCCTAGCTAACTTTTATAGTAACAACTGTGGATTCAGTGACGACATATGACAAACATTTGTGTTTGCCCACAGCTATTAGGTTTGGACGTGTTGGAAAATCAACAGTTATGGAGGTCAATGTGATAGTATAAAATACAAATATATGAAAAATTATAAATATACAAAAAATAATATAGACATACGACATAATGATTAAACAACGAAAAGTGATTAAACAACGAAAAGTGGTTTAAATCTCAAAAAAAAAACATATTTGTATAGTTAGACAAAACGTAACGTTAAGTTCCGCCAACTTAAAACATATTATACATATAAATTTAGATAACGAAGGATTCCTTTAGTTGGAAATAATCTAAACGGAAATTAAAATTACCTTTCCATATTGTGAACCTGCATCCAATATGGCAACTTTGTCTCTCCCATTCGCCGTGCCATTGGCACCGCGATACTGTCCCTCTGTACTGGCTGTGTGCATCTCGCCTACTCGCCAGCAGCACTTATGAAAACGAAAAAACAAATAGCATATAATTATAGCATATAATAAATATATTATGTGAAATTAATTTACTAAAAATTAAACAATATAAAATGGTAAAAACTTCCCAAAATATATTAAAAAAAAAATTTTCATTAAAAAAAGTAACTTTAAGTTTGAGTTTCATCATAGGCATCAGAAATAAATAAAAAAGAATGACATAATATATGTAATGTTGGCAGGATGAAAAATAAATATATAAATTTGTATTCTTTTATGTTAGCATTTTAATTTAAGTAACGAATACTTCATTCTAATAACATAAACATACACAATTTAAAAAGAGTACATTTTTAATAAAATCTATTAAAATATTAATATTATTACTTATACAAATCAAATTTTATAAAATAACAATAGAAATAGATTAAAATGCATCGAAGATTTTTTTTATATCTATTTAAACACATACTAACATACGCTACCGATTGGAAGAATACTTTCAAATGCAACACAGACATCTATTATAATCATGACACAACTGAGTAAATAACTGATCTGTTTAAAAAAAAATATGTGAACACAAACTTAATATCAAAATAAATCTACCTTATTCCATAAATTCTTAAGTTTAATCATTACAACACAATAACACAAAACAAATCACCGTACAAAATGTCATTTTTAAATACAAAAAATGTACAAGTCATACAAAAACAATGGCAATATACATTTTGTTTAAACAACATAAATAATGATAAAAGAAAGATTGATAATTATTTATATAGATAGATGCAAGAAGTCTGAACACATTTGAGTTGTGAGTGTGAATGGTTATTTATAGAAAGCATCCCACATGATGCTTACACGCTAATCTATGTATATACACACTAGTACAACATGACAGTGGAGAAAGATTTTATGTTACTTTACATGTTCAATGTATTTTTGTATACAAAGAAATCAATACAGAACGCTTTGTGTATGATTTTTTTGTACTGACAAATAATAATACACCCTGTATTTTATGAAATTATTTTATAAATTGTAAAGTGTAGTTTAAAAATTATTTGAAATAATTATTTTATTCTTTCTTTTTGTTTAGGTGTTTTAATTTAATTTGCTGAATACAGTGTACTTACCTAACAGTAAAATATCTTCATGCACAGTTGAACGAAAAACATAAGTACAGATTTTTTATTAAAAATTGAATGTTTTAAAGTTTAAAACTAGAAATCTATAATTTAATTATAATATTTCTATTTTCTAATGATTTAAAATGTAATTAATTTAACAACGTTATTGGTCAAATGGAAGTAAAACAGTTATATATGTTGAAATTGTAAAAAATGGATTTCCATTCTGAAACTAATAAGAATAATCATATTAGATTTATTATGAAAAAATATAAATAAAATTTATTTACAATATTTACTTTAGTTGTAAAATAGCAATGTTTCTGAAATATAAATATCCTTATTGATTATATGTGAGTTTAGCCAATAACATGAAGTATCAAAGATTTATAATTTAACTACAAAATTAAAAAATAACTATAAAGTTAAATATACCAATATATCACTCTTAAGTTTTGATAGGAACTGAGGGCAGAATACTTATCATGTGAATAATGAGAAAGGTTATGATAATAACTTTATCAACACACTATGATGAAACATCAAAACATTCAGTAGGTATTCTAAATTAAATGATTTTAAATGTTATTATCTCATGTCTCGATAAATATTTATAGGTTAAAAGTCGCGTAAAAATAATTTTCACTATTACAAAGAATATGCAAACACCAACCTTTCTAAACATACAAAACATTGTATGTAGGTAACTTTGGAACTGGTCATTTGAGATGTTTTTAAAAGTCTAAGATGAAAGATAATAGGCATGATAACAATGCGATAATCTAACGCGTTTTTAGAAACAAGACTGTAGTGTACACACCGGGCAACTATCGACATCGTGTTGT
The DNA here is from genome assembly GCA_032432895.1 of Dryadula phaetusa. Lineage (NCBI taxonomy): Eukaryota > Metazoa > Arthropoda > Insecta > Lepidoptera > Nymphalidae > Dryadula > Dryadula phaetusa. Next base: position 1,213,271 of record JAOYRS010000054.1, read on the forward strand.
TGTTTTGACAAAAACTAAAAGTACTTTCGTGACGCTTATACGACGTAGTGAGAATCAAAGGATTATAATAATTTCTAATTCGTGTAAAAACTAGTCGTACTCCAAATGTAAAACGCATCTAAAACCGGGATTTGACATTACATTCATTCTGGGTCACGATGAGAGACACATTTTGTAAAGGACATTACAACGACAACATCCTTGTATTAATAAGCTACTAATCTAGTATTTCACTATCTTACCTTTAAATGATAATCTGAGGTATTACAAGAAAATATTCATGAAAAACGTGAATAAATGTGATTCTCCATTCAGCACTACGAATACAAAATTTTAGTACTGTCAGAAGTCTCCAGGTGGCGTCAATTATTCTTAACTTGTCAGTTATTTAATATTAATTTCCAAAGTCTAAAAATAGATAATAAAATTTAATAATTGTTAATTAAAATATTTAAATGGAGTAAAATATAAATACAATGCACAACTTCTGGACTCTCGAATGTTTTATAGATATAACTTTAGAAGCTACATAATTATATTTATTGCTATAAAGCTTGAATGCATCTTTTTATAGTTTTGCTCGTCATTGTGTAGTTACCTTATACGCATTGCCTACATTTTGCGAGATAAAATATTGTCAGTTATTTAAGCTTTTATTCAATTACTTTACTAAATTGACCTAGTTTAAAACCTTTTAGTATTGTATATTCTTAAAATAAAACAAAAATATTATTAGTGTAATAATTATATATGATATCGACAACAATATTCCAATTTACGCACTTACCTTTTTTACTTCAACGATAATTTGACATTAGTGAATAGACAAATTGACTGACTGCCACTTGCATAAAAATTAAAAAAGTAAAACATAATTTGTGTTGTTGGGTGTATTACATTATAATTATTTTTCGATAAATAGTTCGATTTAACTTGTAAAATGCCGGACCATTTAGGAGATGATATGCGAAAAATTAAGGATGATAAGGAAGAGCCAGAAAAGGAGATTAAATGTAAGTAAATATTGATGATGGTTTTACTCCAGTATAACCCTTACTTTTAGTTTACAATTAATAAATTTATATTGTATTTTATTACAGCGCTCGATGAAGGAGACATAGCACTGTTGAAGTCATATGTAAGTAAGAAATATAATGACAAACATAATATATTACTTATTCTTTGTTCAATTTTCAATGACTGGCAAAATTCGACCTCTTTTTCAAAAATTTTTTTTTGTTATCATAGGGTCAAGGACAGTATACAAAAATAATTAAAGAAGTTGAAGATGGGATACAAACAGTTATGAAGAGAGTCAATGAACTGACTGGTATCAAAGAATCTGATACTGGATTGGCACCTCCTGCTCTGTGGGATTTGGCTGCTGACAAACAAACCCTCCAAAATGAACAACCTTTACAGGTAATTATACTTTAATTTAAAATTAATTATTATGAAAATAAATGATCTCAGAAAGACTTAAAATTTATTTTTTATTTCTTTGGTAGGTTGCTAGGTGTACAAAAATTATTAATGCTGACTCAAATGATCCTAAATACATAATTAATGTAAAGCAATTTGCTAAGTTTGTTGTTGATCTAGCAGATTCAGTAGCACCAACAGATATTGAAGAAGGAATGAGAGTTGGGTAAGTGATAACATTTATTTCTTGGCTTGCTAAGTGTATGTAAAACAAATTGCATGCTACCAATGGCAAATAACATTATTCCTTGTGCTTTTCTAGTGTTATATATGAAATTAGTTTTTATAGAATCATGAAAATTTAAATTGACATATTAATATTATATTAATATAATAAAAGAGAAAAATATAATTATATTTTTCTCTCATATTTATTTTGGACTAAATTAATGTATGACATGTAATATATAAATATGTTTAAACAATACTTTTTAAACCTCTGGTAGTAGTTGTGAAATTGAAGGATGGCAAACAGTATATTTGCTAGAAAATATGCAAATAGCTGGCACACCATTCCAATATCAAGAGGGCAGTTCAATCACTTTCACTTGATAATACAAGTATTTATTATTGAGTTATTAAATTGGACAACATTAGTTTTTTTGGATTCTGAAAAGTGTGGCATGGATTTTTATATGAAACCTTCATAGTCTTGAAAAAGATTCTACTAAATTGTATTTATTTTTTTATAAAACACATTTTTTTAATTCCTCAGGGTTGATCGTAACAAATATCAAATTCACATTCCGTTACCACCTAAAATAGATCCCACTGTCACTATGATGCAAGTGGAGGAGAAACCAGATGTCACATATAGTGACGTTGGAGGCTGCAAGGAGCAAATTGAAAAATTGAGAGAAGTTGTGGAGACACCTTTGTTACATGTAAGTTTGTTTGTTCATATATTTGTTTTAGGTAGATATAAGAGCTTTCACAATGATGGTGACTTTTGATACACTTTAAAAGGGCTTCTCAAGCCTACACTTTGGTTGAAGCTGTTGTTTTTTCAACAAATTGTCTCTATAATGGATCTGATATTCCACATGGTGCTTCCATAGAGTACTAAGGTCTTTATACTATCTTTGGACATATATTCTGTTATTGAATATGTAACAATAATATTGAAGTTACATAGTTGAAACTTTTTAATTTATATTTTTTTACCTGACTGCCAGAAAGGGTAATTTCTTTCGCATATATCTTTTATGTATGTATGTATTTAATATTCTTTATTACCTCATATCTCCGGAAACGCTAAACGATTTTACATGATTTATTTATTGTTAGATTTATCTTAGTAGACTATATAGTGAAGTCAAATTAGATAAATGCAAACAGAGAGGCGCATACAAATAGTATAATTTAACTTAGCATCCAATATTACATTTTTGGTACTTTTAAATATATAATACATACAAAAGCTTAATTTTATTTCAATAGATGTTGCCAGTTTTAAGTATTTCTTTTATACTTTTTACTTATATACTTACTTATATATTTTCTTTATTGTTTTACAGCCAGAGAAATTTGTTAAACTGGGTATTGAACCACCGAAAGGTGTATTATTATTCGGCCCGCCCGGCACAGGCAAGACATTGTGTGCTCGTGCTGTTGCCAACCGCACTGATGCCTGCTTCATTCGTGTTATTGGTAAGATACGTTACCTTTTTTAAAATTTGAATTGAATGTTTTTTTCATTAAATTCAAATGGTAACACACATAACAGGTATATGTTTCTCACATATTTTTAAATGTTATATTATTAAAAACTAATCCTAAGAACTATTTTAAAGTATTTTTTTTTATTATAAATAGCATAATATTAATTATTTTTACATCCGGAGAGCAAAGAAAGAGCACCAACAATAAGCTTAGATGGTATTCTGATACAACTCTCCCATAATAAATTTGTCACACTGAACAACATTGCTTAAAACATGAGTCCAACAGCAGTGCTACACAGTGTGGCACATCTTTTTTTTAATCTCACTAATATCTATGCCTGCGATTTCATTCAATTGGAATTTATCATCTCTAGGTGTTTATTTTATAATTCTAAATGAAATGTAGAATATTACTCCTTATTACGTGGACTATCTGAAAGTAAACATCCCATCAAAATTGGTCAAGCCGTTTCAGACATTAGCCGGAACAAACAGACAAACAGATGAAAATTGCAATAAATGCATTCTAATATATGTACAATGTATAAATATGCGTTTAGTAAAAAACGTTAATTTTAATATTACTTTGCGATGAAGGCCTGTATTATTTAAATTAATTAAAAACTTAAATGTGTAAAATTATAAAATATAATTGTTAATTTTTCAATCAGGTTCGGAGTTAGTGCAGAAATATGTGGGCGAAGGGGCTCGTATGGTGCGAGAACTGTTCGAAATGGCGCGAAGCAAAAAGGCGTGTCTTATATTCTTTGATGAAATAGATGCCATCGGTGGTGCCAGGTGATATATGCAGATGCCATTTAAATATTAATATTTGTATGTAAAATGTATTGTACGAGCGGCTCGCTCGCTATTCAATTTTATTATCTGTCAGAAACGTTAAGTTTGTGTTTTAATATATATACTTTTTCGGGATAAAAACTACACAGTGTTGTTTAATCGTTATTAATAAACGGACAAACAAACATTTTAATATATGACATTTTTGGCCTTAGTATCTATCCTAAGTATGTATTACCTTCTGCTGTTAATTTTTTATTTATATTTTCGATCTACAGAATTTACATTTCCGCCGTACGTAAGTTTTATTATATGTATAGATTTAGAAAATTATATCGAAAAAGAAAATACATTTAGGTGCAGTGTTAAGTTCCGCTATAAATTCTCAATGTGACTAGAAACACTAGGTTCTTTCTGACTACCCCTTTTTTAAATATTTACGGAGAGTAAAGAAAGAGTGTCTCTATCAGCTTTGATTACGTTCTGATACAACTCTCCTATATAATACACGTCACTTGGTAAAGTATTTCTAAAACATATTTGTTTATGTATTATCATGTGGGACATTTTTTTATATATTTTTTTTGGTACTAATAATTTTTTTTTTTAATTTTTATGCAAAATTATTTATAAATTACAACAGTAAATAATTGACATTGTGGTTTATTAATCATAAGCATCAGCAATGTTGAACTGGGGTATTCATTCAAAACCTAAAAAAAATATATGGAATAACAAAGTATTCTATGTTTATCCTAAACCCTCAAGTATCTCTGAATTATCTATGAAATTTCGTTACAATCAGTTTAGAGATATGGCTGCCACATACAGACAGACAGAGTTACTTACGCATTAACATTTATATTAGTAAAGTAATTTATTATTATAATGCTAAAGTGAATAGATTTAAATCAACTTCAGGTTTATTAATTTTAAAATATATATACTTTTTTTTTAAACATTTATCTTGAAATTGAAAGATTCGACGATGGCGCCGGTGGTGACAATGAGGTGCAGAGAACTATGTTAGAGCTGATCAATCAACTGGATGGGTTCGATCCTCGAGGAAATATTAAGGTGATACTAAGATCTTTGATTTTTGCGATTTTTATACATTTTAAATTAAACTATTTTAATCGGATTAATCGCGTGTATTTTGGTATTCGAAAATACTCACACGTCACAGTCTACCTGTGACCACGGACTACTGTAAAGTGTTCGAAACGTCAGGTGTCCAAAATGTATTTTATATATCAAAATATACGCGATTAATCCGCTTAAAATAGTTTCATTTAAGATGATTTTGTTAATGTAAAATTTAATGCTTATGTTTGAACGTTTCTCTATTTTTCAAGATCGTTAGTTAATAGTTTGTTATTTGAAATAGGAATATCTCAATATCCAACTTCCGTTTATGATAATAAAAAAATTTATTATTATAATAATTATAATACAACTTTATGCACAAAACAAAATACACGCGTTTTTATATACGTATCCAAATATAATTAACACAATCATTCCTTTAAGTCTGCGAGACTATAATTTCTTTAAGCGCGGCGTTGAGCTCCACCATTCAACATGCCAGGTCTCGATTTCGGCGGAATGCCAATCACGGTGTGTTTTTACACTAGGTATAAAAAAATAGAAATTCTCTCACGTTGTATATCAATATCGTCATTGCCCGATGTGTCCGCAGGTGCTGATGGCCACCAACCGGCCGGACACGCTGGACCCGGCGCTGATGCGTCCGGGCCGCCTCGACCGCAAGGTGGAGTTCGGGCTGCCGGAGCTGGAGGGGCGCGCGCACATCTTCCGCATCCACGCGCGCTCCATGAGCGTCGAGAGGGACATACGCTTTGACCTGCTGGCCAGGCTCTGCCCCAACTCCACCGGCGCCGAGATCAGGTGGGGCACCTTCGTAATTGTTAAAAAACATGTTCAAAAAAAGAACATACAAATAACAAAATACGAATACAAAATGTATGCGAATACGGTCTTATTGCTACACGCAATCTCTTACAGACAATCTTTGGTATCCAAAGGAATAATTAAAGTGAAAAAAAAAAACTTGTAAAATAAATAAAATGGGAGATAGTATATTAGTGCAAATACATTATATTTACATACACATAATACAATATTTATTACGTACATAGAGACATTTATACTATAATAATAATAATTATTATTATATACATACAGATATATACATATATAACAAATATATCTACAAAGAAATAAGCTAACGGTCTAAATTATGTAGGTGCCTTACAAACGATTTGTTTATTTATGTTGGCAGGACTGTAGAATATAAGGTTGTCTTTTGTTTCTTGTCTTTTACAATATACCTTTAATGGGGATGAAATAAATAATTTCGATTGTAGCGAAAATAATTAGAGTAATACTTTTTAATATTGTTTCTATTTACAGGTTAGTATTTATGTATGTATATATATATATATATATATATATATATATATATATATATATATATATATATATATATGTATATATATATGTGTATATATATATATATACACATACATACATACATACATACATTGAGATCATTATGGTATATCATGGCGATTGATGGCTCACATTTGTAGTAGAATGATTGTTTAAATTATTTTCATTTCTTCGCTCAAGTTTGCTTTAACATGCAAACAAAGTCATTGTTTTGATACTAAGTTCCCACTAACTTTTCCTTATATTTGTGCAAATAAACTCTAAATATGTTAATAATACTATAATATTAGTTAATAATACTATAATATTAGTTTACATAATGTTAATTAATGCAGGTCGGTGTGCACTGAGGCGGGCATGTTCGCGATCCGCGCGCGCCGCAAGGTGGCCACCGAGAAGGACTTCCTGGAGGCGGTCAACAAGGTCATCAAGTCGTACGCCAAGTTCTCAGCCACTCCACGATATATGACATACAATTAGATGTTTTACACAAATGTGTAAGCGTTATAAATATTGGCCCCAGTGGCTTTTGTGTAATTTTAATTAAATAAATAATTCATTTTTATTTGTTTTGTTTTATTCAGTTTTTTAATTCTTGATTTGTAACTTTCTGTTATATATAATGAGTCTAATAAATATTTTTTTTGTAATAAATAATCTATATTTAAGACAATTTCATCATAAGCCTAATTTTGTTCTAGTTTTCCTCAATTCTCAACATATTACTAAAATAAAAGTTAGACTAATCGCGGCGTTGTGAGTCGTGCGGAGTGTCTTGACACCAAGTTATCTCTGACTATGCAGGAAAAAAGATGAAGCTGAAAGAAAAAATATTTAAAAGCTCATATGTTTTTATATAATTCTAAGTGAGCTGTGTTTATTATCAAATTGCATAATGTTTACATTTCAAAGTAAATTCGATTAGGCTATATATATATATATATATATATATATAAATATATATATATATATATATATATATATATATATATATATATACACCCTATTAGGCATAATAGTTATACAATAAAAAGGTTTTATTTAACATTCAAACATTCTATTTATTCAGTTTTACGAGCTGTGCAGGCAGCTTCGCCGGCGAGAAATTTAACATCTGGATCTTTTTATAATTCTAAATTAAAAGTAACCTAGGATACTCAATATTATAATAGCTATCTGTCAGTGTAATCCATGAATGTCCAATGAAAATCAGACACGCCGGAACAAACAAACATAAAATTAGCTATTTTGATATGTGTACCGTATAAATATACTAATAATGCATTGTTAAAAAATATATTTTTTTTAAATATAACAACAGACGTTAAAATTTCATTTATTTCCATAGATAAAATAAACTAGCCAGCTTTTCTTGTTTTAAATATATATATTTAACACCTAGGGGCCATTCATTAGTTAGTTTACATGAAATTCATGATTTTTTTTAATACATGTCTTTGTCACAGCTGGTCCCTTTGGTGAGATCACTGTTGTCAACTGTGTCACACTTTGTCGCCCCCCTCCCTCCCTTTGATGTGTGACGTAATTTATAGTATACATATAGAATTAAAAGAAGCAAAATAGGAGAGATGTTTAAAATTTTTTATGCTACGAGTTAAGCAATGCCCTAATATATTCAGCTCAATAAATAATTAAATATTATTCTTCAATTTTTCAAATTAAAAAAATATAAAAAAAGGTATTGTTCTAATTATATACTTTATCATGTTTTAGAGGGTACTCAAAAATAAGCTCCCGCCTTGAATTATTATTGTTTAGGTCGTCACGTTTTTACTCAAGTTATTAACAAATAAATTCATAAAAATATCAAATGAATCAGAAAACATTATAAATTACTTTAAATGATTATATAAATGATCAAAAAATCTGAACTAAATATATAGTGTGTTCGTGAACAAAAGAACATGTCAAAATCGGTAAGTTTAAAACTAAAAATATTTAGAATATTCAAGTAAATATTGTTGATATTATTTTAAAATATTGTACGTTTCTAAAGGACGCGTATACCGATGTCGTGGAACTTTGTGCTTTATTACAATGCCTTGGATTTAATATAAAATCTTTGGACACCACCGATAGTAATGTTAGCCAAGATGGGGGAACGCGCACCGTTATTATTAATTGTCAGGTTTGTTAAGAAAATAATAAAATTATAAAGTTGTAAAGTGTTTCAATTATTTATGCAATATTTTATACAAAAAATATAGACATTTCCTAGTGTTAAGCGCAATGCTTCTCGAATTTGGTCTAGAAATAAAGAATGGAGTGTTTTGACAGTTCACACTAGATTATTTTTGTTCTCTTTGGGAAAAGCGTGAAGCTCTTATAATATATTGTTATTTTTTTATTGATATTAAAAAGTTTATACCAAATCAAAAAAAGTTTCACGCTTTTACCAGTATAATAGAATAAGCAGAAAGAATGTAGTGACGAAACACTCCGTTTAATCTTTCCTCAAACTTTAGCAAAAAACATACCTACCTAGTACTAAATGAAAAGCCCTATTTTAATTGTCAAGTTAAGAGTTTGTTTTGTTTTTCAATATTATATATTGTTAATCAGGCATCAGGTTTCCATGTGGTAATGGAAAGCGCAAATTTAACATGCTCCTGTCCGAGTGCTCCTAATCAACAGAACAGCGGTATCTGGCAGGTGTCTGGTGTTACTGGTGGGAAACAGTATAGCAAGGTATTTTCAAAGTGGGCAAGATCATCTAGGATCTTTTTGATAATGTTTTTTTAATATTTTTATTAGTCACTCAATCCAGTTAAATCGTTTAAATTGTTTAAAAAAAAACAAAATTTTCGACGACGAAGCTGAATTATGTCACAAACAATTGGTATGTTTCATTAATTTTAAGTGCTTAATTTAATTCTTGAATTGGTCGATATCATAACAATATTTTTGTGTTGGATTGAAGTTACCTACAAAATAATAATATAATAGTCTCATTTAAAATAATAATATAATTTTTAAATAAAACTATTTTAAACGGATTAATCATCTTATTTTAGTATTCGAAAATTCTTCCAAACCCGGCGTTGCGAACATTTTACAGTAGTTTCATTTAATAAATATGAAAATTGCAAAAATGATATATATTATTAATGTCTTATTTATAATCGTCGTTGTGGTATTTAACGCTAATGCATACCCAATAGGAATGCGGCAGCGGTCTTTTGGGTTCACTCCCAAAAGCTCACAGAGAGCGGCTCACGAAGGAATTGCAAGAGATAGTTCGTTGTATTAAGGAACATAACGAGTCAGACGGCAGCAAGGAGGGCTTAGGGAACAAATCTGCTAGCATGATAGAGCTGAAGACACCTGAAAAAAGGTAATACTAATATCTAAGGAAAAAAGAGGAGAATTAGCCACCTTGGCACAGTGGCGTGTCCGATTGTAAACGCGAACTGTTTGCTCTTAGAGGATGCACTTGAAGAAATGATTATACTTTTGTATTAATTATTCTCTATATAAATTCCTTAGTTCTATTAAGACAAAGTACGGTGTTGAGTTTCGCTACTAAACATATAATGTCTCGATTTTCGGGCGGAGAGCAGTTCACGGAGTGTTTTGACACTGGGTTATCTCTGGTATGCGGGATAAAGCGTAAAACTCCTTTTGTTTAAAGAAAACATTCTTTGGCGTTTTATAAAATCATCGTTCTTTATTTTAACATATAAATATATAGGAAATATTAATATTTATGTTTTTATATATAACAGTTCATCTAATGACAATAAACTGAAAAAATCTATTTTTGAGGCACATTATTGATCTACACTCACAGAAGTTGAAAATACTTTACATCTACTTTTAATAGGATTATGGTTATTTCAAAATGAAAAGAAATTTAGTACTTTAGTGTATCAAACGATTTGTAAACAGATAATCTATGAGTTAAAACTAAATTGACTCTTTTAGATTAGAAAACGCCAAATGCACTGTTTGTATCTTTGTCATCGAATTACTCTATTGGCGTTTACCAAAATATAAGATTTTTTAAAAAAGTCTCTATAATTATAAATGTGTAATATATTTCAGTTTTCCTTTTGAGTACTGGTAAAATGGCAATTTGATCCTACGCTTTGGTAGCAAGACCCTATACAAAGCTTTTTACAACAGGAATTCATTTAGTTCTAGCTTGACGCTTTTATCCTGCATAGCGGCGTAGACAGGAAGTACCTAGTGTCAAGACATTCCATAGTCCACTTTCCACCAACTTCGAGACATTGCGTGCTGAGTGGCGAAACTCAACCCCGGGTTTGCCTTAGCACAGCAAGGAAATGAAAATAATTTAAACATAATCATTCCCTGAACGAAAATCGAACTCACGACCGGGTCATATTTACATACAGAAGCTGTCACACGCCACGACCGGCTGTTCTTATAAGTTTCTAGTCTGTAAAATGTACTTCATTTTGTTATTATTTTTGTATGACATTCAGACTTTCTATTATAAAATCTGAGACACCAACTCGTTACCGTTCTTTGGATACGCTCACCACTAAAGAGAATGACCAGCTGCCTGCACCTGGACCTTTACAAAAACAACTTACTGAAGATAATGCTGATAGTAAAAAGGTAAGCAGTTAAGTTTTATTTTATTTATCATAATATTTTTAGTGCAGGTTCTAATACAGCTATACACGTCTGTACGTCCATAGTTAAATAGGTACTCGATATGTAAAATTCTATAAGGTACATAGTATTACAGATTCTTTTTAACAGATTTTTTTTAGCTTCACGCTTTTAGCCCGCATAGCAGGGTAGACTGAAAGTACCTAGCGTCAACACACTCCGTACTTCACTTTCCACCGAATTCGAGACATTGCGTGTTGAGTGGTGGAGCTCAACGCCGCTCTTTGTCTTTACTAGAGCGAGGAAGTAAAAGTAATTTAAATATAATCACTCCCCCAAGTGGGGATCGAACCCACAACCGATCGCGTTTACAGTCAGACGCTGTCACACTGCGCCACGACCGGCCTTACAACACCGGCTTTAACAGATACTTAGTTATTAATAAGTAATAAACAAAAATGCATTATAATTCTACTTGATATCCGACTTATGAAATAATTCAATTTATTACTTCTCTGAGTTTTTCGAAGTATAAAAAAATGTTTTCCTTATAACATCAATTCAATTCAATCAATCAATCATTAGTTGCAGATCATGTGTCAAAGGCAAAGTACTTACACTCTGTCATCAACTCCGGGAAGCTCGAGGCGGCGAAACAAAACATCTAGGTATTTATATTTTATCTAACCCCATAAATTTACTTAGAAATGTATACCACATAAAAGCACCATAGAAATAGGTTAGATTCCTTTATTAAGGTGCTTTTAGATATGTGAACTTGACACATTAAAAATAAACGTATTTTTTTATTATTTTCAAATTATTTATTTACTCTGTAGTATTTAGTAGCGGATCAAAGTCAGTAGTTGTAAAGCAAAGTACTTTGGATATTTATTTATTTGGATACTTACAACATAGACGTTACTTACAATATTTATCTAATTATTGATATAAAGTACTTTCACACTTCTTCCCGGGAAGACAGAGAGTGTCTATACACTCTGTTGTGTGGCTAAACTCAACACCGTGCCTTGTCTTAACAAAGCGTAGATATGAAAATAATTAAATATTATCAATTCAATTTAGCAAATCTATAATTTCAGTCCAATACACGCACCATCTACTTCAGTACTCGACAATTTGTTAGCTGCAGAGAAAACAGCTGAAGAACTCCGAATCAAGCTGTCCAATGTGATAAAGGAATTCGTTGAAGATAACAAGCTCGACACCTCCATGTCCTCCCTTGCGTTGGACGTGTCCAAGATATCTGTTTTGAAAGTGAGATGAAATCATTTGTAATTTATTACATATACATACTTACTACTTTTTACTTTTTTTTATTTTTTTTTAGCTTCACGCTTTTATCCCGCATTGCAGGATAGACAGAAAGTACCTAGTGTCAAGACACTCCGTACTTCATTTTCCACCGCAGTCGAGACATTGTGTGTTGAGTGGTGGAACTCAATGCTGCACTTTGTCTTTAACAGAGTGAGGAAGTGAAAATACTTTAAATATAATCACTCCCCCGAGTGGGGATCGAACCCACAACCGGTCGCGTTTAGTGTCAGACACTGTCACACAGCGCCACGACCGGCCTCTTAACTACTTACTACTTGCTAGGCTTTACTTATTTTGGAAAATCAACATAGTTTTATAGTGTAATACACTATACACCACACTTATAGGTTAAATTAACATGTACTTATTATAAACATTTGTTCCGGAACGCTACTAAGAATAGTCAAAAAAATAGTTTAACAAAGACGATTTAGGATAAAAACTGCTTCGCACTTTTTACTATTTACTGGAAAGAGGGAATCTACTGTCAAATAATCTTATTTATATATGTACATATCTCCTGGCCGAATAGGAAATTGTGACTGTAGTAAGTCTTACTAGGTAAATAAAAATGATTTAATAGGCCAGTCAGTAAACGTGATCGGTTGTGTGTTCAATTCCAATTCGCGGGAGTGATTATATTTCAATTATTTTCACTTCCTCGTTCTGGTTAGGCAAAGTCCGGCGTTGAGTTCTACCACTCAACAGACAATGTCTCGAATTCGGTGGAAAGCGAAGTACGGAGTGTCTTGACTTGTACTTTCTGTATACCCTGCTATGCGGGATAAGAACGCGAAGCCAAAAAATAAAACAAAGTAAGCAGAGTGACTGCTTTCTCCCCTAAATCAAGAAATTGCATGTTAAGTGGCGCAATCATCATAGCGCTTTGTCTTGCCAGAACTGAGAAAACAAATTGATTTTTAAATAAAATCATTCCTCAGATTGGGAATCGAACACACAACCATTCGCGTTTACAGTCGGACGCTGTCCCAATGCGTTACGAGGACTCCATTTTTTTATTATAATTTTAGACGCAACTTGTGTTATAATTCTTTACCATTTCAGGGCCCAGATTGCTCCAAGCCTCAATTTGCATCAAGTCCAAATCTATCAGGCTTAGGTGTCCATGACGATTTTGTGAAAAGATTGAAGCGTGTGGAAAGCGTATCTACATCCAACTTGGCTCCGAAATCCGCGGCCAAAGACGGAAAAACATCCAAGTTCCGAAGAATATCGCCAAATTTATTTAAACTCAAGAGCAGTCCCAGTGTGGCTAAAACTGATAAAGAAAAACCCAGTGACAATAAAAGTAGCAAATTGAATAGTGAGTAAATCTTTTAGTTAGATAATTAATTTTATATCAATAATAAAATTAAATGGTTTCCGAGTTACGGTTGTTATATTTTATGTAAAGTATTTTTGTATTACAATATAATAAAACTACTTAAATAAAGTAAAGTTAAGGCCGATTGTGACGCAGCAGAACAGCGTCTTACTGTAAATGCGAATGGAATGGTTGCGGATTCGATTCCCACTCTGGGGAATGATTATATTACCTCGCTCGGGTAAGACAAAGTGCCGCGTCAAGCTCTGGAACTCAACACACAATGTTCGAGACATTCGGCGGAAAGCGAAGTACGGAGTGTCTTGACAGTAGGTACTTACTGTCTACCCTGGTATGCAGAATAAAATGCTTGAAGCTTTACTAGATAATTAATATTATATCAATAATAAGACTGAACGATTTCCGTATTATGATTATTATATTTATATTTGAATTATTTTTGCTTTACAATCTAATAATACTATTAGAAACAAAGCAAACTGAATAATCAAGTCACCGCTAGATTCAGAAAGAAAAAGCTTAAAGAGCAGCATCATTGCGCTAACAATTTTAGGAAAACTTCTATTCCCCTTTAGACCAAACTAAAGGACATATTAATATATTTTATAAATTAAATTTATTTTAGACAATATTTTTCATATATAATGTTTATATGGAGAAAAAGTACATGAAAATAACGTCTATTATATATTTTACTCATTTTGGCCTATAATTTAACTTTAGTTACTTGTTATAAATAATTTACACATGATCATGTTATTTCAGGTTTGTTTAGACCTAAAATTGTAGCACCTGTGAAGACCAAAACAATATCCGATCAAAGCCCTAACGTCAGTGCTTCTAGGAAGAAATTTAGTAATGTGAAATCTACGATTCCGAGACCGGCTTCTGCTAAGAAAGAATAACTTTAATAATAAATTATAGCAAAACTATTATAAGAAAGCGGTGCTAACTAAAATAAATTGATTTTTAGATAAAATATTTTATTGAATTTTCCTATTTTAAAAATTTATACTTTACTTGGACGGACACATCGAAGTTACTCGAAGTACATCGAAGATACTCCTGAGATAAAATCATTACATACACACACAACACAAACATACAAAATTAGTTCACAGATAAACTATAAAACAAACGTCTCATTTTCCGAAAATATTAATAAATAAATGTAAAATAATTTGAAGCAATTTCGACAAATAAAAAAGACTAGGAATTATCCGAGTCACTAGAATCACTACAGCTATGTATGAGTTTTTCAACTTCTCGTTCTAATATATTATTCGCTTCAGTCCTTTGCTTTGGACTTGTTCTTTCATTGTATAATTTAATTGATTTTTTACTTTTAATTTTCTTTTTATTCGTGTTTGAAGCAGCTACAGGATACATTATGCTGTTTATCAAATCGTTTTTTACGTCCTTTTTACTGCAGTCTCCCTTATTTCCAACTTTATTATTGTTTCTATGTTCACAATTCCCACCATCTTCTTCAGATTGACTACTGCAATTTTGATCAGACATGTTTTGGCCTTGATTTCTTCTTTTTATTTCTTCCCCCTGGCACTTCCTTGTGAGTTCTTTAAGAGAACATCTATCTTTTCTGTGCCCTTTCTGTTGGTCTTTTTTAGCCAACTTAAGGCAAATCGTCGCTTTTGGATAGCCGCTAAACTGTTGATAACAAGTACCTTTGTCTAAAGCTACAAACGAATTCAAGAAGCGCCTCGGATGCAAGTCTTCAGGAGTTTCGTTAAGCAATGAATATGCCTTTTTTAAAAAGGTCTTCTTGTTTATAGGATTTTGCATATGAAAAAAATGTTCTATCTGTTCATGTTTCTGCAACCTTCTAAGAGCATTTTTTTGAACAATATTATAAGAAACTACTGCCATTAGAATAAAAGATGGCTCATTGCTAAGTATATGGTCCCATAATATTAACCATTCAGAGCATGTTAGCACTTCGCTAAATGCAGTTTCTAAGATTTTTAAAGCATATATTTGACTAGTAACACCTAAATCACAATAATGGTCTAGCAATTGTGAGTCATGTTCCGCTAGAATATTTTCAACCATCGCCAAAATGCTAATTGGTGGGAAGGGGGCATACTCGAACCAAAGTTGACATTGATTCAGTAAAATCGATGCCACACATTCGAATAATAACACAGGATCTTTTTGTAGAACTTTTACAAATGGGAAAACAAAACCCGGTAGAAATTTCATAACACCAAATAGAGGACACCAGTGTGCTAGGCAGGACAAAAGCCTTTTTAAATTTTTTAATGTAATTGAACTATGTATTGTAAATTGCTTTTCAATATCTTTATACGCTGGATGTATACCTTTGTCTACTAAAGCTGAATAAGCTGTCTTATTTCTTGGAGTTGCTAGAAGTGATCGCCAAATGATTGAACGGAATTTATCCGGATATTCTCCATATTGCATCAATATTCTTCTTAACCTAGCACTGTCCATGCACTTTCGCATCTTTTGTTCTATTTCTATCTTTTTAGGTAATTCAGAAGTTTTATGACTTGTTGAAGTACAAGGGAGTTCTTTTAATGGTTCAATAGAGCTTTGGGCTATGTCTAGTACTTGGGCAGTACTATAAATATTAACTTCTCCTTGCTGTAGAATACAAAGAAAATATTTACCAGTGGGACTAATAACAAATTTTCTGATGCATGATGAATCTGTTTGTATAACATGTAATATTTTGAGTTTTTCTAAATCTAAGAAATACAAAATGCAATCACTACTCAATAGTGCAAGAATTTTATTGCTACCACCATCAAACATCTGAGGAATAAATGACACTTCTTGAACTCCTGTAATGTTGTATTTTAACAAATCAATAGATTTTATTGCTTTCCATGTATCCATACTAAATAATATCAAAATGGGAGTCAGTCCAACTATAGCCATGGCTCTACCATTTGTGGTAAAAGCAAAACTTTTTAAATGTTTTAATTCATTTGGGATTATCTGTTTCACCGATTTCATACTTTCATGTCTCCATATTTGAATTGTGTCATTTTGAAAGCAAGCCACCAAGTAATCTCCAGTTGGAGTAAACAGTATCTGTTGAACTTGGGCTCCTGTATATGTGTTCAAAGTAAAATATTTAGTATAATTCTTAAGCTCCCACAAGATTGCTTCAACTGGACTAGCAGTTAATAAATTATCTATTTTAGTATTCGAAAATGAAATATGTTTCACAGGTGCTGTATGACCAACTAAACATATGTTACTTTTACCAGTTTCAAAATCAATAAAATTAATCGTAAATTCCTTTATATTTGCAATAATAAGAGTATCAATTGCATGAGGAACAAATTGTAAGGCGGAACAGAGGCCTTGACTTGGTAGTTTCCAAAATGTTAGATCTGCAAAGTCTAATATAAAAATATTTCCTACATTGTCAACACACGCTAGCTTATCGTGAGTATCTTCAAATACGCCAATAGAGAAACGAATACGTTTCGTCTGACCATGTGATCCCCGAATTGTATGGTGTAGTTGCAAAATAACTCCATCTTTTGGTTTTGTTTTCAACTTTATATCATATTTTTTTATGTTACCTGGATTATCTGATTCCATTTGTTAGTTTTAGAATCAGAATGTAACATCATAATTGGCGTCATAAGATATATGCATTATTTAAATACTTATCTCTCTTTATCGATATATTAATTTAAAATTTGGCGGAGTTATAATCAAAACAAAACAATCTGTCAAAATTATTTCTCAATTGTCAAAAATGTTTAGTGTTGCTCTTATTAATACCAAATGTAACAAGTGCTATTATAAATAATAAACTTATAAACAAGAAATACAAAAAAGTATTATCGGGGCATGTAAAACATTTCAAATGTAAGCTACGTTATGAAAAAGTATAATTAAAATTATATATTTCTCATGCCTTTGATATGTAAATATTATTTTATAGAGATACGCCAGGCAGTCTACGGGTTCTTGTTTTTCCAGTTATGATCAAAAGGATGTTTACCAAACACTAGAATTTCTATTCCTTTATTACAATTAAACTTACGAAGCAAATGATATACTAAACACTTACATACTAAGAACATGAGGCCTGTAAGCATCATGTTTGTAGAGCGTGACAGTCACGCTGGAGGAATTGTTTTGTTGGCTTTCTATTATTATATTACACTAGGCATTAGATTTTGTACTAGATATTTTTTTGTTTACTGCATGTCAGTAGAAAATCTAGTTATTATAAAAAAAATTATTTTCGCTGCGCAGCTGGAATTCTAAGCAACTTAATTATAATAAATAGAGAAATAGTTCAGTAATTATGTATGAGATTTTTAAGTTAATAAATTTATAAATACAAAACTACAAATATAGCAGCAGCGAAACAGTAGCAATCTATAAACAAATCAAAGTTCAATATACGATTGGACTTAAAATAGATATGCATCCACGCATCACTTAATCTTTCCACTGTAGTTTGTGACAATAAATATATTTTAGAGAATTATTGGATATAGGACATTCTTAAATTTGATAATCAATTTTTATTATGTAAATTCTTTTTAAAATATTACTTGATGCATAGCATACCTTTTGCTATAACTTTTCTTTGTATTTGCTGCGTTATCTAATCGATACAATGATCATGCAAAAGTTGCTATATATATATATATATATATATATGTGTAAACACAATATATTTAATATATACAGTGTCATATCACAGTGACTATGGCTGACGACCTTGACTTAATAAAGAATCCAGTCAGTGTTCGCCGGCCGGCGACCAAACTTGTTATTCCGCCTTATTTCCATAACGAACGTAAAATAGAAGTACACATTTAGGAAGACACTATCATAGTGAAACTCAGAGAAAACTGACGTGTCAGGAAAAATGAAGTCTTTCATAGAATATTCTGCAAATACAGATTTTCCTATAGAGAATTTGCCTTATGGTGTATTTACTTCGCCTAAAAACGTGAGTGTAAATTAAAAAAAAAAGTTGTTATTGTTTGACATTTACTTCGTGAAGTTTGTTATCACTGAAGTATTTCACTAAACTTTATTTAATAGTAATTATGAATGAATATTGTACAGCAATATGAATTATTTTTCCATTAATTTTTCGTCTTAAAATAAATTACATATTATATTAAAATTTAAATACAAGTAACAAACAATTAAGTAATATGAAGTAATAAAATACATGCGTAATTTAATAGCGTCTTGATAAAAGACCGGAAGTTTTCGTTTTTAAATTGATATAGACTATTTAATTTACATATCTAATTCTTGTATAGGAGTAGGTTTTCTAAGAATCGGTGGGTTTTAAAATAAAACTAAAATGACGTGTGTACCAAAAATATTTTTTCTCCCATCAAAACGATAGTTGGAAAATAGAATAGCAATAGCAATTTTAATAATATTAAATAACATAAATTCCAATGTATATTACATATTAATTACTTAGTTTATATGAACAATAAAATAGTGATGTTTATTTACACACACAGTTATCAAAATGACAAGACATAATATAGCTTATGGGTATACCCAAAAATGTTGTTTTATACATAAAAATAGGTCTGACTAGACTAATCTCGCTAGCACTTGTCGATAGACGATGGGGATATTGATTCGAATCTATCTACTATATTTCCAACAATAATATTTTTGAAAAATCATAAAGTATGTAAAGATAAGTCTGAGATCAAGCGTGGCGTTGAGTTCCGCCTACCCTGCTATGGGGGATAAAAGCGTGAAGCTCAATTTGTATGTACATTACAATTATATATATACAAAGTATAAAAAATATTTTGTCTAAAACTGCACCTACTTAAGATTGCGTTCTTGATAAACAAATATTCAACATATTGTAATACTTATAATTACAAATTGTTTACAGTCTCAGAAGCATATTGGAGTGGCGATTGGAGAATGGATTCTTGATCTCAATGTGATCTCGCATTTATTTACTGGACCACTATTGAAAGACAAACAACATGTTTTTAAGGTTTGTAATAATATTTCTAGTTATGTTAATTATTCAAAGCAGTAATATATTTATTTGTTTATTACCTAGAATATTGCAAAATATTATAAATTATAAACTCAATCGTGTTACAATTCGAATATAATATCATAAATTTAAAAGACTTATTGTTTTTAGTAGATAATAACCACTGTAAACAATATTCTTTACTATGAAGAAATACTTGAAGGTAAATGTAAGCTTGATTCGCGATTGGGAATATATATTTTATTTTTTCCGGCTTAATGTAATAAATCGCGGTAATAAATTCTATCACTAAGAACAACCTGTTTACATTTTTCTAAATAGGCGGATGGAGCCATAACATCTCTCCGCCGGCATTATAAAGATGGCATACGCAACTGGACAGTAAAATATATTTTTCATATTTAATATACTAATAGATAGTTTTACAATAATTACAGGAGGAAAAGATGAATGCCTTTATGGGGCTGACGAAGATCCATTGGATTGAAGCAAGGAATACTATACAAAAACTTCTTGACGTTAGCAACACTAAGCTGCAAAATGATAAAGACTTGCGCCAGAAGTAAATATTTCTTTTTCTCTATATTATCTACTTGGGCTCTATTTTATAGTACCTAAAAGTATTTCATAAAAAATGTAACCATATGTACTTGGATTTTGTATCTATTTTTTAAAAATGTATATATTGAAAACTTTTTGTCAAATATCATAATATATAATATCAAATTATATAAAATTTATATTTAACTTAAAGTAAATTTTAATTAACAACAATTTAAATGTGATAAATGTATCGGCATTTTTGTCATTACATTATTATTTCAGAGCGTTTGTCAAGCAGAATGACGCCACCATGCATGTTCCGGCTGAAATCGGTGATTACACCGACTTCTACTCTTCGATTCACCACGCCACTAACGTTGGCATAATGTTCAGGAGCAAGGAAAATGCGCTTATGCCAAACTGGTTAGTTAGGACTTATTAAAAATTGAAACTATTTTTGGAAACATGTAGGAAAAATACGAAATTTATACTAATATAAATCGTGACGCTGTGGCACAGGGACTTCTAGGGAGAATTAATATATTTTTTAATTTATTTTCATTGTTCCTTTCTGGTAAAACAAGGCAAAAGTCTTAATTTGGGGCGAAGAGCAGTCAACGAACTGTCTTGACGCTTTATTGTTTCCGATTTCCAATCTAAGCAGGGTAAAGCGTATAGCTATTTCTTTATTTCAATAATACAATTAAATATAAAACTTATACCAAAATATTGTCTTTTTGCTTTATATTGTTTATATTATAATAAAAAATTCTATTCAATTTTCCAGAAATACCACTATTTTATAAAAGCTACATTACTAAGATAGGATTTAATTTAAATATTATTTGCAGGAAGTACATACCAGTTGGATACCATGGTCGTTCTAGTTCCATTGTCATATCTGGAACACCTATTACAAGACCATTGGGGCAGACTTTGCCCGTTGAAGGTAATATCAAAATAATAGTCTTAAAAAATATATGAAACACTAGCTTCGTACGCATAAAATAAATCCGTCCGTCTAGATCTATATTTGATATACCAGTGAAAGTCCCGCTAAAATTGGTGTAACCATTTCAGAGATTACCTAGAACAAATAGACAGACACACAGATAGACAAAAATTGCAATAAATGTTGTTTTGATGTATGTAACAACGGTACCGTATATATAGACATTTGAATTTTATTAAAACAGTCATTTTAATATTAAAGAACAGATATTCCAAAGTATCTTTCTTTGGAATAAATTTTCATATATATATCTATTACCAAATACATCACCAAAATCAATGAGATGATTGTGGCTTATTTAAATTTATCTGAAAAAATATACGTAAAAATTCAATACAATTTAAATTGAAAACTTCATAACTTGAATACATGAAAACATTATCCCTTTGGCCCTTACAAGCCTAAATATACTAACAAAACAAAATATATTTTTAAATTTTATATACATAAATATTGGATGAATGAATCTTGCAATCTACGAATATTCCAATAAATCTTAAAAATAATATAAACAATGTTATTTTATGCCATTTCATATATATTCTAGGCGCTGATCCTCATTTCGGTCCTTGTCGTCTGATGGACTTTGAGCTGGAAATGGCTTGCTTTGTGGGAGGACCGCCGACCGCTCTCGGGGAACGCGTCACCGCCAAGCAAGCGGAGGAACGTATATTTGGATTCGTTCTAATGAATGATTGGAGCGGTATGTTTTAGATCTAGATACTATATCGTCTATAGCTCACACCGAAACCCAGATTAAATCTTCATTATTTTTAAATATGTTAAGTTTTATATGTAGATTTATGATAATTTAATTTTGTCAAAAAATTCGCTTAAATTTCAATATAGATAAGAGAAAAAAGGTACAGACCCCGTCTGTAGTGCATTAAATTTTATATTAAAAATATCGACTATATGGTAGCGCATTGTAAGACATATGTAAATAATTGGAAGTAAAAGCTGATTTGATTGGACAGCCATATTACTTTGGAATAGACAATTTTTTTTTTTTTAAATATTTTCATAACAAATTGGAAAGAGTTTTTAAACGTTTATAATATGTTAGTCTCTTCCATTATAACTTAGGAAAGTACATATTAATAAAACATACTAACTATACCGTGGTCCTGGTGTTGGACCAAAGGCATATCGCACAACATCTTATATATATATATATATATATATATATATATATATATATATATATATATATATATATATATATATTTGACAAGTAAATTTTATTTCAGCCCGTGACATTCAAAAATGGGAATACGTTCCTCTCGGACCATTCACAGCCAAAAATTTGGGAACTTCAATCTCTCCGTGGATTGTGACGGTGGAAGCTCTACGTCCGTACATCGTTGATAACTATCCACAGGACCCCGAGCCGTTCTCCTATTTGCAACACAATGATAAATTCAATTTTGATATCAAATTGGAAGTCGATTTGAAAAGTAAGATGCACTATAAACTATAATTTGAAGAAACATGTAATCACTTCAATATGAACTATACAAATGTCCATCCATTCATATATTTTACTTTATTATAAAATATATCACCTTTCTCTTTTTCTTCACTTCCTCCCCTAAAGTTAATTTAATATGTACTATCTTTCTATTTATCTGTATTTCTATCTATCTGTATTTAATATAACTTTTAATTACTAACTTTTTCCAATACTAATTCTTCTTGTACAAGGATGACACTAATTTGTTTCCATATATTTATTTATGGACTAGGAAGCTAATGTTATATACTATAATTACATTTATAAATAAAATGTTATATATTAAGTCTTAATTTTAAGCTAACTTAACTAATCCAAAGTAATAGAAACAAACTATATTTCACAAAAAAAACTGCAACTAAAAACAAATACATAAATTAAAAAAGACAAAAAAACTTATTAAATAAAAAATACACAAAAAAAATGTTTTTTATAAAAGTAGAACTTTACTTATTTAACAAAATGTTTTTTATAATAAAACTAATTGAAGCAATATTTGTTCCAGCGGAGAAATCTCCAGTATTGACAACAATATGCCGTTCCAACTATCGCTTCCTGTATTGGACGGCCAAACAGCAATTGGCACAACAAACTATAACCGGATGCAATTTGCGTCCAGGTGATTTACTTGGCTCTGGAACCATAAGTGGTGATGTAAGAACATTTTTTCTTAACGCATATTTTATTACCCAACAGTGTCATACCTTTAACCGCATAATAAGGAGTACAGAGAGAATCTAGTCATCAAAATATTGAAATATGACATTGTTAATTCAATGCCTCGCTTCAGATGAATAAAAATAATTTAATTATAGTTATCCCGCTTAGCAGGGAAGACAGGAAATACCTAGTGTCAAAACATTCCGTACTGCGCTTTCCGGATTTAAGACATTGCGTGTTGAGTAACGGAACTCAATGTGACGCTTTGTTTTACTAGAGCGTGGTAATGAAAATAATTTAAAAATAATCTTCCCACTAGTAGGAATCGAACCCAGAACCGATCGCGACGCTCAAAAAAAATCATGTATTTTCGTGCGATCGAACCAACTACTCTGGCCTCAAATAATTTAATAAAAATATATGATATTATAAGATTTTAAATCTAAATTTTAAACTTTTTTTATTTCAGACATCTGATTCTTATGGCAGCATGCTAGAACTCAGCTGGAAAGGCACCAAACCACTTCGCCTGCAAACAGGTGAAGAGAGAAAGTTTTTGCAAGATGGCGACACTGTGATCTTGCGAGGCTATTGTGTCAACGAAATGGGACATCGCATTGGATTCGGAAAATGCGAGGGAAAACTTCTTCCAGCTCTCCCTTTCAAGGAATAATTGCGTTTTACCAAAAATATTTTACACCATTCTTTTTATGTTTTTATCACAATTTTGTATGGTACACTGCCATGTGTGTGTTTTGAAACTTTATTAGCTTCTTTATATCTCAATAAAGATGTAGTGTTGATTTGTTAAAAATTTATTTTCCTTTTCTTTTATTTATATATAATAAGTTTACTTATAGAGAATGAAATGATATCGTAAACGTATTGCAAATCAAATAACGACTTATTATTGCAATGCCATTCTGGCGCAATGCGATAGCATCCGAGGAGCATTAAGCTATTATTTAAAAATTTAAAATACTTATGTTAATTTCTTCGCTCTGATAAGACAAAGAGCGGCGTTCACAATTCAATACGCAATATCTCAATTTTAGGCAGAAAGCAGTCAACGGAGTGTCTTGACACCAGATGATCTGACAACTCTGTAACGCAAAATAAAGCGGGAAACTACGACTAATTATATCACAGCTCCGTGCTCTATGATAAATAGGTTATCAATATATAATCACATTGCAATAATTATTAATAATTATTATTATATTAATACCATTTATTATTATTTTTGAGTAGAAATAGGAGAATGTACACTTCTAATATAGTTGAAGTAAGAGTAACCGTCCACGAATAATAACCGTCGACTAAGTATATATATTTTTTAAAAAGTAATAAAATTAACAATACGTGGCGTTGAGTTTTACAGCTTACAGAGCACTGTCTCGAATTGGAGTAAAAGCGTCGAACGGAGTGTCTTAACACTGGATTCTTATCATAAAAATTAAAAAATACATAGGTATATTTTCAATTATAATGAATTTATGAATAATTTAAATACAAAAATGAAATAATACATTGAAATAAATAAATATAAAATATTCATAATGTTACTAATTATTTTTAAATTGTTACATTATAAATTATTCTGTAAATGTTTATTATTTTTATATTAATAATCTATTAGAATTAATAATATAAAAATAATAAACAATTCTTTATATACATTTTTGGAGATCAAAAATGCGTAACGACTTAACGAGTTACGATGGAACCGAAATTATGAAATGTATTCTATTTTCAAGGACAATCATATCATACATAGGTTAAATAAATAACTCAAATTTTATTACAATTAAAAACAAAAAAAATACATATAATATTTAAAACTTATTTTATTACGTTTCTTTAGATATACTTGAAAGTGATTTTAACAAATGGCAAGGACGCGAATATGCTAGTGTTGCTACAAAAGAAAAAACAAAAAAGATACATTTATGCTTACGTAAAATGCAAACATATTTATTTAAATTTATAATCAAATTTTTTTAGCGAATAATTTTATATATTTATTTTTTGATAAATAAAAATTGTTTGTAATTTTCAAGTATTAATAAATTGTATACACAAGCTTTCCAGCATTGATTTCTTCATAGTGTGTGCATAGCTCAAAAAAGCTCATTAATTTTTAGGTAGGAGTGGGGTGAATATTTTACCATCGTAAAGTTACATGTACATAAACGTTATAGCAACGTTTCAAGTAAAGGAAATTTAATTATGAATCATACTGATGCAACTTAGAGTAAACATACTTTTATCAGTAGCCAAGTCAAGGTTGAAGATATTTCTCTTAAAAATGTCTTTTGTTTAATAAATTCCCTTTATATTATAATAAATAATACTATATAAATTTAACAATTTATAGTTTGTGTTATGGGTAAAGTTATACTTTATTAAACTATTAAATATCGTTAATTATTTAATAAAGTAAATTAACGAACGATATTAATTATTTAAAAAAAATACAAATGAAATATCATGTTATTTAACGAGATACAATTTTCTTATTAAATACAAAACAGTAAATACATTTCATAATTCCAATCTGGTCCGGCAGTACAAGTTAGCCTACGGTTACGGTAATGCGGTACAAGATAAAAAGTAAATAGAACAAACCCACCTTAATATTAATATTGCTTGTGGTGTGGGTAATGGGTAGAAATATTATTCATGCAAACGCTCATGCGCCCTTCTCTTTCCAGTCTATATCTACATTATAAATAATAATATTAGATATGTATGTGTCGGCACTCGGCTACATACGTACAGTGTGTTATGTTTACTATTCCACCCCCGGCGTGCCGTATACCTACGATATAACGCACAAGTAGACGCACATACTACATATACGATATTATAGCCTATAGTCTATAGGTAGAAATGCATTCTGCGGCAGGTACTTGTAAACGAAAGGATGGAATCTAATAAAAAGAAGACTGTCTGAATCCGACTATTATATCTATTGTCTATGTGTGCGTAAGCCTCTGCATGTTGTGAAAAGAGATTCAAGTACTTTTTACACACATATACTTCCCACCCGGCATTTTATTATTAGGAAGGGGCCAGCTCGGGTTGAATATATACTAAATATAATAATTAATATTTTTCATAAGTCATAAATTTTTTAATAGCGACGCGCATACCTACCGGCCCGCCGTTGCAGCGGGCGCGTCGGTTTTAAATTTACAAATATCATATTTTATACACCTGTGCAACGAAAATCAATGCAGGTGTTTCATGCAAGAAGTCGAATAAATACGTCTTCCGCCTCAATATAAAATTATAAAATGAGTGGCAAGTGGCATAAGTAAAGTTTGAACGTTTTCACTCGGAACGTATGAGCGTTAGTGTACAATTTATAAAGTTGTATATATTTAATTACGGTATAATAAAGCATGCGGGGGGGCGAGGCGGCGCGCCGCGCTCTCATATTCCGTATATTGATTGTGTGCGAGGGGGCCGGGGCGAGGAGGGGGCCACGGCGTGCCCCACTCTGTTTTTTACGACACGGCTTTCTGTGTAACATAATAAGTATTTAAAAATTTTGTGAAATGTTTCGGTGTTATTTGTGAAAAATTGGGAAGTCGGAAAAGTGAATACGAGGTGAGATTTTTTAAATGCGATGATTTAATTCAAAATTTCCGTTTTGCCGAATATAATATAAATAATTTTATAGCTCTAAATTCCGTCGGCGGCGCGTACCTACAGTATTACACTGTCATACCGCGTACGTATAGTGTTTTTTACGGGCATCGTTCTAAAAATAAGTTGTAATAATTATAATTTTATGTAGCGGTCGCAGCAGAGACGGTTTTCTGTCGATTTTTTTTTAATAAACGTGAGGAAGTGAGTGTTTCGTGTCTGATAGTGTTTGTGGCGGTGCAGATGCAGGGGCTCGTGAGCGACAAGACGTTCCACTTGAAGTGGAACAACCACCTGCAGAACCTCAGCCAGCTGTTCACGACCATCTACTCGTCGTCGGCGCTGGCGGACGTGACGCTCTCCTGCCGCGATGGAACCCTCAAGGCGCACAAGCTCGTTCTCTCGGCGTGCAGCCCCTACTTCGAACAGATATTCAAGTGAGTTCATTGATCACAGCATCACATGCCATGCAAGTGAGCTACATTTATTTATTATGAGTAATGTTCGATTTTAACACAGCTCACCGTTTATTTTAGAACATCTTAATAAAACATTAAAGAACTGTTCACATGCATCCGTTTCAATATATAAATTTGTTATATAAATGTCATAAAAATAGTTTTATCTTATGATAAGAAAAAAATTAATGTTCACTAATATACAGATAATTTATTATTCAATTTATAAATGCTTGCTTTATCAGTTGTTATTTTGATATATGTAAAATTATATTAAAATTGTTCTCCTAGGGACAATCCTTGCCAGCATCCCATCGTAATACTGAAAGGCATACCTTTCTCCGAGATAAATCTACTAGTGGAGTTTATGTACAAAGGCTCAGTGGATGTACAGGAACTGGATCTCCAGTCGTTAATGCACACAGCTTCTGAGCTAGAAATAAGAGGGTTAGCATATGAGGCTAGAGACAATGCTGCACAGCTCTTGAATGTGAATTTGGAGTATCCTTCATATGGACAGAATGCCACAGCGGCAGCGGCAGCTGCGTCTGCTACTTCAGTTTCCACATCGCAGACATATCCTCAAGCACGGACAGATGTAGAAAGGTTGAAACAGGTTAGTGAAAATTTGTTATAATCAAAGAATATATTGTTAAATTTAAAGCATAAAAGACTAGAGGATGACTCCTCTCATATTTAGTTTTGATGTCACATAATTCAATAGTTTCTTATTTTGGTTCAACAAATACATATTTAAATATCTATAATTTTAGTTAATTTGCCTAATAAAAGTAACCTATTTGTGCAACCATGTCTCACAAAGATATTATACCATATGTTAAAATTACATTTAAGTATAATTTTTATAATTTATGAGGTGTATTATTTTGAGAAAAATTCTACATTTATTCTCATTAATAATACTGAGAAACACATTTTATCAGTAAATTATATTTTTTAATAAGTTCATATTTATATTACTATCATTATTGTGGTGCATAAAACCTCTTCGCTAACTGTAAAACAAAAACAATTTCATAATTCAGACATTTTTTTGTTTTATGTCAATAAAATTATTATTCATATTAATGTATTTATCTTGTAAAAACAATATTATGGATTCTTTATATTAAAGCATAAAAAAACATATATAATTATCTTATTGTGCCTCATGTGGCTGGATGCATTGCATTATAAGAACTTGTTCATATCTATAAAAAAGTAAAAAACTTACTTAAATAGTTATTCAAAATGGCTGCCTCAATTTATTTGTAGCAGTTATTACATACAATGTTTATTATACATAATTAACTCCAGGCATGAGTGAATGTTACTTTAATTAATAGTTATAATTTGTTTTTGTACTGCTTTGGACTAGTATTTTAATGTCTTTTATCCTTTAATTATTATTTATAAGTGTCAGCCATTAATTGAAAATTAATAATTTATATACTAATTCTATTTTTATATGATATTCTTTGAATATAACTTTATAGTAAATAACACAATATATTCTTTGAATATAACTTTATAGAAAATAATACAATATAGTTATTTTTATAAAATTTTAATTAGTTATAATTAAAAAAAATAGGACTAATTATGTTTAATTTGAATTAGATAAATGATTTCTAATCAAAAACATTAAATTTATTAATGATTGTGGTAAAATGTTGATTTCCTTGAAGAAAATTTTAAATATCAAACCTGTTATATTATATATTCTTTAAGAGTAATATTTCATTTTAAAAAAATAAGCCATCAATTGTAATCAATATATAATTAATTAGAAACAATAAAATACTATTTCTTCATAATTATCTTTTTGATAAATATATTTTTTTAATTATAATAATTAAAAAAAAATTCAAGAAAATATTTTCAAGTTGTGGCACAATTTTAAGTACAGTGTGGTTTTTTAAAAAGGTAGTGGCCATAATAATAAATAAACAAAAAATAGAAAAATATTAAATTAAAAACTAGTAGATAATTAGCATGCTAGGTAAATTATTTCCAAAGAAGGCAAAAGTATATAAAATAACAGATTTATTATTAAAAACAATTTAATGGTTGTGAAGGAGTGCACATTTGAAAGGAAGGAATACAAAAATCCTCAACCTTTTTGGTCATCATATAAAATGACCGCATGATTTATAACCGGAATAAAACTACTTTAAATATAGAGTTATATATATATTTTTTTGATCTTTGCATATTTGCCGCTTACTGCCATAGTGAAGCGAAAACAGAGTACGTTCTCCGCTTGCCGCTTATAATAAAAGCATTTCGCCTAAGGTTTTTTTTATATACTTTGTCTAAAAGCGATGTTGAATTCGATGCCATCTCTTATATTTAAGATATTTTTTATTTTTTTATAATCTTAACTTGCAACCTGCCGCTTAAATATTAACTGCATTAAAATCGTTTTTTTTTATGTCAACCAACGACTTTACCTAGAAATAACATTTTAATTAAATAGAATTTACAATACTTGTCCAAATTATCCAGTTTTAATGATATATTAACGTCTCGGGTAATCCAGTTTAAATTATAAAGCGGTTTTTGACCTCTAATATTTATAATTTATATAAATATGATATTAAATTTTATAATTTATTTGATGTTTTTAATATTTAATTATAAATTTAAATATTTCAAATCAATAATTATATATATTTTGGGTTGCCATATTTTTGGTAAATAAACAACTGACGGCGAATTAGCCGACGTTGAAATATGGATGTGAATAAAATAATGTATTCAAAAAAAATGTTGTAAATATTGAATAAATAACATTTCTAGACGTGTATAAAATTTCAAATCTATTATTAATAAATTAGTAATACATTATTACATATGAAAGCCATGTGTTTATTTCATTGGTTAAAAATTATATAATGTGTTTTATCGTAACGCAGTTTTAAGTAATTTCGGTACGTCGTTACAGTTTAAGTAATTAAATCCATAAAAAATATACAAAATTTGTAAATATTAAAATGTATAAGTAATTGATAGTGATTTTGGACAAAAAAGGTAGTTAGGCTTGATTTTTATCTCTGACAACACTAATCAATTCAGCTTGTGTGGTTATTTAGCATAAACCTGAGTTAGTTCTTAAATTTAAATGTACAAATAAAAGATAACGAAATTAAAATACATAGCCTCTGAATAATATTTTAACTTGAACAAAGGAGAGCGAATTCCTTACTTTAGCGCTCGTATAAAAATTTTGAATGGCTTTAAATTTATTTTTAAATAGCTTTAGTCGGTATAATTTAGTTTTAAAGTTTTTTTTTATTTTGACAATTCTTAACACAGACAGGTAACTATTGTTTCACGGATATATACCTGTAGAATAGTAAATTGTTGCCACAATAGACTGGTCTGGACATGGCCTTATATTATCTTGATGATAATTAAGTTTAAAAAGAGAGTTTGTATTTTTTCCTTTAGAAGCGTTGAACTAAAGCGGCTTATAGATAGAAGAGATGCGTGGTTCTACATTGTCTGTGAATAAAAATAAAAAGGCCCACGATCGACCATCGGAATTAAGGCTTTGTTATTTTTGTACATCTCTGCTTATAAAAAATATGAATAATCTTAAGGCACTTTTTAAAGTACTAGCTGATGGTTTATTTTTTTTTATCTCAACACAGATTAATAATTTAAAAAAATAACAGTAACTAAAAAAATACATTTAAAACATATTTCATATAATAATCGTAAATATTTATAGATAAATTATTGTCTACATTTCACGAATAGCTTTTAAAAGGAGTTGAATGTAACGCGTTATTTTAAATATAAATGGAATGTATAAAATTTTTGTGTAATATTATTTTTCAAGCTCAATCGCAATGAAATCAGATGTTTTTATATTGATACAGCGCCGTTTAAAATGAAAATAAAACATTCATTGTTTAAGTCTGTTGTGGGTTGAGTGGTAATGAATAATAAATAAAATAATATTGCGCACATTCTGCTTAACATTTGCGATATATTTAATTTTTTATATACCTATAATTTGAATATTGTATGTAAAATTTTATAAATTGACATCAATTTTATCAAATATGCATAGCAAATAAACAAGCACACTAGCATATAATGCTTTGACCTTAAAAATTAAAAAAAAAGGTTTAAATATATCACGTATTAAATGTCTGTGGTCGATACGGTCGTTTACAAAAAAAAACATGGCATTATAACAAAATATAAATCAACAGATTAAAAGTTTTAATTAAAAAATAAAAAAAATCGGGTATGAGCCTGAATTTAGATTGCTTTTCGGCGGGATTAAATAAATGTATAATATTTTTTCTTATTAAAACATTTTTGTTCTGATTGATCGATAGCTATCAAAAATTTATCATGAATTAAACATAATGACTCCAGCATTAATTATTAATAATAATTTTCATAATACTTTCTGTATAAAAAATTTCGTGAATATAAAACTGGTTTTGTGAATCAGTAATGAAATATTGTGGTTTAAATTGTCAATATATTTTTGATGTTGTATTATAATGTTATAAAAAATATTTATAGAATTATATAGAACGTCCTTTGACGAAGACATCTCCGCTACTTGGCCAAGAATTACGAAATCAATTTCAATGTTTGCGAACAAAATTGAATTCAATATTTTCAGAATTACTGCTCAAACTTTTCCTATATGAGTTTAGTATGTTTTACGTCTTAGACGAGATTGCTAAATTGAATGAAATGACGTAATGGCAATGAGTCATTTTTCTTCATGCCGTCTACAATTTGTATAAAAGTATATTTAAAATGCTTTTATTACGTGCTGTTAATATTGGAGACATAAAAAAAACTAAATTAAACATAAAACATAGGGTCATCATTACTGGTAAGATTTTCTTAGTTAAAATTCACTGTAGATTCAGAACACTGAAACATAATATATAAATTCAATAAAGCGGAGAACTGAGTACTTTGAAACTTTATTCTTCCTATATTACTCCTCTCTGCGAGTTGTAATTTTCAAAGAAAGTATTTGATAAACGTGCTCTATAAATATCACAGCTTTAGAATTTATCCTTTTAAACAAACTCAGTCGTATTAAATTGATAAATATGAACTAATACCAGCGAATTTGTTATTTATTTTAAAAATTATATTAAATGTCAAAGTTTAAAATAGATCAAATAAAATATAAGTAAACAGAAGCTAAAACATAAACCCAAAGCCATTATAAGTGCAGTATATTAACATTTTCAGTTTTTTTAATATAAAATATTTTGTTCATCTTGTGTAAACATCTGCGGAAACATTACGTACAATAGATGAATTTGCATTAACGAACTATAACAACTACGGGAACTGTAATAATGACTCATTTATTTAATTTTACACCTACTACACTAATGTTGCGGCCAGCATTATCACACAGATTATAATCTACGCGTAAAAAGGCGCGAAAAAGTCCATTTGCACAAAGCTGAACGTAATATATTTTAAGTAATTCGTATTTGCATATGTAACGTATAAAAAAAAATGTACGCCTAAAAAGTCATGAATAATTTGTCGGACATTAATTCGCGTGCGCAAATCTCATGTTTTAGTGTTATTGAAGTAGAGTTGTACCGTATTAGCATAATTTTTGACAATCAATTGGTTCATTTATTAAATTATTTATTTTTTATAAATATTAAAAAATGTAAAGTCAATTGGAAAAAAGGTAAGCCTGATCTTTTATTTTAATTTTTAAATAAACATAAATATATATGTGAATGTTTTGAAAAATAAAAAAAAGGCATCCTTTAACCGCACTCCCTATTGAATTATAGTTTAAAAGCTCGTCTCTTTGAAGTATGCATATGTGAAACATTTTCATTGGGGAACGTTATGCAAAGTAAAAACATTCGCAATAGGCGCTCCAAAATCGATTCGTAAAAGCCTTTCCACGGTATGTGAGAGGACCTCGGATGCAAAAAGAATAACATTGACGTAGACGTGGGCTGCTTTTTATTTTATTGTATGCTAACCCCGCTCACAATATATGGTTTTAAAGTACGGGCATATTTTTTATAATATAACTTGTTTATCTATGCCTTTTATTATTTTTGTTAGCGTCCATATATTTATTATTCTTTAATGCATACAGTATTATAGAATAATGAATGATTGTGTTAAAATTTTTTTAATTTCCCCAGTGGTTAAACAACGCCGCGTACAATTCCGTTACTGTTGAACAGCGGAATTGTACGCTGGATAATCTTGAATATAGTGGAAAACGAAATGTCATTAATGCAGTAGATTTTCTATGTCTGTACCCGTGATGTGCCGTTTATTCGGCCCGTGGTCCTTTAAAATTAAGAGAATATGGCCCACGATAATTATGTTTTATTGATCCAGAGATATAAGAAATAAGCCGAATATTGACATATACGTAAAGGAATTGAAACCAGCCCCGTACTAGTTTATTTTGTGCGGTCTGAGTTGCAGAGTGTGATGAATGTGTGGAGCGAAGTTATATAATTACATAAGATTAAAAGTTTCAATACAAAGTGCATTTATCTATAAATGTGAAAATATTCTGGAATTCTGTTAAAAATCTTACCCACTTGGATTACAGAAGAAACGTTTTTAAATAAAATATTTTTGCTTTTTTATACATACTAACTGACAATGATATACCTTTTTCTTTAACAAATCAGTTATTAAACTTGCTGAATATAATATTCCGTCGTCTTACATTATATTTTATTGTATGAATTATTTATTAATGTTGTATGGATTTCGTAAGAAAACTGATATATAGTGCTCACGTACACGACTACGCGCCTTGATATGTTTACTGCGAAAAAAATCGTTTTATTTCCTTGTAAACAAATAATTTTGAGACATTGTATTGCAATTCAACACGATATATTGTTATATAAATAAATATACATATATAATTTTAATATAAATGCATTTAAAGCAGACGTAAAATGATGTTCTTTATGTACATCTTATACGTATATTATCAACTTGAATATATTAAACATTACTAAAATTAAAGATAAATATTGAATTTTTGATAACTTTGGTTATAAAAATAAAAAAAAAACTGTATCTACGCGATAACTTATTTTTCTCTTGTGTTTTGTTTATTTTTATTATTATTATCTCCATGTTTGTACTGGAGTGGAATATTTTTGACATGACACGTCATTTAACTTGTGTTTGTCATAAAATATATTTTTAATCACGAACTTGTCATTAAAGCGCGGCGTTGAGTTCCACCAATCAACACGCAATGTCTCGAATTCAGTGGAAAGCGGAGTACGTGCGGAGTACATGTTATTTTTAAACAATTTATTTAAATTGAAATACCAATTTGTAATCGAATATTTTAATTAATAATTAGTTAAAATGAATTATGATTTAGAAAAGGCATTTGACGGGGTTGTAAGAAAGTTGTTATGGGAGATACTGCTTCGGTATGATGTTGCCGGCTGTAAAATCTCTTTATTGAGATCACTCAGCCTGTGCACGAGTGGGAGCTGGCATACCGCCTCAGTTTGATATTCGATCCGGTGTCAAAGAGGGCTGTTGGCTGTTCAATATGTATATGGATCTCCAAGGAGTGAAAAAAAGTGACATAGGAGTGAAAGTTGATGATTTGATACTTAACTGTCTGTTGTACGCAAATGATACAGTGCTAATTGCATCATCAAAATGCGAGTTACAGGCATTGATCACCACTCTGTAAGAAGGGTTTGAAAGTAATGATCTAAACCTGAATAAGACTAAAATTAAGATTCTTGTATTTGAAAGAGACGAAGAAAGAACGGAATACAAGATTATAATAGATAGAAAGATATTAGAACAAGTGAATGAGGTGATATAACTGGGAAGTATGTTTAGTAGAGATGAAAGATACGAAATGGATGTGGAAAGGCGTATTGCTGCCATTAAAAAGGTTA
The DNA here is from genome assembly GCA_032432895.1 of Dryadula phaetusa. Lineage (NCBI taxonomy): Eukaryota > Metazoa > Arthropoda > Insecta > Lepidoptera > Nymphalidae > Dryadula > Dryadula phaetusa. The sequence continues at coordinate 1,248,759 of JAOYRS010000054.1, forward strand.
ACGGTGGATGTGTCAAAAGATGAATGAAAGAAAGATGAATGCAGTAGAGATGCGATCTCTTCGTCTGATATGAGGAGTCAGTTTAGCTGACCGTATATGTAACGAGGAGATACTCAAAATGGCAGGTGTAAGCGCGAATGTAATAGTAAGAATGAAGAAGAACGTGCTCAGGTGGTTTGGGCACATTGAGAGAATGAGTGATGAAAGAATGGTAAGAAAGATTTATGAAGCCATAGTCAGTAGTACGAGAGGTCGGGGCAGACCTCGGCTGACCTTCGAATACACTGTAGCGAATATACTGGAAGGTCACGTAAAAAGCACGAGGACTCCCCGAAGGGCATGTATAGGATAATAACTGTGGATGAGGCGAAAGAGGTATGCAGGGACCTTAGCATTTGGCGCTCCGTACTCTCCGACTATCTCGCAAGGGATAAAGCGTGAAGCTAAAAAATATATATGAATTAAATCTAATCTTCTAACCTTTTAGTAATTGCACGTTTTCTTAATAAAATATACTTAGATGCGTTAATAAAATGCTCCTGATAACAGTTTCTCAAGATAGAATGAAGTATAAAGAAAAAATAAAAAATGTTATCGGACTGGGGACGCCTAGACTAATACATGGGTTTTCTGATTTCGGTGTTGCCTGACTGTTCATCTGAGCTATTATACCTATTTAAATGATATTGCATCAGTTTTTCATTGCCTGAAAATGCTGCTAAAATATCGTTTTCTAGATATGAAACCTAGCTAGATCGATTTATCGCCAACCACCTACATACTCAGTTTCTTGAAAATCGTTGTAGCCCTATCCTTGTTAATTCAGTTAGTAAAGTAATTAGTTAATATATGACACATGTTTTAATTAATCAACCAAATTGACTTTTGTTCTATTAATAATAGAACATCCCGTGTTTTAATAACAGCGCGATGAATGTGTATAACAGCTCCAAAAAGGTTTCGTTACAAAAATTGTACCGAACGAATAATTTATACATTGTTTTACGTCTATTGTTCGCGTAATAAAATAACGGACCCATTTCTAAAGAGAAAATATTCACGAACACAATTTAGACGCGAGCGAAGTAATTTACAAAATAGTTTTAGATGTGTTTCATTTCGTTTCTTTATAAATTATATACGTACACGAGATTTGATAATGTTAGGTAATTTTTTTTTATATTAATATTTTAATATTTGTATGTGTATGTATGTATATATGTAAGTTATATTTATATAGAAAATAAAGTATTTGTTTTATATAGTTTTGATTAGCGCTTTTTGTGTATTTAGTGAGAAAAGTTAGTGATGAGTCACTACTAGCGGTTTCTAATGACATTCTTCATGTGTCGAGATAAACTTTCTATTACAAAGTATGTGATTTCCTAGTGAAATGTAAAGGAGTATCAAGATTTTCTGAGATTTCTGCAAAAACATGACAGAAGGAATTGTAAGCTTCCGGTCAAAACAAAAAAAATTATGTAGTCGACACGTTGCTGGCAACAACTCCTATTACTATATATGATAAGCATAATACAAATATTAATAACTGCATTATTATTATTATTATAAATATATCTTCGAACAGTCCCCTCGACTGTTGCATTCAGTCGAGCGCATCCCAAGTGCATCAACGTGGAATTAACACATTTTCTTTTATATTATTCATACATTTAATTTTATATATTATTAAGTATATAACATTTTTTTTTAATTTAATAAAAACCATATGAATAGTCAGAATTAATCCTATTTGTTAAGTAGACTTACCGTCTTAACTACATACTTGGCGTTTAAAATGCTACGTCATTTTATTTTAAGGTCACCGACCTCTACAGACTATTTAATATAAAAGCTTACTTGTAATTCTAACGGTTATTATTTTGACAATTGTAAAGAATAATTTTTAGTTTATAATATTATTTTATATACTCCTATACAATTTAACAGATAATACATGTAATAAAAAATGTGAATAAAAACTATATCCGGCTTTAAAGGACAACATCTTTATATAATTTTTTATTTAAAAAAAAAACAACTTGAACAAATTGGTTCTAATTATAAACAGTTTAAATTATATTTTATACGTTAGGCATTTTTTTGTTGCATTTACAACTAAACATTTAAAAAATATATATTTACGACTTATATCTATTTTACATAAGATAAGTAAGATTCGAACCCGCACACTTCATGCTACATGATAAAATGCTATATATATTTTAATCATATTATATACCAAATTTTCAATATTTAATTTTTTATTTTCACTAATTTTAAAGTATTGATAAAGTAAATATGTTAAAGAAACGTACTCAATTTTCTATTGTCGCTTTCAATTCATTCGGTTGGGAGTGGGCGAAGAAAAGCTTTAGTTAAGTTTACCAACTGCTACGCGATGTCGGAAAGCAACGGTTAGTTGCGGTGTGGTTTTTACTAAAAAAAAAGCCTCATGTTTTTCGTCTAAAGTTGTAAATGTAATACTATCAACAACCGAAAGTTATTTCTTGTATATTTTATTTTTTTATATTTCAACCTAAATGCCAACTTTAGACTAGACTAGAAAAAATTGAGCTGACCTAACCTTAAATTATTAAAAACGTGTTTAGTTTTACTGCGATTTTTCATTTAATTGAAACTATTTCTATCGAATTAATCGCGTACACTTTGCCTTATCTGCCTGGGATTACTGTTAGATGTTAGAAACGTTGGTTTTTTAAAAAAATATATTTTGGAATACCAAAATGTACGCTATTAACCCAGTTACAGTGATTTTTTTTAAAAAAATAAGAATGTATATTTGTCATTTATTACAAGTTAGTTAACAAAGTTCATATTATTTTTATATATCAAGCTATTAACACTAAAACAACTGCGTAGAAATATTCTATTGTAGAATATAAAAAAAGGTATTTATTTTAAAACTTTATTAATAGTTTTAAAATTTTATTACGCTGGAAGCGAGAAAGAATTTTAATTATAAATATTATAACACCCACCGTACATCGTTTGTTTTTATATACAAAAGTCACGGGTTAAATGTTACGAATTAATTAATATAAAGTTATTACTATATACGTGCGTCTGTTAAGTGACTTTGTACCAAACACCGGATGCAATTCGTGGCGTATTGAGACAGCGTCTGACTGAAAACACGATCGGTTGGGGGTTCGATTCCCACTCGCGGGAATGATTAAACTTTGCATATTATTTTTATTTCCTCTCTGAATTCGGCGGATAGTACGGAGTGTTTTCATCTCTATTTACCCTTCTATGTGGGTAAGCGTGAAAACACTTTGTATTATACTATATCTTATTTATATGCAAAACAAAATATATATTATAAATCGCTTCTATAGATTGAAGGTATACGAGAAACCCTAGAAACCCGAACTTAACAATGAATTTATATGTTTGTCTGTGCGTTTGTGCGCTGTAATGTCAGTGAAGGCTTAACTAATTTTAATTTAGTTTTCATTATTGTAACTTTCCTTTAATATTTAATGTTTGTTTTATTCCAATCGGTTCATAACTAAAAAAGTAATTTAAAGTTAAATTATTAGACAAAATTGCTATGAAACAAATGTTGCATTTGCTGAAATTTTAGTTTTAAGTGTGGGCCAAATGTCCACACTCACTTAATTAATTAGTACGGGTCTGCTCACTAGTTATTACTATAATTATATATTATAGATGTTTAGTTGTTATTAATTCATACATGAGTTGTACTTAATTACGTGCATTAATGAGTTCTGCCACTTAACAATGAATATCTTGAATTCGGATGCAAAGCCAATACTAAGAAAAAAGTAAAGAAGAATAAAGTTAACGTAATAAGTATTCACTACACTATTGAACTAAAACATACAAGAACATGTTATAGACTTTCTTTTTCCTTCTATTATTATAATGTGAAAGTTTCTATGTTTAAATGTTTGTCAATCACGCAATAAATACTGAACGAATTTTGATAAAATTTTTAAATGTTAGTTAAATTTTATCTGTGAGAGTTTTTTCTTTGGCTTTGCTTTGTGGAAAAAGCGTGAAGTTATTCTAAATATAGTCCTTATGTAAAAATTTCGTATAAAACCAATAATCTTTCAGATTCACATGTATCAACAGTCTATGATGCGCGCTGAGGAGATACGTCGGCGGCGCCGCGAGGACATGCCTACCACACAGACGGCTGTCAACAATATTCTGGCGGCGGCTGCTCGGGAGATGGAGGAGGCAAGACACGCGGCTAGAGGAGATCGCGTGGTTGCCAGTATACAAACTGAGCAAGAAGGTTAGTTGGGTAAAGTTGCCAATGGCGTTATGTTTGATCGGTTTTGTTTTGAGTTATTAATCTTTACATTACATGCTATAGTAATTATGTATATAAATAAATTCCTTTAATATATTTTATTATGGAACACAATGGCCTGAAATTGCTTTAAACTAAAAATATACTTTAAATAAACGTGTTACATTACAGGTTTTGAATTAAAATAAATATTATAATAAAATATTCGTACTGGCAATAAAAGTTTCGGCATATTGCGTGGTATATTTAGGTTCATAGAAAACAAATTATTTCTACACAAATACATGCGGGTCCCATGTTATCTCTCAATGTCAAAGTTAATTAAGAATCTATTTTTCAAATAAGTTAACAACAAAATAAATTTATTTATTTTACAACACTATAAAAAATCGATATGCGAAGGTTAATTTTTTTTAATAATGATAATTAATATTTATTTAAACACAACTTCTGTTTAAACTAATTATGATTTATCTTTTTGTAATTTTTAAACAGGAACTAAGTGGTATTTATTTTCGCGAATAATAACTCCCTACAGAGATGCTTACTAAAATTAGTTAAAACAAGTATATATAAATATCTTTGTACCTCGATACGGATAGGTTAATTTGTTACCGCGCTTGTATGAGATTGGAGAGGCGCAAGTCAGATTCCTATTACGTTCAATATTCTAAAATAAATAACATTTACATTCAGATCTAAATTAATCTCTAAATAAAAAAAAATAAAAAACAGAAGGTCATCTCCCGTTGCTTCTACTTCATCAATTAAAATATTGCTGATCGGCGAACTCAACGCCGCGCAGCTTACCCCTTAAATCTAAAATATATTAATTTCTCCGAGTGGGAATCGAACTTACAACTCTGATCTCTTAGTTATATTATTATAGTATATTTTATTTTATTATTATTTATGTAATTCTGATAACTTTTCTTTTATCTTCTCATTTTCTCTATCATCACGTAACATCCACAATTTACGAGTTAGAGAGAACTTGGCGAAAAGTAATCCCGTTGTACATTTTCGCCCATTTCGAAACTAATTTGGTAGCGATACCTAATACCAACTTCGTATAACTGGGCAATGAAAATAAATACTTATAATAAATATAAGATTTCCCTTAATATTATTTGTATTTAAACTTAATATTTCTTAGTTACTTAATCAAGTAGAAAAGACCTAAAACGTATACTTATATTTTTTTAGAAAACTATTAAAAAGCCTTACAAAAATAACAATGTCATACTGTACAAACTGTGGTGTTAAACCCACGCGAGAGAATGGTTGTGTACAGCGGCGTTAAGTTTCGATAATCAATATAAATGTCTTATGTGTGTGTTAACACTAAATTCCCTCTGCCAACCTGGTTATATGCGGGTATGTGAACAGAAAACAAATTCCAGTACAAGAGCTTGTCTGAAACGAGTACGAAGTTGATGTAGAAATATTTTGAGAGGTTACATTTAACGAAATACATGAGTCATTGCGCCGTCTCAGTTATAATAATCGTGAGACGTTATTTATTAATTCCTTAGGATATGAATAATCTAGCTTAATGGTATAACGACGACTGTATACAATTTCAAATGTTAAAATAGAATAAAATAAGACTCTACTAATAAGAAACTTCTCACCATTCTGCATTATCTGCATTTACCAATGAGGTCGGTGGTCGAAGCAGTGCCTGTGACCTGTGCCCCAAGCTTAAGCTTAGGGGGCTCTTCTAAAATACACTAATCCTCACCCCCACTGTGTGTGATCTTCTTTCTGCCTAGACAGCTTCGTATCTCTTTTTCAAAAACAGAAGGTTTACGGGTTATCTCCCGTTGCTTCTACTTCATCAATCCCATAATTAAAGTATTACTGATTGGTAAACTCAACGCCGCGCTGCTTTACCCATAAATCTGAAATATATTAATTTCTTCGAGTAGGATTCGAACCCACAACTCTGATCTCTTAGTTAGTCTTAGTTTTATAGCTTAGAATATTTCGCCGATTGGATTTATACTTATTATAGTATATTTCTTATAGTACCTCTTCTCGAGATCTTATAGTACCTTATAGAGATTTCGCTGGTACACGTATAAATTAAGTAAACCTGTTCAGTTCTTTACTAAGTTTATATATATATATATATATATATATTTAGAACATTTAAAGTTTATATAGACAAAATGTGAAAAATGCCATTTTTTTTATTTTGAATAACACCACAAAATACATATGACATATACCTACCGTTTCGTAAGGTTGCTAAGGTAACGCATACGTATTTTATACGGTAACAGAACATCAAGAATCTAAAATGATGATCAATAAACATGTTTGTATAAACTGTAGTGTTCGTAAAAAGTAAATACCAATGCAATTAACTGCAGAATGTAGTTAGTTGTTACATATTATTTTCCAATATTATATATATTGGATTCTTTATTGCATTATTTATTAAGTAGTTCATATAACTTGTTTTTATTATAAAAGTAGCAAAAGCTGATGATACAAAGGTTTTATATTGTGAATTTGTACGGTTAGAAAAAGAAGAAGTCTGCTTCGTTAATTATTGCTAGGTAAAGAATTGTTAATTTTCATTATTATGATAAGAAATAGTAACGTATATTTTAACGTTTACATTTGTACTTAAATAAATGTTGTTATTGATTTAAGTAATACAAATTTAAAACTGTCAAGTAGGTTCGATACTCGGTTTAATTTTGTTTGTCTGGTGAATATTAACTATTTTATTTGATTTTTGATTAGATAAGACTTGAGGAGGTAGGTAGGTACTCCAACCGTGTGTTAATTTATTGTATTAATTTTTAATGTATTCAAATAAAAATATGTACATACACTACAATTATTACATTTTTTTTAAATATTCCGCATTTATTCATTTCCAGCATTTCTTTTCCATATAAACGTTTAAGTGTGTTATAATGATTTATATAATTATATTAAAAGAATAATACTTTATTAATTTGCGAACTTGTGATATTAGTAGCTTTTGTGAATTCCTTTTTTTATTTTTATATATATTCTTTTTATTTACGTAATAAATATTATTATCGATTTAAAATCGAACTGCAAACCACTAGAAACTAGCAACAACACCAACAAAAGAGATTGGCGATAGTATTATAAAACAATATATATATATATATATATATATATATTATATATATATATATTATATATATATATATATATATATATATATATATATATATATATATATATATATATATATATATATATAAATCAAAAACGATGGAGATATCAAAATGTCCTCTTTATTACCTTTAACCTCGCAATATAAAGACTCGTTTCTATATTTCGTATATAATTAATATACGTATGTAGGTACATACGTTCCGCTTTTACTGTCATTTCGGCTCTTACAATGTAGGTTGTGGCATCTTGCCGCGGGCGTCTTCGATATGTCACTTGGTTTGAATTACCTACTTTATATAATTTTTTTCATACTTGCCCTTTAGGAAAGAGAACTACATATTTCTTCATTTTTATTGAAAATATTTAATATTTTAAATTTTTACTAACTAATTTAGGTTTTATGGTATGAAGTCGCTTGACAAGACATGTTAACTAAATATTGTTTTGTATTGTTATTATTAGAAAGACATTTTAAAGAATCATAGTAATAAGACCCTTATATGTTGTCGCTTAACTGAACTACAGTTATACTTCATGTATTTGTTGTATTAATATCTCACAAATAATAATATAATATAACTTCTTTTTTAAAATTCCAATCAAAAGTAAAAAATAAATAAATTTGGATTTTATGATAATAAGGCTGAATAAAGCAAAAAAAAAATAGAATCATTAAAAACAAGAATTCACGTTAAATATTTAATATCTTGGGACTTCACTAACAAAGGAAGCTTGTTTTTTCGTTTATTCCATATGAATGCGGCCGTTACCGAATACAGTATTATATAAAATAAATAATTAAAACGAGTTTGAAATTGTGAAAAAGTCTTAATAAAATACCAACAGAAACAAATTTGTCAATTGCAATAAATAATAATTAATGAAAAAAACCACTACTAAATAAAACAAGATAAATAAACGTTTTTTATCTAGGTCTTATTAGCTATTTATCCTATTAATGTAAAAAATCTTGCAACACTTTTCGACTCATTTCTTGGTGTTCAATGCCTTAAATATATAATATTATAACGTCTGCGATGACAGTATGAAGTATTATTATAGCATGAACCTAATGTCCTTAATCCTTGCCAGGATAATTAAATATTTTTTTTAAGCAGCACTTGTAGGTTTCATATAATTTAATTTATTTTCAATAATTACGTAAAATATCAAAATTTGTTAGAGAATACGACAAATATCTATCTTATAAACGTTCCGTTGCACCAAATAAAAAGTGTGAATTTAATGAATTCGTAAAAAATCAATCATTGAACGTATAAAACGATTAAACATCACTTATTCAACAAAGTTCTTATACATTTTATAATTCTTCCGCAGTAATTTTTTATAGGTACATAAATATATTTAGTTTTTTTATATCGATATAATACATTAGATATTATTCATGTAACTCATAGCGCGGTTTGAATCGATCATTTTTTTATTTGTAGGTTCATATTCACATGTTATTATTTTAATATTTTCTATTTTTAAAGTGTTATTCCACACTTAGTATTAGAAAATATTCTTCAAATAACATTTCTTGGTCAGAGCGCTTGGTCGGTATCCAAAAGGCGCGGGTTAGATTCCCGCTGCGTTCAAAATTATTATACGTTTTTAAAAAATGTAAATTTTTTATTTTTATTTTCGTTTAAATTAATATTTAATTTTGTGTTTTTAATCAGAAGATGTATGAAATAACTTTTTAAATTTTATTTTTAAGCCCCGACGCAAATAGAGGGATGTTATAAGTTTGACAACGATGTCATCTGTGTTTGTCTATGGCATCGTATCTCCCTATCGGATAGAATTTAATGTAGTTTTTTCGCAAGCCACTTTGCTGTTCTCAGCTATTTGGTAATAATTAGTGACACAATATGAAAGGTATCGCCTCTTTAATCTTCCAAAATTAAACATTTTTTTTATTAGCTTTAGTTTGCTAGTTCGTATTTGCGGAATTTTGCAAGGTTATTTTGAAGTGGGTCGGAGTGTTCCAGTGTTCGACTGATCTGAAATTTAGATTAATTTTGGTGAAAAAACTATTTAAATATTTAATATATATAAATTAATGTTGTCTATTTAAAATGGCTACCGCAATCATATGTTCAATCATTTTCTTGTTACAATCCATTTAATATGGGTGTGGAATAGGAGTGAATGAATGTGAAAAGTGGAATAAAGTGACTTAAAAAATGAATTACAAATGGATCCTAAAGCTTGTTTTTAAATATATATTTTATATTACAGTTATTTAATTTTAAATTATATGAATTTTTACAAAATTTCCCTTACAGCAGCTGCAGCGGCTGCAGCGGCGGCAGCATCTGAAGTTAAACGTGAGTTAGAAGAGGAAAGGCCTAAGAAGAGGGTGTCCATTATGTCACCAGAAGATGATAAACTAAGAGCGAAGAAGAAAGCCATGACCGTACGCTTCCAAGAAGATAATAAGACTGATGAAGGCCCCGCCAAAGTCACTTCACCGGGTAAATATTGATTTTTTTCTGTTTTAAATTCAGTTTTTTTTTTATTTTTTACTAATGTGTTTGTTTTTGCTATTATGTTAGATGTCATGATTTGATATTAAAAAATAAGTTCCAAGACGGTTGTGAATATATTATATATTATATATTATATAATAATGTAACATTCATGCTGTGAGTATATTATATTGACATCTGATCCGGACATGTGTGCAAGTTTTTAATCAAATCGTATCGCAATACGTTATTCAAAATAATTTTGCTTGATTCTACAATCAAGCAAAATTATCTTGCATTAATTAATAGATAGATAAAGGTGAATTAAATCGCGTTAAATATGTATGATCAATCTTAAATTTTGAAAAATATATAAGAATATATTTTAATAATAAGGCGGTGATTCCCCGATGTATTTATATGATTTTCTTTTTTTTTTGCCTGTAACGCTAGCTTCTATCAGCCTACTACGTAAAAGGTGAAGATGAAATATAAACTGCGTACTGTTAGTTCCACTTAGCTCGTTAATAACTCAATTGAATTATACCTATATATATTTTTATTATATTATTTATATCCATTTTGAAAGGTTTCCTTCTTAAGTTACATGTTTATTATTCTTGAATCCCACTAAAATGTACTTTGTTTGGCCGGTACGATATATATTTAACTTTATTTTTATTTTTATTGTGACATATAAAATATGTTCTGTTCTGTTTTTTTTTTGTAATATACAGATATGTGCAAATAATTTATGCTAGACCAATCAATTATCAGCCATTTTATGATCAAAAATCTGTAAATTAAAAATTCTTAACGATTCCTCTTTTTTTATCTGATTTTCATTAAAAAATATTTAAAAAATTAACAGATGAAAAAAATACATTTACTTCGCTGTAATATGATTAATGATACAATTGTTTTATTGTGTAAAAGTAAAATATGAGTATAATTTATAATATGAATTTAATTTCGCCCGCGTTAATTTGCCGCGACGGCGACGTGGATAATAAAATTATGACTTCATCGCGTAATGGAATTCCGAATGGTACATTTTTAATCTTCTTAATAAGACAAGAAAAATAATTAGAACATAATAGTAAAAATAATTACTTTTTTAATAATTCAATTTTGGTAAATTAAAAAGCTATTAGTGGGTTTTCATATAGTTTAAAATATATGTATTTTGTTATTTCAAACTAAAGATTCTTTCTATTGACGTTTAAGGTATGTGTTGCTTCAGCTTAAATTATAATTGATTATTGATTAATATATTACTGTTGACAAAGCGCGGCGTTTAGTTCACTCAACATTCGATGTCTTGATATCAGACAGAAAATACTCAATGGAATGTCTTGGCTTGCAGTTGTCTCAAATTGCTATGCTACGCTAATCAGGATAAAACGTAGTTTTTTTTTATATGTTACAGTAAAAAATGGGCCTTCCAATTATATTTATATAACAGCCTAAGACTTTATCCAGTATAGTAAGGTAGTTAGAAACAACTTAGTGTCAAGACAGCCTGTTGACGCTTCCCGCTAGAAACCAAGACATTGCGTGCTAAGTGGCGAGGTTTACCGGAGAATTGAACATATTTTTCATAGAATTAGAAAATAAATATAATTATTCCTCCGAGTAGAAATCGAACCCACAATCTATCGCGTGTGCAACCACACACTGTCCAACTGTGTCTGATTGCCTTGATTATTTTAACATTACAAACAATATAGACATGATAATAGTTTTTATTAGTTTAAATTCAGTCTTAAAGCTAATTCTATTAAAATACGGCAACTATGTAATTTTTTTAAAATTATAATTACCTTATTATATGTAAAAAAATCTGGGAAATTTATATATTTTTTTATTGTTTCAAAAATATTTTTAACAACCCAACGGTACTTGCCTAAATTATGTTTATGTTTAGAAACAAAATATATGTGAAAATGTGCATTATATTCCATTTAATACCGAATAACGAAAAACTACGGTTAGTGAACTCCGATAAATCATACTTTACGCTACTCGTTTTATAATCATAAAACTACTTTATATTTTCTTTTCTAACATTTTTACCAAATAATTATTCTTTACTAAATACTTCATTCCATAATATAATTGATGTTAAATAAACGCCCTTTCGTTAAAACAAGTTGTTCAACATTTAAATTTGCAAATTTTTAATTATTATTGATAAATCTTCAAAATTTATCATTGACCGCTTATATACCGACGATTATGAAAATAAATTAGTCTTAAATTAAGTTTTTATTGCTCATAAAAATATATATTTTAAACGTACGTTTTCCGAAATAACAGGTAATTTTTGGGTCACATTTAAAAACATTAAATAAATTTTAATATTTCGAATTAGGCGTTGGTTATGAAAAAAAATATATATTTAAGAGGATAATATGATATAAAAAAAAACGTTATTTAAATGAATAAACTTATGGAAATTATCATATATACCAGCGTATGTATGTATGTATACATATATGTATGTATGAATAAAAAAAAAAGTATTCCAAAAAAGCAACTTAAACGACTTATGCCTCATAAATATGTATCAATGCCTCGCTTTAACGGAACGGGTATTGGAATACAATATAATATATAACGTGTTTGACAGAAATTATTTACAAATGAACGTAAAATATGTTATCTCATGTTAAAACATATGTATATTTAACAAAATGCGATACCATTTAATTAAGGTATTGTAATATTTAAAATAATTAAGAATGTTTAATTAGTAATTGGGTCCCAAAGAGAACTACATGATACGCTTTGTAATTAATAAGTGGCGGAACTAAAGAAAAAAAAAATGGATAAAAATTATTAATAACTGGCGCTTTAATTAATTATATAATGATGTTATTTCTTACAATTGATTAGATGTAATTATATTTTTTTCATTTTTATCAAAAAACCTGTAATAATTTTAAATAATATTTAAAAGTTTTTTTTATTATTTAATTATATAGGGCAATACTTATTTTAAAAAAATATTTGAAATAAATACACTGCCGGATATAGAGAGCTGAGAATTCATTTCAATAATTTACTTTCTATTACAGCAGTATTTTTATTTTATTCTCAAAAAGTGCATTTTGCGTTTTTATAAAAGTCATAAAAAAGCTTTAAAAAAGGTAACGTGTATTTTGCTTTTATACATATTAAATTATCGAATTCAATTATATTTTATGAATTCAAAGTCGATACAGTATCGATGTTCAAATAATAAATATTTAGTAATACGTGTATGTAATGCCAATATGGCGGCAAATACAATAATATATACCTAATGAATGACCTTCGAGATACGACCTCGTAACTAAAATATATATTATAAAAATCACATTATTATATATGGCGCAGTTACTTTATGTGGCCAACGAAACAACAATAGAACGGTCTCAAGACAATAATTTTGTGTAATTTCCTTTCACGGTACACAATTTAATGGCGAGCCTCCGCCAGTAAGCCGATATGCAATAAAATGGGCGAATGGTGTCACATTTTTGTTATAAATCAAAGTTTTATTTATCTATTATTGTATTTTATTTCATATTTATTTGTTATTTAAAGAAGCGAAATTGTAATCTCTTCATTAAAAAATGTATTAATAATTAAATTTACTTCAATGTATATTATTGTAATATATTTTAAAAAGGTAATAATGCACTTAAGATGATTTTGATCTTGACCTAAAAGACGAATAAAACTGACAGACCATAAATTGAAATCGCCGCGCGTAACAATATAATGTGTTTTAAATAAGTATGCATAAGTCATTGTTTTACAATAATACAGGCTCGCTCAGCCAACATAAACATAATGTAGATGAATCACCGATAACAAATGTATAATATTATAATAAAATTCTTGTTAAAATCACGATATGAAATATTACCTTTTCTAATCTGTGCTCGATAGTCCACAAACAATTATTTTTTTATGCTAAGAAATTGCTTGATTTTCTCTTTATAAGTATCAATTGTTGTACATATTTAAAACAATTTTTATTTCGTTCAGTTCTGATAAAATAATATGCGTAATCGAATTCGGACATAAAGCGGATAACAGGATGTCTTGACAATTGATTTTTCTCTAACTAGCCTTCTACGCGACAAAAGCGTAACGCTGAAAACAAAATAATCGGATTTGAACCCTTTACTTTCATTTTCAGTATATTGAGAATAACTAAACGTCTTTTTTGACCTACGAGCCATAATAGTAATTTGCAAATATCATTAACGTTTCTTTATTTATTTTTATTTTAGCTTTGGCTATATTATTATGATTTATCTTTACAAAAATACAATTTTTAATAAAAATTCTAAATTTTCATCTAACGAACTAAGTTTAAAACGTTCTATCAGATATAAAGTTAACGAGAAAAATAACAGTGCACGTTTTATGGGCCTATCTTAAAAACATCTATTTACAGAACCAGCCGCCGCGCCCTAAAATAAAATATTTACATTAAAGTCGCAATGATTTTAAGTAATGTCGGTGAACGAGCGTTTCGAGTTATTTAATTTTTTACCAAACTCGTTTTTCTTTTATTAGTATTTTTATTAGTTTAAAATTCTATGCCCACAAATGTTCTAGGACTGCGTCAACATATTTTTACCTTTAAACTTTATGTATATTATTTACAAATGTATATGTAAAGTATCTAACATATATAAATTATATATAGAATTATATATAATTTATCTATGTTAGATAATTTATATATTTATTTTATCTGGACGTATATTTTGGTTTATATTAGAAAATGCATTTTAGATAACCAGACGTTTTGAAAAATTTACAGTTGTATGTAGTCTACCTGCTTTGTTGTATACCAAAATATTCTTATATATTTATAATACGATTACATATATAATTATAATACGATTAAAATAGTTTCATTTAATAATTTCAATTTTAAAACTATTTATAATAATATTATATTTTCAAAGGATTGACGTTTAATGTACGTAAGTTACGTTAAAATTGCTAGTCATATCCTGCTTGTTGTTTATATAATATACAGATGTTTATCAAATACGTTAAATATTCAGTTAATTTTTTTATAATAATTAACGGAAGCCTGTGGTACAAATTATACTTAACTAAGAAATAAGTTAATTATCACTATTTTCTACAATTTTCAATGTTAAATTAAAGAAATTTCACAGATTATATTAAACTAGTCCCGTTGTCATGTAAAATACGCGTTGACATAGAAACGTGTAAATTAAAGTGTTTGACAAATGCATTACAGTGGGTGTAACATATACTTACTATATAACTCGGCTATTTAAATAAGATAAAAAAAACCGTAAAGCTTAAAAAATAGATTCCTGCACTTTATCTTTATCTATGCTGTACAATTTTCCCCTGTCAAATGTCACACCCCTCCTTCAATAATAAAAAGGAATAACTATGGCGAAATCAAACCCTTAAATTATAAAAAAAAAAACAGATAATAATAACAATATAGTTAATATAGTATAATAATAATATAGTTTTCCATTTGTTTTAGATTTGTTCCAGATCTGTATAACTTAATATTCCATATATTCATATCACTGTTCCAAATTTACTTACTTCTTCGTATTTTCCCTACTATACGTGACACTGGCAGGTTATTTTGCGATTGTCATAGCAAAATCAAATCATTAAATAAAAAAAAATAAAAAGGAATAAAAAATTTACCTTTCCATATTAATAGAATGCTCTATAAACTTTTAGCGTATGTTAAAATTTTAGCACGATATTTATATATGAAAAGTCATGTGTCATCAGCCCGAGCATGTGACGGCACTTTTGATCTAATGTAATTTACGTTTCGCGGAACAACATATTATTTACGTTCATAACACAAAATCGATTCGATACTCAGAAAAAAATTTATTAATATCCATGAAAACATTTTAGAAAAAACGTATAAAAATTTTGAACGCAGCGGGATTCGAACCCGCGCCTCTTAGATACCGTACGGACGATATCTAAGAGGCGCGGGTTCGAATCCCGTTGCGTTCAAAATTTTTATACGTTTTTCTAAAATGTTTTCTAATCCTAAGTGTGGAATAACACTTTAAAAATAGTAAATAATATCCATGAAACTCTTTGAAAAACAAATAATATTATAATATTTATGTATTGTTTTTAATGTATGATTTTTCTTGATTACTGGATAAAGGGGAAGGGGGGGCAACATCTAGGTCTTTGTTAGATAAGTTAATATATATCTATAATATTTACTATTTAATTATTTCTTATATATGCATAGTCTTTAGGTATTTTCCAAATGCTTTCATAGTTTAATTGAAATCGATGTACTTAATTATTATGTATTACATACTGTTCTGCTTATTTTAATGTGTTATTACTTAATCGTCATTTTTAATTCAAATATTTTATGAAAATATTATAGCAGACACTTGATTGTTCTACCGGTTAATTTCTCGTTGGCTATTTAGTTATAGTTCACAGTAGTTCTTTTTTTAAATAAAAAATTATTACACTACAGACCCAGGTCTGTACCTTTTTTCCTAATTGATATTTATCTCTCGAGTAAATGTAATTATAGTCGGCTACTTAGAATTAAGATAGATTTTATTACTAATATAAATTATTATTAATTAGGCCGGTCGTGGCGCAGTGGGACAGCGTAATATTAAACATATAAAACTAAACATATTTGACTGTTCTCATATTTTAATTCAAGTTGTTATAGGATATAAATAATATAAAATTTTTTTTTACAGGTGCCACAAACACGAACCACGGCAACGACAAAGATGATATGAAACAGGGCGGCATTAAAGTGGTGCAACTCGCAGTACTACAGAAGCCCACCAACAATGAGCATGATGATTCAGACGGTGAGGTGCTAGTGAAAGCTGACTGACATATATTCTAGAAAGACAAAGCGCGGTGTTGAGTTCGCCACTGCATACGCAATGTCTCAATTTCTAGATTCAAAGGAGTGTCTTGACACTAGGTTGTCTATGACTATTTTGCCATTTGGGTTTTACTCCGTTTTTTTTCGTTGGATTAAAAATTAGATGATTGCTGTCAGTTATCTATCAAATATACGTCTATATAATAATTTAAATGTTTTTTTAATTGTATTGAGCCATTTATAAAAGCTTTTGGTACTAAATGAAAGAAAATTAATTACTTAATTAATATTAAGCTTATTAAAATATATATAGTATTCATTCTCATTATAAAATTTTTATAACTCAATATAAAAATATTAGGAATGCTGTTTAGAAAACGGTTTATTTTAATAATATTAAGATATAAAATATGCAAATGAGGTGATTTCCCGTGAGAACCTTCTAAGGATACGTATTAACAGTATGAGTGGCGCAATTTTTTTTTATTTCGTCTTATTTATTATTTGCTTATGAAAAATGCACGATAGTTATCTTGATCCACGTGATATGTTGGAGTAACGTAATGTTAAAAAAATGATTTATTGTCGGCTTAAAGTGTAAACCGGCTAAGTATGTACTTTGTTATTTTGACTTTTTATTACATTGGAAAGTATACAAAAAATAGGCAAATGACCAATACAGTAAATATCGGTGAAAAATACGCGTGTAAAAAAATAGTTTCACGCTTTAGCCCGTATGGCATGGCAGGATAGTCTAGAGCCAGCATAGTGTCAAGACACTCCGTTAACTGCTCTCCGCCCGAAATCGATTCTTTAAGATCTGAGTAACTTAACGCTGCGCTTTGTCTTTATTTTCTCATAAAACATATTTATATTATAATAGAACTATTTTAAATGAATTAATCAAGTATATTTTGGTATTCGAACTTCCTGACTGCTTAGAAAGGTCTACGTGTGACCCAAACTATTGTAAAGTGTTCGAATCGTCGAGTTTAAAATACACGTATATACGTTTCATATAATTTCATTTAAAATGTAGAAAAATCGCGAAAATCATATATTGTTTTTTTTTAAGAAAATGCTATTTTATATCTGATAATTTATTTAATATATAGTTAGCAGGTTTACACTCTATGGTGATGATATGATAAACCTAGTGAGTCATAGTTCCTATGTGATAAGATAAGCCTGTAAAAAATCGTAACTCGTAAATCTCGAGACTTACATTATTTTAAATGATTTCTGCGAATATTGTATGTGATATTTAATTTCTATACTCTTTTTGTATAACGAACACAAAATTATATTTATATATATTTTTATTTTCATACATTAAAGCGAAGCGATAAATTTAACGAAAAAATGCACTTTATGCCTTTTTCCAGACATAGTCTTTAATTAAGGTTTAGCTTGTTACAGGCAGGCAAAAATAAATATATTTATAAGAAAAATATCGACATATTTTGAAATATCTTATACTGATATAAATCCTCGACAATTTGGTACGTTTAGATTTTTATAAAATGACTTTAATTAATATATTTACTTTTGAATTTAACATTTCTGGATCTTTATTTTATAGTTCCTAAATAAAAGTTGCCGAAACAAGCAGATAGACAGACATGTATACAGACATATGCATTTAGTAAAAAGTGATTATTTTAATATTACAAATGGTAACTCGAATTTTATTTATTTGTATAGATAAATATTTTACAAAAATATCCACCGGTATTAATATTATGGTTTTTGCCATTTCTTATAATGTGTACATCAATTCTACTAACACATTACATTAATATATTTAATCATGATTTATGTTATTTACAGAGAAAGCAAATAAACAAGGAATGGACGATGATGAAGAGACAGACTCGAGCGGATCGATATCAGATTCAGGTGCCAATGAGTCTCAAGATGGGCGTCCTCACGTGTGCGATATATGCGACGTTAGGTAACATACTATTATTAATCTTATTTTAAAACTATTATTATTATTATTCATGAAGGAAAGTAAAAAATACTAATGGCGGATATTGAAATTTGATATATGACATAAAAAGTTTATATGGAGATTGCACACATGTGCAGAAATGGAGAAAACCAGAATGTGTTATGTACTCTTATGTAAGTCGTATTGTACGCATCATGGGGTATATTTGAACATTTTAAAATTAATGATTATCTTTATATTATTTCGGAAATGGGCTGAGAATTTCTAAATAGCTGCACAGATTTTATAAAATATTCTAGATTACTAAGAAAATTCAATACACAATACGATGCCTCATCTATCGGTATCTGTACACACACATAAATACATGCGTACATATGAATACATGCACATGCGCACACACACATACAGACGCTCACATGCATATTATAACAATAAGGTATATAATATAGGAAGGTATAATAAAATACACATAAAAATTACATTGTATTTCTATAGTGAATTGTATTTCTAAGAAATATTTTAAAAAGTATAGAAATGCAACATTTTAGCTTCAAGTAATAATATAATAGATATATGTGATTAAAATCGAACGGCATTTGTGTGATAGGTTCGCCCGCTCCTCCCACCTGTCGCGCCACCGCCTCACGCACACGGGCGAGCGCCCCTTCACGTGCGGCGGCTGCGGGCGCTCCTTCGCGCGCTCCGACAAGCTGCGCGTGCACACTAAGATATGCGAACGGGTTAGTTTATATGTAGCATTTGTTATTGTATTTTTTTTTAATAATATTATGTTTTTTATAATGAAAAAAAATAACAAATAAGAGACGAACGTACGTTTATTGCGAAATAGCGAGACAGTATATGCTTGTGTATAAAAAATAATAGATAACAAAAAAAAATTTTTTTTAATTTTATATTAATATATAATTAAATTAACTTATATAGATAGATACTTGTCTCCTTTCGGAGCGTGTGTGACATGTATTTTTTTTTTGCTTGAAGATTTTTGTATTAAATCATTTCCTATATTTTGTCGTATACAAAATTTCTAAACATTTTATGTAGATATTTATTTGTACTATACAAAATTGCTAAGCATTTTATTAATTTATTGTTTTTGTTCTAACAACTGGTTAAACTAAGCTTATTGTATTATAACATTTTTAAATAATAATATAAATATAATGACTAACAAAATTTTTTACACAGTGTGAATATAATGACATAATGGTTATCTTCATTTTAAAAATACATGATTCAAAATTCACATATTGACGCTGTGTATCAAATTATAAATTTTATTATATACTTTCCTTAGCCTTTCAACTTTGGACACTGGTAAATTATTATGTTACTATAGATATAAAGATGCTTTCAGAGCAGAAATTCCGTGTTTAATGCTCTGAGACACTATAAACTAATTTATATTAGTTTAACCATACAGAATGTGAAGAAATAACCATTGGATCAAGATAGACATGTTGATTCATAACTTCTTAAGAGTCTTAGTACATATTTTTATCGTACAATTTAATTATTTTTTTTAATTTTTATAAAAATCAATATGTCTATCACAAAAGAGTACGAAAAAAGGAATATACTAACACCAAAAGCGATTGGTACCCAAAAAAATCTAATACAAATTTATTATATATTCCAAAATGTTCAGGTACAATCAAAACAAAACTTGCAGGAGGATCCCACTGTTGACATGAACAGTGACGTCACAGTCAAGAGGGAGAACAACTCCGAGGTCATGTCCGGCATGGTGAGAACCACGCACCGCGAGTCTGGGCACCTAGTGTTCACACCCAGCGGTGACGTCATGCTGCCGCCTCGGAATCAGGTACTGATTAACCTACAGATTGACCTAAACGTTTACTATATGCCCTATATATGTAACCCTAATGCTATGGATGTGCTGCATATAGTTAGCCCTCATGTGTCTTTATGTCCCAAACTACATAGTCCTTATATGTTCCTAAGGTCTTAATGACTGTTTGTGCCCTACATGTCCCATATAGGTCTAGACCCATATCCCCTACAGTCTTAGATCCTATCTGCCCCGCTAAGGTAAAGCAACGGCTTATTCACAGCGACAATATGCCGCGTACACAATATAATCGTAGTGCCGGTTTTTTAATTGTTTTTAAGTGAGAAAAGTCAACTAAAAGGTATGTACGATCTGTAAATTTGTTACCTTCCCGTATTTAAACAATTGGCTAAACGTTTGTTTGAATTTGAAAACTTTTTTCATATAAATCTAATTTAAATAATCATCACGATGAGTTTCTGTGAACGTCCTGTCATAGTGACCCCACCGCGTTAGTGCCCTAGTGTTATAAGGCCGAGAGCCCTACAAATGAATAATTAAATTATTTCCGTTGTGATTTCTTAATCTAACTGTTATATTTCAGGAAGAAGAGGTCACAGGTCAAAAGTGCACATTTAAAAAATGGTCAGACGAGAACATGATAAAGGCAGTGGAGGATGTGACGAATAATAAAATAACAGTCACGGAAGCCAGCCGCCAGTATGGCTTACCGTTGAAAACATTAAGGAGACACATTGTGTGGGCTTCCAAGGGCGAGCCCATAGTGAGCAGAGCTCTACGTCTAGGGTCCGATAGCGAAAGGAGACTCATTGGCCACGTTAAAAGGCTAAAATCTATTAGATATCCCCTAAATAACGCCCGGGTGAAATCCATTATATATGAATTTATAGAAAAACTGAAATTGCCTCATAAATTCAATAAAGACAAGAAGCAAGTGGGACGCGACTGGTTCAAGGGGTTCATGAAACGACACCCAGATGTCAGTACTAGTAAGGAAGAGGACTTGCCGCTTGCGAAGACATTGGGCATCAACCGTGAGGAGATTAACAATTATTTCGAAGCGCTATCAAAATTACTAATCGATTACGAATTTCTTGACAAACCTGAACGGATTTATAACATGATCGAAAATAGTATCCCAGTTAAAGGTAAAGCGGGTCGCGTTCAACCAAGCCGAGCTGCTAAAGGTGACGGGATGGAGGAATGTGAAAATGTTTCTTTAATCTCATGCTGCAACGCCGAGGGTACTTTCCTGCCACCAGTCTTGATAATGAAAGGAAAGGATTCGAAACTAACAATTTCCGAAGACTTACCACCAGGCTCGGACGTTTATATAAACCAAAAATCATCTTATATTAACGCCGAGTTATTCCATAAATGGATGAAGAATCATTTTATTCCGCGGAAACCTGAAGGAAAAGTCCTTTTAATTATGGACCCATACTATTCATTGTCGTACGCCTTTGAAATGCTTCAAGAGGCGGAAGAAAACGACGTCATCATCTTTTGCTTGCCCAGTCATACTACCCAGACACTAAATCCAATGGACAAGGCGTTTTCCAAGCCATTTAATAGTTATTTCACCTCTGAAGTCACCAATTGGCATTTAAACAACGAAGGAAGCTTCTTAAACCATTACAATGTCACTAAATTGATAGCCAAGACTTGGTCCAAGTTTGCTCTACCGGAGACCAGCATTACAGGATTTTCTTCGACCGGAGTCCACCCTTACGATCCTACCGCGGTCGCCGAACTTCTTAAACCTTCCGACGCAATCGGTAGTCAGAATATTGCAATTCAAGATAATAACGATGTATCTTGTGTGGAATGTCAGGAATTAGAAGACCTTAACAAAACGAAAAAAGATTGGTTCCGATGCGACCATTGCTGCGGTTGGTTGCACAAGGAATGTGCTAAGTACGAAGATAAATGCAACAAATGCAGTGCCAAAAATAAGGGAGTAGGGAAGAAAAGCAGCGGAAAATAATTTTTTAATGAAATCGCTTATGAAATCTTAAACGTGTATGCTTCCTATATAAAACAGTATTGATCTCGGATATACTAAATGCATTTTTAGCTTTAAATACACATATTCAGCCATAACTTAAATATAATCAACCAATAAACGTTTTCATTTGAAGCATTTTTTTTTATTTTAATTCTACTAATGGTGGGGCACGTTGGCAGTACTTAATATACATATGTACATACCATAAATTAAAAATATATACTTAATTAGTAGGCAATTTATTATATAGTTTTTATTAATTTGTACATGCATAGAATTTTATTTTGACTACAATCAAGTCCTGTGGCCTTGACCTTGATATAGGTTGTGTCAAAAATGACAGTTACCACAGGTTCAAAATACTTTTCGTGTTATGAGGTATCTGTAAAGAAATTATACATACTGAGAAAAATATATATATAAATAGTGAGTTTCCAAACAAGCAATAAGCTTTAATATAATTTATTTTTAATCAATGTAATTGAACAAATACAAAGTGATTACTTTAAAAAGTATATATGTAATATTTTATCATCTGTCATCGTTGTATTTCTGCTATTATTTCCGCCATTTTTAATTACGTTCGTTAATTACTGTACGCGCTATTTTAGTTATCTTATTAATTATTTAATTAATTTTTATGATTAATATTAACTCTAATTATTTTTTTTATAAAATAACGTGTTATTTGTTAAATTATTAAAAGTTCATCAAAAAGCTAAGCAAGAAAATTAAAAAAAAGTCATGGAAAATATCGATATCTGGCTTATGAATAAAAAAAATTGTACGTTCATATTAAGTAACACTCGTTGAGTGCGAACTTTCTGACACACGACGGTCGCCGATTCAAATCTGAACCTAAATTAAATTAATTTCACATCTCGCCTATATTAAATCTAGGTGGTTTTAAACTCGACTCTCGACCCGGTACGCAATGAGATGAGCCAGGGGGACCTGATAGACCCTCCGCGGCGAGGGCGCGGCAGACCTCGCAAGACCCCCCTGCCGCTGACGCCTAAGATCAAGAAAAGGAGGGGACGACCGCCTAAAACTTCATTGGGTATGTAATATATATTCAATCATAATTGCCTGCATAAGAAATTCGCAATTACACAATTGTTATTAATTTATAATGTATATTTTTTATGTTATGTATTTATTATATATGATACATTTATTTTAAAAAGTTTTAAACCATTTAATTTGTAAGGATTATCTTTTTCATAGCAGAGTTAAAATAATTACAATGTAAGTACTTTAATATTTGAATACGTGTTAAACGTTCAAAGTGGTCATCGTGACGCAGTGGGACAACGAACGCCATTGGCTATGAGTTCGGTTCCCCCTCGGAGAAATGACTATTGCTCGAAGCTCCTTTTTATATATATATTTAAAATCGTATTTTATGTGTGGGAATTTGAAAAAAAGGGAAAGGGATAACGTTCATCCATACTTAAAATATACATTAGTTACTATAAAAAATATAACTTACAATAATAATCAGTAAGGGTCACAATTTTATACCTGGCTTCCAGTTTTGTTTCTTTACTATAAATAAAAAAATACTAGTCGGTCCTTGCCCCAATATACTAGAGTTAGGCGAAAATAATAATACGATGCATACTAATTTATGTACACTTAGTTGTTATTCAAAGTTATTTCATGTTTCAAAGTTATATAGTTTAACATAATATACATTAATATGTGTATTTATGTGTATTTTATATGTTAAAATAATTATTTAGGCCATCCTGGCGCAATAGGATAGCTTTTGGCTGTAAACCTTATTGAGGAATGACTATTTTTTTTCTCTTTCTCTTGTACAAAGGGCGACGTTGAGTTCGCCACTCAACACGCAATAATCTTGGACGAAAAGCCGTTAACGGAGAGGCATATAAATATAAAAAAATGATTGTGTATTCGATCCCAATTCGTTCCTTTTTGTCTGTTTTGGCAAGATAATTCATAAAAATATAGGAAAACAAAACGTAACGTTGAGTTCTGTCACTCAAAACGCAGTGTCTTGAATGGAGTACAAAGTGCCTTAATATTAGTATGAAGGCACTTCGCACTTATTACACTTATAGTGTTTAAATTTACTTATATTCTGACTATCCTTCTATATATAACACCATCGCTAAGCACAATCAAAACTTCTGGACATAGGGAATGTAGGATCCAATGAAATAGAATTTTCTGGATATTCCCACGGAAACGGTATAGGGGTTAAGTGTTACGATCGTCGCAAACGACGTTACGGGCCACATCTAGTTTTATATAATTGTTAACTTTCTTTCATTTAGATATGGAAGGATGTGTGTTAACGGGCGGAGCTGTACCGAGTGGCGCGTTGTCTGGACACCAGCTGCTCTTAAAACGTAAACGTGGACGCCCGCCGAAGAATTATTTCTTACCTTCCCAAGGCGGTGAGTTTAATACATACAAACAAACATACACAAATACATATTACAGTAGGACCTCTATAAGTTGAAAATCAAGGGATGTTTTTAATTGAGTAAAAATATACGAGCTTGCGACATAGAGAAGTTAAGATTTCATTTTTATAAATTTTGAATAAAGGTAAAAATAAATTCAATTGTCTTCTATAAAAAATAGTCTACTCACAATGCAGTGTTCAGCATACAGAGGTCTCATTAATTTTTCGAGTTATGGAGGATAAATATAAAAAATTTCTATGAGTAGAATGTTGACATTTTGAATAATTAAGCTTTTGGTGTTTTAAGAGAACGCAAAAAATTTATCGAGATTTGGAGGTTTTCATCTTAACGAGCTCGACTTAACGAGGTTCTACTGTGTATACATACATAAAATATACATAGTATATATTAAGATCGTACATAGCGTACATAAATTTAAAAATGTTATAAAACAATTGTTTTGTTTTTACAAACGCGTACGTTTTTTTTGTTAAGGACAGATCAGCAAAATATAATATATATTTCAAAGTCAATTATAGTAAAATTTTCTAACCCAAAAATCCATCTGAACAATAGTATTTTTGTATGGAACCGAATTGATAACACGCAGGTAGACATATCCCATCGGTTTTTTATTCATAGTAAAGAAACAAAATTAGGGGCCAGGTAGAAATTGTTAAAATTTAAAACACCCTTACTTATTATTATTAGTTAAATCGTGGACTTGTTTGGCTTTTTTTATATTTATTTAGAAATATATAAGAATTGTACGTAGAGAATCGAACCTGCGTGTTAATAAACATAGCTCGATAAGAACGTATGGTTCATTGGTCATTGGTTAGCAGGATTGAACGGAGTTCAAGAGGCGCAGGTTCGAATCTCGCTACGTTCAATTTTTCTATGTATTTTATCTCCAATGTGTGAATAACACTTTAAAAAAATGTTTAAAAATAATTTTGTATCTATTATTAAAAATATGCTTGGATGGAAGGTCTTGTGTCACAGTTTCGGATTTCGCAGTACATTGCAAAAAAACAACAATTTTAGGTATACAAATTATTTTAAATCTTAAAATTTAAACATTTTTATAGTTATTTTGTTAGGATTTTTTTATTTTTTTTTTATTATAATATGATGAAACTTTAAATTGTAATTTTTTTTTCGAAAATCATTTTTTATGACATCATCTATGGATATGTCTATTTAAAATTTTGTAATAATTTGGTGAAAAATCATACAAATGTATCATAAAATATATTTAAAAAAGACTTTAACATTTACAAGTATTAATTATAGAAAAAACATTATATATTACTTTTTCCAATTAAATGTTCTAAATCAACTCTCCAAAATAGTTTAAATAAAGTTACACTTACAAAACAAAAAACAATATTAAACTTAATTGTTCTTCTTTAATTTCTAAAATAGAAATTTTAATTATTTCATAATTACACCAAAAACAATTGTAACAACTCTTGTACGTAATAAATATTAAAATTATTCTTTAACAACTTCAAAAGTAAGACGGACAGATCATTAAATAAAAATTAAATTATAATTATTTAAAAAAAGAAACAAGACTAGACGAGTCATTTTTATGATGTAGATAAAAAAAAATAATATAAAATTCCATATCATTTAATTAGATCAGAAGTATTTTATATCATAAATCTAAGAGGAAAAACCCAATTTTAAAGTTGCCGGTATTTTATTATACAGACGTCAATGACTCGAGATTTTTTTTTAACTAATGATTAATCGTCA
The DNA here is from genome assembly GCA_032432895.1 of Dryadula phaetusa. Taxonomy (NCBI): domain Eukaryota; kingdom Metazoa; phylum Arthropoda; class Insecta; order Lepidoptera; family Nymphalidae; genus Dryadula; species Dryadula phaetusa. The sequence continues at coordinate 1,275,618 of JAOYRS010000054.1, forward strand.
AACTAAATATATGAACAATGGTTGTTCATTACATCTCGATAATGACAAGTTGATTTAAACTTTATTTTGATAGCAATAAAGTTTTATTTAGTTTATAACAAGTTGTTAACTTCTCAGAATTATTGTGCGAGTGTGTGTGTAGCCTCATAGCATACGCTTTTTTTCCTTTTTACTCACATCGTGTTCAATCCATTCGTTTTTTGTTTTTTTTTTATATTTACTTTATGTATTATATTCTTGTACGTGTGGCATTTAGCGCCTTTCTCTTGCATGGCATTTAAAAATGTCAATATTATAAACTAAATTCTTATGAAATTTTATTTTATGTTATTAATAATATATGTAATATAAACAAAATAATTAAAATGGAACGAACGCAATACTTGTTTTGGCGTAGAAAAGTTGATGAACTCATATAATTATATGGCAACGTCTAACTGAAACGATGTAAAAAAAACCTATTTTTTTTATTGTTTAAAAACCACTCAAGTTTATCTAGCATCACGATTTATTTAGAAATAACAGGATATATATTTTTAATTTGTTTTTTTTTTTAATTCTTTCCTAACAATCGCACTCCGAACTGTAATTAGCGTTTTAATGACATTGAACCGCTATACGTAACGATTTGTGTCAGTTGAACGCCAAATTGTGTCTCCCAGTGCGAGTGTATTATATTTTTTCTGTTGTTGCAATTTTTTCACGTAACTTAGCTACGCCAATCGTATTAAATAACGCTAAGCTAATCAAGTCTTTCCTTAGGTATGGAAATGTCAATACCGATGCAGTACGGGCTAGCCGCGGAAATAAGCAAGTTTTGTTAGTATCACACATTAAGTGGCATGACAAACTAAATTATTATACTCAAAACAATATTTAATGGGAACATTGTCGGTACTAATCGGTATTTGTATTATGTGGTAGATTTATTAATGGCAATTAACGGTTTAATGGCGATTAAAATTTTTTTTTAATTTAGTTGGTGATGGTGTCTAAATTGTAATATTTTATGGGTGTGCTATAAATTGTATTCATTTTTTACACAATTTATTATACTGTTAATTTTGTGGACTAACATGCCTGCTTTGCTCGTATCTAACATAATTATGTATATATTTCTTTAACTTAATTTAACTATGATATTCATAAAGTGCATGTAATTCGGCAGCTAATAATTTACGTAAATTTAAAAAGAAAACAAAAAGATTGTCTATCGTTTATTTTATATAAAAAGAAAAGAAAAAAAATCGCATGTTGTTTAAGAGGGCGGCCATAGACATTAAAACAAAATGAATTCTGAACATTCGAAATATAATTTCCAGACGGACGACCCAACGAGAACTACAACGCGACGAATCTTCCATTTGGCGATTTCTCATACTTAACAGAAATGATGTACAATCCTCTCGCATATTCGTACGGAGTGACCAGCGTGGACCCCGACAGGAACGTGGACCCCGACCAGACCGGAACAAGCGAGGCTTCCCACGACCGAACCATCGACGTTTCAGATTCCTCCTCAGACGATGAAGATTCTAGAGTGGAACCCGAAGAAAACGTACCACCGGTGGGCATAGAAACTCAAATAATGACTGTCGGAGATTGCCAGATAGTGAAGCTGCCTCCGAACGAGGAGAAAGATGAACAGCAAGAGACAACCGTGTCAGCCCCCAGTTCGGTCACAATTACTCCTATAACGACTGTCGGCGACTGCACCATCAGGCCCGTTGAGAACACATAATGTGAAAACCTTAGGGTCTACCCCATATTGCTTATACCTTTCAAGTGGAAGTAGATTGTGACGTCACTGGCCGGCAACGAAGCACATTCCAATATTAACGTCGATATCGATTGTGATATCGATAATAATAATCGGTATTATTTCGCTAATTGAAACGTTTTGTGTATGCATTATTACTCGATTGTTGTGTATTTTATTATATGTGAACGCGAACGGCGAAAGCAGTTCACAACAAACATTCGTGCACTGAGCCATATGACGTCGACACAAACAACCCACTTATATGTTCTATATTCGTCCATTTTGTTGACGATATCGGCTCGCGGCCTTAACGAAATGGACGACTCGTCCCGGGGTAGACGCTAAGACCATATATTATTGTGGTAGCATTAAGGAGCCGTCGCTCGTTCCACTCTTTCCCAGTCGCTCGCGAAGCGCTAGTGTATTAAATATATATAAATTCGACAGTAAAAACGATGTAGCTCGTGCCATTTCTAAAGACTTGAGTGTCTCACACTGAACGGTATCACGGACCGAGGTGGGATTATGAATATGTCTTCCTAACTGTTAGTGTTAATGATCGATGTTACTTTTCGGCCTAATTGGACACCGAACGCTGAATGCTACTACAATGATCATATAATATGACTGTCGATGCATTTAAAATTGGTGATGAATATTTATTGAAGTGGTGATTTAATCGTAACTGCTAAAGCTTTACAACGGCGGCGCGGGCCGCGGCGTCCGCGCGGTTTTTTCACAAATAACCGCGACTATTCGATCGGCGACGCTCATCCGCGTGGAGTCGCCCCGATATATATAATCTGAGCCATATTAAAAGTAACGATAGCATAAGGATTTTTATATGTATTTTCCTAGCGCCGCGCGGCCGCCGCGCCCGCCCGCGTCTGACTAGTATACTCATTGCGACACAACCGTTGAGAACAAAATGTCACAACGCATTCTACATGGAAACCTAACTGCCACTTATGAATACGCAATAGCCCGTAGGTATAATAGAGTAGTATTTTTTTAGTTGACTCCAGCGGTTTTCATGTACAATGTTTTCATATATTAATCGTATAGAATTATAATATTTTCCGATACTCTACATAGAGTCCACATATTTACTTATTGTAATGAAAAGTAGTCTTAATGTACTGTTGCCTTCAGCGTTTCGTACTTACTTTACGCGTACCCGCGGCGTCGTTTTGACGGTCGTTCGGTTGGATTGACGATTCTTCCTGTGGTTGTTAGACCATTGCATTCTTATGATATTGATAGTTGCAACCGAACGGTTGTTCTTGACTGTATCGCTAGGCAAGTGTCACAATTCAGCCGGCTCGCGTTGGATGCTGTGTGGATCGCAACACTGGCACACGCTTGTGGGTATTTGGAAAAAAAATCAAGTGATTCGGCAAATGTGATTTTTTCGGTTTCCCTCAAAAGTGCAGATGCGTTATTTTAGTATCGAGAATATTTTTGAGTAGTAATAATTATTCATAAGTAGCGTCTGATTGGCTGTCTATTAATAATAAATATATCGTATATTGTAATGATAAGTTAACGATTACGTCGCGCGTGGACGCAACGCGCCGCGCGCCTCGCGACACAACGCCGCGGCGGCGATGTTGCCGCGCGCGAGACATTTTGAATTATTTTGCTAATAAATATAACGTGTTAAAGTGAACATTAAATATTGGATATCGCGTAGTAAGCGCACGCTGTTTCGCCTTTCCGTGTCTAAGTGTATCGACCTCTGTGAATACTAGATCGTAGAGAGTAGTGTCTTAGATAAAGCAAATATTCTAAATATTAACTGGCAACACCACACGAACAAGTGATACGATGTTAGCTAATTATTTTAGCGGATCATTAGAGACGTATAAATACTTATATTTGTTTACATAACGTATTGGCTGTAGGGCTGTGAGACGGCCGCGCTCGTGTAGTGCATTGTTTATCGTTCCTTTGTGTTTACTCCGCACTCGTCTACAAAGTATTACTCGCTACTATGAATATTTTTAAGAAATTATTTTCTTCATATCTGTACAGTAGTATAGTTCCTAACGTGTAATCGATACGAAATTGTAACCTTTCGACTAATCGTAGCTGATTAAATATAATTTCATTAGTGTTAAGTTTATATTTTGAGATCAAATTATTCTTATCGTAGTGATGTATCGTCGGTTCGTTCGTTCTAATGTACGTTCGTTGAGTTCGGCGATTACGAATAAATAATCGAATCGCCTAATAAACATATGATTAATCGATACATATATTATTATTACAAGCTAACGATCGATTTATAGCTAATAAAATCTACAGGTCTGATGTCCGCCCTAACAATCTCACTAATATATAAAAAAACAAAAATATCTTAAAAAATCGCTGCTTATTATTCGTAATCGCCATTCTTGTTTCGTTTAAAATATATTTTTACGTATTTAATGGAAGACTGCTCTACCGTTTTCAATAATTTCGTCGGTATAATTTAACCGATTCATCTATTAAGGAAGCCGATGAGGCATTTTATCGTGGTGAGTCTCAAGGCAAGGCAAGCTAAGGTACTGAGTGTTTATTTAAATAATGAATCTGTATTTTTATAACTAAAGATAAGTTAATACAATCAGTTACTCCACGCAATACCTTATATCCCGTAGGTTAGATTCGTTTTAAGTTGAATACAATGGCCCTATTGGCTTGTTGTCGTTAAGTTTAGTGTGTTTCTGTTGCCGTTCGTCCTGCGGCTGGCGTTTATACAGCTGTTATTAGATAAATCTTAAATTTCCTCCCAGCAGAATTGCCTTTTGAGTTGGTGGTAGTTTCCTGTAAAACTTCTAATGCAGACGCTATCCTTAACTGACAATTCAAAAGTCAAGATACTTCTACACATTAAATTTGTACTTAATCGCTCTCTCTAAGTAACACTCAAAAATATTAATTAAAATTTAAATGGCACGAATCGGTTTAATTGGACCATTACTTAATGCCAGTTAAATTTTAATTGGAATTGAATGTGACTTTGTGTTACATAAAAAAAAATGTTTGAATGATTCTTAATAACATGGTGTGAAGTAAACTAGCAAAAAAAACCAGCTTCTAGACAATATTTGGCATCTAACCATTTAATACAATACAATTTTAAATGTCAAAATGTTACTCCTGTCACTTTTTGACACATTTGACAAATAATGTTCAAATAAATAACTCAATTATTGTGATCTATTACTAACTTTATGGCACAATTCGTTTTGTTTTAATAATATAGCTGTACAAACGTTAGTTTTAGGGCAGCGGGCCTTATGGTTTGGCAATAAACGAAAATAATTATTTATGGAATGTTAGAGTGATTGCCCGGTTGATTGCATTTATTGTTTCCTTTTGTTTTATCTATTGAAAATATGGTGGTACAATATTTATTCATTTATTTATATATAAATTGAGCATTTAAAATTTTGCATAATCTGCATTTCAATCAAATTGTGTTTTTTTAATTTTCCACACATATTTTGTTTTACACTGCCACAATTGTGCCACCAGGACTTACATCATACTTTTTTTTTTGTTTACATTTATTTAATAATATAATATATAATAATATAATATTATAATCATGCTTTATAATATAGATCTTAGAAATATTTTTCTAAGTCAAGTTACATAATCATAATATGTCAATACATAAGGTTATATCTATCTATCTATCTATCTATCTATTGAATGCTATGTACTCAAGGATTTAATTAAAATCATTATATTCAAACTGCAAGGAATGTTTAGTTGTAGTGTGAGATTTTATATTCTTGTATTGTGAAATGGCTATCATTTTACGTTGTGATCATGTGAGTGCAAAATTATTTTTTTTTTTAATTTTAACCAGTTTCATTGACTTACGTCAATAAGGGCGGCAGAAATTACAACGTTTGTTTAGTTCTGCATAGTCCAAGAGCAGTATTTTTTAGCTGTAGTCTTTATTATTATAAACTTTTTTTTTATTATTTTAACATTTATGAAATTCGATCGTTAGTTAATTTCTAACAATGAAATATTTAATAAAGAAATCACAAAATTATTGGTCTTTGATTTCGTACCTTTTCATCTACTTTAGCTTCTACAATAAACTATGGATTTTACATTACTAAGATAAAACGACATTATTAATTTAAAAAAAGGATAATAAATAAAATGAAACATCTTAAAAATTAGCATAAGTTTTATTTATTATAAATATAGAATATTTGGATAAGCAAACTAGTATTGTTAGCACAGCACTAGCTATTGACTATCATATAATATAGACTTACCTATTAGTTCTATAATTAGTCCTACGTTTAAGTCCCGGGCGGGGGCGGAGGCCCGCTCACCCACTGCGGGAAATTGGAACCAAAAACTGGCACATTCTGTCTGAATGGCATATTCATGAAGCCTTGCATTCTAGGATTTCTAAATTGCAGCCTATTCATTATATAAGGAGGTGGTGTAGATGGGTTGAACGGGGCAAAAATGGGGTTGAATCCTGGTGGAGCCGCTAATCCCGGAGGAGCCATGAACTGACCCCCAGAGTCTACGTTAGCATGTGGTGGGGGAGTTCTCATCTCCTGATCATTCCACGGTCTTTGAGGTCTTGTATAATGAAAGGGGTTTCGTTTGAACCCAGGTGGCACAGAGCTTCGCCCGCGGCTGGACCCTCCAAACCTACTGCTGGATTCAGAAGGCCGCTGATTACGCCTGGCTTCAAGCATTTTTCTAGGTGTTTTAGAGTTTTCTCCACTTTCTGAGGTATTATTAGTATCTTGTTTAGTTTGTTTTTGTTCTTTTTTAGCTTTGTTCGCGCGTCTCTCTTCCTCGTCGTCGGAGTAATCGACGTGACTCGGTGGTGGTTCTATATCGTTCAGCCATGACGCGTCTGATCCTTTTACTCTTGAAAAATAACAAAAAAATTTAAATTAGAACTAAAAAACACATATTTCAATACAATATATAATAAGTTTCACTTTCTGGTGTCACCAATTTCTAAGTTAATCATGTAATATATTCAAATCCATTTGCATTGTTAATTTGAGATGCGACCTTAAAAAGTACTTTTGTAGTAAATATAAAATGATAATAATGAATGTGCTAAAATGCAAAAAAAATGAATATATATTATAAAACCTAATAAACATTAACTATTCATTTATTATATATCTGTATATGTAAACTACTTCTACATTTTAAAATAGTTAAAAATATGTTATAACTTTTATACAGCCAAGGCCGTTGTGGTGCAATGGGACAGCATCTGACTGTAAATATATTTGTGTATTGGGTATATCATAATATTTCACTTTGGAATATTATAATATTAGGACAAACAAAATGTTGTATTCGGTTATGTTACACATTGTAAGAATATATTTTATCTGTTGGAAATTAGAGAATGGAATATCTTGACACTATGTTTTCTATGAATACCCTGCTATGCAGGAAGCATTAATATTTCAATCTTTTTAGTGCATTGTGGCACAGAGGAACAGCGCTTGACTGTAAACTTAGTTGATGTCAGCTCAGGGGAATGATAATATTTAAAATTTATTATCATTTCTGCACTCTGACTCTACCACACAACACATAATGTCTTGATTTCTGGTGATAAGCAGTCTACAGTGTATCTTGACACTAGATTATTTGTCATTGCCCTACTATGAGGGATAAAACGCAAAAATGTTTTTTATAACAAACTTACTTCATAAGTTCAGTGAGAAAAACATATTTAGTGTGTTGGGTCCGGGGTGCTATGAACACTTCCATACCAGGTTGAACTCCTCGCTCTTTGACATGATCCTCTGAGTTGAAGCGCACACAGTAGTTTGGTTCCGTAACCTGAAAAAGTTATTATATTATCATATCAACAATTAATAATACAAAGATTTACAATATAAATATAGATTTACAAAGATTTCCAACTATATGAAAAATTTAAAACAGATTCATTTAAAAAAATAGTTCGATTTATTTTCCTGGTTTATTTTATTTCTTAGCTTATAGTGTCCCAAGCATGTCAATTCAGCATATATCATTTAGCCAATATACTATGGAGAGGAAAATACACAAAAAAGTTGTATGGTAACAAAAACCAAATAAGAACTACAATTGAGCTAACATGTACAATAGCAGACCTGCCAAATTACTTTTTAATTAGTCGATAGCATTTCTTAATGCTATTATTGTTCAAGCAAATGACAATTGGAAACAAAATATTTTGCAAAATATTCTTACAATGTTAGATAGAAATAAGTGAAGTTAATCAAGTTATTGATATAATAATTATGAGGAATATTCATATTTATAAAGAAACATTAGATGTCTTAGGCAACTAATACACTAGTGGTAGAATATAGCAACCGGCAGTATGTTTCCAATATGAAAAAAAATAGTTGAAAAAATAAAAGTATATATTATATAATGTTCATGTAAAACATGTTTAAATATTTGTTTAGGTGTCATTTATTTTCATACAATAAATTTTTAAATAGATTTGACAAAGAATAATAAATTACTATGAGAATCACAACATTGTTTTGAAGATTAATAAATAATTACTTACAGGTCCAAAAACATCAAACACTTTGCCCAATGCTTTTGCCCCATTATCCAGAAAGAGAATGCTGTCCAGATCAACCAGCGGTGTTTGTGGAAATGCTCGAACTATCACTGAAAAACATTTAAATAAAAAGAATTTTGATATAAATATATTTTACTAAACTGCAAGAGAGAAAAGGGAGGGAATAGTTGTTATTTATTATGTAAGATTACATAAATAAATTAACTAATATATATACAAGTATTAAAATTTATATATTTATATACTATATTAAATTATATGTCCATTGTAATAAAAATAATAATATATCTAATCATTTTAAGATACATAATTATAATATCTTATAATGATAATAACTACATTAATATGAAAGTGAGTTGCAGTTATTAGTAAGAAATAAATAATTAATTTTTTACTTATATGTTTTATAGAATATTATATAATCATTGAGCAGTAAAAAATAAACACTAAACATCTCAGTAGCTATTTTAATATTTTAAAAAGACAAAATCTCACTTACCTAATCTATCAACTATACTTGTAATAGTTCCAATCTTTGTAGTTTCTTGAGACGGTAAGCTTATGGCAAGATCTTCTATAGGAGGTAAGTCATCAAGACCCAATTCACCGTGTACTTTGGGAGGTTCTATCTTCCCAGAGCGATTATTACTTTCCAGTTCATCACTAAAATAAGTATATTACAAAATATAGATTGTTCTGTTTATAAATTAATAAAGTATTACATATTATCATCAGCAAATATACCCGCTAGAGAATTCTTCGATATCCTTAACAGAGTCTACATCACTATCACTGTCACTAGAATCATCAGAACTTGAGTCAGAGTCAGTGTCCACATCTCTGTACTCTGTAACATCATATTCTACCACACCACTTTCTGAACTATCTATTATCATATGTCGTACAACTCCTGTGTCACTGTCGCCCTCAGACAGCGGTCCGTGGGCACAAGCGTTTATAATATTATTCTTCAATACCATCTCACTGAGCTCAACCGCATCGGAATCATCATTTCCGGTGTTATCATTTGATCGAGTGTCCTCAGAGTCTGATTCCGATCCATATTCGGCAATTAAACTGAGAGACACGTTTTTATTGTTACTTTGGTCAAGGTTTTCCATTACAATGAACAAACAATTCCGCGTGGACGGTAATGTTGCTTTATTTTGTTTAACGTTTTAAACAATAATCCAGCATTTACTGCTTTTAGCTAAATATTCTAAAACTATCGTTTTATATTATGCAATATTAAATACACTTATTTTCAAATAAAATCAAACAACGCGCACTATAATGAAATTGCAGAAAACAGCCACTTTCGCACAGAAAAAAATGACCTAATGACCTGACATATTCTTATAGCTGTCAATTGTCAGATTGTAGATAATATAAGAAACGATCAATGTGTAAAAATAACAGTATTCATTTATTCTGGACTTTTTGTTATAGTTTAATATAAAATGCTGAATATTTTGACTAGTACATAAAAATATATTGTTTTTTACTTTAAATAAAACGACAATTTCAATTATAATATTATATAATAAAATATATTATTTTAAAACAAATTCACAGATTGAATGTTTTAAGTACATTATGACGTTCCCGAGCTGGATCCATTTCGACAAGATTCTGGTACGATTCCTTGTCTACCTGAAAATTAAATACTACAGTAACATTTAACAATTCCGCAAAATAATAATTATTAAAAAAAACATGTAACGGCTGTATAATACAAAATTTTAAAATATAAATATATTATAGGAGTAATGTGCGCGACTGCGTACACGTAGAACGTAATATTTCTGGATCTATTATTTATAATTCTAATAAGTAGTCTAAGTTACTCCTTATTACATCAGCTATCCTTTATTGAAAGTCTCGTGAAAGATCAAAGATCGACAAGGACTGACAGGCAGACCCAAGATTGGTGCAAAATATTAATTTGGTATTTTTATTGCATATTACATATATTTAGAAGAACGTCCATTACTTTAATCCTACAAACAGACATTCCATTTTTAATTAGTTGCGTTGATGTACCGAAATAAAAGAGACAATTTCGACATTTTCAATAATACACAAATGTGCATAAGAAAATAAAATATTGTAAATTTAAAAGCACTTAGAAATGTTTAATAATATTTTTTATTAATATGTGTACACTTACAATTGAAATATTTTGATATTTCAAGTTACTCTATCTATTCTTAAATGCAAAATAAACAAGATATAAAAAAAAATTCGAGCCACAAAATCTAAGCAGAAAAATATCCAAACAACAATAGCTTTAACTACTTTAATGATACCTTCATACTTCTAATAATATAAATACTCAATAAGCTTTTTGAACATATTGTATACAGCATATTGTTATACACTAACTAAAGTATTATTGCTTGTATTGTCAAGTAATGGCGTAGGAAGGTATACATATAGAGGGAAAACATTAGTTTGCTCAAGAATTCAAACATACTATGATACTCTCGCACTAACATTTCAACTGACAAAACATTCAATCCATTCCAAACTTACATCCCACCATGAGACAAAAATATGTATAAAAATTAATTTAATTTTTATTCATTAATAACAATAAAGGAATATAGATACATTTAGGGACGGATTTTAATAATATTTAATAGGATTTTTATCATACACACTTACACTTTCTTAAGTGATTAAAAGTGATATATACATTTCAAATACACTTACCAGCATAGATAATCTTTAGATGCAAAAAAATATAGTTATTATGAATTACATAATTAAATATATATGTAATATTGAAATAAACAGTATGAGAGAATAATGAATGTAACAAATTATGCCTAATTCTAAATATATGTAACTAGTCTAATATACAATATTCTGGCAACACAGCTGCTATAGAGGATGAGAACAAATGTGCTCTATTTATAAACATATTAATATAAATATGTAATATTATTTTAAATAGAAAAATAGAATAAAGTAGCATAAAACAATAATGACGTAAATTCTATTTTTTTAAGTTAACAATAATGATGTAATCTTGTAATATTTTAAATCATACATTGATTAGATAAATTTCATTAATTTATATTAAATTTAATTAATTATATATATATTATATTTTTAAAATAATAAAGTGATATCGAAATGTAAAAAGTACTATTAATATGCATATACAATTATTTGTAATAAGAATAAACATACACGAATGCAAAGCCGCATCTTTTGGAATTAATGCATTAGAAAAAATTTAAATTTTCAAAATTTACTATAACAAGTGTTTAAATAGCGTATATAAAAAAAATATTATTTGTTAGAAATTAAACAAGAACTGCTCAACTTTAAACTGAATTGATAATATATATTTTTTTATTTTAAGCCTACATATTTTACATCATTATTGTTATTGTATGAAAGTACTGTACTGTTTTCACAAGATACAAATTACTTAAAACAATATAATTAATTATATATGTAATTAATTAATAAATAATATATTTTTTATCTACACAGGGTTGCGTCAATCTGCTTGAGGGTTGGTAATGCCAGTTTCAACTTTCTCCGGTACGCTGGGTCTGCTGCTATGGGATTGCGTTCTAAATAAATGGTCGCCAATTTTTTATTATCTTGCAAATATTCTACTGAAGACCAATCTGATATCTGATTGTTGTTTAGCTGAAATTAACATTTTAAAAAGCTAGTAAACATTTATATATATTTACATAACATTTTAAGAAAAGCATTATTTTAGCCCGCTGATAAATTTATGCTGTATATTTTTTTACTTAGTTTTTAAATTTTACTCTGAACTTAGCTTTCTGCCGAATTCAAAGCATTGCAAGTTGAGTGACAGAACTCAAACGTCATCCTTTGTCGGACCAGAGTGAGGAAATAGAAATAATTTAAATATGATTATACACCTGAATGGGAATCAAACCACAACCTATCATGTTTACAGTCAAAAGCTTGCATCAAAACGGGTCTCAAGTGTGTTTTGTACATATGATAGAATGTGTTTTTTCTTGATGCTTTTAACATAGATATATATTTTTTTAAGTGAACATATCAATTGATGTTCATTCAATTTGTTTCATCTCAAATAAATAAGTCATACACACCCATAGCTCCTCCAAATCGCTCATATGCCTAACATTTTCAATTGTTGTTATCTTATTGACTGCTAAATCCAATGTTTGAAGCTTAACTTGATTCTCTAAATGTTCTATCGCCGTTAGACCATTCTCGGAAATGTACAGTTGCTCCAAGTTTGTCAGTTGCTCTAAATTCTCAATTTTAATTATTCTATTACTCTGTAATACAAGTATTTCTAAATTACTGAGGTCATCCAAGTTTTGTATTTTTGTTATTTTATTTTTTCCAAGGTAAAGCTCCTTTAGAGTTGTTAAACCTTCTAGATTTTTTATTTCCTGAAAAAAAAATTGAAATTTCAAATTATTTTACACATTATTTTATTTTTAATATATTTTAAATAATGCAATATTGCTTACCCTTATTCGATTGTCTCCCAATTCGAGAGTTTCAAGCTTTGGTAAATGATTAATATTTTTAATCTCAGTTATTTTATTGGAACTCAGGTAGAGTTTTCTTAACTTCAGAAGATTATTCAAACCAGTTATTTGCTTGATTCTGTTGAATGACAGATCTAAAATCCTATAAAATTAGAATAATGCACATTATTTAAAAACAATCTTTAGTGTACAGCCTATTTTAATTTTATGTAAAACATTTTACAAGACTTAAATATGTAGATAATAGCATTCTTAGATAAATTTTATATATTACACTATATGGGTATAATTTTTTAATATTACATTTACACTTGTAAAAAATCATTAAAAAAATATATCTTCATAGCTACCAGTCAAAATATTTATATATTAAATATTGAAAAGTAGCAACTGACTACATCTATTACAGTATTTTTATAAGGAAAAACAATTTCACAAACAGTAAGTATGATTAAGATATCAGACAAGAAATTTTATTATTGTGAAATAATAACTGAACATAGAAATTTTAATATTCTCCTCAGTATTTAAGAAATTAATTAATTAAGAATTAAAATACAAAAATACTGTACTTACTCCAAATTTACTAGATTATCTAAGTTTTCTATAACTGTAATTTGATTATCATAAAGTTCCAATTCCACAAGTGTTGTCAGTGTATTCAATCCTTCTATCTTCTTAATTAAATTCCATCTTAAATAGAGCCTATGCAATATAAAAAAGTATAAATTATAGATATTTTAAAAATTAAATAATAGTATTAATATATCGTTTTCATAAATTAATATCGATTTGGTTTTTTTTTTAATATTATTTATATTTGTTACCTTTCTAAATTACGTAAGGGTTCCAAATTTTCTATTTTGCCAATTCTTCCATGATTTAAATCTAAGAGCTCAGTATTTTCATCAACTACTATGAGTTCTTGCGTGTCTTCATTTTCTGGCGGCGGAGTGGCCGGGGGCGGCGGAGATTCCATTCTGTTTGCTTCATGATTAACTTTTACTTCTTTTGGTAATCTATCAGCTTCATTGTTGGCCATCGGTGTATCCTGGTTATCTAAAATAAAATATTTAAGAATATATTTTATACACTAGAAAAGAGCGACGGTAATATTTAATTGTTTTATATATGTTTAAATATTTACCAGCCATTACAGTAATGTAAAAAAGTTATATTATATCAAAACCGTCTCAAACCAATCTAGAATTAGGATAAATTACAAATTCGGAAATCCCAAATTAATGTCACATTGACTTATTATGACTCATGACAACTTTAGCATTCGTCCATAGATAACGAAGACTAATAAAATAAGGAAAAATTTTTATTATACTTTTATATTATTTTATAATCGCTCGTAATTTCTTTCGAGTTAACCATAATGTATGACCTTTGTGCTACATAAATTCAATTATATAACGAAAAATTTCACTGTTCTCCCGTTTTTGTAACAATTTTATCAAGGGGATAAGTTTCATTTGATCATGATCTGTATCCAAAGGTGTTTTTATGTTTAAAAGTCCCTTACGTCCATTTTAATGCGCGACATTTTTGTAAAGAAATTTATCGAAACATCATCATTAATTTTATTTCTTAAATTCGTTCTTTACATACAAAAGGGTTAGAAGGTTTTCTGACTCAGTCGATGTCAAATTTCAACCTTTTCCGACAAAAAAGGTTCTTGCACACCAACAAGCTGTTTTCACGAGAACGAAAGAACGAACAAAAACGAATTCTTGATTGGTGCAAAATTTGGATTTACTAAAATATTTTGAGAAGATTTGGCAATTTAGATTTGAAAAAATGATAATATGTTAATTAAATTAGATATGGTAATATGTTTAAACTAAATAAGTTTTAAAATAATTATTAAAGATTTTTCATTTCGTTCGTTATTATGGTGACGAACGTTTCGTCACCATAATAAGGAACCGGCTCACACATCTACTTTCGCCATAGTCAAATTGATCGAATCGGGCTATGAACTGTTGCCCCCATCTACCGTATTCTCCTGATTCGGCCCCGTGCGAGTTGTTTTTGTTTCCAAATTCGAGAAAATCATTCATTGAACACAAATTTGAGTCAAATGAGCAGGTCATTGCCAGTCTGCAAAGTAACCTACACTTTGCAGACCTCAAGAAAACGTATTTTTCAAACGGGTTAAAAAAGTTGTCAGCATCTCATAGTTGGATCAAGCGTATCGTACTAAAAGAAGACTATGTTGAGAAATATTTTTTTTTCTTTTTTTATAGAGAAAGGAGGCAGACGAACAGAAGGGCCACCCGATCGTAAGTGATTACTTTCGCCAATGGACGTCTACAACATTAGAATTGTAAATGCGTTGCCGCCTTTGGAATGGAAGTGATAGGACATGAGGGAAAGGATGTATGGGGATAGGGAAAGCCAGCTGATAGTGGTCGCCACCGAATCGTATCTACCACCAAGTTACTGGGATACCCGCCTCTTACGGGACGCTACCCAGCAGCGGAGGGGAATTATACTCTACCTCGTCCCTTCACAGGGAAATTTATTTATGTTGAGAAATTTTTAGTTACCTACAATTGACAAGTAAATATTAACAATGAAAATTTGTTTGTGAGGAAATTACAATTAATTGTAAATAATTAAGTAATAATTGTTACATTACAAATAACTGAATTGTTAATTGTGATTTTTGCACAAACAAATGATCAGTTATTAATATATAATTGTTAATCGACAATAAAATTAGCTCAGCATTACGCAGTATATTACTTTTATTTCATTTGGAATATTCTTCCTTTTTTACAGTTAACACATATTGCTATAGTGTATGTATCGCGTAAGTATATGGTCCTATTATTATATAGAACCATTTTTTTTAGAAAGTAATCATATACAGAGTATTCTTTGCTGAAAAGCGTTAAGTTAAAAACATTAAGCGCCATCCAGGTTGACAGTTGCCAGTTGCCAGTTTAAATTACGTTAAATTTTATTTGATATTTTTAAGCATAGTATCATTAAGCGGCGCACACAATCTCAACAATAGCTATGTTTCTATCAAAATGTATGTAGGGGAGATGTCAAATGACAGACCCCGGCTAGAAGCATTCGCTTGTTGACGTGTGCTTGTTTTTTCCGCTACTTGCGGGTTGATTTGATATTCCATATCAAAATATTTACAATAACTCAACGCAGAATAATCTAAGCAGAAATATTTTTTTAGTTATAATTAAAAGGGCTAAGTTTATCTTTACTTTAATAGCAATTGATTTATAATAAATCAATAAAACAATTTATAAGAAAAATGAGTGCACCATCTAAAATAACTGTTTCGTCGCCGAATGTAAAATACACTGATGATTATATATTTTCTGAATACGAATACAATGAGACGTTAGTTACAAAGAAGGATAATGAATTTGTCGTAAGTATATTATCATAATTTATATTTATTTGTTATTAAACCAATATTGCCGGGCAAGTCGTATCGATCGGTCTAATTACCAAGAAATTTATAAAATTCATCGAATTCTTTGTTACTGTTATGATCAAAATAAAAATTTTCTTAAATATTATTAAAAATAGTCATGCTCATTTATTAATTATTTTAAATTTTAGTGAATTTAATGAAATGGTTTTGTGTATATATTTCATAACAAGATGTATGTTTATCACTCGCATTTTACCTCGTATCGTTATTTTATAATTAATTAATTGTTATTAATTAACAAAAAAAGCAAATGTAAAATAATAATATGGAATAATCATTTATTTTTACCCTTTTATACTATCAAAATTATCTAGGTACATAATTATAATTTTGTTTTAGGCAAAGCCATACTCCACATCTTTATCTATCAGAACAAGTCGGAAGGTTGGTAAAGTGGGTGTGATGCTGGTTGGGTGGGGTGGCAATAATGGGACTACTTTTACAGCAGCTATCCTTGCTAATAAGCACCAACTGTCATGGAACACTAAAAATGGCCAATTGAATTCTAATTGGTATGAATACATATATTTATTTTATTAAAATCATTATGTAATTGAAATTAAACATTAAATATATTATATTTACAAATAATTTTTTTGTAAACAGGTTTGGATCAATCACACAAGCTTCAACAGTGCGCCTCGGGATTGATGAAAAGGGAGATGATGTATACATACCAATGTGTAATCTATTGCCGATGATTCATCCCGATGATCTTGGTAAGTGAATAATGGAATTTAATGTTTATATATGTTTCAAATGTTTTATATTTAATGTAAAAACATACAGTATGGAGTTGCTTGACACTAGGTACTTGCTTAACATTTCTAAAGTAATTTTTTCAGGCTTCCTATTAATTCTATGTAATTTTATTATGTATTATAATTTTATTATTATTTTTTAAGTGGAGTTATAAAACTACAGCCTTTTCATATTAACTGATACATATATGTTGAAATTATTATTTTTGTCATATATTAATAAAACGTGTAAATGGCGTTATATTTTTAGGCTATTAAATACTTATCATGACTTTCATGATACTTGCTATATCAATGTGGCGCCGTGAATAGCATCAGATTTTGGATTCGATTCCCACTGGAAAATGATTGTTTAATTTTTTTTCATTTACCCGCTGATTTACCAGAATACGATTTCGCTATTTAATACATATCGAAATTGATCTCCAGAAAATAGTGGAGGAGGACGAAGTGAGCTGACGCTAGGTTGTTGGCTGAAAATATTATTAGAAAATATATTTTTTAATCTTATCCCGCGTAGTAAGGAAGTCAGAGACAACCTAGTTTCGAGACACTCCGTTGACTGTTTTCCATTTTAAATTGACATATTGCGTATTGAGTGGCGAACTCAACACCGCTCTTTACCAGAGCGGACAGTTGTAAATAAATATTAAATATAAATATTACCCCGAGTGGGAATCTTCAGAATCTTATAGCTACTAATAATTTTTTAACATTAATTATCGTAAAAAATGTTTCTAAATTTACTTAAAAAATAGTATATATTTTAAAATTTAACATTTCATCCCAATATTCAAATTGTAAAGCGTCCCAGTAATTCAGCGATGACGTAGATATAACAACCCTGACCTACTACAGTACCGGTGTCCTGGGTGAGGTCGCAGGCATTGAAATAGTATACAAAATCAATACTGGCTTGTTACCTCCGTAGTCATACTAGGTTAATATTATTATAGGAAGGAAGGAGATTTTTGCTATTAAGTTTAAATATAACATGTTTGATTTAGTTTTTATCGATAATTGAAATTATCTATTACTATAAATAGTCCAAAGCACGTCTCTAGTACGAGCAGAAAGTGTAGGAGAGATTATCTTATTGCATAAGGTTCTTTCTTCGTAAACTGTGTTCCTGGAGGCTCGGTAGTAAAAATATCATTGCCTGGTCATATCTATTATATTCACAGCTTAAAATATTGCAATATCATCAAAATCAAAATATTCTTTATTATTTCGAATTATCAATCGACATAAGTTGTTAGTATTGTCAGTCCTACAGGAAACTATCACGGCTCGAAGAGCATTTCTGCTTATAAAAGCCGGCAAAAAAAAGCAAGTTGAGTTGAGTTTAACAATGAGTTTTTGGCAATAATTAGCTTGATTCCTGAGTCAACAACATTTTAATCCTCATATTAACATCAGTATAGTATTCTTGGGTAGAACTATATACATTTTTCAGTAATAAATTTTTAATCTGAAATTGTAGTGACAGATCTGAAAGTATTTGTAGAATTTTATCATACATACGTATACTTTGTGCCATAAATGTTTAATAAATTTAATATTTAAAGACGAAAACTAGGAGTTACGGGTTATTTTTATTCCTTGTATTAATATCGTGTCGATATTCTTTGGATCTTCGTATCCCGCACGCGGGAAAATTTAATAGATATAAGACGACAAGATGTGAACCAAAATAGCGATTATAAGATATATATAAATAAAAACGTTTTAAATTTTTATTCCTAGATATTTAACTTAAATAAATTTATATGATGATTTTGATTATTTAATAAAAAAATACTTATTTTAATATTATCTTCAGTTACAATTATGCAAAATTTATTTAAAATGAGTTTTTTAATTTTAAATCGAGACTGTCATGGCCCAATATGGCGTTTGGCTGTAAACGCGATTGGTTCGATTCCCATTCGGAGGAAATATTCAAAATTTATTTCTATGACGCCGCTCTGGTAAGACAACGCGTTGAATTCGCCACTAATTATCTCGACGTTAGGTTATCTCTCACTATCCTGCTAAGTTGGATAAAGTGTGAAGCTGTATTATAATTTCCCTGAAAAAAAAAAGAAATTAATCAATATTTTTATTCACCCAGTAATCGACGGGTGGGATATAAGCCCAATGAACTTAGCAGATGCGATGGTCCGAGCCAAGGTCATAGATTACGATCTCCAACAGAAGTTGCGTAAGGAGATGCTGGCGATGCGACCCAGACCTGCCATTTATGATCCTGATTTTATTGCTGCTAATCAAGTAAGTTGCTGTTTGTAGTCTAATAAATAAAACTGAATACTGAACTGAATGACTTAATTCAAATAGAAAAGCAAGCAATTCCGAATTCCGAATTAGTCGATCAATATAAACTGCCAGTCCAGTAGAAAACTACCAGTGGCTGAGAAGAGCCGGTGAGAAACTCGATAGTTTTCAAGTATTGTCTTACAATGTATTCCTGACAATAATTAGCTACTTTAGTGAATAATTACATTTAACTCCACACATTAATACCGATATAGTAATCATTGATAGATTTAATAAAATAAAATATAAACACTTTAATTAATATATTATATATTATCTGGTGGCAGATCTGAAATTCAAATAAGTATTTTTGATTTTTAGAATTGTTTCACTCTTCCGTTCGTTACCTAAAAGTATCCGAACACAGTAGTTGCATTGAAGGCAACTCATTTAATTACATGTCAAGTTGCTTTAAGCAACGTGCTCCTGCTTTAATTATAAATCTGTCCAATACACGTGTACATTATGCCTTTGTAAGATCTATTAATTATTCTATACATTTGCCAGCCGTTTATATCCTTATCACGTGTTTGTTTGCTTGTTTATATAATTAATTTACATGGCATTTCAGAAAATAGGTATTTTATATACTTGCTTTTTGTTTTTCCATTTGTGATGCCAACTAGATGTGGGTTCGATTCCTATACGTGGGTATATTATTTTTATTTAATTATATTTTTTTTATTACGTGGGACAAGACGTGAAACTGTTCTTTTTTTGTTTATTGTAATGATGCCTTTGCTCGACCGTGCCTTTCTATTTTGGCTGTCTGGGTAATAACCTCATTTGAAAGAAAAAAAAAATAATATTGGAAAATAAATATGAATATTTATTATGTAATTTTATCATCCGCACATACGTTGGTTCTTTGTAAAAAGCTCACAATTATACTTAAAATTAAAATATTTTAAAAATTTGAATAATAAATTCATTTTTACTTTACTGTATAATATTGCAGAGTTATTGAGTATTTTCTTTTGCAAACTATTGTTTGTGACAAACATAACAGAAGCAAAGTTTTTAAAAAAGTATTTCTAAAAAAAATTACATGGAATTTCGATAAAGTACACGGATATCAATTGTTTTTAGTTCTAAATCCCCGAATAATCATTCAAATTGTTATGAAAGAAAAAAATTCTTGTTTCCCTTTGACTTTTCAGTAAAAAATATTATGAATAAAGAAACAACTTTGTTTGCACATTTCCGATTCAATGCAAGTTTCTATGGATTCCATAACTTAAAACATTGAAGCCTTGTCAGTTACTCTATTGTATGAATAACATACAGTATTCATAAGAATTTGCTATTCAGTTGCATAATTAAATATTTTATATGCAACTATCATATTTATCATATTTAATATTGTTTTAAGAATATCCTATATAAATAAGTAAGTAATAAATGATGCGTATTAAACTCGTTGCCTTAGCAACGTTGATGTAACTTTATGAAAAAAAAAATTCAAATACATTGTATGTCTTAAATTAATTAATTTATTTTATTAGATACTTTTTTTACTACTTTTAATATGTTATTCTACATTTAGGATTAGATTTTTGAAAAACGTATAAATATTTGAACGCAGCGGGATATGAACCCGCGCCTCTGGGAAGTCATCCAAGTTCGAATCTCGCTGCGTTTAAAAATGTTTTTTTAGATACAGTTTATTTGTATACCATAATTAATATTAAGAATAACAAAATAATCAAAAATATTTGACGAACAAGGCGGTTTTAAAGCGATAACGGTTTTTTCCAGGCAACTATAAGGTAAGCAGATTTGTAAATTTATAGATAAACCGTGAATGGTGTAAATATGTACACATCACAACAAAAAACATATTGAAATTATTTTAAACTATATTAAGCGGGTAGGTAGGTTATCTGTGACCACTTTGTAAATTGTTTGAAACGTCAGATTTTCAAATAAATGTGTTTTCGAATACCAAAATATAAGAGATTAATCCAATTAAAATAGTTTAATTTTAAATGTATATATCATATAAATTGTACAACATAATACATAAACATAATATATAGGTATTTATAAAATACATACTTACATAATAAAATAATACATTAAAACCGGTCGTGGTGCAGTGGTCGTAGCGACTGTAAACGTGATCGGTTGTGGGCTCGATTCCCACTCGAGGAAATGTTTATATATTTTCTTTATCATTTCCTCGCTTTATTTAGACAATGCGAGGCGTTTAGTCTTAGCCGCTTAACATTATGTATTCAATTCAGCGAAAAGCGAAGTACAGAGTGTTTTGACACTAGGTTCTTACTTACAGAATACTTCGTGTCTACGCTGCTATGCGGGATAAAATAGTCCATCAGGGAATTCATTTACACGTATAAATAATTTAAACATAATCAAATGATGTTAAAAATTAAGAATTCTAAAAGTTGTACGCGATTTGACGTTGTCTGTAGATGATTATTAATTATAATAAAATCAAGATATATGGTTATTTTTTATAAAATATATTTGTAGACTTTGCACGTTTAATATTAAGTATATTAACTTACTTTTTTACTATTGAAAATATTGTTTTATGGACTTCTATGGTACTCTATACATAAATCTTAACTTATATTACCAAATTGCATACCAAGGGGTTCAAATTTTCCACCACGTGTTAATATGATGGTACATAGGCAGGTTTACTGTTTATTAAATGTTCCAACCATTCAATATGACGGCAAAACTGTTTACAGAGCACTTTACAAAACTAAGATCATATGACACGCCATTTCATGACACACGATCACTTATATTTTCATAACAGTTTTGTATTTTAAAACTTACTTTTGTTTCTTACTTTTCTTTTGTTCTTGAATTATTTTATTGAGGACGTATCGTCTGATTATAAACAAGTCGCTTTCAGTCGAATTAGACACATTGCATGTTGAGTGGCGGAACTCACTTTGTCTTACCAGAGCGAGGAATTGAAAATAGTTTAAATATCTATCTACTCTATCTATCTACTTCCCCGAGTAGGAATCGAACCCACCACCTAACGTGTTTACAGTCAGACGCTGTCCCACTGCGCCGCGACCGACAGCGTGTTAGTTAATTAATTGAAATCTTCTACATTTATTACTCATGACATAATAAATGAATAATTAATTAATTTATTTATCTATTTAATTTCAATAACACTAAGTCACTTATTTACATTTTTTTATATGACTTTTTTTTATATGACACTTCAATTATCGCATATTTACAAGTTGCAAAATAGTTAACAGGCTTACATTTGTTTGTTAATAAATTGATTAAACTTTATATATATATATATATATATATATATATATATATATATATATATATATATATATATATATATAAATGTATAGTATAGTATACAAAAAGATGTATGTTTTTTAAGTTAAGATTCTAATTTCTTTTATATACCTACACTCTCATTTCCCATTCGACTTGATTGGCTGGAAGAGAATGCTGTTTAGCGTTAAGCCAGCCCTTTGTGCATATTTATTTTGTGTGCAATAAAGAATATATAATAATAATATACGTATATAAAAATGCAATCAAATAAACAGTATCATATATCGCTTAGTCAATTTTATGAAACATTGCATTATAACGTGTTGACGAGAAAACTCCCATTCGACCTATTTATATGACGGCTAGTTTCCTATGCGCTTGTATGAGAAATACAAACATTTGAAGGTGAATCGGTGACGTCATTTAAGTGCACTAATTAAACCTGTCAGTTGCAAGGGCGTAGTGTATTTGATAGTAATTTTGTACTGCATTCGACATTGTTATGTGTTGTAACATCGACTCGAAGTGGTTGGGTTTTGTTTTGGATGTTTGAACGTATATATTTTAGTCTAGATGTTCTTCGTGTTAAGTTAAAATAAATAAGCTAAAAGCTTACAAAATGTACTAATGTAAACCTACCATGAAATTAAAAAGATAAAACGTGGCGTTGGCGGTCAAACGAAAAACCGTCAACGGGGTTTTTGATACTAGGTTGTTTGAAATATTGCCCATTTAAAATTCGTATTTTATGGTAAACGCCAAAAGACTATTTCAAAAAAATATTCATTTTTTGGTTATTCTATGAGAAAAAAATAGCGTTGGCCTTTTGTTGCCCAAAAAATCGATTTAGTTTTAATAAACCTATAGAATACACATTTACAAATCGTTCGATGTACTAAACTGTCACTATCGTAAAATTTTAGGATAAGGACTTCTAAAGTGATCTGTCCGAATCCAATAATAATATATTACTTTGAAAGAATAAATATACATTGTTTAAAGCTTCACTCTTTTATCCTTATAGTAATGTAAAAATCAAATAGCTAGTGTCAAGACACTCTGTACTAAGAGTGGCGGAACTCGATATCAAGGGAAAGAAATTACTTTAATTATAATCATACCCCCGAGTGGGAATCGAACCCACAACGTATCGCGTTTATAGACAATCGCTATCCCACTTCACCACGACCAGCTTTTGATGGATTTATGGTTTAAAATTATTATTTTAAGTGACTTTTTTGATTTTTTTAACTTGTTTGCTTTTTTCACTTCCTTTAGGTTGATCGTGCAGTAAATCTCATTCGTGGGACTCGATACGAACAGTACTTACAAATCAGAGCCGATATAAAGGACTTTCGTGATAAGAAGAAGCTGGACAAAATTATTGTCCTTTGGACTGCGAATACTGAGCGGTAAGTTAATTTTGACAACATAAAGAGGTATTTTATTTTGTATATTGGTGCAAAATACCGTATGCATTCTTAAATTAGTCGCATATTAACGTTTAGAAACACAACCTGTTAATTATTTTTATTTTACGTTTATATATTGTAATATACAGGTTGGTATGGGAACGCGGTGTCAACGCGTTTGTTAATTTATTTATGAATTTAAATGTATTTATGTAATATAAAGTTATATATTTTTTTAAATTTTGTACTGAAGATTCGTATTTCTGAATTCCACACTGTAATTAATGGTCATTCTTTGAAAATGAGTTTCAAAATAACGTCTTACGCGAGAAATTCGATTTCCACTCTGGGCTATGTTTATATTTAAAATATTTTCATTTTCTCGCTCTGTTAAGACAAAGCTCTGCGTTGACTTCCGCCACTTAACGTACAATGTCTCGAATTCAGCTGAAAACGTAGTACGGAGTGTCTTGACACTAGGTACTTCCTGTGCACAAGTGCAAAAGTGTGAAGCTACAAAAAATATAATCATACGTTACAATAAGCCATCATTATTTAATGGTTGTCTTTATGTAAACGCCAATATAGATAAGGCTGTAAGAATGCAACGTAATTACAGAATTACAGGTTCGGCGTCGCGGGTCATTGACACTCGAAACGCAACACACGTTTAAAGGCATTGAACCTGAATACCATCTCACTTGTCAGTTTTTCATAAATCATATTATACAGTGTCCGAATGTAAACGCGATCAGTTTTGGGCTCGATCCCCACTCGGGGGAGTGATTATATTTAAATTATTTTCACTTCATATTCTCTGGTGAAACAAATAGCTGCGTTGAGTTCCGCCACTCAATATGCAATGTCTCGAATTCAGTGGAAAGTGAAGTACGGAGTGTCTTCATACTAGGACACTAGATACTTCTTCCCTGTTATGCGGGATAAATGCGTAAAGCTAAAAAAAACCTAGTACGTGATTTATATTAGCCTAGTTATTTTGCATGCTTAATAAAAATAATACTTTATTTATTATAAAAAGGTTTTTAAATAGTACACACACACACACACACACACACACACACACACACACACACACACACACACACACACACACACATATATATATATATATATATATATATATATATATATATATAAAGAAATAGTACAGCCTTATCAATACTGGCGATAATTGATATTTAAATAATTACAATACTTATTGTAATGTATTACAAAGATATTTTAAAATGAATTATAAAATAACATATTTATTTTATTTACTTATTTTATTTTTTATATTTTAAGGATAAAATAATATTTAATATAAAATAATATTTCGTTTTCTTAGTATTAAGCCTAGTTAGATTTGTCTGACATTTGCACATTCGTATACAAACAATTAGCAAACATTAAAAAAGAAAAAAAAACTTAAAAGAAAGAAAAAGTATTAGATCCTAATAAATATATGAATATAACTATTGTTGAACGAGTTGTGCAAGCCACTTACTCCACGTGGAAAATGACATTTCCGGATCTATCTTATAAAGTAACAAGTAGCCTAAGAGCCCTTGTCACATCAGCTATTGCTATCCTATGTAATCGATCCAGCAGTTCCAGAGATCAGCAGGAATAAACAGACATACAGACTGTTAAAAAATATTAAAAATGTTATTTGGTTATTACTTATATACATATTCATGTAGTAAAAAGCATTTATTTTGATAATACAAATAGACATCCCCCTTTTATTTATTTCTATATATTAATTCTTTTTTGAATATATACCAACACATACGTAAAAGTTACTTAGTACGTATGGTCATAGAAATTTTATATGTAAGAAATTACTTAACTCATGCGAGTTATAATAGTAGAGTATTTCAGGCAAAATATGAATCTGTTACTAATACGATACGGTGTAATGGATTATATTTCACTTATTATTCTGTCCTTTGAAGATAAAAAGCGGCGTTGAATTCCGTTACTTAACACGCAATATCTTGAATTCGAAAATGGAGAAAAGTGTCTTGTCAATAGATTCTAATAATAGCGAAGAAGCGAATCTGCAAGCAACAAAAACTAATGTAACAATGTATTACATATGTATATTCTCAACAGAAAGATTAAATTTCAAAAATGTACACATAGAACAATTAGAAGTCTTGTTAGAAAGGTATTATAACTCAATTTCAAGTTACCAGTGCTCCATTCACTGTAAACATTAAAACGTGACTCGGTGGAAATTTACTGGGTTAGGACTTTAGGACTTAGATGGCTTTAATTAAAATTTGTTTTTTCTATATGATATTTTTAGTCATTTACCAATTTGATTTGACTGTCTGTCTTGTTTTGATATTAAAAAATAAGTTCAATTTTTGTGCACAGTTAAAATGCAAGCATTTTCGTCGTATCAATAAATAAATATTTTTTAATAAAGCAATGACTTCTAAAGCGTGTGAATTCGATTCTCACTTGTGTGAATGATTATATTTCAAATTTAAGACAAGGTGCGACTTAGAGTTCGCCACTTCGCGTTTTTCTCTAAAATTTCCTTATCTATCCTTCTCCTACTTTTTCGTTATTTATGCCTTTGATTTCAACTAGACTAGAGAAACAGCCCCAGACCATAATTAATCCACCATCATGCTTTACAGTCGGCGATACACACTGCGACATCATCTTTTTTTAGCCGATGCGTTGGACGAAAATTCTCCTTTTTCATCTGAACATTTCAAATTTTGATTCATCCCCTCCACAGAACTTTTCTGAAGTCTTCTTCCGTGCAGTCTTGATAAGTTATTGGGTCCATTGCATCCGTTTTTTTTAAACAGCTGTTCTAACAGAGGTTGAAACACAGCAATGCGTCCAAACAACTTCTTGCAATTGTCTTGGCATTGTAGACACTGATACTGGTTTTTCCCTCGATTTGTTGATTTCTACACAAATTTCTGGGGCTGTCAGACGTCTATTCCGCTTGCTGGTCACCACAATAAATTTATCTTCACTGGAAGTTATAGTCTTTGGTCTGCCAGAGCGCAGACAATCTTGATTATTGCCGGGTTGCTTGTAGCGTACAATGGTGCGATGGACACAAGTCTTCGTAAATAAGCTTTTTAAATAAACAATAAAATATGCAGGTGTGCTGATTACTATTTATCACCAATATTTTCTAAAATATTTATTCATAACAAAAGTTTTTATTAGTGGTCTCAAACTTTTGACCGGTAGTGTATGTGTTTTTAGTATATATACAACTACACAGATCGATAACTAACGAATTTACTACATAATCATACACATATATATATTATAATATATGTCTATGGAAAATGTACATGGTATATTATGGTGTAGCTCGAATTGGTGTGTTTTTGACTTAAAATGGGAACGTTGCCAATATGTCTTATGACTACTTGAATTATATTATTTTAAGACGATTTCGCAAGCGCAGGGTGTTTCTTCAAAAAAGTAATATTAATAATTTCGGCGTCATTTTAAAATACATTTAATTACAGTAATTTGTTGTTTCCCTTTGCTTAGGAATATTTTAAAAGTACTAATACTAATATTATAAATGCGAAAGTCTGTCTATCTGTCTGTCTGTATGTTAAGCTTTCACGGGCTAACCACTGAACCGATTTGGATGAATATGAGTTGAGTTTCACGCGGACAGAGTCGCGGGCAATATATATATTTATACTTGATTGTGACTTCAAGACCTCTCTGCGAAGCTTTGAGGTATCTATTAATCTATATACCAGAGCGAGGAAGTGAATATAATCACTGCCCCGAGTGGGAATCGAGCCCACAATCGATCGCGTTTACAGACAAACGCTGTCCCATTGCGCCACGATCGGTGCTTCACGCTCGCATAGCAGGCTAGACAGGAAGTATCTAGTCAAGTCTATTCATAATACTTCATATTCTGCTTGTAAATTATTATTTTTTTAGCTTCACGTTGTTATTCCGCACAGTTGGGTAGACAGAAAGTACCTAGTGTCAACACACTCCGTACTTCACTTTCCACATAATTCGAGACATTGCGTGTTGAGTGGTGGATATCAACGCCGCACTTTGTCTTTACCAGAGCGAGGAAGTGAAAATAATTTAAATATAATCACTCCCCCGAGTGGGGATCGAACCCACAACCGATCGCGTTTACAGTCAGGCGCTGTCACACTGCGCCACGACCGGCCTCAAATTTCAAATATATTTTATTGAAATATTATTGTAAATTTCAAATATATTTTATTTGAGGAGTTCTTGAGGAGTTTCTTGACGAATACTGTCTGCTGCAATATTAGAAATCAAATGTGTTCTGGTAAATATTATATCGGAACAAGTGTTTTTATACATTGAGCTTCTAATTTCCATGCCATTTATTCGTCTGTTGACACTGATTTCGTATTTTTGAGAATTATCGTAAATTACATGTCATATAACATGCAATACCTTATATTTTTAAACTATTTTTATTATTTTATGTGACAATGTATTAAAAATAGCAAAAAATAATACATTTTGGAAAAATGCCTACAATCACACTCGGAGGTGTCAATAAACGTTATGTTATATTAAACCGAACCTTTTGAGTTTTGCTGTGCCCGAATTAAGCTAAGGAAAAAAATAAGCAAAAGAAACTTAGAAATTTCAATAAATTTTCTTAGAAACACAAATATTCCTTTAACTCATGAAATGTTTATTTAAACTAATCTTTACCTCCATTTTACATTATATAGATTCTGTGAAGTTATCCCCGGGATACACGACACATCTGAGAACCTGGAAAAGGCTTTGCGTCAAAATCATTCTGAAATATCGCCGTCGACCATCTTCGCATTGGCCGCTATAGATGAGGGGGTGAGATTTAAAAAAAATACCAGAAGTTATTTTCTAGCTACGTTTACTTTCTACTCAGTTTTAGGTTTTTTTTTAAAAAAGGAACAGCATCTGATTGTAAACAAGAGGTTTTGGGATCCATGCTCACTCGGGGGAAAGATTTTATTTATACGTTATTTTCATTTCTCCATGGAAATAATATAAATTAACAGGAAAGTTATCAAAATAACCTCATTTTTTATTATAAATATTTTGAAACTATTATAGTTCAGAAGTAACTGCAAAAAAATCTTATTCAGTATTCAGTTAAATATTGCATGCCAAAAAACTTATCGAATACGCCGAATAGTAAAGCATTCTTAATTTATATTATATACTAGCTGTGCTCGCGACTTTGTATGCGTGGAATTTAACAGCCTTTCATCTTTAAAATAAGTCAAGAAGGATAACCAGTGAAAGTTTCGTCAAAATCGGTTCAGCCGTTCCAGAGATTAGAGGGAACAAACAGACAGACAAACAAAATTGTAGTAACAAGCGTCTATTTTAATATTACAAACAGAGACTCCAATTTTATTTATTTGTATAAATTTTATTAATTTATTTGATATTTCCAGTGTTGCTATATAAACGGCTCTCCACAAAACACTATAGTGCAAGGCGTGGTGGAACGCGCTGAGATAAACGGCGTGTTCGTGGCGGGTGACGACTTCAAATCCGGGCAGACTAAACTGAAGTCGGTGCTTGTTGATTTTCTCGTGTCCGCTGGTTAGTAAAATTATTTGTAATAGATATAATAAAATGACATTATTTCTAAATTTCTAATTTTTAGTTCATTCGCCATTTATATTGAACCGGAATATTCTGGAAAATAGTTTGACCAAAAAAGTTTAAATTTTAAAAAAATATTAAAATTTTATTTACAGTTTATATCCTCTATAAGTTGCATCTCTAGGGAGACGCTAAAACATACGAGTTATAGAAATTTTGACTTATAGAGGGTTTCATCTTCGAGTTCTATATAAATAGGTTGACATTCATTTTTATACCTTCTGAATATGTGAGATAAAATAAATGATGATTCAAGTTGCAGATGTGACACATGTACTTTTATTTTTAGCATGTTTTTGTTTGGTTGACCCGGCGATTTGTATCTCTTTATAGATTTGTGGAAAATGTCATATCTATTTATTAAAATCGGTAACTTATTATTTTTCGAATTATAATCGTAATAAGTTTCAAATAAACCAGTTCGAGATACCGAGGTTGGATTATTTTTCGAGTTATGAAGGGAAAATGTGTACTAAACTTGCTTGCATTGTTTGATTAGTTCAACCAAAAGAGGTATGACCTTCGACTAATGGAGGGTTTAGTGTTTGAAAGGAGGGACGAAAGCATTTTTTCGAGATATGGAGGCTTACAAGTTATCAAAGTGCGACTTAACAATGTTCTAACGTATAAAAATGAATCGTATGTTTTGTAATACTATTATATTTTAATATCAGGTTTGAAGCCAGTATCCATAGTGAGTTACAACCATCTGGGAAACAACGATGGCAAGAACCTCTCCGCTCCAAGGCAGTTCCGCTCTAAAGAGGTACAAATATTTATATTTACGATGATAATACCAACATTATAAATATGTATTTATATATTTATAATGTTGGTAGCGTTTTATTATTATTTATTTTATTTAGTTTAGTCATTTTAGCTAAAGTCAGTCACTCTGCCGCGTGGGAATCGAACCCACAACTATATTATGTTTTAATTATTTTCACTTCCTCGCTTTACTAAGGCGAAGTGCGGCGATGAGTTCCGCCATTCAGTTTTGCAATATCTCGAATTCGGATATGTCTCGAAAACGAAGTACGGAGTGTCTTGACATTAGGTACTTTCTGTCTATGCGGGAAAAAGCTTTTAGATTTACAGGTTTTGATAGTTTTTGGTATAAAGTGTGCAAAATAATAATTTTGAAAATATTACATTATATTAATAAAATAAATATTACCCATACTATGCGTTTAACATACACTTCTTGAAAAGAAGTGTAATTTCGACGTAGCTCGATTGAATGAAGTTCAAACCCAACCCAACTATAAATAGTTCAAATGTATAAACAGATAACAAAGAGCAACGTGGTTGATGACATGGTGGCTTCGAACCCCATATTATACGCGCCAGGAGAGAAACCCGATCACGTAGTCGTCATCAAATATGTGCCTTACGTCGGTAAGTTGTTTATTATGGATATGTCTTATGTGTTATTTTTTATCGTTACATCAAAGTTGTGTTTGGTCGAAAGATGAAGAAAAACCGAATGCTCGGCCTGTCATCAGCTATATTCCTATTAAGAACATTGATTTTAAATAAATTGTTTAATTGTAAATCAAGAGCACATCAGTGGGACAGCGTATGACTGTGAATTCGATTGGTAAATGGTTGTGGATTCTATTCCTGCTCGATGGAATTATATATTAAAACAAAATAAGTGTCTTGAAACTAGGTTGTTTCTGACTATCCTGCTATGCGGGATAAAGCTTGAAGATGTCAATAATAATTCTAATTAGAACCATGACTGAGCTGATTCTAACCAGCACCTTCGCTTAATTACTTTCTTTTAAGAAATCAACCGGTTGGTCGATCGGTTGTTCAACCAGTTGGTCGATCGGTTCCTGTATTCCCCCTCAAATTTCAACTTTTCTAGGTGATTCAAAACGCGCAATGGACGAATACACATCTGAGATCCTCCTACACGGGTCGAACACCATCGCTATACACAACACGTGTGAGGACTCGCTGTTAGCGGCTCCTCTTATACTGGACCTTGTGTTGCTCGCTGATCTCTTCGCGAGGATGCACTTCAAGAGGGACACAGGTTGGTTGACTATTGTCTTGAGTTAATCTTCAAATTAAACATAATAAGTTTAAATATGATATGATTAATTTTATATACGCTTTGGTTATATCTTTTTGGAAGGTTTTGATATTATGTTTTTCATATATATATTTTTTTCCTATATTTTATAAAAATAAAATTGGTAAATGTTATTAAAAATTACATACAAATGTATAACTTAAAAAGTTTTAATATTCTGTGACATTCTAAACACCTTTAGTCATATTAATAAAGTTATTTTAGTATTAGTAGTCTAGTGTCTATAAATGCTTAAGTTGACAGTTTGTTATCATCCTATAATTTCTCCACAACATCGTTTGCGTACATTTTAAGTCCCGTAGGAGTTTCGAGAAATCCATCCATCATCCACCATCCTTAGAGATATCAACGAATATAGATAACAAATGTGAGCGTTGTCAGTCAGTCGGTCGGTGTCAGTGAGTGTCAGTCAGTGTGGCGTCCGTGTTGCAGGCGCGTGGAGCCCCATGAACGCGGTGGTGTCCCCGCTGGCGTACCTGTTGAAGGCGCCGCTGGTGCCGCGCGCCGCGCCCGTCGTCAACGCGCTGTTCAAGCAGCGCGCCTGCATCGACAACCTGCTGCGCGCCGCCCTGGCGCTCCGCCCCGCGCACCACCTGCAGCTCGAGCACAAGGTAGTAGGACCTGCATGTTACATCCCTACGCCAATTATATTGAAATTCCATAATTCCATTCTAAATTTTTTACGTTACGTGTCATATTTTTTATAGCTTTGTCTCACCTAGCAGAATAGTTGGAGACAACCTAGTGTCAAGACACTCCGCTAAATGCTTTCCACAGTAATGAGAGACATTATGTGTTGAGTGGTGAACTTAACCCAGCGTTTAGTTTTACCTGACCGGAAAAATAAAAATAAATTTTAAATATAATCATTCCCACGAGTTTGATCGAACCCACAACTAATCGTGTTTACACCAGATGCTGACCCACAAGATTCTCAAGACAAGGCCTCCCTGATAGTGTACCATATTTTATTTTTATATTTGTTTATTATATCAAAACACTTGTAAACTAAAAACATAATAATATGTCTTTTTCTTTCAGGTCCCATTCTTAATGGCAGACCTTCACTCAGGCGCCATGTTTAAATCCTCGCCGCCCGCCAAGAAGCAAAAATTAACACACGAAAATGGGGACAAGTAAGCCATGAAAGAATATTTAATTTTAGCCATTTAAATATTATCATGTTTACATTTATTTTGTTTCAACGCATAAAATGTTTTTTTTTTATTTAGCACAAAAGTTAACGCTTTCAAAGCGATTTTGCACATTATTCTAGATGTCAGTTTTTTAATCAAATATTTTCTGTGTTTTTGTTTATGGTAACACTATTAATTAAATTTATTTTTTTATTGTGTAAACTTTTCCTTGAAAAGTATTTTTTTATTTAGGCTGTGTTTTAGATGATAGTGACAACATATTTATATATTTACAGATTATAACAAATTAATATATTTACAATATAATAATAAAATACATTCCTGAAAAAGTTTATTTAAAAATATATTAAAAGTATAAAAAGATGTCAGTAAATGTTTCGCTTTTTGTTTATATGTGTTACTCTTATAGCTTATCTCATATATCAAAGATTATTGAAGATATTTCTAGAACTTTTACAATTGTTCTAGAAAAAACTATTTTATTACATACCTACATGTTCACCTTTGGATGTATTTACAAATTATGATATGTACTCCTAGACCTAACCTTTGTCACTTTAAGTAAAAAATATATCATCTATATAAATTAGAATTATAATTATTTTTTTTATTGTTTAAAAAAGTTTTGATCTTTTTAATTTTTCTTATTAAATATAATAATAATTTATTTGACTAAACTATGCGAGTGAGTGAGTGCTGTCCTTATCTTTTATATATTAACAGAAAGTGACAGCATTACAAATGTCTTTGCTTTTTTTAATGGTTCAAGGTTTGCTGTCAAATGTATTACGCCTAATTTTTCTCTGGATATTCTAAATAAGAATAAACTGCCAGTATTATTTCTAATATTTTTAAAAAAGTTTAATTTTTGTATTAGTAATTTTTGTTTTTTTTTAAAGTATTATTATGTCATTTTGGTGCCAGTATTAAATGTGTAGTTTGAAAGAGACAAATTATTTATTAGTGTTATAGGAATTTGATGTCAGAGCATTAATAGATTATATATTAAATTGTAGTATTAAAAAAATGTTTAAATAAATATATTTGTTTTATTGGATTGGCTTAGATATTGAACGAAGACTTGAATCGAGGGTATAATAGTGTGTTATTATTAATATTGTAACGAATATGTTTACTGTGATGCACACGTTTGTATTTAGTAACTAAAGAAATAAAAAAGAATTAAAAAACGTGGTATTTCGTGTCAAAATATACTAAATTTTTATAGTACAATAAAAAAAACTTATAAAAATTGTTAAATTTATATAACGATTATTACTATCAATGATAATTATTTAGCTTTTGCCAAAAATTGGCCAGTAATGAGCAGATTAAGAAAATTATTGCATAAAATTATTTATGATTTTAAAATGGCAAACTATTATTAAAATTATACTTGCCAATGAGTGGCATATTTAAATATGAAACATCAAACGTGTGTATTTCTCAGTTTAGTAGTATATAGATCTTATTTAAATTATAAATGTAGTAGTTCTTAGTTGTAAGAGATACGTGTGTAGTATTACAACGGCTATGATGTATTGTGCACCACTACTGTATCGTATCCAAATGAAATAAATTGATTTCGCAATGGGAATATATATTTTTTTTATTTAAAAGGAAACTAACTCACTTACTTATAAATGTAGTAGAATCTCGTTAAATCGAACCTCGATAAGTTGAAAACCTAAAAATTTCGAAGAATCTCTTTGAAACATCAAGACCTCCATAACTCGAAATCTTATAAAGTCTAAATATCAGTAAGTATTCATATTATTATTAAAAATATGAAATTGGGAAGATCTTATTCGATTTCACATTAATCATAATTTTTTAGAAAAAATGAAGCATTTTAGCAATTAGCTTAGAATTTTAAATAGTCTGGTATTTTTAAATGAATATTAAATAGTCTGGTATTTCTGAATGAATATTTAAGTCTGGTATTTCTGAATGAATATTAAATAGTCTGGTATTTTTGAATGAATATTAAAGAATCTGGTATTTCTGAATGAATATTTAAGTCTGGTATTTCTGAATGAATATTAAATAGTTTGGTATATCTAAATGAATATTAAATAGTCTGGTATTTCTGAATGAATATTTAAGTCTGGTATTTTTGAATGAATATTAAATAGTCTGGTATTTTTGAATGAATATTAAAGAATCTGGTATTTCTCAATGAATATTAAATAGTTTGGTATATCTAAATGAATATTAAATAGTCTGGTATTTCTGAATGAATATTTAAGTCTGGTATTTTTGAATGAATATTAAATAGTCTGGTATTTTTGAATGAATATTAAAGAATCTGGTATTTCTCAATGAATATTAAATAGTTTGGTATATCTAAATGAATATTAAATAGTCTGGTATTTCTGAATGAATATTTAAGTCTGGTATTTTTGAATGAATATTAAATAGTCTGGTGTTTCAGAATGAATATTAAATAGTCTGGTATTTTTGAAGGAATATTAAGTATTCTGGTACTTTTGAATGAATATTAAATAGTCTGGTATTTTTGAAAGAATAATAAAGAATCTGGTTTTTCTGAATGAATATTAAATAGACACGTATTTTGGAATGAGTATTAAATAGTTTGGTATTTTTTAATAAATATTAAATAGTCTGGTATATCTTAATGAATTTTAAATAGTCTGGTATTTTTGAATGAATATTAAAGAACCTGGTATTTTTGAAGGAATATTAAATATTCTGGTACTTTTGAATGAACATTAAAGAATCTGGGTGTTCTGAATGAATATTAAAGAGAGACGTATTTTGGAATGAGTATTAAATAGTTTGGTATTTTTTAATATATATTAAAAAGTCTGGTATTTCTGAAAGGATATTAAAGAGTCTGTTAGTTTTGATTGAATATTAAACAGTCTGCTGTTTTTGAATGAATATTAAATAGTTTGATATTTTTTAATAAACATTAAATAGTCTAGTATATCTGAATGAATATTAAATAGTCTGGTATTTTTGAATGAATAATAAAGAGACAGGTATCTTTGAATGTATATTAAATAGTCTGGTATTTTTGAATGAATAATAAATAGTCTGGTATTTTTGAATGAATATTAAATAGTCTGGTAATTCTGAATGAATATTTAAGTGTGGTATTGCTGAATGAATATTAAAGAGTCGGGTATTTTGAATGAATAATAAAGAATTTGATATTTTTGAATGAATATTAAATAGTTTGGTATTTTTAAATAAATATTAAATAGTCTGGTATTTCCGAATGACTTTTAAAGAGTCATGCATCTTTGAATGAATATTAAATAGTGTGGTATATTTGAATGAATTTTAATGTGTCAGGTATTTTTGAATGAGTATTAAATAGTTTGGTATTTTGAAAAAATTTAAGAAAACTAATATTTCTGAATGAATATAAAAGAGTGGTAGATTTGATTGAATATCAAATAGTCTGCTGTTTTTGAATGAATATTAAATACTTTGGTATTTTTTAATAAATATTAAATAGTCTGGTATTTCTGAATGAATATTAAAGAGTCTGGTATATATGAATGAATATTAAATAGTCTGGTATTTCTGAATGAATATTTAAGTCTGGTATTTCTGAATGAATATTAAAGAGTCAGGTGTTTTTGAATGAATATTAAATAGTTTGGTATTTTTTAATAAACATTAAATAGTCTGGTATATCTGAATGAATATTAAATAGTCTGGTATTTCTGAATGAATATTTAAGTCTGGTATTTCTGAATGAATATTAAAGAGTCAGGTGTTTTTGAATGAATATTAAATAGTTTGGTATTTTTTAATAAACATTAAATAGTCTGGTATATCTGAATGAATATTAAATAGTCTGGTATATCTGAATGAATATTAAATAGTCTGCTGTTTTTGAATGAATAATAAATAGTTTGTTATTTTTAATAAACATTAAATAGTCTGGTATATCTGAATGAATGTTAAATAGTTTGGTATTTTTTAATAAATATTAAGAAAACTGGTATTTCTGAATGAATATTAAATAATTTGGTACTTTTGAATAAATATTAAATGGTCTGCTGTTTTTTAATAAATATTAAATAGTCTGGTATTTCTGAATGAGTATTAAAGAGTCTGGTATTTTTGAATGAATAATAAAGAATCTATTACTTCTGAATGAATATTAATGAGTTAGGTATTTTTGAATGAGTATTAAATAGTTTGGTATTTTTTAATAAATATTATATAGTCTGGTATTTTTGAATGAATATTAAATAGTCTGGTATTTCGGAATGAATATTTAAGTCTGGTATTTTTGAATGAATATTAAATAGTCTGCTGTTTTTGAATGAATATTAAATAATCTGGTATTGCAGATTGAATATTAAATCGTCTGGTATTTCTGAATGAATATTTAAATCTGGTATTTCTGAATGAATATTAAAGAGTCAGGTATTTGTGAATGAATGTTATATAGTTTGGTATTTCTGAATGAGTATTAAAGAGTCTGGTATTTTTGAATGAATAATGAAGAATCTATTATTTCTGAATGAATATTAATGAGTTAGGTATTTTTGAATGAGTATTAAATAGTTTGGTATTTTTAATAAATATAAGAAAAACTGGTATTTCTGAATAAATATGAAAGAGTCTGGTAGTTTTGAATAAATATGAAATAGACTGCTGTTTTTGAATGAATATTAAATACTTTGGTATTTTTTAATAAATATTAAATAGTCTGGTATTTCTGAATGAATATTTAAGTCTGGTATTTCTGAATGAATATTAAAGAGTCAGGTGTTTTTGAATGAATATTAAATAGTTTGGTATTTTTTAATAAACATTAAATAGTCTGGTATATCTGAATGAATATTAAATAGTCTGGTATTTCTGAATGATTATTAAATAGTCTGCTGTTTTTGAATGAATAATAAATAGTTTGTTATTTTTAATAAATATTAAAGAGTCAGGTATCTTTGAATGAATATTAAATAGTTTGGTATTTTTTAATAAATATTAAGAAAACTGGTATTTCTGAATGAATATTAAATAATTTGGTACTTTTGAATAAATATTAAATGGTCTGCTGTTTTTTAATAAATATTAAATAGTCTGGTATTTCTGAATGAATATTAA
Organism: Dryadula phaetusa; assembly: GCA_032432895.1. Taxonomy (NCBI): domain Eukaryota; kingdom Metazoa; phylum Arthropoda; class Insecta; order Lepidoptera; family Nymphalidae; genus Dryadula; species Dryadula phaetusa. Next base: position 1,313,766 of record JAOYRS010000054.1, read on the forward strand.
AGAGTCAGATATCTCTGAATGAATATTAAAGAGTCAGGTATCTTTGAATGAATATTAAATACTTTGGTATTTCATAATAAATATTAAATAGTCTGGTATTTCTGAATGAATATTAAAGAGTCAGGTGTTTTTGAATGAATATCAAATAGTGTGCTGTTTTTGAATGAATATTAAATACTTTGGTATTTTTTAATAAATATTAAATAGTCTGGTAGTTTTGAATGAATATCAAATAGTCTGGTATTTCTGAATGAATATTTAGGTCTGGTATTTCTGAATGAACATTAAAGAATCAGGTGTTTTTGAATGAATATTAAATAGTTTGGTATTTTTAATAAATTGTAAATAGTCTGATATTTCTGCATGAATATTAAAGATTTAGGTATCTTTGAATGAATGTTAAATTGTTTGGTATTTCTGAATGAGTATTAAAGTGTCTGGTATTTTTGAATGAATAATAAAGAATCTATTATTTCTGAATGAATATTAATGAGTTAGGTATTGTTGAATGAGTATTAAATAGTTTGGTATTTTTAATAAATATAAGAAAAACTGGTATTTCTGAATAAATATGAGAGTCTGGTAGTTTTGAATGAATATCAAATAGTCTGCTGTTTTTGAATGAATATTAAATAGTCTGGTATTTCTGAATGAATATTTAAGTCTGGTATTTTTGGATGAATATTAAAGAGTCAGGTATCTTTGAATGAATATTAAATAGTTTGGTATTTTTTATTAAATATTATATAATCTGAAATTTCTGAAAGGATATATCTGAATGAATATTAAATATTCTAGTATTTCTGAATGAATATTAAAGAGTCAGGTATGTTTGAATGAGTATTAAATAGTTTGATATTTTTAAGAAATATAAGAAAAACTGGTATTTCTGAATGAATTAAAAATAGTCTGGTAGTTTTCAATGAATATCAAATAGTCTGGTGTTTCTGAATGAATATTTAGGTCTGGTATTTCTGAATGAACATTAAAGAATCAGGTGTTTTTGAATGAATATTAAATAGTTTGGTATTTTTTAATAAATTGTAAATAGTCTGATATTTCTGCATGAATACTAAAGATTTAGGTATCTTTGAATGAATGTTAAATTGTTTGGTATTTCTGAATGAGTATTAAAGTGTCTGGTATTTTTGAATGAATAATAAAAAATCTATTATTTCTGAATGAATATTAATGAGTCAGGTATTTTTGAATGAGTATTAAATAGTTTGGTATTTTTAATAAATATAAGAAAAACTGGTATTTCTGAATGAATATAAAAGAGTCTGGTAGTTTTGAATGAATATCAAATAGTATGCTGTTTATGAATGAATATTAAATACTTTGGTATTTCATAATAAATATTAAATAGTCTGGTATTTCTGAATGAATATTAAAGAGTCAGGTGTTTTTGAATGAATATCAAATAGTGTGCTGTTTTTGAATGAATATTAAATACTTTGGTATTTTTTAATAAATATTAAATAGTCTGGTATTTCTGAATGAATATTAAATAGTCTGGTATTTCTGAATGAATATTTAAGTCTGGTATTTCTGAATGAATATTAAAGAGTCAGGTGTTTTTGAATGAATATTAAATAGTTTGGTATTTTTTAATAAACATTAAATAGTCTGGTATATCTGAATGAATATTAAATAGTCTGGTATTTCTGAATGATTATTAAATAGTCTGCTGTTTTTGAATGAATAATAAATAGTTTGTTATTTTTAATAAATATTAAAGAGTCAGGTATCTTTGAATGAATATTAAAAAGTTTAGTATTTTTTAATAAATATTAAATAGTCTGGTATTTTTTAATAAACATTAAATAATCTGCTGTTTTTGAATGAATAATAAATAGTTTGTTATTTTTAATAAATATTAAAGAGTCAGGTATCTTTGAATGAATATTAAATAGTTTGGTATTTTTTAATAAATATTAAGAAAACTGGTATTTCTGAATGAATATTAAATGATTTGGTACTTTTGAATAAATATTAAATGGTCTGCTGTTTTTTAATAAATATTAAATAGTCTGGTATTTCTGAATGAATATTAAAGAGTCAGATATCTCTGAATGAATATTCAAGAGTCTGGTATTTTTGAATGAATATTAAAGAGTCAGGTATCTTTGAATGAATATTAAATAGTTTGGTATTTTTTATTAAATATTATATAATCTGAAATTTCTGAAAGGATATATCTGAATGAATATTAAATATTCTAGTATTTCTGAATGAATATTAAAGAGTCAGGTATGTTTGAATGAGTATTAAATAGTTTGATATTTTTAAGAAATATAAGAAAAACTGGTATTTCTGAATGAATTAAAAATAGTCTGGTAGTTTTGAATGAATATCAAATAGTCTGGTGTTTCTGAATGAATATTTAGGTCTGGTATTTCTGATTGAACATTAAAGAATCAGGTGTTTTTGAATGAATATTAAATAGTTTGGTATTTTTTAATAAATTGTAAATAGTCTGATATTTCTGCATGAATATTAAAGATTTAGGTATCTTTGAATGAATGTTAAATTGTTTGGTATTTCTGAATGAGTATTAAAGTGTCTGGTATTTTTGAATGAATAATAAAGAATCTATTATTTCTGAATGAATATTAATGAGTCAGGTATTTTTGAATGAGTATTAAATAGTTTGGTATTTTTAATAAATATAAGAAAAACTGGTATTTCTGAATGAATATAAAAGAGTCTGGTAGTTTTGAATGAATATCAAATAGTATGCTGTTTATGAATGAATATTAAATACTTTGGTATTTCATAATAAATATTAAATAGTCTAGTATTTCTGAATGAATATTAAAGAGTCAGGTGTTTTTGAATGAATATCAAATAGTGTGCTGTTTTTGAATGAATATTAAATACTTTGGTATTTTTTAATAAATATTAAATAGTCTGGTATTTCTGAATGAATATTTAAGTCTGGTATTTCTGAATGAATATTAAAGAGTCAGGTGTTTTTGAATGAATATTAAATAGTCTGGTATTTCTGAATGAAAATTAAAAAGTCTGGTAATTCTGAATGAATATTAAATAGTTTGGTAATTCTGGATGAATATTTAAGTCTGGTAGTTATGGATGAATATTAAAGGATCTGGTATTTCTGTATGAATATTAAATAGTCTGCTGTTTTTGAGTGATTAATAGATTTTTTAATAAATGTGAAAGAGTCAGGTATTTTTAAATGAATATTAAAGTTTAGTATTTTTAATAAATTTTAAGAAAACTGGTATTTCTGAATGAATATTAAATATTTTGGTACTTTTGAATAAATATCAAATGGTCTGCTGTTTTTAATAAATATTAAATAGTCTGGTATTTCTGAATGAATATTTAAGTCTGGTATTTCTGAATGAATATTAAAGAGTCAGGTGTTTTTGAATGAATATTAAATAGTTTGGTATTTTTTAATAAACATTAAATAGTCTGGTATATCTGAATGAATATTTAAGTCTGGTATTTCTGAATGAATATTAAATAGTCTGGTATATCTGAATGAATATTAAGTAATCTGCTGTTTTCGAATGAATAATAAATAGTTTGTTATTTTTAATAAATATTAAAGAGTCAGGTATCTTTGAATGAATGTTAAATAGTTTGGTATTTTTTAATAAATATTAAGAAAACTGGTATTTCTGAAAGAATATTATATAATTTGAGACTTTTGAATAAATATTAAATGGTCTGCTGTTTTTTAATAAATATTAAATAGTCTGGTATTTCTGAATGAATATTAAAGAGGCAGGTATTTTTGAATTAATATTAAATAGTTTAGTATTTTTAATAAATTGTAAATAGTCTGATATTTCTGCATGAATATTAAAGATTCAGGTGTCTTTGAATGAATGTTAAATAGTTTGGTATTTCTGAATGAGTATAAAAGAGTCTGGTATTTTTGAATGAATAATAAAGAATCTATTATTTCTGAATGAATATTAATGAGTTAGGTATTGTTGAATGAGTATTAAATAGTTTGGTATTTTTAATAAATATAAGAAAAACTGGTATTTCTGAATAAATATGAAAGAGTCTGGTAGTTTTGAATGAATATCAAATAGTCTGCTGTTTTTGAATGAATATTAAATAGTCTGGTATTTCTGAATGAATATTTAAGTCTGGTATTTTTGAATGAATATTAAAGAGTCAGGTATTTTTGAGTGAATATTAAATAGTCTGCTATTTTTGAATGAATATTAAGTAATCTGGTATTCCAGATTGAATATTAAATCGTCTGGTATTTCTGAATGAATATTTAAATCTGGTATTTCTGAATGAATATTAAAGAGTCAGGTATTTTTGAATGAATATTAAATAGTCTGGTATTTCTGAATGAATATTAAATAGTCTGGTATTTCTGAATGAATATTTAAGTTGGTTATTTTGAATGAATATTAAAGAATCTGGTAATTTTGAATCAATTTTAAATAGTCTGATATTTTTGAAATTTCTTAAAAACGTCTTTAACTCGAAAAAAAATATTGGACTGAATATAGTAATGTTTTATTTTGTAAAGTTTTACAATTTGATTATTCGAAACCAATGACCTTCATACTTCTAAGTAAAAGAAGATACTAATTGTAAAAAAATTTCAGAAAATCAAAATATTGTTTTACTGTCATTGTATCAGACCTACACCTAAGCTAAGGAAGCTACCACCGCCAGGTATTGTTTTATCTCTCTAACTCGAAATTTGTAAAAATGAATTGAAAAATGAACATTTTTATGTTGAATCGAAACTCACTTAAATCGAAAATTCTATAACTAGAATTATTGGTCGTACCATATCGTTCGAATTGTAGTGATGATATAGTGGTATAACTGGTTCTAGTGTATACTGTTCTGTATATATGAATAGTATTTTATCAATTCTTTTCGACTAGACTACATTGGGGGCAAATATTTTGAGACTATTTACCATATATTGGGGGCCAATTTATTCTAGACTGGTTTCTGAATACTAGAAAAATTGATTTAGAGAATTTGTTCCAGTTTATGAAACAAATTAGGACAATTTTATCAAAAAAAATGTGTGTTAAACAAAAGAAATATTTTTAATGATTGAAATTTCCATTATCTTTTCTATGTTGGTAGGTCAGTTTGATTTGTTTTTCTCTTTAAGTTATAAATGCTCCTAAAGTCCTACATGTAGCACTTTTAGGATTTGGGAAGATCTTATTCGCTTTGATACGTCAAGCATATAACTTAATGGTTATTAAGTATAAATTAGTAAAAAAAACCATTTATTTTTACTAGCAACTATCTTTAAGTTTCAAATAATCTGGGGGCTTTTGCGATTTCCCAAAAAATATTTGACTATATACTATATATTATAAAACTTCTCAACCAAAATCAGTCCATATTATCGACGCCTCAATTTGAAATCCTCACGGAAACTGTGTAGACAGGGATAAATATCGGATGTCCAGTATCGCCACAAACATATGCTATTTATATAACTGTGATGTAAGAAGTAGGAACATTTTACATATTTAATTTTTTTTCGTTGCTTAATCGATTTTTAGTGAGATTAATCGATTCGCGTACGGCTACCAATTAATAAAATATCGATTCAATGACAAAATAATATGAAGATTGTAAAAAAACACAAAACACTACCCGTCCGATGGCAATAGGCCTGTTCCGGACGGCAAGTCCCCCACTACAAACGGTGTACACAAGCCGAGGTTCGTGCCTCACAGGAGGCGCCCTTGTGACACCGTGTTCTAAGTTGATGGTTTCCTCTCGAGGTCTCCACGCCAAAATCCGGTGACGCTGTCAATGCCGGTAGGGCCAACAGCGTACTACATATTCGATAAAAAAGGACAATAAAAAAATGCCAATCAGATTAATCATTGTTTATTTTCAGTTAAGCATAGAATAGTACAGTATCTCAGTAGTCCAGTCTAGTCGACAGACGACGGCCGACAGTCGACGATCGCACTCACTTGGCAATTGGCGTTATAAGAAACACCAACACAATCAAAACATAGATGTTACTACAACGGCCATGCGATAAACTAAAACTAAAAACTAAACACATTAATTTGTTCTAACTCATTTATACGTTTACATATTGTTGGGGGGGGGGGGGGGGGGCGATATAATTTAATTAACTAATTAAAATCACTTGTCATGCTGTTAGTAGTGCTTTAAACGGTACGGTGAAGAGCTTAATATTATATTTAACTTTACATATACTTGAGAATTGAAGAAATGCATTACAACGCCATCTAGCGGGGAATGGCGGACACTTGTGATAGATCCGAATACAGTGGAATGGTACAAACTAAATAATTAAAACTAAAAGCAATAAAATTAAATACTTAAATTGTATGTTATAACAAAGCTACGTTTACACAGACGTTACTCGGTTACACAATAATAATGCCGCGTACAGACAGACGCTTGACCACAACACTCATATATATATATATGACGCTGACGGCTCACATGTACAGAACAGGAGACAGGAAATAATAAAAATAATAAAAAAAACATAAGAATCTCTTTCCTATCTCTAAAAAAATAATTTGATAAACAAAATTAAAATATATCATCAAAATATGTTAAGTAATTTTATCATATAAGTAATACATTAGTTTAAAATTAAAAAAAAAAAAATACAGATAATACAAAACGTCCTTCCTGTCTATCTAGTTATACACAAAGACCCGATAGCTATACAGCCAGTATCAGCTCGCGTGAATTACAATATCGGTGCAAAATGTCTAATACATCTACACTATTTAGAATAGTTGTGGACTCTCCGATCCTTTAAGATCACTTAAACACTACCGTATAGTGCAATTTTTAAATCGATTATTATTAAAATCGATTATATACAACGTGTCACGAGTAACAAGTTTTGCACGATGCTTTTGCCATTAAAACAATAATAATAATTAAAAAAAATATCAAAATCGAATACAATCGATTCGCCTAAATAAAAACCATCGATAAAAATTGCAATATACAGTAATCAATATAAAGGCTTCTCTACATTAACAATAATATTCCATAACCGTAATAATGTACGAGAATTTATTTATATTATAATTATAATTATAAATACATTTTAGATTTGTCTCAGTGCTCGATATATTTAAATTAATTTTAAAGTTTATTATATAAAATTCGTTGGCTAACTAACCGAGTGACAGCATCGAGAGATACAAGCTACTAAGGAGGAATATATATAATACAGTAACAATCGACCGCTACGGTACGTACGTCACAATATGTTAACTTTCTAAGTAACACTAACATCGACTACTTGCAGCGTGAGTGAAATGCGTAACTAAGCGAATACGCGTTTTTGTATAACAATTTAGAATTTCCCATCTAATTAAATCGATTTTAATACGATTAATCGATTCGAGTACACTGCCACCGATTTTTGAACGGTTGCTTAATCGATTTCCGTGTGATTAATCGATTCGCGATAATAAAATATCGATTCAATGGCAAAAAGCTACAATACTTAGTCTACGCCTAGTATATTCATAGTGTGTCTATGCCGCTTGGGGCTCGTTACTACGTTTAATTCCTCACGTGCGTTGAGCAGCCTGTCTCCAGATATCTACTATATACCATTTATTCATTTACTTATTGCTTACAATAATATATTTTTAAACTTTTTAGTTTTATCATGTGTCAACAGAACATGATGCGCTTTTTTACATTTCAAACAAAAAAAAATCACTTACTTATTAAGACAAAAATAATCAGCACGAGGCAATTTAAAAGCGTTTATGATGAAAACGATTTAAAAATGATTAATAAAAAAATCGATTAAACCACAATTATCATTTAATAACTGTAAAATCGATAAATTTCGTTTCAAATTCAAAATTAATCGATACTTAATAACAAATTAGATAATCGATTATTAAACCAAAAAAAAAACGCAATCAACGCATCATTTTCTAACGCCATACAACAACTTTCTCATAGAAAGGTTTTCACAATTCAATAATTCGCTACCGATTCAAAAATTTATACAATATTTTGATATACATTATATAATATGTATGTATGTATGTATGTATGTATGTATGTACAGAAAGCTTCAAATTTAAATTCTAATTAGGAAGATAACAGAGATAATTACGCTTATATATATATATATATATATATATATATATATATATATATATATAAATAGTTTTTATATATACACTGCCGTTTGCATCCCTTACTTCGTAGTTCGCGACGCCCATTTCTCGTTTGTATCAATTCCTTTGGAATATCTTTAAAACTGTTTATTTCATATATATCATATTAAAATAACACGAGAACTGGAATAATTTTGGAATGTTAATGACAAAAATAATACGATTAATATGCTATATTTATAACAATAATAAATAATACTAAAACCTCCATACATGTCCACAACTTATTTAATAGAATGCAAATGAAAGTATGAAACATCAAATATATATTAAACTTAGTAATAACAATTAAGCATTTAAACACAAATAAACCCAAATCAAACACACACATACAAATATGTGCTAGTATACAAAAAAACAGTGACGTAGCTATGATAGTGTGAACGTGTTCACATGTTAGTGTATACACGTGTGTGTGTTGTGTGTGTAATGTGGTGTGTTGTGTTGTGTGTGTGTCGCGTCAGTTGAGCGGCAAGCAGAACATGTGTTGCAGCAGGGTGGGCTTGCGAGGCAGCTCCGAGCACACCGAGTCGTAGTCCGACGACGACGACGACGGGTAGCCGTAGCCCTGACGGAATTACACACGCACATGTACACTATTAAAACACACACTAATAATATATATATAAAAAAATACAGTTTCACGCTTTATCCCGCACAGCAGGCTAGTCGCAGGCAACCTGGTGTCCGAAATCGAGATATTGCGTGTCGAGTGGCGAACGCAACGCCGCGCTTAGTTTTAACGGAGAGAACGGAGAAATGGAAATAAATTTTAAATATAATCATTTCCGCGAGTGTCCCATTGCGTCATTGTTTATTATTTATTCCTATAATACGATCGTTAACAATCCTGTTGGTATGGCGGTTAATGGTTGTTATCGTTTAACATAAAGGTCACGGGTTCGATTTTCACCTACATTAAATACTTGAATCTTTTATTGCAAATTCATATTTTCTCTATGTATATATTGTAGTAAATTAACAAATATGTATTTAAATTAACTAATACAGTAAAAAGTATAATGAACAATATATACTACACAGACAGTTATATATGGTAATAATATTTCTTAAATATCTTTAAAGTTTATTTGTGTGTGTGTGTGTGTGTGTTTTAATATGATTGTATTTTAGCCTGATAGCGTGTGTGTGCGCGTACCTGCGCGTGCGGATGCAGGCGGCAGGCGTGGTGTCACACGCAGTCCTCCAGCGACATCAGCAGCGGGTTCACGTACTCGAACCCCTCGAACTCCGACTGGTCGATGTCCGCTATCACCGTGCTGTGAGGGACAAGTACACGTTGCACGTTGATATATTTACTTTTCAAAATACATATCGATTTAGTATGTAAATATCGCGGAAAAATAAACAGTCATTTATAGATACATTAATGTGGCGGAACTCAACGCTGTGATTTACGTACGAAAAATAAAATCTTCGAGTAGCGTTTTGATTCACGTCTGAGTTATAGTTATTTTAATCTATAATTCGTTTAGTTTCACATTTTATTTGTAGGACACGCACTGCACGCAAAACAATCTAATAGAAAACATACAGTATATACCAAATGCCATTCCTATCATATTTAAATAAAAATACACTGAAAACAAAAAACAAAAAGAAATATCAATACATCTTATATGTGGAAAAAAAACGCATCAGTACACTAAAAAAAAAGTAAATACATAAATAAATAAATAAACATATTAATAAAAAACAAATATAAAATAATTAATTAAATACAATAACCAAACAAACGTACTCGTTGTCGGGCGTGAGGTGCACGGGCTCGTCGGTGAACTCGGGCGGGAAGTTGGCGAGGTCGCGCTCGCCCTCCAGCCGCGGCTTGAACGGCGGCACCACTTGCTTCTGTTCCAGCTGGGAACACCACATTACAACATATCTTTATAATTTATGATATAATTCTAAAATATAAATAATCTAAGTTACTCTTTGTTACGTTAGCTATGTGCCAGTGAAAATTCCGTTACAATCGGTCTACTGGTTTTAGAGATTATCCAGAACAAATGGAAAGACAAATACAAATAAATAGTAAATAAACGTTGTTTTACTTATTTCACTTGGCGAAAAGCAATTATTTTAATATTAAAAATAGATACAGTAATTTTATTGATTGTTTTATAATATGTGAGATTTATAAAGGCGACAATTTATGTCTTACAAACTTAATACAATTTTTCTAAAGCAAATACTTTATTCTGTGTTATTTATAACTAATAACATCCGATATATAGATTAAATAATTATCATCAATTATTTATTTGAGGCCGGTCGTGGCGCAGTGGAACAACGTCTGACTGTAAAACGCGATCGGTTATAGGTTCGATCCCAGCTCGGGGGAGTGATTATATTTTAATTATTTTCACTTCCTCGCTCTGGTAAGACAAAGTGCAGCGTTGAGTTTCACAACTCAACACGCAATGTCTCGAATTCGGTGAAAAGAAAGAAGTACGGAGTGTTTTGACCCTAGGTACTTCCTGTCTGGGTAGACAACAGGGCAGGATGCTATGTGGGATAACAGCGTAAAGCTAAAAAAAATCTCTTAATTAATAACTGAAATCAAAAATTAAGAAAAGCTTACCATTTCCCACTCGATGGTCTTAAAGAAGGGATGGTTGATGATGTCCAGGAAGCCGGCGTCGCCGCAGCCGAGGCGCTCCGCAGGGCTCTTGTTGAGGAAGCCCTTCAGCACGGACGCCGCCTTCACCGACAACGAGCGGGGGATACGGATTGTTTTCTCGAGTATCACCTGCAACAAATATTGTTAATTTATATAATTTAATATTTTAATGCAAAATTCTATATTTTTGGAAAGCGTAAAAAATTTTAACTTCGCAAGATTTAAATAATTAATAAATAGAATCCACTCGAGATATTGATTATATTTAACTTATTTACATTTACTCTGGTGAGACAAAGCGCGGCGTTGACTTCCGCTACTTAACAAGCAAAGTCACAACTCGGCGGAAAGAGGAATACGGAGGTCGTGACACTATGTTGTTCCTGTCTACTAAAAACAATGCTAACAACAAAAACTGCACTGGAAATCATTTTCTAGAAAGAGTATATCCACGTCACCTGGAACAAATAATCCTCAGTGTTCTGGTCGGGGTTGTCTGCGGCGTGCGCGATGTCGAAGGGCGAGCGCCCCGCCAGCATCTCGTAGGTGAGCACGCCGAGCGCCCACCAGTCCACTGAGAAGCCGTATTCTTCCCCGCGGAGAATTTCTGGCGCTATGTAGTTTGGAGTACCGCAGAATGTCGACGTCGTGTCACCCGGACGCACGCCTTCCTGGAATTTTTGTTAATTGTTATAAATTTATTTAGATTATATTCGAGCTGTGCCCGCAACATCGTCTGTGTGGAATTTAGCATCTGTGAATCAGTATTTTATGATTCTAAAATATAAGTAGTCTAGATTAATTCTTATCACATTGGCTATCTGCCAGTAAAAGTCCCGTTGAAATCGATCCAGCCTTTCTAGAGATTAGCCGGAACAAACACACAGATTTTCAAAAATTGTAAAGAAATCTATTTTGGTATACACACATATACCGTGTATACATACATATGATTTTGGCAAAACCTTGCCATTTTTAAATAAAACTATTTTAAACGGATTAATCCCGTATATTTTGGTATGCGAAACTACATTTTTGAAAACCAGACGTTTCGAACAATTTACAGTAGTCAGTGGTAGCCTATATTTCATTTAAAATGTGCAAAAATCACGAAAATTAAAAACGTAATTTATAAAACTAAAACATAAAAATATCCATTCCGAAGTGAAAATATGATCAATTTATTTACGCAGGGTATAATGTCTGTATTAATAATAATGCCAGGATTTGAAAGTTTATAATTAATATAAGTCAACAAGTAACGTAATAGTTAATTAAGATATGTTTAGTAAAGTTGAAAATTAATAGACGTGTTGGAAACTTGTTAAGTAAGAAATTATATATAATTAAAATATCAACTTAATACGTGTTTGTTTTTACTTAGAAGTAATTTTGTGTTAAATAATATATCTTATCTATTTCATTTGAAAAAAAAAACGAACGAGAATAAAAGATAACATATGTTATCTATTTCATTTAAAAAAAAAAGAACGAGAATAAAAGATAACATATGTTATCTATTTCATTTGAAAAAAAAACGAACGAGAATAAAAGATAACATATGTTATCTATTTCATTTGAAAAAAAAACGAATGAGAATAAAAGATAACATATGTTATCTATTTCATTTGAAAAAAAAAACGAACGAGAATAAAAGATAACATATGTTATCTATTTCATTTAAAAAAAAACGAACGAGAATAAAAGATAACATATGTTATCTATTTCATTTGAAAAAAAAAACGAACGAGAATAAAAGATAACATATGTTATCTATTTCATTTGAAAAAAAAAACGTATGAGAATAAAAGATAACATATGTTATCTATTTCATTTAAAAAAAAAAGAACGAGAATAAAAGATAACATATGTTATCTATTTCATTTGAAAAAAAAACGAACGAGAATAAAAGATAACATATCTTATCTATTTCATTTAAAAAAAAAACGAACGAGAATAAAAGATAACATATGTTATCTATTTCATTTGAAAAAAAAACGAACGAGAATAAAAGATAACATATGTTATCTATTTCATTTGAAAAAAAAAACGTATGAGAATAAGAGTAAAATTGTGTTAAGATGTATAGAAATGTGCTATTGACATGTCGTGCTGAAACGTGCCAAATAAAGCTATTACAGAGTAAATCTGTGAATTGGTCGATTCTTCTCAGATCTGAGACAACTTGAGTGAACCAGTCCTAAATCTGATTTGAAGTTCAAAATATAAAGCATGCAAAATATAACTTCTTATTGCAATTAAATTAGCTTGATTTTGAAGGTAACTTACCTTACACATTCCATAATCAGTAAGTTTTATATGTCCCTCGTGGTCCAACAGCACGTTGTCCAGCTTCAGATCGCGGTATATAACGCCGCGCTCGTGTAGAAAGTGGAGTGCGAGAGATATCTCCGCGGCGTAGAACCGCGCGTGCTCTTCGGGTAGACGACGCTGCCTTTGCATGTGGAACCTAAATTGGAATTGGAGATAGTTGTATGAATTATTCGATTAAAATTTTCTTCTCTTTTCTAATTTTCAACTTATTTAAGTTATTTTCTAATATATTTAAACCCAGTAGTAAAAGACACTCTAAAAATATATGCGTGTTTCACACTTTTATTCCGCATAGCAGGGTAGGCATAAAGTATGTCAAGACACTCCGTACTTCGCTTACCAACTTAGCTTAGCGCTTCTTAGAACTTAGGATAAACGAAAACACTAGAAAAAAAATATTACAAGATTATTTTAGTGAAATTTCAAAAGCTTAGTTTTAAAAAATAACATCTGGATTTAAATCAAATGGTCGTTGGTTCGATGCCCTTTGGATGATATTTTAACATTTATTTTCCCGCTCTAGGAAGATAAAAGACGATATAGATGGAGAATGGAAACTAGAGTAACAACACTACTATGCGGGAGAAAAGAAGCTGTTTTTTTTGTTAGTAACTTTGTATACATATGAGATATTAATATATTTTTTCTATAATAAAACTGCAATTTTACTTTTTATAGCACGGTTTTTAGTATTCAAATTTTATTGGCGTCGCGGACATGAATGGCTTGTGCTTTTTTTGTTATTTTTTGCGTGTTTTAAAAATTTTTAAATGTCCTTCTACGTTTGCACATCAAATATAAAAGTACAATATCCTTACGAAAGTCCAAACAAGTCGAAACAATAGAGTAAAATAATAAAAAAAAATTATAATTTATAATATATATGTACATATAAAAAAAATACGTACATTAAATCACCACCCCTCACAAATTCAATAACGAAGAACAGTCTACTCGGCGTTTGGAAACAAGAGTGCAACCCAACCAGGAACGGATGGTTCGAGGCGGTCTCGAACACGTGCTTCTCGGTTTGTACCCAGTCGATATCCTCGTCGTCCGTCACTAACGCCTTCTTGATCACCTTCATTGCGTACACGCGTTTCGTTCTTTTTAGTTCTACCATTAGCACCTGGAAATACAAGAACAATTCCATTTATCATTTCAATATATATATATATATATATATATATATATATATATATATATATATATATCTACATATAAAATCACCAATCTCAATATACATCTCTGGGCGTAGAAAGCTAAAAGTTAGCATATAGATTCCGTGGAAAGTGTAAAACATAACTAAGAGAGGTATACTAAAAACTTGCTCGGAATCGCAAAAATATCATTATTTTTTTAGCTTCACGCTTTTATCCCGCATACATTTGACAGGAAGTATCTAGTGTCAACACACTCTGTATTACGCTTTCCGCTGAATTTAGACAATGCTTGTTAAGAGTAACAAAAATTAAATATACTCATTCTACCTGATGGAAATCGAACCTACAACTAATCGCGTTTACAGTCAGACGCTGTTCCACTGCGCTACGGCGCCTCATCGTACCTTTGTGTTTTGAAATCGACGCAAACCATATATCCATACATATTTCTAAGAAAATCTTTTTCATGCAGTCATGAAAAAAGTTTATAGTCAAATATTTTTTTATACATGTACACATTAAAATTATACCGAAATGATGTATTTGTTTGATTTAGAGAAAAGAAAATAATATATATACAATTGACAAATATACTCGTTTATTTGACTATATTTATTAATTGTATATCTTATAATCTAACAAGTAACGGTAGGACCACACAAAACTAACTACCAACCTTAGCATAAGACCCACGTCCAATAACCCTGATCAGTTCGAAGTCCTCCAAGGAGTACTGCCGTTGGGAGCCCGGCTCCAAGTCCTCGTTGCGGACAGGCGCTAGCGGCGCTGGCGGAGTCTCCGGAAGAGGCGGCTCGGGATCGGCGCGCGATCTTAGTTTAAGTAATTTCGGTGGTTAATAAGATTTTTCAAATTTTAAACACTTTTGGAAAATATATAAAACAAGATCTTTTCTTTTTCCGATTTTTATACATTTTAAATGACTATTTTAAACGGATTAATCGCGTATATTTTGATTTTTGAAAGTACATTTAACGTCGTAAGGTCAGGTTCCCAAAAATATATTTTCGATTACCAAAATATATGGAATTATTCTGTTTTAAATAGCTTCAATAAAAAAATATAAAAATTTAAACGCAGCGGGATTCGAACCTGCGCCTTTTGTAAACCGATCGACCGAACGCATCGACCATGCGTTCTATATTCGGCTACATCAAAATTCTTATACGATAATTACAACTTATTTATATTGTTAGTACAAATTAATGTGATAATTAATGTTAAAACGAATTAATCGCGTATATTTTCGTAATCCGACGTTTCGAACACTTCAAAGTAGTCCATGGTCGATTAACCCTTTTCAAAAATTACGTTTAAAATAATACTGTTCTCTATAAACAAAATTATAATATATATTCTTGTGCTTATAATTTGTTTATAAGCAGTTTTATTGTAATTCTTTTATTTATATTTTTCGCATTTCTTTCCAAGTAAGTATTTAAAAATACAAGTTAATGGTTATATATCTTCCGAGATATTGCAAGCACTTCCTTTGAAATACAATCATAGAAATGCCAAAAATTGAAACTCTTCATTATTCATGTAAGGTATATAAAAATATTTACAAATTAAACTTTTACCAAGATATCGCCTGGAATTACTTTTTTTTTCATTGCACATTATGTGAAATGTGTTTTATATAGTTAGTGTTAAATATTTAAATGGCTTAATATTTAAAATTGTTCAGAAATTATTTATTTTTATTTCATTCATTTATATTCAAAATATACTTTTAGAGAATAATTCTTATATATATATATATATATATATATATATATATATATATATATATATATATATATATATATATATATATATAAATACGTACATAAAAATAATAATTTTAGGCCTTACCGTACAGACGAAGCTCTACCCAACGTGCTTTCCCCGTTAGCATCATCTTTGACCTCGATGGGGTCGACGTGCTCGTTGGAGCAAGGCTTCTGCACCAACTTGTGGCACTTCTTATGCACCAACAACTTGCACTGAATGCATTTGAAGCCTTGCCGCCCTAAACCCCAGATACGATCCTGACAAAAGGCACAAAAGGCGCGCTGGAAAAGGAAAATTTAACATTAGTCTCATTTATACAATTATATTTTAACTAAAGTTTTACGCATCATTCAATTACTTGAGGCCATAATGGCGCAATATTGGAATTTTAATTATGAACCAAATTGATTAAAGCATTTTTATCAATGTGTTTAAATATAAATAGGTAAACTTTGATTGTACTTTACATACATATATAATGTATCAGAATTGGTGGTTTCCAATAAATATAAAAAAGAAAGAAATGACATCCTTTAAAGTTAATCGAGTGCCAAGACACTCTACTTTTAAAAGATCTTTGGTATACGCTATTTTTACACATTATATATGAAGCTATTTTAACATGATTTTTTTAACTTCACTAGTAGTACACAGGAAGTACAAAGTATCAAAACACTCCGCACTTCACTTTCCACCGATTTCGATGTGTTGGCGGAATTCAACGCTGCGCTTACTCTTTTCAGAGCGGGGAAATAATATAAATATAAGCATTCCACCGAGTAGGAATCGAACCCACAACCGCAGACGCAGTCATACTGCACCACAATCGGCGTTTAACATGATTAATAGCGTAGAATAATGTCACTATTGCCAAATATCAGCAAAAAAGTTTCATATAATTTATAATAAGGCAATTATTTTTAAATAATTTACAAAAACTTAACGTTTGTTTTTGTATACCAAAATGATGTAAAAATTCATGTAACCTTTAAAAATTCTTAAATACCGTTTATAAACACGAGATTATTTCTCAGATACTAACTCGATTAAAGCGTTTCGCTTGAAATATGTGTCCATTAACTCGGTAGAGCTTCCGCCACCGACGAGCGCCTCGTCTGTAGATGCTGCCTGGAAACGAAAACAAACACTTGTACATTATCTTGTAACTTTATGTTCATACCTTTTTTAACTTTCTATACTAAAATGCTTTGAAACTGCAAAATACGCAAGTACTTTTTATCTATACAAACAAATAAAATTGGAGTGTTTGTTTGCACGATACATATATGAAAATAATATTTTTTCTACAATTTATCCGTGTGTCTGTTTGTTTGTTTGTTTGTTCCAGCTAATCTATGGAAGGACTAAACCGATTTCAAAGGAATTTCACTGAGCAGATAGTTGATGTAATAAGGAGTAACTTGTTTTAGAATCGTATAATAAAGATCCAGAGACATTAAATTCTATGCGTACGAAAATGCACAGCTAGGTATAAACATATTATGACATAATAAGATCTTTGATTTTCGCGATTTTTATACATTTTAAATGAAACTATTTAACCGGATTAATCGCGTATATTTTGGTATTCGAAAATACATTTTTGGACACCTGACGTTTCGAACACTTTACAGTAGTCCGTGGTCACAGGTAGACTGACTAATATTAAATAGTATATACCTAGGCAAGAAGAAAAATACGTGAATATTACCTGTTAAAACACCTAAAGGCTTGTATTTTTGAGACATATACCCCAAAAGTTCTATTTATTTGTTCTATATTTTTGTTACATACATATATCTATGATACTAATAATATATTTAAAAATAAAAAAAATCATAACACACATATTTATGTTGTTAGTATACAATGTCTAAAAACAAGTATTTAATAATACCATGTTTCTGATTTCCTAACATTCACTTTTTTATATAAATCAACATATATAAGTAAAAACGTCAAAAAATAATATTTTAATTCATAATAAAGAAAAAATAAAAATCAATCAATATAATCCTCAACCTACCTGATATCGAACGAATCGAAATAGGTCAGTAACACACACCCAAAAACAACTAGATTTAAAAAAAAATCTATAATCATTTTTTTACATAAAATATAAAAAAAAAATTTTAACCTTAAACTCACAATATCAATAACAAATGTCAAAAAAAAATAGAACAGCACCTGACAATATTCTGACCAGATCCAAAGAGCAAGACATCGAAGCGACACATGGTACCGACTACCTACATATGTAATGGCAATGTTGTTATCAATTATATCTTATCGACACGACTTTCCACGACCAACAATGATTGGGTTCCGGCTAAAGAAAAAACCGTATGAATTATTAATATTAATTCTTCATGATATTATGCCACTAATCGATATCGGTTTATATAATTTAACTATATTTAAATCCTTAACTTACTTAAATATTAATATTTACTATTTTTAAAGTGTTATTCCACACTTAGGATTAGAAAACATTTTTGAAAAAACGTATAAAAATTTGAACGCAGCGGGATTCGAACCCGCGCCTCTTGGATACCGTCCAAGCGCTCTGACCGCTAAGCCATGCGTTCTTTTTATACGTTTTTTCAAAAATGTTTTCTAATCCTAAGTGTGGAATAACACTTTAAAAATAGTAAATATTAAAATAAAATAGCAATCTCTCTTGTTAACGATTATTTCTTAATAATCTTTAAGTAGTAGAAATTTGTAAAAATCTCTCTACAGAGATGCTAAACAACATAAATAAGTTGTAATAAAACGTATAAGAATTTCGACGCAGCTGGTAGTAGAACGCATGGCTTAGCGGTCAGAGCGCTTGGACGGTATCCAAGAGGCGCGGGTTCGAATCCCGCTGCGTTCAAATTTTTATACGTTTTTTCAAAAATGTTTACTTAAATATTACTATATTTTTTTTATCTATTATTAATAAAATATTTAAATTGTTGTATAAGAACTTTTATTTGATTGGTCTAATCGAATGATTAAATCGATTGACAATTAATTCGAATTTAAGCTTTAATGTCTAAAAAATGTTTCACATTATGCAAGATGCAAAGTTCAACATCGTATGATTACAATTATTTATATAACGGAACCCAACGCCGCAATTTACTAAATAAATGAAATGTTTTCAATAAACATTAACGTCCAGAAAGAACAAATCTAAAACAGATCTAGAACAGATGTCGTAAAATTCATAAAATAATATGAAATAAGAATATATATGTATGTATATATACATACATACATACACACACACACACACACACACACATATATATATATATATATATATATATATATATATATATATACCAGACATATTTCATTCCTTAATTATTACATTTTGTGAGCATTCATTGACTTTGACCTTGAAAGCGGACCAACCTACCCATACCGAATATTCTTTAAATAATAAAACGATATACGAAAATTATTTTACTTATATTTCAAGGGAAAACCGCTCTTATGTGTGAGTACATATTGTGTATCACATTCAAATTGGGGGGTAGGAACAATTGCCGAGTATGTAAGGGTGATATTCAGATGCTAATGCGGCGGGCGCGGTCGGTCTCGCGTAGATTGTTTGAGCGCTCTCCGACCGTTATGATATGAGATACGAAACGTTTATGTTCAAAGCGTTTGTGTTTTTGTAAAAAAATCAAGCCTACGTGTTGTTGTTTTGAAATTGAGGGAGAAATTTTTGAACTTTGGATTTTGGCTTAATATAATGTAAAATCATTCAAAATTAAAATATTCTTTAGTCCAATAGGTAATTACAAGCACTTTCGAATCGTCAAATAACTTAAAAGGATAAAAGTGTCAGTACTGTCAGTCCAACTAAGAGCTATCATCAGCTTGGAAGGCAATTCTGAACTGAGCGTGAAACTTAAATTTACAACTGAGATTATCCCCCCAAATGAGCATCAACAGCGCTTAACTCCACACCTTAAAACTTATATTATAGTTTGTATAGAACAAAATTACGCGTTATGAATAACATGAGATCATTAACACTGTCATGCATTTGAAGAAAGAAACATTCATTTCCGCTAAAATATTTAAGTGCCTACTGAAAAACTAAGCCCTCGTTAGCAAGTGTTTCCGCCATAGAAAAGCAATTTTCCTTGAAGGTGTAATTACGACTCATTAGAGCGCTATTTGTGATACAATTAAATATTTGTACGTTTAATAAAATCCGTAGAATTTATATTTACATTTGGAGCGATAAAATTCCAGTTCCTATTTAATAACATGAAGTGTATATAATATTTACAAAATGTACAATACAATATGAAATATGGGAACATTTAAATTCCTTTCGAGTTTAAAGTATTTACGCAGTAATTTTCGTTCGTTCAATGAGAGAGTAATGGCGCTCATTACGTGGCGCTGTTTGGCTTGCAATTAAATTTAAAACAAAAGTGGTACTCACGGTCCTCCCCCGCGCAGGGCATCCCGGGCGCCGCCGGGACGTTTGGGAACACTGTAACAAAAAAAAAATTAAATTAAAACTATGAATCCAAGAACTCCGGAGACCTCTTTTTCCCCGCAATTTTTTTGTATTCATAAAAATTAGAGCACGACTTATATAAATGGTCTTTTGTGTTTTTTGGAGTGATTTTTTTTTTGCTATAACTTTGTATTGTTGTATTGGAGAGAAAAATAATCTGTTTTTTTATTATATTATTTTAAGTATTTAGGCTTTAGTTATTGTTATTTGCTTTACATAATTATAATAGTTTTTAAGCTGTTTATTAAAAAGCAAAAATTGTATGAATTTCAATGTAACACAGTTAATTATTTATGTATACGATTTAAATACAAAAAAATAGAAAATAGAGAACAGGATTGTCGAGAGAGTATTATATACCATTATATACCATTAACATCTTTGAAGCCTTACCATGCTAGCAAGTTTAGCATTTTCAAATACACATACATGGGCATTCATAAACATGAATTTAATTTTGATTTAATATATATATATATATACATATATATATATATATATATATATATATATATATATATATATATATATATATATATATATATATATATATATATAATAGATGTTTGAAGATATTGCTATTACAATATTACTTTTATTGAATAAAATGGTTTTTTTCCGAATATCTGAAGTTATCTTTGTCTTCGCGAAAAGTGTGTGATAAAATTTAAAAAAGATATATTTTACGACATTCATATAATAATATATGATGCCGTTTTCAAAAAAAAAATATTTAAGTCATAAAATCTTAAGAGGCAAAAAAGGAAAAGGCCATTCAGTACAGGCAGGCCTCTAGTGTCTGTTACAGTGATCGCGGTGAATCCAGACGTCATTGGAGAGCTCTCGGCCCCCAATAACGAATCTCGGATGATTTTGATTGTTATTATTGTAAAAGTCATTTATAAAGAAATAAATTATTTTTTTCTTTGCATAAATTACATGAAGCGTAAGAAACTACTAAGATTACATGATCTTCAACATTATATTTTTGTTAGAACAATAATTAAAATAAATATGTGACGTTACAGTTTTTTCGCTAAATTGTATTTTTTTCCAAACAACCTAAGGTATAAAAGTGTGAACTAGAAAAGTTTTTACGATTAACATAGTTGGTTTTTAGATACTTAAACTAACCTACCTTTTTTATAAACTAACCTAAGCAATTAAAATATAGGAAGATGAACTGTAACGAATAGAAAAAACGCGTTTTATCCAATAAGAACTAGTTTTGTCTAATATTCAATTTTAAGCATCAGTTAATTCTAGTTTTCACAAAGGCATTTAGTAAAAATAGAACTAACTAGACATAACGCGTTTATCCAAATACTGGTTATAACTGTAACATGTACAATATTATTGTGTGCAGCTTTTTATATTGCGGCTGTTATTAGGGATGTTATATTTCTAACAGGAAACGCTTTTATTAGCTTGAGCCGTACATCTATATATCAATGTAAGAAAAAGAAAATCTTGCAACGTCATTTTGACCCATTTCATTGTCTGATTTGCTTCACAATTTGTACACATGTCCGACAACAATGTAATATTATCCTTATATAATCGACGAGCATATCATGAATAAGGAGGTATTTTCGATTTTATACTGTCAGAATTCGAATCGAGTAACGTTGAGCTTACGTTAGGAAAGCTATATCTAGACATGACATAGTCATGCCACGATTGTATATATATATATATATATATATATATATATATATATATATATGTGTGTAACCAAATATAAATATATGTGCATTCTAGTCATTTTACAATATCTTTTAATTAACACAATAATCTTTGTGCGCTTCTCTTGTGCTGTAGAATAGCCGACAAAGCGATGCCGTTGACTTAAGTGAATTCTCGTGCTAAAAGGGAATTTCTACTATTTCCTGGTCGTTAGCTGTGAAATAAGATAAAGGGACCAGGAAATGTAGATACGATCGACTTATAGTAAATAGTGTCGAATTACAATCGTGTATTTAAATATTTCTCCTCGCTCAGAGAGTTCAATTAATGTAAAATTAGCGAGTAAATATCATTCAAAATGTGTGTGTGTGTGTGTGTGTGTGTGTGTGTGTGTATTACTGTACACGTGTAAGAAGTGAAATTACTTTATGACATTATTTTTAGAAATATAACCCATATTTGCAACTTCACAGGAATTGGTTAAATACAGCTAAATTAGACCAGGTTTAACAAAAAAAAAAACGCTTACGCTATGTGTTTGGACAGGATATTGGTTATTATGAGCGCAATCTTAGATATAAATATGGCGCGAACAGAATAATGTAACTTAGAAATATAGATGGCGTGTAACAGAAAAACGTTACAATTACGTCGGATTACTATGAAATTTCTTCAATATATATTAAAATTAATACCGTTCAATTAAGATATTAGGCACTTACACTTATTGTACTAAAAGAAGACGGCTCAAAAATTTTGGTATTTTTTTTAGCTTTTATCTCGCATAGCAGGCAAAGTACCTAGTGTCAACACACTCCGTACTTCGCTTTCCACCGAATTCGAGACATTCCGTGTTGATTGGTGGAATTCGACGTCGCTCTTTGTCTTTACCAGGGATCGAACCCACAACCGATCGCGTTTACAGTATGATGCTGTCACACTGCGCCACGACCGGCCTCGATGGTATTTTTCTAAATAAAACAAATTTTCCCCTGCCAGTGACAGTGAGACAATACGTGCCAGTAAAGCAAAAATGAAACACATGACCTAAAACGATTTATAAAATAATTTTATCTGTCAGCCATAATACTAATGATATATTATGATAAATTTGAAAGTTAATTCTCGCGTTTTCCCGCATTGCAGGGTACATCCTATCTCTGAGTACACACAGCCTTGTTTAAAGGTTCTATATTTTCCGCTAGAAATACGAACAATGCTCGTTAAGTGGCGGAGCTCAGCGCCGTGTTTCACTTACTGGAGCCGCGTAATTTGCTAAAATTTTATATTACGTTATGAAAAAAATACTATAAGTCACTAATGTTGCACTCAATTAAGTCTATTTGACTTATATTAAAGATAAACACAGCAACAAACACGTCTCTAGAGATTCCTTAAGGAAATATAAAATGAGTGAACGAAATATAAAATGTAGAATAAGATGAAATTTCATTTCAAAAGCAAAGTTAATTTTGCTGACGGCGGGCAAGAGGAAAACACGGGAGGACCGAGAGCAATCAGTTTGATGCATTTTAAATAAAACAAAAAGGACTTAGAAGCCGCCTTCGTATTTAATTTAATTTGTAATTATTTTCAACGATTTCGTAATTTAGTTTAAATTGTAGAGACTATGGGCTTTTTTTCTATATTAGGACGCATTGTAATCAGATATCGAAATTAGGCTTCTCTAATAATAACATTATACATATTATTAGCTTGATCCACGAGGAATTTAACATTTGAGACCTTTGTTTTGAAATTCTAAAATGAAAGTACTCTAAGTTACTCCTTATTACGTCAGCTATTGGCAGTGTAAAACTCATCAAAATCGATCCGGCCGTTCCATGGATTAGCCGAAACATAAAATCAGATGGATAGACAAAAATTGTAAACAATTTTATTTCGGTATATGTACTAAGTAAAAAGTGGTTATTTGAGTATTAAAAATAGACATCGCAAATTTACTTATTTGAATATATTAATAATTTTTACTATTGACATTAGCTGCGTTCAGTTATTTTTAATAGGTGTGAATACCGATATAGACATTTCATCTTTATCGCTGCCTACACAACATAGAAAAATTTTCATTCAGTGGGATTTAACCGTAGAAAGGTTTTTTTTAACTTCACGCTTTCATCCCGCATAGCAAGATAGACAGAAAGTACCTAATATCAAGACACTCTGCACTCTACTTTCCACCGAATTGGAGACATTGAACCCAACACCACTTGAACTCAACACCACACTTTATCTTTTACCAGAGCGAGAAAGTGAAAACAATTTAAATATAATCACTCCCCCGAGTGGGGATTGAAATCACAACCGATCGTCTTTTGCGCCACGACCGACCTTCAGTTTTTTTTAATAATTAAACACAAAAAAAATGATAAAAAACTTTGATTATATAAAGAAAAAGTTTCTCGTCCCATGGTTGCCACCTACCTACATTTAAACACAAGATATCATGCGGTTAATTTTTTGACTTATTACGTATAATTGATTTCTAAGTACATTAAATTGTTTAAAAATTTGGATTTCGAGCACATAATTGAGTGTCGATTGAATATTGTAAAATGAAAAAGGAAAACGTGTTTAAATTGAAGCAGTATAATTAATTGCATTGTGACGAGGAAAACGTTGACGTGTAAATATACTTAATTGAGGTGTCGTATTAATATGCGTATATGGGTGATATTTGTTTTTTTTTAATATTTGAAATATACATACATAGAGGGAAATTAAAAAAAAAAACTACAATTACTTTTTTTTTAAATGGTTGAAATTTGATTTAATTTATAGTTAACTAGTAGTAGTCTGCTACATAGTTTGGATCGATTACAATATCTTTCCTATTAATAAGATCTTTGATTTTCGCGATTTTTATACATTTTAAATGAGACTATTTTAACCGGATTAATGGGACTGAGGTGGCATTCGTCTGTCAGTTGATTCAAAAAATGCCACCTCAGTCTACCTGTGACCACGGACTACTGTAAAGGGTTTCCAAACGTCAGGTTTCCAAAATGTATTTTCGAATACCAAAATATACGCGATTAATCCGGTTAATAGTTTCACTTAAATAGTTTCACTTAAAATCTTTCCTATTTATATTTCCATAGCAGGGTAGACAGAAAGTACCTAGTGTCAAGACACCCCGTTTTTCGCTATCCACCGAATTCGAGACATTGCGTGTTGAGTGGCGGAACTCAACGCTGCACTTTATCTTATCAAAGCAAGCAAGTGAAAATAATTTAAATATAATCACTCCCCTGAGTGGGAATTTCAAAAAATTACCTTAGGAATTTTAAGAAATCCTCTCTTAGTGTTCGCCTACAGTCTCTATAGAAAAAACATGCTAACAATGCTTTTGTACATTGTCTGTTAGGAATTACTGTTTATTGCTTTTTTAATACACATAATATATTGTGATTATTGCAACACTATTTTTATGTATTTCTTGCCATCATATTTGTTTGAAAATTTGCATGTAGGTCCGAATTAGATAATAACACAATAATAACCTGAGATTCTTGCTTAGATGGTCGATAACGAGAATATAATTTTAAACATATTCCTTTTACTATATTTTTCTATAATTGAAAATGAGATACAATAACCAAAACCCACAAAAAAAACATATATCTAGCCTAAATAAAAGTTGGGAGAAAAAAACGGATAGCATTTAGCTACTGAAAAACTGCGAAGGTTAAAAAAAGTGAGATGGCCAAACGTTTTTACGACATTTGATTTATGCGTAAATCTATGCTGACGGGACCTTCTTTTCACAACGTTATTATAATAAAATTTTCCAACCTCATTGCTTTTTTGAAAAACTACCTAAGTATCACTAACTGTGATACACTTATTTGAATAATATTAAATTAAATATATAAAGGACACTTAGGAAGTAAAAAGAAAAATAAATACAAGAAAAGGACGGACTTTTTTCTATATTATTATCCATATAGAAAAAAAACACATTAATAAATATTACATTAAATTGCTTAGTAGCAAGTATTAAAACATATTCCGACCGAGGAAATTTACTTCGTGAGACTAACATGATGGCAGTTTTGTGGCAGGACAGGTTATGGGATATGAACACAAAAAAAAGAACACGGGATTTGAACTCACCAGTCAAATGATTTGTAATATAGTATATTATTAAACTAGACCATAAATTATTGACTGCCCATAAGTTCCTATGCCCTGGAACAGCACTACCTCATAGGCAAACGAAACGAAACACAACAAAGTACGATTCTTAATACCTACAACAATTAGATTAGATAAAAAACAAAGACCAGCAGCTTAATGTACCTTACAGATAACAAAAGAAGTCATTTACTCATCTGTATATATATTATAATTCCTATACAAATCATGAAATAATATATTCGAATATCTACCGTTGACTGCGAAGCCTCCGGAGCTTTTTCATAATTTTCCACAAATGAATGCGATTGAATTTGACGCTTTTGTACCGCTCCCTTAAACCTACGCAATATTATCTCGACGGTACAATTAAATAAACAATGCGTTTAATTGTTAGGGGACTAACGCCGTGCAAAATGGAAGATGGAAAGGAAAATTGTTTTCATATAATAAAAAGGGAATGTATTAAATTCGAAGTTAAAAATATTTATATACGTTTTTATGTTTATATGCGATTGGTGTTACGTGAAATGTGCAGTATTATTTTAAGCGGACCGCGAACGGGACTTAACAGTAAGTGTAAACATGAATTGTTGTAGGTTCGATTTCCAGTCGGGGGAATAATTATATTAAAAACTATTCCCATTTCCACGCTCTGGTAAGACAAAGCGGCGAGTTGAATTCCTCCACTCAACACGCAATGTCTAGAATTCGGCGAAAAGCACAGTACGGAGTCTCCTGCCACAAGGTGCTTATTGCCTAATCTGAAAAATATCGTTCATTTTTTTTACTTAATAAAAGTTTTTTTTAATGAAAGCCAAAGAGTATCTATCAAAATAATACGAAATTTGACACACACGAGTATGAAGTCAAATTAAGAGAACATTCGTCGTTATAAACTTTACCTGTATCATCTATCACTGTAAGAAAATCTTACAATACTATTTTAACTTTCTTTTGAGCTTCTTTTAAAATAATTACTATAAATAATTATATTGTTATAGTCAACGTGTCTTGGCACTAAGTTGTCTCCTTATGTAGAAGGATCAAAAATGAAAACTAATAAGTATAACACATATGTATACATTATTATAAAGAAAACATTACACTTCTAAATGACCTCTCATTTACATTGACAAACTGCGAATGCTTTTATGACGTTTTGTATCACAATAGATTCCAAACAGGTTTATTAATGCAGCTTAATTTATATGGGACATATTAGCGTTATTGCTATTATTCCACCGTTACATTCCACACTGGAATAACAATAATCTAGTTGGTTTGAATTTAAATATTTTGTGAAACTATTTATAACGGACTAATCGTGTATACTTTGGTATTCGAAAATAAATTTTTGAAAATCTTACGTTTCGAACACTTTACAAGTAGACAAAAATGCATTTTTTGAATACCAAATATATACGCGATTAATCCGTTTAAAATAGTTTTATTTAAAAATCTGTAACCATCACAATAAAAAAAAATCTTATTAAATATTTTGTGTTTATGTAATCAATCGCGTTTGTGACGGGTAAAATACACGTTACCTTAATGAAATCTATATCTATCTATATATATCTATATCTATAAGACAAAGTGCGGCGTTGAGTTCCATCACTTAACACGCAATGTCTCGAATTCGGTGGAAAGCAAAGTATGGAGTGTCTTGACACTAGGTACTTTCTCTCTACCCTGCTATGCGAGATAAAAGCGTGAAGCTAACATTATATCATTTTATAGAAAAATGGTATGTCAAAGACGTGGTAGTTTGTGTGATATTTATTGTATTAATTTAATATATTTTTACCGTTTCCCCGCATAGCAGGGTAGGTAACGAAAACATAGTGACAGGAAACTCCGTTCTCTGCTTTCTTCCCGAATGCCTCACGTTGCTTGTTGAGTGGCAGAACTCAACGCTCCTTTAATATCTTCGTAATGCATTTTTATGTAATTGATTATATGAAAAATAATGGTTATCTGCACTTTTATTCTATACAAATTTTAATTATACTCAAATACGTACCATCGTCATAATTCTTGTAGAAAGGGAATGTTGTTTTTTTAACTGTCTTCCTTCACTTATTAATATTTAGAACTTAAAATAAGCCGTGTTCAATACTGAAGAGCTTAGTTAAGAAAATAGAAGTACTTGCGAGATATTGTCGCAGAACAAAGAAAATAAATAAATAAAGAGTGCATATATCAAACAACGCAATTATGAATCGTTATTTGAGAAAAAAAGTATAGCGAGGTCTCTATGGCTTAGTGGAAACTATCTATTAACGCAGTTCGATTCCGGCTATCATCTACATAAAATGACACTAAATAAAGTGAAAAACGGAGAATAGTGTTTTCACACTACTCTATTCTTAGTCCATACCAGTACACATGAGTATAAAATATTTAACATAATTTTATTTTAGCTTTACGCTTTTATCTCGCTTAACAGGGTAGACAGTAACTATCTAGTATCAAGACACTCCGTACTCCGCTTTCCGCCGTATTCCAGACATTGCGTGTTGAGTGGCGGAGTTCAACGCTAATTCAATTATAATCATTTCCCCGAGTGGCGATCGAACCCACAACCGATCACGTTTACATTCAAACGCTGTCCCACTGTGCCACGACCCTTAAAATTTAACATTAATTAAACTAAATAAATACATTTCATTGCATATCCAAAGTTCAAATTGCTTGGTGGCTATCAATTTATACGGGCGAAATTATGTTTTCGACAAACTGGTAAATAGGATTCACTCACGCGATACATTTGGTTATAACATTAACGCATTTGAATAACCATCCGTGCGATGTACGGGATGGATAGACGGGAGATAATGTGATCTGATCGGATGTGGGCTGACAAAGTGTTGGTAGTCGTACTGCGCTACATACTGTACGGTTTAGAGCAGTTTGAATTTACATTAATCTACGTTAGTGTCATTTCACACTTGTATTATAGCATATTATGTATAGCTTATGTCTGTACGTTTTGTTTTATATTTATTAATAAATTATCTTGCTTTCTTTATTTTATGTACAGGACAACGCTTTACCGAGCTTTTACGGTTAAGGTGTAAAAAGCTAAGATTTTAAATGTATGTTCTTTAAGAGAATATAAGAAGCATTAAGAAAAAATTGTTCGAATTTCCACAGGAAGAGTAACAAAATGAATAAAACAAGCAAGACAAAAGGGTCCACACAAATGAAGTTTCGAATGTCATACATTTTCATACATCTGTTATACATTGCATACATATATATTGGCATTTAAGAAAAAAATATTTAACAAGTTACCAAACCTATCCACTGGTAGACTAGACCGTTAAGACTAAAATATATGCCGATTAATTTTGGGAAAATTGTTACTTTAAAAATAGAGTACGATTATTTTTTTATTTCTAAATAAAACCCTAGAAAAATAATATATTTTTTATTTGTTTTTAATTGTTAACTAATTTACGTCAAATATATGCTATATACAAATTTATTTTCTAATATAATCATTCATTAAAAAAAAACTAAAAATAGATTTTAATATAAAAATCGAATCCACTAACACCAAAAATTAGTAGATAAATTAGAAGGTCACATACAAATGCATTACAAAGTTACACTATATCTATATACCTTTCAGCTTTATCGTGAACTTTGCTGGAAGCTTTAGAAACATTTCTAGTTTAAGTATCGCATTTCAAGGTAGGAAAGCTCCCCACCACCTTATTTCCTGCTCACGCTCGCGTTCACCCGTCAGTCTACAATTGAGTTAGTTGCAACGCGATTCCCACTTGATAGCTAGTTATTTCAAACCAATTATTTAGGAAATAGATAGAACTAGACGTTGAGTAATGCTTAATTACGTAAGATATTAGTAGTTAGTAGAAGGAAATAGTTGAGATTAGTCGCGGCGCTGTGGGACAGCGTCTGAGTTCGATTTACACTCGGGGGAAATATTTACATTATTTTCATTTCCTCGCTCTGGTAAGACAAAGCACGGCGTTGAGTTTCGACACTCAACATGCAATGTGTCGAATTTGACAGACATTAGGTACTTCCTGCCTACTCTGCTATGAGGGGTAAAAGCGTGAAGCTGGCTATGTATTTGCAATAAATTATTTTAAAAAAGATAAAAAAATATATTAAAATAAATTCATTTATTAATATACATACACATTATTTTAGTATGTTTGTCAATTTATTTATCCTCTATTTCTCATTTCTCCTCTATCTGTATTACAAGTTGCTATTTTGTATCCATACTATAAGAATGATACTTAGAGCTTTTTAATAAAATTGTCCAGAAGGACCCAATATTCATTGTGACCAAAAAAGCGAGTCATATTCAAATAAAATTCAGGTATTGATTTTTGGTATTCACTATTAATAGTAATAACAAATAATTTAATATCAAAATTTTGTTAATATATCATCTATCTAACCTAATAAATGGCATCATAGTGAATTCTGTAATGGATATTTAATAAACAAACATGTCAAAAATATCTTCGTTAATTCAAGTTTAAGTTTTAGTTATTCACGATAACGAATAATTAATAGGCGAAATTATACAAAATTCGTTAGTGTATTCCATTTGACGTTTGAATTGCGTTCAGTTTCGACCAACAAACTGTAAATCAAACTCAACACGATAGATTGTTTCGGAGCTGAAAACAAACTTAGTCGAGTTTCTATGAATGTGGAATTGTTTTCAAACAACCTACGCCTGTGTACCAGACGCATAGTAATTGATCACAGGACACTACAAAAATATTGGTACATTTTACAAGTGAGCGATCGATGTTTTTTTTTTTAAATATATATTTTTTATGGAACAGGCTAGGCAAACGAGCGTGCGGGTCATATATAGCGGCGCATAACGGTTTAAGTCATGAACAAATCAAAAAAAACATCAATTTCATATCAATCGTTGTAATATAAAATCCATCAAGATATAAAGCCAGGCCTGTCGTGGAGCAGTGGAATAGCATTTTCCTACTTGGGCGAATGATTATTTTCATTTCCTTGTTCAGATAAGACAAAGTGCGGCGTTCAGTTTCGCTACTCAACACACAATGTTTCAAATTAGGCGGAAAGCGGAGTACGGTGTGTATTGACAGTATGGTACTTCCTGTTTATCGCGCTATACGACATAAAAGCGTTAAGGTCAATATAGACTACAAAAAAAAAATTTTTTTTCTATTTCTTAGAAATATGGCGCGTTAAGTGAAAGAATCTAAGAACCAAATGGTAAATTAGTACAACTAAATTCAAAAATTTTTTGATAAGTATACGCGTTTCCTGTACATATACGCTTTTCCTGTAAATAAATCAGTAATCGAATTTTTTTTTAAAGATACTCATAAAAGAAAGTATTTAATTATATTTTAAATATTATAATTCCATTTTTTACTATATTTCAGTCTCCACTTTCAACAAATGCAAAAACACATCATAGAAAACTTAAAAGAGATACAAGGTACATATAAAACATTTATGAGGTAATCAGTAATCAATCTACATGTATTGTGATATCAAAAAAATATTTACACGATTACATACATAAACCCTAACAATTTTGACTCCGTTTTACGATGATAATTATAGAATGAGAATACGTATAAAAATGTTTTTTTTTTCAGAATTATGTAACAGAAACATTAAAACTATCAATTTGACATAGAAATTTTGTATGAAGTAACTAGGCAACGCGGTATTTTACGCGTTAACGACGAAGTTAGTATATCAAATTTTCTTATTGTAAGATACACCAATTAAAAGTTACACACGTTTTACCAATTAAAATTAAACTCTCACTATATGTAATACTTAATAAATAATATACGATATATACTGCTAAATAAATGTATAATCTTTTATAAAACTACACTATAAAATCAAATATTTACAAAAAAAAACCCATTTCGTTTATCCTTCTATAATAATTCATAAGTGGCATCGCAAACAGATTTACTTTTAACAAGTTGCTCTAAGTCGGGAAGTTTCAGTGCTATTGCCAACCCGATTGCCGGCTTACCTTGTTTGCACTCACCTGGCGTGGCAGATGCTTTTGATAGAACACTCGCCGTAGTTTGAGTGGGACACAATTTTAAATTAAATATAAAATTTCTCCACGTTTTAACGATAGTAAAAGTAAAAATATATACAATGCGTGTCGTCTATGTGACAATTCGATGTATCAAAGTTTATGCTGAGGTCACCTTTACCTGTACATTGGCTCATAATATGGATACTGTTTAAAAGAAACAAATCAAAAGATGCCATAGATACAATACTTATTATGTAAAGGTTATCTTTTCTATTTTTTTAGCCTCACGCTATTATACCGCATAGCAGTGTAGCTAGAAAATATATAGTGTCACGACACTCTGAATTTCGCGTCGCTACCAAATTTACGTGTTGAGTGGTGGAACTCAACGCCACGCTTTGTCTTACTAGAGCTATTAAGTGAATATAATTTAATTAAAATTACTCCCCCGGGTGAGATTGAACCCGCAATTTTATGTGTAACACGCAATGTCTCGGATTCGGAGGAAAGCGGAGCACGGAAATATGGATGTCAAATATAATTCAATGCTCTGATATGATAAGATACTTATTTAAGACAATAATTTAATTTTAATTTATTTTAAAGACAAATTGTCATTAAATTATGTAAAAAAATCATTTTAAATATTTATAATATTTACTAGAAGAAAATGTCGTTCATTTTATATGAAAAAAATCGTAAATAATTACCTTTTAGAAACTAGAATAAACACCTAAAATATTTACAATATTAACGATTTGACGCTTAAATGAATCGCAGGGGGAAATGATAAGGTAAAAAAGAATTGCAAGGCCGTTAGGAAGGAATATTTGAAATAATTAAAGCTCTATGTATTCTATTCACGTATTCGAAATCATCGCTTGCCTGTTTTAATTAGGTTGCAATTAATGGGCCGTTAGTAAAATTTGTACTTTACAACGATTTGTTTAATAAGTTATATAAATATTTTATCGTGAGATAAATCTTGCAAGTATCTGATAGGCTAAAATTAAGAACATCATCATAATATTTGTAGCTCTGATACATACAATACAATTATATATAATCAATAATAATGGATATTACAAAATGAACAATAAAATGTCAATAAACCCAAACAATACGTGCGACAGTAGCATCTGTACAGGATTGAACGTAGCGTTTCTTTAAATCTGATTAGTAAACGAAAATAGCTTGAAGTGTTGATTTTTTTATATAAGGCACATAAGGTTGTGGCGCAATGTGAGAGCGTTTGACTGTAAACGCAATTAGTTGTGGGTTTGATTCCATTCGGGGGAGCGATTACATTTAAATTATTTTCACTTCCACGCAATGTCCATGTCTCGTATTCGGTAGAAATCGGTAGTTAGAGTACTTTAGCACTTTCTTTCTATCCAAGCAGGATAGACAGAAAGTACCGCAAACGGGATAAAAAACGTGAAGCTAAGATACTGAGGAAAAAAACGGCAAAAAAATCTACTTTAGTAAACTCTTTTAAAATAATAAAAGCAAAAAGACATATAATACACTTTAATAGTTTGAAAAATATAACGAGATGCTCTTGTAAAATAATCATGGTTCGTAGTTATCTTTCAAAAGTTGAAATTTTGTAGTGTGTTTTGTGTAGTCTTATTAAAAGTTCCAAATTTTTAAGTATTTTAAACATATATAGAAACGAAGAAACTACTGTTTCTTTGTCCAATCACATTCAAAATTTATACAATTTCTAAATAGATATAATATCAATATAAATATAATATAAAAATAAATTCAAATTATTTAATAATAAATAAAATAATTATATCCTTATATTATATAAAAGTAAATATTAGAGACATTTAAAGTGATTTTTTTACATAATATAATGAAAATTTATCTTTAAAATAAATTAAAATATAATTGTCTTAAGTGCGTTGAATTTTTGATATCCATATTTTAACATTTTGCAGTTACTTGTGGTAAAAATTAATTACTGTATAAATTATATTAAAAATTATATTACTGTGTTATTCATATAACAAGTTAATTGAAAAAGCATAAAAAAATTGTACGTAGCAAGTCTTAAGTCCCTATACAGAGATGCTAATCACAAAAATAAATTACATTAAAATATATATTAAGAATTTAATTATTAATTTATCATCATACAGTGGCACAGCGTCTGCTTGTTTACCGCTGTAGTTTCCATTTGTTGTTGTTTGTTGTTGTAGTTCCCATTCCAAGTCCGGGGAATGATTATTCTTCAAAATTATTTTCGTTTCTCTAGTCTCTGTTCTGGTGCGAGGTTGAGATACGCCACTTAACATACAATGTCTTGATTTTGGGTAGAAAGCAGTAAATGGAGTGTCATGGTACTAGGGCTTCTCTGACTATCATGCTATGTGAGTTAAAATGTGACGTTAAATAATAATAACACAAATTTAACATTTACTTACTCCCTGTAAACAGTAATAAAATGTTCTAACAATTTATAGAACATCAAAGTGCTATTAATTATGTCACAAATGAATAGAATGTCACAAAATTATTTAATTTTAATGCCTAAATAAATATTAATTGTCTCGATTACATTGATTTGTACCTAGCTATGTTAATTACATGAATTTAATAAATTGATCAGGCGTAGTCAACTATAGTTGACGTGATTAAAAAGCTAAGGGAGGCATTGCGTGTCGAGTGGTGTAACTTAACGCGAAGTTTTTTATAACTAGAGTGGCGAAATGAAACCATTTTAAGTAAATCTTTCCACAAAGTAAGAACCTGATCAAGTGTTACCCAACTAAACCTAAACCAGACGTTGTTCCACTATACTACGATAGTTAAATAAAAAAAATATAATATTTTGTAGCTCCACGCTTTTATCCTGCGTAGCAGGGTAGACAGAAAGTACCTAGTATCAAGATACTCCGAACTTCACTTATCACCGAATTCGAGACATTTCGTGGTGAGTGGAGGAACTCAACATCGCACTTTGTTTTACAAGAGCGAGAAAATGGAAATAATTTAAATATAATTTCTCCCCTGGCCCACTCATCAGACTCAAAACCGATCGCGTTTACAGACAGACGTACAATGTTCCACAGCGCCACGACCGGCCTCTTACACAAGATTATTAAAAACAAATCATAAACACTTAAACTACAAAATATTGTACCAAATTTTTTTTTAGCTTCACGCTTTTATCCAGCATAGCAGGGTAGACAGAAAGAACCTAGTGTCACGACACTCCGTACTTCGCTTTCCACCGAAGTCGAGACATTGCGTGTTGAGTGGTGGAACTCAACGCCGCACTTTGTCTTTACCAGAGCGAGGAAGTGAAGTTTGAAAATGTATATAATTATTAAATTTTCATCTATAGATTGGAAGAAAGTAAGCAAATTAGGGAACGTGAAACACCTTAATTTGAGATCGTAGCGCGTAGCACCGTAGCTTGTGCTACGAAAATAGTTCATTCAAAGGGCACCAATATGCACTTTAAAATTTAAACCATTGTCATAGTTTAGTGGCCATTCTTCTTGTTATTAACGCGTTCTTGTTATAATTAAAAGTAGTGTAATTAAATCATTTTTTCAGAAAAAATCGTTAATTCATAACATACATCTAGCTAACTTTGGTAATTTTCCAGGTAAGAGACCGGAAAATTTTAATGCTCATAAACTTATTACTTAAAAATATACTCTATATAAACTATAACTGCAAGTCTATATAGATTAAAATAGTACCAAATTTGATACTTCTCAGTTCGTATCATCTCTCATCGTCTAGATTAAATTCTACGAATTTAATCTAGACGATGCACTCACACCTACGCCGCAGTATCGTACCTAATTGCTGTAACTTGTAGTTATTGTTTTATTTTAATATATATATA
The DNA here is from genome assembly GCA_032432895.1 of Dryadula phaetusa. Lineage (NCBI taxonomy): Eukaryota > Metazoa > Arthropoda > Insecta > Lepidoptera > Nymphalidae > Dryadula > Dryadula phaetusa. The sequence continues at coordinate 1,350,182 of JAOYRS010000054.1, forward strand.
TATATATATATATATATATATATATATATATATATATATATATATATATATATATATATATATAATAGATTAAATTCGTAGACATTAATGTTTATTAGTTTATTCATTTGTTAGTAATAAATTAAAGATATCGCATATCTTAGTTAAAAAATAGTTATATTTTAAAGTTAAAGTGATAATAAAGATTAGATTTGTCTCATAAATTGTGAGGTTAGGAACAGTGGCCGTCCGTTATCATTGCAATATCTTATTATCACAGATAACACGTGGAACGTATAAGATTAGTACGATGTACTTTAAGAATTTACAGTAAGCATATAAATTCATAGCGTTTCTATAATACTGCTTGATCCATCATTCTACCATTGACGACCAGACAACGGACTACTATAAAGTAGAGAAGTAAAGAAGAGAAAAAATAAATATAAATTAAAAAAAATGAAGTGCTCGGAACATTGGGTTCCTTAAAATGTATTTCTGAATAAGAAAATATGCGATTATGTTATTTAAAATTTAAATTAAGGACAAAAACACCAAGTCTGAAAGATTAGAAAGATACTTTAATTTTTTTTTATTTCCTTTCGTAAAATAATACATTTATAGATTCATGACTTAATTATATTTATATTAGATTTTGCAGAAAATTTGAATTCTCAGTCATTATAATAACAATATCTCATTCACTAATTATTCAATAAAGTTCTCTAATTATTATTATTTAGTTATTGTATTATATTTATATTTTTAAAGTGTAACTAGAAATACTATCAATTATGTTTTAACTGTATACATTATAATTGCAGTTTGTTTCCCAATATTAATAAAATAAAAAAAATAAAACAGTTCCATTTAAAATAATAATCATCTTGTTTCGATTGATTAGTCTTAAAGAAGATTCTTTCTTCAACGCTTTTTATTCGATATAATTATTATAATTTAAATAGAAATATAATAAATACAAAATAAATTAAAATAGCGAGGCCGGTAGTGGTGCAGTGGGACAGCGTGACAGTAAACGCGTTCGGTTGTGGGTTCGATCTCCACTCGGGAATTCTCCCGATTATATTTAAAATTATATTCATTTCCTCGCTCTGGTAAAAACAAAGTTCGGTGTTAAGTTCCACCACTTAACACGTAATGTCTCGAATTCGGTGGAAAGTTAAGTACGGAGTGTCTTGACACTAGGTGCTTTCTATCTATCCTGCTATGCGGGATAAAAGCGTGAAGCTAAAGACAAAGTTAAAATAGTCACATTAGAAATTAGAAGAAGAATTAATAGTATAAAAGTTATAAAAGATTCTTTACACCATGAAAAAGGGTAGTTATTTATTTAGAACAAGTAAGGATGAGTAATATCTATGAAGTAGTAAGTGGTTTATAGACAAGTTAATACCTAGTATAGTTAATAAATTACACAATTATTTATATACTTTATGATTAACTCACCATAGCAGAATAGTCAAAGATAATCTAGTGTCACGATACTCCGTAATGTCAAGATTCCCTCGATCCCACGCGTAAGTTCCGCCACTTAATACGCAGTGTCTCAAATACGGCCAACGAAACTTTTGACACTAGGTTCGATAAAGCGCGAAATTATAAAATTATAATTACAATAATTTTAATTACAACAAAATTATTCGTACACAAATATTTATAACGCGCAAACAAATAAAGGATTTATTAGAAAATTATATGAATACACAGCTTATACATTAATTAACATAATTATCCCCTTTGAAGGGCGGTACTTACAAAATAAATCAGTTGACGTGCACATAATAGTGGTCAACTAATGAAATTTGAGTGTCAAACCAAATAAAACCGCAGCAATTCAGTTTCAATTTCGTGTATTTGGAATTTAGGCATGATTATTTGTAACTTACCGGCGACAATTTAAACTTAGATTATTTAGGTTAATAAAAAAAAACATTTTTCAGTAATCTTTTTTTAAGTATAGAAATTGTACAATATTATGGTAATCTATTTTTTACGCATTTCCTACTTAATATGTAAGGTAAGGTCTTCTCGTTTTTGTAAACATATAGCGATGTATAAGTGTATATTTTTGTCTTTCGATTTGTTTAGACAAAGAGGCTTTATATCAAATAAAGATGAATTCGAGTTCCCCTGAGTTGAAATTGAACCGGCAACCACCGCATATACAGACAGGGAGTATTCAATTATATTTATAATAAGACTGTGAAAAATTGCAGTTTCACAGTTAAAGCTAAAAATATTTCAGCGTAAAGAACGTCAGCTGGACCCGTCACATGGTGTCCGCTCCGCACTTATCGTGACAGCGCGCCAAATGAAGATAACTTAAAAACAGTATATTTATTTTTTCTAATTATATTTCTCATGGAACGACTGCACGCTGTTTTTAATGAAACTAAAATTTTTCGTTGTGAAATATAAAAAAATATGCCAATTCTTAAGTCTTATCTAAAACTATATATATATATATATATATATATATATATATATATATATATATATATATATATATTGTGTTTATTTTTTGAAATATTCTATCTACATACATATATATACTACATACATGTGGATAAGCTCTCCACGTTGACCAGCGTTTGTTCAGTGAAATGGCAGCGTTCCAAGCACAGGGTAAACTAACAATATTTTTTTTATTTACTAATCGCAAGTTTAATCGGAAGGCACAAGCTGAAACAATTTAAGTAGTTTTTTTAAATTGTATTGCAAAATTGTTTGGCGGCTTTCTGCCGTAGCGGCACTGTACACGCGACAGTTTGGGTTCACTTGACACTGGGTAGAATGTTTAAAACCTAAGGTAGGCTTTTAAGCCATGTCTTTAAAATGAACAGAAAATGGAAAATTGAGTGTTTTGGAATATAAGTTATTTGATATTTTAAATCATTATCTCGCATAAACTATATATTCATACAAAAGGTCTACATGCCAATTTACGATGTATATTTTTCTTTATTTTAGCTTCCAACCACATATCAGGTTAAGCAGGGAGTACCCAGTGTCAAGACTCCGTACTCCACTTCCTGCCCTATTCAAGACATTGCGTGATGAGTTGCGGAACTCAACGCCGCTTTGTCATACAAGTGTGAAAAAATGAAAACGGACCTGCCCCACAACAATCTGGCATAACATCTTGAGAATAAAGTCCCTTTTTGTTTGAATAAAAAAATACAACACATGAGTATCATAAACGTGATAATATATTAAAAACACGACTGCTTCGAAACAAACAGCCAACCAAAAAGCAAAGGGAATCGAAAAATATACAATGAAATTCCCAACAAACAGACAGGGAGCGTGACAGTAAAGGCTATTTTATTTTTAAAATATCACGGTTCTCATATTAAAATTTTAAATTGTGGAATCGGGTACGCGCGGTGATGCAAAGTTATTATAACTTTTGTTAAAAAATAAATTAACATACATACAAATATCTGCCTCTATATCATTGTTGTTATTTGTTCCATTTATTAGATAAGTTATAATGAATATAGAAAAATGTCTTGATATTTGGAGAGTGAGTCTTGACACTTTCTATCTACCCTGCTATACGAAATAAAAGCGTGAAGCTAAAATAACACCAAAAAACATTACCTATAGGTATTTTGAAAAGGGAAGGTAAAATAATATAATATAATTACACAAAGAAGTAGCAACTTCGTCCTAGATCTGCCGCACGTGGATAATCTGATGTAAAACGTAAAATGACAAGATGTAAACTTATTTAGAACTCTTTTAACCAAATTTGATAGGTAGGAAGGTCAAGGAACAAGTACTATTATGTACTTGTTTAATTTGTATCCAATTCAAATACTATTCTTCAATGCGGCTTTTAGGTATTATATAAATACGCCTTGCTTTAACTCCAATCTAAAACTTTGCTTATTTTGGTTAGCTTGCGTTATATGTCATTTCATTATGTCAATATAATCTATAATTTTCACTCGGATGTGACAAAATTCATTCAGCCAATATAAGAAGTAACCATTCGTCATATCCGAGCGATAAAAATGATTTAAATATTATAATTCCTTCGAGTGATAATCGAACCTACAACTACCGACGTTCACATTCAAATGCTATCCCACTACGCTACGATAGCTTTAAAGACACTTTTAATAACTTTAATTGATATTAAACATTATTAAAGACTCGATAAATATTTTGTATTGAAGATGTAAGCTAAGGTTTACCTTATATCGAACTATCAAAATATAAAATGTTCGTCTATTTTTCCGATATTTGAGCTTAAAATAAGTCTGTAACGGTCGTGCTTCAAACGAAATCCAGAGGATGGTCTACGAAGTTGTGAAGAAAGCTGCTTTGTACTTGAAATAAAATAAGCTTTAAGCTCTGTTCATGTCTGGACAATGGAGTGTAACATTATAATGTTTAAAGATATATTTAGGAACTTTGAAGGAAAACTATTGTAAACGGATTAATCGCGTATATTTTGGTATCCAAAAATATATTTTAGAAACCTCGGCTAGTTTTTATGTACATGTAATCATAGACTAATTAAAGTAGAGTTTGAAACGTGGGGATTTTAAAAAAATATCCGAAAAAATTCTCTCTTACAAGGACTTTACATCTTACAAGGACATATAAAAGAAAATATTTTATCGTCATCGGATCCCATCCACGTGACCGGATCCAATGCAATTTTCCAAGCAAGTCGAAAGGCAAGAAGTGGTTCAAAATATCATTGCTATATTTACTTACATAGAAAGAGAGAGATAAACGAATCTTATAAAAACGTGTTAATAAAGACAGTTTCTAAAATAAAGCGCAATATTTATAGAATTTATTACATATATTAATATTTTAATTCAGATTTCTTGTTATTGTCTTTAATAATTACTTGATACATATAAATTCAGTCGAAAACTTTTTTCGTCACTTGCAATAAAAATATTGCGTCATTTAAAGTAATCTATAACAGAATAAGGAAAGAAAAACTGCAACTGGTTTCTTGTTTGTACTATAGACATATGCCTGAGATAATTATAGTTATATTTCAGACTTAAGGAAGTATATTGGTCACATTCCTCAAAAAAAAAATTCTGTATATCTATTTATAAAGATGTATTTATGAATATATATATATATATATATATATATATATATATATATATATATATATATATATATATATATATATATATATATACACATATACATATATATTTTATTTTCGTGTGTTCAATAGTTTTTTTACCATCAAATCATTTTCTTTGTAACGTTAACATGTAATAAATAATGATATGTATACTTTTTGATTTTAATAATAATAAACTATACGTATAATAAGATTTCGGGTTTCAATATATATTACAAATTTTAAATGAAATTATTTTAACTGGATCAATGACGATATTTTCTGAACACATGCGATTAATCCGCTTAACATAAATACTAATAATAATTGTATATTCAGTTGCTATAAAAACGTTTCATGGAAAACAATTAATTACGTTACAAAACTAATAGAGTACGGTTACGTTCGTTAGCTAAATACACACAAGTCTTCCTCACATGCACTTTTCCACGTGTGATTGTAATTTAATCTTGACTTGGTAATTGTATACTTTATTGATTGAATGTTTTGTTCGAGGGTTGCAACACATAAATGCGTTGATAATTTAGCGTAGTTCAGCTCATTACACTGTTTCCGGTGCAAATATGATAAGAAGGATGTATAAAACTGAAAAACAATGCAATATCAAAACTACTGGACATAGAGTCTAAATTTGTCACGACTATGGGGGAGTACTTGAGAGAGAATTAATTTGCTGAAAACACCTCCATTAGAAAAAAGGTAATAAAATCCGATTATAATCCTAATAAGGTGTAGTGTTGGGGAACGATGATATCTAAAAAAAAACACGAAAAATGAACATGAAGCGACGTATCGAAATATACGACACTGTTTTCTACAAACACTTGGTGATATATGAATTTTTATTTTAAGGCCAATATACAATTCTCTTGTCTATATATATTTGCTATACATACAGACAAATCAATGTTTTTAAGGCATCTCTTTAAATACCAAAGTTGTGCGTAGTGTGATAATTACTATAATCAATAGATAGATTACTTGTCTATTGAATCTCAAGCGCAAAGCCGCTTTCCGTAAAAAGGTGCATAATTTGTTTTATATATTATCTCTGTACTAGCTCTGCTTAATTCTATAGAATAAGTTGTATTTTTTGAATTAATGTTTAAAAAGTAAGCAAAAAAAATATAATATGATAAAGTATCATTCTTATTGATATATATATATATATATATATATATATATATATATATATATATATATATATATATATATATATATATATATATATATATATATATATATATAATTATAGGTTAATGGAGAAAGGAAGCTAGAATACTAGGTTCTTTTGGACTACTCTGCCAGCGGAGCTGAAGTACGAACTAAAAATATGCTTGAATATAAGTATAATAAAGATTTAAAATACCAACATCGTCTGGCGTATGTGGGAGCAGCTATAACAACATCGAGAGGCGGGTAGGGTTGAGACAACAAGTGATGTGCTACCGCGAACCTCTCACAAACACTCAGACCACAGTATATCGATTGACGCGCACACTCGTTTAGGCACTCTGCCGCTTGCGACCAAGACACTTGCATTCGCATTGTATTAAAAAAAAACTATAATTTCTTCCAAAAAACACTCATCTTCACAAAAAATATATTATTGAAACACACTATTACATACATTCCAACGCGCTAGTATGACTTTAACTGAAAGATAAGATAGTATTGACCAATAAAATCGATTCAACTATGCGCGTGATTTTGAATGTATATCGATGTTTCTAATATCTATAAGATAAGGCGAGAAATATCATATTTCTGTTTCATACAGATAGATACGCTTGTTCTACCTGTTTGTGTTTGTGGAAAGGACGTATAAAGTATACGAGTATGTTTTGGAGATAACGGCTGGGAGTGATAACATTAAATTATCAATCGAGTGGCTTGGCTTAAGGCAGTATGAAACACAAGTGTTAATATATCAGTTTAGAATCGAAAATTCAACGCAGATATGTATTAGGTGTATTAGGCATTTGTTTTACTTATATTAGTATATTAATTTAAAGGTATAGATGAATCTTATAAAGTAAGGTGAAAAGAATAATATTAAGAAATGCATTTTAAATTATTTCGTATATAACATTTTCAATGTAATTGGCATTATTTTTGGAAATTCGTAAGCAATCGTCTCATTGTAGATTGATGTTTATACTGGTAAACAAAGAGTAAAATCTTTAATTTATCTGGCCATAGTGTCATACTGATACTGCCAAACAAACAAGAATAGACGTGTCATGACATGTGATATGTCATGACATGTGGCAAGTGACATGTCATGAAAAATTAAAAAAATAACTACCGGACAGAAGTTTGTTAAATAAAGGAAGCTATCGTAATGTCACCGTTATTAATTAATAGTTTTCCTAATTTAAAAAAAAAACGTTTCAAAAAATTCCCGCCTGGTAATTCTGGCAAGGATATCATATTCATACTATAAAAATATCTCATCATAGAATCCGGGCACGTGTGCAAATTTCCCAAGCAATTAAAATGGCAAGAATTGAGTGAAAATAGCAATATTTTCAAGATTTTCAGACAAAATAAAAAAGTAAGTAAACGAAATCGGATAAAACTTTTTAAATGTTAAATCTAACTTTCCCACGCATATATTGCTACATATGATCATTTATTATCACATACGAGCATGTCATAGGACAAACTATAACAAGACAAGTTAAATATTCACCGTTTAATACACAACGTGTAATTACCTGCGCAGAGTGTAAATTGGTATCCCACCGCATTCGAGTTGATTATTTCATAAGTCACTGTAATATAGCTTCTGTTATTCTATTATATTAATATACTAGCTAATGCTCGCGACTTCGACTTCGTTCAAGTGGAATTTAACATTTCGGCATCTTAATTTTATAACTCTGAAATAAAAGCATTTCAAGTATTCCTTATTATATCAGTTATCAGTACCAGTGGAAGTCTCGTCAAAATCACTTCCATAGATTAGTTCAAACATACAGACAGACATATTTTGATACATATACATAAAGTAAAAACTGGATATTTTAATATTATAAACAGACACTCAAATTTTATCTATTTGTACATATATAGAAAATATCATATTATCGTATCGTTTTAGTTTAATTTTTGTGCCTAAAAAATAAACGTAACATATATAAATTTGTCTCATAACATATATATTTCTTTACATCGTAAAGGAAAAAAATCTTCAATTCGTTACTGATCTAACCCTCTACATCAAAGAAAAGGGTGTCCATAAGAACTTGTCAAAGATCGATTACCCGAGAGCCTACTTGAGTAGATAGCGAAACGGACTTATTTATTAAACTCTCATAAAATCTTAACTTTAATTTTTATTTTCTCGGATATTTTTTTTTATTTTCTGTTATACTTCATATAATAAAATAATTTGATTTCATTAATTTATTACCATTTCTCCGCTCTGGTAAGACAAAGCGCGGTGTTGTGTTCGCCACCCAACACGCAATGTCTCAATTTCGGGTGGAAAGCAGTCAACGGAGCATTGTGACACTAGGTTATCTTTGAGTACCAGGATAACTCGTGATGCTGCTTTTAATAATTAAATTATATATGTATTTGTTACTATTATTGAAGCTTTATTCCACATTTAGGATTAGAATACATTTTTTTTAAATTAATAAAAATTTTAACGCCGCAGGATTCGAACCGGCGCCTCGTGGAAGCCGTTACATATATATATTTTCGGAACTATGGATATAAAATTGGGCATTTTAAATATCTTGCTGGTATTTTACATCGATGTATTCATAATAATTAACGGTAATAATAAAACACGTATTACAAATATATATGCAGTACAAAAGGTGGCCTTATCACTAATCAGAGATTAATTTTAATTACAGTACTGTTATTTTTACGAAATTTAAAAAAAATAATGAGAATAAAACCCAGTCATTTCCCGTATATTGAAAATTTCATGTTAAAAAGCGTAAACTAACCCTGCGTTTTATCTTACAAAATCAATAAAATGAAAGGACATAATAGCCCAAATATTAATAAAGAATGCTTATGTGTGTAGAAGAGATCACTTTCAGTGATAAGGCCGCCTTTGTGCATTTTTTTGTTTAATCTATATACAGTGTATTTTATCAGTGTGCAATACAAATTTTCTATCTATCTATATATGCATATGTATAGGTAGATAAGCATATATGCATGCATGCATGCATCTATCAAGAACAGTTACATGCAAGCAACACCAATAGCTCAGTAATTATCTTGAATGTGGAAAGCAAATCGCTATCTAGCCGTATTAGTCAGATTATTTCGTATAATAAACAGAATCGTTTTACATCAATTACAGCGATGTCAGCGCGGATTTGCATACAGCGTGCACCTATTGTTGGAATGAATACAACCTTTATCGAGGTAATTTATTTCAGTTGTAATCTGATATTAAAACGAGAATGAAAATTTTTAGAGCCCTTTTTAAATTAAACTATTTTAAATGTATAAATAGCGTATATTTTGGTATTCGAAAATACATTTTTGAAAACTTGATAGACTGAAGTGGCATTATCAATACATGTGACCACGAACTAGTGGAAAGTGTTCGAAAGTGTGGAACGTCAGGTTTTTAAAGATCTTATTATTTCGGACGCCTTTTTTACAAAAAAAAAATATATTTATGCGGACAGAGAAACCTGAAATTTGGAATAATTCAAGTTTTGGTATATGGACAAAAAGCGTGTAAAGCCAGTATTTTTGCATATAAGGAATAGAAGATAGAATAAGTCAATAAAATAAATATTACACATACATTACCATGAAATTAACATTTAGATTGATATTGCGGTATGTTTTTTGCAATGTAACTTTTAATTGAAGTTTTAGCTTTCTTGTGACGCCAAAGAGAGTTATTTATCTTAACACGATTGATTTGAATTTATGTTAGAAACAGTATAATATATGTAGGCACATTTTACAAATATTTCTCTAAAATTATAAAATATTTCTTTAAATGTTCAAAATTCAACAAATTACAACAATAGTGAAAATATAATTTTCAAATGAAGCATTCATTCGAGTAACTTCCTTTGTTCTTATTACAAGTCGAATCCGCCGACCTCTTATTTACCGGAACCACTCAACCTAACAAAACTAATTAGAACTAGAGAAATAAATCCTATTTCAGTACGAATTTGAAATACAATGAATATTTTAATTTTAAATATATATTCAAAATAACCGGCAACCGTCTGTTGCATTGCGCTTAGTTCAATTTTACGCAGTTTCTAAGCTATATATTCTCTTCTGCAACTGTAGCTAGATTAAAAAACTTAGTGACATGTCATCTAAATATGGGTTCGTGAAGCAATATCTAAGTACTCCTTTTTATAAAAATAAAGCAAACTGAAGAGTATGAAATTAGGCACAGTTATGGTTTATATAGAGAAGGAGTGCATAACGCTAATATATTTTTAAAAATAATGAATGAAAATCTATTGAAATAATAAAATATATGTAACACACACTACCATGTGTTTGACATACACGTATACACGTTTCTATAAAGTGATATACACGTTGCTAAGGCAACGCGTTGTCAATGCGACAACAGGACATATAGTTTTATTTATTCTCCAGAATGTTTTTTTAACTATATATATATATATATATATATATATATATATATATATATGTATATATAGCTTTAATATATAGATTGAAATAAAATTTAATTCCGCTTAATCCTCATTGTGATTTATTAAACAAGTAGCTTTAATAATGAAAAATAAACAAAAGAAACTAATAAAATAGGAGACTATTGCTTATCACTATGAGGTTTTAGATGTGATAGCGTTTAGATATCGATACACGTCATATAACCATAGAGACGTTTGATTTTCAAAATTATATGTATTTTAATTGAAAATAAAAATATATCGAAAGGATGTGAATTAAACATCTCAGTATACATATACTGAGATGTTTAATTTTATACTCACTACCACTACATGGTGGTAGTGAGTTCGAATGCCGATTCCGGAAAAAATGTTTAAATTATTAAATAAACAAGTAGCTTTAATAATGAAAAATAAACAAAAGAAACTAATAAAATAGGAGACTATTGCTTATCACTATGAGGTTTTAGATGTGATAGCGTTTAGATATCGATACACGTCATATAACCATAGAGACGTTTGATTTTCAAAATTATATGTATTTTAATTGAAAATAAAAATATATCGAAAGGATGTGAATTAAACATCTCAGTATACATATACTGAGATGTTTAATTTTATACTCACTACCACTACATGGTGGTAGTGAGTTCGAATGCCGATTCCGGAAAAAATGTTTAAATTATTAAATAAAAGCCAGTCGTGGCGCAACGGGACAGCCTCTGACTGTAAACGCGATCGGTTGTGGGTTCGATCCCCCCCCTCCTTCGGAGGAGTGATTATATTTAAAATTATTTTCACATGCTCTGGTAAGACAAAGTACGGCGTTGAGTTCCACCATTCAACACGCAATGTCTCGAATTCAGTGGAAAGCGTAGTACAGAGTGTCTTGACACTAGGTACTTTCTCTCTTTTCTGCTAACTTTTTATCCCAAAAAGTGTGAAACTAAAAAAATGCAGTCATAATTTTCACAAAATTGTAATCAAATGAATCCTTCATATAATCTGATAACAGCAACGTTTTGGTGCAATAACAAATTTCTTAGGATTATCTGTAGTGGATAGTGAGTGCACAGAAAATGTTATTTAACGTTTAGTACTAAGACAAACTAGTTTAAAAAGGAAATCTCGTTATGCCATTTAAATATGAATATTATATTAGGTGAAAGCAGTAAAGTATTATTATCAAATTCTAATCCATTTTTGTTAATATTAAAAAAAACATATATAACTAATTATTAAAAATGATAAATTAAAAATATATAAACATAATACCAACAGTCATCATTCCGATCCAAATCAAACGGGCATATAAAATCGCCGGGTACCGGCGGAAACGGGTGGCTCGCCGCCACGTACAGGAACTCACTCCAAAACCCCTTCATCACTCACCTAACCACAACATTAACTTTGTGTATTTCACATCACTTCACTCAATAATTGCAAAAAAATAAAGAAATAATTATAATTTTTTTTTATTTTTTTTTTATTTAATGGCCTTAATTTAAATGATCAAATATACCATTGTAATAAATAAATACTTGTCATCTCTTATAGAAATGTCAATTAATATGCCTATATTTTTTGCACAGATTAAACATAATTAAGATAGGCTTATTTAATATGAAAAGAGTTTTTATATAAATATTAGTTTAGAGTGCAGGCCGCGGTACGTCGCGTGTGACTGTGCGCCGTTATCAGTTGCTGTTCGTATCTCAGTGATAAGCTTCGCCCACAACAATTAGGTGAAACGGCTCGTATATACTGACAGAGAGAAAGGGATTTGATATAATTATTATAGTTCTTTTTAATTTTTTATCGAAATTAATTTTAAGGCCTTTATATATTCAATTTTTATTTTGTCAGGAAAAATAAAGATTTAAAAGAAAATATCTTATTAAAAAATAAATTTAATTAACTTATTTCAACATTTAGTAGCTAGTGAAAGGAGACGTTTATACTATATTTATTTTAAAAAGAGGTGAGACTAAAATAAAGATACATAAAAGTTCAACTTAAACGAAAATGTCAACCCTAATGTTGATTTTCTGGAGCAAACGACAATGACACCCCTTATCTAAAATTCATTGGTGTCTCAAAGAATTTGCAGGTACGAATTTTATCATGCGTAATTTCAGAGGTTGAAGTGTTTTATCAATACTTAAATACACGTAACGAATTTTGTAAGGCGTGTGAATTGAAATAACAAATTAGTTTAAAGGAGAAATTATAAGGAACACGCTTATAACTATTAAAAAAGTCGTTAATTAAGACATTTAGATAAGAAAAGAATGATACCACTACCATGGAATACAGATATGTACGCAAGCAATTTTCAAGTAAATCAGATGTGAAGCTAAGAAAAATATAATGATAAAAATATATGAAGTAAGAATTATAATAAAATTAACCGCCGTGGCGCAGTGAGACGAGGTCAGACTGTACTGTAAACGCGATTGGTTGTAGGTTTATTTCTCATTTGGAGGAATGATTATATTTAAAATTTATTTTTATATTACGCTTTGGTAAGATAAAGCGCGGCGTAAGTTCACCACTCAAAACAGAAAATCGCGATTTCAGGCGGAAAACAGTCAACGAAGTGTCTTACTTTAATTACAATAAAGCATGAAGCTAAAAAAATAAGATAACGTCCTATTCGTAATAATATATCAATATATATGTTTATTATTATGTAAAAAAGGACACATTATTTATAGATTTAAATATAATGAGGACGTTGAAGTAAAATTTCTACGAGATCTTTAAACTGACATGTGGTCATATAATCGATAAAAAAGCTGACTACGCTTAGCACTGAGCAAAACTAAACAACTAAACAAAACATCACCTCAAGCACCATAAAGCTGGTATATTAAATATAACAAGATATAAATAATTCTAATCGCACGCATTATATCGTATCCAAAAGTTATTTACATAAATTTTAGTAAATATAATATTATTCTTAAATATGAATGAGGCTATTATATCTTGAAGGGTCATTACTTATAATATTTTACACTCGCGTATAAAAAATAAGGTTTTCTATAAAAAATTATAGTCATATTCTTGGAAGAATAGGGTCAAATAAAAAAAAACACTCTGTTTAATTAAGTATCTAAACTCACCCCTCGCTATGCCTTTTCTTTTTAAAGGTTTCTGGTCACAGAGTAGCGCTAGCAGCTCCAGTAGGCAAACGTCATTTTTATTACGAACCATTGTTCACTACACTATTTTAATCATGAATATGAAATTATAAAGTTAATAAACCTATGTATAGAATTGTTATATATATATATATATATATATATATATATATATATATATATATATATATATATATATATATATAATACGTTCAAAAGTACCGTTTACTTAAAATTAGCATTGTTAAATCATACCGAGTTGTTTGAACTAAAATATCTCAAATGTCGGCAAATATTCATATTTAGATTCTAGATAAACATACAAGTTCGTGTTGTATTATCAAAATAATATAATTCAAAAGTTATTATTAGAAATGGTAATTTGCTTGCTTCTGTTACATATTATATTACAAATCAACAGTTGAAAATTGTTTATTTATTTTAAGTATCAAATGAGAAAACTTAGAAAAACAGTTATTTAAGTAGAAAAAATAATTTATAAAATTAAATCGTTTTAATCATAGAGTTGTCCAGGAATTTATTATTCTATGAACACATTTCAAACTTGCAAAGGAAACAACATAATTCAACTTTTTCCGTTTTTACAGAGAAGTTGGGGAGTTTCAGAAACTGCTGCAATTATAAAGTTAAATATTTCGGTCGAAGCGTTCGAGAAAATGTTTATTCTCTTTAGTTATTATAATTTCAAGATGAGGTTTTAAGAAGCCGCGGGGGAAATACGCCGCGGGGCATAGAAAAATAAACTTGGGTTTCCACTGGATTTCAGATTATAAATTTTACAATACAATTAATTAGTAGCCACTTCTATATTGCGCTTGACAATGCGAACATTTTTAAAATATATTTATATATAAAAACACACTGCACTTTATTTAAAATTAAAATACAGATGCTACATCTCCGACAATATATAAACGAATGAGTCGCAAATTGATTTAACATATTATATATATATATATATATATATATATATATATATATATATATATATATATATATATATATATATATATATATATCTTTGTCCCAGTTTGATATGGATATCTACAAGGTGAATGTGTATAGAAATTACGATTTTAGATACAACTATGATAATCTTAAACGGGTTAATTGCGTATAATATGGTATTGATAAATATTTTTGAAATTTCGCCAGTTAAGGATCCTATTATCTTATTTTTTGAAATTGAAATAAAAATTGACTAAAAATTTTATAATGTAGATATCTGTCAGATATTATCTATATATAAATACGTAAAGCAAAATCGTTTTAACCCTTTATGCGAAAATTACACGAACTGAAGCGTATGAAATTTGGCACAGTCACAGTTTACATAAAGGAACGCAGAATTTCAATATTTTTTTTAAAAACAATGCACAAAAATATATAATAATTAGTAAAATAAATGTAACACACACTACCGTGTGTTTGTCATGCACGCTTACATAAAGTGATATGATAGTTTATATTCAACCTTTAAATAGATATCAATTTAGTTTCATTATACTCAGTTTTATGCTGACTAATAGTGTTATTGTCTTAATGATAAAATCTGATTTTTACATAGTTCAAATAAACTTATTTTAAATTAATTAATTAATTATTTTAATCTTTTATATTTTGGTATTTTGAATTAATCTCATATATTTTGGTATTCAAAAATGCATTTCTGAAAATGCGACGACAAACAGCTGTAAAGTTTCCAAAACGTTTTATTTAGGTATAATCCATAAATATTGAAATTCAGGAATTTACAAAAAAAAATTTAAAATTGAGACTTTTCGAGCTTACAAAAAACGGAGCGTAGAATTATTTTCACGAAATCATTAGTCTCCTTTGCATTTGATATCAGTGTTTAATTTTCTGTAAAGGGGTTGTAATTAATGATTTATGAATAATAATTCAGCTTTTTTTTATCTTGATACATATTTCATAATTTGTAAAGTAGATAGGAGTCTGGTGATGTTTAAGCCTACACGGAACTTAACGCCGCGAAATTTATTGACATTTTTGAATCACTCAATACAATCAAAAAATATCGATTGATAACCAATGTGGAGTTATGTATTAAATAATTCCATGACGGTTTATAATAAAAAAGGAAAAAAGTCAATATAGAAAAATAGAGAAGTAGTCAGAACAGAAAAAGACATATTTGAAATATAAATTTTTCACAATACTTACAAATGTTCGGTGGAAAGTGTAAGAGCCTCATACGTATTGCTTACCTGCAAATAAAAAAAACACATTTAATATATTTTAATAATATTTTGGTCTATATGTTCTAAATATGCATTTTATAAAAAATATTAAGTTAGTAAGTTATTTGCTAGTTATCTGAAGGGCGATTACATCATGATTGACCAACGGAGTGACGTTTTATTATTTTTTTCATTTACTTCGCAGTTATAGCTAATATCTGTATTTTATATGAACTCGGTCGACATTCGAATAGACAGTACCAATGGTATCGGACGAGGATTACATAAAAAGCATGAGAACCTCCTGGAACGCATGTATGAAGAGGATAACGACTGTGGACGAGGAGAAAGAAATTTGCGGGAACCATAATGATACGAGCCACAGATATTCTAACTACCCAGCTAAGGATAAAGCGTAAAGCTAAAAAAAAGTGTAAATATAAAAAAAGTGAGTATCAAACTTGACAATACTATTATATTTTGTACATTCTGTAAGCCTTTTTACTATACAGGACGAGTAGCATATAAGATATTCGTTATCCAACGTTTTTATGTAGGACAGGTAGCAGTTCCGATGCAAATCACGTGGATCCCAAAACGGTCGTTGGGCTCTGGTATACGAGGGAAACTCTACTATTAAAAAATTCACGAGCGACGGAATTTTATAAGAGGTGTATTTCGCACGCGTGAGGTATACTCGCATGAAAATGTTGATTTCTAGGTGAATAGAAATCATTATTTAATATATTTTTTTAGCTTCACGCTTTTTATATCCCACATAGACAGAAAGTACCTAGTGTCAAGACACTCCGTACTTCGCTTTCCACCGAATTCGAGACATTGCGTGTTGGGTGGTGGAAATCAACGCCGCTCTTTGTCTTTACCAGAGCGAGGAAGTGAAAATAATTTAAATATAATCACTCCCCCGAGTGGGGATCGCACCCACAACCGATCGCGTTTACAGTCAGACGCTGTCACACTGTGCCACGACCGGCCTCAATATTTAATATTTGATGACAATATAAAATGCATGTACGAAGTTAAACCGTTCGTGGCGCAATGGGACAGCATCTGACTGTAAACGAGATCGGTTGTTGGTTCGATACCCAATTATATTTAAATTATTTTTTATTTTGTCATTCTAGTAAGAAAAGCGCGGCGTTGAGTTCCACTATCCAACACGCGATGTTTCGAATTTGGCGGAAAATGAAATACGGAGTATTTTGACATTAAGCACTTCCCGTCTAACCTGCTATGCGGAATATAAGGGTAAAGCTAAAAAAATGTTCAACGTATTGAATGGTTAATGGACATTCAAAAAGGGAGTGTACTATACGTATAAATTTTCTGCACAATCTGGAATTTTGAATATAAAGTAAGAATTTTTATTTTTAATTAGAAAAATAACCTATGATATTATTTAATATTATAAATTACATCAGTAAGTATATTCATTTTTTTTTGCTTTACGCCTTATCTCGCATAGCAGGGTAGGTAGAAAGTATCAAGCGCCAAAACACTCCGTTATTAGCTCTCTACCGAATCCAAGACATTGCGTGTTGAGAGGTGGAACTCAACGCCGAACTTTGACTTTACAAGGAAGTGAAAATAATTTAAATATAATCACTCCCCCGAGGTGGGGGTTGAACTCACAACCAATCGCGTTTACCGTCAGACGCTGTTCCACTGCGCCATGACCGGCCTTACGTTCTTTACATAATTTAATATATTTATGTCATTTGAATTATTGAATTATTACTAAATCACATTTAAGAGATCCTAATCATTTGACAAATAGTTCTATTTGATTACAACCCAAGGGAATTGTATTTACAAATAATTTTTTGAAACTCAAAATGCATTTTATTCATTAAATGTAGCAGACATTCTATTCATCAAAGAACAAGAAAACAATTAAACTTTACAGAACTAAATTTCATATGTAAATAATATACTAAAAAAATTGAATGTGAACTTAAAATTAAATCTTATTTTATAATAATTTTCACATGTCATTGCGTACAAAACAGAGAAGAATAGAATAACTTTATTTAGGTCACTTAAATGTTCGTAAAAGGAAATTTAAAATAAATTATTATATATTACAAAATATACAATTGTGAGGCAATCCTAGCGCAGGACAGGTCATCTGACTGTACTCTATTATATTGAAATTATTTTCACTTCTCCACTATGGTAATACAAACTGTACCAATGAGTGCCCACCACTCAGTAGGCAATGTGTTAGTTTTAATCAGGATGTGGAGAACGGAGTGTCTTGACACAAAATTCTCTGTGTTAACCCTGCTAAGCAAAAAAAAGCGAAAAAGTTCCCTTTTTACATATTAACAAGTAACATTTTAATCAATGATATTCTCGTCCGTATCGTTTTAATTAAATCAATATTGCATTAAGCAATCTCCAGAATTAAATATTATGATGATTTCATTTTTTTTTCCAATAAAATTGTGAAAAAAAATCTGATACAACTCATATATTTATTATATACATGGTTTTTAATTAAAACAAAAAATATAGTATATATTTTTAACAAAGATACCATTTTGATGCAGTGAGGCGATGATCAACGATTAAATTTAAATTGTTTTCATTTTGTTTGGTAAAAAGGGCGGCGCTGTGCTCCGTTACTTAACACTTATCGTCTCTAAAAAGGACTGAAATTGAATATTGTAGTGTCTTAACAATAAGTTCTCTGTGTCTGTTATAGTTAGATATCTAATAATAGATATGTTAAAATTAAAAAAAAAATAAGATAAATTTATCTATAAATAGCTAAGGATCTTCCTCGCAATGTGTACTGCTTTAAGTAATGTGGCCCTCTACATCCGGTTCTTGACCTAACGGCTAAGCGATAGCATATTGAAAGAACTTTTCAATAAAGTTTTCTTAAACCTTTATATAAAGAGAATATTCTCTTTTCTAGTTTTAGTTCTTTATGGTGAGATTAAGTCTTTCTATAATAGTAAAAAAATAATGTAAAATAACGTTATATTATAACACTTGTTTGTGTAGTGTCTTATTGTATACTATGCGTAATATATAATAAGTATTCATGTGGGTCACAATTGAAATGTCTGCAGTCAATTCGTTACAGACCCCTACATCCTCAAACGATTAACATCTTAATGTAATCAATCGAGATAACAGATGACCATGACTGTTGTAAATAAATGACAAAGAATTTGTTGAATTTTTGTAGTAACTAGAATAGTAGTATTGTAAATGAAATTATTTTAATCATGTATATATTTCGATTTCAAAATTTCTAAGATTTGCGAATTACAGTTTAAGGAAAAACACAAGTTATATTAAACGCTTCAAGTATTTCAGAAGAGATTTGAAAATAAAAAATTGCTAATTTTGACTAAAATATTTAATATCTTAGCTAGTTTTTCAATGGACTGAATTAATGTAACTAAATTTAGGTCAAGAGCTTTGCTGTAAAGTAATACATAATTAAGTAAAAATAAATAATTAGAATTAACAATGCTAAAACAATAAAAGGAGGCACCTAACAAAATTGAATAAAAACAAAATTTTTTTACTATACAAACGACAAAAGACGATCGACGCTGAAAACAACCACGATCAGAGAATAAATTCTTAAACGCAGTTAGCTTATTACACGAACTCTCAATTAGTGTGAAGGCGGGTAATCATGCATGTGATTGCGTTCACGAGGGCCACAATTGTATAGTCCGCAGTTAGTTCGTTAGAGGGGGAACCCTTCAATTTGACAACGAAATTTTCAAATTAGCATTCTGTGATGTTGATCGTTTGAAAAGTATTTAACTAGATATTTCCTTTTTGCTTTGTTTACGATTTTCAATGAAATAGATTATAAATTATAATCAAGTATGCGAAAATTGATACTAAAATATATATAATAAATAATAGATTTTTTGTCAAATGTTTATTCTTAGAAATAATCTTTGAGTAATAATCTCCCTATAGCTAACAACAGGAAAAGCGTTTAAAAGTTTTGAATTAAATTGATAATAAAGTATTGCTTATGTGATTTTGATCTCTGGCCGTTTTTCAAGAAACGCGGGTTCAAATTCCTGCTACGTTTCTACGCTTCTCGCTTCTCATGTTTCTAAAATGCTTTTCTTATTTTAAGTATGTAAACGACATTTAAAAAGAAATATGTCATTAATTTTTGCAATGATAAAGGACAATTATAGTTCTGTTTGGCCAATTTTCATAAAGATATTAAGATACTGAAGGCTCAAGTTTAGATTTTTTTGCTTCAGGCTTTTATTCCGCATAGCAGGGTAAGAAAGTACCTAGTGTCAAGACACTCCGTACTTAGTTTCCCACTGAATTCGAGACATTAGGTGTTCAGTGGTTCCACCACTCAACGTCGCACCTTGTCTTACCAGAGCCAAGAAGTAAAAATAATTTAAATATAATCCCCGAGTGAGGATCAAACCCGCAACTGATCGCGTTCACAGTCAGATACTGTCCCACTACGCCACGATCAACCTCAATATTAGATTATGTTACAATAAATAATTTTAAGCCCAAAGCAAGTTTAAATTAAAACTTTTAATTTTACCCGTCAAGTGGTTCGAATTCCGGCATATTTTCCTTTTATAGATTACTTGGGCGTGTACGAGAGGAGTAGTCTCTCAAATATTCTTAGTTCTTTAAAGTTCTAAAGCGAAAGGCTTGATTAAAAATGGTTGTTGTTTCATAATAATGTGACATTTCAGTAAGTTCTTATTATTAAGACTCAAGATTTTTTTCGTATAAAAAAGAGAATCTAGTTTTAAGACACTCCGTTTTCCGTTTTGTGCCCGAATTAGACACATTATGTGCAGAGTAACCCAACTCAACGCTGGGCAATTTTGCTTTGTTTCTTCGATATATGCAAGTATTTATATACTATATGGGGGTAAGTTAGATAAATACGAGGGATTTTAGTGTAATCCGCATGCACTGTTGCGGGTTGTGTGGGTGATTATACTAAGTGTCTCTTTTGTAATGGCGGTTTAAACTACTTAAGGCTGTTTCAAATATCTCTTTGAAAACTTAAAATTTAAGAGCTATAATCTTAATAGCGTATTTATGAAGATAAAATTGGAAAGCTATGAAAATTAGTCCGTGAAAATAATATTGAGGCCGGTCGTGGCGCAGTGTGGCAGCGTCTTACTGTAAACACAATCGGTTGTGGGTTCGAATCCTACTCAGGGGAGTGATTATATTTTTTTTATTTTCGTTTTCTTGCTCTGGTAAAGACAAAAAGCGGCATTGAATTTCACCACCTAATACGCAATGTCTCGAATTCGGTTGAAAGCGAAGTACGGAGTGTCTTGACATTAGGTACCTTCTGTCCATCCTGCTATGCGGGATAAAAGCGTGAAGCTAAAAAAAAATAATTTTATAAAAATGAAAAAAGAATTTGTTCTGCTGCTCCACTGAGTCCTCAAATATTTAACTTATAAAATATACAACTTTAAGTTTTATCCTACATAGCAGGATAGTGAGAGCTAACCAAGTGTCAAGACAAGACACTCCGTTGATTGCTTCCCGCGTGAAATCGAACCATTGCGTGTTAAGTAGCGATCTCGCCGCGGTTTGTCTTAACAGATCGGTGAAATAGAAATACAATTTTTAAGAATATAATTATTCTTTCGTATGGGAATCGAAGCCACAACCAATCACGTAAGTAGTCTCTAAATTATAAGTTATAAATACTTTTAATTTTTTTAAAGAATTATATATACACATGGCAAACGGCTAACTTCACACGTAACTCTTACGTAATTTAAAGCGGCTAATACAAAGTACAGTAAAACGCAAACACATAATAGAATGAGAAGAATCTTCATGAGGGGAAATAAAGGCGTTATTATACGAATCCAGCCAACAATGGAATCTGATTGAATTAAACAAATAACACGTCATGTGAGAGCGAAACATAAAGCGTTATTGCTATCGGGCTGGTTTAATGACGACCGGTCTTGAGATGCAATGGTTTTTTACTTTACATAAAATACAATAATATTTTAGTTATTTTAGTTAAAGATTTTCTGGCATATTCTAGTTGTTTCCCATTATTATATGGGTGAAGAAATATTTTCTTTCATATTTATATTAATGTTCTTCAAACATGTCTAGACGTGAGATTTATTGAGAGAGTATTATGGCGTAATGTGA
Organism: Dryadula phaetusa; assembly: GCA_032432895.1. NCBI lineage: Eukaryota > Metazoa > Arthropoda > Insecta > Lepidoptera > Nymphalidae > Dryadula > Dryadula phaetusa. Next base: position 1,372,515 of record JAOYRS010000054.1, read on the forward strand.
CAACGTCCGACGGTAAGTGTGACCGGTTATGAGTTCGATTCCCACTAGGAATAATGATTATTTTTATTTTAATTCATTATAGCGAGGCATTACCCAATACTCTTGATTTCAGGAGCTAAATAGAGGACACTAACTTAAAATTAAATTCTATCTGTCTACCCTATTATGCGTGAAAAACGTGAAGCGTGAAACAAAAAAAAAATCATTAATTTTTTCACAAAAAATATAAGGAAATATATAAAGATATATTAATTATTTATGTTATGATGTAATATTGTAGCACGTTAGCCCGCATATAATCAACCTGTAACCTTACGCGTCTTACTTAGCGGGGTATAACGTGAAGTAACGACTGTTCACCCTTACAAATTTAATTTACTTCCCCGCGATGAAATACGTAAATTTTACAGGCTTTGGCAACATGCGTTACTTATTAACTAGTACTTTGAAAATTATTCTAGGAATATACTAATTATAGCATACTGGATGGAAATACGTTCAAATTTTAATTTCAAATTACTTGTTAATATATATATATATATATATATATATATATATATATATATATATATATATATATATATAAATATCCCTGTAATATATATACTATTACTATTTTAAATGATATTCTACATAATACAATTAGAAAACATATTGAAAAAGAAAAGGATACAAATTTGAACGTAGCGGGTTTCGAACCTGCGCCTCTTGGATATTGCTACGACTGGTCAGAGCGTGTGGACAGTTATATCTTATTGTAAAATTTCTCTATACAGATGCTAACAACACAAATAAGTTGTAAAAAACATATATAATCCTGTATCTGATATTATATTTACAAGATTAAACTTTAATTGCATTGCTCGGTTATTATAAAACGCGTTTTTGAGTTCCGCCAGTCAACACGCAATGCCTCGAATGTAGGTGAAGTGTGTCAACTGGTAACTGCAAATGCAAATGGTTTGGGGTACGATTCCCATTCGGTGAATTTAGACCAATTTCTATGACAATAATATTACTATGTTATGTCATTTATTGACTTTGTATAATATTATAAATGTATTTTACACTACACAATTATGTTTTATTATTCTACAACTTATCTGTATAGCTACTTCAACTTTTTGATAATAAATTCCCAGTAGGCAACAAAATGAGATATGAAAAAGATTTTCGTAAATTATTTTTTCTCTAATGTCAAGGTTGACTATATTTATGCCCATATACGAATAAAATCCGTTTGTTTGTGTAATATAGTTTAACATTATGTGTCAGTTGTTAGGTAGTCAGGGATCTAGTGTTAAGAACACTCCAGTAACTGTTTTCCTTCCAAAACCAAGACAGTGCGTATTAAGTGTAGGAACTTAACGCCGCGCTTTGCGTTACCAAAGCGGAGAGTCACTGTCCCAGTTCGCATTCCCAGTGCACATGAATTCACTAAGGGTAAGAAATATTATACTACTCAATAAGAGACGAATGATTGAATTAATTTAGTTTATAAATACTTATAACAAGTTGAAAATGAAAAAAAAAATTGAAGGCATACATACGTAGGTAATAATTTGCTAATGCTTTATTATAATTTTTGTTTAGATTAACTGAGTGTTCAAACACTTCGTTCGTCACTCTCTGTGCATTATTTGAACATTGCGTGTTGGGTCGCGTAGCTCAACGCTATTCTTTGTAAAATAGATACATAAAAAGTATACTCTTCTAGGTGTCCGTCAAATCCACAAACACCGTTAAAAATTTCCAAAAAACGGCTAAAACAAAATTATAAGAAGATAAACTCACTAAGAAGCAGCTAAAAAACTACATAGCTTAGTTTAAACACCGACGTCCACTTGTTTTTTTAAGACAGGCCGATGTGCAAATGCAGGTATTTTTTAAAACCGCTCTAATGACGCTGGAGAATTTGACCTGTTTAAATTTTGTATTTTAAAAAGTAAATGGTCTATTCTGCAGAATATGCTAACGATTATACCTCTTGCAAATCAACGGCTAGTTCTAATGATACAAAGATAGGAACATAAATTTTAATGTTACATACATTAAAATGCAAATACATTAGTATGTATGTAAAACGTACATGTTATATTAATTATATACGTAGAACTTCAGTAAAACAGGTTTTAAATAAATACTATGGGTTGTGGATTCGATTTCCAACTCATAGTCTAGAGTGTTTTCCTACTGGATTGAATAACCTGTGACGTGGGATATCATTATTTACTAGTTAACGAAAAATAAAGGAAAATTTTGATACAATGTAAATATATATATATATATATATATATATATATATATATATATATATATATATTCGGAAACAGTTAAACGTAGTATTCAAAAGTTAGAATACCGAAGCCGATGTTTAAAGTTCGTAGATCAATGTAGCTAAAGTCACGCGCTACACAAACGTTGTCTGCATATTAACGCTGTGGATTTGGCAGCCATAACTGGGCCAGGGTGGATGCACACCTGCGGTATTAGAAACACTGTTTGTAAGTGGAAATCCGCAATTATACTAGCATTATGGATATTCAACGCCCGTTACGTTCCGTGGTAGTGATAGGGGTTATGGGTTCGATTTGTTTCCAGATTTGGGTGTAAAAATAAGAAAGTCTATTTTTTTATATACTAATAGTAAATGCCTGCAACATGTTTTTCTTGGAATTGACTCTTGCTATAAATACTACTTGCGTTTACCACTCGTTTATATTAAAGCAATTTTGTAGAACAATATATTTTTACAAATTGATTTAAATTTCTTGATATTACTTTATAAAGCTATTAAAACAAAACCGAAACTAAAGGATTACCAAAATATAAGTATAAAAACTACACTAAAATCTGTTAAGCCATTACCAGTATTGCGTGCCCAAACGCAGACAAACACAACAATAAACAAACAGATAAAAAAGTACAAAATCATTGTTTTGGGTTATAATATGTATAATAAATATTACATATTTTTCTCATATACCTTCCATACCATATTAAATATTTTTCCTAACATAGTTTAATTATTGTATCTACTGGTTTTAAAAACATTACCAAAACTATATATTTAGTAATCGAGTAGTGGAAAGAAGGTATCGACTATACCAAGAATATACTGAATAGTTTAAAATGAGATAAAAAAATCATAATAGTAATATTTTCGAATATATTTTGCATTAAGTTGAGCTGCATGTCGCGTGTCGCACGTCTCTCACGTGTCAAAATAGCTTTGTGACGGTATCAAAATGGCAAGCGCCTGCCTTTTGTGTAAGGGAACGAGAATTGGATATCATTCAAAAAGAATAGTCATTTCAATTGTTCTTTAAATTTGGTTCATATAGTTTGAATAAGGGCAAGCTACACTGTAAAATTGTATGAATTTATAAAGAAGCTTCACGCCTTATTCCGTATATCAGAGTAGTCAGAGACAACCTAGTGTCAATACATTTCGTTCACTGCTTTCCGCCCAAAATCGAGACATTGCGTGTTGAGTTTGGAACTCAACGCCGCACATGGTATATAAATTAATATTAACTTTAAACATATTTTGTATCGATAAACTAGACACCCTTGTTTATTGTTGATTATTTAAAATATTTAAATGTCAAAAAATAATTTACCATTTTCTCGTATAAAATTTACATGTATTTAAATATTTTTTTTTCCCTACAAAACTAACACATATTGTAAGTAAATAAACATAAAAAAGTAATAATAACCACAATATTATAACACTAAGCAAAATACTTTAACAAATTACCTAATTTACTTGGGTAATTTACCTAAAGTAACCAAAAAAATTAAGGTCAAACGTTTCGTACATATTCTCCCGGTGTGCTCAACGCGTAGTTCGTAGCTCAAGTCACGCTAGTCGTACGTCGCTCGCATATCAAGGCGATGGTTTTTGGTGGTAATTGGAGCAGTAAGCCCGTGCACCTGAGCCTTCTAATAATGGGGGAAGTTTGAAAACTTCTCATTTACTCTTTCACTTTAATTAGAAGAAAGATACGTATAATTTATACATATTATGTATAATATATCATAATTACAGCACAAGACGCAAGTTGTCATTAGTGTTAATTATTAGGTGTTTTTCTTTAGAGGTCTTGTACAAAATTATATCTATCTATATATATATATATATATATATATATATATATATATATATATATATATATATATATATATATATATATATATATATATATTTTAAAAGAACATTTTAATGTGTCAGCTTTATATTTGCTTCGACTTTCCTAACTCGCCTCCTCTAATTGAATCAATTAGAGACGCTGTACTAAAGGCTGGATACTGCGAGTTTTTAATCGCTTTGAAAAATTTTATACATTCTATTTCGCGCTGCCCAGTCATTTTGAGGTGTATATAGAGAGAATTTAAGAGATGTACTTCACTTATCATTATTGTAAGCACATTTCCTTCCTGGTTATAAAATTTACTGATAAAATTATTTAAGAAAAACGTAATTCGAAGCTTTAAGCATTAGTTTACTATTTTACACTGCTATTCCACACTTAGGAATAGAAAACGTTTTTGAAAAATCGTGTAAAAATTTGAATGCAACGGGATTTGAACCCGCCCCTTTCGGATACAGTCCAAGCACTCTGACCGCTAAGCCACGCGTTATAGTACCAAATGCTTTAAGCATTTTTGATGTACAATGGACAGTATCTTGAAAGCGTTATTTTTCAGCATTTAGCAATTGTTCTGAAAAACCGTCTTTCTTCTATATACGCAGAGTAGACAGAGACAACCTAGTGTCAATACATTTCATTGACTGCTTTCCGCACGGAATCGAGATATTGCGTGTTTAGTGGAGAAATCAACGCGTAGATATGTTAATAAGTTAAAAACTAGATAGGAGCAGGTAAGTATACATATAATCCTTTAATAAATTTATTTATATTTATAAAACAATAATTTATTCTTAATTAGTTTAAAATAAAATGATAATTACCTTTACGTAAACGTATTTTAAGGTATTTAATATTAAGGTCTTCCTGCAATACAAAATCTAAGAAATTCAATGCTTTGAAAACCTATATGTTTAAATTTTTAATTTTAAAAGTTTGCAATACAATATACGACTAATAGCTAAGAATATTTCTACCATTAAGACGTGGTAGGTACGATTGGAGCCGGTCGGATGAGTATTAAACTTGCTTTTACGACCCAACTCCGATGAGCCCGCGAGAAACTTATTAATCTTGGTTTCGCAAGACCGTCCCAGCTTGAGCGATGGCACTTTGATTCTGACTTATTACTTTAATGAAGAATATTGTGTGTTTATGCTATCTATATATTAATACGTGAAGCAAAATTATTGTATTTCGTTTACCAAAATAATGCGAACAGAGAAGTATACATTTAGTACAGTTGTAGTTTATATAAGAAATGCACAATGCTAATATTTTTTAAATATAACGTATAAAAATATATTAAATTAATAAAATAAATGTAACACACAGTACCCAATGTTTGTATAAAGCGAATTACACGTTGCCAAGGCAACGCGTTGTCATCGCGTCAACGTGACATTTACTGAAAATGATTATTTATAGTAATAAAATTATATCTTGTAATCATTTAGTATTTTCTTAAAATGAGTATAGAGCATATCAGAGTTGTGGTGATTGGAAAAGAGGACAGCTCTATTTGTTGAAAGGATAAAGACAAATGTACCTTAAGTTTAAATTCTTGGTTATAAAATTTATAAGGAGAATATAATGAAAACATTTTGCGTAAGGGGTATTTATTTCTATTTTTAGCTTCATATGAAACAAGAGAGATATGTCAAGTAAACAATAATCAACGCCACACTTTTATTACACATGTTACAAATATAGTGAATCTCCCTGAGCGAGATTCAAACCTACAAACATGAAAATCGGTCTAAAGGTCCTTTGAGTACATAAAACTTTCCTGGTTTTATCTATAATAGTAAAAAAACTATTAATAATAATTAACATTATCAATTATGCTTACTTCCTGTCTGTTTTATGACTGTAAATATAGCAACGTAGAAAGTTAGACTGAATGGATCACTTGAGGCCCATTTAGTAGTAGAAGCCTATCTGTGCGTGGTCGCCTTGGGATGACTTGAAATTACTATATAAGATTACCAACTTGCTCGTTCGCTGGAATTCTATGTTGCACTGTTACACTTTTACCAGGGTAGGAACACAAAACCTAGAGTCAATGCACTATGTTCTTCACTTTTCAGCCAATTAATACCTGCGTATTGATAAATGAAACTCCACACCGTGTATCATCTATATTTGTCTCTAGAAAATTTAATTAAATTTTCATGTATAGATTTCCAAAATATAGAAAAATCTAATATAAGTATGTATTTTTAAAATATAAGCACATTTTCATAGTAAAAATAATCTAAGCTGTAATAACACTAACAATTTTTGGAAGCTATTGTCGCCGTACTAGGGAACTTGTTAAGCGGCATTAAGCACCAAACTCTTATATTTAGTAACGTACAGCGAATTGCATTCTCTCTCATGTAATATATCAAATCTTTAATAAAATGATAATAAAATTGACAACAAAATGAAACAAACGATCCATAATGTCATTAGAAAGCCAATTTCGGGTTTTTATAAGAATTCGAAGTGTTGGCGCAATTTTTCTTCGTTTGTCCGTTTATTCTTAGATCTGCGTGAGTGATGGTTGAAACTTGTTACAGCTATGATGGATGGCCTCTGGACGTCTGTTATACGCAATTACGTGATTCTTGTTCGATTATTTGACGTTTTCGAAATAGATGATAATTTAACTAGATATTAAGAATTCAACTCATAAGACGTTTGTAATTTTTTTTGAGATTATTTTTACTATGCAACATATTAAACTTTTATTTATTAAACCAGTTAAATAGCAATTGATTAAATTTAAATAATGTATCTACAAAATTATATGAGATTTCTTAGGTACCGTGAAATAAAGAAAAATAATTAAAAACAAATTTATCACAATGGAATAGTGAAACAACTTCCGACTGTAATTCATTCCATTCATTTCTTGCTCTGGTAAGATAAAACGCAGCGTTGAGTTCCGCCACTCAACACGCAAAACCAACATTAAATTGAGTATTGATTGTCTTGATATTAAGTTATTAACGAAATTATTTAAAAAAAAACATCTAGTCCCGGTGACGCGTTGACAACGCTTTCCCTTGGCAACGTGTGTGTCACGTTTTGTAAAGGTGTATGTCTAACATATGATAGTGCGTGTTACTTTTTTAAAATTAATTTCATATATGTTTAATGAATTATTTAAAAAAAAAAAATTAGCATTCTGCACTTCTTATCCACGTAAAAAGGTTAAAGATATTTCGATTCATTCTATTCTATAATTCAAAAGCCCAGAGTTATAACTATGCTGTTAAGTCAAAATTAATTAAAATACAGGAAAACATCCAGCAGTTGAAGGGAGTTAGAGACAGGATTGGCAACATCTAGAGAAGAGCTTCTATACAAAACCATATTTGAGCCTAATAAAAATGTGAGCCAATACTTGAGACAAACTAGAATTGTGGCCGTGGCTTATCGTATATTGGTCAAACAAAGAGGAGGATCTCATGTTTACATACAATAAATAAGTCCAACCACTACATCACGTTTGATAAGTCACATATCCTCGTTATGGAAAGTAGAAATTCTTAGAATGATCCGCGAGGCTATTGAAATTCAAAAATATCCTAATTTCAATAGAGAGGATGGTTGGAAATTCTACCACCTGGGACCCATTTATAAAAAAATTAAAGTCTCAAATCCACCACACCAAAGAAAAAGACACAGTCAGCTCATTCTGCAAGAATTAAGGGCTGTACGCCAGGCAACTAAAAAACAGATGGCAGTAGATTCGTATTTTCAAATACTAAAATATACTCGATTAATCCGTTTAAAATAGTTTCATTTAAAATGTGTTAAAATCGGGAAAATCAAAGATCTTATTAAAATACACTATTTAAAGCGACGAACTAACCGCGAGTATATTTACATTTGCATAGGACAAAAGGTCTCTTGATCGTTCAAAAATAAATAACCTAGTCAATTTACCGATACAGAGCCCGCCTAAATTGTTTTCGTGTCGCCGCGTCATCGTGTCAATTAAAAGAGTCGCCTGAATTACTGGCAGCATTTTGTACATAATATCAATTTAGCGTGGACATGTTATAATGTGATCGATTCTGTGTGTTTTGCGTGAAGGGGTTCATTCTATATACGTTCATTTACCATAAAATATTAATACTTAAAAAAAAATATAAATATATTTTGTAAACTGAAATAATTTAGATGTATGTATGCATGGCCACGTTTCATTGCAATCAGATGAGTAGTTTTAAAAAGTTGCATCTCCATTCTATGCACTGGCAGTGCGGGATGCATTATAATGCAGTATAATAATATTAATTGAAATGAAATGAAGGTATAAAACCACATATGCTAGCATTTTTTAAACTTCTTATATTTGCTGCTAAAAGTAATTTTAAAAATATATAAAATTTTCTTTTAGACTCTTAGAATTTTTCTTTTAGATCGTGGCGCCGCATCCCCGCGGTGGATGTAGGTTCTCTTTGCACTGAATGAAGTGACAATTATTACTTTTTCGCTCGGTAAGACAAAGTGCGGCGTTGTGTTGCGCTACTCAGCACATATTATCTAGAATTAAAAAGTAACTAAAGCAGTGTTTAGCTACTACATCTTCTGTGTTTACTTTGCTATGTGAGAAAAAACGTGCAGCTGCTGCAAAGAAAACGGAAGTAGTGGAGAAGTATTGAGGCTATATACAAAATCCCCATGGTCAGATATTGTACATAAAACAGTGTTTCGCTTCAAAAGGTTATCTATATTATATGTTACCTAACATTTAAACCCGGAAGACCAACCGTCCTTAACCTCGGTGTCATTTGATAATGGCGCGCCAACTACATATCCAGTGAGACCTTCCGGTCAAACTATAAAGTGTTTTAATACTGCTTTCTAGTTATAAGTATCTAATTTAAGAAATTGTTTTAATATATTTGTAAAGCTTTATATAGTTACATATTTTTTTAAAAAACGTATAAAAATTGAACGCAGCGGGATTCGAACCCGCGCCTCTTGGATACCGTCCAAGCGCTCTGACCGCTAAGCCATGCGTTCTACTACCAGCTGCGTCAAAATTCTTATACGTTTTGTTACAACTTATTTATGTTATTAGCAAACGTATGCAAATACGTTAGCAAATAGTTAGTAGAGGCTTAGCGTATCGTATCGTTGCGTTTGGCGCAGCGTATCGTAGCGTTTGGCGCTCCGTGCTCTCTGAATACCCCGGAAGGGATAAAGAATGAAGTATTAATACTAGGTAGTGATTAATAACGTGAATTACTGAAGACGATATATGTATATTTTATGCCCAGACCTATGAAAAATCAAAAAGACTTATTGGTTTTTCACAGGTCTGTCCATAAATAAACATCTTAAATAAAAAAAAATATTAATATTTTTTTTGAACGCTAACTAATACATTTAGAATGTAATTTTCTTTTCAATTAAAAAAAAAACCTTTAATATTCTTTTCAAATTTTGATAGTTTTTTTAGCTTCACGCTTTTATCCCGCATAGCAATGTACACAGAAAGTAAGGAAGGAAGCTAAGACACTCCGTACTCTGCCTACCACCGAATTCGAGACGTTGCGTGTTGAATGGCGGAACTCAACTCCGTACTTTGTTTTACCAGTCTTTGTCTTACTTTTTCTTACAAAGTGATAATTTCCCGAAACTTACTGATGTCAATTAGTATAATTAATAAAATAAGTCAACAATGTAGAGGTCGATTTATCTCAATATATAAAGACACACAAGTTAAAATGCAATAAAATAGAAGCTAAAGTTGTCGAAGCCAGCGGCGCCTCGAAGACTCCTTCTAGTCGTAACTTAGTTACGACGCCAGCTTTTATGTGGAGTTACGGCATTTTCATTTTATATTTATAGATAATGGAATGATCGTATATTTTTATAATTTTACACAAAATATGACAAGAAAAAAAATATATTTGTACAGTTTATAACATATTAGTTTCAAGACCTGATTTCAACAATTTGTAGTGCATGTGGATTGGCGGGACACAGCGCTTTGCTTAGTAAAAAAGAAAAATAAGATCTTTTATTTTCGAGATTATTGCACATATTAAATAAAATTATTTTAAACGGATTAATCGTGTATATTTTGGTATTCGAAAATAAATTGTTGGAAACCTGACGTTTCGAACACTTTATATTTCTTTTTTTTTGTATCAACTGACAGACGAATGGCACCTCGGTCTACCTGTAACTGTAAAATGTTCAGTGTTCACTAGTCAGGTTTCCAAAAATATATTTTCGAATACCAAAATATACGCGATTAATCCGTTTAAAATAGTTTCATTTAAAATACAAAAACGGAGAAATTAAAATAAGTTTTAAATATAAACATTTCCCTGATTGGAAATTGTGGGTTCAATTTCCAATCAGGCAAATGTGCGACCAATCGCATTTACAGCCAGAAGCTGACCCACTGTGCCACGGTGCTCGTACTAACCAGTTATTTTAACTCATTCGAACCATATTTCACAAATGGATCCATGATTTTTTCCATATGTCACAGCAAAAAACGCACGCGACAGTAAATAAATAAACACAGAAATATGAAAAATTGTATATATTTTCAATAGTAATAGCGGTCGATGTAATAAACAAATAAAACAATATTTATACAGCAGCAGGTGCCTAACAGCTGAAACAAACAAAACGGCGGGCCAGTTATGAACTTTAACATTTCACAGATATTTATTTTACAATGAACAGACTTAATCGAATACTGCCATGGAATTATAACTATTTGTATGGTCAATATATACAAATTATTTATCAAAATAAATAATAAGTAAATATGTTTTTTTTCAAATTTTTTAATATATTCACATTTTATTATACACATCGGGGTAATAGAGATTAACTAGCGTCAAGACACTCCATTGACTGCTCTACTCCCGAAATCGTTACGTTCTCAACAAGCAAAGTTCTCAAAAAGCGGAGTACGGAGTGTCTTGATACTAGGTTTTCTGTCTACCCTATGCAGTAAAAAAGCTTGAAGTTAAACGAATAAAATAAAAATTCTTATAAAAATATCTTTATACATCCATATAACTCAAGTTAAATAATGAATTATTTATTAAAATAAATGTAGTCAATTTAGTATGTACTTTTGTATTAATAAAAACGGCATTGGAACATCGTTATGATCTTAACGAAAGATCAAAAGCCAATGTCATTTTGGTTCCACATAAAGTATTGGAGTATTCATTGTAAATTATTACAGGAGATAAATTATATTATATCGAGCCGTCAAAATAAAATAAAACAGTTACTTCAAAAAATTATAACTATTGTTTCAACGAGAATTGCCTGAGATGAGATTCAGAAATAATTCTTTCACTTCAGCTTCAGACCTAGATCCCTAGACACCTCTTCATTGAAAACGATAATAAAAAACACTTAAAATACAAGCAACCGAACCATTTTCTTATAAAACAAATCTACTACAAAGACATTATCCAATTGGTTTCAAAGACAATTCCAATACAATTCGGTAAAAGCAATCGAATGGAAACTGGATTGAGATAGTAAAGTAATTACCCTAATCTAGAACATTGCATCTCAGATGGTGAATACGAGACAAGGTAGAAACTTTAGCAAAGCAGTGCGAACTTGTGCATTTAATTAGTTAGTACATAATTAGTTACTAAATAATTAGTTACTATATAATTTAGTCGCAATTAGTTGCATAGTTGAGCTTCTACATGTATGTAAAACTTTAATAGAATTTCTGAAAAAAATAATTTCATATAAACTAATAAAGTATTAAGACATTGAAATTGCAAAATTTACTCTTGCTAGGAAAAGAATATGTCAATAATCAATATATGTAATTGAAGAACGAAAGAATTGTCATTATTTTGGAGAATATAATATTCCTAATATTTTTAAAGTGTTATTGACACACGCTGGATAAAAAAATCTCATAAGAAAACGTATTAAAATTAGAATGCAGACAAAATCGAACCCCCGCCTCCTGGAAACTGTCTCAGCGCTCTGTCAAAGCTATTTCAGGGTATAGACTAATTGGAAGACGTCTCTTGCCTAGAACATTTGCCCTTTCATTCAAACGACATTGTGTGACAGTCTGCAGGAAGATGTAATTAATGAAAATTAACACCGTAGTCGTGTCAGTTAGTGAGTTAGACATGATATAAGCATATACATATGGGGATGGAATATTGTAGTTTACTTCGTAAGCATGTTAGGAAATGAAAAAAAAGACGTATTTATTAAATTTTTGAAAAAACGTATGAAGTTTGAACAGTGAAGTATTCAAACCTGCGCCTCTTGGAAACCGCCTAAGCGCTTTAATCGCCATGTATTCTACATCCGGCTGCGACGAAATTCAGGACTTCTACAGAGAAATTTTTACAATTTTACAAAGATTATTTCTAAGAAATAATCTTTGGGCAAAATAGGATGGTATTTATTTGAATAATTTAGGTTTCTTTAAGTATTATTCATATAAAATGTGTAATAACCATTAACTTGATAGGTTTCCAAGTTGTTAAAGTTGAAAAGCGAATAAGGTATAAAAAAAATTTTCTGATTAATAAAAAAATAAATAACAGACGATCGATTACATTAAAGCTGTACAAGCTGTACATATTATAGTTTTATTAATATTTAATTCATTTATTCAATCTGGCACTTTTTTATTTTCGACTTTATTCGAGACGCATAGCAAAACAAGAAGCTTGTGAATTATCACAAATTGAAAGATCAGAAATGCTTTCCAGGCATGGTTTAGTGCTTTTCGTTCAGAGTATTCAATTTAATATGGATTATCATAAAATATTTATTGTTTTGCTACATAAATATAAATAATCGATATTATTATAATGTTAATATTTAACCGTCATATTGGCAACTGATGACATTTAAATTAGCGTATTTTTAAGAAGCCTAGTTGTTTGGAATAAAAATGTTATACTTATAAATTAATAACTTGAGTGGAACTCCACACTGCGCGTTGCCTCGCTTTGGTTAGACAAAACACGGTGTTAAATTCCGCCACTCAACACGCAATGTCTCGAATTCGGCGGAAAGCGATTGCATTAATAGCAAAACAACGTGTTTGCCTAGCGAACAATAAATATAAAATATCAGTACAAATTCTATGTTAGTACGTAATAAATTTATGTATCCATTTTTCAAATCATAAAAGCAATAATATGAAAGTTGCACAGAGAGCCCATACTGGGACCGGCGCCGAAACGCCGCCGGCACGCAGTCTTCCGCATTTGCATAATAATACACTGCAACACCCGCTACTTAATAAAAATAGCTGCAGTACCTACAAAATGCAGTTCTACAGTTACATTAAAATGCACATGACATGATGTAAAACTCTTTTTTGGAAACACTGTATCTCAGATAAACATATTTAATAAACACCTTAATAGCTGGATTCGGCATGAAATATCAGATTTTTTAAATTAAAATAAAGATGCTATTTCTATTCACTTCTTAATACTCTGTATTTTAAGTAGCGAATTTTAAAAAAACGCATAACAAACTTACACTTCTTGGTTCTTGTTCAAGGGCTCTGATCGCTAAGCCCTCCGCTCTACATTCAGCTGCATCGAAATTCTTATACGTTTGTTTGGTTTTTAAAATCATTTTCTTATCCTAAGTGTGAAATACCATATTAAAAATAGTAAAATTCATTAAAATATATTCCCCGAGTAAGTATCGAACCCAAAACAGACCCATATTTATACAGACGATGTCTCACTACTTCACGATGATTTTAACAACTTTATTTATAAATAATTTTTTACTTCACAACACTAAAATAAACGAACGTTGGTCTGAGGTACGAACCGTAAGAATTTATACTCGCATTAGCGATCGGCCCACACCTGTAACCCGTGAGCGTAATTACCGCTAACTCTTTGTTCCACATTATTAATTATTTAAGATTACGCATCCGATTCGTAATGGCCTACAATGAACAGCATTATTTTGGTCCCTCAGCCGATTAATAATTAAGTACAACGATTTAAACGTGATTAATACAAAAAGGGAAGATTTGCATTATATATATATATATATATATATATATATATATATATATATATACATACAGTTTTTGTAAGATATAGTACTTTAAATTTATATATTTTCACTGTAAAAAATTAAATATTTCTCTGTAGGCATAATTTTTAAAAGAAAAAATAACAGCGTTTATAAAGCCACCTAAAACGTAACGTCTTGATTTTGGGAGGGAAGCAGTCAACGGAGTGTTTTGACACTATCTTGTCTCTGACTAACCTACTATGCGGTATAAAGCATGAAGCTGCTTCACTTACTTGTAGACTCTACAAAATTCTAATTCACAACTCGAAAGTTAGCAAACCAGAAATACGTTATTGGGCACCGATCAGACTAATCCAGACCAGTCTGCTCAATTGAAAACTGTTTCTAACTTTCTCATTACCCCTGCGAGTTACATTCGCAACACTTAGTAAAATGGTTATAACATTACAACTTCTGACGTCCATTTATGAAAGCGAGCAAGTCATGTTTAAATTTTCGAAACAAATTAATCTCATGTATGAGTGAGTCTAAAAGATCTGGGAGTGGCCGCACCAGGTTCTAATTAAGTTTGCATACTGCCTTTAAAATTAAAATTCTTGCTGAAAACATTTTGCTGTGCGCTTTAAAATTAAACATTGAAAAACATGTCTTTTCATGATGAAAAATTTTACTTGAAGAAGCTTACGTAGCAAACTATCAGGACGTTGTACCAAATAAGTAACATAATAAACTAGATTTAGCTGCGTGGAAAGAAAAGAAGAATCTTTCATGGTTGCTAGAATATTTTGAAACTTTAATAATACAAGTAATAAAATTCTCATTTTGTTAAAAGAATCGTTATACAGTGGGAGCGTTTAGGATTTTTTTTCTTTACACTTCCGTTGATAATATACTGAGGTGATTTTTTCTTTTGTTGACAGACAGAGTTAAACGTCGCTTTTTGTTTTACTTTACTTGGAAAATGAAAACTATTTTATATAAATATCCTTCTATTTCAAATATCTTCTTTTTCGTTTTGCATTCTGTTTGAATTTGTATATTAAATTTGAATTACATAAGACTTTCTATTAAAACTTATTTCTCTCAGAAAATACTAAAATCCTATTCGAAGTTTTCGTTTATAAAATGTCAATACAAAAAAACTAATAAACGCTACAAAATATTGGAAGTATCCAGTGAGTAATGTATCCAGTAATAATTCTGGACGAAAACGAACGTCCGGAATTTGATTCATGATGTTTGGACAACTCCACGCTATTACATCGCGTTATCCTGAAAAACTCTTTTGTACGCTGATTTTCTTTGTTTGGATACTGCTTTTAACGTCGCTTTCTAAAATAAAATGGAATAAATGAAAAATTTCGATTTGTAAGAATAGGAAGTAAAATATATTTATAAGTAATAATTAGTTTTTTGGTAACACTTGGTTAAATTATTTAATTTACTTTCTTCTAGAGGATAGATAACGTCTATAACATAGTTTTAAATCAATCAATAATTACGTACGTACCGTATTTATGATCATTTTAAACTTCAATTAAGATTATTTGTTTTATTATAAATTTAAAATAAATACGGGTCTAAAACTATAACGATATTCTTTTGATCATTCGTTCATTCTATTTAAGTAATTACATGCTATAAATGGTGTAAAACCAACATACTATTATTTAAGACCGGACTTTACATATAAGTAGTTCAGTAGTTACCTTTATAAAATTTGAACCCATTACCATCGTGGCTAGTCGGGTCATATCAAATACTTAGCCATTATTCATATATTTTACACTTACTGAAAGTAGAACTTAATATCCTTCAAGCATTATGTTATGAAGTGTTTGGAAATATGAAAAAATACAAAAAAACAAAGTTTCAAAGTGAACATGTGGTAGTTTCTAAGTGCGCAACCCTTCGTTTCTCCTAGACAGTTATGATTGATGCGCGACTTGCCAACTATATACGAAATCAATCTCGGCTATCGACCGTATAAATATCTAGTCATTTAATATTGCTACGTAAACTGTTTTATCTATTTTTATATGAATTGCCATTAATATATATTTACATAAAGAATGATAGAGTTAAATTATAATATATCTAATATGAATATTATAATTTTGTTAGTTTCATATATTTCGTGCATACGCGCGTCGACAGAGAAGCGTTTATCACTTTTCACCCTAAGTGAGATATCGCGTGTTGACTGAAAACCGACAAAAATGGATGTGTGACTATATCGTAAGACGATTATTTATGGTATTAACTAATTTATATTACATAATATATATATATATATATATATATATATATATATATATATATATATATATATATATAATATATATATATATATATATATATATATGCATGCTCAATATTTGATCGAATTCAATACAATACAACATGAGTGGCGAAACTCAACGCTGCAATTTGTCGTATCAGAGTGAAAAAAATGTAAATAATTTTAAATATATAATCATTCCTTCATAGGAAACGAAAATCGCGTTTACAGTTAATCGCTGTCCCACCTCACCACGACGTTCTCACACTACGCACAAGTAAAAATATTATATTTTTTGTGTTATAAAAAATTTGTAAAGCATATATCATACATCTATATTAAAGCCTAAAGGGTTCGTCTCTACCAGACTACGATGATGTGATTGATGGATGGCACGTTAAGCCGACACATATTGACGAAATAAATCTTAGTTTTCGCATTTAGTGTAAGTAAATATTTGTGGTCAAATTACTAGGTGTGGAAAAAGCAGTCATTGTGTAATTTTCGTATTATCTAACTGGATGTATATGATGTATGGAATATTTTGTACTATCGATGCCAGCTCAAAAAGCTGTGAACTTATTTGTTAAATTATATTTTGAAATGGCAACTCTTCCTAGAACTGCCTTTCGAGCTGGTGGTAGCTTTCCAGACAAACAACTGGCCTTTTTGTGTGTTTATGATACAGTACATTAGTATACATAAATATTAAAAAGTTTTTTTAATTATTACTAATATATGTTTTTTTAGTAATAAGTAAATAGTTTTATATTGTTTTACAAAATATAACTTTTTATAATAAATATATCCTGAAGTTAAAATCTAGACCAAAATAAATAAGTTTGAGTTGTTCCTTTTTTAGGATAGACCTTGGTTTATTAAAAACGATCATATATAATAACTATTCTTAAATCTACGAAATACAATTAATATTAAAAGTGATACACAGAGCGCTTTTCTTGAAATGCAAAGACATATTTAAAATGAGGTCAGAATACATGCGTAGTTCAACACGTCCTCAGAGAATGGGATATACAGCTCAGCTGTTTACGTTATGGTTTCAAATATCGACATATTGGGCTCTTGAGACGCATGTTTTCTCATAAGAAAGACAATATTCGAGAAGCAAAATGTGTAAGAGAACTGTCAACTGTTATATTTAAATTATTTTCACTTCTTCGCTCTGGTAAGACAAAGTGCGGCGTTGAGTTCCACCACTCAACACGCAATGTCTCGAATTCAGTGGAAAGCGAAGTACGGAGTGTCTTGACACTAGGTACTTCTGTCTACCCTGCTACGCGGGATAAAAGCGTGAAGCTAAAAAAAAATATTAAACAACTTGGATAATGAAACTTTCACAGTAAATTCCAAACTCTCCATCTCCATCTCTCCGAATAGCTATTAAAATAAGGGAGATACAAGAAAAGCTTTACACATTTATCCCATATAGCAGGTTAGTCTTTAGTAAATATTACCTCCCAGCTACATAGTTACATAGTTACATTCACCATGCTTAAAACTAGTTTAAATTAAAAACAAATACCAAACTAGTACAATACGAAATAAGTAAAATGTAAATAAAGTATATAAAAAAAACGTAAAGAGGAACAGAGTTGAAATTTCGCTGTTGTGCCTGCATCCGTTTCGGCCGAAAAAACGCCGCTTTATTTAGATTTAATGAAAAACGTTTTGTCTATCCTGGCTGCCTCGGGAACAATCTCGACTGTGCCGCGCATTCAGCACCCGAAACCAATTTAATATTTTATACACCGCCCGAAAAAAAAACGATCTCGTTTTAAGAGAGAAATCGTTACTTTTAGTTTAAAAGATGTTTAAAACTTTTTCTAATTAAAACATTTTCACAATTTTTGGTAAAGTGCATTTGTAGGTGTCGAGCAATCACCAGGTATTTTGGGTGAACAACACAACGTTTTAAACGAATAAAGAGAAAAATATATCCACAGAGACATCGTGTTACTTAAGTTTATTATATTTTTCTTTGCGCTAAAAGTATTTCTACGTGTTTTATGTTAAAATATTTTTGTTTATGACGTTCCTTTTTTTAGCTTAGTAAAATATTTAAAAAATGACTGTTTTTTATATTGTATGGAGAGGTTATTCACAAAGACCTTACTTTTAAAAATTTTAATGAACATAATGACAATGCATATTGCTACTGTTCTCCGCTAATGTAAAGTGCAGGTTCAGATGTAGGCTTAAAATATATATTAATTAATTATTATTCTTTTTTGGTTTCACGCTTTTAGCCCGCATAGCAGCGTATTGCGGGCATTGCGTGTTGAATGGCGGAACACAACGCCGCACTTTGTTGTACCAGAGCGAGTAAATTAAATAATTTAAATATAATCATTCCCCTTAGTGGAATTCGAGCCCACAACCGATCGCGCTTATCGTCCGACGCTGTCCCTTTGCGCCACGACCAGCCTCATTAGTTATTTATATATTTTCAAATAATGAACGTCTTATTTCTCCTAAATATGTATCCCATTTTTAAATGAAAGTAGATATATATCCCAGAGATAATTCTAGAGTCAGTTCTAGATACTAGCTTTTTACTACATACATATGTATATACGATACATATTTCAAAATAACATTTTTTTCAATTTGTGTCTGCTGGTCCGTTCGCTTGTACCAATAATATACATACATACATACATACATACATACATACATACATACATACATGCATACATACATACATACATACATACATACATACATACATACATACATACATACATACATACATACATACATACATATATACCAGAAACGAACAAATATAACAAACCTTTTAATATAAATATTAAATTAATCTACACTTTTACTCCAACTAAGGCGTAAGAGAAACACATATTACATCAGGTAGTAAAAACAGTACATTAACGTACAATAGGGCGGGCCAGGCTAATGGAGTCCTTTTAGGCTGGCGGTCCCGCTACCGACCGTCGCATTTAGCGCTTATCTATTGTGAACTCGAATTTTGCGTTGACCCTCATAAAGCGGAAACGATGAATGTTTTTAAGTTATCGGAAAAATAGTTGGAATATTTTATAAAATATGAGATGGATACATTGATAAAGCGCATTATCAATGTTCAAACTTATCATCGTGTAAGATCTAGATGTATATATTTTTCAAACAGCAGGTTTTTATAAAAATCGTATCAAACATTATAAATATAAGTAATTATATGAGGCCATCGTGGCATACGGATTCCCCGTAGTATATGACTACGGGGAACCCGTACGCCACGATGGCCTCATATAATTACTCCCCGTAGTATAGTGAATGACTGTAAACGCGATTGATTATGGGTTTGATTACCACTCCATTAGGTTCTATCGACTTCTCTGGCATACGAGAGAAACATAAAACTAAACTAAACTACACTACACGAACAACAATAGATCAATGTATAATTTTATTAAAACTATAAACTTTAAACACGTCTTACTAAAGCACTTTGTAATGCGAGGTCTGACTGCAGCCGTTGCAATGCGGCTATTCTATACTTCAGTATTTATCTCCATTGCAACTGTTTGGAGTATCCACATTAAGTTAAGAATATATATATATATATATATATATATATATATATAAGCTAAATTCACTTTGGTTTAGATTGTTTCAAAGAAATTGTCTTTGAGGTTGAAGAAATTACCAAAAACGTCTATAAAAACGTCTATATAAAGTTCTTACAGGCGTATAGGCATTTCGAAGTAACTGGATTAGAACGCTTGGATGAACAAAATTAATTGTACATTACACATATGGAAATAACTTAGCCTCTGAAACACATTGTCTTTACAGAAAAATTCTTTATAAATTATGTGTTTCAATCCCGAAATCCTTGCTTGAATGCATATATAATCCATTTTATACCAAATATTATTAAAAATTGCAACAAACTTAAACTATATTTGAAAATTTTACATACATATTACTTTATTGGCTTCATAGGAAAAATAAAAAGCTTTTCAACCAACCGTATAGTAAGCCAATGGACTTCAATTACCGCATGCAGTCTACCCTGTAAATATGTTAACCCTTCTTGTTTTTCATCTCGGCCGACGGTAAAAATTGAATTCCTTTCATCCCGAGCTCCGATAGAATTATGAAATACCTACCGCCTATTACTTAAGTGAACAGAATGAGAGGCAACAGAGGGTCGCGTTAAGAAATTACTCTTTTATGAACGCGTTTTATGTATATCGTAAAACTAGTGACAAATTTGTAGTTAAATGTAATGAAAGTCTTAAATGTCGGTGTATGATAATAGGTATTTAAAGTATGACAATATGGGATTATTACATTAGATGAAGCATGTATTACAAGGAACAAAAATAAGCTGAATACACCTACTAGGTTTTGCCTTCAATAATTAAATAAATCATTTATGGCACAAGGCATACGTATATATAATAAATTTCACAAGCAATGGCAGATACACCGCTAGGGAAATTTTAAATTAATATTAAAAATGTATTTTTAAAATTGTATCAATGAATATTTGTCATAAATTTCTCGTCGGTTCTTCTTCTCAAAGGAACTGCCTTTCTAGCTGGTGATAACTTTATCCTGATACTTGTGTTGGTTGAAATTGCTTGTAAATAGCCTATTTGAATTAAAAATATTTTGAACTTGATTTAGAATTCTTTGATTAATTTCATATCGCATTAATAAAAGTAAGTAATGGCGTTAAGTAGGGTTCTTCCAAAAAATACGAAGAAAAATTCCTACCTAAGTAAACTTAACCAGTCAAAAGCGGAAAGTGAGCAAACATCAAAAACAAATGATATCAAGAATAAATGACGGTAATATGACATGACTATTTTAAATGTTATAAAAAATCTATTTGGATTTTCAACAAATTCGGTGACGCGAATTAAAACAATTCGGAACGTGAAACACGGCTTACAGCTTTCACAGTTTGCCGGTGTAATTGGAAAAACGTGTTTGTGCGGCAGTGAGTTTATGTAAAACTGATGGTATACGTATATTGGATATATCTCAAACTTGTAGCGTGCTTTGCGGAGACTCCCATTATTGTTAAAGTACAGTTGTGTCTCTATATAAACTTTGAGAAATCAGAATTATTAATAAGATCTTCATCTTAAAGGATTCATCATCAAAAAATGTGGCGAAATTGCTATTATTTTTGTAGCGTTACGCTCTTATCCCGCTTAGCAAGGTAGACAGAAAGTACCTAGTGTACCGTATTCCGCTATCCATCGAATTCGAGACATTGCGTTTTAAGTGGCGAAACTCAACGCAGCACTTTATCTCCTCATTCCTGAGTAGAAATCGAACCCATAACTGAACCCGAACTGTCAAACTGCGCCACATCCGGCCTACATTCTACAGCTATATAGAAACATTTTTGTAAAAAAATATTGATAATATTTAGCAGACATAAAAATTGTACTTTTAACATCCTTTTATTGTTAATTTTCATTCATATAACATCCAAATTTATTTCGTAATAGATAATTTATTTTCTTCTTAAATTAAAAAAAAAACAAATTAAACTATTATTATCAATTACTAATTAAGATGTTTTTTTATTATTATTCATTCCATGTCAGTCAAGGAATTGATGTGTTAACTGTATGTATTTCTGTATGTTTTCTAATATTAATAAAATAAAATTAAAAATATATATAATATAATATTTGGAATATCATGTACATACTACATAAATTATTCGTAAAAAAAGGAAAACGAAAGTTTTCCAATTAATAAAAAATATACATTTTTTATTGATTTCTATATATTCGGACTTAAGACAAAGTTGTACTTAACACTTAATAGCTGAGTTATTCAAAATTTTATTTTAGATTAATTATCATACAAATATACGTTACATCTTAACACTTAAACAGAAAACGGCTAGGTTTTGTACAAAAACCATATCAAGCGTATGAGCGCATTCAGGCTTGCGATTTCAAACACTTCGTATAAAAAACACTAAAAGTAGAAAAGCAAAACAAACATACATATATCGTCGAATTTAAAATTTTAAGCTGTTTTTCCATTTCCGCCGCTCCCGTACGCGTTGGTTCCGGACATTACATAAACTTTCGCGATTGCCGTTTTTACGAGGTTACTTTACGATTGGATATTTTACGTCGGTGACCAAAACTTCGTATATAGGTACGTATCTGTTACGTTAACTATAATAGTAAACGGTAAAAGGTTAGTTTATAGTTTTACTGTTATAGGGATCTAGACGACAATGTTATAGTCTGGGGAAAGGTTATATTTTACATATAATGTAAGTCTGTAATGTTAATATAATAATTGATTAAAAAATTGCAGAAGTAATATTTAGTTCTATGACCTAGTATTTAATAATACAAATTCATCTTAATAAGATCTTTGATTTTCGCGATTTTTATACATTTTAAATGAAACTATTTTAACCGGATTAATCGCGTGGAAGCTAGAGGAAAAAAAAGATGCCTATTGAATATCTTGAACTTTTAGAACACTGCCTTACATCTGGTTATTTAGTGTTCAATCAAGTATTCTATTTACAAGTAGATGGCATTGCTATGGGTTCGCCTGTATCCCCTGTAATAGCAGATATATACATGGAGGATTTCGAGGAGATGGCTCTTGGCTCTGGACTATGTCTACCTAGAATATATAAGCGGTACGTAGATGATATTTTCACAATTTTACCTACGGATAATATTTATATATTCCTAAACCATCTCAATTCTATTAATAACAATATAAAATTAACAATAGAATTACAGGCAAATACCTCTTTAGCTTTTCTTGATGTATTAGTAATAAAGAATCCTAATGGCACATTAGGCCACACAGCGTATAGGAAACCTACCTATACCAACAGGCATCTCAATGACGACTTCCACCATCACCCTACACAGTTATCTACCGTTGGCAAATCTTTGTTTCAGAGAGCTTACCATCTTTGCGACGCTGAACACCTAGGGGACGAGCTTCGATAGGTGAAGGGTGCCCTTCATCAGAAAAAGCTACCAGTTCCTCGCCAGCGTTGTGTGAAGGCCAACAAGCCACCCACAGTGGAGAGACAGCCAGCACTTCTACCATTTGTGAATGGAGTTACAGACAGAATTGGCAACATCTTAAGAAGAACTTCTATTAAAACCATATTTAAGTCTAATATAAAAGCAAGCCAATGCTTGACATCCGTGAAATGTAATATTCCTTTGCAGTGTCCAGGTGTATATAAACTAGACTGTGACTGTGGCTTGTCATACATTGGCCAAACAAAGAGGAGCATCGGGGTTAGGGTGAAAGAACACATATCCGATGTCAAGAATGGGCGTGTATTGCAGTCAGCTGATGTGAACATACAATGAATAAGTCCAACGACTACATTAGGTTTTATAAGCCATATATTCTCGCTAGGGAAAGTAGATATATTCCTAGAATTAAACGCGAGGCTATTGAAATTCAAAAACATCCAAATTTCAATAGAGAAGATGGTTGGAAGCTCTCTGCCACCTGGGACCCACTTACGAAAAATTTAAAGTCTCAAATCCACCACACCAGAGACAAAGATACAGTAAGCTCACTCTGCAAGAATCCAGGGCAGTACGCGAGGCAATTAAGAAACAGATGGCGGTAGTTTGATATAATTAATTTTTTGTATCAACTGACAGACGAATGCCACCTCAGTCTACCTGTGACCACGGACTACTGTAAAGTGTTCGAAACGTCAGGTGTCCGTAATGTATTTTCGAATACCAAAATATATGCGATTAATTCGGTTAAATAGTTTCATTTAAAACATCTTATTAAATATAATCATATCTAATCAGAAAAACTAACATTTTCTATATATTTACATAAATATTAATCAAACATGCTTAGCATATTCATTATATAACAATCTGTTTTTCACACGTGAAGTATAATAGAAAACTTAATAATGCTAATTTTTAAACATCTCTTAAGAAAAAAATCTCATTTGTGTTTGAATCGAAAATAATTTAATATTTTTAAAGAGAAAACGGAGTGCAAAACTTTACGGTCTCTGCATATTTCTTTCCCCTGGATCCCATTTATTAATTTCCCTCATACATGTCCCTCCTCCTCAGAAGATATCGATGATCTACTTAAATTTTAATTATTTAAAACACGTAAGGCCTTAACCCACTAAGTATAACTAGAAGCCTCACATTTACTCGATAATAACTTAAAATTGATACTACACATTGATCGCATCCAATAAACGTCTCTGTATACAATATCCCGTATATTGCTTTTGAATGTTACGTTTGTGTTACTGATCTTGTGAGCCAGGCCGGATAACACACTTTAATGAAAATTTTCATAGACTTTGGGAGTTGTAAAGGCTAACTTCTGTTATTGGATCTGATAGCCCAATTTACAATGGATATATGTTAGCATATATAGATTGTCGTGGCGCAGTGGGACAGAGCCTGTCGTTATACAATGACGAGTGATGGTTGAAGGTATGATATTGATACATATAAATTCTTTTTATTTCTGTCCTCTCTTAAGATAAATGATTGAGTCTACATTAAATCTAGGAATGAGTTTTTAACTATAATAAAATCATCACTAAAATAAAAAAAAATAATAATAATTACCTGCTAAATAAATACGTATATGCACAAAGTAAAATGATTCAATCCAGTTATTCATAACAGACATAAGTTATGTTAACAAGAAGTTTTGGCGTCTTTCTTTAGTTGTGTTAGCATACATCAAGAGTATAATCCTGGGAAGGCTCTCGCCACTGTCCCTGTAATACCGTAAGGTAATGAATATTTAAGTAACAAAACTTAGCGCTTACCTAACCATATCTTTTGAAGGAGCTGGATTACAGTGTATATCTTAATTTGCTACCGTTAGTATACAGTTAATAAAGGATTAAGATATGTTCTAACTTTTATAAAGAAATTTATACTATTTTAAATGTAACTATTTTAAACGGACTAATCGCGTATATTTTGGTTTCCGAAAATACGATCCTCTTTGTTGGTTGCCTGGAAACTCTAGCACCTGGGACCTACTTATAAAAATTTAAGGCCTCAAATCCACCGCACAAGATATAAAGATACAGTCAGCTCATTCTGCGGGATTCCAAGGCAGTACGCGGGGCAATTGAGAAACAAATGGCGGTAGAATGAACCTACCTTTAATTTTTAATCTATAATTATTTTTTTATATCAACCAACAGACAAATGCCACCTCAATCTACCAGTGACAATGGACTACTGTGAATTGTTCAAACGTCGGGTTTCTAAAAATTTATTATGGAATACCAAAACATACGGGATTAATCCGTTTAAAATAGTTTCATTTAAAATGTGTAATTATCGTGAAAATCAAAGATCTTATTAAATAAATTTAATCTGTACAAATATAATGAAATGGAAAAGTTTGTATGTCTGGTAAAATCTTTGAAAGTACTGGATTTATATAAAAAAATCATAAGTAAGGCCAATAATTAAATTATTATTTCAAGATAACAAATTACATATAAATGTTATCTCAGCTATATTCGTCTTCTAATTGTTTTTGTACGTCTGTTAACTTAGTTTACATATTTGGTACGGGATGATTTAGTTTAATGAGAATTTGCATAGATTGCAGTCTTGTGCTTAACTTCAGAGCCGTGTTGAAATAGAGTTGGAGTTACTACAGTTAGTTTAACTTGTAACTTTTCTAGAATGACTGTATCGGCTTGGGGCTATATTCATATTATCATATAAATAATATGATACCCATATAAGTATAAAGTATTCATATTTTATATAGCATAATAAATAGTTTAAATTAGAATGTCTGTTTGTATTATAAAAATAACCGCTTTTTACTAAATGAATGTAAGTATACAGTACATATAAGAAAATACCATTTTTTGTCTGTCTACCTGTCTTGTTTGTACCTCTGAAAAGGTTGAACTAATTTTAGCGGACCTTTTACTGGGAGATAGCTAAAATAAAGAGTAACTTCAACTATAATTATAAATTCAACAACTTATAATATGAGTATAATATTTTAGTAGTAAAAAATATTTAAAAACTGCGTTAGGACTCTATGGCAGTTAAAAATAATATTGAAGTATAATGCCAAAAATATATATAAAAGGCAACAACAGAATTTTTCGTTCAGAAATAATTAAAGTAGTTAAAAATGAAAAATATTCATTATAAAATTCCTAACTGATATCGCACATGAATATTATGCTAACTTTACTTTTAGGGCTTAGCTCTGCCAAAACCGTGGCACATTGTCACGGACGACCGAACGACTAAATGGCTAATTCCCCGCTGCATTGCCCGTTTAGTATGTAAGCTGGCCCCGTTTAGTTAAGCGGAGCGTCAATGTAATGCGCACTGCGGAATAGAGACGTGAAATACTGCACTAGGAACATTGCGGTCGGCCATTTGCCGGTCTAATTCGGATGTTTGACTCCGCGACGTATGTGGATGTGGTAAATATACAGTCAAACGAATTTGCGGTGCATTTTGATTATTGACTGAAGTTTAAAATGTTGGTTTATACGTTAAAATGTTAGCAAATATTATTTACATATACATACAAAATAAATAACATTAAATACGATTTGTTATTTTAAGTACCAAACATGCTGTTATTACTATTGAATATATTCTACAGAATCAAAGCAATGGATAAAACATCAAAGAAAAATATAAAACGGATATTCTACAGATAAATCAATTGAAAAATAATAAGTAACATATAAAAAAATCAAACGTAATTTTACACGATCCTGCCCTTCTTGGTAACGACTTAAGCGTTCTAACCAATAAAGCGATTAAGTGGTGGAACTCAACGCTGTTCCTAGTCTTAGAAATCTAGAGCAGGGAAATTAAACTCACAACCCATCGCGTTTCCAATCAGACATTGCGCCACTGCGCCACGACCGCCTCCACTTATTTTAAGAAATAAAACTTAATTACATTCAAGTTACTTAAAAAAAAGGAAAGCTTTAAATCACCGTTGTCCTTTTTTATAAAAAAATGTCACGAATATAAAGCTCGTCATTAGACCGTTAATATTATACATTATCATAAGCGGTCTCGGAAGCGTTGAGGATCTTAAGACTGGAGGGGCAACATGGGGAGAGCCACTTAAATTAAGTAGCCTTTGTACGTCCATATTTTTCAAGTACAAATATCGACGACTTAGGAGTAGGGTTCTCCTTATAAGTGTTTTCTAACAGCTGTATATTTTATATATTTATATAATAAAATTGTATTTGTTTAATCTGTGTGTATATTCCGTGTTGAGGCCACCGTGACGCAATGAGCCAGCGTCTAACTGTAAACGTGAATGGTTTTGGGTTCAATTCCTACTCGGGGTAAAGTGTATTAGGGTATTATTAAATTTATTTCCGACTTGAAAATAAACAGAAAAGTAGAAAAGAGAGTAACCTAAATTTGCGATACACCGTCATTAAGTTTACGCTAATTTAAGTATATTAGAAGAAGTGTTGAAGTCGAAACTTAACGCCGGTTTATCTTAGTACAATGATAAAATGATAACAATTAAAATATTATCATACTCCCGATCGAATCTACAACGATCGCATTACAGCCTGACTTTTCTCTACTGCGTTATGACGGCGTCATATATAGTATTGAAAAAAATATATGGAAAAACGTAACATAAGGTATATTTATGCAAAGTCATATTTCAATGGTTAACCTCTTTATATTTTTCTATGAGAAACTTTGCCTGAGGCTAGCTAGAGATTTTTCTATTCAAATTTTATAGATATAAGGAAAAACAGATAAGAATGATTTTTTCTTTTTTTATTAAATGACGCAGTTATGGATTTTTGCAGTTCGAAACGAAAACAAGGATTATTATATGCAAGTGTATATAATTATTGTCATTTCAAAACTTACAGGCAGGTCGTGGCGCAGTGGGACATCGTATGACTTTAACGCGATCAGTTGTGAGTTTGATTCCCACTCGGGGAGTGATTATATTTAAATGTTTTTCACTTCCTCGCTCTTGTAAGACAGTGCAGCGTTGAGATCTACCACTCAACACACGATGTCTCGACATCGGTGGAAAGCGAAATACAGAGTGTCTCGACACTAGGTACTTTCTGTCTACCCCGCTATGCGGGATAAAAGCGTGAAATTAAAAAAACTTTCATTAAATTTTCTTATAGAAGAACATACCTTCTTCCATGTATCAAAACTAAACTATTCAAATAACTTTAATACCATGCATCGTTATTACATTCGACGCGTTTAAACATAACATGACCGCTAGACCTACATCAGGCAAGTGAATGTAGACAAAGTAACACAAAAACTATGGCAAAGGTCGACGTGGTTTTTGCTGTCACGACGACGAGGAATAGGCGGGCCTGTGAAATGGATCTTTCTATAGAGATTCCGTGTAACAATAACGTTTAGATGAAACTTTTTAAATGACATATGAAAATAAACTATTTTTTATTTAAAACACTTTTGAAAAAACGTATAAACATTTTTGAACGCAGCGGGATTCGAACTCGCGCCTCTTGGATATCGTCCAAGCGCTGTGACCGCTAAGCCATGCGTTCTACTGCCAGCTGCGTCGAAATTTTTTTTGCAGTATCCAAGAGGCGCGGGTTAGAATCTCGCTGCTTTCAAAAATTTTTATAAATTTTTTCAAAAATGTTTTCTAATCCTAAGTGTAGAATAACACTTTAAAAATAGTAAATATTTTTTATTTAGTTTATATACCGTTAAGGAATCTACAATTTTATGGCGGTTTTTTTTATTATTAAATATTGATATTCGTAAAGTAGCTAGTAGGCAACAATTGGGAACGAAGATGCGAAGTTCCAACTCAGTCACGTGCGTTTGGAGAAGCCTATATGCAACACTGGACGTAAAATTTCTAGTGACTATAATGATTAGATGTAAGATGATAACCTTAATTCAGATATTTAAACTTACCATCGCTTTACCTACAAAAGTTTGTAATTGGTAGAGAAGTATTTACGACGAAAATGTGAAAAATTAAAATTTACAAAGACTATAAAAAAAATATTAGTATTTAATAGAGACTAGATTGTTACTTTTAACATGAAAATTAATAAATTTAAAATATAGAAAATTATAACGATTTCAAAATCTCATAAAATAGGAAAGTAAAAACCAGCCAAAACATCATACATAAACATCAAACAAAAGTTCCAACAAACACTTAGACAGAACTTAAACAATATAACAAATAGACTTGTAAGTTTGGACCCAAGTTTGTGAAATAGTGCCTTAAGTATACCTGACCCATACAAATTTAGGGACCCCAGTGTACGCCATATATTACCAACGTAAGATGTATTCACAACAAATTGAAATATATTCGGACTTTCACTTTCAGTCTTTTAGAGATTTTGGGGACAAAGGGATAATTCAGGAAAATTACTATTTCATGAACACATAAACAGAATTGCTTTTAATTCAGAATATGTGAATGATTTTTTTTTCAATTTTAAGTTAATCTAAGAAATGACGTAACTTTAGATTTAATATTTCTTTTCTAGCTTCAAACTGAGTGGCGGAACTTAACATCGCGCTTTGTCTTTCCAGAGCGAGGAAATTAAAATATGCGCAATAGAACCTAAAACCTAAAATTACCTGTTTTATTTGTAACCTGTGTTATTTGTTGTAATTTACTGTGTCTGTGTAAGGTTTCGGGGGCAAAGGGATAATTCAGGAAAATAACTATTTCATTTATACTTGAGCAGAATTTCCTTCAGTTCAAAATACATGAAAGTTTTTTTCGCTGACCAAAGGTTAATATTTTTGTTTTTGTCGAGTCAGACAGAAGTGACGTATACTTATCACACACATACAAAACGCGTAACAAACTTTGTTTATACTGTTTTTCTTATGTTCACGTGTAACTTTAGTAGGAAGTTTTTTAATTTATCCCACCATGTTCGTATTAAGATAAAAAAGAGGAAAGTACAATAAAACTTTGTTAATTTATATTAGTTGGTTGCTTAATTAAATTAAGTTGGGCGGGCGGGGTGCACGCGAAATAATGCTTCACTACAGTATTATGAAATACACACACAAATATATGAAACCACGTTTATAATAATAATATTGGGCTGTGAAATTTATTTTTGAGACTTTTAGAGACTTTTTTGTGATTTAACTACATTTGAAACTATTTTATATATAGTTTCACGTGATGTTACAGGGGCGTAGCTAAATCAAGTTATAACAAACTTACTGAACCAAACACTGTATTGTATATATATGAAACTTAAATATCGGCTAACTCATATTACTATAGCAGCTTCACGTTTTATACCGCAAAACAAGGCAGTCAGTGTTAACTAGTATTAAGGCTAAGGCTACTTTTTGTCCTAAGCCGAGATATTACGTGATAAATGGCGAAGTCAATGGTCTTATTACAGGGACGAAGAAACGAATATTTTAAATGTAGCTGCTCCCTTAGCAAGAATCGAACCCGTAACCCTAGAGTTTACCGTCAGATACTGTCCCTCATCCTCCTGATGGCCTCGATAACTGTACTATGTGCTGTAAGTTGAAATTTTTGATAACTTAGAAAATATATATATAAGCGCTGTTCTTTTGTTTATATTCAAAACTTCCTTCAAGTACGGTCCTTCGTAGTGATGTCATGCAAAAGCAATTAGCTACATTATAATATATGGAAATTTCTCTAAACTGTTCAGAACAATTAAGCGGTCTTATAGTTTCCCATGTACATAATCTTGTAAATTCCCATACATCGTCAAGTATAGGAATAGACAATAAAATTTTTAAAGAATAAAAAATCATTGTTTATATAATAAAGAGTGCGTGAATCCGATATATCTTCAAAAGTTTCAAAATACAACGGTGATTTGAAATTTATTTAATATTTGTTAGTATTAACTTTTAGGTATTAAAAAGCTCTAATTAGAAGAAATATGTAGAATGTATAAAAAAAGAAGTATGTACATATATACACTACCGATCTTACTGGGCGGGTGCCTCTTACGGGACGATACCCAGAAGCAAAGGAGAATTGTATTCTACCCCCGTCCCCCCACAGAGAATATATATTTTTGGCTTTTAGTGTATATACTCGATACAGGCTTAGATTTATTAAAAAAAAGAATCCTGGGCCACTGCTAGGCACATATATCAAAATAATAGATACACAGTGAAAATTAATATTTTAATTATATTTGCTATAGTTAGTTTGCTGTAAACTGAATAAGTTTAACTGTGAATTTTTACTATATATATAGTGTTTCCCAATAGTGATGATAGGATTTTGATAGCTGACAGCCGCCATTTTGAGTGTTTAACATTTGACATTTGTATTGTTTTGTGTTCAGTAATGTTTGCCATTTAATCATGAACAAGTTCACGTTACCTCAACGTTTGGAAATTGTCCAAATTTTCTATATTGTATTGTCTCTACTCAAAGAGCATTTCATGCTAAATATGGTCGTTATGGTGCACGGTCTGAGCTCGCTATACGTCACATAATCCAAAAATTGGAAAGTGAATATTCTTTGCACGATAGTAGACCACCAATACGACAACGGACAGGCTGTAGTGAAGAAAATAATGCCGCCGTATCAGCCAGTGTCGAAAAAAATCAAAATGTTTCCGTTCCGCGACGTGCACAAGAATTGGGCTTATCCAGAATGACAACCTGGCGAATTTTACGTATGGATCTGGGCCTACATCCATACAAAATTGTGTTGGCACAAGAACTCAAGCCAGCAGACCATCGATTACGTCCTGAATTTGCTGATTGGGCGCTTGAAATGATGGAAACGGACACCGAATTTCATAGGAAAATCGTCTTTTTAGATGAGGCTCACTTTTGGCTCAATGGTTATGTGAACAAACAGAATTGTCGTTACTGGAGTGAGTCAAATCCAAGAGTGGTTCATGAAACACTATTACATCCTGAAAAATTGACTGTTTGGTGCGGATCATGGTACGGTGGAATCATTGGCCCGTACTTTTTCAAAAACGACGAAGGCCGTACTGTTACTGTCAATGGCGACCGTTATCGTGACATGTTGAACGATTTTTTTTCCTGAAGTGTATGAAATCGATGCGGACGACATTTATTTTCAACAAGATGGTGCAACGTGCCACACTGCGACCGTCACAATGGATTTATTGCGTGATAAGTTTGGTGAGTCGGTTATTTCTAGCAACGGTCCTCACAATTGGCCACCAAGATCATACGATTTAACACCCTTGGACTATTTTTTGTGGGGGTATGATAAATCTCAAGTGTATGCCAATAAACCAGCTACGATTCAAGACCTTGAACGCAACATTCGAGCGACTATAGCGGCCATACTAGCCGAAATGCTGCACCGAGTCATCGAAAATTGGACGGATCGTATTCACCAGTGCAAAAATAGTCGTTATAACCATTTGAACGATATTTTGTTTAAATCATAAATAGCATAAAATTTCCTATCAAATAAAGCCATTGAGCACGAACAAATTCGAACATATGTTACATGTTTTATTTCAATTTCAAAACATATCGTTCTCATTGGGAAACCCCATAGTTAAAGTTGATGATGAAATGTTTAAATTTTAGTTTTGTAGATATAACGTTATTAATAATATACGTGCATTTGCTTTAATTTAAAGGAATTTTGTATTTAAAATGTACTCATTTATATGAGTATATTTATACATGATAATAATATCGATAGATACATTTTATTAGCTAAACAAATAAAATTGGAGTGTATGTATATACAAAATGCCGCATTTTACTAAATTCTTTTGTATGTTGTGAGTCTTCCGATTTTGCCGGGACTTTCACTGGCAGATAGCTGATGTAATAAGGAGTTAAGGCTATCAAGGCAACGTTCATTAAATAGTTATAAAGATCTAGATATGTAAATATTACACGCAAATAAAGTCGCAGATGCAACTAGTAATTAACATAACAACTGATCCATTCTATTGGAAATATATTATAGAAATTCATATTATTTCTTTAAGTTTCACTAACGTAAAAATAATCATACTGCAAGATTAAACGAACTAAAGTTTCAATATTTCATATATATAATACTTAAATCTACTAATAATACCGTTATCACAATCCGTACGGCGCAAAGCCTTTTTAAAAGTTTTGAGGATTAAACGACGCCCATTCTTTAAAGTTATGATATCGTTTAAAGACGTAAAAGATTTCCTTTCATCGTGATATATCGCGGTAAGTTGGCGACCGTCTTAGCTCTAGCTGTTAAAGGTTAACTCTTTTAATATAACAATATTTGTTTTTACCACATAAAATAGCGGCTTCAAATTTTGCATGTTGAGTGGCGTAACTGAACCGCGTGCTATGCCTTACCAATATGAGGCAAGTCGGGATGGAACCTGTAAGTGAAATTTCTTCACACGTTTATCCCACATAGCAGCAAGGTAGACAGGAAGTACCTAGTGCCAAGACACTCTCTCCTCTTTCCATAGCATTCAAGTTGAATGAAGAAACTCGATTCCATGCTGTGTATGACACAGAAAGAGTGTGGTATAGAAAATAATTTTAATATAATCACTCTTCTGAGTAGGAATCGAAAAACAACAGACTGCGTTTACAGTCAGACGCTGTTGCACTGCGCCACTACCGGTTTCAACTTTTGCCATAATAATACCGGAAAACCGTTTATAATAATACCGGAAAACGTACACATAAACGTCTTGACACTAAGTACTTCCTGTCCACTTTGCTATGATGCACCTCCATTTGTTAATTTCTTGTAAAAAATCAACGGTGATTTCTTTGTGCAATTCAAGTCGAAAAGAACAAAATATCACATACATACTCATATTTAATTTCAATAACCTCATTAAAATAATGTGATGATAAGTCACTGATTTAAATCTACGTACATCACATATACCTTTACAAATAAGACACCAATTTGCGGCCGGTCGTGGTGCAGTCGTACAGCGTTTCACTGTAAACGCGATCAGTTGTGGTTCGATTCCTACTCTGGGGAGTGACTATATTAAATATTATTTTCACTTTCTCGCTCTGGTAAGACGAAGTGCGGCGTTGAATTTCACCACTCAACACGCAATGTCTCGAGTTCGATGGAAAGCAAAGTACGAAGTGTTTTGACTAGGTACTTTCTGCCTCTCTTTAATGTCGTGTAGAAGGGATCTACGCCAAATAAAAAGTGTGAAGCTAAAAAAAAAGCGTGAAGCCACTACCTTAAATCTCATTTTGTTTAAATCACTCATCAACGAGTATTATGTAATTTTGTATATATTAAAAAATGTCCCACTTTAAATAAAACATTGTATTTGGGTGCGATTTGAAAACCTATCAACGGTTGAGAGTTCTCTGCGCCTACATCAAGAGATGTACTTCATTAAAAAAAATTAAAAGTGTACTTTTAGAGTCATATGACACACAAAGTAAGAACAAATTGTATCATTTCCTCACGGGCAGTGCTCACGATATGTATGAACTAAAGCATCGTTGAATACACAATCGAACTCACTGACATTGATCGAGGGGACTGAATTTCCTTGCATTACGGTTTCTACGCGAATAATATATTGTAGCTACAATAATGTAAGCCGTTGCAATCCTAATAGTACAATTAAACGGTATTAACACTTGCATACCCACCTGCGCTGTTCAACACGAAATACACGATTGTAGTAATAATGGACGCGCCAAAACCGTGAATTCGGTTTATTGAAATCTCGATTTATTCCTTATATTTAACT
Source organism: Dryadula phaetusa (assembly GCA_032432895.1). Lineage (NCBI taxonomy): Eukaryota > Metazoa > Arthropoda > Insecta > Lepidoptera > Nymphalidae > Dryadula > Dryadula phaetusa. The sequence continues at coordinate 1,407,776 of JAOYRS010000054.1, forward strand.
TAATAAACGCACATTGAGGCCATCGTGACTGAGTAGGACAGCGTCTGACTGTAAATGATATTGGTTTAAGGTGCATATCTTACTCAAGATTATATTTAAAGTTTATGTTTATTGAATTTCCATTACTTCGCTTTGGTAAGATAAAGCACGGTGTTGAGTTCGCTACTCAACACGCAATGACTCGATTTCGGGTGATAGCAGTCAACTAGGTGTCTTGACACTAGCTTGTCTCTGGTTACTTTGCTATGTGGAATAAAGTGTAAAGCTGTTCTTTTTTCATACGTATTCATACGTCACTTACTTATTTTTCATGCATCATTTGTTGAATCAGATTTTTATGGTCTCAATGTATAAAATATTTTTTACTTATAGAGCTTTTTTATTAACAAATTACCCCTGTCTACTTGAAATTTCCAGTGTGGAGAAGCTCTAACCACTTTTACAACCCTCTCATCTGTGTCCATTTAATGTATTTATAATATAAATTTATGGCTCATAATGGGGCGTTAAATCGCCAGCGGTGTTTCAGTCGCCATTATTAATTTCGACAGCGAGCGAGTCGCGAATTTACTTTCTTGCATCGGAATAATGAAGAGCTATCTTCGTCTAAGAAAAAAGAAATTAACGACCGAATGAAGACAAAGGAGTTCGGGACGCAGTCGGACCTCGGTTGTGTACGAGCAATTTGCAAGTCATTTAGCCTATTAATAAACCGAAGAATCGTGACGTCAAGAGACACGATGCTACGATGCTCTTATCGCGAGTTTTTAATAGACTTCTCACTTTAAATAAAGGGCGTTTGACGGGAGATAAGAGCTTTGTTTGAGCCAACAGGTGTCGCCGTGACGATAACGCCTGAATAGTTTTTGTGGTATCTTCGTGGTAAAATGTTGAAAGGCGGAACAACTCGCTGTAGAGAAACGGAAGCGGCCCCACGTTAATGTCCCTATTATTTTTGTAAGCGTTATGTTTAGTATCTTGTAGTTCTGTTTGAATAACTAAAAATATTATACTACATTCTATATATTTATTTAAAAATTAATTAGTTTTGATTTTGTGTTACAAAGTTTAAAACTAGACTCTTACATATTTTTTAATTTTATATATTAATACCAGGATCTCAATAACAAATGTAACAAATGTATTTAAATTAGTATTTAATTTATACTGTATTTAAATTAGTATTTTATTTAATTTATACAAGAAAAAATTAAACACATCAATAGAAAATATAAATAAATTGTTATTAGTAAAAGCTTATACATTGAAAAGGTGAGATGTAAAGAATACACTCGTAGATCACCATGCTGCTACGCAGTGGCTACGAAGTGGCTACGAAGCGTAGGTTTAACAGTTTATTATATATATCATGAAGAATAAATAAATTAATATTTATACAATTTTTTTAAGGATAGATGAATGTTCGTTTGTACAACTTGAGAAAATTATGTAATTTAACAACAAATAAATACAACCAATATGTATATGAAAAATATAAAAAATATTATATTTAACATATTAATATTTAGGACCAAAACTCGTATATACATCATATTGAAAAGCGTATAAAACATTGTATGCAGCGAGACGGCGAGATCGATTTCTGTGCCTCATTCCCTTGGACAGTTTAAAAGAGTCACCCGAATCCCGCTGCGTTCAATTTTCTATAGGTAATTTTTTTACAAAACAATTTTTAATGATAAGAGTCTAGTTTCATATTTTAAAAATAGGAAAAAATTATGTTTGCACGTTACACTTTGCCACTGCATGCAAAGAGACTTGCTACTCAAAACTTCCCTATTATCGACTGCAAGTTGTAGAGTCTTAAGCTTAATAATATTCTAGAGAGCTGCCTCTAACACTCCTTTAAAAATGATTATGCACTTGCAAATTGTCTTTTAATAGCTTTCATACTACATTTTATAGAACAAGTGTTCATGGTATTTGTCAGTTTTCCCACTTTATAAAATTTTGATGAACACATTATTGGATTATAATTTAATGTAGTAAATTATCTAGTGGTCTATTGACTTGAGGGTATTGTGGCACAGTGAGAAATATTTTTACTTTAAATGCTATACGGAGTAGGTTAGTTATTAACTTGGATTAATTAATTTCGCAGCTCTGTCAGTCTGTATGGAAAGTAAACAAAGGAGTGTCTTGTAATTAAGTATACATAAGGCTTTTTTAGAAGTACTTACTACTTCTACTTTTAAATTTAGTTTAGTTTTCTTAAAATTGAAGATTCATATTACTATGAAAACACAATATAATTCATAATATAATTTTCAAGTGTTTGTGCAAATGAAACAATCGTCGCTCCGAGCAATACCTGGTTATTTGAAATATAACGTAGCGTTTCCTTAAGCCTTACATTTGCGGTGTTCCTTTGAATACAATGTGTTATATTACTTATCAAAGACTCAATGCAGTCTTTGTAGTCGTTAGCACGTATGCTGCCTTTGAACTCTATTTACAATGGTAATTTGTAATAGTGAAAAAATATATTAAATATCTTTTTTTTATAGCGTACTTTTATTCGTTACAAATGCTATGAAACCACAAGGGTTCAAGATGATATTTGATAAGAAAAAGATCAAATGCACGCTTGTATTTGAACAGATTTCTTTAAACTGCATGTTTATTTTTTTTGCTTCACGCCTTTATCCTGCATAGCAGGGTAGACAGAAAGTACTTAGAGTCAAGACACTCCATTTTCGTGTTGAGTTAAAATCAATATAGCGCTTTGATTTACCAAAGCAGGGAGCTGAAATTAAACTGTAGAAATTATTTATAATTATTTATAATATCCAATATATTATATTCATTTATTAATTTATGTACATAAATAAAAGAAAACTTTTTCTTTTCTTGATTTCTAAACTAAACAAAAGACAATATGTTTGACATTAGTTCGGCTGAAAATATACCATTCCCCTGTGCACATTCTGTATCCAAACAATGGTAGTTCGTCGGCAAACTTTCCATATTAGATTTGGTAGAGCGACAGCGCGACAGACAAACACTTGTGATAGAGAATTCCCTAACAATGACTATGTAAAACATGTGTTGAGATGATTTATTGTTCACGTATTTTTTAAATAATTGCAACATTACGAAAAAAAATATGTATAACAAATTATATTTTAATTTGTTTGTTTTAAAAATTAGCATTTATAAAACAAACAATATAAATAACTTTCCAGTATGGAGTAATAATAATATATAATAATTCTTTAAGTAAAGATTGAAAGCACAACCGTTTAGAAATTATCAACATATCAACATAATCAATATGGTCAAAAAAAATAAATTAATCATTGAAATTAACAAATTTACATTTTAATTTTAAATGTATAATTGATATATTTCAAATTTATTTTCTCTCTACTGTATCATAATAACAAAGTTTCTTAGAAATATGTCTTCACAATTACAACATCATTATAGTCAAAGGAAAATATTAAAATGTTGAGTAAAAAAATAGTTTTTTTTACTATACACAACATTTTATAAAGTATTTTCGCTTACTACCAATCCTGTGGTTGTAAGTTCTAGACCATATCAGATATTACAAAAATATCAAATACACATCAAAAAACATTATATAAAACGTGTACACCTATATTTTAAAAGGATTTTTGCGGCTTCATGCTTTTTTCAGTATAGCATAATAGAACCTAGGATCAAAGCACTCCGTTCTCTACTTTCCGCCTGAACATCTGATAACAATTTAAATATAATGAAAGATATATTTTCAAATTTGCTTTCTCTTTACTATGTCAATTGATTTGTAATCAATTAAGTATTAAGAAATATGAAATATGTGTAAAAAAAACTATAGGAAGCTACAATATTCTCGCAACGTACAGCTTTATTATATTTTATTTCAACATGAAAACTGCCATTATATATTATAAAATGAACGAGATGTTTATTCAAATATTCCCTTCCCCTTCGCTGTAGAGAAGCTTAATATTTTCCAAGTGCTTGCTTTAGGTAGGAATCAGTACTTGAAATATGTAGTTTTCAAAAGATCTACCGATGCAGTTGCTCTGCGGTTTGCTTGAAATATTCTACGTACGATTAAATTTTTCAGTAATACTGTATTGACTGTTTAATATATGAATATATTTATAAAAAATAAAAAATAACCTTACATCTAACCAAGACAAGACCAATACTGAGATACTCGTATGTTTTAAATATAAACCCAACTGATTTTTTTAAAGAATTCCACATTTTAACAGCTTTTTTCTTGACCTTTCAACGATTTAGTTTTACATAATTATGTAAAAAATAAAAGTATACACAAATAAAAAACATTTAGTACCTAAACAAACTAGTAAAGCACTCAGCCTTCATAATATGATATCAATAGCCTCAACAGACTCGGAACAAAGACTAATAGCTTTGCAACGCACATTTATGAGTCCACTTTACGTATTTTATCGTACCTATATATGTTAGATATCACGTGATGGATTAGATGAATGTTTAGACGTTTATAGACCATAAATACTTATGTTAAATACCGCCATCCGTCCCCAATACTAATAGAATATTGACATATGAATAGTAGTGCCATAACTCAGTATTGTATATTAACTGCAGTAGTCGTATAATATTTTGTGCGTCAAATTGTTAATCGATTTGAACTAATGTAAACCATTTACATGATAAAGAAGACATTACACATAATACAAATACACACTTATAGATATAATTTTGTAACAACTTGTAACTCGTGTAAAATAACACTTGTTTTCACCACCCCCGTGGGATACGGCTCTGTTACTCTTTATTATTACAGGCTACTTTGTGACCTCAAGTCAAATATATGTATGTATGTATGTATATACATATATATATACACACACACACATATATATATATATATATATATATATAGTATAACGTTAGGTAACCACTAAACCAATATGGCCGGAGTTAAATAAATGTAGCGCAAATATTCAATACAAATAATAAACAAATGTTTTCCTGGAAAATAAAGAAAAATATGAATGGGCAGAATGCCAGATCCGAAATACTGAGAAACTAATGTTTTGTTAAGACTGTGGTTGTTATAGTACTGTGATATTCTATTTGTTTGGTTAGGTTTAGTCTATTATTACTGTGATAACTGGTTCAATATTCAGCATAAAATACGTAGCATCATTTTTCGTATCTTAGTCTCGAAGTCTAGGGACACACTTTTCTAAGAGAACGAAGCATATAATACTTTTAGAATTAAAATTTATTTTTAATAGAATTATGTCTATATATTGAAATTAAAATATATACATAGATACATTTAGATTAAAAAATTTATATATTTTTTTGGTTATATATTAATTTTACTGAAAAGTTTATATTAAATATATAAGTATATCTATCATTGGCTGTCGGGCGTAGCGCCAGCTTATGCTGATATGGGAAATCTGACGTGATGACAGGGCGTACCAAAGTTGCATGGCCGTAAAAACTTCACGCCAAGTATAGTGTCAAATGAACACTGAAGCGCAAAAAACAGCGTATATAATTTCATATGGCAATAACCTTTAACAAATTATATGTTAATTTTTTGTATAACCTTACCTAGAGCTGATGTAATTTACTGCTTAAATACATTCACTTACCTGAAAAAACAAAACAAATCAACATTAGACTTCAATTAATTACAACACTTTCAAAGTAACGGATATTTGTCAAAACTTTTATAAAAACCAAATAAAAACATTACAAGCTTGGTCACCCTACTCGAGGTATTTCCAAATTACTCATACTTTTTAGTTTCAAGTAAAAAATAGCGTGTTTTTTACATTTTAGTAAAGAGACTTGTTCCAAAAAAAGGATATTTTCAAATGTTTTCAAAATTAACCAATTCAAAGGTGTATAAGAATACTCTGTTGGCATTTCAAATATTACTTTGACGAATTTTTCTCCATTTCGCATTTCTAACTGGAGTTACACTCATATACCTATATAGATATACATTTGGTACAAAGGTGCGCCTCGAAATATTTTTCGTCAAAGCATATTTGGCCGGGAGTGAGGCATTATGAACATTTTAATTCACTCTCTCAAACTACTTTAAGCGCTTGCGTACGTTTTTATTTTTAGAGTGCATCGGAATCGGATCATGTTTTTAATTTAAAGCGTAAACAAAGGATGAAGTTTTGTTTGTTGCGTTTTGTATATTTGTTTTTATAGACAGTAGAGTGCTACATGTTACTTTTACAGTTATCATTGGAAGCTCTTAAAGAGCACAATAACTGTTTTTATCATTGATTGTTTGTTTACACAAAAAAAATCAATATAATTTTTTCTAGTATATATCACTTATAATGTAAAGTATGGAGTGCAAATATAGAGGGTTCTCACAATGAAAATAGACTACTGTAGTAGTTCAATCCAAGTCCAAAGAGTAAATATCGTAACGACAGTCCACTGTGCAAACAATACATTTTAGTGCTGACGTTTATGCCTAGCAGGGCAATTTGGGGACTGAGGTAGAATGACGCCAGTGAATCGGTGGTTTACGACCACTTTAGATTCTCTGTTACGATTAAAACACTTTAAATAAAAATTGGAAATTACTTTATACGTTTCTGGATAGTTGAAAAGAATGTTATTATAACGTTTTTAGTAGTATTATTTCGATGTACATACATACAGTAATGTATATATATACGTTAATGAACTATTTAAATTTCTAAAATTTCAATAATTATTGTTAATTTAACTGTTATTTTAACAATTGTAATAGATTATAGAAAATCGCTGTCAACAAAGTACGATAATTAGTCAGTTCTACTTTTAACAACACCATTTAAATTAAAGGTAAGTAATTTATTTTGCTCTTCCTTTTTACCACATAGCAGGGTAAACAGAAATTGAAAGAAAACCTAGTGTCAATCAAGACAATCTGTACTTCGCTTTCCGCCGAATTCAAGATATTGAGTGGTGAGTGGCGAAATTTAACGCCGCGTTTTGTTTTGCCAGACCAATAAAGTGAAAATAATTTAAATATAATCACTGCCCCGAGTGGAAATCAAACCCACAACCGATCGCGTTTACAGTCAGGCGTTGCCACTGCACCACGACCGACTCCTAGCAAATTATCATTCATTATTATTGCATAGAAGGATACAAAATTGTACAAACAATCTAAAATATTCTATTAAATGGATTCAAGAAGTAATGTATTGCGTTCAGACAGAGTTCTATTTCATATTAATGTATTCGATATGCAGAAACGGAGCATCGTGATGCGCATTACAAGATAAGAGCGTAGTAAGAGGTTGGTACATGAGAAATTGGGTTGTATATACATTAGTGTATTACTGTTAGTTTAAAATTCATATATGTAAATGTCGCCGTTATTTAAATGTAGGGAAATATTTACTGCTGAAATATTATTTGTACTGTTCCTGCAAGTTAGTATTAATAATATACCAATAAGCAATTCCGTTACTTGTTTACCAAACTTAAAATATTTTACAGGCAAAAATTTTCTTGCAGTAGACGATTTCCCTAACAAGGGATACATTTTTCACTGATATTTCTATATATTTTTTTATTATTTTAATTCAAATGAAGCTTTTCAAGATTAATTTCCATTCAAATCTGAAATGTACAGATTTCACATTTCTTAGTCAATATATAAAAGATACAAACGTTAAGAGAGTCATGGTGAGCACCATAAATGTATGGCTGAACTAAACTAAATTAAAATCGCAAGCAATAATAACAGCCATGTTATTGACATAAATCCTATAGCTTAATAATATCTTTCTATGTACCTACACATATAATCTCACCCCACTGTTCGTCACCGCCACGCCGGTTGGGTCAAACCCTTCAAACTTTAAGTTGAAAATACCCCTGGTGATTCATGTGGCATATTAGTAACCGTAAATTTCTGAGCTTTATTAATATTACAAGGGATTAATCAAATATTTAATGGTTGAAAGATAGTTTTTAAGTTAAATAAAAGTCCATGAAGAGATATGATGTATGTAGCTATTGAAATTTTCAAAATCTAGTATTATATTTTCTAAGTAAAAAAGTGGTATTTTTAACCTTCTAGTTTGAGAATAGTTAAAAGAAGTCATGAAAGTTTTTATATACACGCAAAACTATACTATGAAACCTTAAGATAACCTAAATACACTACTTTTTGAAGGGCTATGTCTGATAACAACTTTAAGGCAAAATAATATTTTAAGTAAAAATACAGATTCTACGAGTGCACTACGGTTTAGAGCCAACTTAGTATTTGCATAATCAAACACTCGATAGCTACGCCGTGTTGGCGACTTTCAAGTCCACAGTGTTGCGGGCACACGGCTTACTCGACGTGTGAGAGGAATAAAATGTGTTACTAAAGCTTAAACTTCCACAAGCAAATTGAGCCACTATTTGGACTCGTGTGTAACTGGTATTACAAAGTATCTGTTCTGTTTTGAATTCAAAGTAGGTGATGATTTTACATATATACTTATTTCAATTTAAATTTGCGCTATACAATAGTAAAAAAATTGGATTACTTAATTAAGTATTGAAGTATGAGTAGATATATATAAATTCCAAAAATGTATTTTCGAATACAAAAATATACGCGATTAATCCGTTTAAAATAGTTTCATTTAAAAAGAATTATTATACTATAAGATTCTTTTTTTTGTCCAATCAATACCAATGATTGTCATTGTTTTTTTTGAATAAAACCGTTTAATGTATATTTTTTTAAATATGTTTAACATCGATACTGAAAACGTTTGTCACTGTAGGCAAGGTGTTTGTCACGTTTGGCATTGACAGGAAGAGCAGTTGTTACCCTGTTCGAGTTAAGCTCTTCTTTTAAAAGTGCAATATTCAAATTGCCATGAATAGATCAAATGTATATTTTTAGCTGAAAAAAAATTGAGATTGCTTACTTATTAATATTTTTTAAATACATTATGCTTACTTAATATTTTTAAATACATAAGGCGTAAGGGATAATTTCAAAATGGATAATGTAAAATTTAATTGTCACACTACAGACTAATTCCTTTTGTTTACATTTGTTTTGTTCTCTTTTATTATCTTATAATATATATTTCAATTACGTAAGACTGATCTCATTATCTATTAAGAGTATAATCAGTTACCTTATTTAGTTCCTAATCAATAAAATATATTAACTATAATTGCGATATAATATTAATTTTCATACTATACAATATAATTATAGTTAAACCTAGTCTTTAACCAGTTTCATTAAAAGATAATCTTGACTTATAAATTTGTACACTATCATATAAATTTTATATATTTACTAAGTGAACTCAGTAACATACAGTATACATTTCGTAATTTTCATTATACAAAATACCGATGTTTCATTCATTACCGGTAACTCACTACATTCAAAATAAATTTTACGCAACCTTTAAACATTTTTGGAATAGCGAAACGAAATGCGTTATTCTTGCAAAAATGTTTACAGACAACTTCAGGTATGGTGATATTTGAATAAAGTGAAGAATGAATGGAGTTTTGAGAGATATTCATGTAAAATAAAGTATGTGGTTATGCTTGAGATGTGGAATTTTTAGGATTTTTGTTTGCAAAATTATATATATCTATGAAAAATTACATAATTCCCTTTGAACTATGTAATTTTACATGATTCAAAGGGAAATATGTAATTTTTCATACTACTACTATACTATACAGGTATTGGTATATACACATACAAACTAACGAAATAATTTCTATATTTTATAAACGCTAGGTATCATTACGTCTAGAAAACATGAATTCCACATCAAGTGAGAACTCCAGCGCAAATAAATTATTTAGACGTTATATTGTGTAGGGAGCTCGAAATAATTAACCAGTTTGTTTCGAAGTAGACGTGCTTTGACGTGTATGTATCAAGTAAAATGAAGGTAAATTGTATATTAACTTACAGAGATACTACACGACCGTACGAGCTACCGTAATTATGGTAAATTTGTTTAATATTAGCGTAACATCAACAATTATTCACATTTCTGTCCAATGTTATTTAATTATAACTTAAAAGTTTTGTTGTTTACCTCTGATTGGATTACTTTTTGTCTAAAAAGACAATGAAAATTATTACAACATTAACAAGTTGGGTTTTCCCCTTTTGTTAGATCAATTGTTAGAAATACTTTGTTATATTTAAAACAAAAATATTTTAAACAGATTAATGGCGTTTATTTTGGTATTCGAAAATATATTTTAAAATAGTGTCATTTAAAATGTGAAATGCATGAAAAAATACACAAAATGCATTGATTTTTAATACAAATCAAATTAATTTCTTAGGGATTGAAATATATAGCTTTGAGATATAGCTTTTTTCATATTTTCCTTTTTCCCATTTTCCCTATTTAAACAAATGTAAATATCGTTATAAAAATTTTGATTTAAATCATAAATAAAAATTAACATTATTATATGATTTTTATCGTTCGCCAGCAATTTTGAAGACAGAAGGAAAGGTCGTCTAAACGTCGTCTAAATCACCAATTACGATAGCTCAAGTGCAAAGAAACGGGGCCTAAATTTTATGCTCCTGTTAATATAAAACTGTAACTTTAGATTGATAAAATCTCTCTTCACTCTCTTTAATCTCTTTATAACCATGCTAAAATTTTCGGAAAAAGTTTTTGTAAGATGTATGTATGTATCGATTACAGAAATTTTTATATCTAAATGACTAAATAAGGTCGGTCCTAGCGCCGTGGGGACAGGTTCGCGCGACACGATTGGTTACGATGTCGATCCCCGCTCGGGTGAGTGCATATATTTGTTATCACTTTCCCGCTCTGGGAAGACAAAGTGCGGAGTTGAGTTTCGCCACTCAATACGCAATATCACGAATTCGGCGAAAAGCGAAGTACGGAATGTCTTAACACTAGGTACTTTCTATCTACCCTTTTATGCGGGATAAAAGCGTGAAGCTAAAAAAGTATTCGTAGACGTAGACGTAACTCATCCTAACAATGCGGAACAACGATTTAACAAAATTAAGATACCTTGCTGATATGTTTTGTAATCACAAAAGACAATTGTTACAAAAGAGACAGAAATTCATTACATTGTCATTAAACAAATAATATATTTAATATAAAAACATATTTATTTACTCAAAACTCAACAATAATAAGATGATCTCCACCTCATAATAAGAGAAACCGTATTACAATAATACAGAAAACAATCAAAAAATATTCATTCCACAATTATATAACATTACAAATTAGAACAACGAGTACTACAATACTCAAATATCGCTTCCATCATTTTTAAATAAGACGAGTCAATATTTTCTTTTGTTGAATCGCTTTTCCGTTTCTATCGAAAGCCAATCAACCCGAAACCCGCAACGATCCGGTTGTAAAGTTTAATTTTATTGATACCGTTAATGTTTATTTGTTGTTCGTATCTTAATAAAGTTGCAGACTTGTATGTAATTAGGTTACATGGTGTTACGTACGATACTTGCTGTGTAGCTTCCAATTTTATTTGGAGCGAATCCAGTCTGACCTTAATAATGGGTATGTATAATAAATTTTTGCAAATAGGTCATCCTGTTAATTTATATGTCAGTGGTGTATTCTATTTTACTATAATTTAATATTTCTTTATATATACATTTATTTTTTTGTATTTTTTTTAAATTATTCGATTTTTTTTTACTCGCAGTGCGCGTAGTGTTGGTAGCCATTAGTGAATTACTTATAAGCTATTGCAGATTGAACATTTCCTATACAAATTCCCGAAAATAAACCCTTCGACTGACTCAACAGATCTTTTGCAATACAAAAAATCAGGTTATTGATGCGCGAGGGTTATATCGCGAAAAACATTTATTTTCTTTATTAAACTGTTTTTTTTTTCATTTCTAAATTGTTAAATTTTATGTTTATTTCCTTGTTATTCCACATTTTGAAAAAACGTATAAAAATTTAAACGCAGAGGGATTCGAACCAGCGTCGTTCAAATTTTTATACGTTTTTCAAAAACACTATCAATGACTTTTCACAGCCTCATAAAACGAAAGCAACTGACCTTGAAGCGGCTTTTATATGAAAGTTACCCAGTTGAAACTCATCACTCAACTATCAGTAGGCTGTTGGGCGATGTTAACACTTTTCTACCAAAACCGTTCATTTGTTCCACAAACTCGTCCACAAATAGTTCACGCCGAAGTTAGGTGTAGTGTATAATGACTCAAAACTCAGCATTGGAACACTCAAAAATTTTAATTGTTTAAAAAAGTTTATACCAGTTAACTAAATCGCGTGTTCAGCTATTTTTTATATACCCTTTTCTAAATGAAGATTCATCTAATGATTTTTTGTATTAGCATTGACTGTACTAAAATAAGAATAAGTGATTCAAGCAAACGACAATAGCATATTGTTATCAAAACTCAGCAGATAAAACAATATTAGCGAACCAGAATTGGCTGATTGATAAAAAAAATTGATCGAGCGAAACCCTTTGTAATGAAAATAACAACTTGAAAAGTAATTTTTATTTCCGCGTATAAATGTAGAAGCGCGTATAGATGTATTGAACGAGATACTTCTGTGAATTTGTGCAGTAAGACGAAGCAATAAGGTTGGTTTTCAATTGATTTTAATTTGAATTATAAATATTAGTCAATTTTGTGAATTATCGACTGGAAATTGAAGTTAATTTTGCGATAAAAGTTTAGTGAAGACTAAAATGGTGCTGAAATGTGGAACACGTCGACGACAACGCTGAAGTAGATCTTTTACCTATCTCATACCTATTTATCTATTTCAATAGATCTATACAGTAAACCTTTCTGTAAATCTGACTTAAAAACTTATTTAACAAGACATTTTAGCAGGAGCCAAACCCGCGCCCATTGGATACCGTCCAATTTCAACGCAGCCGGATGTAGTATGCATGGCTTAGCGGTTGGAGCGCTTGGACCGTTAAACATAGTAAAATATTTAATATATAGTCTCTCTCTTACCAAACGATTATTTCTTAGAAAATCATCTATGTCAAAATATTGTTCAAAAATTGTGACAAGCTTATTAGAATTTCGTAGTGGCCGAAAGTAGAACGCATGGCTTAGCGGTAAGAGCGCTTGGATGGTTTCCAAAAGACATGGGTTAAAATCCTGCTGTATATAAACTTTTATATGCTTTTTTTAGATTTTTAGCTTCACGTTTTATCCCAAGCGGTGTAGTCAGAGAGCATGAAGTGACGAACGCTACATATCTACACATCTGCATAGTTTTTTCGCTTCGTCCACAGTCATTAACTTCTGCAGACATGCCCTTTGGGGGGATACTTTTTACATGACTTTCCCCTAGACTGGAGGAAGGAGGACAGAGACACAAATAGTTTTTTAAATGTTTTATAGTAATGAAATAGTTAAATATTTACAAATATTACCATTACAAATAGCTCGTAGAATGGAATCACAATGGAAATTAATAACAGAAGCACTGTCCTGGTAACTCGTCAGTTCCTCTTGAATTTTTAAAATTTAATTTCGCAGTAGTCACGACTCAAAAATGTGTTCAATGTCTACAACGACACAAACTACTTCTTCTTAATTCTTTTCAGCCTAAAATAATAATATTTTACTTATTTATATAAATAAAATATATATGAGATTCATAAGAAATCTTAATTATCAAAATTTTTGATAATAAATTTCACTATTAATTAATAATAACAAGCTCCTATCATGATCCGTAATGATCGAATATAACCATAGAATTAAAAGTAAGTCTGGAAAAGAAGATCCTACCGTAGCACCATTTCATGTGGCATCTGAATGTAATCAATCACAATCGCAGTGAGATCGATCGCCACTTGGAAGAACGATTATATTTAAATTATTAACGTTTTCCCAGTCTGGTTAAAAATTGTGTGTTGAGTTCTGCCACACAACACGCAATGTCTAAAATTCGAACGAAAAATGGGAGTGTCTTGACATTTACATTTCTCGGCTAGCGTGAAGTTAAGCACAAATTTGAAAAACTAAAACAATAATAAACTTGTAACTCTTAATGCGAATATAGATAATTTATAAGATAACAAGCAAAGAGAACGTCGGCGGTGATAACTCACATTCGCCGCTGTCAACTTGGACAATGTACGCAGAAATGGGTTCGGTCCCAGGCCGCTAATACGTTGTCGTCTCACATCTGCAACTACAGTTTGTTATGTCGGCTTTAATTCTGTTCACGACTCTAAAGATAATTAAGTATTCCTGAAGATATTGTATTATTATAATTTTATGTATATTAGAATATATTATATTTAATATTTTAATTTAGTTTCAGTTAATTTGTATAATATATAAATTATTTAGACAAAGTGCGACGTTGAGTTCCATGGTGAAAATCAATTTTTTCTAGGTTTTGTATGTAGTTTGTAGCCTGCTTGTTTTTGTATCATTAAAGTTAGGCTTGGAGGCAAATACAGTGTACATAATGTAATGAGATCTAGATGCCTTTGACCGACACTAAATATTATCTTACGATAGTATATACAATTCAAGCACTCCGCATGCAATATTGTATTAATACGACGAAAAAAGACTTTGAAACATTTATTATCTAAAAATAAAACTAGGACGAATGAGAACGAAATTTAGCACAGTATTTATATAATGTATCAGAAAAAAATGAAATAAAAATATTAAATAATGGTGTATTAATTATTTTTCTTGGTTATTTCATGTGTTTGACATACACTTTTAAATTGAATGAGATACACATTGCTAAGGCGCCGTATTTTACTAGCGAGCATTCGTGGTTTAAAATGAAAATTAAATAGTAGTAAATCACGATATAAGTATGAAGGCCATCGTGATGCAGCGGGACTATACTGATTGTAAACGCGATTGGTTGTGGGAACGATTCCTACTCGGAGGGATGGTTGCAATTAATATAGTATTTTCATTTCTCCTCTGAAGTGGACGAAGCGCGACATTGAGCTCTCCACATAAACACGCTATGTCTGGATTTTGAACGGCAAGTAGTCAATCAAGTTAGTGTCTTGACATTCCCTTGTCACTCACTACCCTTCTATATAGCTGTTGCATAAAGCGTTGTGTGACATAATTTTCCACGTTATATGAATGTTTATAAATAATATCTAAATCGCGTAATTTTTCTAACTTCATTTTAAATAAACAGTTTATTACAATATTAATGACAAAAATAAAACAACTATAATATAACAAAATTTAAAAAAAAAACAAACAAACGAAGTAATATAATACTGTTTAAAACTTTTAATGAAATTTTACCGCATTGTAATACGATATTTAATAGTTTTAAGCTGGCTGTTGTTATCAAAGTTATGAGTAATAAATGCTTATGGTAATTAAACACATAAAGATCGTCCGTTCAATGTACACCAGCACGCGACTCATGAGGTATTTTAATTGCCCACTATGTCAGTTATTTCGATGTAAGGATTTATCGCAATGTGGCCTTTGTGTAGATACTCTATAAACGTGATATGCTAAAAATAGTTATCTAGCGTTTTTTGCCAACTTAACGAGATTTCACATAGCGGAATCAATAATAAGAACAATCGAGGACGAATGTGCGCTATAAAACAGATAAAATTCAATATTATAATCATTTTTAAAATTCTTTTGAGGTTTGAGGTTCTTAGTAATTGCTATAGCAAACCAATTCGCCATAAATCATACAATCGTGCAAGTAATGTCAATTCAACTATTGTAGAAAGTTTTTAAACAAAATTTATGTTTACTTACAACTGAAATATATACACAAATTGAATGGTAATTTGACAATTTATCATTTGAAAAAAAAAAAGGAAAACCTCATTATTTCTTAAAACAAAGCTTCAGCGAAGATTTTGGACGCAGTATCATATTCCCAATTAAATCTAAATCCAATAACATCAAGGCGTCATGTATAATATACAATACATATATGCATGTGATGACATGTGAGATATTAACATACGCTGGGAGTCCTCGCAGTCAATATATGAGATGTGTACTAATTTATTATTGCTTTTATTAGAGTAGCTGAACTGTATCGTTTGTATTATGTTAAACAAGTTGTCGCCTGTGGCTAGGTTTATACGAATTTTTGACCAAATATTATTTCCTTTTTTAGCTTTGAATGTAAAACATACTCTAGGCTTGAATGTCTCTTGTATAGTATTCATTTAATACAGATAAATAATTTAATATGTATAAAAAAATATGTTTAATGAAAACATTTATATTCCAAACCA
This sequence comes from Dryadula phaetusa, assembly GCA_032432895.1. Lineage (NCBI taxonomy): Eukaryota > Metazoa > Arthropoda > Insecta > Lepidoptera > Nymphalidae > Dryadula > Dryadula phaetusa. The sequence continues at coordinate 1,424,078 of JAOYRS010000054.1, forward strand.
CTTCTTCTCGATATAAAAGTTAATTATGCCAAAACTTTATACTCTCTCCTCTGAATAACCTTCGTAAAAGGGAGAATCTACTTCTATAATGATCATGTCAAAAATTCCTTGAATTATCACATTATCATAAATTATAATGAGCAATGCCTTTTTAGAAAACTAGTATAAGTTTTTTAGCCACAATGGAAAGTAATATATTACAAGCTACACTTTATGGTCTTCTTAAAATGAGGCTAAGACAAGTTTATAATATAAACCGTCGTGTAGCAGATAGTAGGCATCGAGGTAAAATTTAAAATTTAAAATCTAACAAAAGATGCATTTCTTCTTATTTGAAGTATGTATATACCAATTTGAAAATATTAAAATGTTTCATAGAGACAATTTGTTGTTGTAAAAAGCTGAAGACGGCGATAAGAATGAATACCTTAATTTTCTACACCATAAGGATTCTAAAAGACACGAGTTTGAATCCTGCAACTTACATTTTTTTATACAATTCGAAAATATTTAGCTTATGATTCATTTCATGTAATTTTTTTCGTAGAATTAAGGTAATTTAATTTTATTAAATAAACTAAAATGTAGATCTTTAGTTCTATGTAGCTGATTATAATTATATGTATATAGCCTGCAACTTTATTTCTTGACCTAACTAGTTTAATTTACAAGAACTTATTCTTATAAGAACACAACATTTATATCGAATAGTAGTGAATAAAGTGAACTAGGTCGCTTGATCGTTCCCAACTCACTCGCCATCGGCGGTTCAACAGAAAACAATTGCAAACCGCTCTTGCGTTCATTCATTCAACCGTTGATATCTGTACTGAATACTCCCAAGATTAGAAGAGTAAGAGGTGGTTTATTTGTTACAAGAGGTAAATAATATTTACGTACCGCTTATAGTGTATTTTTGTTTATTCATTGTAATAATGTCTAATTATAATAAATTAATCATTCATTCAGACTATAAAATAAATATCGAAGTGTGATTACGGTGCCGAAACATATAAAAAGTTTATTATTTAGCAAATTTTATTATGAACCAAATTTCAAAATAAATGAAAAAATTACGCATATTGAAATATACGAAACACGCGATAATTTTCAATTAGAAAAAGATTAGAAATACAGATACACAGATACGCGGCTTTGAGTTCGCCCCTCAACACGCAATGTCTCAATTTTGAGCGAAAAGCAGTCAATGGTGTATCTTGACACTAGGTTGTCTCTTTCACGCTTAACGCTGGGTAGTACCCCACTATGCGCGATTAAGCGTGAAACTGTTTTAAATATACAGGCTATTATATTATCCATTGTTTTGAAATAGATTTAAAGGTATTAATTTATCTTTAAAGTCCGTAGCAGAGAGGAGGGTGCAAAAAAAATCGCAAACACAAAGTAATATATGCATTTTACGTTCTGTTTCAACTAAAAACGTAGATATTATAAAATAATACACTCAGAAAATTTAGTTACTATACGAATCTTTGTATATGTAAACTAAAAATTGTTATGTTAACACAACCTGCAGAACATTTTAAAACTTTAAACGTGTTCGCACAAATAGGTTTACGTTTGCAAAGTAGGTCGATGTAAGGCCTTACGTCGCTGGGGGCTGGTAGGGCGCCTGCAATGTTACCTGCTATACAATGTGAGCAGTTTGACGTAATTTTACTTTCTTTTTGTGCATTCAAAATATAATCTATTACTTAGACGTTCTGCGGTTAATGTTTTGTGTTAAAGAATATATAGATTTCCATACTGAGACATTTCTCTCACAATAGTCTAGCAGAAATTACAACAAAATTTGAACGATAATACGTACATCATAGGAAGAGTGTTCATATTTTAATCCCCATCTGGAAAAATTACAGATTTAACGTAGAATCCAAAGCGCGATTTGGTTAAACCTTTGAAATACAAGTACAATAATTTCCCGCATTGATTTAATGAAACGCTGGTCAATATCTTTTCAGACAAAGGAGTAAAAAAAATATCTAAATATAACTAGGTAATAGAACTCTAAAACATAAGGACTTACAGTCACAATTTTGCATTATGCGATATTGACTTGTTTATAATACAATACTACTGTACAATATAGTATTATTTATAACCTATATGTTTAATATATCGATAATGTACAGAGGCCATCGTTGGTTGAAATGATTATATATTTAAAATTTATTTTCATTCCTCTGCTCTAGTAAGGTTGAGTTTACCACTCAACACGATATCCATACCAAAAACAGAGTGTCTTGACATTACCCTGTTAACTATCTTTGTCTATCCTGCTATGCGGGATAAAGCTTGACGCTGCTATTTTAATAATATACAGTATAAAATAAATTTTTAAATAAAAATATAAACATTAATAATAACTTATACAAACAACAATATCTTGTATTGAATACGTACTACGATTACGCTTGAATACTGAGCGTTTATAAATATTTCGAGCTCTTTAGCAAGCAAGACAACCTCTGACGTCATTGTATTGTAGCAGAGATGAATGACGCAATCAGAACTGACATCTCCACTGAAACACTGATGAGGAATATTAAATATACAAAATAAAAATACATTATTTTGATATAAATATGAATAATAGAGTAGTTTAATAAGGAAACTAAAAAGAACACATTAGGTTCGTTTAACGAAAATATTGTGTTATCAAAGGATTCGGACACAAGTGTAAATTTCCAAGAAAGTAGCATTATGTAAATAAAAAAAATCTTAATAAAATCCAAGTATTAAGTAATAACAATAAACAAGAAAGTATTTTTGACGATTTTATCTGTTAGGTCATGATGTTAAATGCAGAAAATGGGCAATACAGGTCGTATTGCCCATTTTCTGCATTTAACATCGATTACGAAAAAACAGGAAAAAAAAACACACACTCTTACACACAAGCGTAAACGCACACAGCAAACAGACCAATAAAACCTTATTTATAAAACCAAATGTAAGGTCCTAAATGCGACGTGAATCTCTAACCTTCACTGTTATTATATGTCAAAACATATAATCATAAATTCACGAATATATTTTAACCAACATCCAATCATGTGTCCAAAGTCAATATCAATGCAATGAAGTGGAATGACATAGCGAGGTCTCATATCGCCCGATGTGACTATCCTCATACGCTATCAACGCTGTTTGTAACTAAAGTAAATTGATTGAGATGGTTCCAGTCATGTGATAAATTATTGTTAACTCTCGAACTAATATAAATTCATTAGTGACTCGTTTGTTACTACTTGTTCCCAATTGATACAGAGGAAAGGTGGTCATGTAGACTCTACGGGTATATTGGTGCCTTCAATATAACTATTCAGTGTCAAGACATTCTATTGATTGCTTTCCGCCCACAATTGAGACAGCGTATTGAACCTAACGCTTTATATTGGATCAACAGAGCGAATAAATGAAAATAAATTCAAAATATAAATGAATATGAACTACTGTGCAATAGTGGTTTTTAGTTTTGACTAGGTATCTAGTTTTACTTAGACACACTAATAACGAATTATACTAAAAAAAAACAAGGTGGCTCCCACATTACAACTTGCTTTTCTATACGAGAATAGTAGTAAAGTATAAGAGTTTTAGTCAAAATAGGAAATTAAAATGTAGGTAAGCATGACATAACACAATTTGCATGGATATACATTGACCGTAGTTTCTAGCGCTTTCCAGTACAAGAAAAATAAATACATCTAATAAGATCTTTGATTTTCGCTATTTTGATACATTTGAAATGAAAAAAATTAAAATTTAAAATACAATTTTGAAAACTCGACATATCGAACATTTCACAGTAGTCCGTGGTCACAGATGGATCTGTGACAAATGTATATATCTAACGAAATAAACATAGGAAATAAATTAACTTAGCATTTATAATAAATTTATCATTTTTTTTATCAAAATCTTAGTAGTATATTTTATATTTTCAAAGAAGAAAAAACAAAATAAATTATTAAATTTGATATATTTAAAGTTAATATGGAGAAGGAGTGCAGAAAGTCGAGATTTTATATATTCATTTATTTGAAATATATTAAATTAACAAAATTGATATTATATACATTACTTTGCGTTCAAATCAATATTTGGTATGATACAGCATGTTGCTAAGACAACGCGTACTTTACGTCATCTACTATTAGAAATAAATATGTGTTACTTAACGTGATCTACTTTGGAGAAGCAAATATTAACGAGTAAACCGTAAAACCACATTTGAATAGAAATCCATAGCTTTGTAAATATTTAATTCAGGAAGCGCTCATCAATCATAGAAACAAAGGAAACTAAACAAATATTGCATACGTTTGAAAGTCGTAGATAAATCATTCAAATTAAGTTTTTATGGAAATTGCATTATGTTATTGTTACGGTAGAATTTATTTTTTTTGTATAAAAGCAATTTCGAGCATTATTCTGCATATTCATCAGAGAAAACCTAGTGTCAAGACATTCCGTTGACCGCTTTCCGTCTGAAATTAAGACATTGCGTGTAGAGAGGCGACCTCAACGACGCCGTTTTGTCGTACATTTATAATATTAATCATAAATGTTGAAAAATTACAATAAAACTTATTTTATTGATTTTACTGGTCTTACTACTTTTTGTAATACAATATTCTTTATAAATTTTAATTTTCTCATACAATTATGAAGAACTAATACGTATTAAAAATAGCTATAAACATAGATGGATTCGAATCAGATGGAAATCTACGTCCCTTGAACGACTATAAAGTAATAATAGGAATTATTATTGATATGTTTTCTTTATTTATATTACTTCAAACATTATTCCTTATCGTGCCAGCACATAATATTTAACTATTAATATTATAAGACCTTGTCAATATAAGCAGTGCGGTAAGCGGTCTTGCCTTCGTCCCTGTACAACGCGGGTCATTTGGCTCTATTGACCTAAATTAACCGAGGTGTGTTTCTTTCTGCAACGTCAGATATTGTGTAAGGCGCAAGTACTAGAAAACACTAAGGTATCTTGCTAACAACCTACGTGTTTGTTAGTGATAATGTAAGTCCGGTTGCCATACATATTCATGTTTATATATGTTTAATCGTTCGCGTTTTGTTAGATTAATACGGTTCATATGCGGAAAGGATAAATTTATGTTATAACTCCAAAATAAGAAAACCTTAAGTTTCTACTTAATACAACAAATATTTTCTAATGAAAATCTCATTACAATCGGTTCAGCTATTCAAGAAATAAGAAGAACAAACAGACAGACAGGCTGACAAAGGTTGTAAAAAATAGATTTCGATATATGTACAGTATATAAACAAATGCGCATTTCTTAAAAAGCGGTTACTTTAATATTAATAACCGACACGCCCATTTTATTTATTTGTATAGATTATTTTAAAATATTGACTGTCGAAGTGCAATTGGAATATTCTTCACAAGTGGCAAGGTTTATAAGTAAAAATTCATATACAGTATTATAATCATCGTCCCGGTCTAAAAAGCGCTAGGCGACAGGTTTAAAATAAAAAGAGCGTAAAGTTACTCATATGTGATGAATGGTTATAAAAAGCATATTCTTTTAAACTTGATAAATTATTACACTTGAGGAAGTTTGAAATATGACGCTTTAAAATTATATGGACTCTTTTGGTACCTAAAAATATAGCATAAATAAATATAATAAATAACCTAAGACGCAGTATACTTATATACTAGAACTATATATATTATAGTTATATAAAGTCAGCAAAAGTTAATCTTTGCTTAGCTAACTTTATACACAAGTGCATAATGGAGAAGTAACTTCTCGCCTCAGAAAGTCGACGATCAATTGCAAAGTATCGTATTAATAAAACTTTAATCCTACTTCGTTAATGTGTTTTGTGGCTCGCGGCCTACTTTCAGCGGGCATTCATCGTGGCACTTTCATTTACCGCCTAATGTGGCATGGATGCGCCCGTCTACGTCCAACTAACGACCGAATAACATCACGTGTCACAGCAAACTTTAACAATGCGCTGAATGAAGTCCTATCCTAATTGCTTTCATTATTCACAAAAAAATATGTATATCTAAAATGGCGTGGTATATAGTTATAATGTTAGTTACATTATATAGTTACGTAATATTATGTTAGTTTTATAAATATATGCAACAATACCTGTAGCGTAGGCTGGTTCGAGATCATCTTCATCGTCCGTGTGATGTCTACTGGAGGCGTGCGAGTGTGAGTGATGTGGCACTCCTACATGCACGGGTTGTATAGGCTGTTCGTAATGCTTGTGATGGTCAACATACACTCTGTGGTGGTGTGGACAGGGCGTCGGTGGTAGATAGTCCGCTAGAGTGCCACCACGTGTCAAAGTTGAACCCGCACTTAGCGTCCCACCTCCCGAACACGATGCTAAAGCACTTCGCACTGATCCTAGGTCTAGAGACGGTCTTCGTGACAGTTCTCCGTAGCTCTCCCCGAAGAGTGCACTAGCTGGCACCGCGTGTCGCACTTCGTGATGGTGGGAGTGACCACCGTTGGACGACGAATGAGGAGACGCAGAGTGATCGCGGCTATCTCTAGACGTTGAGGCCGTATGGATAATACTTTCGTCATGGGTTTCCATAACCTCCCTCGCGGTGGGTGGGTTTGGGTGAGCGTGAACCGCTGAGGTGCCGGCACGTCGCGGACTGCGGCCGCGGTCCGGCAACACTGACGACGCAGACCAGTAACCCCACGCCATATTTTTTTATATATTCTATTCACTGTTTAACACTGACCACTAGCCATATATAGGAAGACTCACTTGACTGTGGGTAAACCGAGCATTAGAGAAGCCGGGAACAACTGTGTAAGCGAACCTAATCTCCTTTGACGTCGCACCGAGTCGGACGAGGCTTTGTGACCACGATTGTAAGTTATTTACGTTGAAAAATGGTTTAGTAGTGTGTGAACTTGTTACAACTGAATTATATTATAGTATAAGAAAATATACAAATAAAATATAAAAAAAATATTTTTCAACTTTTGAGCGGAAATAAATATAAAATTTAAATTTTTTATCAAATATTCTTTTGTACTTCGTTCTAAGCCGCGGGTCTCAGTGGAGCAGACGTGGCGGTCTATTCAATCAGTGGTTTTTTTATTGATTGCGCGATCGTAACTTGCGAATGGGGAAAGTTTTGCGCCTCGATGCGGAAGTTTCGTTGTGGCGCCGTTACATTACAATACGAGCACCAGAGAGCACGTAATGTGCTATTGTATTATCTGTGGCTATTTGAGATTAAGCGAAAATTATTGTATTTTTGACACATCAATAAATAAGTCGATGAAAATTTATTTGATTTTAGATATGCTCTTAAAATTTTTGTAGATAGATAGATGTAAAATATTTAAAATTGAAAATGTACTGAGTAGAGATGCTTCATTTTGAATTTTCTAAGGTTTATAAATGAAAGTTTAAGTTCCTACACGCCTTATCAATCGCATTTTTTTCTTTCATGTTAAGGAAATTTCATTTCCAATATTTTCTATAAAAAAACGATTAAAATTATCGTTCGATTCAAATAAGACATTTATAAATAAACAACAGTGATTTCTCTTATTATAACATTCAGATTGCTTAATAATTTTTTTTTACGTTACTAACAATTCAAGTTCCTTAACAAACTTTTGAAAATTCGACTCAATTAACTCATAAATTAAACCATATCAATACATTTTTCATGGTAGACAGGAAGAACCTAGTGTCAAGACACTTCGTACCCTGCTTTCCATTGAATTCCAGACATTGCATGTTGAGAAGTGAAACTAACGCTTTGTCTTAACATAGTGAGAAATTAAAATAATTTAAATATAATTATTCTTCCAAGAGAGAATTGAATCCATAAGCGATCGCGTATACAGTAAGACGTCTGTCCCATTGCGCCACGTCTGGCCTTATTTTTCCTCATTTTTAGATATAAAGCAATTGAGCACAAATATATATATAATAAGTGGAATAATTTATTTGTATGACATATTTATTAACTTAAGAGTATTTGAATTCGTTACCGCCGTAATCAACAAAACTTTCAGAGGAAAAGCAACTGCTACAGGAAGTGGTTGAATAAAACATTGTATGTTGACTGTTTTTGAACAAAATAAAATAGTATAATCTCTTACACCCGAAAACGTCATCTTGTTAGATGACGTTGAAGATGAGATCTGTCATCTCCTGTTGGATATGACAATCGTCTTAATGGTGTAATTATGTAACGAGTATCTGAGTTTAGGGATCTGGGCATACATTTTGGTAATAACCATACTTTATTCCCACATATCAATAAAACGATAGCTAGAGCATTTCGCATGTTGGGCTTTTTATATTGAGAGTCTCGAAGGATTTTAAAAAAACTAGCACAATGACACTTCTGTACAATTCTTTTGTTAGACCTATTCTTGAATATGGCTCTACTGTTTGGAGTCCTCATTATAATATATATGTAAGCCGGCTAGAAGGCGTTTAAAATGAATTCATTAAATTTCTATGTTATAAAAAACAAATCGTTAATGAATCTCGTGATTGCTCAATAGTGTTGTCCCTTGCTCATAAAAGATTAATCAGACATCAAATGTTTTTGTTTAAGCTCTTAAGGACTCTTTTGAACTCCCCGTTCCACTTCAGTCACACTAATTTCAAGAGCCCACAGAACTACGTGTAAACCTATCTTATTTAATACTCCCATAACCAGAAGGAACCACGCCCAAAATAATTTAATTAACCGTGCATGTGCCAAATATTATAAAGAATTTATAAATATAGATTTCTTTTTTAGCTTCACGCTTTTATCCCGCGTAGCAGGGTAGACAGAAAGTACCTATTGTCAAAACACTCCGTACTTCGCTTTCCACCGAATTTGAGACATTGTGTGTTGAGTGGTGGAACTCAACGCCGCACTTTGTCTTACCAGAGCGAAGAAGTGGAAATAATTTTAAATATAATCACTCCCCCGAGTGGGGATCGAACCCACAACCGATCGCGTTACACTCAGACGCTGTCCCACTGCGCCGCGACCGGCCTCCTCTTTTTGCCATTGATAATATTAGCGTTGTAAAAAATATGTTGATAAAACATCTGTCTGATAATGTTTAAACTTATTATTTTATATATTGGAATGCCTTAAACTTTTATAATTATATTCTAATTTGAATTTAAATTAATTGATGTAAAATTATTAATATATTAATATATATTAATATAATAATTATTATAATTTGAATATTATATATTACTTTGAATTAGTAATATTTTTCTATAAATTATTATATTGATAGAATTTTTATTCACCTTGCTCTATATATTTGTATAGTTAATGCCTTATCTTTTGTTGTAATTGTGTGTATTCAATACTGTTTGTTTCCCATATAAAATGAAGTATAATAAAATTGTTAGAGAAATCCACCTTTGAACACTCCATTAATTTTAATATCACTTCAAGCATAGCTTAACTTATTAGCGTATTAAATAATTTGTTAACTTTTAGTAGAGTAGCAAGTAGATATAAAATATATATATATACAGATGAAATGCAGACAATAATTTGCGCGCAAACAAATATTTATATTTATTTAAACCCATTTAAGCTTACAGGCAATACTTATATGCATCATTGGTGGCCAAAACAAAGTTATAAAATAATAGTAACAATATTAATTCCGGTTCAAGAGCAATCCTTCCATTCGCGACCACTGAACATTATTTTATATTTCATTGCGCTGATAAAGTCTCGGTATATCAAACTATATAAAACTTTATAGAATAATATCACTTTTAAAAATGTGTACATATGTATGTATATATATATGTATGTATATATATATATATATATGTATAAATATATATATATACACACACACATGTCGCGTTCGCCTTATTTTGGTATTCGAAAATGTATTTTAGAAAACCAGACCGTAGAAAAAATATATGCGATTGATTTGTTTAACATAGTGTCATTTAAATGTGTAAAGATCGCGAAAATCCAAGGTTCAGGTGAGGAGGTTAGAGCGCTTGGACGGTTTCTAAAAGACGCAAGTTCGAATCCCACCGCGTTCAAATTTTTATACGTTTTGTCAACAATGTTTCCTACTCCTAAGTGTGGAATAAAACTTTGAAAATAGTAAAATATTAACATCAAAGTTCTTAAAATATTAAATTCTTAGTTAAAAAACGTAAAATATTTTCAATATTTTACGTTTTTATGAAGGGAACAATATATTTATATTAGTTATAACAGTATTTCACGTTGTGTACCAAAAACGCTAAACGGAAGACTATCAAGCGTATTCTCATTCTTGTAAAGCGCATCTTATGAACGCGCTACCTTTAAGTAATATTAAGCGATTAGGGCCGTAAAAATGAAATACATGGAAAACTCACCTAGTGAAGAGATTTGCGTTTGCCTACAATAAAATTAGTAAAATAACATTAAAACCCCTATTTTGATTATTTGATTTTCAGACCAACACGAAATCAAAACAATGTACAAATAAATAATTTGTCAATGTTAACGTCAGTTAAACGATAATTAATGACTATGAGTGTTACAATTTTATTTTGTTATATCCAAATAAGCCGAGACAAGAAATAAGTGTTTCCACGTATCCAGAATAACTAGTCAGTTTCTAAAACAAACTTGTTTATGACAAAGCCTGCATTGCATCGTTGCAGCCGTCGATAGCACTGCGGTCGGCCGTAGATCAATCACTCGTTGGGTAAACAACACGATTGGCAGTTTTATGACATTAACCTGACTTACGCTACTTTTATATCAAGTGTGATATTTCATTGTTTTGGCTTCTAGGTGTTATCTTAATATTTTGCAAAAGTAATTATTAAAGTATATATTAAATTATTTAATTGGTTATATTTGACGGCGAAAATGCATTAAAGAAAAATAATTGAGAACTTTTCTAAAAAAAACATAATATTAAGTATTAATAAATATTTAAAACGAAACATATTTCACTTCAATAATTATTTACTGTAACATTAAAATATCTCGAACACAGACGTGGCCAATTTAAAAAAAAAATCAAAACGTCAAATCAGTTTAATATGAAGCCATGTCATTATACTAAATTGCTATTTAAATAAGGTAAATGAGTTTAAAATTCATATCTCACCCTTCACCAAAGATACATAAGTCGAAAGCCATCGAGGGGAACTTTTTGTCTATAATCGATTTCCAATTTGAAATCTACGCAAGACTGGGACCGTTCAAATTAATTACAGCCTGGTTCGGATGCTGCAAAAAGTACTGATTCTGACGTCGTTACATAATATGAATGTGCTATTACTTAATTGTAATAGGAAGCCTCTTCACAAACCTATATATTTACATAACCTTACCAGAGCAAGGAGATATAAATAAATTAATCATCCTCCCCCTAAATGACAAATGAACTCACAACCGATCGCACAGATAGACACTGTCCCACTGCGCCACGACCGGCCTATTTATATGTATGTACGATTATACCACCACCGTATAAAAGCAGTACAAAACCGATTTATCTCCCATTACAGCAATGAACTAAACAAAACTTTTCCTTTATAGAAAACTTTTTACGGAACTACTTTGGTATATTGTTTATTCCAATCAAATGAAACTTATACGCTTGTGAGTACACAGGCTTACCTAACTTGAACGTGTTTCGGGAGGCTTAATGAGATGGAAACTCGGCCGATACAGGCGATAAGCAAGGGACGTCTATTCATTGATACGTGTGATCGATACATGATAGCTTGGTGAATTGGCCGGGCTGTATAGCTTTTACAAGATTGTTTGTCTCGAGCTTTGTTAAATACGAATTTATAGTATCTACGTGTATACGTGTGGTAAGCCTTAATCTATCGTCTAAATGCCCTGTGTGTATCTATTATATATATATATATATATATGTAATCATTAAAAATATAAGGCAAATTATTTATACGAGTACATAAAGAGCAAATCGTTTCATGGGGCGGAAGCCACGTGGATCAGCCTGACACACTAAGCCAGTCAGACGAGGGTGTGCGGTTGCAGTATGCGACGTGATTCGGGATTTTACGAATTTGATATTGTTTGAAGTTATTTCCTTTGTGAAAATAACGTAACCTTAACATAAAGAGTTGTATACAATATTTGATATGCTTATTTAATATGGCATTCAAATTAGATATTAAATATTAAAAATAAATGTTTGAGTTCCTTACTCAACGTTTTGAATACGGGCGGTAAAGCTGTTGGAGACTGTTTCATTACTAGGATGTCTTTGACTATCCTACTTTGCGGGAAAAGCCTGAAATAAGACTTAAATTAGACGACAGGAAAAACTTTTGTGTCAATTGGCCTTAATGTAAATTGAAAATCAAAGATATAAAATAACTTTTACTGAAACAAAACAAAAAGTTTTTATATAGAGATTTTTAAAAATTGACAATCATATTGTTATGGAGCTAACTAACTAAACAAGCTTATATAAAAAACATTACATCAATGTTTTACTATACCCTTAAAAAGCAACGTGTCTAAGTGGAAACAAAAATGCGATCCTGTTTTTTTTTAAATGATAGTCATATATTGATACATATCTAAAACTATTTAAAAAGGAGCTGCCTTACGCTTTTTCGCGCATAGACAGAACCTTATGTCAAGACACTGTACTACACTTTCTGCACGAATCCAAGACTTTGCGTGTAGGTTGACGAAACTCAACGCCGCGCTTAGTTACATTAGAAATTAAAATAATTTAAATATCATAACTCTGTTGAGCATCTATAGACACTATTTGGGATCGCACTCCCTACCATCTGAATCTATCATACTGAATCTAAAACCATTATCAAAGCTCAAACACTATAAACATATGTTATTATCCTTTCATAATCAGATTGAGAAAGCTATCACGAGCTGTCTCTATCGCGTAGTCACTAAGGGCGTATAGTTCTTGACATCGTGTATGATGAAGCGAGGCGAGGGTGCGGGCAACGCAAACAAATGGAAATGTCATGTATGGTAATATTTAGGCAACCGTGCGAGTGTTCATGGTCCTACTTAAGATGTATGCTTTATTTGGAACAAGTTGGTGGCGATGATAATGTATGAGCTTTGTATTGTACTGCAGTTAGTTTTTGTAGCCCAGATTCAAATCGCTATCATTATCAGTATGTCATTTTCTATAACATTTATTTAACTGTTAAAATTAAGGCAAAAGAAGGATAATAAATAAATAGATAGTATAATTTATATTCGTTATGTTATATTCGTTACATAGGCCGGTCGTGGAGTAGTGAGACAACATCTGCCTGTAAACGCGATCGGTTATGGGTTCGATTCCCACTCGGTACATAATTATATTTAAATTATTTTTAATTGCTCCCTATAGTAAAGCAGATCGCAGTGTTGAGCCGCTCTCAACATGCAATGTCTTAAATTTAGGGGAACACTCTCCGCGAGTACGGAGTGTCTTGACACTAGGTACTTCCTGTCTACCTTGTTATGCGAGAGAAAAGAGTGAACCTAAAAAAACATATAATAGTAATTTTTATGATCCACTTTAAAGTGTGAATGAAAAAATTATACACTTTGGACATAAAAGCTTAAGATTTTATTTATTTTTTAAATCAAATGGACTTTTTTCTGAATATTCCTCAAATATACAATAACTGTAACTGTATTAATAAATATAAATAAACATATTTACTTGAGACATAAAATATTATATTGAACGTAATATTCAATTATCACATTTTAGCCCCGTTTAACCAAAGTGCGGGTCTATCAATTAGTTATTATCAAGTATCGACGTTTTCCCGATATCAGAAACACGTTCATCTAACCTCATCAATCTATTAGAGACAATTAGCGACAAAAGCAGACACGGAAATAGCATTCCCGTCTTTATTATAAACGCGATTAAAATATAAAAAGCTCTTTGATTTTTAGAATTTTTAACAAAAAAGTTTTGCTATATATTTAAATATTGTTGACGTTTCTATTGCGCGATTGAGGCAGATTTGTCTTGAACTCTATAATGAAATTATTACATTAAAAGACTTGGCTAGCTGAATACGATACATTGCCACTTTGATAGTATTAAAGTATTTATACAGTAAAATATGTTTAGTTTTATATATTTAATAATAATAATAATAATTAATATAATTGTACCTAATAGAATTAAGATAATTAAATTGTTTCAAAAACTCACTTAAATATAAATTCTTAGTTCTAAGTAGCTATATATAACAATAAGAACAAACAGATCTGGTCTGTAGAAAAATTAATATTGAGTACAATTAAAAAGTTGAGTACGATTCACTCTATAGCCAACATTGAAAATTTAACCAGGAGCAGATAATATTACTTGAAAAAATATAAGGCTGACTCATTACAGAGTAATCACATTTGAAATAATAAAACAAAGTAGATATGTACTGTGTCTGCGTCGTAGCGGTAACTCTATGGTGGACAGTCCTCATTAAAACGGTAAACCGACCGTAAAGTGGCTTAAAATCCGCTGCTCTTTGTAAGCGAGTAAAATAGTCACTGCCTATGTTTGGCAATGTACTAGGTATCATCAAATAGGGTTTAAACGACAAAGGTTGGTAGATAGACAGTAGACTAAATCAAACAATCAACTGGCAAACGTCATTAGAAAATATTTTATTGAATTTTTTATTTATTACATATCGTGTTTTATTTATATGTATATAATGTATTGAGGTTTCATCTAGATTGGTTTAGTAGATTTTGTGTGAGAGAATTCAAACTAATATCTTCAAATGAACATAAAATTCGCATTTATTGAGAGATATATATTGGTTTCATATTATTCCGCTAAAAAAGAACGACTTTAATTATCTGCTGATTTTTAACCCCAAGATATGTAAGTTTTATAATGATAAAAAAATTAAACTAAACATATTTAATATTCTCCTGTACCGAACTTAACTCAGTACGTCATCCATATAATATATAAATATTATGTGGATGACGTACTGTATATTTGTGTCCTACATTCTAGAAGTTATCTAGGCTTAAAATCTTAAATAGAAATTAAATTTTACTTCATATTGTATATAAATAGTTATAAAAAAATAGGTAAGAGTTAATATTTTGGGTGACCTTTAAGAACACCGTATTTCAAACTGGAGGTAGGTCAAGGAAAAAGCATGAGGACGAAAGAAGAAGATATTGATGACAGTAGTTGCGTTCCGTTCTCTCCACCTACACCGATAAGTATAAAGCCTAAAACTAATAAATAATAATACATACTTTTGTAAAATTATGATAAAATTACACAAAATACATCCAAATTGATGCACTTTCCTCGTAAACGCGAAGTGTTCGAAGGCTCTTAACCTAAAATTTATTAAACGCTTCACACGTGGAAGTCTAATTGGCTTTTATCTTTCATCTTTAATCCCCTTTACTGAACAAAAAGTCCCGAAGAGATTTTCCCGTCTTAACATGATCCAGAGCGAGTAAGCGAAGCATGAGCAAAGCGAATTGTGATAACGGTAACTAAACAAAATTATGAAGTGCTTTTTTTATATTGTCATTTTTAGTATCATTATAGAAATTACCGGCCGGTATTTTTATTATTAAATTAGAGGCCAGTCGTGGCACAGTGGGACAGCGTCTGACTGTAACGCGACCGGTTGTGGGTTCGATTCCCACTCGGGGAAGTGATTATATTTAAATTATTTTCACTTCTTCGCTCTGGTAAGACAAAGTACGGCGTTGAGTTCCACCACTCAACGCGCAATGTCCCGAATTCGGTGGAAAGCGAAGTACGGAGTGTCTTGACACTAGGTACTTTCTGCCTACCCTGCTACGCGGGATAAAAGCGTGAAGCTAAAAAAATTATAGAAATTACCGTTATTACAATAGTAGTAGAATTATGAGAAGCAACATCTTAGAGTTTCATAGATTTTACCGTGTGGATACTGGGCCCATTGCAGACATAATGTATCAATTTAAAAGTGTAAAAATTGCAAATACAAATAAAGACACCCTAATTATTGTTTGTTTTAAATATATATTTATTTATTAACGTACGTTTAAAAAATACTGAAACATCTGATTATTTGGCCTGGAATTTTAAGGTTTAAGTCAGTTACTTTTTAATATACACATGTAAATGGAAAACTGAAATGGAGTATTGTGTAGGATAGTATTAATTTCAGTTTCTTAGTGTCTTTAACATTTTTCTTGCAATCCATACAATGCATGGTAAATGAAAATACTTGGAAAAGTGTTATGTCCACTTTTAATGATGTTTCTCTATGAATACGCTAGTATAAGCAAGATTTACAGTCTTATCCTGCATAGCTGGGTAGTCAGAGACTACCTTGTCTATAACTGATATGCGTGACTGGCGCAACTCAACGCCACGCTTTATCTTACCTGAATAAACAATTGCAGATAACTTTTATACATAACATTTCCTCTAGTGGAGATGGAATCCACAACCAATCGCATTAACAGTCAGACGCTCTCCTAAGGCGCAACGATGGCCTCATAATAATAATAAAAGATCTTTAGTGCATTTTATCAATAAAGTAATTGAGATAAAACATTTCTACCTTACTATTATCAAACAAACACATAAATTACTAAATTGCCTATACATATCAAACTAGAATGTAATCTAAAATGATAAATCCCAAATGCAGCGGCAAAATTAGTTATGTGCCTATGGATAGCTTTAACTGGTCTCAGGACACGCGAGCATTACCTTTGTACATAGGAATATAATAGAATATCCGGTTGAGTGTATCGCAAATGTTCACTATTGTTATATAATTTTGCTAATATTTTAATATTTTTCATTATATATACGTCATTATATGCATTCACTCGCTGACTGTATTCTCGGTGGTTGTTTTAGAAGTTTCCCCAGTTTGGTTGGGAGAAAGCGTTAAGTTACGCCACTCAACTCGTAAATGACAGCTTTATTAAAAAAGAATATGTTCTTTTCTTATGTATACTGTATTAATTCTTGTTAGTAATTTCAATACTGCATTTATAATAATTTTAAGCACATTTCCAAGCCTAAGGAACAAAGTTATTGTTTCGATACTCTGTATTTGAGAAATGAGGCCTTTTCAGAGCCCAATAATTTATATTTTATATAGGACTTAAATTTACGAAAACTTCTGTTTTTTAGACAATAGAACTTAACGGGAAGTTTCTCAACGCCTTGCGCCTGTTAAACGGTGACAATTTACTGTCCTAAATACTATAAACGATAATGAAACAATATATTTTATAACTAATAATTATTGTATGTGTATATTAGAACTCACTACAAAAACTAATCAGAATCAAGAAATTGTGTCAAAATAATTCGTATTCATTGGAATACATAAACATCCATAATATCTATCATACAAGGACTTTCCAAACGTCAATTAATATACATTAATCGTATAATATATTTGTCCATCTGTCTCGTGTCTATTAATATATAAAATAAGTAGCTCTTTTTAGCTTCTCGCTTTTATTACGCATAGCCGGATAAATAGGAAATACCTAGTTACAATAGTTCTCTGCTTTCCGCCGAATTCGACATATTGCATGTTGAGTGGCGAAACTCAACGCTGTGCTTTATTGATTATTTAATATAACCTTTACATACACATAACGTTTATATTGATAAAATTTAATTTACAAATTTATTATATATTGTAATAAATAAATAAATAATATTCTATTTTAATTAACGTATCAAATTTAAAAATAATAACAAATACAAATAAACGATAGCAAACGCACCATTACAAATACAAACAACACGATAATAATCTAAACAACAGAAACTCATCCAAATGGTACATTACTTTGAACTGCTATCAACAAATTGAATTTCAAATTGAAACAATGCCATTTCTATGGGCATTTAGTTCTAAGTTTATTGCTGACGCGTTGCGTATAATCCCCTTGCTTGACCTGAATGTAAAACACAGGTAAGCTATGTTAAAGTATGGGGTTTAAGTTGCGTTATTTACGCTGTGCGATTAGTCAATCATACTTACGTGTATATTCATGAAATCCTTTAGAAAAACTCCAAAAAGCCCAGTAAACATATACAAAAGACATTTTTGAAATAACGTATAAAAATTTGAACGCACCGGGATTCGATCCCGCTTCTCTTGGAAACTGTCCAAGGGTTCTGATCGTTATACGATTTTTTAAAATTGTTTTCTAATTCTAAGCGTGGAATAACACTTTAAAAATAGGAAAATATAAAAATAAAATAGCGATACCTTTTGTTAAACAATTGTTTTTTCATAATCTTTGAGTAGTAGAAATTTGTAAAAATCTCTCTACAGTGTATAAGAATTTTGACGTAGCCGGTAGTAGAACGCATGGCTTAGCGGTCAAAGCTTTTCCAAGAGGCGTAGGTTCGAATACGGCTGCGTTCAAATTTTTATACATATTTTCAAAAATATTTCCTAATTTAAGTGTGGAATAACACTTTAAAAATAGTAAAATATACAAAAGATATGAATAAGCAAGCTAAACTAAAATACACCACTATTTTTGCAAAAAAAAACAAGAAAAATAAATGGGTATTTCCATGCTGTATAGTATATAATCTTGTTGCCAAATAGACTAGAACGTTTCATTAAGCGGCAGACATTTTGCCGAAATTAGGAATTACCAGCTTGTGGCTTTAATATCTAGAGAATACTTATTATTTTTCGTCCAGATTTAATTAATATCTTCACAAAACGTTTCATACATTTATCGTAAAATTCGATTTATTTTCTAAAACTGTACACTGTGCTAGCTAGCTTTACAATGATTCACAAACTACGTCGAGATTACGTGACTACACCATATATTGGTTGAGGTTTTCCACTTACAGACTTCCTGGCCAACCTAACCACTTCTATTTAACAATAGCGTAAAGCTTGAAAATATTGTTATCGCAAATTGAAATAACGTTATTAAAGAAAAAAATATAATTTCGTTACTCATAACAAGAAAACTTAAAATGAGCTTTACGGAATACGTTTTGTTTGTGGCGCTTTGTTTATGGGTTCATAAGTCGATGTTAGAAATTTTTTTTTTAAAAAACTACCAAAAACCTTTTAATATGAGATTAATTAATTAATTATTATATTTTTTTATTTATTTATAATCATTTTACAATTTTGTTATTAAAGTTAGTACAGAACATCAACTAACAGGCATAGTTTACACTGACAGTAACTCTATTAAGAGATACTATACTATAAACAATGAAACAGGTATCACAGCAAAGTATGTAGTAATTATAAATTAAAAGGTCGTACATATTTTCTCAAGAAAATATTTACTTCATAATAAACTCTTATACAAAACTATTTTTCGTGTCTCATTGATAGAACGTGGTTAAAATCGATGTAATATGAATATAAGAATCAGCAAATAAGGAAACTCAACGTATGCACATATTGAGTATCAATTTATGGAAATTGAATGCCTCAAAATTGGGGCAAAGGATTGTAGGTAGAAAGTGGAAACTAACAAAGTGCTTTGTTCTTCCTTATATAGCTATATATATGAATGTAAATGTATAGGATTTTACGAAATTTTCATTTCTCCACTGGTAAGATGAAATGCGAAGTTGAGTTCCGTATTTGAAATCGCAAAGACTAAAAATCGGCCGGTAAGCAGCAAATGGAGTCTTGACATTAGGTTTACTCTACTACTCTACTATGCGGGATAAAGCGTGAAGCTGCTATGAGACATTAAAATTATATTCTTTGCTTGCATTGACGCAGTATATTAGAATTTGAGTAATGTTAGTAAATTTGGTATAAGCATTGGCATAAAACAAACAATAATTCTTATAAGAATAAGATAATTTACGAAGAAAACAAACCATTTGTTTGGATTAGGCGCTTATCGTGTTTTTCTAAATCATCTTACGCCGGTTCTATTTTTAGTAATCTTACTTTCATTTGTATTTATTTGGACGTGATAATCTTTAATTTGTTATCTTTGATGAAATTCAAAGAAATACGTAAGAAAAAATAAAGTAACAAGCGCTTTTTTTATTAATGCCTATAGATATATTTCTGAATGAAGAGCTGAATCACTAAGGTGTCTTAGGTTGCTCTGATTTGAATAAGAAATGGTCTTAAAATATTAATTTTATAGTTAAATAGACGTTTATACTAATTTTCGTTTGTTGTTATATTAAGGTTGACCATATTTTAGACTATAAATATATATTTATAAATCCACACATAGTGAACTTTGGTGTGTTGGGTCATTATAAGTCGATACCGGCTATAAAAGGATTTATAGAAAATTTACATCTAGCATACTTTGATAGTGTTTAGTGACTTTGAACTTCATTTTTGAGCTACTGATTAAAAATGGACAAACGCAGGTTTCATTAACTTATAGAGTGGAAGGTGACTGGTTTTACCTTAGAAATAAAATTTTACACGGTCAAAATTTTCAGCTTTATTTGCACATATGACTGACCGACGATCGATGGTTAATAGTTCAAATCTCACTGAGATCGGTATTTCTTTTTATATTTATAATGAAAATATCTATCTACGTCTGGCCTGAAGAAAGAACGTTCTTCCGTTCTCTACCTAAAATAGGGTAAGTGGAAAATTGAGTGTCACATCACTATATTCCCTCTGTCCCGTATAATGCAGGACGTAGAAGAAAAAGAAAATAGAAAAAGAAATTTTCGTAATCAGATTACATAAAAAAATATACGTAACAAGCGTATAAGAATTTCAAAGCATAATTTTGATAAGAACCTATGAAGAATTGGCCAAAGCGCTTAGATGGATTCCGTTAGGTGCAGGTTTAAATCGACAAACAAATTTTATGCGTTTCTAACTTTTATAGATAAACAAGTCATTTTTATCCTATAGTTTAAATAATTATTTAATATTATATTAATCAATAATAATACATTTTATTCAGGCCGGTCGTAGCGCAGTGGGACAGTGTCTGACTGTAAACGCGATCGGTTGTGGGTTCGATCCCCGCTCGGGGAAGTGATTATATTTAAATTATTTTCACTTCCTCGCTCTGGTAAAAGACAAAGTGCGGCGTCGAGTTCCGTCACTCAACATGCAATGTTTCGAATTCGTCTTTGGAGTGTCTTTCGAAGTGTCTTGAGACTAGGTACTTTCAGTCTATCGTGCTATGCGGGATAAAAGCGTGAAGCTAAAAAAAATTACAGATCAAGATAAAAAATTTACATATTAAAATTATATTGCGTTTTATTGAGACACAGGGTGTTATGTTAACCTGATCTTATAAGTTATGATGAGAAAGTTTAGCCTAGGACCGCCAATGATACTTATACGTGTGTTACGAATTTTCGTAACTTAACCTATTCATTATTTGGACAATTTCCCATATAATATTTAACGTGAAAACTATAAAATTACCCATCAAATATAACAGCGGTTCTTTTAACATGTTGACAAAATCGGTGCAATGAAAAAATAAATACCGGTATAATATTTAAGTTATAAGCGTTTAATTTGAAACTGAATAGTTACAGGTATAAAAAATCAAAATATCATTATAATATTTGATTTATGTTTATTTAAGCATACTATACTGTACAGTAGTGGGCACAGTATCGTATATTATATATTAACTTAATAAAGACTAGTGTTTTCCCTTATATATCGAATACAAAACGGCCCTGAACATTTCAGTTAGATACCTAACTTCTTTGACACGTAACACATGCTAACCTTGGAGTGAAAGTGAGATATGAAATTCTAGGAAGAGGCAATAACGCAGCGCTATTGATATTTACATAGTATGGGCAATATGCTAGTATTACTGTGTAAACAATTCACAGTAAACACAAAATAAGGCTTATGCAATATATATTTTACCAATTTTTTAAATTAAATATCATCTTTTATCTTTACGTAAAGGGAAATAAGAGACGTTTGAATTAACGAATTCAAAGGAATAAAAGAAATGAAGAGGATTTATATAAATTAGTTTGAAACAAAATAAAGTCTAAGTTAATAAGCGGCAGTAAGGGCTAATACAAATTTTTGTCGAAAATTCTAATTCCTTAAGCGTCAGACGCCATTAATTAGGGTAAGCAGTCGTTAGAGGCGATTAAAAAACTGAAGTGGCTGGTTGGAATATAAAATTGTCGAATGAATAAAAAGGTTTGTTTATAAGGTAAGAGATCTTTTGTGAACATAATTTATAGCCTTAAAATAAACTGATAAGAACTTAGAATACGCATCCGGTATATATATTTGTTAATAATTTTCTTACCGATTATAATTTTAACATAGGCAAAGTTTGTTTTGTAAACACAAATCTGTAAGCTCAGAATGTCAATTAAAGAATATAGTGGTAACCGTTTCTGGCCCGCAAACAAATCAAGTGTCGCCGCGCGGTTTTAAGGTCAACCAGCACTTTTGTACTATAAGGTTAAAAAGACCGCGCCCGCAGTCTGCGGATTAACCTATTAAAAAGGAAAGCCACTTCTAACCTCCTAACACGCCGAGACCGATACACTATTTACTTCGGTCGCAATACAAATACGGCTGGCTGCGTCGGCAAGCCGGGAATGATAAACACTGAACCATTCGACGTGTGCTATTTGTTTTTCTTGCGTGTCAAAGGAGATACGGATGATTTTTTTTTGTGTTTTCGCGACTTACGCAACGAGATGGGCACGTGGATACGGCGCGTTCGTCGGTCGGTATCGGAGCGCGGTTTGGACGTCGACGCTGGTAGTAGCGGGGGGTCGCGCGTCGATTGCGGCGGCACAGTTATTTACGGGAATCCTATAAGGCAGCGGGCGAGTCGCCGCCGGGTCGGGCGCCCGCGAGAGCGATGTGCGGCGGGCAGCGCGGCCGGAGCGGGACTGGGCTGCCGGCCGGCGCGCCTGCGTGCGGCTACGTCTCCACCCCCGATTGATGTAATATTTATCTTGGATTAAGAACTAGATAAGAAGCTAGCGAGACGTGCCGCGGGATCGCCTGCCGATCAATTTTCCTTTGGTTAGCTTTAATATATTTTGCGAGATTACAATAAAAATATTCACAGATGGATATTTTGATTATATTGATTTAATATGATATTTATGTTTTAATTTGTTTGAAAATATTTGATTAGCAGCTGATATAGTCAGTAGTGTCGGTAGTGGCGGATCAATCCCGTGCTGGCGGTCGTCGGCGGCGGTCGGGCGCGGTCGCGTGACGTCACCGTGGGACGCACGCGCGGCGACAGGTGGGCGCAATGCGCCGCACCTATCATAATATGATTATGACGTTTCCTATCGGGTTTGCTGGCGGGAGCGGGTGGGAATTGGTCGAGATGAACTCACCGAGTGCCGCCACGTTGTGACGGAGAAGTTTGCCGCCAAGATCAACCACCTTTTTATTTTTGATATATGTTTTATTTTTTTATTCAAGTTTTCAGATTTGCCTATTAAAATATATTTAACGGGATTTAAAAAATATATTCAGTATAAAGATAAGTATTTTATAAAATATCTTTATTTACAAAAATTTTCGAAGGTATTTTATTGCAATGCTTACGATGTTTTTCAAAATAATGATACTAACAACTTATAAAATTATTGTAAATAGAAAATAACAAAGACAAAACAGTAGCTTTCGAATACAGTACTAACAAAAAAAATGATCTTTGAAAAACCGTCCACAGAATTTTAAATATTAATAATTTCGTCATCTGATCCAAGCAAATATACAAACGTCAAGCAGTTGCCCAATTAATTTAGTATTGATTAAATCTTATGCACTAATGGCGAATATAATTTACTAATTATTACATTATATTAAGGTTAGTCGTCAATTCTTGAAGGAATATATTTGCTTTGAATAAATTTTCTAAACAGAAGCCGGTCGCGAAGCGGTCGGTCAGCATCTGACTGTAAACTCGATAGGTGGTGGGTTCAATTCCCACTCGGGGGAGTGATTATATTTAAATTATATTATCGCTAAGGTAACACAAAGTGTACCACCACCACTCAACACGCAATGTCTCGAATTCGGTGGAAAGCAAAGTACAGAGTGTCTTGACACTAAGTACTTTTTGTCTACCCTGCTATGCATGATAAAAAACGTGACTATGAAATAAAAAAAAAATTATACGACCTAAACTGACAAAAATTCCTTTTAATAGCGTCTTCGGATTCAGGAAAAATAAAAATATATTAATCATTTAAAGGAGTTGTACTACTATGTTTACTTGACCTTTGCCATAGAAGAGACAGGTTCTCTCTGCCTACTCCAAAAAAATTATTTATTAAGGACAATTTACAAAAAAAAACAGCTTCATCCTTTTTCCCGCATAGCAGTGTAGTCAGGGACAACCTAGTGTCAAGACATTCCATTGACTTAAGGTCATTGTGTAGCAATGGGACAATATGACAACTGTAAACGCGATTGGTTGTGAGTGAGTGAATTACCACATGGGGAAATAATTATATTAATAATTTATTTTAATTCCCACGCTCTGGTAAGATAAAGCGCATATTGTCTTGATTTCGAGCAGAAAGCAGTCAACGATTTACGTGGCATACATTAAAACAGTGATTACAAATATGACTAGATTTATATATCTATGTGCTAAGTGTTGTCTAAACGCTTTGTCCCTGGCGAGGTAGTCAGAGAGTACGGAGCGCCAAACGCTACGGTCCCTCCATACCTCTTTCGCCTCGTCCACAGTCATTATCCTCTTCATGCATGCTCTTCGGGGGGTCCTCATATTTTTTACGTGACCTTCCTCCAGTATCTTCGATACTGTGTTTTCGAAGGTCAACCGAGGTCGGGGGACCTCTCCTACCTCGACCTTGGCTTCATAAATCTTTCTTACTTTTCTTTCATCGCTAATTCTTTCAACGTGCCCAAACCACCTGAGCACGTTCTTCTTCATTCTTACTGTGACATTCACGCTTACACCTGCCATTCTGCATATCTCCTCGCTGCATATACGATCAGCCAAGCTGACTCCGCATATCCGTCGAAGAGATCTCATATCTACTGCATTCATCTTTCTTTCATTTTTCTTTTGACACACCCACGTTTCACTGCGGTATAACAACGTCGTTATCATTATTGCATTGTGAACGGCAACACGTGCAGGTACGCTGACGTTTTGCCGTCGCATCAATGCAGCAAGAGTACCGTTAACCTTGTTACCGGCAGCAATACGCCTTTCCACATCCATTTCGTATCTTCCATCTTTACTAAACATACTTCCCAGATATATCAACTCATTCACTTGTTCTAATATCTTTCTATCTACCATAATCTTGCTTTCCGTTCTTTCTTCGTCTCTTTCAAATAGAAGAGTCTTAGTTTTACTCGTATTCAGGTTTAGACCATTACTTTCACACCCTTCTTTCAGAGTTTTGGTAATGGATGGTTGATATAAATGTTAATAATGTAAACTAAACTACTTTTATACATATTATTTATAAGCCTTAAAATCAACAAAACTAAATAAGGCTTAAAATTTAACCTTAACAAAATGTCGATTAAACGATTCAAATTATCAAAAAAAAATGTGTAACAAACGTACAATTAAATTCTTTTTTATGTATATTCCGATAACATCTCATTAATGATAGATAGCCTGTTGCTAGTAATCGCGCTAAACGGCGTGTTAGTAGACACCCATTGCAGTGTTTTGAGCTATTATTATTGGTATAGTTGGGTGTGTCGTAGTTTGGCTTTCCGACAAAGCTTTTTAGTTATTAGTGGAACTGGCTCGATTGCTAATTGCTGTTTGATGTTATTTATTTTAGGAATAGTTAAATAAAGTTATATTTAAGGTTAAATTTTCAGACTTGGATAAAATCGATATTGTAAATCTATTTTGTTTTGATTCATATCGGGACGCAATCTGATTAAACGGTGTCTGTAGCTGTAATGGCGTTTAATAGCGTGTTAACAACGCCGTTAGAGAGGATTTTTTAACATTTTTTTTAAACGAGCCTTACCTAGTGAACTTGAGTATACGAATTTATTTTTCACCGTATGCTAGTATTGAAGTGTATTAAAAAAAAGAAAGATTTTTTTACTTAATTTACTTTGCTTATATCGCTGAATACAATTTTTATACGTGAAATGAAGTTAGTTATCAGACGTTAAGGACACTAAAATTATCACACTACGGCTAACGTTATTCCAACTTTATTTTATTTGGACCCTTATCTACCAGAGAAAATTGGAAATTTACAATTTTGCTCACGTATTATTTTATAACTGATGGAGATCCTTTCTACTATTATTATATTCATACATAGTTTGAGAAACACTCTTTGTACTCTATGGATAATATATCGAAAAACATTATAATAAAATCATTACTAATTTGAAAATGAACGATATGGGAAATAACAATTTATAAACAAAAACAGGCCGGTTGAGGTCGGTGGCGCAGTGGAGCAGCGTCTGACTATAAAGCGATCGGTTGTGGGTTTGATTTCAACCCGTGGAAGTGATTATATTTAAATTATTTTCACTGCCTCGCTATGGTAAGACAAAGTGCAACGTTGAGTTCCATCACTCAACACGCAATATCTCGAATTTATCGAAAAGCGAAGTACAGAGTATCTGGCCACTAGATAATCTCTGTCTACCCTAGTATGCGGGTTTAAAGTGTGAAGTTAAAAAGAACAATTTGTAATATTGATACATTTTCAAAATAAATTAATGAGGTGTTTATGATTTTACAACCATAGTATGTACTGTGGTTGTAAAATCATAAACATTGTTTAATTATTTTGTTCTAAGCATATTACTAAATAATTTATATCTAATATTCATTAGATGCTGAATATTTTGTACACTTAGCAACGTACTAACTAGAAAAAGGTCAATGCTCTGAAGAGAAATATATATTTTTTATTTGGTAATGTTTGAATTCACTACTATCGCATACACGATCATGTACTTACCAACAGTACCAAAACTCAAACTAACGGTGGTATTTATCTACGCGGAAAATCAATATTAAATGAAGCAAATTCTGCGAACAGCGTTTCTATGAAATCTCACCCTACAATAGAGTTCAACAAGAGGAAAAATATGAAACATACGGACTGTTAATCCTAAGCCCGCTTAACCGTGTGCCACATGAAATATTAGTATACAAATATAACACGTACATTTTTAACGATCTCGCTACTGAGGCTGGTTGGAGATGAAAAATTAATTAAAAACCGCACAATCCCGTAAGCGTCTTGTTTGTGTGCGATATAAGCGCTAATCCTTAGCTTTGCTTTAATCAAATTTTAAATATATTTGCTATGTAACATTTTTGGCCTTACGTATTATTATCGTACACGCAACACTATGTAAATGTATGTAAAATTTGCAGAATTGGAAATCTTTTTGTATTCGTGTTTTAAAGATATTTGATATTAAAATTGCTGTTTGGTGCTAAATTTGTTACTAAAATTTTAATTTAGTAAATAGTATTAAATTAAACAATAAAAAATGAAAAACAAATAGTCTATAGATAATACATACACTGTAGCATCCGACAATTCAATTAATAATACATTATATTACTTCAATAACACTGTAAGGCTTTGCTTATAATAAAATATATAAAAACGGGTGCTCATAAATAAAATACGACAGGTATTAAATAAATATTGGTGCGAATGTATTCGAAGTGGATTCGTAGCGATTGGTCGACTTAAGCGCCCGTAGACGTGCTACGAATGCCACGCGCTACGGCTGCGGACTACAGGTCTTGATATAATGAGACTATATTTTATTATGGACGAAGAAAAAGTTTTTGCGAAATTCAATAAAGTGCAAATAGACTTATTCCGAATTTATTTATATGTAATATAAAATAATGTGCTATAGTTATATTTTTATATAGCTTCACGCTTTTAACCGGTATTGCAAGGGTAGGCAGGATCGTTTTCCGCCGAATTCGAGACATTTTGTATTAATTGGTGAAACTAAACACCGCGCTTTATCTTGCCATATTGAGGAAATGAAAATAATTAAACAATAATCATGCCCCTAGTGGGAATCGAACCCACAACCAGTCGCGTTTACAGTCGGACGCTGTCCCACTGCGCCACGACCGGCCAAAAACATAAAAATCTTAACACTTTTAATTTTTTTATAGAAAACGTAGGCAAATGAGCCGTAGGACCACGATAAGTGGTAAGGTGAGGAGCCACCTTCGCCCATGGACATCTATAACATTTAAGTTGCAGATGCGTTGCAGGCCTTAGATGGAAGTGAAAGAACAAGAGGAAAAGGATGGTTGGGAGTAGAGACAGCTTGCTTACATGAGATCAAACCGGAACACATCATCAGATATTTGGCGAAATGGTTTTGTCATGATAGTGGTCGCGAACCAGTCGGAGGATTAACCTCCTACCAGCAAATAACCGGGATATCCGCCTCTTGTGGGACGCTACCCAGCAGCGTAGGTGAATTGTATTCTAACCCGTCCCTCACAGGGAAATGTACAAAAACAAGTCTAAAAATTTTCACATATATACATACATATGTTTCCATATATTTTGCAAAGTAGAAACATTGTGTCCAATATTGTATTTTTTACAAACAAGTGAATATCAAATCTCTTATACTTAAAACTTGTATCCACAAACATCATGTAATCTGAAATAAACGTTACTGTAGTTCTAATTAATCCTTATAAATAAAATACCTAAACATAAAATAGCAAAAGAAAACAAGTACAATAACAAAAATTTTCTACGTATACAATTTTAGACTTGAAGATTCAATAATACCACTCTCGCCTAAAAATTAGATAAATCATACTTCTATCAGTTACCTAATGTGGAAAAGTCATAAGTGAAGTTTTCAATACATTATTCCATTGTTACCAAGTTAGTAATGGAATTGGATAGAACCACGAATCATGGTACAAATAAAACTTTTCATATAGTTTGCGCTCACTCATTTTTCATGGGGCAATATAATCACAGTTTTTATACGCAATAAAACAGTTATTGGCGTTTAAAATATGTTTGCTTATAATGAAAAATTGCGGCAACCCATTATATTATGCTTATTGTAAGGTACAGTAATAAAAGTATTTTTATATTAATAGGTAACTCGTACATTGATTGTAGAAACAAATATAGAGCACGTACAGTACTTCATTAAATCAAAATTTCTGCTAAATTAAAAAATATATTTAAGAATTTAACCATTATATAGAAAAAATAAGGCCGATGGTTGTGGCGCAATTGAACAGTGTCTGAATGTTAATCCCATCGGTTGTGGGTTCAATTTCTACTCGGAGGAATGATTATATTCAAATTATTTTCATACTCGTTGTAGATGCGTAAGTAACGCGTTGTCTTAGCAACATCTATATCAGTTTCTTTACGCATTTTTATGCATAATTTTAAGAAATTATTTACATACTGCACTCCTTCTATATATAATTTATAATTGTACCAAATTTCCGTTTGCGTAATTTTCTTAAAAAAGGAGTACCACATTTTTGATTTACGTATTAACATATAAATGAAGTAGTATTAAATCAATTATAATGTATGTGCAAATAATAATCCAATTATTTTAGCCCATACCTGCACTTAATATTATCGATTTATAAAACGACATTAAGAGTTAAATAAGAAAATATCTATTATTAAATCAAATAAAAAGAAATATGTAGTACACTTGTGAAAATAAAAATAAAAGACTAACATTTCCAACTTCTCTCGTAACCCTTAAAATCTAAATATATCGGTATCATCGTCTATAATGAACCTCTAGAAGTAATTGCTCCCAGTACAGGCTACACGCTCCATAGCGGCCGTTAATGAAGAGAAGGCGGCGCCATAATTTTCGCGAGTTATCACTTCACCTACTGCTAACCAACATATATGTTAATAAAAAATTTTATACGTACCAGTACATATGCAAACACGGTACAACTGGCATGGGATTGACTGTATATGATAATCGTGTGTTCAAATCCTGCTCAGGGTAATAGTTATTAATACAAATAAATAAAATTCAATTATAATTAATAATTATCTGTTTGTAATACTAAAGCAATCGCTTTCAAATAAACGCTTATGTATGTAAGTACATACATACCAAAACACCATTTTTTACAATTGTCTGTTTGTCTGTTTGTTTCGGCTGATAACTGGAATGGCTAAACTAATTATGACGGGATTATCTCTGGTATATAGTTGGCGTAATAACGTGTAACATGGGCTGCTTTTATTTTAGAATTATAAAATGAAGATCCAGAGATGATAAATTCCATACGGAAGAAGTCGCGCGCACAGCTAGTATATGGAATATAGACAATGTCGATCAGACTAGATAATATAGAGGTTTTAAAATTAAAATAAATTCCTTCAGAGAGTATAAATCTTTATATATAATAATAGAAAACTTTAATGGATAGTGGAGAAATAAATAACACAGTCCTTAGTGGGTCACCTATAGCGGTATCTGATAGTTTTAATGTAAGAAGAATATACTTATAGTTTAGAGATCATCGCATATTTAGCGTCATAAAAAAGTATATAATATCATCATGGCGCAGTGGACCAGCATCTGACTGTAAACGCGATTGGTTGTGGGTTCAATTTTTTCTCAGGGTAATGACTATAAAATTTATATTCATTTATTTGCTTCGATATGACAGAAGGCGGCGTTGGGTTCGCCTGTCGATATGTAACGATTTCAGGCAGAATATATTCAACGAAACGTCTTGGTAATGTCTTGTCTATGACTTTTGCTATGCGGGATAAAGCGTGTAATTGAAATTTTCTACATATAAGTATAATAACATGATAGATACTGAATAACTGGAGGGAAGAAAACTCTCAAACCAAACCCAAAGTAGTGTTACATAAATAAATAGCTTGGGCAGTGTGAAACGTGTGGAACAAAGTTTCAAAGTTTGCGAACACGTGTCGATTTTACGTGAGAATTAAAATAGCCAAGTCAAGTCGCTTGAAGTATGTTTCAGCATATAGACAAACAATAATAAGTTCTATACTCAAATATAACGGAATTTATTGTAATAATTTATTATTTAAAATTTAAATAATAAATTATTACAATAAATTCCGCTCCGGCCGGTCGTGACGCAGTGGGAAAGCGTCCGACTGTAAACGCGATCGGTTGTGGGTTCGATCCCCACTCGGGGGAGTGATTATATTTAAATTATTTTCACTTCCTCGCTCTGGTAAAGACAAGAGTGACGTTGAGTTCAACCAATCAACACGCAATGTCTCGAATTCGGTGGAAAGCGAAGTACGGAGTGTCTAGGTACTTTCTGTCTATCCTGCTATGCGGTATAAAAAAGGCGTGAAGCTAAAATTTATTAATCAACGGCAACTCCTTTTAATAGCAACTTGCTTGTAAAATAATACAGATAATTGATCAATTAATAAATGTATATAAACATAATAGACAAAACTCTTAGTGAAAAGCTATCACTGAAGAGATGAAGCCTTTAATGTTCTTTGGGGAATATCGAAGGCTCGGTGAGCACTAAGAAAGGATATTCAAAAATCATAGGTAACAGAAAAGAAAAATAAAACAGAATTGTCACAAAGTAGCGAAAACAAATACAACAAGTATACTGTATACTTTTGTACTTGTTCTGTACTTCATAAAGATGTTATTAAAATGACATACAATATTTCAATAATAAATCTGGCAAATGTATTAACTAGTTTTTTTTAATACTAACTACTTTTCATTTATATTTAATAAAAGTGACATACGAATTGTGAGCTCGCAACATCCGCTGTCACATTCCCAATTCCATAAATAATAATTTCCCGAAGTGACTGTCGGATTGCACCGGCTTGTAATAAACGCTATTTTTGTTGACTTTTATAAGAGCTTGCATTATTTACCATGTATGAATTTATATATTTAGAGGCCGGACGTGGCGCAGTGAGCGTCTGACTGTAAAACGATCGGGTATGGGTTTGATCCCCACTTGGGGGAGTGATTATATTTTAATTATTTTCACTCCTCGCTCTGGTAAGACAAAGTGCGGCGTTGAGTTCCACCACTCAACACGCAATATTTCAAATTCGGTGGAAAGCTAAGTACAGAGTATCATGACACTAGGTACTTTCAGTCTACCCTGCTATGCGGGATAATAAGCGTGAAGCCAAAAAAAATAAAAATGTATATTTACCTACCAGCTTAAATTTATAATAATATTTTATTTTTCTATACAGTAATTTCATACATATATTAAGAATATAACTTTAATTATAAAATCACAACAACTACGATTATTTTTTAAAAGTCGTCATATTTTTCACATTCACCAAAGTTGTGTACTTTTTTACCAGTAAGGGTAAAATATTCAAATAATGTAGTACTAATAAAATCATATAGGTATTATATATGTACATATTTTATTTACAAAAATATAATATGACTTATGTCACTAATTACAAAGTGATATAAAGTCTTCACATTTTAGCTTCACGTATCTTTCTGAGATCCCGCCAGAGATAGAACTGGCGGGGTAGTAAGAAAGTCTAAATACATGTTTCTATGTAAAACCTATTTCTCT
Organism: Dryadula phaetusa; assembly: GCA_032432895.1. Taxonomy (NCBI): domain Eukaryota; kingdom Metazoa; phylum Arthropoda; class Insecta; order Lepidoptera; family Nymphalidae; genus Dryadula; species Dryadula phaetusa. The sequence goes on from JAOYRS010000054.1 coordinate 1,456,689, forward strand.
ACTAACTAATATAATATTGCGACAAAATTTTAATTAAATTTAATAATAAATCACAAAGTTTTTATTATTATTTAATAACATTTCACTTAATATAGGTTGACGTCTGGTAAGGATGGAGCCCTTAATGAGTGCAAAGCTAGGGTTAATTGCAATTGAATTGTTTTGACTGTAGGTTAATTTCGGTGCATGAAAGTAGGTTTGTAACACATTTAAAAGAAATTTTTTTTTCTAACCCATTTTATTAAGGTGTGAACATACCTAATGTCTAATTCGTCTAATTATTACTGTATAAATAAGTAACTTATCACCCACGTGTTATATTTATATTAAAGAGGCCGGTCGTAGCGCATTTGGATAGCGTCTGACTGTAAACACGATCGGTTGTGGGTTCGTTCCCGATACAACGATTACATTTCATTATTTTCACTTCCTCGCTCTGCTAAAGAGAAAGTGCGGCATTGAGTTCCACAACTCAACAATGGAATTAAAATGTCTAGAATACGATGGAAAGCGAAGTACGGAGTGTCTTCACACTACATAATAGTTATATTTCCATTCGTATCCATTACTATGATCGCATTTCCCTAAATAATTATATTATTAGCATATTCAATATATACACACATTCTCTCACACAACTTAAATCTAAAAGCTATAAAGCACAAATACGAAAAGCGTTCACATATATTGTACAATCGAGCACAATAGAAGTAAATAAATACATTTTAAACAATAATTTATTTTAAAAGTTGCTAATGCCATCTGAATAGGATTCAGAAGCGGAGTGCCTTAAACTATTTGACAAGATAACGCGACGTCGAGGCAAAGCGCCTCATGAAAAATAGTGCTTGCAGTGCCTTGGAAAATAATAAATTTTACATTCTTTGCAGGTTGACCAACAATGTTTGTGTATTGTGTAATAATGTTTAAATGACGTAAAAACGTATAAATTTGAGAAAAAATACTGTACAGTAGTAATACTATAGTATTTAATTAATTAATATGAAGTGACTTTTTTCCTTGCAAGGTAGGAAAAATTTAGTCTCAAGAAACTCAATTTTCTAATTTAGAAGTTTTTTGAGGCAGGAAAATGAAAATAATTAAAATATATTATCAATTTCCCAATTAAATGAACATCGATTTAAACTCTTGTATTTTGATAACATTTAGTGTTTCTTTTATTTCAATAAATTTATAAATAAAATAGAATATTAATTTAAGATTTTACGTTCGATAATGCTACAAGCTACTATTTTTCTTGAGTTTGGAAAAAATAAGTAAAGGTAGGTAATATTTTCATTTTATATGTTATAAAATAATTTGCTGTTCAAGTCTGATAGAAACATCCGATGATCTCATATATATTTACAAGACCTACTTAGGTTACATTGGACAAACTCTATACGTTATTTCTCCCATATTGTACTTCATTTTTTGTTACGTAAAATATTAGTAATCATTTTAGGCAATAATTTTGTTAATAGAAGTAGAATGCAGTGGAAATGCGTAATGAAACGAAGACGTTTTGAAACCTAAAGAGTAAGAAGAACACATACCGCCTAACTTTTAAAAGCCTTCAAATCAATGATGCCTAACTAATAGTTACAGGACAAATCACAATTTTACCTAAATTATTAGATCAATCTTCTCACGCCGAGGAAGTAACAGTCACAACTGGTTGTAACATTTCCCGCTGAATTCAAGACATTGCACGTTGACTGGCGGAACTCAACACCGTATTTTGTCTTACCAGGGCGAGAAATTGAAAATAATTTTGAACATAATCAATCCGATGAGTGTCTATTTATAGTCAGATGTTGTTCCTCTGCTCCACGAACGACCTCTAATGTGTTATTTATTTAGTAACAAAATGTTAAAACCGATAAATTGTGTCCAAAAATCGTTACAACAACGACGAGAAATAACGTAAAACGTTGTATTTGCAAAGTTTTCGGTGACATCGGATAAGGATTTCGGGACCCTAGAGTGCTTTAGTGCCCGCAGTCGCGATAGCTCGACGTCGAGACAGTACTTACTAACAACAATATTGGTGTTTCTAGCTAAAGTATACAGATAATAAATTTAAATAATGGAATAGATTTTGGGGTTTAGCTCTTATCTCGAGTTTAAAATATACACGACGTCATTTTTTTTGTTTAAAGTATAATAGTTTCTCCCAACCACACGCAATGTCTCGATTTCGGGCGAAATATAGTCAATGTAGTGTCTTCAATTCACTAGATTATTTGTAATTACCTTGCTATGCGTGAAAAACATGAGGTGTTTTTTTTTATCTACCAGAAATGCCAATGACTTTAATATACATTAAATATATTATTAGTATAAATTTATTATCTCACTTTTTACCACGAAAATACAAAATCGTCATAAGAACAGTAAAAAATATATTTATTAGTATTTACAATTTAACCATTGCTCAAATATCTTTAAACACATATTTTCCTTATAGCACTGGTAACCTACCTACCCGATACCATAGACTACGGTAAATTTTTAAAACGTCTAACGGTTTTCTAAAATATATTTTTGAATACCAAAATATATGCAATTAATCAATTTAAAATACAAACATCTTATCACTCTAGGTATTATCAACCAAAGCCAAGATAATATATAGATAATATACTGTATCATAATACAGTATAAAAATATATACACATTATAAGAATAGCAGAGTAATTATTATAATATTGTAGAGAAAAATGCCAATGATTCAGGCTTAAAGAACTAAAAACAACAAAGAATTTTACTAACCCTCTCTTTAATATTTCAAAATTGTTAAAAATGTGAACCGCGTATAATTTATCCATCACATAACACGTTCAAGTGAATATGACCGCTATTGTGCACAGTTAGGGGTGAATGTCGTGTGCTTTACAGTGTTAATATTAAACTTTGGTTATTCGAGGTTACATTAATAAGGAGCGGCACCAATGAGCCGCGGGGTAGAGTTAATAAACTTGCGATTATACATTGTAGCCATATTAAATTCTAGATTTTTTTGTACAGATTAGACTTGTAATTAACTTCAAAAATTTCATCGTTCCCCTGTATAATAAAAACAAAATTTACTTTTTTGAACACTGTATACTCTTCGTTTGATATTAGATACTTAAGAATAAATGATATGGTTTAGAAGTGTATTCCTTTTGGAAATTAACATACAGTTTTATAGATATTAGAATTCATTACATATATGTAAAAATGAATTAATTACGTCAGAAACAAATATTTTTGTTTTATATATAAATAAATAATTGTTTAAAAAGGGTACTTTACCGATTTCCTCAGCATCACCATAGTGAACATTGAAAGGACGTCATACAGATAAACTTACCTGCAAAGAAAAAACATATTCAGACTAGCAAATAACACTAAAATGCACGTATGTAGATATGACCGTTGCTGGCATATCTTAATGAGTTCAAAGTTAGCTTTAAGTTTGTATTACAGAATTGTAGATACCTATAATGATAACAGGCCGGTCGTGGCGCAGTATGACAGCGTCTAACTGTAAACACGACCGGTTGTGGGTTCGATCCCCACTCGGGGGAGTGATTATATTTAAATTATTTTTACTTCCTCGCTCTGGTAAAGTTAAAGGGCGGCGTTGAGTTCCACCACCCAACACGCAATGTCTCGAATTCGGTGGAAAGCGAAGAACGGAGTGTCTTGACATTAGGTACTTTCTGCCTACCCTGTTATGCGGGATAAAAGCGTGAAGCTAAAAAAAAAATATAATGATAACACAATACTACCATTTTCCATTATATAGTTTAGATGTACAATGTATTTAGTAAAAGTATAAAAGTGAGTCGTTGAGGCAAAATAAGACATATTTTGCCTCAACGACTTACTTTTATACATCGTCTGACTGTAAATGCAATTAGTTATGGATTCCAATCCCAGATGGGTAGTGATTATATTAAAAATTTATTTTCATTTTTCCGCTTTAGTAAGATAGACTGCGGTATTTACTTCATCATTTAACACAATGTCTCAGTATTGGGCGGGAAAGCACAATGTTGTCCAAATAGTCAGTACTCGGCTAAAGGAGTTAAAGATCAAAAAGTCATACATAATATGATACGCACATAAATTTCCAAGGCAATTTCTTAATATCAATGTTTTTGTTCCTCCGCCGTTGTCCTTTGCAACACAAAAGTTAGACCTTTATTTATATAGATAACGTTTTTCATATGTCGACAGAGTGTCTGGGGAAGACGAAAGCAATCTCAGCCAGTAGTTTCAGTAATATAAAGTAATGGTAAATGATAAATCAAGTATAAATCGCGCGCGTTGCCGCGTCGCGGTGATTTGTCACGCTGTACGATTATGAGGAATCATATCGTTAAGTGTAAGCTGTTTTTCATGCACTGAATCTCATTATAGCATGCTTTTATTGTACTTCCTCCATGTAAAACTTCGATAATATAGGTTACGTGGGGAGACTGGTGAGTCATAGAACATCTGCAAGAATGAACATGGACGATAATGTATCTACGTTAACCGCTTGTAATACAAAGTGATGTAAAATCTTCTATAATGTCTAAATAATTGTAACATCTTTTTATTCTATGTAGCTTTTCTAGTGTCCATTGTACCGCAGTGGGACAGGGTCTGGCTGTAAACGCGATTGGTTGTGAGTTCGATTCCCATCCTGGTGAAGAATTACATTTTAAATTTATTTTAATTTCTACGCCCTGGCAGACATAGTGCGGTGAGTTTACCATTTAACACAGAATTTTTTGATTCTTTGTTCGCTCAATCTTAATATCATTTGTTTTACAGTCAAGCTGTATGTTAGTGTAAATATATACAGTCAAATACAGTCTTAAATGTAGCTAAAACTGTTTTGAAAAAGAGCAAGATTTTAAATAAATTAAAAAAATATAATCTTGTCGCCTAATTAACGTGTTTTAAGAAATACATAAAGATGCACCTTAATTACTCTATTCACATTAACGCTTTTGTAGTGAAGTAAGTGAAGAAATAAAAACATACAAATGTAGTAGTGAATTATATATTTTTCTGCCCGAACGGCATTTCAATAGTGCAAAATATATCAAAACTAGACTCGGCACAGTCAAAACATACAAAAACGTATAAACGAACAATAATATAGAATCGATATGTTAAAAAGTAATAAAGCCACAAACCGGCTGCTAAACACACAGCCATCCATGTCACATAAATTCACGCATCAATCGCTCTTTTTAGATGCGAGTTTAAAAATGAATACACGGAAAGTCAATCTAGAATACAAAATCATCGAACCCCTATTACCGTACTGTAAAGTGTATATTGCTCTAGCCAAATTGCAAATGGAAACGCGCTATCGGATGAATGCCGCTGCGATGCGAAATAATTTCTGCTATTCACTCGCTAAAATATTAGGGCTCTTTCTAACTAATGAATTCATTCCAATGGTGCCTCCAGCTGTATTGCAGGCCATCGGTAAATATAAAAGATAATATTATATACTTATTATCGGGTTACACTTTGCAAGAATAAGGGAAATTCTAGATTAAAATTGACAGTTTTACAATAATAATGATTTTTTATAGGTTTAATATTCTCTATTGGTAGATTTTTCTGTTGATACTTATTCCACTGGTTAGTTATAGTGAAAAATCGAAACTAATCTACCATACTTCACAATATTTGTCACAAAACAATGTAACCCGAGAAAATTGTCGAGGAGAGTCCAACCAAAATTCGAGGCGGATCTGACCACCGTGCTGATTAAAAAAAGACAAGACAAAAATGATAATTTAATTATAGTTAATCCGATGGTTTTAATATTGATAAATATTGATAGCTTGTAAATAATAAAAAAGTTTTCTCAAGAATCGGCAAACCTGATTAGTTAGACACTTGCCTAATCTATCAATCAAAAAATAAATGAAAATATTAATTAAACATTTCAAGCTCAATTAAACTCAAATTCTCAACGAACAAAATTATTATTTTTTAACTTTTCTCCTACATACATAGTAATAAAAAGTAATGAAGATTGTATATTTACTTTTTTTAAAGTGTTATTCCACACTTAGGATTAGAAAACATTTTTGAAAAATCGTATAAAAATTTGAACGCAGCGGGATTGGAACCCGCGCCTCTTGGATACCGTCCAAGCGTTCTGACCGCTAAGCCATGCGTTTTACTACCAATTGCGTCGAAATTCTTATACGATAAATATTTCTTTGGAGGAATGAGTTTTTTTATTATGATATGCGAGATGATCTATAATAAAAAAATCAAGTCTTTTATATTATTTATGTTTACTCGACCTTCCCTTCCGTGGAAATTAAACAAGGTCCTCCTCCTTCCGCATCTGCATCCGCCCAGCGGCGTCCCCATTATTATTGAGTAAACACACTATCCTAATCGTCTTAATCGAATTTTTTTGAATAAACCTTCTTTAAGTCAAGTTATTTAATGCCATTAAAAGTAATTTTATTAAATTACTTATATTAAAAAAACGGTCATATAAACATATCGCATGTTAGTTTTGGTGAATTATTTTATTACACTGTTTGCTTCTGAGCTTTTTTTATATGTTTTTTTTTTCAACAAGTTTTGTAAATATTTTCTATGTGCAAGTAGTGTAGTCAAAAACAACTTAGTGTTTTTACCCAGATTCAAGACACTGTAAATCGTTTCGCCGAGTGAGAATCGAACCCACAACCAATCGCGTTTACAGCTGTCTCACTATGCCACTATGATTAAAAAATATATATATTTCTGAATTTGAATTTCCTATATATAAATCGGAAAACCTTACCAGACAATATTGAGACTTTTCGAGGTAATTACAGAAATAGTAATTAAGCAAAACATTTTAGCATCACCTTGCTAACAGAACAAAACTTGGTCAGTCAAGAATTGCTTGAACTAATTTTAAGTTGTAAACTAATATTTTAAAGTGCACGAAAACTGCTTACGGATGTCAAAAGTTGCGATGATTAATTGAAATTCAGATTATGCAAACAAACCACGTCACATTTTCAGAATCTAATAACATTTTAAAATCTTCTCACGGATTTTAAACTGAAATATGCATTTTTCGAGGCAGTCGTGGCATGTACATACATGATTGAAGATGACAGTTGAGGGTTTGAATACATACTGTGTAGTGTAAAATTTAAATGTATAACGTATTCATAATGAACAAAAATATATTTTTAATATATGGAATAATATAGTGATTTATCACTTGGTTCTGGTTCCATATTCCGCATTAGGCAATTATTACGTAAATATAGAGAGAATAATTCGTCATTTCCATATAGTTAATATTTTTAAAAAAATGTAACTATTATTAGTAACACTCTACGGACACATAGGTTTTTGTTATATTGATTCTTTTCATTATTATTTTCTTATACAAGTTAAAGTGCTTAAACTTTATGTGTTCCCTAAGAGAGAGAGAGAGGATGTATAATTAGTCGTCTTATTTAGTTCCTAACCTAAAGTTTTAATTAACTACTTCATGTTTATATTCTATATAATTATAATGTAACTTATTAATACACAAGCAAGCATTATCTTATTGAAATATTTAAGATTAAATTTATTAAGATTAAATTAACTATTTTAAATTTTTTTTATTTATTTATACGAAAGACATATTGGGTTTTCACAAAAATATATTTTCGAATATCAAAATGTACCCGATTAATCCGCTTAAAATGATTTAATCTATGATTTAAAAAAAAACAAAAAATAATAAAACAGTTAAGTATAGAAAACGACAAGTATTACAAGCATAAACTCGATGTGAGTTTATGCTTGTAATACATACAAATTAGGGTAATTTTAGAATATTTAAAAAATAATTTAAGAAAATTGATTCTAAATTTAACTTATGGAAAACATATCCACTACATCAAAAATAATAATAAGATATCAATCAAGCGATATCTAAACGAGACGAAGGTAAGATTGGCATTGGCGCCGAATAAGCAGTAAATTAGGGCAGAAAAAATTACCTCATGATTTATGTACACCCTAAGTGTGTCTGTTAGGGTAATTTAGGTCATATGCGATGATAAAGGATTGATATATCTTACGTGACGTTCACATCTTATGAGTTATTTTCGGAGCGGCCAAGTGAGTAGGCTATTTCTTGTAAAAAATAATAGCAAAAAGTATTTATTTATATTCAAATACTTTTAGGTTGTTTTAAAAAATAAAGAATTATTTGAATTATATGTTTCAGAAAAAAGCGTTTGTATGAGTTAATTTTTTTGGCCTATCACGGGGTATACAGGACAGGGCAATATTGAGCTTTGTCCGACCAGATTACAGCAAAAGAAGAGATCGGTGAGAACAGAAGAAACTCTCCCAGCTGGATTAAGCAACTGAGGCGAGATAGAGTTAATTTTGAGTAAATAAAAAAGCAGCTTTCAGCTTCATCCCACATATCATGGTAGTCGGAGACAACGGAGTGATAAGACACTCTGTTGATTGTTTATAAACCGAAACAATACATTTTCAGTAGACGTTTCGAATAGTATAACGTAAATTTTAAGGCTTTTAGATTATATTAACATAATATTTTTTTTAGCTTCACGCTTTTATCCCGCATAGTAGAGTAGACAGAAAGTACAACATAAACCGTAAGAAAGTGTCAACATAAACCGTACTTCGCTTTCCACCAAATTCGAGACATTACGTGTTGAGTGGTGGAACTCAACGCCGCTGTTTGTCTCCCCTGAGTGGGGATCGAACCCACAACCGATCGCCTTTACAGTCTGACGCTGTCACACTGCACCACGACCGGCCTCAATAATTAACACATTTTTATTATTACAACGATTATTATTATTAAAATTCAAATGATTAAGATATTAGTTGACAATAGCTAACAAATTACTTAATAAATTATACCCTTTCCATTCTTTTTGTCGAAGCTAAAAACATTATCACGAAAAGATAAGTGGACGGAAAGCAAAAATAAAATCATAAAGGTAAGTAAGTTTAAATTAAGTGGAGGAAATGGCGCCGGAGGAGCAGTATATCAAGGAAATGAAAGAACCCCGTTGTTTATTCCAGGAAAATGCAGTAAATTGCCTAAATAAGGTGAAAGCAGCAATAAATTATAACTTCCAATTGAAATTTTAATCGCACTTTGAAGGAGTTGTCGAAATGGACTTATCTTTTGAAAGAAATCGTTTAAATATTTAAAAATTAAATAATTATAAAAATTAAAATTATATTATAAGTATTGTTGTATAATATAAACCCGTTAAAGTATAATATAATATTCAGGCCACCGTAAAGCATTAGCGTAGGTTCGATCCCTGCTGCAGGGATATATTTATTAATATTATTATCATTTCTAACTTAAACACAAAATGTCGAGATTTCAGATAGAAATTGGAGAAAGGAGTGTGTTAACATTAGGTTTTCACTGACAACCAAACAAAACAAAACAAAATGTGGAAGAAAACGACCAATGTAAAAAAAAATCCACGTCTATATACTTATATATAAAATTTTAGGCGTTCTTTTTGTATTATTGAATTACTCTACCACAATAACAAAACTAGGTTAGCCAAGAATACGGTACTACTTGAAAAGCATTTTATTCTTATACTAAAACAGATTTAGAACATTTAAAAGCTAATTTATTACCCTTTTATCTGAAATGCAACTAAAAGTTTAATTTTTCTCCAGGCGAAAAGCACGAACTGACACTAAAACACTAATTAAAGCATTATCAACTTAAATAGTATTCGTTCACTAACGGCAAAGTTGGCTCCAACTTTTGAACTGTAATTGACAACGGTGCAATTTTGTACAGTGACATTATAATGTTAGCAGTTTTGAAACAAGTAAAATAATGTTTTTTTAAGTTAAAAATATAAAAATGTAATTAAAATCACGTTCAACTTTTAACGGCTTCAATGCAAACACATTTATGTTAATGCTCAGTTTAAAAATATTATTATAATATAAACATATAAATGTAAATTTGTCCGTCAATATATAGCGGCTACTAAAGTTACCTAAATAACGTGTACCGAATGGGTTGAATGTATCCATATAATAAAAATGACATTGAACACATTCTGTCTGTACGTAGAAGATTAAAAAAAGATTTATGAAAGCATTTATCAATGTAATAGAAGATTAGAAACCAAAACTTTTTAATTTTTTATCTGTTTTAGTAATCTTAATATCAAGTGTTTGTTTTATTTCAACCCGTTCATAAATAATATAGTTGTATAATTATGTCAATCAAATATATATATATATATATATATATATATATATATATATATATATATATATATCAAATATAAGTTGCGTTGAATTGTCTGAAAATTTAGTTTTCAATGTAAACAAATTATAATTTTACATCTAATTTATATAATATTTATGATCTATGTATCTAAATACAACCTTGGGTTCATGAAATGCGCCGATTTTAAAATTATTGTCACTTACCAATTTATTCAAGTACATTGATACAGTAAACTGTTTTAAAAATTATAGTTTTAATTATATACATATAAGGAAAAGAGTATAAAGCGATACGTTACTGAATTATCTTTAGCTATTAAACAAACTAGAATAGAATACAAAGATAAGCATTACAATAATTTTAACACTCATTATTTTTAAAGTTTTCCTTTCTGGAAACATTAAAAAACATAAAAAACTTAGTATTGACGAAAAAGGAACTTCATTGAGAAAAAAATCTTCGAATATATTTCCCGAATTTCTGTAAATTTTAAAGGTTTATTTTGACAAAGGATTCTATAGGGAATTATAGTTATGGGCCGAATTGTCAATATGTTAGAGATTCACATCCATAGTACAGTTTTTTTTTAGCTTTACACTTTTATTCCGCTTAGCAGGATACACAGAGAATACCTAGTGTCAAGATCCTCTGAACTTCTCTTTCCACCGAATTCGAGACTACTTTGTGTTAAGAGAGTGGAAGTGAAAAAAATTAAGTACAATTACTGCCCCGAGTGGGATTCGAACCCATAACAGATCGCGTTTACAGTCAGATGAAGAAGTACGGTTCCTTCGTATTTATTTTATAAAGTTATTAAAAAATATTAGGAAAAACGTCTCCATACCACTTATACGTTTTCGCGCTTCAAATTTACACAAAATTACATACACCATCGTAGGGACTTAACAAATAACTCTTGAACACGTTCATATCCTTTACCAGCAACGTGTTCAAAAATACTTTTGTACGTTACTTAAAAAGAAGTAGACATATTTCCTCCCTATCGGTACGTAATTTATGTTTCAGCACGTCAATAGCAGTGTGAATTTAATGTGGCGGCTTAAACCCTTTGGCAACTGTTCTGTCGTAACGAAACGAAACGAAACGTAGGACTTTGTGGAGTTACTGGAAAATTATTTATTTTTGGGTGACGAAATTTTATATTTGAATTAATATTTTAATATGTTTTTATATAAAAAATACCCGTCAAATTATTACCGGTAAATTTGAGACCGGTCGTGGTGCAGTGTGACAGCGACTGACTGTAAATGCGATCGGTTGTGGGTTCGATCTCCACTCGGGGGAGTGATTATATTTAAAATTATTATCACTTCCTCGCTCTGGTAAGGCAAAGTGCGGCGTTGAGTTCCACCATTCAACACGCAATGTCTCGAATTTTATGGATAGCGAAATACGTAGTTTTGACACTAGGTATTTTAAGTCTACCCTGCTATAAATAAATACTAAAAAGATATTTTTTAGCATATTTTTTACTTCCATACGCTTGGATCTTTTAAACTAGGCAACGGATTGTAAGGATAGTCTCGAGTTATTAATAAAAAAATGACATATTTGTATAATGCTATAAGAAAGTCCGTTATAATGTACTCTTATCTTATAAATTACGGCCCCGGTAGCCAAAAAATAATGCGCTTTTTATGATTCAATTTGAAATGTTATTTCAAATTACTAATATGTATTTTTATCCAATTAAATACGTTGAGCACAATATTTAACTAGATTTAACATATAATAGTCATATACCTTGTGTAATTAATTCACATTAGTTTTTCAGAAGACATGTGTGGTTTAACATAAGGGAAGAAAACCACCATCGCGCCGGGTCACTTGGAAGTACGTTGCGAATGGCAACGACTACCTACATAACCTTATAAGATTTCAGTGCCTTATATACTGTCACTAATAAATATTAGCAGCCTTGGCATTTTGACACTAAACAGAGGACTGTTAATGTAGTATTCATAGGAGAGTAATTAAATTTTAATTTGCGACGACAAAGTCTTTCTTAATTTATTAAAAATATAGGATCTTCAGATCTAAACGATGTTACTTTAGAGAATATTGTTCGGTATAAAGATCGCTTGTGTGCACACACAGACACACAAACACGCGCAAACACACACATGTACATATTTAGACATGTATAGTGATGGACTCCTAAAAACACACGTCCACATCATGTCACATGTAAACACGTGACATCGTTTGAAAACACATGAAATCATATGTGGATTCTTCAAATCACATGTGCACACGTGATTTAAGCTTATTTCACGTACTTATATATAAAATTACAGAATTGTAAACAATATCGTATAGATTAAGAAACATTATTCCAAACGTTTCACAGTTGGAATACGACACAGATTGATCAATTACTAGATAGTATCGCAGATCGAAAGCACTTGCAACTCCACGATTGGTCTCTGTCAAGATGCTAGTGACGTAGATTAGTGGGAAGCATTACGAGTCGTCGTTCTAACTTCAACTGTTCTAGATACTGTTTAGACATTTCTAAGTTACGTCTTCAATAAGAATATAAACGTTGCAATTAAACATGAAAAAAATATAGTTCAAATAATTAAACACCACGTTTATTTGTTATTCAAACTAAACGTAAAAAGTAATTTTTAGTATAAGAATATAACTAGGGGAAATATGATTAGGGGAAAATAAATGTCATTGCTTTAAAAAGCGTAGGGTCCTTAATATTAATTATTATTATTATTATAGTAACTAATTTTAATTTTGTTCTAAATTGCAGAATTATTTTATTAATAACTTTATACAAAGGGCTAAACCTTTTAGTTTAATTAACGATAACGGTGTCAATTTTAGTTTTTTAATATATATATATATATATATATATATATATATATATATATATATATATATATATATATATATATATATATATATATATATTTCTTTTTTTACCTTCAAAACCATGTATTGCCTTAGAAAAGTATTAAAGGTGATTAATTAATTTGAAAGTATGTAAAATATGTATGTAAAAATGAAGCTCTTAAATTCCTTTATTTAGCCAAATATAATTAATATAATATTAGCGTTTACAAATACTTCACGCTTTATCTCGCAAACCAAAGTAGACAGAGAAATAAAGTCAAGACACGCCGTTGACTGCGTTCTCAACAATACAGTGGCAAACACAACATCACGCTGTGTCATACCAGAGTGGAGAAGTGAAAATAAATTTTAAATATAATTATTTCCTGGACTGAGAATTGAACACACAACCAATCGTGTTTACAGTCAGACCCGCCAGAGCTGCATCTGTATGCATTTTAAATATTTGTTGTATTAAACATCGAAATGGGATATAGTTTCATAAAAAAAAGATTTTTTTCTCTTTACGCCGTGAAGCAAGGTAGTTAGAAAAAACTTTTAAAAAATATACGAATTACTTACATTCATTGGCGTTAATACTTTATGTATTTCATCAATGAAACATATCAAGCATTATTATTATAAAAAATTAAAGCAAAATGAATATGACAAAAATGAATATGACAAAAATGAATATTTTTCTGTGCGTTAAACTCGCAAAACTTACAAGAAGTATAATAATATAATTTAAATACCGCTCTACTATCGCTTAACTATGATTGATGTTTCTTATAAAGGCTCGCTACGTAAGTCCCCAGACGCTTGATATATTTGGAAGTTACGTAACTGACTAGTACCGAGTAGTTATGTACTCAGTTTTAGGCAAGTTTAAAGGTAGATACGATAAAATTACTTTATAATAATTAATCATTTTATATTTTAAAAAATATTACTGAGAAAAAATCTACTTTAAATGCAATGCAATTTTAGGGGCCGGTTGTGGCGCTGGAGGACAGCATCTGACTGTAAACGCGATCGGTTTTAGTCTTCGTAAGATATTATATCTCGGATTCAGCAGAAAGCAGAGTACAGAGTGTTTTAACACTACATACTTCCTTTCTACCCTACTATGTGGGTTAAAGCTAAAAAAATGGAAACTACTAATACAGAGTTAACGTTTACCGTTAATTTTTACTCAATATGAACAGCAAAACGAGTAAAATTCTGTTAGTCTGGAAAGAACAGAATGCAAGATTAGGGTAGATATAAAGACTTTAGAATAAGTGAATGAGGTGGTATATCTGGGATGTACGTTTCATAGAGATGGAAGGTACGAAATGGATATGGAAAGGCGTATTGCTTCCGGTAACAAAGGTAACGGTGCTGTTGATGCACTGATGCGACGGCAAAACGTCAGCGTACCTGCACGTCTTACCGTTTACAACGCAATGTTGATACCGACGTTGTTATACGGCAACGAAATGTAGGTGTGACAAAATGATTGAAAGAAAGAAGAATGCAATAGAGATGCGATCTCTTCGTCGGATATGCGGAGTCAGTTCAAAGAAGAAACGCAGAATGGTAGGCGTAAGCTCGAATGCTATGGCGAGAATCAAGAAGAACGTGCTCATGTGATTTGGGCACATCGAAGGATGAGTGATAAAAGATAAGAAAGTTTTATAAAGCAAAGGTGAGCGGTACAAGATGTCGGGGAGACCTCGGTTGACCTTCGAAAACACAGTATCAATTGTACCAGAGGATGATCACGTAATGCGTATGAGAAGTGCATTTGTGAAAAAGTTGATGACTATGGACGAGGATAAAAATTAACAGCAAATCATAATATACATCTCATTATAAGCTATTTTATTTCCTACAAAAATCGTTAAAGAAGTGTTTCATCAGTATTTAGAAGCGAACTTGAACTTAAAATTTATTTTCATTTCTTCCTCTGGCACAAATAAAGTGCGGTTTTGAATTCTTTATCAACACGTAATGTCTCGTTTCTAGTGGAAATTAGTCGACGGAGTGTCGTTACACTAGGTTATCACTGACTACACTGCTATACGGGATAAAGCGTGAAGCTCTCCTTTTTTAATGATTTTAACGAAAAGAATGTACTATTCCTTAATCTGCTCTATTTCATAAACACCTAACACAATTGTTCAGTTTACTCTAAAAAGGTAGAGCATATGGCTTTTTACACACACCTATGTACATTTTCGTAGTAAGAACTTCTTGCTTTCAGCTCGGATATCATAAAATTTTATTATTCATATTAACAATTCATATGAAGGTATACTTTATGGCCATTAAAATATTTACGATGTTACGCTCACGATTGATATACACGCTGTTTCAGTCTTGTTTGTATGTTCATCTTGCTCGAATGATCAAAAGTAGCTTTGATGACAAAACTTTATACTGTCGCACTTATAAAGCTAAGAAAATGTCGAATATAAACATTGTTTTAATGCCACTTGTGATATAATCAAAGTTATGTCGTTAATATATTTTAAAGTTTATCCCTTACCCAGGAAAGGTAGAGAGAATTTGCACTATATCTTACGCTTTCCGCCCAAATTCATCATATTGCGTGTTGAGTGTCAGATTTCAACGCCAAGTTTTATCTTACTAGAGTGCACAAATAACTTCAATATAATCATTACATCGAGTCGTAATCGAACTGACAACCATCGCAGTTAACAGTCAGAGGCACTCCCATTGCGCCACAATGGCCTCCATAATATATATAATAATCTGATATATTTAATAGCATAAGCTGATTTAAACTAGGCTTTAAGTTTTCCTTTTGGAGCGATTTCAGAATTGGCACAAAATTGAGAATTGCACATTACCCTACATCGCCGCGCGTGTGTTTTATCTATTCCCATACATTTCAATCTTCAAACTTGCGATGCGAGGCTCATTCCATTCATATCCCGATAAATTTGATGGGGATCAGTCAGAAAGGTGTTAAAGATTAGGCCTATTTTACATGATATAACTTTATAGTAATTTAATGGAAATATTTTCATATAAAATAAGGTCAACAAAACATTATGGAAATTTCTTATTTATAATAAGCGACGGTTGTGGCGTCTGAAGTGAGACTTCGACGGATTGTAAACGTGATTAATTGGTTGTGGCTTCGATTCCCACTCGGGGGAGTGATTATATTTTAAAATTTATTTTCATTTGTCGGCTGTAGTAAGATAAAACGCGAAGTTTCGGGAGCACACCAGACAACGTTGTGTCGTAACGCGTAGTTGCCTTTGCCTACCATGCTATGCGGAATAAAGTGCGAAGCTGCATTTTTATTTCAACTAATAATTATTTTGTCAATAATAAACTATAACAACTGCAGAGAGATATTTAATTTGTATCTGTTTGTCTGTGCGTTTTTGCATTCTAATCTCGGAAACAATTAAAACGTTTTAATAAAAGATTTCACTATCCTATTTAGATACCTTTTCTTAAGACTTAATGTTTATTTTATTTAAATAAGAAATTTATATCAATATAAACTTTTTTATTTCACAAAATTTTATACATATTCAGGATATTCAAGAACAACTGTATTCTTGAATAACGTGAAATTGTAGTTTAACACTACACTTTCAACGATAGTTATCATAATTTTAAATTAATTAAATACAAATCATAATTTTATAAACTTTTAAAAGAAGCTTCTCTGGCTGACGAAGTCGCAAGCACAGGTTGTGTCTAAAAAATTTTTTTTATAAGAAAAAAAATTTAAAACTAGAACTAAAATTAATACAATATACTGAATTACTCTATACAAAGTTTATGTACAGAGCAATTTCACGACTATCATTTACTACAAAACAAACGCACGTGTCGATTATATCTTCGACGGACTCATCATAATAAAGGAAATCGAAAATCACGAAACGCAAACGTGTTTATAGCGTCGCGCCGTTATATTATCTTATGGATAGAGCCATGATTTCCCATTGATTGTCAATATATTACCCATTTTATATTTTTTTATTATATGATCTGTAGTTGAAATATAACAGGTAGTAACAAAAATAATTTCACAAAAATAAGCAATAGATTTACTAGATATTGTATAGAAGCTTCCCCCTTAACACCTAACTCTTTTTTTCACTAAATTTTAATTATTAATTAAATATTTCAGTATTTCAGGTATTTCAAAAGATAAGCAAAATATTTTTTACTTTGCTTATCTTTTTAATTATCAAAAAATTAAATGCCTTAAAATTATTATGAACAAATATACTCCTATAAAATATAAAGAAATGCAATTCTATTACAAGTTAAGCGAAATTATATTTTTCATATGAATCGCTTTGTTACCTAACTAAGAAAATACGAATAAAGTATAGCCTATTTTTTATGTTACTAACAATTGTTGCTTCTTCATCAACAACAGACTTTACAAGTAAAAATTGTCATAAAAATTCACAATACTCTAGGACAAATTTAATGTATTGAGATTTCCAAATTTTTAATAGGATAACATATATACGGTTAGAAAAGCATAGTAGTATAGTCAGACAATCTAGTGGCAAGACACTCCGTTGACTGATTTCCGCTTGAAATCGTGATATTTTGTTTAGAGTTGCAAAGTCAACGCCGTGCCTTACCAAGGCGGAGCAGAAAGAAAACAAACCCACAACCGATCGCGTTTAGTGAGAAGCTGCCCATTGCGCCAGGGTGGCTTCATATATACGTATATTGTAAAATCTATGAAAAACATATTTACATTGTAACAGGCAATGTGCACAATGCAACGATAACATGGTAAATTTTGCTATTAAATTTAACGCATGGAAGTTGGTCCGCTTGCGATATTTACGGCCGCCCCGCTACTTTACTAACGATTATTACTTTAACATTTCAATTTATTATTTTAATATTATTTTAAATATTATTTACACAGAATAAGAAAAATAAATTAAAAATGTATAACGATTAAAAGTAGCAAGGTTCAAACTTAAATTGATTCCAAAGATTAGAATGCTGTTACGTAATAATTTATTATCAGACTAGATATATAAAATATATTATTGAATATAAAATGCAACAAAAATATTCCAAGTGTTATCTTATTTTATTATTAGTCTTAGGTTCATATACATAAACTCAAATATTTTCCTCTAATAAATAAATTCCCCCTCGGGGGAGTGATTATATTTAAATTATTTTCTATTCCTCACTCTAGTAAGACAAAGTGCGGCGTTGAGTTCCACCACTCAACACTCAATGTCTCGAATTCGGTGAAAAGCGAAGCACGGAGTGTCTTGACACTAGGTACTTTATGTCTACCCTGCTATGCGGGATGAAAGCGTAAAGTTAAAAAATAATCCCCAGAAATATAGATTGGTCTCCATTCAACTATAGCGCTAAGTAAATTGAATATAACAGTAAATAGTTTTCGATAGAATCAAACTCTTGAGCGAGTTACGCGAATGCAACTGACCTATTTCATGTTGCAGTACAGTTCGTAACCGAACTCACCCCTGCTATTTGTGTAAGTATTTAAGCATACTTTTCTATGAAACTTTTCCATTATTCTATATAAAAAGTTCAATATTTCGCCTGGGGTAAAAACAACACCATAGCGGCTTAGTGGCAAATATGTAAACGCAGTAACTATAGGTTCAAATACTATATGATAAAATAATAATTCGGAATTGTCTAATAAGTTTTGAACGAATGAAAGGTTATAGGTTTTTTTCCATATATGTTAAAATACTTTTATGTTTATTTAAATTTATATGCGGTAAAGAGATTTTATATATAAATTAAATATTCCAGAATTTGTTAACAGAAAACTGTTTCTCCGATTATTACTTCTAAATAGAAAGTGTTAATGTTGAATTTGTTCAATGTTATTTTTTTGATATGATTTTTGTTTATAGATTTATGCTTATATGTGAGTAAAGATAAAAAAAATATCAGTGAACGTGCAGAGTTTCAACAATGTTATACAAAGATAGCACACCGATAAAATTTCTTCGACATGAAACTCTCAAGTCTCCTAACATATAATATGAATTATATAATAAATTTAACCTGTTCAGACCTTATTTATAAGTCTAATTCTCATTACATCTACTCTTCTATAAAATATAATAATATAATTAAATTCAATCCTGTAAAAACATCTGACCATTATTAAAGCAGACATTTAAAACCCACCCAAAAGTAAAACACAAACAACACACAACACAACGTGTACTACCACAACTTTTCGCACGAGAAGTTTTCATATGCTCTCATTACACCCCACAAATACTCCCATGCGGCTCAAATTAAGCAGCATTCGAGCGCATGTTCAGAAACAACCCTTGAGACATAACTTTGTTTCATCACCGTTGAATTGAATTCTAAAAGAAGTATAGGGTGTATTTCACTTTCATAATTTACTGGGGTCGTGTTAAAACACTTTACTTAATAATAAGTTTACGCTTGCCGTATGTTATTATATACTTATAAATATATATAATTTATATATAATTTATAAAAGTATATAAAAATAAGGTAATTCCTCAGTTTAGGAAACGTATTGCCTTATGTTCTCACTGTTTACTTTGCAATAAATAAATTGATGATAAACCGACATATAATACAGTAGTTATGTAACTACTAGTAACTAGCTGTCGCCCGCAACTTCATCTGCGCAATAGTTAAGACACAAAATATTATGGCATTCAAACATATTTCATATCTCCATAAATAGTTTTTTTTAGTTATAGTGCCATATGAGATCATGGTTCACATGTGACTTCAATCATCCACATATGACATCAAGGTCCACATCATTTCACTCATCCACACATGACTCAGGGTTCACATGTGATTTCACTCATCCACACATGACACCATGGTCCACGTGTGATTTCATCCATCTACACATGACACCATGATCCACATGTGAATTTACTCATCCACACATTACTTCATGGTCCACATGTAATTAGACTAGTCCACACATGAAACCTCGGTCCACTTGTGACTTCATGAGTTCACATGCAATTTCAAAAGTTCACATATGAGTTTCAGAAGTTCCCCTATCAACACATCATCTTGGCGCAGTAGAACTGAGCACAGAGCGTCTGAATGTAAACGCGATTGGTTGTGTGTTCCATTACACTCGGGGAATGATTGTTTTATAATTATTTTATTGTCTTTTAACTAAAAACACAAACATTTCTCTTCTTTTAAATAAATTAAAAATATTCTACTACAAAACATTCGCTCTTTTTAGTTGGAATAATTAAATATATTTTATCCCATTTTTCGAGTTTAGATCATTACTTACACATCCGTCTTTAAGAATTGTGACCAATGCCTCGCATTTTGATGAAGCAATAAGCACTGAATCATGTGCGTACAACGCCAATTAACCTTCAGGTCACCTACTATCACTCCTATATCACTTTGTTTGACATCTTACAGACAGCTATCCAAATACAAATAGAATAGTCAAGCAAACATGGCTCTACCCATTCTGACACCCAATTGAATATCACACCGAGGTGCCACCAACGTATCAGCTTTTACTTCTTACTGAACACAGGGCGAGTGATCTAGATAAATACCCTACAAAAATGGTCCGTTCATATTTAAGTTCTTTAGTCCGAAAATGAGAAGAACACGTCATGTAATACCTCAATATCTCTTGACCTCCACCATTAGAGTAGAGTAGTAGTAGTATTTTTCACTAGGTAAATACAGTGGGGCGCGAATGGGATGCACACCTACCACTTTTGTATTTGAGGTCAAAATTTCACTGAGCTAACCCTATTCTCATATATATATATATATATATATATATATATATATATATATATATATATATATATATACAATTGCATCAATTAGCAAATATATACAATTGCATCAATTAGCATCCATATTTGGTTTATTAACGTGAAAAAATATCTTTGTAACGAATTTTTGTACAAACTATCAGCCTCTACAACTACCAATTAGGAGTCAAATTTTGCAATTTTCCGTCTGAGTAAACACTTACATTTAAAAAATAACAACCAAAAAAGTTTTACAGTCCTAAAACCTGTAGTAAAGAAGTTCATACAAACTTTTAACCCCCAAAAAAATATTTTTTCTGGGGTCAAATTATACAATGTCCTATCTTGACGAACACCTACGTTATAAAGAGAACCTTCATACAAAATTTAAAACTTCTAGCCATAAGGTATCGTGATGAATGAGTGACTGAACTTGCGCATTTATAAATATAGATACACACATAGATACATGTTTAAAATGTATTATTAATTTGTAACAAATTATAAAAAAGTATATCAATAATATTTGTAAAAACCATCTATTTTCATAAAACATATGATTGCTTTTTATAAATTGCGCGAACGGAAAAATATGAAATTTGACACAATTATAGTTTATATAGAAAAGAAGTGCAGGATGCCATTTTTTTTTAAATAATGCCCAAAAATATATGAAATTTATAAAATAAATATAACACACACTACCACGTGTCTAATTTATCACAGATACCTTTATATGAAGTGATAAATATGTTGCAACATACAAGGCAACAAAGTTATTACCGCTTATACGGAACATCCAGGTCATAATAAACCGGCGTCAAAGAACATTAATTGATTTCTTCAATGTACTGAACATTTATTCCACTGTCCACATTAATCCATTCCCCTCTTCCGTCTTCATTGACTGACCAAACCCAAGCTATGTATATTTTACGTTAAAATATAAACAAGGTATGTTATCTCAAACCTACAAGACTATATCAGATACGTATATTACTAGTTAATGAAGATAAAACAAATTTAACATCTCGCTGAATAGATTCCTAATCCGAATTCTATAAAACTTTTTAATATGATTAAATCATGATACGTTTAGCAGTAATCCTTATTGCCTCTCTTAAGTAAATATTGTATAAAAAATGACATAAATAAAATTAATTTAAAAAAATTGAAAGATTTATGAAGCCAAGGTGAGGGGCACGAGAGGTCGGGGGAGACCTCGGTTCACCTTCGAAAACACAGTATCGATGATACTGGAGGAAGGTCACGTAAAAAGTATGGGGACCCCCGAAGGGCATGCATGAAGAGGATAATGACTGTGGACGAGGCGAAAGAGGTATGCAGGGGCCGTAGCGTTTGGCGCTCCGTACTCTTTAACTACCCCGCCAGGGATGAAGCGTGAAGTTAAAAAAAAATTTAAAAAGTTATGAAAAATTATTTATAGGGTTGTTTAGTCATCCTGAAGCTTTTTAGTCGTACTAGCGAACTCGTCAGATTCATGCTTTGAAAATATAATCGAATCTGGACACTAGACACTAAAGTGGATTAGTGGGTACGTGTTATATAAACTGCTAATATAAACATATTGAATGATTAAATGATTACAATATAAACACATTGTGTTAAAATAAGAGAAACTTAGAACTCAAAACATATACACACAAATAAAGCAAAACAATTATTTTTTGTTTTTAGCACGCTATTCCGCATAGCATGGTAGACAGGAAGTTAGGCTAGATTCGACAGTTAAGTAGTGGGATTTGACATAAAGATTTTTATTTATTCGATAATAAAAAAAAATGTTCATGGAACGTTCCTTATATAGACTCGAACTACATGTTCCATAACCGCAGTATTAACAGTGTAAAACAACTGTATAGCGACGTCAAACCATAAACATGAAGAAATAAACGTCTAGAATATCGATATATTCAAAGAGCAAATCCACTTTGGTCATAGCGCCATAAATTTTGCCTAAGTTTAGGAGTGTATGGAGTACTAAATAATAGCCAAGTTTATAGCCGCAGTGCTACAGAACTAAAACTAAGGCGTGCTATTGGTTACTACTTGAACTGCCTATATACGCTGTTTACGAATTTAAGTGTAGGGTTTAGTGAGGTTTTTAGTGAAAAACAATGGCTCACAATAAGTGAATATTAAAATATGGATATAACATTTTATGTATGTTGTTTTATTTAAAAATTATATATTTTTTAGCTTGACGCTTTATAACGCGTAACAGGGTAATACTCCGCTTTTAACCAAATTAGAGACATTACGCGTGGCGCTGCTCAACGTCGCGTATTCTCTTACCAGAGCGAGAAAATAAAATAATTTGAATATAATCATTCCATTGAGTAGGAATCGAACGGACAACCCAATGCGTTAATTCATATGCTATCCCACTTTACCAAGACCAGCCTGAAAAGTTACCTAGTTTCAGTTAAATGACACTACTTCAAAAAATACTTTTCTTTTATATTCTTCTGCTAAAAATAAATTAGGATAGATCTCGATTAACCCTGAAACAAAGCTCCCGGAACGCATGTAAAAAGTGAATGATGAGTGTGGAAATCGGAATGCTATTTTTTCTTACCTAGCATAGTTTTGCAATAAACACTACAAAACGTTTCAGTTAATAAATTACCTTGTAGCAGCACTTAAAGCCGTCATTAGCGCTTAACTGGCAAATCAATACAAACGTTCTTTTTTGGATAGATTTAATTTCAATTAAAAATGAAGGCTTTTTAAAATATAGGCAAGAAATACATACATACATATATATACATATATATATATATATATATATATATATATATATATATATATATATATATATATATATATATATCTCACACGGGAAATAACAGGGTCAAGACACCTCCGTACTCCGCTTTCTCCCAAATTCAAGACAATACGTGTTAAGTGGCGGAACTCAATGCCACGCTTTGTCTTACCAGAACGAGGGAATGAAGATACAAATATATTCTTTCCCCAGACTAGGAATCGAACCCACAACCCAGGTTCCCAAACATCTGTGTAATATCGCAATTTTTTCCTAAAAAAATCTTTGTACCCAACCACTTTTTCTTAGATATACAGTAAATAGTCTCAGAAAAAGCGAACAAAGACATTGCCAACTTGGGATGGCAGCTTAACTTTTATTACATGTAATGTAACTTGGCTGAAAGTTTAAAACGAAAGGGAAATTAAAGGACGATAACATTAGCCGCGATGACATTTTAGACAGCTTAATATCTATACTTAAAGAGACTGTTAATTCTTTTTACTGCATTATGCAGCAAAAAAAAGTATGCTGGTGTAAAAACTCGACGCTTTTTCTAAATTAGGAGGGTAGTTGGTGAGAAACTATTGTCAAGATATCGTGACATTAAGTTGAGCCAATAAATAGCAAAATATATATACAATAAACATTAAATTAGAGCGCTTGGACGGTATCCAAGAAGCGCGGGTTCGAATCCCGCTGCGTTCAAAATTTTTATACGTTTTTTCAAAAATGTTTTTCAAAAACATTAAAACTATATAAAACAAGTATGTATCTAAAGACCGACGACAGGCTCATTTAAATATGATGTAACGTATATTTTTCCTACATTTCTTTTATAGCAATAGAAAAGTAACATCAAAAGCATATTGTGACTTCCTAAGACCGGGATTTGAGAGTTCCATTTTCGATCAGGAAAATATAATTTGAATAGAGCACGCGAATATTCTAAAAGTCCCTATCGGAGAGAATACCAGAGAAACCCTCTTAAACGCCTGGTATATTTATTCACTGTCAATTTTAAATAAGTAACAAAACAACAATATGCCGTAGTGGTATTGGTAGGGTGTATCTCAAACGGTGATTAAAGGTTCATATCTCATTCCTTGTGGAGAAATTACGAGTGAAAGAAACCTAACGTTTCGTTTTATTTAACTAATACAATTAAACCCGTGATAAAAAATTCAATTTAAAATTACTCTTTAATGTAAGTATTAAAAATACAGTATGTAAAAGATCTATTTCTTTAGTAAAATTATTGGCGCTAGATCAACAACAAAGTTCTTATCTGTCTTTGTTGAGCCAAAAACGTAAAAAATCAATAATAAAAAATTTACTTTAAAATATTTCATAATTTTCAGTAAAGTTGAGGCACAGGCCAATTGGTAGGGGTTGAGATCGTAAATCAAATGTTTTTGTTGCAAATGCGAATAGCCGGCTACTACCGAGGCCATAAACTGTGTCAAGATAAAATTGCCTTGGCTACTGTTAGCTAATTATCTCCACTGGGTCAACGCCAAAACACTGCAGCCTAACAATGAACGCAGGACGCTACTTGGAAACTCTCAAAGACTGAGAGACAGTAGAAAATACATTGCTGTATTATTAATAAAAGTTTTTGAATTCTTTACATATGTACCCTCTTACATATTGTAAAACGAGTACTTTAGTGTGTTTTGAAGAATAAATGAATTTCAACTTTCTATTAATATTAAGTAAGAAACACAACTGGACTATATTGTAAATTAGCCATACGAGCCAGGATAGTAGTCCTGGATCATATGACTATGGTAGAGTTTAATCTTTATTATTCTTTATACAAGCGCTTACTATAAAAGTTTTTTTTATCTAAATTTATATCATTTTAAATGCAATTATTTTCCATACAAAATATAACATTTTACAGCCAAAACAAACAATAACATTAAATTAACATCTAAAATAAAAATGCATATATGCAAATATGTACATTCAAAACCGAATATGAATATCTTGTTTTATTTCTTCGACACAGTAAAGCAACCAAAACCAAAAAGTAGATGTTTATATTTATAAAATGGAGAAATTGTTATCATTTCCTTTTGGGTAATAAATTGTGGATATACGACAATAGCGCACGGGGTCGGAACCGATCCAATTATTCTCGACCTTGACTTGCCAACCGCCTTCCTGCCATTTAGCTACTTAGGCTTACATACAAAAGAGTAAGCAAAAAAAAACACATGTATGTTTGTTTTTGTACAATTATTATTTGAAAATAAGTTTTTTTTTTCATAAAGAAGTAAATATGAAGCAGATTTTTTTATTATTATGTAATTAATAAGATCTGCTTTTTTTCATCCACTTTGGAGTTATATCGTGTTGGATGATGAATTCCAACAATATATATTTTCCCCAAGCTGAGAAAATTCTACTATCAACAATATTCAAGTAATATATTTTGTATTGCTATCAATTATTTCAATTTGTACTTATAGATAATAAGAGATTAGTTAAACTTAACATAGAGTTAACTAAAATTATATTTATTTATCATTTTATACTAATTACTTTTTATCCTAGCCACTCAATGAACAAAAAAGTCAAAACAGAGTTGCAAACAGTATGTACATTGACAAATACAACAAATAAAACCGTGTTTAAAAAGTGTATACAGACAGTACACTTATGTCAATGACAAGGGTTATTTGAATCAACAAAAATAACTCAAATGTAACAAATTTTGTTATACACATGTTTTATATAAAACAATCTCAAAAAATATAGGCATTCATATACTCTGATTGTCAGATCCCTTGCTCAGGCCATCCTAGTTAGGGCCGTTAGGTGACGTTTATTATTGTACCTCGCTCACGTCGCGATAGGCTGTAATAGCCTACTTTCTACCCGAAGGATTCGCATTGTAATCAAATAATAAAGAAACGTACTTAGAAACAGTGTTCACGACTAGAATTATTTCCCAAGTGTATTTATTTATTGAAACATCGGTTTTTTTATCTCAACATATTGTTATATTGTTTGAATTGCTTGCTATTACTTTTTTATATGAAGTAATAATAACGTATTGTGGTACAGTTGGAAAATTTGACTTTATAAGTGGCTGGCAGTTATCTTTATACATATCGTCATATTTATAAGTGTATTGTAAATACTTCATTAAATAAAGACTATCATTTTTATATGGTTCTGCAGAAAATACCTTAATCTGAATCTTTCAAAAATATTTTTGAATATTAAATATGCATCAACAAACAAAAGTTTAACTTTTTTGACATATTTGGCCACAGCGTTTACGAATAATATATTTACTGAAAGTTTTTATCCAATAGATACCAAACACGCCGAGTGTGAATGCATGTGACCTATTTCGTGGTGCATTTTGCCAGACTCACTCCTGCTATTTGTATAAAAATCGAGACATACTTATTAAAGAACTTGCGACGTCCGAAACAAAACTTATTCAATTTTGCTGAGCACAAGTAGTGTATGCGGAAAAGCAATAAAAAATATAGTTCTTATCACATATTATATTAAGATAGTATAAACTTTAAAAACTTAAACTTTTGTCAAAAAGCTTTTTTTAAACTTAATCATTAAGACTTGTATCCTCGTTGACGCGTAAAAAATGCGTTAACTTAGCAATGTCACTTTATAAATATTATATCTTTATACCAAAGTATATGTCAAGCATTTGATGTTTGTGTGTGTATGTGTGTGTATTAATTTAATGTAATAACTCTTCAGGTAATTTGACTTTGTTTACAATTTTTTAATAAATAAAGTACAAAATTTTAAATCCTTCTCGTATTAAAATATAATTACTTAATGTTAATAATTTACCATCGTATTTTCCATATTATGTAGAAATGCAGAAAACAATATATATCGACTATGTTCTCGATTTCCGCTTGTTTAAAGTGATAACTGATTCAAAAAGATTATCAAACTGTGGCATATACAATAAAGATAATCCAATATAAAAATTGATTAAATGTTATATAAAAACACAATATACAAACACAATATTTAATTAATATAATCAACGACGTTCCTTGATATGTCTCCTAAAACCAATCTCGCACAGATAATATTACATACATTATTAATAAAACATCCAAGTTAGAAAAATATTAGCAGAACCCTACATAATGTAGCTTTATTACAATATACGAGCAACTTTCATGCTAGAAGTTTTCATTCAGTCTCATTGCGGGCCGCAAACGCTCCCGTGCGCTGAAAATTAAACAGAATTCAAACGCATGTATAGAAGCGCCTCTTGAGAAATAACTTTACTTCATATCCATTCAAATGGATTCAAAGAATAACAGAAACTAACTGATTTCTATTCCATTTTATCGCGTAACTCACATATAATGGATTTTAGCGTAGCGCTTAGTATGTATATTTGTATTGTATAATATACAATATTAAACTATGGTTTAATAATAAAGTTGACTTATATAGACGTAAAGAAGAATCAGTGAGTGTACTATATGGTAATCGGTTGAATTTTTCACTTGGGGTTATATCACGCGTCCAATGTAGTTTAATGTGTAAAATATCTCTTTTTAATGTTTCATTGTTTGTATGTGGTCTTATTATGAAATAAGTATGAACGTATTGTTATAAGAAACACTGTTTATATGTTCACCTTACTCAATGTACGATTAACTCAGCCACATAAACCACACAGAACGCTAAATTATGCACACAATCTTGAGAGTAAATACTTTCAAAAATCTAATAATAAAAGATAAACCCGTTCGTGGCACAGTGGGACAGCGTCTGACTGTAAACGCGATCGGTTGTGGGCTCCATCCCCACTCCAGGGAGTGATTATATTTAAAATTATTTTCACTTCCTTGCTCCGATAACACAAAGTGCGGCGTTGAGTTCCGTCACTCAACACGCAATGTTTCGAATTCAGCGGAAAGCGAAGTGCGGAGTGTTTTGACACTAGGTACTTTCTGTCTACCCTGCTATACGGGATAAAAGCGTGAAGCTAAAAAAAAGATAAACCTACGAAATAAATAAAAATATTCCATTCTTCTTTACAAAACCATAAAACTTAACGTAATAAACATCTAATACAAATATACTGACGTACAAAAGGTATTATATATGTATCTATAAATTCAAAGTTCACGACTTCACGTAGAGCGCTAAATAATATGAAAGTTTATTGAACTGCAAATACAAAATTACGACACGACGCCGCTATGCCGCCCGTACTGCCTAATATTTTACTGTATCCTTTGAAAGTGCTTTATCAAACTGGGGGAATATCGAAAATGGAGTTGTATTGCATTAATAATTTTTATTATGAGATTAATCTTAGCTACTAAAAATATAAATTTTAAAATAAGTGAAGTCGATAATTTATTTATATAGAAGTTTAGTATTTCAGAAGTAACAATAGCAATGATACTGAGTTGGAAGAAGAACAAGGTGTTTTGCGTACTAGATCTCTGTGTACTTATGAGATAAAAGCGTGAAGCTATATAATATATAAAAAAGTAAGTAGCGGAACTCAATAAAGATCATTCAAATATAATCATTCTTCCAAGTAAAAATTGAACCCACAACCAATCGCGTTTACCGTCAGATTCCACTGAGTCATGATGGCATCTGCTACTTACAAATACTAAAACATTAACAAAACCCAATAACAATAATCGTAGAACAAACTACACACCGTATATCCGAATATGATTAGGCTAAGTTTGCATGGTCTCGAAATTCCTAGTTAAGTCAAACAGCACAAGTAGGATAATGGAATTACACTTAGCCCGGAATGCACGAGTTTGGGGGCAAAAGGAAATTCTATACGGCTAGTGCGATGTTAAAGTTAATTTAGATATCAAGATTATAAACTTTAGTAATATTGAACTTTAATACCGTAATGGTAGATTTAGGAACACTAATATTACAATAAATGGTCTCATGTTTTCATTATAAGATAATATATTAGTATAAGTTACTAATATATTAACTTTATTTATATTTAAATTGAATATAAATAAAGTTAAAAAAATATATATTAACTTTATTTATATTTAAATTAAATATAAATAAAGTTACTATATTAGTAGTTTTTATCCTCGATTTTGCTGTCGTTTATGTCCTTAAATGATATCTATAATATTTCAGCTTCACGCTCCATCCCGCATAGATAGGGTAGTCAAAGCAAAACAAGTGTCATGACACTTCATTGACTGCTTTCCGCTCGTAATCGAGACATTGCATCTTGGGTGGCGAACATAATGACGCGGTTGGTTTTACCAGAACGGAAATTAAAATAAATATCAAATATGATCATAATAAGGTCTTTGATTTGTATAATATCTTTTATATAATCATTCACTCCAGTGCGTATCTAACCCACAACCAATCACGTTTACAGCCGGACGCTGGTTAGTGCTGAATTTTATTCAAAGTTATCAAAATTATTCATATTGTTGTTTTTTTAAACACTTATGTGTCCTTAATTATACTTTTAGAAATATACGTACAGAATTTCATGATATTCAGTTGAGTATTTTACACTTGTAACATAACAAAGTAACAAGGAGTCAATTTGTCTGTATGTCTGTTTGTCTATGCGTTTGTTCACGCTAACCTCGGTAACGATTTAAAAGGAACTTTTGATTTTTTGTTAAGTTTTATTTCAATCGGTTCATAAATAAGAAACAAGAAAGAAATGAAAAAAAAACTAAAAACGTTACATTTTTAAAGTATTTTGTTCGACAAAATTATAGCAAGGGTCAAGATCGCGCAAATGAAATTGCCGGACATTCTCAAGTGTAATATAAAATTAAAACTACTAATAACACTAAAATAACAATTTTTGTTTAAATAAATAACTACGTTGATAAATATTTTAAACATATAGTTATAAGGCCCTAGTCTATCTCAATAAAGGCCTATACGTAGTTTGAACATCATAATACTTTAAGCGTTGGGTAATAATCTTATTTATCTCATAAATTCGGGACCAAGAATAAAATATTCAAATTAAGTTTGACTCGATTGCTTTTGGCGATTCCTTTGTAAATATTAGATTTTACGTGAAATGTATTATTTTGGCTGTTTTACTAGAGAAATGTCATAGAATGATTTATTTTAATAATATAAATTATAATAAGATTTAGGCTTCTATTGTTTTATGTGTGATGAACATATCAGAGGCCGGTCGTGGCGCAGTGGGACAGCGTCTGACTGTAACGCGATCGGTTGTGGGTTCGGTCCCCCACTCGGGGGAGTGATTATGTTTAAATTATTTTCACTTCTTTGCTCTAAGACAAAGTGCGGCGTTGAGTTCCACCACTCAACACACAATGTCTCGGATTCGGTGGAAAGCGAAGTACGGAGTGTCTTGACACTAGGTACTTTCTGCCTACCCTGCTACGCGGGATAAAAGCGTGAAGGTAAAAAAAAATGAACATATCAAAAATTAATGCTCAATTTAAAGATAGTATTAGTTAATAACTTTAAGCAAACTACTAACAACTACGTAATTAAAAAAAATCTATTGTGCCATAAAGAAAATCCTCTAGATTTTTAGGTTTTTAAGTGTAAAATTCCAAGATTAATATAATTCGAATCAGCATAAACTTTTCACTTCCATTGCATCGGGAAGCTTCTGAAATATGCACAAAGTATGAACGGGGCGAGTGACAATCGCATTGTAGATGGCGTTGGCGTTCCACTGAAAAATGCAGGCCACGTAATGCGCTGAAACTCGCCGGCTGAAACTTTTACACTTTTAAAAGCACTTTATCTTCGGAAGATTTATGGTATTTTTGACGTTCAAGCTTTGTACTTGTGTTATAAAAATTGAAAATTATATATTTTCTCATCCTTGTCTAATTTTGATTTAAGGATGAACATTTTTGGGAATTTTCTTTATGCAAGATAACATTTTAATTTTTTTTTTTCAAATATCATACACGTAATGTCTATTCTATGATTATGTATATTTATGATCATTATGATTTTTATAACGGAAAAATAGAATTTTATTATGCATATTTCAATGTTGTAATTAAAATTCTGAATTTTATATAACAATTATATTAAATTATAACAAAAAAAACAATATGAAGTGTTATCTAGCAACCCAATTCTAAACTTTCGTAAATCCGTTTAAATAATACAAAATTAAAATATCTTTTAGGCACATTAAAAGCAATCACCGTGTATTCCAATTTAAATTTAAGTACACCTCCATACTCACATTTTCATATCTCCCTCACGCAGAACAGATTAATTAATTCGGGCGGGAAGTTTCAAATATTACCTCAGGTCAGGTCGCGGTACTTACCTGAAATAATAAAATTATCAAATTTAATATATGCAAAATGTTCGTAATTTTTAATGTTTCCTATAACACAAGTCTCGTGAACATCAAAGGAGCCTGTTTACCATACGGAGATTATTTCGCGGACCACTGGATCCATTTACTCTTTAATGATTTTCCGTTTAGTATGGAATATGTATGCTAATAATGTATATTATAAAAAAGAAACGTTATGAACTCTTTTTAGATGAAAATATGAAAAATGTACGTATATTTACGAGTTATTTTTTTCTCTTTGTCTCGGTCGCAGTTGTACGCTCTATACAATAATATAAAAATGAGTTAAAACACAGTAAAACTATCATATTATTTATTGTATTATATTTCGAACATTCTGTGAATTTCGTAGCAATCGAAGAAATAATGTAGAGACATATCCACATTATTGTCTACTTTTCGCCTAAAATATACATTAAATATTACATAACGAAGCTCACATTAGATAAAATGCAACATTTTATTGTGAAACCTATTCGCTATTATGTTACAACGATATCTATAGTAATAAAATGTAATGATCTTCGATTTAAAATTTTACATAACGAATTTATTCAAAAAATATATATTTTAAAATTTTGTTAAAAAATACATATTTTTTTAATTTTAGCTAAAAACACTACCTCTAATTTACTATTTTAAGTTGCTTGTATTTTTAAGTGCTTTTGCAGCTTCATGCTTTAACTTGCACAGCAGTTTAGTCAAACTGGGGCAAAGAAATGAGAATAATTTAAAAAAATAATCATTTCCCCGATTGGGAATCGAAACCACAACCAATCGCGTTTACAGTAAGACCCAACGCCAAAATGACTTCAATAAGCATAATTCATATTAAATTATTTATAAACGACGAGCGTTCTCAATAGCATAACTGTAAAAGTGATTAGCCACGATAGCAATCAGTGCTGGTGTCTTGTCAAAAACAATGGTGAAAGTGAAACATGGACAATTAGTGACCGTTTATATAACAGTCGATAGAAAAACGTATTAACAAGCGTGACTTTACACTTTGTATTGGCAGAATACAATTGTATGATATTATTTATCTCACTTGTAAGTACTAAAAATACAATCAATTCAAAAATATGGTCTTAAAAAAATATTAGGTGCAGGTGATATTGATATTCTGATTTCCTTTGTATAAAAAAAAATAAAATATTTTAGCTTGCTTGTTAATAAGCACTTGGTATAACCGTATTAAATTTGTACCTTTCCTCATAAACCTACAAATAATTTATTTTTTATAATATTACTATATAGTTTTATTAGTTTTTTAAAAATATTTCCTAATCCTAAGTATGGAAGAACACTTTAAAAACAATAAATTATTTTATAAATAACATTCTGACGAATTATTATTTCTTAGAAATAATCTCTGGGTAGAAGAAATTTGTAAAAATCTCTATAAAATTTAAGTTAACAAATTCGTTACAGGCGGAGTAGAACTCATGGCGCGGGTTCGAATCCCACTGGGCTGAAAATTTATATACGCTTTTTAAAATTGATTAAAAATTAAAAATATGTGTACTTATTTTATTATAAATTGTACGTTAAATAAGTATAAAAACCATAATACATATAAACCTTAATGCGAGAAAAAAATGGATCGTGGAATATACTATGGATTAGAAGTAAAGGCGGTATCTGGTCCCACCACTCAACATGTAATCCTACCTGAGTATTGGCAAAGGAGAGCTAATATTTTGACAGTCCTCATGTTTTGGATGTACCTATTTAAAGAAGGGTGTAGGTAAAACAAAACTACCTATAGACTTTATATAATAGGTAGCGTTTTGAATAAAATAAGGCTGTTGTCGCGTCTTTGGGTAGAGTGCAAATGTAAACTTGATGTTATTATATTTATTCTCAACTTGGATAAGTGTTTTTGTTTACTAAAATATAAATTTGTTCGGTATCAATATATTTGAGAAGACTGGAATATTTAAAAACACTTAGGCATATAATATTCAATGCCAACCCCACGAAAAAGCAGGAAAAATGAACAGGAAAGGAATATGAAGATAAAAAAATGTACATAAAACACAAAAAATAACACTTGTCGAGTGGTATATCATAAATACTGTAGGCATAAATAATGTAAAATTCTATAAATGAAATGGCCCTTGGTGAAGAAAACGGAAATATTAATGATAGGATTTTTAATACACTTTGTACGTAGACGTTCATGAGCACGTACTGTCAGAATTAGCTAATTAGGTGAGTGTACACGCCCTGCAACGTAGTAGGTAAAAATAAATAATGAACAAATTCATGTCCCTTCTGTCTCATAAATGACTAAAATATATAATAGCATCTGCTTCGTTAGCTTGAAGCTTGATTCCGCACAGCTAAATAATCAGAAAGAACGAAATTCGAAATGGCATGAGTCATTGATGGAGTTTAAGTAATTGTTATTGATGCGAACAAATATAATATTCATATAAAATATAATTCATATAAAAATAAAATATATTCTATAATTTTTTAACGGTAAATTTGCTACAATCGGCAAGCTTCATTAATAATTATACAAGATTATAGTAGAAAGTACACGAATCGAGATCTTGCGAAATTCGTTAGTTGGCAAATTTTATTTTAATCTTAAAGATGTTGGTGGATTTCATAGTATTTTAAGTAATCCAGTTGAAACAGAAGCAAAATTTAGCTTTTATATATAATTATCAAAATTTATAGATTGCACTTAATTTGTTTGTTATACTATGGGTCTAACTTAACATACAAGATTAAAAACCTTCTTATTTCTCGTTTCAGAATAAAAAAAGATTTAATACCCATATCAGCAGTCCTCACGCTTATGTTATCATTAATAATATGAATATGTTATCATTCTTTCTTTTCACGCTTTTATCCCGTGTAGCAGAGTAGGCAGAAAGTACCTAGTGTCAAGACACTCCGCACTTCGTTTTCCAACTGTGGCGGAACTCAATGCCGGACTTTGTCTTACTAGAGGGAGGAAGTGAAAATAATTAAATAAAATCACTACCCTGAAGGGTAATCGAACCCACAACCGATCGCGTTTACAGTCAGACGCCGACACACTGCGCCTCAACCGGCCTCAATGCATCGATGCCCGGCCAAGGGCTGGCTCGAGGCCACGGCCTGTTATCGTTACAAATATTAAAATACCACCAACAGTGTTATTAAAATATCTAGTTCTAATTTTAGATTTGCACGAAACTGTAATTACTAATTTACTCCAATTTAAATTAATCAGTAAGTATGACGTAGCAATTGATTATTAACGCTTAAAATTAAAATATGAGTTATTGTGAAATAATTTAAGTGTTATTTTATCGATAAAAGTTATCAATCAAAAACTATATTTTCTACGGTACTCTAAATAATAATATATACGGTACTCTCATATAAAGTTTATATTTGTATATATTTAGTATATCTACAGAGATGCTAACAACATAAATAAGTTGTAACAAAACGTATAAGAATTTTGACGCAGCTGGTAGTAGAACACATGGCTTAGCGGTCAGAGCGCTTGGGCGGTATCCAAGAGGCGCGGGTTCGAATCACGCTGCGTTCAAATTTTTATACGTTTTTTCTAAAATGTTTTCTAATCCTAAGTGTGGAATAACACTTTAAAAAATAGTAAATATTGAAGTATACTTTTGTTACTTTTATAAAAATATAATACGAGTATTTATTTTTAAAAGAAAATCAGTCCAAAGAAATTCATATCATATAAGGCCGGGCATACATAATAATAAATAAAAAGGGCTACCCCCTTTTTAATACGTTAGGCTCAGATGTTTCAGACTTAAGTTTAGATGCTTGTTGTTTAGACTTTTACTTTGTGTTGGAAACCTAGCATTTGTGTAACACATGATTGGCCTAGTTGCGTGAAGACTCCATTGTCAATAATCATCATGTACAGCCATATACATAATTACGTGAACCACTGCCTTGCGGACCATGTAAGTAATTAGGGTTGCTAATACATCCTATTTTAGATTTCCTATTATATATATCGTATCATTGAATTTGCAAGTAAATTTAATCATTGTTTTTATAATTTTTACACATTTTAAAGGAAATTATGTTAAATGGATTAATCACGTATGTTTTGGTATTCTAAAGTACATTTCTTGAAAATCCGAAAATTCGAACACTTTACAGTAGTTTGTGGTCACAGGTAGAGTCTATTTGTTTTGATTAAATCGTTTAAAATAGTATCATTAAAAATGCTAGTATATTATATACCGAGACTATATATGGTTATTCATTGAAAAAATGCTATAAACACGGTTATATCTGCGATATGCGTGGTGATTTATGTCATTCCTTTTTACATTTTCCTTTCAATTTCAGAACTATGCGTATTAAATAGTGAAGCTCAACGCCGCGCTTTGTCTAACTAAATGGAAAAATAAAAAAAATACATATATTCTCCCAAGGTAGAAATCGCCTTGTCATGGGAAAAGGCAATTTTTGTATAAAAAATGTAGCCGCGAAATTTATCATTTATTTAAATATTCTTAGCATTTCTTTAATTACCCGATAATATTATCAAAGATTCGTAAATATAAAAATTAAAATATATTTACAACAATAAAACTAAACAGGATGTAAATAAATAATAAAACAATATGAGGAGAACGTGTGGACCAAATTTGACTGGTACTTGACAATTTTGACATTCGTGTCTCTCCAATGAAGTAAGCACTTCACGTGATTATCTTTTTAGTTTTAAACATTTAATTGCCGACTGTCACTTTGATGCACTTTAAATGAATGTATGAAGCTTTAATGCTTTCAAATTTTACTTTTAATTTAGTTTTTCATACTTCATAGTGCTATACACACACTTATATCAGTAAAATTATTCGCATGTCTTCTGCGTTTGTCGACGATGGTTCTTTCCCTTCTAAATATTGTTCTCATAATATTAAATTAAATAATTAAATTACTCATAACTAACAAATTAAATAATAATTTATTACTAAAATCATCTGTTATGAATATCTTAGATCATAAATGTTCATCGGCTAGGAGTAATATAAAAAATCTGATTTGTCAACCGTTATCTAGTACAATAGCTGAAGTCCAGATAGTCCACTCTCGAGATTGCCACTATTGAAACGCCATGAATGCCTCTATCTTGGAGCATGGAAATTATTACCCATTGTTAGGATGGATTGGGCTCCCTGATTACTCACTGAAACGTCACTTAGGGCTCTAGGCAATGGACAATAGTGTCTTAACGGCCTTTGTTCTAGCTTATATCATTTAAGATCTTAAGAAATTCATAGAATACATACTATTCAAACTTAATTTATTGTATAGCCACAGATGAGAGCCACGTATTTGATGAGTAATAGTAATTTAATTTCATACTGACTTGTTTAATAGATTACTAGAAAAATAAATTGAAATAAACAAAAGGCACTATTATGACTCAGTTAAGAGGAAACCAGAGCATAATGATCGTGGGTTCAATTCTCAAATTACGTAAACATGACATATTATATGTTTATTATATTTACTTATGTCTTCAGAAGAAAATATAATTTCAGTTTTGACTTTTGCTACATTAACTTTAATCATCTATAGGAAAAACGAAAACATACATGTAGATTAATTACCTTCATTTTAGTTAAAACATGAAATCATTAGCGTTTCAATGGCCCCTGTCAAAACTACTCCAATAAAACACTCTTGACTTATTGATATATTTTGGAACAAAGCTTTAACTGTAAACGGCCTTTCCAAACAATACCGTTTCAGTATTCTTCTTTTCATCGACCAAACTTTATAAATGATGTTTAAACTTTTAAGGTTAGTTTGTTAAAGAAATGCCGAAGTACAAAAACGTATTAGAGCTTATTGTTACTAAAAGTTGAACTATGGTATAAAATATACATTTTAATGAAAAACTATAATAATTTAAAATACAAGACAATTAAGGCACAAAAGTATCTTTAGGGGCAAGGTTAGGAAAAGACACAAACGGATTTTTTTTATAATATGTTTAAGTCATTGGGTTTACGACTTATGTGAAATCAAAAACCAAAATATTGCTGATATTGCCAGTAAAAAAAATATTTAAACAAAACCGTAATAAAAAAAATACTACAAAACGATTAATGACTTTCAAACTGTCGAAGAATTCGTTCAGACGGGACTATCTTTGCTAGACAAATTCCTTTCAACGCCTTTGAAAGCGAGCATTAGTTACCTTTGACACTGCAGAGGTGACAGTCCTTGGAGTACCGCTATGTACTATTCTAGTAGATAGTAAATTTAGGTAAGTATTTTTTTTTGTAACGGAACGTAAAAAACATTTCAACATTATTGAATTTCAAACATTATTGAATTTTATATATATAGACCAGTAATGGAGCAATGGAAAGCATCCAACTGTAAACGCGATCAGTTTTGGGTTCGATATCCACTCGGGGGAATAATTATATATTATTTATTTCCATTTCTCCGATCCGCGAAGAAAGAACGCGACGTTGATTTCCTCCACTCATCACGCTACGTCTCGAGTTGGGCGGAGAGCAATGTACGCAGTGTCTTGACACTAGATACTTCTTGTCTAACCTGTCATACGGAATAAAAGCGCGAAGCTAAAAAAATGTATGTTTACAAGGTACATAAAAATAAAAAATACATTTTTCTTTTTGTCCGTTTGTTCCAACTAATCTCTCGAATAGCACGCACTTATTTGATTATCAATAGCATAAAAATAAATAAACTACAAAGTAAATATTGAAGTAAATTTATGTTGGGTTTAAAGAGCCGCATTCT
The DNA here is from genome assembly GCA_032432895.1 of Dryadula phaetusa. Taxonomy (NCBI): domain Eukaryota; kingdom Metazoa; phylum Arthropoda; class Insecta; order Lepidoptera; family Nymphalidae; genus Dryadula; species Dryadula phaetusa. The sequence continues at coordinate 1,495,568 of JAOYRS010000054.1, forward strand.
GAGCTTCAGTCAGTCTCCCAGTGCGGCTTAAGGTGCTTTGAAAGATCTAGTTTGGAGGTGTTAATCCACTTTGTGTATTGTAAATGACTGCAACGTTGCACGTTAATTTATTATAGTATAGTATGGTTAGGTAGTTGTGTATTGTGCCACTATAGCAGGTTCTATTCTCACTCGGAGGATAATTTTTTATGATATTTGAATTGTTTTCGTTTCACTATTCTTGTAAGACAAAGCAACAAACAATGTCCATAATTCGGGCGTAAAATAGAGAACAGAGTGGTTTGAAGCTAGGTACTTGCTACCGAACTAAAAAATATATTTAAGTATTAATCCCAATTTTTACTCGGGTAAAGGCTAAGATAACTTTGTGAGGCATCACTCTACTTTCTATATTTTGCCTGTTTCTATCGTCGCCAATTATTTTAACGTTTTAAACAAAAGTGGGTGAGGTCATCATATACTGAAATTCAAATAATATATTTATAATTGTATATATAATTATAATACTATCCGGGATCTAAACCCATAACCACCATGTTACATGCTAACTATGCTGCAACATCATAGGATGTCAGCTATAAAATAGAAATAGTAAATCCTTTAAAGTGTAGTAACTCCTCCTAGTTTCCCATTATGATGAGGGTCAGTCAACGTATCTTGCAAAGAAAGTCTTCAATTAAGCTTCAATCTTAACTACCAGACAAAATTATATATAAAAATAAAAAAAACAAAAGACAATATCTAGTACAATTTCCTATCATTTTTAAATACAAAGTTATATTTTTGCATTAATAAACTACAGAATCGAATGAAAACTGTCAACTGTAAACACAAATTACAAAACGGGTTTTAATACTGCTTTCGGCTAATTAAGGTAGCCGTCAACGGTGCAATGGAAACGGAACAAAGGATGTCATTACTCGTTCACCTTTGGCCTTTGCTTTGAGAAAAACACTATATTTAAATATTATTGTTTTATAAGTGTTATTTTATTATTATGTATATAAAAAATCCTAGTTATGTCAAAATGTATGTAAATTTTACTATTTGTAAGCATAAAATGCTCAACAAAGTTACTTTTTGAAATCGCATTGGATATTTTGCAAAAGGTCACGCTTGTAAAGTATTGACATTAATTTGTAAGCTATCGTAATACAACTGCTAAGTAGTGAGGATATGTACACGATGACCCGATGATAATAGGTTCGAGGTTTTCACTCGCTATGTAGTATTAAACTTTTTTTTGGCTTCTCGGTGTAGTCTAGTAAAACTGTTCTTTTTAGCTTAATAAGTATCATTCACTACTTTAATTATTATTAACTTTCTTAATAAAATTAAACAAAGTGATTCTATATAACTATAATATACTGAATAAACTAAATATGTTCGAACCCTGTTTTCTCCACTCTGGTAAGTTCGCTGCACAATACACAATGTCTCAATTTGGACGAAAAGCAGTCAACGTAGTGTCTTGACTCTAGGTTGTCTCTCACTAATCGTACTATACGAGAGGAAGCGTGAATATGCTTTTTATTTATGTTAATGCTTTTAAGCCCAAATTTCTTAGACACATTATAGATATAAGTAAATTAGTTCAATAAATATTATATAACCGATACCAGAATATAAAAAGATAAAAATAAATGTTTGTCATGTGTTATAGTTTTTCATATTAGTGAATATTTATAGGTTATCGCGGTGTAAGTGGTAATCTGCCACGCCTGCACCATTTGCTTGATGGTCCGTATCGGAGGCGCGGCGTGAAAGCCCTGCTTTACCGGTCACGCATGTAGGAAACCACTTTAATCATTATATCTGTGATTTGAACAACTTTATTATAATTATTTAATGTAATTTATTAATGCAATAGAATATTTTTATGTATTTAATAATTACAATTATTATAATTACTTGAAACTGGTCGTGGCGTAATGGTGCACCGTCTGTGGGTACAATTCCCATTCGGGGGAATGATATTATTGAAATTATTTTCATTTCCTCACCCTGGTAAGACAAAGCGCGACGTAGAGTACCTCCACTCAACACGCATTGCCCGAATTCGGCGGAAAGCGGAGCACGGAGAGACTTAACACTTGATACTTCCTGACTAGCCTGCTATACGGGATATAAGCATGAAGCTACAGAAAAATTACAAGTTACTGATTTTCAGAACTGAAATCCGTTGATTTTTTTTAAATAACGGAATATTCTTCTTGGTAGGCCTAGAGGCCATATTCAATACAATTGCGTCCTTATAAAAATTATGTTAATCATGAATACATTATCTTACATAATCTAATCGTCCACTGATTATGTTTAACATTATCTAAGTATTATAATTAACAACGCTCTCTAACATCCGTCTATTGGATGTTATTGTTATTTGTGTGTTTGACATTTATTAAGTTATAATTAAGGTGATAAATCTTGTCACACTAATTAGTAGTGTGTACATTATGGCGAATATAATTGACATGTTAATACAGATAAAATATATTTTTTTATATTTAACCTTTAAAGTTACTTTAGTATTTTAAAGCAAAAGAAATTTAATGAACAAGTTGTCAGCAAGTACTAAATAATCGGTTCAAATAATATAAAATCGCTAAATATTGTTATAACTGTGCTCATTTACCCCACTCTCAGAGTAACTCCACAAAAAATACTCAAGAAACATCTATATATAAAGAACATAAAAATATAGTAGTAGATTTGAACCCAAGCTTCTTTTCTGAAACTTATAAACTGGATTCGAACTTGCGCCCCTCAAACGATTCTCAAGAAATATATATATATATATATATATATATATATATATATATATAGACAAAAGCTTTAATAAACAAGTCATAAGTTTTTAAGTAATAAAATAAACGACACTTAAACAGTCTCATGTGTTCAAAACCGTAACGAGTATAAATCTTAGACGTGAAAACAGAAGCGACAACAATAAGGAGTGAAATATGTATAAAACAGAAATGACAAAATACGAAACATAATTCATGTAGCTTCTGCACGAAATTGTATTGTAAAACTCATTAGATACAACTTTTCATATGGATTATTTTAACTAATCGCAATGGAATGAATTTGAGAACACGCGGTATGTACGACTTTTAAGAGGATGAGAATGATATCATTTATATGGTCCTACTTATATGTAGCTTATTTGAAATAATTTATAAGCTGTAGTCTGTTGGCACATGTTGTACGCGGTACCTTAGCAACGTGTTATAGAAAGTATATGTCAAACACAGACCATCGTGTCGTATCGGATATCGTCTGTCTGTAAACACGATTGGTTATGGGTTCTATGCCCACTTGGGGGAATGATTTATATTTAAAATCTATTTTCATTTCTTGGCTCTGGTAAGAAAAAGCGCGTTGAGTTCGCCACTCAACACGCGATATCCCTATTACAAGCGGAAAGCCCTCAATGGACACTTGTGGTGTCTTGATACTAAATTATTTCTGACTGCTCTATAATATGGATTACAACGTAATGCTGCTTATAAACAATTTAACAAAAGCCTCCGTCAAAATTTGTAAAACTTGTAACTTATTCTAAAAACCAATTTCTTTATATTAATATAATTGTTTAGTCTGATATCCGTCAAAATATAAGAATATAGAAAAGAAATGATGCTTATGGCCATACATAATTAATTATCATGGTTCATATTGCTGGAAATGGATTTCACAATTTCTGCTCAGTAAGATTTATTAACCGTGAGGTCAGTAAATCATACTAAAAATAGAACAAGAAAAATCGCGCGGTAAAGTATATATATCGCTTTTGAACAGGTTTACACTTCCAAATTAGCCTTTTATAAATTGCATATATATAAACAATATTAGCTAACACACTGAACGGATGTTAAGGTAACCTTAAAACAAGAATTATATAAAATTAAATGACCAATTTCCATAAAACTATAATTTATATGCATCTAGAAACTTGCTAAATATTAATAATTATTTGTACACTATTTTTTGTATTTTGAAATAGATATTAGATTTTATGCAAACAATTTAAAATAAAAAAATATATCATATAAAAAAGTCTAGTCTAGTAAAGTTTCATAAAACCAGAATACTAGCTTAAGATAGTTTAGTATAAAGTTGGAAAAGAATCTCTAAGCTCGCAACTTGGAGTCAATGAAGCAAACAATTTAATCATAAAAAAGCAACTCTACTCTTTATTCCGCATCGGCTCAGTATAGACCTCAGTCAGTAAGTAGGCCCAGGATAGTCAGAGATAAAATAGTGTCAAGACACTCCGTTGACTGCTTTCCACCCAAAATCGAGGCATGAAGTGTTAAGTGGCGAACTCAACGTAACGCTTTATTTTACAAGAGCAAATATATGAAAACGAAATTTTAAATATAATCATTCCTCGAAGTAGGATTCGAACCAACACCCAGTGGCATTTACAGTCAAACGCTGTTAAACCTCGCCACGAGGGCCATTATTTAATTTTATATGATATGTAATTATATATAGGTATAAGAATCGATAAACAATTTGACATATGCCCGTATAGTATATAATCACCACTCGATGATTAATTGCGATCCCACTAAATAGATAAACAGGCTTCACAAGGGATGGCGGCACTGTGTGTGTGAGAGTAAAACAAATAAAACTTGAAGTATTGCATGGAGCATTGAGCTGCACATACAAACGTCATAGCCAATTACTTACAAAATTATAATCATATCATTAAAGTAACTAAATACATACTTAGAATTTCAATATGGAATATAAAATGTCGGATTAAACTTTTTTATATTTAAATATATATTAAGACTACAGACCCTCGTACTAAATTTGTAATTGTTAACTTACATTGATATAAACGGTTTCTTAGAACTAAGGCTGTAATATTAGAACTGGGCTACTTTTTTTCCATTACGTATGTAGAACTTATGGGGCATATTAAGCACCGATTATTTATTAAAGTTTAAAGTATTAAATGCATTAAAAATGTCTAAATTAAAAAATGTACACAAACACACAAAAACTGTCAATTATCTGGCTAATAAAAAAAATTTGAAATTCTGACAATGTAGTACAAAGATGCCTTTTAAAAGAGTGTCATCTCAATTTAGGGTACACAAGATAAGATCACCGCGATCGTAACAAGATTCACGGAGACCATCTCAATCAGAGCGGCAGAAGCAATTTGCTACAATTGAAAACAAATAAATGAGCGACGCCGCTTCAATTCAACATGCTCAACCTCGGCGTTTTATCGGTTATTTTTATTTTCTATCGCCATAATGGTCTTTGTTATTAAGCGGTGTGACTCGCGGTAGAAAGTCGTGTCAACCTGCGCTTCGATTGTTGATAACTATGGGAAAATATTTTCTATTGCATTTACTATGGAATAAATAAGATTATCTATTCTTACTGACTTCAAAATAATATAGTTCAATATAACTTAAAAATTCGTTCTGTCTGTGTATTCTAAATAATTAATAACTCACCGTTTCGTGATAGAACCCTCCTCAGCATGTGTCCAAAGCGTCGCGCTCCCATACATTTCCTCTGCTCGCGAGCTGCCTCGTCCATACAATCGCTATCAGTCGCCTGATCACCTTCACTGTCATTCTCAGACACGATAGATTCACGATTGTTAATAGTTTTTGTATTATGTTCATTAAAACTTAAAATAGGTTCACTTGCACCTAAACTCTTTGGTTCGACGGCCCATCCCTCAAGCTTCTGTACATCATTAAATAGATCATCTAAATTTGTTTCTAATAAACCTTTGGCACTACATATCACTTTACTTTTGGCATCATTGTGTGCAATTATGGCATCCACACTATTTGATAGTCTTTTTTCATTATTTAACGTACTTGTTTTTTCTTCACTTTCTATAATCTGTTTAATATTGTCATGAGTTTTGGTCCGTTGTTTTAATTTTAACGAACCTTGTGACACTAAGCTGGATGGTCTTTCTTTGAGACTGTTATCAGGTAATTCACTCGCTATTTGTTGTTGCGGATGACTTCCGCGGAATATATTCGAGAGCACGATCATTTTCACTATCTTAAACGTACCAAGATGAGTTATAAATTCCATCACTGCATTCCTTATTTCACTATTGATGTATTCCACTAAGATACAGGCGAAGTGATTTTGTGTTTATTGCAAAAAAATATGTATCACGGGGAGTTAAAATTCAATTACTATAAAATTGACCAAATATTTTAAAAACACACTAAATTCCTATATTTTTTTCATTAATAAATGTACTCAATTCATTTATATTTATACCTTTTTAATAATATACCTATTCATTCATGATCCTTGAATAACGGAATAAATCTATGTTAAATACTAAATGCACAATCGTATTATTGGCCAAAACTTTCTCAAATTCAAAGTGTGTCAGCTTATCTAAGTAGGGATTGTTTTAGACGAGGCGAGGTGAGGTGAGGTGGGTGGTAAAACCCATCTGTCACCAGGAATAAAGCGGAATTGTCTCGGCGGCGCCTGATAAAATTACCAGACACGTAAACGTTATCAAAGATACTAAAGCTCCGTTCTGCGAGCTCCATTCTAAAACGGAAACCGACATTATTCACTAATATTACAATGTCCCGCCAGCATCTCGTTCTCGTAGTTTAATTTCTTGAGCTTCGTACAAATAAAACATTTTAAATGTACTATAATAAAATCGTACGTTATTACAGTAAGTAAAAAGTGTAATAATCATTTCTAACCGACATTTCTATCTGATTTCGTAGAAACAAAAACAATTTAAGCCCGACGGAACGACGATCGTGACATTTTTCCGAATAGATTGTCAAAGAATATGTATAACCTGGAAAAATGGTCGTATATCACTCGACAAAAAAATGAAACATGTGGACAACGGCTTGTAATTAAAGAGCACTTTTGCTGAAACCGGGTGAACTCAGTTTAAGTACCAGATACAGTGAACCAGTCTGTTCTATAGTAACTTGAAACCGGTAAAAATTTATTTCTACTCCTTTCACAGACATTGCAGCACTGAAAGCGTTCAAAGAGCTCGGTACATTTTATGATACCTTTGTGCCTAATAGCTTGAAAAGTTAAATAGTTTTCTCCAGTCCACAAGGAATTCCAAATATAGGAGAAATCGAATATAGCAACGGTTTATATCAAAATAGTCGTATAATTCATCGATATTATTCTACGCTATTTGAACGCAATTTCAGATAACGATTTTGGCTTGAAAGAATTATTCTGGGTAGAATATTAAGCTTTTGGATTTCTATATAGAATATATAACCGTTTTAAAATATATTACAAGGAATTAAAAAATAAAATAATGATTTTAGTATGTTAGATTAAATATAAATTTCGCCGCTGAACATCAAACACGAGGTTTTAAAAACATAAATTCTAGACTAAAAATAGACTTCTAAATAATGAAATAAACAATGTGGTACAATTTATAATTAATCTTATATAAATTCTTTAAGTATAAGATAAGATGTATTAATATAAATCTTTTATAACGGACTATTGTAAAGTGCTCGAAAAGTCAAGTTTTCAAATATTTTATTTCATATACTTAAAATAAAATATTATAAATAAACCACAGTATATGAGATCAATCCGTTTATATATAGTTAATTTAAAATAAAATTTGCTATTCAGAGGCCCTTCATAATAGGCTGGTTTTAAACTCAACAAAAACTGTCATAAAAAACTGCTTGTCTCATAATACTTCTCAATTTAAAAGTGCTATAAGTTGTAAGGTATATTTAGCTCAATGGCTAGTTTGTATTTAAATATCAGTATTGCCAGATTACATTTGTTATTATTTTTGTCACCATATCTGGTCAAAGCGCGTAAAAATCCCAAAAGGGATCTATTCCGCAAACAATATCTTTTATTCATTTAAAATATTGTTAAATAATGCATCTATAGAAAGAAATATAATTAGAGTGAGTTTCTAATATTAAAAAAACTGTTTTTTTTAATGCATATGTATGTGTACACGAACGCGTGTATCAAAACAATATTTATATATATGTCTGTCGGCTTGTACCGGCTAATCTTTTGAAAAGCTGGAGCCAATTTTTATGGGACTCTATAAGCAATTTCAGATAGATGATATGAGGATGATGTGTCATATATAGGCTACTTTATGATATATATATATATATATATATATATATATATATATATATATATATATATATATATATATGTATATATATATATATGTATATATGTATATTTATACATGTTGAATTCCATGCGGACGAAGTCGCGGGTACAACTAGTGTACAAATATAAAATAGATACTGTTCTCATACGTTCATTATGATAAATCACGCATTGTGTATGAAAGAAATAAAAAAAATACATATATTATATACTTTATGTATTTATGAAATTATTTTTTTAGGATTATTAGTGACGTGCTTAGAGTGACACGATTTTTATAAGTACAAAAATATAGATAATATTTACAAACGATAGTTTGACAGGCGCAACGTCCTCATTCTAACAATTGTAAATGTTGCTAATCGTCTTGATAATCAAGAACACTGCCTCTCCAAAAATGCGCAAGGTCTCTTCAAGGTGAAACAGTTACGTCACGTGTGCTTGAACATATCGCATACGATTATACTCGTACTCACAATGTATATAATTTATGTATATATTTTATTAGGGACTTTTTTAATTATTAAAACAAATGTTTTCTTTTTCTATACAAAGTTTTAATATGAGTTCTCTGACATTAACATCTACACTCAAGGGAATTAATTAAAATTAATTTAGTATTAGACTAAATGCCAATGTCAGTTTAACGGTAAGTAAGCTCTAGGCTGACATAAGTTACATACAAATGTATTATTCATACATTTGTATAATCTAGCCTTGGGCACATAAAAATAAATATATTTAAACACATAATATAGAAATATAAAATATAATGTGAAATCGATAAATATTTACTTCCCTCGTTCGCAATACCTTTAACACGCAAGTCGTAATAATATTTTCAAACGTGACACTCAAAAGGCATTCACTATAAAAAAATATATGAATAACACAATGTTACAAGTTCCCTCGACTGCAATAACATAGAAAACCAACGAAACAACTGTTTTATCAATAAAAACAAAGAACATTTTTTCATGTAAATACACTTTCACCGCACGTTCCTCCGTGTAAAGACGTCCTAAAAACAGCAGTGAGTAACGTTTTATTTTGGCAATATCCTGATTTTAGTAGAATCTCCCTTGAGGCTCCAGTTTACGATTCCATCTCCCTGACAGCAAGATACGGCATGATTGAAACACATTCAATGTTATATAAAACGTTATTTATATGAAAATCTTGTCTACTTAAATAGAACGATTCGACTTCACTGCGTATTGTAAAACGCGTTTCTAATGTATAAATAAAGAACAATAAACTTAGCGTTTCTTCATTTTTTATGTATATTAAGAATACGGATAAATAATATAACATATTTTAGTTATGATAAACTAGAAAAAAAAATAGAGAAGCGCAAACTACGTATGTACTCGTATAATGAGAACAATCGTTGTGGAAGAGGCCACAAAGGTTAAGAATAATTAAAATTTTTTCACAATACATGAGCATCCCAAATGTTAAAAACTAAAAAGACATCGCTCTGTACATAGTTATAATAAGTAAAACATATATTTCATTCAAAATTAAAAATTTTGAGCTCTTTTTTTAGCTTCACACTTTTATCCCGCATAGCGGGGTAGATAGACAATATCTAGTGGCAAGACACTTTGTACATTGCTTTCCAAAAAATTCGAGACATTTCGTATTGAGTGGTGGAACTCAACGCCGCACTTTGTCTTACTAGAGCGAAGAAGTTAAAATAATTTTGAATATAATCAGTCAGTGAGTGGGGATCGATCCCACAACCGCGTTTACAGTCCCACTGCGCTATAACCGAAAATTTAATTTAATAAAAAATATTAATTAAGAACGACGTACATAAACTGTATCCGATTATATTTATTCATTCATGCATACATTTGCACTAATAAGTATGAAATGCCAGATCTGTTAAGTTATTTTTGTGACTTTGATCTGCGTACGCATTGACGTCGACCACTCGTAAGGGTATTTCTATATTTTTTGTGTCTGCTTGATTTTAATAGAATAAAATCACTAAATTTAAACATAGCAGATGAAACTACATTTATATATGATATTTAAAATGAAGGTTTTAAACGGTTTTTAACTGATATTGTCAAAAATTTTGTTTTAGTGCTATTTCAGCAAGTTAAGAATTAATAATACAATGTTTGGAAAACTATATAAATACAAAAATAAACTCAACAGAAAGATAATTATATTGTGAAATCGAACCCACTACCGATCACCTTTACAGTCTAACGCTGCACCACCGCGCCACGAACGGCCTCGTACGTACTTAATAAAGGTATATATGATAAAATTCTGAAGCGTTCAAATTGGTTTTGTATGAGGGCAGCCTAACCCAGCGACAGTTAGCTATTTTCACACCGGATGCGCCTAGCGATCCATGACCGTCGGACACGACATTCGCAAACATATATGTGTGTAATAAAACTATAATATTAGTCTAACTTATGTTCATTTGTTATACTTTTTTGAAATACCCTCCAAACATTCTGTTTGAGTAATAACTCATTGGTTTTCAAAAATGTTTTCTAATCCTAAGTGTGGAATAACACTTTAAAAATAGTAAATATTAAAATAAAATAGCAATCTCTCTTGTTAAACGATTATTTCTTAATAATCTTTAAGTAGTAGAAATTTGTAAAAATCTCTCTACAGAGATGCTAACAACATAAATAAGTTGTAACAAAACGTATAAGAATTTCGACGCAGCTGGTAGTAGAACGCATGGCTTAGCGGTCAGAGCATTTGGACAGTATCCAAGAGGCGCGGGTTCGAATCCCGCTGCGTTCAAATTTTTATACCTTTTTTCTAAAATGTGGTTTACATCTATATGAAATTCTTTGTACCGAGTTATAGAAATAATGTCTTCTATATGTCATAATAAAATTAAATGTATTAACTTTGGAATAAGCCTCTGTTCTCCCTTACATCCTTATGTTGGCATTGTTCTACATCGTTTGTATAGTGTAATATTTTAAATGAATTCTCAGAAAGTTAGGTTAGATAAGAGTTTATGAAAATAATTTTTCGCAGTTATATCTTTCATCATCAATTCCTAGATCGAGGTATAGGCCAGCCAGAAGTATGTTAGGGTATACTTCATCATAATAATAAATAAACAAAATAACAAACCAATTTTAAATATATAAAACCCAATTTTGTAAGTAGAGAAAGTAACATTTACAATAAAAATTGAATACATTTAGGGGAAATCGGTTCAAATCTTTCACACAATATTAATTAATTTTATATTTTTGTATATTCCTGCAAATAGTGAGAATTAAAAAAAAACTAAAGTAAATTTATATGACTTCTTACAGAGTATACGTACTTGTACATAGATGTGAAAATAATATATGCTATTAAGAATGGAGCCGCCATACTCAGTCTAAATCAGCACGGGAGGCCTGAGCAATTGCGGCCAATTATCTCAGCAGATATTTAGGTCATAGACACACCAAGTTTTGTTAATTTTAATTAAACATTAAGGAACAAATAATATAAGTTCTTATAGTCGAGTTATCGATATTATATCTTTAAATATTACCCATTGGAACATTCTAATTTTAAAAAGATCGTAAATATTTATTTTATGAAAGAATAAAATTACAACGTACATACATATACGTCGTAAAGCTTTAAAAGTAACAGGCTATAACTTATAAATTTGTTTTCGTCTCCTTTGATTTAAAATTAGCGTCTTTATGAGAAGTTCACTTAGTTATTGTTATTATATTATTTGTATGTTGGTCCTCACTCAAATTCACAGTGGTAGATGAAAGAAAAATGTAAATATTTTATATTTTTAAAATATATTAACATTCTGATCTCCTCCTCTGTATAAACAATAACTGCCAAATTTCGAGCTCCTTAGCGCGCGTTATGTTCGTAAAAAGGGGTACAAAGATTTTGACAACCGTGTCTGACTTAACGTGCTTAACTTAAGTTTCAGTGGACGGCCTGCATCTGTCACTGCGTCCGCGTGGCAACCATATATCACCTGCATGTCTATCAACTTTAAGCTAAAGTGAATGTTGCAACCAAACTGAAATTACAATCATGCTTCATATTTATTACAGTACAAACTCGACTATTCGGCCCTCAGTTTTACAGATTTACGATTATCCGGACTCAAACGAATGTATGCAAAAAATTATGTCATCTAATATTTTAATTTTTTTAAATTATTTGTGTAAACCTAAAGTTACGTATTTTGCTATAATATACACAAATTTTGCTTCATGTATCCGGATTTTTGATTATCCGAAAGCCTTACAACAATAATTAATCTAGTTAACCGAGTTCCTATTGTACTTTATATTGTAAACATTGTAAACATTCTTAAACATAATAAGGTAGAATCCAATCAAATTTTATAATCATAGTAATAAAATTATTGAAACGGACGCCACAGCCATAATAAATCAACAGAGTTACAATTTTTTTATCAAGCAAATAAAACAACCTATTGAATTCATAACGGCATTCATCTTAGCATTGTATTGTTCTTATCTAGATTAATCACTTCGTACAAAACTGATCATCAAATTGAAATAATACTGAGATGTTGATATTACCGTCTTACAAAACAGGAATATATAACTGTAGAATTGAACAATACAAAATCTTGCGAAGTAAAGTAATACATTAGCGCCAATCAAGTAATTTATTTAAATCTAATAAAAAACAGAAGAAAAAATCCTATCAAAAAAATTAATTAGAAATTAGAGGCCAGTTCAACATTGTGATACATACTTATAATTTTTTTCTTAGTTTAAAGCTTTAATCCCGCATGGCAGGGTAAACAGACAGTACCTAGTGTCAAGACACTCGGTACTTCGCTTTCCACCGAATTCGAAACATTACGTGTTGAGTGGTACAACTCAACGTCGCACTTTGTCTTACCAGAGCGAGAAAGTGAAAATAATTCTAAATATCATCACTCCCCCGAGTGGGGACGAACCACAACCGATTGCGTTTACAGTCAGACGCTTGCCCACTGCTTCGACCGGCCTCAATGAATTTTTTTACTGCAATTTAAAAATATTCTTTCTTCTTTACACTTAGGATAATTTTTTAATTAAGTTTAGCCTAAAGTCTAACTTGGCTAGTTTTCAAGCTATATTTAAGATTCAATCAAGGTTTTCCCATATGAATTAAGGTTTATTCGGGCTGAAACCTAGATTTGTCAATTCATCACTTCAGACCTTAAGCTTCGCTACATTGCTATATATGTGTAAGTATGTTTTAATTCTTTCAGTATATTCTAATCTTTATTATAAAACCATTGCAATCAAAAAAATTATAATGGTAATTTTAATTTAAAATGTTAATGGTAAGTATAAACCTATTTGTTGTATTTTCAATTTGCTTTTAAGTTGCAATGTTACGCTTAAATTCCTGACAAGCAATACTAATTTTAAGTAATATATTTTAACTTATATTCTAATAAATAATAAAAAACAGAGGCCATCCTGGCGCAGCGGGTTGTGGATTCGATAACCGTACAGAAAAATTCATTTCTCTGCTCTGAAAACATTATTTTGCCTCGAGCTTGAAAACTATGAACTTGAAGACTATGAGAGTGTACTTCAAGATTCTCTCCGTTTATCAACTTAACGCGTAACATCATATATTTAATTTTAAGTCCTATATTTTTTAAGCATCTTTATAACAAATAAGAGTACATAACTCTCAGTATAACACCAACCTAATACATTTGGTATGAAGCTAAATTGGTACATTAGCCGTGTGAGTTATTCGTCGCGATACAGAAGAAAAGGACATCTTGATTGTTGACGTCACATTTAATTGGAGATGGGACACAAATCCATAAAGACATTATACTCTAGCTTTAATAAATTTGTACATTTTATACATTTACGTGAGAAAATAAGAAAAATGTAGGTATACGAATTTGATCCACGTAGATTAGAAACTTCGAAAGGCGGTTCCTCTTATGTTTAATTTTTTTACAATTTTTATTTTAAATATATTATTATAGCATTTAAGTAACACTTGAAATACATATATTAATCAATATTTATAGTTTGAGCGAAATGAGTAATTTTATAGTAATTAGCTTGTATTGCTCTGTATCTATTATTAAAACTAAAATCCCGTAAAAAACATATAAAAATACATTCTTTGCAGTAACTACAGGCCCATTCAAATCACAGATTTAAAGGTAGCGACAGACTGAGGTTTCCTTCGTTCATTGATTAATGTTACTTACTAACTAGAGCCATGACTTTTAAAGCAATTGCTATTTATTACTGGAATCTTACTACAAAAAAATGTAAAGGGTTGGGTTAGATATTTAATTTTTTTTTAATAATTGTTATTATATTAAAGACATCGCGGCACAGTGGGACAGCGTTTGACTGTAAACGCGATCGGTAGTTTGATTTCCAATGGGGGTATTTCTGTTTTCATTTCTCTGTTCTGGTAAGACAAAACGCAACGTCGGATTCAGAAGGCACACACGAAAACAGTAAACGGATTGTCTTGATACAAGGTTGTATCTGACTGTCTGGCTATACGGGATATAGAGAAAAGCTGTGATTGTAAGTTTATAATCCTACTAAGGGCATTCATATCCTATTAAAGGGTTTCATATTATTATATATCAATATGAATAAAATAAGTTATCACTAAATTATCACTACTCATGAATATAACAATGGAGGCCGGTCGAGGCGCAGTTCGACAGTGTCTGACTATAAGCATGATCGGTTGTGGGTTCAATCCCCACTCGGGGGAGTAATTATATTTAAACTATTTTTACCTCCTCGTTCTAGTAAGACAAAGAGCGGCGTTAAGTTTTCTACCACTGAACACGCAATGCAATGTCTCGAATTCGGTGTAAAGTGAAGTACGGAGTGTCTTCACACTAGGTACTTTCTGTCTACCCTGCTATGCGGGATAAAAGCATGAAGCTAAAAAAAATGAATATAATTACTGAATTGCGTGTGATAAAATATTGTAATCACAAAATCTATATATATAATAACGAATTGTCGCCTATAGTCGTTTGCGTGGTCTTTCTATTTTATATCGTAGCTTATTTGAAAGTGAAATCCTCTTATCTCTCGTTCTCGTAGGAATTTTGGGACTCTGTCATAATGCTCTCCTAGAACTACCAAGGAACCTTAGTATTAAATTTCAGATTTCTGCGTTTAGTGGCTTCGTCTTTACATATGATGTCAGTCAGATATAATGATTTTTGTGTTTTTTATTGTAAAATACATTTTAACTAAAAAAATGCTGTCTACCCTGCTATGCGAGATAAAGACGTGAAGCTAAAATAATATAAATATACATTTAATACCATTTAACTAAATAAAAATTGCAAATTTAATTGTATGTACCAACATATTATACAATATATATATATATATATATATATATATATATATATATATATATATATATATAATACAAAAAAAAACTAGCGGATATTGATTTATTGAGGTTGAATAATACTATTGTAATCAGACATATGAGTAAAGCCGTCATAAGTCGATAATTGCTTTGTTTCAAAATAATGACACACAATTTGTGTGTTATTAAGAAATTTCAAAAGGAGTTATTTTACGACGTTATAATGGTTTAATTTGAAAGATTATGTTATCTTTGTTGGCGAGAAGCTGTGATAGCGGTGTTTCAACATGGTTATTTAAATAAAACTAACAACATGTATATATGGTTGTAGACGCTCTAAGGTTGGTTAGCTCTATGCTTATAAAATATTAAAATAAAAAACAAAATAAAAACACCTTTTAAATTACCTAATATATATATATATATATATATATATATATATATATGTGTGTGTGTGTATATATATATATATATTACATAAACTAACTGATAGAAATGTAAATAACATTTAACTTGAAATAAATCATTATAATTTCGGGGTCTGGTTTGGATAGCGGGTCTAACGCTTCATTTTGCTTTAGCCAATCAGAGTCGAGAACATTATACCCACAAATGGAATTTGAATCAACAACTGTGTGTGTGAACAGCCAGACAACTCCCCCATGCTATGATGGCGTGAGCGTTAATTGTTTTATTTATATTACCCATAATCGTTTTGTTTCCTCGACATAAGGATATCCTCGATAAAGGCCGAAGCAATTTTTTACTCATAAATTATAAGCACATATATGTTACCTTGCCTACAACCGGTTTGGTGGCCTACATTTTTACCACGTACAAATTAATTACTTAAAATGTAAAGCGATTAGTTTTTATTATTTATATATAATTTGATAAATCTCGTTATAGATAAATTGTAGCTGTAGTGTTGTCCAATTTTAAAATATATAGGCTTAAAATATTTCACTATTAGTTAAATGTTATTCCACACTTTGAATAGGAAAACATTATTTCAAGCTGCGCTTACCAACAGCGCATCGTCTAGCAGTCAGGACGCATGGGCGGTTTCCAAGAGACGCGGGTTGAAATCCCTCTGCATTCAATTTTTATATATTTTCAAAACAATGGTAATTTAATCATAACCCAACACATGCGTATAAATATCAAAAGATATGTTATTCCATTAATTATTAATACAATATTATTAACGAAATTCGCATAATAATAGAAAGCCGTCCCATAGTAACTTTGACTTTCTATTAACAGTCTAGATCGTTTTATACCTAGAACCCTGAATCGGTCTCTAATAAATACCATAGGAGGGAAAGTAAGACAACTGCACGCATGGAAATGAAGTGATGCAGAAATATGTGAAAATTTATTTTAACCGCTATAGCAAGTGTCAATAAAGTTCGTTATTGTATAGCAAATATATTAGATATACGTAGATCTTAAGGCTTTATAATAAAGATTATATTGCGGGTAAAGTGCATTTTTCGGCCTTGAGTGAAAGTGATTGCGAAAATCAGTTGTTATTCGGTGTCACTACAAGTTGTAAACATGTAATACATACATATATATATATATATATATATATATATATATATATATATATATATATATATATATATCGATTTTAGTGTACTCGATATGATTAAATTTTAAAATGTTCATTAATAAGGATCTCTTTTGGCACGTGTGGAATGTGAAAGCGATAAATTTCTTGTGAACAGAAAAAACCGGTTGAAAAGTTTTATTTGGACTACACTACTTATGCTTTAAGCTTAAGTAACCTACATACTTCTTGTATACCAAAATGTTATTACGCGTTTTATTTTATTTATTTTTTTTTAATTTCGTGCCAACATACATACCGCCTACTCTTATATTCTTATACATGAGATTACATTACCTTAAATAAAATATTTCTGCAAAATACTAGGTCCGTAATGACCAATACAAACTTAACTAAAGTTTTCTTTTTTAAATTTTTTTAAAGAAGTTTTCTTGTTCCCATCTGGAAACAAAAAGAAATCATAATATATTTTATTTCTGCCTTTGTGTCATTGCGGTGCCTAATGGCATCGCTTTGTTATCGCCGTGACGCCTCGCTCTGAATTTCTCTCAATTGAAATTTTTTCACGTATTCCCTCATAAATCTGTGGTTGCGCGCATTCGTGATACCACCACTGATATTGTTTAGGGATTTTACCGAAATTAAAAAATATATACATATATGTTAAGCTGTCCGTCCCTATGAGATGGTAGAGTCTACACAATAGTAACTCACTTTCAAATGTTTTTTATACATTATAAACTGTACAGTATATTTACTGTTACGAATGATTTCACACAATGTTATAAAAAAATTATTGTGTTTAAAAATATACTTTTTAGATATTTTTAACATCTAAAAAGTGTATTTTCAAAAATATAACGAAAGAGATCTTTAATAACAATAATGATAATTTCATTGTCTTATTAAAATAGATTTTTTGCTACAGTACAATTCAGTGTACAATTATAAATCCAAAGTGACCTTCAAGTACGTAAAATTCCTTATATTAGTAGATTGCGACATATTTAGTTTCGATTTCCAGTTCTCCGCTCTGGTGAGACAAAACTCCGCGGTAGGTTCAGCGACTTAACACACAATATCTCTAAATGTCAGAAAACGTCACGCGAAATTTAATTAAAATAAATTAAATCAAACGATATTATATTACAAGTGAACACTGAATACAAATTAAAGCAACAAGTTAGCAGATTCGATGGCGGTGTGTGATACGGTCTAAACACCGTTCACGATTCCAAACGGGTTTGTGTGAGAAAAACGAGATAAATCAGCTGTTAGACGCAGGTCACTAACATAAGACGCATTAAGCCCCGCTATATAAACGTCCAATTAAATTATATATGTTCATACAAAACAATCGAAAATATTTCCGTGAATAAGTTAATGACTCAAAAAATTACTTTTTCAGGGCAGCCATTTTAATTTTGTCTCTAGTGAAAGAGTTATTCAATAATACGGGTGTTTGGTTTGTGCAGTAAAATAGATTTAGTTATTTATTCAATTTATAAACATAGAAATCCTGATATCTGTCATGATTTAAAAAAATATATATGTAAGTCGATTTATCAATTTATTCACGCTTGGTACGGATTGAGTCTATTTTTGAATCACACAGTATTTATTATGTCAACGATCCAATGGCAATTACGTACCTTGATTATCTACTAATCTCTATAGAAAACCTACGTAACCCAAACTGGGACAATCGAAAATCAAGATATAGAATAAGTACCACTAAGTCTTCGTTGTATAACGAGAATAAAATACATGTAAATAATTACTTCAAAAATTATGATACAGAGAAAAAAATGTTATATTTATTATGTTACTGTCAACCAAAATTAGTATATTTTTCGTAAAAAAAAAATGACTAAATTATTTGAAAATGTAATGATTAAAGCATGTAACAAGCCATTCGTAGTTTATTGTTCGAACAGTCCACATCTGCATATGAGTCATGCACTAACTGAGATCAAGGCTTCGCGGGATATTGGCCTATAAGTTATAAGGCTATGGCCACAAGAAACGACACATGTGTTATTTACATATCGTTATAATTTATATAATTTTATTTTAGTAATAATTTTATTTTAGAAATCATATGGAATACATACGATATAAATAATTACAGTTGAAAAATCCTCTGTACTTTTACTTGATAAAAGAAAAATACAAGATTTTCCTCCCATGTGCTGAATGGTGGAACCTAACGCCGCATTTTGTTTCATAGGAAACCGGGAAATAATTTAGAAGACACGAAAATAGTGCTGAAGATAGTGTCAATTTGCTTAGATTCTGAATAATATTCTTATGTATACCTCCATATAGTAAAAAAACACTGATGTTTAATCGGTAGTATAATGTCAATTAAATCTTAATCGTGTTCTCTAGGTCTAAATTACTATTTATTATTATTTTTACTAAAAAAGATCATATATCATGTTAGTAAACAGAGTCTAGACTATAAATTAACATATTCCTCTAAAACCTATAAGAACGTACCCACTAATAATAATGTTTATTTATTTATGTAAATTGCTATTTGAGTTTCAAATTGTTAGTGCGATATATTATGCAATATCAAGAAACTACTGCTTTATCAGTAGACGAATAATTATGTTACTTAGTAAGCAATTGCAGTGTACTTTATTTTATGCACATTTAGATAACCAAACAATAACTGATGTCATACGTATAAAACTAGCTAGCTGTTACTTTTGTTAATACGAGAAAATTGTAAACAGCCTGTAAAATTATAATTTAGTTTGGAATTATTTTTTTATTTACTTATAACGTGAACATAGGTATTTGCAACATTTTTATGGCTGAAAATGGGTTTCAATTTCAGTATCAGTCAATAAAATTTTAAAATAAATCATAACATATCTTTTTGATGAACTAATATTTTCTATGTTATACTTCAATATTTTAAAATCCTTTGTTTTCAAACAAAAACGCGTTAGTTACATTTAGTGAAAATTTACATTCGCGGCCTTTACACTATTTGTATAATACCTTGTGTTTGATAACTAGACATAGAGGTATGTTTCATATTTGATATTTATGAAGACGCACATTATTTGTATCAGAGTAGACTTATTATACTCCCATCAGCTACTTCAGTTTAGATAACAGAACGAGTGAATTCATTGTGGGACGGCGAACCGTACATAATAAATGTTTGAGCGCAGTTTCACATACCTATCGATGCGACTAATACCTTTCCAATTGAATATCGATTCAATTCAAACAGCGACGATTTTAATCCTAAACAGGCGGGAATCGTAAACTTTGCACCCGCCATTTATCGGCACAGAACAAACACAATACATTTCAATCCTCTCAACGGGGGATATGTGTAATGGGAGTTGCCACATACGAGTAAGATTCAGAAGATCGGGTTAGCTGCGCTATCACAGTGTCTGACGGAAAAGTAAACAAAGGAACGGTCGCAATAGTTGCGCAAAAACGTCGTCGTTGATCAAAAACAAACACAAAATCACCTCGCCGGTCGGACTGCACGCCGGCGCGGGCGTCCCGCTCCCGGGCGATACGATCGGCGACGGGGTCAACGCTTCCATTCCGGCGGCACTATTCACGTAATCACCATCGAAACAAGCACGACACTCGCGGCCACTACGTTCGCCGCATCGGCGCGGACATTTCAAAATGCGAACTTGTCACCAGCACAGCGGCGGCGGCGAGCGCGGCGAAAAACACGCGTACGCGCACAGATTTTCTCAGCGCCACTGTTTGTCTGTTTGGAACGTTTCCCATGCGAGGCGACGCGAGCCGGCGCGACGAGAGCGCAGTCGGACACGGGGCCGCCAATTACAGCGGCGGCCTTCGTCGATCATTAAAATAATAGGTAATACCATTCGTCTTGGAACAATAACCTAAGTTATTTAACGTAGCGGCGCGTAAGTGTGGCGATGTTATTAGATCTCATTAAGAGTTCCATTCGGCTCGATCGTTCGATATCGAGTAAGACGATGATTGGCCACGCGCCTCGCGACACGCTCCGTGATCATATCGAGTATGAACCGGATCGTCATTTTTGTGAAGAGATGCAATTAATGGGACACAGCAGTGAAGTGGCCCACATGCTGGCGGACGTCGATCCTCGAAACAGTCGAGTGTTCGTTTCGGTCGCTGATCAAATATTAAAATACACACCATATCTAATTTAATGTTTTCTTTAATAATATACTATATATTTTATTATTAATATGTCATATTTTTTCACGCTTCATCCCGCATTGCAAAGTCTTACTATCCTGTCCTTAACAATCTAGTGTCAAGACATTTCGCTGACAGGTTACTGCCCAAAATCGAGACATTGCATGTTGAGTGGCATACGCTGACTCAACACCGCGCAGTATCTTACCAAAGCGGAGATATGAAACACTTTTTTATAATGCATTATAATTATCAAATTAAATTAGTTTCATGTTAATTAATTTACCAAAAACTTCAATTGTAACAATATCCCATAGAAGATACGCATTTCGCGCACATATAAGATGAATGCCTTTTAACGAGAGCTAACTTAGGCTGGATTCTATAAAAGGATTTAGGTAGAAATTCACAGTCGGCACATTGCTAGACATATAATGGTATTACCCGTCACAGCTAAATCACATGCTCAAATCAAAGAACTTCAGCAAGGCTTCCACTATCCTTTGACTACGTTTTCTTCACAAAAAGCTTTTAGTAAATTGGAATTACTCGTCACTTTAAAATTGCATGAGTAAATCTGTATGTCTTTAATTAAATTTTGTTAAATAATAATAGTTTTTTTATATGAGTATATTTTTAGCATGATAAATATCGTTTTATTATGGCTATATTGAATAATTTCATATGTGCAAACTATGTCTATATTACTGTAAAGTTTCATCTAAATCAGTTCAGTATTATTTTGCCTGAAAGAATAACAAACATCCATATATCCTTACAAACGATCACATTTATAATATTAGTACATTATTTTTCAAACGCATTACATAATAAAATAATCAATACGAAATAAAGGTTATATAATTTCAAATTGATTTATTACAAATATATAAATAAATGCAATCAACTACTTAATACTCCCCACTCGGGGGAGTGATTACAATTAAAATTATTCTCACTTCCTCGCGCTGGTAAGACGAAGTACGGCGTTGAGTTTCACCACTCAGTACGCAATGTCTCGAATTCGGTAAAAAGCGAAGTACGGTCTTGACATTAAGTACTTTCTGTTTACCCTGCTATGCGGGATAAAAAGCGTGAAGCTAAAAAAAATACTTACATTTAATCAACTTTACGTTTTCTCAATTCTCCGAAATTGAGATATTATGTGGTGAATAGCGAAACTCAACACCGCGCTGTGTTAAAGTTTGTCTTAAGAGAAATGAAAATAATTAAAATATAATTACTCCCTCTACATATAATATAATTTCTATTTAAAGTAAACACACGAGCAAATAGAGTGCATCGCAACAGTGATAGTTGGTTATTAAATCAATTAAATGCTTTATAACTTGACGCTCCCTCGTATCGTTTTTCCCATTAATTATAATCAAAATGTAAATTAAAAAAATATGTAAAACGTATATTTGTATGAAAAAATTACAAACAGCGTCTGACTGTGAACGCGATCGATTATAGGTTCATTTCCCACTCGGAGGATTGATTATATTCAAATTATTTTCACTTCTTTGCTCTGGTAAGATAAAGTCAGTTGAGTTTACCCATTTCATTTTTTTTTTATTTTTAACAAATCGTTCTTCTTCTTTGTTTTAGTTAAGATAACTATTTCGTACTTAGCACAAAATTTAATTAATGACATATATATTTAATCATGAAATTGTAAAGTTAACTTCTTTTATACAGCTTCTTTAGCCAATTTTTTTTAAATATCAAGTAATAGGTAGGAACTCATAAGAATCATAAATCAAATATTGATATTATGAGTTTATCATCTATACTTCAAAATATATTTGAATTAATAATAACCGCTCCATAAAGTCCACTAATCGACACACAATGTCTCAAGTTTGTGGAAAAGGCACATAACATTAGGTTCTTTTCGTCTGCTTCACTGAAAAGCGTGAGACGAATTTTATATAGATACTTTATATACCTAACATCCAAAGCAAACAAAATGTAAGGAAATTCAAAATTGTCGTTAACGTCTGCGATTGTATACATATCAAAGATTTCTATTGTGTTTACAAACATTCCTTCAGTTATGGCGCCAGTTCGTGTGAAAAATAGGTATTTTTTTTATATGAACCTTAATTACATATACGTGTTTATACTAATGACATGCTCGCTGCTTCGCCTTCGAGAATTACACTCTCATATTTCAATATATAAATGTTTTCTGTTGCTTAAATTATTTTGGTATAGGAAAACTGAGAGTACTGTGTCATTACTGACACCGACAGAGATACGTTGAATAGATAATGTATAAAAGAATAATTATCACGTATTGTGCCTAAATTTTGACTTTGCTGATAGTGTGAAAATGCCTAAATGAACTCAACATGGCATTAGTTATCAGTGAGTTTTCCTAAAGGCGACTGCAATTTGTATGTCAGCATCATTCATCAGAAGTTGATAAAATATTCAAGACAATCCGAATTTTGCGGATAGATTTGCAGATATGTTGTCGACTCGAAATAATTATATTTTTATGTTTTATGATTTAGCTTATATTTCAATGAGGTCTACCATACTCTTTTGACGAAATTGATATCGATCGATCGATATCGTCGGTTATAATAAATAGGTGAGGCGAAACTATTTACAAATATTTTTTTAGCTTTACGCTTTATCCCTGGCGGGGTGTTGTTTCAGTTACCGAAATTATTGAGGATACATATGTAACTTCACGACAAAGATAAAAATAATTTCATCTAATTATATATATATATATATATATATATATATATATATATATATATATATATATATATATATATATATATATATAAATGAAACTTTGCAATTTAAATCAGCGCTTAGGTGTTGTTTGAGACATTAAAAAAAGATCTAAAAGTATTTGGTTTCCCAATAAGAACAATATGTTTTGAAATTGAAATAAAAGATGTAATATATGTTAGAATTTCGTGCTCAATGGCTTTATTTCATAGAAAATTTTATGCTATTTAAGATTTAAACAAAATATCGTACAAATGACCGCCGCGACCTTTTTGCACTAGTGCATTGCACTTTTTTTGCAATACGATCGGTCCAATTTTCGATAACTCGGTACAGCATTTCGGCTGGTATGGCCGCTATAGTCGCTCGAATATTGCGTTCAAGGTCTTGAATTGTAGCTGGTTTATTGGCATACACTTGAGATTTAACATACCCCCACAAAAAATAGTCCAAGGACCGTTGCGAAAAATAACCGACTCACCAAACTTATCACGCAATAAATCCATTGTGACGGTCGCAGTGTGGCATGTTGCACCATCTTCTTGAAAATAAATGTCGTCCGCATCGATTTCATACACTTCAGGAAAAAAAAATCGTTCAACATGTCACGATAACGGTCGCCATTGACAGTAACAAGTACGGCCTTCGTAGTTTTTGAAAAAGTACGGGCCAATGATTCCACCGTACCATAATCCGCACCAAACAGTCAATTTTTCAGGATGTAATGGTGTTTCATGAACCACTCTTGGATTTGACTCACTCCAGTAACGACAATTCTGTTTGTTCACATAACCATTGAGCCAAAAGTGAGCCTCATCTGAAAAGACGATTTTCCTATGAAATTCGGTGTCCGTTTCCATCATTTCAAGCGCCCAATCAGCAAATTCACGACGTAATCGATGGTCTGCTGGCTTGAGTTCTTGTGCCAACACAATTTTGTATGGATGTAGGCCCAGATCCATACGTAAAATTCGCCAGGTTGTCATTTTGGATAAGCCCAATTCTTGTGCACGTCGTGGAACGGAAACATTTTGATTTTCTTCGACACTGGCTACGTAATCGCACTCGCACTGCATTCGCACTGATAACATGAACTTGTTCATGATTAAATGGTAAACATTACTGAACACAAAACTACACAAATGTCAAATGTTAAACAACCAAAATGGCGGCTGTGAGCTACCAAACTCCTATCATCCCTATTGGGAAACACTGTACAAACATACAAGACATATACCTACTATATATTTTTAAAAATAGTAAGTGTCGAATAATACTTTATAAATATTAAAATATATAGTATAGTATACTCTACATAATCATATAATATATAGCACATATACTAACCGCTTATTTTTGTAGAGGAGACAAATAAAGGTCTTTAATACCTCTAGATTATACCAGACTCATCGTATAACAAAAAAATAGGTATTATCTATAAACATTAATAATTTCATTTAAAAGTAACTGACCAAAGAACATATTAACAAATTACAGGTATTGTGTTACACAAAGAAAAATTGGAATAAAGATTTGTACACTCTTTGGATGTGACGTATTCTTGACATTATTTTTCCTACTCTTTTTTACCTCAATTGGAAAGCATTCGTTTTCATCAGCTTCACGCATTACCTACATAGCAGAACAATCAAAGAGAATTTATACACTCCAAGAGTTAATACACTCCACTCACAACGTTCACTGTTTCCCACCCAAATTCCCTTTGACGGCGTTTGCCAGAGGGGAGAAATAAAAATATTTTAAGTATAATCATTCTAGTATGGGACCACAGCTCACAATTTTCCAAATTCTACCCTTAGATACCATTTAAATTGTATTTATTAAAAATATACCTGTAAAATATTAATTTTCTACTATTATTTATCAATATATCTAAAAAAGACAATAGAAGCTGTTGTGTCAAAAAACACCATATTATAATAAAACTTAACTTGATCTAAATTTTAATTCCAACCATTTGACCAATTATTATTAGCAAGGGTTTTCCCCTGACACTAAATACAATTACAGAATTTATAGTTTCAAAATGATATATTTTCGAACCGCATTCATGATTTTACATACTATAATAATATTCAAGCTCGCATATAACGAAGTCGTGCGAGTATTTGTTTCCACAAAGCCTTGGGACTAGTTACGCCTTACGTTTCTAACTAAATACAAATAAAACCACAAAAACGTTCACAAAGAGAATAACAGAAAGCTGAAGAAAATTGAAATTCAATACTAAAAGTTTTGACGTATTCCCTTATAAATATTAATTAACTCAGATTTATGAAATGTTTATTTAGTATTATGGTCGTATAAAATCAAATGTTAATGTTGTGACTAAGGTATTCTTTTATTATGCCTATTTATATGTTAAAATATATTATTTTTATCGCATTTATCTCTATATGTGTTAAAATTATATAATCTGTATTTAACGTTATTGTTCGATAAATATTATCGATATTCAAACACAATATAAAATTGACTCATGAATCATCTACCAATTTCAAGAGACAGTCTTGAAAAAAATTAATAACAGCTGTCACTTAACTGAACTGAAGCCTTTTGATTGCAGAATTCATGGAATTCAAGCACTTCAAGCTTTGTTCTAAGTCTGCGACAGAAAAGCAATTACCGAACCGGCAGAGCGAACGAGTTAATGAATAATATCAAACAATGGCGGCTTAACACGTGGGCCACATATTCAATTAACACAAATAGGATTTGAAATCGGCGTTCATAACGCGCACAAAGTTAATTAAAATGTCCCTAATTACGTAGCGACAGCGACAAGCATCGCCGAGCAAACTTGGCCCACGTTGGGCGCCAAAGCGTTCCGCAATGTTTGTTCTTTATTAGAGCAACTTCCTTCGCCCCTGTTTGCATACAAGTTTGGGCCGCTCCTGTTTTATTTACTCTCGGTTTGGAACGCTCAAACTTTAACCACCCCCCTAAATCCACTTGGAATATATACACTACTATCAAGCGTACTGTGACGTTCTCAGATAGACAGAAAATAAATAAATAAAATACGTTTCTACGATACGACTTTTAGTTGAAACAACGTAAAAACCACACCGTAATTAGCATCGATGCACATTCAAAGACAAAAAACAGTGAACCAATCAGAGGAATAGAAACAAACTTATTAGTGGGATAGATCCCAATGGACGTGACTGGATATACGCGTGATCAGGGTTTCGGTGAAAAAAAAGGAGAGAAACGGCGCCGACAGAACACCAATCTGAATATGGTAATAGCGGCCGACCGGATTCGCAATGCGGGCAGATAAGGATTTTATAGCGAAAATCTACAATACCCTCCCGGGTAAACACTGAATATAGGCATATTCGCGCGAAACGCCCGATAAGTACGTAACGCGGACACGCTTGATAACGCAACCGATGTAGCTTTTAATGTTTCATTTGGTTGACAAATCGAAATCCACGTCGGATCGCGAATAAATTATTTACTTGCGAATAAATTATTCATTTATGTTAATGGACAAGTCGACGCCGTTATCAAAATTAAATATTATACTAAAATTTTCTTGGAAACACAAATCAATGTTATTACACAATGTAGATATGAATTATGTGGATAGAATGTATTTATATAGAGAAAACAAAGCGTTATTATTAAAACATTGACAAATTATATTATAACAAGCTAACAATGCAAATACGTAATAATTAAATATGGTTTTTTTTATTTAATAAACTATTGACAATATGTATGCACTCATTTTATATTAACTAACTTGAAAATAATGAATACATAAGTAAACATTATTATCAAAAAAAGGTAATTTTATCACAATAATACAATTGTTTTAAATATGACTTTTTCATTTCATTTTTCAAGCAGAGATTTAATTGATTGAAATTAACATGAATGGTTGCAGGTTGGATTCGCAGTCGGGGAATTGATTATATTTAAAATACATTTGCATTTTTCTCTGGTAAAACATAGGGGGGAGTTAGGTTCGCCACTCAACACGCAATGTTACTGAATTTCGGGTGAAAAGCAGTCAACGAAGTGTCTTGACACTAGGTAATCTGTGACTACCCGGGATAAAGCGTGAAGCTGCTTTGATTTTGGGAGTTTAATAAATACTCTTATATAAGCGGATTTAAATTTCAAACCTTGAAATCTTAAGAGAACAAGAAATGTCATATAACTAGCTAAACCAGCAAGCCTGTTTTAGAACAGAAATTGAAAAGAAATTAAGTAACAGTACTTTTTTGCCTGTTTTACAACAGAAATTGAAAAGAAATTAAGAAACAGTACTTTTTTCATATTGAAATATACCTTATAGTAGTACCAGCATTTGGGTCTCTTCCCTCATAGATTACCTGTTGAAAGTCTACGAGAGATGTTAAAAAATTATACAACTTACCGTGTACAGTTAGCTCCGAGTCCCGATTCAACTCGTACAAACGCAACGCCTCGTCCAGCTCCAGTTGAGTCGATATCGTGCAAGGATCTCCTTCTTCATCTACCCACTTCATTGTGAACACCTAGGAATGATAATAATAATTAAATAACTTGTAAAAATAAATTAAAAGTAACTTATGTAGATTCAATTCGTAGTTTGTATATAGAAATTTTTTTCTGAGCTTTACGCTTATCCCTATTGTCACGAAGTATTTAGCATTAATATATTACATTATGTACTTTGTTGAATTTCGAAATATTGTGTAATTTTTGGTGGCGCTTAACACCGCACTGTGTCCTACTAATTAATTCACGCAGATATTACATCACATGATTTTTGTGATTTTTCGACCTGTCTCCCGTCTTTGTCACAGCTGGTCCCTTTTGTGAGACCACAGTTGACAAGCAATGTCACACATTGTCGACTCCTTCATTTTTATGGATGGCTCCATAGTTGTAACCATCACAGTAGCTTATAAATATTATTGTTCATTTATTTTTTAATTAATACTTCTTAGATCAAGAATGCGATATGTGCTCGACTCGACTTTGTCCTCGTGGAATTTCATATCCCTGAATCTTTATTTTATAATTCTAAAATAAAATTAGCAGATGTAATTAGGAGTAAATTAGGCATAAGTTACTCTTAATTAGATCTGCTAACTTCCAGTGTAAGTCCTGTCAAAACCGGTCCAGCCTTTCCAGAGATTAGCCAGAGCAAATAGACAGGCAGAAAAAATGTAATAGATTATATTTTAGTATTTACGCAATGTTTCCAATTAAGTTTGTAATTGTCAACATTGGTTTTGTCAAAATATGTCAATGCCATATATAATGGTTATTGTAAACTAAACCAGTTTAAAGTGTCTTCAAAATCAAAAACCAAATATACAACACATAAATGTCATAATAACTAAATAAATGAGAATTATTCTCTTTTAAACTTATATTTTTTTACATAAGTAAAAAAGTTGATTAAGTACATATATTGATTTACATTGGAAATACATAATATTATGTGCATTTGTTATCTTGTACATATGTTTGGAATTTATTTACAAAAAAAAGTAAATATCATAATTTTTTATGCATAGAGTAGGCAGACAGACAATATATATATATATATATATATATATATATATATATATATATATATATAACATTACAATATACATAATAATATTAACACTATACATTCTTTATTTCAATCCAGATTAAAAAAATACATGTTGTGTGGGGAAACTTAAGTACAGCACTTTTTGTTACCATAGTATGAAAATGAAAATAATTTAAATATATAAATAATAACATACTATAAATAATTATGACATGTACTTTGATAGTATATGTTAATTAATAAATTATTCATGAATTGATTGATATCTATTATAAAAAAAATTATTTAATGTATAAATAAAACAAGAAAATGTAATGCACTACATTTAACTCAAATTAAATTAAGCTAGTTATGTTTTAATAGGTTATGTCAGACCATTATATCACAATTAGTTATCTATACAAATACACATAAATAAAATTGCAAGTGTCTGTTTATAGTATTAAAATAATCACTTTTTATTAAACGCATGTACATGTTTATACTATAAATACAAACCAAAATAATATCCTATAAAAATAATACTTTAAAAAAAATGATCTATGTCTTTTTCTCCTAATTATTTAAAAAAAATAGACATGTTTACATAATGGGAATATATCTGGCTATATACAAGCAAGCGACATCTAATGTATTTTCATTTCATTGATCATTTACTAGAGAAATCATACAGTATTTTTTTAAAATAGATTTCAGTACATTAAATGTTGCATTGCATGTTTGACGCAATATAATAACATAAAAGTTTGTAAAATTATATAAATACACCAATGTATATTTTTTGTTCACAACTACCTTATAAATACAACACCAGCGAAGCATGACATTATAAGGGCATTGACTTTAGGTAAAATCAAAATACAAAATTATAATCAATTTCAAGAAAAAACTACATTTTATACACAAATTTATAAATAAGCAACAATTAATGCCAATAATCTTATATTTAGTTCAAATTTTAGAATCTTTTAGATGGAAGCAATGCAATTTTAGGAAACATTCTAACAATAAATTAGTTTACCAAAAGTTACTTTTATACAATAATTCTGAGCATGTACAACTTAAAAACTATATTAGTAGATTTTTACATTAACTACACTAGTAATTTTTTTTAAATTCTTACATAAAAAATACCTATATGATTATTATCTTTAAGAAATGTTTAATATGAAAATGTATATAAATCTAAAATAATACTTTTACCTGATCAGGCACAAAACGGCATATAGCCATCATTTCTTGAGTGAATTCCTCCAGTGTGATGTTATGATTGATGTAAGTGATGAACACATCCCCGCTGTAAACAGTCTTCACTCTAACATCATTTGCATGGTTATCGTGGCCCACTAGTTGAGTTGGCATCATGACAAATTTACTTGGCACACAATTATCTGAAATATCATAGAAGTAATGATTAAAATAACTTTATAATATATTCATATTTAACTAGTCCTATTACATATCTATGCATATAATATATATAATTAGTGAATGTCTACATTTACTAATTTTAGTAATCCTTATCAATAAATAACATCTTTTAACCTTTTAAAACTGAAATATCTGAGATATTGACTAAGTTTACAAAAAGATTTCTTTGTATAACCTATTCAAATGCTTGTTGATAAATATGAGACGATCACTAATAAGCTATCATTGTATATACCCAATGGCCTTTTGGCTATGCGATTTACTTCCCATTTGGGCACATAATATAATCGCCGAGTGCTATGTTGCCGAGCATTCCCATATCATGAATCATTTGAATAAGCACAAAGAAATCTTTTTAGGTTTGTTCATTAAAATGAATTATAATATAACACTGGTATGATACAAAGTAAAATTCCATTTACAAATTCTTTAAAAAAATATCTTATAATACCTATTTATTTAAAAAAGTTCTATCAACAAAAGTTTGACACAACAACATTGGCCTGACAAACTGACAGTTTACAGGATATGGAAACAGCCGCGATAAAATCACAAAATTTTATTGTATAAATGAAACTTACAAAATTATCACGATCCCTCTCTTATTAACGTATTTAATTTGAAAATGACAAAGATAGAAAATGGCTAAGTTGAAACCGTCACTTGAACCAAGAAGAATGTCAACATTAATGGAACTCCTTGTGACGTAGCCATTATTTGATTCCTGAACAAAAATATTTAGTTAAAAAATATTTTAGTTTATGAAAGACATATGTATAGCAAAGCTGATTTATATAACTAAATATAAAATATAGTTGTACATTTTCTTCTTTTGTATATCTTGATCAGTGTCATTGTATAAAATGAAGTAAAAACTTTTTGTTCAATTTTCATAAATATTTTTGAACGAAAGCAACATTGAACTAAATGTCATATTAATAACTTCATCTAAGTTCGGATTAGCGATTTACAATTTTGCATATCGTGATAAAATCTAGGACTGTTTTGAAATCCAACATTGAGTTTTAAACTTTATTTTCTAAAGCTTAAGTTAAACCATGGTAAAGTTAGCAGTATTCAATTATGACTTATTTCTTAACAAGAATATGAAATATTTGTTATGATGACTAATACTTGCTCCATTTACGATATCTTGTATTTATAAACCCAATGTTTTATTACAGACAGAACAACAAATGGACTGTGCACTTGACTTGATGAGAAGGTTACCCCCTCAACAGATTGAGAAGAATTTGACGGATTTGATTGACCTAGTACCAAGTTTATGTGAGGACTTGTTATCATCGGTCGACCAACCGCTAAAAATTGCACAGGATCGTAATAATGGAAAAGATTACTTGTTGTGCGATTATAATCGTGACGGAGATTCGTACAGGTCGCCATGGTCGAACACCTATGATCCTCCATTAGAAGATGGGTCCATGCCATCTGAAAGACTAAGAAAGCTAGAAATAGAAGCAAACCATGCATTTGATCAGTATAGAGAAATGTATTTTGAAGGAGGGGTAAGCTCTGTATATCTGTGGGATATGGATCACGGCTTTGCAGGTTAACTTTGTTTGTATATTATTTTTAAAGACCTAAAAAGAGACTGAAGAAGATATAAAAATTATATAGAACAATATTTTCTTGTGTTTAGAATTTTCCTTTATTTAATAACTTATGTTTTATAGGTGTGATTCTCATAAAAAAAGCTGGAGATGGCTCCCAAAAGATCAAGGGATGCTGGGACTCTATCCATGTGGTGGAAGTTGTTGAGAAGAGTTCAGGTCGCAATGCCCATTATAAACTGACCTCAACTGCTATGCTCTGGTTGCAGACAAATAAGGAAGGCAGTGGAACTATGAATCTAGGAGGCAGTCTTACTAGACAGGTACAACAAATTATATTTTATATTTACTCTCAAGTACTTAAGCCAATGTTAAAATTTTTAATGTTTTTGTATGAATAACACTTATTAAACTTATTTAACATAAATTTTAAATTACTAAATATTATTTTAATTAACTGGCCTTATTTCTAATAATTATTTATGTTACTATCATAATTCTCACTTTAAGGCGGAGCAAGACTCGGCAGTGAATGATGTAACCCCACACATCGCCAACATTGGTCGTATGGTTGAGGATATGGAAAACAAAATAAGAAATACTCTGAATGATATCTATTTTGGTAAGCTATTTAAAGTATTTTTAATCAAATACAAAGAAATAAAATTTTGTTTGGTTGTAATATTAAAATTACTGCCTTTTCATATGTATACCAGAATAACAGTCTTTATATTTTTTATTTACCTGTTTGTTTTGTTTTGGCTAATCTCTGAAACAGCTTGATTGATATTGATAGGAACTTTTATTGGTAGATAGCCGATGAAGAAGTAACTTGCAGCTTTTATTTTAGAATTATAATATATAAAAATAAAAATAGCTTGATGTGAAATTCCACATTCCAGTAGTAGTATACATTTAGTTATTTTAGACTGAATTGCTTTGTGTGCCTAATTATGCATAGGTATTGTTGGAGGCCGTTTGTGGCAAAGTAGGGGAGTGTCTGACTGTAAATGCGATCAGTTATGAGTTTGATCCCCAATTGAGGAATGATTATATTTAAATTATTTGCACTTCCTCGCTCTGGTAAGACAAAGTGCAGCATTGAGTTCCACCACTTATGCAATGTCTTGAATTTGTTGGAAAGCGAAGCGGAGTGTCTTTACCCTCGGTTCTTTATGTCTATTCTGCTATGCAGGATAAAAGCGTAAAACTATAAAAGAAATGTATTGTATGTCAATTTTAATATGTATGCTTTAGATTATAATAAAGTAGTGTGTGAGAATTCTGAAATTTTAAATATTCTATTTTTCCATTTATCTTTGAGGCTATTATGGAGCAGTGACTGTTAACGCCATTGGTTGGGGGCTTAATTTCAGCTTGGGGAAAATTTAATTTCATTTGTCTGCTATTCTAAGACAAGACGCATTGTTGAGTTCCAAAAACAGTTAATGGAGTGTCTTGATATTGTTATATCATGTTTCTTATCACCATTTTGTTATTAAGATAAAATATTCATTTTACAGGGAAGACAAAAGATATTGTAAACGGGTTGCGGTCAACGGTGCCAGCAAATGTAGCTCGGCAGAAGGCGGCATTGCAACATGACCTCGCTGAAGCCCTTCTACAACGTCGGCAGGTTACACGAGCTGACTGAGAGTGCGAGCTCTCCGGTATTTATTTATTTCTGTCATTAATTTTCTTTTAGTTTCATATATAACAGGAAACAAACCAAAGTAAAAAATAAATATATAAATAACAGAACACACAGAAAGAATGTCATTTTTTTAATATTTACCTCTGTATCCTCAATTGATTTACTATATTGATTCTCTGTTTATAAAACCTTTAAATTCATAAAACAGGCTTTACATTAGTGTTGCTTGTTCAAAATTTACATCATGAAGCTCATCTAAAACAATTGAATTATATCTTTTAATCATACACAGAGGTTAATTGCATTTGTTTAGTTATAGTTAGAGGCCATTGTGACATAGACGGACAACGTCCGACGGTAAAAGCGATCGGCTGTGGGTTCGATTCCCGCTCGAGGGAGTGATCATTTTTCAAATTTAGTAAAGACAAAGTGTGGCGATGAGTTTGTCACTCAACATCCAATGCCTCGATTTGGAGCGGAAAGCAGTTAACGGGGTGTCTTACTAGATGACTAGGATGTCACTGATTACCCTGACATAAAAATGTTGAAGCTGATTTTCTTTTTGATTTCAAATATCGCTAATTTTAAAAATATAAATGGTAATAATTATAAGACAGAAAGAAATAGCCGTTCCTTTTATTATTAAATTTTAAATTCAATGTATTTTTTTTGCTGTTGAGATTAGAAGCTTTAAGCCAGATAATGATATACTAGCATCATTGCTTATATTTATTTGCGATTTCTGACAAATTATTTAGTAAGCATTTTACGCTTTATTTGATTTAACTAAGACAGTCAATTTCTTCTATCTTACTTATGTGACTACTTGAATCCTCTATTCTCCTTTACCTGTTAGCTTCATGCTTTTTTCCCATATAGTAGATATAACAGAAAATACCTATTGTAAAGACACTCCGTACTTCACTTTCCGCCGAATCCGAGACATTGCGAATCACCCTTTTTCCTATACTAACACCAGGAAAATGAAAATAAATATTATAATTTTATTTATTATGTATAGAAAATCCTTATACTAATATGTTATTGTCATGATAAATGTATCAAATTTAATTTTTTAGGTATAATTTAGTGTTTAATTACATTAATATAATGCACTTTACAGATGAGTTGGAGATTTTGGGTTAAATGATAACAACGACATAGAAAAGTTCAAGAGATTTATTCAAAATCGTAGCGTTCAATTTAAATAGAATATAATTAATGATGTCAAATACGTTTTGATTCATGTAAAAATTGTATATGTCGCATCCAATATGGTGCTGTAAATGTCCATATTTGTTATTTTAAATAAATATAAATGATATTTCTGTTACGCCTCAATTAAGGGATATAAGTAAAGAATTTGGTATAAATATTAAATTTAATCTGTGCTGTATGTTATCTGTTTAACTCAATTATTTTATTTTTTTTGTAACTGAACACAAATTGATTGTCATTCTTCAATTTTATTTAAATTTTATTCTATGTCCTGCCATTTTTTTTAGGTTTTTTTTTAATGTGGAATACATTTAATGACTTTTTTTCTTTTTTTTATTCTAATATTTTTACTAATGTTTTAAAACTTATTTGTTTACCTGTATGTATGCTAAAATAAATTTTACAATTTTGACGCTTGATTTATTATTATTACAGAAGTGGCCATTAAAATTAGGGATGGTTAACTATTAAGAGGATATTAATAGTACATATTTATTAAAGTAATTGAGTTATATGGATATAATTAGCTTAGAAAATTTATCGTCTTATAATTGCAAAAACTTTATTTGCCTAAGATTGTTAAAAAAAAGAACAAATGTTTAATAATTATTATTTACCACTCACATATTATGTAGATTATATTCTAATAAATAATTTATAGAGTATATGACGCAGCACTTGTCATTCAGTATTGTTATTGTTTACATTTTGATCATTATTAGCCCAAAATATAATTGTCCATCTCTTTAATTGCATTTTTATCGCTTAGTATTTTATTGTAAATTAGAAAACAATTTAAAATTAAGATAATCTTTGTTGTAAGAAATCCTTGTATTGATACAGTAACTATGCATGGAACGAATGCCAATTGTTAATGTTGCAATATAATTGTACCCGTGTAGGGATTTTTGGTTTTCTTCATAATACAATAGTTATAATTGGCCTCTCTAAATAAAAATATATTTATCTGATCTAAAGCTCTTTTATCTATACCTGGTTGTTGATTATTAGAATTTATCATCTTTTGTTTAAACAAAAAAAAAGTTTTTACTATCTGCTTCTTGTATCATGTATGTGGGTCTTTGATTAATAAAAAATATAAATTATTTAATCAAATAGCTTTCTTGTCATACAATTATTTCTTAAAATTTATACTTTGGGTAGTTGAAATTCATAAAATCTTTCTGCGGATATGTTAATAAAAATAAGTTATAAGTAGCGTATAACAATTTTGATGCAGCCGGATATAGCCGCATATATTAGCGGTCATTAAAGTATTCAAATTTTCATAGTTTTCTAAAAATGATTGTCAAATTAGTTAAATTACAGAGTGGAACTAAGGTAGTTAAATCTACTCTTGGTCCGAATGTACCAGGTGGACTTTTTTTTTTGTCGCTGGGAAATGCAATTTACGCAGAACATCCGCACGCAAGGCATAGTGCCACACTGACGGATGATACTGTGGGGCATCAGTGAACCCAATACTACCCAATAAAACCCAGCGGAAACCTTCTCCACCTAAATGAGACGCCGCAGGATCGCTTGCGCATGCCACTACGCCGCCTCGCTTCAGGTTTCCTCCAGAACACCCGCACCTGATGACTTGCAGGATGTTCACAATCGCCATTTGGAGAGTTGGAGATGCACATAGCGTCTTCTCCTACCCCCTAGCCTGTGACGGCGAAGCGGGTTTTCAACTGCGATGGATTTGTGCACCCGCTCCGGAGCCTCCTTCAGTGCGATAACTGTCTTGCAGAAGGAGACCATTGCAGACCAATTCTTCTCACTATCCAGCATGGCCCACACCACACTAGGTGGTGAGAGATCCCTACCCACTACAGCCCTCAAGACGTGGCGCTGTGAGGCCCAAGCGGGGCATTCAGCCAAAATGTGATGCGCCGAATCAACGGGCGCATTACTCTCATGGCATGCCGAAGACATCTCCCGACGTGCAATTTGGTGCAGATATTTGCCGAAGCAACCATGCCCTGTTAGCACCTGCACCAACCTGCTCCTGCACGAACGTCAGGACATTTAAGATGAGGGCGAACTGCCTCTACCGTCGCTAGGCCTGCCACCGGGGACCCCAAACCTTCTTTCCATCGTCAGATCAGGGATTCTTCCACTCTTCTCCTGATCTGCACGATACTCTCTCTCTCGATGATAGCTCTCCTCGCGACCGCTCACTCACGCGGAATGCGTGAACTTTGGCGAGCACTTCCGCCTGCAGCTCCCAAGGCGGATCACCCGCCAGGAGAGTGGCCGCCGTCCATGACACTGTACGGTATCCCCGTATTGCCCTCACCGCTATGACCCTCTGCGCTTTCCGGAATTGGGCTCTGTTACGAGCGGTGAGAGAATCCGCCCACACGGGTGCACCATATATTGCCATGGGTCCAACACGCCGACATAAAGCCGTCGACATGGAGAATCCGGCCGTCCAATATACGGCATTAACCTTCCGAGGGCACCGGCGGCTTTCACAAGCTTTTGCGCAAGTTACACGAAGTGCGAGGAGAACCACCATCGACCATCTAGGATTAGACCCAGGTACTTCATCTGGGCCTGTACCTCCACCTCCCATCCCTGGATGAGCAGAGTAGCCCTACGGGGGGGACCTTGGCGCGGGCCGTGAAATAAAAGAGCCTCTGTCTTAGGCATAGAAACATTCAGACCCAGCGCTTTGATGCGATTGATGACAAGTTGGGCGCCGGATTCAGCCAGGCATGCCGCCGCCTGATAAGTTGGTCCCCGGACAGTGACGAGGG
Organism: Dryadula phaetusa; assembly: GCA_032432895.1. Taxonomy (NCBI): domain Eukaryota; kingdom Metazoa; phylum Arthropoda; class Insecta; order Lepidoptera; family Nymphalidae; genus Dryadula; species Dryadula phaetusa. The sequence continues at coordinate 1,533,831 of JAOYRS010000054.1, forward strand.
TATCATCTGCATAACAAATGACACCTAGCCCGGGAGGAAGACGACAACGCAGGAGCCAATCGTACCCAAGGTTCCATAGCGTCGGGCCCAAAACCGACCCTTGTGGAACCCCGCAGCAAACCCTTAGTCGAACGACCTGACCATATCCCCCCACCCAAAGGACTATTCTGTCCTAGAGGTAGTCATCTAACAACCGCCGGAGATAAAGAGGTACACCATGATAACGGAGAGCCTCTCTTAATGTCTCAAACGGCAGGCTGTTAAAGGCGTTAACCACGTCCAACGAGATGACGAGAAGAACATCTTTCTCTGCTGTTGCAGTTATCGACCGAGCTGTCAGGTCCTTCAGAGCATCAATTGTTTAGCGGCCAGCCTTAAACCCGAACTGAGCCTCTGAAAGATCCGGACCTACCTCCTCTAGGTGCTGGATGAGACGAGCAGCAACGATCTTATCAAAAAGTTTCGTCTTCAGCAACACAATCGGCCTGTACGCGGAAGGAGAGTCCAGAGGGCGACCCTCCTTGCGTAATAGGCACAATATTCCTTCCTTCCACATCTTAGGAAATTGTCCAGTTGACAGGCACTGGTCAAACAATTCCCGAAGATTGTCACTTAGGTATTCCAGGGCGACGCTTAATACTCTTCCTGGAATACTGTCTGGCCCATGTACCAGGTGGACTGCGCCAAGCATTCATTCATTTTTATACCCACAAAAGGCAAGTACCAATGCTTTAAAGAAAAGATGAAGTGAGCGTAGCCATGTACGCTTGAAGCGCCATAATTAAAGATAATTCGATCCATAATAATATCTTTTATAATTCTAGGCGTCAGATTTAAAAACAATGTCTACCTAATATAACTATTGTTTTTTATATATAGATATTTATAGATATATATTTGGTGTTTCCTTGCCGTTACCTCTCATCCAATGCGACATCTTGTGGCACATAGAGCATCAGATTAATGGCACCTTACAGATACATTGTTTGAATATTACAATATATACTGTTTCACTCTTTGACATATATTAACGGAAATGTCAAATGCTAGCTGTCATGTCAATGACGGTTATTTTAAAGTCATAATATTAACAAATACACGTGTGCCTTATTAATTAATTAATAAAAATATTTTACTATATAAAAGCGAATATATTTATTTTTATACGGTAAACAAGAAAGGCTATTATAATAATCGTGAACTTAATATTTTGTTTATTGTCATTATCTTTTTATTTTATTTTTGTGAATTATGTGGATAGAATACAATGGAAGATATTATTGACTTATCACAAGTTAGCTTAGATGACGATATTGTGAGTGTTGTTATCTTTTTGTATGAATGTTAGTTTGAAGTACTTTAAAACTGTAAAACAAAATAAATATGAATATTTTTTAGGTTTTGGAATCTATGATATACACAACAAATAATATAGAGAATTATGATAAATTAAAGCAAGAAAATTCACTTTTTTGTGAAATTTTAGAAAAATGCTTAAGTATTGAAAATTCTGAAGGGATGTTATCACTTATTAATAAAAAGATTCTGGTTAGTTACAATGAAGCTGATAATGCTTACAGAACTTCATCAGAATTCCAAAAAACTTTAAGTAAAATTCTTAAGCTATTGTATAATAATCCTTCCCAAAGATGTACGCACATACAATTTTTATGTAAAATGCTATCTAGTTCAAAAGTAAAGAAAAAGGTGCAATTAATAACATTAGATAGCAAAAACGCAGGTAATTTCTTCATGAATCTCAAAAGAATATATTTACATTGTATTTTTTAAAATGATTTCATATCAAAACTTTGTCAAAAATTCTAGATATATTTCAGAAAATAGGTTTCCAAAGTTATCCTGTAAAAGAACCAAAGCGGAATATGGACAATGTACTAAAATACTTAAAACAAAACATGATGAACTTATTACAGATATTTCTATTGAGGAAGATAATCAAAATAATTTTAACATAAATATAGAATCTTCAAGTAGTGTTAATGAAGAAAAAGGTATTAATAATCCAATCATTTCTAGTACTAAAAATGAGGTTGAGCTTTTAGTACCCATTAAAACTGTTGAATTTAGTCCCAATAGAAACTTAAAAGCCAATGCAATAAAAAGAATTGAAAGAAAAATAGCAATATGTAAGAATAGAATTGCTAAGTTGGACGAACAGGAAGTTGGCAGCGACAGTATTGACTCACCATATATCAAGAGTGAAAAGTAAGTTAGTTTAGCTTTACACATCTTTTGCAATTGTGGAAGGGACTGACCTCTGTTCTCTGATGAATTTTCAGACATTAGATGTTGAGTGGTGGAATTCAACTTTGTGTTTTGCTTTACTGAAGTATATATTGCAAATTGTACCACTGTGACACACCCATAAAAGAAAACTATTTGCTTTTTTTTTAATTTTAAAAATATAAGTTTAGTGTATTCTTTGTTTATGGAATTGTTTTACTGTCATATGCCTTTTTAGAAATTAAGATAAAGCATTTCTGTTTTTATTAAATTTGTATAGTTATTTTAATATATTAAGATTAACTTAGGATTCTTATATAAACAGGCTAAAAGCAAAAATAGTACTTTTATATCAAGAGTTATGTGAATTAACTGGTGAGGAACCAGTGAAACGAAGGCAAGTATGTATAAAAGCTATGGAGGGTCATCCTCCGGGACCACTAAAGAGGCTGGAGACTTTTTTAAATGAGAACATTGAAAGTGGCGGCCATCCACCATTTCCTAACTTCAGAGATGTTGTTAAATGTGTTTTATTAGCAAATAAAGAAGACAACTTGGGATGGGGTAAATCACAAGTTATGAATGAAGGTATATTTCAAAATTTTTATAGTTTTATACTTTTTTAGTAGAGTAGCAGTTAAAGGCAATCTAGAGTTCAGACACTCCATGGACTACTTTGAATGAATGAAATGAAATTGAATGTCTTAAGTGGCTGCGTTGTGAATATTATTTTTAAATATTATGTTTCTATATTACTCATGTAATAATATGCATTTGTTGAGATTAAAATAAATTAATAAATGTTTCCAACATTGACAATAATGTTTATATGACTTCCAGGAAGTACTTTGGATTATAAATAACCGACTCAATTATCTATAAGTATACAAGCTTATTGAATACTAGCAAATGCGCGCAACTTGATCTTTCTATAAGTTGACATTTATTTACCAAATTTTCATATTAAAAATGATCGATTTTGAAAACTAAATGTTATAACTTAATTATGTACCGATTGAAATATAACAAACGCTAAATGTTAACGGAAGGTTGTTAAAACACAAGAGTGTGAACTACGTTGAAATAATACGTTAAGCCGTTTCTGAGGTTAGCGTGTAAAGAGCACAGACGCGTAGCAAGAAGCTAAAAAGCATTGTTTTGCATTCATAAATGCCCCAATAATAGATTTTTTATATATCTTCCATATGTGAAAATCACAAAATGGTGTGAAAAAATTCTAAGCAGAAAATTACAGGAAGCTCGAACGCTTTAATTTGAAAATCAATGAAGGCTTAAATTAAAAGTGGGCTTAAATTCAGGTTCATACCCCTTTAATTATTTTATATAGCTATTTGTCAGACTACATCGTAGTGAAGTAGGACAAGGTCAGACTGTGAACACAATTGGTTGTGGGTTCGCATCTCATTCGAGGTGGTATATCTGGGAAGTATGTTTAGTGGAGATGGAAGATGCGAAATGGATGTGGAAAGGCGTATTGCTGCCGGTAACAGGGTTAACGGTGCTCTTGCTGCATTGATGCGACGGCAAAACGTCGGCGTACCTGCACGTCTTGCCGTTCATAATGCAGTACTGATACCGACGTTGTTATATGGCGAGAGATCCGGGGAACACAGTATCGAAAATACTGGAGGAAGGTCACGTAAAAAGCATAAAGACCTTCCGAGGGGCATGTATGAAAACGCTAATGACTGTCAGCGAGGCGAAAGAGGTATGCAGGGATCGGAACCGTCCTTTCTGACTATCCCGCAAGGAATAAATCGTGAAGCTCATTCGAAGGAATGATTATATTCAATTTTTTTTTATTTTTGCAATGATTTTCTACTTTACTAAGACAAGCGCGTCGATAAGCTCGCAATTCAACACGCAATGTCTCTATTTCGAGTGAAAAACAGTATACGGAGTGTCTTGACACTAGGTTGCCTCTGACTACTCTGCTAGGTGGGATATAACGTGAATTTTTTTTGTAGCTCGAGCACTATTTACATATTGCGGGCGTGCATTGCAAAAACGAAGGCAAAAGAGGGAATATGAGGATCTCGTTAGCATTGTAGATGCGTGTGACGACGACCCTGCGGCCAACGACCCCGAGCTGCTCGCCAAGCTGGAGGCTAACAAGAAAATTGGGATCAAAAAGGAAATGGAAGTACTGCAGAGGTAAGCTCATAATTTTAATATATTGTTATATTATCTGCAATTTTAGTAATTAAACCCGAATGCGCTCACTATTCGAGCTTAAGCATGAATTGTTTAGTGGTTAGGGCCCTTGCACGGTTTCAAATAGGCGCGTGTTCAAATCCCTTTAAATTCAAGTTTAAATACATTGAAAACTTATTGGAAATTATTAAATGGTTTGTATGACTTTTATTTCAATACCTGTAGAATTAGTTTGTAAAAACAATCTATACGTATATTAAAAGTGTATTCATTCACTGTGTGTACATGGACAATATATATAAAAAAATGAAAATTATTATTGGGAGCCTTATTCAATATTATACAAACCAAAACAATGACTTAAAAAAATATAACTGTTTGTCTGTGCGTGTACAATTTCGCGCGTTTACTAATCTCCGAAATCACTTAACAGATTTAAATGCAGTTTTCACTTTTATATTTTGATAACCTTTCCTTAAGACTTAGTGTTTATTTAAAGATGAAGTTATAACAATTAAAACTATAATGTTGGCAAAATTGCTATAAAATAACTGCTTTTTTGATTTTACTAACAGTTTAAATAAATCTAAATGTAATTTATATACTTTTTAATATTATTGTATTAAATAAATTACTAACTACACTACACTTCACCTAAATTTTCAAAATATACATATGTATATATATATATATATATATATATATATATATATATATATATATATATATATATATATATATTTAGTAAAAATATATTAAATTATTTACAGATTCACAATGATGCAAAACACATCAGAAGATAAAATGGAAGCCGATGAAGATATTTATACCGATTCGGATGATGAAAACATCACAAACTCACCGAACGTCACCACTAATTCAAACGATATTGGAACAAAAGACAAAAACGATGTTAATATGAACAAAGATGTCCACAATGAAGTCGATGTCACCGAAATAAGTTGTGTTAAAATAAAACAAGAGCCCGTTGACAATGTGGCGGCCATGTTGAACGAACTAGGCGATAGTTTTAAAACGAGTGTGCTAGACATTGGAACTCCTCATTTCGTTATTCAAATTTTGGATTCGTCTGAGGAAGAATCTTGATTATTTGAAATTTAATTCCCTTATATATATAACTATAAAACAAAAATGAGTAAGACATTGTAAATACACTAAATGTAATATTAAGTCTGAGGTCGGTCGTGTCGCAGTTGGACAGCGTCTAACAGGTAAACGCGATCGGTTGTGGGTTCGATTCCCACTCGGGGAAATGATTATATTTAAAAAAAATTCATTTCCTCGCTCAGGTAAATCTAAGCGCGGCATCGAGTCCCACTATCGAATTTGAAAGTAGAGATGAGAAAGACGAGATGCTTCCGGTCTACCCTGCTAAGCGGGATAAAATCAAGAAAAATAAATATTAAGTGCCTATTTTATGTTGATATTGCATTTGTTATTGTAGTATAAAAGATTAAAAATTTGAAAATACTGATGAGTTAGTACTGCACCTATCTATAACTCAGTAAATACTCAAGAGTTCCAAGTTTATAATAAACTTTACTATGAATTTATCTTATATTATGGTTATTTATGTCTGATTAGGAAAATATTTTGGTTTTTGTTTAAAATGTAAACGTCTTGGCTGGATCTCGAGACGCGTTTTTGGATTATAATATATTTTTTTCTCATTCAGTAGTTTGACGTTGACAAGGAAGTATTTTTTCAGCCTAATAAGATCATTGATTTTTGCAATTTTTACAAATTGTAAATGAAACTCATTTAAACGGGTTGATCTCGTATAGGGATTAGGTATTCGAAAATAGGTTTTTGAAAACTTGACACTGAGGTGGCATCCTTCTGTTGGTTGATATGAATATTAATTATATCAATCTGCCGCCATTTGTTTCTTAATTGCCTCGCGTACTGCCCTGAATACCTGCACCGGAGGTGTATCTTTGTTCCTGGTGTGGTGGATTGGAGATTTAATTTTTTATAAGACAATCCCAGGTAGTAGTTTCCAACCACCTTCTCTATTGACATTAGGATATATCTCTCATAAGGATATATCTATTTTCCCTAGCGAGGATATGAGGCTTATTAAAGCTGATATAGTTATTTAATTGGACTTATTCTTATAGCTGACTGCAATACACACTCATTCTTGACATCAGAGATGTGTTCCATTCTACCTACCTATATATTTGTTCAACCTATCAGTTTAATTTAAATTGTTGATTTTTGTACCAAAATAATATTTTTTATAATTTTTGTCTGTCTGTTCTACTTATAATCATAAATAAAAAAAGCTTCATCGATATCCGTCCAGTAGTATACGCATGCAAGGTGAACAACAGCTAGATAACAATTAAAAAAAAATATATTTTTGCTTTCTGTTACTTATATAAAGACCCCTACGAGTAAGATTTTTTATTATAGAAAGGAGTTCGACCCTTTTTTTTACAAAGGAATGCTTTTAAAAAATATACTACCATTGTAAGGTTTTTTGTAAACGAGTCAAGTTTTTTCAATAGCTGCAAAAGGACAGCGTTTGACTATGCGACTGATTGTGGGTTCGATTCCTTCTCGTGGCATGTTTATAACAATCTTCTTTCTTTCTTTCAATCTTTTATCTAACAAGTGTCTCAATCTATTACCATTTCCTATCGAAACTGCACCGTAGTCGTAAATTGTATTTTGAAACTTTTAGATATCTAAGTAAAAAATTAAAACAATAGATTATATTTTACTCTTTCTCTACTCTCCGTACTCTCTGACTACCCCGCCAGGGATGAAGCGTGAAGCTATTTTTATATTTTCATTTAACATAATAGAGGTCATCGTGGCGCACTGGGACAGCCTCTGTAAAAGAGGTTGGTTCCGGATTCGAACTCTAAAAAACGAGGAAATCATATATTCCAATTTCTCCGCTCTGCTAGGTCAAAGCGCGGCGATTATTTCACCACTCAAGAAACCTCTAGATTTAGGGTGGAAAATTTTATATTCGGAAAGCAGTCGATGGAGTGTTTTAATATTAGTGTGACCATGACTACTCTGTAATGCGGGATAAAGGAACTGTTTTTATTGTTAAAAGTATTTATTTTATATTTAGCAGACTTTCATATCTATTTAACAAGTTCCCAATCCGGCTTAAAAGCTTTTTTTCTTTAAGTAAATATTTTTATTATACCTAGTGCTAAGCAATTCATTATCGTATGTAGTCAGACATCGCGCCACGATATTAACATTATCTGGTGAAACCATTGACAATTTATTATCCTAATTATTCAAGTGTTCAATAAATGACCTCAAGACAAAGTGCGGCGTTTAACGCCACAGTTTTAAAGTGGAGTATGAAGAACTCTACTAATTTACAAAGTTCCCAAAGGTTTGAAATGACAGTAGTCTTATATCCATAAAAAAAAATATCAGGGGTTGTCAATGAATTAGAAATCTTAGATAACTAGTACTGATAAATTAAGAAACTGCTTAAGAGATTTTTTTAGATTCACGCTTTTATCCCACATAGCAGGGTAGACAGAAAGCACCTAGTGTCAAGACACTCCGTAATTAGCTTTCCACAGAATTCGAGACATTACGTGTTAACTGGTGGAACTCATCGCCCCGTCTTTCCAGTGAGAGGAAGTGAAGATAATTTAAATATAATCACTCCTCCGATAGGGAATCGAACCCACAACCGATCGCGATTGCAGTCAGTCGCTGGCCCACTGCCCACGACCGGCTTCAAGGAGGTTACTGTATGTAAGCAAACGTATTGTGACAAGTTTGTAGCTGAAATTATCTTAAATATGCAGATCATTCAGCAGATCAGATCAGATCAATAGTCCCATTTGTCTACGGAAAAATATTTAGAAAAAATAATCGGTTTATTTATCGAAACATGTGTTTGGGCCTCATTGTTACTATCGGTAAGGTTTTTGTCTAATCTAGGGTCAACTAAGACTGGATTCACTCTAGTTTGACTTTTACTTGTCGACATGAACAAACAAGACGGCGTAGAGGCGTTGCGCGTGTGGCTATCAGCAATCGGGCTCTATATCTGAATAATCTTCGATTTTATGAAATTATCAAATATTATACTTGGGTCTTGTTACTACATTAGTATTAATATATTTCTTTTAAATTATTATTATATTATTTATGCATGTCTTAAGTGTAATATTTTTTCCTTTTATTTTTCCACTCTGGCAAGACAAAGCGCGGTGTCGAGTCCGCCACTCGGCGTGCGATCTCGATTTCGGGCCTAGTGTCTTGACACTACGTCGTCTCGCGTTAACCATTAAGCGTGATATTGATTGATAATTAGTTAAATACGAATTAAATATTTAATATGAATGCTGAGAAATATATATAAGGTACTCTTAAGTTATATATCATATTTTTAATGTTTCGTTTTTTTGCTAATATTTTTAAAATTGATCAAATTCAAAAATAATGTGTTAAAATACCACAGCTTCTTGGATTTCTGATTAGAAAAACACTATAAGAGACAGTTGGAAGTTCGAATTCCAACTACTATTATAACTACAGCGACGGATTCTGTCAAGTTTGTTGTTTAATGAAATTAATATAAATAGATCAAAACATTATACTTTGATTTTTGACAGTATGCTATCATGGAGGATTTTTTATATGAAATTAATTGCTATATAAATATTAAGATTTTAAGTTTCAGTTCAGTAACTTCATGCATTATATTCGACATTTTTTTAAAATTCAGTATTATACAGATAAAATAATGATTGCATGTCTTTTGTCAAAAATATGAAAGCTGCGACGAGACCACATTATGCCCAAATGTGTAACTCTTAGATATTCTCTTCCAACAGTTGTATGCAATATTTATTCTCTACTTGAAAATAATAAAAAATAAACTACTAAAAAACAACAAGGGTTTCAAAAACTACGAAAAACTAAACCATAAATAATGTTTAAAAAAAAGAATGATCAAAGAATAACTTCATTTTGTACAGATTTTAATTCGACAGACGTTAAATATTTACTGCATTCACATATTATATTTATTCATGAGCCGATGCTATTTAATTCGGTAATGTCGCACATTGACAAAATTAATATACGTAGAAAATTGCACAAAATCCTCCGTACTATTACGTATATACATATTCTATTAACGCACTTTAATATCCAGCATTGCCCGTAAAGTAAGAAATAATAATAATTTAATACTCACTAGGGATGTCGGGCGGATCCGGCGGAACTCGGGAGGGAGGGAGACGGATGGTTGGGAGTGAGTGGGAGGGAAGGTTTCAAGTTTCTTATTGGCACTGTGAATTTAATTGAACATTGTTATATATACGTGGATCCGCCCTTTTGATTTCACGATTGCCTTTTACGTTAGTCCAAAAATTACAATCAAAAACTTATTTATTGTTAATATTAATAATAAAAGAACGAAGACAGCAAACCTATAATTTAATTATGGATAGTCATAATTAAAAAAGTCGGTTACATTTTTATTTCCGATACATCGTTATTGAGTACAACATTCCATCAATTGTGGGCCAAATCCACAACCAAATCGAATTCCATAGAAAAAAAATAAAAATATAACCGATCAAATTCTTAACGACAAACCGCGAGAATATAAAAGAAAAATGTTCTCGTTACTAAAGTATTTTATTACACACCGTGCGATGTCCACAAATACTTTAGTAAATAAATTAAAAAAAAAAAGATGAACTTGATTACAAGCTGCTAAGTATAAAAAATTCACCAACAACAACAATTATGAAATTTTGAAATCAATTGATATATACTCAAATCTAAAGAAACCACCGTTCGGTGAGTGTAACAAGTGGTCTCGACTTTCAACTAGTTGCGAATACGAATTTTGTATGCATAAAAAAATATCATTTCTATAGGGCCTAACCTTACCATTCTTACATAATATTTCGTATATCAAACGTCTTTGACAATTTGATGTTAATCGATAATCCCGTAGAGTACCCTGGAGGCGACACTCGCGGCTCGCGTTCTAGCAGCTGAGAGAGAGCAAGGAAAGGCCGACTTTGAATATCTACTACTGTACTACTATTTTATATATTAATCAACTATTTAAATTAAAAAAATGCATATCAGTCTAAATCGGATTTTCGTGACAGTGTTCAGTCTTCGTCACTAGCTCGATGCAGTAATAACATTAATATTTATCGTGATACAAAATCGTTACGGATGCAGACGGACGCGGGCGTCGCGCAGGGGGGGAGGGTACTCCGATATTATCGCTCGCATAAAGGACCAATCAATCACACACCACATTCAAGAATTTTCTTTATTTCTATTTTTTTGTTTATTTTTTAGTTTTTTTTTCTCGGTTCTGTTATATGTATTTAATTTAGCGTTAGGGTAAAAAGTATGTGTCCGTCTATACGGTGCAAGTGTCCACACCGATATCGCACTTGCGGCTCGCAACGTAACGTTAAGACTTAAGCGAATACAAACACGAAGACGGGGCCGGCCGCGCGCGTCCTCTTTACGTTAAATTATACATAATATTATGTTTTACATTTATGTAAGTTGTTGATTGTAAAAAAATTATATGCTTTTATATCCCTATAAATTCTGTGTTGGTTTATTTATCGAGGGCCGTGTTTGCCTTCACCGCTATAACACACTCCTCCCCACATGACTTGAGTACGGTGCACTGGAATAAAAGAGAACGAATGGGTTAATATAGTCAAAAAAATATTCTTTAATACTAAACAATTAAGATAGAGACAAGACAGAGCGGTGAACTCAATTCCGCGCTTTGTCTTATCAGACCAGAGAAATAAATTTTTTTTTTCAAACCCACAACCAATCGTGTTTTCAGTCAGACACTGACCCTCTGGCCTCTTCTAATATAATAATGACAGATTTTTTATAATACCACAAAATATCAATTATTTCATAAATTTTTGAAAATTTTCAGTAAAAATATAAGAGGCCACTAAAAAATTAAAAGAAATTTTGTAAAATAGAATACATGATACTTTTTATCTCATTGATAACATGGCGTTAGCCACATATAAAATTCTTGTTTGACAATTTAAGTATTATTGATTATATTGATAAGTCAAGATTATTAGTTTTTTAGCTAAAAACCAGTCTCTTATGGTGAAGAATGAAAAAAATATATACAACATATGTATTCAAATGTATATCTTAAAAGGCTAGAATTCATGAATATACAATCATAGAAATAGGTTCAAATCTTGGTCTGTTTTAAATTACCAAAAGACCCCTGCATAATTAGAAAAATAATAGTTTAATGCCCTAATTTGCATTAATAATTCATATGAATAATAAAAAAAAATAATGAAATTTAATCACTATAGCAACTAATATTATCATTAAGTTTAATTTGTTGTCAAAATCTTGTGACATATGATAGCCTTTTGACTTATGTTAATTAATCACATTTTAACATGTATGTAGAATTAAAAATGAACAAACACACTATTTTTAGTTTAAATTGTAATTAAATTAACATGTCTTCAAATCCGTAATCCATATAGCAAGTAATAAATATACTTGCTCAGGTAAAGGGTGGAAATAATAATTTACGAGTCAATTTAGCACCAATACATTACTAAATGCATCAGAGACTCTATACTCGAAACAAAAAAAAATAATAATATATAACCATAGAAAAATTAAACCAATATAATATAGAAAATTTAAAAAAATTCTAAAAGTAATTAACAAAATGATTTTATTGTTATATTCTATATACAGAAGTAACAGGACTCTATAATGCACTATAGCAATGTCAAATATAAATCTTAAACGTCTACACCATTCAGTGCAGGTGTGAAAATGTCTAAGCATACACAATGTATGTGTTTATACTCGATTTAAAACGACATATCAACTTATGTTGGGTTATATAATTCAAATAAATTATTTTTGAATAAAAAGACAAAAATAATAAGAAGACATTAATATCTGATTTACTAAGAGAAATTATAAATGACACCAATGTGGCACAGTTATGTACTATTGAGAAGGCAATAGTTTGGTCTCTACTAAAACAATGTATATTATACATGAATTTGTCCCAAGCTCGCATTATGAAGTTCTTAAGTCAGCGAGACAGCATCTGACCGTGATCATGGATTGTGGATTAGAAAATGATTATTTTCAAAGACTACTTATTATTTCTCCACTCTAGTAACACCAATCGCAACCTTAAGTAAGGCCACTATACAAACAATGTCTTGATTTCGGACGTAAATCAATCAATAGAGTATCTTGACACTAAGTTGTCTATGACTACCCTCCTATTATTAGTGTAATAAAACTTAACACTTACCAACAATTCCTTGCCACTATCAAAGTCAGTGCGGAGCTGACCACCGAGGTCTCCATCGGGTATCTTGAGGTCCTCACGCAGGTCACCGTTGTCGGCCATCAGTGTGAGGTAGCCGTCATCGGATATGTCGGTCAGCTGGTAGTCCTCACGCTTCACGTGGGGCACGTCCATGTTGTGGGTGGATGGACAGATATCTTCGTATCTGGAAGAGGATTTAGAATTTAGTATAGAAATTTGTTCAAAGTAATAAATTTTGATTGATAAAGCATAAAGTTGCATTTTACCATAAAAAATAATATCAATAACAGTATTATCTATAACAAAAATTAAATACGAAAATAATTTAAAATAAAAGTATATCTTTTAAATTATTACATATGAAGCAAGCAACTGTAAAACCAAAGGTCAAGGTGAACTCAACAAGGCTAGCAATACCACAAGCTGCAGTATGACTAAAATTGCCATGTACAAGATTTTTTTCTTCCATATTATTGTCGTAAAATCGATAACAAGAAAGAAAGGTTTTCTTGAGTCAGTTTAAAATCGATACAGCTCACCTTACTGAATAATTTAGTTTGCAAGCCAACTGCAATTACTGTAAATAATTTATTCCACAATTCTACACAGATAAACGAATTGGATTAACTGATAATAAATTTTTTGAATTATTTAGATTTAATATTATTAAAAATTAAAATTTTAAATGTAGTCCTAAACGGTGATCCCATAATACAGTGATATAATGAGACGCATAGCCGGACTTGGTTTTTACTTTTCGAGTACCCTCAGCACGAGTGCGGTATAAACACCACACACGCGACTCTATGGGCTCGAATACTAAAAATAATTTATGTACATATCTTTGACTAACCACAATGTAAAAATAGTTTTACGAAACAACCAATTCACACAATAAGTGCAAGTAAAACTTTAAAATTAAATATGAAACTGGAAACAAAAATACTAGGCAGTTTGAAGTTCAACCTTAGTCAAACTTTAAAAAAAAGTACACTTACCATGACAATATAAAAAATTGTCATGAATCCTGTAGAATTAAGAGCAGTAATAATAATACATTTATAAACAAAACACTCACTTCTTTCCATTAAATATATCAATGCCGACCAAGTGGACTTTAGCGTGGCCGTGCTTGCCAGTCTTAGAGGTGGACATCTCAACAATTTTACATGGACGTCCCTTGAGCATGACGAAGCCGTTCTTGCGGAGGGCAGAACATTGCATGGGGAAAGTGGCTGAGGCTCCGGAGTCCCCGGTCTCGAAGTGTGTGTCCTCGATATCGCCCATTGTGTTCGGTTATTTATTTACGGTGTGGAGTGATCTGGGAATATCAAGTTATAGTTTATTTTTTGTATAATAGTTTTTAGACATCTTTCAATAATTTGCATCTAACTTGTATAACAAATAACTTATTTGTTTAGTAAATAAATAAATACTTTAGTAAATAAATATAAATTTATTTACAGAAAATATCTTAATATTTTTTATAACAAAGATAAATTATTGTAAATAGTAACATTCTAAGATAGATCGAGTTACCACATCATAAGTTTCAAAAAAATTAAATATGTCTTTCTGAATGCAGATTCCTAAGCTATGCCTTAATAATAGAACCAAAGAATGACAATGTAATAATTAAGATGGCATGAAGTGTATTTTATTTGATTAATTCATCATCTCCTGATGGACAATATTTGATTTATAATTATAATGCATGTACAATATATATTTTTTCAATGTTTGTAAAACAATAATTTGAAATGACTCGTCAAAAAGTAATGTAAAAAGCTTAACTGACTCTTCACTAGATTATTTTATTGCTACAAATATACATAAATTCCTTAAAAGATATACAAGTGTGAAGTACTTATCATTTATAGATAAACAAATTTTAGGGTAAAAATATGAAAAACTATTCGATTACTGCAAATAAAACCATCTAACCAATACAACCTTGGCATTAAATCATTGATCATTTGGTATGAAACTAAAATTTAGTACATAGGTCAATGACCTCTATGTCAGTGAACTTCACCATGAGGTTTTAGAGGAGATCAATAATAGTAGATCAGGAAAAATACAATTTTCTACGCAAAATATAAAGAAAAAGTAAATAAATTTCTTTAATAAGTAAAACAATAATACTAAATTGATTTTTTTAAGCATAATTATTTCCTTATTTGACACATTATAACAATATGCTGAGTGGCAGATTAACCAATATCTATTTCTTTAGTTAAATTTTTGAACATTTGTATGCTTTTATGTTATTAAAATTTTACACCACAATATCAATAAATCATACATTTTTGCATATTGCTCATGATTTGATCTTATAACTGAAATGTAACATTAAAATTTGAATAAATGAAATCATTAAAACACAGATATACATAATGAACACATATATGATCTATGTACATATAACCTTTCATAATATAACACATGGCAGATTCAAAGTGACTCAAATATAAAAAAATATATTATATTGCTTATTTATTATAAACATTACTTTTTGATGATTAATTAAGTTAGAGTTATCTTAAAATATAAATCCGTGACAAAGAGAGCAAGTTCCAGCTGTGTGTTGAGATTAACACAAATCAGTACAAGTGAAAGCTTTAGTAATATTAATATTCACTTTTTAACAAGCATGACTAAGTAAGTTATACTCTTAAATAAAATATATAGCTTAAAATTGAAAGTATATCGAAAATGATGCTAAATAGCGTATAAAATGTGCTACATACACGTTTATTCGAACAAATGATCACAAAACGCACATCAAATAGAATGTCGCACAAGCCCTGTAGACAATTACGAGTCACGCCTGTCTTCGTTATCTAGACATATGAAAATATTAGGTATGCAATACGAAAATTTAGACGACCTAACCCCACCTAGTGCTTTATAGCGAAAACCTATACCTTTGTCCACCGCAGAAAAGGGCCGAAAATGGCAAAATACAAAAAAAATTAATTAAAAAATCACATAATTTAAATTTACACGTGAATTCACAATTTAGATGTGTGACAGCGACTCGTGTTGTACGAACATGTGCCTTTTCAAAGGGACATCTTGGTCGTGTCTTCGTGACTTTGCATTGATTAATTGAAAATTGAAAAATGTACAATTTATCAATATCAAAACTACTGTAACGTTTAATAAATGACTTTTAAGATAGAATTTCATTATTTCAAAGGGCTTAAAATCATAAAAGAAAAATAGCAAAATTGACAAACGTGCCGGCGCCGCATTATATTTTATTTTCAAATTTAACACATATTTCACACTGTTGAAACGTGCTCATTTCACAGATTTATATTCACTTTAAGAAATACTTACTAAAATAATAATTAAGACTATTCAAAGCGAAATCACGATAAAACTAAGATATTTATCGACACTCACATGTGACCGACGGGTTCTTCAACCGAAAGGTCAATTTGCGCCTGCGTAGCACCTTCATCACTCACTTCCTGTCGCGGGGTTCTCAATGAGACAAAATGGCCGCCGTTCTTTGGCGCCAAATACAAATTTAATATTTTATACGTCGTTTCTTGTAACTATACTATTTATTTCATATATTGTAGTTGTTAGAAATATTAAACTACAATGCTGTAACAAAATTAATACTCATAATAGCTAAAGATTAGCAATATCTAACTAAATGATTAACATTTATAATTGTACCGCTTTACCGACACGATAATACAATATATATCCAATAGATGGCAGTGCAAGCGCATCGGTTGACGCGTACCAAACTTCCACATCCAAAAATTACAGACTATATATATTTCACTTTTGTTAACTTGACTTTTAATATTTATATTAATTTTGTTAATATAGTTCATATTGTTAAGATAAAGTTATTAGTATTTTCTATTATTTAATCTTGGCACAGACATAATACATTGAATGAATAGTAAACGTTATTTGTAGAATGAAAAATTGTCTGTTACGTAGATGGCGCAGCTTGCTTCAAAATCGATTCAAACTAAATTATATCATAACGAAGTAGTATTATTATGTATTATAATAGTATTAATGAATCACAGCTATGAATATCAATCAAAAGAGAATAGTAACACAATTTTAATAGTAAAACACAGTCAGTGCTATTTAATAAAAATATCTTAAACTTATTTACCTGGCAACTTTGTTAATGACGTAAAAAAATAAAAACTATTAATAAATATATTTCGAATTTAAATTTAACTTGTATATTTTACAGAATTAAATAACTTGTTTTAGTATACACTTAATTTAAATTTTTATAAATTTTAATTATATTTAGTATCTTGAAAACCTCTGTATATAACTGCCAAATTCGCCATTGTAATATTTATCACATTTAGGTTATTGCAGCTTTTATAGATTGTAAATTGATATTTTCACATGTACCTGTTTTACTTTTCTCTTATCTCTTGGTGTGTGAGTGGACACCTCGTCCACTGTCATTATCTACTTGTGCTTTTTTTATGATCTCATATTATTATCGACACTAAGGGGGAATTCTTCAATAAATCTTATCCAGGCACTCAATTGATTAATCTTTCTTCAGCGATACCATATTTCGCTGCCATAAGACAGCATTGAATTCTGTACTGCTATTGGCTATTGGTGCAAATTTACAGTTCAGTATCACCAATAATTCTTCTACCAGGAGCAATAATACATATTTACATTGTTTTTTCGACTGGCTAATATTCGCTGCTGTATAAAAAAACCTGGTTTACACTCTTGTATATACCGTATTGTTATTATAACCCGTATCCTACGGTCACGGACCATACCTGTAAACTCATATTTATGGACGTGTGTGAAAGGGATCTATCTCGATACTTTATCTTTTCTGATTTAATGGCTGGTTGAAAACTGATACGTCACGAACTTCAATACATCCAGTTTAATACAGAGTTTCCAAGCGTATTTTTCAGACGTTTACTTTCTGCTTCAGCTTTATTCGGATTTTATCCATGGACACATTGTTATTCGTAAAAGTTGCCCGTGGATGCAAGCCGAGACAGTATTAAACATTATATTAAACAAAATTTGATTAGAAACTCAGCTTTGGGGAACTCCTACCACAATTAATTTTGGTGTTACAAGTAACAGTAACCCCTGAAGTGGAGCCGTGGTTCATGTTTCTTTAATGTCAATGTAAAAGATCCTTATGAATCGTATTGCTCGCCAGATGATAGATTGTTTAGATACATAATCGAAGGTCTTCTGTAGGGTTAAAAAAGCTATCCTTGAGCTTTCTCTCTCTGCCAAGCGGAGCTTTGGCTTCCCTTTTACGTATCACGATCCTGGCTAAAATCTACATAATCATTTAGAGACAGTTTTTGGTAAAGTAAAGCCTCTGATAAGATTTTCTTCGTCACATTGAATTTCATCACTTAACACGTAATATTTTAAAATCGAGAGAAAGTACAGAATATATGCATAAAAGTGTGAACGTGAAAACCTGAAGCTGCAAGTAAATGTAGAACAATTTATAGTAATAATCACCTAATTTAATTTTTTTTAATCCACACACAACAATATTATAAATAGATATGTCTATATTTATACGAAAAACCTCTACTAAACATTTTTGAAAAAACGTATAAAAACTAGAACGCAGCGAGATTCGAACCCGCGCCTCTTGGATGCCATCCAAGCGCTCTGACCGCTAAGCCATGCGTTCTATTACCAGCTGCGTCGAAACTCTTATACGTTTTTGTTACAACTTATTTATGTTGTTAGCATCTCTGTAGAGAGATTTTTACAAATTTCTACTACTTAAAGATTAGCCCAGACGCGCCGGTTCGAATCCCGTTGCGTTCAAATTTTTATACGTTTTTTCAAAAATGTTTTCTAATCCTAAATGTGGAATAACACTTTAAAAATAGTAAATATTAAAACCTCTACCAAGTATAATAGTAAATAAATACTAGAGACCTTGTTGACATGTACTTACAATACATATAGCCTAAGTAATGTGTGCATAAAACGCATAGTGGTGAGTGTACTATTTATTGTTACTTTCTCCTCCATAGAAATTACTAAAGGACCTAATTGTTCCAAATTTTTACTCGTCCGTCGGCCTAATTTTCAAAAAGCAAGTCTCATATTTTGCCTTGCGTATTAATTAATAGCGAGCTTTTGCTGTATATTATAAATGTATGATTTTTGAAATTTTTGACTGGTTGGGCATTTGTACGAGTACATCTTTGTAGTTACAGGACAAAATTGATTGACACTGATTATTGTGGAGCTGATAACCCTGGGCAGAACTTAAGATATATTTAATTTCACAAAATGGAACACCTGATTTGGAACTATAAAAAAACAGCTAAATTATGAAAACAAGAAAAAGCCGCCCCAAAAATAAAATATACTCGTAGATCTAAAACATCTGATGATGAATCTCAGTAGTCTTAGTGTTATAGAGCGTGAAGAGCAGTTTTTATTGACATATTTAAAATCAAGATCTTGACCGTTTGTTGAAAAGTCTAAAGGTACAACAATATAAATAGTTTATAACATATAAAGGTGAGTGCAAATAAAAAATTACAAGATTATTTAGAAACATAAATATTTGAAAGTTTATCTTCTTACCGAACTATCGAAGTCGGCGAAAAACCTTGTATGGATTGCTTCGATCCTACTTTCCGTCTACTCTGCCATTTAAAAAAAAACAAAATTTAAGATTTGCAATATCTGATGAAGAACCATCATATTCCAAGTAAACTATAAGAAATAGACAAACGCGGCCTTAGCATATATCTTTCAGTTTTAAACAATTTCCATTAACATATAAAATTTAAGCATTCAGAAAACTTTGATAAAGAGTTCTAATTCTAAGAGTTATACTTTCAACAAAATTTGTTAGACCGACTAACTACATTATAAATGACATTTTAGGAATAGTTGTTAAATACTATAATTTTCTCTGAGAAATAAAAAGAATTGACGATTGGGGACAGTGTGTGATAATTATAAAGACAACACAACATCAGTCCATTATAAAAAATATAGAAAGGAAATATAGGATTTTACCACTATGTTTTATACTAACCGTTGATAAGTGGAATTATTGAGGTAAGAATCGTAAAATCGCAAACGAAGTTGCACGCGGACACTAGTATCTAAATAGAGCTCATCACTTTTATTAAAAAGCCATACACGTTTTAAATGAAATAAAATATTCTATTAACGACAAAAGCAAATTATAGTGCAACTAAATTTTGACAGTTATATATATTTATTATATATTCATAGTACTTACTAAAGCTGCTTAAAATTAAATACATCAATAGAGTCATCAAATCTTTTGAGAATTAATAAGATCTTTGATTTTCGCGATTTTTACACATTTTAAATGAAAATATTTTAACCGTATTAATGGCGTATATTTTGGTATTTGAAAATACCAAAATATACGCCACCACCCTACATAGGTATCTACCATTGGCAAATCTTTGTTTCAGAGAGCTTACCACCTTTACGATGCTGAACACCTAGGGGACGACTTTGACAGGTGAAGGGTGCCCTTCATCAGAACAAGCCGCCAGTCCTGCCCCGCCAGCGTTGTATGAAGACCAACAGGCCACCCACAGTGGAGAGACAGACAGCACTTCTAACATTTGTAAAGGGAGTTACAGACGGGATTGGCAACATCTTAAGAAAAGTTTCTATCAAAACCATATTTAAGCCTAATAAAAAAGTGAGCCAATACTTGAGACCCGTGGAATGTAATATTCCTTTGCCGTGTGCAGGTGTATATAAATTAAACTGTGACATTGGTTAAACAAAGAGGAGCATCGGGGTTAGGATGAAGGAACACATATCCGACGTTTAGAATGGGCGTGTATTGCAATCAGCTGTGTGTGTACATATAATGAATAAATCCAACCACTACATCAGGATTGATAAGCCTCATATCCTCGCTAGGAAAAGTAGATATATTCCAAGAATAATCCGCGAGGCTATTGAAATCTAAAAACATCCAAGTTTCAATATAGAAGATGGTTGAAAACTCTCTACCACCTGGGACCCACTTATAAAAAATTTAAAGTCTCAAATCCACCACACCAGAGACAAAGATACAATCACCTCATTCTGCAAGAATCCAGGGCAGTACGCGAGGCAACAAAGAAACAGATGGCGGTAGATTGATATAATTAATTTTTGTTTCAACTGACAGACGAATGCCACCTCAATGTACCTGTGACCACGAACTACTGTAAAGTATTTGAAACGTCAGGTGTCCAAAAATGTATCCGGTTAAAATATTTTTTTAACATTTGAGAATTATTCAAATTGTTTAAAAGTGAATGAGGTACTGATTACTTCTTCATATTCTATCAGAAAAATATCCTTATTTCTATTGATACGGTAGTATATCAAATTGTAAAGACAGCAGAAACAAGTTATAGCTGTTACAAACTACAAGAATATCTTGTAACACTATTCTGCTCCACTTCTTGGCATCAGATTTACTACAATATTTGCATATATGACAATGCGATATTTTCATACCAGTAAACTGACATAATTGCTAGGACTTATGTTATTATGGAAAAATATTTCAAAACATATTAGTTTAGTTTTTTTTTACATAAACAAGAATTGAAAAGCGAACGTAATGTAACATGTAGAATAATTTAAATGTTCAAGAATTTTTAACTCCATTATTTTACTTTGAGAGAAATTCTTTTGATAAGCTTAGTTTTATACACATTACATAGGTAAAAATAATTTACAGCGTAGCACCTATGAAAAAAAGTGATATAACTAAATATTATATGTTATAATAATAAATACACATTTGTAACATATGTATTTTGGATAAGGCAGCTCTAGTTGTAAGCCTTAATTTAATTCATAAACTATATTAAGACATTTCTTCAGGACATAGAATTCTATATCTAATGTTTTCATATAAAAAATTATTATGCATAGTGATATGTCTACGTTGTCTTCCTCCTACCACAGATAATAAAAAAAGTAATAAAAAAAATCAAATAAACACTAGTGAAGTGAACAAATGATACACAAATGACTAGTGGAAATCTTAATCGTTCTATAATAACTACATCAGTTGCGTAATTGCCTATTGTGCGTTAGGGTTGCTGTGATTTATTGGAGAAAGCTTTTAAACCCTTGCGGTCCCATTGTTGATGTCTTGTATCGTACGGGTCATTACCGTCCGATTTGCTCTATTAATTTAATGTACGTCTGCCTTTTTCTTAATGATATTGTTGTATTAATCAAGGCTAGTATTGTTTTTAGATGAACTAAATGTTATTCTTGTTTTTTTGTCTAAACAAAGAAACAAGAATAATATTTAGAATAATTATTTTTAAAAATATAATACTATTTTAAAAACTATATTAACTTTTAAAATATAATGTAAACAAATTATTAAAATATATTTATTGTAAGTATAGGCCAGGATTATTTAAAAAACTAGATTATTGTAAATATAAGCGAAAGTAGCATTTTATATTATTTTATATTACGTTATCGTCACAGTAATTTTAATTTTTAATTTATATTGAAATCCTTTAACATTGTTTATATTTTAAGCAATCTACCAATAATATTATTGTGAATACTTAGTTATAAGTAAGTATAATCTGTAGCATTTAATTCACAAATGGTTTAATTTACAAAAAATTAAAAATTAATTAGACAAAGTGATCTGGGGATTAATTTGTCTTAATAATAATGTATAACCATGTTTGATATTAGAATTTGATTAATTTTTAAGGTATTTTTACATGGTTATTTTATAACTTTAATAGTAAGTATAAATTATTTTGTTTTGTGAATTCTAGAGTTTCCACGTGCAAATATTATATTGTTACTCTTTTCAAACCACCTACTTCCTTAATTAGAACGATATTTTTGTCATATTACGAATTATTCCTTAGTAATAAAATAATTTTAAACCATAGCCGTATTTTATAAACCTTTGGAAGCCTCTTATAAACTTGATAAAGTATTTCCCTGATTGATTTTAATATACTGTTTAAATTGAGCTATATACTTATTGTACATATTAATAAATAAAATAAAGATATTTAAAAACAATACAAGTCTTAGTATGTTCTCATCTTCTGTCACGTTAAGAGGAATTTAGAAAACTTATATAATTATCCTAACTGTTGCATTTAAAAAATATATAGTACGCCATAGATAAAAAATATCAATACCCGAGAATAGTATGATTTACTGTATTACGTCTTTTTATTTAAAATTATATAAATAAATAATAAATACAAATAATATATATTATTATACATTAGAAAATCCATATTTAGTTATTATGACTACATTGTATCTGCAAGGAAGCTTTAAATATGCATAAGAAAGCTTAAACGATAAAACCGACGATAAAACTCAGCGGGATAAATTCAGCATAAATGGAAACGGACAATGGTGTCGTGACTTACGCGCCATTACGTCGACGATTACCAGAGCACCGTCCAAATGAAATCATCTGCCATATTATACTTTAGGTGTCCACAAACTCCATTTTGCCGCCTAAACACGAGCGGAGGCAATTTTTTAAATGCTAAAAATAAATTATGTAGCGAATGGGGAAGGCGTCGGACAAACAAGAAATAAAACGGTCGAGCGCGACTCGTGGCCCGCCAGAGTGACGTAGCTGCATGACTCCTCCTCTCAAACCTCTCTTTCTAACCCCCCTTCCACAAGACGGCCCCGAGGTAAGCTCTCGTTTTATTGTCACTTACACCTTGCCAAAGATTTGTTTACTGCTGAAAATCTCTTATCTTAATTCGAGTTAGTTTCTGTTCAATGCTGTAAGGTTCATTTTGCAATATCGCCAATCTCCCAAACATAATGGTGTCTTGAATTGGCGTCTGATTTATAAGAAGCTTATTTAGGATTGTTTTAGTTTAATTTGTTAATGATGTTTTCTTCCGCTTCTTCTTGATTGTAATATATAAATTGTTGAATGTTTATTTAGTTATTTTAAATGTTTTATTCTATGTTATTTTTATTTTTATCATTATTTGCTTGTATTAATTATTTAAGTTTAATGTTAAGCAACATCTAAATTTATTTTCAAAAAACTAAATTGACAAAGATTTTTGTGGATACCGTATGTTAGTACATACAGTAATTTTGATAAGCTTCGCATATATATATATGTATTCAAAAAATGCTCTAAAATTTACATACTTTTAAAAAATTTTTTTTGCTCGAGACATTTAAATATACCTATAATTTATAAATTTCACGTCCTTTTAAATTCTGTACTCAACGAATTATATTCTGAAGTTACAAATTTGTTCTTTTAAACTTTAAATAAAATCTTATGCGTTATAATATTGTTCTTTTGACTCTTCTCTGGATGAATTTAAAATTATTTATATGTATTTAATAAATTGAAAGTTGAAACTTATGTAAGATGATTTATTAATAAACTTTAAACGACTTTAAAAATCGAAATGTAAATAACATTTTACATATCTCAGAAGAAATAGTAACTAAAGTCTTTAAAGGTTTTCTTATATTGTTAAGTTTATTAGATAGAACATATCTATGAGTATATTTAAAATGTTTTACCTTAAGTTATTTTTATAAAATGTTTCAAAATCTAAACATATTGAAACTCAGCACACAGATCTTTCGAGCTGTCTTCATAGGTAGTAAAGGACTTCAACTCTCTCCTTTTGCAAATAATGAAAAGAGGTACACGTAAACGTTTTTTTTTAATTATAAAATATTTATATATATTTTCGTTAACAAAGCTTAGGAATTGTTAAAAACATCACGTGTACCGTTAGTAGTAAGTTTTCAGATATAACGTAATGAAACTAATTGGATAGCTTAGTGTTGTGAGGTCGGCGCTATTACAGAGTGTTAGAACAAATGGAATTTATTAGGTATAATGATAGTTTATTTAAGAAATAGATTTTTATATCTTGTATATTATGTTAAAACTTGATGAGTTTTCAGTTTTCTGGTCTTATAATATATTTTGTATTGTTGATAGAATTACTAAGTAAGCGAAAAAGATCGATATGCTTCATCAAGATAATTTTTATATATTTAATACGACTTCTTCATAAAGCGTACCTTCATTAATATAACAGCAAAACTAATAAAATATTATTATCAATGAACGTGGCATAATCAAACTTGAAATAAAAGTTGACGCCAATTCAATTTACATGGTAGTAACGGATCTTGTAACATTGAAATTAAGTTTGAGAACTGATCAGAGAACAAGTACAAATTCGATTACCGTCGCGTCCCGCGCTGTAATCCGACCGGCCGGTCACTTAATTTATCTCGTTCGTATTCAATCTTTTTCGGCGTCCCGAGCACGTTAAAAGTATTTCCAAACGTATAAATAATTTACGAAACGAGGACATAAAGTTTGCCGAGGCGACCCCCGCATGCAAATCGAGTTGGAAAGAAGTGTCCGCGACGTTGCCATCTCGTTCCCGCTCGTCTTGCGTCTGCGGGAGGGAGCGAGGCGGAGGAGACGACGGGTCGCGTTTGGTGCGGGAGTGAGGGAGACAGATGGAGTAGTTGCGTTCTGTTAAGTGAATCAGTGCCCGCGTTCGCTATTAAATCAGGGCGCGGGGGTGGTCGGTGGGGCGGGGGGTCGGTGTGGTGTGCTAAAACGCTCTTAACGGGTGGGGTTATGTTTGGCGAGGGCGGTTTCGGAGCGATTAAACGCGAGTCGCAAGTCAGTATCGGATACTCGGTACGGCTAGTGCGGTGCCAGTCAGTCGCCAGTCGTCAGTCGCCGGTCGCGCGTGTTGCGCTCGTGTTTCCGAACGCACTGTGACGTGACAATGTCAGCGCGGTGACCGCGCTTATTCGCACGCGGCTAGGCGGGAAAACTTCCCGCCCATATTCTGCAAAATATTTTCAGACGCTAATAAGGTAATTGTGATGTTTTTTATCTGTGCAATATTTTAGAAAGTTATATATTCTTTTGATAAAGTTGTTGTTATTTTATATAGAATAGAGTAGAGTTTTCAGTATATCAACATTTGGATTTACAAATAAAAAAATAATTGTATTTACAAATAAGAGCTGTTACATTCTATTGTATAAATCAATATTTTGTTTAAATGTTTTTACATAATCTCTATATAGATATCACCATCTTATCTTAAATAGATAACTTTATATATTTTATTATTTTTCTGTATCAATGATTAAAACATTATTTTGAAAACGTTAATGGACACATGGCACAAGCTATGCTCATTTAATACACTGAGTTTAACGTCAAAAGTGAAAATTGCCGGGAAATTCGAACGGAAACATGGATTTCTAATATCTAGTATGTAAATCTATGAATTTTCATTTGATATTGTTACTGATGTAGAACATAATTTCCTTAATAATTGAATTTCGAAAATGTAATATAATTTATTCTTCATAAAACCAAAAAAATATACTGGAAAGTAAAATATATATGTTTCTTTTAATTTATTATACATATAAATGAAACTCTTGCGTTACTTAATGACTGAACATAGAAAGCTAAAATTTTGCATGTATTTTCTATGGAGAATGTAGGACACTAAGAGAGAATTTCTCTAAATTCCCACAAGAATGGTAAATATCAAAATTTTATGTGCTCGAATCAACGTAAACAATGTTGCGGGTAACAAATTGTAATATACATAAGAAGATATGAAAGAGGCGCCTTTTCTTGTTTTTATAAAAAATACTGTTACTTTAAAAAGTATGTATAATGGATTATATTATAATATTGTTTTAATTAAAAAAATAAATAAGTGTAGATTTTGATTCTCATAATAAGATTAAGTGATGTACCTAGGTGTAATTTTATATGTAATAATTAAATGTTACGTGATTGATATATATTTTAATATTTGAAAATAAATTTTTGAAAACTATACAGTGACGGCAAACACTATCTAAACAGTCCATAGTCACAACTAAAATATATACAATTAATCTGTTTAATTTCGATTATATTTATCTTATATTGTAAAAATTACTTTCCTTTTTATAATAAGAAATAATTAACTATTAAAAATTATTTTTAAATTTGGAACAATACCAGTCTATATCTTTTCTATGGTAGAGCTCTTTTCCTACTCTACTGTACATTAAGATCTCTCCAATAGCAGGCCACTGAGCTCGTTCTTCGGATCTCGTTCTACGTTCTACATTATCAATGTCGTTACTCCATCTAGTCTTCCATACTATACTTCTCAAGTCGCGCTCTCTGCTTCTAAGGATGTTTACTCCAACGGTTATCCTTATGACCAGCCTACAGACACTTCAGCTTGCCAATCACTTGGGTTTTAATTTAGTTCTATGACGTTAGTTCTCTGTTGAATTGGCTTCGTATGTTATAACTGGTAGAAAGCGCTCGTTAAAGACCTTTGTCTTCAGGCTATATATTTAAACATCATAGTTTAATACTTGTTAATAAGTTGTGTTAAGTAACTACAAAAGAACTGAAATTTCAATAATTTAGCCGCATTTTAAATGAACATATTTTGGCCAGTTTAATAGCGTTTATTTTTAAATTCGACATCGAACTTTCAAAAATATATTTTGCAATATGAAAATACATTTCGTGATTAATCTATTTAAGATCGACAAAATTAAAGATCTTATTAAATATTCGTATGCTGATATTAATTAAAAGCAACAAAATATATGTATACATTATAAAAAAAAATACAAAGTTAATAAGCGCAGCTTATAATTATTTATGGTATAATTATTTTAATGGATTCTAATTTTACAAATTTTCAATTTTATTTTATAAAAAATTATCATTATCATTTTAGCTTTTCTTTTACTTATAAGTACAAATAGTACAAATAGTTTACAACATGAGGTACATATAATGACCTCATATGATAAATAAAATGTAAATATATGCAAAATGTAAAGTATTAAAGACTGCACGCTCGGTCATTGGTAATAGAATAAAGGCCAATAAAAGGCCGCCAGCAATAAGTTCAATTACAGGACATATTGATATGCAATCGCAGGCGCCCGACGCAATTACGATGGCGCTATATGATATGCTTGTCTATACAATACAAGTATACCTATAGTATACTTAAATATTTTATCAAGATAATAATACTTGTACTACGTATATATAAATTATTTTCATTTCTCTGCTTTGTTGGGGCTAAGCGCAGCGTTGTGTTCCGCCATTAAACTCACAATGTCTCGAATTCGGTCGGAAGGTTGAGAATAAAATGTCTTGACAATTTTACTTGCTGATTACCCTGTTATGTAAGAGTAACTGAATATAAAGCTCTAAAAAGATCCTATATATTAAAAAACAAAGTAAACCGTATACAACTGGAAAATTATAATTTCAGTCATATATTATAAAAATGTATACAAACTTACTATTTTTATACTTAAAAAGATTTAATAAATATTTATATTTAGTTTCTAAAAAGTTTACTATACAAAAAAATTTTACAAATAATCGTCTTAACTTTTACGCTACGAACATCTACATGGCTCTACGAAATCGCTACGAATGCGTGAATTGGCAGATTATTACAACATACGGTAATATATATAATGTTAAAACAAAGTATAAGTGTATCTAAAAGTAGTAAACAAAGTGTAAGTAATAGTGTATTTAGTATAATATGAACGCATATTTCATAATTCAATTTTATATCATAAAATAGAACCGTCCGCTGATTTGAGTTCTGCAATTTAGACGATTTGAATGAGTAAATTTTATACAAGGAGAAATATGATGATTTTTTTTAGCTTCACGCTTTTTATCCCGTATAGCAGGGTAGACAAAAAATACCTAGCGTCAAGACACTCCATACTTCGCATTCCACCGAATTCGAGACTGCATTACCAGAGCGAGGAAGTGAAAATAATTTAAATATAATTACTCCCCTAAGTGGGGATCGAATTCACAACACAAAATTAAATATTTAACTCCTTTCAGTATAAGGCATTTACCTGTTCTTCTATTATAAGATTAGATTTCAGCTAATATCTATGTAATTTTAAAATAATTTTCTATCTTTCTATTAAAAAACAGATTGAATTAAGTTCATATTGTTATCTAGCTAACCAGAACATATTGTAGAAAGTATAAAAATTATAATATACTTTGTTGCATATTCTTAGAATAGCCTAGCTTATTTCCAGCTGGTGAATAAATCAAAATATGTACTACATTATTAATATAATGAAATAACCAAGGCAAATATAAAATTTTTCACTAAACAAACAACCGCCATTAACACTACTGTATTTCATCGCAACTTCGTTTGTGTAAGGTAGAAAGGCTTCAAAATTTAACCCTAACTCAATCCACTAAACCTACTACAGAATTATATGCACGCTTTGAAACTACTGTATGTAGGTATTATGTGCTTTTGTGAATAACTAAGTAGTGGAAATTGAGTTGTTTGCGTCGCTCATAACGCCTTGTGTACTTCGATGTGTTTGTAATTATTCTTAAATTTAATATTTATTGACACTGTGACTAAACTTTTGTTGATAAAATATATAAAAAAGACAAGGGTTAGACAATTTACATACATTAACACGTATCTGTAACTATATAAGTCGATTTATTGGAAAAAACCCAGCTAAGATATAAAAAACCGATATTAAGAAATAATTCATATAAAATAATAATTCAAAAAAAGCCATATGGCTTAGAGATTCTGATTAGAGAACCTTATAGTATAGAAGTAGTGAACGCAATATTATAAGAAACATAATTTTCAATTGTAACTATCATTAGACCTCGACTTTGCTGGAATTGTTGAGGTATTTTTTAAAGCTAACGAGTTTTCAAGATATTGAATATTATGCGAAACTCAACGCCACACTAAACCAGAAAATTGATAAATGATATATAAAAACGTTTTTTTAATATATATGTTAATGATGTTCAGTCGTGTATCCGTAATCTATATTAAGTCTAATTGACGATTAATGCAATTAAATAATATTTATTTAATAAATTGCCAGATATATTTATATTCAATTTAAATATAAATATGATATGAGGCTTAATTCTCAAATCCCATTATTATAGTAACATTGTGAATGATAAACGAACAACCTTTTCGTTGGTAGCTGACAATTTCGAAACGCTCGATGTTTATATCTCATTTCATTTGATATTGATTTTTTTTGATATACCAATAAGAAAATCTTTATAGGAATTTTAAGCACCACCAAAAATATGCTACCTAGCACATTTTTCTAGAAAAAGTAGACTCTTATTCGTATTAGGGGGAGTTATTTTTAAATTATTGTGATTTCCTCACTCTGCTAACACAAAGCGCGGCGTTGAGTTCCACCACGCAACGAATTTCCCGATCAATGTCCCAAATTTCGGCAAAAACCTGATTACGAAGCGTTTGGACACTAAATATAGATAGAGGCGTGAGACTAAAAAATGTATTAAGCATATTAAAGTAGTCACTCACTAATTACGACATGTTTATCATAAAATTATATTTGATTGGATTTCTGTTTGCTTTATTTAAAATTTATCTCAATAATGCAACAACATTACAAAAATAGCACTAACATTGATGTTTCAGTGGTATCTATAAAGTTTAAATTATTGCAAAATGAAATTCAGTTGGAAGTTCGTACAACAAAATTTGACACAAACTCAATTGTGAAGTATCGAGATGTTGAACTAAAGCTGAGTCAAAACTGCTTACATAATTTCAAATTCTAACAAGAATTATAGTTTGAACAAAATACAAAATAATATTATCTATAACGTTCAGTTATAGTTTACTGGTACGTATTATAATTTTTTTATACTTCATCTTCATATATGACGGAATTTTATATTAAGCTGCTGATTTTTTTTATTGTAGTATTTTATATTAAAAATGCTAGTGAGGAAGTTGATAATAATTATCAAGTTTATTTTAAGGTCAGTCGTGGCAGTGCGACAGCGTCTGACTGTAAACTGTCGGTTGTGAGTTCGATTCCCACTTGGGGAAGTCAGTTCGTAACTGAATACACGTGATGGTCATGGATTGTCAGTGTATCATAATAGAATGGACTCTGTTTAAAAGAACAGCATGCTGGGCCTTTTTGTTAAATAAATGCATTATTAGAACATTTTTGTGATTTTCTAACGTCGCAAATGATACCTTTGGATGGCTTTTATTAATTTTTGAAGTAATATAGTAATTTAGCTTATTATAAGAGACAATTTATAGGAATTAATTATTTTAATTATACAAGTATATTTTACAACGTATATAACACAGTTCATATTGAGGATAACAAATTTGAAATGTCCTAGATAAGGAAATTGGTATAATTAAAAAAATACTTTATTACAAGCCAAAGTAGAGAGTAGAGTGACGTCACTAACCTCATATTGTATTGAAAAAAAAATATCGATATCATAATAGTAGAAGAGGACAATGTCATCCGGTACCGCGATCTTTATTCAATAGACGACAATTGTGTCGCGACGCTGCGTCCGCATTATAATTGATTGTAATTACTTTGAGTACGATATGCCTACAATACAAAGGTCCATCAATGTATGCTATTTTAATTGTCATAGTATTTATTACTTTTTTTTATTAAATAATTTTCTACTTTTATATGAACTCGTGAATGATTTCTTAAAAAATTTTTGGACTTTCACTTTGGCGAATGATTTCAAGATATATTGGATTTCTTCATTTGTATTTGATACATTATCAATATACGTAAATACGTTAAATTATTGCCAAAGAAATCTTATAAATTTTACTAAGTTAGAATTTAAAGTATATATAGAAATTCAATTTAATTTTTCTATATAGTTTTGTATCTGTGTATAAATAATTCACATCAAATAATAAGCTTAACTGTAATATTATACAAACATAATTTATTTCTTATAAATATATCTAAAAATAAAAAATAGACACAGATCAAAAGGAATACCGGGCATATCGTCCTATAAACCGATTAAAGGCCACCGAGACCCGTTTACGCAAATTGTGACTGACAGCTACGCCCAGGGTTAACACTCATTTTTTTATTAAATTTTAATTCACTTACAATGGTCGCACTTTTTGTTTATTTGTTTGAATATACTCTCTAAAGAAATGTATAAAATAATTTTGATTAATAAATATTGTTATATTTTATGTTCATACTTTTATTTCGTTAATATGAAAGTAATTAACAGATATAATATTTTCAGAAATATGTATGTAATGATTATCTATGTAATATTATGAAATATTATCAGCATAATATGTATATATGTATGTAAATTTGTTTAATATAAATCATTAAAAAAATGTCACTACGTGATACAAATATACATTAATAAATTTTTACATAGATTAAATAAAGAATAAGATCCTATCTTGAAACGCTTTAAGTTTTTATCTGTATTCTATGTCAAGTGTTCAAGCTATCCGATTGTCGCGCCCCGATAGAATCATTGTACGTTATTAATAGTTAATTTAAACTGTTCAATTGATCTCCATTACACTTTATAAAACTCCGATATTAAATGAACGAGCTGTAGAGGCACTGTGATTAAATATTATTGATTGTTTTGTTCGATACCGAGCGGGTTGAATCGTAAAATAATTTGTTTCAATTGAATTGAATGAATTTATACGTCATTCGTTCGTTTTGCATTTGAATGAAGTAGTACGTTATTAGTTTAGTTGTCAACTTAATTGAAAGTATGTATATTAACAAAAAAATATATAACAGTTACTTCCGGATGTATAATTAATAAATGTTCAAAACGTATTCCATGAAATTGGCTGGTGAAATTAAAACACATCTTCCCCGTGTTTGCAGATCAAACATCGAGATCAATCTCAATAACGAACACAAACACAATTTACAGCGAAATTACATTTGTATCGTTTAATTTCAATTCGCCTCCGATAAGTCAATTGGATTAATCAAATCGAATAATTATGTAGCTTTCATGTACTTAGTTATGATTAAATTTATTAACGTAATACCAATTAATTTTAGCATATCATTTTCGATACGCTCAATATAATATTAAAAATATGATTTGCTTCTAAAATATAAATACTTTTAGCAAAAGATATAAGTGTAATATTTATATAATATTTTAAATTTGAAATTAGATTAGCCCGCTTGTTTGTTTATCAGGGTAAGGTAGACGGTTCTTCCCATTCATTTTCAATATAATAATCGGATACTTTAACTGAAATTAAACGAAATTATTAAATATAAGAAATTTATCATAAATTGAATACTTTACTTGTTTATAGAAATATAAAGAAATTGGTGGTACAGAATTGTTCTTTTTTTATAATTATTAAGTCCACATTATATTTTAATTTAGATGCCATTTGACTGTAAATGAACATGGATCACATTATGATATATATATTTCATACTTACTAGAAATTCTTCTATATTCTATGGCAGCTGCACAAATATATATTTTCTTATTATATTAATAAAACCTTATTTTATTTAGTAGTTAATATATTTATATAAATAAATAAGTTTAAGCTTTATTTCTGAATCACATTAAGACAAATGAGAAATTAATTTTCTTATGAGAGTCTAATCTATCCTAGTCTTATTAGAAAAAACTTATAATTATCAGTCAGACGGTGTATCATCGCGAAATAACGGCATTAAGTTTTAATACAATTGATTTTATATTTTTCTTATCCATTCTAATTTTTTTTTTCCTCTGAGAGGTCATAATAAGCGATGACCATGCCATGATTATTATTTTATATTTAATTTTAATTTATTTTTTCTCATTTAATAATGCAGGTATACCTGATAGTGATCAAGAAAGAGCTCTACACTAGCTCTGAATGCGTCGGCCTTACCCAAAGTCTTTCTCATTCGCTCAAGTGTTTTGCCGGTGTCGATAATCTCGCCTGGAAGGATAAATATAATAAAAAAAAACAACCAATATTCTTGTTTTGAGCATTCAAAATTCATCGTTTTATTTGTTCATGTGAATTTTAAAACAAAACGCTCTGTTTTTTGCGATGTTCATTATTTTTAATGAAATAAGTAGCTGAGTAAATGTGATTTTTATCATTTGAATCAGAATTCTATGAGAATAATATCTATTCTTTCGATTTGAATCATTATAATGCTTTGATTTGATTACCGATATAATGCTCAAAGGCGAATACTTATTATCAGCTTATTTGAGGAAGCGTGAATGTAAGGACTGTTTATGAATACTGATCTCTACCCATTTTTTTGCTTATATTATTATAATCGTGTTGAGGGTTCTATTAGTTTTGTTTTTTAAATCTTAGAAATAGGTACTTCCTCAATACATACGGTATTATTTACTTCTTTTGAATTTGAAATTATGAATGTGGTATAATATCATCCAATTTCAATTATTTTTCTAATTGACTCTAGTGTTTTATACGGATTTTTAATTATTTTTTTTTTTATAATTTAGTTTTTTTCTTGAATAGCGTTCAATTTCCATTCAATTATCTACAAAAATGCTATATTTGGTAGTACTCGTATTATCATATGATAACCGTAACAAAATGCAATTTCCCCTGTCAAGGTTGGTGCAGTAGACGCGGATGTAGCGGTGGGTGTAATGCGGTAATGACACAGTAATATAAATAGGATTAGCGGATTGGGCCCCACGCGCGTAGACAGGACGAGCCAATACACGCTTATGCTGCACTGTGTTCTATTTTAAACACCAAAAAAAATATTTCTTTTATTATTATAAAAAAATATTATTTTATATTATATGTAATTTAATTTCACTAAAAGATTTTTACTATGTGTCACGATATACCTGTAATCATATAAGATACTTCAAAAGCCTTTACCTAGTTAACCTTTTTTTCAGACACCAATCTAATCAGATCAATCTTTATAGTTATCGGGACTTTCACTCTATAGGCAATGTATCGAAATTCGTAGAAAACAGAAGAACAGAATAACTCAACTCTATTATCTCAATGCCTACTCTACTATACGCGAAAAACAACAAGAAAAACCTTTTTTTTTAATTCAAAATTTTATAATACTATAAAATAAATCAACGTACACGTAAATATATTATATAATCCTAAAATCCGAGTATAATATAATAAACAGTGCGTTGACGTCACCAGCGGCATCGAATGCGCCCGCGCATCGTTTAGCCGATTCATTGCTCCATTAATGTCATTTATATAAACGAGTCGTCGCGATCCGCACGTGGGTCACTAGTAATGTGTGCAATTGAATTTCATTGTCATTTTCCTCTCGCAAATAAACTTATGTCACTGAGATCGTATAAAAAAATTCTATACGCTTTTTAACAACTATATTTGATAGGTGTTCGTGTAATAAATTTTGGTGCGTAATTGAATGAAGGTTTTTTAGCGTATAGCAATTGTAGCTTGTTAAGCAAATATTAGATTATCACGAGCATTATTAATAGGTGAATAGCGTTTCAGTTTATGTTATAGTGATTTTCTTTTGATATGGCCTTGAATTTTGTATTATAATATGTTTTTGTTTACCTTCACGTATAAATGTATTTTTTTTGGGGATTTTTGTTACAAACCACAGAATGAAATTTTACGATCTTATTTATAATTTTTGTGATTTTTATATTTTTTTTTATTATGATGGGCGGAGAGCACCTGACACGCTGCAAGGAACTCAGAAATATATGATTTAAAAATAATATTGGAATATATATAATTTAATAGAGGAGTCCCTCCAAAACGTCTAGTCTGGTGATTGTGGTCTTCTCGCTCATTGTTGACCACTGGTGGCTCATGTGTTTGGGGTCGCAGCGCGTTGAGTATAGCAATGTAGATAAAGAAAATTTACCTTCAAATTTTGTTCTCTACTATCGTGACACCACGTATTGAGTGGCGGAACTCAATGCCATGATTTATTTTACTAAAGCTATACTTACTATTATCAGCAATTGATATAAAAAAATAACATACAAAATATCTTCTTTATATTTTATAAAATATTCTTTTTCAATGTATCGCTTGCGGACGTTGTTCGTCACTACGTGCAATAAAGGACACGACGCATATAAATCAATTAATTTCGATCAGCAAATTGCCTCAGTGCAGCACAGAGAACGAAGTTACGTACCAGTTGTATCATTTATTTTATGTTTCAATATCATAAAATCATATAGGTATGGCGTAAAAGTGAAAAATAAACAAAATTTTAATTTATAAGACTAAAGTGGCGTTGAGTTCCACCACTCAACACGCAATGTCTCGACTTCGGTGGAAAGCGAAGTATGAAGTGTCTTAACACAAGGTACCTTCTGTCTACTCTGCTAAGCGGGATAAAAAGCGTGAAGCTAAAAATAAAATATTATATTGAGGCGGGTCGTAGCTTAGTGGGACAGCGTGTG
This sequence comes from Dryadula phaetusa, assembly GCA_032432895.1. Taxonomy (NCBI): domain Eukaryota; kingdom Metazoa; phylum Arthropoda; class Insecta; order Lepidoptera; family Nymphalidae; genus Dryadula; species Dryadula phaetusa. The sequence continues at coordinate 1,570,001 of JAOYRS010000054.1, forward strand.
ACTGCATTTGCGATCCGCTATGGATTCGATTCCCACTTGGGGGAATGATTATATTCAATTATTTTAACTTCCTCGCTCTGGTAAGACAAAGCGCGACGTTGAGGTCTGCCACTCAACACAAAATGCTTCGAATACGGTGGAAGGCGGAGTACGGAATGTCCTTGATAGTAGGTACTTCCTGTCTACCCTACTATGCGGGAAGCGTGAAACTAAAAAAAGAGTATTATTTCTGTAGAAAATATGCTTTATTACTTAGCTATATATTTATTTAACTTAAAAGTAATATCATTAGCTTTAACAGACTGTTTATTTCAATTTTAAATTATTTATTATTTCGTTAGAAATGATGAAAATACATTGGTGCATGATTTATAAAAAAATAAATAATGTGAATTAAATAAAAGCCATTTAGTAAGCGTTTAGTTTTATCTAATTTAACTAGTCACTAAAAACATTCGTCCGTTTATTTTTTTGTATTTCCTTTTGCAGTAAAATGTGCAAGTCTAAGGTTACTCGGAAGAGATCACTCTTGGTCATAAGGTCGCCTTTGAATATTGTAAAATATGAATTATAGTATTTTTGTTTGTTCCATTAATTTTGTATTCAATAAAGATTATCTATATGCCTATCTATCTAAAAATACTTAAAAAAATGTTATTAAAAATTTAATCCAAGGCTATAATAATAGAGCGATATCAAAGCAATCTATTCATTGTAGCTGTCGGTATCCATGGCACAATTCATACAACTTAATATTCAATCAAACTGCACATTAACTGTAAACAACCTGTGATTGGGGTACGGAGCCGATACAATTGTAATATTATTGAGATGATAGACTACGTTTTTGATTACAGCGCCCAGTTATTATGAAGGGATCTATTTGAGACACGTTTTGTGTTTATGCTAATATTGTAATTATAGTAAGGTGTTAAAACTGTACGTCGATACGTGTTTGTAATGTTAGGTTTTGCAAGAGCTAAGTTGCATTTAAGAATGACTTTAAATCAATACATATAAATAAAATTAAGATTATCTGTTTCTAATATTCTAAAAATTGATTTTTAATAAATGTATATGTATGCACGGGATACTTATCTATACTAAAATTTCTAATACACTAAAGATCAATTGTTACCGTGTTCCAAAATTCTTTTTATGATTAAGTATAATTTTTTTTTCTTTTCTTAATACTAGTTATGAAGCAGTTACAACGAACTTGCACTGGTATAATGGAAGCAAAGAGTAATATATTGTGTCAATCCTGGGACAGGGCCAGGGTCTGTAACCGTGGTTAGTTAGAGGTCCGATCGCCACTTCCAGGATGTATATTTATAATCATTTCATTCCTCGGGTATAAGACAAATGAGGTATAGAGTTCCGAGATGAAACTGAAGGGTCTTGATATTAAGCTCTTGTTAATACAATAAAATAAATAACTTTATATATAGTACTTGCATATTCATGAATAGCCCATATAAATAAATAAAAGTGGTGTGACTTTAAATAAATATATATTAAAATCGCGTAAATATAGAAAATTACTCTCAATATATTCAATTTAAAATATTATACTAAATTAGATGATATTTTCAGCTGGCGAGCGGCGGTGCCGGTGGTCGTGGACTGTTCTGCTACCACTGCCCGCCGAGCCTGCCGCCGCACCAGCACCGCCTTCCCACGCTGGAGTACCCTTTCACGGCTTCACACCCTTGTGAGTTTTGTATTACAGTACCTAGTTTACTAATTTGATAAATTACTATTAAAGATAGTGTTTATTTCTTTCTTTAAAATTTTAAATACCGAATTTAAAATATTAACTTGATGCAAAAATTATTAATTTTTATTTAGTAATCGATATATTCGAAAAATATGTTATCATGTATTACTTATTTCTTAAAATCAATTTTCATAACATATAATTTTGTTATGAGTATAATTAAAATATATTTTCTGAGGTCAAAACATATACTGCACCTATATCAATGTTCCGGGTTGCAGAAGTGTCGGCGATAAAACTACACGGATTTTATTTAAAACAACTTGTAAAATATATAGATATCAGAAAATCTAGGTTAATAATTTTAAATATACAATAAGTCACAAAAATTTATGAAATTACTTATTTTCTAAGATGTTTATTTTTATTAGTGTTATAGATAAAAAGATCTATAATAAACATGTAAAGCTATTAGGTTCCATTGGAGTGCACATGTAATACCAACAACAAGACGTAATTGCATAGTCCAAGAGCGTCGATTAGCTCACTTGTAGGTCTGCAAACTTTCCTAAATGAATTTGTAGAAGCCGCAGTTGCCAGACTAACTGTGTTATGCTCGGTTCCTCTTCTTGTTTCAATTCACTATTCAATTTTACTTTTCTTACTTTGTTTTGATTAATTATAATTATATTGTATAGTCCATTGATAACAATGTGTTGGGAATAACAAAGCTCATAAAAAAGCTCACTAATATATTTAGATATTTAAGGAACAGAATTACTTTAGTGGTTTTATATACATATTACATTACATCCATTTTTAAATACATATTATTGATCAAATTGCTATTTAGTACAAAACTTTAAAATAAAGTTCAAATTCTAATATTCTATAACATTAACAAAACACAAAATTCCTAAGATTATGTAAACAAGGTAAAGAAAATTAAAGTGGCAAAAATCAGTTTCTAACCGGTTCACGTGTCCAAACTCCTAGGGGTGGTAATGTGCTAATGAATAGAAGGCAGGGGTGCCTGCGTGGGGAGGAAGGGCGTGGCTCCCCGGGGATTGGTCGCCGCCGGCGCCATCTATTATTCATAAAATAGTTTTTGAGTCGCGCCGCCGCTCTAACTGTGTTACACCCAAACTAACTTAATAAGGATCATGTCACTTCGGATTAGCCCGGCCGCGTCACGTTTTTTACTGACTTAACTAAGTTACTCCATTAAAATGACGGGCGGGATCACAAATTGCGTAAGTATATTAATATTTAATATTTATTAAGAAATTGCCTGTGGAGGAAGTTTTAAAAGTCGGTATAAAAAGCAGCTTAAACGAACTTATTAAATATGTAAACGCAATTTTGTAGCGCTCGGACGGCGGTCTTATTAGCGCAATCACGGGCGCTATGGACACCTTATTATTGGAACTGCAGCATTTTTAATAATTTATTAAACAGTGAAATTTATTTATGTATACAACATATAGCGTTTACAATACTCTTTTTAAAATCGGTTATTAAAAAAAATAACAAAATAAGTTTTTTTCTAAACAAATTAGTAACAGAAAATATATAATTTAATAGCTATGTTAAAATTAAAACAGCTGAAAATATATTGAAAATGCTACTTTTATTGTGTATTCTTATAATTAATTAGCAAAAAATTATATACGGAATCCTCCATTACTTGACTGCAGAGGCTCGCTGCGTGAATGGTCAAACTTTCCCGCTGCACTTAAAGCGGCCGTTCCGCCGGAAGCCGAACACTTTTTAATTTCCGCCGCCCAGGGATTTTTCTGAGCTGATGAACGCTCTATTATTTATATTCAATTAATGTAATATTTACAATCTCATAATCTGCGCTTTGGATAAGTACAGAATTGTTAATAGCCAAAAAAGATTTTTATTTCATAAAAATCTTCAGACAGTCACTCTAAATAATTAAGGAATCGCGTAATAAAATATAAGTGTAGCTGCTTACTGAATATCTGTATTAAAGTAGTAATTTTGACATACATTTTCTACGCTTATGACACATATCTTCAGTTATTATCATACATTTATATATTTTATTTTTGATTTTTACTATACCTACTTTTATAACTGATACATTAATTATTCAAAATTTTGTAGGCTTTTGCCCATTGAAAAGGGCTGTCGTTAAACTAATTTAGCATAACGGTTGCCGATAATTAACTACCTTCTTTCAGAAATCTAATCTATATCTAGGAAGCGGCAAGTAATTCATTGACGAAGAAAAACAATTATTGTTAATATTATAAATAAAACGATAATTAATATCTTATACAGTTTAATGTAACATTTATTATATATATTAAAAAAAATAAGCAAATACACATAAAAAATCAATTGCTAAAGTGATATATGTACATATAAATTATTTCAATCAATTCACTCCATTACCAGCCAAGCGGCTAAGCTTTGAAGTCGCGTAAAAATTCACAAAACGTTTGTTTATTCATTTAAGCCAGGGTTTAAATGACCAGTCCGGATTGATTCTGGTCTCAATTTGAAAGCAATATTCATAATAAACTAATGGAATATATGTATTTTGTTTTTATTCTTTGGATTTTTATATAAAAACATAGTAAGTAGGCGTTATAGATTTTATTATTAAGTAGTTCTTTGTAATTCCCGTTGAATATCAATTTTCGCTTTGTATACCAAATAAATAACAAATATTTAATAAATTTATTGATTAATCGTTTAGTACTAAAAGTAAATAATATATACAATACAAATTAACTTTAAACTTATGACTGAATATCGTACTTATACATTTACTTTCACTACCACTGAGTCGAATGTTATTAAATTATCTGATAAATTTAAGAAAATTGAGTCTACCAGTGACCACGGACTACTGTAATGTGTTCGACACGTCAGGTTTTCAAAAATGCATTTTTTAATATCAAAATATCCATGATTTATTCGTTTAAAATAGTTTTATTTAAAATAAATTTACCTTTTATCAGTATATAATACTGGTCTAAACACAGAAAATTATCACGTACCAAAAGTACCCCCAATAAATCGTGCTCAAGTAATTGACGTGATAAAGTCATTACAACGAAGACAGCTGTAATCCCGCGCTTTGAGGGTAATTTCCTCGTGGTGGAATGACATTATGAGCAAGAATAATAGAAAAGCTACCAAGGGGACCGCCCCAACGTTTGTCATTGATTCTTTTGCGCTAGGGTGACACTGGTTTGTGGAATGTTCCGAATATTATTAAAAACAAACGTATAGAACAACTAATATGACGATTAAATGTTATATCTAGGACAGAAAAACAATAGATTTCATATAAAAGCTTGAAAAAAAGTATGAAAGCCTCACGTATATGTTAAAAATAAAAAATATGTAAAAAAGAAGAGAGACTATTATGATTATAAAAACTATTATTTATTACTATAGGCCGGTTGTGGCGCAGTGGGACAGCGTCTGACTGTAAACACAATTGGTTGTGGGTTAGATTCCCATTCGAAGGAGATTGATGATTGATTATATTTAAATTATTTTCACTTCTTTGCTCTGATTTGCTCTGATAAATCAAAATGCGGCGTTGAGTTCTACCACTCAGCACGCAATATCTCAAATTCGGTGGAAAGCGAAATACAGAGTGTCTTGACACTAGGTACTTTCTGTGTACCCTGCCATGTGGTAAAAAAGCGTGAACCAAAAAATAATAACAATTACAATTATGAAGTAAGTTTTGACATTATTTAATCACTTTTATTATTTAATGAGTTTTTTTAAAATTTTTAATGAAAACTTATATAGTGTTAACAACATACAAACATAAATACACTTGGCACGTTCATCATAAAAATATACAGAAGCCCACTCAAGTGGTTAAACAGTGATAAAAGCTAATCTATATGCACCCTACAATGGTGTCCTCATTTCGAGATATCGTTCTAACATAATGTCTAAGGGGCGCTGGCGATTTAGCACTTCGGCGTAATGGCCCGGTCTTTCCGGACTTATGCTATTTTATGGCCACCACGCATTCATATTGTAATTTCGGATGTTACTTTTGTAATTATTATTTTAATATTGTAAGTTTTTTGAGTTTAATGTTGAATTGAATGAAGTTGAATTACCATAATATGATTATGGTAGTATAGAATGTCAAAATAAATAAGATGTTATGCCTTGAATTCAGTTCAAACCTACAATTATCACGTTCAACAAGGCAATAAATTGAGATTTTAGATTTTTTATTTCACTCCGTACTCTGATTTCCGCCGAATTCGAAACATTCACATACTAAGTGGTGGAACTCCATGACGCACTTTGTCCTATCAACTAGGAAATGAAAATAGTTTAAATATAATTATTCCGCCGAGTGGGAATCCAACCCATAACTATTCGCGTTTAGTGTCTGACTGACACTGTCTTACTGCGCCACAACTGACTTCTTATCTAATATTAATTCCTTAATCTCTTTAATATTATTAAAAATATTATATATACTATTAGTAAAATATAAATATGGCAAATGCGAATTGTGTTTTAATAGAGCTTTAGTAAAATTTACAATCTGCCCTGAAACAAATATTTGTATATTTTAATATAGAAGTGAGATTTTTTAGAATCGTACAAGCATTATAAGGTTGGATTCCAATTTAGGAGAAGGAAGAATAATTGAATTTTGATTTTCCCATTCTGGTAAAAAAATTCTGATAGAAGTGTCTAGAAATAGCCTTGATATCTGATTAAGAGAGTAAAACTGCTTGTTAGTAGAAATGTGAATATTACTTCTTATTTAAAATTTTAATTGAATTTCAAAGACATAATATTTAAAACTCTAATTGTTACAGACACCAGCTATTCATATCACCCGGCGATACACGATGACACTTTCGTGCGTCGGAAGCAAAGACGCAACCGCACTACCTTCACACTGCAACAGGTAAAACTAACAAAATAACAAATATTTCACATAATCCTTGACATGGAAAAAATGAGTATATATATATATCACTTCAAGTTAAAAATTTATCGTTCACTAAATACAATAAAGGACGTAATATTAAGATCATGAATATACTAGATCTATTTGATGTCAATCGATCCCCACTCGAGGGAATGTAACTTATTTCCATATCTCCGGCCTGGCGAGATAGAGCATGTCATTGCTTTTCTCTATTCTATATATCATGTATATTTAAATATCATATATTTTGAAAATTTTTTGTCCTAGAACTGAGTGTAGTACCAGTAAGTTCTTTCTATCTAATCTTCTCTACGGGCGTGATATAAGTATATCGAACAAAAAATATGAACGACGTTATATAGGTGTGAGTCGATCGGCTTGATTTAGACTCAGGCTTAAAGATAAAAAAGTATTTTTCTAAAAGCATCTAATAACTAACTAACTAACTAAGTTGTTTATATCCCAAATAGCTTGAAGAGCTCGAGACCGCCTTTGCACAAACGCATTACCCGGACGTGTTCACACGAGAGGATCTTGCGCTCAAAATCAACCTTACTGAAGCGAGAGTACAGGTAGGATTTCAATTACTCCATTATAGAATTGAGAAATGTGTGCGCAATATATATATTATTTATATTTATTCTTTTTTAATTTGGATTAACGCTCAAGTAAGTCTAAACAAATAGTAAGTTTTCCACCATAGAAAGTTAAAAATGTTTTAAAAATATAACATATATTTATAATTTTATAAAAACCACATAAATACAAGGAATATAATTCTAATTTATCTTATATATACAATACAATATGGTATGTAAAAATGATTATTTGAGTTGGACCACCCAGTAACAAAAAGTAATAATTAAAATAAAATGACATATACAAATATAAAAAAAAAACCTTCTCTAATCCGCTTACATAGTGTAGTAGACATAAAGTATGCGCAAACAGAAAGACAACTTTATGTATACGAGTACGTAAGAAAATTTACGAAGTTCAGACGGCACTCCTCATTACATAGCTTGAGTGTCATTGGCTGTGACGGCGGCGCTCTGTTTACGCTACCAAATTGACGTTTTTATTTTCCTACCTACCTATATAATGTATAATATATTATATATGCATTATTTCTCATCCAATTTCTGCTAAAAAATGTTACAGAGGCAACAGCTATCTCTTTTAACATTTTAGTGTCTGGCACTTGTAATTTTAGCACTGTCATTTATTCAAGAACTCACGACCCGTCCCAGAGACGACCATTTACAATCTTAAGAATAAAATACATAATGCAAGCAACACTCTGGTTCCATCCGGATATAACCGGTTAGAGGCGGCAACGTCACGCCCGGTTTTAGTCAAATTGCCCGACGCACGCTGTTTTATTTATGTTGAAGTAAAAATTGCGCAATTCCGACGTCGAAACACGCGAAAGCTACAATTTAGTGGCTCGCCTATCGTACACGTTTTATGACCGCCGAATGCGACTCGGAAATCAGTTGAATGGTAATGGTTTTAGGTAACGCTTTACGCTCTCCAAGAGGTTAGCTTAATGTGAGATAAATGTGGCGGCAAGAGATTTAACATTAAAATATTGCAATTATGTTATTTAATTTTGTGTATGCACCTATTGACTTTAATATTCATTTTAAATATAAATTTAAGTATATAATTATATCCTTCATAGTTGTATTTTGTTTTATATTGTTTAACTATAGACGATAACTTGGGGTCAAAATTTTATACGTTTCTATAGTATTTTTCTTATCATTAATGTCTGATTAAAACTCTTAAACATATTTAATATAATCAATGGTTACTTATTACCTAAATACATATATCACATACTTAAATACATACAATGCAACATAATGCAAGCAAAATCATAAAATAACAAAATTTTTAGTATAAACGAACACATAAACGAAAATATACATCGAAATATAATTCAAAAGTATTAATACAAAGCGAATATCAAATAAAACTCACATATAACAGCCACACGTCAATTTACCCTCCAAACAAGTGCACTCAGCGAAACTAGCCGATACAGTATCCAACTACGATATCCATTAGATAACTGGTATTGTCAAAATACACTTCGATTGACCAAACTGCCCAAACCACGAAACAATTTAGTTGAAGGCGTCCAGTTTAAGCTGGCCTTTGATACAATCTACTATTGAGGAATGTACTGTGTTTGAATATTGGTTTATTATTGATTTTGAAGCTAAATTAATACGTGAGTTCAGGAAATTTTCTTTGTATTTTATTCTCATTTCTTACAGTTATGATGAAGCTGTAAGATTGATGTGAGTAAACCAAAAAAATCTAATATAATTATTGCACAATATTTATTTTCATATTTCTAATAAAATATGTATTTAGACTTATTCCTAAGAATAAACTTCAGAGTTTTGATCAAATAACAAGATAGGCAGATAAATTCAAGTGTCACGATGAACATTGTTTATTATATGCAAAGCGAAATCAAACACTGCATTTTAGTCTTACCAGAGTGGAAATAGAATTTATATACTTACAACGAACTTACTATGATATGATCATATTGAAGAAACAGTTTTATCGATAAAATAAATATTCAATGAAATATAAATTTGTTATCAATAAATAAATAAATATTTCATGAATAGCGTACTACCTCACATTCTCTTACTAGATGCCAGAGGTCAGTATACACTGGCGGCGAATAACGCGTTTAAGTCGCTCATCTCGAAATGGTATTACGGTGCCCCCTCTATGCCCTGGGATTAGGGATGTCGCGTTAGCTAAGTGGCTAAGCTGGTTACCTGGAACACATCTTGAGTAATTTCAAGAATAGGCGTTATTGGATTGGACCTTTTTCGCATTTTTTTTAAATAAAGCCATTATGTTATTATTTGTGGCCGTATTTTGACAACCGCTTGTATTTATACAAATTCTGCTGATTTTTTATTACTCTAATACAGTTTTAGAGAAACATTAGTATTGAATAATGAGTTTTTTAAAATATTGATAACACTTCAAAAACAGTAAAATATTGAGTTTTTTTTATTATAATGTTTGTATTTCATATTTTTTTGTATATATAGGTATAGTATTAGAAAATGACGCTCATCATATCCTATTCCACGTAATTACTGACAATTAATGAGAAACATTACTAGGAGTGCTTCATTGTGGAACAAATGGAAACTTACATAACATAATGTAGGCATTTTAGTAGACAAAGTGTGTTGTTGAGATAAAAACAGATATATAACAAAACTCTATCTTTAAATTTATGAGATAACGTACCTAAAAATAATAAATATCTATATATTATATATTTCTAAAACAAGGCACATACAATAACTAACCACACAGCCCTGCACGTAGTAATATAATTGAGTCGGCTTTCAATTTGATTCGCATCCTCACCGTGTCGGTGATAATTCGGCCGAAAAATATAAAAAGGCACAGCTGTCCGCCATATTGGATTACGTCAGTAACATACCGTTTCGCTAAATGCCCTAAATGGTATCAAATTTACGGTCCGACAGTATTTTCAGTTTTGATTATACTAAACGTATATTATGACGTCGTATCGTTCAAGTTTTATATATTACTATGTTATTATATGTACTTACATATGATCCAATGAAGGTGTCGTGGTACAGTGGAAAACTGACTGTAACGGCGATTAGTTGCAGATTTAATTCTTATTCGTGGGAATGATTGTATAAAAAAAATTTTTCATTAACGCGCTCTGGTAAGACAACGAGTTCAGTTTGCCTCTCAACACGCAATGTCTGGATTTCGGGCGGAAAGCCGTCAACGAAGTGTCTTGACACTAGATTATCTCTAACTACCCTGCTATGCGGCGTAGAGATAGAGCGTGTAGCTGTTTTTTTTATATATAATTTTGTATGTGTATATATTTATATTTTTTATCTTACTTACATTCATTAGAACTTAAAATCTGTTTACTATACGTATAAAAAAGGATGTAATTTGTTATAATAGTTAAAAGATAAATTAAATATACAAATATCAAATGGAAAAAATATATGTTATCATTTGTGAAAATTAGGTAATTCGCAAGTTGAGCTTTATTCGTAGAACTCAACACTCATTTAAACTTCAACTTATTATCTCAGCGGAATTAAAAATCAGAATATATTCTTGATATTTTTACACTGATGTATGAATTGAATATCCATAAGTTTAATGAATTTTATATCCATAAGTTTAATTAAGTTAATTAAGTTAAGTATTCACCAAGTTAGTGATGTCATAAGATATACGAACTATCATACATAAATATGACGACATGTAAAATTTAACATCTCTACATCCTTATATTATTATTTTAAAAAATTAGAAATTAAAATGTATAAATATGTACATATGCAATAATCATTTCGTAAAATGTGATTATTTTAATGTTACAAACAGACACCCCAATTCTATTTATTTAGATATTATTTCCAAGGAAATATTACATAATTGATAAATTTACTACACAAAAAAATAAAATGAAAAAGGCTTTAATTTAAACTGTTCTCACAAATTAAAACCTAAAAAAAATAAAAAAAAATCTTAAATTGCGAACAAACTCAATTCTGTCTCAATGACATTGACTGAGCACTCTACAACAAAACAAGAGACAAATGGCGTGTAAACAACAAACAACAAAGGGACAAAGCGTGACAACATTCGCGCGAGGGCCCGGAGAGCGTAACCTTATTGGAATTTAAGGGCTGCCTATAATGTTCTGTTAATTATTACTAAGTGACCCTCCAGTTGTAATTTTTAAGTGTTTCGCAAACACAGTGCCTCGCATTGTTTGTATGCTATTCATTAAATTATGAAATTGTTGCTTAAAACGATACTTATTAATTAAAATTGAAATATTTTAATCTTTTTTTTAATGGAAACGTTATTTAAAAAATATTTTTTTTTTATTATTTAAACCTTATTGAAAAAAATATTTTTTCATGCTTTTACCTCGTGTAGCAAGATAGACAGTAAGTACCGATTGTCACGACACTCCGTACTCTGCTTTCCACAATTATAGACATTATGTGTTGAGTGGTGGAATTCAACGTCGCATTTTGTCTCACCAGGGCGAAAAAGTGAAAATAATTTTAATTATAATCACTCCTCCGAGTGGGGTCGAACCCACAACCGGTCTCGTTTGCAGTCAGACTCTGCCCCACTGTGCCACGACCGGTCTGTAAAAATATTGTGTTTTAAAACTAAAATAATGCTGAAATATTAAAGTTATTTTATTGAAAGAATAATTTGCTAATACGTAGGGCAAGCAGGACCTTGAATTAAAAAGTTTTTTGTATTTATTATGTTCGTTGTATAGAATTTTTTTAGAGGCCGGTCGTGGCACAGTGTGATAGCGTCCGACTGTAAATGCGATCGGTAGTGGATTCGATTCCCACTCGGTTATATTTAAATTTTCACTTCCTCGCTCTGGTAAGACAAAGTGCGGTGTTAAGTTCCACCACTCATCACGAAATGTTTCAAATATAAAATTCAGTTTTAGTAAAACACACGAAGATTTGAACTTTATTACTCAGTATACATTACTTTCAAGTCTAATAGAGGGTAGATCGTTATATATATATATATATATATATATATATATATATATATATATATATATATATATATATGTATGTAAGTAAGTAAGATTCTTTTTGCCAAACACGCAAAATACTACAATAATAAAATAATTACAAAAAGAAGTAAAAATAATATAAGTATAAAATTTTATATTAGTTATTTATTAAATCAATTATCAATAAAAGCTATAAGATTATAATACAATATAGCTTAATCATAATAAAATTTCATAATGCTGGTTACACGTCCCAAAGCTGCAACCCTACCCCGTGCGACAATTGCTAACGACGCGTCATATCGAGCTCCTCTTAAATACGTATGTAGATGGAATCATACGGAGGTACATTTATAAAATTCATATAAAAACATTTTCTTTATAAATATATTAATAATTTTTAAATATATTGATTAATATCATATATACATTATTAAATTAGGTTTATTACGTAACTTTTCGTGAACTACGACCGGCACTTTCTAATGATGTTGACCTTTGATGGTTGGGGGTCGAATTTTATACAGGGAATGCTTGTTTGGTCAGTTAAACCATTGAATAAGGCTCTCGTAATGGTTTGCGGGAAGAAATGTAATGCTATTCTTTACTTACCCTGGCTAGAGACCCTGAGTAGTTAGAGACAATCTTGTCTTAAGACATTTCTTTCACTGCTATGCTATATAAATATAAAATTAGCATATTATTTTATTTATGAATGAAATAGATTGTTTATATGAAAACATTAAACGCCACTCAATAATAAGTCTAAAAAAGGGAAAATTAATTAAGTATATTTTTTAACGTAAAATAATTTATCTAATATTAGCAAAAATATTAAAAAAAAACCTATTGAAATGTTGGTCTGTATGTATCCCACTTAGTTCTTTAGCACTTGACGCGCGCTCGCGCTCGTCTCTCTTTATCAATCATTCCCTTCGCAAATTAAATCGGGGGTGAAAATGAAATATGTCACTTTGTTTTTTATTCCCGCGCTCATTTATTTAGAGCAGCTTTTGTTTTCCAAGATGTTTTTTATTAGCTTCATTTGTACTCATCTATTTACCAATATAAAGTAAAAAACTTTTTTAAAAACAAATTTTCATTGAAATACAATAAAAAGAATAAAATATTTTTTTCATTTCAAACTTTTACTATCAAGTGATAATGTCTATATATTATTTATATAAATATAAAACCTTGTCGCGAGATTTATCTGCATAGATAAGCAGGTAAATTATATAACTCATGATTTTCTAGATTTTGTATATATAAAGTAAATACGTCTTAGTTTTTCTTAGCAAGTCCTTTCATTTGATATCCACATTGTAGGAGTGCATTATAAATAACTCCTCCGCCATCTTAGATGTTCCGCCATGTTGGATTTAGAATATACCCATGCGTTGTCATCTAAACTAAACGCTTATATATAATTTCAGCCCAATCGGTTGAAGGCTTGCTTCAAAATTGAATTATAAGATTTGAACCGATCAAGCATATTCGTACATACTTACATACATAAATGGCAAGTTAAATAAAAGTTTGTAAAAATTGTAACACTATTTTTACCTCTAATGTATTATTTTTACCGGTCTTACATAAATGAGAGGAGGTTAGCGAGTCAACGATTTTTTTTAAATAATATTTTTTTATGTAATAGCCAGGTCTCATGATGTGGTCTAGTTTAAATTCTATTAAGATCGTTATTAAGCTGTCATTGAATGAAAGTAATGTGTTTGGTAGAATAACTGGCATATTGCGGAAAAAAGAAAATTATTATAATTTGAGACCTGTTGGACGGTTGGTATCTTACTGTAAAGACCATCGGTTGTGGGTTTGATTTCCACTCAAGCTTTTATGTTTATATTTAAGTAAGTTTCATTTTCATGCTCTGGTAAGACAAGGGTATTAGAATATTTAAGGGTGAAGCTAAAAAATTGAAAAATAATTATTTCAAGCCTATCCAGTTCAATTAAACTGATTTGTTATGTATTTGAAAATCTAAGATTCGTATAAGTTTATTACGTACATATTAGTACGTATCTTTATGTTATTTCTAAGAGTAAACGTAAATTTAGGCTATTGTAAAGTAAATTGATGAGAGAAAATCTAGTAGAGAGAAAATCTAGTAATATTTCACTAATTTCAGAGCATTTTAGATTAAGAGGAAGAACATAAAATAATTATTGGAGCAAGCTTATATATTCTTTTTGTCTAACTATGATGTATATGGAAAGATAATACAGAAAATACTTTGAGTTAAAAAAATATTTACGTTTCACATTAAAAGATAGATTTTTATGGTTTTCAATTAAATTAAATATTAAAGGTTATAATTCCAAAAAAATACTGTAAATGTATAAATAAATGTAATAATGTAATATGGTATCGGATAATATGATTAATAAAATTAACCCCACATCATTACGCAATACTATACGCGTGGGATGTGTTGTGGTTTTAACCCTTGTACCAATTTAAACATATACAGATGTTATTGCGCTGCATTGTTGTTATTACTTTTTAAAAAATATTTATAAAAGAGCGGTTTCACGCTTTGCTATGCGGGATAGAGCGTGAAGCTACTTTTTTGACTGACTACTGTCAGAGACTACCTAGTGTATAGTAAATATTTTTTATGGCAAATTAGAACTACATAAAAAATTAAATATAATCCCCACTTGAGGGAATCGAATACACAACCGATCTCATTTAAAATCAGACGCAGTCCCACCGCGCCTCACCGGACTTTTCTCACTCTGCCTATTCTCATGCTTCAAGTATCTCTCTCTAGTAGAGTGGGCTAAGAAAACCTACTGTCTATTCTTTGCTTTACACCCTAATATAATAATAGAGACGCTGATTTTGAGTGACGTAATTCAATGCTGCGCTTTACCTTATCAGAGCGCGGATATTATTTTTGTAAAAAAAATCATTTCTTAAAATGGACATATATATATATATATATATATATATATATATATATATATATATATATATATATACATACATATATATAATATAACAATTATTATATTGATAATGAAATTTCAAGAAAATTGTACAATTGCGACATTAAAACCAATATCAAATAGATCACACGAAACTAAATAGAAACCTCAAAGCAATAAGGATTAAGGCGAGGTAATTTTCCACTAATGTGCTCTTTCAATTTCATCTTAAGTTTAAGTCAATACAGTCTTCGTATCAAACACGCTTCACGTGATATCAGTGAAAAGAAGTATTTTATATATAAAAATAATCAAAGAATGTTAATGTAATATATCTATTCATTATATTTATTATATTAGAATAAATTATTGAAAATATAAAATTATTATTTATTATATTTTACACCTAATCCATATTATGAAGGCTCTTTACATGTTTCCAGGACTGACATAATTCGGTATAATATTATTATGTCTCGACTTCGGTGGAAATCGAAGTACGGAGTGTCTTGACACTGGGAACTTTCTGTCTACCTTGCTATGCGGGATAAAGCGTGAAGCTAAATAAAATTATTATTGTCATGAAAAAAAAATTTAATATATTTTTGTAAGTCATTTTAAAAATCAGAACAGGCTTTAAATACTAGTTTTATTATATAATAATTTATGATTTATAATATTACAAGCGGTCTGCTTGCGGCTTCGTCTGCGAGAACTACACTAGTATATTTCAATATATAAATATTTATAACACTGAGAGAACTATGTCATGACACTGACAGGGATACGTTCAATAGATAATGTATGAGAGAATAATTATCATAGCACTGTGCCGAAACTTGGACTTTATTGAAAATATGAATCGGCCTTAACGAGTTTAAGATGACATTAGGTGTCAGTGACGTTTTGCTGAAGAAAATATGGCGACTGCGATTTATCTGTCACCATCATTAACTGTCACTAAATTCAGATTGTCGAGTATTTTGTTAGTCTTTTAACAAAATACTCCACAATCTGAATTTAGCAGATATATGTTGACGACTTGAAATCCTAATTTTTTAATCTTTTATGATTCAGATAAATTTTCAATCGAGTTTACCGTACCCCTTGACGAATATATCATCAGAGATATAATATGGTATGATTTTTGCCTGTGTCTAAGAAAATCTAAGGTAAATGACAATTAACATATATAGATTAGTTAGTGCAAATATAATTAAAGTATATCTGGTTCGAATCTCGCTGCGATTCAAATTTTTATATGAATTTCAAAATTTTTTCTAATTCTAAATGTGGAATAACACCTTAAAAATAGTAAAAATATATAAAATTCATTAAACTATTAATCAAATAATAAAATATAATACCGTTATATAGTCAGAAGTAATCTCTAATTAATGAGCATCTAATTAAAATTTCCTCATCGCTTAAGGAGCTCAAGATGTACGTGGAGTCTAATTTGCGAGTAAACATGTTAGCTGATACACGCTCCGTTTTACGCGAATTACACCACTCGCTACTCGGAATCTAATTACTTGATAGTGAAGATAAGTCTAACGATGGATATGGCATGTTAATAACAATATATATATATATATATATATATATATATATATATATATATATATATATATATATATATATATATATATACATAATATTCTAAACAAAACAATATATATCGCTTATTACGCGTAGTATTTTTAATGATGTACTTTAATCATAAAGTACAGATAAAAAATAACTATTTTTTGTGTATAGCTCCTTCAATTCAGCTTCGCATGCATAATTAAAATTGAAAAAAGCAGATTCTCTCGGTTGTCTATTGTCACGACATCTTTTCAACGAACACTGTACCTTTCGCCAACCAACAACGTTATGCAAAAATTTTGATTCAAAGGTTTTGGGTGGTAGGCTATTACAATATGGGCTTATTACATATATTTGAATTTTATCTTCTCACTAAAAAAACTACATTTAATTATTTCAAGTATTTATTTAGTTCAAGATTTACTTACGAGTTTAGACTACTTGTAGTTACAAAT
This sequence comes from Dryadula phaetusa, assembly GCA_032432895.1. Taxonomy (NCBI): domain Eukaryota; kingdom Metazoa; phylum Arthropoda; class Insecta; order Lepidoptera; family Nymphalidae; genus Dryadula; species Dryadula phaetusa. The sequence continues at coordinate 1,587,288 of JAOYRS010000054.1, forward strand.
TAGGTTTATATAAAAAGGATCCAGAAATTCCAGAATGCCAAGTTGCAAGCACGGTTCGAATAAAATAAAACCAAATAATAAAAATACACAAAACGTATTATAAAGTGGTTAATATTTAAAATATACCGTGTCTAAATGTTTCGTTTTCTAAGTAAAAAGCTAAGAAGCTTCGGATGTTAGTCGGAACATCAAGATTTGCCTTATCCCCGCGCGGAGGATTAACTTTTTGATCATGTTATGAAAAACTTCTTCCAAGTTATATTATTTTGTGGTATTATCGTATTTATACTTGATATGTCTCGTGGATTTTCTTATTATTAGCTTTTTATATATTTAGTAATTATGTATTGACTTTATACTGATACTTCGACTGCAATTAACAACTTGTAAGTTTATTTTTCTTTACTAATATTTTATTAGTATTTATTAATATCTATTTATTTAAAATATTCAAATATTTATATATATGAATATTTTTAAATAGATTTCAATGTAAATGTTATTTTTATATGCATTTGTTTCTAAAATTTTTTGTAGTTCTACATTCGTTTTCAAATCTTTTTATAAATTCACAATATTTAAAAAAATAAATCAAGGATTTACATTTAGGAAAACAAATATTGGTTTTAATATTTTAACATATTATTTATTAAGCTTTAATACTCTTTCAAAATATCTTCCTCACGTCTCTCCGTTACGTCAACCAAAATCAAATTCATCCGAGCTGAAAGTCTCGAAACATACAATTTCAATACATTAGCGGTAACTCGAGAACTTCCCGACACATGACCTGTCACTTAGCGATGAAGTCACTTTTGAATGCTTACGACCGTTTACGGCTTACGACACGATTTCATATCTTAATAGTATATAAAATAATTTAAAAAATCAAAATTCGCTTATATATAATAATATTTATATAGATAACGTATTGTCATTTAAATTTGATTAAAATATGGTATTATATAGTTAATTTTAACAAATATTTAAATTAAATGAGTGCAATTCAATACTTATTGAGTTAATAACTACAAAGAATGTAAGAAATGGAAACAATTAAGTTTCTTAAACTTGGGTTCAAGATAAGTGTCGATATATACCTATTGATATCATGTATTTAGTTATAACCCATAATTTCGTAAGCGAAAAATCCTCCGCCTCTATACAGTCTCCAATATAAAACCTATAAGCCAAATTTTAGTTTTCTCCGTGTAATGCTTATAGTTCTGCGTTAATTTTGTTACTTAATTTATCATTATACATTATGAATTTGTTCTATTATTTAGTTACAAAACATATATATATATATATATATATATATATATATATATATATATATATATGACTGATGTTAGCAATGTAAAACTGATATATTTTACAGGAAATTATAAGTTAAAAAAAAACCAATTATTCTCTATAATTCATCAAAAATATATTTTAAATATTACAAAAAGTCGTAAAATCAAAGCGAACAATGTATCGCACACACTGAAAGGCAGTACTTACAGAGTTTCCCTCGATTTTCTTAACATATTTTCAGCGGTCTTTAACGTTAACTTTCAGGGTAACTCTCGTATGAAGTGTTTTAAAACATTACGGTACGCTGACGCAATTAGCGTGAGGGTAACTTTAAAGTCAGTTTTAAGTCTTTTTAAGCTGCACATTTAAGTTTTAACGTTTCCATAAAGTGCTGAGTTCGCGACTTGTGTGAATATAGGATTAGTTTTTAACTGTATTTCATGAGATATGATTTATTATTTCTAAGTGTGGATAAAGTAGTCTGCGACAGTATCTTGAATTATCTTATATATTTTAAAGTACCTATTTTATGTTTTCTTTATTATATTATATATTAATAGAGTTTTAAATCTTATTTAAAATGTATGAACTAAATAAATAACAAAAAAAATAAAGTTATTCACTATTTACAAAACATTTAACACCCAAAAATCGCTTAACTAATATTGCTGTAAAGTAACTCAAATCACACAATACACAGCTATTATACTCGAATCCATTGTACCTTCATAAAAGAAGCAATTATCAGACCGCCCGCTAAAGGCTCATTACACTTTACAAACAATGTATTTGTTATTATTTAACTCCTCCGCGCCGAAGCAAATGCAAACAGTCGTCGCTTACCGAACAGTAGGTAATTACCGCACCCCTGCCGCTTGAAACACCCTTATAATATGAAGATAGCCTTATATTGGACTTTAATATTATAAATATAGAGATCAAAATCAGTAATGTATTAAGTTAACTATAATACAGCAAATTTAGGTAGGTCTATAACAATTTATTAGACTCCCCTGTACATGTGGTTTAAGTGAGAGCGACGAGATATGAACAGTGTCTTTTCAAAATGGTTGGATTTAAATGTTGTGACATGTGTCTTTGGAGGGTCAAGTTTGTCAAATAGATTATAATAATAGGTTCGATATAATAATAATAGATTCGATCCAAAATCTATAAAAGTAAACATATTGAGCTCTCTATGCCATATACAAAATAATTAGTATAACTCAGCTTCATATTTCACAAGCTATTTTTGTTTCAAATAATCACTTGAAATTATAAATTTGAAATTTTTATTAAAAAAAAATGTGTTCATAGAACAAAATAATAACTCAAGTGGGAAAGAAGTGGGGTTACAACGCGTTGAAATATTAATTCCACTTTTGTAGGAGATAAAAACTATTAGGGCTCATCGGATTATGGGGGATTATTATTTTAACTAAATTAGCTTACCGCCGTTAAGGGCCACTATGAGTACAGTCTCGTCAAAGATTAAAATAGGGAAACGTTGAAAATTATATACCCTTGCAAAAATATACATTATATAAAAGATATTTTTAATAAATTTGACATTAACATGAAAATAGATTTTTTTTTATTCTATAGATATTTTAATTAGGTATTTAATTAAACCTGGATATTATTCAAAATATTCCTATAGCATCTCACATTTACGATTTAACAGAACATTTAAAACGTAAAAAAACAATTGTGTACACCGTATCTTTTAACAAAAATAAATAAAACCTTACAATCTTCAAATCAGAATAATACCTCCAAGTACACCCATTTAGAAAACAACTATAATTTAGTTAATGCCTAATTCCAAGTCTGCACAAATTTTGACACCATCGCTATGAGATTTCATAGCACTCACCCAACAGAGGGCTTATTAAAAGTAAATTGCGAAAATTGCACCGGCAAATGTGGCCGCTCTCGCCGCGCTAACCAGCTTATACCGTCCGATGTTACTTGAACTCTCGTAGCTCAGATTATAATGAACCACGCAGTCCTATAATCCTGGCGTTGATTAAACATCAACCAACTTAGCTTGAGCTTTCGTAGCGTAATAATGTCGTTGTGGAAGAGTTCAACGCGTCTGGGTGGGGTTCACTCCCTTATGGTATACTGATGGGTAATCTTTGAGTTATAATACTAGCGAAATAGGGTTGTAATGATGTATTATTAAGGCCTCGTGTTGACAGCTTGGATAGAGAGGATTATGGTTTATAGATTTTTTTGTATATTATATAAATTTTATGAGGTCTATAAAGGTTTATTTGTTTTGTTTATTAAATTACGTTTGAGTCTTGTTTTAGTTATTTTAGTTATACTTACTAATATACATAGTAGAGTTGTTTTATAAAAGGAAATGTATTTTTAAAGCTTGAATTATTATATTGAATACACTATAAATATTAATTTAATCATATTAAATACAATATAAGGGGCTTTAAATAAATACATGAATTATTTTATTAACATAGTACTAATAATCATATGAATTTAATTATATAATAATTTCAAAAATTTTGCAATATTATATTTAAAAAAATATGTAAAGAGGATTTTAATATATGATATATTTATAATAAGTAGACTCTTTGAAGTGTAAAATAATCGTTACACTACATACATATGTGAAAATATTGCTTATCAGCATTTTTCTTCATATGACCATTAACTATACAATATTTCACTTTTCCGTCCTCTATCCAAAATTTTTTTAAAAAAGTCAAGGAAATCTTTTCGTCTGTTTATTAAAATAAGTACGTATTATAAATACGGATAAGTCACACATGATTTTTTTGTAAATAATGCGTCTAAAATTTTTTATTCACTTTTTAAACCAAACGAACACGCAAATAATACAACTATTATATATACTAATAATATGAATATTTTGACAAAGATAATTAATAGATTATAATTTTTTTATAAGGTATGGTTTCAAAACCGAAGAGCGAAGTGGCGAAAAGCGGAGAGGTTGAAAGAGGAACAGCGTAAGAGGGAGGGTGCTGAAGTGATGGCCAAGAGGGATCCAGCTGATGACAAGGTACCCTTATATTATTATATCATACATATATCAACAGATATTTTATTTATTAGAATACGATATAATTTAAAAAATAATTCAAAATAAATATTGAAATGTAATTAAACAGATGCTATTTTTTTGTTTGAATAAAATTTATATTTTAATCGTATTTCACCTTATTTCACTGTTCGCGCTAACTTTTTGATTTTTTCTTCTCCTAAAAATGAGGCTTCTATTCAATTCTTGTCCATAAGTTAATATATTAAGGGCATTTTAGTATACAATGTCTATACTAAATATAATTATACTATCTTCATCCTCAGGGCTCATCAGAATGTGGCATGTCTCGAGGGTCTGGAGACGCGTCGCCGATGTCCGCGGGGGTGTCACCGCGGGCTTCCCCTCCCGTTACACCGGGTTCGCCCAGACGTTCTCCACATCGGTCGCCTACTAGATCTCCTAGACTTGACAGGTAGACTTATATTCACAAAATACAGGGAAAGAACTAGGCCAATGCATATTTTTGATACATACGATAAAAATGTAAATGGTACTTTGCAATAACTAATTTAGGCAACGCTTTCAACTAAGTTGGCCAATTCCTTATGTTATAAATCTATTATCAAGTCAGTAGAAAAAAGTTTATAAGAATAAGTGGCATAGAAGAATTAAGCAAGTTGAATAATTTGGTTAGTTAGGACATAACTAATTTAAACATATTCTTAGATAAAAAATTGCTAGGCTCTCGATCACACAAGAGTTATGTATAAACACGAATTCTAATATATACTAGAGTCATATTTTAACGTATCTTTTAATAAATATACAATATTTAAAATAAGCTTTTGACATTCCATAGATCGGAGCCGTCACCGGCGCCGTCTGTAGGCAGCGCTGGGTCTCGGGAAGCTCCTGAACCAAGACCTTCGCATCTGTTTTCACCTTTTGACCAGTAAGTTTTATATTTTTACACCTTCATCTTAATTTATAAATATTTTACTCAAATTATAAAAGTAATACCAAAAAACAGCTGGTTCTTATTAATTTTATCGCTTGTACGTTGTAAATTGTTATCAACGTTCAATTATTTGCGTTTTCAAATTGATCTGCACCTTACAAACACAACGCTTAATTTCACCAATTTAATTAATGTACCAAAATGAATCATATTCAATTCCATACCGTGTGTCGTCATTGCTGGTGGTCGAGTTATGACATGACTAACCAAGAGACAACATCCAGAAAGTATATTCACAGAAATATAGCTATTTTATCCTTGGAAATACGATACAGATTCGCATAAAGCATTCTAAAGTAGGATCGGTTTTATAGCAATTACTTTATTAAGGCTAGCGAGCGTTAGTCTAATGAACGGTAATTATGTTGCGCTAACGCTTATAAATGAGCGGGTTTGTGATGGAGGCACGGAAAGGAATTTTTAGTTTCTAATTTATGGCTGGCTTTAATATGGGCTTACTCTTTGTGATGTAACTCTGGTTTGCAGCTAGATTGGGATTGTTGTTGAAATTAATCTGAGTAACCAGATTTAGTGTAATGGTGTTTTTGGTATAAATTTTGTTTCTTATAATGATATTTTGCTATATGGGTATGCATTATTTGTTGTTTTTTTCTTGTTTGGCATTTATGCCAAATATTATTTATAATAAGGATTAATCTATATTGGTAAAGTATTTATTGCCTTAACGTTCTGAGCTACACTGTAAATGAAATAAAAAATATTTCTAAATAATATATCTGTTTAAATTGCATCTTACATTATTGTATTTTTTTAAATAACCAATTAAATCATCATCTCAGTACATTATTATAGATAATTAAGAAACAATTCGATATTATAATAATACTGACACTAATAACTTCTAATATTATTATTCTAATAACTACTTTACTTTTGAAAAGATAACTTGGCAGATTTTTTTAAATACGTCTTACTCGTTATTTGGATCTTTCTATGAAAAATGCAGAATTTTTGATATGAATAGACATTATTACAATTATGTTAAAGCACCGATCAATTACATAAAGTATTATATAACGTAAAAATCATTTTGAATTCTATAACAAGAAAAGTATGTCCGATATATCTCTATATGTATAATAAATTGAAGAAAACCTACGCCTAATAATGAACAGTGATTGCAATACCAATGTAATAACACTAAGTAGGTCAGCTTTTGCGAGGACGTTAAAGATTCCATTGAATTGAGGTGTCAGCGGTCGCTGATTATTGGGTCGGCCAATTTATTTTTACGATCGCTACTGGACTTCCTATATTGATTATTATATTTAGTATTTAGTAATATTTATTTTGTTTTATGTACTTTTTAAATCAGGTTTTTCTTTTTAATTTTAATTAATTCAAATGAAAAACAAAGAAAATCTTTTTAATTGCTTTGATAGTTAATATATTATTGTTAAGAGGCATAACAGCACAGTGGGCCATCGTCTAACTGTAAACGAGATTGATTGTGGGTTCAATTCTCATGTTTTCTCGTGAGGTTTATATACAAGTGAGGTATGAATAACATTTGTTTTCTTTTTTCGCTTTAGCAAGACAAAGAACGTCCGAGTACGCCATTTAGTATGCAATTTCTTGATTTCGGGCGGAAAGCAGTTAAGGAAGTGTCCTGACACTAGGTTGCCTTTGACTACCCTGCAATGCAGGATAAAGCGTGAAGCTGCTTTTGATAAGCTTTAAGTTATACTCAAATATATACTAAAAACAGTTTATTCATAGTTTTGTAATAATTTCCTTATTATCTTTATCAGTAATAAAGATCATGTTTTACAGTCTGTAAGTAAAAAGCCGGCCGTAGCCAGTCGTGGTGCAGTTGAACAGCGTCTAACTGTTTATATTTAAGTTATTTTTACTTCCTCGCTCTTGTAAAGACAAAGTGCGGCGTAGAACTCCACCATTTAACGCGCAATGCCTCCAATTCGGTGGAAAGTGAAGTACGGAGTGTTTTGACACCAGGTACTTTCTATCTACCCTGCTATGCGGAATAAAAGCGTGAAGCTAAAAAAAGTAATAAGAATACTGCTACTTTTAGAGCTTAATACTTGGTACAGCGTATATAATATTATTTATTATGCGACGGAAGAAAAAACTAGATAAAAAAATGGCAAACATGTAAATTGACCTATGCTGCTACTAATGTAAACATTTGATCATATATCAATACGAAGTTTTTTCTAAATGGCAATACTCAAACAATATTTACGTCTAAAATCATTAACCATTTCTTACTCGGCAGTCTTTTTTCCTGTATCTAGTTATAGTATCTGATTTAAAGTATACTATTTGCAGTTTGTATGTCATTTACTTTGTAAGTGAAGATTTTCTGTATTTAATAGCGTAGTTTATAGTAGATACCTACTGGGTCAACATATGATTATCTCAATCAAGTCAGATCAAGACTTTTATTCACTTTAATCCATAACACAGTTAAAAATAGTAAATATAATCGATATAATATTTAGCATATCGATTATATTAAATAAATATAAATTATAATACTAATATAGTTACGCGATTAACAACTTCCAGTGTCGGTATTAATTAAATTTTGGTCCGCAACATCGGCATGACTGAGAACTTTGTTTAACTTCTCAAAGATTCACTTTAATTGAATCGAGAGGGCTTACTTACCAATAATCAAGGGTTAAGTTCGTTCCACTTAACAACTTTAAGAGTTCAACTCGTGATGTGCTTGTAAATTAGTTAGTCTTTAATTGTCAGATTAAATGGCATATACTCTCAATGGACGACAATCAATATCAATACTAATATTATTAATTTAATTGTATGTAGGTTTTTTGTTTTAAGTGTTAATCAAATGTTATATAAGGTAGAAGGCTTTGACCCCTACGTAAGTGAAGCAGCAGTTAACATTTAGTCAATACACAATATTGAATATGAATTTTGAGTATGTATATTCATAACTAACTTAGGATATATTTTTAAAATTTTAATTTATAGATTTTTGTTGCAATCATGACTTTTTATTATACTTTTTTAAAATAAATAATTTAGATATATACTTGAGAAAATACCAAAATTCGAGTATAACACATATCTATATGAGTAAAAAGAGCAATAGAAATAACCCCTGTAATAAAATATTGCTAACTTGGCTAAGGTGGTTGTTTCCGTCGGAAGTAAGCTAATACGTTGAGCGGTCAGGCTTATAACGGTTCTTATGGCACCAGCATGTGTGAATTGTACACGTATTAAAGAACGATTTTAAGTGTGGAACTTAAATTATTTTAAAATATCTATATAAATAGAGCCAAAAGGAATAGATATCATTTAGGTAGATTTAACTTAATACAAAGATTTAGACCATCATAGCAAAGTAGAATGACGTGTGACTGTAATTCCAAAATATGTGGATTCGATTCTCACTTAGGGGTTTCCCCGATCAGCATTAAGAAAATGCGTCTATGAAGCTGAACGCATTTTCTCTCTCACTCAACACACATTGTTTGAAACTCGTGCATAAGGTAGCAAAATTATTAAGCTGCTTTTTTAACTTTACTTTGCTTTTTTAAGGAAACTATTTTACGTATAATAAAAATTAGTAAAGTTATAATAATTAGTATAATGTAGAGGCCGGTCGTGGCGTAGTGTGACAGCGTCTGACTGTAAACGCGATCGGTTGTGGGTTCGATCCCCACTCGGGGGAGTGAATATATTTAAATTATTTTCACTCCCTCGCTCTGGTAAAGACAAAGAGCGGCGTTGAGTTCCACCACTCTATACACAATGTCTCGAATTCGGTGGAAAGCGAAGTGCGGAGTGTCTTGACACTAGGTACTTTCTGTCTACCCTGCTATGCGGGATAAAAGCGTGAAGCTAAAAAAAAAAGAAAATTAAGATACCCTCTGTTTAACATTATACCCTTTTGAGTGGCACACATGACTACAATTAAGTCTGTACATACATAAATGTATTCACACTCGTTGAATTATCATAATTTATATGAGTACGTAGCAATTTATATGTTATTCAATTTCAAACCCCTTCTTTAGTAATTTATTTGATAATTTCGTTTAACATAAATTAAATTGTTGGGTTGTTTGGTTTTATTTTAAATTATATTGTAAAATTTTTAGATATTTCTATTTTATGTTTAAAATAAGTACCTTGTAAATAAACCAATTTGAAAGTAGCTGAATTTGAACTAGCACTAGCCAAGGGCAATGTCTCTCATTATTCAAAATAAAAAATCGATCCCCACTCGGGGGAGTGATTATATTTAAATTATTTTCACTTCCTCGCTCTGGTAAAGACAAACTGCGGCATTGAGTTCCACCACTCAACACGCAATACGGAGTGTCTTGACACTAGGTACTTTCTGTCTACCCTGCTATGTGGGATAAAAGCGTGAAGCTAAATAGCCTCAGTCTTTATTAGCTACGATCCGGTTAACCGTTCATTGTGACTCATTTGATTAGTCAAAAAAAGCGTATTATGATCGTGAGATCTAATTAAACGCGTCAATTAAACATTTCATTTGAACAATTGTTCGGTGTAACGAACCCGCGACCGTTTCACGGCAACCCTTGCACTATAGGGTTACCGTCTTGCTAAGTATTGATATTGCACAGTTTTCGGTATAAGTTTATACGTTTGTACCGTAAAAAATTAAAACCATTTTATTATAGTTCTTAGAAACAAGAAAATATGTTATATTTACTACTTAAGGTACAAAATAATTTTCGCCTAGTTCAGAAACCATACTAGATAATAAGCAAAAATTTTATTTTCTTTGATTTTCGAGATTTTTACACATTTCAAACGATTTAATCGCGGTTATATTGTTATTCGAAAATAAATTTTTGAAAACTCGAGGTTTTGAACAATTTAGAGTAGTAGTAGTAGCAGGTAGATTGTACGTCTTACCAGTACCAAAATATTTGCGAATTTTCCTTTTAAAATATGTTAATTTAAAAAAATAATCTCTTAAATATAGCCTATAAGCTATATACATTTATTACTAGATGTAGTATAAAATTGGCAGTAAAGCAGGCAGCCCTGGTACCCGCATGCCGGTCTAATTGCCCACATTAATATGACAAATAGATTTACATCAGCTCGTTTCACCCGCGCGCCAATAAACCCGTTCGCGAGTCGCGCTAAGGGCACTGCAGTCGACCCTTTGTTGTACGTCCTAATTCATTGACGTAATTACGTCATACGAATGTTAGCAAGAATAACCTATATAAATTACTTTAGTTGTGTTTTAAATGAAACCATTTTAAAAGGATTAATCGCGTATATTTTGGTATTCCAAAACATATTTTTTGAAAAACCTACATATCGAACTTCTTACAGTAATTTGTCATCTGTGATTATCAATTTCGATTATCAAATCATCGGGCTCTTAGCTTTTGACATGATGGAGACTAGACACCAAAATGAATTTTTGTCTATACTTTGTCAAGGTTTAAAAAATTTAAAACTAAAAAAAAGGAATTGTCCATAATCCGTTTAGTAGTTTCAGAGATTAGCGAGAACAAGACAATTTTTTTTAATCATTGATTTTTTACACTCGTCATTCATTTATAGTATAGATAGATATTATACCAAAAAATAATTGATAATGGACAGAATGTTTCGTAATAAATATTTTATTGATATATTGGTTGCTATTTAATAATTAAGTTAGTAAGGCTCATATTTTAAATTGAAAAACCGGCTTATTCTGTTATAATAGTTTATGTACCAATCTTATTTAGAAATATAAACATTATAAACTTTTATACATTTTAAAAAATCTGATGTTGGCATTACGATTTTCGTTCTATAACTAGTTACAATATAAAATTCTATTATCTTCTAGAAACAACCCGTTAAGTATGTCAAGAAACAAGTTATTTCTTATCCTAGCTGCCCTACAAACTAAGTAAATACTACACGTTAATAAACGTAACATCGTTCACTTTTCGATTACCTACTTATGAACCAAACTGGTAAAATACTAATATGAAATTTTTACAAGCACGGTATAATAAAGGATTCCTTAAAGCTAATTAACGTTTCTGAGTGCAGCTTATAATCATTACATTTAAGCTAAATGTTCTTATTAAAATAAATACAAGAAAATAATTGATTTAAGCGTATAAACGGTCAATGTAAAGGGGAGTACATACTACATACATATTAGTGGATTTTCGGTGGGTTAAATTCGTTAGCGCGTTTGTCGACGCGAACGAGCTCTAATACTGTAATGCTAGTACGTGGGGTTAATCTCATATTGAGCTGTACGTAACATGTGTCAGTTGGTGAGAAGATAATAATATTAGTTTTATTATAGAATGTTTAAGGTAATTATTACTTTCTAGGTCCTTGTAGCGCAGTCTGTTTCTAAACACAGTTATAGGTTCAATTACTATTCGGGGGAATATTTAAATTATTTTTATATCTCCACCTACACGTACACGCAAGGTATCGCATTTGGGCTGAGAACGATGAATGGAGTGTCTTTGTACAAAGTTTTCTCAGATTACCATGGACCCATCACTGTGGCATAATGCATTATGATGCAACATAGTATTGTTTTACACTATAATTGGGGGATTGATCCTAACTCGATCGTTTCCCCGATAGAGCAAAACTAAAGTTCTGTGTCGATGTTATTAAAGTAGGTGGAATGTATGTATAGGTTAGTGGTATCTCAATTTAATATGATATTGAATAAAGGAAATGATTTTACTTTAAATAGAAAAAAATACAAAAAAAAACAAATACTCTAAAGTATTATTTAAATATTTAAATTTACAAAGCAAAGAAGAAAAAGAAGGCAAGGCAGTAATATTGATATTCTTATTTTATCCGGACACGTGTACCAATTTTTTAATAAATAAAATAACAAGAACAACAAAATAGCATTGATACTTGACATTGTATTACAAACATACATACATATATACATATTTATAGTTATAATTTAATGTTACCATACATAGTTAATGCAATCTACAAGACAGCAAACATCCTGTCTGCACGTCATAGCAAAAGGCGATTCGCGTTGATTCTCAACTAATTGCTTGACTAGTTAAGTCAATTCAGCGTAATGTCGTTAATGAAACTACACATGTTATTGAGACGTATTTTATTCGCGTGTTTTAATTCGACTACAGTTGATTTTTTATATCTAAATATAATAGATTTGTACTAGATCTAGATTGTAATGTTATTACTAGTCTATAAAGGCCTGTTAAATTAAGAATGATTTAACAGGCCTTTAGATATGAGAGAGAAATTAGACAAAAATCTTTTTTTGGTGTATAGTTTAGACCTTACGAGCTTGGTTTACTAATATAATATTTTATATTTATTAATAAAGGAGACACACACAGGTTCAAAAACATGTTTTTATGGTACACTCTTACCATTTGGCCACATGATTTGTCATTTACTATTTCAGTTTGTATACAAATCTTATATTTACTTATGTTGTAGTCAAAGACAACCTAGTGTCAAGACACTTTGTTGACTGGTTTCTGACTGAGTGGCGAATCAACGCCGCGGTTGGTAAGGTATACCAAAGCGGAGAAGTGCATCTAGTAGAAGGCTTCGTACCCAGAACTACTCACGTTTACAGTCAGACGGTTCGACTGTGCCACGATGGCTTCAGATCAATCTTTTTAAATACGTTTATTTTTTTGAATATATATCAAAATAAAACTCAATATCCTTATAGTGAGTACATAAAAGCAACTTGATTAGCGGTCATGTCATAGTGCGCACTACAGTGGAGCGGCTCGGTGTTCATTAGTGGCATTAATTAATGTTTAATTGGGCCAAATAGAGTATCAATTTAGCGACGACAATTGGATCATGCATCCCGACAGTCCGACACAACACTGTACTATGTTTATATGTGTTACTGACGTTGACAAACGAGGAATAATACGGATATAGAGGTAGATTTAAGCTGTTTCCTTTTATAATTTAAATATTTTTACATATTTTTTGGTAGACAAAATAAATTAATAGTAAATACATCTAAAAAATATAACAATATACTAAAATTATAAAGAGGCCGGTCGGTGAGCAGTGGCACACCGTCTGAATGTAAACGTGATCGAATTTGGCAGAAAGTAGAGTATGGAGTGTCTTGACACTAGAGTGTCTTGCAGAGTAGACACTGCCTGTCTATTATGCAATGCGAGATAAAACTGTGAAGCTAATAATAAGAAAATATATGAGACTTATTAAGTATAAAAACGATGAAACCACAAGCCGATTATAGATATCATAATTAGAGAAAAGTAACATTTATATAACAAATTAAACTTTAGTCTTATAAGAACTAGAATTCAATAAAATATCTACATGATGCTTTAGCAATATTTATACCACTATATATAAAAGCGTAAGTTAGGGACAGGATACTGAGTGTATGTAATGAAAATTTTTCTAAAAAGTGGCAACAATTTTTTATATAAAGTTTCATATTGATTAAAAAATCTAAATAACAAAAATATATATTTATCAAACAGAAAAACGATACTATTCAATTCAATTTTTTACCAAACAAACAAAAAATACATCGGAAACATTATTTAAAAAATATTACAGATAAACGAGCTGGTGACATAAAATCCCCTAACACACAATAAAAAGAACATAAAATCTCACTTCGAACTAATCAATAAAGGACTCTATCAAAATCAGCGTAACAGATTTCAATCAAGTGCTTGGACAATAGTCCACGCTTACGTTTGGCCGTAAATAATCGTAGCGTCCCGTTGTGTTAAAAAAGCGGAAAGCTAGTCATTAAGGGGTGACGCCCTAAAGGCAGCGATCACTTAACGCTAAATTGAGCCGAAGTTGGTGTATAAACAAAAAGCAAATGACACGCGACTACTGGAGTATGCGACTATTGGTGCTAAATGTACCGTAATTGGATCTTGGATTTCCTGAAGATTTGCTGTCGTGTTTCAAGTGTATGGAAACTAGGTAATTGATAATTGATTTAATAGGAAAAGGTAATTGACATGAACGTTACTAAAATATTGTATACCTAATATCCATAAGCGATACCTTTTTAAGCTTCAAGCGTTTTCACGACGACAGTATATTTAGAGAGAACCTAGTGTCTAAAACTCTGTTTTAGACTTTCTGGTTGAATTCGAGATGCTAACGTAAGACAAAGGTCTTATACGTCCAAATTAAAATATTTTAAATAACATTATTTCACCGAGTGATTATCGAATCCTCAACCATTCGTGCTTATAGTCAAAAGCTGTTCCACTGCGTCATGTTGGCAAAAATATATTAAAAAAATATTAGCTTTCAAAAAACGACGCCCAAATCCACACATAAGTGTTACAATCGCAAACAGACAATATTGTTATAATATTCCTAACACAAGTCAGTCAATGGTGGAACAATAGCTCGTTCCCCGCTGAGCGCCGCGGGCTCTAGTATGGAGCGCACGCGCCACACGTGCCTCGCCGCCCGTCCGTATGCACTTCTTATATTTTGACACGCTGAAATCAAGCGTAAACGGTATATCGGTTGAAATAATGAAATCAAAACTATATTAACATTTGTAAAGGTCTTTCCACGCGTTCTAATATACTCTTACAAATATAAGACATTGATTATAAACTAATATATTCTATAAACATAGGGAGAAGATATATTATTGTAGTAATTTTTAAATGGTTGGTGGAGGTAATTTTTTTTTATATATGACGTAGGAAATGATATGGTTTCCGTAACCCAAATACTCGAACTCATGACTTTTGCGTGTACAGATTGATTTTTACCTCAAATAGAATAGCCACAATGGCACATAAATATAATGTAATTTAATGAAAAGAATAACTAATATTGATACTTGTTTTATATCTATGGAAACAGGGTTATTTGAAAATGTTTATTCATTTAAAATATCTTTATTTAATATCTCACTGCTATATGTTAAACTGGTACAAAAAGAAGCAATCGGACTATTATTTTACACAACGACATGCCCTTTCAACCCGCAACCCTTCCGGGATTAACGGCGCCTGCATTCAATACAGCGTTTAGAGAAGAATAAATCAGTAGCCCGGGATTGAGTGGTAGGACCGCCCTCAATGACCTAATGCGGGCTGCAAAATATTATTATAATGATAGGGTTATTTTTGCCTTTAATTGTTTATGATAAAAAGTGATACTTTTTTAGAAATTATTGTAAATCAGGTACGATTAAATGCTACATCCATCAGTCAATATTCGATTTTCATAGCTTCCAGTCTGTTAGACAACGTCACCCAATAGATAATGACTAAAAATATAAAGAAAATGAGAGTAGAGTTAATATAGGGAAATACGTATAAAATTTTGAACGGCAAGATTCGAACCCACGCCTTTTGGAAACCGGATCCACTGAACTGAACCGAATCTGACTGTCGAAATTCATTCATTTGTTAGAGTGGAGATATTCACTAGTATGTCTTTTCTCTGAATATATTTCAATTATGATAACACGAGTAAAATGTACCTATAATTGTGTACTTATCGCTACGAAAATCACATTAACTTAAAGTTTAAGTGGTATTACCAGTACTGTGACCACCATCACGGTAAATGCGGGTAACATACGTGAAAGGGTTAATTTTGAAGTTGATTGAGTTTAATTTTTTTTTTTGATATCGTTTTTAGTAATTTAATTTTAAATGTTTATCTTGATTAGGCGTATTGGATTAAAGAAATAATCGTTTAACAAGAGAGATTGCTATTTTATTTTAATATTTACTATTTTTAAAGTGTTATTCCACACTTAGGATTAGAAAAAAATTTTGAAAAAACGTATAAAATAATCTTTAAGTAGAAGAAATTTGTAAAATCTCTCTACAGAGATGCTAAACAACATAAATAAGTTGTAACAAAACGTATAAGAATTTCGACGCAGCTGGTAGTAGAGCGCATGGCTTAGCGGTCAGAGCGCTTGGACGGTATCCAAGAGGCGTGGGTTCGAATCCCGCTGCGTTCAAATTTTTATACGTTTTTTCAAAAATGTTTTCTAATCCTAAGTGTAGAATAACACTTTAAATATAGTAAATAATAACTTAGTTTTTTAAAAATGCTTAAAGTAAGATTCATACTATTAAAATACTTTGTTGTCGCGTCCACACACATGTATGTAATTTTCTATAAAATCAACAAGAAGTGAAAGAACGGCAATAGCGCAGTGAGATAGTGTCTGACTGTAAACGTTTGTGGGTTCGATTCTTATTCGAAGAAGTTATATTTAAATTTTATTTTAATTACTCCATTCTGATTAAAATAATAAACACAAACGCGGCGTTTAGTTCGCCACCAAACACGCAATTTCTTGAATATGAGCGGAAATCAGTCAATGCAATGTCTGAATACTAGTTTTTCCCTGACTATCCTGCTATGCGAGATAAAGCGTAAAGC
This sequence comes from Dryadula phaetusa, assembly GCA_032432895.1. NCBI lineage: Eukaryota > Metazoa > Arthropoda > Insecta > Lepidoptera > Nymphalidae > Dryadula > Dryadula phaetusa. Next base: position 1,604,069 of record JAOYRS010000054.1, read on the forward strand.
TATATAAATATGGCCTTGAATACGATTGCAAGATTGTCTTACAAAAATTGAAAAGTATATAGAAAGAAGTGTTACCCTGTTTTAAGTAATTATGTCAATTATTTAATAAGATTTTTGATTTTCGAGATTTTTACACATTTTACTACTAGGTATACGACGTCTGTGACCAAGTACTACTATAAAGTGTTCAAAACATTGAGTTTTCACAAATGTATTTGCGAATACCAAAATATACGCAATCAATCCGTTTAAAGTATTCTCATTTAAATATCTCAATATTTTTTTTAACTTGCCCACATCATATCAAAAGAATTTATACTTTATTTTATATATTAAAATTCTTTTATTTTTTATTTACGTTTAGGTACTTTAACTGAACTAGCTGATTCGATAGACTGAGGCTCGTTAGCGCGACGTGACTATTGGCCAGCGTAACGAGAGTAATTCTGTTTACTTTGTTTATAAAGAGATACAATTCTTTTTGGATACCTAAAAGTTTGTGATATAAGAAATTCTTAATATATATTTTTAACAAAAATGCAATTCTAAATCTTGAATAAACAGCAATGAATAAAAGCGAAGTACGGAGTGTCTTAACACTAGGTAATTTCTGTCTACCCTGCTATGCGGGATAAAAGCTTGAAGCTAAAAAAAAATAAATAAACAGCAATGACCATCTATAGAATATTTGGCACGTTAAGTGTATGACATATATTTTATACGTTTTATTTAATGTTTGAAATAAAAAAATATTTAATTAATAAATAATTCTGAGAATCTGAAATATAATTTTTCTGTTAATTATGATTTCTGAAATATAATTTTTATACTACTACTATAGAAATATAATGTTTATACTACTAGTATAAAAATTATATTAAAAATATATTTATATGTTTAAAATAATATATTATTTTTTTAATTTTAAGAGAACGAAGTTATTTATTTAATACATACTTATATCGCGTTAATTTTTCTCTTTTTTCCTTATGTATGATGAACTTCATCCATCTCTATACGAAATAATATAAGAAATGATAATACACTCAGATTAACAGAAACTACCTAGTATTAAGGCACTCCGTACTCCGCTTTGAAACTTTTGAGTGAGTGGTGAAACTCAACGCCGCAATTTGTCTTACCAGAGCGAGGAAATAACAATAATTTAAATATAATCACTACCCCAAGAGGGAATCGAACCCACAATCTATCGGCTTTACAGTCAGTGGTTCCCACTGCGCCATAATCTGCCTAACTGCTTCTAAGTATCATATAAACTATACTTATTAGATTGAGACGGTCTCGTTAAGGAGACGTAACTATTAGTGATATTAACACGTGTAATAATATTATTTTTTGGTACCCGATGAAGCTTTTATCGGTTAATTTATTTATTAGAGTTAATTTTCTTAGATATTTCGTTAATATTTTATGGAAAAGTGTCCATAGATTTAACTGATGGTGATCTAGGAACTTTCTTCTACCTTAATGTTTCTTTTGCTTTAAAATTAAATAGGTATAAATAGAAGCATATAGAAATAAACAAAAGGGGCCATCGAGGCGCAGTCGGACATTTGACTTCAAATCCTATTGGTTGTCGGTCCGTTTCCCACTCAGGGGAATGATTATGTTTAATTTTTATTTTAATTTTTAAGTTCTGGGGAGATCAAGTGCGGTGCACCACTTCACACGCAATGTTGAATTTCTGGCGGCTAGCAGTTAATAGAGTGTCTTGTCAGTGGTTGTCTCTGAGCACCCTGCTTTGCGGGACAAAGCTGTTTTTTTATAAGAAGAATATATATACATATATATATCTCCATCTCCATCTGTAATAGACCTATTGAATACTGGTGAAGAAGAAATATATAGATATATAAAAAAAATAATGAACATTTTTAGACTTTAAACAAATATATTTTAAAACAATACTTTTATTATATTCAAGACGATTATATACCGTATTAATGTCGAACAAAATTGAAATTCCCAACTTATTTCATAAATCAGCAAATTAAAACGCCAGTCACAGCGTTACGAAGTTACCGAGTTCGCTAATTGCGTCGGATCCAAATAACAAATTATAATCTGGTAAGTTATTTGTGCGGAGTTTCTCTATCATTCCCCGCAATTTGCATTGCAATGCTATGGTAGTTTGGCCATTGTTTTACGCGTTTTAGGATTGTTTTCTTTATTATTTTCTTTGGGCTAACTACTTAGAAACTAAACTTACATTCAATTTATTGATATAATGGAAATATTTTCAACGAAATTGTTTTTAAGTAACTTTACATGTCTGCAGGTATCTTATTTTAAACAATAGCTTCATATTATATTATGTCGGCCGGTCGTGCCGCAGTTCGACAACTTCTGACTATAAACACGATTGGTTGTGAGTTCGATTACTACTCATTAGATCCTCATAGATACTCATTAGAAAAATATTTTTATTTCCTCGCTCTAGTAAAAGCAGAGTACAGAGTGTCTTGACGCTAGGTATTTCCTGTCTTCCCTGCTTTGGCCTAAAGAAAGAAAAATAATATTACTTTATACTATTTATTTTACTTTTCATTTATGTAATCGATTTAAATATAATAAATATTGATTATCATCAATTTGTTTATACTCGTGGGAATACTTTATTCGATCTACTTAGATAAAGTGCGCCGTTGGGTTACGGTAAAAAGCGTGTGTCGCGCTCTGATATAAAATTTGTATAAAAGCGAGAAAAATAAAAGACGATAGGTATGAGTTAAAAAAAAAACAGTTTTTAAATTAATATTATACTCTAAGTTATAACAACTATTACTTATACAATTGACTTCTTGATAAATCGCTACAATATTATAAAATTGTGGTTTCCCTACAATTGGGTGGCGAGTAAGCAGCCACTTCACAAAGTTGGCACATTGAAATAATTCCTGCTTCTCCCCAGAATGATTTACCTAATAAAAATTATGCTGATCCACTTACGACTCTCATCATTTCTGCCAACTTGCATTTGTACCGTTCTCATTTCGCTTATCTATATACCAAGTATATGAAGATAATAAGGTGTTTTATACTTAATATTTTTTTTACAGTAAAAAATTACATAGTTGTTAGAAAACTAGAAAAAAAATAAACAATCCAATACAAACACTAAAAAGCCTAAAAGTGGTCAAAGCAACTACCAATATATAAATTTATGTTTGAAGTGTTCAAGTATTCATAGATATCGATGTATTTTACGTTGTACGATTCTCTCGTGTCAATATTAGATTTTTTCTAGCCTATTTACGTAAGCACACGCGAGCGTAGGGAGCAAACAAGCAAATCTTCAAACGACGAGTCGCGAGGACGTCAAAGGCACGAGCGATTCCTTGCAAATTGCATTTACGCGTCCCACGGGCGAGGCCTTATCGAATTTTCTCTCAAAGAGCCGCCATTTTTAAAACTTCCATCAACTCAGGTAGGATCGGTTCAGGGTACGGCCAATTGTGGTTCCGCTTTGTTCTTTACCTCCTTTATAAGGTTGATGAAGTTAGCGAGTTTCGGCGCTCGTATAATTTGTGTTCCCGGCCGCGCGATGCGATTACGCAAGTTGCCCGGAATCCGATCTGACAGTTTTCAGAATCGAGTTCCGCAACCGCTTCGCTGGATCGAGTTGTCAGCTCAAATTCATTTGTCTCCATGATTTGGTTATCTGTAGCCTTTCCATATTGTGATACTCGAATACAACGAGAAATATGTTAATCGATTTGAACTCGAGGGAGTGAAGAAGCCCCTTTTTGTAATGTGTGTAAAAAGTAGATATGAAACGGATCATTTTTGTTGGGAATTGTTAGCTGAAGTTATTATCGCGGTATTAATAAAGATGAATTTTAACATTTATTTGTAAAGCTTTATCCATGTAAATAGGTAATAAAGAAAATTCTTAATCTCCACATCGCATCGCCGGGCGGACGGCGGCGTCGGCGGCGGGAGCATGAAATGAGCTCATTTCTATTCCGCGCGCAAACAAATTCATAACTCGCCGAAACTCATAAAATCATCCGCGAAATACACTTTTATTAAACGAAAACAGAGCCAACGCGGTCCGTGCATAAGTAAACATAACATTCCGGTCCTTGTTAAAAGATAAATTAGAGCGTTCGTCGGACGTGGAAATACTGGTACACTCGCGAACCAATCTCGCGTTCCCCGAGGCGCGCGCGTAATTGCTTAAGAGAAAAATCCAAATGAGAAATGAAAAGGGAATCCCTTTTCAGAGGGAAAATTATATAATTGAATATCTTTTTCGTAAGTATTATGAGGTATAAAATATGATAATTAAGTTTCTGCTTACGGTGAGCGAGACTGAGCGCGCCGAGCTTATCGCTTTAAGCAGAATTCTCTTAGAGAAACATTAGCTTACGTTGGAAATATTTCCACGCTAGAATTTTTTTTGTAACTATATTATTTTATAGCTTCTCATCACATAGGGAGTACCAACAGCGCTTTTGCTGAATACAGTTTGGTATTTTTTTATTTTGTACAACTTTTTTAATCACAATATTCTACTTGAATTATATTTATTACTTAATTTTTATAAATGTAATAAGATCATTGATTTTTGCGATTTTTACACATTTGAAATGAAACTATTTTAAATGGATTAACCTCATGTATTTTACATTAGACTTCGTGGTCAGTCTACCTGTGACCACGGACTACTGTAAAGTGTTCGAAACGTCAGATTTCCACAAATATATTTTTGAATAGCAAAATATAAGCGATTAATCCTTTAAATTTAATAAATGTAATTTAAAATTGTGTACAAATAAATACTTCATCTAAAGAAACACTACAACGCAAAACGTTTAACTAAGCACATCCAATACATAAATAAATGATAACAAAATCCACTCAGATCTAGCGACAATAGTAAGGCGTTACTTGGAATAGACAGTTGGGATAAGATTTCGTTGGCGTCTGGCCGGATCGTTAGCAATCAGTGTATTTGTGGGGTAAACGTGTTACCGTCGCGACCGATCGTGACTCGATTTCTTATGCCTTTGCGAACAGTCGTCGCCTGTCCGACGCCATTCCACTTTGATATGCCATCGACTCGCATTGATTCAGTACAAATTGAATTTACGGATTTATTTCACAGCTACCATTATGTATTCTCTTTGTCAACTTGATTTCTATGAAGATCATTTGAGGTAATGTTTCATTGATTTTTTTACTATATTACTTATTCGGTTACAATTTATGATTCTCGTAAGACAAGTGGGATCTGATGAACTATGGGGGAGGTCTAAATCCAGCACTGTGTCTTCATGCTGATGATGATGATGAAATAGTGATTATAATTAATTTTCTACTACATTACGAACTATTTGAAGCCGATCGTGGCGCAATGGGACAGTGTCTAACTGTAAACGCGAGTGGTTGTGGGTTCGATTTCCGCTCGGCAGAATGATTATATTCAAATACTTGTCATTTCTTCGCTCTGGTAAGACAAAGCGTGGTGTTGATTCCCGTCAATCAACGCGCAATGTCTTGAATTCGGGGGACACCGGATGATGGAGTGTCTTGACAGTAGGTATTTCCTGTCTACATTGCTAAACGGGATAAAAGCGTTAATCGTATTAAAGGAAAGCAAAGTATTATGTTTTACTAACTTATTATTGTGCTCGCTGTAATAAACAAAAAAAAATAATTATAAACTTGAACTTTATTAATTATATAAAACTCTCTTTATATAATAACTATTTCCTTATTTCTTAATTTTTAAAACTTGTATGTAATGAAAGAATTAATAGGCGTATAATTTTTAAAATCTATATTTTTTTGCTTTAAGAATATTCTTTATATATCATGCCACGTAACGAGAACCTTGAAAGGTATATTAAACAGAATCTACCCATCTCTACCCAATGAACCCTAAGTACCTACGGATAAATCCTCTCACTAAAGAGTTCATTATAAAAAAAAAAAGATAAACCTATTTTCCTAAGCTCACCCAAAGTAAAACATCTCGATAACCTTAGGGCGTGGCGCCCCAATACATGGTGCGTTTATAAATAATAGACATAGCAGGTATCCGACGTGAAATTTCCTGCATGAATAATGCAGTGGAGTCCGCTCAGTAAACGCGTTACGATTTTTCATAATAGCCTCCTTGGTAGGCACGCCCCGCCTACGTTATTTATATCGCCCCAATCATTTATACACTATTATAGAAAATAAAGCGTTCTTTTTCTTAATACTATTTATTATAATAGTAACTTGGCATATTTGTTTGTATTATCCTAAATAACATAACGTAAATGACTTTTATGACAGATGTTATAGAGGCGATTTCACGTTAATTGAGAAGTTAGCATAATAATTTGTGTAAATATATATATAAATATATATATATATATATATATATATATATATATATATATATATATATATATATATATATATATATATATATATATATATACACAAATTATTATGCTAACTTCTCAATTAACGTGAAATCGCCTCTATAACATCTGTCATAAAAGTCATTTACGTTATTAATTATTTTTTAAATATCATAAGGCGCGATCATTACATTCAATTTAACGAAGTAGTCAAAAACAGTTAACAAATAAAGCTTTATATAATTATGTTAATGACCCACATATCGCGATGTTTGAGTTGTAATGACTTATTTTATCATATTTAAAATTGTTATTTTACACTTACGTATAAAAATTTGAACGCATCGAGATTCGAACCCGCGTCAGCATATAACAAAATGCTTAACTGACTAACAACATAAATAAGTTGTAACACACATATAAGAATTTTGATGCAGTTTAGGACCACCTAACCATGCGTTCTACCAAGAACGCATGGTTTAGCGGTCCGAGTGCATGGACGGTTTCCAATAGGCGCGGATTCGAATGCCGTTCCATTCAAATTCCATATGTTTTTTTGATTTGATAATGTTGTTATGTTTTATAAATTTCTTTATACCGCATGGCAAGGTAGTCAGATACAAACTAGTATCAAGATACTCTGTTAACCGTTTTCCGTGTTTTGAATGCGTTGAACGGCGAACTCAATTCCTCATTCTTCAATATGTTACATAAATTTCTTCAAATGAGAATTGAACCCACCACCAATCGCATTTACAGTCAGATGCTGTCTCGCTGAGCTATAATAGACTCTACATGTTATAAAAGTTATTAATGTATGAAACATTAATTGATAGATACGACCGACGTGGCATTTAATTTGACTAAACCCTTTCCAACTTGCGCTCTAATTAATACAATTTAACTTATAATTTAGACACACGAGTTAAAGTTAATTGTGATATTTGGCTATTTTTAATTACTGTATAGCAGTATATACGTATAAATGTGATCAGTTGTGGGTTCAACTCCCACTTAGAAAAAATATTATATTTGAAATTCATTTTCATTTCCCTGCTCTTATAAGACGAAATACGGCGTTGAGGACGCCACTCAACACGCATAATCCCGATTTTAGATGGATAACAGTCAACGCACTGTTTTGACACTAGGTTTGAACAGTCAACGGAGATTCTTAACACTAGGTTTGAAGCTGCTTTTTTATTTTATTTTACATAATCTATAAACAGATTCACAAATGTTACACTAAGAGCTTTGTTGTGTAAAATATTCCTGAAATCTAGATTTGAACACCAACTGACTACGCTAATAATATTTCTTTTCGTCATCACATCCGTATTCCCCGAATTAATTTATGCTTTTTTTATGCAATAACGTTTAATTGGGCTTTATTTATCACATTTAATTTTTCTAATTTGATAACACAGTGTTTTTATTAAAATTTATGAGGCGAAGTAATTGTCGTATCAATTTATATGCGTTTAGATAACAAATATATTAATAGTAACGTTTATAACAATATGTTGATTTGTATGCTTTTAATCTATATTAATCTTTTATTTATTAAGCGATGCACGCTCTACGATGCTCCCGTTCATTGTGGATGTAACGAATGTGGTGGCAGTTGTCACCATGAGATACTCTAGCGTGTACTGTATTGTCTGAAATTAGAAATTAATTATTAATATATATTTACTTAAGTTATTTGTAAGTTATAAAATTTGAGTTGAATTAATATGTTTTTTGTTGTTAGGAAAAGAAACTAAAGAAAGAAAAAGTGTTAACAATTATTTCACGTCATCCCTCATAGCAGGATAGTCAGAACGAACTTAGTGCAAAAACACTATATTCGCTTCTCTAGCTCGAATTTAAAACTTTAATTGTGTACTAAGCGGAAGAACTTAACGCCGAGTTATGATTTGAGTGGAGAAATGTAAAGTACTTTAATATAATTATTATTCCGAGTGGGAATCGAACCTATTACCGTCGTGGTTATATTCAGACTTTGTCCCACTGCGCCACGATGACCTCGTGTATTTCATAATCGCATTCGACCACCCCGATAAATAACACTTACTAATACTTTTGCTAATTTATTTTTTATGAGTACAAATAATATTTTAAAGAAGATTTACTACATTGAAAGGCCATCAACTATCAATGTTACAAAGAAAACCAACAAAATCATCCCCTTAAAGCCGTTCTTAGCGATGCCGCGGCTTATAAACAAGGCGAACGGGTCGTTTAAATCGGTAAGCAGTTTAAAGTCCGCAGGGAGGCAGGGCTGCATTAGCGGTGCGGATCGCAAATATTATTATTCGCCGCGGATTACCTCGGATTCTCTGCCAGTCTTTGTCTTATTGACGGCAGATTTCAATTTATATTTTTTCTAACACGATACAAAGCAAATATGATTATTTTCTAAGCTTCTCTTTTATTATTTTACACCTTTATTATCGCGTGGTGGTTAGGTGGAGTATCTCTTGATAATTGAACAAACTCTACGATTTTTGCGTGCTTAAAGATACAGTATTTAATAAATTGAATATTATTTAAATTTAACTAGCTAAGCTAAAAAAACATCGTCTTATTGTGATTTAAATATAGACTCGAAGTTTTTTTTTCTTTTATTAAAGTTTAAGGTAATCCCTTGGTTTTCCATAGTTAGATTTTTGCGTACTAATATCTAATCTCCGAGGCAAGGCGATATGCGCTAACTCCTACATAAAAGAAACGTTTGTTCTCAGTTTTAGTCTTCGATACTCAAAGTCATAATATTTCAATATTTTTTTTTCGTATATCCCAAACATAACATCAAATAGCTTACCTACATACATATTTTGATAAGGCAATCCAATTCAAGAGTGCAAAGAATATTTAATACAATTTGTACGTCTCAAAACGTGAACACGGACAGTGAAATATTACTGAAACATTCGGGTGCTACGTCGCAAACACATTACCTGATTACGTGCCTACCGTCTGCACCACTAGAAACTGTAAAACCCGTCTAGTTTACACGCCACGACACGACTACGATATTGTGTTTAAATTTTACATTATTAGGATTAAATTTATTTGAATTTCTGGGATTTTTTGAGTTTTTGTTAATTTATTAATTAGTTTTGCCTTTATCTCTATTTAATACTTAATCAGGCTTAAGATGTTTTAATTTTTTTTTATTTTATCTTAAAATAAACAATAGGACAAAATAATTGTGAAAACTGGTGTGATTTTCAAATTATATTTTTTTATATTTTAAATTTATTTTAGTTGAATAGACAATTCTTTACTTTCAGTTATAAGTTATAGTTACAATAGTTCTAATGGTGACCGTACATTGCAAGTAAACGAAATCTTAAGATAGAATGCTTATCATCTTCAGACGAAAAATAATGAAGATAAAATATTTATCAAGAAAAAAAATTAAATATATTTTTTTATTATAAAAAATTTTAGAAAATAACTTCTCATAATATAATATAATACATTATAATATTAAAGAAGAAAGTATTACAGCACCCGTCACGTAGAACTAACCCCCGGCCACCGCGTAATTCCACAAATGGCTGTAACTCGAGCTGCGCGGGTTTAAAATTGAAATTTATATGCACGCATTATACATGAGGCGGCATGGTGGCGGGATTACACTGGGCTCAAAGAAAATGATTGTGTGCCCCTGAGACTGGATAGTTGACTGGATAGTAATGTAGATTACCGGGTCTCTGGGAAAACGGAACGGAAAAACAAACACGAATAAACTGCATTTGTAGTCTTAGAATTTGTAGGCAAACGCTACGGTTACACGTTGTCCTATAAGCGAGATTTCGTATCAAAAATATTTAATTAAACCACTTATTAAATAAAATAAATTGAAATTTCCATTCGTTAGTAATCAAAATAATAAATTCAACGCTACTAAAGTAATATCTACGTTAAACAAAAAATCCAATAATTACTTTGTAAATATAAATATATATATATAAAAAGCAGGCGTTTCGTAATTTCGTGAGGGAGAGACGATTACGGCGATTAAATATGCATTAACGAATTTTTCTCCTTAAAAGCAGAAAAAATGGCGTAAAGAGAAAATTGGCAATTAGGAGCTCCTCCTTCCCCTGCCTACCTTTCACTTAAAATTAAATTTACTTCTTAAAGATGTACATAAAGTGGTGTTTGAACGTTTTAACTTTCTCTCTTTGAGGAATTATGTACGCGTGTAGTTACATTTCTTTCAAATTTTAATTTTTATATAACTAGTGAAAATATAAATATATTTTTTTATTTGAATTAATTATTTGACTTTTCAAACCACTATTGTAATATTAGCTGACAGTAAAGTCAAACATCAAAATACTATAGGTTATTATAATTCTTAATAATACTGTAAGTGCTAGTTTAGAATTCGCCTTATAAATGAATTCCACTATAACGCTCGAAAGCCATGCGCTTTATTCAATCGCACCTGAAATTCAGCGTCATGAAATGCCTGACACGGCGCTATGAATAAATGATCAAAATATAGTTGTGCCGTAACAGTATACGCGTTCACAAATGAAAATTAATTATGCAACACGATAAATTGACACTAATTTAGCGAAGCGGCGCGACGCGACGTGACAAAGTTCCTGTTTGTTACCTACGCTAAGTGGTAATAATATCAAGACTGGTTAAGTGCATTATATTCGACTACTTCCGACCCGCGTCTTTGTTTCATACTTGCACATATCAATTATATGGAGATAATTCAACAAACGTTAAAGATGTTTTAACAGTTTCTGTATTGTTTCAGGATTTTTTTCTATGAAACACATCTCATTTTTATCCTTCAGAGTAGTGTACTTTGAAATAATTATTAAAAATACCCATTTCATACAGCCTTGCTGTATGTTATTATAGTAATGAGAAAGAGTTAAACGAGCCTTTGTTAACATTTTGAGTGTATGAAATGATGTAATACGATCCCAAGAGCTTTGGTTCGAATGTGAATAACTTTTACAATACAAATTACAAGTGTTTTTTTGGCTTTTTACTTATTGTACGTGAACATTTTTTTTCGTGAATTTTAATCTTCAGTATGTATTCATAAATTTCAATTTGTAATTTATTTATTTATTTCGTACATTAAGCAAGAATAAACAAAAACAAATTTTGAAACAAACTAATTTTAATTTTGAAGTAAATATTACTGTCAATTGTAAGTTAATTTGATTAAACGATTTCTTCGCATCTATTTCATTGTATATAGCATTACTGAAACTAGAATAGTAAAATAATCTCTATTATAAATATATTGTCGTATATTATACTAAATATATTGTCGAAATATGCAACGAAAGATGCGAGTTAGAATGACGCGTTTTCTAGGTAATTATTTTAAAGATACTTTTTACTGAATGCTTTTATTAAAACTAGAAATATCCAGTCAAAAGTATTTAACACTAATATATTTTATTTTCAAATATCTAACCTAACCTAAGCTTTGTTTTTCTACAACTTAATCAACGATAAACTTTAACTGATTCGCTTTGGAGAAACGTGTCTTGACTGGTAAGAACTAATTTTATCTGACATTTAATGAACGTCATCAATTCTAATTTCAACAAAGACGTTCAGCAAAAAAATATTTCCGTCCAGGAATATCGCATTTTGTCTAAAATTTGGTTTTAACTATAAAATATAATATTTTTATAATACTTTATCTTATCAAAAGCCAACTTTAGACGTTAGTCCCATAATACATGTAGAATACCTTTACACAAAGGCGTGATAGTTGGGGGTGGCCCATGTCGCTATAATCAGTTAATTGCATGAATAATTGAAGAGCGTTCATTACCTACACTACACCCGCCTCTACCTACCAAGTTACGTACGAGTACGAGTACGTAGTATCGTATACCCTTTATAAGCCGCGCTGACGTGTTTACTTAGTTGTTTTAGTTTAATAATAGAACGGAAAGTTATTTTGGTTTGTTTTTAGCAATTTAGGTATAAATAGCAATATATAAATAGCAAGCAATTTAGGTATAAATAAAAATATAGGTAGGTTTAAATGTACAAATATTATATATATATATATATATATATATATATATATATATATATATATCTTCTCTAGTCTTTCTTTCTAAAAATTCAACGATATATACGGCAGGTCCATTTCCGAGAAATTACCATCATGGTAACATGTTTTTTATATAATCTTATGTGGAATTCGAACTAACCCCCATCGCATGTGTATTTGCTAATGACGCCATACAATGTCACTAACACTCGGTAAACAATATTTTTAATTTTATTATTTTATTCCAATACAATATTCCTTGTTTAGAGCAGTGTCTTTAGAGACATCGTAAATATCACATTACCATTTCTCAGTAGAACAGTCAATTCAGAACATCAATGAGAAAATTTAATACAATCAATTTACTATTTCATCAAAGACCAACAAACAGAGGTGGCACTCAATTCGCCGGGCGCTTTAATCAAAATTAGTAACGGTATTAAGGGTAGCATCAATTCTCTTTGTTCCACGCCTTGTATTCAATTCGCTAGTTGAATATTCATATTAGCAACTCCTCAAGGAGGACAATTTGGGATGTCCTCCTGCTTCCCTCTCTCCTAACCAATTAATAGAGGTACGCTTCGTTAGACTTGGCCAAACTTTGGGATTGACCCTTGCAATACAATATTGTAGGTATTAAAGATGCTAAAAAGCGAAAGGGTTGAATAATTTTCAAAATATTAAAAAAATGTAATTTCTCTAATGTAGACCTCAATGTATAGATATACAAATAAATAAAATTTTAGTGACTGTTTATAATATTAAAATAATAGCTCTTTACTAAATGAATATCTATGAAAACATATACCCTATATGTACCAAAACAATATTTTTTACTGTATGTATGTCTGTGTCTATTCCGGCTAATCTCTGAAATGACTAGATCTAATTTAAAGAAGATTTCACTGACAGATAGTTGATGTAAAAACGAGTAAATAGGCTACTTTTATTTAAGAATTATAAAATAAGAATTCAGAGATGTTAAATTTCACGCTGAAGAAGTCGCAGGCACAGCTAGTTCTATAAAAATATAATATCCCTATTTTTATGTCGAAAACGTTATTTTTTATAAATCTTTTGCTAAAACTAATTACAATTAGAATTGTTCGTTATATTATGATTATTAATCAACCAAACCTTACTAACACATTCTGATTAATAGACTTAACAGTGAAATTTCACCTCGGCCGAAAATTATTTAAAATTTAAATACAAATAACTATATACATTATAAAAAATAGTATATTTTCTATAATATATTTTCTTTAACTATTAGGACAAATGTGTTGAATGAATGAATATAACACAAACATCCAAAATATGAATTGAAAAAGATGTTATTGTTCAACTATAGGTATCTATGTATATACATAAAAATAAAAAAATCTTTTATTGATCGTATATTCAAATTATGTATGAACAGAGAATATTAGAAATCCAAACGAGAAATTTATGTTTCTCCTAGCAGCAAAGAAAAACCTACATAAATATTCAAATAATAATTCACATCACAATAAAGGAAATGAAGTCAAAAACTACAATATAGTGTCACTAGTCACTAGAACAACGAGAATAATGCTAAATATATAATGTTTCTTTCGTTTCGAGCTACATAAGTTGCATTAAGCTAGTTGCAAAGTCAGATTCTATTACAGCTAAGGGTGCGTCCAGAGTGCAGGCGGGCGCGTCAGTAAAAGCATCTCGGTGGCATGCGGTGGCGCGCGTGGATTCCATCAATTATTACCATATGTAATGAACGCAAATCCTTTGATTCCATTGAACGAGTGCCCGGGGGAATGTTATGGGGAGTTACAGGCCATGGCGGTCGCTCGTTTTATAGCTTTACGTCGATTTTGAGTATGGGTTGCGTTTTTTCTTATATTATAATTTATTATATATTTATGAAAATGATTTAGTGTTCATCATCTTCATTATTGTTTTTTTCTAATACATTTTTGTTATTATGCTAAATTAATTTTTAATTACTTTATTGACTGACTTTTAAAGTTTTATTGCGTTTAATTAAAATATATAAAATCTAATACAATAATTATGACAAGCTTACTTTCATCCTAACAAACAAAATAGACAGAAAGAACATATTAAGATACTCTTGACTATTTTAATTCGTGGCATTGCGTGTTCGGGTATCGGAACACAACGCCGTGCTTTGTTTACAAGACCGAAAATTAAAGATAAAATAAATATAATTCTCATATCTCTTAAATATTGAGAAATTTATACATATAATCGCTATTTAGCCGCTAATTCCTACATCTTGTACCCCATGGACGCGGTACATCAAGTATGCACTGAGAGAATGTCAAAGCGACGCGACACCTCGGCCGTTCATTTCATTGTCTCAATCTGTCCTCTGACGCGATCTGCTCTTTTGAATTTCGTTGACGCTCTCTCAACGTTTAGCTGAGTGATTTTGATTTATTCAAATTAAGTCCAGCTTGTTTATTTTATTTATACCTAATATTTTATTTTGAGCATATATAGGTACATATATACATAAGTGTGTCAAAAAAATTAAACAGTAAAATATTTATTAACTTGTTAGTATATTTTATTACAATAATATAATTAAAATTTTGTACTTATGTAAGGCTTATACAATTTATTTACTTCAAATATTTTTATATATGTGCAGCATAAATTATAAACGCAGTAAAAATATGATTATAATTGATTCATGCTGCGCTTAAAATATTAATCTTCATATATTAATAATTATTTACGTAATTATAAATTGAATATAAAAATAAATGAGTCTGTTGTGGCGCAGTGCGACAGGGTCTGACTGTAAACACGTTCGGTTGTGGGCTCGATTCCCATTCGGAGGAATGATTATATTTAAATTATTCCCAATTCCACCCTCTGGTAAGACAATTCCACCGCTCAACACGTAATGTCTCGAAATTCGGTGGAAAGCGGAGAACGGAGTGTATTGACACTAGGTACTTCCAGTCTACCTTGCTATGCAGGATATAAATGTAAAGCTAAAAATAAAATATGGGTATCATTTCGATTTCAGGATATTTTTAACAATAATATATATATATATATTGATAAGTAGAATACTTCAAAAAATACTGTATAGATTAATGTAATTTAATTTCAATCAACTTTGTTGTACTATTGAAGAGGAGGCATCAGAAATTGTATTAGAATTATAAGCAATGAAGGGTTCTTTGATGTTCACTCGGTGACAGCCACTGCCTGGAGACCAACGCGCCGCGCCGGCCCGTGATTCTGAGATGCACTCCTTACTTTAATCTTAAATCATATTTAATTATGCTCAATAACATTATTTTTGTTTTGACATTGGAAAATCGAGTTAATACTCTTAAAATAATACGAGTAACATTCAAATGATATTTTTAATACTCGATTATCACAATTCGAATCGATTTTCGCGATTCAATATGTTTTAATTATATAGGTATTTCATATAATTCTTTTATTGATATTATTAACGTCTCAGACCAACAGATCCAACGTGTTAATGATAAATTACTTAAAAAAAATAAGCGGCATATTATTAAAAGGAACATTTTGAAATGATTTCCCTCTGCCTTGGTCGCCATAGTTAAGATGCCAGGTTTCATGGTGTAAAAATATTGTGTTGTCGGATCCCAACAAAAATAGCGTTACAAAATTTTTTAGCAAATAAAATATATTATATATGAATTTTGAATATGTTAATATTTTAAGAGTTTATGTTGAGAAGACTTAACATAATTTTGATTCATGATTTTATGTGTACGATAGTACATTTCAGGTACACTTTTCTCGAGAACGATGTATATACAATATAGTAAAACTAAAGATTTATATTAGGTATTTAGCTAGGTACTTTCTGTCTATCCTTCTAATGTAACCCTAATCTATGAAAGTTTTTAAAAATATATATGCCACATTCATGAAAAACAGTCAGCAAGCTAAAATTCTTAATTATTTTTTTTAACATAATGCCATTAATCAAATAAAAAACCATGACCATGGGCAAGAGGTAGTCGTTTGTAATAGCATAACTAATAAGCCATGTTGTTTCAGCACGGGCGCGTTCCGCTCGTCTCCGGCGGGCAGCTCGGAGCCTCCCGCGCCGCCGCCCCCGCTCTTCCTGCCGCCGCACCTCTCGCACCTCTCACAGCATCTCAACCACTTGTCGCAACCATTCTTCCCACTCAAAGGTACCTATTTTCATATATACCATTATGGTTTAGTTTTGTATTACTAATAGTTCGTGTCTATCGTGGTTTTTAGATTCATGTACGTCAACTTATAATATTAATTTTGTTTTTCATTATATTTTATAGTTATTAAATTCCTACTTTATCTAAACGCGATTGGTTATGACTTCGAAAGCCACTCGGAGAAACTTTATTTATTTTCACTTCTCTGATAAGATAGTGCCGTTGAGTTCTGCACCTTAATTTACTTTAGATTATTTTTTACCTTAAAATATTTTTTATTTATGATAATTGTAAAATAACATCCTACAATTCACAGTTGCCATAAATATTAAAGCAAAACAATACTAAAAATGTCTTTCCTTCCAGGTTGGGGTTGCCCATGTTGCCCAAAAGAGGAAGCGCGGTCCTCCAGCGTAGCTGAACTCCGCCGCAAAGCACACGAGCACTCCGCTGCCTTATTACAGTCCCTCGCTAACTTTCAATCCAGGGCCTTACTCCCTCTGCCTTTGCCCCTCCCGCCACTACCTTTGCCACTGTTACACGAACCCACCGCGCCGCCGGAACCACCCAAACATTTAGATTAAGTAAGTTGTTATGCCTATTTAGTGTATTTGTATGGTTGTTTGTACAGCGATGGATCTGTTAAAGAAATCTTTTTATAAGTTTAATTTTATTTGAAATAAGCTATATATTTATAATTGTATTCCTTCATGTGATAAGCGATTTATGAAACATCTGATCAATACTTTAACTAATAAAACTTATAACAGTCACAGTCCTGTAATCACTGGAAAGCTTTCAAAAATGTATTTTTGAATATACGTATTATGATAATTTCATTTAAAATTATGAGACTATTTCTTCAAATAAATGTTTTATTATGTAACATTTTTGTAGGTACAATTAAAACATATTTATTGCCTAAGGTCATCGTAACAGCGTCATTGTTTTTTTATATTTTTTTAACTACTATGTACATATATTACGGTGATCATTTACCATTTCATTTAAATATTGACATATAAACTAAATGTAATAAAATACTTTAAAATGTTTAATTTCAAACACTGTTCTGTGTTCATATAACATTATATGTATATACATTTAATTTCACATGTTTAATAATAGAAAAAAGTAATTTTCCAGTATAATATGTTTTTTACTGTGAAGATTATATAATATTTAATTTTTAATCGAATATTAATATAGTACCCAAAATATATATTATTAAGGACACTAACAGGAAGCTATACTGTCTTCCTCTTAAAATATTATTTCTTTGACTATGACTTTATTTTTTTGTTAAACGTGCGATATAAATAAATATTTTTGTTCATTTCTTCTCTAAATAGGTTGGGTTTTTAATTTTAAAATTGGTAAGCCTAAAAATTCAGATTTTCGTTTTAGGATTTACTCAATTCCTTTCTAATCGACATTCTTTGAAAAATAAACTTATTGAAGTTGAAATTAATTATTTTTTTTAAATTTTCAAATTGAATTTAAAAAATGAAATGAATTGAATTTCATTAGAATGAATTTTGCAGTTCAAAATCTATAGACTCGTAATTTGTAATGTATTTTGAAATCCAATAATAATAAATAACAATTTATAATTAAATAATTAATTATTAAAACTTCTTTCACGAAATACACAACACTCTGTGAACTCTCTAGTGCCATATTTTACTCTGTGCCAACGTATTGTGCCATATTGTTAAATATTTGTAGTTATATGTAAAACATGTAAAATATAAGAAATTAATATAGAAATGATAATATTTTAAACCTTATTTTAAACAGAAACTATAGGTAAGATTTCCTTTCTTCATGTTTCTTTATTTTATTGAAATCATCAATATGTTTTAGTACCTAGGAGTATTCCTCAGTTACCTGAGCTAGTCTTATATTAGACATAATATCTTTGTTCCGAATAATTCTAATAAAATGAATAAAATATTATAGAAGTTTTTAAATAATACCAATATGACCATAAACTTTTTACTGTATTAGCTTTTTGCTAAATAAATTTATTAATAATCTTAATAAACTATGTTTTTCATATTTGTTTTTTTGTGTTTATTGTATACAATATATACAAGTAAAGAAAAGGTGAGTTTATTCCTAACTTTATATGTCGATCATATTTCTATATTAATGTAAAAAAAATGTTGGGTCAATAAAATGTAAAATTTCCCTTTTTTTATTTTGTAACTATACTGAAGATATGCATAGATAAGGGTCATAATCAATATTAAAATTTTCTGTCAAATTTAAAAACAAATAGTAATTATAGTAGTAATTATATTAGGCTTAAGCAATTTTATATTGCTAATAAGACTTAATTTCTGGTCAAAAAAAACCGATCGTGGCGCAGTGGCTGACTGTAAATGCGATCGGTTGTGGGTTTGATCTCGACTCGGGGAGTGATTATATTTAATTATTTTCACTTCCTCGCAATGGTAAGACAAAGCGCGCCATTAAGTCCCACCACTCAACACGTAATATCTCGAATTCGGTGAAAAGCGAAGTGCGTAGTGTCTTGACACTAGGTAGTTTCTGTCTACCCTGCTAAGCGGGATACAAGCGTGAAGCTAAAAAAATAAAATAAGATTTTTTTTAACAAAATTACAAAAATTTGAAAGATTTAAAATAATTTATAAATATTTAAAAATAGCCATTTAGGCGCAGGACGGCAAAAAAAAACAATATACGACCTTTAACTTTAACCTTCATCTATTCATGTCTTCAAGTACTTTTCAGAAGCTAGAGTCATGTTATCTTAAAGTATATTCATAAGAAAAATATTATTCTTTTTGTAAATATTTAAATTTATTTACCAATAACAGTATTAGACCAAATCGTTGTGAATAATTTTGTTTTTAAAAATATGGTTATATAATAATCTTATAATATAAATTTAGTGCTAAAATGTGCTTTGTAAATAAATAAAAACGTATTTAGTACATAAGTAATTTCTAAGTTATTGAACAGTTATTGTGTATTATTTCAATATAAAAATAACATTTTCTTTGAAGTTCTGAGAATAGATAATTTTTTGTAGTTGTTATTTAAAGCTTAGATATGTAGAAAGTTTTTTAGTTAAAGCAAATAACTTCACAATAATGAAAATTAAATATAAATAATATGTATCAAATGTATGTATAATGCAAAATATTCGTATACGATTTTATATAAAGACGTCACTAATATATTGTAGTTGTGAAAAATGTATGAATCACATTTTGCAATATTAGTGAAGGTTTTCTATCACTTTGAAATAAAATACATTTTGAAAAAATCCACTTTATTTAAGATATTGACGTAACTTATTTGAAAATTTACAAGAAATAATTACTTAATTGTGAATTTTAATAATAATCAAAGTATTATTTTACATCTTATCATAAAAATATTAGTTAAAAACAAACTAATTTATATGAAACAAACATTTTCATACGTAATTTCTTTCTAAACTAAGAATAAGTTAAGTTTAAAATGTAATTTAAATAATATAATAGAATTTTAACGTATATAATATATTAAAAGTAGTTAAAACCGACGTCATTTTGTATATATGAATGAGTAAGCGTGAGAAGCAACTGCACTATGCACGAGATGGGGAATTGTGACGTCGGTTACGTATTCATATAACTGTACATACATACAAGTACATTATAAATAGCTTATATAGAACTTCACGTGATTAGTTGTTTTCATTATTAAAAATAAAATATGTACATGTGATTTTGTGTGTTTATTTTAATTAATTACCTTTCCTATTCGTAAAAAAATTAATTTGAAAATAAAACAATATGTATAAAAAAAACAATTTATTAGATACGCTATGTTTTGTAGGTAGAAAGGTAGGCAGAGAGAACCTAGTGTCATAAGAATCCGTACCCAGGTTTTTACCTTTGGATGTACTTCAGCGATAATTAACGCCACTCTTTGTCTTTCCAAAGCGGAAAAAAAATTAAATATAATTGTTACTTCAAATATTCTATATTGTAACTGTAGGTAAAAAAATTAAACAATTTAACAAGCGTTTTTCAAGAAACTATTTGTGTTGTCAAATACAGTTCTAAGTAAAATCAAATAAAGTGTAGAACGTTTGCTAATGAAAGTACTAATTAGTTGCGAATCATAAGTCCGTAGTGTACAAAAAGGTAAAAATATGGAAAAATTGAGACGTGTTATAATTTATGCGTTAATTTATTCAAATTCTTCATTGTATAATGATATTTTACTATTTTAAAAGTGTTACCTTACATAGTAAATTTTAACTTATTGGTCAGATCGCTTGAACGGTTTCCAAGAGGTGCGGGTCCGAATACCGCTGCAATCAAAATTTTATACCTTTTTTTAAAAAATTTGATCCAATAAATCGAAAGAAAGAAAAGAAAAAGTATCATTGATCTGGTTAAATAACATTTAGTTAAGTGTAATAATACTAAATGAAAGTATTGTTAATCATAGAACAATTTAATTTAGCTTTCTCTTGGCTACTTCACAAAATAAGGTTGTGATTATTTTAGTATACGATAATCTTGAGTAATATTCTAAAGTTACTTAATACATTATTATGATTAATAAACATGTAGTATTTAAATATTTTATTTATATTTCCTTCTTTATAATACATTTATATATTGATCTTGCTCTTTAACAATTATCAACCGCACTTACAGAGTTTGAGAGAGAGATTTTCTTTTTTTATTTTTTTTTAAACAACATATAGTTTAAGACATACAAGTGTAATTTTAAAATGATAAATAACAAAACTTTACATAAAAAAGGAGTTCGTACAAAGATATAGTAGTAAGTATATTATATACAAAATACATTAAAAATAAAACAACGGAAAAAATTTTTATGTTCTATTTTCTTCAATATAATACATGATATATTTGTTTTTTTTTTAGCTTTACGCTTTTATCCCGCATAGCAGACAGAAAGTACCTAGTGTTAAAACACTCCGTATTTGGCTTTCCACTGCATTCGAGACAATGCATTTTGAGTGGTGAGACGCTTTACCAAAGCGAGGAAGTGAAAATATTTTAAATATAATCATTTCTCCGAGTCGGGATCGAACCCACAACCGATCGCGTTTACAGTTAGACAGACATACGAGGTCGGTCGTGGCGCAATTGGACAGTCTATTGCGCTACAACCTACCTCGTATATTTAGTTTAATAATACCAATTGTATAAAAGTGGTGTAGCGGTCAACTCGCTTAACTGTTTGCATGAGACGCGGGTTCGAATCTCGCTGCGATCAAAATTCTTATATGTCTTTTAAAAATTTTTAGTATAATCAAAAGAAAAAAATAAAAATATCAAAAATCTTATATATTTTTCTTATGCATATCGTCACAATATTGCTACTATATACGATATTACTTTAAAGCTTTTTTTTAATAAAAATGTATTAAAATTTATATAAAGTCATTTAAATAATGCTAAATTACCTTAGGAATAAGCACAAATGCTAAAGGGGGTAAAGATTGACATTTGGAAATGCCTACGGTCTACGCAATGCTACGAAATGCTACGACGTTCATATTTGCGAATGTCAAGAGCAGTTTGTTAGATTCAGTGTGCAATCAAACTATATATAAAATAATCATTTCATAAGCATAATGGTATTATAAAAATTAACGAGTATAATTAAGTTTAAGATTATAAGATATTTTATTTTCGCGATTTTTATGCCTTTTTAACACTAGTTACTACTACACTAGGTACTTTTAACGAAACTATTTAAAATATATATTTTTAAATATTATTACTTATCCTGCAAAACAAGATAGACATCAAGTATCTATTGTCAAGACACACCGTATTCTGCTTTCCGTAGTATTTAAGACATTGCGTGTTGAGTGGCGGAACTCGACGCCGCTCTTATTCTTACCAGAGAAAGAAAATGAGAATAATTCCCCCGAGTGGGAATCGAATCTTGCTATGTGAAATAAAGCGTGCAGCTTTAAAAAAGGAGGCTTTTTAAAAGATTCAAGTATATTACCCTTATAGATTCAAATATTTTTTTTTAGATTAATTTTATAACATTTATGTATTTGGATCATGGCGGGTAGCCGAGTTGGCTCTTATCTAATGTGATGAGTTAGAATATTTCCATTTTTCTTGTCTGATTCCACAAAGTCAACTTTAAATTCAATTACTTCACTTAAGTGCGGCGTTAAATCTAACGCTTAAATTTATTATTATTACGTTAAATACGAGATAATATCAGAAAAGATCATTGAGAAAATAAAATGAGAGTTGATCAAGTATTTTTAAATGAATTTAGTATACCATGGACTTATGGGATATATAGGTGCCTTCTTTAGGTGTGTTCTTTTAATTGATTTTTCTTAAAAAAAATTAACAACCATCTCTGAGTTTCATTTATCAATCAGTAGCCTACCCTTTCTGGATAGCGTCTTGTAAATGGATCGTCGTCCTGGATTGTAAATGCGACCGGATGTGGGTTCGATTCCTACTCGAGAGACTGATTATATTTAAATTATTTACATTTCCACGCTTTGGTAAGACCAAAGCGTGACGTTGAGCCCCGCCACTGACCATTTTTTTAAATTGTCAGAAAGCGGAGTAAGAAGTGCTTTGACACTAGTTACTTTCTTTCTACCCTGTAAAAAAAGTTTTACCATAAAAGATCTAAACGAAAAATGAGATATAGAAAATGAAACTCGTCTCTATACATAAAGAATGAAAACATTATTACTTATATTAGATAATAAATAACAAAAGGCTAATAAATAATAAAGTTAACAATTTATTACAAGAAATCTTCATGAAACAAGAACAATCGTATATAATACAGAAGTTGGGCCATTCGTCAGCGCACTTGACGCATTCGTAATATTCCTGATGTGTTTACGTAGGAGCGTTTCAGCGCTTACGCTTTTAATAACTAAATGCAGGTGATGTTCGGCAAAGTTTTTGACTAATGGCGGCGCAGTGGTAATTTTAATGGTATATTGTTTTGGTAATTAATAGCTTTCTTCGTGATTACTATGGTGTTGATGATATATGAATTTACATGTAGGTATTATATAATTTAAAATATTACTTTGAGTGTCAAGACGCTCTTTACTCCATTGAATTGAATTCGAGACATTGTGTATTGGCAGGCAGAACTCAACGCCACTCTTTGTCTTAACAGAGCGAGGAAAGGAAAATATAATCGTTTCCTCGAGTTTGAGCTCGGATGTTGCGCCCTGACCGGCATCATACAACTACATAATATACCCGGAAATTATGCGTTGCCCTAGCAACGTGTATGTTACTTTATATAAAAGTGTACGTAAAGCAGGTGTACCTGAAACTTGTAAAATAATTATTTTACCAATTCACCTCATAAACATTTTGTGACAAATTTCCTATTCCTCAGTACGCGTAATAATGGTAAAATCATAATATGCTTTTATTTATAATCAAAAACACTCACCCAAAATTAGACAAAGAAAAAAACAAATTGTTTTCTTTTTCGTCTAGAATTCAGACAAATTACTCACAGATGGCATTCTAAAGTTTGTTTTTGCATCGTTGCAAAGATTTTAAATAACAGCTAAATAGCCATTATCTACAAATACCACTTTACTATTAATCGTTCGCGTTATATGAATCGAGAACACATCTCAAGGCTCAATCGTAAAAATATAAATAAATATCTAATAAAATATTTGATTTTTATTTATTAATCCACCATTTGTTTACACCAGTACATACAAAATAAAATACAGTACACATAGTCTTCCACTCGGGAGAGTGATTATATTTAAATTATTTTCACTTCCTCGCTCTGGTAAAAGATAAAGTACGGCGTTGAGTTCCACCACTCAACACGCAATATTTGGAATTCGGTGGGAAGCAAAGTACGGAGTGACACTAGGTATTTTGTGTCTATCCTGATTTGCGGGATAAAAGCGTGATGTTAAAAAAACATAGTCTCATTGGTACACGAATAAACACGTATATTTAATTTTTAAATAGAAGTAAAGTTTTGTTAAAAAAAAGACAAAAAATATTCAATTTCATTTATTAAGAAAAAAATTAGTTCACGACAACATATGTGCTGTAGAGGCACTTAGACATTTTTTACTTATATTATATATATAGATAAATATATATTACATACATTATATAAAATATTCTTAGAACAAATCGCGAACGCGCACGTTACGCCTCACTGCGTTATTAAACCCTTCGCGATATTGGTAGAACACGCTGCTTGAGGATATCACATCGGCTACCCCATCTATAAAAAAAATACAAAATATTAAATTAATTATTTAAAAGTTCGCTACTCGCACATATTTTAAAATAATATTAAATAGAATAATATTAAATAGGAATGTCAAGCCAAAAGGTTTTTTCTTACTATTATAACGTGTGGATAATAATCCACTAACCTTATTTTTAAATTTTTTTTTAGTTTCTAAAAAACCTAGTGTCATAATATTACGTTTCATAGTTTCCGCCCGAATTCACGGCATTTGGTTTAAATTCAATCAATGAATTATTTATATATATTTTTTAGTTACACAATTTTATTCCGCTTCGCAGGGTAGACTGAGAGTATCTACTGTCAAGACACCGAATTCGAGACATTGCGTGTTGAGTGGTGGAACTCAACGCTCAACGGATCAAACCCACGCTTACAGTCAGATGCTGTCCCACTGCGCCACGACTGGCCTCAATTAAAATTAATAAAATTAATATTTCCCAAAATTCATAACGTCACATTTAAACTTAATTTTATTAGTACTCACTCAATAAAACATATTAGGAACATTTTATAATAATTTCTCCCTTCTTAATTGTTTCAATTTCTTAATGAATCTATTTAATCTCTAGAATACTAATTATTAACGCTAGGCAAAAGCAAATAACGTACATATCTATAAGAATATTTAGATGTCTGATTGGCGCGTTAATAACTCGTTCCCTGTCACTGTATATAAACTTTATATAAACGTTTAGAAAAAAATAATGTTTAGAAATGTCACTTTATATAAACGTTTGACATACAGTCAAACACATAGTTGCGAGTGTTACACTTATTTTATTAATTCAATATATTTTTATGCATTATATGAAAAAATAGCATTCTGTACTCCTTCTTTATTATATAAAATATAACTGTCCCAAATTTCATATACTTACATTCGCCTATTTTTCGTAATTAAATTAGCACAAACTTCGTTTCAAATATTAATACACAGTAAAAAATAAAAAATAAATAATATATAATTAAAATAACATTAAAAAAAACCTTAAACACGAAGCATTCAGAACATAATCAACTTGTATAATTACTCGTGGGCGGCGTGTTTGCGTACGCTAATAGCGCGCATTGTGACGACGCCCGCCTCCGCCGCGCCGCGCCGCGTCGCACCTTACTCTACTGTGCAAACCTATCGCATTATGTAATGTAACCTCACATGGGTTTATGGTACCGTGTACATTTAATGAGACTACGAAAAAATTTTTAAAATTACTATTATTTAATACAAAATGTATTTTTTTCTTCATTAAATTAATAACTTATATATAATATATAATTGTAAATAAATTAATAACTGAAACTAGATAATGTTAGCAGATCACTCCTGAAACGAATTTCTTGATATTCTGGGTATGGGAATTAATTTCATCCGGACATATGTATTGCACATACATTTTAAATATATCAAAAGGCAAATAATATTTTTATATTGTTCTAATCTAATAGATTGATAAATGTACCTACTATAAAAAGCACTTCCCACTGTTGTAAAGTATAAATACCGCATTACATTTAAATCAAACAACCTAGTGTCAAGACACTCCGTTGTCTGTTTTCTGCTCGAAATCGAGACATTGCATTGCATCGAGTCGCAAACTCAACACCGTATTTATCCCCTACTATAGTCGATGAAATCTTAAAAAAAAATATTTTCGTTGGTTCCTCCTAAGCAAACGATGAACTTAGACGATGACAAAAATGACGTATAAGACGGAACCCTCCCACGAAGGTCGTATAACTCTTAACCGACTCTCGTTAATAACCCCGCTTTTACATGAAAGAGCCGGTAACTAGTGTAGCATTTTAATTTAGGCGGGCTTTATACGGACAACGGTGAATTAAAGGCGGGGTGATGAGAAGATCGCTTTAATGGCGTTCATTCATTCCGTTTTTGTTAATATAATGGTTTTAGATTACATTCAAAACGTTTAATTTAACTTTTCGCATTTACCTCGTATGTATGTATGTATGTATTTTGGTGGTTTATATTATTATGTTGCACGATTTTTATGTTAGATTGAGTTCTGTGTGTTTGTGTTGGTAATGCAAAGGTTTTCTATGACTCAAAATTTGAAATACTAGAATTTTAAATTTTGAATACAATTAAGCTAATTAAACTACATACATTTATATGAATGACAAAAAATAGTTTACATATTTGTTCTTATTTTGAAGTAAAAAGTAAAAAAAGTGTTCATGCTATTAATAATTCTGTACGATTAAATATATCCTTTATCCCGTATGGTAGTTAGACTAGACTAGTAGGTTTATAGTGGCGGAACTCAACGCCACGCTTCTTTCTACCAGAGTGAAAAAAAAACAAAATAAATGTTAAATATAATCAATAGAATAATTGTAGACTTTTATATCAAATATGCTCAATTAACTACGATTAAATAATATTATAAAAAATGTTAGAATAACCTGAACCTGCTTTTTTATTTAAAAAAACCAAACTGCCACTTAATACAAAATCGACAATCTACAAATCCGTTCTATATCCGAAATTTGTTTAAGCATTGAACAATTACAATTACAACAATGAAAGATTAACATTATTGAAAATTAATCAGACCAACTAAATCAGAAGTGGAAACCAATTTAACATAATGTAAGCATGAAATAATATCATTTAGCTGAAATCGAGTGAGGAGTACAATGGGGCCAAGTCAAACACAGAGTCGATCTCGCTCACAATTGGCTTAGAGCGCTCATTACAACTTACTCCTTGGATTTTCTACGAAATGATAATAATATATTTTGGCATGTGTAAGCTTTTGTAGTTTTATTATCCTTACAAAATAATATGTCCTTACAATACAAATATTTACAAATATTAGGTTTAAATACATATTATGCTTCAGTTCTAAGTCATAAATATGTAAAATTTAGTAAAACCTGAAATTATTTGCGGTACAGTACAGGAAACAGTACGGACCATGTACGCGCAGTGAATGACATAAAAATCTAAAAAAAAACTGCTTTGATTCGATACATTTAACTAAATTAAGCCGTCTAAGTAAACTAGGATGAAATTTTTAATTCATAGGAGTTCATTATAGATAAATCTAAAATCAGTCAAAATAAAAATATATACTCTTATAACCGACAATACATTAAATCCGTAAAACCGCAATCACATGATGTTTCAAAATTCAAAAAGAATCTAAATGGAGTAATTATATTATTTTCTTATATGAAATAAATTACCACTTACATGTCTACACAAAGTTAAGATATGATAAGAAACACAGTGTCAGATTTTGAAAGCCTGAAATATTTAGTTTGATTTTACACTAAATAGATCATATTCGGCAATTGAAAACAATGTGGTCATATAAAGTAACGTTAAAGCACTTAAGCAGTCATAAAGTTCGTAGAACTATCTATGAAAATTTGTAGTATCGCCTTGTGAGCATAAAAACATCATAAAAATATATTTAAAATAGATATGAATGAACTAATTGCGGAAATACACTTGAAAATAATAGTAAACTCCTCATAAATTCTAATACATCGAATATTGGATTAATATTACTTTTCAATGTCTTGACTATGACATGAATGAAAATGAAGTAAATTAATATAAAGCTCTTGTTTCTAATCTGTTATATATAAAATGATACTTTTTTTAACTTCACGCGTTTAACCTGCACAGCAGCGTAGACAGGGAAGTACGTAGTGTTAAGACATTTCGTACTTCACTTTCCGCCGAATTCAAGATATTGCGTATTTAGTGGCAGTACTCAAAGCCCGCGCTTTGTCTTACGACCGTCTAATCGTGTTTACAGTAAGAGGCTGTACCACGACCGACATCTGATGGTGGTGATACATCAAAATAAATAATAAATAAATATTACTTCATTAAACACTAAATACTGTGTTTATAAAATAACTAGTAAATTGAAATTTGGCCGTTAAATATAGCATATCCAAGAATCGTTATAGTAAACATCGTTGCGGTATAACCGTGAATTATCGTTTCTCATCTTGACGTAAAGCTCGTGTTGGCGTAAGATGAATTTTCGGTCTCTCCCATTACAAATCGCGTTGAGACCATTAAGCAGTCAAGTTAACGAGCTGAACAGACATTTGTATTAAAGCAGAGGACATATGTATAAAAAGCTTAATAATTATGTAAGACTTATATCCAATTTAAAATATATATGTTCTTATATCTAGTTAAATATATTGCGCTACCGATTTTCGTGAAAATTTATTACTGCTAGCCCTGTAAAATAGCTATTTTTTTATAAAATACTGCAGATATCGCGAATTGCATAGATCGTTTTATCAAAACGAAAGATAGTGAATTTGTTACAATTAAATAAAAACTAGAGTGTCTGTTTGTAATATTAAAATAATCACTTGTTACTAAATATGTATGTACACGGTCCAAATCCAAAAGAACTTTTTTTTCTGTCTATCTGTCTCTTTATTCCAGCTTATCTCTGGAACGGCTGGACCGATTTGAACGGGGCTTTCACTGTTAGATAGCTGATGAAATAGTTACCCTTATTGTGCTACTTTTATTTTAGAACTATTAATAAATATATTCGCAACGATATGATTTTTTTTCTATTTTTACCTTAAAGTTTTTTGTCTTTATATGTTTTAGTATTAATATACATGTAAGATTTATGTTATAGATATTGACTAGCATTACCTATAACTGCGGATGCACTCTGTATTTAACCTTAAGCTTTTGTCGTTGTTTTTTAGTTTTATTTTAATTTTTTTATTGACTGTGTTAATGATTTAAATAAAATAATTAATTAATCAAATCAAGATCCGGATGAGTCAAATACCATGTGGACAAAGTCGCGGGTACGGCTCGTTTATTTGTATAATAAAGATAATTACAAGTTAAAATTTATTTCAAATTAATTTCACTGCATTTATTTATTACAAATACGACAATACTCCACAGCAGTTAAAACTACTTAAATATTAAAAAAAAACCGTATACCGCCATCTTATTAGCAAGAGTTAATCGCACAATGTCTATTAAAACGTATCCCAGACCAAATTATAGGTATAATATCTAAATGGTCGACAATCGGGCGGACGGGTATCAGGTGTTTGATTCTGTCGGTGACGGCAATGAATATTAACAACCCTTCCCGGCGTAATTGAAAATAATAGGCCCACTTGTAACGTTATGTGATAATGTATATTATACGCAATAACGCGGCTACGTTATACGACATCGTTACTTCGACGACATGTAAAGAGATTAGAGTGTTAGCTGGAGTTCATGGTTTTACTGTTCAATGTTTTTTTTTCTGTTTTATTTATTTACCTTTTATCCCGCATAGCAGGATAGATAGGAAGTGCCAAGTATTAAGACAAAAGCCTTGCTATGTCTTATGGGAGTTAGGAAAATGAATATAAATTAAATATAAACATTCCCCCAAGTGGAAATCGAACCCACAAACAGGCAGACACACAAAAATGTATACAGCTACGTTATATGGCGTTGAATAGATGACATGTAAAGAGATTAGAGTGTTAGCTGGAGTTCATGTTTTTACTATTTTGAATGTTTTTGTTTAGCTTCTACGTTCGATAATAATATTATTAATGTAAGTTCAAGAATTTAGTAAATTACCTGAATTTATATTCTTTCTTTGAAATACTATTTCCAGAAAGAAAATTACTATAGTAAGTTACAACATCAGAAATTCATCAGAAATCTAGAATCTAGATTTCTAATTTTTATGTAAAATTTTAAATAAAATATTTTAAAAATGTTAATAAATAATTTCATTATAAGATCTACGAAATATAAATAAAATTGTACTGTCTGTTTGTAACATTAAAATAATCACTTTTTACTAAATGTATACATATCAAAATAATATTTTACAATTTTTTCTGTTTGTTCCGAGTAATCTCTGGAACGGCTGAACTGATATTGATGAAGCTGATGTAATAAGAAGTAACATAGCCTACTTGTATACTTTAATTATAAATTAAAGATCCAGAAATGTTAAATTCCACACGGACGAAGTCGCCGACACAACTTGTATAGAATATTTAATAAGCAATATAATGATTATTTCGCTTCTAATCAAATTTATTTAGAATGTTAATCCATAATTAAAAAAATCATATTCGTACCTTGTTTCTGTACTTGTGCAACAGGAACGATACGCCCAAAGAAGTCCTTCTGCACCTGTAACAACAAACAATATTACATATAAAAACTGCCTTTCAATACGAACGGGGCTTATTACACTCGTGGAACCGCGTCGCGTTGTACAATTAAAAAACACATTTGCCTGTAAATTGCTACTCTACGCCCGCGGCCACACATCGTAGCTCCAATTAGAAATCACGTAGACGTTTCCCATCTTACACCACACACCATTATGACTGCTACTACCTTACTATAAAGACGTTAATTCCATGTATTACATCACTATAGGTGTATTATAAAACCTCAATATAAACACTAAAAACAACAGCTCTCACATATTATTTCAAACAAATATGACATGTATTCATAATTGCCAAAAGACTATTTTTCTTTGTTTCACCTTGTTCATTTCTTACGCGATGAGTAGTTTATGTAGGTAATGTTGAGTGTATGTGAGACATCGTTAGTGCTGATTGTGGTAACGACGTTGTTACACCTATGTTAGAAGTGGAATGCACTCGGCGAGCTAGGTGTTGCTACACGATGAAGATGTTAGACAATTAACGTGTATGTTACGTAAAAATTGCAATTTATATTCGTTTTTTTTTTAATGTAAAAAGAAAATATAGGTTAGAATAGCTAGCATAAAATAAATTCTATTCATTTTAAGTTTACGAAATTAATTGAATTTTGAAAACTACAAAAAAATATGTGACAAAGATCGTAACGGTCTACGGAAAGAAGATACGGACGGATTATACTATTATATAATAACTTGTTATCCGTTACTTGTGCTACTATATCTAAGGCGTTGGCGCTGTATGCTGTAACACATGTTTCCAGTATGGCGACAGTGGCTTTCAAAAATAATTAAACGAAATTGTAGCTAACTTATTTTAGTATATTTTTGTAAGGGCTATGTTAAACCACGAACTTGTGGTGTCCATTAACTTTTCTTATTCTATTCTATGATTAATTGTGTAATTTTTGTTCCTTTTTTACCGCAATGGGTGTACCACATTGCAAGAAAATAAGAAAATTAAAAGCTTCTAGAAGGAGTAGCGGATTCCTCTTTATGAGCGGGTTCTAGTTTTAATTTGTTTGAGGAACTGGAGGAGTCCATGCAAAAGATCTAATCCGGTGATCGTGGCGGTAACTTAATATTGAGAAATACCTTGTTAACATTATTTGTGGTGAAAATATAAAAAAAACTTATTATTATTATAATTCGTACTTAGATAATACGCGTACGTAACTTTTATAATGTAAAATACATTTAAATAGAAATTTCAATAAGCGACATATAATCAGAACAAATAATATCGATAAGAAAACAATATCACAGCGAACGCGGGCAATAGCAAGCCAATAACTTGTTTGTTATCTGAGTGAGATCGACAATAATATTGAAACGAGTCGAACTCACTTGTGCGAGGAGAAATATGTAGGATGTAGCGAGAGTAAATGATTTAAAAGTAAATCGCATATTTCGTTAATAAAATTAAACTACATTTTAAAATAAGGAAGTCAAGGAAATTATTATGATTTTTTTTATCTTTTGATAAAGATGATAAGGAAATATTATACTAATTTACAATTTATTTAGAATATATATTTTTATAATTGTATACATAGTTGTAAGTAACTAGTTTTTATTACAAATCTGATAATAATTTTGTGGAATAAATAGATGGAATGCTTATATTTTATTCAGTTTTTCGTCGTTTAAATTTTAATTAAATATTCAAGTACATAGTTGTTTTGTGACTGAAGAAATATTCTGAAATAGATTTTTCTTAAGGAAACCAAGGTACTTTGTTTAGTTGTTAATTTAAGTGAACTCCAAGTAGTCTCGTAGATGATTAAAATTTAAAATAATTCGTTTACAATCGTAATCATGTAAAGTTATAATCAGTGCAAGTTATAAGCAGTGCAGTTCATAGTTTCTTTAATAATAATCCCATGATATAACTTATATTAATCATTACCATCAGTATTTTAACTAACTTATCGCTCACCGCTTCTACAGTGTACCACAGAATAACTTCGTTGTACGACAATATTTCCGATTACAGTGGTTGGCGGCGGCGGTAAATCGCGACACACGGCCGCATAAACACAATTTCCCGCTCATAAAAGTTATCCGCGCGTTACGATGTACGTAACGCCCTCGTAGGTGATTGGCTACAAGTGTATTGCCATATTGACAATATAGAGGTAGGTTATAGGTTTTAGAATAATTGTATTTTTATTTATGTCATACTTGATGGTTATTGAGGTTTTGGCTAGAATTACCCTATTTAAATTTAAAAATCTAACTATTTTACATATTGTTATGAAATATACGAGTTAAGACGAATGAAAGACTAGAAATTACTGCATCTCATAAATTATTACATTTTAATACCTTCTTTAGTAGATTATAGATTCCTATTTAAGAATTTGTACGAACCAGAGAAAACCAACAAGTAACTATTACACTGGAAATATAAATAAATAAACTTAAATACATAATTTAGGCACCAGAACCCCTGCATCTCAACAGTGTATTTCAGTAGTCAGTCAACATATTTTCCGCGCGACTTCAGGCGGAGGGTGCAAACAATACAATCACAGCCAATCTGCCGCGCAAATAGGAAAATAGAGTGCGCGATGACGCAGGACCGGCCGGAGGCTGCGTTATTTAAAACCTTATTGTAATATGGAAATTTAGTCATTTACAACTTTAAATATATAAGGGTGGTAGATATTTCTACGTAATAACGTAATCTTTGCTAAAATTGTTGAATAACGTTTTTTTTAATGTGGTGTTTTTATTATTGTTTGTATTAATTATTTTGAAATATCTTTGAATGGGAATTTTGTTATATATACAGTGAAAAAATGTTTATTTTTAATATTATAATGTACATATGGAATTTCTTTTTGTTAAAAGCTTATAATCTGATATTAATATACATCTATTAAAGGTGAAGTAAAGTATGCAAAAAAAACATATTTTATGAATACATTCTATCTGCCATGTTGTGAAAATAGTTATCTTTAGTTTTTTTTCTTTGTGACGTATTGTAAAAGCTGAGTTGTTCCATCTACATTTGGGAGATTGTACTTACTATGAAATAATTAATTTTTTCAACCAATTCTCAATATTTTTTGATTAAGCAAAATTAAAATTACTCAATCTTATTTAAAAGCTCTTTCAAGCAAATTCAAAGATATTTATATGTAAATAACTTTACACTATATTTTTTTATACGAAAAAAAATAACATATCACCAAGTACGCCCCAACTATCCTTCAAGAGCCCGATCGTATCGTATACGAATCCTTTCGAAAGCCGCGCAATTTTCCGCCGGTCATTTTTCATTGTTTCCCAGAGCCCGGGGCACCGATACTTATTTGCCAGTAAATACACAATACTCACGATATTGTGTTTACGAGCTACGCAGAGGTTATTTGGAAACTTTTTATAGAAAATGGAAGATAAATTGACAAACTACGCGAAGGAGTTAAAGGGATTCAGGCGCCTTATATGTAAATTTTGATCGGTTTTTTGTTTGCAACTACTAAATTGGAATATTATAGTGTTTTTTTTTATTGTTATCAGTTTTAATAATAATCGAATAGCATTTAAAATACGTAATGGATAAGAACACGAAATTTGTTGCCTATTTAAAGTATCTTTCTGAACTTTACTGAAAAATTATTTTTAAAAATAATAAGATCAAAATTTTGATCATTAGTTAGTGTTAAAACATTAACTAAATTTATTTTTAAATATGAATTATTTATATATTTTATTGGTCTATTACATATATATTTATTACATACTATATTGGTCTATTACATATTTACCGTTATAAAATTATGAACATAAATTAAAGCATTAAACATACATCTGTAAAAAAAATAACTGGTCATATGTTTATTACTATGTCTAAACACCGAATGCAATATTTTGGGTGTGAGAAATTCACAAAACGCTTAATTATAGAAAAATTGTTGACGTTAACAATTATAAAAAACAGATTCACATATTTTCTAATACAATAAGAAAGTCCAAAACAAAAGGTTTTGAACAAAAATATTTTTATATTATTACATTGGCTTTCGCTTGATATGATGCAGTGAACGGGGTACTAGAATTGGAACCTAATAATATTCTGCGAATTAAAAGTTGAAATATATCAATAATGTTTATAAAATTAATATTCGTATATCGCTTTAGTAAGAGGAAGCGCGACGTTGTTTTCCACCACTCAATAGGTCTCAATTCCGTGTAAGTGGACGAAGTGTTTTGACACTGGGTTATCTATGACTACCCTATTTTACAGCAAATAAACGAATTTAAAATCGAAGAAGATCAAAAACGTATCTTTTTTTTATTTTTTTTTAGCTTCACGCTTTTCTCCCGCATAGCAGGGTAGGTAGAAAGTACCTAGTGTCAAGACACGCCGTACTTCGTTTTCCATCGAATTCGAGACATTGCGTGTTGGGTGGTGGAATTCAACGCCGCTCTTTGTCTTTACTCTGGTAAAGACCTGGTTCTTCGCTCTGGCGAGGAAGTAAAAATAATTTAAATATAATCACTCCCCCGAGTGATCAAACCCACAACCGATCGCGTTTACAGTCAGACGCTGTCACACAGCGCCACGACCGGCCTCTGGAACGGCCTTTAAAAACGTATCTGAGTTACCAAATACACGCTTAAAACAAGTAGAGTTATCAAAATTTTTATTTGTTATATACTTTGTGTTTACCAATACCCTATGATTTCAATATTTCGTTAAGAAAACAATATAAAATAAACATTATTTCTAAGACGAGTATCATTAGCTTTCCTAATAACTTTCCCCTTTGTCCTTCTCAATCCTATTGATACCGCTGAGTGGCCTCGTATTATTTCATGTGGTGGAAGTAATAAAAGCAAATAGTAATATATCGATAGCCAATAACCTTTTAGTTCGTAAACAATGCACAAAGGCCTGACGATAAAAGTAAAATATTATATAAGCCGATAAATAGACTAGTCGAGTTTAATATCGTTTTCTTTTACATAAAACGCGTGACTGAAATAGTAACTATAAAGTGATTTTCGATGTGATTTGCCATGTTTTTACAAT
Organism: Dryadula phaetusa; assembly: GCA_032432895.1. Lineage (NCBI taxonomy): Eukaryota > Metazoa > Arthropoda > Insecta > Lepidoptera > Nymphalidae > Dryadula > Dryadula phaetusa. The sequence continues at coordinate 1,640,287 of JAOYRS010000054.1, forward strand.
GTAGATACTTTTTTGTTATAAACGCATATATTTATAAAATATATTGTATTTACGTTGTACTTAAAATAACCTTTTAGGGCATTGCTGTTATAGATACTAAGAATGATCGCTGTGCTAGAGAGGGGTTTAAGGTATTGTTTTAACGTTATGATTATTTAAATATCGTACAAAATTTGAAAAATACTTAAAAAGTAAATAGAACACATATGTCTCATTATACATCAAATAGTATGTAAAAGAAAAATATTAAAAAAGAATTCCGTTCTATTATTAATAAGAAAATCTATACTTATGTTAATATTATAACATATTTGACAAAACAAATTTAGGTAAGAAATAACCTATAAAACCTAACCTTAAATTATTATCAGAATTAAATAACAAATTCAACGAAAAACTCCAACGCTTTCAGAAAAATTACATCAGTTAAAAACGATTTCTTAGTCAAGTTAAAATTGATAACCGATACTCCCCTAAGGCGGTGGTGGATGATCGATGCTCATCGATGGAATTAAATATTGCCTTGAATTTGACAATTATATTAGCGGAGAAGTGGGTAACATTGGCTTCATAATGTAACCTAATCTTGTAATAAAACATATTTTTTTATCTTCACGTCTTTATCCTGCATAGCAGGGTAGCTAGATAGTACCTAGTGTCAAGACACTCCGTACCTGGCTTTCCACCGAATTCGAAACATGGCGGGTTGAATGGTGAAACGCACTTTGTCTTAGCTAACTCAGAACAAGGAATTGATAATAATAATAATAAGTTAATAAAATAATAACGGTAAAAAATAATATATTTAATTTTTGCGTTCTTTTGTAACATATTTCTCTATTGTTCCTTAGCGGAATTGCTTTCCGAGACAGTAATAGCTTCCGTCAAGACTTACAATTCTGATATTGTTAAGTTAACTGTAAACTTAAAATATGGTCGTAAAAGTCTATGTGAATCTATAATAGTCCTTAATATTATAAACGGGAAAGTAATTTTGGCTGACAGTTTGTGACGTCATCATGACCAAGTTGCTGAACTGATTGTGATGAAATTTCCCACAGATATACTTGAGAGTCTTTAGATGAATATTTTTAGAATATTATTAGTTTATTAGGATATTTAAAAACTCAAACTAGATATAACTATGTTCAATATCAAATTATATTTAAAAATTGTGCACTTTTTCCTGTATAAACTCACGAAAAAAAGGAGTTTTATTTTTAGACTTTGACCGCGGTTCAAAAGCGGCCCACTGTTTGCCTTAATCAGATAGGCATGCAATATGCCACATGTTTGATAATAACCGCTACACAACTGTTACATTTTTACTACGTCTTTGAAAATCAGATAACCCTCCCGTGTTGATAGCCTCTGGCTTCTTACGGTCAAAACGTCCCTTTTGTGGTCATAGTTTTGTTATATAGTTCTAAATTTGCATAGTACTTAGTAGTTAATATTGATTTCAATTAAAATTTAAGTGCATATAATTTAAGTATATGTACATTTATTAAATATTAACTTGACTTCCATTTCTAAAGATTTACAATTAAATTATAATTCTTATTACGTTGTTATTTCTTTAACAAATCAAATTGACGTCAGACCTGTTTAAGCAAATCGGACAACAAGAAGTAGATCCAAATGGTTTTCATAGAAAAAATAATTCATTGATAAATACAAGTGGAACTAATAAAAAAATAATTTCGATAATATACATAAAAAAAATTGCAACACTTTTTCGCTTGTTTATCGCAAAAATGTTAATTATTATTGAAATTGTACTAAGATGATTTCCACATCTATTGATAAAGATAAATTTAAATTATTTTAACTGATTTTATATTAGTTAATAATTAATAATCTAATAGAAAAAAAGCTAACTAAGTGAAAAAGGCTATCAAAATATTACCAATTCAAATCAAAATAACATGACTAAAAGTGATCCACAAGCAAACACTTATTACAACTAACCCACAATCCTCCATTCGTGTCTAATTGGCGAATGTGACAAATGTACAAACGTATAAAGCCAATAAAAGGGTTTATTATCTACAACCCGCCCGTGAATATTTGCGTTACGCTCGTTTAGCGCGAACTGTTTCCGAATGGGTAGCCATCGTGGCGCCACATCGTGTAGCTTTCTATAATACTTATAAAATTGAAATGATATAACTAAAATTAGATATAGAGATCATCGCAGCGCAGTGGGACATCTTCTGATTGTAAACGCGAAAGGTTGTGAGTTCGATTACTATTCGAATGAATTAGTCATTCATTTTTTTATATTTAAAATATATTTTCCTTTTTGTGGTCCTGTAAGAAAAACGCCGCGTTGAGTTTGACACTCAACACGCATTATCTCAATTTAGGGCGGAACGCAGTCGAGTATTTTGACACTATGAGTCTGTTTCTACCTTTTTACGCTCTATGTTGTCACGTTTTCCTATATAGAAATATAAAAAAATGTCATTTAAATTTTTTTTATGTGAACATAACATGTAACATACACAAATAAGCTGGGCGTTTAAACGGTTCCAAGAGGTGTAGGTTCGAGTCCTGCTATGTTCAAATTTTGTTTCAATATTTTAAGATATTACTTAAGTACATGAATAAGAAATTAAAAATGTAACGATATTATTTATATATCGCTAAAATAAATTGTTATAATGCATTTGTCTAATTTTATGCCACAGGTTTCTTTTTTATCCTTTTTAGTTATATATATCATCTATCTTATGAGGTATGTATTTTTTACATAAACAAAAAAACACTCTTTATTATTTTGACCTTTTTACTATCATTAGCTTATATATATATATATATATATATATATATATATATATATATATATATATATATATATATATATATATTAAAATTAACTATAATACATTAAAAACACAATGTATATTTTTAAATAGACTATAAATGTACACCACTCAAGTGCACAGATTGTTAAATACTGTAATTAAGAAACATTATATAAAAACTTTAAAATATCAAATCACTTAGTATCTAAAACACATTATTTTAAATATTAAACACACACGATATATACGTATCTCCACAGACATCCACTTGGCTATCACGCCCCGGGCGCCGCACATGGCTCACAATTTGAAAATTACACGCGTGTTTAAATTCTACCGCATTACTTGAGCCTATTTGAATTCGTAACGTTCGGTAATCGGGCTGGGATTAGACAAGATTATTTACAATAATAGAGGGGACGGGATGAGGACTAATCCGCGTAATGCCGACAAATGAAAATTGGTATTCGTAACGCGAAATGACATTACAAAAGCCTATACAAGAATGAGGCGTTGGTTCTGATCATTTTATTATATCAGATAATCGTAAAAAATGACATTTATTTAAATTTAGATGTTTTAGAGATTTTTTTTATTTGATTATATGCTTTTTTTCTTTTAGCAATATATTATTTTTGTTTCTTAGTTATTACGTTATAAAATATCGTAACATAATTAAGATTGAAGGAATATTTTAAAGTATTATTCTCGCTTTTATTCCACGATGTCAAGAAATAATGCAAATCGCGTTCCGTTGAGTGGCAGAATTCAGCGCCGCGCTTCGTCTCACCAGAACAAGGAAATGAAAATACAAATCAAATTAAATAAAATATATAGGCTAAAAAGAAAAAAAAACACATCGAAAGAAACAGGTAGGTACTTTACAAAATGTCTAATAATTTACTTTAAAATAAAGATTGAAGACAAAATCATCACAACAGTAGCAGTTGTTAGAATAAATAAGCGCACCGTATGTATGTACATTGATGCAATTCACCACAAAGGGGTTGCAGTAAAAACTAACAAGCGGAGCGGTGCGCCGGCGGCGTTCTGCGTTGTGTGTTTCCATTATATCTATTACTTACGAGGTGGTCTAGAAACAATTTAAAATGTAGTAAAGTTGTGTCATCATAATTAAGACCTTCGTGGCACAATGGGACAGCGTCAAACTGTAAATGCGACGGTTGTGGGTTCGATTCTCTACTCGACTTCGAGTCTCGACGTAATGATTATATTTAAAACTTATTTTCATTTTCTTGCTCTGGTATGACAAAATACATACAACAAAAACATACAACAAAATACATACAAAAATACAACATTTAATGTCTCGAATTTGGACAGAAAGGAAACAAACTACGGAGTATATTGGTAATAGGTTGTCTCTGACTATTGAAGCTGTAAAAGAATATGATTTTAAATATCGTGCTGAACAAAACAATGAATTTAAAAAACAGATTATATTTTCTATTCTTTAAATAGTTGTAAACTTAAAATATTTTAAAACGACAAAGTAAATGTCGGTGTGCTTTGGAAACGTATTCTAATTCACAATTTGCCGCTCCCGGGGTACGCGTCTAAATTCTGCCGAGCCCGCAAATGAATCCGTTCGGAAAAGAAATTTGTATATCGTGTGTAGTGTGTGGATAATCACATTTACCTTCTGGAGGTTGATTTGCGACTGCATTATCGTATTTTGATAATTCTCAGTATGATAATTTAATTATTCACCTTTACGCTTCCTATGATAAAGAAGGGTAGTAAAAGACACTCATTTTTTAACACTTTATTACTTAATTGGTGGCATGTTTCGTTTATAACTATACTGAGTAACGCAACCTTGTAAAACGAAAGAACAACGTCAAAGTAAAATAGTTTTATTTAAAGTAAAGTCACATGCTTCATTTATTGAACGTTATACATTTTAACACCAATTCACTAAAGTTGGTACTCAGACTGGAGAAAATACGGAACAAGAACGTCAGCGGAATTGTCTCTTTTTTTAAATACTAATAATTACAAATTAATCATTTTTATTAGTGATAATGATACTTTTGAAATAGATTGCATTTCATTCACAGAAATTACCAGAACAGAACAGAACAAATGTACTGGTTGGGTTAATATGACTTATGTACAAAAATATGATCTGCTGAGGTTTATGATCCTACTGTAATATAATTAGAAATATTATAAGACAATTCTCATTTTACTATGACATGAATCTCATAAATTTTTTATGGAATTGATAAGGATTTTTCACGGATATTGTAAGAAATGATTTATTACTAAGTTCTTTCTGCTTATTACGTAAAGTGCGTGGATAAACAATACACTTTCAGTCAAGAAACATATTGAGCAAGATTATTCATATACATAAAAAAATATTAGTAGAGGAACCTTCTAATTCAAACAATCACAACCGCGAAAGGAACGATTCAAGTAGAGTCTAGCTATTTCAATCAGCCAATGCGCCAAGATAGCTTGAAAATCTTTTTTACTTATATATGTAGGTAAAACCAAAATTACATAAAATAAAACAAACTTGCTACAATTTATTCAACATAACCGTATTCCATACAAAAAAGGGGCACACGTGATAAATGAACTAAACCGAATACCATACCGATATGAAAATTAATAATTCAAAGCGATATATACTATCAATTCTGAGCTCACATAATCTGGGGATGACGGACGGTACGCCGTCGGGTGGTAGACGTGGAAAAATCTCGCCCTAAACGAATAACCCTTGAGGGGGCACCCGTTTCCGATTGGCCGCCACCCGGGAAGGATATGACCTATAGTTTTTCTTCTTAAGAACTTCCTCCGGCCATTGTGAGCGTGATTTATATAGGGAGGAAGGGAGGCCATAGATTGATGATTGTATCCGGGGCCTCGCAATCACATCTGCGCTGAGCAATTTGGACGAATATTCGTTTACTTCAAGTATCATGGGCCCGTCTTAGTGTTATTGCTTTTATGGAGGTTAATGTGGATATGAGGTTTTGAGTAAACGATATCGTTTTGGTAAGTTTCTGCTTATATAAATGTTATATGATACATTTCTTGAGATTACTAAAGTTTATTCATTTTATTGGAAATAAATATATAATTGTAGGAAACAAGTGTATTAATGAAAATTACTTTTCAAAAAATAATATTTACCTATATAATGTAGAAGGTTTAGTCGTTGGTTTAGTCGTAAATTTATAAATAGATAATAAGACGTTAAAAATTTGTTTCTTCTTAAACAGCTTTGCCAATTACAAATTATATTTTATTCAAGACAATTGCCTAAAAAACTTAAAATCTCAGTTGACAAAAATTTTATCATAATGAACGTTAAAATTCGTGTTGCAATTTTTTAATTTCTATCAGAGTTAGTGGGCATTTGTCAATGTTCCCCTGTATAACGACTAATCAGAGTAAAAGGGTTGCGGCCGACGCTATTAAAAACTCTATAAGAATTTCTTGCGAGGGTTGTGAAGAACAACGTACAGTGAATGAAAATATTTTATACTTCATATATATTTTGTTACTTTTTCTGTCTATTTAAATAAAAAAAATACACTGCAACTGAAAAGCTGTTTTTGTAGAATTTTATAATCATAGATTTCGGCTCAGTTATTATTTCCCCCTCTACTTACCATAGTGGTTGTAAACGTCAGATATATTTTCTTGTTCTTGTAGAAATTAGGAATAATACTCTACTAGTACTTTCTATACTCCTTAAAGTACACGGGTTATATACTTAATTCCAGCTTTTAAAACCAATTGTAGTTTTAAACGTTGCTTGTTTATGAGTTAATAAGTTATAAGAAAACTTATATATATGGTTTCCCAATAAGAACGATATGTTTTGAAATTGAAATAAAACAAGTAATATATGTTTGAATTTCGTGCAAATATAAAAATAAAATATCGTTCAAATGACCGTCACAACTTTTTTTGCACTGGTGAATACGATCGGTCCAATTTTCGATGACTCTGTGCAGCATTTCGGCTGGTATGGCCGCTATAGTCGCTCGAATGTTGCGTTCAAGGTCTTGAATCGTAGCTGGTTTATTGGCATACACTTGAGATTTAACATACCCCCACAAAAAATAGTCCAAGGGTGTTAAATCGCATGATCTTGGTGGCCAATTGTGAGGACCGTTGCGAGAAATAACCGACTCACCAAACTTATCACGCAACAAATCCATTGTGACGGTCGCAGTGTGGCATGTTGCACCATCTTGTTGAAATTGACAGTAACGACAATTCTGTTTGTTCACATAACCATTGAGCCAAAAGTGAGCCTCATCTGAAAAGATCATTTTCCTATGAAATTCGGTGTACGTTTCCATCATTTCAAGCGCCCAATCAGCAAATTCACGACGTAATCGATGGTGTGCTGGCTTGAGTTCTTGTGCCAACACAATCTTGTATGGGTGTAGGCCAAGATCCATACGTAAAATTCACCAGGTTGTCATTCTGGATAAGCCCAATTCTTGTGCACGTCGTGGAACGGAAACATTTTGATTTTCTTCGTCACTGGCTGATACGGCGGCATTATTTTCTTCACTACGGCCTATCCGTTGTCGTGCTGGTGGTCTACTATCTTGCAAAGAATATTCACTTTCCTTTTGTGCTAAATATGACGACCATATTTAGCACGAAATGCTCTTTTAGTAGAGACAATACTTCTCGAATTTTGATAGAAAATTTGGACAATTTCCAAACGTTGAGGTAACGTGAACTTGTTCATGATTAAATGGCAAACATTACTGAACACAAAACAACACAAATGTCAAATGTTAAACAACCAAGATGGCGGCTGTGCTATCAAAATCCTATCATCCCTATTGGGAAACACTTTATATATTGAGGAAAAATATACTTTCTTGGGGATAGCAATATTAAATATGCATATTTGTTCTTTAAATGTTTAAGTTATTATAGTTAATGTAAAATAAAAATTCGAATTATACTATAATAAGCTCATTATATTTTTACGAATTTTTAATATAATAATTAATTATTTTAGCACCACTGCGCGTTGCGGTGAACTCTTTTTTCCTACAACTTTTTCTAGTCCGCTAATGGGGTGCGGCGGCCGTCAATATTGCGAAAATCCGCTCCATCGTGAATTAAATACTTGTATTAAGCCATTTTATAGGATTTTTATTGAATATTACTTTAAAAGATTTTTTTAATGCTCATAAAAGGTTAAAAATACTAAAGCTTCTTATATATTATAAGCTTATAGAAGAATTATTTATACTATTGATATATATTAACGCACATTTACATAGTAAAAGAGGCATTTGTTTATCAAAGTAAATATTCTAATAAGTTTGTCATATCTTGTTGCTAATTTGAAATATTATGTCATTTAGTGTAAAAAGCATCACAGATATAAAGAAAAAGACAATGTATAGTAAGTTATTATTTTGATTTTACATTCCATAGCACATCGTTAATGTACAATTTAACAAATCAAGCACCTAAGCTTTAAATAATAGTATAATAAAAAGTGGTAATGAAAAACAAAGCCTCGTTATAAGATTCTCTTATCCCATTATTTGCGATAAGAGATACAAAACAAAAAAAGGTAAGTCAGGTCATTTTTGACACTCAGTTGAATTCCTTTAAATAATAAAATTTCTTCACAATAACAATAATAATGCAGTGCAACCCTAGACTTGGAAAATAATTCGTTATATTCAGGTTAGATCGGTATATGTTTTGTTATATCAAAGTAAAAAGAAATATTTTTAATCTCAACTTTATATATTAATATGTTTTAGTTAACGATTTTAATTAATACACCCGAATAAATTTTAATTTATATATATATATATATATATATATATATATATATATATATATATATATATATATATATATATATATAATATTTTTTGTATAAAATAGTTTACACAGCTTTCTGTTTCATAATAATAAAACAATAACCATTCAAAAAAATGAAGCAAGTTTGATACTGTTGAGATGAAATCATTAAGAATCGTCAAATTGAACGTAGATTAATAAAATTCGTTATATTGACGTTGTTAAAATTGTTTATAAAAAGGTTTTAAACAAAAATATTTCAAACTTTATATACATATATTTATACTCACATTACTTATATTAATAAATATATAGGTATACTTTGCATTCACTGTTATCATAAGTTCTAGGGGATGTTCAAAAAAGCGTAAAATCGAAGAATCGTTACATTGAGGTTTGTTATATTAAAGCTACATTTATAAATATCCAAAAGACATCAACAAAACAATTACGTACAGCGCGGTCATTAAGAACATAAACAATTAGAGTAACAATAAAAGCTAGTAAACGCATGCATTAGAGCGGGCCGTGCGTGCTACTAGCAAATGGGGATAAATTTATTAGCTGGGCGTGAACCGCCCGCCGTAATGGCCGCTGAGTGCACTAAATAGCGTAACTGGTCAGTACCGGTGGGTCTTGAGGATTTTTTTAAAATATTTTTGTAGCTCTATTCGTGTATGGAAGTATATATTGACCATTTCAATACAAAGATTTGAACGTATTAGTGAAAAATGATATATACTTATATAAAATTATAGTTGAAACTGTTTATTTGATTTTATTAATGCTTTAAATATAATATTATAAACACAATAAATAAATCATTTATAAAGTAATCCGTGAAGTTCTATGAAATATTTTTTTGACCCACCGAAAGAGTTATGCCATATCCAAATGGCATAACTCTTTCTTTTTCTGTCTTAACAGTATTTTTACGTTCATAGCAAGTGATGTCATTTCTAACACAATGAAACGTAGCATATAAACGTAGTAAAAGCTGCTCTTTTTGCTGTTTTGGTATTTTTATGGTATGTTTTAGATATTAATGGTCAAATTTAAACTTTTTCCCGTAGAGTCTTTAGAGACAACCTACCAACAAGTCAGAGTATCAACACACTTCGTTGACTACTATTGTTGATATCGACCGTCGTAATGAAGACGTTGCCGTGAGTGGCAAACTAATGATGGTATATGAGGAATGATAATAAATTTTAAATTTAATTATTACGCCAAGTAGGAATCGAACCCACAAGCAATTGCGTTAACAGACAGAAAGTATCCCACTGTGCTACGATTCTAATTAAGTAGTCAGTAAATACACTAGTATATACACAATTACTATGTACAGTTCTAAGTTATACCCGTATTTCTAGATGTTTAGAAAAAGTAAAAAGTGACAAAATAAAAAAAGGTACGTTAGTAATTACCACGTTTCTAGAATCTATACCATCGATATTTTTTTTGCTTCATGCCTTTATCCTGCATAGCAGGCTAGACAAGAAGTACCTAATGTCAACATTCTGTACTCCGCTTTCCAACTTTACATTTAAATATAATCAATCCCCCGAGTGGAAACGAATCCACAACCATACACGTTTACAGACAGACGCTGTCACACTGCGCAACGACCGGCTCAATTGAAATCCAAAAAATATTAAAACTAACAGATTTCTGTACAAAATTCAAATTAAATTAAACTAAACTAACATTACACGAACAACACGATTGTTTACCAAACGTCATTAACCGATACAAGTACCACAGGTGTTCTAAACTACTGGCATGATAAAGCTAAATCGTGTGCATTACATAATGACATTCGTAATCCGCAATCAATGATGTGAGCTGCATTAACTATTCATCCACAACTCGCCCGATATTGCATTAGCGGTTATATGTTTATTAGTTAGCCATCACGACTTAATCCAGCCTCATTAGAAAACCAAACATCAAATATATGTTTGTAGGTACATATATATTTATATTGTCCTACCGTCAAAGCTTCTGACATATATGAGTTGGTTGTGGGTTCGAATTCGATATTTATAATTTTTTTAATATGGACAATTTTTGATTGAATTGAACAGCTTTAGTAGCATTGTAAATAATTTTTATTAGCATTTTAATTTTTATATTTTTTACGGATACGGGTATCAATCATAAATAATCATAAATATAAGAAAATAATTTATCGTTCTCTTAAAACTTTTTGCTCTTCGTTTATTTTAAAAAATGCACATGTGTCCGCATCCGATGATAATACATTATTTACAAAGCATGAACTTTACTCCAGTAGAATGGATGGCCATCTAGATGATGATGTCCCCTTGGTCATTATTATCTTTAAGGAGAAAATAATTAGAAATATATATTTTTTGTTTACTTCGAAACGAACTTGTTATTTGTACTATTTTTATTATGGATGAGAAAACTAATCTGAAGTATTAATAAATTGCATTAAGAACCTGAAGGTGATACGTAAAATTTATAATAGGTACACACGTAAAATAATATCTCTTAAATTGTTATAAAGAAGTAAAATTCACTTATTTGTATATCATTAATATCTATGAGCAACATATATGCCAACTATTAATTTTTTTAACTTCACACTTCTCTCCCGCATAACAGGGTAGATAGGAAATACCTAGTGTCAAGTCTCCGTACTTCGCTTTCCACCGAAATCGAGATATTGCGTGTTGAGTGGTGAGACTCAAAGCCGCACTTTGTCTTACCAGTGCGAGGAAGTGACAATAATTTAAATATAATTACAACCGATCGCGTGTACTATCAGACGCTGTCCCACTGCGCCATGACCGGCCTCAAAATATTAAAATATTAAACAAATATTAATATAAATTGTACTAATATTTTAAAAGCTAAAGGCGGAAGACACTTAATAAAAAAACACGTTCTTTAAGCCAATATTTTTGACAAACCATAACTTAATAAGTAATAGTTTATTGTAAACTAATAATAAAAAAGGTCTGCGCTTTATTTCAGGTTTTCTAGGAGAGCGTAGTGATACTACGTAAAATATTTTACGCTCGAATTCTAGTCCTTTAGTGGTGAACTTTGTCCCACGAGTGAAATTGAACCAATATTCAATCACCTTTACACTTAGATGGCACTCTGAGCCACGATTGCTTCTAATATAATTGGTCTTCGTATATCTATCTTCTATGTATAAATATCGCCTCAGAAAGATCAAAGCGAATTTTAGTACATTTTTAAAGTTTATTCCACACATAAGATTGGAAAACATTTTTAAAAAACATATAAAAAATTGAAAGCAACGGGATTTGAATCAGACCGCTAAGCCACGCATAGCTTAGCGGTCAGGCGATTGAATAGTTTCCAAGTGGCGTGGGTTCGAATCCCGCTGCGTTCAAATTTTTAAACGTTTTTTAAAAATGTTATCAAAGCGGATTATTTGAAAAATAAACTACATACATACATACATAATAAGTAAATTTTAATATTTTTTTTTTCAAACTAAGTAAACGACGTACAGAAACAATTATAGATATAATTTAATGAAAGAACACTTGTTTACACTACCCTCATGGTATACGTTTCTCGATATATGTTTCTCTCTACTACAAGTTCCCATATTAACCAATCTAAGGGAACAGTTCCTCAATCAACCGAAGTGGTGTCCATTCAAAATTGTATGTTATTTAAGTTGTCGGATTTCTTAGGTATACATTTTTGATAGCTCTAATAATGACATTTTTATTTTTATAAGAATTACTTTAGTACAATATGTTAGAGATTTAAAAACAATCATGGTCTGATTGTTTTTAAATCTCTAACATATTGTACTAAAGTAATTCTTATAAAAATAAAAATGTCATTATTAGAGCTATCAAAAATGTATACCTAAGAAATCCGACAACTTAAATAACATACAATTTTGAATGGACATCGCGTTGAACGTCATTCATTTTATTGCTAGCGTCATTTAAGTATGAAAGAGCTAAACGTAAAAGTGTAGTGACGAGTGGGAATGAGATGGGTTAATTATTTCCTTTTGTAACAACCTGTGTGGGAGATTGCTGTGATTACTCGCGACCTCTGCGGTATAGAATCACTTGCTGGTAGATGTGCCACGTGTGTATGGTATGGTAAAATAAAAAAAAACTTTTATTAGGTAACTAATTAAAAGAACCTTATAAAAAAGTTGTACTAATAGTAATATTTATATATTATCAAGGTATAAATTAGAAATAAATAATGATTAAAAAACGGTTACATAACATAGAACACATATATATTTGTTTTATCGTCGACGTCGAGGTATATATATTTTTTACAATATATATCTATACTACGAAGGCCCGAATTTCGGCAAAAAAGCAGGTTCACGCTTTATCCTACATAACATGATAATCAGAGATAACCTAGTGTTAAAAAACTCCCTTGACTGCTTCTGTCTGTCTACACTCCGCATTGTCTTACCAGAGCAGAGGTCTTAAAAAAAGTCTGATTATGAGTGAATAGAGTGAGAGAAATAGTTTATTAAAAGAAAACATTGTAAGAAGAGTTTGACTAAATTAATATGTTTTATAGAAGAAAATAGGCATTAACAAACCCATTTCACATAAGGAAAAGATTTTGATTCTATGACAAGACGTCTGAAAGAGCTTTCACATCGTACAATGACTGGTGTTCAGCAAACACAGTTTCAATTAGCGACATTCATATGAGTTTATATGTGAAATTTATATACGATTCTATTAAACATAGTTTTATTGTGATTATAATTATTGGTTCCTTTTTTAATTGTCCCTAAAAATTAAATCGTCTTTTGAAAGAATTATTCTATTTTCTAAGTAGTATTAGCAGACTTAAAATTTCGGGGCAATATTTATAAGCTTGTTAAAATATATTTGTTTTAATATGTAAAAGTGAAGTACAATACAAAAATATTAATATAGTAAATAAATAACAAATTAGTTAAAAAAAGCTATAAGGAAAAGGTATAATAATATTTTAGCGGCATCCTGGTCCTGGCAATGATATCAGATACATGCTGTGCAAATATTGTATTATTGTTCAACAGTCACAGATAACTTAAACAATTCAAATCTCGTTATGATATGTTAAAGTTTTAAAAAGTGTTTGAACAATTTTATTTATTAGCAACACGCTTTAATCCTGCATAGCTGGGCAGACAGAAAGTACCTAGTGTCAAGACAAGACACTCCTTACTTCGCTTTCCACCAAATTCGCAACATTGCGTATTGAGTGGTGGAACTGCACGCCGCAATTTGTCATACCAGAGCGAGGAAATGAAAATCATTTAAATATAATCAATCCCCCAAGTGGGGATCGAACAAACAACTGTTCGTGTTTACTTTCAGACGCTATCCCACTGCGCCACGACCGGCCTCACAATGTTAGATAAAGTATATTATTCTGTTAAAGAATACTATACTGATGTTAAAGCGTGGATATAATCACAATTGTAAACCTACTGTTAAATTACATTTGAAATGAACAACTGTTGAGTTTCTCGCCAGCTACCTTCAATAGAACTGTCTTCAGAGCTGATGAAAGCTACTAGGACTGACAATACTGACACTCTGATTACTTGTAACCTATTTGGGTTAAGAATATTTTGATTTTAGCTTTGAATCTAACTCGAAATAACTGAAGTAGTGTTTAAAGAACTAAAATCACTAACTTTGTTGTTAGGTTTCTTATTATAACCACGGACTTATGGAGTCCATTAGATTATGTGATCTTGTTTTAAGTTTAAATATAGTGTAATTTTTTTTTACGATAACGGGTGGAGAGCACCCGGTATACTGTAAAGCAATTAGAAAATAATAGAAGAGCCAACCACTTTAATTTAAAGAGAAGAAGAAAAAAAAACTTTAATGTTACGACTTATCTAGTACACGAAGGCTGAAGTATTATCACTCTTGTGAGTGGGAATCGATCCCGTAACCCATTGCGTTTACACTGCCATAATGGCCTTAACATAAAAATAATATTATTTAAATATGTATAGGGCAATAAACCTTGTAAAAGCTTATAATTTTATTTTTTTTAGCGTTGACGAAATAAATATAAAGTCAAGAGCCAAACTAACATTAAAATTCATATTGCGATAATATATAATTTATTTAGATAGCAAAATTACTTACTTGTGGAGTAGTTTTAGTGACAACTTTAGGTTGTAACCGTTGTAGGTGATTTGGTATCCGCTGTTCATTACTCTTTACAACTTTTGCCACTTCTGTTTTTGTTTTGTTCTCTTGATTTTTATTCGTTCTGGTCATCTAAGAATAATTAATTTTTATATTAAAAAAATGAATCATAATTACTAGTTGTGTATGTTACAAAAATGGGTTTCAAGTAGGAAAAAAAGAAAAGATAGAAAAAATGTTGACATTTTAAGCTTCTTTTTTCTGTACTAGTAAGACAAAGCGCGGCGTTGTATTCCACCACTTAAGGTAAAATTCCACTATACAGTACAGGAATATCAAACGCTTTTATTATTAAATTTTCAAACGCTTTTTACTTTTAAATTGAGTGTTATTTCAAACTTATTTTTAATGTAAAAAAAGAATACAAAAATTTGATTTCATTCAAGCCCGTGCCACTAGAAATCGGTCCCAACGCTCTGACCACTAAACCATACGTTTACATATATATAGTACAACCATTTATAAAATCACAAATTAGTATATCCCGTTTTAATTTTATGTTATTTATCTGGCTTTAATTAAAATTTTTAATCAATTAAAATTGAAGAGAAGTAAGATGATGTCTTATTCTATTCAATGAAGATTAAAACTTCTGATAAATTATTATAATAGACCCTAAACGAACAAAAGCTTGAGCTTAATTAAACATTTTATTTGGGCGGAGAGGATGAGTAAAGAAAAAATGGAGAAAATATATTAATAATAAACATATATTAAGCAAAGGTGAGTGGTACGAGAGTACGGAGGAGACTTCGGTTGACCTTCGAAAACACAGTATCATTGATACTGAAGGAAGGGCATGTAAAAACCATGAGGACCCCTCGAAAGAGCGTGTATGAAGACGATAATGAAAAAAGTATACAGGGACCGTAGCGTTTGGCGCTCCGTGCCCTCTGAATACTCCGCCAGGGATAAAGCGGAAAGTTAATAAAATATTGTAACCATTAGCTCATTTCTTCTAATAACTTCAAGCTGTTGTTCTCGAGCTATCGCTTGTCGTATGGCAGGTGGGGGCTTGACACGTTCTTCTGAACCTTTAAAAAACAAACAGTATATAAATTAACTAATTGAAAAGAAAATTACTGAAATTTATATATAGGATAGTTTTTAGATAAAAAAATTGAATGACAAGAAGTTTATAATATAGCCTATTTTGACTAGAAAAATACCTGTACGCCATACATTGCTATCGGAGTCAAAGTCGAAGATAGAGATAAAGAAGTGCCCTGTTATATTTATTTCGCAACTATTGTGAAATGACTCACTTTTATATGATCTTTGTATAACAATTATTAGACAAATTACACATATATAGACATATTCGTTAATGGATTTACAAGAACAATACATACAAATTTAATATAAAATACATTTAAACTTTATTTCTTATAGCGTTTGTTTGTCATATTAAAATAACAGCTTCTTAGTAAATGCATTTTTGAAAATATAATATATAACATTTTTGCAATATTCACGGTACTTGCAAATAGCTGGTATAGTAAAGAGTAACTTAGACTAATTTTATTCAAGAATTATTAA
Source organism: Dryadula phaetusa (assembly GCA_032432895.1). Classification (NCBI taxonomy): domain Eukaryota; kingdom Metazoa; phylum Arthropoda; class Insecta; order Lepidoptera; family Nymphalidae; genus Dryadula; species Dryadula phaetusa. The sequence continues at coordinate 1,656,689 of JAOYRS010000054.1, forward strand.
ATGCATATACAAAATTGTTGATTAAAAAACCAACGCTTACCAAAAAAACTAACTTTATACACGTCGGGCTCAACAACATGCGTGTACAGCCCGTCTAAGCCGCGTTGCTGTACGTATTGCAGGCCGTAATCACACATCGTGGATGCACATGCTGTGACTGCACGCTTTTCTGCATCGCTGCACAGCTGTGTGGACAAGTAATCAGGGTAATCAGGGGTACAGTGGTAATCATAATAATAGTGGTGATAAGAGGAATCATGGAGAACGGTAATCAGTGGTAATCAAATGAATAATGTTAACTAGAATAATCATTCTGAAAAACCGCATTTAATGTAATGAAAGTAATGAGATAGTCAAAATTATGATTCTTATTGTAATTCGAGTAATAGTGGGAGTTATAGTATTCGAGAATATTAGACATTTTATACGCAACAGGGTATTGCACGCTAATTAGCAAAAATAAGTTCTAAAAATCTAATAAGAATTACCACCTAGTGTAAGAACGTATGGATTCGAGCTTCACTTCTTTATTTTAAAGTTTTTTAAAAAAATGAGGCCGTTCGTGGCACGATGCGACAACGTCTGACTGTAAACACGATCGGTTATGGGTTCGATCCCCACTTAGGAGAGTGATTATATTAAAATTATTTTCACTTCCTCGTTTTGGTAAAGTAGTGGGTTGAGTTCCACCACTCAATACTAGATATTGCATGTCAAATTCGGTGGAAAGCGAAGTACGGAGTGTCTTGATACTAGATACTTTCTGTCTACCCTGCTATGAGAGATAAAATTTTTTTTTCTCTTCTTAAGTTTTTGAATAACTCTTTAAAAACAATAAAAATAATATTTTTAAAATATTGAAAATAAACAAGTTAATCAAAAATTATGTTCAATATAAGGAATTGATTATTGAAAAATAACAAAAAAATACCTTAGGTAATCTTTCCAAACAAAATGCCACCATAAAAAAATACAAAAAAAAATAAAATCGTAAATATGTGCGTGCGTGTTATTACGGTACAAACGCAAGAAGTGAAGCTTGTTAATGACATCATTCTTTGAAAAATTATTCCCAAAAATGATTTATAACTTTACAGAATTTGATTAAATAAAGCTAAATTAGATAAACTTGAATAAAAGAAACGCTCGCACTACAAGCATTTAGATGGGATTTTGACCATCGTGAACGCACTTGTCAAATAAATAAGTGGCGAAAGGAATTGTGAATTAAGAAAAGTTAGTAAATAAAAGAAGGACGTCACAATTTTTTTTTACATTGCTATAACACTTTTTCCCATCTGTCGATAAAGAAGCTCCACTTAGAAAGGTGTAATATTAATAATACCTGTACATTTGCAGATCTTAGCTTGGGGTTTAGTAAATATGGTAAAAGCGGTAGTACGTCTAGGCGCAGTGCGGCCCGTGACGTGCAAATATGAGGTTCCCGTCCGCGCCATACTGATTGCACGATGCTATCCATTTCAGCTTTTTTACGGAATACCTGGTGAAATTACGTCATTTTATACATTTTATAATTACGTCATATTATTTATTTAATGAATTAAACGCGATTGGCTGTGGGTTCGATTCCTCTACTCGAGAAAATGATTGTTTCACGTTTTATCCTGCATAGTCCGGCAAACTATTCCCCAAGTGGGCATCAGACTGCCACTCTATAATCAAAAAATAAAGGTGAGCGATACGATAGGTCGGGGGAGACCATCGTTGACCTTCGAAAGCACAGTACCGATGGCATTGGAGGAAGGTCACGAAACAAGGATGGGGACCTCCCGACATGTATGAAGAGGTTATATATGAAGAGGACTATGGACGAGACGAAAGATGCAGCGACCGTAGAGTTTGTTTGTTTTTAAAAATAACATACCTCTTGAGCCTGCATAGGAAATTTAATTTTTAGCGATTGTCTCGAAGCCAATATTGTATGGCATTTAGCTATGCACAATGGCAATATAGAATATACACTATAATTCTGATTTCTTAATATCCAACTGTTGACAATGTCATAAAATTTTAACCAAGATGTCGTTTCGCAAGCTATTAGTAGCCTTGCATCTACTCTCGCTGACAGATAGTTCTCGAATATTCCTTCGGCTAATCTGGAAGGATGAATAAAAAAATATTGATAATTTACAATGTTAAATTAGATCGAAATAATTGTGAAAAATTAAATAATATAATTACAAATGGCGATAATAGTGCTTTTTAAGATTTGCTTGATTATAATGCCTTCAAGAATTATTAGATAAAACGCAGCGTTAAGTTCCACTCGTACTTATAGTATAAAATATCTCATTTAATAAAAAAAATAGATACCAAAATAATTAATATAAGATAAAAAAAGAAGAAATGAAAATAATAATTAAAATATACAATTAAATAAAATTATAGTATTTTTTTGTAATATGAAAAAACGTTTTGTTTTTACTAAATGCATATGTATGTAATATGTATGTACTATAATATCAGTTTTTCATTATATCCTGTACCTTTGTTCCAACTAATCTCTGGAACAATTTCGCTAATATAGTAAGCAGAATAAAGCACAACTTAGGCTACGTTTATTTTAGAATTATAAAATTAAGAACCCAGAGATGTAAATTCGGTAGAAGTCGCGAGCACGGCTAGTCTATTTCAAAATGTATATTTCATAGTAAAGTGACACACACCTATCATATTCTCCAGCGGCTTGTATAGTTCTCACAATATCACTTGAGTTGCTATCATTTACAGTGAACACTGCTTGTAGCGCTTGCATCATACTTTTTGTGTGGTCTTTTGTACCCACTGACACCTTTTCTATGTCTTCCACAGTTATCTGAAAATATAAACAAAAATGTTATTTAATTTTTAATTTCTATAAAAAAAGAAGTTTCTAAGATATATATGATTCCAATATTATCAAGTAGAATTGGTATTATACTGTTTATATTTTTTTTAGCAAGGCCAATCCTAAAACAGGGATTTTATATTTTATTTATTTATCTGTCTGTTTGTATGTGCTTGTGCATGCTAGTTACGAAAACGACTGATTTAAATATAGTTTACGGTATTTTATTTTAGTTACCTTTCAACATTTAGTATTAGTTATGTTTTATTTTAATATAAGTAAGTTACATCGATGTAAAGTTTTCTTTTTTTTTGTTTGTTAGTTTCACGCTGTTTTTTGTTTATTTTAGTCTATCCCAAAGGTGGGAAAGGAAGTACCTGATGTCAAGTCACTCTGTACTTCATTTTCCACCAAATTTGAGTCACTGCGTGTCGAGTGGCAGAACTTAACGCCGTGTTTTGTCTTATCGGAGCAAGAAAAATAAAAATAATTTAATTATAATTCTCTCAAGGAATTGAAATCTCTTTGATAATCGAACCAACAACCGATCGCGTTTACAGTCAGGCGCCCTTCCACTGCGCCACGACCGACTGTCCGATAAAATTGTTATAAAATTACTGTTTTCTTCAATTTACTGATAATTTAGTTTCCATGGTAAATAATCATAATATAGCCGACCTGCGCGTCTCTCCCCTTGACGAAGCAGAGCGCGTGCAGCGCGGCGCGCACGTCGCCGGCCGCGCGCTCCGCCAGCGCCGCCAGCGCGCGCGGCGCCGCGCGCACGCGCTCGCGCCGCGCCACCGCGCGCAGCCGCGCCTGCAGCCGCCACGACGACACCGCCTGCACCGACACCGTGCACGACACCGGCCTGCCCCCAAGGACACGCTCATTACTACGCGTTCAACAAATCACCAGCTTCACGCGCCATCCCGCACGGCAGGGTAGTCAGACACGACCCAGTGTTGCGAAAATCCGTTGACTTTCCGCTAAGATTTGGACATTTCGTGCAGAGTGGCTATCTCGACACTGCTCATTGTCTTAATAGAGCCGAAAATGAAAATAAACTTCAAACTTTACACTATCATTTCCTCGAGTGGAATCGAACCGACAATCGATCGTGTTTACAGTCAGATGACCGCGCAACTACGGATAGATAATAACAATATATGATTCTTCTATTCGGTTCGAAAGTGAACAAAAAAAAGATTAAGCCAAAAACATATCAATATGAAAATAATAATTGACACGTTAATTATCCTTAAAAATTGTCAAAAAACAAGATGGACGCGCAATGTCGTCAAAAATCCAAATTCTTTTAATCGTTATAGATTTATTTTAGATTTCTTGCTGAATTAACAGGTTAATACTTAAAATCAATGAAATGTTAATATTATGTATATTATTGATGTATGAGAAGGAATTCCTTAGCATTCCGTAGATTCATTGGTCGGATGATTATCACGTTGCAAAGAGAGAAGCCTAGAGCAGTACTTGAGAGTTGCAAACCAATAGTAAGATTGAGGGGCCTTTTAAAATGCATCCACTGTCACACATAAAGAGCTCCTCTCTTTGCCTTATCAAATTTGAAAAAATCCATTAGTTCGAGAATGATGATACTTAAATTATTTTATTCTCAACACGAATCTTGTCACTATATTCTTCCCGTCTACTCTACCATATGGGAAAAAATAATGTTTATTTTTTCCCATATGGCAGAGTTTATTTGTTAGTTTCACGCTTTCATGCCACATAGCCGGGTTGACAGAAACCTGGTGACCTACCTAGAGTGTCAAGACACTCCGTACATCGCTTTCCACCGAATTCGATACATTGCGTGTTGGGTAGTGGGACTCAACGCCGCATTTTGTCTTTACCAGAGCGAAATTAAATATAACCCACAACTGATAGCGTTAACAATCACACTCTGTTCTACTGCGCCACGACCAGCCTCTAATTAAAGATTAATTACTCTTTATAAAATAAACTTACCTCAACGGCCTTAAAGATGACGCATATAAATCATTGCATATAGCTATAATGGGTCGTCTCAACGGTTGAGATTTGGTTTTCTTCTTGCCATCATCCTTTTTGTGACCAACGGCTGTACACCACTTTACTAATAATTCCACTGTTTGTATTGGAGCACCGTCTATTTCATCTGGAATGTGTTTTATAAATATTTTAAAATAAGTACTTAATTTTAATGTTCTTTACATATAATGCAGGCCATTGGCCTATGTTAATATATAATTTATAAAAGATTAATTATTTCCATATGATATATTATCATTTCTTGCATCCAGAATTTAAGATATCATGTGCTGACTGATGGAATATGCAGAGCGAGGAAATTAAATATAATCATCATTCCAAGTGGGAATCGAATACACAATCATCTAGTTTACTGGAAGATTCTGACCACTGCGTCTTAATGGAAACAAATTAAAATAAAATATTACCTAAAATAAGGCAATTGGGTCGTTTTTCAGTATCCAATACTGATCTCATTAGTGTGGCACTTTGCAAGGCGGTTTGGAATGCTTCGGTACTTCGCTCATCTGACGCATTCAGCTCTACCGGCCGGTAACCTGAATTTATTAAAATTAACATCTTAGAAATAATATTAACCTAAATAATCATTTTCTTAAATTAAAATATAATATCACACTACAGACACTTGAATGTCATGTAGAACTTTTATAAATTTTAAATGAAACTATTTAACCGGATTAATCGCGTATATTTTGGTATTAGAAAATACATTTTTGGACACCTGACGTTTCGAACACTTTACAGTAGTCCGTGGTCACAGGTAGGTAGGTAGGTAGGTAGGTAGGTCTAAAATGTATAAAAATCGCGAAAATCAAAGATCTTATTAACTTTTATAAAGATGTTATTTACAACTAAGGCTTATATTCAAGCCACGTTCATCTGTTTTTGTCTTATTTTTACATTTACATGACACTACTGGGTGTATGAGGTACATAACATTAATCTATATATACACTTCAAAACTTTATCGTCAAAGTCGGTAAATCTTAGGATTTACCGAGTTCAAACTTTAACTGTAACATGTTCACATGTTATAAAAGAATACCCCAAACACATGAGCTACCAGTGGACAACAGCGAGCGAGAAGACGCCAATCACCGGACTAGACGTTTTGGAGGGACTTCTCTCTTGACTTATATACATTGCTATTTTTTTTTAAATCTGTGTGTCAGATGCTCTCCACCCATCATAATAAAAAAAAAACAATATAAAATCACAAAAAAGTATAAATAGGATCATAAAAATTCATGGACGCCCATAATTCGGTGGTTTGTAATAAAAAACCTCCAAAAAAACTAACACCGTTATATTTTATTTATTACTAACCTAATTGTAATTGCAATTTTTTTATGAAACATGTAAATCTTTCTAATTTAAAACTTTGTGTGCTATAAAGTATTATTATTTTATCTTGCTATTATTTTTTGTTTCATTACTTATATATGAAGACTGTATTTTTAATAGATCTTATTTTAACCTGAAATATATTATAAATCCAATTTAAAATAAATGGTTAGTGGGTTCGATTCCCGCTAGGAGGTATAAACTAAATTTCAACATTTATTTCTATTTCTTTCTCTGGTACGATAAAGGAGTCTCAAATTTTAGACGGAAAGCCACTAGCTACGTTTTTGAAAACCCTTCGATAATTTAGTAAAATATTTGTTTATAGCTAGTTTTACGCATTCCAAATGAAACTTGTTTACATTCATTAATCACATATACTTTAGAATTAGGTAGACTCTATTGAATGTGGAACCTGCGACCTTAGATATAATGTTCAAAATTTCATATTCCAAAAAATATATTTTAGAATATCAAAATATAAGCGAATAACCCAATTATAATAGTTAAATTTTAGTAATATACATTATTCGAACCTGCCAATCTAGCCAATAGATGAGCAAGAGTAGTCTTTCCTACTCCAGGTGGTCCACACAGCAAAGCCACTTTGTGATGAGGACGGCCATCGTCGTCCAATTCTGGTTCATCTTCCTTCTTCCCCTTCCATTTATTACTTAGTTGGAATTGACCCGTTCGTTTACTGAAGGCGTTACGCTGCTGAGGCTCTTTAGTTCTAATTTCTTTTTTAAATACTACCTGGAAATTTTACTATAATTTACCTATTATAAAATAAAGACATTATATTATACAAAAATTAATTGGCATTGCTTAATGTTCCGGCCGGTCGCCACGCAGTGTGACAGGGTTTGACTGTACACGCGATCGGGGCAATGATTATATTTACTTCCTTGCTCTGGTTAGACACTGTGCAGCGTTGAGTTCGGCCAATCAACACGCAATGTCTCGAATTCGGCGGAAAGCGAAGTACAGAGAGTGTCTTGACGCTAAGTACTCTGTAATGCGTGAAGCTAAAAAAAAGATATATAATCCCTGTAGTTTTTAACTACTAATCCTGTTGTACTCCATAACATGACCAATATCATTGTTGCTATTTGATTTATTTGTGTCTAACAGCAAATCTTTTTCTCTTATTTACAGCCATTATTTAAGTTTTAATACTTGTTAATTAATTAGAGAATAAACGAGACTATGACCTAAATGTTACAATTTTAATATTTTATTTATAAAAGATAACTTGATGTGTCTAAATGTCGTCCAATTACTTTATAACTTTTATTTTCCAATAAAAATGTGTTATAACTAATGCTACTACTACTGCTTCTTGAGTAACGTCACACGATCATAAGTAAAATGGCAAAAGACTACCAGTTTGCTTTTAGCGGGTAGTATCTCATTATATGCTCTATGACTTCAGTGCTTATTATCCTTTAAATGAAACTATTTTAACTGAGTTAACCACATAGACTCCCTGTGGGACTTCATTAATCTATGGTGGACTGCTACAAAGTGTTTAAACATCAAGTTTTCTAAATATCTTTTTTTTAATACCATAATATATATTAATCAATACATATATATATATATATATATATATATATATATATGTATATGTATATATGTATATGTATATGTATATATATTTATATATATATATATATAAATATATATATATATATATGTGTATATGTATATGTATATATATATGTATATATGTATGTATGTATATATATATATATATACATATTTTAAACGAAAAATAATACTATACAATATGTACCAATTAATTTAAAGGCAAGCATACTTATATTTATTAAAAAAAACTACCTTATCCCATAAATGAAGCCAATGTAACAAAGCCCTGTTCACCGGCTCTTCAGATAACAATTCTACATAACATTTTGGACGATATTTCTCAACCCATAGTTCACTCACAACATTGTTCATAGTTTCTTCTTGCATAGGCTCAGTTGATTCTTTGAGCTGCTGCTTGGTTTCTAACTGTAATTCGATATATTGAAAAATGTAAAAAAGTTAGTTTAAACTATTGTAAAGCAATAATTTTAGAAAATAAAAGAAAGGTGTTAATAAACTCTTCCAGTTTCAACATGTAATGTCTCGACTTTGGACAGAATTTTTGGTCATGGGACCAGGTTCTTCCTTACTATCCTGCTATGCAAGGAAAAGTATGAAACTATATAATTAGAAAAAGAAATAAATTAAAAACCTATTACAATAATTTTTTATAATTTCTTATTTAAGCATTGTTTTAAATAACAATATTCATCTAATACCAAAATAGTATAAAAAGAAATAATTGAAATACATAATTTATAAATTCAGTATCCTATTACATATATGAAAAATTCCATATATAAGTAAAAATGAATAATTCAAATTCAAAATATCTTACAATTTTTCTAGCTTCTTCTAACACAGAATTATATGTTGATCCTAGTGATAGTTTTTCTGTGCTAAAATCTAATGACTCATCCCAATCATCTTCTGTTTCTAACCTAACATATACTCTATCCCCATTCCAATTTGTAAAAGCTATGAATGGCCACCTGCAATTAAAATAATATAAACCATGAATATTTTATGAAAAAAATGAATATAGATATTGATTATTACTTTACTTCGCAGATAAATTAAATATTTTAATATATTTTTGTCTGTGTCACATTTTAAATTGTTCTTTATTTGTATTTTTTTATTAATGTAGATTAACTTCTTACTGATTCAAAGAGGTACTGAAGATTAGATACTCAATTCATCAAAACTTGGTATTAATTTAAAATGAACAAAACATAAGATATAAGCACAAACTTGGGAGCATTATAAGTGATATTATCCTTAAGAATATAACTGGACTTCTCTTGAAAATTCATAGCAGGTTCGACTAGCATCTGCCTTAATTTCCTTTGTTCAATAATTTTAGTGATCAGATCCATATCACTCTCTTCCTCAGTTTTCTGTCTTTTACTAGGTAATTCAACATTGTCAAGTTCTAAATCATTTATATCACCAAATAAATCTTCAACTGTTCTCTTATTAGATGCACAAGGGGTAAGAACATCATCTAATGCATGCAAACTTGGGGTTAAACTTATTGAAGTATCATTATTATGAATTGAAGTATTTTCAGAATTGGTAATTTGCTGACTAGCAGGTATATTATTGGCAACTGGACTTGAAAAATCAAGACTTCTTTTAGCTTGGAATCCTTTTTTTAAATTTCTACCTCCTGCATTTTCACCTGGAAAATATTAAATATAACATTCTTAACTTAAATATTAAATAAATTTCACATGATTATTTAATTTTAGTATATAGTTATTTACATTTTATTTTAAACCTTATTTAAATACTTAAAAAAATAACAGTTACCATTCATTCAGTTAGTATTTTGAAAGTATGAGAAATACTTGGTCTAAAAAATGAGAATACCTGGGTCGTTTTCTTCTATTTCACGTAATAAATCCAAGTCTTCAGAGTACATAAGTTCATACTCTTCATCGGGATCCGGATAATCACTCATTTTGCTGGTTATGTATCAAATTTAACAATAAAGTAATATTGTAACCTCTATTTATACTATATTTTAAAATATTCTAGTAATAAAATTATATAAAAATCTTTAAACTACTTTTTCATATAGAATATATAATGGTAATCAAATAAACATAAACACAACACAAGAAACGAAAAATCCAAAATACCACCAAGTTTTGACTGTTGACATTGACTTTGACTTTGATAGCTGTCAAAATTTATAGATAAATAAAAGGCTTGAAAGTTGAAATATCTTCTATTACCCATATAAATTGTTAATAGAATTGAGTTTGGAAAGAAGTTAGAATATGTATTTATTATTTCATAAAATAAATAATTTAAAAGCGATTATTTATTGTCCGTGTAGTAATCACATTTATTTTCAAAATTTATGAGTATAAAAGTTAATACTTAAAAAATTATTAGTTAAAATTAATAAATATCACAAAAATATTTTTATTTTTGTAATACAGTTTACACAGTCATCTGGCACGGGGTGTAACCATAACCGGTTTTTTTATGCCACACTTTGTGTTCTCCATCGTACTTGACATCTGCAAATGATTTGCCAGTAGAGCTCTACTGGCACACTTTGATTCAGCCATAAATAGAAGAGAAGAGTAAGAAAGAGTGAATCAATACAAAAATACATTCACATAAAACATTAACATTAAAAACTGAACTTTGAGGGTATGTTGGTGCCCTACCACAAGACCCTCAATATCGACTCGCTGCGCTAACAAAACCTCGGGTGCTGTTAACAAATTGAGATAAGCAAGTGGTGAACAGAACGAACGAAATAATTGAACGAATTGAAATAGAACGACAGAAAAATATCAGTATTTCCAACGAAAATTAGAATTAGTGACTGTCAAATTGGTGGTATTTTTTTAACGACTGATTTACATCAGTCGTAAAAACTCGTCATTACTGACGAGTTGCAATTATGGGTTGCAAACTCATTAATTTCGTCTCCGCAAACTGAAGACATTACCGATAAATTTGAAGTAGATTAAGAAAAAACCAAATAATAGAAAAGTGGATATTATGACAAATAAAATTCTACAAATTACATATCACTATAATCATCAGTTAACAAAAACGAAACAAATCATAATTTTAGTACGTCATTATTTTTTTTTAATTGAATTATTTTAGTAAAAAATATAATGTGATGATAACGTTCGTTTAATAAATCGTTTAAATGCCTTCAGATTTGCTTTTTTATTAGGTAATAAGTTCTTTCATATACCCTTTAAACTCATATGTGGGAAAGATAATGAATACGTAGTCTCCATTTGTATAAGTAATTTTTATTTACAACTTGTATGATTACTACCGCTCGGTTATACCTTAAACTTTGAATCAGTTACTCGACCGATTCATATTTACTACGAAAGCGAACACTCTTGAGTTTATAAATAAATCCAAATTAACACAACAAATAGCAGTTATAATTTTTAAGTTTTGAAAAGCATAAAAACTAACGTTAAAAAATAACGTTTCTATGTTATGTTATATATATGTTATGTCATCTTATTGTAAATTTGATGCGCCAAATCTCTTTTTGTCGCCAGCAACTAAAATTACAGCATTTTCACATGACGTCACGTGACTTGACTTAATTTAATGAGCAGTTGAGTTATAACCAATATTATCACCTGCATAGGAACAGTTGGACTTGTACTTTGACAGAGGGGAAGGCCTGTGTAATGTTACTCCCTTCCGCGAAGCAAGATTCACAAAACTGCTATATTTATATTTTGAGAACTCGGTAACGATGAAAAATAAAAAAGAAAATCATATATACATACATTTTTATTGTCACTTTCGAAAAGTTGTAACGAACCAAATCGAATATTTTTTACAATGCTTTAATCTAGTCATAAGCTCTTTTTTCCTTTTCATTGTTTATTTATTTTTTAACTATTTGTTTATTTATACGTACTCGTTTAACATAGTATGGCTGATAAAATACTTTACACATCTAATACATTTTTATTGAATATAAACAATAAAGAAAGTAATGTGCAAATGACCTATAAAAATGTTTACTAAGTACATATCTTTTATTAATATTTTATTATTTTTTTCTTATTTTATTTAATTTTGCAGTACGTTCATCAAGTCGATTAGTGAGTTCCTCTGTATGTCCTCTAAATAAACACTCCATTTTCGCAATGCAGAACCTATTTGGCACAATAATTTCATTGATTTTATTTTAAATAATAATCATTCAGAATTTGTAAAATATATATTTTGTAAAAAGCTATCTAAATTTATTTAATTTCATAAACGTTTGAAAGGATTGTAAATAAAACACAATAATTGTATATACGAAACTTTTTTTAATAATAAGGTATATTTACAGTAGGTTAATTAACAAACGTGAGTTACATGAATAATAATTAGAAGAGGTACCAGAATTTTATTACCATCAATGTTGCACTCCCACACTTCCAAATTTATTACACTTAAAGAGATCTTGGGACCTTAATGAACATCAGGACTTACGTTTTAATATATAATTATTCATTATAACTGGAATGTACACATAATTACTTATTTTATGTTTGAATCTAGTTAATACAAATTGAAATGTAAACAATACGGACAAAATAAAATTAGGCTGACTTCAGTATGTCATCAATTCATCCTAATAGAACAATTTAAAAATTATGAGCCAACAATTATTTGTATACACTAAAGCTATACAAAATAAAAATTCAAACATTCTTTATTTTTGAAGACGGCATCAATTTTGTTGTTAATTCTAGATAAAGATACAATTTTATACCACAAGTTATTACATTTTATTTTTATTTTATTTTTAATCGTTATCTTTGCCGTAAACAATAAATAAATGTAACATAACAGTATTTTAACATCAACAAAAATAAATAAATTCAATTAACATCACAGACATCTACTTTACCCGAAATTCAATGAGTATGGAATATTTTTTTTTGAGATTCAATTTTATCAATAAATACTTTCTATCCTTACGACGTTCACTTGACTAAACAATTTCCTTACACTAAGACACTCGGTGCTACTAAAAAATCTATTTAAGAATTCTGGATTTAAAATATTTATGTCTAGGCGTCCTATTATTGTATTCTCATAAACATGTAAATACTTGTGAATTTAAAGAGAAAGTTATTGCTTCATCGTGTCATCATCAGGTAGAATATATGATCGTTTTCTAAATTTTAATTAACTGTCTTCATGTGAAAAGCTAGCTTGAAAGGCTATTCGCAAAATTTAAGTCGTCAACATGAATTCAATCATTATTATTATAATATTACAAGTTATGACAGTTTAAACATTTAATAAAATGGTTTTGTTTGTTTCTTACCACTTACATGAGAAATATTTTATGTACATTAATGTAATTCACGTCATGAGATTTTCCAAATTAATTATCCAATGTAAGAGCTCGTGTCAAAATTGAATATGTAAACAGTAGATAATTAGTATTTACTGCATAATACCTATACCGCAACGAAACCTTACGCTACGCCTGTGTTACATGACTCGTAGCAAGACGTAGTCTAGTCTTTCTTATGAGCTATAATTAACTCTATCTATATAATTAATTTTTCCTTACTTTTTATTGTTGCAGTTTTAGTAGAATTGCAACCGTAAGACGCCAAGCTCTATACCAAAAACTTATAAATTTATTTTAAGCATTTTAAATTTGACAAACAGATATTTTATCTGTATACTAGCTTCACTGTTACGCTATATGGATTTTATTAAAATCATAGTTTTAGACCGAGTGCCACTCAGGCGTATTTAATACCTGCCGTCATTTGTCTAAGCTAGTTTAATATTTAGAACTTATTATATTTTACTTGTTATTACTGTACAAAACGCTTACTCGTCCGCAAAATTTTACCTATTTGTTATATTATATATCCTTGCCTTGAACATTCCGCTTTGAGCCGGCCATTCGTACGTACACATTGTAGAAGGGTTTACCGGTTACATACACATGTCGGTGTCACCGCATTATTGCATCCTCCCGCCTGCCAGGCATTTCGCTAATATCATCTAACTATATGGCTTTACGATCATTCACTACATTACGAACTCTTAACCTACTACCTAACCGCTGCGCTATTGGACTAGAACGCCGCTATGAGTGAGCAGCTGAAAATTAATATTATCAGACAATTACCTACATTAACACAGACACAGAAATACTTTATAGATTATTCAAGTTGGGCTCACCACACATGAACGCTTGTATCTGAAACTTCGAGCTACAACCAGTCCTACGACGAATGGAAGCCGCTCACAGTCACCGTCTGCTCGAGAATTACATAAGGACAGTATTGGTATACATTTTAGGTCATAGTATATTAGACCTACGTCTTGTTTCTTGTGTAAAATTGTGTTATTATCACATGTTAAAATCTTTGGAATACGCCTGTGTATTTAGTCTCATCTGTACCCGTCATCTTGTATTGGCTACTGTCTAACAAAAAGCCTTGGTCAATCACGAATATCTTATCTGCTGAGCAAAATAATATAATTATATCTCTAATAATTTTGACTCTATGTTGTAAGATGAATCATAAGTACTATTTTTATATCAAATTCATCTTTCAATAAATGTAGAGATAGAATAATCAGATGCAAAGAGAATCTTCTTGCTCAGATATCAACGATCACACATTAGCCTAAATTATTTAACCAATTTTCTCCTAAATTACCTATAAGTTTGATTAGTCGTCCATTTTATAATCGACGATTGACCAAGAGCTTCTGTAGATAAAAGCCGGCATCAAACACGACTTGGGCGGTCAGTCAGTGCTAGCCTGAGTACAGCGACCTCTGTGTGTCAGGCAGCCGTGAGTGCGTGAGGGGGCGCCGGGGCGGGGTGGGGTGGGGCCGGCGGGGGGCTGTCCACCACCCCGCACGCCTTCAGCTCTGTGAACACCTCAGTGAAGAAACCAGGCTCGGAGTTGATTCTTAACATGTTAAAGGACAGTCTGTCAACTATGAGAAGGCAACGATCCCAGAACTTGTCTTTTGAGTCTTCAACTAGGAAAGGTTTGAGAGGGTAGGATATCTCATTGCCCATGTAGGAGTAGGACAGGTAGAGGCAGGTAAGGACCACCGCCTGCAGCTCCTGAGGACGCGCTATCCGCTCTCCGTCGACCAGCTCTCGCACCAGCATGTACACGAAGACTACATTCGCTGGGTTGATGAACGCCACGTCCTGTAATGAGATAAAAGCATTTTACTTAAATAAAAATAAATCTCTTGTAATATCCCATATTATTTATGAAATAAAATGATTGAAATAAAATGTATATGTGAATATGTAAATGTACAATACAGAAATGTATGTACATATATCGGTTCGTATAATTGACTTTGAACATCGTTAAAGCTGAAAGTAGGTCTTCTTTGATAAGACTATTGAGCTACTTTTGCTAAGTTGTACAAATGTCATATTTTGTCATACATATTACAATAATAAGTGTTCACCTTGAAGTGACCTATATGCTGATATTGATCGACACGGTAATTGCATTATAGCGACACGTGTCACTTGGTCTAAGAATTTCTTTTAGTTCAGATGGATGGTCTTCACGTGACTTTAATAAGTTAGTACTGTAATTTTACTTCTAGTCGATAATGTTTGTTACATTATATAAATTGGGTGTAAGAATATATTATGAAATAAGTATAAAAAATCTTTAAATAAGTATAAAAGTAAAAATATTTATTCTTATATAGTAACTATAATCAATTTAAGATATTTTTGTTTAATCGTATAAGATAATTATAATGTTTTTTTAGCTTCACGTCTTATTCCAAGCAGAGCAGTCAGAGTCCCTACATACTTATTTAGGCTTGTCTTCAATCATTAATATATTCATACATAACCTTCGGGGGATTAATTAAAATTTTAGATTATTTTTGCGTTCACTATGTCAAAGACAAATAATTTTCCTCATTAATAGATACTACTATCATTTAGATTTCTTTAGAAATTTGCATATCACAGGGATGCAAATTCAATGCTATTGTTCAAATACCTAATATATTTGCTATGAAGAAAAACAAAAGAAATACTCTTTTATTAGAGTTAAAAAAATCCTTTGTATTTTTAACCAGGTGAATTTTGAATTTGATTCTAACTTTATTCGTATCTTCTTAAGCTTTAACAGTGACTTGTTCTAGTTACGATATAAAAATGAATTATATCTATTTACCTGATTTTTATAAATATAAGGTACACTTTTATTTAATTTAAATATTCACGTTTATAACGTACCCACTACTTGACGCATATATTGCTTTATATATTTTTATAATTTACCACTCAACATGGATTCTTTTCATTTAAATTCTTTTTTTTTTGTTTAGATTCACGTTTTTATTCCGCATACCAAGTAGTGTTAAGACACTCCGTATTCAAGTTTCCGCCCGAATTCAAGACATTGCGTGTTGACTGGCGGAATTCAACGTCGTACTTTGTCTTACCAGAGCGAGGATGATAGTTTGAAATATAATCACTCTCACGACTAGGAATCGAACCCACAAGCCATCGCGTTTTCAATCAAACGCTGACCTATTGCGCCACGTCCACAAGGACTCTATTTTATGTATTTATCATAATTTTGAAATTTTCCGCAATAGCTTATTTTATCAGTGCGCTCTCGGATTTTTTTATTTAACTTCTATAATACATATACCTTTGTAATATAATTTAAGCTTAAGCACCTTATTATTTAATTTACAGTACAGAACAATTATAATCAGTCACACCTAAATCCTAATGTATCCCAGTGTACTTTTTTGTATGGTTTTCTGATATAAGAAAGTTCGTTGTCTATATTTTCGTCAAAATTGTAAACAACAAAATCTGGTCGTGTTGGTTGATAACATATTACATGAGATTATATCAAAATATACCATGTAATTATTTATACAAGAACGAAACGCTTTGTTACACATATCATTGGAAGGTATAATGTTTCATTTGAAGATTTATGTTAAACAACTTACGAGCTATGAAGATTAATAAATATCTTTTAGAACTTAAAATAACATACTTAAGAATGTATTATTTAATTATTTTTTTCTGCATAACAGAGATAAAGAGACTACTGGTAAGACTGTATTCTGCCATAATTTAAAACATTACGACTGACATTCGTGACTGATGAAACTCAACCCTGTATTTTATCTTACCAGAGCTGATAAATAATCGTTTTATTATTATTAAAGGCTAAGGCATAAATCAAAAGAAATAAATAATTTCTAATCTATTAAATTATACATAACATAACACGTTTCCATGACTACCTCATGGAATCGTGTTATGTTATGCAGCGTCAAATCAGCGTCAAAATAATAAACGATTACGTACATATATAGATGTATGGTCGAGTGGAAAAGTACTTCTATATTTCAATATTTACTATTTTTAAAGTGTTATTCCACACTTAGGATTAGAAAACATTTTAGAAAAAACGTATAAAAATTTGAACGCAGCGGGATTCGAACCCGCGCCTCTTGGATACCGTCCAAGAGGCGCGGCAAGACGGTATCCAAGAGGCGCGAGGCAAATTTTTTACGTTTTTTCTAAAATGTACTTCAATATTATTTTATTGAAAATTTGAAAAATGAAGAACAGAACGAAAGTAGATACGTATGACTATTTGTATTTGTATATATATATATATATATATATATATATATATATATATATATATATATATATATATATATATATATATATATATATATATATATATATATATATATATATACGAGACAAACAAGTAATGATAAAAAATAATAAAAACCCGACATTTTCTTTTTCCGTAAATTTATAAATTCAGTGATATATATATATATATATATATATATATATATATATATATATATATATATATATATATATAATATTTTAAGTATTATTATCTATATGATATATAGATAATAAAACTTAAAAGGTCAAATACATAAATGTTACGTTATTGTAGTAATGTATTTGAATCACCTTACAAATTTAAATATCGATTGAGTCTTAAAATAGTTTAGTTAATTGCCGGCGGGGGCTCTATCGCTTCAAAAATACAATCATTTCATATTCATGTTCAAGTACATTTAAGTGGAAAATTTTAGAAGGTCGATTGTTCAAGTAATGTAAAATCAAATAATGTAATATTTATAACATTATTACATAGTCAGGCCAAAATATGATTCTATTATCTTATTTATTCTTAACAATAACGAACACTTGGTCTAAGTTACGGGTCGGTTTATTATTTCAGGAAGCTTTCGAGACTTGTAATGAGTGGCGGAACATAGAAATGAAAATAATTTAAATTGCCCCGAGTGGGAATCAAACTTACAACCGACCGAAACTGTATTTACAGTCAGACACTGTCCCAATACGCCACGACAGTCTCATATCTTTTTTCCAAATGTTTTTAGAAATAACCTTAAATAAATACGTTATTCACATTTTGTTATTTCGCTTTTGTTAAAAGATAATGTTTATTTATGTAAAATCAAAAAAATCATAACATAAAGAATTCCAAAATATATCCTTTGAGTTAATTTATTTGACATTTATATCTGTTAGAGCATCAAGTGATTGCTAATTTATTTTAATTAATCTGAAAGTAAGGTATTTTAGAGGTATCCATAGTTAGTTGATGCTATCTTTTCGATGTGATCGTCGAGAACACAGAACATGAGGACTACCGAGAGCATGTGAGAAGATGTTGATGACAGAGAAACAAATAAGGTACTGATATAATGGGACCATAGCGTATAGTGCTCCGTTCTCTCTAACTAACTCTGTCGGAATAAAATGTAAAGCTAAAAAAATATATTATAATCAAACAAAATATATTTAACATAAGCTAAATTTTAATAATGTTATGTTTTTTTATAAAAATTGTAATTTCTAAAGGCAAAAAAAAACTTAAAAGTTACTTCGGAACACTGTAAAGGCTTCCACGGGAACGGTGAAGTAAAATGAAAAATACGCATTGCGGTGTTGAAGTTCCCGTAATGAGCTGTAGTTGCTTTCCCTGTTTAGATAGAAGCCTTGTTCTTAACGAAGAGTTATATTTTTATGTGTACACATAGATTATAAATTTCAAATATTTATCATTATTTCGAAATAGATTTATACAATGAAAACTTGTAAATAATTCTATTCTAAGATAATCTGTGGAAATGTAGACGTCACACAAGTCATTGTAATGGTATACTAGTACAGTTGTCAAGAAAATAAAAATAAGACTAATATACTATAGATACAGAAACGCCAATAATACTTACAGAAGTTCTAGATAAAATAATATTTATAATTTGTTGGCTTTGCAATCAACAGAACAAACGAATAGACTAAGACGCTTATTTTATTTAGCCTGAAATCTATATTTATAGTTGCTTATCATTAATACTAATACACCTGACGTGAACATTAGTAACACAATATTATTGTATATTTCACCCAAATTCAAGAGATTGCATATTGAGTAGTTTAACTCAACTACGCGTAGTCTCAACAGAACGAGTAAATAAAAATAATTTAAATATAGACTATAGTCCCTTAAGTGTGGAATCACCTTTATGGTTACCTTCTTACTTACTAAATTTAAATTGTTATTCCACACTTAGGAATAGAAAACTATTTTTTTTAAAATGGTTTCTTCTTAATTATTTTATTCTACAAACATTGTAAACAGCTAGTTGTTTCTACAAACATACATGAAATTACTTAAATTGTAATAAAATATTTTAGTTACATAAAGTAATGAAATATGATATACCTAAAAACTCTCAAAAATACTCAACTAAAATAAAACAAACACAAATACATTACGCAATGTTTACTCTGACGGTCGGAGGTCGATGTGAAACCCCTCATTTCGAATTTGCCAACACCGAGCTTGTTCAACGTAAACAAAGAAAGCTCTACAAGGATTCACTTAGATAAGAGAAACGATACTTAAAAATATAAGGAAAAAAGAGGTTTTATATATATTTTTTTAATTCACTTTATATCGGGCAATGTTTTTGTTTCAGTTTGTTTCATTACAAATAGCTATTGTAATGGAGGTTTATGACATGTCCTACGTAATCCATTTTTACTTATTACATATTTGTATATACATATTATTTATTGTTTTAATGTTCAATATGTGTTGTTCAAAATGTTTGGAAAAGTCTAAAAATCCTACACTAAATTAAAACATTTAAGTAAATTTGGGTAATAAAAATTAGTCACAGTAGTCAATATTATTTATAAAATAATATTTAAATAAACAAGAAGTAAATAAAGTAAGTAAATATCGGTTTGTCTACTTAATCTGCATTAACCTTTATGTGGATGATATAGTAATTTAGTCAGCTTCTGTTTTCATTTTAAAACTAACTATTCATATGAAACATTAATGATAAAATAAAAAAAAGATTTGCACCAAATTTTGCAATGCAACAGTATGGTAAAATATGAAAGGAAATCACAGTTTTTCACTATTATATTGATTATTATCCTGCGCATTTCTTTAATGGCTTCCCAGACACCCCTCTCGCTCTCCACTCCAATTCACGAAGCGGTATCGATTCGCCGCCGTTTCATCCATATTGAATGAACGCACGGCGGTGAAGAGTGTGCCATCGTTCTGAGTACCTCATACACTACGTCTTGGAACATTCAGAGTATTACTATTATGGTACACATAAAATATGGTCCCGGGTATACCGGAGGTACATAACTTATGTTAGTAATAAAGCTTCTTTTATTAGAAGTGTGAGATTTAGGCGAGGTATAGGCGATTTTTTTGGATATCTCTGTATTTATGTATAATACTTTTATGAATACCTAAATCTATGTGATATATTAAACACATATAAGATTAACTAGACAAAGTGCGGCGTTGAGTTCTACCAATTAACGCGCACTTGCTGGAATTCGACGGAGAACGGAGTACAGTGTCTTTACACTAGATATTTCCTGGTGAAGTATAAATGATATCTGCCAAATACCATGCAATGATAATCTTGTCAGTTAATTGTTTTGAACAGAAAAATCTTGACTATTATCTCAAGAGGCTATTGCTTAAGGATTGGATCAAGGTACTGCTTTATACGGTAGAAAGACGTATCGTGATTAATTTCATCTGGAGACCTAGGAACCGGCAGCTGGTAAGCTTACCACTATTTGTTGCTATAAATATAATATTAAAAAAACACTATTTTATTTACGTTACGTAAAGTAATATAAAGTATGTATTTCAATGACATAATAGTGTATGTGCAATATTTATTTAATGAATTAAATGCTTTACCGTTTGCTGCATTTCACCTGAATTGCATGTTAAGTGGTCAACGGAGTGTTTTGACACTGAGTTCTCTGTGACTGCGCTTTGTTAATTTGCTGACTTTTTGCTCATGCAAGTTATTATACCGCATAGATATTTTTATTCATACATACAAGTAAATAAAATAGGAGGTTCCTTGTGTAAAATAATAATATACCAAAATAACATTTGTCACAATATTTTCTAATATTAGGCTAATATCGAGAACATCTGAACACTGGACTTCCACTGGCTGATAGCAGTTTTAATAAGGAGTAATTTAGGGATTACCTTTCTTTTATACTCATAAAATAAACATCGAAGTATGTTAAATTCCACGCGGATAAAGTTTCGGCACAACTAGTTTTACATATATATATAAACACTTCCACGATATTACAGAATACATTAAGGGTTGATTCTACCTACATTATTTTTATTGTACTTTTTATTGCATGGTATATTAACGATTGTATGATTTTACGATTTAGGTTATGGGTCGTTCATTTCCTTTTTTTTATACCTAATCGATATACATTATAAATTTTTACAGTACTATACACATTATATACATACTTACATACATACATACATACATACATACATACATACATACATACATACATACATACATACATACATACATACATACATACATACATACATACATACATACATACATACATACATACATACATACATACATACATACATACATACATACATACATACATACATACATACATACATAAATACATACGTGTCAAATGATACATCCGGTTTTTATAGGTCAGATTCATTCAAATGAAATTTCTTGCTCACTTGAACAGCTATTTTCGATTGTTAACCATACTAAGTTTCGTAGAAAATTTAATTGTCAGAAGAAACAACAGATGTATTTGAAACCTTGAAATGAACTGCATTTATTAACATAAGTGCAGTTCATTTCAAGTTATTGGGAATGCGTGATATTTGGCTTCCGAAATTTGATCTTAAATTGAATCTTTATAACATTGTAAATCAAGTAAAAGTTTGTAACCATTGGTATAAGCAATAGACGATATATTGCATATAACAGATAAACAGAAAACCTAATGCTTTTGCTAGCTTTTTCTTGTCAACCCCACAAAGTGCAAGCTGAATAACACTGTAAGAAGGCAATTAAAATTATCATCTTAATTATTTCTGGTGTCTGAACTTTAGACGTTAATTACAGCATAATTGGACTTATCTTCGTCGTCTTAGACGTGGACGTAAAAAACTCTTAATTAAAAAAAACTTTCGATTTCATCATGGCACAGTGGGATTTCAACTGACTGTGCAACGATAATTGTGAATTCAAATATCACTCGGGGTATATTCAAATCTATATTATTTTAAATAAAATTATTTTAAATCTGTTAATCGCGTATATTTTGGTATCTAAAAATATATTTAAAATGATAGGTTTTTCAAAATGTACGTGATTAATCCTTTAAGTGCGGCGTTAAGTTCCACCACTCAACACGCAATCGTCTCGAATTCGGTGGAAAGCGAAGTACGGAGTGTCTTGACACTAGGTACTTTCTGTCTACCCTGCTATGCGGGATAAAAGCGTGATGCTAAAAAAAAATAAAAAATAATCCTTAAAAATGTATAAAAATCACACATCAAAAATCTTATAATTTAATTTACCAGATCTGATAATCATTTTTTTTTATTCTTAAGAACGGCGTGTTTTAACAAAGAGTCCTCTCTGCCCTCTCTGCCCTAAGATGCGAAAATAATAACGTTATAGTACAGATATTTATTAAAATAAAGTAGCTTCATATCTTTCATTTCTGTATTTTTCTTTTCAATACTGCTGCCTATTACATCATGCAACTGCAGAATATCCGCATACTTCAGCTTCTCTTGTAAACATTCTACCTAGTTATCCAATTTAGTTAAAGTATTTTTAGAATATAAATACAGTATATACGAGCCAAATTTTTTAAAATATAAATGTATTGCATTGCTTTAATATGCCAGCTTGCTTTTTATTAATGATTTTATGGTGTTATTTTTGTCAAGTTTAAAATAAATATGATTGTTTTTATTATAAAAAAATAATAATTTTAATTTAATTCATCTAAATATAAATGAAAACTATTTTAGTCTTTACTTTGATACTATGACTTTCGTTTGTTGTACTAAAAGAAATAAAGCTAATTTAGAATTGTACGACATTTCTCACATCAAGTGTAACTTTGATAATTATCAATTAGTAATAGCACAGTGGCGATGAATGTTAATATATTTTATAGGAATTCTATAAACCTACACTTGTGTCACTAATCCCAGTCACTTTTTCGAGCTCGTCTCTCAGAAAAACAAAAAACCCTGCTGTACGCAGTGGGTCCTTAAAGTATGGGGTTTCCCAATAAAAACGATATGTTTTGAAATTGAAATAAAACATGTAACATATGTTCGAATTTGTTCGTGCTCAATGGCTTTATTTGATAGGAAATCTTATGCTATTTAAATAAAATATAATATTCTTATGATTTAAACAAAATATCGTTCAAATAACCGCCACGACTTTTTTTGCACTGGTAAATACGATCGGTCCAATTTTCGATGACTCGGTGCAGCATTTCGGCTGGTATGGCCGCTATAGTCGTTCGAATGTTGCGTTCAAGATCTTGAATCGTAGCTGGTTTATTGGCATATACTTGAGATTTAACATACCCCCACAAATAATAGTCCAAGGTTGTTAAATCGCATGATCTTGGTGGCCAATTGTGAGGACCGTTGTGAGAAATAACCGACTCACCAAACTTATCACGCAATAAATCCATTGTGACGGTCGCAGTGTGGCATGTTGCACCATCTTGTTTAAAATAAATGTCGTCCGCATCGATTTCATACACTTCAGGAAAAAAAATCGTTCAACATGTCACGATAACGGTCGCCATTGACATTAACAGTATGGCCTTCGTCCATGATTCCACCGTACCATAATCCGCACCAAACAGTCAATTTTTCAGGATGTAATGGTGTTTCATGAACCACTCTTGGATTTGACTCACTCCAGTAACGACAATTCTATTTGTTCACATAACCATTGGGCCAAAAATGAGCCTCATCTAAAAAGATGAGGGCTTGAGTTCTTGTGCCAACACAATCTTGTATGGATGTAGGCCAAGATCCATACGTAAAATTGGCCGGGTTGTCATTCTGGATAAGCCCAATTCTTGTGCACGTCGTGGAGCGGAAACATTTTGATTTTCTTCGACACTAGCTGATACAGCGGCAATATTTTCGTGAAGAAAACGGCCTGTCCGATACGGCCTGTCCGTTGTCGCGTTGGTTGTCTACTATCGTGCAAAGAATATTCACTTTCCAGTTTTTGGATTATGCGACGTATAGTGATCTCAGACGGTGCACCATGACGACCATATTTAGCACGAAATGCTCTTAGAGTAGAGACAACACTTCTCGAATTTAGATAGAAAATTTGGACAATTTCCAAACGTTGAGGTAACGTGAACTTGTTCATGATTAAATGGTAAACATTACTAAACACAAAACAATACAAATGTCAAATGTTAAACAACTAAAATGGCGGTTGTGAGCTAACAAAATCCTATCATCCCTATTGGGAAACACTGTACTAAATAATATCTTCACTTAGTGTTGAATCCTAATCAAAACGTGTAATAATGTAATGTGAGTGTCTAATGAGTGACGTAATCATGTTTTTCTCGCCTGTTATTTCCTGTGCCCGAGTCATTCCTGATTTGTACAAGTTAACAGAGCAGAGGATTGTAAATAATTTTAAATATCAACTACAACAGCTAAATGGACTTACAGTTGTTGACGTTGTCCCATTGCGTCAAGATCAGCCTAAATAATTATAATTCCTTATTGCCAGAACAAAAATTCTAATGTACATAATTTATACATAACATATAGAAGTAATAGTAATAGTTTGCCGTTTTATATCAACAAATATTAATCATTACAACAAATTATAGTAATTGATAAAATTTAATAAATAAATAGTTTATAAACATTTCATTGACACTAAAAATGATAACAGATTAAAAATATTATGTATATACATTACTTAATTTAAATAATAGGACCTCCAAAAAATAAAGCCACTTTTTTTCGAATATCTTATGTCATCATACATTTATAAATAGCCAGTCTTAAATAGAGTATCATTTTGGAGCGTGCCCTATCTGTCTAGATGGATATCGCTATGTTAGCAATCGTCGCCTAAGGCTATATACATACTCAGCCTTATGTGAATTGTGAAAAGAGGCCAACGAAACATTGATTAAAACGTGGTGTACACGATTGTTATTATGAGATATGTGGGTAAAATAAGATACCAATATATACTATTGGAAAAATGTAATTTGTTATAAGTTCTTACAAATCTTTATGTACTCCTAACGTTTAGCAGAATAATCAGAGAGCCAATGTCAAAGGAAGACACTACATATTTAATTTCTGCCCATATTGAAGAAATTGCCTCTTAGATGATGAAACTCAACGCTGTGCTTGCATTACGAAGTCATTGTATCTTCTTATATGTAAAACAACTCAGTTACTGAGCGACTGATAAACAATGCTCAGCCAAAACTACTAAACATAGAAAACATGGAAAGTGGCACGTTCTTTGGCATTATAGGGATATTTCCGAAATGAAAATAAAAAAAAACGGAATACGTTTTACTATGGAAATTTCTGGATATAAATTAAAGCAATAATATATTATTAGAACACTAAGTACACACTTATGAAGCTACGAACTACTCGTTTAAATATAAACATGAATACTAACAAAACGAACCCGCAACCATCTTGAACGCTATGTCGATCCACTTTCAGACATCCACTTTACTTCATATTTTGCACTCGTGGCCGAAACAAACGATAATATTTCGAACAATTTTATAAAAATGGACATTTAATTTTCAAATTATGATGAGATAATAAGCATATATGCATAAATTATTTGAACATTTTTGAAAAAACGTACAAAAATCTGAACGCAGCGGGATTCGAACCTGCGCCTCTTGGAAGCCGTCCAAGCGGTTTAAAGGTAGCCATGCGTTCCACTACCAGTGGCGTCGAAATTCTTATAGGTTTGTTACGACTTATTTATATTGTTAGTGGTTGTTTTCATAAATGTTTTCTAATCCTAAGTGCCAAGAAAAACACTTCGAAAATACTCTAGAAAATCTAGAAAAATAATATATAATAACTAGAAAAATTAAATTCATATAAAATAACTATAAGTTTTAACTATTTTCATGAAATTCGGCCCAGTTATTCAAATTTGAAAGGTTTATGAGGTATAATATATGTGTATGATTATTCACATGCATGTATGTAGGTGTAGGTTTGCTTATTTACAATACTTAGGATTCAAAGGCATATTTATTTATATGTAAAATAATGGTAAACCGAAATAAGAGTTCCACGTGTCAATTTAACTATATTATATATTTTGTATCTAAATAAGTTCGCCTAGAATATACTTTATATATTTTGGCACAATATGATTGGATAATCTAACGTAGATTATCCAACTAGCTAACACGTCGCCAATATAAATATTTATTAAATATTTTAGACCGTTATTTATTGCTTTGTTTAGTATTTTTTCTTTAAAACTATTTTAAGTATTGTTATTTAACGCGGCGTTGGGTTCCGCCACTTAACAAGAAATATTTCATTTTCTAGCAGAAATTAGCTTAATAAGCTCTTTGACTACATGGAACTGCTTAAACAGATTTCTAGTTCCAAAATATCCAGGATATATTATAAGTTTTATAGATTTTTTTCTATGTCCAGTTGCTACATGAACCTTGCATACTTTGATCGAATCAACCTTAGTTGAAAATATGAAAATTTGAAAATGTATTGTTTAAAAAGATTTATTTGAAAATTGAAGAAAATATTGTTTCTCATTTATTACTAGAAACGGGCGTTACAGAGAATAAAAAAAATTATGCAAAAATAAAGAATTATGCAAAATTAATTAATTTTGCATATTACTACACAGATTAAAATGACAATTTAAATAGTAAATAAGACAACATTTAAAATATCTGGAATCAAAAATTAGAATAAGAAGCTTTTGTTGAAAGATCATAAATACAAACATTAAAAATATTAGATGATCCGAAATGAAAAAAATTAAAGCCACTGAGAAACATACAAAACAAAAGGAAGATCATTTTTTTATATATCTTGAGCAGACGCCGACTGAAAAACTACTAATTACTAATCTAGCTTAATTATCATTAGTGACTATTAACCATAGAAATACATAACTACTCATACATAAATTTAATATTAAACCAAATTCTACATTTCAAAGTAAAAGTGCATCTTTCTATGCCAGTAGAGCTTGTCGTGAAGGGGAAAGCAAAATTTAAACTAGGACGCGAGATTAAGTTGCTTTTAAGGACGCGTTTAGTGTAAAGCCCTCTTCATTTTATGTTACTTTTTCATATGTGCAATGCTACAATTTTGCATTTTTAAATACTTGCGTTTATGACATAGATCAGTATGTCAAGCTTTGACATAGCCATTTGTTTGTTAAGTAAAGATTGCAATTTCTTAAAAGCTTAAAAAGTTTCGAGGTGGTAAATATGTATAGGAAAAAGTGATTTGCAGCTAGATTCTAGCTGCCTTTAAATAGAGATTATAAAAGGAGTATTAAGATTTGAATGTATGGCTGAATGGAAAGTCGATCAACGTCATACACACGCGACATAGGTTTTTAAAGGTAGGTTAGTTAGTAAAAGATTATAAGATTATAAAATTTCTCTGAAAATAATTATTTAAATAACACAGTTTAAAACATATATTATTTCACTATAATTCTGGCATGATTAGGTTACTAGAATAATAAATCAAACGGTATCCTGCAAGTAGAGTGATGGAAACATCACATACAAAGCAGCCCACAACTTCTATTTTACATTTTTATAATAATTTCTACATATTTTCTGCATCTTGTAGGATTGGCTGAGAGAATATCGTAATAGATATAACTTCGTCTACCACTTTCTTATCTACTATGGAATATAAGTGCGTGATATGACATTATTAATTGATTTAAAATATCTACACTTTATTTGAATACACTTTTGCAAGCATTTTGAAAAGTCGAATGAATATAGCTGCCACCAGATAATACCCAAGATTTATTTGCTATTTCAATTTAATTAATGAAATAAAGTAAATTTTCCAGAAATATTAAAATTACTTAAAATAAATAAATGTAATATAATAGACTTTCCAGATCTATTTTAAAAGGCTCTATTATAACCAATTAATTGTTACTTAATAGTCTTCTATGTTTAGAGGCACTATTTATTCTCAGAACACTGCCTACAAACAAATGAGGGCGTGAAATCGCTCTCGCTGCGGGGCTAGCTCCCCGCATAATGACTCGTACGTCAGCATCTCTATTGATATAACTATTTTTTAATATCTAATTCATGATATTACAATTCTATTCATCAATTTCGAGTTTCATTTTTTTAGGAGAATTTTTTTAAGTACGTTTTTTGCTTCACGCTTAAATTTCATGTTTGTATTGCTGATAAGCGTGATAGCTATTTTTTTATATAAATTATATGTATAAAATCTCTTTTTATCTTAATAGCCAAGCTAAAGAAGAAACTGAACAAGAGTCACAACCCACAACCGAACGCGTTTACAGTCAGACGCTGTCACACTGCGCCACGACCGGCCTCCAATTATTATATGTGCAACTTAGTAAAGTCAAAATTTTACAAGTATGGGAATAATTTTAAAAAAAGGAAGAAAGACAGAACAATAAAAGATACGGACCATTTATGTCCGAGGCGCTTAAAAAATTGGGTTAAAAAAGTTTTTTTTTAGTGATTTTAAATCATATATAACTGCACCTGTAGTAGTTATACACGGAGGAAGAAATATATAATTGCTTCAATTTTCTGAGCATATAAAGTGGGACTTACAAGTAGAGGTAGTTTAAAACAGATCCTTTGTAGTTTACAGTTTGCCTTACGCACGTTGTAAAATATATAGTTTCTAGTTTGGCAATATTATAAACATATTGAAATTCCATATTTTGAACCAAAATTTTAATATTATCGAAAAGGAAGGCTTAGGGGAAGGGCAAAATTTTAATATAAAGTCATAGAACATTGTTTCGCCCAAACATAATCAAGAAAAGCTTAAATTAATTTTACTATTATATTGGTTAAGACGTCGTAAGCAGAGAATTATGTGTTAAGTTCGTAGATACGATATAAACCAAAGTTCATATCCATAACAAAGTGTTTCTCACCGTCTGGTTAAACAAAGTCTGGCTTTGTGTACCACTGCATGGCACACGACGATTCTAAATGGACGAAAAAAATGGCATCGCTAAGTTTTCTTTGCTTATGCTGCAAAGATATGGGACTTAAAGACGAAATAAACATTAATGAACAGTACTTTAAATTCTTTAAAAGTAATATCATTTATATTTATCCATACAAAAAATAAACTACACAAAATATACACACACATATATATATATATATATATATATACATATATATAATTTTGTCTGTCTGTTTGTTTGTTGGTTCTGGCTAATCTCTGGAATGACTGAATCGATTTCGACGTGACTTTCACTAGCATATAGTATGTCATACTACTTTTATTTTTGACTTATAAAATAAAGATCTAGAAATGTGGAAGGAGAAGGAGGAGGGAAGTATTATTGTATGAAACTACAAGCATTAAGGACAAGTTTATATATAAAGTAAATATGTTTAAAGTTTTCGCAAGCTTTTACCCTGCGTGAGATGCAGTGTTTACCGCACAATCGCTACGACAGTATACATGAAAAAGCGCAAAACTTCCTCAGGTTAAAATTTGAGGAACATATTTTTATAAGGTTATGTATTTTTACTTTAGCGTTAAGCTTTTTCCCGCATAGGAGTGTAGCTAGCCTAGTGGCAAGACACCTCGTACTCCACTTTCTGCCATATTAGATTGAGTTGAGTAGTAAAATAAATAAAATATAAATAAAACGATTCCATCGGCTAGAATTAAAATTCGAACTCACAACTCTTTTACAGTCAAATGCTGGCCCTCTGCGCCACGATTGTTACAATTTTTTTATTTATGAACATTTTAACTCTTGACAATATGGTATTGTCTTCTAATAACAAATATATCAGGTTAAATTGTTCTATATACATTTTTTTAACTTTTATATAACTGGTTCTCTCCGTCTATATAGCAAAAATATGATAGATATCTAAAGATGTAGCCTCACGATTTCTCCGCATAGAATATAAGTAGCAAAGTAGTTTCTCCGCTTTCTGCCCTAATTTGGAACTAAATACAAAATAATAGCCTTGATGTTAGATTTTGAAGAAAATATACATAAATAGGTATATTTTAAGATGATATATATAACATATATATGTAAGTATGTATCGACTATTTAGATTATTTTTATATACTCATTTTATTGTATTTACTCATACGCCGCCGTCTAAATTTGTTTTATTTGTGTGTCATAGACACGATGCAGACGCAGTGCACTCACCTCTTACGTATGCAATTTAGCTACATACGAGTACTTCGATGGTTTCTATATCATTCCTTAAAAAGATTTTTGAACATTTAAAAAAATACTAATTAAAAATTTTCATAACAAAAAGTAATTTTATATTTATAAAAACACGTAAAAAATATGCTAGTAAACAATAAAAACTTTTTTTGTATCATAATTAACTAAAAATATGAGTACATAAAAAATATTATAACCAATACAAATAGTAGCACGCGCAGTTAACAAGTAAATATGCTAAAATGTTTATTTACCTGCCAACCCTGCAGGAGTAGCGACCGGTCGACCGTCCGGAGCCACATGACCGCGTCACCCGCCTGGAAGTCGCGCAGGCGGTGGCAGCGCGTGTGCAGGAACATGCCCAGGCACTTGAGCAGCTCCGACGTCGACGCCTGTATGACCGTCTTGCGCGGTGCGGGTATGGGTGCCGAGCCCACCGCGCTCGTCGGCAGCTTCTCGCCATAGCATACATTGTTGTTTAGCGCGTTGGTCCGCGCGACGTCGGCGGGCGGCGGCAGCGGCGGCACCGGCGCCCGCGTATATATCCCGCCCCCGACGCTCACATTCTTATTCCTATCGAGTGGTGCATTGTCCGTAAGCGGTGCTCGGAACGTCGATACGCTTTTGCTTTTGCATTCTAGCTTTTTCTTGTTGTTGTTGGCGGTCGAGAACCTCTTCCACGAGAGCGCGTTGATAAACAGCGAATGCTTCTTGAGGTTCTTCTCCAGGGCGGTCTTCTCCGAGATAATCTTGGCGGCATCGTCGAGGGTGGCGCGACGCTCATCACGGGGAGCGTCCCTGTTCTCGCGGTTCTTGGCGTTGTTGAGTCGCTCGTAGGAGTAAGCGAGGGCGGCGCGGTCGGGCGGCGGCGCGGCGGCGGGCGGACGCCGCTCGCGCGGGCTGAAGCTCAGCACGGTGCCCATGAGGCCCGCGCGCGTTTGTCCGCTAGGTGCCCGCATGCATCGCGTGTGCGGCTCGCGACGACGGCGGCCCGTTTGCGGGCTCGATAGCCTCGCGCCTGCGCCCTACGCTGCGTATCGACCGGCGCGCACCCAGCTGACCGCGGCCGCCGCCCAAGCCCCGCTCGCCCCGCCCCGCCCCGGTAAACAACATCGTCTCCTCAGTAAATCACGGAATTACCGATCAAGAATCCACTCGATTCCAATTAAGCGCGGCCTAACGCCGGCCGAGCGACGGGTACGCCGATAGGTCGGGACAGGTGTAGTTTGATATGACTGACCAGCATTAGTTACATAATAATGCGGCAACTCCGCTCGGCTCTCTCGCTTCCTATAATCGAATCTCTTCAATAGTTCTCCCGTAGTATTTTCGTCGTCAAAATTCCGCTGACATCCGCAACGCCTGACCTGAATACAATTTTCATTAAAAAATAGTGGCGTATTTCCACACTCCCTAGAATTCGAGTGCCGCAGCACCTATAGTCAATTTGATTCATAATAGCACGCCAATTAAAACAACATGATAAAAAACAATTGTAACAAAAAAAGTATATATAGGTATATTTAAATAGTGTCTTTAGATTGATTTTGCAATATTTAGGTTTTAGATACGGTTTTATCTTTTTATATATAAAAAAAAATCTGAAAGGAAATATGGGCCTACATTTATGAAATCATGCCTAGATACATATATATTAATATTTATAAGAAACATGTCAATGAACAGTTCGGCGTTCGTTATATTCCGTAGTCAGCACGCACCGTTGCTTCCATCACGTCATATTATGTTACCCCTACATAATTTCCATACACCTTAGTATTGGGACGGAACCAGACCCCTTCAATTAGGGGGCCTCTGAGGGGTCGCTGCTAACTTGCTTTGCTAAATCAATATGACGGCTAATGAGTTGATTAAAATGTACGCGTAAAATACTATAGTGTTATTAATTAACTTTAAAATTAAGATAATTTAAATAAATAATTAATTGATATAATGTGATTTATATAACATTTTACTAGCAAGTAATAAGTAAATAATGTTTTTTTTAAATAAAAGTTTCATTTTAATATAATCCAGTTGACGGTTTAAAAAGACATATTATGAATATTTGTAAATTTAATATTGGCAACTCTTATTTACCCTAAAATATACTGAAATTATTACAATGCCTTTGTATGAAACAGAGGTTTGTTCGAAAGCCACCGGATAGGGGCGCCTATTGGCTGATTATAGTCGCCTGATATTTAGCTGACAATTACTTCACATTAAGTCTTTTCACCTCTTTTTTATATTCATGAATGTGGATATACACAATATATGCTTATTGCTGAGGCATAGCGTTAATCATGTATCAACATTACTTCCATAAAATCTATAAGATATTTAATTAATTCGAATATCTGCTATATTCATTCCATTTGAGGCCGGTCGTGGCGCAGTGTGACAGCGTCTGACTGTAAACGCGACCGGTTGTGGGTTTGATTCCCACTCAGGGGAGCGATTATATTTAAATTATTTTTCACTTCCTCGCTTTGGTAAAGACAAAGTGCGGCGTTGAGTGCCACCAACGTTGGCTTAGGTGGAAAGCGATGTACAGAGTGTCTTGACACTAGGTACTTTCTGTCTACCCTGTTATGAGGGATAAAAAGCGTGAAGCTAAAAAAAATATTCACGCTTTATTTCGAATAGCACAGTAGTCAGAGACAACCTAGTGTCAAGACTCCGTTGAGGGCTTTCCGCCCAAAATCGCGACATAGTGTCCTCAGTAGCAATTTGAACATCTTTTTTTACCAAATGGAAGACTGAAATTTAAATTCCAAATATAATCATTCCCCGAGTGGGAATTGAACTCACAACCAATCGAACTCACAACCAATCGCATTACATCAGTCTATTATTTATGTATTTGTTTCTAGGACAGGCAAGCCATACGAACGTGCGGGTCACCTGATGGTGAGTGATCACCGCTGCTTACGGGCTTGTGTAACACCAGGGTAACTACAGCTGCTTTGCCGGTATTTAAGGTGGGAAGAAGCGCGCTTTTTTAAGATATTTATATAGGTAAAAAAAGGAATAACTTGATACTAAATCTCTTCTATATTTTTCTATATGAGGTAAAGTATGAAATTATATTGTTTTTTTTTTATTATTGAATTAGTTTTATCATTTTCCTGATACATTTTCGTTGTAAACCAATAAATATATAAAAAATTATGATGCAAATCAATAAAAATTTTAAGCAAAAATATAAGATATCTGTATATATAGTGGCTATTTTTTTCATTCTACCCATTCGCATTTATTTAGCTGAATGACTGAACTGAAATACTATATAAATATATTAAAAAAATAGATAATGTAAAAGCAAAACAAGGTAAAATTATAACATAATGAGATTTTATAAATAAATATATATATTTATATAAATATAAAATATAAATATAAAATTTCCACAGTTTCAAGTTCAAGTTTAATAAAAATATAGCAGAAATATTTAGTCTTATTTTGAAGTGAAAGAATAATGCTTTTAGCGCCTCGCACTTTAAGCTCGTCACGAGATGAAAGGAGATTCCATCTGCTTCAAGAGTTTAATATTACCTTCTTTAAAACGTACAATTGACATTTTGCAGCTTAACAGCGTATTTATGTTTGTATTTTATAAAATAACTAGCGACGTGCACGCAGCTTCACCTGCGAAAACTTTACAATTTATTTTTTTTAACTTCACGCTTTTTATCCCGCATAGCAGGGTAGACAGAAAGCACCTAGTGTCAAGACACTCCGTACTTCGCTTTCCAACGAATTCGAGACATTGCGTGTTGAGTGGTGGAACTCAAAACCGCACTTTGTCTTTACCAGAGCGAGGAAGTGAAAATAATTTAAATATAATCACTCCCCCGAGTGGGGATCGAACCCACAACCGATCGCGTTTACAGTCAGACGCATCCCACTGCGCCACGACCGGCGCATATTTCAATATATAAATATTTCGTTTAGCTTAAATTACTTAAGTCCCTGTAAGCACTGTGTCATTACTGACACTGATAGGAATGCAATAGATAATCTTTATAGATTAGAAGAATAATTATTACGGCAACGCGTATTTTACACGACAACGGTACAATTGGTAAACATTATTTTTTCTCAAATATTTTATTACTCCGCTAAGTAATGTAATCTGGTGTACTCTCAGAAATCATCTTTCAATGTAGAGCCTATATTTTACTATTTTTAAAGTATTATGCTTCATGCTTTTTATCCAGTATAGCAGGGAATAAAGGAAGTACTTAGTGTCAAGACACTCCTTACTCACTTTCCACCGAATTCGAGTCATTGCGTGTTGAGTGGTGGAACTCAACGCCATACTTTATCTTACCAAAGCGAGGAAGTGAAAATAATTTTAAATATAATCACTCCTCCGAGTGGGCATAAAACTGCGCCACGAAAAAAGGTGTTATTACAAACTTAGGATTAGAAAAAAATTTTAAAATCAATTATTTTTAGTGGTCAGAGCGCTCGGACGATTTCCACCAGGGACAGGCGCGTGCTCAAATTCAGCTGCTTTCAAATGCTTTTAAGAAAATTATTTCTCCAATTATAATTTTAACAATGAACATTGCAATATGAATACTAATTTTAAAAATAAAATTCTAATTAAAATATAAAATTCTAAAAGTTAAATTAGACTAGAAAATTCTAATTGGATAAACTAGTATAAAATCATCGCTATTTTTTTCTTTTTCTACCTGTTTCATATAAATATATGAAAGAAAAATTAAAATTCCACTAAATAAAATCTACACTACACGACGGCCATTAAATTTAACTTAACTAGAATTAGTTCAATTTACCAGCACTTGCGTGACCAAGCTACTTTACCCATTCATTCACTTGCTAATTCTATTCAATCATTCACCTTTCTTGTTCCGAAATTCACTCATTCAGTTCCTCAGTAGTTAATTCATATTTAATACTAGAACATTTCTTTAGACAAATATATTTAATTAATCTAAAAAAAAATTAGGAGTTGTTTTTTTGTTTTAATTTAAAATGATTAGTCTTCATATTTTAATTATTACATTAGCGCAGTTGGATTGTAAAGGCGATGGTCACGGGTTCGATTCTCACTCGGAAGAGTGATTATATTTAAAATTACTTCCATTTCTCTACTCTGGTATAGCAAATCGTGGCACGTTACTAAATTCTCTGCCTATCCTGCTATACGGAATAAAGTGTAAAGCAAAAAAAAAAATTTTAATTTATTTTTTCCAATTATATTATTCTGACGTATGTTATGAACGTACGTAGGTGGCTCCCTAATGGGCTTCCATGAAACAATACCGTGTAATTAATCATAACAAACAAAACCACTTTAGCTTTTGTTTCAAATGTCCTTATTGTACACAAAGTGTTATAGTAGTAATTTCACACGCAATTAATATAAATGTTACTTCATACAATGATATCTATTTGAATGTGTGGCATATTTAAGGTGGCATGATAATGCTTTTATTTGAACAGAGTGTTTTTTTCTCCTAGTAGGATTCCCACTTTTCTCCTGTACACAAGACAATGCGTATTGAAACGCGGAACTTAACGCCACTCTTTGTCTTAGTAGATCGAAGAAGTAAAAATAATTTCAAGATACCCAAACATTTGAGTAGGGACCAAATACACAACCATTAAGCCTGCAAGTCAGAAGCTTTCCCATTGCGATACGAATGCATTACATTATATAAAGAATATAAACGTTATTTTTATTTTAATTTGCGCGTTTCCTCTTTTTCTCCATTTTATATTAGAATTTTAACTTTGAATTCTCATTAACATATAGAATAACTTTTATGCATACGTAAAACTAGAACATTTTTTAAACTACAAAGACAAAAAGTCGCTGTTCTCGCCAAGTTTAGTGAAAAGTCATGATATTCATTTTTTCAGTGACGTTTTTTTTTCATAATAATAGAAGATACTAGTAATTGAAATTTTTAACAACAAAAAAATAGCATTTTAAATAATTGTGATGGTAAGAAACAATACTAATGTAAAATGTAAGTTGCTTTAGCAACATGTTTAAAGTGCAAACAGCTTTTTTATATAATAATAATTATTTTTAATGTATTATTAATAAAAATTACTAACTACGTACTTATAGTGAGTTTCTATATAAACGATAACTATGACAAATTTCATACTTCTTTTTGTCATCTGCAATTTTTTCATATAAATGAAACCACTGGATTACATTCCTTAGCGTTTTTTTTTACTTATTAATATATAGATAGATATAAGGCTATATAAGGTAGGGAGATAAGAGAAACATAGGATATAACTCTTATTTAACTGATCCTAAGTGACCAACTCGTGGCGCAGTGTGACATCGTCTGACTGTAAAACGGGATCGGTCATGGTTCGACCCCCACTAAGGGGGTGAAAATATTTTAACAATTTTTACTTCCTTGTTCTGGTTAGACAAAGTGCGGCGAGGAGTTCCGCTACTCAACATGCAACATCTGGAATTCAGTGGAAAGGAAAGTACGGAATGTCTTGATACTAGATACTTTCTGTCTACCCTGCTATGCGGGATAAGAACGTGAAGAAAGAAAAGTAATACAAGATTTTGATATTAATTACTGACAATAAAATACATATTTGTTTGTATGTTTCATATATTTAAAAAAATATATAAAACAATAATAAATAATCAAATTAATTATTAATTTGACCATTTATTGTAAATTTATATTCAATTCAGGAAAAACGTATTACATTATTAAACCAATCTATAAAAACATGCGTCTTGAGTTCTGCCATTCAACAATTTGTCTGGAATTTAGAAGGAAAGCGGAAAATGGAGTGTTTCGATACTAGATTCTCTATTATATTTTTCAAATTTTGATATTAAATTATTCCATTGACGATATCAACCTATTAATGTAGCGCTAACTTATACGGCTAAAATAAAAAACATATTTACCACAAATATAAACTAACACATAATATACTTTTAAAAAAAGAGAAATGGGTCTTAGCAAATTTATTATATGAATTATCAAATAAACATTTCTAACAAGCCCATGCAATACATGTAAGTAACAAAACTTGGACAGTTTTACGATAGTGTTTTAAATAATACCAAGCAGTCGGCGTGATCGAACAGCTGTTAGAATAAATCTAACTGGGCACAGTGGTATTTTCCTGGACTATCGCAAACAAAGCGTGCCGTTGAATTCTGCCAACATAACGCACCATCCCTATGAAAACTTCCTCACCCTACCCTTCGATATACTCGTATAACTGTATATGCAATTGACGCAGTAAAGTTATAATTTTTAATCTCACCCCCGTCCCTGACCGAAATGCTATTTTAATTCCATTCCAACCCTTAAACTTCTGCACAGTACCTGTAGTGTGAGGTCAAGCGCTAGTTGAGGCAAGCTTTATAAGCGAAATGTAAATATAGCTCAAAATAGCCCTATACAAGTACAAAATACGTAATTACGTCAACATTTTTTTGTTTATATGAGGATTTAATGATAGTATTTAAAAAATCTATAACATAATATTATATAAACAGAGTTAAGGTCACAAACAAATAATTAAACAATAGATGGGCTATTAAATATGGAGCTTATAAAGAACCTATATACGCGGTGGTGATTTCCAATGAAAGGAATGCTTGAGATTTACTATTTTTAAAGTGTTATTCCACACTTAGGATTAGAAAACATTTTTGAAAAAACGTATAAAAATTTGAACGCAGCGGGATTCGAACCCGCGCCTCTTGGATACCGTCCAAGCGCTCTGACCGCTAAGCCATGCGTTCTACTACCAGCTGCGTCGAAATTCTTACACGTTTTGTTACAACTTATTTATGTTGTTTGCAACTCTGTAGAGAGATTTTTACAAATTTCTACTACTTAAAGATTATTAAGAAATAATCGTTTAACAAGAGAGATTGCTATTTTATTTTAATATTTACTATTTTTAAAGTGTTATTCCACACTTAGGATTAGAAAACATTTTTGAAAAAACGTATAAAAATTTGAACGCAGCGGGATTCGAACCCGCGCCTCTTGGATACCGTCCAAGCGCTCTGACCGCTAAGTTGCAAACAACATAAATAAGTTGTAACAAAACGTGTAAGAATTTCGACGCAGCTGGTAGTAGAACGCATGGCTTAGCGGTCAGAGCGCTTGGACGGTATCCAAGAGGCGCGGGTTCGAATCCCGCTGCGTTCAAATTTTTATACGTTTTTTCAAAAATGTTAGGAATGCTTGAGTTTAAAATATAATCATTTTTTTCAACCTGATAAGACAAGATTAAGAAGAAGACGGGTGACATGGCAAAACAAAAAAAAAATATAATTATGTTACCTTCAAACCTTTACATTTCAAGTTTTTATTTTCATTAAATTTCAAAAATATGTGTATTTATATTACTTATAAATAAGAAATTTTACTGTCATGTATTCAATCTCATAGACTTGTTATTGAGTAGAAATGGCGAACGGAGTGCGAAGACTAATGTCTAGATTCGAAAGAATATCAGATATGACTACCGTTCTTTGCTGAATAAAGCTTGAAGCTGCACTTTTTGAAAAAGAAATCTATGAACTTGCAAAATAAAAATATATTTTTACCTTACCAGAGATTTATCATTTGATTTTGACTTAAGTACCAAATTATATTTTTAACGCTAATAAAGCAGCATTAACCCAATTCAATAAGCGATAAAGGTAAATTAAGGTGTGGTGGTTTTCATTAGTAAAAATTTAATATCATTAATGAACGAAAACTCTATATTAACATCAACGCATTATGAAGCACTCAACACACAATGTCTCGACTTTGGTGGAAAGCGAAGTACGGAGTGTTATGACACCAGGTATTTTCTGTTCACCATGCTTAGCAGTGTCAAGACACTCCGAACTCCGCTTTCCGCCGAAGCTCCAACCATTACGTTAGTGATTTAGCAACTACGCAATATAATAAATAAATGCATATATATAAGGCAAAATACTCATAAAATATTTTTTTGTATTTCCTAATAAAAAAAGGAGGAGGAGGCAATTCAGTAAAACGACCACCTGATGGTAGGTACAACATTAGAGTTTAAGATTCCCGGCCCTTACGGTACGCTACCAGCGGAGGGTAACTGTATCCTACCCCGTCCCCTCACAGGGAGAATATGTGTGTTTATTTATAGCTTTTCATAAGAGGTCAGCTCACGTAGGTTTTTATATCAATGAAAACAGACACGACCTATTTTAATCATACAATTTGTTTCTATTTCCAAGTTATAGTTGTGGGTGAAATAGTGATAGTGTATAGTATTTTTTGTAGGTTATGTTTACATTCAACGCTGAAAGGAAATTAAAAATCTTTTCAAACATTCAGTTTATTTCGTTGTCCTCATTTCTTTAGTTTAATAAATATAAATCAAAGATATCTTTATAATGAGGTTAAAAATAATTTAAATATAATCTTTGCGAAATAGATACATTTAAATATAATAAGCTAAATACATCTTGGGTTCGGAACCTATGATGATTTAGCAGTAAGATGTTGCATAGATGCACCACGGTAGGGTTTCTAAATGGGCAGAATGCCAGTACAGAATATCCTTAACTTGCCTTTGCCGACTCTGATTAGTATAGTAATAAGAATATAAACGCTATAAAGTAAAGTAAAATTTATATATTTCTAGTCAAACACTCGCCTTCGAGGTCGATCGAGGTGCCGCGGGAAAGCGCTAGCCTGTGATGATTGATTTTGAGTTCAATTTCCTTTTGGAGGACAATTTTAATTTTTAACAGCATCACACTCTATCCCGAACAGGTAAGTGCCAACCTAATATCAAGAAACTCCTTGACTATTTTTCACCTTTCCGCATTGGATGTTGAGCGGGGAACTCATAGCCACGCTTTTTTTTATTTATTTTTATTGTACATGAACATGACTTTTACAATTATAATAATATTGGACAAAAATATTTTAGAGAGTTTATCTGTTGTATCAAGTGTGTCTATATATACAATATTACGTACTTAGTGTCTAAATAGTAGATAACAAGTATTTCTCAAGTTTAATTTTAAACATTTTTGAAGTTCCATCGAATATAGACCTGGCACCATATTTTTTATTAATTAAGATTAAGCTATGCTCCTGTGTGACAGCTCCTGTGTGGTTATTAATAGTCGACTGATATT
This sequence comes from Dryadula phaetusa, assembly GCA_032432895.1. Taxonomy (NCBI): domain Eukaryota; kingdom Metazoa; phylum Arthropoda; class Insecta; order Lepidoptera; family Nymphalidae; genus Dryadula; species Dryadula phaetusa. Next base: position 1,697,635 of record JAOYRS010000054.1, read on the forward strand.
TACGTTTTAAACTACCTGCCAGTATATTGCAAAATTTAAATAATTTAAAATAATTACCTCTACAATTATTATTTTTTTATTTACAATATTTGATTTAAATATAAGACCATAATTATCAAGATCGTAGTCCAATATAGAATCTACTAATGAAAAATACAAACATTTTAATATAGTAGCTGGAAATTTTAAATGTAAGTTATAAAAATTATTGAGAAGCCATCTTAAGTAATTTAAATATAACTTGCCCTAATAGAGAAATGAAAATAGATTTTTATTATAATCTTTTCCCCGAGTGAGCAACAAACCCACAACCGATCGTGGTTATAGTCCGACGATGTCCTACCACGACATAATAGCCGTAACGTTTATAGTTTAAACTATTCTTATATTTTAGCTCGGATAAGACAAATAATTCCAGCATTTAGTTAAGCCACTAATTACGTAAATATTTTTTTTATAATTTAATTCGTAATAGTAAGTAATGAATGCTGATGGAAATAGATTTCGCCTAGGTAATCCTATTTGACACAAGTAAAGAGATTAAAAGTCAAAAAATAATTAATTGGGTCCATCTACGATGGATGCTCACCCATCTTAGATGTTTGCGTTAAGTTAAAATAACACAAGTTTGCATTAAGTTAAAATAACAATCATAATATGAGATAATAATCCAGCATTAGTTTAAATATTTGTAGTGGCGCTTTGAAATCATTGGCTTAGCCGTGGCGTGCCCGGTGCCTCGTAATTGAGAGGCTTCAACTAAACTCATTAGGGGCGACCTCGTCTTGATCACGTGACAGCGATTCTTTCAGTCATCAATCAACCCTTTTGTATATATAGCATGCTAGCTATTAGGAAAAATTATTCAAATGTCTATTGCTAATAATATTTGGTAATATGGTAATAATGGTCGATTACTTCATTAATATATAAAATTCTTTCTTTGTTTTTTTAGCTTCACGCTTTTATTTCGCATGGCAGGGTAGACAGAAAGTATTTACTATTTTTAAAGTGTTATTCCATACTTAGGATTAGAAAACATTTTTGAAAAAACGTATAAAATTTGAACGCAGCGGGATTCGAACCCGCGCCTCTTGGATACCGTCCAAGCGCTCTGACCGCTAAGCCATGCGTTCTACTACCAGCTAAGTTGTAACAAAACGTATAAGAATTTCGATGCAGCTGGTAGTAGAACGTATGGCTTAGCGGTCAGAGCGCTTGGACGGTATCCAAGAGGCGCGGGTTCGAATCCCGCTGCGTTCAAATTTTATACGTTTTTTCAAAAATGTTTTCTAATCCTAAGTATGGAATAACACTTTAAAAATAGTAAATATTAAAATAAAATAGCAATCTCTCTTGTTAAACTATTATTTCTTAATAATCTTTAAGTAGTAGAAATTTGTAAAAATCTCTCTACAGAGATGCTAACAACATAAATAAGTTGTAACAAAACGTATAAGAATTTCGACGCAGCTGGTAGTAGAACGCATGGCTTAGCGGTCAGAGCGCTTGGACGGTATCCAAGAGGCGCGGGTTCGAATCCCGCTGCGTTCAAATTTTATACGTTTTTTCAAAAATGTAGACAGAAAGTACCTAATGTCAAGACACTCTGTACTTCGCTTTCCACCGAATTCGATATATTGCGTGGTAAGTGTTGGAACTCAAGGCCGCACTTTGTCTTGCCAGAGGGAGGAAGTTAGAATAATTTTAAACGTATTCGCTCCCCCAAGTGAGGATTGAACCCACAACCGATCACGTTTACAGTCAGACGCTGTTACATTGTGCCACGATCGACCTTTCTTTATTCTATGAGTGAATAACAAACAGTGCACAATCTAAATGGCTATATGTACGTAGATAGCTTAAATTTTGGCATGTAGTAGCCAGTCTAGGGAAACGCTAAGAGAGGGTTATTAAAAATTCTTATAGGGATGAGATAAACTCGATTACAAATTTTACTGTTTAAATTACTAAAATCAAACTAAAAACTAAAGTATATCAGAAAATACACGTAAGCGAAGTTGTTTGTGATACCTAGTTTTAAATAATGACAGAATAAACAAGAAATTACATCAAACAGGATTCTTTCGAATCTGCTTCTGCCGTAGACAAATATACACTAACCACTGCACCCGTGCACAATTTTAAAAAATATGTAAGTAATATAAAGAAAACTATATTTATTAATCATTTTTATTAGACTTCAAAAATATTTTTATTAGATTGCATTGCGGTACTCTTTTAAATCAATGTACTCGTGCTTACCACTTAAGTCTATTGAAGAGCGCTTTCTTGTAAACCCCATGTCATTTTTAATCCCGATACTTGAGCACTCACACAAAGCATGATGACTTCGCGATCCTATCTTTATAGCGTCTGAGATTCCCCTTATAGGGCGCTCCTTTATGTTATAGCTTATATGTTGTTCATTCTTCTCGGCATGGGGTGACAGTGAACTATGCTGTCTCGATGTAGTTTGGTAAAAGAGAAATTTGAAATTATTAATTTTTTTTTTTATATTTAAACTTATTTATTGTACTATAAAATAATAATATTGATACGAGAATGTATTTGAAATGTGGCACAATTATAGTTAATTTTTTTATAAATAACAATGTGTAAATGCGGTTGTTTGTAGGTACGATTACCACCCGGGGAAATGAATAAATTTAATATTTATTTTCAATTTTCCACTCTGGTACACAAAGCGCGACAAAGAGAGCGCCAGCACACGATGCTCCGATTTTGGGGCGGAGAGACGTCGACGGAGAGTCTCGACACTAGGTTGTCTCTGGTTACCGTGGTTTGCGGTTTATAGCGTGAATACTCCTCCAATAAAAATTTTCAGTCCAACAAGACAATGCCAACGTAAAAAGTTTTTCATTCTTAAAGTATTCAATATATTTCTAGTGGCTTTTAGTATTTATGAGCAACGCCTGATATTTATGACATTTATTCACGCTTACATAGTTGTATCTTCTATATATTGTAAAATAAATCCATAGAATTTAAAAAATCTTACAGATAAAAAATCTAGAGGAGCAAAGTAGCTTTTTAATATAAAAGCTTTATAAGGACGAGTGCGTTATGACGTATGGCATTTACAAGCGCTTAGTTCATATTAATTGTAAAATATTCATTTTATAAAAATATGTGATTTCTTAAAAATATATAAGTATAGTAATAGAAACAATAAAGTAACTTTAGTAATACTCGGAATATGATAAAGAAGGCGTCATTATGGCGCCGTGGAACATTTCTGAGTGACCGCAATAGTTGTCAATTCAACATATAATCAATAGAAAATTTCTATTATGCATTTCCATGCTTTTCCCCTGAGAAAACCTACTATCTTGACACTAAGTTATAAGTATGTCTTGTTTCATTTCTTGAATTGGATAGAGGGTTTTCTAATGCATCAATAGTACATCTATATGTTATTATTACGTGTTTCTTACGCAGTTCTTAGATTTGAAGAATCCCGGGCCTTTTGTAGACTTGCGCATTTTAAATTAAACTATTATATACGTATAAATCGCTTATATTTTGGTATTTGAAAATATATTTTTGAAAACCTGAACACTACACTACAGTTCGAACACTTTGCGGTAGTAGACTGAGGTGGTATTTGCCTGTTGAAAAATTAATTATATGAATCTATTCCCAATTTCCTTGTTTACTGCCCTGAATTTTGGCAGAATGATTTGATTGTATCTTTGTCTCTGTTGTGGTGGAATTGAGACTTTAAATTTTTATATTTTTTATAAAGGGAACACAGAAAGATTCCAACCATCTTACCTATTGAAATTATGGTGTTCTTGAATTAAAATAGCCTTGCGGCAACATCCTAATCTCAATCTTAAAATCACGAGAAAATCACATGTAAAAATTGCGAAAATTAAAAATCTTGTTATAATTATCTTGCTTTATCTATGCATATGAACTATAAAGAATATGTAGAACTTAAACAGAACTATGGAATGGAGTTTGGATGGACTGAGTACTAGTTGATTAAATGAGACTACAGGACTACGGCCGTATTATTATTATTATATTAATAAAATAACAATAATATATAGACAGACACAGACTACTCTTAGTTACCGAACGAGAAAGACATGAAAACTAAAAAGCATTGTTATGGTTGTTTCAAATACACGCAAAAGATTTAAATGAAAAAGCAAAAATGTCATTTTCAAATGCAATTTTCCATACTTTAACTATGAAATGTCATAAACGTACACTTATCCATCCCTTTTAAAATGTTACATTAACATGACATTTCAATTGTAATCTTATAATGTAAACCAAACAGTAGTAAATATCAAGCGATTAGACCCAGACAGATTACTGAGGAAGGGCGAGGGTGCAACGAGGGGTGCATGTGTATTTGCCAAGCTAATTTCAAATCTTTGTTTCATGCTTTAAGATATCTTTTGTAAATTATTGAAAGTGTCATAGTTAAGGGTATACCACCACGCGTAAGGCCAATGAACTTCACTAAATCATAGATTTGATAATAAATCGCAACTGAATAAGAAAGATAAAGTTTAAAATTAACTTTTTTGCCTAATCTAGGCCCTAATCCAAATGTGTAACTCGTTAAAAGTAACAATAGCAACGTGTGGGGGAAAAAATTATACTAAATATGATCAAATTGTATATAATATATCGATATAACCCTACGAAGCTACCTTTAAAACTCAAATACACCTACAGAGGAACGTTTTGTCTAAGTAAATAACAATAACATTCAAAGAAAACTTACAACTTTAAAAAACATTTTTGAAAAAACGTATAAATATTTGAACGCAGCAGGATTCGAACCCGCGCCTCTTGGATACCGTCCAACGTCCAAGACGTTGGACGGTATCCAAGAGGCGCGGGTTCGAATCCCGCTGCGTTCAAATATTTATACGTTTTTTCAAAAATGTTTTATAATCCTAAGTGTGGAATAACACTTTAAAAAAAATAATAAATACTTACAACTTTAAATAAAAATAATTTAAATAAACAAGCTATATATATATAGATAATAAGCTGCGTGTTACATGCTTAATAATCAAAGTTGGTATACAGGATATCTCGATTGATGGATCAAGGCTGAGATGTGAGAGACCTCAATAGTCAGCCATTTAGCTAGTATGTTCAATTATTAGTAGCTTACTAGAAAATAACAATCTTTGTGATTTTGTGTATCTGTTAAAAAAATATTTTATGCGGATAAATCGAAAACGTCATTACCATTTGGTAAAAGTAACTCGATAAAAAGTTTTTTTGTAACTTCGTAGACTACTTTAAAAATTTAATTTTCATAGCAAAATGAATTGTTTTTTTTTTTTGAAAACAATGATAGTAAAATTCAGGAGCTTCACTTATAACCGAATAAAATTAATATCTATGTAATCAAAAAATTAATTTGTGTTATTTTAAAAACTTTTAGTATCTTTTATAGGTTACTAACTACAAAAGAAACGCGTAAGAATTCCAACGAAGTTCTATACATATATATATATATATATATATATATATATATATATATATATATATATTGGAGAAAGAATTAAGCACTAAAATAGAATAATTAGTACCATAGTGGTGCAGTAAGACGGTCTGACCGTAAACGCGATAGGTCGTAGGTTCGATGTGCACTATAAGAAATAGTTATATATAAATTATTTCTATAGCAACAAAGCGCAGCGTTGAACTCGCAATGGTTAAGACATTTGGGCGAAGAGCGATGAACGGAGCTTCTTAACACTGGGTAGCAGTTTCTTTCTCACCAGCCTACTATTATATATAAAAGAAGCTAAAGAAAAAAAACAAATATGGTCATTACTTTCAGCAACATACATATAAAATAAAAACTAGCAAAATGCTGTCCACATAAAAAGAGCATTTGTAGGTATATCGTCGGTCTAATTGTAGAGGTGTAGCCGCATGGAGAGCGGACCCTCACTCCCCCGGGACGCCGGTGAGAATTCATATGCATTTCAAATGAGTTTTCTTTAGTTTTAGATAGAGTTGCGTGTTGTTTTTGCTGTTGTGACATAACTATGTGTTGTACAACTTTTAATATAATTTTTAGTTAAGTAACAACATCCTAGAAATATGTTAAAAAAGTCGTTATTTTAAGCCAAACTAGGAACCTATTAATTAAATATTAAATATGATTAATTTATTATTACGCATTTACTCTTTCTCTCTCTTTCTCTCATACATACATATACACACACACACTATTGGTGAAAATAGATTTATTAAGGCATCAAGTGTATGCTTACAGGTAAATATAATATTTATCGTCCTAGTTTAATGTAAGCACCTTTACGTTTCATGCTCTTCCTCGCAATGCTGGGTTAGCAGAGTACCTAGTTTCAAAACAATACTTTGCCGAATTTCCGTCAGAAATGATTCGTGTTTAGTGTAAGCATTCAACGCCGCGCATTGTAACCAGAGTCGGGAAACAATGTTATTAAAATCTATTTATTACCTCGACATCACACAAACAAGTATGGCAGCAATACATATAAATAAAATAAAAGAATAATTCTTATATAACATTTATTTCATTTCACTGGTATTTTATAAACATATCTAAAAATACATTCAATTTACCAAAGCAAGTAGTCTTATTATTAAACATAATAACATCCGCTCTTTAATTAAAAGAGAGCCATATTGATACAAAAACAGATAAATGCTTTGGAACAACGTTTGGACTAAGTTAACCCTTACCAATATGTCAACAATACAAGCTAAAAGAATAAACGAGACAGTCTGTCTAACACTAATGTTTAATTTTTTATACATATATCTTTATGTGGCAGCATGATTCCTTTGAAGTCTTAAACGTTTTCGTTATTTTTACATTAATTATTTTAATTAATGTAAACCTAATTCAAACATTTTCAATAGTATAGAGTAGGTAGTTATAATTTCATAATGAATATCTTAGAATGACACTTTAAATTTGTGTTTTTTAGAACATTTAACATATTACCTTTATAATCACAGTACAATATTAATCATAATTGTGATAATTAAACATTTGTTAGGGTGGTAATAAATGCACCCTTTATGAATATAATTACATGAATATATGAAAGTTGAATTACCTTTTTTTTATTACTATGGATAACAATATTTTCCTTTTAAAATATGCAAATAGTACAACTTAATGCATTGCTTTTTTCATTTTTTTCACTCATTTATACTAATTACATCTGGCAACATTTATATTTAAAAAAAAATAGCGGTAAGCAATCACTGAACGTGACAGTTACGCAACACTACCGTCAAAATTCATAAAAAGATATATTAAAAATATTGAATAAAGGAGATCTATATATAATATCATGCTTGTAATATCCACAATATTATATAGAAGTAGAAATAACAACTGAAATATAAACTAAAACTAGTTTTACACGTACTTAATGTCTCAAATAATGAGATTACTTTAGCAATACCATTATGAGAAGAAAATTATACTTAAAATTAGCTTCTATTCTATAATGGCACTTGCTTAGAAATATACTATAATAAAATACTTAGATGTGCGTCACACGCGTCGTAAGTTTAAAAACTAATATTTACAAAATCCTTTGCCATTTTTTTTAAATTAAATAATTAACAATCAAAATTCATACAATGTTTGCAAAACATGTTCAAGTCATAATAAATATTTCATCCATTCCATTAAGAATTGTGACCTTTTTATGGATTTACTATATATTTTATATTTTTTTTGTATCGTAATATTTTTTTTGTTATTTGGCAAAGGAATGCGTTTGCAACGCATAATAGACGTATCAGTCACGCGTATAAACTATAAACTATTTATAATTTACAACTTATGCCAAAAAATAAACATGAATCGTTCGATGGAGTTACATAACGCTATATTAAACGCTAGCTAAATAAATTGTCATAACAAAACCATATGACTAGATAATTAATGTTTATTTAGGGCTAAGTCGTTATTTATGCCTTTAAATGAATTTCACAGATAATAAATCTACCCTACATACAAAACATAGGTAAATTAATCGATTACACAATTACTTTACAGTCTTGATTAGAAAAAAGTAACAATTGAAATATAACTTCAAAGGCACAAATGATGCTAAATCTAATTAGAGATCCATACTGAATGTCTCCTGAGACTCGTCAAAGGAGATCGAGTTAGAACGCGGCTTTTGAGCTGGTGGAGATGCTTGGCTTGCAAGGGACGGGTTCTTTAATAGAGCGGCGGGTAAAGAACACTTTGGCGGTGTCTGAGATATCGGCGACTGTCTGAGCGACATCATAAATGACCTTTCGTAGACTATACGGGTGCCTGTAAAGAGAAATGAATTTAATTTAATAAAACGTATAAGTGTAAGACTACATTAGTTATATTTTTTAATTATTAGTATTTTTACTATTACATTAAAAGAGCAATTGTTATAGTAAAAAACCGAATACGATAGATTAAACTCAATAATTAAGTTTTATATTTGGTACAACAAAGTCACTCTCTGAGAACTCGAGACACGTATTTCTCTTTCTATTTTACACCTAAAACAGTTTTATTGTAAAAACAGTAGGAACAGAATTGACATTATATATATATATATATATATATATATATATATATATATATATATATATAAAATTGAGTATCTGTTTAACAATACATATTTCTTATAGTAGATAGACAATAGCTTATTTAAATTTTATCTAAATCAGACATCGATTTATTATATTTAATTTGTTATTGTTATAAAGATTATAACACCTGACAATACTATCATAAACTTACTGTATACATATAGTATATTAAACAATTATATGAATTTAATGAAGAAATTTGTTAATTATATTTTAACAACAATTATATTTTAATAATTAATTAATAAAACTATTGAAATAAGTAATAAAATTGAGTAGAACGTACGCCATTAAATCATATACAGAATAAAAAATGTGCGTGACTTATGAATGTCAGAAAAAAAAAGAAAATCAATGATCATCTGACCAGTGTTCTGATATTATCGAAATTAAAATAAATAGTTTATTTGCTACAGTCCTATTTTAAAACAAGTAACCACTAACTAAATTTTATGTAAAACTAGAAGTTCACCCTCACATCTTTGAGGCGTAACCCTAAAGCATGATTGCTTTATTTAAATATATTTCCATAGTAAAAACTAACATCCCTTTGCCACTTTGACAATGTGCTAATAATATTTTTACGCTAATAATATTCTATTCGATGTCACAAAATTTATTAAAAATAAAAGATTAAATTTAATTTACGTAAAGCAATACAATAATATTATAAATGAATCAAATGCTTCGATTTCCATTATGTTTAATTTTTATTAATATTAAAAATTGTAAACATGGCAGTCTCTTTCCTAACAATATCTTTCGAGGTTATTTTTTAAAATAATAACTACGCAAATTAATTAATATTAAAAATGTCACAAATGTATATACAGAGCGTCTTGTTATAACAGATGAGTCACAGTCAACCTTGAACTGTTTACAATATATCCGTTGTTTAATTTTGACAGCGCCGCCTATGTGCCAGTGAAAAAAGATAAAAATCTTTTAAATTATTTTGTTATAGATCTGCCATTCTATTATTTTAATCTTCCACACAAATGTTATATTTTATAATACTCTTCAAAACATTTTTTTCTATAGGAAAATTAAATATTTTAAGGCACAGTTAATATAAAAAATACAATTTTTAAATTCGTCATTTAACACTGATTGGGAAAAAAACACGAGTGAGCGCTACTTCGTTATACTGACACGTGTTATGAAAATTAAATCGTACGAATAGATTTTATCAAAATTAATTTTTACAAGAATTATTATATTATTTTTTGATAATTATTAAATTTGACAAAATCAAAATATTGACGTAGACAACCATGTGACTCTACAAATAAATGTTAAGCATATATTATCTATTTGAATAGCATAGTTTATAAAAATTTATAGGATTTTCTAAAGATCTTAAGTATTAAGCTTTTCGTAGCGCAGTTAGATCATATCTAGATTTAGACCTTAGCAATCTAAGGTCGTCAGTTCAAACTCTACTTATAAAAATATTTGTATATTAATGATTATTCTTTTTACCAGTAAGAAAAAGCACGACGTGGAAAGCACTATTTTTAAACTCATAGGAAATGTGTTAAAATAATTCTCACTAATAACATTTTTCTTTTTACACTACGCAGTAGATATCAAGGCCTCGCAATCAACACGCGGTCGTTGTCACATCTAAATTTACTTTCCCAGTACACGTAGCGAGTTTAAATAGCACTTATTGGGATAATAAGATCGTTTTAACGAAGGTTGTTAACCTCTGCCTAGCTAACCTAGTTTTGTTTCATTACGTCTGTCACGCGGCGTTACGTAATGTTTATTGACATTGGAAGTGATAACAGATCCCCAAATTACTTAACAGTCGATATCAACTTTTTATTATATTGTTATATAAGATTTTTATATCAAAATCCACATGTTAACATATTTTCGGTATATTTCCAATTAAATTATTCATGTACGAGAAATGTACACAGAATATAAAACCACGTGTTCAATAACAATAACAAATAACACGCAGTAAGTTCTATTTATAAAAAAAAACGAATGAATTCTATCATGAAGCGTTATATAAAAGTATGGGATGAAATTACCTCCAGGGGTTGTAGAATAGATGGTGCCTCCTGGTGTACTGGAGTAAACATCGGGCATCTGAGCCGGGTCGGTAATTAAAACCCTCCTGGACGGTATGGCCTGACTATGTGTCGCTTGCCTTGCAATTGGTGAAGCAGACATTTTCAATTATTATTAATAATATTATTACCAATCACAATCACTTATACAAGTCAGCAAAGGACCGAGAACTGAGCCGAGGCACGCCGCCGTCTAAAATAAATACGGCCTCGAACGCACACAGATATCGAACGCGTTAAACATGTATACGTGTGTCAAAACATTCATATATTAGTAATATAGAGATTTTTGTTTATATTTGTAGGTAGAGCCTTGATAACTCTGGGAGACGTTGTAGAGTTTGTTGTACAAGAATTTTTTCAAGTGTTTCTTCACTTGTGAAGAAAGTGTCTTAAAGTGCAAAGTAATTCACTTCTTTTATTTATTATATTTCTGTCAGTAGTTTGAACTACGTAATTAATACAGTAACGTTTTTTCACATTTGGACACATTTTTTCTGAATATATATACTTTCTTTGTTGTGTTTTAAAACCATAATTTTAAAAAACAATATTGCGAATCTGCTAACAGAGCAGTGTATATTATCGGTTATATCAGCAAAGTCTCCTGTTTGGTTATTTATATATATATATATATATATATATATATATATATATATATATATATATCTTAGGTATTTCCAAATTGGAGAATAAAAATAATTTATGAATTAATCATATAATGCTTAGTCTTTTTTAACATTTTAAAGTATAACATTTTGAATAAACTTACTAATTCTTAGAAATATTAGATACTGTGAGACATCTTAGTTTTATTGATATAAGATAAGTTTAGTACCACAAAATATTATAATTAGATATATTTTTTTGGGAAATATTACAAATATTACAAGTAGCTTTTGTAATAAAAAGCTAATTCAACTTTCTATTACAAAAGTAACTTGAAATTTGTTGTATTTTGCAAAGAAATTATGGTTTATTTGAAATTGATATTTATTAAAAATCAATGAAAAAATATGAAATTATGGTTTATTGGAAATCGAACCGACAACTACTAACTAAACTTGCAATCAGACGAATCCTCGTAGTTGTAACAAAAGTTTACTTAAATAACGAAATAAAATGATTACACATAGTAACAAAAAATAAGTTAACTTATATATTTACATATATAGATAAACGTATTTCTTTTACTCTTTGCAAAACACACATACATACACACCTTATCTAATAAACATTCACGGTACGAGCGGATACCATGTGCGTAGTATATTTGTACGTTCAAAAGCACTTTAGTTGTTATGGCGACAAAATTTATCTCAATCAGATATTATTATCATTTCCAGTCTAGCTTCAAGTAGTTTCATTTTAAATTAATGTTTATTGTTTTCGTTTGGTACAGTTGTTTGCTTTTATCTGGAATTCGACCTAGTACAGGTACGTCTAGCTGTCACAGTACATATACCACCACGTGGCATTATATTTATATATGATAACCCTTAATTAATATATTAATTATTGATTTTTATGATTTTGACATGTTTTAATCGACTTTTTTACGATTTACAAGCTTCTGTTTATAACGTAGAGTTTTTAAAATGTATATTTAATTAGATCCTTAGTTTCAGCGATTATTACACATTTAAACTAAATCAATTTGCACTTTTACAGTTCATGGGCAATTACCACAAATTGTTAAATCTTAGGTTTTCTAACATGAATTATTGAATGTCACAATATACACGATTAATGCGATTAAAATAGTTTTTTTTTTGCTTTACATTATTATCAAAAAGTGTCATGATATAAAGAGAGAGAGAACGTTAAAAAATATTAAAAACATATCGAACATATAAAACATATTAAAAACACGTCAATGTAGCGCACATTGACACGCAACTAAAATTAAGACCTAGCTTTTTAGACCTAGCTTTCTTATTTCAAAAAAATTTTTAAAAGACAAACATTAATTAACAAAAAACACGATAAGAATTAGTTAAAAAGTTATATACCGTGGAAAATTTTAAATTTTTATAGTCGTGCAACTAACAAAAATGTTTCATCATTTGAATCGAATTGTTTACAAACTAATCCGGAAACTCTCGTTAGGAGCGTGAGAACGATCAAAATAAACCGATTTTGCTATTTCGCTAACAGCATACTTCATACATAAAACGCAGCTGCTTTTTACATAAATATCAACTCGTCATACTCCAACGCCACAGTTGCGCAGTTCAAACATATCTATATTCTAGACACTCTGATAGCTGCTTTAAATCTAGATAGAGGAAATCGATGAGAGATGATATACTATTTCCGTGTATGTACTGCTTGCTTTAGGCAACCAACTACAAGGAAAATAGCAATTTAAGAACTGGATAAGATGTGAATAATATATAAACTCAACAGCAATATATAAACTATATATATATATATATATATAGATACATATATATATATATATATATATATATATATATATATATATATATATATATATATATATATATATATATACATATTTATATATTTGCATAACGAAAATAGAAATCAAGTCATTAATATTTATATAATATTGAACATATGTTAAAATCACATCGTTATGAAGAATATTGATTTTCTGCAATTACTCTTTATATAAACGTTTAATTACCATATTTTTTTGTTTTTTAAATATATATTCACTACAGACTGTGTTCCTAACTTTTGTTTCCATTATATTTGTAATTATTATTTAAATCTTGTAAAACTAGCTTTACTATACTTACCTATATAAATAAAATACAATGTCTTCATAAAAATATTTCTTTCTCTCCATATATAAATCTAAATGAGAGATAATTAGAGAATAAAATGAGTTTTAGATAGTTGATATATAAATATGATATAAGAATATGACAATAGTATCATAACGAACCTGAATATTGCAAAATCAACTGTTATTGGATTTGTTTTCATAAATTGTTTTTTTTTTGAGATTGAGATCAGAATTGCTGCTGTTTTTATGTTTAAATAAATTTTAAAACTCAACTTAACTAAAGCTGCAATATTTATATTTTTCACCTTATATATTTTGAGCTTTCCACGTCCATAAAAAGAGTATTTTGAAAACATCCTTAGAATTTTTTGCACATCGCCGCAAGCGCAACTGTAATAACTTCGCCACCTGTAAAGAACATTTCTGAAGGCACGCGAACAATAAAATGTAGGGCAACGTCCGTAGAACAAGGTGAAGTATGGGAATTTCAACATAGCTTTAAATGAATAGCTATATTTTTATTATCTCTAGTATTAAGTATAAAGTCTTTTAATAGCAGTTAAAATTATAGCCAAAACTAATTTGTATGTAAAGATTGTATTGTTTGTTTTTTTTGTCAAATAAATGTATAATAACTATATTTTGATGTTTATATTATTTACTTTTAAGTATTCTTTTAAGCATATTTATTGGATAATGCTCTAAGTATATAAGAATATAATGTAATTAGATATATCCAAGTGTTGACACGTAAATACAAAACCAATCAATTAACGTTCATTTTTGTATTATTATAATATATTTTTTCAAAATATTATATATATATATATATATATATATATATATATATATATACAATATTTTTGTCTCTCCTTGACATGAACATGAAAGTAATAGATGAAAATGTCGTAATGTCATAGAGTTACCATAGAGTTCCCTACTCTACAATATTGGTAGCCTGTGTGTTTCCAACAAATAACAAAAGAGAGTAGATGAGAATCCTATACTTAACATTCTCTAATCACAAATAAAAGAAGAGATAGAAAGTTTCGTTTGCTTTTTCTTTTCTTACACATTGGGTAAAACTGGCTCATTTATTGATTGATAGATAGGTAAAGGTGAAAACAAGAGTCACATTACTCACAGATAAATAATATATTTAAGTAACAATAATATTTTTATAAACATACAAATTGAGATTAATATTCCTCGGACGTTTCGAACGTTTAATATACGATGTGAACGACTTAACCAGTCTTTGTCTCTTCTGTGGTTATTGAGATATTACCATGTAAATAGTAAAGCAAGAATCGATTTTATAATAATATTATAATAAAATGTAGCGCCTCTTGGTTTTGAATTTGTATTAACATAGTATGTCTACTTATATGCTTAAACGTGCTGTGATTTGAACATTTGATTTGAATAGAAAGATTTTTTTTTCTGTAAACGCGATTGGTTGTGGGTTTGATTATCACTCGGAGAAATGATTATATTTAAAATATATTTTCATTTTACCTCTCTGGTAAGGGAAAGCGTTAAATTAATTATTTAACACGCAATGTCTCATTTGAGTGTCTTAACCCTTGGTTGTCTCTGACTACCCTGCTGTGCATTATGAAGCGTGAAAGTGTATATAAGTTACTATTCGAACTCTTTCCACTCTAACAATAATTTAGAATTGAGTTAGACATTAAATTTCTTAGAAATTTTAACATACGAATTAAGTGACCTCTTTAGCATATATTCGAATTACAAGTCCCGGACACTGCCCGAGCCCCTCTCTTCGCATCGCGAATATATTTCACGACAAATCCTTTCAAGGCTAAGGACTAACTTCTTTATATATTATGTTGTCCATTTAATTTTCATAAATTAATTTAATGATTATCCAAATTATACAGATTATATATTCTTATTTTACAGATCGACATTAAATTACGGGAAGAGCAAATAAATACTAAAAAAATTGCCGGCTCTTCTCAGCAGAACCGTTTTTCGAGCCGATAGTAGCTTCCTGTAGGACAATACTGACTTTTTTTTGGATTAACAATTCAAAAATGTCATTCCCATTTAAATAAAGAATACATTGATTTAGATTATATTAACAAATTTTTTGTAATATATATATATATATATATATATAAATAGTTCTTTGATTTTTTTAATTGGACGTTTGATTAGCATACCATCGATGAGATTCATAAAAGGGAATTTCCACTACTGCACTAATTAATATATAATCTGTACTGTCCTAATAACATTAATTGTCATTAATAAGTAGAGCCTATCTTACGATAGCATCTGACTGTATAACGTTATAATTATGGCTTCAACCCCTATTGGTTGAATAATTAAAATTAAACTATTTTAAACCTTTCCACCGAATTCAAGATATTGCGTGTTGACTGGCGGAACTCAACTCTGCGCTTTGTCTTATCAGAGCGAGGCTATGAAAATAATTTAAACATAATTACTTCTTCGAATGAGAATCGCACTCACAACCGAACGCAGTTACAATGAGACGCTGTTCCACTGAGCCACGATCGGCCTATTTTACTTTTTCTGTTCTGCCATACACAATATCTGAAAATCAGGCGAAAGGTGAGGAGTACCGTAAATCTGCTTTATTAATAAATATTGAATTTAATTTTAGTTATTCTAAATTGCTTGTACGTACATTTTATTGCCGACATAATTTTATTATTTCAGGCCTTATCACACTTTGGCTATAATGTCATATAGGCATTAGACATTTTATTAGTGTCGTGATTTTAAGAGTTATAAAACAACAATGAATCACTGAAAATAGAACATGATTCTTGTAACCTTCAAAATTTGCGTATGTTTATATGCCATTTATCCACACATACAAGCATCTGGATGATATTCGACTTTTATTTTATCTGTACGTAGATATCTTGCAGATCATTAATATTTTTAGCAGCTTCATCCCACATTGCAGGCTACTACAGAGATAACCTGATATCAAGAGTCTCCGTAGTACGCTTTCCGCTGAATTAGTGATTATACGTGTCTAGCGGCGTAAGTCAACGCAGCGTTTTGTCTTACCAGAGCCAAGATTAAAAAAAAATTAAATATAATCATTCCCCCGAGTGGAAATCGAACACTGTTCCATTATGCCACGACTGTCCTCCCTTCTATATAAGATAAAATAACTTACCATAGAAATAATAGAACTAGTCCAAGGGAAATAAATAATTTAGATTGTTGTAAACACCATAAGGTTTAACTGCAAATAATGCATTTTTATTATTAACGCTTATTTGTCATTGGTTGGATCGATCTCTTTGTCATACATACACCAGTTTCTACACAATTTTATTTATGTTTTAGGCATCTAAATCCACCGCTTTATTGAAGATTTTTTTTAGCTTCACGCTTTTATCCCGCCTAGCAGGGTAGACAGAAAGTACCTAGTGTCAACACACTCCGTACTTCACTTTCCACCGAATTCAAGACATTGCGTATTGAGTGGTGGAACTCAACACCGCTCTTTGTCTTTACCAGAGCAAGGAAGTGAGAATAATATAAATATAATTACTCCCCCGAGTGGGGATCGAACCCACAACCAATCGCATTTACAGTCAGACGCTGTCACCCTGCGCCACGACCGGCCTCATTATTGAATTTATTAATTTATTTATTTATTTAAACCTTTATTGAAGATATTTTCTTAAATTATTTTGAAATATAAACATTTTTGTTTTGTATAAGATAGCAGCTACTACGTGGTGCAGTTAAAAACTTTCATTCGCAACGTCTTTCCTCTATAATTATATAGTTATAAGGAATGTGTGTGTCATGTGTGGGAAGTGCTGAGCGACTAGCATTTCTTTTTTATTTTTCTTAAAATGATGTTTTTTCCTCATGCATTATTTAACCGGATGAATAACAGGTAATACGTAAATGTAAAGTGTTCAAAACTTCGATATTTATTTAACATTTTTAAAAGAAATTGAAATTGTAAAAAACATGAAGTTTAGAAAAAAGAAACTTTACACTTTATCTCGCAAAGCAGGGTCGTCAGAGACAATCTAATGTCAAGACACTCCGTTGACAGCTTTACACTGGGAATCGAAACGTGATGAACAACGCCATCCTTTGTCTCACTAGAAGGGAAAAATGGAATAAAAACTAATATAATTTTCACTTGAGCGGGAGTCGAACTCGCTATCAATCGCATTTACAATTACACGCTGTTCCACTGCTACGATGGCCTCAATTTGGATAAGATTATGTTGTTCAATAAATGAATTTTATTTTACTTCAAACAAAACTAAACATTGGCAAGAAATAGAATTATTTTTTTCGACTAATATTTTGTATGCGTATTGTCAACAGGTCTACATCCCAACTCTCGTCACCTAATTAAAAACATCGCAACACTGCATACTTAAAATAAAATATTTAATTTTCTTTGTTTTTTCTAAACAACCTTGCAGTACGTAGTATCTAATGTTTAGAGTTACCAATTCAAATTTTTCGATTTCCTTGAGCTAAAATCGCTATAATGCCGAACATTTATCTTTAAGTAGTATTCCTGTAGATTGATAGTATCGTAAAAAAACAATTTAATGGCAGAATTACACTTACAAAATTTATTTTTCGTTTTTATTGTATGATATCTATACAATAAAAATTGAATTGGAGTGTCTGTTTGCAATATTAAAATAATGGTTTTTTATAAAATGTATATGTCCATATGTATAACAAAACATTTTTTAATCTGTCTGTCGTACTGTTTGTTCTCTGGAACGTCTGGCGGGATTTTGACGGGACTGTGACAGGTAGATAGCTGATATATGTATAAGAAGTAACTTTTGCTATTTTTTGTTTTAGAATTATAAAAATATTATAAAGATCCAAAGATATCAAAAGAAATATAAAATGAATATAATTATATATGTATTTCAATAATTTTATAATTTACATTTCGTATTTTATTATAAAATATCAGTTATTTTTTGTTCTTTATACGGATTTTTTATATAACTGATTTATTTCTAATTCTAATAATACATTTTATTATATTTTTAATATTAATTGTGTAAATGTAATACAATAATAAAGATAATTTTATACGAGCAATAAAATATTATCAAAAATTAAAAACGATAACGCAAACAATGGACGTATTAGCATTTTGTGATATTAACGCTATTTCAAACCGCGACCCAGTTTCTTTTCGAATATGTGGTCTACTGTAGACGTATCCGTCCGTCTGTCATCTCCTTAATTTTAGTTGTCGAGTATATTTTTTTAGATTTGAATCTAAATTTCATAATGCTTTGTTAGTTTAGGTTAAAATGACAATATATTTGTATACTTTTCTTTTATACTGTTGTTAATGATGGATAGTAAAGAACAGAAAGAACTTTACAAAATGTATCAAAAACTAACTCTACCTATTAATATTTTGAAGTTAAAAGTCAAGAATCGAAATATTTTGACTGGAATTACAATCCATATTTAAAATATATTATTGAAAAAAATATTTTATTTTTTATATTGGTATTAATGATGGATAGTAAAGAACAGAAAGAACATTACAAAATATATCAAAAACTAACTCTACCTATTAATATTTTGAAGTTAAAAGTCAAGAATCGAAATATTTTGACTGGAATTAAAATCCATATTTAAAATATATTATTGAAAAAAATATTTTATTTTATTTAAGAATGATAATGTGTGGTATTAGATGCTTTTGAGGCTCACTAGGGAAGCTATATTTAAAAAGAGCAACTGTCGGACATAATGTTCATACTATAAAAAAATTGTGTAGTATCGGATTCATACAAATACATATGTATATATTATTAAATATATAGTACATATACCACAACATTTTTTATCATTTTTATCTGTTTACCTTTGTGTATTTTAACTAATCTCGATTTTCACTAGCAGATATCTAATGTATTACAAAAGTATATTTATTATTTATTTATAAGCACATTTATTCTAGAATTATAAAATAATGAACCAAAGATGTCAAAATCCACGGTGAAGAGTCGGACGTGGCATGTTGACAAATAAATATATTAATATAGAGCAAGCTACTTTAGCTAGCTTAATACTAGCGCTACATTATGTATCAAATTTATTATTTATATCTTATAATAACATAATAAGAATCAATATTAATTGACAATAACAACAACACCAGACGATGTCATAATGTAGAGACATACCATTGTATTACGAATGCACGTGGTAGAGTAAATAAAATGTAACTTGTTTCTATACATAAATTCACTCATTGAACGGAGCCTACGACAACATGTGCTATATTATTCATGCCACGAAAACAACACCATAAAAAATCTTATTATGTTCCTTTCAATAACTTCGTCTAAATTAAATTTGATCCATAAAGGAAAATCATGATCCAATTTTTTTTGTATCTTCACGCTTTTTATCCCGCATAGCAGGGTAGACAGAAAGTACCTAGTGTCAAGACACTCCGTACTTCGCTTTCCACCGAATTCGAGACATTGCGTGTTGAGTGGTGAAACTCAACTCCGCACTTTGTCTTACCAGAGCGAAGAAGTGAAAATAATTTTAAATATAATCACTCCCCCGGATGGGGATCGAACCCACAACTGATCGCATTACAGTCAGACGCTGTCCCACTGCGCCACGATCGGCCTTTTTTCTTCTACGATTTTATATATAAAATGATAGACAACGAATAGACGAACCCAGTGGCCGAAGAAAGCTAAAGTTAGTTAGCAGTTGAGAAAAGATTTTTTGGGATTCCTATGGAAACAGAAATTCTTTTTTGCTTTGTTGAGAATAAGTAGTGATGGACCTACTTAAGTTTCAAAATTAACTTGAAGTGGGCTCGAATTTACTCGAATTACAATCAAATAAACCCAATATTATATTTATGCGTTATATTTAATTTTTGTATTTCAAATATATCCTAATAAGACCTTATTTTGGATTAAATTAAAATTAAAATCTATTAAGAATAGTGTTTTGTTAATACAGCATAGAAATTCACAACTTTTATTTAACTTGACTTGATCATCGACGCAATAATAATAATCACTAAATTTTATTAACTTGTTCCCAATTATTTACCTCGAGTTCAACTCGAGTCACGTAAATTTTAGCTCGGGTTAACTCGATTTAAGATTTCAAGTTGGCCCATCTATGACAAAAACAATATTATGCATTTTAGTAATCTGTTTTTCTTAGGATAAATCATCTCTTTTTTCTTATTTGGTCTGTATGTTATTTCAGGATTATAATAGCAAAAATAAACTAAAATAAGTTAGTGATCTCTAAGAATTCATAAAAAAAATCGCCCTTTTGTAAAAAATAGAGGAACGTTGGAAACTTTTAATTGTAATCAGTCTTGCATGTCTCGAATTCGGCAGAAAGGGTAATAATATATGGAGTGTCTTAACACTAGGTACTTCCTGTCTACCTTACTGTGCGAGATAAAAGCGTGCGTGTATGAAGCTAAACAAATGCTTAAAAAACAAACGTCTATTAGATATAGAACGAAGTAAATATTGACTAATATTTGGGGTAATAAAACTAGAAACAAACGTGGTTTATATATTTGTATTTGGGGGGTAATTAGATATTACCAGTCAACAAAACACTAAAATAAAATATCATTAGCATTTCTAATCAAAAACAAGGTTAGATTTAAATAAATTAAAAAAACAAAATCTAGATGCTTCCTTTATACATAAAATATTCTAGAAGTTAGCTAATGTGACAGGTTGTTCATGTAATATATGTCAGGGTGCCACAATATATTTATATCTCGCCACTCACGTGTTTTTAGACACGGCTGATAACTACAGTAGCTTATAATGGGGGTGGAAGTTATAGGAATAAGCGATTTCTTAGTAATATCATGAAAATATGAAGGAAAGTGGAGAACAGAGTGTCTTGGTACTAGATTTTCATTGTCTGCCAAAAAATATTATGCAACATTCAACGTACTTGACAATGCTTGACAATAATGTGACAGATATTAAGGAAAAAATTATCGAGTAGTAATTTGTTTTTGTATACTACTACACTAATATTTTAATTTTATTGTGCTTTTAACACATACTAATCAAGTGATTATCGATTTAGTTATCGATGTATGGAAAGTACTTGTTGATACTAACGAATCTGAGTAAATATATTCGCTCTAAGGTGTTGTATAAAGTTTTCAAATAAAAAATATATATAAATTAGAGCCTGAGACACAAAGATATTTTATTATATATATATATATATATATATATATATATATATATATATATATATATATTATATATATATTATATATATATAACTCATATACCATTTTAACACTAATTAACGTCTTTGAGAACAGTTGATAGAGTTCTAGCTTATTATATTATCGTCTATATGACTTTTGGCACATGTACTTATTTAATTAAAATTGTAGTTATTACAATTAATATAAAAAATTTTAAAATAGTTAACAATTTCTCATAAAAAGTCGCTACGCACTTATAGATTAAATGTATATTTCAGTACAGTAGGCATGCAATGTGCTACGTTGTATTGTTTTTTCACTCGCTACTACGCAGTTAAACTTGGAGTAAACAAGATTAAATAAAAAAATTATAAAAATCCGTTTTCAAGGTCTTTGAGTATGACAAAATTTACTTAACAAAATAGTATGTAAATTATCAATTACAATTTACTATATCTACTTATATAACACTCTAATTTAAATATAGTAAAGGTGATTCATTTCTGATTGTTATCACAAGCAATTTATAAAAAAAAACATTAAATTCTTTTTAACTAGCAACTCTACGAAGCTAAGAAAATAACAATAATAACAAATTAGTTAAAAAATAAAATAAAAGTGGCAATGGCTTGAATTTGTTTTTCCTTATCATGTTCGTTCTGGCAAGAACATTGTCTTCATTTTATATAACATAATTGTATATATAAATCATTATCTATTATCGGATTCGGACACATGTGCAAATTTAAATTGTATGCTGAGGACAGAGGGAGGGTGTCATAATATTATATTAGTAATAAAAACGAGTTAAGAAAAGGTAAAGACATTCGTCTATAAGATATATTTCTTCGAAAGAGTGAGATGGAAAACATTTATATTGTTTCCTATTTTCTATATATTTATTGTTGTTTGGACGTGTAGAAATATAGGTGAACGTTGATTAGTGGCACAGCATCTGAATCGTGATTGGTAGTGGATTCGATTCCAACTGTAGAATGATGATTTAGATTTGGTAACATAAAGTGTAGCGTTGATTTCTATTATTCAATACACAATGAGTCCTCCGACTATGTTGTAGAATAAATTGTTAAGAAATTATCGATTCCTCTGACTAAAATATTTTAATAAATATATAAAAAATGATTATATAGTAAATAAACACAGCACCGTTACGTTTGTCTGACATGCTAATTAAACTATATTAAGTATCTATATAATGATTAATTTATTATTTTTTATTCCTTTTTTTTATATTTCTTCACTCTAGTAAGACAAATTGAGGCGTTGAATTCCGCAACTCAATAAACACGTAATGTCCCGAATTCGGTATGTTCATATTTTATTCGTCATGTAGTTCCAAGCTATCACGTTAATTCAAGCATGTAAAATATCATAATAAAATATTATTATACAAATATTATATCATAATATGAGGAACCGTGAAATCACGTGTTTATACAAAAACTGGTTTTAACTAGTGTAATATCTAATTTTAAGTTTTATTCAAACTTATCGCATAGCCATGTCGTACAGATAATCTACAAAGTGCGCAGCAACAAAAATGGCCACTAAAAATAATATTAATAATTTATTAATTATATAATACCGCCATGGAACCTGTATTATAATTTAAGATTTACATGCGAATTATAATGTATATGAAATGGATGACCTTGGTATTTTTGTTTCTTTGTTTTTAAAATGTACAGTTTGAAATCTTGTGTTTTCGTTCATTTTTAATTTTGCCGGTGGACTATTTAAATAGCGTATAATTGAATTAAACTTAAAATATACTTTAAATGAGTTTTAGTTTTGTTATTGCAAGTTGTGCCTAATATTTTATTTATTTTTTTATTTTAAATGAAGTAATAATTAATCTGTTTCTTTTTCTAGATTTTAAATGTCAAAAGTGAGGTGATTTATTTTTCCATAGCCTCCTAAAGAAATAGATTTTGACTACTCAGATTATTTTTTCAATTTTTATTATATTAATATCAATTGAACCTCTTACCCAGGGTTCGACATTTTTAATATAACTGCTACATTTACCTTCAACTAGTCATAAGCTATATATTTGACCTGATTAGGGAAATGATAATACCTACAATATTAAAAATTTCTATTCCTTTGATGGCCTTTCCGATTACATGTACACTCAAAATACTAGTCCAATTTTTTATGAAAATATTATCGTACCATGTCTGCAAGTCCATATATCTGTCCACGAATTTCTCGTAAACTATAAATCCATATCCAGATGATCGTTTATAATTTAAGTTAGATGATAAACTTCAACTTAAAGAATAGTGTAAGTTTCATAAAAATATTTCCTGTAGTTTCTGAGATATAGGTAAATTATTCACAAAAATTGAAATGGATTTAGTTTTTTTATAAATAATAATTTATCCCAAAATTACAATTAATTAATACAGTATTTTTTTTTAATTTTATATTATACGAAACTAGTCTAGACTATAGTTAAGTTATTCATATAAATATATTAAATTATTTAATAATAAAATTCATAAGTTATACGTAGCGTGGTAGAAACTACCCAACTATGGAATTAGAACAATATTTGGCGCCAGCCAGTCGCCTACGACACGTGCCGATGTTTAATGTTGTTATGTATACGGTAAAGTAGTTAAACTTCAGTATATATAGGTGTATAAAGTATTGATATATTTCCTTAGTTGTGCCATAAATTGGAATAGTAGCCTGATAAGTATGTAGGTATATTTAACAAAATAAATGATAAAATTTAAACGTTTTAATGTCTTATTATTGTAAAACTAACTGTTGCCTGTATTCCCGTTCTCATAGTAATTTTAGGCAATCTTCTCTTAGTGCCCCATACTTCTCAAGGAACATTCACTAAATTTCAGCTTTCCACGCCCAGTACTTTTGCATGTAACGTACATGCATTCTTAAGTGACTCAAGAAGTAACGGAAAAGTCTATATATACATAATACAAGCAAATATTGATTAATATTGAGTTATTATTTTTAATTTAAATTACAATATCATATTTAAATCTTTTATTTCTCTTTTCCCCAGGGCAATTCTATATCTTTATTCTATTCTATAGTCTCTTTACTTTCTTTTGTCACTACATATCTAACTCTCCATCCGCCTATCTAACTCCTCGCGATTTCATACAGGTGTCAGAAAGTTCACCCAAAAATTGATTGTAGATTTATGTTTGTATACGAACTATGTTAAATATGCTTTATATTATATTTTTATTTAATTCCTTTAACTACTTTACTTATATCTCCGATGAATATCTGTAATTTTTTGGTGAAATGTTCATCTTTACCATCTGTGTAGTCTTTTAACATTTGGTTTATGTACGTGATAAGCTACACTATGTCATCACGTGTACACAAGACACAATAAATAATAACACATAATACGTACTTAATAAAAAACTAGCAATTAATCCACAACAAGAATAACTCAGATTCTATCTCTACCAAATTACTGACGCAGTAATAATTTATATTTAAATTACTTTTATATTGCTTGATAATAATTTTATTTCATATAGAAAAAAGCCTATTAACATCGACCCTTACATTTCATTCTTGATACGCCATGGAGATACGCCTACGCGTACCTAACTTCGGGCGACGACGATGATATCATCAAAGTCAAGGTTTTGAAACTCATTTCCTATGTGTTTTATTTTGTCTAACGTTAATCAAAAATTATAAAAATCTTCTTATAGAGATGCTAACCAAAAGAATAAGGTGTAAGAGACTTTAATATAGTTCAGTATAAACGTATTGCTTGAGTGGCTAGAGCATTTGAATGATCCCAAAAGTACTGAAAAAGTTTAAATGTTATACTGTTTACTGCTTGATAATTTATTCTGTACTTTCTTAGTGTGTGTATATGTAAATTTAATAATTTAATTTGAAATATTATAATATTTGTTATTTTATTAACCTCTAATATTTTTCAAAATATCTTTGGCAAATTTAAAAAAGCAAACACAAAAAAGCGTACTTTCCAAGTTGTACCTAAACATATCAAAATATCAAAATTTGGTGATACAATATTGGGTTGAAGTTCAATGTAGGTAAACTAATTAAATAGTCAATTTAAATAGAAAAACTTATATTAACTTTAAAGAATTCGAACCTACAACATAATTACTAATTGCCGAATAATCCCGTACATTATTTTACGTAACACATCATCTACCAACATATTGTAGTGGTTTTTTTTTGTTTTTCGAATATTAACCGCATTATGTTAAATATTAAATTTTCTCATATAAAAATTTATGCCGTTAACACGTCGGCGCGTTGATATTAAAATCTTACTAAGAACGCTCTCTTCCAGCTCGCTACTAATTAAACATTGCTCACATATGTATACCTATATCTACATACCTACGTCTGTATATGTGATGTAATACAGTACGGGTCGCATATAGACTTTGAAAAGCAGCTTCACGCCTTAACATCATTATTTATTAGCAGGGTCAAAGACAATCAAGGCACTCCGCTGATTGGTTTCCTTAACTTTGCTAAATGAACACTGCGTTTCTTCAGATTAAATTAAAAATTAAATTTAATTATTGAGCGAGAATCGAACCCACAACCGATCGTGTTCTCATTCACACAGTCTTACTGCATCGTGCTGGCCTCGATGGTACGAAAAAAGAATTAACCAAGTAAATATATTTCTTATGTCTATACTTTCTTTTATAATAATTTAAATATACGAGTATCATGAATTGGTATGTAGGATCATCATTCTAACACAAAGTTTTCATAATTATTAAGAAAAATTATTTTCAGGAAAACTCTGTTTTAATCTACCGATATGCATATATAATATAAAAAAAATATCTAGCTATTTTCGGCGTGATGCAATATGACAGCGTCAGTGTTTACGATAGTTTGAAATTCTATTACCACTTAGGGGAATTATTCCTTTTAAATTACTTTCTTCCTCCTCTCTGGTCCGACAAAAACAGCATTGAGTTCAGACGACGGAGTGATTTGACACTAATTTATCTCGAAACTGAAATTGGAAAAAACTTTAATACTTTTTAAAGAATATTGTTTTTTTCAATTTACCTGCTTATATTTGCTACGTAACTGTCAATACATGCATTTCTGCACATTTACTCGTAGTAGCCTCATAAGTGTCTAACCTTAGCTGTAACTTTAAGTCTATTCTTTGTGAAAAAAAAGAAAAAATTACGTCAGGTTTTTTTTTTAAATTAATAATAAACACAAACCTGACACCCAAATAACATCTTATATTAGAGAAGAGACAAATCTTAATCTCACGATATGAATATTTCAAATATTCAAGCAGTTAACAGATTCAGTGTTCACGCTCGAGTCATTAATTCGTTATTCCTACTTGGCGATTCAAATGCGACCTTGACTTTAGTTAGGAAAATAACTCAATGTTAGCAGTAATAAAGTTGGTAATTAAGATTATTAATATTTGCATTTTATTTTAAAATGTATTTCGTAATAATAACAAGAATTAGATAGTGAATAATTTCATGAATCTATTCATAATTTTAATTTTTTGGACGCAAATTTAAACGTAATAGCCTGTTAAGATAATTGGTTGTCGATTCCCACTCAGAGAACTGATCATAATTTTTTTTTCTCATTTCTCCGCTCTAGTAGGGCAAAGCGCGGCGTTGAGTTAGCTTCTCTACAAAGGAACGGAGCGTAACTCAACGGAGGAAAGCAATACGCAAAGAAAGAGAATTTATGGCCTTTTCAGGTGAATAAAAATAATATATACATAGAAAGGAAAAATAGATTTTGATAGATAGCACTGTTATATTTTACATGGAGAATAAGAGAATGTATTTTAAAATGATACATTATAATTGCATTATAATAATTAAATAAATGGTACACACCCTATGACGTGATGGGCTCGTAAAATGTAAACAACATTCTACCTTACGCTATGTTTAGCTATTCATAAACAATGCTTAAATACTGTAGCTACTGTATACCAAAGTAATTGGCTATATTTATATAACAACTCAATGGTCTATACTTGTAAGAGGCCGATACTAGCGTAAAGGAACATGTTTTCCCCTTCTACTTCAGTTCTATCCAACTGTCCTCGCTATTTTATACGGGCGACAGAAAGAGTGAATTAAATTGATCAATTTTAATTACAATTTTGTAACTATTATTATTTTCACTGTTATTATTTTCACTTCCTCGCTCTGGTAAATGACAAAGTGCGGCGTTGAATTCCATCACTCAACACGCAATGTCTCGGATTCGATGGAAAGCGAAGTACAGAGTGTCTTGACACTAGGTACTTTCTGTCTACCCTGCTGTGCGGGATAAAAGCGTGAAGCTAAAAAATATATAAAAGAACCAAATAAAATAAATAAATAAATAAAAATAAAAAAACGAATTGTGGTTTTAAAATCTCATTTAAAACATTATTTATTCAAATAGACTTTAGTAAGTATATTATAAAACATAAAGCTACCACTGGGTCAAGCAGTTGCACTAAGAGGACCAAGCAAATAACTCAACATCCAAGTAAGAAAGAAATGAATATAGCTAAAACAATATTATAGTCCTATCTAATCTATACTTTTCTTTTAAAAAGGAAGACATTATGACAGCTTTATCTAAAGTTACACTCACTCTGATCATTGATAATGTCATTAGACATCCTTGTTTAAAATTATATTTTAAAATTCTCAAAATTAAAATCCATTTTTTTTAAGTTCCGTTATCTGATCTAAAAACTTTAAGTGTATAATATATATAAATATCTATGTTATTTAAAAATATTTGTATATCTTAGACACAGGGAAGCAGGAAAAGAGGAAAGTCATTTCTAAACTACTATATATTCGGCCGCACAACCTAACGCTACGCTTTGTCTAATAAAAACAAAATATAACATATTTACTTACTGATAAAAATAATTATTCTTAATAGGTGTTTTGTTAACACAATGGGTGGTAGGTTTCATCCTCAATCAGGGGAAAAATGATATTTAAATTATATTACATTCATTTTTTCTCAAATAAGAGCGGCGTTGAGTTACGCTACACGCATTGCCTCGAATTCAGGAGGAAAATTTAACATGAAGTGTCCTGACACTAAATTCTTTCAGATTACCCTGCTTTGGGAGAAAAAGGCAAGCTTTATATAAACATAAAAAATAAATACTTAAATAATGAATAAACTGTACCTTAATATATGAAATTGTGGAGATACTAACGCTAATAAATTCTGGCAGACGATTTGTTTCCAACCGAACGAACGAATAATAAACTATTCGGAATTGATATTCACAATACAGTAAGTCAATTGTTCACCTTATTTAGATATGTTGAATTTTAAACGAGTTCCATGTATTGTGTCTACGTTGAAAGTAAAAATAATAATATTAGCTCTATAAATGTTTTCGCCGTTTGCGGCGCGCGTTTACGTCTGACTGTAAACGTGATCGGTTGTGGGTTCGATCTCCACTCGGGGGAGATTGTATTTAAATTATTTTCACTTCCTCGCTCTAGTGACACAAAGAGCGGCGTTGAGTTCCACCACTTAATACAAAATGACTCGAATTCGGTGAAAGTAGGGAGTGTCTTGACACTAGTTACTTTCTGTCTAACCTTATTAATAATGTGTTTTATTATTAATTAAGTGTAATTAAAGTTTTAAATATAAGTTTCATATACTAACTTAAATTTAGAATATTTTATTTTGTAATATATTCATGTACCAAAATGAATTCTTTAAAAGATAATAATGAGATTAATGACTGTGACGAGGCGAAAAATGTATGTGGCGTTTGGCGCTTCTCTCTAACTAGCCTGCTAGGGATCAAGCGTGAAGCTAAGAAATAAATAAAATAAAGTGGATTAAAATCGAATTTAATTTAGTCATTTACTAATATATATACAAATAAAGAAACATATTACGTTTTTAGTGTAAAAGCATTTATATTGTAAAATTAAGAGAATAAAAATTAGAAGTACTGCTCGTAAAGGAGTTTTGTTAGTTGTCTATACTCGTACACCAGTCATAATCGTTAAGCTCCGGTACTCAATATATAGTGGGTATGCAGATACATACAGAACTGCCGCTATGTAGAAAAAACGAATTAAAATAAAAAAATTACAATCATTATTTCATCTTTTTTTTTAGTTTCATGTTTTTATTTTTAGACTAACTTTACATTTTGCCTCACTCAACAGCACCTTATATATTTTTTACAATTTCATACATTCTCCCGCAAAGCAGAGTAATCAGAAAGACCTGAGAGTTGATAGCATTCCATTCGGCAAATTGCGTGTTGGGAACTTGAGAGGGAGAACCCTGCGCCGAATTTGTTTTACTAGAGCGGGGAAATGAATCTTAAAATCGTTTTCAGATTAACGATTTATCCCGCATAGCAAGGTAGTACT
Source organism: Dryadula phaetusa (assembly GCA_032432895.1). Classification (NCBI taxonomy): domain Eukaryota; kingdom Metazoa; phylum Arthropoda; class Insecta; order Lepidoptera; family Nymphalidae; genus Dryadula; species Dryadula phaetusa. The sequence goes on from JAOYRS010000054.1 coordinate 1,727,830, forward strand.
CAGACTATTCTACAATCTAGTGTAGAAATATTCCGTTAATTGCTTTCTGCCAGAAATCGAGACATTGCGTGTTGAGTGGCGAACTCAACGCAGCGGTGTGCCTCACCAGAGCGGAGAAATAAAAATTATTTAAATGTAATCATTGCCCCAAATGGGAATCGAACACACAGCCAACGCAATTAAAATTTAGTTGCTTACTATGTCATGATAACGTCAATGTATACTTATACAATTTTTAGTACCCATATTTGGACGATTGCCTCATACCGCATTGCGCTTAACGAATTACCTATATCAACTAATTATTATATTAGTAATAATGGTAAAACAGTCACGTTTTCCTCAGTTGAGTGAATAATATTAAAAATACCAATACTATACAATAATAAACAAACCTTGAACATGTTTACTTTTACTTTGTTTTGTATGAGTCAAGTCTCAACGCGCAGACACACCTCCACGTTAAAAACACGTTTCTAATTATTGCCGTATAATAGTTGATTAATATAAAGTAAGTCGAATGCCGGTCATTTTATAAATGAATTTAGTAAAAAAAGACTACAAAAAATTTATTTTTAGGTTATATTGATTGACAATATATCAATCAAATATCATTTTCACATTGAAGAGATAGGATTTGAAGCTATGGTCTTAAAAGTATATAAAATACTTTTACAAATTAGACAAACAATAACAAAAAATATTATATAATCTTATAAAAAAATAATATAATCTGCGGCTAAAAAAAATAATATGAACTTAACACTGGCGGATTTTAACTACTGCATAACATATTTTTTATTGACATAAACAATTACAAGCTATAGATTATTCAAATAATCGTAAAAAACAATAATAATTATTACCAACGTTATTGCATAAGCAAAAAGGACAAAAGCTACGTAACAGGTGGCGTGATATCTATTTACATTCCAACGCTCAACATTAAGATGCGCCTGCGCAAGTCATTTATACCTTTTGTAAACAAACTTATAAATCAATACGTATTCTAAATTTAAAGGGAAATTTACTATTTTATTTTTATGTTGGGAGGCATTATCACGGCACAGTGGAAAACTCAGTGTAAACGCGACTTTTTGTGGGTTCGAATCTTATTTGAAGGAACAATTATATTTAAAATTTATTTCTATTTCTCGGCTCTGGTAATAAAAAGCGCGGCGTTGAGTTCACTACAAGGTCTCGATTTCGGGCCGAAATCAGTCAACAGATTGTCTTCACACTCACTTATCTCTGACTACCCTACTATGTGGGATTAAACTTTTAGTTGTTTTTTTTTATTATAATCGTAACATTAACTAATACAAACAATTGATAACAATAGTATAAAAATTTTGTAGTATATGTGTTAGAGAGCTTAGATGGCTTTCAAGAGCTGGTTTAGGTTCAGTACTTGCCAAGTTTAAATTTTTATATCAACTTATTTCCAAATTATTTTCAATTTAAGAAAGCATTTTTTATAAAACGTATAAAAAGTTGAACGCAACAAGATTCAAACTCGCGCCTGTTGGAAACCGTCTAAGTGCTCTGGCCGCTAAGCCATACGTTCTACTACCGGCTGCGTCCAAAATTCGTATATGTTTTTGTTATAACTTTTTAACATTTCTGTAGAGAGAGATATTTACAAATTTCTGCTACCCAAAGATTATTAAGAAATAGTCGTTTGGCAAGAGAAAATGCTATTTATTTTAATAGTTTATTAATTTTAAGATGTTATTCCACACTTAGAAATAGAAAACATTTTTAAAAAAACATAAAAATTTGAACGCTGCAGGAATCGAACCCGCGCCTCTTTGAAACCGCCCAAGCGCTCTTGACTGCTAAGCCATGCGTTCTACTAGTAGAAATTCGACGCAGCCGGTAATAGAACGTATGGCTTAGGCAATCAGAGCGCTCGGACGCTACTGCGTTCAATAAGTATACGTTTTTTAAAAAAAGTTTTCTAATTCTAAGTGTGGAATAATAACACTTTAAAAATAGTAAGCTATTTTCAATTTTATCTAATTATAATATATCCAACATCTACCGCATTACCGAAATACCGTAAACAAAGCAATCCATTAGTGAACGTTGTGACATGTGACTTATCTTAAGGCACGTTATAAATAATAATAATAAAAAAAAACGAACAAACAGGTTGCCGCAGTTTTTTAATCTAAATCTTATCTTTTTGATCTCATTAATTCTTAAAATACCTTGTATTCGTCATTCGATCTACAAATATTTACCCCATTGGATTTGGTGTTTATAGGTTGATTTATCTTAGGAAGATATGAAAATTTCGATATGCAATGTATAAGAAAACTATAAGTTAGCATGATATGGAGATATTACATTTTTTTTCAGCCATCGGCACGGAAAGCATAATTTAAATATGTTAAATTATAATTTTTTTTTCTAGCTCTAAAACAAGACAAATCGCGGTGTTGAGTTCCGCCATGGTCTTTTGTCATTGCATTTGTGTTTGCTTTATAAATGTTCCTTTAGGTTCTACGAAATAACACATATGCAGTTAAAATAGATACGTTATATAAATGTAATTATGTAAACCGCATACTTTCGTATATCAATTCGCAGTAAAAGCATGACGCATTGGCAATGCGAGACGAATGCTCGAAGTTGGTCACTGCCAAGGCTACTACGTGCTCAATGTTAAATTTCAAAGAATAACAAGTAATATGTATGAAAGGAAATTAATTTATTTAAAATACTTTTTTCTTTAACATTAACTAGGTATTTTGATTTTATAACTTTTATATAAGTAACTTTAAAATACAAAATATTTCATTATAAAAATATCGACATCTGTTTTAAGGAATTTGAAATAAGGAATGGGATTTCTAAACCATCTGTTATAAAAAATATAATTACTGATAATAAATTGACCTTCTGTCTGTAGCGGCAAAAGAAAGATCTCACAATTAACATCGCTGTTTTTGCAGCTTTAAACTCCTGGAGGACTCTTTCCTGAAACTGTTAAGGATAATCCGATGTCATGGTGCTTCATTCTCATTTGTCTGCCCGAAATCGAGACATTGTGTGTTATTTCACAGAGTTTAACCACATTTTTCCTTACTGTACAGAAGAAATGAACTTTAAACAGTGTATACTCATTCTTACCAATGGGATTAAACCCATAATCAATCAGACACTGTTCCACAGCGTCAGATTGGCCTCTATTTATATGGCATTATGTTTTCCTAAATATAAATTCCAAAAATAAATACTGTTATTTCCGTATAACCGTCTCATAAACTATAACAGCTGGTTTTAAATATTTACCAAAAGACACAAACAATAAGACATAAAAAATGGAAGTGTAGTTTATGTAAAACTTTTTTTAGATTTGTATTTTGCTCTAAAACGTTTCACACGAATGGAGAACGATGAAAAAAATGTAAATATAAAAAATATACCGTTTTTCAGTGGTTTTACATGCTTAAGCATATCAAAAATTTTGTAAAACAATGAAAGACAAGAAATAAGAATTTATTTCAATTTAGTAATGAAATCAAACTAGTTAATTAATCAAAAAATATATTGTTATTATTATTTTTCGCTTCACGCTTTTATCCCGCATAACAAGGTAGACTGAAAGTACCTAGTAGTGTTGAGACACTGTGCATCGCTTCTACCAAATTCGGAACATTGCGTGTTGCGTGGTGGAACTCAACGCCGCACTTTGTCTTAACAGATTGAACACTCCTCCGAGTGGGGATCGAACCCACAATCGATCGCGTCTACAATCAGACGGCATCTCACTGTGCCACGATCGGCCTATTTCTATTAACTCCACATTGGGTGGGCGAGCAAGAGTAAATCGAATCCACAACAACCGATAAACAAACAAATATTTGCACCCGTGCCACCTTAGAAAATCTGATAATATAACTAAAAATCATGCGTTACTTTTTTCTTCGAAGTATACCTTAATGTGAATATAAAATATTATCGGGCGTGTAGGTTTTCAAGATAAACATCAAAACAATCGATTCTCAGTAATTGGTAGCTATAACTTAGAAGTTATGTTATAGCACGGGGCAATCACATTATTGAGAGACAAATAAGATGGTCATAAAGCTAATAAATACAAGATTGTCCCGCATTGTTTACAAATGAATTTTAAAATATATGAGCAAGCACTCCGTGTGACCCTTAAACTTTATCCAAGGCACAAAAGTTATCGGTATTGACATATTATTTTTAATAATAATTACAAATGACAATGACGTAACAGAGGTTAGGATTACGTCATTTTAACCTTTACAACAGATTATATATATGGTATAGAAGTAGAAAATTATTATTTTTGTTATTTTTTAACATCTTTTTGTGTGTGTCAATAAATCTTTATAATAAATACACAAAATTCTTTGCTGCTTCTTCTTTTTGTGTGTGTGTAAATAAATCTTTATAATAAATACACAAAATTCTTTCCTGCTTCTTCGCTGGAATTAATTTAACAAAGACCAAAGGAACACTTATGGCGGCATTTATAATCAATTGCAAAGTTGATTTTATTTTAAGCATAAAATGGAAACCGGAGTATAGTATCAAATATACGATCTCATACCGAGTTTAGTATCTAATAAAAAATGTTGGTTTGCTCTTAAAGGAATGTGCTACATAAATATCAAAAGTCTCTTCACGCTTTAGCAAAAATCGAAACGTTGCGCTTTAAGTCACCGAACTGAACTGAACATCTTTATGTTACCAGAGCGGAGGTATGATAAAAACTTAAAATAAATTTTTAAAATAAAATAATCATTGACCCTAACGTGAATCGAATCCATATCCAATTGTGTTGACATTCAGACGTTGTCACGTGCACCACGATGACCGATGTAAATAACTTTCATATATATGTAATAATTACAATTTAAAAACTATATATTTAAACTTTTACTTTTTATACACAGAGATTTTATTGTAATATTATAAATAAAAATATTATAAACTATATTTCTAACTATTAACTCACTGAAGGACTGAGAGACAATACATCGAAACTACTGGACGTAGAAAACTGGAATTTATCATAAATATAAATTTAAAATCACCAGAAGAACAAATTAAAGCGAGTTGTAGGTTATATCTTGTTTAAGATAAAAAGAATAAAACAGAAATAAAAAAAACACATAATAGTCAACATTTTATTATGTATGCTCGATATGATACATTCTTTTATAAATATCGATTAATGAAATAATATATAAAATTAAAATGAAAAATGTGCGTCAGTTTCTTTATCCATAGTAGACTTATTACATTTGTTAACTGATATATTTTTTTTTTCAAATTAATTATATAACGTAAATTTTTCATACAATACCAGCAATATCAACTAATTTATTTTCAATATCAAAATCATTAATTTCATCCTAAAATAGATATGTGAATATCTATTTTGAGATGAAATTAATTGCGTTTTCATTCTAAAGTTTACTCAATACTTAACAGTATTTTTAAATAGATTCACTCTTTACCCCACATAGAAGGATAGTCAGAGACTACCTAGTGTCAAGACACTCCTTTCTGTCCCACATCGACATTGAGACATTGTGTGTTGAGTGGCGAACTCTACGCCGCGTTTAATATTGTCAAGGCGTAGAAATGAGAATAAATATCCACGAGTAATATAATCATTCCAACGAGTGGAAATCGAAGCCAAAACCACTCGCGTTTACAGTCAGACGCTGTTCTACTGAACGGCGATAGCCTCAACAGTTTCCAGTTTTCTTTATTAAATCTAAATATAAAGAAAAATGCATTTATTTCAATATTACAAATCATCATACCATTTATGTGTTAAATACAATATTACATCATCATTAAATTAACTTAATTTTAATAGTAAAAATTAAAATAAATTATTAAAAACTTTATAAAACCGTATAAAAATTTGCACGTAGCTGGATTCAAAACCGCATCTCTTGAAATCTATATACTTTAACCGAGCTACATCAAATTTCTTATACGCTTATTAAAACCAATTATTTTTGTTATTAGCGTCTCTGTGATAACATTTCTAAAAATTTATTTTATCCTTAGACATTTATTAAAATATACAAAAGAAATAGAGATTTACTAAAATATAGTTTGTTTATTAATGAAAATGTTAATGTTTTTAATATGTGAAGATCTAGACAATACTCATTTCTCACTATTACATACAAATCAATTAAAAAAACATTCTTAAAAAATACACAGGACGAATGATGATCTAAGGAACTAAAGTTAAGGATTAATTCCAATTATGGGTTAACTTAAAAAAAAAATTTTTTTATACATCAATAAACAATTATTCCGAATTTTTTAAGTATTCTTGAGCTATAGCATATATTATTCAGTTACATTATAAAAGCTACCTCTTTTTATACTTATCAAGTCACAACTGAGATCAAAATGGATGACATAAGAAATATCATTTAATTATTAAAATAAACCAGAAAAAAAAACTAAATTAAAAAGAGTCGGATTATGTATTTTGATATTATAATAAATTAATTAATTAACTATGGCAAAATATTTTATTACTGTAAGATTGCTTTACAAAAAAATAATTTTTGGATTCAACATTGTGTTTTATACATGTCATACAAAACAATACAATACATACATAACAATGTCTAAAATAATATCATATTACGTAAGTAAAAAATATAGATGGTAACACTATTACGGCAATGTGCAATGTGTATCAATTGTGTTGGTTCGAAGTTCAAACCCTTTTGAAGGTTTGTAGTAAAAAATATTTAATTTGAATTGTTTGCAGTTTCTTTTAATAAAAAAAAACAAATATACAATTTTATTTTAATCTGTGTAAATTCTCATTGCTCTATTCCTAAGTATACTGAGATGATAATTTATAAATTATATATAATACACCATTTTTAACTTACTTTAAATATGGCATTATTAGCTATACACATAAATCATTGAAAAATGCACAGTTAGTTATGAAAAAAATCTCAATAAAATAAATAATTATAATTATCAGTCTAAATTTCAAGATTTTTACAAAGATTGTATTAAGTACATTGTTTGATATGTTTAAAACATAAATAAGGAATCTTAATATTAATTTAATAATGTAAATACATTCTACACATCTTTAGTCAACGTGCATAGAAATAGTCATTTAAAAAACGGCCGATACAAGTGTCGTTCATATAAGATCTGTAGTACACACTGTTTAACAGTAAGTAATATGGTTTATGAAAAAAAATGCTTTTTTTACTTTATTTACTGCAATTTGTACGTTAAAAAAATAATAAAATCTAGTAATGTGAGAAATTCGATTAAACCTTCAGAAGCACGTATGATTTATTGTTTTTATTACAAAAAAATCTTTTGCTTCTGAAAAATAGTAAACTGATAAACTATGTTTTTAATAATATATTAACCTTCTATGCTATAAGTATGTTTTAAATATATTTAACTTTATATGTCATAAATATTTAAAATGGAAAAATATCAATCAAGAACACTCGAACTAATTTGGAACGTTAAGTTTGATAACAGTTACTTGCAATGTTTTTTTTATTATGAACAAATGAAAATATTCTTTATTCAAGTTGACTGTTGCACTTTCGAATCGTCAATTAACATAAAATGTCAGTATTGTCAGTACTGTATGTCAACAACTTTTGTTAAAAATTAGCATTTGATGTATTTCTATTAAAAATTAGCATTTGATATATTGCCTTTGTGCACTTCTTCTCAATATAAACTTTTTTTTGTAAATGGGCCATAAGGTTTACCTTGTGTCTACATAGATAATAAATAAAATTAAAAATAAACAATAACTATTTTTGTACAATTGATTATTACATCAGGGGCTAATCATAAACGTCACACGTTAAGAGGGGGGGGGGGGTTACAATGGGGGCTGTGACAATGACGGCGGAGGGTCAAAAAGTCATGAGATTCATGTGACGTTATTTATAGATGGCCCCCTACATCTTGTACGCTTCAGAAATATGTAATATATAAATATTACTAATCTTCTTAAAGCTTATAAATGCTTTATTGGTCAAATATGTTAAGATCTTTAGACATTAGAGATTAAAAAAAATAAACAGATCAGCTGTTTTTTTCTGTTTTATAACTATATAAACAATTAAATTATTTAAAATCATCATTGAAACTGAGATCTTATTTAAAGCTTAGTACATACAAATCAAATATTCTTAGAATAAGTCACTTATATACAAATATTAATTGATTTCATGATATGATTTTTAAATTGAAAAAAATTACCAAATATCTATAAAAAAGGCGTAAAAAATAAGATAGTATGTATATAAATCGATTTTGTATGTTTTCAACAATAAGCTTTCAGAAATTAGTTAAAAATATAATGAGTTATATTTGAAGTGAAACTTCTTCATCGATGGTGGGACAAATTTTATAGCAATGTAATTAAATTGTAACTTTTTTCTCTTACGCGCCATCTTTATTTCTGCGTCACATTTTTCTGTTACGCGACATACGTAATTCTAAAGGGACGCTCACAATATTCTAAATGCACATGAGCGTTTTTATTTTTTTAAAATTTATTAACTAAATCTTGTAAAGTAGTAAATAGTGTAACGTTATGGAAAAATGATATCCTAAAGAAGTTTCACTTTTTACATATGTGCACTAATACAAACACAAATTTTATTTTTACCACTTAATCCTATTATTATAAAAAAAAAAAGTTTTTTTATTATTATGTTGGTAAAGTGTAAATATTAACAATAAAGTCACAAGAAAAAGTTTACACTGATATGTCAGTTAGTAAGTACTTTCTTAAATATTCTTATTAGCTTCGCCCGTATCAATGTTAATTAATCAAACAATGTAAGGAAAATTTTGCATCGACATTTTGACTTTATAATTTTAAAATAAAGAAATACATGTACGTAGTAAAACCAATTTAAAAAAAAAAGTTTTTGCACTTGTCAAAAAAATAACCTAAAAATGTTTATCATTACCATAAGTAGCGCACGCGTCTTTAAAATTACTTACATTGAACCCACTAAAATAGTCATCGTGTATAAATCTAACTATATTCTCTATGGGACATAGATATGTATTATATATTTTCACATCATCTATAGGGTCTACTACTTTCATAACAATATTGTGGCGATTTTTACAAAACGTCAGTCTGTCTGTAACATCCTGCCCATTGTATACCACACGAAAATAAAAATCCTGAGCGATCGCTTTCCTCTTAGTAAACTTAAACTCGTCTCTCAAATCTTTTTTTCTGTACACTTCAAAGATCATTCTAGACGCATATTGAATATTATAATGTTGGTAGCTGTTCAAACCGAGCGCCAATATTAACGCTTGTAAAGTTTTATCGTGACCGGAGAAAATAACAAATTTGGGCTTATTTTCTGATATTATACGTATCATATTCTGAACTATATTATGTATTAGGCCGTACGCAATCAACAGGCTACGTCGCCTGTTGTACATGTTTTTAACTTCTTGCTTATAGCTCCACTCGAGATAGGCAAATACCGACATGACGTGTTCTTTTTTAATACAAAAATCTTCGCTCTCAGGCGTCGGCTCCTTATAATCTTCATCGAATTCGTCCATCCGTTCGTTGGGGAAATTAAAATCGGCGTCTAAATTTTTCTTCACGACAACCACATCCTCGTAGGCGTTATCCATATATCTTTGTTGATAATATAACAATTTCTCCCTTTCCATTTGTGCATCGAAATCCAATGGCGTTTTCTTCTCATACTTACCAATAATATCACGGGCTTTCCTACCGATTTCGTTATTGAAGTCCAATTGATTATTATTAATATAGTCTAGTTCCATATTAAGTGTATCTATATCTAGATCTAGTAAATGTCTGTTAGGGAGTTTATCGTTTCTTAGCTTTCTTTCCTTATTTATAGTTAATTTTTGTTTATTTTTTTTAATTTTCTCAGCACACGGCAGAGGTGCGTCATGGCACATGTACGCTAGCAGGGCGTCTCTAACGATATCGGCATCTGTATACTCTTGAGATTCAAATAGCGCTTTAGATAGCTTATTTATCAATTCCTTGATTGCCGGATGAGATTCTAGGCGATTCTTCGCTTGCGAACTTATTTTTCTAGAAATTAATGTTTGTTTTTGTTAGTAATATAATATAATAGCTTCACGCTTTTATCCCACATAGAGAGGCAGACAGGAAGTACCTAGTGTCAAGACACACAATACACGATATTGTGTGTTACGTTGCGGAACTCAACGCCACACTTTGTCTTACCAGAGCGATAAAATGAAAATAATTTAAATATAATCATTCCCCTGAGGGGGAATCGAACCCAAAATCGATTGCTTTTACAGCCAAACGCTGTCCCACTGCGCCGGTATAGTTAATAGTAAATATTTCTTTAATAGCTTCAAAGTGTTATTCACACACATTCAACAAAACAACAAAATATTTTTCTATTTTATAGGTTGAAGTATCCTAGAGGAAACGGGTTCAAATCCATTAAACATAATTCAAGATAACTTTTCATCATAAAAATCCTTATAATTACACTATTTTATATAAAAATTAAAAAAATAAATAAATTAAAAAATGGAAAAAGACAATTGTTATATATAGTATAAATAAACTTAAGATTACAAATAAGTTTGCTTAATAGTAATAATAATAATAATATATTAAAAATACTTACTTCGCTAAAGTATGATGAGCAGCACACGCACAGTGTCGGAAACAAAACGAAACACTATGCGCCTCTCTAGCCAACGCCGCCGACCTCGTGCTGCCGTACGACAACGCTTGCGCTGATTGAAACGTGCGTCGGTATCGAGTACTGTATACTATACCGCCTGTAGTACAGTTAAAAAACACATTTAACTGTTAAATAATAAACATATTAAATTTAAGTAATTATGTTTAGATATCGTGGCGCAGTGGAACAGCGTCTGGCTAAACGCGATTGGTTGTGAGTTCGATTTCCATTCGGGGAAATGATTATATTTAAAATTTATTTGGTTTGCCATTACTAAATATATATTATTTTATATTCAAATTACCTGTATCATGTTTTCCCGTCAAATCCATATTTTCTAACCCCAACTTGTCGCCATATGCTTCTCTTAGTATATTACCTGAAAATAGTTTAATATTCAGATAGAGACATTTCCAAAATTAAATAATTACATTTGTAATTGCAATAATAATAATCAAGAAATTCAAAAAGCTCGATGAGAGAAGAAAAAATAATCAATTAAACAAACGAAAATACATAAAAAAATGTTAAGGAGCGGGTTCAAATCCCTTTACGTCCACATTTAACCTTTACTTCTAATTAAATTAAATTTTGATAAACGCCTCCGAAGGGAACAGGGGTTCATACACGTATGAACCCATGTTTCTTCCTATCTCTTCCACTTATGGTTTACATAATTATGTCATATGTATTTTTCACGCTACATCCTCCAATGCATGGTAGTCACAAAGAACCTAGTGTCAACACACTCCGTTGACTGCTTTCCGCCCGAAATCGGGACATTATATGCTGAGTAACTAACTCAATGTCACGCTTAATCTTAGCAGAACGCTGAAATTTCTTTAGAAAAAATCCTTGGGTAGCAAAAATATGTAAAAATTCTCATACAAAACTAACAACAAAGGAAAGTTGTAACAAATGAACTTCTTCGCAGCCGGCTGTAAAGCGCATGAGTGCATGAACGGTAAACGGTTTAACTATTTAAATCTTTTCTTATATAAAAAAAGATATATAGTAATCAATACAAACAGCTCACCAACGGTAATCATCTGCAACACGCCGGTCGGAGTGAGCTGCCCGAGCGCGCAGTGCGTGGCGGACGCGCGCGGCAGCGACGGGAAGTTGTGGAACGGCCCCGGCGCTGACACCCACCATGCACGGCCCGATGCACTTGCGTTTAACACGAACTCTTCGTAGCTGGAATTAAAATTATACTGTGACTATTTTATATTCGAAAAAACATTTTTTAATGACGTTTCGAACACCATATCCATGTCCGTTTATCCGTGGTCACTGATAGACTTTGGTGGTATTTATCTGTGAAAAATATATTTTCGAATACCATAATATACGCGATTAATCCATTTAAAATAGTTTCATTCTAAAAATGTAAAAATCGCGAAAGTGTTATTATTTTGTTATGAATTTAACATTTCGTCTTTTATAATGTATATAATGTTTCTACCATCTAGATATTTAAATAATCTATACTAATATTATAAATAGAAAACATTTGTATGTTGGTAGCATTTTCACGCAAAAACTAATGGACCGATTTTAAAAATTCTTTCAGCATTAAAAAGCTGTATCTTCACTGAGTAACATTAGCTATATCATATTTTTTAAAAAATAGGCATCCCTAATAAAAATGCAATAATGTAAATCACGGTGTGAACAAAATCTATCATAGCGTGCGCAGCAAAAACTATTGATTATAGAAACAAAAAAAATGTTCTACAGTATTATAGATCGTATCTATATCCATAAAAACGTCCGCGATATCATATGTCCAACTAGTGTAGATATGCCACCATAACTACTTTTGTACATTTCAAAAGTCGAAAAAAGGGGCACACAATAATCAAATTATATTGCTCATATCTCTGTTTTAATCCTTCCCCATTATAATAAAGATCATTTCAGTACCTGTAAAATGCTTTTTAAATTTGCAAAATCGAACGTACCATTAAAAAGATATAAAGAATTTAAAAATATCAATCAAAAATCATATTAATGTTTATATATATATATATATATATATATATATATATATATATATATAAATATATATATATATATATATATATATATATATTTATTTATTTATTTATTTATTTAGCTTCACGCTTTTATCCCGCATAGCAGAGTAGACAGGAAGTACCTAGTGTCAAGATACTACGTACTTCGCTTTCCACCGAAGTCGACACCGAAAGACATTGCGTGTTGAGTGGTGGAACTCAGAGCGAGGAAGTAAAAATAATTTAAATATAATCTCTCCCCCGTGTGGGGATCGAACACACAACCGGTCGCGTTTACAGTCAGACGCTGTCACACTGCGCCACGACCGGCCCCTATTTATATTATTCATAGGGATTTATATTTTAAACAGGTATCTATCAAAAGTTCTTTTTAGAACTACCTTTCCTAACCTTTACATTATATTTTCTGTGAATTGTGAAAAAGAAAATCGAGAACTATCTACACGTAAATCCCAAACAAAATCATTCCTACCTCAATAAATTTGCAGTTCTAATTGACTGACAATCAATATAGCCAAAACTAACCACTAAATGTTTCAACATAGCTCATAATTAGTATGTCTCATGTAAGTTCCGTAAAAAGTGAAGCAAGAAGCACTAATATAGGATTTCTTGAAATTCCTACATTTTATTATCAATCGGGATGCTTATATTCATTACACAACCAATAAGTATTTATTAGAATGAAATATAATTCTCTGAAGATATTTTAAGTATTTATTATTTTAAAAAGGTTATTTCACACTTAGGATTAGAAAACATTTTTGAACAAAATATATAAATATTTAAATGCAGCAGGATTCGAACCCACACCTTGGATACCGTCCAAGAACTCTGACCACTAAGACCATGCTTTCTACTACCAGCTGCATCGAAATTCTTATATATTTGTTACAACTTATTTATGTTAGTATATTTTAAGTAAATTTAATCAGTCAATCATAAAAATATGAAGAAATAAAATAACATTGTTTTTTAAGCAATCATGTAGGAATTTCATTATTATACCTTTTAAGAAGAGGTGACACAGGTACAGTATCACATGGCAGTTTGTCACCTCCTTTTAAATGTGTGAGTGGACCTCGGTCACCATGTCTTGTCACAACTAAAACACCTTGCAATAACCATGCATCTGTGTCTACTGCAGCTGTAAAATAAAAACAAAAATGATCTCTGTCATGGATAGTGTTTTCCCTGAAATGTTTTCTTTGTTTATTTAAATTATAGTATAAACACTTTCAAACTTAATATAATTGGTTAAATATTTTACCTTCTGAGCCCCTAACAATACTGTCAGGGGGATTGCATGCTCGTAGAAATAACTTTCTATATTTAGAGTCACTTTTTGATACATATTCCTTTCCTGCAACCTTCAATGCTACTTTTTCTTCTGTGACAGACATATACTTGTAAACAACTAAAAATAAATTATTTTTTTTTAATATGATTACAGTAGGAGTTAATATACCATTACAGTCGATAAATAATTAAAGAAGCTTTGATAGTGAGCGAACATTAGCTTAGTATATTATAAATGTTTACAAGGTTTTATTAAATTGATAAAGGTTTCAACCAGTTTTCATATTATAAAAATGCAAGCAAATCAAATTTCAAACATTTTACGAGCTTACCTGTAATTAGAAAAAATATCCAAACACTCATACCAAGATAACAATAAAAAGCCCTATGCTGAAAAGAAAACTTCATCGCGTCTTGATATAATATAACAATTTATATAAGATTTTTATTTAATTTACTTGACATATTGAAAAAAAATAGAAAATGTATAATTTGCATTTTATTGTCAGTTTTTTTAATTTTTAGAAATTCACGAGTTACGGCATTATTGATCAACAAAAATATGTCAGTATTCTGTCATAATTTCATAGACACTTGTTTACTATCGTCTAACATGTATATAAATAATTATATCTTAGTTAATATAATTTGTTCTATAGTATTTTTTTAATTAGAAGTTAATTCAATAATTTATATTGATTAATTAATTTTAATATTATTTAACTTAAAGTATTTTCGTCGTCGTTTATCGTCGCTCTATAACATCAACTGCTGGGCATAAGCCCTCAAGGATTTCTATGACGATCGATCCTGCGCTTGTCGCATCCAGCGGCTGTCCTTGAAATTGATCAGATCTCCAGTCCACCTAGTGGTAGGCTTGTCCGCCGTTGGTATGGCGGTCGATACTCGATAATTTTACCTCCTTTTTCTCCTGGGGATTCACTGGCATCATAAACTAATAAAATACTTTTGTCTTGAGTTAAGGTTCACGTGTAAACCACGTGAAGAATTTTAGTAACTCCCCGAAGGCTGCCACGCTGGATTCCACGAGAGATCTTTTTCTCGAAGCTGGACTTTCTTAATTTGTGTGGTATATGTAATGGTCAACAACTTCGAAAGTAGCGTTCCTAATACTAACTAAAACAAAGACAAGATGTGTATTTTACATGTTTTTATTTTTCGCATGTTAGTCTTAAGATCTGCGCTTTGAGAGACTACCGAGTTCTTTGACCATTACATTTAGTTCTTTTACAGTCTTAGCCAGTAGAACTATTTCTTTGGTGAAGCAAAAATGTATAAGGTATTTGCAATTTATGTTGATGTCGTATCTTATCCATTCCAGAAGTTTGAAAATATCCTAAAATGCCACAGTGAACGGTTTCAGAGAATTGTCATCTCCCTGTCTTACACCTCATTGCAATTGGATAGGATTAGAGCTTTGCTTTTTTATTCGGACCGTCATAGTAGCAAGCTCGTTAAATACCTTAATGTTTTGATATACCTGTAGTCTACTTGGCACCTTTGGAAAGACTGCATCACCGCCCAAGTGTAGATAATCTTCTACATAATTTGCCACAACGAATATGAAATTTTTCATTTGAACGTGGTACACGGTATCATTTCTTTATCAGAAACCGGTTTGTTTAAGAGGTTGAAAATCGACCAGCCTGTAAGCGAGACGATTTGTAATGCTCTCGAAACCAAGCTTATAAACATGGCTTAAAAAAGAGATTGACCTTTAAGAGGCTTTTATAATCTCAGGCTCACTTCAGCTTCATGCTTTCGGCGCCTTGCCTGCCACACTCTTCCAAAAGTCCTGTAGTGATTTCGTAATTACCCGCCACGTTGTGGTTTTTTAGTTGTTCGAGTGCCATACTAATCTAATACAGGCAATGCATTCAGTAGGTGCTCGCATGGGGCGTATTATCTCTCTAAGGATTTCAGACCTAACGAAATGATGTTTCCGTCATCAGTTTATAGCTTTATTAGACTGGCTTTCCCCAATAGAAATATCCCCTGCGGACACTTCAGAGCTTTCCCTCAATAACTAATATCAAAAACTTGTATCCGTCTATTTAATTGCCTATAACAACTAGTTTTCTCTTAGTTCTTTAGCTTCATTTCACATCCCTGTTCCATAAGCCTCATGAGTGAGTTTCGTTGTTTTGGTATGGCGGGTTTAAAGTGGGCCATTTAAATAACCAGGCGGTGCCACCTGCTTAATTAGATGGCCCACATCTAAGCTATGCTCCATGGCTTTGAAGCGGCTTAAGAGTTCAAGTTGAAAGTTCTCTCTTGCCCTCTCTAGGAGTGTAGACTTTATCAGACGAGATCTTTCTATTTTAATTCTAATATTTTCTAGCTTAATGCTAATATTTAATGTGCCTCGTACAAGTCCATCGACTTGTTGTGATCATCATCACTGCTTGTTTTCACAGTATTCTTCACAGAGACGTGAATAGATATTTTCTTTTTCGTTTTTGACTTTGCCATCCGGACTCATCCAAGTCAACTTGAAATCTCCCATTACGGTGATATGGGTATTTCAACAATGCATGGCTTTACAAATATCCTCATATATAGCTTCCATTTCGTCGTTTTGGTATATCGAGTCGGAACGTAAGCCTTTATAACATTTAAATATTGTTCCGATATTCTAAGAATCAGGTATTACACTTTGTTCAATACACATTCGACGGTAACCACGTTATCAACAAGGGACTTGTGGACGATGTACCCTAATAAATATTGGTATCAGATATCCTCCTTTGATGTTTACCGCTAAAACCGAATACATGGTTCCCAAAATTTGTATACAAATGTTTTTATTAATACAAGGTAATTACAGAAACTATTGCTTAGTGGAGACAGATCAACGAGATCAGTTAAATGTTATCATGACATTCGTATGTTTTATATAAAATTATTTTTTTTATTTTTCTATCTACGTTTTAAAACTTCAAAATATGATGTAAACATTTGAACCATAGAGTAAATAAGTTATACATACAATAACTAAAAATATAAATTGACTTGTCTAAACTTGTTTGAATCGTGGTTCTTGATTTGAATGTTTACCACTGTTTATAATTTTTCTTATTAAAGCGGTAAATTTATGTTAAAAATATTTGAAGAATGGCTCCCAGAATAGATAAAGGTACCTTAATCATTTTAGATGTGGGTAAAAACGCAGCCGAACTTGATGAAAATAAGAAAACAAGCTTTTTTGAGTCTGCTAGAAGTTGCGCTAAACGATTTATTGAACATAAAATCATAAGTCAAGGAAAAAATTTACTTGGAATTATTTTACTTGGCTCAAGGAAAACTGAAAATGTCTTGGCAGCGGAGTCTCCAGGAACATGCCGATATATTGAAATGATCGCTGATCTCCAAACGCCAAATTGGCAAATGATTCGTGATTTACCAGAAAATGTATGTGTTATATATCTTAATGAATTGAGAAAATTTTATTTCATATTTCTATAAACCTGTACCTTAAACATAGTTAACTAACTATATATTCATTTCTAGCCATCAAAAGTTAGCGGTAACTGGTTTGATGCCTTACTAGTGGCTGCTGAACATTTCAAATTTGGCACTACCTCAAATATTAGTAATAAACAAATTATTATCATATCCAATTTTAGTGCACCTTCTGATTTAGATGAGAATGATATTAAGCAGGTATTGTACATATTTTAAATATTGTTATAAACCTTTTTCTATTTTGAATGTAATGTTGTGTTAACTAAATTATGATTATTAATTGATAATATATCTTACCAGGCCATCTATGGTTTTCAAGAAGAAGGTATTGAAATAAGTGTCTTAGGCCCAGACATATATGATGAAACACATTGTAACAATGACATAGATCTTGTAAGGCAGTTTGTTGAAGTTACAAATGGAGCTGCAGCCACTTTGGAACATACACTAGGATTTCATCTACTTTTTCATAGAAAAAAAATTGTAAATGCTGTACCATGGAATGTTGATTTAAGTATTGGTCCCAATATTAAAATACCAGTATCTTCCTACATAAGAATTAAAGATGACCCAGTTGTTAAGAAGTGGGTTAAGGCAGTTCGAGATCCTGTCACACAATCTATAAGCACTACAGAAAGTATAGAAAAAAGAAAATTATATATCAACACTGAAAATGAAACTATTATCAAAATAAATGAAGATGATAAAGATGGTAAAGTAATAAAAGGCCATGTTTACGGAGGACAAGTCATTCCATTTTCAGAGTTTGATAAAAGTATGCTGTATGATGCAGGCCAAAAATCTTTGATTCTTTATGGTTTTACAAAATCCTTCAATATAACTAATCAAAATTTAAGTGGGGATGGACTGTCATATGTGTTTGGACGGAAAGGTGATAAAAAAGCAGAATATGCTATAAGATGTTTAGTAGAAATCCTATTGGAATTAGATCTGGTGGGAATTGTAAGACGGGTCTACAACAATGGAAATGCTCCAAAAATGTATGTTCTCATGCCAGTTGTAGATGCAAACAATTTTGTATGCTTATCTATGGCAGCTATTTGTTTTAAAAATGAGATAAAAAATATGTCATTTCCAATGACAAATACAAAGAAGTATGATTGTACGGATGAACAAGTTAATGCTTTTAAAGATTTAATTAAAGCCATGGAATTATCCAAAGCATATGATGACAAGAACTTTGAAGATGAAGATGCATTTCCAATTCTTAAAATGTGTAGTCCGTCAGCTCAATATGTTCTAGATTGCATTGCATTTCGGGCTTTAAATGTTGACAAACCCCTACCTCCACCCAGAGATGAAATTATGAGATTATTAAATGTGATACCAGAGATAGAAAAAAGAGCTAAAGAGCCATTAGAAAGACTTGGTAAGCTATTTACATTAAATAAAATTGAAATCAAGAAACGAACTAAGAAAGTAGACCAACCTATGGATGTGGATGAAGCAATGCAGCAATCGACATCTGTGATAAATGATGTAACAATAGAGGAGGTCCCTAAAATAAGTCTAAACATATTTAAGAAACCTGATGTTCAAAGAGTTGGTACTGTAAATCCAATTGAAGATTTTCAATGTTTAAAGCAAAAGTTAAATGTGAATGAGATTTTTCTACAATTGGCAGAAGCAATTGAGAGTATATTTTTTTGCAGCATCAATGATAATTTTACGAAAGCATTGGATGCAATGTCATATTTTAGGGCTGAATGTGTCAAATCAGAGCCTCATCCTTATAACAAATGGCTAAAAAACTTTAAAATTGTTCTTACTGACCGCAAAAGACAAAACATAATTGATGCAATAAATGAAAAAAAGTTAAGCTATATTTTAACAAATGAAAATTCACTTAGTGATATAATGTCAGAAATGAGTGAAGAAAGTCAATTGTATGAGAATGATACTGTGCCTAATATGACTGAAGTCAGTATCAGCTCGGAAGTCAATGATTTATTTGATGATATGTAAAATATTTTTTCTGTGTATGGAACAAAAACTAGATTTACCTTATATACCTTGAGATAATATCATAAATATTGTTAAGTTTATATTTAAAACAAGCTCTTAATAACAATTAATTTAATATTTCATATACTTTTTTGTTTGTGATTAATAAACTATTTATAATTTTGTATGAAAGTCTTTACCTTACACTTCATCTAATTTACAATAGAAACAACCATTGATGTCTAAATGTTTAATATTCAATAATTTCATACTTTCTAATCTCAAATTTGCACACAATAAATTCTTTCTTTATTTAATCTTACAATTAATAGGGGATTGCAGAAATCATTGTACACCACTAGGCGCTATTTTATTTTGTGAGTGTAGAAGCTCAAGAAATTCCTGCAGTGAAAGTTCTTCCTGGCAATCTGTGTCCAAATCATGTTCAAGTTGGGCCTCCATTGAGTTGGCTTCAGGACTGAGCACTATGTTTTCGTCTAAAACGACGTGATTGAGCCGAGACTTGAGACTTTGAAGAATTTCTTCAAGTTCTAAGCACTTATTTCTTATAGAAGTGCCGAGGTCTGATGTTGGGTCGATGTCATCAATTGTAGCGGTTTCCGAAAATGAATTCGCAGGAGTCCGCGTGCGGGGTGGTTGTATAATATTAAACAAATTTTCTGGGATGCCATTTCCATTTCTCAAACTGTCGGAAGTTCGGGATTCTGTGAATTCTGCTAGTATCTCATCAATTATGTCTTCTGCGTTCTGTCTCGGGTCAACGACGTCATCGGGTGTTTCAGCGCCATTATCACCATTGATCATTTTATTATTAGACTCTAACTTCATGATTTTACTTTATTTTCTTTAGTTTAATTATTGATTTGCTAACAAAATAAATAATAAATAAGCATAGAGGGCACTTGTTGTCGTAGTCAGATGATTGATGAATAAAGTGTTGCCAATTGTAAGTTGTAATGATGCCAAGTGCAAATTTATTATCTATGGAAAACAATAACCAACATTTGCTATTAATATATATTTCCGTTATAAAAGCGAGAAATGATAATTTAATTTTTCTTGTACTAATTAATTAAAAAAAATAATAACCATAGGAGATAAGTAAGTTTTACTATGTAAAATATTGCTTCAACTCGTATTCAAATATAGCTCTTATTTATTACTTGTAGGCATGCTATTCTAATATTACCTTAATAAGGACCAATTAGGTTTAATAGAAGTTAGTTATTGCAAAATTTTCTTTGTGGAAAATACAAATCTAAATAGGCTTCCTTTCGTAATTTCTTTTCTATTTCCTCACTCTTCATAATTTTTACAGCTGCTTTACAACTGTTGTGGGAATGTGCAAAAAAACAATCCCGAACTGACTGCAAATAAACACATTAAAATTATTTACTTTAAACACGAACCTTATTATTTATAAATGAGATAATAATAATACCTTAAATTCCGCCAACTTTACTCCTTGAAATTTAGACAAACAGTGCTTAAATAGCCTTGAGTAATGTTTTCTACATAGAAATATTCTGTTTTCAAATTGCCAATAGTCACCCTGCGCTGAACAAGAACATCCACAAACTCCACATGCATCCAAATTGTATGGAACGCATTTTATCTATTAAGTAAAGACACGTTGGCATAATATTATTTCCGTTTTATCAACATGATTTTCCAAAATATTTCAAACTTGGTTACTACTTAAACGTTACTACGTAAAAGAACTTTACGTGTATTACAAAAATTAAGCATACTTAGTTTTTGTTTAAAATTGATATCGAGAAAAAAATAAACCTTTGAAAATTAAATGTTCATTCTTAAATAGAAAAATATTATAAACATAACTTACTTGAACAGCGCATCTCAAAACTTTCTTGCCAGAAAAGCTATATGAAAATCCCATTTGTTTCTTTTTATATTCCGGAAAATAATCACATGGTCTACAAAATATGGACTTTATTATTTTTAATTTGCAATTTTTCAAAAATAAAATGAAACTACAACTTAAACAAAAACTATTTACGACTTACGCAGGACAATCGTTAACTCTAAAAAATTGCTTTCTTTTGGAGCTCGAATTAAAAGGAGCACAATTCTGAGCTGCTGGTTTTATAGGAGAAATTTCTCGTGGAGGTGGTTGATATTCATGTTTTACTTTCCATCTTGGCGATTTAGGTCCATAGCAGCACTTACTGTATATCTGTATAAAATGTCACGACCATATAAGTACTAAATATTTAATATTGCTGTAACATTATTTTAAACATTTTATAAAGATTCTTATCTTCATATATTTAAGATTTCTGAGTATAAAAGGAATAAACCTAGTAAATAATATATATTGGACTAGGTACTGAGTGCGTGAACGCATGGCTTAGGGTGTCGAGCTTTTTTTTTCTGTCATTGGATTACATGCTGTTGACCTTAATGGTCTTTACAGCGACACCGGGAGGGGGAGGTAAGAGGGTACTCTAGCCCTGAGAAGTATTAGCAAGCACTGACGTGTCTGCTTGAGAGGAAGCCGACGACCGCAAGGGCGTCCCCTGCAGGGCTCGAACCTTGGCTTGCGGTCGGCGAGCGGGCGGGGGATTTTTCCCTACTCTAAAAACAAGCCAGCCGCGGCGTGAAGTCGCGACTGGGGGAATTTTTAACTATTCTAAGGGAGCCTATTACAGTCCCTAACCGTTGGACCCGGCCGCGCCAACGTGCGTACGGGCCGTGACATATACTGGACTTCGCCGTCGTTTCCGACGACGGCGGTGTTTTTGTGTTGTGTTGGTGGAGTGTTTCCTACCCAACATTTTCCCGTTTGCTGCCGTGATGGGGTCGTCGGGGTCTAATAAGACGCTACGCGGACGTCTAAATTTAGGATGCGCGGACAGGGTGTAATCGCACGCCCGTACAACGAGGGGATTTGTGTGAGTATCTGCGCGCTCGTAATAGCGCTTGGCTAGGCCGTTGTAAAACTCTTTTATCGATTCCAGTTCGAAATCCTTATGTAGGTCTATGTTACGAACGTACCAGGGGGAACCCGATGCGATTCGTAGAAATCGGTTTTGAACCACTTGAAGTGGTTTAAGCTCGGTGTGCGCGAACGCCACACAAGCGTACGTGAGGACGGGCCTAATGCAGGTTTTATACAATGTCAGCTTATTTCTAAGTGACATTTTACTGCGTTTACAAATGAAAGGATGCGATCTATTAAGATAAAAGCGGGCTTTATTACACACTCGACTAATGTGTTTTCTGAAGGAGAGTTTTGAGTCTAGAGTGACTCCGAGGTATTTGAAATGTTTTTGCCACGGAATTGGCTTGTTTGATAGGTATACGGTAGAGACCGTTTCGTGTTTCAGTCGAGGGAACAATACCGCGGCACTCTTTTCGGGATTGACCTCGATCCTCCATTTGCGGTACCAAGCGCCTAGGGCGTCGGCGGCCGCCTGGAGTCTCTCGGCAATAACGAAAGAGTGGCGGGAAGTGGTGAATAAGGCGGTGTCGTCGGCGTACATAGCCAGGTGGACATTGTTGACTCTCGGTATGTCTCTGGTGTACAGCGCATACAGTATAGGAGAGAGCGTGCAGCCCTGAGGGACTCCGGCGCGAATTAGGCGGGGAGTGGAGAGTGTACCTTCTACTTTAAATCTAAAATATCTGTTGGAGAGATAGTCCTTAAGGACGCGAATTAAATGATCTGGGAGGCCGGCATTGCGCAGCTTGTAAATCAAGCCGCTATGCCAAACTTTATCGAACGCTTTCGCGATACGCGATTATCGATAAAAATGGCCGCAGTAGAGCTGCGGGCACGGTATCTAACATTATATCTGGCTATGTGTTTTACTAGCCGATGCACTTGGTGTACGGCGGAGTGGCCCTTGCGGAACCCGAATTGCTCGTCTAAGAGCAGACGTTTCGTCTCTACCGCTTCGGAGAATCTAATGAGAATTATCCTCTCGTAAATTTTACCTAGGCAGCTCAGCAGGCTAATAGGCCTGTAGCTGCTGGGGAGATTCCTCGGCTTGTTCGGCTTCGGAATACCTATGAGTATTGCCTCCTTCCATTGATCTGGGAAGGTACAAGATTTGAGGAGGCAATTAAAAATGAGTACTAATAAGGACACGAACTGGGCCGGTAACGTTTTTAAAGTCCTGTTGTTAAGACCGTCGGGCCCCGGGGAGGGTTTTGAGCATTAGGACCGGGAACAAAAGGCGTGGGTTAAATCCCGCTACGTACGAATTTTAAGATCTTTCTAGCTCTTTTCGAGGCCACGGTTAGTGGCAGTGGAGGAGGAGCACTGTTAGGTTTAAAAGGGTAAACAGGAACCCTACCACTGTTAAGCCGGAGTCCCTGTCACGTCACCATAACCTGTCCCGAGGCCACCATCGGGAAGATATCTATAATATGATTTATTAATTATATACATAAGACAAAAAAAAAAAAGGTTGTGGTACTGAACATTATGCTGACCAAATCAAGAACCATATTTTGACATTTTGAGGAGTCGTATATTAATATATTTATTGGTTGATTTTGATTAATAAGTATATACCCGATGTGTAAGCTCGTAAAAAGCATCACGGTTATTATCGTAGCTTCCAGGTCCCAAGTTTGGTTTTATTTCAGGTGCATTTCGTCTCATAAATGGGCTTAAACAAGGTCCTTTCACAGGCAATACCTCCCGATCCAAACCTGTACCAAAGCATACTCGAGGGGGTATTTTCTTTGTCACTACATATTCAAAATCTGTTAAAAAATATTAATTATTAGCATATCAAAAATAGTAATTATAAACATCATCAAAAAGCTGCAGACTGTTTTCAGAGTCTACTATTTTAACAACCATCTTCCAATTTATAATATTTGTTCTCCACTTTTCAGGTATTTTATGAATATTTAACGGATGTTTAATTGCCACCAATACTCAAGTTTAATTGGTCTATAGAAATGTATTGAATAATTAGAGTCCACAACATTGATGTATAATCAGAATTTGTCAACTTTCGGAATTCATCTACAATTTTACCGCCATGAAAAGCTTCGTGCATATTATTCGGTCGCAGGTACCGACGTTGGTAAGGTCGCTGCATGATCGTCTAAAGTTCACTAAACAACTGCCAGTTAGATGACTTTCCGAAGGCTTTCGTGATGTTAACGATAATAAAAAAAATATGACAAATCCGACTATTACTCCGTATTGGGTCGCACGCTCGCTTATAGTGTGTACATATAATTTTCTATAGTGGGACCATTTCAGATTATTTATTAAGAGTTTATTTTTACCCTTATTTATTTGCTGTCTTTTATTTTATTTCTCTTTACTTATGAAAACAATATACATTTAGTCTTAATAGTGTTCACTGTACATTTTAATATTAAAATTAATATATGTTTGTGCTTAGACAATAGCCATAGATTCCAAATAAACTGTTTTTAATAACGTGCACTGTGATGTCTCTGATAAAACATTAAGTTGAATGTTATCGACCGAAATTGAAATATTAACTGTTGAGTGGCAAACTCAACGTCGCACTTTGTGTTTTTTTGTGAATGAAAAAAGTTTTGCAAGTTTATACTTTTTTATAATTCTATAACTTCCTAAATCTGATTAAACAAAGAGAATCGTTGACTTCCGTGCATAGCGAGAATCTAGTGATTTATTACTATTTCTCTTTGTGTATGTATGTCAAGCGAATGCTAAAAAGACAATCTGCCTTAACTATTAATCTTGTATGGTCACCCTACTCGTATATAGAGGATGTCACTTTGTTGTGACACGAAATTGGTAGAAATGAAAAATGACAAAGGTCAAATTGATGTAATAAAAAATTAAAATAAATCTGCAAACCTTACCCAATGTCACATCCCAAGTCATTAGTAAAGCAAGACTCTACTATGTTAATATAAAAAAATCTGAAAAATAAAATAAAAAAATATGTATTTGCTGAACTTCATTGTCAGTTTTATTACGACGGTTTTTCTTTAGCGACTTAGTCGCTTTTTGATTAAATTACCTAGAAGAGTATCGGAAAAAATCAATAAATATTTCACCTACCTTCCATTATCAACTTTTATTAAGCACCTAAAAATAAAAAAATTAAAAGAATAATTAATATTTCAGAAATCAAAAAGTGTTACTGCATTATAATGCATAATACATTCAAAATAAATATTTACTAGTTAAAATATTCTTTTTGGCATATGACTGTATTTTTTTAAATATGTTGCTAATAGCATGAAATGTGTAAAAAACTAAACTCTTTTTGTTATTCATAGTTTTCTATGAAAAACAAAAGGAGTTTAGTTTATATGTTTTTATTTATCAATTCAAAATATATTATAAAACTGATTGTACTCTTGTAATTATTACTATGTCAAATCAATATTTTATCCTAAAACAAGCTGTCAAGCTGTTAGATTTTGATTTCTGAAATCAATGGAAGGAAAAAGCGAAAACAAAAGCTTGTGTCGATAAGACAATAAAAAATATAGTAAATTTAAAATCACAATATTCATTATTGCTCAAGTTTAAAATACAAATACATACTAAGTTATAATTTATAATGAATTTTGTATTTATATCGATTCTAGGTAGAATAAAATGTAAAAGAACAAAAATTTCTGAGCAATGCTTTTTAACAATTTTAAAAATATTTTTAAGAAACGTATAAAAATTTGAACAAAGCAGGATTCAAACCCGCGCCTAACAACGCCTGGAAGCCGTCCAAGAGCTCTTATCTCTAAGCTATGCGTTATAGCTGCGTCAAAATTCTTATACGTTTTGTTACAACTTATTTACGTTGTTAGCATCTCTGTGGAGAGATTTTTACAAATTTCTGCTATCCTAAAATTATTAGAAATAACCGTATGGCAATAGAGAAGGCTATTTTTTTTTTCGAAGTGATATTCCATACTTAAGATAAGAAAATATTTTTTTAAAATGATGTACAGTTTGAATCCCGCGGTGCTCTAATTTTTATACATTTTTAAGAAAAATATTTTGAAATCCTAAGTATGGAATAACACTTTCAAAATAGTCAATTTTTATAATCAATTATTTTAATTTCTAAACGTTTCACTTCTACTATGTAATTTGTTTTAGTTTTATATTACTACGAATATAAAACTGAAACAAAATACATACAGCTTGCTACTAAAATTTCTCGTAACTCACATTACTGCTATTGTACAGTAAAGCAGTTAGCAGATAAAATTATAAATATTCATAAACTCCAACTTTCTCTAAAGGATACATACCGCAGACGCAGTTTCATAGCTTTACCATGGTCTATCATTTTAAAGGCAAAAGCCAATGTTGACGATGTTAAGAAGTTTATTTAAAACTCATGACAATAATCAAATTTTTTATTTATATTTTTTTCGGATTGTATTTAAGCTGGCAATACTTTAATGTCAAATTTTGACGTTACGTTGACATTTGACGTTTAGATTTTGTTATTCTTTTTTTACCAATGCACAATACAAAAATTTCGACGCCTAAACTTTATTTTGAATCAAATATCTCGTAATTTTTAGGTAGTAGAACTTACTATAATTCATGAAGATCTTAAAGGTTCAAGGTATGTTCCCGTTATTTGTTTTAACGTCTATCAAGGTGTCAAATTACATGTGAAGTAACTTTCATTATGTCATGTCTGTGAATAGAATATTATATCATTATTGGACAATAATCATTTAATGATAGCTTGAGTCAGTACATCAATCTATTTAAATAATTTTCCTAAAGTGAGGTAAGAAAAATTTATACAATTAAAGTTTTACTGTTTGCTTACAGGTTAAAAAGCAAAGGCAATATCTTATATTATCACATATTTACGATTCTATTTAAAAGTTATTATTTTTCTATCATAATCGTCTTCTTATTTAATTTTTTTTACTGAGCTTAGAATTGTGTTGTAATGAATAAAGTTATAAATCATACTATTTCTATTAGAACATATTAGAATGATAACATTCAATGTAAGAATTATTTTATTTATTTTGTGCAATCACTTTTTTATGACAATATTTGGATTATGTTTATTGTAATTAATGCAATAATCTTTATTTTAGAAAATGCCTTTTAATTCTAAACTACTTGTACCAGTGGTCCTGGGCTTCTCTCTGGTCTCAGTATCAGCATTTGTAGTGTACTATGTTTTTAAGAAAGATGAAGATGAGGATAAACCAGTGAGATCTGCTAAAGTTAATACAATAGAGGTTCAAGTACCAAAAAGTATAGTGGCTGCTTTGATTGGTAAGTTGTTTTTTTACAATTTTTTACATTACCTTTCCATGTTTGGATGAATTTTTGTATGGGTTAACTAATTACATTATTATAATATGTTTTATATTTATATATTATATTTATATGTTATTACAAAAAATACTGAATAAAACTTTTTTGGTAATGAAAATTGTAAAATTTAGAAAATTGTAAAAAGAAAATTGAGAAATTAGAGATTTTCAAAATAAAAGTGCGAAAATGCAACAGCTATTATTTTAATCATGCGTTTTTAATTATCTTGTACTGGTTTTGTATATTCAGTGGTTTTAAATAAAACCTCGGAAAATATTTAATTTTACTATTAATGTTTCTGACATCTAGTAATTTTTTTCACCTTAATGCTTTTATATATAGTAGAATAGACAGAAAATACCTAGTGTCAAAACACTCTATTCTGCTATTAAAGTCAATTAACATTAATTTTTAACTTTGTGACTTAGTAAATATTTAGATTTACTGGTCTGTTTGTAATTTATTTAAGTTTTAACTATTATCTTTCAATGTAATAAAAATATGACATCATAATATGAGCACAAGATACATATTAAATTATTAAACCCAAGGTTACTTTACTTGACAAGTTTGAAATTCCATATTGTGACATTTAGGCATGTTACACATGTATAAAGAAACATAATTTACTCATTTCAATAACCCTCTTATGTCTTATTTATTGTTGTTTTTATGTTCATATTACAAATTTAAAGCATAAATTATTCAAATATACTCCAAGGAAGTTATATAAACAATGTTCAAGTAGAAAATAGTCATAAAGTGTGTGTATCTTTTTCTACAAGGAAATTGAAAAATATAATTGGTATAAGTTTTTGTTATAACCTTATGCTATTTGTTATCAAGATCCTGTTTTAACTGAACAAGATAATAAAAGTAATTTTAATAGAGAAAAAAATCAATAAAACAAAACAAAACTTTTTTGTAATAGCAAATACATATTATTGTGTGTAACTACCCTTATATAGCTTGATGTTGAATATTAAATAATATTTTGCAATATAATATTCACATGATATTAAATTGTATTTCTTTATAATGAGTAATTTAATACTAATAATGTTTGTTGTAAAAATTTTATATTAAAACAGTTATATTATTGATATTCCTTTTTTGAGGCCAGTCATGCCACAATGAAACAGTGTATGACTGTAACGGCGATCTGTTGTGGATTCGATTCCCACTCGGGAGAATGATTATATGTATTTATAATATTCTTATTTCCTCGCTCTGGAATGACAAAGCACAGCGTTGAATCCAACCACTCAACATGCCGTGTCTCCAATTCGGTAGAAAGCAGAATAAGGAGTGTCTTGACATCCGGTACTTCCTGTCAACCCTGCTGTATGGAATAAAAGCTTGAAGCTAAAATATAAATAAGTAAATATGACTTTTCAATTAAGAAAGTAATGTAGAATGTTACCTAATCTCAATCCAATCTGTGCCCCATTATTGAATAAATTCTACAATATTTTCAGCAGGAAATGCCAAAACTTATCGCATGCGTGTGAATAAAACCTTAAAAATATTAAAATTTCTTTTTATATTTGATTCTAAAAGCATTGTGGTAATATGAAAAATGTTTGTTTTGCCTATCTTATTGGTTCTGCAAATAAATTATGGTTTAGTTGTGATGATTCTACCTGTACAATATAATACAATTTTTTGGCATTCACGGTTTTCCCTGCATAGCAGGGTAAACAAATGAAACCTAAACACCCCATTTATAATTCTACATCTGCAGATCGAAGGCAGGACATTGCGTGTTAAACGGCGGTACTTGACGACGTACTTTGTTTTATCAGCAACTAAAAACTGAAAATCCTACCCATGACCATCGCTATACCATACAGTCAGGTGGTGTATCGTGATGGCTTTATTATTAAGGTTTCTTTACAACTTTACATTTGGTCTTGCGTAATAGGGAGGTGAAAGATCAGGGAAGTCAAGGCACTCTGTTGACTGCTTTTCACCCGAAAGCGATTGCTTTCCGCTTATATATCATAATTTCCATAATTTTTTTCCTTAAAATTAGAAAAAAAATACTAAAAAGGTTATAAGTATAATTTCCCCAAATGGAAATCGAATCCTCAACCAATGTCGGTTTACAGTCAAACGTTGTCTACTCAGCCTGCGTTGCACAGCATTGAAGTACTTGTTATATATAATTTCTTTTTTGTTATTATTCACAGGTCGTAATGGATCGAATATAAAGCAAATTGAACAGAAGTCAGGCGCGATGATTCACTTCAAGAAGTTTAGTGAAAAGGACTACGACGTTTGTATGATACGAGGGCGATCGAGCGCGACACAAGTTGCCGAAACGTTAGTGCATGATTTTGTTAAGCAACAGCCGCTTATAGTTGAGACGAATATATGTGTACCGGGATGGGCAATTGGTAGAATCATAGGTGAGTTGAAACTGATTTTTTTCTATTCTAACAGACATAACGTACATATTTTTAATATTGGTTTTATTTTTATACATAATGTAATGTAACTACTTTTAATAGAAACAACTTATAATAGCACTAGTAAATGCCACAATTGCCGATGATTTTAGTCATCGAAAATTGTCTTTGATACTCAAATTTGCTTAGATTTGATTATAAGTTATACTTTATCTAAACTATTATGGTTTTATTGTTATATTTTAATCCAAAAATACTTACCATGCTAAACAACTTTATTTAAGGCTGCGTTTCAATATCTTTTATTGGGTTTTTAGGCTTCCATATGAGAAAGACCAGCCACCAAAATATATGCTTATGGTTAATAGCTTCAAAAGAAAAAAAAACAATCATTAACATCGGTTCAGTAGTTTCAAAGATTGGTGTGTACATACAAACAAAATTTGTAAATATCAATCATTTTTTACGAATTATATTTAATGTACTGGCGTTGCAGTATAAAACATGAGTCATAAGTTTCAATACAGATAATAATAAAAGCTGAAATTTTCGGTATATACAATTATGTCAGTACAAGTTAACATGCCACATGAATACGTTTAAAATTGTTTTCAATGTATCTTTTGAAATGACCAATGTCAGGAAAGGAAATCTACTATGGTTGGTTGGTTGGTTCTTAGCTTATGGCGTTTCGAGCATGCCAGTAGAACACAAATCACTTCGCCAATGTCACGTTGATAGGAGAACACACGACGGAGGTTGTACCGTAAGAACGTGAATTGAAACACTCCTAAATATTTTATTCATAAAGAAGTGATCCCGTAAAAAGTCTGCATCTACAACAACACAACACAAAATACATACTTAAATAATCTACACAAAAACTGGTTAGTAAAAAAACAATATATAATACATTAAGTACATCTACAATTTAATCAAGTTTTTTTTAATATATTTACAAAGAAATTTACACAGAGGACTAAACACAAACATTAATAAAGAATTTACATTTATAGGGCGAGGAACTTTAAGTGGGAGGATTTCATAGAGGGGATAAAGGAGATTAGGACAGCTAAAAAGGATATGGGAGGGGGTGCCTTCATCGAGGCCACACTCACACAGAGAATGGTCCCTGACCTTGATCTTAGCCAGATGTACAGGTGTACATGAGTGTCCAAAGCGCAAACGACAGACAGTTGAGATAACCCAACGATCTGCATGTTTTAATCTATAAAACCACGGTCGTTTTGGGATCTTTGCTTGAATGAGTGCATAATTTTTACCTTTTAGTCGATTGGACGACTCCCAATAACGATTCCAAGAACTATCCAGATGAGTTTTTGCAAGAGACAACAGATCCTGGGCCAAAATAGAGAAATGTTCGAGTGTTCCGCACTGAACAGCTGACTTAGCACAGTTATCTGCTGTAACATTACCTCCAATACCAGAATGACCCGGGATCCAAATCAATGAGATATCCAAACCCTTACGATGACATGCGAACAAAGCCTCACGAATCCTTAAAATAATAGAAGATACTATCTTACCATGAAAAGGTTTTTGTTTGATGGCCAATAAGCAACTTAGAGAGTCTGTAAAGATAGCAGTCCGTGGGAAGTCATGTGAAAGCGTAAACAGGATAGCTTCCAATAGAGCAACAGCCTCACCTGTAAACACTGATGATTCGGGGGGGCATTTAAATTGTAAGATAATTTTGAATTTTGGGATCCAGCAAGCCGCACCAACACAGCCTTCTATTGAAAGCTTGGAAGCATCAGTAAAGATGAGAAAATGGTTAAACCAATTTCGCTGAATTAACGAATTAAAATTTGTGTTGGCACCCGGATCATCTTTGGACAAGCCAATATCCGTGATAATGATTGGGGAATGAATTAGGGCCTGATAAGGAGTACAATAAAGTGGATTACATGGAAATCTTTTCAAGGGATGAGGGAGATTGGTAAATCTAAGGAAGCTGTTGAGTAAATATGATACCGATTTATCACGATTACAAAGGTTGGATAAAGTGGATAGTTTAGACAATAGGGGATGGGAAGAGAGCTGTAACAATTTACCTATAAATCGATCTGACAGGAATTGACGCCGGAGAGGAAGAGGAGGATCAACACACTCCACTTGAAGTGCGTTCGTAGGAGTAGACTTCATTGCACCTAAAACTATTCTAAGGCATTTGTATTGTATTCGATTTAATTTATCATTAGCAACCTTATTAAAGGGGTCTAAAACAAATAAGCTGTAGTCAATGTGACTACGGACTAAAGAATTGTACAATAGTTTTTGAGTATAGGGATGTGCACCCCACCATACACCAGATACTGCACGTAGAGTATTAATAGCTTTTTCACATTTTTTGCTAAGATATTCAGAATGTGCCATTCCGTTCAGTCGTTTGTCAAGAACCATGCCTAGGAATTTAATATTATCAGAAAAATTAATAATTTCATCGCCAAAGTAGATTCGAAAATTTGGAATAACTCTTTTTTTTGTGAATAAAACAGCCTTACATTTCGGTACCGACAATGAAAGACCATGTTCAGAGAGCCATTGGTTTAGATAATGCAAAGCAGTGTTTAAACGAAAATTGATGTCCTCTACTGAATTTGAACTATAATAGAGAACAATGTCATCAGCATACTGGAGAATGTTGCAAAAATTGTTTACAGACAATTCAAGGTCATGCGTATAAATATTATATAGCAGAGGACTAAGAACCGAACCCTGAGGAATACCCTTCCAGACACGTCTGGGAGGAATAGTAAGGAAAGGATGTTTTACAGAAATAGTCCTGCCGGTAAACAGACTGCATATGAAATGAGTCAACCTCGCGGGAATATTCAGATATTGCATTTTCTGCCTGAGTAACGGAAGAAGCACATTATCATATGCGGAGGCTATATCTAGAAAAACACCAACTAAGTACTCTTCCTTGGCAAAGGCTACTCGAATGTCCGTAGTGAAGATGCTGAGACTGTCAATGGTACCCATCCCTCTTCTGAATCCAAACTGAGAGGGAGCTAATATATTTTTGCTTTCCACTATCCATTCCAATCGATTTTTTAAAAGCCGTTCAGCAATTTTTGATAAAGTAGACGATAATGCAATGGGTCTATAGGAGCTAGGATCGGAAGGATTTTTACCTGGTTTAAGGATAGGGATGATAACTTGAGATTTCCAAGATTCGGGAATAATGCCTGAATGAAAAATACAATTTATTAATTTTAGAAAATAATCTTTGGATATTTTATTTAATTTACTTAAAAAAGAATATGGAATACCATCTTCACCTGGTTTAGTGTCTTTTAAGCCTATAAGAACACTCTCAAGCTCATTGTAAGAGAAAGATGTATCCATTTCCACTAAGGATATAATTGGGGAGAAATTATAAAATGAATCATGGCAAGGAACAAATGGAGGCGCCAATTTGTCAGCAAAATCGTCAAGCCAAAAAGCGGGGTTATTGGAGCTAGGGCTGAAATTAATATTAAGAGATCGGCGAAATCTCTTAACATTATTCCAGACAATAGACGAGGAAGAGCGGGGAGAGAGGGATTCACAGAAATTGATCCATCCAAGTCTTTTCTTCTTCCAAATCAATTTTCTAAACAACGCGTCACTGCGCTGATACTCAATAAAGTTCTCCACCGTCATACATGCTGCATAGGACGACTCAGCAAATGTACGCCGTTTGACTGAATCAGAACATTCCTGATCCCACCATGGATTGAAAGGCATCTGATACTGAGTGAAGTGTTTTTTGGGGATATTATGACTAGCAGATAACAAGATAGCATCAACAAACCGACCATAGCAGACAGTAATATTCTCATTATTAATAGACTCAAGATGAGAACCCAACATGTTATCAACAGAGGATGCATATTCTAACCAATTTGCATTTTTAAGATTGTATTTAAAAAAAGGATAAGGGGAGGGAATAGGTGCCTGATGATTAGCTAAGGACAGAAGAATGGGAAAGTGATCACTACCATAGGAGGAGGAAAGTACAGACCATGATAGTTGAGAGGCAAGGGAAGGAGAAGAAAGGGAAAGGTCTATAGCAGTCTTAGGATTCTGATTAGGATTAACCCTACGAGTCGGTGAGCCATCATTGAGGACGCAAAGACCAGCATCATCAATCATTTCCACCAACGAAGGAGAGAATCCATCACAATAATAACACCCCCACATCGTGTGATGAGTGTTAAAATCTCCCAAGACTAGCACAGGACTAGGGAGAGAAGAAATAATAGAATTTAACTCAAGAAAAATGGAAGAAGATGGACGGGGGATGTAAACAGAAAGACAGGAAATATTAAGGACTCTCACAGCAACAGCATTAAAATGAGGACTGTGATTAGAAAGAGGAATCAAGGAATATGGAGTGGAGTGCTGGACGAGGATAGCACTACCTCCATACCCGTCACTCCTGTCCTCCCTCAAACATGAGAAACCCGGGACCCTAAAACGGGATTCCGGCATTAACCATGTCTCCGAGAGGGCAACAATGACAGGTTTATATAGTGAAATAATAGAAAGCAATTCATGTTTTTTAACACGAACACTCTTACTATTCCACTGGAGGATGGACAGAGGGGCCATATTTAAGAATATTAAAGATTTTTGCTAGATTTTGGGCAACGTTGGACGGTAAAGGAACATCATCTAATGGAGTTAAAATACTTATAAGGGTTTCAGTCAAAGCAACTAGCAGATCTTTTCTGGTTTCTGATGGTCTATCAGGTAAAGCACAGCCATTAGGAAGGGAAGAAGGACAGTCCCCAACAATTGCTTGATGAGTGAGGCTATCATATCCCTTTTCAAGAGGAGCTCGGGGACGGGGAGAGCGGGTAACAGTTTTGCGATAGGATATTGTGGGAGAAGAAAGAGCTTTCCCCATGACAGCTTTTGGTTTGGAGGGAATTGGAGTGGAAAACATTTCCTTAGTTACATCAGCATAAGAACGCTGAGCAAGCGGTAGTCGGGAGGATGCTTCAATGTAAGAGATATTCTCTTGAGTCATTAAAATTTTAATAGCCTGTTGTCTTGCAAACTCAGGACAGCCCTTGTCTGTGGCAAAGTGTTTAGAAGTACAATAGAGGCAAGTAGAAAACTCTTCAATTATCTTGCATGAGTCACCAATGTGCGATTGCGAGCATTTGTAACATCTGGAACTAGACCGACACTGTGCTTTAACATGACCAAATCGACAACAATTTAGGCATTGGATGGTTGGAAAGTAGTATGATTCTACACGAAGGGAGGAGCAATAAGAAAAGACTCTCTCAGGCAACAGTTGTCCTCGGAATGTTAATACAACTGACTGAGTCGGGATCCATGTAGTAACACCCTCACTCACATTTTTTCTGTTTAATCTTCGCGCTTTCACTACTTCACCACATCCAGATGGGTATTTTAATGATTGAACAAATTCTTCCATTCCCCAATCAACAGGAACTCCTCTTACAATACCCATTCTTGTTATATTAAAAGTTGGTATAATACAGACATACTTACATAGACTTAGAACTGGATTAATCAAAAAATTATTTGCAGCTTCTGCAGACGCAAATTGTACGCTAATTTTATTGCGGCCAACATTTTTTACACCATCATTAACTATGTCTGTAATTTTATTTGTATGGAGGAACTGACCAAATTTAATAGCTTTCATAGAGGTCCCTGAAGCAGGATCAGGAGTATCCCTTGACACATATACTAGAAAAGGGCCTTTGTCGGAATTAATATAACATTTTGCACCATCAGACAAGGAGGGATGAACATACACATTTTGGATAGACGGAGTAGCAGAGGAAGGATTCACAATAGTTTTTTTGTTAGCAGGGACAATATTAAAAGAGGATGAATCATCCCCTTGGCGTTTTCTGGAAATTTGATTTAGGGAAGAATCATCACCGGGATCCGGAGGATCCGGCGGGCGATCGTTATCCATTTATATAACCTTAAAACACTAACTAACTTACCTAATATGACGATATAAAACTAACATTAACTAAAAACCCAACACCGTGTTAAAAGAGATCAATTCAAAGAACTTAAACTTCAGAGATTATTAATTAAAATATGAAACCTCACTAATACGTGTGTCAACCAATACAAACGTCAAGCGAGTCCAATCTACTATGGATATGCTAAGTGTCAAAGTCAAAACTGACACTTCATTAAACGCAGAACTCAAAGCCAAGCTTTTTCTTAAGGGATAATTAAATATTAAATTTAAATATAAATTTTACTCCAAATTGATATCGAACCCTATACCATACGTATACAATAAAACAATGCGCTAATACGCCTATAATAATAGGGATTAATAATTTATAAACCACATCATTCATAGCCCATCACGGCGCAGTGGGACAACAGCTGCCTGTGAACGTGATTGGTCGTAGGTCCGATCCCCATCGGGGGTATGATTAAACTTAATTTATTTTCTTACTTGATTAAACAAAGTGCGGCGTTGAGTTATGCCACTTAACAAAGAATATCTCGAATTCTTGACACTAGGTTGTCTCTATCTCTAGCTAGGCGGGATAAAACGTGAAGCTGCTAATAATAATAATAATAATAATAACAACAGGTACAGGAGGAGACACAATACACGATATAAGCCACAGAAGCGGTGCTCGGGTGAAGATAGAAGGGAATCGCAGTAGTGATGTAACGTCACGCCAAGTCACCATCCGTGGCACTGAGGAACAGATCAGTAAGGCTAAGAAGCTTATCGACGAATGCGTGAGTGACATTATTATTATGGTATTATGTATTTGATGTAAATTAAGTATTTTATTTATTAATGAATAATTCCGCGTGGAATTTAACTATTCTGAATTTTTATTTTATATTATTAATATAAAACTAGCTTATGTTTCTTTTTATTATATCAGTAATGGTCCCGTCAGAATCGTTTTCCAGAGATCTCTTCAGAGACTAGCCTCAACTAACTGGCCAACAAACAATTCTAAAAAATGTTATTTTAATATACCAAGTATTATGTTTACCAATATGCATATACATTTAGTAAAAAGCGGTTAAGTTATTTTAATATTATAAAGAGACACTCAATTTTCATTTCTTTCTATAGATTTGAAGGAGAAAAAGAATTGACATATTTATATTTTTGTACGAAGTAACCACTGTTGTACCACTGTTAGTGCTATATTTTATGACAATTTCAAAAATTGTATAGTTTCTAGTGGTTTTAAGGCCGTACATTTGGTTTTCTGTCTACGACTCTTCTCTTGTAACCGATACTTTTATATAAGTATGTACAATAGTCAGTCTTAATAATATTACGCAGACAGTGTGAATTTTGGTGTAAATAATTTTATAATGAAAATTTTATGATGAATTGCACTCGTATAAATTTTCTAATACGAAATTTGAAAAATTAGTTAGGAAAATGTGAAGAAAATGAGACAGACTGCAATATATTACTAATTTTTCCTATCTTACGCACAAAAAACACATTTAAAATAATACAGAGACCTACTTGGCGCAGTGGAATAGCGTCTAACTGTAAACACGATTGGTTGTTGGTTCAATTATTTTGATTTCTCTGTTCTGGCGGTAAGACAAAGTGCGGCGTTGACTTCATCACTCAACGTGCAGTATCTCTAATTTAGGCGGAAAGCAGTGAACTGAGCATGTTGATATCAGGTTGTTACAAATTTGCTATGCGGAATAAAGTGTGATACTGAAGAAAAAAAAATTCTAAAACCTAAATCAAATAATATCAGTCAGGGTTGAAAATCAACCTAACATCTAGGCTTCTTTCTCCACCAGGTAGAACAAGAGCGATGCCGACGCGAAGTGGAACAATCGAAGCCCCCCCGTGTGGCGACACCCCCCGCGACGCCCTCCACCCCCGCCACAGACACGTCAGGTGACGCCAAGCTTGTGTACACGCGTGGTAAGATAACTGCATGCTTGCTTGTGTTTCATCGGAACTAAATCGGAAATTAAACAAAACTTATTGGATATAACGTTCTCTTTGAAAATCTTTTTTTTTAGTTTTTTTTTACTTTTCTTCGCTATAATAAAAGGTTTTTTAATTTTAGTTTCCTTTTAGATGGTGTTTCTCGATTATAGAAAGTTAGTAGTAGATAATTTTAGTTGTTTAGTTAAAACCAAACATAAATATTTTTTTATTAACTTCGACTTTCCATATATTTTAAGTAGTTGGTTATTGAGTGTAGTAATACAGAGAGGTTTCAATTTTTATTTTAGTAAGAATTTTTTTTTAAATTTTAACAACATATTAATCAAAGTAGACTCATTTTTGTCTAATAGTTCTGTTATTTCATTTCTAAGTAGGAAAAGCATAATGTCTTTGAATAATTATAAAATGTTTAAAAAAGTCGTTCAATATGTTAAACTGGGAAAAATATAAAATATCTGATGGTAAAGGATGCTAGTTAACTGTTTTTCTAGCTCTTGACTTGTTTTCTCTAAAAGGTCGTTCCCATGATAAAGTATAGAAAACTTGACGAGATAATCAAAAATGGAACTTTACTATAATTGGGCGGATTCGACTAATAGTTCCTGTAGACGACACTATATGTATTATTAAGGAATCAAGAATATAAAGTGAGAGGATTTTAATTGGTAAATCGTCTTTGTGGGGCAAATCTGGTGTTTTTTTCTAGTATTGTGATGTTATTTTTGCACAGTTTTCACTTATATTATAATTCAAATGGTATAATTTTGTGTGGGTGTTAGTTTATGAGTGTGTGTATTTTTTTGTTATTGGGATTTTTATACGTTTTTTTAGATGTGTGGGGTGTTTATATTATTGCAATTATACATCTTAGATATATTCCTCTACATTGATTTCCTATCACGTTCATTGCACTTTCTTTTTACTTGCACTCTGTTCTTTAACCATTTTGTTACATGAAACAATTATGCACTATAAAAAAATTTCAACAGTATGTAGAAAAGTTTTTACAATTTTTTTCTCAACAAAGCTTACTTTTTTTTATTGAATTGTGG
This sequence comes from Dryadula phaetusa, assembly GCA_032432895.1. Classification (NCBI taxonomy): domain Eukaryota; kingdom Metazoa; phylum Arthropoda; class Insecta; order Lepidoptera; family Nymphalidae; genus Dryadula; species Dryadula phaetusa. The sequence goes on from JAOYRS010000054.1 coordinate 1,767,134, forward strand.
CATACGGTTTTAATATTTTTTAATATTTTATTTGTTTCATTATATTAATTTTAAATAACCTACAAGTTTTTAGCATAGTGTATACAGAGGGTTACTTCCAGCAAGCTCACCGGTCACAAGTTGAGATTCGAACCCTGGACGGGTTATCTTATGACCATTGACATCCTCTGCAGAAGCTCCATTTAGTGCCTGCAAGAATATTCAAACAAATAGTTTTTGCTTCGTTTATGCTAGCATAATTGCAGAATGTATTTTTTTTAGTAGATTATAGTCGCACTCAGAGACCTCATTTAAAAAAATTGTTAATTTTTAACTCTCTGATTACCATTAATAAATTTCACTTCTAATACTTGCCTTTTTTAATGTTTAAAATGTTTTTTTTTTTTACTATTTACAGAGGCAACGACATCTGCTATAGAAGTTTACGTTTCAGCGGTCTCGTCCCCATCCAGATTTTGGGTACAATTTGTGGGGCCCCAAGTGGTACAGTTGGATGAGCTGGTCGCTCATATGACAGATTACTATGGGAATAAAGAGAACAAAGCTAATCATGCAGTAAGTTAAAACTAGCTTTTACTTATATTTGAGTAATTATTACTGTTTTTTTTTATTTTTTACAAATAAAATCTTGACAAACAGACTGTCGGTTATACAGATTTTTTTATATATTAACTTTTCTATGAAGTAACATATTGTGGTTATGAAATTAAACTATATATTATATTTTAGCATACATAGAAGTTAATGTGAGTAATTAAAACATTTTTTTTAATAAAAATAACATTATCAACAATTGTGACTGAATTCGTGTTTTTAGATTCAATTATTATTGGAGATGTTTATACAAAATATGGATTTCTAATAAACTTGAATTAAAATTAAATAATGGTTTATAGCGCCATTAAATAAAACTACTTTTAACGGATTAATCGCGGATATTTTGGTATTCCAAAATACTTTTTCAGCCGAATGTATCTATAATCTATCAGGCGAATGCCACCTCGCGAAAATCAATATTTTTTATTAAGTTTATGATGCTCCTATGGCCAAAAAATGTAATTATTATATGATTAGGCCAAGTAAGATCGACCATTTTATGAACCAGCCATGCGATTGTGAAATTATACTAGATTATTTCAAATACCCCACGATTTCGGTCGGAAAGCAGTCAACGGAGTGTTTTGACACTAGGTTGTCTCTGACTACCCTACTATGCGTGATAAAGTGTCAAATTGCTGATTATTTCATCAAATTGTCAATTCTACTATATGACCGTGACATATGTATTTCTAGTTGTAACATGCAACATCGTGTGCGTCAATTATAACACGTTATGTTCCGATATTTCCTTTTACTGATGGGATTTAAAAAATACTTTATTAGTTCTCTTCTAAACATTCCATAGAGTATAATTCCAAATTGCAACGTTCTACGCCCAATAGCTTCAGCTGTGCATTGTCTGGCAGTCAATCAGTGACAAACAAAAACTTTGTAACCCTTTGTACGAAAATTACAACGAGTTTGAAATTTGGCAAAGTTATAAGTGTATATAGAGTTGGAGTGTAAAATGCCATTTAAAGTAATACATAGAAAAATACAATAATTTAATAAAATATTTTTATATAAAGTGACGTGTTTGTTGATAATGCAACATCTTCGTAGGTATAGATAAATGCGGTATGTGACAAGAATATTGAGTCGAATAATGGTTTTCTATATGATTTATTTAGTTGGAGAAAGTGTCTATAGGTCAGGTGGTGGCGGCCGTGTTCCGTCACGACGGCCGCTGGTACCGAGCGCGGGTGGACGATCTGAGGCCGAACGAGTTCGATGCCACGCAACAGGTTAGTTTATCATTTTATATTTACTTTTAGTTTTTTTTTTACTATTAGCTTTACAATTAGTTAAAGTACTTTAATTTTAGATTATTTAACGTGTTGAATGGCGTAGTTAAATGTGGCGTGTTATCATAAAACAGATCAAAACAATTATTCTAATTTTTTTTAGTGTCAAAACTCTCTACACTCCGCTTTCTGTCGAATTCGAGACGTGTTGAATGGCAGAACTCAACGCCGCGCTTTGTCTTAGCAGAGCGAGAAAATGATCGTAATTTAAATATAATCATTCTCCCAGGGTAAGAATCGAACCCACAAGCAATCGTGTTTACAGTTAGGCGCTTTCCCACTGAGCCACGACTGGCCTCACAAATCAATTATTATAAATATTAGTTATTTGAATATAATTGTTTCCCGAGTAGAGATCATACTGATATATGCTGTCACTATTTCATCGCACTATGTATAGAATAAACTGTAAATAAAAATGTTTATTTAGGAATATTATTTGTAATTATGTGAATATATATTTTTTTCTAAAGTATGCCTTTAAGGAAAAAAAAAATGAATTGTAATATTCAAAAGCGGTTGTATTTGCCTACCTATCTATCTTTAAAAATGCTTTGGTACTTTCCTAACGCGAAGATAGTTAACTTATAATGTTTTTATTATAAAAAAAAAAACAATTTTATGTCTGTTTAACTAATCAGTTTTTATTATTTACTGAAAAATTGAAACATCATGACGTTTCTATGACTGTAAAATATCAGTTTTATATAATGGTTGTTTCGTAAATGATTGCGTTTACTGTATTTATTTTCTCAGGTTGCAGATGTTTTCTACTTGGACTATGGAGATAGTGAATACGTAGCGACACACGACTTATGTGAACTGCGTGCTGATTTGCTACGACTCCGTTTTCAAGTAAGATGTATAAAAATAATAATATATGCATATTATATTTTAGTTATATTTAGTATAGAGGTTGTGGGTTTGAATCCCACCGAGGATAAATATTAGTTTGAGAAAATTTTTTGAATGCACTTTTAATCATTTTACACATTGTTTTTTTGCGTTTTTTTCTTATGAAAACATTGTAAAGAATAAAACTGCAAATATCCTAAAATATATGTTCATATCCGTTCTTGTATTTGTTTAATCTTTATAAGTTGATACTTGAACTTCAAAATAAAACTGCTTTCGATACTTTTTTACGAAAATTGGAAACGTCAAACCTAGGAGTATGAAATTTGGCACCGTTACTATTTATATTATCATATATACAAAATCTCAATATTTATTATAAAAGTGCATTGGATTAGAAGAATAAACACAACACACACTTCTGTGCTTTGAATATACACTTTGTAAAAAGTGACCTACACGCTGACGTGTAAGTTACATACATGTAATTTACTTCTAGGGCTATAATAGTAGATGATTGTTTTTTTTTTTTCATATAGTATCCGATTTCTTTTATAAGTGGAACCAAGTCTGAGCTAAAAAAACTATATGCTTTATTTTATTATTATTATTATACAAAAAATATATAAAACACAGGCAATGGAATGTTTCCTTGCGGGAGTGAAGCCTTCTGACAAGGAGGAAGTCAAACAAGCGTCCGGTGCTCGCAAATGGCATCCACAGGCCATTGAACGATTTGAAGAACTTACACAGGTTTGTCATTATAGCAATGTTTTTCATTGTGTATTAAGGGAAAGCGTCTGAAGTTAAATGTGATTGGTTGTAGGTTCGATATCTACTCTGGGGATTTTTTAAATAACTTTTATTGCTCCTCACTGATAACTCTATAAAACAATGCGCGGCGTTGAGTTTCACCACTAAATTTACAATTTCAGGATTTTTTGTGGAAATACTCGAATGACGTGTTTTGATATTAGTTTCTCTCTAATCTACCCTGTGATGACTAAGCGCGATGATGCTGTTTTTTTTTATTAATTAATAGTGGAAAATTAGTAATAAAAATATTCCTTTATCTACGTTATACCGGGTGGGCCATTAAGTTATGCGAATTTTACAAAATCGTAGAAAAATATACAAGGCTCAGGAAAGCTAATCTTTATTTATAATAATGTAAATACATGGGAATTTTATTTAATAAAAAAACATCACTGAGATGTGTACCATCCAAACGTACACTCTCCTCGAATCTGGACCTCATATTCGTAAAAACTCGCTGCCACTGAGCTCCATACAGCTCTTTAGCTGAGCAATTGTCGTCGGTTTATTGGTATAAACGCGGCCCTTGAGATATCCAAAGAAAAAATCCAGTGGCGTGAAATATGGGCTGCGAGGAGACCACGGAACTTCCCCTTGACGCGACTCATTGGTTGTATGAGTTGTCGTGTCGTCTTGTTGAAACCAGGTCTTGCTGTTGTAGATTTTAAAATTATGCAGTTGTTTGAAGAAAAAGTTACTGTCGCGGTTTGGCCTCGCTAATTTTTGAAGAAATGGGGTCCGATGATTCTTTCAGCCGGCATGGCTGCCCAAAATGTCGTAAAACTTTTGATGTTTTATTTTGGGATTTTCTGAGACCCAATATCGACAATTTTGTTTATTCACATATCCACTTAAATCAAAATGAGCTTCGTCCGAGAAGAGAATATTGGTCATCTTTGAAAACGCTGTAACATTCTTTCGGCAAAAGCACGGCGATATTTAATTTTATTTTTGCAGGTTTTTGATTCAGTGTTGAACCCGTATATTCAAACTTTTTGACCTACGATCTGGTAACACTTTCACTAGGACATTGATTTAAATTAAGTAAACTAAACTCGGAGCGAAATAGACGCCGCGCAATACTGCACGAATCGCCTTTTTTGTGATAAGCCTTTACACAGAACGCATGCTGCTTACCGGTGAAACGTTCCATGGCGACTTTATTTTCGAGAACCAAGCTACCTACCCCACTCCCCCCGCAATCCCTCACGATCTATCTGATTTTGAAATTCGCACGCCATTTTGGCCCACCCTCTACATCATAAAGATATTTTAGTGACTCAACACGCAATGCCTCGGATTCGGGCAACAGCAGCGTGTACCGGACACTAGATACTCTTGATTATCCCATTAACCCGAAAATATATTTTAATTAACTTTAAATATATATATATATATATATATATATATATATATATATATATATATATGTGTATATTAATGTAATTCCCAAATTTATTTTACAAAAGGTGGCGCGGTGGAAACCCCTGTTGTCAAGAACTTGTACATATAAGAAAAGTTCGTTAGCTGGCGACAGGGAGAAGGAAGTTCCCGGTATCAAATTGTATGACGCTACTGAAGGTGGGTTTAAAAAGAAATATTAATAAGAGGTAAAAATATAAAAAAAAGACATAGAAAATGCTATAATTGCAGTTAGTGCTAATAAAGATTTTTTTAAATTATTGTATGTATTGTATGAATATACAGATGTAATGTAAGAATCTTACATAGTCTTCATTTTCAATATAAATTTCGTAAATTTACGTTACATTATTTACCTTATTATTATTAACTAAAATTAATTAATTTAAACATTTACATATTTAATACAAACGATATACCAGCCTCGTTTAGCAAAAGAGATCGCTTTATTGGGCGTTATTAATTGGAATTATCAAAGAGAATTGAAGAAAAGACATAAAAAATATATGTGTATAAATATAGATGGCCGGTCGTGGCATAATTTGAAAGCGTCTCACTATAAATGTGATCAATTGTGGGTTCGATTCCCGCTTGGAAGAATGATTATTATATTTCAAACATTTACATTTCTTCCCTCGGGCTAGACATAAGCCTGGCGTTAAGTCTCACCACTTAACACGTAATGCTTCGAATTTCGGCAGAATTAGAGTACGAATGGTCTTGACACTAGGTACCTCCTGTCTTACCTGCTATGCTGGATAAAATCGTGGAGCTAAAAAAGAAGAAAAGTCATAAATACTTGAAATATTGTTTTTGTTCTAGAAGGTTCAGTCGACATTGGAGAAGCTTTAATAGCGGAGGGGTGGGCGGAGGCCAGCGTCACCCCGCGCTCCTCCCCACCGCGGTTCAACAACCCGCAGACGCCTTTTGGCGATTTAAGTAATTCTAGGTATGATTACATAGTATTTTACTATTTTTAATGTTGTTTTCCACATTTAGGATTAGAAAACCATTTCTGAACTAAACGTATAAAAGTACGAACGCAGCGGGATTCGAACCCACGCCTCTTTCGAATCGCCCATTATTACATAGAATTTATGGTATTTAATAATATTGTTTACATAGATATATTTGTTACTAGAGGCCTCCATGGACGGAAAGCTGCTTGATTGTAAACTTGATCAGTTGTGTGATAGATTTTCAGTCAGGCAAATGATTATATTTAATAATGATTATATTTAATAAGCATATGTAAGATTAGACAAAATACAGCGTCAAGTTCCGCCACTCAGCGAAATGTTGGTATCAAAAAATCGAGAACGGAGTGTCCATTAAGTCCAACAAAGTGTCTATTTCAAGTGAAAAATTTGAAGTGGTTTGTTATATTTAAGAATATGATACATAAAAGGACTAGAGTTTTTATGATCTTGTAAGCATTTAGCAAATTAATTGTAAAAGAAATAACAAAGAATGAATCAAATGTATCAAAAGTTTTGGATCGTGTGTCTGTTGTGTGTTTAAATAAAAAAATATATATAATTGCACACTGAATTCTCTGCTTGAATGATGTAGTTAACAATAACAATAATGTTGAAGGCATTAATAGAAAAAAAATAAAAATATTGCAATCCTAAACAAAGTCAAAGATATGAGGAACATATAAATAATTACACAATCTCATATTTATGTTGTCAAGATTTTTTTATTACAAAACACTTTGTTTAATTTTCATTTATAATAAATTTGTATATTAATAAGTTAATTTCACTTGCATTCATCATATGATTTATCAATTTTTCCTTTATTTGTATTTTATATATTTTTTTCTTGATTTTGTTTTTTTTTATTTTTTCTTTTTTTATTTTTTTAGAGTGCTTGGCATGTTTGGTCCGAGCACACGCGCTGCCTCTATGCCCAAAGATCATAAAGATATCAAAACGCAACCTAAAGATATTGTTGATCCTTTAAAAGGTATGATTATTTTATATTATTATAAATTAATTTGAGACATTTATTTGAATTAATTCTGTATTTAACTTAATCGGTGTTTTCCAGAATCATATTTTTTTTTCCATTTTCTCTTATCTTACCGTTATTTTTTGGTTATTATTTTTACATTATTTTATTTCTATACAATATAATATAATAATTAAAATTTTATATTTTATTTAATTATCATTTATTTATTAATATTTATTTTTTATAGATAGTGTAACGTCTCGTTCACTCGCTTCCGGACTCGAATCGACTGACAAAGTAAAGTCTGTTTCTAACTTCGATCTAACATACTCGGGCAACACTCCCGATAGTCCGAAAGTTAACGGTTCCCATGATTTTATTTCATCAGAGAAACAAAACTTGGAATCCGAATTATTAAAAGCGAATAACTCGAGAGAAAAAGCGAATATGAATAGAATCGATTCACATCATAGTAATTTGGAAGCGTTAGGAAGACAATAAGGTATATTGCTTTGCGTTAATTAATATTTTTAACGTAAATACTTTAAAAACCTTTAAAAATTTACAATTTTCTTTGCTTGCTAGAAGAATTGGATATTTTTTTGTTGTGGGTTCGATTATATTTTGAGAAACGATAGTTTTAGATGAATAATTTAAGGTCCTTAAATTGGTCCTTAAGATGAGAAAAGATGCCTAATGTCCAGACACTCCGTTCTCTACTCTTCTGAAACGTTGCGTGTTAAGTTGCGCATATTACACACATTGCTACAAGGGCGGGGTAAAATATTTTTTAAATACAATACCTCAGTTGATTCTGTTTATAATTAGTCACTTCCACTGCACTGTTCATTTATTTAAGATTTTTTTTTTCAATAATTATTGAGTTTTGCATCTTGATGTAAAATTATCTAATATTATATGTGTAAAAAGATTGACAGTATTTTATTATATTATTATATTATATTATATTTTTTATACATCCACAGGTCACGTGTTCAAAGAAAATTCATAGAAGAACAAATATTCTACTCTAAAGATATACGATTTCTTTAAGAGTACACATTTGTATGTGGAATAGTGTAAAAATAGAGCCTTGATGTTAGTTTTGAGTGTTATTGAATACTGTCATTTATTTATTGAGCATGCACGTTTTTCTGCGTGAATACATAGTGTACTGATTGATTCGAACTTATTTCTGTTGGTTTATCTTGTGTCTGTTCGTGCTACTTAATTAGTTGTTAAGTGTTAGTTATTTACTAATCAATACTAATATTGTATTAGTTCCTGTTTTGAATTAAATGTAAATATGTGTAATAAAACTGTGCTTAAATGTATAATAGAATTTTTGTAGAAATTTATTGTTATTATTAGTTATTTTTTGTTTTTGTTTTTATATATTGATGACGTGGATGGGGTCAGGTGATAAGTCGCAAGAATTATGGCAATTATAGGTATTTGATTTATATTTAATAGAAAGAAAAAATCTTTTAATAATATTCATTACAATTTTCCTTATATACTAATGTTTTAATGATATAGTAGTAAGTTAATTTTTTTTCATAACAAACAGATGAAACTGTGAACTCGATTATGAACTACAGTGACTTCCACTCCGTTGGAAACTTACGTTGATCAAAACAGTTTTTCAAAATTCCTCTAAATTATAATTTGGCGACATATTACCTTTGTCCATTCACGTCTTATATTATATATACTAGAATATTTAGATAGTGTAAGTTCGTGGCTTAACTCCCCCACCTCGAAAATATTCTTAGAATTCCTTAACACTTTTGTGTCCAAGAAATATATATCTATATATTATAATACCTTATGACGTTTCGAAATTTAAATTTTAAAATGTTAGTTAATATATTTTATCTGTGATTGTTGCATATTCCCTGCTTTGTAGTTGCCAGTGTAATAATATCTACAAAGGAATGTTAGTTATAAAAGTGTAAGTGATATACGCATACATATATAAATATACGAAACGTACTTAAATATTTAAATAATCCTATGATTGCATTGATTATAAGACATTTTACTCTTCATAAAAAAAATAACAGTAACAAATTTTACATTTAAATGACTTATCGATCGTGAATCGGACACGTGTGCAAGTTTTAAAGTCTTTACTCAAAATCTCTTTTCATTAGGCTATAACTTTAATTTGTTCATTATTATAAACCAAAATGTTCCTTTTTTTCCATAACCGCTTTTTTTCCATAACCGTGTTGCACAAATGTTATTGCGTAGCACTTGCAGCACAGTATGTAGCACTTGTTATAATTATACACAAAAAACCTATAGTTATTATTTTCGTTACAATTATTTATTTTTGTTTCTGTATTTTTATTTTATATTTCTGTAAAAGGCAACTTTATTTATTATATAGGTTCAATATTTTTATATTTTGGAAATAATATAAAAAAAACACTTCTGTTACAAGAATCACGGCATATTAGTTATAGCTTAGTATATAAGAAATAAATTGTAGCCCGCAGCATTCTTTGAGTAATTTCATTCTTTTCATTCTTTGAATAATTTAATTTCTATGTATCCAGAATAAATTTCTATATATCTAGAATAAATAAATGTTCCATCATACCAGCGGTGCTACATATAATATACACTAAAGCCTAAATTATACTTTGGTTGTGAAACATTTCTCACAAATATATATAAATGTCACAAAATTAAATAACTATACTATCATCTTTAAAAAAAAGCAACAAATAATGTTTTAAATGCTCTTAGTATGATAAAATTGCTAGTTCTTGAATATGAATGAGTGAATTTTTAACAGGTGCCATATTGATTGGTACTAAATTTTGTTTTTCGTCACTAATTATTGTTTATTTTTGTCTTTGGATCTGTTGTAGAATCTTTGTAATATTATTTATAATAAACGATGAAAATAAACGTGTTTCTTTTAATGTTCTTATATTTATGATTAAAAGGGCTTTTCATGCATTTTACAGCGTAATGATGCACATCACGTGAAGTATCACGTATTCTGTTATCACTTATTTATTACAATTTTTTACTGTTTTTTTATATCTTTTACATCATTAAATTAAATTTTGCAAAAGTACATGAAATTGAAATTTAATGTGTTCAGCAAAATTTTGTTAACAATAACAAATCAATATTATATTTCTTTAATATCGAGTAAGTATATTATCTTATTAGCTATAAATAATGTTGGCAGTAAATAACAGTAAAACAACAAACAAAATGGCCTCGATATCTAAAACCTCGCATTAACCGGCCATAATAAATGTGAAAGAACCGAAAGTAATCATTATCGTGACCATAACCTTACTAAATAGCGTACATTACATATAATAGCACCACCATTTAAGCTCTAAAGTGCACACGATTGTTGAAACAAGCAAAGCGGAAAACACTCTCACCGCAAATTGTTATCCATCCGCTTCGAAAACCGTCTCGGGCCACCGCGGCGACGCTCTTAAATTATGTTTGAATACACAAATTCTAGGCGATAGCGTTTTATTATATAAAATAAAAACAATTCAATATATATTTATTATTAGTATAAATAATATGAAATAAAACATTTTAGGTTAATTGCTTATTTCCCGCCAATATTATTTGTGTTTCTGTTATATTTTTTTACTTAAATTTTTTTCTGGTCAAGGGCAAAATATGGAAATCCTATTCTATTTCTAAGTATTGAATTGCGATTTTTTTTTATAATTTTTAAATCAAATACACTAACCTATCGAATTATTGTAAAATTATATAAAAATTTACAATTTATATAATAAACAGGAACGTAGAAGTTAAATATAAGGTTTTAATGTAGTGGTATAAAAATATTTTTTATCATATGATATAAAAGTTTGTGACCTAAGTTGCTTTTAATATTTATATTTACATAAGTAATGTACTTTTATCATGGCATCTCAGTAAACGAAAGTGTTATGCAAAATGGGTAAAAAGTAGCTAACCGCGGCTTAAATTGTTAATCGACTGTGAAACTATCCTTCCTTTATTTCTTTTCACTTTTTAATAAAATTGTAAGTCACAATTTTATTTTTACGTAATGCTAAATGTTATGGGTTTAAAGTTCTACGAGTCTACGGTTGGTCAAAGCTACCTACGGCATAAGCAAACCGACAATATGCCTTGTAATGCTTTTTTTACGTGAGGAAATCCGTTGGGGATACCCACCTCATTGGGGACTCAGAGCGGGTTATGTGGGACTCCGGATGTCGTCCGTATATCTACTAAAACCTCACGGTGATCCCAATCTTTTATAAGCCTGGCGGCGGGAGCCTGCAAGGCACGTCACGGAGTCAAGGGTAATCAGCTCTTGACGGCCTGCTAGAGTAGCACGCAGGAGCGACCTGCGCGCACCTACTCGGGCTAGGAAGCTAGCAGGTGATCAGCTTTCCCAAGGTGATCGCCTTCTGGCCTGTTAAGGCGACCTGTGCCGTCCTCCGGTGACGTTGGAGGAAGCCGAGGAATTCAGGCAAAATACAGAACATAAGAATAATTATGTTCGAGTATCTAATTATAATGGAAATTGTCAGATGAATATCTGTTTGTAAGTTGAACGTTATTGTATTCTAAACGAGAAATTCAATTTACATATAAATGTCATCGCCTTGTCCTGTAGTCGAAATTGATACATTGTTACATAAGACTTATTTTCTTTGGTATAACACGTTGCAACTACTACGTCCCGTTGAACATATTTTAATGCAATTGGTACGTGTCTGACTGAATAGTAGATGAGTTTATGTTTTAAGTTTGAAGCCTATTTGGAATTATTCTGGTCTAATAATTAAATAAAGTACTACCGCAGATTACTATAATCAACACGCTATATCTCAGATTATGTGACATATTTATTTGAAAGTAAAAATTTTATCTTCTCTTTGCCATTCTCAAAACACATAGATTATATATAAAGAAAAACAAATAACAAACGTACGCAACTTCTACGTAACATTAATTGTACAAAAAAATTCTAACAAATTACCGGATATTGATTGGTTTTAAATCAGTAACAATTTCCTTTCACAAATAGTGATTAAAACGCAGAGGCCGTAACAGACGTTACATAATTACAAAACAAACAAAGTTAATCTTAATAGCCGCTAACCTTATTTTAATGTACTTTCCCTTTGTAAAGTTCCAAAGCAAATCCGTGAAATTTAGATTAATAAACAACCGTTATACTAAGTATAATGAGATACTTGTTCGATATAGGGCTGTCAAAAGTTAAAAGATTATTGACAGCTACCTATATATAATCTGTATTTTGTATATTTTTAAAATGCAAAGAAAACACTTAAGACAACTATTACGACAGTAAACTAATACATAATTAAAGTTTATACATAGAAACGCGACAACAGAGGTGAGTGTGCTTTTATCAGTAAGCATTTACTTGAAATAACAATTTTAAAATTTCTAAAAGCTAAAAAAAAGGAAAAAAATCTACAAGTTTAATATTTCTTACAATTTTGTGTAAAGCTTATTTTTAATACGCATATCTACCTAATTATGTAAATTAGCATTAAAACTATTTCATGTATAGAATGTTGGTAAGTTATTAATTATTTTATAAAAGGATGTATATTTTCTATTTATTAAAATTAAGGGCCGAACAGCCCTAAATTCTAGACGTACTTTCACAAGACCTAACAGGATAGCACGCCTTGGTCGGAGCATGAAATATATCGAAACTTGCGAAAGTCAATATCTATTACTATTATGGTTATTATTCCCACGAAATCTAAAACTTATGTGGTATCATTCAAAGCAGCCTGCCCCACTTTTAGATCCATTTTATCCATGTATGAGTTACGATCTGCGAAAGTAGAAATACAAATGGCATACCTACTTATTTTTCGATTTCTATTATACTTCATTTTATAGGACTAACTACAAGTGCTTTTTATTGAAGCTTATATTTAATTTTTTTTAAATATATATAATGTACATATGTAATGTAGTGCGGTAGTTAGAAAGAAGATGAAAATTGACGTTGTCATTTATTCAGCTAATCCGACCAGAGAGATGCCTAGGAATACCTATAGCAGCTATATTTATTGTAAATGCGGGGAGAATTTGACAAGAATGTGTGTAAATTCTATAGTTCCCACTTGAATTCGAATTGTGACCCATCAAGTGGTGAGACTCAACACTGCACTTTATCTTATTTGTGCAGGAAAATTCATAAAAAAATTATATAAAAATTTTCTTGAGAAAGATTCGTCCTCATAACTATTACGTTCACGATTGGAAACTGTGAAACTGGGCGATTAATGAAATTGAAAATGAAAATAATTAATGAAGATTGTATATTAATATGCATCTTTAGTAAAATATTCCAAGCGTGGTTTGAACCCCTAACTATTGTGCAAGTTTGTCGGCGACAACTGTTTATTCTTTCATTTCAATGATAATATAATCAACGTGCTCTAACAAAATATAAAATCTATTAACTCACTTTTATTAGTAAGAATGGTATTTCAATGTTTGCGGTGAAAAAGTACGCGTTTAGTGAATTTTAATTTTACATTATATATTCCTATAAAGTCGGAATGTAGAGAGTTTTAGTGTTGTTATATAAAGATAAGGAGCTGTCTTCTTTATGGACAATGTATATTAAAAGGAGTCGAAGATATTATAGCTGAAATATTTTTATAAAAAATAAATAATTGAATTCGTCTAACAAAAATTATTTAATGTTGTTCTATTTTATGTAAATAATTTAAATTGAAAGCAATATTATATGAAAAAAATAATATTTATGTAGTATTTAGTATATGTATTTATTGTATGTAAAAAAATTGTATTATACGTATTTCATTAATTAATATTCCGCATAATATAATCGTATTTGCATGTAAATTTTATGTAAAATATATGTACATTTAATTATTCTACATCTCTTTGTTGATGTATTACATCAGCGCTAACTAAATCGACATAGCAAGGCTTGTTCCTGTACGCTTGGTAACTATTTAATTCGTACATTATCTACTTTACAAATATTGTTGGCTTAATAAACAAAAGTAAAAATTGGATTGGATTGAAATAAGATAAAAGTCAAATCAATAATTTCAAGAGGCCTGTCGTGCAGTAGGAGAACGTATCACTGTAAATGCGACCGATTGTGGATTCGATTCCCACACGGGGGGAATTTTTAAATTACTTTCATATCCTTGCTCTGGTAAAATAAAGCGCTGCGTTCAGTCCTGCCATTCAACACGCAATATAATACCGATAAAAGTGTAGAGCTAAAAAAATATTCAACTAATGTGTCAAACTTAAATACATACAAAACAAATAAAAGATGATATAAACAAAGTTATTTAATATAATGTAGCAGAACAAAAGAAATCCACTTGTTACGGACATGAATGGTTTCTAAATGTCAACAGTGAGTCACTAGTACTGAAACGCCTAGAACTTTTCAAACAATACTTACAATTTAGAATGAAAAAATATGCGCGAATATGCTAAGTGCTATAATACGTTACCCAAATATTATGTAGGACAATGTAAGTAACATTACGTAATACTTATTTAATACTACATACATACATACGATTATTATTTTTGCAAAATGCATACGCCGTCTATCACTTTTGATGTCACAACAAAATATTGTTTATCAAATCCGGACGCAAGTGAAAATGTTCAACCAAATCGGACGGTGGCAATGTGAAGTAAAGTAGCTCTGCACGTTTTTCTTATATCCATACATTTATACCTGCAGCAAAATCTTTGTACACATCTTTACAACATCTTCACGCGAACGGAGGAGAATGCGATTTGGCACAGTTATAGTTTACTTGAGAAGGAGTACAAAATGCTAATATTTTAAAAAAAAGAATATATCAAAATATAATACATATTTTATTCATTAAAAATATTAAGTAAAAAAAAGTTTGTCTATTTGTCACCATTCAATCATCCAGTAATTTTTTTATTAAAAAAAATATAAAAATTGCGAGTTTGTATGAGGCCATAGTGGCATAGTGGAACAGCGTCTGACGTTAGGATTGATCCCCAATCTAGGGTAATACCAATTATATTAAAATTGTATTCTAAAAAAATGAATTTAGTCAGGACATCAGAGAACATAATGTTATGAAGCTAACGCCTGCTCGAAAAAGCATTAACCTGAAAACAAAAAATCTAATAATATGCTACTTCCTTATTTGTTTTGATGTTTAAAAGCTTCCTCAAGAATTGAGTAAATACAAGATAAAATTGCAAGTAGAATAACATATGTTAAGTGCTCTAAACAGCATTTTACTCGTTACCTAGCTATTACACTGAAGTAACGACATACTAGATCATTACAACACCACTATCCTCGTGGCATACTAATATCACATCGCGAAATAAGATATGTTGGGGGTAACGTAATATTACAATTTCTTCATCTTACTAATATTACCTCTTGAACTAGTTGAACTAATTGAGCTTTCTGAGATACGTTAAATTTATCTATAATATCTATATATAAATTCTATATCTATAATATATATATATATATCTATAATAAATAAATCGTGGTTCAGTGGTACAGCTTCTGAGTGTAACCACGATTCAGATGAATTTAATATTTACTCGGGGAAATAACTATAACGTTTACCATTGATCCAATATAGTAAGATTAAGCGTGATGTTGAGTTCGCCGAACAATGTATCAATTTCGGTCGCAAAACAGTCAACGAAGTGTTTTGTCACTAGGTTGTCTTTGAGTACTCTGCTATGCGCGATAAAGCGAGAGGCTCATTTTATATCTTAATAAGACATCATCCAATTATGTATGTAATAATGTAAATGTGATTGCTTGTAGGCTTGATTCCCATTAGCCAGCTGGATTCGGTATTTCTAAATTATCTTTACGTTCTCACCCTGATAACATAAAGTGCAGCGTTGAGATCCGCTGTGCAAAAGCTAGATTTCCAGTGAAAAGAGGCAAACGGAGTGCTTTGACATTAGTTTCCATTTGATTAGTAAGAAAGAAGTGTAAAGCTGTTACATATGTCTCTGAATGCGACGTTTATCGATTAGATTATTTAAATAAAAAGGAATGTAGGACACATTATCTCGATGTAGTTTGTGGTAGGAAAAATCTAACACTCTTTCTGACATTCAACTCGTAGGCTTTTCTCTTAGACATACTAGATTAATAGGAAAGTAAAGAACAGAATATATATTTTTTAATTAAGTAACGTTAAAATTTTACTAAATTTGATTGTAATAAAATTTATGTATTTTTTTTTAATTTACAAATATACCAATAAATTCTTAACAAAGCAGAATTTGAATTTGCACCTTTTGGAATTCCTTTAAACCACTTAGGTCATATATTTTTAGCGAGCTATGTCGAAATTCCTATACCATATATTATACCTTATATATTTTTATTGTTATCACGTCTGTGAGGCTATTGATACTCTCAGCACAGCTCACCTCAGAAGCTCAGCTACCCAAAGTATATTTTATTTATTTTTTTATTTAGTTTTTCTAATAATTTAAATAAACAAAAATTAAAAATATTTGTCAATTTTTTTATTGATTAGTTATTATAACGATGATTTCAAAAAAAATACATATCGAAATCAATCATGGGTAAGCCAGTAATTAAAATTAGCTAATGTAAATATGTAACATACTAGGCCCACGACTTCGTCCACGTGGAATATATCATATCTGGATCTTTATTTTACAATTCTAAAATAGAAGTAGTAAGTCACTTCGTATTACATCAGCTATTTCTTAGTGAAAGACTCATCAAAATCGATCAAGCCATTTCAGAGATTAGCTGGAACAAACAGACACACAAACAGAAAAATTGTAAAAAATATTATTCTGATATTACATACCACGAATTGACTCTCAGAAGTCAGGCCTCCTACCAGGAGGACCGACGATCTGATCAAAGTCGTGAACAGCCTCTGGATGCTAGAAGCGTAGAATCGATCATCATAAAAACCCTCGAAGGGGACCTATGTCGAGCAATAGACACTCTAGGACTTTTGGCGACAGCGATACATGCATGTGTATTTAGTAAAAAACGGTAATTTTAATATTTGTTTATGACAGACACTTCAATTTTATTCCTTTGTATAAATGGTGTCACAATATTCTACAGAGATACATAGAATGCAATCAAGACAGTCATTTCCGTCACTTTATTACAAATGTATTTATAAGCACATTGTATATTGATTACAATTTAATAATATAGTATTAACTATATTAAATTATTGTATTTCACAAAGTAAATCACATTAATTCAGTGTAGTGAGTAATATTTGTAACTCCCATCGGAGAGTTTATTAAAATTACGTTCCAAAGAAAATATATTTTGATTTAATTAAAATTAATAACAAGAGGTTACGGTTTAGTTACTTTCATTTATAGGTTATGGTTTAGTTACTTTCATTTTTCTTCTCTGGTACCATAAAGCACCACATTTATTACTAATGGATGCAATGGATGTCGTTAATACAGGCGGGAAATGGAGAACAGAGTGACTTCACTAGGTTCTTTTTAGTGCGTGCTATTTATTTGTTTATCTTTACAAAATTTGCTAGTAGTTATTACATAGTGATAATTTTAAAAGAAACATACAAAAAAATAGTTTATAATGCTCCACCGTATGAAAGTAAACACGATTAGCTTAAATTGTGTCCAGTTGTGTTTCATAATTTTAATGTTTTATATGCTACGGGGGAAAATTAGTTAAAAATATATATTATAATCAAGGCCCTGCTTATACAAAATGAATGAAATGAATGAATGAAAATGAAGTAATGTAAGCCAACACATAATACTCACTATTACTTACATTAAAATTGACAAACAACTAACTAATTTGACACTAGTTTTATTTTAAATCTCAATAAAATTAAAAGAATACGATATATTCACATAAATAGCAGTATATAGGTTTACAACAAAGTTATGCAGGTATTATATAGTTGAAATAAAAACTTTTCCTTGACCAATTTCAATTCAATCTTCGTTTCTCAGATATCTTGGTCAATGGTGTTACAAAAATACATTGTTTTGATTCACCTCGCTACGCAGTTTTCTTAATTGTTAACTTTTGAGTAATAGAAATAATAGTTACGTCATTCGAGTAATATCCAAAACCCTGAGTTAATTACTGATAAATGTTTTTATAATATTATATCTTTTGGCGTTCTCTCACAAACGCGTTACTTTACATCTTAATTACATTTAAATTGTAAAGTTTTTAACGCTTTTATTAGCTTTCACTGCTTTTATCAATGTAGAAAATCTTGCAATGCTACTTCATCCAAATTATTACTACGTGGGTTGATTGCAAATTTTCACAAGCGTCTAGATCCGATAATGATATAGTATTTTTATTAACCTTATGCCCTTGAAGACGACCAGTAAAACCAAAAATATTTTTTTAGTATTATATTTTTTGCAGCTCGTATATTCTTTATTTTTGTCAATGGAGTACTAGGTAAACCTTTATCGTTGTTTTATTCTTTTCATGGTCTATTTGGGCTTCCTTCAAAAAAATAATAGGTGTATGTCATATTCTCACATTAAATGTATGAGAATTGAATTAACCCACATATCTATGTGAAACTCGTTTTGACAAGTTTATGTAATGTGCTTTTTTAATATTATACTTCTTTGATAGCGGTTATTATCTAGTTTATGTTAAAAATATGGTTCAATTACATCACTATGAAAATTTTAAAAAATATTAAACATCTATTACATTTATTTTTTTCCTTTTAATATTCAAATTAATATTCATTTATCAATACTTAATAACTTCAATACTTTTAATTCTATGTAAAAGATGAATTTATTAATAAATTAATGAATGAGTTCAGAACCTTTATATTATAGCACAAAGAAGCAGCTTCATCTCATCTTCATGAGCTATTAGGCACCGCAACCAGACAGAGAGAACCTATTATGCAGATATTTCGTTAATCGCTATACTTCCGAATTCGAAACATTGCATTTTAAGTGGCGGAACTCAACGCCGCGGTCTGTTTGACAAGAGCAAAGAAATTAAAATTAAACCGCGTAATTGAACCCACAATTAAATGCTTATACAGTCAACAGCTGTCGTACTGCGCCCATCTAAAAAAAACAAAAGTAATTTTTAAATAAAAACAATATTTTATGTACACAAACAATACAATCATGAACATTTACATCTTTTGGAGTTTTATAAGACACAATCTTTACGCGTTTAAATGTTAACAAGTGAAGGGCAAATGCACGGTGATAAAATATAAGATAAGTACACTTACAAGCCACATATGGCGAGCACGATGAAGCTTATAAGCGTTCAATGGCGGTTGGTACAGGAGTTAGTAAATTTTTCAATTGTACTCACAGCTCTACAGGTAATTAAGGTCAATATAAGGCCGACGTGAAATAATTCTAGATATATTTTTTTATATTTATAAACGTTTCCTGCTAGTTAATATCTTACAATAAATTTTGTCTATTAAAGAATCATTTTATCAAATATACTGCCATGAGTGATAAGATAAACCATCACGATGTTAATTAGTCATATATTTTGTCATTCAATAATACAATGACAAAATATTTGAACTAATTTTTTTTAATGTTTTCTTTAATGATTCCACCTATTTTCTCGCATAGCACAGGAGTCTAAGATAACTCATTGTCAAGAGTGTCATAGACACTAGGTTGATTTTCGTACTCCACTTTCCGTTCGAAATTGAGTTGAACACTTCGTGTTAATGACATTGGATAAAAAAAGGTTACAAATAAAAAATAAAATATTTCAAAAAAAATAGAACCTACAACCTATATACAAATCTTAAAACTCAATGCTCCGCTATATTGTATATTATTTAATGATAAAACGTTTATCACGATTTCTATTATGATTATGCTATTAAATAGTCATTCAGAGAATATAACGCCTCCGCTGGAAAATCTATGACGAGGCTTTGTGTGGGAGATTTTGAATGTTAATAAACGAAATCTACAGTTTTATGTCAACACTACACACCGCCTACGGTTTCACACATTTTAATGCCCACACAATGAACTGTATTAAAAATTACTTAATTCTAAAATCAACGTTAGGTTAAATTACTAACGTCACGTTCATATTCTGACAATTCTTATTATGCCTCAAGAGTAATGAATGAATGGGAAGTAATTTACTAAATTGTAATACATATTTCTTATTTTAGTTAAAATGACTTAGAAAAATATATTTTTAATGGCTGCAAATAAGACGCACGTTTATGTACATACATTTGTGTATTTAAATGTTATGTGTGAATACAGTAATGTCTTAATTGTAAAACGTTTTGAAGCTTTTATTTCCAACTTACAAATCATATATTATAAATGTCAATTTTGACATAATAGACAAGAATTCATAACCTAATGTAATTATCTAGTTTTTTTATGTTCTGTTAACAGTATAGAGTTCTAATAATATATTCCAACCAATTTCATTGATTTTTTTAATTAAAAACTTAATTGCTTTGTGAAGGAAAAGAAAGAAAGGACTTTTCCTTGTTTGCTCTTTCTCTAATCTATTTAACGGAACATACCAACAAACCTTCGTATTTAAAGCCTCAATTCTTTAGTTAACTAATACAAGTAACAAATAGAACGAAGCATACTCGTTAGTCACGACATTCAATTGCCACGCTTGTTCCGATTTCTCTTATCAAATTAGCATAAATAATAAATATAAATTAGTTTAAGTTCATATTATAAATCAATGACAATCATTATAAATTATATACTAACACCTCGGACACTAAATAAAATTTAAAAAAAGAACTATTTGTTATAAAATATTATATAACTCTTCACCCTCGAAAGTTCTTGCGGAACTGGCAGTTTGTAATTTATTACAAATAAAAAACTAAAAAATACACAGAGTGTATAAAGTAGTTGTCTAAAAAACTGTTTTTTATAGCTTTACGCTTTTCTCTTGCAGGGTAGTCAGAAACAACCTCTGCATACCTTTTTCGCCTCATTCACAGTCATTATCGTCTTTATACATGCCCTTCGGGGTGTCCTACTTTTTACATGACCTTCCTTCAGTATCTTCGATACTGTGTTTTCACGGGTCAACCGAGGTCTCCCCCGACCTCTCGTAGCACTTACCTTTGCTTCATAAATCTTTCTTACCATTCTTTCATCACTCATTTCAACGTGCCCAAACCACCTGACCACTGAGCATTCATCTTTATTTCATTCTTCTTTTGATACACCCACGTTTCGCTGCCGCATAACAACAGAGGTATCAGTATTGCATTGTGAACGGCAAGATGTGCAGGTACGCTGACGTGTTACCATCGCATCAATGCAGCCAGAGCACCGTTAACCCTGTTATCGGTAACAATAAGCCCAAATCCATCTTCCATCTTTACTAAACTTCCCTTCACTTCCCAGATATACCACCTCATTTACTTGTTCTAAAACCTTTCTATTTACCCTTATCTTACATTCCGTTCTTTATTCGTCTCTCGCAAATATCTCAGAAGTCTTACTCGTATTTAGGTATAGACCATTACTTTCAGACCCTTCTCTCACAATTTTGACCAAAGTCTGCAAACCACATTCTGATGATGCAATTAGCACTGCATCATCTGCGTACAACAGACAGTTAACTGTCAAATCACAAACTTTCACTGCTATGTCACTTTCTTTCTCTCCTTAGAGACAGCTATCTAAATTCAGGTTGAACAGCCAAGTTGACATGGCGTAGGCCTGTTTGACACCCGATCGAATATCAAAATAAGGCGACATGCCAGCTCCTACTTGCACACAGGCTGATTGATTTCGATAAAGAGATTTTACAGCATGCAAAAAGGTTCATTCACATTGTACCGGGACAGTATCTCCCATAACTTCTTTCTTACAACCCTATCAAATGCCTTTTCTAAATCCACAAAAGCACAGTAAATTTTCTGGTCTACAGCCAAAAATTTTTCAGTAATCATGCGGAAAGAAAAGACTTGATCTATGCACCCTCTTCCAGGTCGAAGTCCTCCTTGGGCCTCCCATAAAAGTCTTTCTTTCTTGCATTCTTCTCACTAGGATTTTAGCATAAATTTTATTGATCAATCTAATTAAACTGATAGCCCTATAGCTTGCACAGTCTATCTGTGGACCTTTGCTTTTATACAAAAGCTATATGACTGTGCTAATCATCCGAGACCTCTCCCGTTTTCCAGCATAAATTCTCTTGCTGCACATCACATTTCAGACTTCAGAAAACTGCTTATAATTATATATATTTTTTTAGACTTTTTACTTATTACTTAGACTCTTTACTTATTTTCCTTTCATTTGTATTCTTTATTTTATTTTGTTTATATTACAGTTCTTTTAATATTAAGTATTTAATATTAAAATATTCATAAGTAATATGTAAGATATAAAATAAAGCATAGAGCTTGATTAAAATCAATACATACATACACTTTGGTACTAGAACAGTTCACTTATTAATAAACCGGATCCTTATTGTTAATGAAAATTCATATCTTACTTACTTTACCTAACTTGACACTGCAAATAAGATACTAAAGTCTAAGATTTAGTTGAAGCATGATAGGGACAAAATATATTAGACTAGAAAATTGAGAGCCTCTTTCTAAACAAAAAAATTGTAATTATTAAGGATATTTTATTCTTACCAATACTCAAAAACGTACATTTTACAACTGATATGCAAATTCATATTTTATCACACATAGCGGGATTGTTGAGTCAACATAATGGCAAGGCACTCCGTTGACTGCTTTTCGCCCAAAATCAAAACATAAAATTGATTATAAATCGACTGATTCGTAATAAGTAATAGCAAATATATCAATTTAATGTGAATTAAATTAAAATACATCTTAAGCTTTACCGAATATATGCATAAGTTGCATAAAACAAAGAAAACCATACGTCGAAAATAAACAAGAAAATTTGCTAAGTTTAGATTATTCATTTTTTTTAATAACTATGAATATAAGTGTATATTTATGAAACATATCAATATCCTTTCCTTTATATAAAGCTTTTGTCCTTAACAAAATAATAAGGTATTGCATCAGGCCAGCTGGTTGCCACCTGGCACCATCGCTCTCATTGACAGACACAAATGACTGCAACAGCTGCCTCCAGTTTGTGATGTAGAGTCGAGGCACCTTTATAGTTAATGATTTACTTTACGTAAATTATAGTATTAAGCATAAAATAGGCTTTAGTTTTATAGGTGTGCATTATAATTTCATAACCATAATACGTCAAAAACTAGAAAACAATGTCTTTACTCTTGGCAAGATAGAAAGATTCTGTTTTACTCAATGCGTATGTTTTGTTAAGAGCAAAAAAACGTGATGAATTCGATACAAAGCCAAATATGTACTCGAATTATATATTGATTATATTATATATATATATATATTGATTATATTACATAATTGATACTTGTTTTTTCTTAATATATTTTGATATCTAGTCTACATGTTTCAAAATAATTAAAGTAATCATGTCTTCATTGCATTACCTTTGAGAAATATATCATATTAAAACATATCTCAAATTTAAAGGCCATTGTGGCGCAACGTGACAGTGTTTGATTGTCAATGCAATTGGTTGAGGATTCGATTCCTCGGTGCAATGCTTATATTAAAAAAAATATTTTCATTTCTCCGCTCTGGTAAAACAAAGTTCGCTAATTAGTAGTACATTGCGTGTTTACGCAGTTACTCGATTTTGTTAGTGAAATCAACGGAGTGTATTGGCATCAGATCATCTCTGGCTATTCTGCGTATGCAAAATAAAGCGTGAGGCCGTTAAAATAAATCATCAAATAAATTTAGTTGAAAAATATACAGTATCCAGTTTACCTTGCATTTTTAATAATACAGAATTCATATTGCATTGCTATGTGCGATATTGAATTAAGAGGTCATTTAAATATAAACTTATAAGTAATATAAGCATAAAATAAGCTCTAAGTGGAAACGGTCTATTTGTTTTTCTAATCATAGTATATGATTTCGTTTTTGAAACCTGATATAGCTATCGGCTAACGGTAGTAGTAATACAGAGGCAATGTGGTGTTACTTACTATCATGGACGTTTTAGCTTAGTTATAAATTCAATAATTCTTAAAAATATATAGATGTTAAATGTAAAGAATAAAAAATAAAAAAATCTAGACACAAAATTAGAAGAAATTATCTAATAAATTATGAATTAAAGAATAAAATTGTGTTTCATTTTTGCTGTAAGGGAAAACGAAATTTTCGTAACGAAAGTGCACTCATAAATATATATATATAAATAACTGAATATACGACAATCATAAAATACTTAGAACAAACATTTATTATATATATATATATATATATATATATATATATATATATATATATATATATATATACATATATACATATGTTTTCCAATATAGCCATAGGTACTGTCACTTCACGATATCTTTAAATGATCCGAAAGTAGGTTCAGAATGTTACAATCGCATAGATATATACGTGATAATAATTTAAACGAGATAGTTGACAACATTGCTTGAGTTATAAAGCATAAATTAAATAATAGTTATATAATAAGCTGACTATACTTTTTTTTGCTTATCTTTTTATGAGTACTTAATATAGAAGAAGCATGGAAACGATTTCAATCTTACTTTGGTTACAAACAGGATATTTTGAGAACGATGATATATTTTTATTGTGAAAATTATAGATTACACGTGATTGGGGTTTAAATTTAATATTTGTTGATTTCAGGCGTACATAAGTCAATGAAATTAAATTTATATCAAAATTGGCAAGCGAATAAAAGATTCACTCAGCTTAAGTCGAAATTAGTGAATCAAATTGTAAAGTTATAGCAAAAAAATATTTTATTGTTTCAGACAATAATGGTTAGTATTTCCTAAGTATTGACAACTCTCTTTATCTCAAGTGAGTCCTTGATATTTCAAAATATCGAAGTAATTTAAGCTTTTAACTGTTCAAATGTCAAGTGTCCACAACCATGTGGGCTTAGCTCACGGAAGTCAATAAGAAACTATGTACAATTTATATGTATTGCAACATTTCTTACTCAGTCAGGGTCGGTCTGTTTTATGTTGTTACTAACCTGATATTATTATTAAGCCCTTGACGGAACCTTATATTTGTATTGTTTTATAAAGTAGACCTAGGTAAAGAGTTTTAATATACAATAAAAATCACAAGTCATATATTTTATTCTATAACATATTTGTCTTAATAAGAAATTTAAGTAAGAAAAAGAATTTTTAAAGTCATTGTTTGATACTTTTCTTAGAATAAAATTTGTATATCATAGTTAGAGCTATATTTTGGAAAACATATATAATTAAAACTATTATGTTTCCCACACGATTATAAGTATATGATTGATTATTCAAGTTTTTGAGAGTTTCATTCACACATACTAACGACATTATTTATCATTTAAGCATAAAGTTTAAACACTACTATTAGAAAAATATCAATAAATATAACATGCCACAAATATAACAAAATTTTGTATAAAATAAAATCATCTAAGGAATGATTATTGTAGTGAAGGTTAACTACTATTTAAAATTTAAATATAATTAATTATTATACAATTATAATAAGAGTACATGTACTATTTTGTATTCATTATGCTATAGAGTATAGTCAAAATAGATAATAAGTCATTAACGATAGTTCTTCGACTCAACATGTGTCGAATTAGGTGGAAAGCGAGGTATCGAGTGTCTTAACAGGTACTTTCTGTCTACCCTGCTATGCGGGATAAAAGCATAAAGCTAAAAAAACACAATATCAGTATATATAATCCAATGCAAATTAATTTAAATATTTCTGTCTATGGAACCTCATAATTATAAATATTAAAAATAAACATTTAAATTCCAATAACCAAATAGACTGTGTAGAATATTCATCTGGATCTCCAGTCTTGAATCAAGAAGCTGAAAAACTATATGTACGACCGCGTTTCATTATACGTGCGTAATGCGTAGATAGAGTAAATAAAGAAGAAATAAAAATTATTTAGTATTTTTTAAATTTTATTTATTACTAGCTCTCCTAATTTTTATTTATTTAATAATATTGGTTTAAGTATTGCTTATGTAAATTTCATGCGGTAACTGTTTAAAATAGAAAATATTAAGATTTTTGGTTTGCATTTTTAGTTTGTACTTAGGTATATGAAGCTTCTGTCTTATTTAAGTTTTTAAATATACAATTATATGTATTCTGTAAAATAATATCAAATTTATATGACGTTAAAATGCTTTGCTTTGTATTCGAAAGCCCCGTTACACTTTCGAGTATTAAATTTTTTTCCGAGGTCAATCCAGTTGTACTTAGGACATGATTAAATTTTAATAACAAAATGTTATTTCGTATACTTTATTCAAGTGATTTGTTCAGTTTATGAATATTTATTAATAATTAACCTGCTGTTGTATGAAGGTTTTTTGCTTTCGAAATTGTTATACATTCAACAATTTTTTACATTTGCACAAATAAATACTTTTTTGTTCAATAAAGAGAGTACTGGCTTTTTGTCTTATGCAATTTTCTGTCTTCTCTCTTATATTTTTGCCAATATCACATACTAGACTCTAGTGAAAAGTTACGGCGTAACGAGTAAGGCTTGCAGATTAATAGGCAATAAAAAGAAAACATACATATATAACTGCGTATTATGTAACTAATTAAATAATACCACAAGCAATATGAAATTGGCTTAAATTATTTAAACGTAAACTAAAATGGATCACTAACTACTTTCGTTAATACTAAAAACTGTAAGGATTATAGTAAATAATTAAATTTTTGTTAGTTATTAATATCTCAGTTAAATAATAGTTAGTATATTAATATAATATACTAAATTAACGTAACAGACAAACACAAAACAACGATGTTAAAAAAATATTAAACTTATAACCACCATTGTTACAATCTATAGACTTTTGATTATATTATTTTAAAAAAAAACTATTTGATAATTTTAAATTGATATAAAATGTTCATTCATTTGACATTTTCATTGTTCATTCATTTGACATTTTCGTCTTTGCCCTATCTATCGACAACCGCTGGGGGTGCCTTTGTGCCTTTAAAGGCTTAAAAACTGTAACACGTTTGACCGGGCAAGTACTGAGTAGAAAGTGAAACTTTGAGAGGCAGCTATAAAAATTGTAGCGACGCCAGCGCAGAGTTCAGTAGTGGCGAGCGTGCCTTCCTAGTGACGTTCCCGGCACCATGGTTAGTGTTATTTACTCGTTATTATACGGATTATTTATTTATTTGTGAATAGTTAGTGGGTTATTTTTAATGAAAACGTGTAAATATTAAATATTATATAGTTGATTTATTTTTATAAGTAAAATTTAATTGTTTTTTTTTAATTGAATTGTTTTAATATTTTATTTCGATTCATTTAAATTTTAACTTAGTTTTTACTAATTTTATTTTTAATCTGTATTTACAGTTTTCACATATTTAAAGACGAATATTTATTAAATAAAAATATGAAGCTGTATAACTATTAGTATATTTTTTAAAGTATATATAATAATAATATTTCATATTTTATTTAAATATGTTTCAATTAATTATTCAAAGTACAACGTAGTTTGAATTGCTTATGGCCGTGTAAACTGTTTGTATAATTTCTTGGTTGAGTGGCGCTTGTTAATAGATTAACGTTTATTTGGTAATTTAACCGATTTGTGTGAATATGTAGAGCGTAAACGGATTATTTCGGAAGACTATGTACTTCTTCACAATGCATATTGGGCAATTCCATAAAAATATTTTGAAATTCTTACATCTCTATAAAAATTTTCTCACGGCTTGTTAAGTTAATTTATCAGATGCTTTTGGTTTTTAAATAAAATAACGTTTCGTAAAAACTGCAAAGAATTCAAAATTGATAATGGCAGTATTCTATTGTTTAAAAAACATACTAAAAATTGATTTAAACATAAGTTTAATCAGAGAGAAATTTTATTTATTCTTACTGTTTGATATAAAATAATTAGCAAGCAAATTTTCACGAACAATTGACAGACCAATTACGGACAAGCCCTTGTATTTCACAACAGCCTTGGCCGGCGCTACAATGCATAAACTCAATAATTCCTATCTAATTGAATCGAGGCTATATTTACGACAGTGACATTTTCGCTAACAGATATTTATCAATTTGTACTTATTCTAGGGTATTCGGAGGAATATATGTATATTAGGTGTTTTCTATTTTTCAATAATAATAATAAATTAAGTGGCAAGATAATTTATAGCTAATTTCAAATTTTATTCATAAATTAATATTTAATATTTTTTATTCTGCGGATTGCCAGAAACAAACAATTACGTATCAAAAAGAAAATACCTATATTTCTCGCAAATCGCTTCCGAGGATCGATAGTGTGTAATTTCCATTTCCCTCCATTTTAATAATTGTGACATTTCATGAAAGATTAATGGACATATCACTAAATTGAATAATAAATTTAATTAAACATTTAATTTAGTGATTTTATTATTTTATATTAGTTACATTACTTTACTTAATTTTTTTTAAATTTTATACTAACTTACTCATAAATAAAATGAGCAACTCGAAAGTAAATCGAGCAAGTAAAAGTGATTTCGTGGCCTTGATTTTGTTACTGACTACGGAAATGTTATTCTTGTCAGATAAAAGACAATTGGTCACTGCCCACTGGCATTGGCGCCTTTCACTCACACGGAACCTTTGAAGGCTAGCGGGAATGGGCTTACAAAATTATAAAAAGTCTTCAATTTTAAAAGTTTAAATTCTGTTATAAGCTTATTTTTTAGAATAATTTTGACGTAATTTGTAAATTTAGTAGGTTCGAACTTGGTAAATATTTTGACTAACTTATAGTTATGAGTTGAATTTACACTAAAAGTGGTTAAACTTTCCACATTCTTGTTAGATATGATTCGTTATGATAGATATGATATAATAGATATGTTTCGTTAACATTTCGTTAATATTTAATTACCTATAGGTAAGAGTTGAAAGTAGAATAGAAGACTTGCTGCCTGCCGTAAAGTAAAACGGAAAAGGCAAATATTGAATTAAGTACGTAATGCAAGTAAAAAATATAAATTACATTTTTAGTATATTATTTCATTATTAATATTAGAGATATTCGTCATGGCCAATATATTACGTTGAATGAACATTTTTTGCCATCAAATTCGCAACGCTCCATGTCCGCTTTGCATTTAATCTGTATCACATTACCAAATTCTACCATCCGGTGCTTTTTACTTTCTAAAAAAAACAAGTACTCCTATCGTAAACGATCTCGGGTACAGCTAACGACTTCAATTGCCAGTTACGTTACGTAAAATTAAAATTGTAATTGGATAATGTTATAATTACGTAAATTAAGTGTTAAGGTATTGACATTAATGCAATGTTTTTTTAATTATATTATAAAGTATCCAATAAAGTAATAATACGTGACATTGACTTGGTTGCTTTCTGGAAACAATTCGATTCTTTTTAATGTAACCACAAGTTTTAAAAACATTTTTTTTAATAATTTATTTCTTTTAAATTTCTAAGCAGTATTTAATAACACTGTCACAGTGTAACTTTTCCATTTATGTAATACTTGTACAAGCAATTTATCATGATTCGACATGGTAAAGCCTTATATAAAAAACGTCTATTTATTTTCAATCTCACCATTAAACTGATTTGTGTAAAGTTAAGTAATAGGCCGCTGATGTGAAAGGGCCACGTCTGTGTTTATCTCAGTTTGTATCAACATGTGTCGGAATTACGGGCTATGTGTGATGAGTAACAGATTTGTTAGTATCAAGCGATTAACATAGAAAATTTAGTGTGCGTTCTTGATGTTACCCATCACTAGCTATAAATTTAATGTAAACTATTGAAAATAAATATCTGCCTCAAAGGACCAGATACTTATTTTTAAATTTTACACTTTATAGTATAAATTATTCGTAAGGTCAATTTCGGAACGATTATATTGCTTAAATATTCCGTTACACACATAACGGAAAGCGGAAAGTGAAACTTTACGTTACCACATCTGCAATAATACTAAGAACGGTACACGAGTTTTCTAAATTATAAAAACAAATATCAAATTGAATGCCTTGAAAATGAAGTATTCATGAGACAGAATATATACAACAATAGTGTCTGGTCCGTGTGAGCAAGCTCCAATTACTTGGGTTGCGCAAGCGCGGCGGCCCGTGACCGGCCTTACTACATCTCGTTGCTTGTACTGACACACTTCAATCACTCTCAACTTTCTGCATACACATTTCTGACATGATAAGACACGTTTTATGGCCGCATAATATTATAGCTTCGGTTTAGAATACGTGAGTTTTGTAGAAATCTTATAGTTACCTATATACCTAATAGCTGCAACTGTATAATATATAAATAACGAACAAAGATGAATATTTGATGTATTTTAGTTTTTTTTTACTATTTTTAAAGGATTATTTCACATTTAGGATTTTTTAAAAAATGTATTTTAGTTTGTTAAATGAAATTAATTTTAATTGATATGTGAACTAACTACAATTTTTCTTTACAGCATCTAATAATCCTAGGAACATGCCTTACTCTGGTGTATGCGATGCCCTCCTACATAGCTGTTCCAGCGGATCAGATAACTTTTGTGGACCTCACAGCGTTGCGAGCCCGAAGGGTCCCAAGACAGACCCTGGCTCCACCCCCACCGGAACTACCAGAAACATTGTATGAAGAGAATTATCTACCGATACCGTTGCAAAATTATCGTCAAGGAAGTAAGTAGAATTTATTATAATTATTTTTGCTAAGTTAAGATTTTGTAATACAAATACAAAATGATGACATTTTATTTTAAATTTTTTAAAATTTACTACAAGGAAATAAAATAAAAAAATTATCATATCCATTATAGTACATTATTGATCAAATTTGATATGAAATATATGATAGCAAAGTAACTGAAGTAATGAATGACAACTTAAAATCGTGACATAGCAACAAGTACCCGTACGTTACGGCGGTAAGCCAAAAAACGCTCCGATAATTTTAAAATTGAAAGTGAAATCACAAAAGGGTAAACGTTTCTGAAGGTCAAACGTGACTTAACCGAACGATTATAAACAGTAAGAAACGTAGAATATCGAAGAAAGCGGGATAGACATTTTGCTTGTACGGTTATCAATCATCGGTGTCCCGGTTGTCACTTTCACCATCACAAAGGATCGCTTTCTAGCACGTTTGTTTCACATTGAAAGAATTGTTGTAGAAATTTTATGTTATTTTTGCTTATAATGAATACACGAATGGATTCATTTCTTCTAATGAAGGCCATCGTGGCTCAGTGAGACAGAGAGCGGCTTTGATTCATTCCACTCAACACATAATGTCTCTAATTTGGACGGATGATGATGGTGCACTAGGTGTCTTAGGTTCTTTTTGACTATTCTTCTAAATGGGATAAAGCGTGAAGCTGAAAAAAAATACTTGCAATTAAATACATACAATATATGCCTTTGCGACGGTTTATTGGTCAAAGGTGAATAGTGAAGCCAGGTTCTTTCCGTTTACATCTTCATAACACAATAGGCGAGAATGTGAAAGAATATTATGCAACAAATTTCCTCCCTAGAATTTAAATTTGTGATGCAACCGTCTCGTTTGGCGCAATAATGGTAAACCACTTTCGATTTATCGCCGACGCAATTACGCTACCTTTGCCATAGCACAGCCTTCCGCGAGTAATTTAACTTGAGGTATTTAGAATTAAGTTGCATGTTTGTAGATTATCTAAATGAAGTAAGACGGCAATTTTGTATTTGTAATGCTGGATTTCCGCTGCGATAAGTTTTGTTTGCAATTATGTTGAACATTTATTTATATTTAATTTAAAATATACATTGAATAGTAGTTGCTACCGTAATGCTGCACAGCGTTTGCGTGTTTGATTCTGAGATCGGTTCCTACTTGTAAGAATGGTTATATTTAATTTATTCTTATTTTCGGCTCTGATGAGACAAAATGCGAAATGCGGTGTTAAAATTCGTCATTCAGTACACAATGTTTCAATTTTGAACAGAAAGTGAAGAACGGAAAGTCTTAACACCAGCTTGTGTCAGAGCTCTATTTTAATTTATATGTAAATATCGATGTAAAGAGTCATTTTCATTGTTTATTTTATTTTTTTAGCAGTAGCGCTCGCCCCTCCTCCCGTACCGGAAGCCCCCGCCCGTGTCCAACTCAACCCGGTACAAGATGAAGCCCTAAGTTCTTCCAACGTTGGACCAGTATCACAATTAGCTGAAAGACCACCAGACTTTGGAGAATACGTAGATTTTGGTGCACATACAGGGGATAATGGGGCATTCGGGTGGTATGCAGACTATCCCGTCAATAATCAGGATGGCTCCGGATTTAGGAAATAAGAACATTACTGAAGAACCTCGGTTATAAATCGGTGTAGGATCAAGCGTTTGGTGTTTCTTATTATTTTTATGGACACCAAATGTATATATTTGTCATTTGACGTTTAATATCGTAGTAAAGGTTGATTCTTGCCAATATCGTATAATCAAAATCAATTTGATTTACCAAAGACAGTATTATTTTGATATACTCATCATTATAATGAGTTTAATTAAAGCTGAATTACCGCACATTTGTTCAAAACGGTTAATTCCGCTAAGCACGTTTTAATTATAAAGTTCCTTTATTAATCTTAAGTTGACAAAGTACACTGTGATAGCACCAGGGTAGTTCAAATTATATTTCCGCTTCATATTTCATTCTCACTTTCACTTCCTGCTTCAACTACTTTAAATATATACAAAATTACACTATTTTATCTATATTCTTTATTCTTTTCTTATTCTTCTTATTCTTTCTTATTTATTCTTGACACGCTTTTCTTCTGCTCTTGCTTTATTCTATGCTTATGCTTCTTGCTTTCTACTCTTACTTGTTACATTTCAATACAAATCTTTTTAAACTGTTACTATTATCATTTTCTAAAACACACTTATTTAGTCCATGTATTTCTCTTTTCACATCATCATTATTTCATTTACTTTTCATTTTCTTTCATACTTCGCTATTTTTTCTTATTATTTATCTAAATTTCATATCTATTACTGTACACTGACTTTAATGTAGTTTTTCTTTCTATATTTATTAAAAAATTCTTAACTTCACTTCTCACTCATGGCTTTTCACAGTAATATTTAGTTTTTAGTTTAATAGTGCATTGTACTTCTATTCATTTACTTGCACATATCCCTCTATCATTTACACTTGAAACATCATTACACAAATTTATTTGTTATCATTTTTCCGCTCATTATCTCAGTCGTCTATTCTTATTCTATATTTATTCACCTTCTTTAACTCTACTACTTTATTTATCACGATTCGCGTTACATTGTATTCTATCCTATTTCTACTCTTACTCATTTCCTTACAAAAGTTTGTCTACTATACTATTAACATAAAGCATCTTCCTTCACATACTTCTTTCAGTGTCTGCTCTTACATTACTTTACAAATTATTATTTTCTATTTCATGCTAATGTACAGAATTTATATACTATATATTTTCTATTTTATTTTTTATTATGAAAAAAGAAATCTACATATATATAATCTACTAGTTACCTTTTACTATCCTCTTTTTATATGCTTAAACGCTTATTTTCATATTTCTTTACTTATTTTGTTAATTCTTAAACATCCGAATTCTTTTTCATCATGTTATTTCAATTCATTAATTCTTTTAATCATTTTCCTTTAATTCTTTCAATTATTCTATTATTATCCATAATACATACAATTATTTTTAGTACTTTTCTTTATTTTTCATTCTATACTTTATACTTTATATTATATATGTATACTTTTAAACTTCTTAATGTACTACAGATCTTTTGTTTTTATTTCTCATTTTCATTTTGATCATATCTTTATTTCTTGACTATTTCTATATCTTTATGTTATTTCTTCTTATTTCTTGATCATTTTCGTAATTTCGTTTTCATATTTTTATTATTTTAAGAAACAAATTAAAATTGTTTCTTTTAAAAATTCTCCTTTTTATACTTATCATATTCTTAAATTTCTTTTTTTTCATATTCTAAAATTTCTTTTTTTGTTTTCTATTCTTATCTTCTATTATATCGTAAAATACTCTCCAAAGGAGAAATCTCTGTTTCATTTATCTTGCTTCATTTCTTCCATTTAATATTTAAACCTTTTAAACCTCTTGTTTCCAGATTCTTATCAACTGACTCTATCTATTACGCTTTTCTCCAACTTGCATTATATGAAATAATTTCACTCTTCTAATCTTTGTATCTTTTAAAACTCATTTTCACACTTTCATTGCTTATTCTTCTTTCTACTTCCTTTTCCACTCCTATCTACGTCTTTTTCTATATCTCAATTTGGTAGATTTATTCTCTCTATTATCTCTCTTAATCTTACTCATTTCTTTATTATCTCTATTAATCTTACCTTACTATTCTCTCTTTTTCCTCTTTATAGATTAAAGAAGGTTGTCTTTCTAAATATAACCTCTATATTCAAAGTACGTCTCCTGACTGTTTTACATATTTTTAACTATTATTATTCTTGTATTTCTTTCTTTGTATTTCTTTTTTTATTTCATCTACTTCTTGTATTTCTTTCTTTGTATTCTTTACATTTTTAAATTATATGTTTATTTTATTTCGTGACTCTATCTCATCTTAAATCTTGTTTTCCTTTCACTTGTACTTCATTAATGGAATTAGAGAGCTCGTTCTAAAAACTAAAATAAAAACTTCAGACTATAAGGAAAGTTTTACTTTTCTATTAATAATAGTGCCTATAAAATATGTCGTACATAATAGGTATAAGTTTAATACAATAAGAATCTCGAGTTTTTGTTTTTTAAAGTATTTTAAATATGACAATGCAATTAAAATATGTCATTATAAAACTACAAAATTTAATGATTTATGGATATTAAGAACAATTACTCAAAGTTAAATATAAGCTTTTTTTCTATTAATTGATAATCATCTAAATGATTCCTTATCTTCTACTATCATATTTTCCATTTCTTTACTCTTTTCTTTTTTTTTTAAACTTACTATTTTTTTTCTTTTCACTGTCGTATGCTATCTGTTCTTTACGTCTTCATTCTATCCATTTACTTGTTATTATATTATAATATGCTATTTATATGTATATAAGTATTTTATGAATGTATCTTTTTTTCATTCTTGCAATGATTTATTGAATTCTAATCAATTTTCTTTTTATGCACCTAAATTTTATATTCGGTTATCTATTTTTCTGTTTCTTTTCTTCATATTAATTTCTTAATGTTTCCTATCTTATAAACCTATTTTTCTATAATAAATTGTTTAGTTTCAACTATTACGATAAATAACAAAGGGGCGTTAAAAAGAAACTAAATCACACGCTTATAATTTTGTCGTCATCAGCCGTAATGAGATACTTACACTATAAAAATATTGTATTTTCATGAAATTCGAATATATTTGCGAATTTCCAAGCAATTAATATGGCGAGAAGTGTTGTAATAACGTCTTACTTTGTTTTATAAATACAGTTAAAGTTAATAAAAGTTGCAAAATAATATATCTATCTACTATGTATTCATTAACATATTATTTATGTACTTATATAATTTTAAATATTCCTTCCTTTGATACGCTATCTAAAACTACTTCATTATTTTCTGTTTCTTTATAACTTCTTATCTTTTTATGTTTTTTTTTATTTCTTGTTCTTATATAAACTTCTTTTTATTTCTAAGTTATTATTAAATTTAAATCTTTATGTCTTTTTTTCCGATTTCTTTATTATACATTGGAACTACCTGGTGATTTTTAGGACAAATTTTGAATAACGCACAAATCGTCGTTACTTGTTATTGTTATTAAACATATTGTTTTTAAAAATTTCTGTGTTTTATTCCTTTTTCCATATTTTTTTATAAAATCGCTCAAGTCGCGCAAAATACCTCATTTATAATTTTAATTAAATATAATATATGAAACTTGTGTTAAACTTATTATTTAGATGACGCAGGGCATAAATCATATGAATTAAAAATCATTTGTTTTTTTT
The DNA here is from genome assembly GCA_032432895.1 of Dryadula phaetusa. Classification (NCBI taxonomy): domain Eukaryota; kingdom Metazoa; phylum Arthropoda; class Insecta; order Lepidoptera; family Nymphalidae; genus Dryadula; species Dryadula phaetusa. The sequence continues at coordinate 1,803,349 of JAOYRS010000054.1, forward strand.
TCATTTATTATCATACAGTTAACATATATTCTTATACAATTATATTTAAAATAGATTTCTTTATTTTATAACAGAGTAATGAATATGCAATTATGAGGTCTATGAGGCTACGTACCATACATATATTATCTATGGTAATAAAAAGTCGACATTTTCCGTCAAGTATATTCAGTTTCTAGTTATATTTATATAAGCATATTATAATTATACGAATATTATACAAGTTTATCAATATTAAAATTTTAAAGAATCCATCAAAGCATCACTTTAGTTTTCCACTAATTCAGCTGGACTACTCAAGTTATTTATAAAAGTGTGTGGCAGTAATGAAGAAATATATAGTCAGAAAATATATTACCTACTATTATATATGTATTTATATTTATACGCACACTTTGTTATATAAATTAATTGTAAAGACCATTTCTTAAGAGACGAAAAGATAATTGTCATTGTTTCAATATTTTCGTTGAATTATAAAAAAACAACATCAATTTCTGCATTTTTTAAAGTTTCCATAATTGCAAAATGTGTTGCTAATATAAAAAACTTTTTTTTTTAAATTTACTACTCCATTTGTACATGAATATATTTAGATGAAAGAATATTCTCGAAAGGCATACAGCTAGATTTTAAGTCGCACATACTCAAGCCAATTTTTGGCACTATTATCTGAACACTGTAATTTGATTAGGCAATTCCAAACACATATATTAATTTACAATTTTGTTTAAATTACACATTTGTACTACACACTTGTTTTACTTTTAATAATTAATAGCGACATTTATATTAATTAGAAAGGAAAAATATTTTTAAGTAATCAAGAATGGAGCCTAGAACCAGTGAAGGAGAAGACAGATCTTTGAATTAATTTTCAAATTACAATATATTTTATTAATGATTTTATGTTATATTTTAAAATAACAGCATAATATAAAAACATAACAGAATTATACTAAAATATTTCATTCATTCGGCGATTGAAAGTCGTAATAAAAAAAGTTTATCATTCCGGATCTTACACCCTATGTCTTATCGATATGCTAATCCTAGCTACATGCAAGTACTTTCATGTTCAATTAAACATGAAAATGAAAATAAAAATACCCCCCTTCTATCAATAAATAATAACATAAAAATTAAAAAATTATTAAAGAATCTGTGGCAGTGCTGTTAAAATTTGATAAGTAGTAAATAATTCGTAAAACGATTCGAAACGTACAAATTTATATAAACCTCAATATATCAATTGAAGTATCCCGTTAAATAACAAAAATTATAGATCTAAAACGAACAATAAAGAATCTTATACAAATATAAATAATAATAAAGTGTATTTAAACACCGTTGTTCAAATACGGCAGCTTCGAGAGTATTACAGTTTACTAAGCCCTCTCACAACAAGTACTTGCATATAACTGTCCCTTTAAGTACACTATAGAAAGTCGTGAATATAAGACTAATAAGACACTTTCCACATCAATTCCCCACAGTTTGAAACTAACTTCGGAAGCAGAACGCATAAATAAATAAATCATAAAAACATTTTACTGATAAAATTGGTTTTATTATAATTTTTGACAGTTTCAAACGTCACTTTAAAATGTTTTTTTTTTAATTTCATTATATTTTTAAACTATCACCTAGCGTATAGAGTATAGAAGTAAATATTATGTTTACTATAATATTACACTATACATCAAAAGTGTGGAACGTAAAAGTAAGGAAGTACCGTCATGGACTATTAAAACTCTTTATATGATATAAAAAATGTAGTACTAAATCATTTTTATTTTTTAAATTTAGCGCCACCGGCCACAACCGGATGTCAGTGCCTTTAATTATTCTGCCTTGTTTTAAATTATTTTTTAAAATTTATGTATACTCCCTAGAAAGTCCCAAATGCCATGATAGTCCTTACCGTATAAATCCATCCTTATACCTAGTATGACATCTCAATCAATAATTGCTATTGCGTACTGAGCAACGGTATATTTTTTTAAAAACTTGTCAGTTTTTAAAAAAAATAATGTTTTGTTAGCGCAACTGATAACAACAGTTATATACTCTCCCTTACTTTTACTTTCTATAGTTGAAACACTAAAACTTCTATTATGAAATCTACATAGACATAAATACATTTAATAAATAATTTACACACAATTCTGACATTCAATACAATTCCTTCGGCCCACCTAGTTTCTTTATTTGAATTTCGCAAAATATTTATTGAATCGATTGCGAAAAACTCGATTAATCAACTGCCCAAATTTTAATTCTCAATGTTAAATATTTTTAATTTAACATTCTTATAATAAAATGTTAATAAACAACACTTTTAACATTTAGTTTCATTACAAGAATTTAATTTAGTAACGCCATATAAAATGTTAGCATACGTACATATTTATAAATCGATAATTCTATCGATTAATGCATTATAATAAATACAACATCCGAAAATACACTTTGCACTACTCAGCTAACTAAATGATATGACATTAGAAACAACCAATAGAATTACGTAGAAAATTATTTTTTTCTTCACACCAAGATAACTGTAAAAAAATGGCGATAGACAAGAAAAATGTTCAAAAATCTCCAAAATATATATTGTAAAATAAAAAGAGCACCATAATTTAGAAAAATGAGCATTTGAAAATAGTTATAAATATAAATTATTTACTAACGAGTAGATACATATTACTTGGATTTTATACACCAGACTATAACTGTCTCGCTCTCTCTTATTACCTTTATATTAAGCGAATATGAAGGAAAGAGAAAAAAGATATTAGATTTGCTTGTTTTATAAGTCAAGTTATAATTAAGTAGCAAATCTTTAATTTAGTAAAGGCATACATTACACACACACCATGTATATAATTAGCCTATGTAACATTGAACACTCAAGTTATTTTCAACTTTAACTTCCTACATATAAAGTTTCAAATTCCATCTACTAATATTCGAAAAGTTCAGAAACGCATTTAAGGTCCGTTTTCGCAAAAAGCTTTATACTTTATTAATAATAATTATAATATTTATTAGAAAAAACCACTACATGATTATAAAGAATGTAACATGTATATTTTATATACAAAAAATTTTAGTACAAACATTACGAAGCGAACTTTACTGAGGGTAGCTATCAAAAATAAATTTCAACGTTATCATTTAGCGCCATTACGAATATTGAAAACATCGTTCACAGATTACAAACAGACATATTACACATACGAAGAACACTCATAAACGTCAATTCTGGAATTTTCGAGAACATTTCACATTTTTATGTATAAGCACATTTATTAGGCCATATACATAGAAAGAAAACCCATAAATTTCAATTTCAAAGGATCCTACTAAAGAACCCACTTTACCCCAATTATAGATTAGTCAAAAACAACCTAATGTCAATACACTCCGGTTTCCAGTTTTGGCTCGAAATGGAGAAACTTAACGAAGTTAACACCGCGCTTTGTCTTACCAGATCGGAGAAACGATAATAATTTAAATTTTATAAGTCCTCCGAGATAGTATCGAATGTACAACCTATATTACATTCAAACAGTATTCATATTATTATTAATTTCAATAATTTATATCAAAATTTAGTTAGCCCAAGCCATCACAACTTTTGAGAATGGTACAAATAATGCAGTAAACTGAGGTGGTGTTAGGAAGTACCGCCTAGTGTTGTAAGTGCCGTCGTTGCGGGGCAGTCCCGGGTACTGCGCGAGGTTAAACTCCGCGCCCACAACTATACCGCTGTTGGCCGCCGTACCACCAGCCAGACCGACATATCTAAAATGGAAAATTAATAATATTAGATGTACTAATATTTTTGATTATGTTTTAAGTATTTTTTTTCACAGCTATACACCCTTTATTCTGCATAGCAGGGTAGTCAGAGACAACCAAATGTTAAGACATTTAATTGACTGCTCTTCCCCCAAAATCAAGAACATAGCGCTTTGAGTGGCGAACTCCAAGCTTTGTCTTACCAGAACGAAGAGATGCTAATTAAAATTTAAACCATTATAAATTTAATCAGTTAAATGTATAAAGTTCTGAACACAAATGATTTTTAAGACTGAATTTTTCTTAACTCAGTATACATACAAACTCTTAAAAACACTTAAGACTTAGTATTCAACTATTTAAAAATACATTATCCTTCAAATGGAATTGAACTTCTTTAAGCCGTGATCACGTTATATATGTAATATTAAGAAATTATATATACAATAACTAATCATTCTCTCATACTAAGTGTTAGCCGATTGCTCTTTTACTAAATACTACAAACTCACTACTAAAAAAAATTAAAAGTGAGTGAGATGAGTAGTATAAACGCAGTGAGTAAATTGACAATTTTTTTAGGCTTCATGCATTTATTTCTCATTGCATACGTACTTAGTGTCAAGAACCTCTGTACTCCGCTGAATTCGAGACGTTGCCTCAGTAGCGCAACTCAACGCCGCATTTTGTTTTACCAGAGCGAGAAAATAAAAAAAACAACAAACCCACAACCGGTTGCGTTTACAGTCAGACGCAGCCCCACTTCTTCGCAACCAGTCTCAACAATTCGTTTTTTTTATTTTACAAATTAAAATAAAAAAATGAATGATTATTAGTACCTCACACGTCCAACGGCGAGTCGTCCTTGTGGTGTTATGATCTTGACGGCGTGTCCGAGCCGCAGGTGGCGCGCCTCCGCCGGGATGTACGGCTGTCCGGTTTGCTCCCCGGGACATTCCACTGGAATTTATTATTATACAAATTCAATCATGAAACTTATGCATCAATAAAAAATTATACCGTTTTTTTACTATTTTAAAGTGTTATATCACATTTGGGTCTAGAAAACTTCTTTTTTGGAACAACTTGTAAAAATTTGAACGGTACGGGATTAGAACGTGCGCCTCTTGGATACCATTGTGTTGTGAAACTGAAATGTTTAATTTTTTTTTAATATTGTCTCATCCTAAGTGTTGAATAACACTTTAAAAACAGTAAAATATGAAAAAAAATATTCCAAACGATTATTTTTTACAAAAAAATCTTTAGGCAGCAGAAATTTGTAAAAATCTACACTCTATGGAGATGTCAACAATGTAAACAAGTTGTAACAAAACGTATGAGAATTTCAACGCACATAACAATCTTACAACCTATCTCCTAAAACGTGTTAAGTTAACTGATATCAACAAAAAAAAATACACACAGTTTTAAAATTTTAAAATACTCACAAACATGGCGTAGTGGCACACCATGACTGGAAACGTGATTGGTTGTGGGTTTAATTTCCACTAGGCAAAATGATTATATTAATATTTATTTGCATTGCATCGCTCGCTCGTTAAAAAGAAACGCAGCATTGTGGATCGCCACACAACACACAATGTCTCCCTGCATAGCAGAGTAGCCTAGTATCAAGAAATCCCGCCACTCGCTTCTCTTAAGTCTCGAAATGTGGCTTTCAATTATTTTCATTTCCTCGTTCTGGTTTACCAAATAATGGAAATATAATCATTCCCCCGAGTGGGAATCGAACCCACAACCGATTTTACAGCTTTTACAGACAGACGCTGTCCCACTGCACCACGACCGGCCTCAGTTTGACGTTAAAATGTAAAATATTACAAAAGTATATATAATTTTTAAATCAAAATATAATAAAAAACTAACTTTCCAATGAAGTGGACCGTAGGTTGTCAATAGACCTTCGCAGATAGACTTCAGTGTCCTGTACTAACTCGTCCGTATCGTCTCGACGTACGTCCGGTAGCGACCCGCGCCACGCAGTACCTGTGCAATATGAAAATCAAGGAAAAATATAATATTTTAATAACATAGGACCTTTATAAGTCAAACGTGAAGGGAGAACGCCAAAATTTCCAGTTATACAGTTTTCGACTTACGCGGGTTTTGACTCGACTTAAAAGTGTTGAGATTCCTTATTATTAATTTTGAGTAACGGATGTAAAATATATGAAATTTTGTTTTCGAAAAACAACCTAAATTGTCAGTAAATTTTTAAAGTCGGTAACTAAATTTTCTTCGAATTTTGAGAGACAGTGAGTTTTAAAAAAATCGATTGGTAAAATAAAACATTGATATGGCGACTTCCACTGGCAGGAATTATTTTTTAACATTACTCCATTACACTGTTCTGGTAAGACAAAATTCAGTTCAGTTCAGAATTCGGGCGGAATGTAGAGGGTGGAGTGTTTTGACACTAGGTTTTTTGTCATTCTAAATATCTACCCCAATATGCAGTATAAAGCGTGAATCTCAAAAAAAACTTTTAACAAATTCAACTGTATCTATTTATATGTCAAATAAATCAATGTGTGAAAATCTGGAACCATTACTTTGAGCCATCTATGCCAGATAAAAGATCAGATCAGAGACAACCTAGTGTCAAGACACTCCGTTAACTACTTTCGGCCCGAAATCGAGACATTGTGTGCTGAGTTGCGAACTCAAAGCCGCACTTTATCTTAGCAGAGGGTAAAATATGGAAGTGTTTTAAATTTATTTTTATTTAATAAAAATAAATTTAAAACACTTCTATATTTTACGCGCAGACAGATAAACGCATAGAAAAAAAATCGAAAATCATTGTTTTAAGTTTTATTACAATAATAATTACTCCCAATAAAAGTTTTCCTCATATATATTCCATTTACATACAACGACCAGTTACATTTTATTAATATCTGATTTTGTATAAGTAATTTAACATTTAGAAACTCAGTAATTTAAAAATCCTTTATAAATCTAATTTACCTTTAATAGCGTGTATCTTAGATTGTGCAGTCCACTCATTGCTCCTGTCGACGCTCAGACATGGCGAACGATAACGATGTCTGGAATAATCAAAGAATATTAAATAATAAGTATAACTCAATAATATTAATAAGTCGGTTTCAGACGGAAAGTAGAGTACGGAGTGACTGGACACTAAGTTTTCTCTGACTATCTTGCGTGAAAACGCTTGTAGTTAAATAAATAAATAACATATACATATATTTTTAAAAATTTATATAAATAATAAAAATTTGGTTTGTGTTCCGCATTTTAATATGAAATGTCTCTAACTACCAGAATGTCGTATCAGAGCGAGGATGAAATGTAAGTAATTTAAAAATCGTCAATCATCGTAAAGTAAGACGCTGTCTCATTTTACGCTGGATATCTTACGGGTTCGAATTCGTCGCAGTAAACCTTTTTGGAAAGATATTTAATAAAAACATTTTTTTTTAAATTTTCATTTGTCAATGTAACTTTTATGTATTATCAACACAAGGTAATACCCACTTAAGTAAGCATTTTTATGTATTTTTTATACTTAGGTATATTAATTTACCTATTTATCATAATTAATGACGTATTTTCATATTTACTATTTGCTACAAGATTTATAATAAACAAGTTTTTATTTACAAATATAAATAGTTTACCGTGATATAGGAGACTGCGAAGGATCTTGCGACGTAGAAGGCTGTCGACGTTGAGTCCACAGTGGTTCCGCAGATCTCGATAATTCCGGGACCATGGATGTAAAGCCTGGAAACAATATACTATTACTAAAATATGCTATTGTACGCTTTTAAATAACTAACATCACGTCATCACTTACATTGTAGTTTACTTAACAACATGCAGTACATATGTAAATACAAAAGTTGAAAGGATTATTGATTACATAAACTAACACTATGTTTATGTCTACGTACAATTAATTAGAAGCTTTTTGCAATATTAATTTAAATTAGTCATATTTAATATTATTTGATTTTAAAATACCAAGTTATGTGTTAGTTTCAACCATTCGATCACTTACTCTTACCTTAGTTAAGCAAGCTACCGACTAATCAACTAACCGGTCAATCACTTATCCATTCATTCACTCACAAATTCGTTTGGTTACTTACTATCTTACACATTAACCTCCTCAATCATTATTCACTCAAAAACCCACCTACATGATGGTAATTCTCCATATAGAACTATCCAGTCATTCCCTCACTGACCTATTAGACTTTACTTGAGTCAAAAATATATTTTTTCATACCAATATCGCTCAGCAGTACTCTTCTAGCTTCATCAGAGCGCCTCGGCGCCGGCCGCGCGTCGGCGACCGTCAGGCGGCGCGTCGGCGCGTCGCGCTGCGGCAGTGTCGGGGCTACGGTCGGCGGAGGGGCGTTCATCTTTGGAAAATTGTATACTTAATGATATATCTATATATTAATACGTAATAGAAAGGCGTACGTAAAAAGAAAATTTATGGAAGGTATGAAACTAGGCATTACAGTGAAATGTGAAAACTAATATTATTCATAAATAAATACTACACGCATTATTGTTTACTTGTCTTAATGTATTTTTATATATAGTGTCATAAATATAATGAGTATCAAACCTAAAATCTGCATGAATAAAATTTATAGAACAGTAATGTTTCTTCATCATGCAAAGTAATGCAAAATGGCCATCCATTTTGCAAGCTTCAATTCATGTCTATATTTCAATAGATAATATTATAATGCAAATATTAAATACAAGTCACACGTAACTATATTTACCTTATATGCCAAATAACCATCTGATGTCCATCTCGGTGGGAGGGCAGACACGTCAGTTTGTGCAGAATTCTCACGTCGGGGGGCAAAGCCCTGGTAAAGTACGGGACGAGGACGACCCGTCGCTTTATATCCTGATCGGACTCCAGGACGAGTTAATGGAGGCCTATAAATATGATATACCGTTTGTGCATTAAATAACTTATATTTTTTGGTTATTTTAAACTTAAGTTTAAAAAAATATAAATATGGTTAGAATTTAAAACCTGTTCGTCTCTAATAGATCGGAGAGCAGAGAATAGTTAGAATAAATAATAATTTTGAATAAAATAAATAGAATCAATATAAATTATATATTACCTGTACTGAAACGGATTTGGGCACGTATTCCTTCTGACATTCAAATTACTTGCGAGATCGTCTTCAGAGATGCCGCACTTAGATATATCTGTTTCAGCGAATATCGAGAACCTGTGTCCCATTCTAGTTCTATGGAAGCTATCCACGCTTTCCTCTCTGTGGAGAACATCGAAACTAGACCCAAGTTCGTAACTCGAAGATTTCGTGTTATCAAAACTGAAGCCGCGGTTATAATCACAAGTCAAACTGTCAGAACTGTCCAATCTCCTTGTACTTGTATTAGGGCTTTTCCTATACAACATATTATCAGATTTATTATCATAACTCTTCAAAATCCCTCTACCAGGCAATTCAAGAGTACCTTTCTCGTTAAAACCTACATGTTTTATTTCTTTATCATTTGGTAGAGACACCCTTTTCATTCTCAATGACGGCTCTGTTATGCATGGAGTGTTTTCTTGATTTTCTTTCCTACCGCTGTTAATCTTAGTACCGGGCTGGAAATCAGGGTCTAGTGTGTGAAATTTAATTAAAACGGGTGTAGAATGAGTTGTTGATCCAGATGGTGGGGTCCAGTGATCAGTTTCTCTTATTGATACGAGATCCTCCTGCAATTGTATTAGTAGATATATACATATTGATTGAGAATAAGCTTCACTTTTTTTCAATACGGAAAAGTTTTAAAATATATAAAAAGACTATATATATTTTATACATTCGAATAAACACAGCGCTATATAATAAAGCTGCAATCTCTCCATTTGTAACGTTTGAACAGAAAATCTACGATTGTAGAAACAATACTGGCATTCCGGGCTGAAAATTTACTGCTCAAACAAATTGGAGCGATACATGGCTACTCGAATACGATACTGATGTGACGTTTACACGCAATCAACTTGAACAAAATCTATTATACGGCGTTCGTAAATTGCTCTCTATAATTTTATCAACCCTTTATCGTGATTTTGATTTTGGTTTAGAATTAGTAATAGAAACTTAGTCAAACACAGCCCTGTAGAATAAAGCGTTTGAATGCAATGAAGTCGTTAGTAAACCCTTTATGTTTTGGTCGTTTTAAATTTACTAGGTGTTTCTTAATTAAGAACGGGTTTGAAATGTATAACGTCTGGGTATTGACCGTAAAAAATAATAACAATTATGTTAATAGACTAGCTCGAACCCCGCTTGAGACACTATTTATTTTAAAATTATTTTCATCTCTCCACTCCAGTGAGTCAGACGGCGGCGTTAAGTTCTATTATTCAAAATGTGGGAAACGGAGCCATATTTTTTCAGCTTTACGCCTTATTTCGCATACCAAAATGGTCGAAGACAAACTAGTGTCAAGACACTCTGTTGACTGCTTTGTGCTCGAAATCGAAGCATTGCGTGGTACGTGGCAAACTCAACGCTGCATTTTATTTACCAGAGCAGACAAATAAAAAAACACTTTTAAACCATCATCCCCATGAGTGGGAATCAAACCTACAACGTGTTTACATTGAGAGGCTGTCACACTGCATCATAACGGCCTTCAATACTTAACATTGTCAATTTACTTGAAAATGGAAAAGAAAACTGAAAATAGTTATTACCTGTAAATTGCTCATATCCTTAGACTCATCCGTCGTGAATATAAGTTCTATATCGTCGACTTCCTCTGACTCATTGCCGCTAGCATTTTCTTGGTCTTGTTTGTCATCGGGCGCCGAGTTCTGCTCTAATGGCGTAGTTCCTTCGGAGAAAACTGAATTGTCCCCTTCAGACATAGACCTAAATACAAATGATATTTGAAGAAAAAACATTTAAAAACTAAACATTTAAAGAAAATGTCATAAAAATTCTATCACTTAAAACATCATTATTTGCATCATGAGAATAATGTTATTTTGTTTCAAAATATATGTAAATTATTTGGAGACCATAGTAGCGCAGCGTGACAACGTCTTACGGTAAACGGAATAGTTTTCCCAACAATTTCTCATTGAAGGAAATAATTTTTTTTTAGCTTCACGCATTCTCACGCATAGCAGGGTACTTCGTACTCCACTTACCGCCTGAATTCGAAACATTGGGTTTTGAGTGGCATAACTCTATGCGCGAAAATGGGTTTTTTTTATAATAACATTCACTCAATGGGAATGAAATCCGGAGCCGGTCCACATGCAAACGTTGCCCAACTGCACCACGATGCTCTCAATGAAAAATAGAATGATTCATGTTTAAATTACTTTTATTTCCCCACCTTGATAAGACAAAAAATTTCGTTGGCATTTTATACGTAGAATCTCAATGTCGAATGTAAAGTAGAGAAGAGATTACTTTGACACTCACATGTTAAAATCTAAACAAAAACTATAAATTATTTTGTCCACAGAGATATAGTGGCGAATTAGATGAAATAGACAGAAGGCACTAATTTCTTCTAACTAATTACATTAGTATTGATTTAACACTGTAATTTTCCTTTAAAATAATTTAAAAATAAATACAGATATATTTATGGTATTTTTATAAACCTGTAAATAATACAGTAAGCTCGTTTATTGCGGCGTAAGAACAGACCCTATTAAATATGTATAGTGCAATAAAATAGGCAAAATTAAACATAAACATGCGTTATATTTATATAGCGTGGTACGCATGAAGAGTATATAATATACACATTGTATACTTGTATACCTGATATAATTAAAATTTGACGACTTCTACTTCACTTTTTAAATTACAAATTCCAAGATTACAGAAATACTTATTTTTAACAAAAATATATTCTATTTTTTTGATACTATGAAAGGAGAAAAGGTATGCAACTAAATTCTGCCCAAAAATCATCACTTTTATGTACAAGAAAAGTATGCGTATAGAAATACCTATTACATATATAATATGTAAATATATCGAGCAAGCAAAGAATAAAATTAAAAAGCACGTGTAAAAAGCTTTTTTTTTATTAACTACTCTTATCTCTAATTTGATGGATAATTACTGAAGATTCTTTTTTTTATTTAAGATTTTTAAATATTACTAATTACTTGTTTAATAAATATTTTTATAATTTTTTAATGTACCCCTAATATTTTAATTATTCGTTTCATATTTTATAATGATTTACTCACTTTAAACTCAAGTTGTCCACGTCCAAGTTCATGGTATCTTTCCGCCGCGTTCTCTCGTGCGTATCTTGTAACACAAGACTATCTTCCGATGTTATACGCACTTGAACATCAAACTTGTCAGTTTTAGATTTGACCTCAGCTTCATTTGGCACTGCCATTTTAATGTTCTCAGTAGACACTGATTTTAAATTGATTTTGTCACCTTTGAAGTTTTCGTAATTATCGAAATGTTCTTTATGCTCTTCAAAACTAATGTTTTGTTTTTTGAAATCACTAGATTTTTCAGTTTTATCCTTGTTATCGTTGATTGTAGAGTCCGTGTTGGAGGTAGTACTCGATATAACACTGCCTTCCTTCAAAGTTTTTACTTTAATTCTGACGTCAAATTTCGACAATAATTCCAATTTTGTTTTGAAACTTGGAATGTTTTCTTCAGTTTCCTCCTTAAAAATACTTTTACTTCGAGGATCGTCAATTATCGGGCTACTAGTAGCATTGGGCAAGTTAGAGCTATCTGATATAATTGACTCAGACTTTGATTCTTCGAGAATTTCTTCCAATTTGTCCGCAGACCTGCTTTTGTCTTCAAACAGATCGGGCTCGAAGGTCTCAACTGTGCTATCAGTAGTTGCTGTTTTTATCAAAACTTCACTGACAAAATTCTCTTCTAAATTACTATCTTTCGGACTATGTGAATAGTTTAAATTATTGTTCCGATTATAATTATCACCCACAAAAACGTCAGAGTCTATTATTTTTCTACGTAATATATGATTTTCCAACGTTAATTTCTCTATTATATCCGCGTATTCTATACAACGCGAATGTTCTTGGTATTTTTCTTTCAATTCCTTAAGTTCATTCTTGGATATTTCAAGCGCGGTCCTGAGCGACACCACTGTTTGATGTAGCGATCTCACAGTGTCCAAGTGCATAGTCCCAGTAGGGACTGTCTCCAACCTACCGTTGTCCATTCCACCTTATTACCTTCATACCATCGAAGATTCAACATCCCATACATGACTGTTGCTATTTAAAATACACTTCAATGCACAATCACTGATGGCTCCATTGTGGAAAAATTTCATCAATCCTTAAAAATAATTTTAATTGTAGCTTTAAAAAATAATAAATTATAGATTTTTTAAGATAAAAGCTTTTACTAAGACACGAAACTCACCGTTCAACCATTTCGTTAAAGAAACAAGCACGCATAGTGACTTGGCCGCGCATTTTTAGATCCCTATCGAATTACTGGCTCGTAGATTTCACGTAAAGGGATACGAGGGATGTGCAATCGATAAAGCGGCTTGCTACGCGGGCAATTAAGCTTTTAAAGCCCTCAAACTTTGCTCGGGGCCAAACTTAACTGGCACGATTTACTGATAAACACCTTAACACGTAAAGAAGTAATTAAGTCAGGATATTATCTCGGCCGTTTTGACAAGGTTGAGCGACCTACCTATACCATTGTATACTCGAAAAGTCTCCCAATTCGCTCCTTGTAAACAAATCAATACTCCTCAATTTGGTATTCGCGGGCGTGAGCATAAATAAATAAGAGGATATAGCTTTCCCTCTTTCTCTCTTAGTTGACACTGACAAATACATGTTCGTTCAAAAACTTCAAGTATGGAAATTTATCATTTTACCATATTTTATATAGTATAGAAATATTTTAATACTTTAATAGTATTAATGAAATATATTTAGCTTTTTCTAGAACGTCTACATTTTATTATGTTGTATCTTATATTTTTTTTTAACTTTATCAATATGTTTTCTAAATGCATTGTACATGTCATAAGTCAAAATATAATTTTCTAACCTACGATATTTGTCATTTTTAAAATATTTTTTTCATTTATAAAAATGTTTAATATTACAAATATAATTAAAAAGGGGCCCTTTACAACGCATTTTGTAGTTCAAATAAGATTAAAATCTAAGACTCACTGGGTAAACATGTAACTTATAAGAAACTATTAAACATAGTTTATTGCTTATAGATACTAATAATAAAAATGTTATTTAATATTTTAGGCAAAATTGAGAAAAAAAACAGGACCTAAGTATAAAGCTTTAAATCATTTTGATGATTTCTATGGGTCTGTCTTTGGAAATCAATGGGAACCTATGCGAGAAGCTCTGTTAAGAAAATCAAAATATGTAGCGGTAATAAATAATTATGGTGATTCAGAAGAAACTATGGAATATTTATCAAATAGAGGTATATATATTTATTAGAATTTCATGATTAATATAAAGAAGTAATTTTAAAAAAATGTTTTTTAATACTAAGTGTGGAATAACACTTTAACTATAGTAAACTATTATAAGTAATTTTAAATTTGCAATTGTATTGATAGGAGCTCACTGTCTGAAAAATTTAATGGAAATACAAAAGGATTTTCATGATAAATATTCTCCACCAATTGAAAACAGTCAACCTGAAACCAATACCAGAGATATATTAAAAAATTATGTTACAAAATTACAAAATGAAGAAATAAGTAATATTTATCCCGATGGTGGAAATTCTCCAGAAAAGATAGAATTAAACAACAGTAAGGTATTGAAAAGAACTTCAGAAGAAGAAAAAAATACTGAACCAAAGGATAATCTCATGTGAGATATTATTCACTATTTTCTTTTGAAATAGAGCATTACCTATAAAAACTTTGACATTAGTAGATTTTTATGAATATAAAACTTAAAGTAATTTAAATATAATCACTCCCCAAAGTGGGGCTCAAACCCACAACCGATCATACTTACAGTTATATGCTGTTCCACTGAGCATTGACCTACCTCATATTCAATTTTATATATTATGATATAATCTTATTACAATTAACATTTTTTTATTTGCAACTAACACCTTTTATCTTCATGTAGTAATCCAGCAGCCCAAACTTTGGACCAGGCCATTGAAAATGCAGAAATTGACGAGTCTAGAATCATTCAACCATCAATGGGCTTATCATCAGAAGCACTATATCAGTATATACCGGCAACTAAATTAAAGGGGCTAGATGAATGGGTGCCAGAATCTTTCCATTACTCATTTCATACTAATAGTAAGTATTATATATTCTTTTTATAATAATATCCTTACAAAATGCAGAGAAAATATGGCATAAATATGATTGACTTATTCATGTCACCTGTAATTCATGCAAAACTGCAACATCATTTTTAAATATTAACAGTTTAATTTTTTTTCACCTTCAACCTTTATCCCCCATAGCAGCCAGAAACAATCTAGTTTCAACACTTTTACTGCTTTCTACTAGAAATGGATACATTTGCATACTGAATCCTGAACTCAACATTCCTCTAAGTGGACATCCAAACTCACAACTTATTGTGTTTACAATCTGTTACTGTTCCACTGTGCCACAATGACCAATAAAAAGACAGTTCTACTGAAACTTAAAGTACATTCAAAAATTAATAATACATAATTTATGATGCTGCTGCTCTGAAATTTTCATATTATTTTTATTATGATTTAGAATTTTAATGAAAAATAAAGTGCCATATTCAAGGTTTGTATTGAAATACTAAAAATTATGTTATAACAATTTCATTCCTTTTTATTGTAAGAAAGTATTTTAAAAATTTTGACAAAATTCTTTAAGGTCAATTTTCTGTAAATTCGAGCTTTAAAATATATTACTGTTATCTGTTTGTCTCTGTACTACTAGTACTAAATCAATAAATGTTTCATTAAAAAAGTATATTTTATATTTTCAGAAGAGCTAGATTTCCCTCTTATAATAGAACCTGAAACACAGTTTATATATCCAGAACATCTGAAAGTGATGACATTTGAAATGAATAGTGATTATCACAAATTTCCCGAACCAAAGAGATGTAAAACAGGTAAAACTTAAATTATAAACATCTTGTTAAATGTTTTATTTATTTTTTTAATTTCTTCGTCTTTTTTCAGACACAAAGGAAATAAAAAAGAAAAAAATAAAACATATGAGCTATTTATATGGCTGTGTTTTTATATTACTAGGATGGTTATATAGATGTGTGGGTTCGATTCCCAATGTGGATAATTAATTCTAAAACAATATTTAAATAAGAACTATACAATTTTTTTGTACCAATAAGGTTCTTTTAGCTTGATTTTTTAGCTTCGTCCCTTTGCTATTCAAAACACTTTTTTTATTTAGTCTTTGACATTTGAACCCACACTAATTTATATTTTAATATTATATAGACATTGTTGAATGGCAGAATTCAATGCCTCGTTGTATCTTACTACAGCGAAAAAACTATAATAATCAAATATAATAGTTTCTTCGAGTAGGTATCGAACTCAGTACCAATAGCATTTACAATAAGATGCTGTCGCACTACTTTACAGAGACGTCATGTTATATTTACTAGAGACATCTGAAAGCTGTGAATATTAAAAACAAGATATATAATTATGATATAAATTTTCAGGTGTATTTAACTACTATCCAATGGACTGTAGTAGTGTCCTCTCAGTACTGGCTCTTTGCCTGTCTCCGGGAGACAGAGTCTTGGACATGTGTTCAGCACCGGGAGGGAAAGCGTTAGTGGCTTTACAGACTCTGTTGCCAGATGTGCTAGTTTGCAATGATTCATCCATATCTAGATCTAATAGGTTAGTTACTTTATATTATTTGTCTTTTTTCTTTTTAAATTGAATTAAGTTTAAATTATATATGAATCCATAGCAATTTTATTTTTATTTAATTATATATATTAACAAAATCACCACTGTGATTTGACTGTGTAAGTATAATTGCTTGAGAATTCGATGCCCACTCGAAGTAATAATTATATTGGTGTAAATAACTTAGATTTCCCTCTTTGGTTTGGATTATAATTATAGTTTTTTATTTTTAGAATAATCAGAATATTTAACGACTATCTAATGGACTACGAGGTAAGCAACAAATGGCGGGAGCGTGTCCTGATAACGCGTGTTGATGGGAGATTGTTCACTGATGACAATGGCTTCGATAAGGTGACTATAAATACTATAAATGAGACATCAAATGATCAAGTGATAGTATATATAAATACGTAAATAGTATATGAAATAAATACGTAACTTTCAGTCACCTCTATAGGTACTATCTCTAAAGCGTATCTAAGTTACAAAAACCAAACGATTTTCATGAAATTAATTTCAAAAATGTATTTTTTCTTTCAAACAGCCACTGATTTTGAATAAATTGTTATATATTGTTAATCAACAAAAAATTGCAAAAGCCTTGAGATATGTTCGTTTCGAGCCCGTATCACAGATGACTATTCTTATTTCCTACTAAAATTTAATAGTGTATAGCATATTTTAAAGAAAATCAAGTAATATTTTAAGTCTATTTCTATGAGGAGAGGTGATAGAATACAATTCCCCTCCGCTGCTGGGTAGCGTCCCGTAAGAGGCGGGTATCCCAGTAATTCGGTGGTAGGAGGTTAATCCTCCGACTGGCTCTACGACCACTATCATGACAAAAACAATATCTGATGATGTGTTTCCGATTCGATATCATGTAAGCTAGTTTTCGCTATTTCCATCTATCCTTTCCCTCATCTCCTTTCACTTCCATCCCAAGGCCAGCAACACATCCACAACTCTAATGTTGTGGATGTCCATGGGCGAACTTAACTAATTATCATCAGATGGCCATTCTGCTCGTTTGCCTCCTTTTTATATGAAAAAAAAACATATCCACACCTACATATTTTTTCTATAGCCATGTCTTTATATGTAAATATATTATTTATTTAAAGCAAAAAAAATTTTCCAGGTGTTAGTAGACGCTCCATGCACTACAGACAGACATTCAGTAATGGTGGACGAAAATAATATATTTCGACCTGATAGAGTTAAAGAGAGATTGAGGATACCGGAGCTGCAAACACAATTGTTGGCGTAAGTTGCTTATATTATACTTTTAAGGAATGTTAGTTGCAGGTATGTAATTGTGGGTAGGTCCTTACGCGTCAAGAATGAGTCTCGGGCACAGGTATTAGCGGGGGATGAGAACATGTGGCGCAGTGGACGAGCGTCTTGGCGATCTGTTGTGGGTTAGTTTCCCATTCGAGGCAGTGTATATATTTAAATTGTTTTCTTTTGCGCACAATGGTAAAATAAAGCGTGGTGTGGCGCACTTCCTGTCTTACCCTGCAATGAGAGATAAAAGCGTGAAGTTAAAGACTAAGTTCTCACCATTCCATGGAGCCACCGCGCGGGAGCAGGGTCTTTCGTTAAACAGAAAAGGGGCTCGGAGAAATGCCTGGAACCCGAATATGACCCAATTGTGGGCTTAAAAGATTTTTTTAAATGCCGAAAACAATTCTAATATCCGAACTTTTGTACCTAATTCTTAGTAAAGTCACTCTTGATGTGGAACAGACATAAGAGGATGACCATAAAGGAAAGTCACTAGCTCCTGTAACACAGTTTTTACTTAAACAGGATTTTGTGTGCTATTATACTATGTAATATAAATTTGTTAGCAATAAATAATAAGTAAAATAAAAATAAATAAACATTTCATGAAAAAAAAACGCATTTTATCATATATTTTGTTACAATGAGGTTCGTTATACAGAGGTTACGTTTATCGACGATTCATTATAAAGGGACATCCATAAATTACGTCTCACGTAAATAGGGGAGGGAGGGGGTCGACAAAGTGTGACAATGCTTGAAAGGTGCAGCTGTGACAAGGACGTGGTCAAAAAATCATGAAATTCCTGTGACGTAATTCATGGATGGCCCCTTACAAAATAAATATTGTGAAATTAAATGTAAATAACTACCAGAATTCGTTTTGTTCAGGTTATAACAAAATTGTTTATATAGAAATCAATAATACTTTCTATTACATTTTGCAAGATTTGAGTTTAGTCTGATTAGCTAACTAGGGAACAATGAATTTTATATGGCAGAACTTTACGTCGTTTGGGATCAGGCCGTTTAGAATTTTAATCCACTATTTTGATGTTTTACAACTGTAAATATACTGCAATATATAGTGTTATATATGTAGTATTACAGATACCATTCGCCAGATACAGAGATTCTTGGATGCATTTTCAGTGCAGTTAAAAAAGGGAGATGACAAACTTAGCATAGTTACGAGCTCTTCCTGTAAAATGAAAGGAATATATATAAAGTTGTTGTTGGATAGCATCTAACTGCAAATATGATTGATTGTAGATTGGATTTACATTCAAACGAAAATATTTAAATAATTTTTATTTCTTCCCTCTGTTTTTTGAAAACGCGACGTTGAGTTCCGCCACTTAACACGCAATATCTAGTATTCGCGTGAAAAAGGGTGAATGTCTTAACACTAGGTGCTCTCTAGCTACTTTATACTTTCAAAATAATTAACTTAGTATGCTTATGACGTAAAACAAGAACAACCAAATGCCACCAGATGCCACCGAAGCAGATCGACACTGACTAGATGGCTGGTCTGAACGCTTAGACCTATACCAAGAAGCGCAGGTTCTAGTCCCACTACGTTCAAATTTTTATACGTCATCTAAAAATCTGTTTCTTATCCTGATTCCTAGATGTGTTAATAACACTTAATTCAGTCTATTTTAAAAATATTATCTGTCTCTAATACATAATTGCAAGCCTCGCCAAGTGTCTTGCGCCGATTCTTTTCATGTCTAAGGCATTAACTTTAGTGAACTAGTAGTAAATTATTTACGTATTATCTACGTAAGATACGAACGAACGAAATAGAAAGAACAAATAAATCAAGCATCTAACTTGGTATCTTTAAATATTATTGATAGAACGGTGATTAGTGGTATATGACATATATATGATAAAAAATATAGTTGTTCATCTGTTTGTCTGAATATTTGTTTATCTGCAAATTAATCTCGGAAACGGTCTAACAGTGCTAACATTTAGCGTATGCTTTATTTCGATCAGTACATAAATAAGAATTTCAAGTATTTTATAACATTACAATATTACTTTTAATAGTTTACTATTTTTTAAAGTGTTGTTCCACACCTAGGATCAGAAAACATTTTTTTGTGCGTTTAAAAAAAAACATTATTTTTAAATTACTCTTTTCTTGAATTTCCTAAAAGTTTACTTTTGCATTGTAAATAAATTATAATTATACCGTTTAATTTAAACCAACATTCTCAGTCAACTAGTTTTTATAAATTAAAATTATTTGACTTTTATTTTAAAAATATGAATAAAATGACTAGTGTCTGTGTGTGTTCATAGTGCGGCGTTGCGGCTAGTGCGTGTTGGCGGCGCAGTAGTATACTCGACGTGCGCGCTGAGCCCCGCGCAGAACGACGGCGTGGTGCACGCGGCGCTCACCGCCGCATTCCATGAACACGGCGTTGTGGCTGCTGTTAGGTACGTATTTTTGTCTACCGTTACTTACAGATTATGTTGGGAAAGCCAGATTGTATTTTTCGTGATGCCTTTCAAAACAAGCAAATTCTTAACAACAATAATAGACTTTTATTGCACATAAAATATTACAAATTATTTATACATAATATATATACGAGGAAAAAATACATACGATAAAATCCAGAGTGAATTAAGAATCCACAAACATCAAATATGTCAAAATCAATAGTAAAGTATTACATTTTTGAGATATGAAAATGTTTTTACCTCCTCGGTAAGAAACCCTACCAATCATACATACATATTATTATGATTGTTACATATATTGTAAATATATTGGGAGGGTTTCGAGTGGATTTATGAGGATTTAGAAGTACATAGTCTATCACTCGTTACTCTTTCCTATTTATAAGCTATAATAAAATGTTACATTCAGATTGCTAAGCCCACATACGCCTTTCATTATCAAAATCAGTTTTGCGATACGTAATTAATAAAAAGTGCATTTACTATTGATTTCTTCTTACAATTAATTCCAAATAAGAAATGTTTTAACTTTTATATTTCTATTTCCAGAGACTTATCAGTACCATTCAACGCATTGAGTAGTACACTATGTCTCGGCACAAAACAATCTAAACCTAAGTACGGGCAGCTGATAGTTCCCGACGTGACCGCTAACTATGGACCAGCTTATATAGCGAGACTTGTTAGAATTAAATGAATTTATTTATATTAATATATGTAAGTTTTAAAGGAAGAAAGGAAGAGGAAGGAAGCTTGAAGTTTTAAGGATGTATAGTTTAACTTAGAAAATACTTAAATGCATCTGTAATATTAAATAACATTATTTCATTATGTGTTATTTTATATTTCCAATGAAATGAAATCAAAAATAACTTGTTGTTTGTTGTTAAGTTTGTGTATTGTAAATATTTGTATATTTAGTTTTTTTTAAATAAACACTAATTGAAAAGATAAACATACTTTAATTTAAAAATTAATTCATACTTAAAAAAACACTTTTGGTGTAATTCTCCTACTTAAAAAATAAGAGCAGAATATTATAAAACTGACAAAACGATACTCTTTACAAAGTGGCCTTAAAAATTGAAAAAAAAAACACATTCATTCTGCTTCACGACATTTATTAGATCATTACAAGTTGTCTTTGGCAAGCACATACATATATTTAAAGCTTTTATAACTAAATAAATATTAAAATGCATCAAATCTCTATTAAATGCACTAAAACACAAACATCTAATAAACAAAAACGCCTCATTTAATATACAACTTCACGCATTATTTTGCATAACAGGGAAGGTAGAAATAACCTTTAAAAAAGCGGAACTCATCACCGAGTCTGTCTTATTGAGAAAATATACATAACTTAAATATTGTCATTGCGACGAGTGGGAATCTAACTCGCAACCAAGCGTTTACAGTCAGACGCTGTAACAATGCACCACCATGGCCTTGCTAAAGTAAATAAATGATTATAATATTTGTCTTATGAAGTATCTATATTTATAAAGAAACGAATCGTTTTCACTTTCATTCCATAAACCTTTTTTTATACTCAATAAGTACTTTATTAAAGATGTACCTTTATATATGTATTATTTGTGTTATAAATAATAAATGGCTCAAACTATCTTATTTATACTATCTGTAGTTTAAAAATATTTTTCTTATATAAAAATACATAAAATTAATGTTATTTAAGTATAAATACTTCAAAATTATTTTTTTTAGTATATAGAGACTTTATAAACCTAGGTATTTAAAATAATACAATTTCGTAAAAAATCCTTTTTGTTAAAAAATCTTTTTTCAAAAAATATAGTCTAATCAGTACAAAATGCTTAGTAAAACATGTCTCGTAATGTTTCTTTTTTTTATATAAATTAAATACTAAAATGCTTTTTTAGTTTATATAATGTTAAGTACTAAAATGCTAAAATTTATTAAAAAAAAAAAATATGGCACAAGCTATAACCTTTTTTCAATACTATTAATTTCCTGCTGAAAAAAATCCTGCAAGACTACTTTGCGTTCGATTTTTCTTATTTCCCATTTATTTTTTGAAAATAAGCACATGTATCCGGTTCCGATACCAATAAAATATTTCATAATACGAACCTGATATTGCCGAATAACAAGAAAATAGAAACACGCGAGTTTCAGTTGTTTTTTACACATTAGTGTAATATTAGTACTATTATTATTATCTTCAATGTGTTAATTTGTCGAATAAAGATTTTTTTATGCTCAATATACTTCGCAATAGCTTCATGCCCCGCATAGCAATGTGGACTACATTCTGACCTGTCTAGTTGTCTATACAACTTCGTATCAAAAGACACTCTGTTGATCATCATTGAGTGTTGAGTGGTGAACTCAATGTAATCTAATTTCAAATATATTAATTCCCCCTAATGGGAATCGAATCCACAATCAGTCACGATTATAGTAGGACGCTATCCCACTGACCCACGATATTCTCATTGTTGACTTTTTTGCTAATATACAAATTACTAAACACATATGATAAAAAATATTTTTAGAAATTTAAATTTTAAAAATGTTATTCTTGTATTTTTTTAAACAGCACTTTTACTATCTTTGTTCAACGGTTTTCGTTCTGGATGGTTGTCATCTTTCAAATCGTTCCAAGGTTGCTGCTCTCCAGAGCCAAATAAAGTATATACAACTATTTCTACGATATATAATGCAATAGTTACGAAGAATATTATACGCCACGACGATATTGTTTTCTGTAACAAAAAATTATAATATATTAATTTACATTAAATAATTAAAAAAAAAACATTTTTTTTATTTTTTTTTTACTACATAATAAAATAATGTCTATGTCAATATCTTACATTGTCATGTGTCAAGACCCCAACAAATATCGGCACCACGATTCCCGGTATAGTCGCCACGGTGTTCGTAATAGCCATTAGAGTTCCTATGAAAAGTAACATTGTGTAGTAAAATTAATACAATTAATAAGTAATTAGTTATATATTTTTTTTACATATAATCTTAAAGTGTAATTGTCCATCATGCATAAAACATGAATATCCTTCACTTGAGCTTTTTTTTAATTTAATGACTTTGTCAGAATTCTATTCGTACGTTTCGTTATCTTTTAATCGTAATATTTTTCCATTACTTAACTAGACTTAGAACCAAGACAGACTATCCGTCTTAGGAGTTATATCCGCCAAGTAAATATGTGTGTATGATTTTTTAAACACGAGGAAATATTTGTGTGTTTGTGAGTGCCTACAAGCAATATATGTAATAAGTAATGACTATATTTTAAAGTTAACTACTTAGATTTAAAACTAAAATAGTGAAGAGAGAATATCCGCAGATGTATGTATGTCTGCGTGTGTGTGTGTGTGTGTGTGTGTATGTACACATATGTCTACACATGTACAAATAGAGAATTCACATGATTTGCGTGTTATAATAGCAATCTTGATCATCTTCTCAATTCTCAAATCTTATCAACTTATTTACGCTTTACATACTCACCAGCGAAGTTAGGTGCGATATCGATATGATTCGACAGAAACCCGCAAAACATGCCTCCGATGGCGGTCACGCCCACGGCCATGAGCGCGACGGCGAGCGCGCGCGCGCAGCCCGCGTAGCACAGCCACAGCAGGCACGCCGCCGGGACCGCCGACGCTGGGCGGGGCGCGATTTATTACATGCATGATGGCAAAGAGACAAGTGCCGTTGCACTCTATAGTGCTTACCAAGGTTAGTTAGCGCACAATTTGTGTGGCGGAATTTAACGGCGGGGGCTTGTCTTACAACAACGAACCGAGTTATTCGCCCGAGTGATAATCGAATATACAAGCAACCCTGTTTACGTTCTACAGTTCAGACACTGTCCCATTGCGCCACGACAAACACAGCATATAATATTTATTAAATAACAATTCTATACATAAAATATTTCTTTATTCAGGAAGAAATCGAGATGACTTAACATTCCATGAATTGACCATTCCGTTGGCTTGAAATAATTAAGGCTTAGGGAGGTCTAAAAAGGGCTTAAAATGTACATTTGTTAGGTCTTAAAATGTACAATGTTACATTTGCCTCCACTATCCTAGCTTCTCATTGTAAATAACCGTTACATTAAATTAAGAATTTATATTAATTTCTGTTAATATTAATAAAACTCAATACGAATATTTAAACGTTAACTATATTCCATTCCAAGAGGATAATAGATACAAAGATTCCCTCGATTGGAACAAAATCGATTTGACGTCGGAATATTTCTGATACATTTGATAGGATAAAAGTAACAGGCGAGTATTTATGTTGTGTAAAAATTATTATTGTTTATGATACTTTCTTTAGACATAAATTTAATAGTAAGTCAATACTTTTTAATTTTTAAATTAACTTTGAATTAGTATCTTCCTTCTATCTGTAGCTAACGTCGTTAGGCAGTAACTTACCAAATAAAGTGCCAATCTTCCGAGCAGTGGTTGTGGTGATATATCCCTTACCCCGCATCCAGTCTAAGAATCTACTGAGACCGATACTGAAGATCCACAGCGATAAGAATGGTAAAGCAGTTGTTACGGCATTCTGAAAATGATTATCAATTGTTTTTCCTTCACGCTTTTATTCCGCATAGCAAGATAGAATTCGAGACATTGCGTGTTGAGTAGGGAAAGGAAATGAATGACTGAAATATGATCACTTCCCTAAGTAGGAATCGAACCCACAATCGACCGCGTTTACAGTCAGACGCTGTCCCACTGTACCACGACCGACTTCTTAATTTTTAATTACTACTAACAATACAAATATAAAAGTTTGTGTATAGGGATGTTTCTATGTACGATTGTTACTCGATCACGTCAAGACTGAACTGAACTGATATGGTTAAAACTTTATATCAGATTAATTATATATTAATCTGATATAAAGTAGACTCATAGACTATAATTTATAATAATTTTGTTTAATTTTGTCAATAATATAACGATAAATATCAAGTTCTCAACTACATTTAATTAACATACACGAGTGAATTTGCGAGCGAAGCTAGAATTATACAAAAATAGTACAATACAGTTTAGGAATCTTAACAAATTAAACGTAATAGAGAAAAAAAAAACAAAGGGAGAAATCACATGTGGACCATGATTTCATATGTAAACGGTCCAACGATGACGTCATGTGTGGACGAGTCCACACGCGGACCAAAGTGGCATGTGTCGATGAGTGAAGTCACATGTGGACCATGGTGTCATATGTAGATGAGGAAAATCATATGTGGGCCATGATATCATATGTGGACGAGTCAAATCACATGTGGGCCATGATATCATATGTAGACGAGTCAAATCACATGTGGACCATGATGTCATATTTGGACGAGTCAAATCACACGTGGACCAATGTGTCATGTGTCGATGGGTGAAATCACATGTGGACCATGGTGTCATATGTGGATGAGGAAAATCACATGTAAGCCATGATATCATATGTGGATGAGTCAAACCACAGGTGAACCATCATATCATATGTGGACGACTCAATTTACACGTGGACCAAGGTGTCATGTGGGGATGGGTGAAATCACATGTGCACTATGATGTCATATGTCCATGAAGAAAATCACACTTGGACCATGGTGTCATATGTGGATGAATGAAATCACACACCCACATATGCCACCATGGTCCAACATGATCCACCATGGTGGCATATGTGGGTGAGGGAAATCACATGAAATTTGGGGGAAAAAGAAGACGTTCGTCAAAAATAGTTTTTTTGACAGAGTGCGATTATGAAGGTTAAACGTTCATAATCTCCGAGGACGAACGCATCAATACCTCACAAGTTTATATGAAGTCTAAAGCTTCATGAGCCTAACAAAAAACAGACTTTTAGATAGGGCCGATTTAAGGACAAGTGCAACTATAGTAACATTATATTAAAAGTATTTTTATATCTTAGAAACGATAATCCCTCTCACGGTCAGTTGTATTTAGTTGGATGTAGAAAATTTTGCCTAACTTAATGGCGCCAGAAAATAATAGCTGTAACTTGGTATAAAGGGATTTTTTTTTCAAAAACAACAACATTTTTAAGTTCTATTTATAGAGATATGAAATATTTTTGATGCCATCATATTTTATGTCTTCACTGTGACGAAGCGTAATCGCGAGCGATAGCTAGTATATGTATTAATACTAAAACACAACATCCTTTAGCTATTTCACCTTCAACATATGATTAAATTACATATATAAAATCTTACCTCAGTCATGTTAAACTTAAGGACTTGTTTCATATAGAAGGGCAGCTCTATAAGCAACATGTACCAGCCCCAATTGGAGCAGGCGTGCGCTACTAGAATAGCAAGAAACGGGCCTGATGTTAATACTGCTTTCCATGGCACTGGAAGTTTCTGGAAGGAATTATTTATATTATTTAACTATTAGAGGCCGATCTTGGTGTAGTGGGATAGCGTCTGACTGTAAACGCGATAGTTTGTGAGTTCGATTCCCACTCGGGGGAATGATTATATTTAAATTATTTTCATTTCCTCGTTTTGGTAAGACAAAGAGCCGCTTTGACTTCCATTAGTCAACACGCAATGTCTAGAATTCGGTGGAAAGCGGAGTATGGAGTGTATTAACACTACGTACTTTTCATATCCAGAGCAAGACCCATCACATTTAGAGGTAGCCGCTGTCCCACTCGACAACATTTTTCACTATTATCTCGTATAAATATAATTAAAAATATATTTCTATAAATTAATCCATACCTTACGGTTTCCGTCATTGCCTCCAAGGGACGCCACAATCATATCCCTCTCTTCCTTACTAATAAGTGGTTGTTTTTGCGGAGTGTCTTGTACCAGCCACACCCATAGGACACACCATATGCAGGATAAGCCGCCCATCACGTAAAACACACTTTCCCATCCTAGAAATGTTTATAATCTATATATTAAGACGCGAAGTATTTTTTTTTAATATTTTTACAAAAATTACGCGGAAAGATATGTAGGAAATGCATAGTTATAGTTCACAGTGAGTAGAGAGAAAGAGTGCAGCATGCTATTTTTTTAATTAATGCCTTAAATATAACACACACTTCAATGGGTTTGATATATAAGTATATTTTTCTTTGCTTTAAAAGTTTTATTATTAGAAAATTAAAATCATAAAATTGTTTTGTAAAGAAACTGAAATTAAAAATCATAAATTTAATGCGTGAATGGAATAAATAAAAATTCTGAGTTCAAATATCTTATCATATATCTAACTATATCAAATTAAAATCCTGCTATAAATTCTGTTGTAAAAGTTCTTTAAATATTTTAATAGAAAAAAGTGTCCTTTAAATATTTTAATCGAACAAATTGCAAACCACGAGAGAATTCTAATAGGATAGTAGCTTTTAAATTTAAAATAAAGAACTCGAACAATCATTTATTACTTGCAGTCCATTTAATTATATAAGTTTACACTAGATAAAACCGACATGGTGCAGTTAGAAAGCGTTTGATTGTAAATAGTTGATGATTGTGTGTTCGATTCCCAGCCATCGATCTTCGCATAATGTATTGACTAATAAAAAATATACCAAAGATGTTTTCTAATCCTGAGTGTGGAATAACACTTTAAATATAGTAAATATTAAAAAATATACTTATATGAATTGCATAATATAAAAAATACGGCTATTTTAACATTATAGCTAAATAGCCTTAATCTCAATATGAATGGTTATACGAGTATATCGACCCTATCATTTCCCCGGGCTTATAAAACAAAAGGCAAAATCTTGATTTCAGGCTAAAAAGGAGGATAGTGTCTTGATACTTGATCTCTGTCTATATGAAGTTATTACAATATTCAGAATCGTCAAAACTAGAGAGACAAATTTTGGTGTGAAGTTAAAAAGGCGAAAATGGGGAAAAAGTGTCTTAAAACTTAGTTTTCTTTTTTTGATAAAATTTAATGCTAAATCGCAGAATGAGCAGAAACAGAAACCAAGGCTCCGGAAACTCCGTTCTCGGTTTAAATTTTCTGAATAAGAGATATTTAAACTAACCAATATTAGCTGTAAGTACGCCTGCCATTAGCATCGATATAACAGTGCCTAGTGATGTGCCCGCGTACACTAGCGCTGCCATCACACTTCTCTCGGCCGGTGGCGCCCATTTTGATAATAATACATGCATTGAGGGGAATGTAACACCCTGTAACATAATCATTCCTTATATAAAAATATTATTTATATTAATTATTAAATATTAAAATTAACAAAAAAAACTTCATTAAATAGTCAATAATTAACAATTGCGTCATGGATGGTCGGCCATATGAGAAAATATATATGACTACGACATGAAGCAATTTTGAATAAATAATTTAGAAAGCGACGCGTTGCCGACAATTATTTAATAAGAGAGAGATGGGTGGATAAAAATAATACATCTTCATTACTCATATCACAAATTAGGACAAGTTATTGACCTACATTTATCAATACATATTTAATTGAACATTTGTTTCAGTTTGAACAATATTAACTCAGATGTTATAAAAATGTAATGGTAAAATCAATATGGGAAAATGTTTTAAATCTAAACGTCTCTTACGCGACCCAGATGGTTAAATCTAGATAGATTAATCTCGTTGTTTATAAAAGTTTCCAAGAATTAATAAATAATTTAGGTAGTAAAAGTAAGTTTAAAAAATCTGTATTTTTTAGCATTTTATACAAATAATTGTACAAATTAAACAGAATACGTACGCCTCCAATCCCTTCTCCCACTCTCATAACAACGACTGCAACGTAATGTGCCTCCGCCATCACCGGCGTTAGCAAAGTGCATACCACATTGATAAATACGCTGAAGAACATCACCCATTTGGCAGAAAACAATTCCGCTATACGACCACCTGAAGTAACAAGGTTTTCTTAATATTTGATAAATATAAAATAATTGCATTTTTAAAATAAACTAAATTTGCTAGAGCTTTAAATAAACGTTAGTATTCAGTTAACTTCACGTACTTTCTAGAATTTTGCACGAAAAACAGAGAAAACTGTCTATAATAAAACATATGAACGTCGATCCATTTAAAAATTTTTGCTTTACCGTCGACGTTTCCACATTTTGCTTGACTAACATAAAAAAAGAGACAAAATATACCGAAATACTCCACAAGTCATTACATAATCAATAATTTGAAACTTTACTAAAATATAGGGATAAGATTTGAAGTTATAAGTTGTTGTATTTAACGACGTTTTCGAAGAATATAACAATTTTGGTTAATTTTTATCAATCTCGTTATAGAGAACCATACAAACGAAGGTGCTTTAAACTTATTATTACTAAATATAAGCGACAAGTTGTTAATAAACCTACCAGGAATTTGAGACACGAAATATCCCCAGAAATAGCAGCTCAATATTATGCCCTGTATTTGTGAAGACCAGAGGAAAGGCCCGTCTGCTTCCTGAAACCAATAAGGTAATATAAATGACTAGTAAACAGCTACAAGAAAATTTACAAATAAATTAATGTGCAAATCGTATCGTAGTTGAAATTTTTAGACTTTCTATGTCCTACATATTTAGATTTAAATAAATATTAAATTTTCTTTGGATTTATACATATTTCGTTGTAATAGATCTATCTATTCCTGTATGTATGATCCGTAGACAGAGAAAAATAGTGGTAATACAATATATTCTCCGTTTTCAGCTTTAAAATAAACATTGAACATACAAACAAAATATAATAAAATTTTATATTTATTATTTTTAAAGTGTTATTCCACACTTAAGATTAGAAATCATTAATTAAAAAATGTATAAAAATTTGAACTCAGCGGGATTCGAACCCGCGCCTCTTAAATACCGTCCAAGCGGTCTGACACGAATGAACCCGCGCCTCTTGAACGGCGTGGGTTCGAATCCCGATGCGTTTAAATTGTTATACGATCTTCAGTAATGATTTCTAATCCTATCCTATTAAAATAAAATAGCAATCTCTCTTGTTAAACGATTATTTCTTAATAATTTTTAAGCAGTATAAATTTATAAAAATCTCTACAGAGATGCTAGCAACAAAAATAAGTTGTAACAATCGTATAATAATTTCTATGTAGCTGGTAGTAGCATGGCTTAGCTGCGTTCCCGCTGCGTTCAAGTTTTTATACGTTTTTCCAATAATGAATAATTTTTAAATATGTACCGTGTATACATATACATTTAGAAAAAAAGAGAAATCTTTTTAACATTGTTCAAGAAATTTTGAGCATTTCTATTGAATAATACATATACCTATACATAACGAATCAAATGTTAAACATTTTGTAACCTATAACTATAATACACTACATATATACACAACAGGTAAAATACTAGTAGGTATCAAGAAGTTACACTCATAAACATCATGAATGAAATCGAACTAATTCTATAAATAGCCAAGCCTATTTGTGTGGCTACATCAGTCAGCAACGGTTAGAAATTACCTAACATTTTGATTCTACCATTTATTCTCATTGAAATCGATTAGTACTTGTTTCAATAAGTATATATGAGAAGTGCTTTTTATTTTGACCATAAACTATATTGGCCTTAATTTTCATATAAACGAAAAACAAGCTGGAATTAGATTAAATTTAGGCAAAGAGATTCTAAATAAATAAACCTTCTTGTTTTATTCCGCCTTGTAGAATAGTCAGAGAGAATATAGTGATAAGACACTCCGTTCGCCGTTTGCTCGCGTTATCGTGCGGACGTTGGCCAATTGCGCCAGAATTGCGTTATCTTTATATATGGTCTAATAGCCTAATGTATTTTTAGTGACTAATATACCAACAACAAGCGCGGTGCGAACATGGTTAGTTAGAATTTAGAATGCTTATAGAATCCACAAGAGGGGCGTAGCTTTAGTATTTATTCCTGTATGTTAATAAATATATGAATAATACGTATAAATGCTTATAAATGTATTATAAGTATTGCTGTACTCTGTCAGTCCATGTTTTGCTATAAAATAATATTTTGTTCCATAAGATTAGGAATTACAATTTCTTCTACATTTATACATTATTATTTTTATGTAATACTACACATCTATTAAAAAACAAGATTTTATTGTTAGTACTTTAAAGTATTTAGAGAAAACGGTACGAACGAAACATTAGCACTATTTCGCCCAGAAAGCAGTCCACGAAATGCCTTGACACTAGTTCGTCGGTGGCTACCCTAATATGCGGATAGCTTTAACTAAGAGCTCTTAAATATGGCTTTATCTTTATAAACACAATTTTCTTCATTTTCATATTTACAATGAGATATAATTTATTCATTATACGATACAAGTTACAAACTTTTTATTTTTCTATTATAAATATCTTGAATTATAATTTCAAACGTCGTCAACTATAGTTTCTTGTCACTATGTGTAAAATTATAATTTAGTTCTGAATAATAAAGTCTATATAACTTTTGACTATGGCAAAATTTATTGGAAGGAATCCAAATGGCAAATTATTTAGACAGAGACCCAATTTAGAATCGTTTGTGGATACAAGAAAAAAATATTTAACGTTTGGAATATCATAAGCATATGGTTGTTTCATACATAATGATTTTTATTAATCAAAATATAATACGTAAAATTTTTAGTATACAAGTAAATCCTAGAGAGAAGTATACAACAATGTGGCTGATGATTGCTTTCGATTTCTTTTGGTTTTACTTTTAAGTGCTATCAGGAACATTATTATATCGGTTAAATAAAGTTTTTTTAGATTTACAGTGAAACAAGGCAAAGAATATTCAGTGCTGACACACACTTGAACACGTTACACGTTCTTTATTTTTAGCCAATAAATCGAGACATTACGTGTTGAGTGGTAAAACCAAGTTTTCATTTTTTTACCTTTACCCTGTTCTCCCATACTTACTTATTTTCTTTTTTCAGCTTCACGCCTTTATCCCGCATAGCAGGGTAGACAGAAAGTGTCTAGTGTCACTCCGTACTTCGAGTTCCACCGAATTTCAGACATTGCCTGTTGAGTGTTGGAACTCAACGCTGTAGTTTGTCTTACCAAAGAGAGGAAGTGAAGCTAATTTAAATATAATCACTCCCCCGAGTGGGGATCAAACCCATAACCGTATATTATATGCATGTATATTGTAGTAACTCTGTATTTTTTATTTTATTGCCAATATAAATCGCTGATCTTTACGATCGCACTGATTCTAAAAATATATTCGCGCGTATTTTCCAGAGGACAAGAATAAAAAGTATTTTCTCGGTAGTAAATTATTTTACTGCTTGCACTTTCCTTGTATTTTAAAATGAGTTAAAATGTTTAATTGATTGATTTATGTTTGAGACAAAACTCAAAAGCAGTAAGTACTATCATTATGAAAATACGAGAAAATTTTAGGGCTCTATGTATATTATACAAATTATATTCATTTATTATACTTGTAACTTTACAAGTTAAAATATTTGATATACACTATTTTAAATGGATTAATCTTGATATTTGAAAAGACATTTTTGAAAAAACATCTTCCAAATTGTATTTTCGAATACCAAAATATATGCTATTAATCCGTTTTATAAAGGTTCTAAATTAGTTCTAGACTAGATTCCTTTTAGAATTGTATTTATAAACAAAACTTTGACTAAAAATACGAATAAAAAAATTAAATAAATATAAGTACAATATTTTTTTACATACCACTATACCTTTTGGCCCAAATATATTTATGTGGGCTTCAAGATAAAGGTCGTTGACATTAACATGACCTAGCCTCACCCATTAATAACTCATACTTTTTGACACGAACACATAATTTGTTTATTTTGAAAGTATATTAGATGACATGTGAAACATATATTATTATTCTAAAAATGGAAGTAAGAAGAAAGTAAATAAAAAATATTTTATTGGAACTAAGCCAAAATATTTTGGTGTATATTTGAAGTGAAATAATATTATTGTTTGTAATTAACATCTAAAGAGACGTGCTTTAAACTTTCTTCAGCTTACTTATCACGACATGCTTAGGGACTACAGGAATCTCTTATTTAAAATTTAAATTTAAAAATAGACAGGCCGTGACGAATAGAGACAACAACTGTATGACTGTAAACGCGATCGGTTGTGATTGTTGTCGTTCAATTCCAACTCAGGGGAATGATTATATTTAAATTATTTTCGTTCCCTCGCTCTGATAACACAAAGCGCGGCGTTGAGTTCCACCACTTAAGAAACAAAATCTCGAATTCGACGTTTTCGAGTACGGATTATCTTGACACTAGGTACTTCCTGTCTACCCTGCTATGCGCGAAAAAAGCGTTGAAATAAATAATAAAAATTCTAAATGTAGTATTTTACATATACATAGTTATGTAAAATAAATATCTTACCTTAACAACGGTAGCATTTCCCGCAGGTTGACAGTCCATATCAGTAATAACAGTGGAGTTATCTGTTTTTGCCTCATGAGCTGACAGTTCTAAAGCTGTGTGGTTCAACATGCCCACCATAGCTACAGAGAGATTCACTTTCAGTCCGTACACTATTGCCATGCCTATCGCACCTAGAACCGCGAAAACGTACCGTGCTGGTACTAATCCTGTAAACAAATATAAAAAAATATATTTTTTAGAGAAAGAATTCAGTGTTAAGACAATCTGTTGTCCATTTTTTCGCTCAATTTCAATATATTTTGTGTTAAGTGGCAGAATTTAACATCGCGTATATTCTTTACAAACACTATGATGAGATTTTTTGTTTGTATTTTTTAATTTCCAGCAACCAACGCTGAGGCTATATAATTTTAAAATATTTCGACTGAGATGTTATGTACAACTTTATGATATATTAATGTGTTATTTGACATTGGAATAATTAAGAAAATGTTGAAAATATTTAAATGAAGAAGCGCTCTAGCGTCTAAGTATACACGTACAGACATACTGATACAGATATCTATTACTTTGAAAAATAAAATCGATTTTATACGACGCTATCTTTTTTAATATATTTTAAATATTAATATCGATATTTAATAACAATAGAAATATATCACTACATGTTGCTCGTCTCAAGTCCCTTTTCATAGAGGTAATGTACATACATATGTGCATCTTATTTGTTATACATTAACCGGTTTAAAAGTAGATTCTTAGAATTGTTGATGTTTGGCTTACAGTCAGTTTCGTATCGTATGTGGCCTGATATCCTATTATATGGGAGGTGTGTTATAATTATGTTAAACAGGAAAATAACATTTAAGGCGAGAATATAATATAATATATATGCATTATATTAATTTCATAATATCTTCCTAATATTAACAAATGAAATAACCGCATCAGTATGTTTAAAAATAGAAATAACAATGGCTAATATCTAAGTGATTTAAATGCCTAACTAGTGAGACATGTGTGTGATTGCAATATCTATTAATTGAGTTGATTGACGTGGATGAATATTATTTAAAAAATATCTTACGTAGATAAGTCAAGAAAAATCATTATAAAGCTCAAACATATGAAACTTTTTCATTTCTTAGAAAAAGTCTTTGGAGAGAGAATTTTTTTCCATCTCTCTACCGCTGTAGAGAGATGGAAAAAAATCACTTATTAACATGATTGTGATGCATCGCAGCATCGCTATGCTGCGATGCATCACAATCATGTTAATAAGTTGCGTACTATAAGAATTTCGACGCAGTCGTACATAGAACTTATAACTTGGCAGTCAGAGCGAAAGAGGCGGGTTCGATTACCGCTCGCTGCGTTTATTTTTTTAAACGTTTCTTAAATGTTGTCTATTCTACATAGACAAGACAATAATTTTAAGAAACGTATATATGTAGTGTAGAATAATATTTTAAAAAAATAATGAAAGCTTATATCATGATGTAAACAATTAGCTAATGGCTATTCTTGGTAAAATCGTCGTAGAAAGCCAAGGTAAATATATGATTTCTCAGAACGCAACACAATTTATTATAAATGACATTTGACTTAATATTTTTATATATAATATAACGCAGTTAAAGAATAATAAAAAAAGCAAAGAATATGAAAATAATAGTATTAAGTTAGTTATAAAGTATATGACGCATTGATATGAAACTACATAAAAAAGCTGATGTTATCAGTAAATATTACTGATAAAACCCTCAAACATTCATATATGCGCAAAGTAAAATAAATAGAAGAGCACATTAACATTAATCGTGTCATGACCCTTACGATCGTACCAGAGAAATACACTTAAGCTTTAATAAAAAGATATTTAAAAAAAGTAAATATAAAAATAATTTTAAAAAAGCTATGTACATTAAAATGTTATAAAATATTTATTATTGTAATGTGACATCATTGCAACACAATTTTGATTGAAACAAAACATCATACATTTTTACATAATTTCGGATAAGTACATATTTTCTTTATTATAAATAACAAAATTAATTTCTTAACGCCGCTAAATATAGTTTAAGCGTAAAAATATTTATATATCTAATAATTTTCAATTATATTATATTATAAATAATTCTCACTATATTTGTAGTATGAAAATTATTATTTATTCAAATGTATGACACATAAAAATTTCAAATAAATTTCAAATAGTTTTATTACGAAAAATGCACAAATGAACTTAAAATACTTACGCCCTAAAATGTTTCCTTTAGCCGGAACATCCATGTTCACTTATGTTATATTTAAATATTAATTAATAATTAATTAAATTAACAAAATTAATAAAAGGAAAACTATCAACACGTATTATTTCTAAGCAACCGACGCAACATGTGAACAAAATTATACAGACTTATTTCGAACGAGTGCTATATCACGCAACATAATGAAATCCTTTTTGACGGCGTTATGTTTACTTTTATACGAGCGCTTAGTGTGCAACGTGCGGACGAGCATGCACCCAAAATTTGTAATGACTTTTCCGCACGTCCACTATCGTCTTGAGCTTTCACACTCTTTCAAGGTGACCTTCAGGTCTTTAAGGATCAATGACGCACGTAGCAAAAGCTCCTACTTTATGCCGGGTATCTCCGAACTTTCCTATTCTAAGGTGAATTCTTATATATCAATAGAATGAAACATGTAATAAATAAAATATTAAACATACTTAAAATCAGAAAAATATAAGGTTTCATCAAAAGTATTGCTTTTCATAAGCTATTCTATCCTTGAATTCCTAAATCATCGCTGAAATAAGAAATAAAAGACTTTCATTTTATAATAATGTTCGTAATGTCTAATTTTAATTTTGTAACTAGATGGCATTCTCTATTTTTGTTTGAAACAATACTGGCAATTATAAATTTTCATTTCTAGGGTTTTAGTTTGAATAAAAATATAATCACTGAATAGCAAATAATATATTAGTTTTCTTGTAATTTATACGTAACCGACAAATAAACTACTTTTCATAGTCTAATAAAACTTCAATGCTGCCAGCAATAAAAAAAATAATCCTAGTAACACTTAAATACGTTAGTAAATCTGTGTCACTGTTTACTGTCTACTTGTCTAGTCTCCTGTCGGAGTGACGAGTGTCAGACGAACGTCAACCTTTCGAATAGGTCGGAAGTGCGAAAACGAATTCCATTGAATAATGTAGATGAACGTTAATTGAAATTTATATATAAACCTTGTTCCAGAAATTCAAAATTTCATTTTTGGCCCTGTCCTTTTTCTCTCATTTTGTAGATGTGACAATGTGCAAGTGATGAATGCGGGAAGAAAGTTTTGTTTGTCCAAAGTGAAAGTGTGTTTATTATGTTATGTGCTAAATTCGTGAAGAAATGTCCCTTGGTCTTCAATAATAATTAGTGTTTTATAGGTAGTACAATTCGATACGAGTATTAAGTGGACAAAGTGGATTATTATTTAGCATTTGCTTACTAAATTTTCTTTTAAGATGGCTCTTAAAATGGAACAAAAAAGCGATCTTGATTTTATACTCAGAAATTTACTGGCTGGTGGTAAGTTAAATTGAATTTTCATAAATACTTAAACTTATAAAATTAAGTATCGATTTTTTTAACATTTTACAATTATTTGAAGTACCTATTTAAGTAGGCTCTTGTAGATTTATTAAATGAAATATAAAAATATGTTCTATAATATAGTTGCGATAAAAATATTTTTCTTTTAACAGGTGTTGCTGGTATGTGTGCAAAGACAACTGTAGCACCTCTTGACCGTATAAAGATCCTTCTCCAGGCTCAATCATCACATTATAAGCATCATGGAGTGTTTGGAGGATTGATGGCAATTGTGAAGCAGGAATCCCTTATTGCTTTGTACAAGGGTAATGGCGCTCAGATGGTCAGAATTTTCCCATATGCAGCTACACAGTTTACAAGTTTTGAAATTTATAAAAGAGTAAGTATTTTGCTGCATGTCTTCTAAAATTATATAATTAAATTGGCTTATTAGTTTTTGAAAATTAAAATTAATAAATTATGTAATATATATATAGAAACAATTTATGTAATATACATATAGAAAAAATCTAAAACTTAAAATATTATTTTTGTATAAAGAGTTATACTATATTTTTTGCATAAAATATACAAAAATTGTATTGTTTTTCCACATTTTGAATGTAACTATTTTAAATATATTAATTGCATTTATTCTGATGTTTCATACACTACAGTAGTCAGTATACAAGTCAAATTCTCAAAAATATATATTTCAATATCAAAATATATGTAAATAATCCATTTAAAATAGTTCCATTCCAAAACGCACATATCAGTTTAAACTCTAATGTTGAACATATCTTGGGTAACATGCACTTAGTAAAATTACTTAGTGTTGTGTTAACACATACATCAATTGCACAATACACAAAGGAATATATATATTAACTATTATACATGTAATAGTATAGTAATATAACATAATGAATATTATACAAATTTTTAAAGTTATAATCTTTGAAAAGTCACTTTTTGACTTTCTAAATATATATTCTTTAATTTTGATGTGACTTCCAATTCATTTTGATGCTAATTATGTTTGTATTTTATACACTTACTTATATATTTTATCAATTTGCATCATATCATATATTGCTCTTACTCTAATAGAATAGTAAATTTTAATAATGTTTAGTAAACATTTAGTAAACTTTAAGCAATATTACAAATAATTAGTTGTGACTAGTATCAGTAGCGTCTACATAGGAAACCCATTTATATATATTACATTTTAATCTTAAATGCCTTGTCTTTGAATATCCAAAATTACTTTCAACATTATCATTATAACTTAATGAGTTATACATATATATGGCACTATGTAAAAAAATATCTATAGATAAGATTTCTGGATGTTATTTAATAAAAAAACTACCTAACACTATCCTGCATTGCACAGTAGTCAAAGAAAACCTAGTGTCAAGACACTGTGCTTGCTGCTTCTTGCTTGAATTCTGGCTATGGCATGTTACATGGCTGAATGGAGTGGACAGTTTAAAATAAAATACATAAAGGAATACTATAAACATATTTTAAAAGATTTCATTATACCTAGGTTCAAAATGATGGCTTAAAAACAAAACAGTAATATGATATATGAAAATAACGGTAAATCAATACGTAACGGCGAGTGAAACGAAACGTAACGATGCCGTTACGGTACACAATTCATTAAGGATGTATATTATAAACAAATATTATCGCTGATTAATAAATACTAGATATCCCGTTGACGCGCTGACCACGCGTTGCCTTAGCAACGTGTATACTACTTTATATAAACGTATATGTCAATATAGTAGTGTGTGTCAGATTTATTTTATTACTTTTAAATATTTTTATGCATTTTTTTTTAAATTAGCATATAAAGTCACGTAATTTTCTTCAAAAGGTATATAAAAATTTTGCTTCACATATCAATATTTAGACAGGAATTTATATGAAAATATAACATAATACGAATGTAAGATTATATATATAGTTATAAAAGTTTTCTACACAAAGTTTATTTTGATATTTCAACTATGTGTACAAAACAAATAATCTGATCTGATTAATTCTGAACTTTATTAAGTGGAAATTTAAACAGTTTTCTGTAAAAATAGTTTTATACAAATTTTTAAACTAGTGTACTACAGTCAATTGCTACAGCTTTTTTATATACGTATAACATCGCGACGTGACAGTTGTTTAAAAAAATAA
Source organism: Dryadula phaetusa (assembly GCA_032432895.1). Taxonomy (NCBI): domain Eukaryota; kingdom Metazoa; phylum Arthropoda; class Insecta; order Lepidoptera; family Nymphalidae; genus Dryadula; species Dryadula phaetusa. The sequence continues at coordinate 1,843,128 of JAOYRS010000054.1, forward strand.
TTAGTGATTTATAATGTAGAACGGAATGTTACGAATGTAGTAAAAAGGTTTGATTTTGCTAGTGGCATACTAACACCGTTCTTTAAGGTGCGGTCGATGGCGTCGCAACCGCTATGATTGTGCGTGTGCCGTGTAAATCCGGAATCGAATTCATTACCATATAGAAAAAATAAATATACACTCTAGTATTTCAGTACGTGTTACTAAATACATCATTATTTAGTACAGTTCAGTATTCACATAATATAAATTTTTACGATGACTTTCAGAATAATACAGTAATATAATTAGTGGGTATCTTATAAACTAGTAATTAAAATTAATATTATTCACAATGCAGTAATGCAGTTTGTTTCTATATTGCAAGATTAAAATAATACGTTCCGGATAGCTAACTTAATACTTGCTAAGTCACCAATTGAAATTTTATATATTGATAAATGTCTTGTGTAAAAACGTTTTTTGTCTTTAGAAATAAAAAAGATTGAACAAACAACGAAAAAAAATTATAATCTCAACTGCGGCTTTAAGAAGATTCTAACGAAGTATAATTTGTCAAAATCGGATTACGGGTTTAGCATTTACAAGGGAACAGAACAAAGAAACGGATATACATTACATAAGTGGTAAAAACGTAACAATCCTTTCGTCAGTCGGGTAAAAACAATAGCTTATCAATTTAATAAATAAATAAAAACAACAAATTCTCAATAATTATAGTGTTCAAAAAATAAAATAAATATATTTATCATAAAAATAATACATGAAAATAAAAATATATAAGCAATTTATAAACTATAAAGTTTTCAATAGAGACGATAATACCGATGTTTTTTATGGTTTACACGTGCAATTATAATAGCAAATGTTAAATGAAGCGTGAATGATTATATTTTAAATGCAATACCACGATTAGACATGACGTCGGTCTTATAATTACGAGAGTTCTTTCAGTAATCCTCATGTTCGTAGTACTGTATGTTATAGAAGTAGTATTTTCTAAAATATTGAATTTAACATAAATCTTTATAATTCTAAAAATTAAAGTAACCTCAACAATTCTGTATAATATCCACTATCTGTCAGTGAAATTTCCGTTGAAATCAGTCAAACCGTTCCAGAGATTAGACGGAATATACAAACAAACAGAAGGACAAAAAATGTTGTTTTGATATACGCAATGTGTAGACATGTATACGTATCTAGTAAAAAGCTGTCATTTTAATATTCCGAACAGAATCTCCATTTTTCTTTATAAATACACATATATTTATAATATATTAAATTTGTAATAACAATGTGTTCAACAGCTCTAATTAAATAATTTGTATAAACCTATAGATAGGATTATGATTAATAGCAATGCCATCCTCATATATTTGGGTACGTGTAAATAAACATTTCTGCTTCCTTATATAGTTTATATACATAGTAACCATAATCATTTAGCTTATTTGCATTTTAAACACGAATATACATATTAATAAAACCTTATCAAACTACTGCAAAACTGCTCGAATTAGTTTAGTAATCTAATAAATAAACTTTCTATAACATTTTTGATTTTTTTTTATCCTAAGTGTGGAATAACACTTTAAAAAAAATAGTTAACTTCATATATGTGAGATAAGCTCTTTTGGCATAAACCTACCACTTTATTTGTTCTGCTAACTTTTGCTATTAACGCTTGTAGAATTTCTGAATTAATAACTTCAATATTGTACTTTTAAGTAAAATATAAAAATGCAAATGAACCATATTTGCTTAAATATGTAAAAGAAAACAGTGAGTTGGTCATAACTAATAGGGTGATAAATATACATTTATTAACAAAATTGATAGGCCATGACTCGATGAACGCAAACAGATTATCGTATCAGTAACAAATTGAAATAAAATTGATAAAATGTATAACGAAAAGCACATTTTATTATAACTATTAAATGTTGAGCTTTGAAATACCTTGTTACATTTGTCAATAACTCTCTTCTAATAGTTTAAATTTAGTACATAAATTTTGAATATTATAAGGGGAACACTCGTTGCTTGTTGCATTTTTAACCATTTCAGTTTATTTCCTATTGCCATTGAAAATTAAACCCTTAGTGTATATGCTTTCGTCCCGTGAAGGTATACCCAGATTATATTTTATATATATTTTTAGCTTCACGCTTTTTATTCCGCATAGCAGTGTAGACAGGAAGTACCTAGTGTTAAAACACTGTTACTACGCTTTCCGTCGAATGCGAGACATTGCGTGTTGAGTGGCGGAACTCAATGCCGCGCTTTCTCTTACCAGAGCGAAGAAAACTGTGTGGAAATGGAACCCTCAACCGACCGCGTTTACAGTCAGACGCTTCCATTTCACATACATAATTCCATTCCTGCATGCACACAAAATAAAATTAAACGGAGAATATACACGTATTATGTCTATTTCAAGCAATACCGTAGTCTATTTAAATATTCACGTATGTATCTGATTGGGCTGTGGCCGTGAACTTAACCTCGGATACAAATCAATACAGAATTGATACCTATTGAGACGAAAAAATCAAGCTGAAAAAATCAATACAGAATTGGTACCTATTGAGACGAAAAAATCAAGCTGATTACAAAGAGAATAATCGTAATTATGTTTAAGAGCATGACTATACATCGAATAGCAAAATAGAGACAATCTAGTGTCAACTCATTTCTCCAATTTTTGTTCAAAATCCAGATATAGCGGCGTTGAATTTCGCAACTCAATAAGTTGCGGAACTCGATCCCGCTGTTTGTATTATTACCACTCATTTTTTTTATTGTTATGTATATTGTATAGCACTGTACATATGTAAGAATTTTATATTTTACTTTAGGGTACGAAAAGAAATTGTTAAAAACTTAATATTTATGTTATAATATATATGTGTTCAGTATATTATATTTAGATAAAGCAAGAAAAAAATAAATTTAATGCTTGTGTGTACTTGGTAAATTAAAGCTTTAATGTTTTTATTACCTATAAAAGTTATGATTATGTGAAAACTACCACATCGAAATGGCTTATTCTTTCCGGCAGTATAAGAGCTTAATTGAACACATGTATCATAAACTTTTAACGTTAATTTATTTATGTTTTTATATTATTTATAATTTTCTTATTTAATTTGTCAGTCGTGGCGTAGAGATCGCCGGACTGTAAACACACGTCGGTAGAGATTCAATCTTCGCTCGAATGAATGGTTATACCTAAAATTGTGGCGAAGAGCTTTTTTATGAAATGTGACGCTCCTATACTTATAGTAAAAAAGAAATCATTAGTTCATTTTAATAATTGTAGTCATTTACCGCCCTGGCAAGACGAAACGCAGCGTTAAATCCCGTCTCACGATTTTAGGGCGGAAAGCATTGAGGGAATATCTTGTCTCTAGGTTCACTCTTTCCTGCTTTGCGGAAAAAACCATAAAGGTATTTTTTCCTATCTTAACGAACAATGAACCCTTAAGCTTTCTTTATATATATATAGATATATATATATATATATATATAGAAAGTAATATAAAGTAAACTAAAGTGTTTCTATTTTTATTTCTATTCAAAGACGATACATGTTAGAACTGACTCGCTTCTCATATAAATTCTTATATAAATATATATATATATATATATATATATATATATATATATATATATATATATATATATAGAGAAAGTAATATAAAGTAAACTAAAGTGTTTCTATTTTTATTTCTATTCAAAGACGTCACATGTTAGAACTGACTCGCTTCTTACCACGAAACATATCTCTTAGTAATATGTATGTAATTCGTTTAACTAAGATTTTTCGTAGTGTATAAAAGATACGGGAAATCCAATGATTCACTAGAGTTCTGCTGAAGATAGATACAATTTTACACTATTAAGAATAACATTAGGTTATTGACCCACAAAAGGATCGAAAGAATTGATATATAGTATAGCTTAAATAAGAACCAATGTGTGTGACAAACTTATCTATTGATTTCTTTTTAGCTTCACGCTTTTTATCCCGCATAGCAGGGTAGACAGAAAGTACCTAGTGTTAAAACACTCCGTACTTGGCTTTCCACCGAATTTGAGACATTGCGTGTAGAGGGGTGGAACTCAAAGATTCTCTTTCGCTTATCAAAGTGAGGAAGTGAAAATAATGTAAAATATCATCACTCCTCCGAGTGGGGATCGAACCCACAACCGGTCGCGATTCGGTCAAGCGCTGTCACATCGTGCCACGACCCCTCGCTCTCTGAATCATTTTTCAGAAGTGATATATCATAAGATACGACATACTAAACTAAAAAACTAAATTGTAATGGGATAAAGAGCCTTCTTTCTTGCAGAATTATACGTTTTAGTTGACCTTTGGGTAATTTATGATATAGTTTATATTAAATTTAATAATTATAGTAATTGCCCTGCTCTGATAAGAACGCAGCGTTAAGTTCCGCCACTCAGTATAACGTCTTGAATTCGGCATTCGAAAGCGTAGTACAGTGTCGACACTAGGTATTGTCTACCCTGCTATGCGGGATAAAAGCGTGAAGCTAAAAATTTTCCATGAGAGTAGCATTTTGACACCACGGTCCCTATTTGCTTTTGAAATAACCAAGCCAAGGTCTTCTAGCTCATCTTTCTACAAAACTCGGAGTTATAAAGACCACTAGGACCCACAGAGTTATACATCATCAAAAAAATCAAAATATTGAAATTAAAAAAAATAAGGTATACAAATCTATGTCATTACTACAATCGCGAGTTACCAAAAAAACGACTTGCTAGGGAAAACATTTACATTGTAATGTTAAATATTTATATTATATAAATTTTGCAATTGAGGCAGTCCAATCGCGGTGTTATGTTCCACCACCTAACACCGTAATATTTCTGAACAATAGCTCCTGAACACAAACTCGTTCGGATTTCTTAGTCGCTATGATAAAACAAATGTGAAATCTAATACGCGTGGAATTTTTAATAAATTTTGCTCAAAGCATTTAAAAGTTGAACTAGTTTTAAAAAAACAAAAGTAGTCAACGAATAGAAATGCAACTGAATTTTTAGAACACAGTTAGATACCGTTAGGTATAACTCTAGTCATTGTGCATAAATGTGAATACACGTTTTAATGTCATTAGATGCCGTTCAACATTTTAATTTTTTACATGTAACAGTCTTCACAATTCCTATAGGTTTCTTCAGTTTTTCGCCTTCTTCCCTCCTAATAGAAAGAATCAGAAAATCAATCAGGTCAGAAAGAATCTAATATCAAGACACCGTCGTCCATTTTTCGCCTAAAATCGAGTCATTGCATTTTGAGTGGTGGAACTTAATGTCGCGTTTTGTCTTATCAGAATGGGTTTTTTTTAGCTTCACGCTTTATCCCTTGCGGGGAAGTCAGAGAGTTCGGAGCGCCAAACGCTATGGTCCCTGCATATCTCTTTCGCCTCGTCCACAGTCATTATCCTCTTCATACATGCCCTTCGGGGAGTCTCAAGGTTTTTTACGTGACCTTCCTCCAGTATCTTCGATACTGTGTGTTCGAAGGTCAACCGAGGTCTCCCCCGACCTCTTGTACCACTCACCTTGGCTTCATACATATTTGGGATTTGGGAAATGGGGTTTTTTTTGTATAATAGTTCCTGCTAGGATCGAACTAACATCTGCACGTATTTACACTTTGCAGTCACATTGCGCCACGATTGCCTCTAAGGTCATTGTATACTTGGTTACCTACTATGAATTTGCATCGTGCAATAGTCAAAGTTCTATGCAGCGATCAATAATAAATAATTAATGCGTTTAATACGTATGACCATGCTGTGGTATTTTACGCGTGTCGTTTAAAAAGGTATATTAGAATTTCAAAAAGTCACTTCTTTGCGCATTCTGAATAAAGATAAGGATACAACCGGTTGCTGTTTGTTACTTTTTTTTAATGATATAAAATTGGAACACGTTTTAATATACTAAAAGCTTATCGGTATCGGTTAGAGCGCTTCTAAGAACGGACGGTTTATAAGAAGTGCGGGTTCAATTCCCGCTGCGTTCATATTTGTGTACGTTACTTTCAAAAATGTAAACTAGAAGAGATTTATGAAATATGATCTAGAATACAAGTAGCTTTATTATTAAATAGACGATTCTATTGCAAAGAACACATCTTAGTAAGTGTTCACTTTTGTTTATTATTAATTGTTCTTTACTGTTTTCTAATAAATTAACCAAACTTTCTCGATATCTTTAAAATATAAGCAAGATTTCTCCAATCTTGCTTATATTTTAAACATCAGACTATTCAACATTATAATATAAAAACCAGATCAACAAATGAATTCTTTTGAATTGTCACAAGAATATAATAATAAATAGCTATACCTAGCTAGCTAAGAATATAATAATACCTAGCTATTTTCCGTGAGGAAATGCGCTATGGATCCCCGCTGGGTTGTGGACTCAGGTCACAATGTACCTTCTCGCCCGCTATTAGCCGGGCTACGAAAATCCCAATCTTCCATGAGCTCGGCGGCGAGAGCCTGATGCCGTAGATTCGAGATTAAAAGGCAACCTTATCCATTTTTAATATACATACATTAATATTTGTTTATCTCGTTTAAAATATGTAAGAAAATAATAAGTGACTCCGGAAATGTATCTGAAAATTTTATAAAACATCAAATAAACTAAATATTGAATATATTCTACAAATATTTATGAATCAAGAATTTTACACATTTTAAATGAACTCGTAATTACTTAAATTATCGTTTATTTTCCAATAACAAAATATAAGTCATTAATGAATTTATAACAGTTTAATATATAACGAATATCTATCTTCAATTTCAGTATCTAGGCGGTTTAAGTATACCATTGATTCAACACGGCGACAAGTTCGTCGCTGGCGCCGGCGCAGGCGTGACGGCGGTCACTCTGACCTACCCTCTAGACACGATAAGAGCTAGATTAGCTTTCCAAGTAACCGGCGAACATCGATATACTGGCATTGTCCACGCTGCTACCACCATATTTAAGACTGTAAGTGTATTTTGAAATAATTCGAGTTAATAGTAAGAAGAATAGCTTCCGGGAAGTTCGAATCCTGCTACGTTCAAATGTATATATGTTTCCAAAATATTTTTTGTATAAAAAAATTAAAATATTTAGCTTTTAATGAAGACAGATCTCAATAGAAAAAAATAATGAATGAACATAAGTTAAACATTTAAGTTTGTATAATAACAAATATGAAAAATAAATTTGTAGGTACTGTAACTAAACTAAACTTTATATAAGAATTTAAAATTTTATCTGCTTAAAATATTTAGTTTAATGTAATAAAAATAATTATATACACTTTATTTATTTTGATGTGTTTTAGGAGGGCGGTATACGCGCATTATACCGCGGCTTTGTTCCGACTATGGTGGGGATGGTTCCGTACGCGGGGTTCAGTTTTTATTGCTTTGAATCTCTCAAATTCTTCTGCATGAAGTATCTTCCTAGTACACTTTGTCGCAAATGTGAAAGGAATACTGGTAAGTGTATACAATTGCCTCACGCTTTATCCCGCATAGCATTGTAGTCCGAGACAACCTAGTGTCAAGATACTCCGTTGATTGCTTTAAGTCCGAAAATGTCTTGAACATTGCGTGGTGAATGGCGAACTCAGCGCCGCGCAATATAAAGTAATAAATATATAAAATATTTTAATAAATATTATTTAGTGTGATACGTATCAATTTAGAGCGCAAGATGATTTTGTCCGTTTTTCTATCATTTCCCTGAATTGTATTACGTAAGTATCTAAATGAAATAAATAAATACACGTTTGTTATTTTTAACGTTTGCTTTACAAATTCAAATATTCGTGTTCGTGATCTTACATATATCTGTGATAGCAAGAAACCTGAAACATGGCTGAGGAGGATCCCGCTAATAATCTAACGGATTACATCGCTTACTATTAAAATGCACGTTCGTTTTGAGCATAAATGCACAAAATTATAGCGTATGTCATGTTGTAACGTCTATGTAGTCGTTTCTAATTCGCACGTTTCAAAACGTTTCATAATTCATAATAACGTAATGTTTTCTTTACTTACGTTCTATGTATAAATGTTTACAGTAAATGCTTCTTTCTAATTCTCAAATAGTCAATTTGTGAGAATTGAAATTTAAAAATTGTAATATATTTAAATGAAATAATGGAGAAATACTTATAATTTTTATGAATCTCGTACGCATATGTTGGGTTTTTTTTTTTCATTTAATAAATATGAACCTGTGTCCTTTTGAGTAAATGTTCACAAACTAACTAACCAACTGTGTTATAGACGCTTGTATCGCTCAGCAGTGAACTGTCGAACTATAGTATTTATATTAATTATTAATATATTAATAATTATAAGCCATCTTGGCAAAGTGACACCAGATTATATTAGAATACTTAAATTATTTTCATTTCCCCACTTCGATAAGACCAATAGTGGCGTTGAGTTCCACTACTCAACATCCAATACTTGAATTTAAAACGAATATCTTGACATCACATTCGCCCTGACCACCCTGCTATGCGGGAAAGGCCAAGAAATGGTATTTTTTTATTATAATAATATTGAATTTAATTACTAGGTGGTCTAGTTCTAACCGTGCCAGGTAAGTTAGTGTGTGGAGGCTTAGCGGGCGCAGTCGCTCAGTCGGTATCCTATCCGCTAGATGTGACCCGGCGGCGGATGCAGCTCGCGTGTATGCATCCCGACACCGCTAAATTTGGGTAAGTTGTTTTTATATATATTTTATAGTATATATATTTGTTGGTTTTTTTATTTATCTGTGATTTTAGAAAAAAAGGGTGTAAGTCTTCGGTTTTTTTTATTTTTTAATTGTTTTAAATATTACGTCGTCGATAGTAATTTTGTTTGCTTGACTTTTTAACTTTCTCATTTTATTTAAAGTGGTTTCGATTGTAAAACAATCTTAAAAAAAACTTCCCAGTAATATGAGGTGGGCGTCTATCAGTTAATCCATCGCTAAAAAAAGTTTTATATATTTTTTATATTGTACAGAAATGTAAGTGTTAAATAAGTATTATGTGTAATTACAAACGTTAAATGTGTATTGAGATAAGGAAAATTATAAATATAGATATGCTCACTTAGCTACTTTTAGAAAAAACAAAAAGGTATAAAAAATATGTAAAAAATATGTGCAAATGTGTTATTTACCCAAACTACGTTTAAATTGTTTTTAAATAGTCAATTGTTTACAGGCAAGAAATAATATTTTACTCCTTGGTTAAAATTTAAGCTAAAAATATTAATTGAAATAGCTAGCTTTTGCTAATGGATTTTGCGTATAATATAAACAATTTAAACTGTTGGTCGACATGAATTGCATATATTATAAAAACTTGTTTTTTTTAGACTTACACCCTTTTTACAATAGGCACAGTTATATTCATATTAATTATATTTAAGATGATGTTATGTTGATAATGTAAGTTTTTTAGTTTTTTTTAAATAGTGTTTTTTGCACTTTGTAAATTATTTTACGAATATGTTATGATATGCAACTCAGAAGCTCTTATTTTCTTATTTAATCAAAGTAAAAAACAATATCAAAGATTTTTGCTATCAGCTGTCCCTAAGACAGTAAAAAGTCTTACTTCAATTATTATTTTTTACAAGAGCCATTGTTTCTGAATACGTTTTATATTACTTCAAAAGTGTATATTTTGCTATTATTTATAAAAATATATCATGAAGTAGTTAAAAAAGGTACTATTGTTTTAAATGTAGCTGTTGGATGTTGCATGTACGTATATGGATAAGATACCTTAGTATTATAAAAAAACACATAAAATCTTGCACTTGATTAAGTTTAGTTAATAGTGTAACAAAAGAATATAAATAAATTTGTAGTGTCTGTAATATTAAAATAACAGTTTTATATATACAGATATTAAAATAATATTTTTTTGCACTTCTGCCTTCACACTTTTAGTATTCCTGACTCTAATTCTTCTATTCTGTTCTTTATAAATTTAACAAATATACGTTTAATTATTTCCTTGTCCCTTTTAGTTACTAATGTAGATAATAATCAATATATTATTTTTTATTGCATATTTCTTGCACTGGTGTTGGCAACACTAACAGAAGGTTGGTATTATCTGTAGATAATATAAATATATATATTTTTAATTACACCATTTTTCATTATCACTCTTTTAGTATGCTTGCACTTTATAGTTTAAAATTAGAGTATTGCTTGAGCATTTTGTTTAGATTTGTTCATTTAATCTGCTTAGTAAATAAAGTTCGCCATAATTATTGACTATATTTTAGCTATGATCATTTTTTCATTAATTATTCATAAGACCGACATATTGTATCATCAGTGCAATAAAATGTCAAGAATTTCAGTGGAATAGTAATTTTTAATTCATTAAGCTATTCTCTCATTATTTTTATATTTTAGAAATATTATTCACGTACTTAGGATATTTTAGACGTCTTAAAATTTAAACATATAAGGACTCGAACCCGTATCTCTTGGGCACCGGCCAAACATCCTTGGATAGTGTTTAATATGTTTTCTAAAAATATATCTTTTCATCTCATTTTCATGTTGTATTTTCTAATACTTCTTTTATCGAACACGGGTAAATTACCCTCTGCTTTATTGAACACGGTTCGTATAAAGGCTAGAATTAATATAAATATTTACTCGAATGGACATTAAAACTTCATCCATTATATAACCATTAGTATTGTTATAGTCAGTCACCTAAGCCAAGGCTGCGACTATAATTAATTATTTCTACAAAAACCTAACAATTAAAAAAAAGAAAAACATTTATTCCTTTGTAACATTATAAATTGTTAATTACAACTACGTATTTATATTTTGTTTTATAAGCGGCTTAGTGATAATATTTTTTTTAACATAAACGATTGTTTCCAGAACGGGTATGGTTAAAACTTTGACGCTTATATACCGTGACAACGGAATTGTCAAAGGATTATACCGCGGTATGACAGTCAACTATATACGGGCTATTCCTATGGTGGCCACTTCCTTCTCCACGTATGAGCTGATGAAACAGCTGTTACATCTCGACACTGGAATGAAAATATCCTAAAAAAATAATAATAGTTAATTAATTTTAGCTAGGACAATAAATTTCTGTTGTAATGTAGCGTTGTCAGTGTTGCCATTTCATTTTATACTTCGACTTATTTGCCTGAATTTAATCTATCAGTATTTTTTTCAGTTGTTTTAAAAAAATTTTTGAAAAAGAATATAATTTAAATAACTAACTGAATTAAGTGACTTTAATATGAAGAAATTAATATTACAACACTACATCTTCAACAGATTAAAAACAAAGATATTTTGTAGTAGCTATAATATATTAAGTCGTAAACAGGTTGTAGGTTTTTTAAGTTAAATTATTTAAAAATATAACAACAATAAGTAACAGTATTTCTTCCATATTTAAGATTTGAGCTCAAATTGTATGCTGTAATAATTTCTGTTTCGTTCGATTTGTCTTTCCAGTATTATTTTTTTTTTAAATACCTACATGGTGTTAACGAGTTTTAAGTTGAGGTATCTATATTACGTGTTTTATAAGACAATAAATGATATTTATAATTGTAATTAAAAATAACGTTCAATTATATTTTTTTATGTATCTATGTTTAAATGTTTTTAAAACATGTCAATAATCGGTACTTAAAATTTGTATTTATAAATTTTTTGTTCCATTAATATACGAATATATATAATATACTTAGCTGTTTATTTTTATAATAATAATTTGATTATTTAATTTACACTAAAGTTCTAGCAATATACAAATTGTGAAATTCAAAGTGTGCTTTAGGACTTCATAAGATTGATTAAAGGGATACGATTTGAGGTATAAATTGTATAAAATATATTTAGTTAACTTTTATATAAAGTCTAGTTCAATATTATCAAGGATGTATTTTATTTTTAAATACTTTTAAGCGAACACTTTTTCATCATTACCACTATTGCGAAGTTGTGGGTACGAATCCCTTTTTCTGCTATATTTTGATTAAAAGTTGAATTCATAGAGCAGATTATTTTTCTGATATTAATATTTACGTTATATAATTAGCTATTTCTGTTCCCTCTCATTTGATTTAATGCCAATTCACTATCTGTTCATATTTTACATTCCTTGACCTTAGGTCTTTTTTGTTGCCAAATTAAACAAAGTAAACATATATTATATTGCGCGCAATTAACGAGTTGTTTTCTCATTAGTTATCTCATATATTCTTCAAAATTATAAAAATGCATAATTATGTCAAGATATTACGTTATTTTTTTTTCCGATTTAGATTTAGATAGAAAATTAACTTGTAAGGTTTATGTAATTGAAAAGGAAATCGGCTATTTATTTTTATATTTAATTTTTGATATACTAACTTTATTTACTCGACGGTTTCAATGAAAGGGTATATTATTAAGAAAATGAGTATATGTGTAAAAAGAGTAAATTATAAAGCACAACACTTTGTAATATAACGTTATTGTTAAGGTAAATATTTATTTTGGAAATAAATTTATATATCAAAACTGTCATTTTTATTTTTCTCATACTTTCTACAATATTTTTATATAATATGTACTAAAGCAAAAGTAGAGGCCGATCCTGACGCAGTGTGACAGCGTCTGTAAACGCGATCGGTTGTGGTTTCCGTGGATCGGTTTAATAGGTCAGTCGCGGCGCAGTGGGACGGCATCTGACTGTAAACGTCATCGGTTATGGGTTCAATTCCGACTCGGGGGAGTGATTATATTTCAATTATTTTCACTTCCTCGTTTTGGTTAGGCAAAGTGCGGCGTTGAGTACCACCACTAAATACGCAATGTCTCGAATTCTGTGGAAAGCGAAGTATAGTGTCTTGAAATTAGGTACTTTCTGTCTACCCTGCTAAGCGAAAATATACCAAAATTGATTATTCTTTAATAATTTGTTGACTAATTTAGAGTTTGTTCATTTATTATTACTATACTGAAAATGTGACTTATTCTCAGTATAGTGGTTATAATTGTAATAAAAACCCTGTTAAGGTACATATTGGGCATTGTTCTTTTTTTCGAATTACTTACAAAAGTTCTACATCTATTATAGGAGTTCTTTCTTATAACCCCGCAAAACGTACTATGAATATATTTGAAATTGTTATAACACGATTTTAGCTATGTTAACAATATAAAAAAAACCTCGCAACTCATCATTCGACATGAACATTCTTACCAAGACGACCAGGATAATAACCAAAAACAAAAAAAATAACTTGTTTAAAAAAAAACATATTTTCAGCTCAAATGAAAAATCGGTTGAGGTGTCACAATAAAACATTATTATAATTAATTTTATTTATTATCTAATTTTAATCATCGGGCATAGTACAGAATTGAAAGAATAAACCGTTCTGTTCTCACTTATTGCATTCATCGACTTCAACTTTGGATTTAACCATATAATATTATGTGTATACAATAACGACGCAATAACGCAACACTACGACATTCACGTACAAAAGTTGTTAATATGTTTGCGGGAGTCGCGAACGTCGACACCTATGCGGGTTGCCAGGAAAGCCTTATCAATAGACACGAGCCCCGTTCGTGCGAAATATTAGCACTTTAAAAACGCAATAAAACCAATATCAAATACGTCACGTATACTCCATTTCGTACAACCGGGGCTCGATTTCGTATATTTTTTTGAGTTTTTAATATTTTATTTGTTTACCTAACTTACAGACTTAATACTTAAACGAAACGTGTGGCTTCCGATGTCATTGGTGGGTAAGTCTTTGTATCGAGTACACACGCGTTCAATCGAAGTGCAGATTTGGAAATGTTATCTTGCTTTGTAAGCGAAATATAAATTATATATTAAGATGGAATCATACTGTACCTAATTTCCGTATAGAAAATTGCCACTCAACTGAATATTTAAATAAAGAAAAGTCACGTGTTCAATCGCCACTATATATATTTAGAACGTTTTATAATACAAGATGGACGATCATAAACGATGCTAATGAAACATTTAAATGTACACATCAGGGGTCACCGGTCAATAAATTGTATGCAATGTGATCGTTTGTACGCCATATTAATTAATTTATTTCGATATTTCATTAGAAAGTCGACACTCATCATCGTCCATCGGCTAAAAATTAAAATTCCAATGTACATTTAACAGATACCAATAAAAAAATGTATATTTTATTATATATAATTTTCTCGAAGGGATACATCATACGAGTATAACGCATGCGCTTACGTTAACACCTTATGCAATGCCTTGATCTGTAGATATTTACAAGAGCATATAAAATCAATCAAAGCTCCACGCTTGTGAAACATTATTCTGTCAAACAGGTACTGTGGCACAAGAACAGGAGGAACTAGACATATCAACCGAAATGCACGTCTCTATACATTTTATGGCAGAATGGAGCGAGCACTCTAAACGCACACATCTAATACTTTACGTAACTCAACGACGCAGCGTCGGGGACAATATTAATAATTATGTAAATTCCACCATTCTGTCATAAAACTAAATGCTTGCTATTGTTCTACGAGAAGCACAACGAGTGCGCCCTCAGTGTTGTGCGTCGCTCGTAAGCGCGTCCGAGTACGTAAAATCGAAAAGCAAAATCAAATCTATGCATGTGTGTATATTTAAAAGCTAAATTTTAAAAGTACAAAAATCGGGCTTCGCAATGTTCATATTTCAAGTGACAGGTCTCTATAGATAGCAAAGTGTGTTCAGTCAGCGGGGTCCGATGCGATGGTATGTCCATTCTATTACATTATATCGGCGAAACGGCGTGAAATAAAACTACCGTATAGCAAATGTACGCAGTTTAATGAGGTCTAAGTGTCTTTGATACATCGCAACTTACACAGAGGTGAGGGTCGCGCAATGAACATACCAGCATAAGTGGCGCCTCGCCCCGCCTCCCACTTCCCACCCCCCGCCTCCCGTCTCCACCAGTCGAGGAGGCGGGGGGCGGGGGTGGAGAATAGTGAGGGGCAAGAAGCTAAGACTGCTGTGTGAGTGGCCGCCGCCGAATTGTTGCAAACAAATTACCTAACGATTAAATTTTACATACATATACACCGCCACAGCCTCCCCTTCTATCGCTCCTCTCAATTATAATCACTAGACTATTATACAATAAGAGTAATAAGCGTTGTAACGCTATACTTTATTTTACATATACATACCGACATGCGAATTTAAATTACATTTTTGTATTCGTGTGCGGCTCAGTATTGATAATTGCAAAAAATTTACGACATTCTATCATATTTTATGAACAACAAAACGTATGACATTAAAACATTATTGAAAGCATCATAACTCTGTTGTATTGTCTATCATTTAACTAACTTGATTTATAAACGCGAATTTCATATTTTTTTCAAAATTATCAATACATACATTATTATTATCTAGTTTCACTTTTCCAAATAATAATTCGTTTATGTTGCAAATTTTCATAGTATAACCTATTTATTATTGAAAATGAAAAATGTATCAATATTATTAACATGACTGCATAAGTGAGTGTGTGTGTATGTGTCTGTGTGTTCTACGATTTACACAACATTTTAACACCGTATTCTCCTATTTCTTATGAAACATCACTAAATAAATACGTGTGTGCTACAAAGCAATTTCATGTATAGTATACATAAGACAAATGAAATAAATTCTTGCTTATTTATTGCACACGCACACACACACACAAACACACGTACCGTCATGTGTACAAAGGAGCACACAAATCAAAATACAGATTAAATAAATGTTATTATTGCTTTTACGTTGGCATAATTATTGAGTAATAAAAGTGTGTACTGTTAAACAAGTACAGTCGGCGTGACAAGGGCGGCAGTAACGAGGAGTAGTTTGTATATTATTATTATATCCGTCTTCTATCACATGATTGGCGTGATTGAGGGCCCGTTAACTTTATAAAGAGCAATTGTTTTAGATGCGGTGTAATAGACTTGAACTATCACATGTTTGATGTGAATGACGGTCGGGTCGCTTGTTACACCGACGGTGTGTTTGTGGATCCATTACCTTAACTGAGTAGTTTTATATTCATTTTCTATCACTTGGTCGGTGTAAGTGGCGGTCCGGGCATATAGTATAATACACCGACAGTGAGATTAAGGACCCGAAAAGAATATTAATTATGTATTGAATGCGATGTGATAGAGGACGGGTACAAATAGCGCGGGTTAAATGGCGGCGAGCCAGTGTGCCACGCGCAGCAGGCCGTGGCGGTCGTGGCGGGGGCGGGCAGAGCGGACGCGCGCGTGGGCGGGGCGGGGCGTGCGGCGCGCGACCCGGCGGCGCAGCGCCCGCCGCTCCTGCTCCAGGTGCGCCTTCACTGCAAATGTAACAACTGTTATAATTAAGCATTAGTGTATACCAACTCAAATTAAAAAGAATCAATTTGATGTACGTAATTATTAATGACTTTTACATGAAATCAAGTCTTTATAATAAATTAACTTCACACTTCCTGTGTAGCAGGCTAGCCAGGCAGTACCACTACGTATTTCGCTTTCCACAGAGCTCGAGATGTTGAGTGGCTTAATTCGACACCGCGATTTATCTTATCAGAGCGAACAAAATGAAAATAATTTAAATAGTGTCACAACCGCATTTACAGTCCGACGCGGACAAAATCGAAATATCATACATATATATTTACTGGAATATTCTCAGAAATAACACACTAAAGACCTCATCTTTATGTATACATTTTAATGCTATTTAACCTTAACACCAATAAATCTCAATAAAAGAGGTAAGTACTTACGTGCAGCCTACATGAAGTAATCCGGCGTCCGCCGCGTCACGTGCGGCTCGCCGCGTCGCGGTGCCGGGTCGAACTGAAGGCTGTACACGAAAAATATTTGTTTAATACAATTATAAATAAGCATTATACAAATTTTATTATTATTTCAAGGTCATAAACTTCAATATCCACAGTATATGGACAATGTGTCTCTTATAATTTGCTTGTGCAAATTAAAATGTCATCACTTTGCGCTGCTAATCATTCCAAAATATAAATTTACAAATATAATTTACACGGCCCACTTTATTAGTTACTGGTAGTTATTATTAGGTGCTGAATGTAGAAGATTTCAAATAACTAACAAAGAAACGTTTAAATACACTAAATTTGTTAATTGAGGAGTTTTTGTCCTTTTAGATAGGTTACAGGTTATACCTGTAGTAAAGAGAAACAGTGCCATATCCCACTGGGGTGGTTGTTAGTGTTCTTTTTGTTGTTTTGTTGATATTTAAATATTAAAGTTTATCTTTCTGTAAAAATGTGCATTTAGTTGATATACAGTCATGGGTAAATTACTAATAAATTATTGTAAAGGATTTCAATTTATTATTATTTTAAAATAACAAATAATAATAATTCAACATTATAAAAGAAAATCGATATTAAAAACACCATAATAAACTTACGATGCAAATTTTTAAATATATAATGTATAGTTTTTGCGTTATAACAATTATAAGGAAATTCATAATAAAATATCTTTATGAAATTCTAATAACAATAAAATAATAGAAAAAGAAAAACTTACAATGAGTACTTAAGCGCATCATCCAATTCCATTATGGCGGCTTGATTACCACACCTGTGATAAAAAAATATATTACTTAACAATATAATAAAATAAAAAGTAATTTATAAGAAATATAAAGTATTAATGATAATTTCAGGTTATATGTATGTATGCATGTATAATTACTTTGAATATGCAATAGTCATTATTTTTTACAATAAACATTTATGGAAATTTTTATATAATGGTGTATTATTTATACTAAAAATCTTTAGTTTATATTAAAATTTATTGCTAATTTTACAGTAAAGTTGTTTTTATACCTTATAATTTATATAATATAATAAATGACTAATTATGAAAAATATATTTAAAAAAGGGCCTAGCTTAGATTATTCATATATATCAATATAATAACAGTTACACGCATAATACTGCTTTCTTCAAAAAAAAAGTATGGTTCGGTAATGGATACTTATATTTAAAACTGAACTGTATTCTAAAATTAATAACCGTCAAAAATATAAAGCAAATTAAAAAAATACAGATATTCCAACTACTAACCTGTAACAATAATTAGGTGCGGAGAATATAGTGACGACGTTGCGATCGTGACACCAGTTGTACCCCTCCATGACGAGCTGGTGGGCGCGCGACACCAGCGTCAGGCCGTTGCTGTGGTTGAACGTCTCCGAGATGTCCTGGCCGAAAGTGTAGCCCGCGCCACGGGGAGATATACCCCATCCGCCTCTGTTATATCACATTTATATTTAAAACGGCTTCTTACTATCGACACGATGATGATTTCGATCTCCAGTAGGAGGAATTATAATATCTAAAATTTATATTAACTCAATTGACTTATTAGAATTCTGGAATAATTCTGATAAGACAATTGAGAAAATTGATCAAACTTCTCGTAAGTTCAAGGTAACAATCTACGGAGTGTCTCGACACTAAGTTGACTCTGGTGGGGTGGTCACCCTCCTGTGCGGGATTGATTATGAAGATGTCTGTTTAAATAATTTATATTGGAAAAAGAAAAAAAAATAATATATCTTCAAACTCAAAACGCTACTCTTTTGTATATCGCTTGCTAATGGCGAAATAGTTACGATAAGGCAGGTAATTATTTAAGTATTATCACTGTCTTCTAATTGTTTGCTATTCGTTCATGAAACATTTTAAAGTATAGGAAAATTCTATTTTTTACGTACTTGCTAAATAATTTAGGAGCACTTCATTTTTGTACAAGTGAGATTTAGTGCTTTTGAATTTCAGATACCGAATGAAACTCTATACAAGTTTGTCTATAATATCTTTGGATATCCATAAATTAAATATACACTTACTTTTAGACAATATATGAGTAGAGGTTGTGTATATGTTATGTACCTACTCGATATTTTTCAAAATTTTCCATGTCCTATATGTGATATACGATATACGTAGCATGTAGTATATTTCATATGAACTGAACGATACGATATTACGATCAATCTTCTTTTAAATACCTAATTTATAAAATTCTATCTATAAATATATCACAAACTCATAAGTTAAGAAAATACCAATATACCTACCTCCTTTATTGCATAATCATTGTTCGAAAGCCAATAAAAATATATTTACTTTATTACAAAAACGTGCAGTTTTGACAATAAAACATAAATAAATAGTTTTTTTAAACAACCCACCGTTATTTATTTTATCATTAAATATTAAACATTTCTTCGTTTGGAACGCGTTTAATTAGTCTTGTTACTTTTTGTATAAAAAATAATGAATCATTAATGAATAAATTACGATATAATGGTTGGTTAGGAAACGTGTACGACCTCAGCTAGCTTATAAGGTCATGTTATGTAAAGAGCAGAAAAAATGCACTTACTTATACCTATAATGCAAGTTATAAAAATATATGTAATAATAATATAGCCTCTTATATACAACTATGATTATTATATAATACAATCATATTAAATAAATATCCGCAAAATGAAAATGATCTGATACATTTTTAAAAATATAGCAATGTATCTACAGACATGCTAACGACAAAAATAAGAATTTCACAGCACAACGCATGGCTTAGCCGTCAGAGCGCTTGAACAGTTTTCTAGAAGCGCAGGTTCGAATCCCGCTGATTTTAAAATCTATATGTGTTTTCTAATCCTTAATGTGGAACTCAAAAAATAGTAACATAAGATTTCCAAATAAATACAAACAATAATACCCAAGACATAAACAACTTAGCAGAACATTGTTGCTATAATTGAAATATATAAGAAGACCTTGTAAACATCAAGCACGTGTAGCACGCCATCATCAGAATATTAAATAAAAATTGAGTAATTAAATTTAACATTACGAATAAATTAATACCACACTGATATTTTTAAATTAAATTAGTCAATAACATAATATATAGATATATATAAGTTACATTTCTAAAATAAAAATATATTTAAAAAATGCAAGACGATATCTTCTTAAAAAGCTAGTACAGAAAATTTGCGGAAAATCTAATAAATATAGGCGATAAACGTGAATCAATGTTTTGAACAAACTATAAGATCCGGGGACGGCCGAGACATGTCCTTGTCGTCATTACAAAATGATTCACTATCGTCAAGATAAAGACTATCAAACTGACTGGCCAGCGTCTGTTTATACCAATTATCTTCGTTATATTATATACTATATACGTAGATATTGATTTTTACAATTGACCTGTATTTATTTTGTTGATATAAATGCTAGTATTGAATATACTTAATTTTTTTTCAGTTGTAGCAAATATTTCATAAGTGAGAATAACACTACTTTATGTACCATATAAGATGTTCAATATTACTGCATTTCGAGATTTTATGATGCGCACATACGCGTATAAACAAAGATTATAAATACAATAGTAAACAATAAATTATTTGGGTTTCCGTTGCTCTTATCAAACACTATTTTTAGTTTGAAACTATATCTAAATTCACGTTCCCTATTATATTATCTTACAATAACTGTTTTTAGGTGATTTTAAGTAATATTTATTTAAAACAAATAAAAAAACGAAATTCAAACTCTCTTGAACACTTAATACTAAGTGTGGAATAACACTTTAAAAATAGTGAATGTAAAATATTAATTACTCACCTGTCATCAGGGTCACTCCATAGCAGATCGCACATGGGTCCCTCGTGGGGTACTTCTTGCACGCGGTCCAGGGCGCGAATGTGATCCAATGTATCTATAGACGGGCTGAGCCCACCGTGAAGGCAGAATATCTGTCCGTCCACTAAAGCGGTAAGCGGCAGAAAGTCGAAGAGATCCGTAAAATGTTTCCACACGGACGCGTTGCCGTATTTGCGGAGACACTCGTCGTAGAAACCGTACACTTGGGTGATTTGACGTGACTCGTGGTTGCCGCGGAGGATTGTTATTCTCTCGCGATATCTAACCTGTAATGAAAAATAATATGTATTAAATCAAATTCAAAATATCAGTATTGTTTTAATAGATACAAAAACGCGCGCATTTCACTTTTCTCTTGATATTTATTTTATAGCTTTAATATTAAAGTAGCCTAAATTACTTTTTACCAAATTAAAGTACCATCAAAATCGATTTTCACAGATTAGCCGACACAAACACACAGACAAAAATTGTAAAAAAAATGTTATATCGGAAAATATATCAAATATACAAACATATGCATTTAGTAGAAAA
Organism: Dryadula phaetusa; assembly: GCA_032432895.1. Lineage (NCBI taxonomy): Eukaryota > Metazoa > Arthropoda > Insecta > Lepidoptera > Nymphalidae > Dryadula > Dryadula phaetusa. The sequence goes on from JAOYRS010000054.1 coordinate 1,864,554, forward strand.
AGCTTATTTTAATATAACAAACACGCACTCTATATGACATATACAGCTTAAAATGATTTATCCTTTAACACACTGAAATGGCAAACCTAAGGTCGAATGGAGGATTTTAGTGTCATAAAGAGACGTTTAATGTGAAAACCAAATCGAGGCGTTATTAGAAGCTTATCTAAGCAGTAACACCTACACTGTGTCTATTTTTATAATTATCTACAATCATATGTTATTTATGTATCATACGAGTTATTCTTAATATTAAAACATAAAAAGATGTTTTTTTTTATTCTAAGTGCAGAATAACACTTCAAAAATAGTAAAGTATTTAATAAATAACATTCTTTTTTGCCAAAGCATTATTACTTATAAATAATCTGCTAACAATAAAAATAAGTTTTTACAAACGTATAAGGTTTTCGACGTACCCGGTTAGAGAAAGAATAGTTTAGCGGTCAGGGCGTTTAGAAGGTTTCCAAGAGACACGGGTTCGAATATCGCAACGTACCATTTTTTACACATTTATTTAAAAAATGATTTTTTATTATCCTAAGTTTACATTATAAAAATAGTACAATATCTCTAACACATAGATATGATTAATACAAAACCTAGAAACCTTAATTATCATTACAAATACTAAATATAGATGATTATTATTGTATAGCTTAGTTAATCGTCTCGCGTAATAAGTAAGCCTGAAAAGTGATTCACATACCAACGCGAAGAATTAGCATTTACCATTAACACGCAAACTGCTGCGACCTTCATGGTGTAAACTCATTCAAAAATACATTTGTCTAAATTATTGACAGAAACAACGGTTATTTCTTATTATTAATGTAATTTAAATAAAGAAACCTATAACATAAGTAATTATGTATAATTATTACTCAAAAATGTTTTTTTTTATTTAAACACAGAAAACAGTAAATATTGGAGATTTAAAATTTCTATATGATTAACCATCACTCATAACATAATTAAAGTGCAATAAATATAGTTTTAAATGTTCCTAAGCATAATGGAATCATAACAAATCTGAACTTTGGAACGACAACTACGTCAATTTCCGTTTAGTTGCCCTTTAATATTATAGTAACTCATAGTACATATCCACTATCGTGACATAGTTGGAGGCACACCCAGTTGACCCAGTGTGGCAGCGTCTGACTGACAACGTGATCGGTTGCGGGTTCAACTCCCACTCAGGGGAGTTATATTTAAAATTTTTCACATTATATTTAAAATTATTGTCGCTTCCTCGCTCTGGAACAAGGACAAAGTGTGGCGTGAGTTCCATCACTCAACACGCAATGTCTGGAATTCGGTGGAAAGCGAAGTACGGAGTGTCTAGACACTATGTTGTCTACCTTGCTATGCGTGATAAAAGCGTAAAAGCATATTAGTTGTGGGTTCAATTCTCCACAGAAAAATCTTAAAAAATATCTTTCTTTATAAGCATAATTTTTTAAGTGGCGAATTCAACAGCTCGTTTCTTTTTTTTCCAGTACCGTGAAATAAATATAAAAAAATATTTAAATATAATCATTCTCCTGAGTAGGGATTGAAAGTAAATGCAAGCACATCACTGTCAAGAGATGTGAATAGTAGCGCCTTGATATTTCCACATTTACACATTTTAAACAATGTAACTTTCGTTTAATGCTATTTGTAAGCTTTATATTATTTTTTAAATAAATATTAGAGGATTTTATTTCATTTTAAAAGCGTAAACAATATTACAATGACCTTTCATTTTGAATAATTCTCCATAAAGAAAATAAATGATATTATTACTGAATTATGATTTACATGTTTACTGCGGCAACATTTTTTTATATTTATAGATAGTCTAGCATTTGAATACTGACGTAGATCATAATATAAGGCTGGTGTTAAGCGATAATATATATATATGGTCTACGATGGTACACGCTTGCCCAGAAGTAACCTATTGACTTTATATTTGAAGATCACTGGATTGTACATCTTCGAAAATATGGACGCCGCCTGCGAATTACACTGTTTTGAACATTCATACTTAAAGTAAGTTCTGCAAGAGATTAGATAATTCTCCTAGCACCCCGAACATGGTAACGGAGTTGATTATATAAATCGACATTATAAAAATCAAAGAAATATATTTTGATCAATTAAATAAAAGCCAATAACAAAATCGCATGAGTTATTCAATTTGGCAATTTAATAAATTAGCTTGGCATATTTAGATTAAATTATATCTATGTACTTGTATGTAAATTGTACCTAAAGAACAAAAGTGTAAGTAATTATAATTCATATTCTGACTCAGTAATTACTGACTTTAATTGATGTAACGGATTTCTCCTAATTAAATTACATCTGGCATATAGTTTTATCTAATATATTGACGATGGAGAAAAAACTTTTTACTTCTCGTATAAACTGTAAAACTCACATTGATAATAAATAATATGAAAATATACAATTATTAAACAACGAACATGTCATTATTATAATTAGAGAGGAAGACTTAGAAAAGCTAATTTTAACAATTATAATCTTTTTATAAAAAGCAAAGTCTATAAGGCCGCATTTTACCCAACCAACAGACCACTGAAACGAATTCCGCTTTACTACGAATTATTTCTAAAATAGCTATAATAAAAACAACTCATCAGTGAAAGTAAAGTAAAAGATAATCAGTTAGATAAATGTAATACAAACAGTGACCCGAGTTTATCTAAGATACGGTCTGATACGGCAGATTGCTCTCACGTAGCCATGTTGGGAACAATGAGTGTTTTACGATAAACTTCTCAGGATGTTTTGATGTGTATCTAAACTCTCAGTACAACCGAATCGGTACCGGTTGTATTGGCCTACGTGATTCAGACACCTGTTTGTTTTCTACAATATGATGCGTCTCATAATACTGGTTTTTTTTTTCAGTAACTTAACGCCTTCTCACATAAAAAGTAAGCAGAGACCCTAATATCAAGACACATCGTTCTCAGTTTTCTGCCTGAAATCGAGACATGTATAGTATGATAGTGGAACTTGAGACAATGAAAATAATTTAAATATGATTGTTCGTCTGAGTAGGGATCGAATCACACTCATCGTGTTTACATGCAAACATTGTCCCACTGCGCTACGACGACCTTATAACACACTACAACAATACTATTTATGAATTATGATGTGAATTACTAAACCCGCAATGATATAATTAATAACATCTTAAAATATTTTATAGAAATTAATTAAAAAAGTAAATAAAACATTTAACAATCTGCATTATATCGACTTCAGTGTGAAGTAAACAAGATGTTTTTGATCAGGCCGATTTCTAGGAAACCATTCATTTATAGGTGATGAAGCAGTTTAAGTGAGCTACTTTTTAACCCACTATTTTTTATTTAAAGAATTAAAATCTTTATAGCTAGAGACTATTCAATTTAATTCTAGTATGGCATTATATGCGATTAATTAAGTATTATTGATAGCCCGTCTTAGGAGTCAAGCTGTAGGTATATTCTTATACAAACAAGCCTTGTCACTCCCTCGCACGTCAGTTACACAACGTGATGTCATTGAACGTAATAAACAATCTCAAGTATTATACAATAGAGATCCCACAGGGTACAGTTATGGATCGTACAAAGAATATAATTGTCATTGTTATGTTATATAAGTAATTTAGGAGTTATATATAATAAATACAATCAGAAGTAACTCATAGCAAGTACAGTTAAAATAATATAAAAAAAAAACATTTTATATGTGACAGAGAGAAACAAAATGAATCTGGAATATCTGAGATTTTTCGCTAAACATTACTTTAACTAAACTAGTAACTAAAACAGCGCTCTTTACTTATAAATTATTACCAATTGTTAGTCTTAGATGATATAGGCTCATGATGTAAATCTGTACCATAAAAGTCAATAAGGCTCAATGGCATCCTTATATTCATCTTATATTATTCAAGTAATAAGCACTTTATAATAATAATAAAGGATTCTTGATATAAGTAAAATATTTTAATAACACAAAAATACTCATAGAAGTTACCTTGAGTGCAACAAGCAATGTGACGGTCTCAACGCTGTAGTAGCCGCGGTCCACATAGTCGCCCATGAACAAATAGTTGGTGTCAGGCGAGCGGCCGCCGATGCGGAACAGCTCCATCAGGTCGTGGAACTGACCGTGCACATCGCCGCATACAGTCACAGGACATTTCACTTCTTGCACATTGGACTCTTTACTTAGAATCTCTTTTGCCTGCAAATACAAATTTTACATTACGTTTAAAATTAGGTTTTTATATGACATAGAATAAATTACCTTGGAATAGGTACTTGAAATTTTGCTACATGGCGTATATAAATTTAAATCAATATAATGTTAATTTAGTCAAAACTGAATAACTAAGATGTTTTTTTCAATAGATATTTAAGGCCAAGGCGTCGTAGTAATGAGACTTCATGAATTCATGAAAATATTCTTACTTGGGTATTATACTAGTATAATATGTGTAGTTGTAAGGTAGTTGTCAAAAAATCTACAATTTACCGAAATACTTTAGTTATTATTGCTGTAACATTGATGCTCTCACCTTGCAAAAACTTAGTGACCTCCAAATTCCAATATTTACATATTTCATACATTGGTTAAGCCGTTAACTGATAAAAATATAAATGTTCGACTAATACAAATATATCTGCAACTGCAGACACCAAAATTTTATCTATTGTTTTATTAAGTATCAGTTATTTTGTTCATTACAAACTACAAAATGTATGTAGCCCAAAGTAGTTTCTAGAAAATATAACTATACCAATGTCATATAAAAATCATAGAATTCAATAAATATATGTTAAAAGACAGTAATCCATAAACGAAAGCATTTCAAAATAAAACACACTAAACGTAACCCCAGTTACGAGAAAATGTATTGAATCCGGCAGCCAGATGTTAGGAATAGGAAATTGTTTATTATTTCATCGCAAACGGGCACGACTCTCGCATTCAACACAGCACAACTCACCAGTCCTCTTGATATCACTCATAGAAATGCAAAAGATCGTGCATTTACAAATATAAAATGTATGATTAATGTCTAAGTAAACTATTACTTCATATTACACATTACATAATTACCGACAAAACGAAACATGTTTTACTTAAATGGCGTGAAAATAGATTTGTTTTATAATATTCCTGCATACAAGCCGTTGTTTCCTTCAAGAGTGGGCACAAGAACTTGTTACGTGACGGTTCAAAGTAGGTAAGATTTTCTCAAGAGCCACAGTTGTTCTTGGAAACTTTCCTTTTTATTTTAATATGCGGTATTTACAATATCTTATTCTTCAGCGTAGAAAAATGTTTCAAATTATTCAGACCGGATGAAGCTGGTTAGAAGTTTTAATGTTCGCAACAAAAAGGCAATAATCGCACAGAGCAAATATAACACAACAATCAAGATGCCCTTTCAACAGGTTTTATATTCAGCTTGTTAAGGAAGTCTTAGTAAGGTATTTCCCTGAACGAGACAAGTTAGTTACACGTTGAGGAAATAAGGAATATTTTAAAACTTTCCCTATCTCTATGAACGACGCAAAAAATATTATTATCCACATAGCCTCATATTTCGTCGTAACCGTTTCTCTATTTTTTTTTACTAAAGTCAGCTTCTCGCTAACTTAAATCGGCTAAGCTCTCTCATTAAGTTAAATAAATTTAACATAATAGTTTATAGGAAAACGTAACTGTCATTATAACTTATTATGAAGTAATGCTTCTAAGGATTATATAATATATATACATTTGTATTTTTCAATCTACTCGTAACAACTATCGTTAATGATTGATTCTATTACAATCACTCTTCAAAACAATAATATAAACATCTCTTAAATAATCGTGCAAATCGTGCAATATTAATAAAATATTTATAATTTTTTTTATCATTGTTCAAAAACATATTGGGGCCAAAACTTTCTTCTTTTAATTAAATTATGATAATCCTGTGAATATATGCACGTGTACATTGTTTTCATCAGTATAATGTTGTAGAATATTAAACACTAATATATTTAAAGGTATCATCATTCTTGACAAAATATAGTATGAAAAAACTAATACATTACATAAAATAAATACGTTTTTAACTTCACGCATCGCCAACAGTTAGGATAATAGGTAGAGGGAAATCAATGTCAAGATACTCCGTTATCAAAACTTCTTCATCGAGCGACTAATCCATCCATTTCCCCGAGTTAGAATCAAATCCACAACCATCACAATAAAAAGACTGTCGCGTTAATTTATAATGTTTACGTACAACCTGACAAAAATAAAAAAAATTAGGCTAAAAATAGAATTAATTATAATTACAATTAATTCGTATTCTCGCCGTTTTCTCTCAAATTAAATTTCCATTCATTAATTATGTATATATTTACAATAGGTAGTATATATTTACAATAGATAGTAATAGGCAAATTGATAACAAAGCTTTCATTTCGTCGTTAGCCTATTCTTTAAAATGTCGATATTAAAAACTCTTCGTTGAATAAACTTTCAAAGTATGAAAAATGACCTGGATATGCATTTTCAGGCTAATCCTTAACCTGCAGAGTGCACTTAAAAGGGTGGCCGCCCGAGTGGGGTGGTGGGCGCCGGGGAGATTTCAGCGAGTTCAAAGGATGTATTTACGGCGCGGCTACACTTTTGATTGGAAATATCGAGAGCCAAAGTAAGCACAAAATGTTCATTTTAATTGAATTCACCAAAGGCTTAACGCAATTTTGTTTTTCGTAAACAAACACCCAACATATAATTTGTCTTAGTATGATTGATTTTTCAAAAACAAAATGTTTAATAATATATTTTGTAACAAATTCTTTCTACATTTTAATTATTTCATAGAAGTCAATCATCAAATAAAAAACAGCTTAAATGGGCAGAGACAAAGTGTTTAAGAAATATGAACAATCAAAGTTTGCTGATAAAGGGAAACCAAACAAAATTACTTTGTTTAAGCAAAAATATGTTTAGTTTATAACTAAAAATAAGTATGTGGAAAATATAAAATGCTTTAACTTTCAAAAATTACCACACCAGTAATATGACCTTCAAAATTCTTTGCATGTCATCATAATAATATACATAAAATTGAAATTTACTCCACATAGTTAGTTATACTAATTTAATAATTTTATTTTTATTTACGCTTGTTAGAATGAGAACAATAATATGATACCCAATGGCTTGTATACTAGTCTATATTTATTAAAATCTATTTTTATTACGACATAACATGATCTATTAATATGACATAATACAAATAGATATAGCATCTTGTGATGTTGAATGAGTGAGAAATACAAATTAAACTTAAACCAGTAGTCTACATGTTTTATTTTAACCTACACTGTACACTTTTGGTTCAATCCAAAATGTATAGGGCTTAAATTGTAAACATTAATGTTATCAATATCTATTAGATATAGGAGCATTGCCAGGCCGCATTTAGTAATATTGATTCCATAAGTGATATCCATAATTGTCCTTCCTTAGCTCTCATATTTAAATATTAATTACAATATTTAAAAAAAATTCTAGGTAGTTTTGAGTATGAACAAAAAAAACAAATATTGTTTGTGTTTGTTTATCTAGAAATGTTTTATTGAACTTTGTATGATTACATTTATTGTTCATTGTGTGAAATGTTTAGTAAAACATTGTGAATATTCTATGCTTATTTCTTTTAGAAATCATTGTTGTCGAGAGTAAAAAAGTTAGTAAATACATTTTAGGAATATTCATTTCCTTTTCTATTATTTGGTAGATAACTTCAAATAAATAAAAAAATGTCAAGCATTTACAATGCTACAATACACATCTAGTGTGCAAGTACATAACATTTATCGCAAGACAATCAATAGTGGATGTTTTTTTATAAGATAATAATAAGATCAAGATATTTTATCCTGTTATCCTATTCCAATTGGAAAACATAAATATAGCCAGAAATTATGAAAAAATAAAAAAAGGAAAGATTTTGTAGAACTTATCAGTTATATATACTATATGCTTAAACTACATTCCTCTATCAAAAGTCATAAAAGAAGGTTTTGTTTTATCTACGAACACAAAACATCTCACAATTAAGACTATTCAGCTATTAGTATATATAAATTATTTTGTAAATAAAAAGATTCAACAATGATGTTGTACATACTTATTATTTACGTAAGAAGTAAGTACAACTTAATCATATAGTATAAAATATAAAAGGATTTGTATGAAGAAAAATATATCACATTTTTAATAATATAGTGTATAGATTGTGATACAAATATAAATGACTTATTGAAATTTCATTAAGTAATGGATTTAATTATCTACACAAGTGAAATGTTTATTATTGTCAATGTGTATATTAACTATCACTGACAGTATTGGGCCACATACAAGAAATAATTATTAGTATTTATATCATTTCCGTGCCTCATCTATAAATATCCTATTCAATTAGGCTATATTACTGACATAATAAAAACTATAAGGTACCTGGGTGTGTCGACACAAACAAACATTATCTGAAATATCAAACCTATCTATGTATCATCCTTAAAATAAAGCGATTATTAAGCCGAAGCTTTACTTAATTTCCACACTACATACGCGATCTCGTTCTCACCTATGTATGTACATGAATCATTCGACATAAGTATAAGTGGACACCAACCTATACTTAAAAGTTTAATGCAAAATACAGAATCTATCTAATATGATATATAAAAGAGTACGAGTTAATTTAAAGTAGTATTACCTTATCGCATAACGTTTTCACTTGGTTTTCTGTCAATTGCTTGCATTCATTTAGCTGTTCTATCCATTGATCCAGTTCTTTTAAAGACGCCTTGTCCTCCATAATTTGTGTTGGTGAATTAACGCACTAGACGTTAACTTAGTTTTAAGATATTTTTATCTATTTAATGTACACAAAACCATGCGAATTTTGTATTTTACACTGTGCCTAGAAATACTGACTATGGCAGACACTTACAAAATGGCGTAGGTACCAATTGCGTGACGTCAATTTGGTTCAAAAGAGCGACAGTATGAAGTATCCCCCAAGCGGAAAATAAAAGCACTACAGTATGATGCCAAATATTGATGCATTCACTATTTCGAATATAACATTAAGAAGATTTATAACGTATATATATTGAAATAAAACGCGTGTTGATAAAAATATAACTGAGTTTTATTTATTTTTACGTATTAAATGAATTAAGTGGTGTTTAGGGTTATGAAATAATTTTTATATCCATAACCATGTTCTTAAATGGTAACAACTCCAAAATATGGCAACACAGATATTTAACAACAGGACAATATTCAAAATATAGAAGGTGCAACGGTTTTTGATGTTTATTTTCTTTCTTCTGATAATAATTTTTCTAAGTGAAAATGTTTAATAAATATATTTTTTTATTTCCTTAAACCTTATGATAATAATTTATTTTCTATAAAAAATGCTTAATTACTACTTTTATAATTAAAGTAAATCTGGAACACAAGTAATTATTTATAAGCTAATAAACGAAAATTATTTATGAAAATCATACCTTTTACTAAAGTATACTATTCATCAGATATATGCGTAAATTCTTCAACGTATGACCATCAATTCCTTTGAAAATTTTGTCAAGAACATAAATCGCTATATTTTATTTAAACATGGAAAACGATATAAATAACATTTCTTATCTTTTAAAAAATATTTTAAATTACTAGCGATTAAGAACAAAATATTAATACTATCAAATAAACAAGTTACGTACGTACGTTACAATACTAAGATGAAAAAAACAAGACTAGACTTAGTTAATTTCAATTAAATTTCATTCAAAAATATTTTTCTGACAAATGTATCACTCTAATAAGTCGTAAGCATTCATTCAGTGTAAATGAATTTTGTCTATGCCTTATACGAAAATATAATTTCGTTCATTCGTTCATTGTACAGATCTTCCCTGCAGCGTTCTACTTTTCTCTCTTTTAACGCCAGCTCGGTGCGTCGCAAAGTGGGTTTAGGCTCATCGAATTGAATATGTCGGAGACTTTACAACTTAGGGGTAACCTTTACGGGCACAGCGGATGGGTTACCCAAATTGCTACCAATCCGAAGTATCCGGATACAATTTTGTCATCTTCTCGAGGTATGTTTTACAAAATGTTCCAATGTGCATAAATAACCTAGCTTTTGTAATCTTAATTCATCGTATATATTACAAAACATACTTTTTGAATAAACTAAAATTATTCAAGTAAAGCTTTTATTAATTCTGTTTAATATAATATTTTACTTCTTTATGATGAATTCTATTTTTGCCACGCGATTCCTGAGCGGCAAGCGGATATGGGGCTGATTATCTGTAAATGACATTACATGTGTAGATTTTTGAGGTCTAGTTTTTAAGCAATTTGTACATTTCAGATAAAACTCTGATTGTATGGAAGTTGACTCGCGATGAAACGAACTATGGCATCCCACAGAAGCGTTTATATGGACACTCCCATTTTATCTCTGATGTGGTATTGTCCAGCGATGGAAACTACGCTCTTTCCGGCTCCTGGGACAAAACCCTTCGTCTTTGGGATCTTGCAGCTGGAAAAACCACCAGGCGTTTCGAAGACCATACCAAGGTGTGATAGAACTCTTAATTTGTTAGGGTTAGTGCCGATGCGCGGCGGAAGATAGTTTTAAGCGCCTTTGCGAGGCAGAAGATAATGTGTTATCTTAGTGTGTTTGTGCCTTTGCGAGGCAGAAGACATGAGTCAATCATCATGTGCCTTCGGCTCCCGTAAGTAGATTTATTAAAACCGTTATGGATAAAAGGTAATGCACATAAATTTGCTGTAGGATATTGACGTCCCAAATTGTCCCATTTTATATATCTTTGTCGTCATTGTAGTTAGCTAACACCTTATCATTTTATTTTGCACTTAATACAATTATCATTTTATATGAGTCTAATTAATGCTTATTTCAATACAGGATGTCCTCTCAGTAGCATTCTCAGTTGACAACCGTCAGATTGTATCTGGCTCCCGAGACAAGACAATTAAGCTGTGGAACACTTTGGCTGAATGCAAATACACAATCCAAGATGATGGCCACACTGACTGGGTATCATGTGTGCGTTTCTCACCAAACCAGGCTAACCCAATTATTGTCTCTGCTGGTTGGGATCGCACTGTTAAGGTAAATATCCCAAAAAAAAAATTAATTCTATGTATTTTTTATATATATTTTATTGTAAATTTTGATACTTTATTTTAAATTTGACTATTTCATTTCTTGTTAGGTCTGGCACCTTACAAACTGCAAATTGAAGATCAACCACTTGGGCCACTCTGGATATCTTAACACAGTGACTGTTTCACCTGACGGTTCCCTATGTGCATCTGGTGGCAAGGACATGAAGGCTATGCTTTGGGACTTGAATGATGGAAAGCACCTTCACACCTTGGACCATAATGACATCATTACAGCACTCTGCTTCTCACCTAACAGATACTGGCTATGTGCCGCTTATGGACCCCTGATCAGGATCTGGGTAAGCTTAATTATATAATTTTTAAAAGCTTTAAAATTAAAAATATGAAGTAGTAGTTAGTTCATATGACATATTGTTAAGTTTATTGTTATGATTCTATTTATAAAATGTTAACAGGATCTTGAAAGTAAGGAAATGGTAGAAGAATTGAGACCTGATGTCATCAAGGACACGAAGACTGATCCTCCTCAATGTCTTTCCTTGGCGTGGTCTACTGACGGGCAAACCCTCTTTGCTGGTTACACTGACAATATAATCAGAGTCTGGCAGGTTTCAGTCTCTGCACGATAGGACGTAAAATAAGAAAATGATTTCATTTATTTTTGTCCTAACATAAAAAGTATAAAAATAAATGGAATTGACTGACTACACAAGTGTTTTTATTATGATCTCCAAGTAGATAAGCTACTACTTAGAATGCAGTTATGTATCTGCAATCTTTTTGTATATTTGTTCTTTATGTAAATAAACTCTTTGTTAAGTATTGGTAATCTTTATTGCCTGCTTCCTTTATTATAAAAAAATAAAACCATAGATAACAGATTAAAGTATATTAACATAACTTTACATGATTGAATATTTTATTAATCTATTTCATTCATACAGTTTGTGCTTAAATATTGCTTTAAATAACTGTTTTAAGAAACGGTCTAAATAAACTCCATTTTATTTGTAAACACATAAGTAAAAATTATATAAGTAGCATTTACAAATGTACAATTTACATCTATAAATGAACACTTGTTGATTAACAATAATAATACATTCTTCTGTTTAAACGTTTTACACCACATGACGCTGTTTTTACCATGGGACAATATAAAAATATATCCGATTTATGGAGGCCGGTTGTGGCGCAGTATGACGACGTCCTACTCTAAATGCTATCGGTTGAGAGTTCGATTTCCATTCAGGGGAGTTTAATATTTAATATAATTTTCACTTTCTCGCTTTGTTCAAGAGTTTTTTGACACTACACACTTTCCTACTATACGGGACAAAAGCGTGAAGCAAAAAAATTAACCAACCAAGAAGTGCTTCAATGTTGTTGTTAAGTACACTTACATAAATAAAATTTTAAAAAATAAAAACCTTGATAATACCCTGAAGTATTATAAAATTTAATAAGATTAATACATAAAAATACAATGAATGTAAAGCTTTACCCACTACAGCTAATACAAATTATATATAAACCGAAACCCCAATCTAAATCCCAGATTCCAGTCTAAATATAGTTAAAATTATTTAAAATATAACTTTCAATGGTATTTGTTTCCTTCCCTTACATAACCATAATACAAAAGAACACCATAAAAAATTGAGATTGTTATTAATGTTATTGCCATATTTACTATAAATTATAGTTTTAACATTATACTTATAGTTAATACCCTTACATTATAGTTAATACTTTTTAGTTAAGTTGTAGTATATTTATAATATATTTCCTTTATCATCCATAAGGTGAGGGCCATTTTCTATAATTTTAGGACCATCCCCAACCTTGGTATATATTAAATATTTAATTAGATCTTTTTCAAATGGTTGTAAAGGAAAGTCCTTTTGTATATGGCTCTTGATATTGGTACCATCGAAAGCTAACCCTTTAACAAATTCATCATTAGAGGAAGGAAACAAATGTTTTACAATAGATATTAATTCAGGTACATCTTTTTCCAATAAAAATAAACAAGCATTAGAACCTGCATCAAATGTGTAAGCCACTTTCACCTCACCACATATTTCATTATACTTGTGTATAACATCAACTATTCGATGAGAAACATCAGTCATATAAACACATGGTGGATATGTGTCTAAGCAAACAGCATGTAATTGGTTACTTTCTTTCATTGTTATTTCTGCAAATTTTGCAAAATTTTTTCTTATTATAGCTTCTCTTATTTCCTCAACCCTTTTAGGAACACAGTGTTCTACTCTATACTTTAACAGTTCAGAATTTTCCACAGTCAATTTCATTCCTTTGGAGGAGCTTGTGTGCTTTATTGAGTCCTTAACAACAAGAATTAAGACTCTCATTTCAGGCCAATGTAACGAATCTGTTATTTGGGATGCTATGGAATCGCTGCCGTCAGTATTTGTCCCAGCATGCCACCTTACAAAGCCACCATATACGCTTCTGCAGGCACTTCCCGATCCCAGCCGCGCAATTGCACTAATATCTTTTTTAATTTTATATAGCTTTGCCAGAGCTACAACCAAACAAGCATATCCCGCCGCTGAAGAAGCCAATCCAGCTGCAGTCGGAAAATTGTTTCGAGAGCAAATACGAACATTCCAATTCAAAAAATTATCGTCAACGCTGTTCTGTTCCTTTGCTATAGTTTTAATTGCATTTAAACAATTTTTTAAACGTTGATTATTAAATGAAGTTTGTACTCCGTTTAACCATATATCATTTTCTGGGATGTCTGGGTGTGCACATACAGAAGTTTGCGCATACATAACACTCGTATCCAAAGTAGCACTAACGGAATCATTTAACGGTAATATTAATTCTTCATCACGTTTACCCCAATATTTTATCACTGCCATATTCATTGGAGCTACTACTGTAACAATTCCACTCATTTTAAAAAATATTATGATCTAATTTTAGTCAAAGTATTTTATACGGAACTTTTAAATTGACTTTTGTTGCCGCGATAATCAGTAATAACAAGTGCCAACTGTCGAGGATAGAAGTTATCTGAAAATAAATTCACGTCAAAAGTCACGGCCAACTTTAATCAGGGTTGCCTATTACGAATGATAAAATTTCATCAAAAGTAAAAAGGAAAAAAAATATTTATTACAGGAAATTTATTTTTTGTGCTATGTATTATTAAAAATATATATAATCATTATTTTAAAGTTTTTAAATATAATACATGCTTTCTTAAAAAAATTGCGATATTTGGAAGAAATCTAAAATCAGTTTTTATATGAATTCTTTATAAAAAGAAATAAATATGTATTATGAAATATAAATTTGACTGCAGCACAAAAGTTAGTCAAATTTATAAAATAACAACATCAAACTTATAAAATATACAAATATTATATTAATTTCATCTTATTTATTACCATTAATCGAGCAAAATTTTAAATATATATGTTTTATAATTTAGCATATAATTATGAAATTATTACTAAAGATTAAATTATAAGTCTGTCGGTATCTATTTCGTTTGCGTATGGCCTGACATTTAGAGGAGAGGGTAACGATAGTGTTGTCAGATTAAATTAAGCATTTTTTCTAGTGAGAAACATCAACGCTGCCATTTTCGTTTTGTGGCACGGTTAAAGCGGCAGCCGTAGTCAAATATCTTTAAATTGACTTTTATTTATTTGTTGGATTAGTGCTTAATACCAGTAACTAGTGTTCATATATATGTGACAATCGTGTAATACATTAAATACGAGTGTTTGAACTATCAAGTAATTGTTGACTTCCTTGGGTGGATCGGGTGAGTACGTCTTGTATCAATATTTCGCTTATTTTCCAGGGATATTTTACTTTTTTGTAGTAGGTACTATTCTTCTAAAGATAAATTTAATCATGACTTATGTTTAGTCAGTCAGTAATAACAAAGTAACTCTAGAAAGAGTATATGCATTGCACCAAAGAAATGGGCGTTGTGATTTCAAGAGTTCATAATATCGTCATCCTCTTTGTAATGAGCTTAATGATGTTATTTTGTGGTTTACAGAAATATCATTATTTAATTACTATATTAAGAAGTGTAGTTTCGTGTGTTTATGTAAAAGTAATAGATAATTCTGTGGGATTAGTCTTTTAATAATATTTTACTAGTATTTTAATAAAAGTTTATGTTATCGATAAATTTTTATTCAACAATTCGTTTTTCTCAATATTTCCTTGAATTATTTTATTGTTTTTTTTTTAATATAAGAAAATTGCTGTGAAGAAAGATCAACATGCTTAAGGCAATCTCATATAGACATATTACAAATGTATTGTTTTATAAATGTATCTTTTGAAGTAAATGCTCCCTAATTAGAATTGTTGTGATAATCTGTTAAAAATAATATGTATTTTAATTGTATTTGAATTAACATAACTAAAATCTACAATTACATAAAATCATACTCAATATTTTTTTTCTAATATTCCTATACATATATAACATTAACCTTTAAGACATAACTATTACTTCAATTTACTAAATACTAAAAGAACCTATAAAAATCCTACAATGATTAAAATCCTTATATATTTTAATACTAAAGTATTAATTGCTAAACATATTTTTTGTATTCAATCCAATATTTTCATCAACTAATCAATATTAATGTTTTTAATGTTAACATGATTTATTTTGACTAAATTTTTACAGGATTTTGCTCAATATGTTGTGGTTGCATAGAAATGCAATTATTTTTATTGCCTAATTGCTTTGCAGTTATTAAGTTTTGTATAGCAAATATTTAATTAGACCATGCAGTGTTTTATGAATTCTACGTATTGGATATGCAGATTTTTTTACAATATATTTTCGGATCCTGCTTGTATATATAGACTTTTAAAAAATACTAAAATCTTGTTTTTGTTAAGGAAAATAAATTATCATTAAAGAT
Source organism: Dryadula phaetusa (assembly GCA_032432895.1). Taxonomy (NCBI): domain Eukaryota; kingdom Metazoa; phylum Arthropoda; class Insecta; order Lepidoptera; family Nymphalidae; genus Dryadula; species Dryadula phaetusa. Next base: position 1,880,774 of record JAOYRS010000054.1, read on the forward strand.
TACCTTATTATGAATCATGAAAATGTCATACACAGCATGTCTGTATAGAGATAATTGAGTATTGTTCCAGGTCAAAGAAATCATTCCATTCCCCCTTTTATATGAATCTTTTGTTTTTCTCTCTCTAAAGATTTACTTTCATTCATTGATGTCCTCCAGTTCAATAAAAATGTACCAAGAATGGTGAATGGTAAAAGGAATGTTTATTTTCCTGTTCTTAAAACCATCTGCAAACAAATTAGCATTTTTGAAATAAAAATATGTATTATTCTTATTTTATTGGTAAATTTTTGGTAATATAAGTAAATTAGCTTTAATATTCTTAAAAAAATATTTAATTAAAATATGTAACAAAAAACAATCTAGACATGTGCTGTATACAAAAATACCTGAAAATATATAGATATAGGAAAAAACATAATAGCATATCTTTTTATTTTTCATGACTTTATACACTACAATACTTTATACACTATATTATATAAACTTGATTATTTAAATTGATTATTTTAATTCATTATTAATGTCATTGTTTATCAAAATTTGAATGATCAAATTTCAATAATCAATGACATACTTTTATAAACAGTAACTAAGACCAAACTATATTAAAATATAACACACTGTATAATATAATATTTACACAAATAATTAACACAATAGAATAGTTGATTGAAATGTCTGCTCTATATAGAAGCATAAAGTGATGTCGTGCGTGCGAGAGAAAACATGTCGAATAAAATTGGTTCGCCAATTAAAAGTACGAGACATTGTAGCTATTGCCGCTTACCTACCTATTTTTAAATTGCGTGCCGTATCAACATTCGCAACTGAAATTAATTTCCATAAATTTGACGAAGGGGACAATGAAAGTGAATCACTATTGGAAATACTGTTTTTATAAGTTACGAGTATATTGTGAACCAAAAGTTTATAAATTGTATACAAAAAAAAAAATTTAGGGGACAGTTCCCCTTATTGCTCGAGTTCGCGTGAAATGTTCAGGTTCTTCCACTTGTTACGGGTCTAATGAATCGGGTTGATTGGTTTCTTTGGGACCTATCAATGTAACCCCTCAAGGCCACCACTAATAATATGGTGTACAGAATTGCTTGTTACTTCTATTTGTAATATTTCAATTTAAAACAATACTTATGCTTTAAATATATTTAGGTAATGTTAGAAAAACACTTAAAAGGCGTAATGAAATTTTGACTTACGATATATTGTTTTCATACAAGCATTTGGTAAATAAATTGATTCAACAGCGTTACAATGTGGTATGATACCAAGTTTTCCTGATTCTGTTTGCTAGTAATATATAAATGAAAATATAAATGTAAACATTCGGTCTGATTCATTTATTAAATATAACATTATAATTAATCACACCTCAAGTATTGTAAAAAACCCTCCTATAGTATAGAGATTAAAAAAATGCAAGAATGGTCATTCAGCTATAGAAAGCAAGCAATGAAAGTTATTATAACAGTTGCAACGATTGCAGTAGATAGCGTGTAAGAGATAGCGCGAGCCGTAGAAATGACCCACATAATGAAAGGGCTAGAGCTCTAGTTATTTTTTTTTTACTTATTTATAATTACGATCTAATCATATAAAATCTTTATAAATTACACTAGATAAAACATTATACATTTTCATTCCAATTCGTTCAGTAATTTTTGCGTGAAAGAATTGTAAACATCTTTCGTTCATTACTCACTTTAGCATAGTACCAGTAGGTTAAAATTACTATATACGAGATTGGACATATATAATCTAATACAAACAGCTATTATTGTTTCTTAATGATTTAAAAGTTAAAAAATTATAATAGAATTATTGGTCATGCTCATATATAAATAAAAATTAATTTAAAGAGAAATTATATTGATTTCCTCTCAAATTCTGATTTCTCTATGAATTTTGAATATATTAATCATTGATTGGCTATATTATGATGGATGTAAATTTTCTAACTTATTTTTATAAATTTGCATGTCTTCGTGATCTATGTTTGGATTTAAGACAACATTTTTTAGCTAAACAGGTTTAAATATTTTTTTAAGTATTCACTTACGGTAAGGGTTACAATTGTTCAAGTTAAATATAACGCGTTTAATATTGAACATTGAATAAAGAGTTAGCACAACGGATGTGTCAAATTTATTCCTCCCACACGCGTTGCTATTGGCTGTAAAGTATAAGTAATACTGATAATGTCCTAATTAATATAAGTAATACTGATAATGTCCTAATTAATGTCGTTATGTTTTAATATTTGTAGAATTTGTTTGTTTTCTCTTTGTTTTTCTATTTTGTTATATTTAATACGTGGTTTACATTAATATATAACAAATCCATTATAATGAGAAATATTCGGTTTTTGCTATTCTTCTCTATATTTATTTTAACTATGTCAAATTTCTACCACACATTTCTTCTCCGAGCCGACCGTGGTGCAATGGAATGGTGTACGGCTGTAAACAATCGATTGTGGGTTCGATTACCACTCGGAGGAATGATTATATTTAAATTATATTCATTTTCTCTGTTCTGTTAAGACAAAGCGCCACTCAACGCGCAATGTCTTGAAATCAGCGGAAATTGGAGTATGGAGTGTCACTAGGTATTTCTTATAAGTTTAACAAGTATTTAACAAATATTTCTCATAAAAAATTGTTTCAAACTTTTACTTTACATGTTAATGTATCAACACTTCAAGTTTCCACGTATTACTTGGGAATACACAAAAAGCTCAAAGTGAAAAGCGGAGTGATATGTTAATAAGTCATCTAGGCGCCTAGCAAAACGAAAAGCATGAATCATTTAGTAATTAAATAATTTCAATTATTTTATACGTATTCGTTGTCTGAAATAACAATTTAAGAACAGTATATTAACAACTGACAAGTAAAGAAGCGTTTGTAGGTCGCAAAGTTAAACCATTTGACACGACATTAATCTTATCTGTATGAGTTTGTAAAATCTGACGTAATCGCTGCCTTTAGGAAGCCTAGGCTTATTTACAGTACCGTCTATTTTTATTAGATTTCAAATAAAAAGATGTTAGTCTTATCTCACATAGCCATATGGTGTTAGCTTCATATCTACGATATATTGGTGCGGTATTACTTAATTAAATATGCAAAATTTCCTAGCGACTCACAAGACGGATGTGGGTGATAAAACTTTCTTTTTATTAGCTGTTTCACCTTTGAATTTTATTTTACATACATATTACTTTAAAATCTATAAAACTTTTTAAAAAAATCATTAATTTTTATTGTATAAGTAAATCTTATTTACGAATGATTCAAAAATGTAACGTCATCTTATCTACACGTATTATATGTTTTCAACAAACAAAAAAGTAATTTCAAATATTACCACTATGTTTCCTATTTTATAAATTGGTACGTGATCTAATTGAATCTTTCATGCAATATTAATTTACAAGGTTACCGTTCGTTTATACATGCTTTTTACACAAGTAAATTCATGTCTTTTTTGTTAATTCAATTACCTTATTAGCGAATGTATTTCCTATATTGGTAATGACATAAATAGTGTTAATATATATTGGGGCCATCGTGGCGTTGAGTTCGTCACTCAACACACAATGTCTTGATTTCGAGTGGAAACTAGTCAACGGAGTGTCTTGATACTGTAAAAATATGTTTAGAAATAAAGTTAGACAAGAGTCGGTGCTGGATTCCGTGAATTAAATAATTAGTCATAATCTACAAAATAGATGCCAATTATAGATTTACCGTTCATAAAAAATATTAGATTATCTTAAATCATATTTACTATACATTTTGCCGTCACTTAAAGCTTACGCATATATCATTATGCATTATAGTATGATGTCAGATAAACAAAGTTGAGTCGATGATTTGAATACAAATAATATTATCGTATGCATATCTATAAGTAAGGTAGTTTTGAAAGCAATCGTTTTAGGAACCTTGACATATCGCATAAACTTTAAAACATAGTTCTGGTATTGTGCTTATGTTAAAATGTATGATTAATATCACTTTAAAGGTATACATATATTCATGGAATACATTACTTAACAACTGGTAAAGTTTTTTTATTAAATATAGTTTTTTTTTAGCTTCACGCTCATATCAGGGTAGACAGAAAGTACGTAGTGTCAAGACACTTCATACTTCGCTTTCCACCGAATTCGAGACATTGCGTGTTGAGTTGTCGAACATAATTTAAATATAATCACGTGGAGTGAAAATAATTTAAATATAATCACTCCCGCGAGTGAGGCTCGAACCCACAACCGACCGCTTTTACAGTCAGACCCTGTCCTACTGCACCACGACCGGCTTTATAAATGTAAATATAGTTTAAAGTAATTAAATCTATATGTCTATTTTCTACATATACGTACATGGTTGGTACATACAGGATAATCTTATCGAGCACAGGATGAGACCGCTTCGTGTTGCATAAAAATAACTTTGTAAATACTGTTTCATCAAACGTGTTTTTATAACTTTGTTTTATACTATTTACGTAAGTTTTAATTGTAAGTAATTTAACTCTACTATTTCATAAGACTATTTTATGTTAGCATTGGCTTCGATGTAGGTGGAGAGATGAAGAGTGTCTAGTCAGACTTCGTTCTCCATTTATATTGAGTGACGAGTTTCGGAACTCAATGCTGCGCTTTATCTTGCTTGGTCTTGGAAAATATTCAGTGTTGAGTGTTGAAACTCAACACTGCGCTTTATCTTAAATTGAATTCATTATCATAAAGTTTACAATAAGACTTTTTCCAACTACGCCACGATGGCCTGTGTACTCTTTTTATATATATTTTAAATATGTAACGGAATATGTGGCGCCTTGACAACTAGGTTCTTTTTGGGTACACTTCTATACGATAAATAGTATACGATGTATAGAATGTCTAAATTACATATACTTTTAAATATTCTCTACTCTATACGGCCAGAAACCAAATTACGTATTCAATTTGATTGATTAAGCCTTACTTTGGAGACTAGCCATTACGTTCAGGTAGATCGTGTATAATCTAATCATTCTGCTGTGAAACAGGTTTCCTCTTAGTCAGATAGTCTAGTAGTATTATTACGTATGATCTTCTTACTTTATTTTAAAGAAATTGTTTTACTAAAAAGTTTTTTTTAAAAAAAAACTTTATATACATTATTTTTTTAAAATTAAATAATTTGATTTTCCTTACATATATTTCAATAATGATATATGTGAGTTTAGGTTTATTCGCCTCTAGAACAATACATAATTAATTAATGACAAATCAACATAAGCTGTGTTTTATACAATAGAAATACAGATTTATATGCAATTTGTAATAATGTTGATGTGAAATGCGGAAATTCTTGATGAGATATTAAATTATATAGTAGACACATATTTGTAATACGCGTCATAATCGTGTATTATAGTTGATTCACAGTACATAATGCTCACTGTTCAAATTAGCAATAAAAAAATGTTTTCATGTTTTTTATGTATTGAAAATTATTTAAATGCGTCAATTTATCTTATAATTAAATGATAGATATAAAAAAGTATAACAAAATAAAAAAGTTGATTATTTAGAACTAGTGCAGTTTCTGTCATGTATCACAACGTACTTTTTGAGCAGGACTGGAGTACAGGGCGATCCATCCAAGTTCTTTCGACTTAGACAAAAATATAAAAAATTAAACATATTCATATTTAGTTATCAATTGACATATTTATTTTGTATATTTTTTTGAATATATTTTGAGTAATATTTATATAAAAATTTTAGAAAAGATAATTAGTAGATAACATATCCGATTTATATCTAAGTTTAGTTACTTCTGAATGTATTATAAACATGTCTGTAGAGATTCACAAGAGATCTAATATATTCATAGAAGTCGTGAAATTTTAAAGTGCCCGCTAGCTCTGGTCAAATCAACTAGAATTTAAAATGGATTCCCCTTTATTACCATCTAGTATTAATATTAACTTCCAATTGCTCTTTTTTCTTTATTAAGCTTTAAGTTGATATCAGAGAAAAGTTTAAGAATATTTTTTGAAGATTCTGCGAACAAAGCAGAAATTCTGCGCTGTTTAATTTTAATTAAGAAGTGTACTTCCACCATATGCTAATTTTCTTTATAATAATTTATTTTTACAAAAATCATTAATAAAATAAATTAATACACACTAACGCACACTATTATGCTTTTTGCATATTCGAATAAAGTTACAAAAACGTTGTTAATGCAACGCTCCCCGTCAACATGGCCTCTAATATCGATGATTAAATCATTATTTGTATTATAATGAAGTTAAATTATTTAGATGATTTTCCAAACCATCCTCTCTTAATGTATAACTTTCTGATTTATTCAGTGTCAACTTATCATGCGTAAATTAATGCGCATTTTGTACCAATTTATATAATGTTGTAATTTAAACATATTTTATTCAGCTTTCCATTTTGTCGTGTTCTTAGTTTCTTTTAAAGAATTTGACACTTTTTGGTGTATATATAGCAAAATAGCAAATCATGCAGCATAATTATACATATATTAAAATTGTGAAGTAATGAAAAATACTTCATTAAAGATTTTTTGAAAAGAATATCGATCCTCTTGAAAGCTCAAACTAGGTTACTGAACGAACTGAAGTGGAGCATACGACGCTCTTTCACAAACGATCCTCTGCATTTGTTGCTTAAATTTTTAAAACTACACGACTCATACTTCAATATAAAGAAATATTCTATTGTTCCGCCATCTACCTGTGTTTATACTAATGTTCTAAATAATGCTTCAAAATTAATATTTGTTCTAGAAACTAAATATTTTTCGGTATTTTGATTTGTACTAATTTTTTTTTTTTAAATATTGATAATTCTGTATTTTTCATATAATTCGTGCTCAATTCTAGAAAAGTTATAAAATATGGTGAATTAATGAATAAATATTTAAAACTTAAACTACGTAAATAGATATATATTTTAGTGATAGAAATAAGGAAACTTCACAAATTTGCATATTTTTTTTACTTCCACGTGGCATGCACATTTCACGCGCACTGAACATCGTGGTTTGGAGCGAGTAAATTACTAAATTGCTAGGAACTATGACGGAAAGTGGTCGAGTCGGGAAATCGTCAAGCGTGAATTATTAAATTTACTTACCAAAGGAAGTAATTGACTTATCAATTCCAATCTATTGCTAGAGGCAGCTCCAATTCAATGACTGTTTTATTCTATAGTTGTTATATTATTGTCTATTGTCGTTATTTTTTATAATTGATATAATCCAATGTCCTAATATATAAATCGCCAATATTTAATATTACCTAAATAATAATGAAAACAACATGTCGTATGTTTCCTTATATGGGATTCCAATACCAAAATATTCGCAAAATGTTTATTTAAGTAATTCAGCGCAGTAAATTGTGAAACTTACGTTACATTACAATTATTTCAATTAACCAACGACGAGGCATGTTGCATACATATATTTACAAAGTAGCAGGAGCAATTAACGGATTAGTGTTTACGAGTATCTTATGCTAATTCACTACCTCAGTGAACGCTGGTTCCGGCAGGACGGAAACTATAATTATACGGTACCAGACACATTAAGACAGATATTTTACGGATCATGCTGGAATTTACCGGTAGAAATGTTGGGGTTTCGTGTACTTGTTTTAAATATGGATATACCTCTTATCTGTATATTAATTAGCAAAGGAAAATGCTTGGATCCCTTATCACGAAAATTACTTGGACAGAGGAGTATGAAATTCGATATAGTTGAAAGAGCTGAGTACATCATGTACCGAAAGCATTAAATTCCTAGAAATCATAATATATAAGAATGTTGATGACTTTTGAGAAAGCGCAAGAGATATGCAATTACCGTCGCGTAGCAGCATTCTGGTCTCCCTTCTACGTCATTAGTGACATTGCTTAAAATAAAACAAATCGGTTCATATGGATATTTGTATCGAGCCATTGATCTGAATAACGTTTAATTCGCAAACGATTACGACAAATCCCTTAAACAAACCCGTATATTCTCACGGTCTCCAAAGCGGAATGACGGAACGTAAATATTTCAAGTATGTAGTAGGTACACACTTTTTGCGTATATAGTATAACTGTTCGTAACATTACGGCGGTAATGCGTTCTGTTGATGGCTCAGTTCAGTGTTCGGCTAATGTTCAAATCTATTACTCATTATTTTCCACATATCTATAGTAAACATTACTGATAATGTGTGTCAAATCCAATGAAGGGGATTACTGATAAAATTATCTTTTTGGTTGTCTTATCACTCTACTGAAAATATTATGTTTGTTAATTAACTTATTTTTAGTTTCCATATATTCAAATTAATTCTCACATTATATACGATATTTTTGTATTCACGATTCCACACACACATGTTACTAGGTACATTTTGTACGTGCCAGGTGGCAGAAATCAGAATGCGACGCAACGGCGTTGTTTAACAATATCGTTGAAAATCAATATTTTTAATATGCTCCCTAGTAACACCTAGTTTCATTTGAATTTTGATCACAATTTTTCTGTTGAAGTCAATTTATGAAGACGCATAACAGCTTTACGGTTGTGACGAACTCAGAACAGAAGAACAGTAGAATCTTTATAAATAATAAAAATTCGAGTAATTAAAAATGTCGAATTATTAGGATTTTAATTCGTCACAGAGTGGTTGTGATTTATTCTTATAAATTTTAAGTTGGAGAGGCAAAATAATTTAAATTGTAGAAGTGTTAAACATTTTTTATTTTTTAGCTCATTTTTAGTTAGTTGATTGGAAATTAGAATTGAATAAAAAAAAAAACAAAAAAAAACTCAATTATTTTTTTAATGTTAACAGATTTGTGGAAAATGTCACATTTGTTTATTGAAATTCGCTTTTTATTCCCGTATAGCAGGGTAGATAGAAAGTACCCTGTGTTAAAACTCTTCGTACTTAGCTTTCCACGTAATTCGAGACATTGCGTGGTAAGTGGTGAAACTCAATGCCGCATTTTGTCTTACGAGAGCGAGGAAGTGAAAATATTTTTAAATATAATAATATATATCGGGTGTGGGTTCGATCCCCACTCGGGGACTCCCCCGATCGCGTTTACAGTCAACTTAAATCAACTTTTCACGGTTGTACTGTATTTCAATTTTAAAAATATACATAATTATTTAAACCAATGCCTCTAATAATAATCTATTAACAGTGATGTGCAGGAGGTAGCCAGCAGCGAGCAGCCATGCCGCTGCCAAAGCGTTGCGTGGAGCCGGTGCATGTCTCGCGCGGCACCGTGCCTGAACGCCTCACTGTGCCCTCGGAACTCGAGGCCGTTACTAACGGAACACTCGCGAACACTGTCAGGTAATGTGGACCTCTTGTCTAATCAAACTTTGTAACCCTTCTTCCTTTGTTTATACGGGATTGCATTACGAAATACCGTACGTGGCTCTAAGCAATCTTAGTTAATGATGAGATAAATTGGGATTCAAATGTATACAAAATCTTTTTTCTGTATATATGTGTAAGATTAACTTTTATTATTACTTGTTTACTTAAAAGCAAAATTGGTTACTAATAAAATTAAATAAACTTTTACTAAGATATTGGTCTGATATTAATCTTTCACGATGACTAAGCTGATGTAAACATTAAAACTTAATATTAATTACGTCAATAGTACAAAAAACAAAATAATCAAGTTTCATAAGTTTTATGCTGGTCAGCCTGACTAGAATATCTAATATATAGTAAACAAATGCTATTGGATCCTTACATGTGTGCAAATTTTAAAAGAAAAAAAACAGGAACAGTTTAAATTACATATAACTATTGAAAGAGACACAAAAAATCCAAAAGTTGAATATCAAGTCAAAATATAAAGCTGTTAAATTCATTGGATATTTAATATATAAGAGAGCTTACAAAAAGTAAAAGTTTGTTAGACATTTGAAACTTTTAGTGATACAGTTTTATTGCAATAAATGTTAGCCAGTACAACGTCAATATTGCACACAGCTTGCATTCTCGCCAGGTCACAGCAAATTGCGCAGTTGTGCCGCATACAGACGGCACTGATTATCTCTTAACAAGATGATATTATGAAGATTTTCTTTTAGAATCACCTTCAGGATGTGTTGCTACCATAAAGAATTAATCAATATTTTGCAAAATATTATCGTTACCGAAAAAAATTTAGAATTGAAGTTACAAATATATATTTATAGAATCGGTACTTATAACTTTAAAATATAATTAATATTAATGAAATCTAATTGCCGCATATTTCTTTCCGGTAGATAGCGTCACTAATAAGTAACAAAGTGAAGTCCCTGATTAGAAGTGGAAAAAAATATATACTTCTCATTTCTCTAAATGCAGAAGTTAGTTTAGGCTATACTTTAAAGCATTCTCATAATAATCATTTATTTTTATTAATAATTAATGACAATGTTATATTAAGTTTATTGCTTAATTAATAACTTATAGTGTGACTCACTAGTTCAAAGACTAATAAATAATAAGAAAGAATATATTTTAATTTCAAATATTTCCCACTGTTATAGGCAACTTTCCTCGTTATCAAAACATGCGGAGGACATGTTTGGTGAGCTGACGCGGGAAGCGACGGGTCTCGCAGAACGCACTAATGTGTTGCAGGCCAGGATAGACAGGCTCGCTATTAAAGTTACACAGTTGGATTCTGGAGTAGAAGAAGGTAAGCTCCTTCTTTTTTGTCGTCTCTATAATACGTAAAAGTATCACGAGGACGACTAAGAGATGTTAACCATATCTAGTTTTAGTACTTTAAATTCATGGATATGAGAAAACTTAAATAAGATTTATTAAAAAAAGTTTAAACAAGTTTTATGTTTCAATATTTACTATTTTTAAAGTGTTATTCCACACTTAGGATTAGAAAACATTTTAGAAAAAACGTATAAAAAATTGAACGCAGCGTGATTCGAACCCGCGCCTCTTGGATACCGTCCAAGCGCTCTGACCGCTAAGCCATGCGTTCTACTACCAGCTGCGTTGAAATTCTTATACATTTTTGTTACAACTTATTTATGTTGTTAGCATCAAGAAAAATGTATAAGAATTTCAACGCAGCTGGTAGTAGAACGCATGGCTTAGCGGTCAGAGCGCTTGGACGGTATCCAAGAGGCGCGGGTTCGAATCCCGCTGCGTTCAAATTTTTATACGATTTTTCTAAAATGTTTTCTAATCCTAAGTGTGGAATAACACTTTAAAAATAGTAAATATTGAAATAAAATAGCAATCTCTCTTGTTAAACGATTATTTCTTAATAATCTTTAAGTAGTAGAAATTTGTAAAAATCTCTCTACAAAAATGCTAACAACATAAATAAGTTGTAACAAAAATGTATAAGAATTTCAACGCAGCTGGTAGTAGAACGCATGGCTTAGTGGTCAGAGCGCTTGGACGGTATCCAAGAGGCGCGGGTTCGAATCCCGCTGCGTTCAAATTTTTATACGTTTTTTCTAAAAAGTTTTATGTTTATTTGTCATTTTTATAGATGATTGATGCTTCAAAATAAAATACCAGAAGATCGAAAGAAAAAACACTCGGACACAATTGAAAATTATATTTATATTTGTTTGTTTCGAACAATTTGTATGGGAACACAAAATTATTATTTTACTATACTCTTGACAATGTCTTAATAGTATCACACCAAATAATCTTCCTTGAATTTGTTAACCGCTCTCGAGTTTTACTCGAGGCTAACAGACACCGCTTCATTTTTGTATATTTAAATAGATTATTATTGGACTAAAACTATAAAGTGTTATGATTTTCTTATATATTTGATCTCGTTAATAGTGTATTTCTATCTTCTATTGCAGTGTCGCTCCAAGACATTCAAATGCGGAAAGCTTTCCGTTCGTCCAGAACGTTCCAGCAGCAGCTGTTCTCGCGTACGACGATGCCGTCGGCGATGCTCGCGACGTACGCCCGCTGCGACCGACCGCCGCCACTGGAGAAGCTCAACGAGTTCAGAGACGATGGAAGGGATGCTAGAAAGTTCTATACGGATCCAGATTACTTCTTCGAGCTGTGGCGCAGAGAGATGTTGCAGGATACTGAAAGGATTCAACATGATAGAGGGAAGAAGGTGAGCTTTTGTTTGTTTAACGATTTATTTCGAATTGTGCCAAAAATGTTAATAAAATGAACGAGGCCGTCGTGGCGCACTGTCTGACGATGTACGTTACAGCTTGTGGGTTTGATTCCCACTCGGAGGAATGATTGTTTCCGATTATTTTTATTTTTCCACACTGGTACTGGTTAATTTTATGTATTTTTTCTGATTTGGGCCAAAAGTAGAAAATGGACAGTTTTGACCATCATATAAAAAATTAATAAGATGTAACAAATCTACTTACTTAGACTTATTGATGTCATAAAAGTAAAGATCAAGTATTAGTTTTCTACCTGTTGGTATTATTGCTATTTATATGTTCTGACAATAACATTTCAAACGTATAAAAATATCGTGAACCAAGTGTGTTTTCGTTACGCCCGCCAGGTGCGTCAGCCCCGCAGCGGCGCGGACGGGCGCGGCACGCGGCGCGTGCGCGTGCCGCACTCCACGCGCGACCGCCAGAAGGCGGAGGTGGTGACGCGCGGCGAGCACATCATGGCGCCCAACCAGCTGCGGCGCTACAACATAGAGCAGTACCGCCCCGATCCCATGTACCAGAGTTAGTATTGTAACATATCTATATATTAATGATTTCGTCGACGAGTACGGTAGACTCGATTAAAATGTTACCTAAATGATAAAATATATAAAAAAAATTGTGAGTCGACAACATATACTGGCAAAATTCGAATTGTCGACTATTATGTTAAATTTCAATGATGGTGACAGATAATTCGCAGTCGCCATATTTTCTTTAGCAAAACGTCACTGACACCTAATGCCATTATCGAGTTCGTCAAGACTGATTAACATTATCTGTAAAGTCAAAATTTTGGCACAGTACCACAATCAATTTAAAAAGAATAATTAATAGAATTATAAAATCTAAAAAGAATAATTTCTTTCATACATTATCCAATGAATATATCCCTCTCAGTATTGGTAATGGCACAGTGCTTTAAGTTTTTCACAATGGAAATAAATTGTAAGTGCTAAAAGTAAATAATATTGAGATTTCAGTGTTGATTTAAATGTATATACAGATTTTTCTTATATATGCTCCTGAAATACTGTTCAGGTAGTAAAGTTAATACTTAACTAGGTGCAATGTAAATGATAAAAACAATATTACAATGGTCTAGTGTATTATTTTTATTGGCTATTATTGGTGTTGAAGTGTTAAATATGAATAATAAATGATAAGGGTTCCCACAAGAAGTTTTCTCGGTCTCTGATAGTAACTCATATTTTAGTGCTTGCTTTTGAATTTAAAAAACTTTTCGATTTTGTAAAAATGTTGTGCAAATAATCACTGAGTTGTTTCTGGTGAGACTAAAGTAATGTAAAATCTTTAAGTATCATCATTTTCAAAGTTAATTTTAATTTAACTATTATATTAAACTATTTGGATTCTTTCAGCAACAACAGTAACTGACGGGGGCTACAGAGCATCTCAAAACAGGCCGCCATCTTCTCAACCAGCTAGACCCAACTCCATCGAAATAGAAAACCAACAGAATAGAACTCCTAGACTCACTGGAAATGGACATGGTAATTATTTATTTATTAATATACACTATTGCACACAATTAAGAAAAATAGGCAAAAAACTCAGGCTTAACACTCACCAGCATTCTTCACTAGTCATCTCATGTGGGAAATAAATGTGTAGATCCTAAAAGTAAATAGTAAAAAATAACTTAAATAAAATTATCAATATACACATATGTGCACGAGAAAAAATTAATAAAAATACATGTTACATAAATAAGATATTAAAATATTAGTATATTATATATACTGTATGTATATGTATAGTATTAATTTTTAGTATTTTATTTTTATTAGTATGAGTAATTATGGCTTTGATTTATAATAAATATTGATAGTACATAAAGAGATGATAAGGAGGATTATAAAAAAGCAGACAATTTAAAAACAAAAATAGTGTTTTTTACTTGTTACCATGTAAATTTTGATTCTATTTTATTAATATAGACTACAGTATATGGGATAGAATTTTAAACGTCAATTTAAATATTTTTTTTATAAATATATTTTTTATATTATTTTGAGATTCGCCATTTAATCTGCCAAGTCATATTAATTGGCGCTCATGTCAGATTAAATGGCATAAATTCAAGAATTTTGTTGTTATTATTCTTATATATATAATTCTTATTATTACATTTAATTGTCTTAATGTGCATAAAGCAGAAATTTTCCTAAAATCAAGGTTGTGAAACAAAAATCAGCTTCACATTTTATCATATATAGTAGGGAAGGTCAAGACGTATTGAGTGGATAAACGAAAAAAGTTTTTGAATATTATCATTCTTCAAAAGTCAAAATGAACCTACAACCAATCGCTTACTGTGCCACAAAACTATATATTAACAACTCCTCAAATATTACAGTAATGGGAGAAGAAAGTCCATACGGTCCAATAGAGCCGATATACGGAGGCAGTATCGCTGGCACTCCGCGTAGAGCTCGGCCCTCCATTCCCCCGCCCGCGCCGCCCGCACCATTGCAGCCTGAGACACCGCCTCATCATACGCCTACAAGGTTAGAAATTATGTTAATACTAGCAACTCGTTTTAATTTTAAATGAAACTAATTTGATCGGATTATTCTTGTATTATTATTTATTATTATATTATTTCGGTATCCGAAAATACATTTTGAAGACCCGACGTCCCGAACACTTAACAGTATTAATTGTTGATTGTCTTTCTTGAAAAGGAAAAAATAGATTCATATATTTTATTCTGCATAACAGCATACCATAAAGGTTATCAAAAAGAAACTAATCCCAAAACACTATTTCAGCTTTGATTAACGAAACTGAATGCTTTAGATTACCAAAGTGGAGAAATGAGGATGATTTAAATATAATTTTATCTTTAAAAGATCATATTACTGTCCAGGAAGTGAGTGGAAATCAAACCAATCAAGTTTTCAGTGCCGAATCTGTTTCAAATATGTTCACATATTTCATTCTTTATTCAGTTTATTTTAGCAAATGATAGAAAAATTATTTGGTAGTTAAGAAATGCCTTAAAATTATCAGAATTTTCTCATTGAATAAAGTAAAGAGCTCCATTCACAAATTTTCCTAATACAGTATTTTCACTATAGTGTAGGTATGTATCATTAATTAAATAATGTTTCCAGGTCAACGTTGCCACCACCACCGCCGCCTCCAGAGAGTACTTCCCCACCGCCTATACTCAATGGCGCTTCGCCCCCGCATCGCACTGCTCTTGACGCACACCTCGATCAGATGCATGCTGTTATTGGTAATATATTAAAATCGAATTTAATAGTCCTTTTTGCATATATATAAAAATAATTATTCAAGATATAGATATAGTAGATAGATAATTGCATCACATTGCACTCGATGGTCATCTCAAACAGTATCAATTGGTATTTTAGACAATTAATTAATCACCAAAAAATATTTAAATATAATCATTCTCCTCATTTTCAATCGAATCTACAAAGAAAGCGTTACAGCGAGACGCTCCGCAGCAGTAGCCACTGTGCCACAATAGGCTCGGTTTATTTAAAAGTTATACATTTACTTCAACAATCATTACCACCAGGCATGATGTCAAACGAGGAGCCGCCGCGGGCTCCCACGCCGCCGCCAGCGCCCCCTGCGCCGCCCCCGCCTGAAGAGGAGCGCCCCAGGCCTCCGTCCCCAGCTTCGCTGCTACGCGGCGCCTCAGCCCTGAAGCCCCCTCGCCCGGCAGCGGACCCCGCACCTGATCCGCGCTCTGATCTGTTGAAGGCTATACGTGAAGGTGAGATTGATGTTTTAGGAATTGAGTGCAAGACTATATGTTTCTATTACTTTTTTTTAATGACGTGACACATATTTAAAATTTAAATGCTATTTATATACAGGCATAAAACTGCGCAAAGTAGAAAAACGAAGCGAAGAAAGCACCGGCAAGTATGACACGCTACGGGGAGTCCCCGTGCTGCTCGACGTCGCGTCCATACTGGCGCGGCGCGTGGCCGTCGAGCAGAGCGACACCAGCTCCGGCAACGACTCCGACTCCGACTACGACGAGGAGTGGCCGACGGACTCCCGCGCGTGACGTCGCGCCTCCCCGCGCCCGCCGCGCGACCTGCCCGGGGACGCCCCCGCCGCCGCTGCCGCCCCGCAGACCAACGACACGCATATAGAGATCAAACATCCGCCGACCACTCAAAACGATATAACGCAGGACAAGGACGAGTGCTATGTGAGGAACTCGTCGTTCTTGAGTCGTGATATAGAAGCGCAGAAGGCGAAAATTGAATCGCCTCCTAAAATTAGTCCGCCCAAAAATGTCGCAGCCCCACCCAGGAAGAGTAGTTTGATTAAAGAGAATTCGAAGGATGGATCCGTTACTTCTAATTCTCCGACCGTCAAAACCCCTTCGCCGCCAGATGTGAAAGTGGCATCACCGCCCAAGAAAGTGGTGATCAATAAGTTGAATCATATTCCATCATTTAGAAATGAAATAAAGCAAACGCAGAAGAATGAAGTGACCTCGCCGCCGGTCAGCAAAGTTATGTCTCCGCCGTTAAAAAAGATACTGTCGCCCCCGTCGAATAGGGATTCCCCGACGCCAACCAAAAGCGATATCGTTTCGCCGCCTTTCAACAAAGGTGTAACGTCCCCACCTATTAATATGTTTAAATTTAACAGAGCGGAGTCCAAATCCGATGAAAATATTCTCGCAAGTAAAAAGAAGGAAGCTATATTAGCGAAAGAAGCTCCCATTAAGTTAGAGAAGCTCTCGTTGACCACGACAAATGATATTTCAGATAAAGTACCAGAGAATGACATAAATAATTCTAATAAAACTGAGGAAACAGAAAGTGCTGATAAGACTGCTAAGACTGGGGAATCAAATGGCGTAGGAGATAAAATAAGAAAATTCGAGAAAGCCGCAGAAGATGCAAACGTCAACGCGGGTAGACTTTCTCGGCCTGGGTCAGTGCGCGGTCGATCTCGAACGGAGAGGATTGGATCAGATAGCAAGGAAGATCTGCCTCCTCCGGCCACACCCTTCAAAGATCACGTGTTTTTTGACATAGGCAACACAGATAAAACCACAGAACCTAACATTTCAAACAACACAGAAACGCAAGAGCGGCAAATTGTTACTAAAGGCTTAGTTAGCTCGACTGCTCTGAAATGGCAACGCAACGAAGAGGAGAAAATACAAAAACCTGAACCCCAAAAGATAATCAAACCTGAATTCAAGCCGATGCCCTCCACCATCGACGTGACGATCCGCTCTCCCAGTCTCGGAACCAAACTGCCAGATCAATTTCCATCCCACGGGACCGCCTTCCGCAACGTCGCGTCCCCCGACACCGCCCGTCCCAAAGCCGACGATGTAAATACTCAAAATAGTTTTAAGTGTAAACTTAAAAATAAGGAGAAGTACTCCGTCAGCAAAGGCTCCAGCTACTTCACGAGAGGATCGGAGGAAATATGGCTGGTGAAAAAGAAGGATATAGAGGAAATTGAGGAACGCGTGTTGGACTCGTTCCGACGCGCCGGAGGTAACGTGTGTATGAGGAGCGAGTCGATGCGGCCGTCGTCCGATAGTGGCCAAAGCACGGCCTTCACGCACGCCACCATGGGACGAACTAAACGGCAAATGTATGGTCGGAGCGAATCTCTAGACCCGCAGTGGGCGGGGGCCCGCGCGCAGACCTTAAAGCGACAGTCCTCAGTCGCCTGCACTTGCGGTCACGACAAGAAAACTCGGGCCAAAAGTGTGGACACCGCCCCCCGACCGCGCTCCAGATCCCACGGCGACGATAACAATCAAACACATGTACTCGACAAATATGAAACGCTAGTATAGCTGAAGTAGCCTCCACGAGCCGTGTGAGCGAGTGCTGTGTTTTATATTAATAATATTCAAATAATCAGTTTGGAGTGTTTATACGTTGTTTTTCAGAGATTTCGCTAGGCATTAAAGTATGCGGCTATCGATAATAGCCTTAGGACCGAATGAACAGTTTTAATATAAACCAAATATATGAAATATTAAATTAAACTAGTTACGAGAGACTAGAGTAGCTCCCCTAATCGTAGAGTTATAAGAGTTGGCAGATTTCGTATTTTATGTGGCGCTTGCGTTGTTGTTTGTAAGTGTATTTACTTTAAGGATATCGACCCGTTTTCTTATCGACGCTCCTCACCTCGGCACAACATCCGTATATGGTGCTTTTGCTTGTTGAAAATGAATCTGTTTCTCGTAAAAAATCTTTAGTGGTTGTGACAACGTGTTTGAGATTTAAATATATTTTAATTTACATCGTGAAACGCTTTAAAATATGAAATATTTTGTTTATCATAACGTAGCTAGTCCATTTTTGGAATGAAGCGCTGATGGTTTATTCTGCCGATTAAGTATTGTCTTACAATTTTAGTGGAGAACGTTTTCTATTGACATGTTTATTAGATGGTGAATATTTGTAATTTAGATATGTATACAACTTAAACTATAGCGAGGGTATGTATGTTAATGTAAGAAGTAAATTTATTACTTGAGAAAAAAGGACATGGAATGATGATATCCTGACGGTGTGTCTCGTGGTATTTAACTTGAATAATCAATTTACTTTTTACTTTATACCCTATCAAGTATCAATTAACATTAAAATAAAACTAATAAAACATACGACATATTGTGACCTGCATAAGTAGTGCCAATAATTATTAAAGTTATCGTTTAAATCATTAGCTTCCATTTAATAAATTATATTCAGCTTAGTGTTCGAAATATTTGCAATTTTGTATTAGAGGACTAGCAGATAGAATGAAATGAGATTTTTTTATATGTTTTTTAAAAACCTTTTTTTTATTTAAGGAGCCTTTGAACGTGTTTGAATTTTTATATGCATTCCACAATGTTCAGTTGCTCACTAAGTCCCCGCAACTAATAATATTATAATGGAAAATGAGCAACGAATGTGTACCAAATTTTTTAAATATATAGATTTGTATGTAGCTAGGCTTAAGTTGACACTTCATTTAAGTACCTAATGATTTACGTATATAGTGAGCGGGAATGAACTGCTTTTTAGATATTGAATTTAAAATCTTATAACATGGATGTAACCTGACCCTCATATGTATATTCCTATATATAGTATATATTGCTGCGTTTATATTTTTATATACTGTGTTCCATTAGAATATAAGACGATTGGATATTTAAAATCTATACCTAAACCTATACATGTTCATGTAACCCTCGAAAGTATTTAATCTAATCAATAATATCTACGTAGTCTGTACATCCAGACGATGTTGTAGTATATTAGTGTTACTTACATATATGATCACGATTAATATTAAGAAATGTAAATTATAGATGTAAGAAATTAATAAAGCATGTTTTATATTTTGTAGATTATGTAAACGAACGCTCCTTTATTTTGTCGTGTATCGGCAATCGCTAATTATTTATTTGCATTTTTTACCTTTAAAGTTTATAATTTTAATGTTAAAATATAAAGCAAGTTGTTATATTCGCTGAAATTGAATAGTCCAAGTATAATTGCATTTATTGTTTTGTGGGTTACCAAGTAACGTCTTTACAATTGTTCTTTAAAATATAACGAATTATGTCATTTAATTAATTATATTAATCAAAATGTCTTTTAAAATGATAATTATTGCAAATTTATAACCCATATCACAATTTTTGTAAATTAAGCTAAAATGCTTTGTATCCCGGACTAGTGTCATTTTTATTAAGAAAATATTTTATAACTTGTTTATTTGCTAATACAATAAAATATAAAAAAACATCCGATTTTTTTTTACACCCACATGCATTGTTTTTATAAATCTATAATTTTGAAAATGTTTAATATATAATGGACTTTTACTGTTTTTAATTTAAAATGAATTTCATTATAACAATAATAATTAATACTATATGATAAATTCGTAACTTTCTCTTAAGAATATCTTCTTGGATTATATAAGAAAAACTAATTAAAATTTTACTTCGTATCAACGAAAGTGATTAGGGAAGGGAATTTGCAGCTAACAGTATCTTTTACTTATTATATTAAATATAAGCAACGGAATACGGATTTTATTTTAAATGCAGACTCAATTATACACACGTAACTTTTTAAAAAGTATATACAGTATATCGATAAAGAAACTTTACATTAATCAAAAATATATACTTTTAAAAACCTATTGGCATATTAACATTTTTTGTTTTATTGCTTAGTTATAAATAAATAAAATTTTATGTAATAAACTCAATAAAATCCCGTAACATTGCCAAGAAAGTGTAGTGAGTATATATCTAAAAGGATGAGTAAATTTATTTAATACGATCAGTTATATTTTGTATCTGTATTCTTATGTGATGCAAAATTGAAAGTTAAAAACCACAGGTTCTAACGTGCTTAGTGAAATTCCGTTTTACGATATGTAAGAATTAATTGTAAATTTACTTAAATCTTTTTGAGTTTTTCCTAAATTTTCTTTAAATTTTCTTGTACTTTTATTATAAATTGTTAAAAAAAGTACTCGTTATTATATTGTGCATATTTTACATTCAATATTTGGCAAATTACAAGACAAACGCTATTATTGAGAATTTGACATAGGAACGTAAATTGTTAAATTTAGTTCGTTTGATTGGCAGGCAGTAGAAATTGCTTGTTGTAATGTAATCTTAAATTAATACAAAGCATATTTTTTCATTTTATTTCTTCGGTTATTAAATGATTTCGCAAAGTTTCTATAAAGTGTTATACTGTCTGGTTAATGAGAATTAAGTTAGTGTAAATTTAATTAATATCTTCTTTTATTTTGGCGCCGTTGTATTATATTTTAATAGAGTGGAGTCGTTACAAAATATTACAAAATGACTTCAGCATTATATTTGGAGCATTATCTGGACAGCTTGCAGCATTTACCAATAGAATTACAAAGAAATTTTAAATTAATGCGAGACCTCGATGATAGAGCGCACGGTCTAATGAGGACAATTGATCTTATGGCCGATGAATTACTGCCTAATATTCCTAAAATGGATGATGAAACAAAAAAAGAAAAGGTAAACACTATTCAAGGATTATTTAATAAAGCTAAAGAATATGGAGACGATAAAGTACAACTCGCCATACAAACATATGAATTAGTAGATAAACACATACGTCGCCTTGATTCTGACCTCGCACGATTTGAATCTGAAATTCAAGAGAAAGTAATGAATTCGCGCGCTGCTCAACAACCCACTGCGGACCAGGAATCTAATCCTACTACTGTTAAAAAAGGGAGGAAAAAACATAAAGGCAGTGAAAAAGCTGCGACTGCGACAGGTAAGAAGAAGCGCACGGGCGCGTCGAGTGAAGAAGACGCTGTCGCGAGTGGACGCTCTGCGGCCAAGAAGAAGGCGCAAAGAAAAGGTGCTACTACCACAGCCACTGCGGTTAAGGAACAGGAGGAAAATGCGGATCTGGACTCTGTTGCGGGTATGGCCCATCCGAGTGACGTACTCGACATGCCTGTCGACCCTAACGAACCCACATACTGCCTTTGTCATCAAGTGTCTTATGGCGAGATGATAGGCTGTGATAATCCAGACTGTCCTATTGAGTGGTTTCATTTTGCTTGTGTAGATCTTAAAATTAAGCCAAAAGGAAAGTGGTATTGCCCTAAGTGTACTCAAGACAGAAAAAAGAAATGATCCACAATTAAACCACCTGTTAAACCAGCAGAAAAGACTGTGACAGTGAAAAAAGAAACAAAGTGATTGTATTAGGTTTTAGGCATAGTATCTAATATAACATATTGTTTTCTATTTAAATATATATGTATTAACATAGAATTAATTTATTTTTAGTGTAAATTGATCAAATTAATCTAAAAGTAAATTAAATTGACAAAATAACTTATGCCTATATAAGTATATTTAGTTTAAATTCAATAAGCAATATTGTGGTTATGTGGATGAATGTTTCGTTATAAAACATCTGGTTGATAACAATTAGATAAGAAGGTACTAGCTCAAAATTACGATTCTTTCTACAAATTCTTCATATATAATGTAGGCAGTTTTTAAATCAACTATATAATTGACATACCTTGAATTTTAGTGCTTCCATTGCTAATTAATTGCAATTATACATTATTTGAATGCAATATTGTTCACACTTTTATGACAAATAGAAAGGTAGTAGACTGGACGTAAAATTCAGTACTTATAAGTTACTCAAGTAAAGACTGAAAGTAATTCTAAATCGAATATGATTCTGGCTTGATTATATAAGCCGGAGAACAGAATAGGTGCCACTACAGTATATGTATTTCATTATAATATTGTAGTTGTGATTTGTTCCATTAATCATAAGAAATAGTTTGTGACTTAACAAGTATCAAGGTGTCTAAAATAAATTAAAGATAGAGGAAAATGCATTTGTCTCAGAAATTATTACACTATTAATATAACTTGGTCACATTGTTGGTTTTAAAATGAATTATTTCTGTATTTGATTATTATATTTTTGTTGTAAATTATAAATGAAGATGTGCATGGATGAAGGTGATAGGTTGAGAGTTCTGAATTTCAAGAAAATATAATTTTAATAAAAATATTAATAATTAAAAAGGAATTTTAACTATTTTGAAATTATTATTTTGGTTGTAACATGAAATTAATTAAATAATTGTTTTATTTTACTATAAAAACTTATTTTTTTCTTCCAATGAAGTTTTTTAAAGAAAAGTTTAATAACAAAATTTACAACAAATTACAATAAAAAGAGGGTTAAAGGTACATTAAAAATCTTTGTTTATGTAAAGAATCCAAATCTAAACATGTTATGACTACATCCATGCACAAAATTTTAATATATTTTTAAATTACTAAAAAATATATTTAAATGCCTCTATTAATCAATATATGTGAATAAGGTAATCATGTTGTATCCTCACTAACTCATAAATAATTAGACTAAGTGTTTAAAAGTGAACGGAAATGAGCAGCTGCTGTTGTTTTTGTGATTGGAACCTTATATTGTTATTTATCTACTAAATGCTATATTTTAATTATAGTATCTAGAAATTGTTCCCGTTGATGAACATTGCTTGTTACTTATTTCAAACTAAATTTTAATGGATTTAAATGTAATGTCCATCGAAATGTGCATTTATTAATAGTTAAGGAATCTATTTCATATTAATTGACAAATCAGATGTATTTTTCTTGTTTTGCATTAACAATGGTATGAGGCTGTTTGGTTGGTGTGAAAAATGACTAGAAAAATTAGATTTTCTTTATAAATTCTTTGAAGTTTGCTAGATTAGAATATAAGAAGAATTAAATAATATATTTATTAATATTAGCAAACAAAAGCCGTAATTGTAAGTATCAATTGTAGATGAATTAAGCTTTACATTTTTATATGAGCTGTGTCATACTGTGCTGCCGGTGGGGGCTCCGTGTGATAGATAAAAAATTGCACTTAAGTCATAATATGAAAATTAGGTACCAATTATTGTTATAACATAATAAGTTATACAATGCCAATATCTATATATTATTTATGTTATTTTTATTACACATAATGAGATAATATGTTTGTTTTATTTTCTTTAAGAACTTCCTCGTATTTAATAGCCACTTTTACAATTTTGAAGAAATTTGTAACTTGAGTATTTGGTGATTTTTTTCACTGCGTTTGAATATTTTTTTTACTTTGTGCTAAATCACAATCATTATATATTTTTTTAATTTACCGCTTAAACTTGATATAAGTTATTTTTATTGTTTCACCTCTTATGAATGACCTTGTGCCCATAAGTAGTGGCATTTAACACTAACTTTAGTGTATTTCAAATATATATAGATTCCATATGCAGTACGAATTTCGTTGAAAGAAGATCAATCATAAATAAAATATCAATTTAGTGCTCTTGTAACGTTAAAACTATTTTTTGTTCTTTTTTTATTCTACAATGCTTAATAACAATCATACTCACCTGTAGTCTCGAACCTAGTTCGATAATTTTAACATTTTTTAATGTTTATAAATAAATTATATTCTTTAATTTAATGTAGGATTCACGCATTTTATCACGCATAGCAGGGTAGACAGAAAGTACCTAGGGTCAAGACACTCCGTACATCGCCTTCCACCGAATGCAAGGCATTGCGTGTTGTGTGGAATTCAATTGTCATACCAGGGCGAGAAAGTGAAAATAATTTTAAATATTATCACTCCCCCGAGTGGAGATCGAACCCACAACCGGTCGTGATTACAGTTAGACGCTGTCACACTCCGTCACGACCGGCCTCAATTCAGATTATAGGCTTATAAAAAACATTAACATTTATAATAAATTTTGAAAAATAAATTTATTCAATTAGCAGCCATCCCAGTATAATACTCACATGTTTGATTCTATAAGATGAGCGATCAGTGTGGTCTCTGAAACGTGAAAAAACAGCAGGGTATGCTTTTTTGTATTTTTTGTATTAAAAAAAAGAATATTAAATGATATATTTTTGAAAATGTATCTTAAAAATAGACCAAAAAAGAACGTTAGTAAAAATAAATTAAAAATTAGTTGTACCTATATCAAAGTCTTAACAATCTATCTCTACAATATATTGCTTGTTGATCGATGGTACTAAACGGCGCGCTTTATCGTATCAAAGAAGAGACATTAAAATAATTGAATTCAATCAAATCAAACAAAGAATCAAAGGAGAAATTACGAAGCTCGTAACCGACCCGATTACAATTATGGTGTCACGTTCACGATAGCTTACACTGATACCGACATTATTATACGGCAGCGAAATGTGGGTGTGTCAAAAGAAGAATGAAAGAAAGATGAATGCAGTAGAGATGAGGTCTCTTCGTCGGATACGCGGAGTCAGTTTAGCTGACCGTATATGCAGCGAGGAGATATTCAGAATGACAGGTGTAAGCGTGAACTGTGACACGACCTACCGACCTAAATTATTTACAGCCGATATCCTGCATACTCTTAATAGTGACTACTAGACTAAATAGACAAAAACCTATTTTTAGAGATTCTGATTATTTATAAAAAAATGTGACAATGCATATAATAAATGTTACGAACATCTGTTAATATTACTAATAAGATTGTTGTTAGATGCAATCTTTCAGTACTAGTTAAAATTAATCATCGCCAGTTATTTCAAAACCTCCATTATGTTCTTACCTTAAATGACGCAACAGTTGTTGGTGATCGATCATATATTTTGGTGCAAGAACGCAGTCTTTGCTCGCAAATCGGGTTTTACCTCGACAAGCGTTTTTGCGTCCAAATAATTACGCTTCATGCACGAACATGCAAGGGTTCAATGTAACCTAAAAGCATAATAATTTAGTATTTTTTAGTAAGTTTTCCTTTCCATAATGATATTTAAAGGAAGAGAATTATAATAATAAATATGAATAAAAATAAAATATTAATCTATTTATATTTTTATGATTTAAAATGTTTGTCTTATTATTATTTTTTAGATATTTGGGTCAAAGAGATAACTATTTAGTTGAAAATAATACTGCCACAGATTTAAAGCTCAGGACTGACAAATCTTCATTCAGCTCCTGTGTAAAGCTTTAGTAACAATTGATATCAAAGGATAACAGTAATTAGTGCCAAATCGTTTAACCCAATAACAGAATTGTGGAGTAAAGCTTAAAGAAATTTCAAGTAGACACATAAAATTCTTAACTTAAAAACAACTGATTGCGCCTTATCATTTTGTGTAACGATTTCACGACAAATTGCTATTATTATATTTTTGCTTATTAAAAATAATAAATATATAATTATTCTATAATTAAAGCTACATATGCATAAATATCAATTATTTATACGTGGCAAAATATTAAGAAACCCTTAATATAGAAATATTTTTATAACTAACCGATTAACTCGTTGTACCCCATAAAAAGAAAAAACATACTAAACTGCTCGTTTTTAAAAATATATAAGTAATGTTTTTAATATTTTAATATAATATATTATCGAACAGCGATTCTGTGTAACGAGTCCATATCAAAGGGTTGTTAGTGGTTCAGTTGCAGTTATCTGCTGAGCGCGCGCGGGAAAAGTTGCGTCCCATATTTTTTTTTAGTTTCAATAAAAATTAAAAACGTAAAATCATAATGACAATGTTACTGAGAAAAATGTGGAAAACTCATTCGAAGCACAAAAGTGAGTATTTATAATATTATTTTTATCATCATTGTAAAATAAAAAAAATATGTTATAATAACATGTTCTATTATAAAATAATTTAATATGTTCCTTTTAATATTTTAAAATTTTGTGAGATTTTTGAAAATCCGGGCTCATTATTAATTTAATTTCGAGGAATAATAATAAAAATTTAAGCACGCGCTTTCTTAAACTTCTTAGGAATAGAAAAAAGTTGTCGAGTCAGAGTTAGTTTTCTTTTAAAGAGAACATAAAATTTATGCAATCTGGTACTGCAAAAAGAAAAATTGGTACCACATTTTATATATTTTTTAATTTGAAGAAATACTTTCTATATAATTAATTAAAAAATGTAATTAAACTTTTTATTATTTATAATTACTTAATTATTTAATCTAGCAAAGTGTGACGTAAACCTGTGACGTAAACTTTAACATTGTTATTTGTACTTAGAATTACATTTATTTTACTCATGTTAAATAATTTTGTAAAATAATTTACAAATTTATTAAATTTCACTGTTCCATAAATCATTTTATCTATATTATTTTGTTGCAAATGACATTTCATTTGCACATATTCTGTTGGTTTTAAAAGTTTAACTAGTAAAAGGAATGAGAAATATATATGAATTTCCAGAAAAATAGCAAGATTATTAAAGTAGATGATTAATTTCATTAAATTGTAAAAATATTTATATAAGCTGAATAGGTAAACCCAATTGCCTAAATTTGAGTTAAACTTTTAAGTGAAAAATAAATATTAACGGAGTATGAACGGAAGTGTGAAAAAAATTTCAAGAGCAGTAATTAAAAGATCCTACCTTGCGAATTTACTTTTTTACTAATATATTTTATCTCTTAATATAATATAAATAAAGTAGTATTTTCGTTGCCATCGGCGAAAATTCGACAAAGATCCATTAGATCTATAATGTTTTAAGGATAACTATGTCAATATTATTTAAAGATATTATATTGCGTAAATAAATCAATATTTAGGATATAATTATATCCTAAGAATAATTTTCACCTAAGCTTCAGAGTTATTTCTTATTTGCCAATTGCATGGCCACTTAGCCACGCTATCTCCAGGACACACCTAAGTCGGAGCAAGTTTTTTGTTTTGTAGCAAGCTAGCCCATGCCACCATGTACGGAAGTAAATGACATACGTTATATGTAGCTACACCCTGATTGCATATAGTAATCAAGGTTCTGTAATCTGCGTTATACTTAATCAATACAAGGGATGTCTGATCACCCCATTGCGCAAATAAAAACACTTATTGTTTATTAAACTTTATAAATAAATTTGACAAGTAAATAAGTCAGCTATTGTTATAATGGTTGTTAGATATTATTATATACCAACTTCTTACGATTTTTTGGCCATGACGATATCGATATATCAATTATTTTTAAGTTCACATTATAATTAATTAAATAAACACAACAAATTCTTACAAACCAAAGAAAAAATCAAGTAGATACATATTTTATGTCTTTGAAATATTTATAATAGGCGAAGTAAGTATTGAGATTTTTTATTAATTTAATAAATATATTAAATACTTCAATTAATTTTAACAAAGAGACTGTATTTTCAAAATGAAAGAATTAAATTTTTACAAACATTTGTAAATATAGTTTAAAAAAAAAACCTAGATTAGCCAACACCCCAAATCTAAAATCGAAACTTAACAGATTTGTGTACAATTAATTTTATTATAATATATACGTAAATACGTAAAATAATATAATACCTATAACGGTAAAGTACAGATGCCGCTTCTCTTTTTTCGCGATAACATTAATTTTCCACGACACGTCAATCCGGACGCGGAACGGGAATTTTGTATGACTATATACAATTTTATCACTGTTCAATAAAACTAGCATCCTTTGTAATTTTATGTGTACAGCAATTTGGTGATATGATTTATTATTGCATTATATCTCAAAATTTGCGAAATATTTCTTCATTCAAATATTAATCTCCTTAACTCGTAAAATATACCATAGGCAGCTATAGGTATAATATAAGCACCTTTTTAATAACTTCAATTTATAAATAAAAATGACATTTCCTTACAATTTCCAACAAAAATTTGCTTTCCTTAAATTTTCTTAGAAATGCATTTTATTTTAAATTGAGTTAAAAAATAAAACTGCTAATCCCTATAGGTGCCAATAATTTATTTTTGCCTTTAAATATACCTATATTAAGGCATGCAATGCTGAAAACTGTTATCGTTTTTGTTCTTATAAGTGTAGATAATAAGATATACATTTAAAATACTTTTAAGTAAGTTTAAACTCAAACTAGTCCGTAATAATATTACTAATATTTGTAATCAAAGTAGGTATGATAGTTGCCAGATGAACACACATATATATATATTTATATATATATATATATATATATATATATATATTTATATATATATATATATATATATATATATATATATATATATATATATATATATATATATATATATATATATAGTGTTCCTAGAATTCTAATTTCAACTGACAGTGTGCATAAGTACATCCTTTCCAAGGCTAGAGAGTCCCAATTTGATAAGAATTGCAAATTGCGTAACAATCATATGATTTGTAAACATGAATGGAAAATATATCGACATGTTATTAAATGCAGTACTAATGGCAGCTAAAATATAATATTTCAACTACAGTTAAGGAACGTGTAAAAAAAACAATAATATATTGACAGTTGCAATGTCAATACAGCTTAGATAATTTTAAGTATGTGTAAAAATAGAAAAAATAAACAAAATTCATAATTCTTTCATAGGACAAAGTGCTTTTACAATAGGATCCAAGAAAACGTCAGATATTGTTCTATGTCACAATTTAAAAAAAGTTATGAAATTACATTTGTGTGTAAAACGTAACATATATCATTTTATAAACGTTACTAAGCCTTGGAAAGGAAATGCTCACTCCAGTCTATATCAAAGATATAATTAATAATATATAATATCACCAATAAGAATTGTAAATCCGTTCATTTTTGACTTGGAAAAAAAAAGAGAGAACAGCCCACTGAGGGCGCTGGTACCTATGGGCCTGAGGTATTAACTTAGTAGCTTCTTATTTTGAATAAAATTATTTGATTTTGTAAAGAATAAAATGGTTGACAGGTATACAGATTAAAAATATGTATTGAATTCTATATACTTAGAATTCAAAGAAAATTTACTGCTTACAGAGAATAAAATAAAATTTCATTTAGATACGTCTGAAAACTGTTAAAATGTATAGGTATATTTTTATTGATATCTAAGATTCCATCACGAAAAATAAAGTAAATATTTTAAAACTATGAAAAAAGCCAATTAAAACCAAATATTTCATAGATCAATTCATTTAAATGTACGTATTTTGCATAGATATTTTGGAAAAATAAATTTTTAAAGCTTTACATTATAAGTTTTAATTAAATGCACTGTTAGTTCTTATTTATCAATCAAAAGAAAAATAATATAGGCTCCGGCATATTTGTAACCAGCTTTCTAAGAAGCAAAAAGGTATCCGTTTAGCCCAGTGGTAGGTACCTACTTTCTAGCGTCAACAGACTTTTATCTAGGGTTTATGAACGTAGCAATTATAACAGTTAACATCTCGTTAGTTAAGATTTATTAATATATATTTCTTTTAATTACTCGTATCTTGCTTTGCCTTGACTATAACGAGAAAATCAATGCACTCTTATCAACACACATTAATTTCTTCTAATGAAGTTTTATGCAGATCAGATATATAGTAATAACTTTCGCTTTATTTCCCTACTTTTAATTTCAAACATAATAAGTTTTATTAATATTATCCATAAGCCATAAGAAAAATCTAGTCATATTTTACTACAATATCCATGTTTGTCTAAGCAATGCAGTAAAAAATGAAGGACTGTTCTGCACGAACATCCCAATGACTATACAATATACAGGACAGCTTCCGGTGGATGTAGTTACTCTTAGCGCATTTTCTTCATTGCATAAAGAACCTCTTTATAATATATATTTTGATATATAATAACAACTGTACAATGCTCTTTTATAAAGGAAGTAGGAAATTAGAAATTGTGCGTAGTTTAAACAAGTGGTACATCTCGACGACGCGATAACAATATCGATGCGGGCGCAATGCCAAAAAAATTGATGTCAATAAAATATTTGAAGTAAATTAATGTTTAATTGATTTTTTTGGAGGCCGGTCGGCCAATGTTCAATCCCCACTCGGGGGAGTGATTAAATTTAAATTATTTTCATTTCCTCGTTCTGGTAAAGACAAGATGCGGTGTTGAGTTCCACCACTCAAAACGCATTGTCTCGAATTCGGTGGAAAGCGAAGTACAAAGTGAAACAGTGAAGGACTGGTCTTTGGTTAATCACTTAGAAATATAAAAATAAAAAACGCTTTACTTAAGTTTAATTGAACATATACATATTTGTGGACTGTAGACAGTTTTTCATCCTCGTATAATGTATATGTAAAATAAAATAATCGGACATTTAGATGTGGCTGTTATTTTGAATAAACAACAATACTGATTATATTATATAATTAATTGTATTGTCACCAGAACACAACTAATCAATATTTCAGCTTTATTGGATACTGGAAAATGGGTAATATTAGTATTGCAAAGTTTCACCTACACTAACAAACATACTAACGAGCTAACTAATAAATTAACAAACAAACACGGTAAATTTAATAAAAGCTTGTTAAAGATCATATCAAAACACTCATTAAACACTCTACGCTTTTTAGAACAATAATTATATTTTACTTTTTAGTTCAATTAACTACAAAGTCGTAATTTTAAGTATTTTATTATCTATTTTTAGCTTATAAAACGCCTTTAGAGCCCCTTTCTTTACGTATTAGGTTTTTATCATAAATAATATTTGTGACTAATTTGAGATGTTATTGGTACTGGACTGAGAACGATGATACTCAAAAGTTTATGGTTATAGCTTATTAAGAAATTAAATATTGTAAATTATATTATGTTCTTTTAATATAGTAATTGCGCCTAATATACTGACCTATGGCCTACATATTTCCGTTATCACCCGTCTGGCCTAGATATTCGATATATACTTTAATACAGCTTTAAATAATTCTATAGGCACTGATTTGCGAATATATTTGAGGTTTTTATTTTTGGTAAACAAGTTTAACAAATATATGGTCAAGGTCTTCGATGTTTATAAAGAAATAATTATAAATATTTTTTTATCTCGAGAAAAATGAACAAAACGATACAGGAGGTTAGTAATATTATATAATTAAAACTTAGGTACTTTAAACTTTAGAGGCCGGTCGTGGTGCATTGGAACAGCACCTGACTGTAAACGCGATAAGTTGAGGGTTCGATTACCATTCGAGGAAATGATTATATTTGAATCATTGCCATTTCCTTGCTCTGATAAGACATTACGAAAGAGGAAAAAATACTGTATACATTTGATTTACATATATCACCTTAAAAAATCTAATTTAAAAATATTTCCTTGAATTCTATAAAGTAGGTTAATTATAAACGTTGAACGAATCATGTTTTACAGTATGTAATGAATAAGCTCGCAATTTACCTTTACTATTACACCCTGTTTCAAAACACCTTATACAGCTTACCCCAAGCCTTCAATTAGGTATGATGAATTTTAACGCAATAAATTGTCGTTGGGTAATTCAAGCAAATTATTTTCTAATTCTCCTGGCGCTTACAGTCTTATACTTATACCTAATCTTATAATATAATCAGTTATCATATGACTGAGACTTGCTATGGGTACTTATAGATTTTGAAACTTAATTCAATATTTACACAGAAAATTGAATTTGAACTTTATATGTATCTTTGGCGGAACTTAACGCTGCATTTAAGGTACTAGGATTTAAGGTACTAGGATTGAGAAATGAAAATAATTTTAATATAATCATTAGCTTAATCCCCATAATGACGTAAAAAGTTAATGAACCTAAATAAAAATTTAATTAAAAAGTCTCAATAATAAATTTATTTATTTATTTATTTTTATTTTATACAACATGATGCAATATTAATATTAAAAATAATAAAAATTACTTAGCTTATAAGTATCTTAAAATACTAGAGCACACTTAATAACGTCAACTTAATTAAAATCAATGCTAACATTACATTCAATATGCACTCTGGACCGATCAATTGCACAATTATGTTCGATTATAATAACAGTTTATTGCTAATAATGATATTATTACGCGGTCATAAAGGAAATCGTGGTTGTTGCGATTAGCTTATCGCGCTCCGGTCGTTCACTAGAGCGATTTGTGCTTTCTATAATGTTATAAGACACTTTGCTGATTTTTCTATGTATATTAAACTTATAATTTAAAGATAGTTTAGTAAAGGAGAAAAATAGGTTTTATAAAGTACTTTTTTAGTGAGCATAGAAAGTTAGTCATATGGTTTTATCACCGTTTCATCATATGGACGATAATAATGTATCGAGAGTCATTTAGGCCAGTCGTGGCGCAGTGGGACAGCTGGCTGACTATAAAAGTGATCGGTTGTGGGTTCGATCCCCACTCGGGGGAGTGATTTTATTTACATTATTTTCACTTCCTCGCTCTGGTAAAAGACAAAGTGCGGCGTTGAGTTCCAATGTCTCATGTCTCAACATGCAATGTCTCGAATTCCGTAGAAAGCGAAGTAAGGAGTGTCTTGACACTAGGTACTTTCGGTCTACCCTGCTATACGGGATTAAAGCGTGAAGCTAATTAAAAAAAAAGGAATGTCATTTAAAGGTGCCTCTTGAAAACTGTACAAGTTCTCTGATTACTAAACTATGTGTTCTATATGCGGCTGCGTCGGTGTTAATATGCGCTTGTTCTTACAACTTGATTTCAAAGCTAGCATTTATGTATTGAGATATTTACTAATTCTTAGAAATTATTACAAAAGGATTATTTCTAAGAAATAATCGTTTGGTAAGAGAGAATGTTTTTTATTAACTTATTAAAAAAAATATTAAGAATTTCACCCCAATGGAACCTCATTGGGGAATTCTATATATTAATGAAAACAAAAAGTAGATATATTAATGAAAAAAAGGTTTCTTTTAAAGTAATTTTAACTAGTGTACTTTTTGATGAATGAAATACGCTTTATTTTTGCAATGTTTAAATCATATTATACAAAAATACTTATATGTCAAATATATATGTACCTATATGGAAATGTGACATTTCTGTACTAATATTAAAATTTTTGTAAAAAGGGATCCGACGATGTTTAGAATAATATAATATAATAAGTGTGAATAATAAATAATAATAATAATAATAATAATAATAAATAAGTGTGAATAAGGAAATATCACCATATCGTTAACGTATATATTTCATCATATTGTTAATGTATATATTTTTTTATTTTGTAATTTTCATTAATACAAAGAGAACTCTATTTTTAGAGCTTTGCGAAGAATGGGCGCTAGCGGAGTGTGAAGGTGAAGGATGGTGGAAGGATGCTCGTGAGAACAGAGGAAGTTGCGAGGTCCGATATGCCGGAGCGGCGCCCGTTGAACGAGCTGCTTCAGCACCTGCTACAGCCCTTGCTGTGCGATCTGCTTTACATACTGCTAAGAGTAAGTGTAAATATAGATTATAATTAAACAAATAAATAAAGAATCTCAAAATATCAAATACCATGTGGCCATATAAATTAATGGACTTAGCCATACTTTTTTTTTAAATACTGCACAGATGTCCAATTCAACGTGTTTTAAGTAAATATAGCTACGAATAATTTGCTAACTCAATTATTTTAATTATAATCTTCAAAGTAACTAAAACTTTATTATATTTTATGTTACGCATACTAAAAATGTCACAGAGAAAGACTGCAACTACTACAACATGAAAACACCTTTAATTATTTTTTGATAATAACCCTAATAATCTATTATATATTTAAGCTTTGAACAAAAAGCTTCAGAGGGTGAACTTGGATATAAGTGCGAGAGGAATACTGGTTACCGATGCGGAATCTCATGAAAATGTTCTGAGCGTTTCAATTTACGAGTAAGTATCTAAAACCACCAACACTACTCTACTCTAATGTATATATTAATGTATATATTTTTTTTCTCTCTTACTGACTGAAAAGATATATATATATATATATATATATATATATATATATATATATATATACATTTTCTAGGGATATCTTAACTACAATTCATTCTTATAATTTCCTGATTTCTTAACCTTGGCCTCGACAGGTCAAATGGCGAAGGAACGGTAGAGCTAGTTACAATACAATACTAAATGTTCGTATTCTAAATTCTATTGATATAACAAAATGGAATATTGTATCAATGAATTTATTATGTTCTCTGTTAAATTGAACTTTAAAGTCAAATAAAATACAATAATAAAAATATTATTGTACATTATAAACAAATCTGTTTATATAAAAACCAGAAGTATATATATTTTTATGTAACCACAGAAAAATCATTGACTTCTTTATCTGCCTCTGACCTGTGAGTCTCGTCTCTCAAGAACATTTTATATTGTGATAAAAGAAACATATCAATAAATTAACTTGACACGTCGTCATGATCCAACGTGATATTATTATTTATATTATTTAACTCAAGATTTTTTTTTATTTACTTAGCATCATTTCTTCTAAATTATAAGGGGGTATTATTTTTTTTGTGGAGCATAAACTTTAAAACTATTGAAGTAACTTTTAAAGTTCTTTTAGTAATATAAAAAGGATTCCTCAGTGCATAATACTAGGCCAATTTTATATAAGGGCGAAATTCGTTTCGTTTATATTTTTTTTATTTAAGAATTTACGTGATTTTCTATATATTTCCATAAAATACATACACTAGGCTCATGCAGATAAAATATACAAGGTTTCTTTGGATAGCGAATAATGAAGCTGTTAAGAAGGATACGTAATGGGATTTCATTAAGCGCACTATGATACATTCCCACACAAAGACAGGATCGTGATAACATAAGTTTAATAATATTGTCATGTGTCGATATAACTTACGTATGAACAAGTTATTTTAATGGACAATAACGATTACTGTCATAATTAACATATATGATAATATTTACTTATGATTATTTATTGGATCTATTTAGAGTCTACATATTATCTTGATTTATAATTACTATAAATACATTAATTTAGGATATTTCACGCTTTCACGTCCATATGTGAATTCTCTGTGAAAATGTGAAGTTCACATGCAATTTCAAAAGTTACCCTATGAGTTCCCCTATCGACACGTCATCGTGGCGCAGTAGAACTGACCACCTGACTGCAAACGACTGATTTTATTTGATATAATTTTTCAAAAATATTATTATCAGGCGTGATACAGATTTAATTTTAGAGAAATGTAGTGTATATTGTACGAATTGGCTAAAAGTAGTACTTATTACTGTGATTTAACTTCCATTACAATAACCTCAACACTGTTTATTTTATTTGTAGCTGATGGGATGTATATTTTTTTAAAGAGAATTTTGAATGTTCTAGGATATCATACTGCTCAGCGGACGCGGCCAATGCGCGAGTCTTCGCGGTAGTTGAAGGGAAGCACGTGGGTGGGGATGAGACGCACATTGCCCATGTGTTTGTTTGCTCTCGGAGAAAACAAGCGCGCGCCCTTGCCTTATCCCTTGCACATTCCTTTAACGACGCCTATCAGGTATTTTTTATTTAAGTTTTTCCACATAATGAGGTAGACAGAGAGAACTTAATATCAAAATACTTCGTTCTAAACTTCTTCACTCTCATATTCGAAATATTGCGTATATAGTGGCTAAAGCCAACGCCATGCTTTGTTCATTCAAATCCTAAAAATGAAAATAATTTAAACATGATCACACCTCCGAGTTGGGATTGGATCCATAACTATTCGCATATACAGTCAGATTGTGCCACTGTGCTTTACGATAGCCTCTAATGACACCTCTTAATTAATTATAAAATTAATTAAATATTATGTTTTAGGTATATACTTTAACTTTATTATTACGGGGTAGTCGGAAAAAACTATTTTTTTGCCTCCTTAACTTATTTGTGACTCTCTTAGACAGATTTTTGACTAATTGTAATTATCACCACAAAACATAACAAAATTTCTTGTATAAAAAGTTATAAAATAATTTAAAGTCGGTACCTCCTACCTACGTATTGTTATTGTTGAAACATGACTTGCAATATTTTATAATTTAGATTTTTGATTTATTCCAGGCTTGGCAAGCTAATGAAGCTGCTTCAATGAAATCGGATGGCAAGCGCCTAGTAGCCCCATGGGTAAGTTAATAATTTAAGATTTTTTGTATCTTATTTACTTACACAGTAGAATAGCGAAGTAGATAGTACTTTACTATGCTATACTATGAACTGTATCGATTTAAAGGTTGTTGATAGTCATTCAAGGCTATTCATAGTTATAAACTCATTATAAATTATATTAGACCTTATTAGATCTTTTCAGCAGAACTGCCTTCCGAGTAGACGGCAGCTTCCTGTATGACTGACAATACTGACGTTTTGTATTGATTCAATGATTCGATAATGCTTGTAACATTAATAAAAAGTATTTTTAATGTTGGATTGATTAGTTGGTAGAGGCAATGATTATTATGTCCTAAGACATTTCATTACGCACATTCTACTGCATTTCCATATAATTTTGGTATAAAAGCGTAGGTAAAAAGTTTTCCTTCAGTTATTAATATTAATATTGTATGGTGCAAACAGGTGCATTTTCCGGATGAATCTGAAGAGGAAACTGACAACGAGCAATGGCTCGCCCCCGCACCTCTTGTCACATTCGCTTAATTTTTTTAATAACATAATATATACTTATATCATTGTTCAAATTATTTAGTGATTTGCTTTAATTATATGTATAGGTAATGCTTTAAAAAACTATCTTTATATGATGTCTATTAATTAAGGTCTTTAAATTTGTAAACAAAAAAAATATTCTAGAATTTATTCCCTAGTTTAAGTTGTTCAAAAAATTGTACTCATAATCTTAAATATTATAATTTTTTTAATATGAGGCTATGATGTACTATAAGATAATTTTGTGAATTCTCGTGTTTTATGACTTAAATTTTAAAGAAAAAAAATTGAAAATAAAATTAGGCAAAATAAAAACGTTCAATTGAAATAAAAAAATCCATGAGAACGTTGTTAGTACAGATTCAGTATGACTTTATAAGTAACAACAAGCTAGTTTAAAAAAAAATTATAAGGCACACGTCTTAAATATTCTTTGCCATTCTGGATATCTTGGAAATTATGAAGTTTCTATTAACAAAATATTGTATTATACATGTCTATAAGTTTTCATACTTTCATACAAATTGTACGGCAAAATGCGGGTCAAAATAAAGTTGTAGGTTTCTCTCACACTAGAAGATTACAGGTAAGACTAATAAAAGTGTTTAAGAAAAAATAATATTTCATTATCACGGAATTATTATTTTTTATATATATATATATATATATATATATATATATATATATATATATGTACATAATGGATATGATCTGTATACGAATTACTGATATATTATTAGTTTTCATATATTTTACACACACATATGTTTGTTTTTTTTAAACTCAATGTTTGCTATTAAGGAAAAAATATTTTATAAGTCACAAATATAATTTTTTAGATTTTAAGTTCAATGAATAGCTTAGTATATAAGTTACGACTGTTACAATAAAATAATTTAGTACCTAAAATATAAATTTTTTTTAGCTTTACTATAAGAATGTTAAAACTTTACAAATTATATATTAAGAATTTATAAAATCTACAAAATAAACAATTTTCTACACTAGTACCACTTTTTTATTTACTGCTTGTGATTTAAAATCTTAATATTTCTTATTGGAGTTTATTAAAATTGAATTCTAGTAAATTTTAAAAATAAAATAGTGTTTTTTTTTAACTCTACGAATTTTTATTTTAAGATTTTTATTACGTTTATCCTTTAACTTGTAGAGAATCATATATAAATTGTAAAATAGAAACTAATTTTAATCATCCAAATAATAATAATCATAATAATAATAATTTAAAATGCATGTTTTATAATATATAGTAATAATAATTTAAAATGCATGTTTTATAATCATAATAATAATAATTTAAAATGCATGTTTTATATAAAATAATCTAGTAACGTTCTATGTTTGTCCTAACCGACACTGACTGTAGAGCTGGAGCCTGCGTCTTCCTAAAGGAGTGGTATGAAGTGGCTCTGAACAAGAAGCGCCGTGGTGATTGATCATCATGTAATCGTAACAGTCCGTTACACCATCTTCATTGCAATCCTGGAAATTGAAAAATTAAAATTATTAAAAGCAAAGAGATATGTAAATAAACGGTTACTTATAACATTCTTTCACAAATTTTAACTGAACATAATAATTAACATGTAATTTGGTAGTTAAGAAAAAAGTAGATAAAAATAAGGCATCAAAAGGGAAACAATTAAAACGATTAGGACTGAAAAACTCATTGTAGGTATTTCTTTCTCTCTATAAGCTTCTTTTAAAAATGGAAAATGCATTTATATTAATATTCAAATTATATATATATATATATATATATATATATATATATATATATATAATTTGAATATTAATATAAATTTAAAATTATATATATATTTAAATACTTATATATATATTTAAATTCATTCACATTAGGCTTCTGCGCCTCTAAATATTTTAGGTACACATCTAGCAGAGGTCATGGTTATATAGACATCGCTTATACGCTTATACACGTCCCATATGTATGAAACGCGATATTTGTGGGTTCGACTCTACTAGGACGAGGGATGATATTTAAATTCTTTTTACAAGGACAATTAATGAATTTGCCTCAATTGCCTACAATGCTTGCTTACCTTTCCAAATTTCGCCATGTAGTTTTCAACAACTCTTCTTGCACAGTAGTATTCTCTAGCACAGTCTTCATAAGCTGAAATATAGAAAACGTATGTCTTATTTATGCTAGAACCAAACTGCTTAGAGATATATTTTTAAACAGAGAGAATTTTTAAAACGCTGCGAATGAATAAAACCTATATGTGTTATGTTAGTATTGAGTGGTTTACTCTCAAAGATAATTATTTTAATTTAATTATATTTACCTTTTTATTAAAATAACCATTATTAAAACGAGATTTAACTTAATATTGATAAAATATTTTTATTATTGATATGTACCTTCTCTTCTCTCAGGATTATCTTCAGGTAGCGTTGGTTTGCCAGCATCAATCCAGTATAATCTTGAAATATAAAAGGGTCCACAATATCCTCCGGAACAGCCGTGGGATAGATCACATCCGGCGACATGACATAAACATCGTAAGCAGGAATCATTCAAGTTCGAAACGTGAATTCCTGAAACCAAATGGATCAGCATAAATTGTACTTAACGAAATAAATAAATAAAGAATCTTAGTCCAGGCATCTCAGTCATAGCTCACGGTAGCAAAAATAATAAACTAATTCAAAATATAAAAAATTATTTTCATGAAAATATTTCATCGTCATCGGAAATCTAGCATATATATATATATATATATATATATATCTAGCATACAAAGCGAACTGAAAGAAGTCAGTCCAAATATTATATATTTAAATAGTATAATAGCGTAAATTAAATTATTAAATATTACCTGTTACATTGTTTAAAAACAAAACACAAATAAAAACGTAAGAAAATATTTTAATAAACATTTCTCCACACTAATAACGAGCATAGAGACTTCACACACTATATAGCTTATAATGTTGCTCACAAACCGATTTGTCGAGAAATGACATAATATGTAGACAAAAAGTTCACTATAAAATACGTGTGGGCTCTCAAACGGATGTACGGTAATTGCAAAAACCCACTGCAAACTTCGGTGCTCGACTGTGGATCACGTACGAACTGATTAGTTATTACGGCGGACTAAATTACTTTACGATATTATTATAGTAACTATTGATACTTAACTGTGAAGATTGTCGTTAAAACGATGTTGTTTTCTATCATTCTTTAAAGCCAGTCGTGGCGCTATGTGACAGCGTCTAACTGTAAACGCGATCGGTTGTAAGTTTGATTCCCACTCGGTGGAGTGATTATATTTAAAATTATTTTCATTTTTTCGCTCTGATAAGACAAACCGCGGCGTTGAGTTCCGCCACTCAACACGCAATGTCTCGAATACGTCCGAAAGCGGAGTACGGAGTGTCGTGACACTAGGTACTTCCCGTCTACGTTACTATCATTATTTATTATTAAACATAGCTTATATTGAGGATTTACTGTGTAGATCTGTCTAGCTCGTTTATAAATTTCTCTGGATGTTTACTACTACTGGAATTTGTTAGGATACGTTTACAGTTGTTAAGTCAACTATAGAATATAGGCATATGATAGAAAAAATATTTTTTCACAGTATACATTATATATATTATACAGTATACATACCCTTCAAGTATGAGATTCCTTAATCTAGCAATACCACTCATTTATCATCATCTCGGCTTCCCAATATTGGTAGTTAGTGGAACTCAACACTGTATTTTGTCCTCAAACACTGGATAGTAATTTAAATATAAACGATACTTCCGTGAATTATTATATTTTTATGTACGCCAGTTATTTGTATTCGATATCGTGTGCGTAAACAATAGTAGTGGTTAAAAACAAATTGTTATAATATTTATAATATATCAATCACATCTCAGTGTTATCTTGTTCTAGGAAATAAGTGACGATCGAAATGTCCATTGGATCGGTGCATTGATAAACGTAACATCCGCAACATTTAAAGCTCGGACGTTTAGAAGGTTACACGAATTAAAGGTCGTTTAATTTTTATTAAATTTTTTTGTACATTACAAACGAGCGGATGTTATATTTTTTAATTTTTATATTTTGTTTTGTTTTTATTTGCTTCTTAAGCAAATAAAAACAAAACTGATTATTGGTAGTATATTTCTACACAGCCAGTGGATTGGGGCTGGTCTGAACCTCCATTTTGCAACAACTAGCACTTGTTCTTTCCATGTTTTCATACAAACACGTTATTGTTCGAAATTGAATTGAGAAAAAATCTGCAAGGTAGGTGGACCAAATCTAATACCTATTATAAGGGTATATTATATAAATATATAGGTTGGATAAATGGCATTTGATGGGAATATACTTTCTTCATTCTTTTTGATTATATTGATTTTTATAATTATTTATTTATTTATTTTCATTCTGTCGCTTTCGTACCAAAAAGCGCGGCGTTGAGTTTCGCCACTCAACATGCAATGTCACGAATTTGGCGGAAAGCGGAGTACAGAGTGTCTTGACACCGGGTACTTCCTGTCTACACTGTTATGCGGGATGAAGCGTGAAGCTCAAAAGATAAAAATAAATCCATCAGTGACAATAACATTAAGTAATTAATAAGAGAAAATAAAATTTAAAACTAAAATCTGAATTTCAAGGTGCATACAACATGCAAAAAAATATTACCCTATTACACTTATTACATTCTTAATTTAACATTTTATATAAAAAGTCTTTTATTTGTCCTTGGCAGAGAATTGGACAAAAAAGTGAACTAATTCTTTTTATTAGATTGGTATACCTGTTGCATAAATAAATTGAAAAGGTCAAATGTCAACGAACAAGAAGATTGTATACAGTTTGTGTTGTATACAATGAATAGCTATAGACGTTATCATTTATCTATGTAAAGACCATATCATCACTTGTAATAAAAATAATATATTTATTATACTATTTTGAAAGTGTTATTCCACACTATTAAAAAACATTTTTATTCGAACCCGCGCTTCTTGGATTCAAGCCCTCCGACCGCCAATCCATGCGTTCTACTACCTGCTTAGAGAGCTGCTTATATGTTTAAAATTCTTATACTAAAATACCCAAGTAAATGGCTTGTTTAGCACAAGAGAATGCAGAATATTTCCCACTAACTCCAGAATGACCTGAAATCCACGCTAATTTACCGTCCAAACCCATAAGATGACATGCGTACTGTACTTCACTAATCCTTAAAACAATTCAATATTAATCTAATTTAAAGCAACTAATTGAGTTAATAAAAATAGCTGGTAAACTTTACACAGGTAAAGTCGTCACGTGTAAAAAGGATTGCTTCTTACAAAGCAACAGGCTCATCTATAAACAAAGATGTTTTGGAAGGGCACTTGAATTGTAAAATAAATTTGAATTTTGGGGTTCCTTTAAACTACATCAACACACAGTTTCCAGTTTCAGTATGGATGAAAAGGTGATTTGTACAATTTCCATGAAGTATATCTTGAAATTTAGTGTTAGTGTTAGGATTTCCTTTGGTCAAACCAAGATCTATGGTGATGAAAGGTGAATACACAAGGGCCTTGTATGGCGTACAAAACAATGGATTAGACAGACAAAAGAAGATTAGGAGGATGGGTAAATCAAGAAATTATTAAGAAAACGTGCAAAATGGATTGTTTGAGTTAGGACTAACGAGATCGTTTAACACTTTGTCCACATAGAAGAAGTGAAAGAACAAGGATTAAAGTATTTACAGAAATTAGCCCAACTAGATTTTTCTTTATCCTGACAAATTTTCTAAAATTTGCATCACTGCGTTTGTACTCAACGTCCTTCTCCATCGTCATACGGGCAGCGTATGACGTCTCGGCAGATGGTCGCTGATCAGCAGAATCGGAGTATTCATGATCCCACTGTGGATTAAAGTGCATTCCTTAGGGAGGAGATTCAGCCGTAGATCAAATAACAGTGGCAAAACAATCGTAGCAAACTAAGATATTCTTATAATTATCAGACTCGTGAAAATTGGGCATCATGCTATTCTTAGAGTTGGCATACTCTGTTCAGTTGGCCTTTTTTAAATTAAATTTGATAGGAGGAGAAGGAGAACAAAGTAAAGGAGAGTGTGTGATGTTTCAGGATAAAAGAATAGGGAAATTAACGTTACTATCAGTAGAAAAGAGAACTGACCATGATAGTTGGGAAGCAATATAAGGAGGATTGAGGTCGGATTGAGAGTGCAAAGATTTACATAATCAATTTATCCACCAAAATAAAATTTTGAATAAATCTTGGGCAACGATAAGGAAGTACATCACAGTTTCTTTTAAAGCAACTAGCAAATCCTTTCTAGAATCTGGTGAAATGAAAAAAAAACGTGATAACTATCCAGTATCACGTTTTTTTTTGTATTGAAAGTACGTACTTTCAATAAAGTTATTTACTGTTACAAAAATAATACAAAAATTAATTTATTTTCAAGATCTTCCTCTTCATTTAAAGCATAAGTTTTTCAGACTTTCAATCCAATTGTAATCAATCTTTTACAATTAATCATCAAGGGTAGCAGGATACCATAAAATTATATCTTGTTTCTGATCCATAAGTTAACATAGATAGAGTAACGAAAATACTTGCTGAAACGAGGGGAAGAAACATCTATCGTATAGCCTTGTCCAATGCATTGCATTGTGTCATGTAAAAGAATTGCATTATACGCATGGTCAATCTGAGATAAAAAAAAATAACAATTTGTCGAATTTTTAAATTTCAGATTATGAATTGTTTATTCAGGTATAACGATGGGTGGGGATGGGAAAAGGGAAGGACCTTATTTTCAACTAAATATTCATTTTACTAACATGAATGTTCAGAACTTTTAGTGGTTCAACAGATATTGAGCGATCAGTTGTGGGCTCGATCGCAATTCA
The DNA here is from genome assembly GCA_032432895.1 of Dryadula phaetusa. Taxonomy (NCBI): domain Eukaryota; kingdom Metazoa; phylum Arthropoda; class Insecta; order Lepidoptera; family Nymphalidae; genus Dryadula; species Dryadula phaetusa. The sequence goes on from JAOYRS010000054.1 coordinate 1,925,136, forward strand.
GGGGAGTGATTATGTTTAAAATTATTGTCACTTCCTTGCTCAGGTGAGACAAAGTGCGGCGTTGAGTTTCATCACTCAACGCGCAATGTCTCGAATTCAGTGGAAAGCGAAGTACGGAGACTCAACATTAGGTACTTTCTGTCTACCCTGCTATGCAGAATAAAAGCGTGATGCTATAAAAAAAAGATATTTAGGAATTTGTTAAGACCACACTTGACTTTTTTATTCTGAACTTATCAACCACTAGTATTAAAAATAATGTAACTGAACAAATTCAAAGATGTGATTTTCTACAATTGATCTTAAATGTAGGATACTTTATAAATAAAGATCAATCTCTGATTTGTTTTATTTTCGATAATTTTTCAACAATATAATTTAATTAAAAAGAAATATTTTTTTTATTCTTAACTTTTAATTCATATTTAAAGCGAGAGTCTTCAGGCCCACGAAAATGAATTTGCGAGTAAACAAATATTTATAAAAAGGTACCAAAATTTGAACACAGCAGGATTTCAACCTACGCTTCTTAGAAACCGTCCAAGCGCTCTGACCGCTAAGCCATGCGTCCTACTACCAGCTGCGATGAAATTCTTATACGTTTTGTTACAATTTATTTTCGTTGCATGCATCTCTGTGGAGAGATTTTTCCAAATTTCTGCTACCCAAAGATTATTAGGAAATAATAGTTTGGCAACGGTTATTTTATACTTAGAATGAGAAAACATTGAAAAAAAATGCATAAAATTTGAACGCAGTATTAACTAGTTTACAATAAAGGTGTTCTTCAAGATGGTATAATCACAAAAAATGCCAATGCCAACCTAATTTTATACTTTGCTGAGTAAACGAAAATTTTCTGAGTTAATTCCTATATATCATGCAATTAAATTTAATAAAGAACTCTTGTTTCCATTTACAACTTAAAGATTACTTAAATTGATAACTAGTTTATTTGCGACTAATAATTCTCAAACTGAATTAGCTTTTTGTCTTTAATGATGACGGAAAATTTCCTGTTTTATAAACTGTAATTTAAAGTATAATAAATTATTTCTCAAATTGTAGACTTAATGTGCAGGTAAATAGCAATGTTAAATAAGCTATGTTATACTAACCTGTCAATAAAATGCAGAAATATTTTTTGTGTGTTTAGTGTATTTAAACCTTATTAGTTTTTTTGTATTCCATAACTGATCAAATCAGTTTTATTGATATATACATATTTATTTTACAGCTACAATAATTTTCTTATAAATTAACACAGCATTGTGTTTTCGATAATTTAATTTGTCAAATAAACGACCCTATATTTGAAACAAGCACGAGTAAAATATAACCAAATCAAATATATTATAAATATTTTCTTTTATTTTAAATATATAATAAATGACTATAATTTTATAAAATCATTTCTTTTATTTACTAAATAACTTAAAAATTTAAAACGTATAATTATTAAACGTTAAGTTTCATATCTTTGCTCCAATTTAAAAATAAAACATAATTTTATTCGTTAAAACTATTTATACTTATGAAAGTTACATCACAATGGAAATGAGCAATGAGTGTATTTTAAATTATCCTTGGTATTGGGATACATAGTTGATACATTGTTGGAACACGTTGACGTATTGGAAAGGTAAATCCCCAGAACATCCGTATCCTCCTAGCTTATGGATGGCCATGAAATCAACGCAGTCAATCTTGCCATCCTTGTTACAGTCCTGAAAAAATCACATCAAAAAATTAAGATTAGTAAAACTTCTCGTTATACATTTTTTTTGGAACAGTATGTCGGCTTTTAAAATGTGTCGTTTTGATTTTTTTTAAATCAAAATATATTTTGTAATGTACGCAATGACCAGTTTTAGTTCATTGGAAAAAATATATGTGTAAAAATGATGAAAGTGAAATCAAAGATTATCGTTTTTCGAATGTTGCTTTAACATATTTATAATGTTTACTTATTATAAAAAAGTTTGCTAATTGAACAAGCACAACATTAGTAGTGTCAGTGTAAGAGGATTACTTTTTATTTTAATAATTATAAAAAAAATTGAAATCCGTTATAATTAAATTATTATTATTATTAAAATAAACATCCGGTTACATGCCCTTACTATGTATGATATTTACAATATATCAAAACAGACAGTTTTATTTCATTTATTACAAATGACATTTCACGGCCAAAAAACCGCGAAGCTTAAAGTAGTTCTATGACATCACGCTCTGAGTATTCGACAATGTTAATGTTGAACGATTATGCAAATTATTTAAAACGAATTATGCTAAGCACAATACAAAGACTGATCAGTTGTACCTATTTAAATGTCATGGGTTTTCACAATTTTGATCGAGTGTGACGAATTAAATTGACGCTAATGTCAAAAAGAGCATTTTCTGTCGTTGCTGCGTGCATTGATAAATATTATAAATATAAATTGGAAAGAGGAAATATTAATTTTTAAAAATTAACACATGTGTCATTGTAGTGAATTAATAAAAAGTAGTACCAGAATATTTTCTTGTAGTCGATATTGCAGATCAAAAAATTTGTAAAATCACTATGTTCTTTCTACCTTTTCAAGACAAAGTCAAGACAAAGGAAATAAGTTTCTTTAAATTTGATTTTATTGTTTTACTTTTTTTGTTGACCATGCGTTGCCTTAGCAACGTGTATGTTACATGGTAGTGTGTTACATTTATTTTATTGTATTATTTTAAAAATATATTAGCATTCTACACTCCTTCTCTATATAAACTATATTCTCTCTATATATATTCCGCACAGTAGGGTAGACAGAAAGTACCTAGTATCAAGACACTCCATACTTCACTTTCTATCGAATTCGAGATTTGAGTGGTGGAACTCAACGCCGCACTTTATCTTATTAAAGTGATGAAGTGAAAATAATTTAGATATATTCACTACCCCGAGTGGGAATAGAACCCAGAACGACAAGATGCTATCACACTGCGCCACGACCGGCCAAAGATTATGCTTCGCATATTAATATATGATTTATATATCAATTAGATTAATTCACATTTTACGTAGCCGTAACCTAGATAGCTTAAGTTATCTATATCTGTAACCTTTGAATACGCAGAAAATTATCAACTGTTTTTGTTTACTTGTCAATATATACTACTCGCGACTCAAATGATCTCACGCTTCTATGCAAATTATGTATCTTAACAAAACAATCGTACATGCAATCCGCCTACCACTTTACATAAATTTAATAACCATGATTAAGCGTTTGTTCTTATAGTTCAGTTGTATTAGTTTTTTTGCAGAATCCACTTGAAACGTTGAATGGAAATTATAAATTGGAATATAATTTATTTTGGGTTAACATGATTAAACTAACTCGTTTTCATCTAAGTGTTTTTTTACACTTAATAAACTTTTGAAGAAATATAATGCTTTAATTAAATTGTATTCATCTATAAATAATCATTTTTAGAGACAAAATATCAGACGTCATAATAAGGAAATACTATAAAGTTATAATATTACCTGTCCGAATTTCCTCATGTAGCCCTGGACGGTGCGAGCCGCGCAGTAAGGGTCGTTGGTACAACTTGGGTATGCTGTAAATGAGATTATGTAGTTATTAAATATATATTTTATAATAAAAGTTTATTTTAATTAATGGTCAATACATAAAGCTTCAGGCTTTAACCCACATAATAGATAGTAGAGACAAGTTAATGTCGACGTGTTGACCAAGAAAGAACGGAATGTAAGATTAGGGTAGATTTTGGAACTAGTAAATGAGGTGGTATATCTGAGAAATACAGTATAGTAGAGATGGAAGATACGAAATGGATGAGAAAAGGCATATTGCTGCCGGTAACAAAGTTAACGGTGCTCTGGTTGCATGGATGCGACGGTAAGATGTCATCGTACCTGCACGTATTGCCGTTCACAATGCAGTACTGATACTAAGGTTGTTACACGGTAGCGAAACGTGGGTGTGGCAAAAAAAGAATGAAAGAAAGATGAATGCAGTAGACATGCGATCTCTTCGTTGGATATGCGGAGTCAGTTTAGCTGACCGTATATGCAACGAGGAGATGGCATAATAAGAATAAAGAAGAACGTGCTCAAGAAATTGGGCACGTTGAGCGAATGAGTAGAATTAGTGGTAAGAGATGTCGAGGGAGACCTCGGTTGACCTCCTAAATCACAGTATCGAATATACTGGAGGAAGGTCACGTAAAAACTATGAGGACCCCCCGAAGGACATGTATGAAGAGGATAATGACTGTGCAAAAAGAGGTATGCAGGGACCGTAGCGTTTTTTCGCTCCATTGTCTATAACTACCCCGAAGGGATAAAGCGTGAAGTTAAAAAAGTTAATGTCAAGACACTCCGTTGACTGCTTTCCATCTTGAATTGAGACATTGCGTGTTGCCGTCTATGTATTTACACTTAAAATAAGATACGTAATATTAGTGTCTCATTATGCTTTAGTCTATGCTTACTATTAAGCTATGCCTTCTCGTTTTAATTACATAGGTCAGGATATTATTATTTTTTTTGATTTTTTCATGTAGTGTAAAATTGTAAAAAGCGTCACAAATTATATATTATTTGGTGAAAAACAATAAGCCAGATGCCGAGAATGCAAATGATCTGATTCACATGTGACCTAGAGCGAGTAGAACCTTGGATGATCCACGGTCAATGTTTACTCATTTTCGAAATATTGATTCTCAGAATGTAACCCTGATATTTAATATACCATAGTGTTTGCGACGTAATTTTTTCCTTACATCATCAATAATAAAATCTTTTCTTATGTGCTAATATAAACTCTAGCTTACTTAATTATTACTAATTTTAAAAGAGGTTATATTTTTTCATATAATGATGGGAAATGAAAAGTCAATTTTATTATTTTGGCTCTTATAACAAAATTTCAAATTTTGACATTCTAAAAGATATCAATATATTGTTTACCATCTGGAGCATCAGATGATCTTCCATCAAGAGTGGGTTTGCCGGCATCAGCCCAATACGCCCAAGTTATACGGAAGAGACCGCAAGCGTCTCCATCACATGTTAATCCCGCTTTGCACCCAGACACCGCTTGGCAAATACACCCAAGACACGCCTCAGTTACTGGATTTTCACCTGGAAATAGACAAAATAATAATATTTTTATAAACTTCAACATTTTTCGAAGAGTTTTTACACATGAAACAAAAAAAATCACATAAAAATTTGTACGCAGCGGGTTTCGAACCTGCATCTTATGAAATATATTTATCAGACAAACTATCTGTTTGGCCAATATTTTAGTTTACACAAAAGTATAATTTTGTAATTATCGTCATAAAGAGTAAAAAATGAATAATCACTGTGGGCGCTACGTGAATTTATTTATGTAAATATTTAACCGCAAAGTTGACGAATGCTATTTGTTGTGAATAAAAGAAGTTAAAAATGCACATATGAAGATACTATAAGCTTTAAAAATTCGTGTGCAACATTAGTTTAATAAGGGAATTTCCTGTAAATTTTGATTAGTACCGGGAACAAAGTCCTAGTCACTATACATTATGCATTTTTTTTATTTAAGATCTAATCTGACTATATTGATAATAATCAAAAGTAGTTCTTTTGAATGAAGACACGGCTTCTGATAACTCCATTAGCAACTAGAAAAACAATTACCAACAATTATTTGTTTTTCACAGAGTGGCAGCGACTTCACGTTAGGTTAGACAGCTTCACGCTTTATTCCGCATAGGAAGGTAGCCAGATACAACCGGGTGTCAAGACACTCCAGAAGAGTTTAAATCTTTGTACAATAAATAATAACAAATAGACTCATTTCCAAGCCTTCGTTTAGATCCGGTATGAGTATTGTTCGTCACGGCTATTACTCCTCTCATAGTTATGTAGTCTGTGACCTTTTATAACAACTTAATTAAATAATAACAACAATTGCTTTATAATATCCCTACAATATGTAAGCGCACCTAATATGAAACATTCTTTTATAATATGTAATGTGCAATAAATATTGTCTCTAAGTAATTTTACGAGCTCTTTTTATTTTGTTATATTAAAAGATATATTTTTTTAAATATAATGATAAAATATTAGATCACCTATACTTTGTTCAGTATAAATTATGTTTTTCTTTAGGTCTAAAGTTACTCACAGGTTCCGGCATCTCAATGCTGCGAATTTATGTTTTTACTACTTTTATAAAAAGATTAACTATACGTTTGAATAAAAAGTATTTTTTTAGCTTCACACATTTTATCACGCAAAGCAGGGTTGACAGGAAAAGTGTTTAAAAACATCAAACATCGTCTTAAATCTAATTTTTCTTCTATAATTAAACCTTCCAGGTAGTAAGTATGAGGATAGATGTCGCATTTAGTTTATTCAGACCGGAATGGGTTTGCATTAAATATTAGTTTTTAATACTTACTATAACATTAATAATATTCCTAAAAAACATGTATATCTGTATCAGAAGTAGGTCACACCGACGTCATATTGTTTCTCTCATTAATCGATTTATACGTACAAGGCTACATTAACAATATGTTGTAGATATATATAAAGTTGGCATCGTGAAGAGGATGCAAAATAAAACAAAGGACTTTAAAATAAATTGTTTTCATGGTAATATATTCTCTAGCTGGATTAAAAATTAAATATGATGTCATTTTACTTATTTTGTTAGTAACATTGTGTTTACCACTGCATATATATATTATATTTTTAATAAGTTATCACGAAAAGGTATAATTATTAGATGATATGACAAAACAATAGGCCGTCTAGCACAGTATTTCAATGTCTAATCGTACGCTAAGTGGGTCTGAATTCAATTACCATTCAATATATTTTTGTAATTAATATATTAATATATTTTGGTTGGCCTCATTAGACAAAACGGTCAACGGTTTTACAACCGTAAATCTAATAGAAGTGCAGGACACTTCCTGTTTATGCTATAGGAATCGAATGCAATATCTTATCATTAGAATCTATTAGTGTCTTTTTAAGGTACAAGAATATTACATGAGATTTAAAATTCATGTTACTGGCTAACTTATATGAAATTTGTTGAGATGAAAAAAAAACAATAATAAAACACATTTGCGGAAGCAGAACGACTAATTGACCTACAGACCGTGATCTAAATCAATAACTATGCTTACGGATGTAACATGATATACATGATCATATATCGAAAGAAACTCCAAGCGAAGAAAACATTAATATTCATTTACATAATATGTTGTTACATTAATTATTTAACAAGGGCAATTATTATAAACATAATATTTTATTACTAACCCTATTCTGTGTATATAATTAATTTATTTCATCTTATGATTTAACGAGCCATGGATTTTTCCACGCCCATAGCTTATCAGGCAGTGTTAGTGACAGGGACGAAAATGTAGAGATAAGTAGAGGTTTATACTTCTAGATGATATAGATAGGACAACGTTTGTGTGACTTATAATTTTAAAGAAAGACGAAACTTTTTTAAACCATAGAAATGCAAATTTTGATACAAAAAAATCAATATTTGTTCTTAAAAAAAAAAACAAACGCGTTGATGTCTTTAATAGGGAAAAAATCAAACATTACAGTAACACAATCGTCAGTAAGATAGTAGAACCGTTGACTTAATAAAATATTTATAAGGAATGTAAAATTTATAAACTGGTGGAAAAGCTGAAATTTTAATGACTTAACAGTAGGTTCCTTATATTTCGCTAAACGTGGGACAGGCTTGGTTATAAATAGTAAATAAATTAATAATAGTTGCATTAATGTTTACATAATTTACGTGTAAGTTATATTACTATTAATAAACCAGTTTTTAAATAAGTTATTGATTATTATTCGTAGCGTCATAAAATTGTCTTCGATTTGAGTTTTTTCTGCTAATATACTATGTGTATCTTTTTTTATAAAAATATTGAATAATTTAAACTAATCTAATTATATAAGTTTAAAAAAATATTTAAGTGGCGAAGTGTTAAAATACGAAATCTAATTTTACTAACAACTTGCAAGGCGAAATCTTGAAATATATAAAGGTCAAGATCTAAAACTAGACGAGTATTTACTAAATGTTAAACGAAAATGCACATTCAGCTCGTACTTAAATAATTTTAGCTTAAAGCGTATTAAAATTTAAAATGTCGTGTAAAAACTACAAGATACATATGATTTTAGAAATAGTTTCTTTTATAGTTAAATATTTGCAAGATTTACTAATAAACATTGGACGCTAAGTTAATATGGTGTAGCAGCAAAACCTAACAACTATGTTGTCAAACAAGTGCTTCAGTTGGAACCGGTCGGCACGCGGATCCAGCGGATGTCATTTCCAAGTAAAATGCTTATAACCATAAACCAATTAAATGTAAAGCTTGTTTTGCATATAAATGTAGAGCTAGCTGGTTTCAGTGTCGAGGGGAAATAAAATTGTATTTATACTTTTGAATTCTTTGGATTAACTTGAGACGTTGCTGGCTAGACACTTTGGATTAAGGCATTTATTATTATATCAAATAGATAATCGACAGATCGTGCTAAAGTACAAGGGTGTCTAAATGATACTTTATTAAAGTATATTTATTACTTGTTTAACGAAGAGCAAAAATTTGGCAATGCTATAGGAACGTTTCAATTACTTAGCAATTAGATAAATATAATTAAGCATTAAACAATCCGATACATAACCTGAAATTAGAGCTCACGTTTGCAAAAAGAGCTTCCAGCGGATGTTATTATCATTAAAATTCAAATAGTAGTAAACCAAATGTAAAAATGTAGTGATTATTTTAAGCTACGCTGTATTTTTATGTACGTGTCGTATGATAAATATCTAATATATGCATATTATTATATATAAATATTTATCATAATATAAGCATTATATCTGAATTAAGAGAATAAAATAAAGCAAATTCATCTTTCTTATCATTAAAACAAAATATATTCATGTATTACTGTTTTATTTTCCTACTGTGTTTAATTTTGACAAATTGATTAATAAATATTTGCAAAAAATTGAACTTCCAAATATCGACCTCAACCTTTATGGTGAGATTACGCAATGGCATATAAGCCTATAATATATGTCACTATGATTGACATACAATTACTTTAGTGTTAAAACCAAATATAAACAAGCTCGTGCGTCTTGCATAATGGTTACTCAGTTGACCTCTGCTCAGTGTTAAAATATATACCCATATATATATTACCCATAAATTTATATTGATCGTTCGATTTATAAGTAAAAGGTTAAAAAAAGTTAAACTTAAAAGATAACTTCTGTAATCAATGTGTCGGCATACCGTTTCTACTCTTCCTCCTGATATCTTATTTGTTTCTGGAATATCAATATATTTCTTACAAATGCTACACATTTTTTGCTAAATTACTTTTTTATAATTGATTTATTAATGGCATCATTTACATATTTATTAATAATCACATAATAATTGCCATCAAAATTATAGCCGTTAAGCATTAGTGAATAATGTTAGGACTAAAATACTGTCAATTTTATGCCAAAAAGAGAGAAACCGTTCATAAATAAGAACTTTAAATACTTAATAGTTTAAAATTTCTTTAAGAACCAAAACATATAATTTTATTGAAACTTTATGCAAATACTTTGCATAATACCAATTATGCAAAGTATGACGAATCCGGAAAATTTTCATTACTCCGTATTACTTGCATTGTTACAATTGAAGTTAGTCGCATGTTAGTACATGCTCGTGCATGTATTAATTAATCAAATTTTCTTAATAAGATTAATTGATGTATTGTAATCAGAACTAATTTTCTGTAATTCTGTAAGATTCATTAATTTTTTTACAGTTTCTTCGTTTTTCCTGCATAGTAACTTACTCAGAAAAAACTTAGTGTCTAGACACTTCTTCTCACTTACCATCCGAATTATATATCCAAGGGCTGTAACGCGAACGGTTGTGGGTTCGATCCTCACTTGGGAGAATGATTATAGTAAATTATTTTCATTTCCTCGCTCCGGTAAGACAAAGTGCGGCGCTGAGTTCCGCCATTGAAAACGCAATGTCTTGAATTCGGTGGAAAGCGAAGTGTAGCGTGTCTTGACACTAGGTACTTTCTGTCTACTCTGCTATGCGGGATAAGAGTGTGAAAAAAAATCCCAAGGAGATATAAGCTTACAACCATTTACAATCAATGGCTTCCTCACTGCATCACAATGACCTCTTTATATGTGATATATAAATAATTGAAAAATGAATTTTGCAATGTTTTGATTACTGTTGAAGTAAGATAAGTACAGTGATAACGATTTCCGCGTAATAATTTATTATAAGAACATCTTTATTTTAACCTTGTAAAGTTTTTCGACTTGGGTTGAAAGTGCATAACGATGGTACAAAAAAACGGTATACATTACAAAACAGAGAAAATAATAAATTTATTGTTTAATAAATTTTCTATTTCTGTTATTTTAAACATTTCATTGTAACTAGGAAATTTTCTAATCCTAAGTGTGGAATAACACTTTAAAAATAGTAAATATTAAAATAAAATAGCAATCGCTCTTGTTAAACGATTACTTCTTAATAATCTTTAAGTAGTAGAAATTTGTAAAAATCTCTCTACAGAGATGCTAACAACATAAATAAGTTGTAACAAAAACGTATAAGAATTTCGTTGCAGCTGGTAGTAGAATGCATGTCTTAGCGGTCAGAGCGCTTGGACGGTATCCAAGAGGCGCGGGTTCGAATCCCGCTGCGTTCAAGTTTTTATACGTTTTTTCAAAAATGTTTTCTAATCCTAAGTGTGGAAAAACACTTTAAAAATAGTAAATAGGAAATTGATTTCTATTTAAAAATACCTGTATTATTAAATTACATTTACACCTTAATTGGATCATTCATCAATGTCTACATAATGATTGCGTGGTTATTAGTATTTTAAATACTTAGATACAAGAATTTTATTTGTGAAACTCGCTCTTATTCGCGTAAACGCGGCTCGATATTAGATTTATTAACTTTTATTTTAGTATTATTTTGCTATTTATTCACATTTTATTTTATTATCTACTCAAGTAGATTATAGTACAAATACTTTTTCTTGTTAATAAACAAATTTTGTTCTAAGCTATATTATAATAAAGTACTTTTTTAAATAAGGTTTTAAGGCTTTTTCCTATTTTTTTTATAAAATGGACATTAATATTTATTTACTCAATTTTAATCATAGAAAATAGTAATAACTTCTTTATAATTTTAAGATTATTTCTGTGATTCTTCTTATGTGAAAATAAAATCTTTAGAGGAATTAATTTTACTAACCAATATCAGCGAAGGCGACTCCAACCAGCAATAATATGGCACTAAACTTAATCACGGCTGACGCCATAGCGACAGAATAAAACTATATAAATAATAATAAAGTATTAAAATTATAAGCGTCGTATGTGCACGCGCATCTGCTCTCAACTGGCATTGGTCGTGGCCTTAAACCCTCTTATATGGGCGAACATTGAGTCAGTTGATTCCATAAAAATAAGTTTATTTAAAGATTTTTAGTTTTTTTTTTCATTTTATTACAACAAGGTTTAATATATCTGGAAGCTAAGGAATAGATTTACCTGTTGCTTAAGTGATAACAGGAACTGGTTAACGCTGATTCTCTTAAAAGAGTAAATGCGTATATTAGTTTAAGTAAACATGAATAACACCTGTCCAATATTTTATTTTTAAATATTATTGCGTATTGTATTAATTTAATTTTAAAATTACATTAATATTTCTGCAGTATTTTACATTCCTATAAATTCTATGAATCATCTTCAAAACATTTCCATAAATAAATAAGGGAAATAAAGCCTAATGGGAAGATTTTGTATAACAATTTGTATATTACATTTATAAAATATTTAAATTTAAAATATAAATTTGAATTGTCTTATAAGTTCTTAGTATTCAAGTCTTTTGTAAATAAAAATATATAGAAATGAACACCGATTGTGGGGAGACATACGCTCTCTGATTAGATCCCGTGAAAGAAAATTCTTAATGAGGATAAAATATATAATTTGTTAGTCTTATTTTTAATAGATACCTTTTCTCGCATTACCTAATACCAACACCTGCCAAAATTAAATAGTCTTTTATATCCTTTAAAATACTACATATATTTATTATTTTAGCGGCTTGAATCATACAGTATTTATTTCTGAAGCATCAAGGCTATTTTTCATTACTACAAAATTGGATCCGGGAAAATATGTTTTCTCGTAAGCTGTTCCTCAATCCATTGCTACCTTGAAGTCAACTAGTAATAATAAAGTATTTACTTTAAGAAACATACTGAATTTTTTTTTAAACAACTTGTCGTTCTAACTACGGATAATATAAGGCTGCCAAAATATAAATATAGTGAAAACTTCATTTAAATCGGTTTATCCATTTTCGAGATTAGTGTACACAAACGCATAGATAAGTGTCCCCTTTATGAAATGTTTGTTTTCTTAACGGGACTTTTTTAAAACTTATCGAATTTTCCATAATATCGAAGAATTTTTATAATTCGTTTACATACGTAACAACTGACATCATTCATATATTAATTAAAAAAATAATTAAAAATCATTTAGCGGATTCTTTATATTTTATTTTTATAAAATGTACCTACATTCTATTATATATTTATATAAATATATCTAGTTTAAATACGTAGGTATACGTAGGTATCCCGCCGCGTCACACAGAAAAACACTGTAAAAAATGTTATCTTAGAACCTTGCGTACATTCACATGAATCTAGTAAAAAACGAATATTTTATCATTACAAACATACACTCTAATTTTATTTATATATATGCTGGTCAAATTTACTAATCAGCGCTTTAACCTTAAATATTGTTTAATTTATGCAAATTTTAAATAATAAATTAATCTCATTATATTTAAAATGAAACTATTCAAGTAATAAAATATTTGATTTTCGCGATTTTTACACATTTTAAATGAAATTTGTATTTTTAATGGATCAATTATTAATCTTATTATTACTTTGCCATCAAGACTTGACAGAAAATATATGCATATCGACAAAAAACAAAGATATATAACATGAGGAACAACAAAGACAATATAGAAGTGGAATTTCGCTCTCAATAGAAGAGGATTATTTATTTCAAAGGGGTTTAAATTGGAAATAAATAGTTAGTGATTTAAAATTTCATTATAAGTAACTATATAAATTAAATTATGTTACAAGGAACAAGAAATATTTTATAATTTGTATACTCCTTCACTGTTTAGCAATTTAAAGCCTACTTTTTTAACTTCACGCTTTTTTAGCAGGGTAGACAGAAAGTACCTAGTGTCATGACACTCCGTACTTCATCATCTAATGAATTCGAGACATTGCGTATTGAGTGGTGGAACTCAATGCCGTACTTAGTCTTACTAGAGCGAGAAAGTGAATATAATTTAAATATAATCACTCCCCTGAGTGGGGATCGGTGGGATCGCGTTTACAGTGAGACGCTGTCACACTGCCACGACAGGCCTTAAAACCTTAATGCCTTATATTTTTTTCTGTTTTTATTGATACGTATTTATTTCATTGACTTTTTATAAAAAAGGGACTTTAATACAAAAATAAAGAAAAGTATGTGAAAATATTTAAAAAAAAACATTTCATTCGTGATTAGAAGTAGGTACATCGTGAGTGTGTAACTTATTATAGATTCGTATCTTGTGAAGGAAGGGAAAACCCAGTCCTGAGGTGGTCGTGATTTCATTGTGTTAATATTATCACTAAATTCAAATGTATTTTTTTTATCATTGAAATCATATCTTTTGTTACTGTCAAGTATCTAACGCATTTTGCTGGAATATCAGAAGGTAAAAATACATAAGTAAAAATTCTAGTCTTCATTTTAAGTTCTAATCATAATAATCTAAAATGGAAGTAAAATAAAAAAAAAATAATAACATCTAAAAAAATATAACAATATAATAAATCAGATAAATAAATAAAAGCTCATGAAGCTGGTTTTATTTTAATATTTTGGGCAAAAAAGCCCAGTAAGCCTATACTTAACTTAAAACAAGAAAAAATATTTTAATACATAAGTATAATACGAGTCACTAATATATGTATAGCTCATTGGAAATTGACGACGCAGATTGGTACAGGATTTCGATTACACATTGTTTTGAATCATTCAATAGTGTACAAGTATGTAGGAAGTGACATTTCAAGATATAAATGCTTACGAAGAGGTACTTTGTATTTTGTTACTTTTATTGAGACAGCTTGATTTCATTTTGTATTATTGTTATTAGACGTCATATATTGTATGCTTAGGACTCCAATTTAATACGACAAAAATAGCTTATGACTTTGCCAACATATAATGTGTCAACATATAAGGATATATACCGAGTGTCCGTACTTTGACAACATCCAATAAGCGCTCGTTCGAGTTATGCTCAATATTTTTGTTAATATTTAAGTTAATAAACAATAAAAAAGTATTTTTTTTTATTATTTATAATATAAGTATTGTTTTCAACTCACAATTCCTAATCCTTGGCTACACATTTGAATTTTTGCGATTTATGTCCCATTTTTATTTTTATTTAATTATTTCAACATTCAAATTAAAACAAATGTATTAAAATAAAAAAAAATGATAAAAAATATCGTTAAAACAGAGTTTAATTCCAATGTAGTATAAAGTTAAAACTTTATACTTCATTGCAATTAAACTGTTGATTTATTGAGCAATAATTAAAAATTTATAGGAACCCAAAATTTTCGTTTCAGTAATTATCTTGCTTGTTAACTCGTTCTATTAATATTTTACATTTTGTATTATAAAATAAACTTGTTTATATTGTTATGAGGACATTAACCTGGACATTGATCCTGATCTGTCCAACCACTATTGCATTATTAATATGTATATACCGTTGATTTTTGATAATATATTTTTTATTATTAATAAGTTGTATGATTAAATTATTTTGCCAATTTTGCAGGTTCCACCAGTCAACACGCCATGCCTCGATTTTTGTGCAAGTAGAACGAAGTACGAAGTGTCTTAACACTAGGTACTTCCTATCTACCCTGCTATGCGGGATAAAAGCGTGAAGATAAAAAAAATGTATTATTTAAGATTTATTGATATCAAGGGATATCGTGTATCTAAAAAACCAAAGCTCTTAAAATACCTTATGCTATAAAAGTTCATTGTAATTTGAAAAATATTTTTATTATTTTTATTTCAGTAGCAAGCAAAACTATGTGTTAAATTACGACATCTTACATATTCAATATTTTGGTTTCGGCTGATAAATAAAAACCATCGCTTGACGCTAGTTTCTTTCTGATTATTTGCGATACGGAAATAAATGTGACGCTATTTTCAAATCTTTTGTAAAAGCTAGCTGAAATAAAAATTATTGCTAAATTAAATCAGTTTGCTTTATTAAAAACGTCGATAGTTTTATTATATATTTCTAGAGAATGAATTCTGAAAATCAATAAGTGTATACTATAAGGTATATTTATAATTGTCTTTTTAAGTTTTGTTATATTTATTCAAATTTACATAAAAAATTAAGATTTGTCACAAAATATTATTATATTTAAACAGTTGTCATAAAATTATTTTTTTATGTATTAATTAATTATTAATTATTTTTCTGAAACTGGCAGCACTGTTTGACATTTTAATGTCATGTGACGACAGAAACTAATGTCAATGTCAAGAATATTAAATTGTTCTATATTATCAAAAATTGGTACGTTGTAAGTTCTATCTTAAAAGAGGAAAGTGATTGGTTAGAATTTTGATACTTCTGCAAATCTGCCAATCAGTTACTTCTGAATCTTACATTTACTCGAATGAAAAACTGTACTAAATATATTAAAATTTGTGCTAAGTAATGTAATAGTTATTTAAAGTAGAAGTAAAAAAATCTTATTAGATAAGTTAATTGAATTAAATGACCTGATTTATTATTAGCAAACTAGTGCTGAGCTTAACAGGTAAAATATTAAATTATAATAAGTGATAATAAGTACCATTATATTAGACATAATACGCAATGCGACGAACTGCATTACGATAAGATTTGCTTAAAAATATAGACTTAAATATGTGTTTAATTCTATAAATATCGATTACCGTGTGTAAATACTTTAAAATTATACTAAGAGATTCATAATATGTTTTCAATTTTATCACCTATCAGACCACAAAAATAGGTCAGCAATGTATGCATGATTTGTAAACCCTTGGTAACTCGATACTTTATTCTTAAATGAAACTGTTACTAAAAAAATTAAGTTTAAAGAATTTAAGGAACAGGTCTTGTTAATAAAAAATCTTTTTTGCCTTGGCCTTAAAATTCAACCACTATGACAACAATAAGTCAGATATTTGAAAAAGCTATTGTATAGTTTATTCTTATTAAATAAATCATAGCATAAATTTACAAAAATATCTTTTTAACTGCGTCTAATATAATTCTTTCTAACACTCAGATCAAAGTCTTGTCAAAACAAATATACTTCCATTGTTAATAACCTTGAAGGTAAATTAAAATATTTATTAGAGTGTAAATCTTTAAAATACAGTATTTTTTCTATAATGAGAAGAGTCCATACTCTTCTCATTCATTTATTCATTAAAAAATTATAGGAACCCAAAATCAACACTCCATAGTATTTGTACACTATTACAAAATAATTTACTTTCAAATATAAAATGATTAAGTCAGCCTATTAATTCCAGTACGACATGCGAGTATTAATATATTCGATAGCATTTTTGCTATGCAGTGTCTATGTGACTCGAGCATTTGAGGACACTACACTTGAGGATGATGATTTTGCTGAATTTGAACAATTTGAAGCAGATGAAGATACAGCAGAAGATGGAGGTATGATTATTAATATTTTCTGCTTTTTATATTAATACAAACATTTTTACTACAAATAGTTGTTGGTTTGATTTCCATGTAGTGGATATTTAAATTATTTTTAATTATCACTCTGGTGAGACAGCCCAATTGGTTGTTGAGTTTCTCTATGCAGCATCGCAAATTAGGTAGAAACAAAGTATGGAGTGTTGCCACTAGGGACTTCCTGTCTACCCAGCAATGCAGAATAAAATTGTGAAGCTATAAAAATATATAGTGTTAAATATTTTATTTCAGCATTTAGTGAAGAAGATGGTCCTGTTTTAAAGCCAAAACTAAATGCTGCCAGTAAGGATCAATTTGATGTCACTGTTGAAATAGAAGATGATATTATTACTGAGGTAAGGTTTAATATAAAATTTGAATAAATTAAATTATATTTTATTTTTATATATGTTTCCTCAATACATTATAAAATATTTATTGTAGGGGCAGAATCAATGTAAAGACTTGGTATTTAACATAATTATTTAATTTATCATAAATTGTTACTGTTAAGTTAAGAAAGCTTATATTTTTATAGTAATACATTATAATGGTGAAAGTAAACATCTGACATATCCTTTTGTATATCTATACAAATAAATAAAATTGGAGTGTCTGCTTGTAATATTAACATAAGCGCTTTTTACTAATATGTCTGACTATGTATACACAGTATATAAATATATTAAAGTAACAAATTTTATGTGTCAGTTTGTGGATCATCCCTAGAATAGTAAGAATGGTGATAGGCCTTTTACTGGCAGTTAGCTTATTTAAGGAATTAGGCAACTTTTATGTTAATATTACAATATAAAGATCCAAATACCTTACAGACAAAGATGCGGAATTTAATATATTACATATAGCTAAAGCTATGTTGATTTCCATGTAAAACAGTCATTGGTTTATTTTGGATATTTAATTTACAATGTTATTTATCATTATTAATTTGCAGGAGGAGGATAATGAATTTGAACATTTTCAAGACCCTGAAGAGTTTGAGGGCTTCCAAGAGACCACTCCGAGAACTGTTGAGCAGCCAAAGATTACAATTTCAAAGGTAATTTCCATTACTGTTCAAAATTTTTAATTCTAAATGAAAATTATTAAAAAACTAGCCATTTGTACTGACACCAATATGATTATATATCACTGGGAGTATAAATATTATAAATGTGTAGATTATTTTACTTATAAGTTTATACAAGGGAAGATTAAATAAGGGAAAAAAGTACCCAATACTTTCCATCTATTATAGATTATATTGATGCAAGTCTGATTTTTTTGTATTTAAAAATAATATAGCTTATTTCAATAAGAGAGTTATCTTGTAAGAATTGGCTTGCACATTCTTATTGCTAAATAAATGTTGTAAATATTAGTTTTATCACTCTCCATTCCCAATACCACGGTAATCAGAAACAATTTAGTGTTCAGGCACTGTTTTCTGCCTAAAATGCCTCAAACGTTGCATGTTGAGTGGCGAGCTCTACGCTGCGTTTTATCTCACCAAAGCAGAGAAATTAGTATAATACAAGCATACTCATATAAATTGAGGCCGGTCGTGGCGTAGTGGGACAGCGTCTGGCTGTATTGCGATCGGTTGTGGGTTCGATTCCCTCTCGGGGGAGTATTTATATGTAGATTATTTTCACTTCCTCGCTCTGGTATGACAAAGTGCAGCGTTGAGTTCCGCCACTCATTACGCAATGTCTCGAATTTGGTGGAAAGCAAAGTATGGAGCGTCTTGACATTAAGTACTTTCTGTCTACCCTGCTATGCGGGATAAAAGCGTGAAGCAAAAAAAAATTATTTAAAATCTTATTCCAAAGCATATTTATTTTATTTTAGTAATTTTTTGACTGCATATTTCAGCTTCACGCTTTATCATGTACAGTATGATAGTCAGAGACAACCTAGCGTCAAGACTAGTACCCCGTTGATTGCTTCTTATTTTTTCGTGATTTCTTTAAGGTTCCTATAATGGTGCGTCCCAGATGGGATGCATATTGGTTAGAAGCGATACTCTGCTGTTTGCTCGCGGCATATGCGCTAGCATATGCGGTCGGTCGCGCAAAGAACACTTCAATAGCTGTTAATTTCTTAAAACTACATAAGCCGTTGTTAGATGAGAACTTTACGTTAGTTGGTAAGTATTATATATTTATGTTTATCATGTTTTTAATATTATCAGTAATATTGAAAAATCTTATAATGATAAAAGATTATTGCATATTTTTTATTTTTTTTACTGGCTGCCAAGAAAAAATTATTATTACGCTATTTGGCTGCCTGCTTCATCCTTTGAATTTAAACCCTGATAACAATGAAAAACGATTACGAATATATATTTTTAGAAGAAGAAAATTTTAGTTTTTCTTATAACGAAAATTTAATTCAAATTTTGTGATAGCAACACTACAACTTAACGTATTTTATTGCAATCCAAGCGACGATTTAACATGAACTGAGCTAAATGACTTTAATTTTCACAAAACAGGAAATTATGTGAAGATAACGGTATTAAATACGACGCTTACTTAGACATCGTTTTTATTTGTCTAGTTTTAGAATTAAAAGTTTTAAAATTTTATTTAAATTACTTAAAAAAATATTCTTTTAGGAGAAACAGGTTTAGATGTAGTGGCGGCGGACGAGCGCGGCTGGAGACGGGAGGCGGAGCATTGTTTCACTATGTGGTGTAGTGGGAGACAGTGCTGTGAAGGCATGCTGCTTACTTTGAAACTTATTAAGGTTCAATTCTGTTTTTTTTTTAATTTATTTTTTAAGAATATAAATAATTAATTAGGTATATTTAATAAAAAAATATATAAATAAGTAACGTATAAATTTATTAATTTGTACAGATGATGTTTATATAATAATTTATTGTAATTAAAAAAATCATAGTAATCAAATAATAAATGTACTTAACACAAATTAACATGTGGAGCAACTTCGAATTCGGGATAAAGCTTTAACCTACTTTATTTTGATTGTTTATTTTATTAATAAGTTGTAAAAAATAAATTTTATTCAAATCTATTTATTCTTTAAAACTTCAGAAAATGAAATTAAGCTAACTGCTTTCCGCCCGAAATTAAGACAATGTGTGTTGAATGGCGAAATCAATGCCGCTCTTTGTATTTCCAGGGCGTAAATACTTTTTTGTTAGCTTCCAGCTTTTAATCCCGCATTAGTAGAGTAGACAGTAAGTTCCTAGTGTAATGACTCCGCACCCCGCTTTCCGTCGAATTCGAGACAATGCGTGGTGATTGGTGAAACTTAACGACGCACTTTGTCTTATCATAGCAAGGAAATGAAAATAATTAAGGTATGATCATTCCCCCGAGAGGGAATCAACCCAGTAACCGATCGTTATTACAGTGAGACGATGTCCCACTGCGCCACTACCGGCCCCATGGAATTTAATATAATTAATACTTTTTGTGGGAATCGGACTCCGCAACCAGTCGCATTTACAGTCTTGCCCTCCCACTCTATTCAATGGCGTCTATTAAATAAAAGAAAGTATTATAATTGTAATTGTAATATATATTCCTCAGCGTCAAGATCTAGTCCACGTGTTACTGGGTGTAGTGAGGCCGACTCCGGACACACTGCTCATAAGAGTGGAACTTGGCAAAGACGATTGCGATCCGTTTGTGCTATGTGTCGCTCAGAAGAAGATTGCCACGCGCTTGGCTAAGGAGATGCAGGATTTGGTGAGATATTAAAAATATAATTGTGATTAGTTTTGTTGGTATTAGTAAGCTGTTGTACATTTGAAGTCTATTTAAAATTTTGGGATGTGTTTTTCTTACCTTTTTTAAAAAGATATCTCCTATTCAAAAAATATTTCTAAAATGATATAAAAAAAACTAGCATATACTACTGTGCAAGTAGTGTTAATTTACTATTTTAACACAAATTATTACTTTACAAACACTATATTTAAATTGATATATAAAGAAGCGCATACATTGAAAACTAAATATTCAGCAATTGCAAGAAAACATTAAATTTACACTAATTTAGTAAATGAGAGTATTTTAGAATAATATACTTTTTATTTATGTTTAGAAATTGATTCTATTGAAATAACTAAAGACAAAATGACTATATTTAAATCGGTTAATCCAATTCAGACAAACAGAAAAATCATTATTTCCGGTTTTATTTTACATTAATAAATTTCTTTTTCACATATTTTCCATGTACAGACAGTGATTATTTACATTTTTTATATGTTTAGATCAGATTGTGAAGTGGGCTGATAGCAAATGGAAATAAAATAAATGATTAGGATGTTGCCATTGGTAATAATTAAGAAAAGCGATTGAAATGTTGCTTACTTATTTCTGTATTTTGTTACACAACTTCACTCTTTTTCCCGTATAACAGTATAGGCAGAATGAACCAACTGACAAAATGCTCCATCCTAGAGACATTTTGGGTGGCACGAATTTAATGTAGTGGTTTGTCTTACCTTACTAGATCGGGTTATTTACTATGTTTCCAAATGGGAATTGAATCCACAACTAATTGCGGTTACAGTCAAACGCTGTGTCACTGTGCCACGAAGCTCTTATTTTTCCATGACTTCGCAGGGTAAAAATGGCGTAATTTATATAACTAATAATTGCAGAACTGCCATGTAAACAATTTAAAGCTCAGATTAGAAAAATATTAAAGAAAATATATTGTTCTGTCGAATATTCGACTGATTTGTTATACTAACCAGAGCAACATGGTCACCTGAGAATAAAAAAAGTCTCAACTCATCTGATATTTATTATGTTAACTTATAAATAATAAATTATATCTAAAAACAGCAACTGTTGAGATTGTTGACGGCTCAGCAAAACTACTTTCCGGTAGAAATGAAAACAAGACTAAAAGTGTAATAATTTTATTTAAATTACGTACTTAATTTTTTTTACGTCAAAAAATTTACTGATGAGTCAGATCTGAGAAAACCCGTCGCGAGAAACTCATCAGGATTCTTTTTGATCTAATATTTTCAGATTCACAATTTTTTATTAGTGACAACGATGCCTTTGAAATAGACTGGAGCGAGCGACATACAAACATTTTGTCACGACTTAAATTGACATTTTTGTTTGTTTTTTTTATTATTGTTTTTAATTGTTTTAATTGATGAGTCCAAACTTCTTTCTTTCTCTAACAAACAGCTTTTTTTAAATAAATGTTTTGTTTTTTCCCCAGAGTGTGTTCTGCCCCGAGCGTCGAGCGGGTGACAAGCACGGCTTACCCGCGGCTTTAGGTGTACTTTCCGAGTGCGCGGAGGCGACCGCTGGCGTGTTAGACGCACGCGTGTGTGCAGCGCTACAGCGCTATCACACACACCTGCAGTACATGCACTTGTCTGACAGATACGCGGGGGTCAAGCAAGTCGAGTGAGTGGTTCATTTAGCTTTTAAAAATTTTTACTGATGTTCTTAGAGGAAAGAACTAGTTCCCAGGGCTAGTGGCGACTGAAGAGGAGTACCATGAGGTTTTAATGGGTATTAGGCCGGCCTACTATATGTCGACATGGGAGGCCCGCCCAATATAACTCGTCCGAATGGCCAGTCGAGTGAGAAATAAAAGGGTTTCCTCACGAAAAAAAAACCAAAAAAGTACAAGCTTTTAATCAATATATATATAGAAATGTTTGTTTGTGTGTATGTTAAGCAGAGTGAAAGTGTGAGTCAGTCGTTTTGTGTGTCTGATTATCTCTGTTTATGGCTGACACGATGAAAGTGTTTCTCAGTTATAATGTGTTTAAAGGTTTTATGATTTTTAAACCATTTTAGTCATCGTGTTAGATGGTAAAACCTATTATATCTCTTTGATTATATGGTTTAGGGAATAATCGTATATATAGTTTATGAATAAAATAACATAAATTAAAAAGGTTAAGCGCAATGATTTTTTTTAAATTTAGATCAACTTCAGATTAGCTTATAATAATATATTTAAACGTCTCGCTGTTTGCTTTATAATCTGAATACAAATGATAATTTTCTAATAAATAAATAGGATGACATCAAGTTAGTCATAATTATAATGCGTTAGGAGATTTCGGGCACGTATCGGGCCAGTCTGAGAACTATATTGGAATGTCTTGCCTTTGTATGTCTGTTCTTGGTGTTAGAACCACCATACTCCCAAGAAAGTGATGGATGTATGTTCTCAAACACGATACAAGAGCCAATGGACTGACAATCGAGGTTGCCGTAAACTGTGCAAACTGTAGAGTAGTTTAAGTGGGAAGGCGCACCTTTAAAACCCAACTGAATGCTGGGATAAATACCAGCTTATTATAATATTTTCCGATTTGTCTTCCCGATAGAGTAGAGGGTAGAATACAATTCCCCTCCGCTGTGTGGGTAGCGTCCCGTAAGAGGCGGGTATCCTAGTAATTCGGTGGTAGGAGGTTAATCCTCTGACTGGTTCGCAGCCACTATCACAATGACAAAAATGTTCCGCCAAATATCTGATGATATGTCTGGTTCGATGTCATGTAAGCCAGCTTTCTCTATTCCCACCCATCCTTTCCCTCATCTCCTTTCACCCAATCCCAAGGTCGGCAACGAATCTACAACTCTAATATTATAGATATCCACGGATGAAGGTGACTTACCATCAGTTGGCCTTTCTGCTCGTTAGCCTTCTTTTTCTATAAAAAAATTATGTATTCATATTAGAAAATTTGAAAGCATTTAAAAATAATACTTAATTGAATATAATTATTTTCAGAGAAACAGTTGTAACTAAGCCGCCGGAGACGGAGAAGGTGTTGCTGGTGAGCCTGGCGCTCGGCCCCGACGGCGGCGGCGACGAGGTGCGCCCGCTGCTGCAGCTCGTGCTCTACGTACTCGACAAGATCAAGCGGCTCAGACTCAGCAAGGAGGTACCTTAGGAGAGCTACCTTGCATATTTATGTGGTTCATTTATTTTTAGCTTCACGCTTTTTATCCCGCATAGCAGGGGGTAGACAGAACGTACCTAGTGTCAAGACACTCCGTACTTCACTTTCCACCGAATTCGCGACATTGTGTGTTCAGTGGTGGAACTCAACGCCGCACTTTGTCTTACCAGAGCGAAGAAGTGAAAATAATTTAAATATAATTACTGCCCCGAGTGGGCATCGAACCCACAACCGATCGCGTTTACAGTCAGACGCTGTCACACTGCGTCACGATCGGCTTATATATTTTCATATTAAATAAATTGCATTTTTAATTGTATCTCGGTTGTTATATTGATGTGGTTGGTTATGGATGTGAATTCTATTTTTAGCGGAATTAACAATTCCTTTTTAGAAAACGGATAAAAAATTAAAGTTGGATTCGAACTCACTCATCACGTTTTGTGCTATTTTATTGTGGAATTTTGTGTCATTTTTTTATTTTTGTTTTACTATTTTTTAAAAATGTTACCCACTTAGGATGACATTTTAAATTGTATTAAAATTTAAATGCAGCAGGATTCTAATCCCCTCCTTTTTAATTGGACCAAGCGCTTTGACCTCTATGCCTTGCAATCTACATACATTTTTACAAATTGCGTAACATCCACAGATCTATAAAATAATATATAAGAAATATTTATACGTTTTATAGAGATATTTCGCAAGAGAGAATTCCACATTAAGAATTAGAAAATATTTAATTTTCTAATTCTTAATGTGGAATTCTCTCTTGCGAAACGATTCCTCTTTATGTACATTCACCGTTGTTATCTATAAAAATCAAAAAATATGATTTTAAATTAATTAAAATAACTTTTCAAACTATTTATTGTTTTTACATATTCTATAATTTATAAATTTGTTTATTATTTAAAACAGGCATTAGCCAAATGTGAGAAGCGTCGTGTTAAGGCGGCCGAGGCGTGGGTGAGGGGCGCACACGCCGCGCGCCAGGAGCAGGCCGCGCAGCGGCGCGAGGAGAAACGCAAACTAGAGAAGGAAAAGATTTTGGCGGTAAATTATGGTCTTCTTATATATATATTGTGGTTTATTTTATACAATTTTAATGATGTTTTGATGGCCATTATTGGTCACGATAAGTACTGGGTAATTCACATGTTCTTGCTACAGGAGTAAGGCTTTACAATATGAGAAATGAATCAATTTTCAATAGGTCAATTTTGTTCGTGCACTATGGGGCGTGGTCCGACAACCGATCGCGGTTGTGAGTTCGATCCCCACTCGGGCGATTATATTTAAATTATCTTCAATTCCTCGTTCTGGTAAGACAAAGCGCAGCGTTAAGTTTCGCCACTCAACAAACAATATCTCGAATTTGGCGGAAAGCAGAGTAAACAGTGTATTGACACTAGATAGATAAGAGTGAAGCTAAAAAAAATATTATAGACTGGTGGTGTAATTAGGTGAGTGTCTAAAATACAACCGAGATGGTAAAAGTGTTTTACCACTCAACACGCAATGTCGTGTAATTTCACACTGCTCACCATCTATTGAATTGAAAAACAAGATTTCATTTTTTTTAATAGAACAATATATTGGATGTTATGTTTTATTTCTATAAATCATATTAAAAATATACTTATAAACTCTACATCTCAGTAATACAACGAAATACTCAAACAATGTTGAAGGGGTTTCTAATACTTATATAAACTACTCAAATATAGCTATGTACCAAATTGTAACTGTAAATTTAGTTAGTAGTAATGTATATTTATTATTATTATTACAACAGGAGGATGATCCAGACAAACAACGTCGTTGGGAACTAAAAGAACAGAAACGCCAGCAAAAGCGCAAAGCGCCCAAAATGAAGCAACTCAAAGTGAAAGCGCTGTAGAGCAATACAAATGCAAAATAAATGAAATATTATTTATGTTTTTGTTACCTATCCATAAGTGTTACCTTCAGTCTTGTGAATAAATAATTTTCCTTTACACATGGTTCATTAGTTTGATTTTAATATTTATTTATGTTAGTCATATATTAATATTATGTTAAGGCCAGTCGCAGCGCAGTGTGACAGCGTCTGACTGTACTGATGCGATCGGTTGTGGGTTCGATTCCCACTCGGAGGAATGATTATATCTAAATTTATTTCATTTCCACGTTCTGGCAAGACAATGCGCCGCGTTGAATTCCGCCACTTAACACGCAATGTTTCGAATTCGGCGGAGTATGGAGTATCTTAACACTAGGCACTTCCTGTCTACACTGCTGCTAAAAAAACAGAATTTTTCTCAATTTACTTTTTAAGCTTTATCTTCATGTAATAAAATCTACCGATACTATTTTGAACCACTAAATACAATATTTTCAGTGTTTGCTTGATGTGACCAAGTTAACGGGATTTTAATTTCAAGTGGATTGTTTTGCTTGCTTTTTCTTTAAAGTAAATAATTTACTTATTAATTCCAATAAGAAGTTTTTTGTTATTATATATATAGAACTATTGAACATCAAACCAAATCTAGATTTCAATTTAAAGTGCTTTACAAATCCAATAAGAATGCCAATAATTATTGTACGCATTTAAACTGATGTATAAACTAAAATTAATCAAATAATTGAGTATTTTATAGTAAAAATGAAAATCACCAATAATAATTTATTAGTGAAATTGAGTCAAGTATATAACTCTTTTCTCACTTTGTTATAATTACGAACTTAATTCATAATATTAAAAACTTACAATTTCTTTATATCTCATTTATATCAAACAATATCAAACAGATTACTTTAATAGATAAACTATATTAAAGAAGTCTTAACTAAAAAAAAACAATAGTATATATTTTTGCTATCTTAATTGTCCGAGATCATCAGATCCATGCATGAAAATATTGTGTTGAGATCCAGAAAGAGGTATATTTATTTACAAGTAAATTGTGGTTAATAATCTTAAAAACAGCAAAAGAAACTTAAAGTGAATTACATACTAGATACTTTATTAGTTACTAGATAAGATTACTTTTAGTTACTGCAGTGGTTTCTCTGAGTATCATATATAAAAAAAAACATTTTATTTTTACAACTGAATATTATAAGAACATAATATTTTTTAGGATTATTTAATTGTTGACAATTCCCGAAAAAGAAAAGTTTGAAATAAATACAGGCCAACACATAATTCAGGGGAATATTTATTTAAAATATTTGTTGTTAAATAAGAAAAAAAATAACAAAATATGTTAACAAACATATTATTATACATTTAAAACTATTTCTAAGTCACAAAAGCTGGTAAATAAAAGTGTATTTTTTTTAAATCCACACAACATTTAAAATTGTCATCAATATGTGATGATATGAGATCTCCTTTAAACACTTAACAATAACAACCATCTGAACTAATCACACTCAGTATTTTAATTATTCTAAAACAAAATATAAATAAGTTCAAACACTCTTTGAATGGAAGCCAGGATTATCTGTGACTTATTATGAACAAAGCCTGGTTCACAATGATGTTTTACAATAGGTAACCATTTTGACCTATAGTAGTGGTATTTTTTCATGGTTAAAGAAAGTGGAAGTGTGCAATTAAAATTGCTTAATTTATATTAGTAATAAAAAAAATTAAACTTTTAATTCTAAAAAAGAAAAGGGTTCAAGTTAACAGTTTACAAACTATAAAATGATGAGTAATTTATTTAATGACATGCATGTGTAATCCTATGCCAGTAGGAATTTAATAGACATTTATTTGCAACTGCAACCACTACTTACAACTATCTAAAAAGATTATTTTTGTCTTCTACAGCTATTGAGCAATACTGCCTTTTCCACTGATACTCACCATTATTAGTAAGACAACATGCAAAATTAATTTAAATTAGGATCTAGGAACATTTATAATCATTTACTAACTTTCATACTATCATACAAATTCATACACAAAAAAATACATTTGTAGTCCTTTGATCACTCAACTCTTCTAGCTACCAACTGTACATGCTTAATGCACTGCACAAAGTAGGTTTAATTTGATTGTCATTCATCAACTTGCAACTTCTGAATTCTTGTGGACATGCAATCCATATCGGGAGAAACTTCAGCATTTGGTTGGGTCTCTACATTGAGATTTAAATTTTCCAGCGATTGGCATCGCTTTGCAGGACTCTTGATATCCAGATTCTCTCTCATATAGGTACTAGTAGATGGTTCCAGCAAGTTATATTTAAAATCACAACTGCTATCATTTACATCACAACTGATAGCGTCTGAATTTTCGCTCTTAGTTCTATGCCTGACAGGTAAAACGTACGGACAAAGTCTGTTTTTGTTTGTGCTTCTTTTCATACAATACCCCACAGTGACGTTGGACACGTACCGCGTGTTCAGTCGCATCACGCCCAAATTAGATTTAGATTCCTTTAAAAATTCACGCCTCGCTTCGGTTATTGCGCTCAACATACCTAAGTCGTGCAATGCCTTATCCAAATTGTCCAGGTTCATATGATGGCGAGGTTTCTGTAAACAATGTATTATAACCACATGAAATAATACTGCTATTACGGAGATGACTTATTACTTAAAATATAATATTGTTACATACATTTTTTTCGAATTCATTGCATTTCATCATGAATTGATCCCAATGATATTTATGAAATATGCAAAAACCGTGCGAAAATAAACATCACAAAAAAGTCATAATAAGTGATGACATTTAACGTGGCTTGCCATGTGTAGGTTATTGAGTTAATATGAGTATTACTAGGCTTAAAATTTGTGTCAAACATTGAGGTCTTTCAATGTTTAAGAAAGTTGCAGGAATTATTCAAAAGTCAGAATAATCAAAATGACATTTTAAATATATTTCACATTTTTCAGTACAACAACAAAAATTATAATTCCTTTATAATTGAAAAAAAGCTGAAAGCTTAGTTGGAAATGGCAGAAATGCTAAAAGATTGGCTTTCTCAACGACTGCAGCGAACTATATCATGGCAGGCTGAAGAATTTGGAGAAAAAATGAAAAATGGTCATATTATTGCGTCCATTTTACGAAGTTATTATGTCATTAATGATGATAAATATTATCTAATAAGACCAAGTAATACAGAGGAAGATCTTAAAAGAAATTGGAACTATCTTAAGGAATGGTTGCGTGACATCGAAATCATTATATCTGATGTTGACTTGAAAAGTATCATGGAAGGAAAAGGTTCTACGTTGCTTCGTTTATTTTATCAACTTTTTCTACATTTAGACAAGAGAGACCGAACAAATTTTATTAAAGAAGAAAGGAAAGCTGCTTCTAAATTAATAGATAAAATAGAACATCGTTTTGTTGTTGAAAAATTGCATGAGGTTCGAAAACCGTCTTTTGATGATTTATCTAAACCTATATTAGATCAAACATTATTTATTAAATGGCAAAGAAAAAAAGCAAAAGAAGTTGAAGAGGTATATAACTATATGAGACATAAATATTCAAAAGTGATTAAAAAAATAGAAGAAACTAATGTGCCTTTCAAGCGAGAGACTGTTAAACTGGACAAAATGTCTTCTAAAGACAAACGAGAAATTGAAAAGTTTTCTAAGAAATATCCTTGTGAGTTTCATAATTATACTTATGATGAATTACTCGATTTAGAACAAAAAGCTATTGAGAGAAAAAAAATATTAATAGACTCGGATTCGGCAAGAATTTATATGGATAATCTTTATACTAAAATCAACAAAAAAACTGATTCGGAGCAATTTCAAAAACAGTTGTCAAATGCAATCAGTGGTTCGCTATGGGATATGACTGTAGCTGAAGAAGAAAGTAAGCTGGATGTAGAATTTGCAAAAACTGTTATGAAACTATCGCAATTTGAAAAACAAATGTGTACACAAATTATGGAAACAAAACAACAAGCTCGTAATTTAGTGAAGAACAGAATCGCAGGTGAAAGTGAATTTATAGATCAAAGAACACAACAGTTTGATCAATATCTGGACAATGTCAAAGAAGAAATAAATTTAGGACTCGGGGAAATTGATTTTGAAAAACAACGACAGAATATGCTGCATAAAAAACTGTACGACGAAAAAATGAAAAGGAAAAGGCAACACTATTACGAAATTTGCTATGAAACGATGCTGTCTATAGTCGATTTTGCTGTAAAATATGCTTATTTTAAAAAATTACTTGAAGATGATATTCCACAGAACTTTTTACATGAATGGAAACTGTTATATTATAAGCAGCAACCAATTTTTGACATTTTTGAACCAATGGAAAATATTCTTAACGAAAACCAAGACGAAGAAGAAAAAACTTATGAAGAACATATTATACATTTAGAATTAGATAGACAAGAAACTTTAAATGGAAGCGAATTTATGGATTATCATAATAATTTATATCCATGGGCTTTGGATTCATTAATACCTAACTACGACCCAGAATCGGAAGAAAGAAAATATGAAAATTTAGGTGCACACATACTAGGACATGTTGTTTACACTTTGCTTGAAACTAAATACCCTTTTCCACCACAAAGATTACCCGCTAATTTGCCTAATTTCTCGTCAAAAGCTATTGTAAGAGGTATTCCGGATAAGCCAATAGCAATGGCTATGCAAACTTTGTTACTTGCTCAAAAGATTCATGTCGTACGATTAGAATGCGCTATTAATTATTGTCTTAGAAAATTCAAGTCCGAAATGATAGGATGTACGGATATTGAACTCTCTTATGATAAATTCATTACGGTAGCTCAGGAAGAAGATAAGGATTTGATTAAGTTAATGAAATCTGAAGACGAATTATTAAATAAAAATGTTGATGTTAGCGTGATATCTACGTCGGGTCAATCTATTCCCAACGTCAAACAAACGCAAACCCCGAAAACAATTCCTGAAGAAGATATAAGTTTATCTGATGCTGCAAATCTTGGACATTATGCATATGAATGCTTAAATTTTGGTGATTCACTTACAGATCATCTAATTTGTGCCATTTTACTCGAATATATAATGGGGCTTGAAAACATTAATGGGTTTGTCATTACTAATTACCCAAATTCGTATCGGGAAGCTCAAATTTTAGAAGAAACTTTTTCAGGACTTGCGCCACCTGATGAAATTGAGCTAGAAGGTCAAGACGATATATATCTTGAAGAAACTATTATTAAGCATATAAAAAAGGAGAAAGATGAATATAAAGAATTAAGAATATCAAAACTTGTTGATGATCCACACAAAAAACAATGTCATAAACCATTTTCCAGTTACTTTACATGCTATTTAAAATTGCAAGAGTCAGAGGATATACTAAAAGAGTTTTTTATATGGAATTTAAATGAAGAAAATTCTGAACTTATTGATAGATTTTACGCCATACTAGGAATAAATTATAGTATGTATTATGAAGTCATAGAAAAACACCAACTTGCATTAATTTGCAAATATATTATTGGAGACTATGCAATGCACCTAAAATCAACTGACAGACTTTTTGGTGAAAATGTTTTGAGCACTCTCGATTTTCCATCCTCCGATGATAAAAGAGCTAAATCAAAAATGATTAAGCCGGAAAGCTCCAATGGAAAATCTAAAGAAATGCTACGTCGTAGCTCTAAGCTAAGTCGATTATCTTTTGCGAATGAATTGAAGATTGTCAAAGCACCTGAATCGTATACAAATATTCCTGAAGACGTGTTATTTGAAGTACATGAACAGGAAAATGAAGATAAAACGTCCACAACAACAACTACTTCAATTGAAGTGAAGTTGTTGGCTGGGGAGGAAGATTGGATATATAGTGACATTGCAGTGCCTGAAGATATAGGAATAGCTTTATCGACTTGCTGGGAACAAATAGAAAAAAACTATGTAAATGACATACAACAACTATTATTTGCTAAGAGATTGCAAATGAATTGTATTATACCATATGTTAGATTCGTTAAAGATAAAATGCGGCAAATTATCACACTTCCATCTCATAAACAAGACTTAGTCAGTAGTTTTCAGAAGGAATATAATGATTTTGAAAACGATTGGCGTGATATTCACTTGGCTAAGAACGAATGGCATTGCAGAATAAAAAAACTGCAAGATGATTTGTTTAAAATATGTGACGAAA
The DNA here is from genome assembly GCA_032432895.1 of Dryadula phaetusa. Classification (NCBI taxonomy): domain Eukaryota; kingdom Metazoa; phylum Arthropoda; class Insecta; order Lepidoptera; family Nymphalidae; genus Dryadula; species Dryadula phaetusa. The sequence continues at coordinate 1,957,232 of JAOYRS010000054.1, forward strand.
GAAAGATTTTTGCGGAACAACAGAAAAAGGCACTCATTTGTGAAAACTGGACAATGGAAGAATTGACTTTGATGACTAATACATATATTTCGTGTATGCAGACTGAATTAAATAGGTATGTCGCATAAATGACTATAAATGAATATAGTAAAAGTATTCATTGTTGATAATAATAAGATTTAATTTTATTTTCAGATTTATTTTGACGTATCAGATTCTGCATGATTTTTACTTTGTTATGTTAAAACGATCTCCCCCTACTGATAGATTAGTATCTAAAGAACTTACAAAAATACTTAGAGAGTCTGATGAGACATCTGGTAGTAAAAAAGGAGCGGAAGATAAAATATTTCGACAGTTGAAAAACTATTTTCAAGATATGCAGATGAAAAATATAGAAGTAGATTATAGTAATAATCCTTTCAACATGATCATTGAAAATAACGTAAAATTTGCACTGAAAGTAATCAAAGATGTAAATGATTCTTATAGATCCCTAATAAGCAGAGAATACGGTGAAATAGCAAAGATAGTGCCATCTACTAAGAAAAAAGAAGGAAATAATTCGGAAGAGTCCATTACGTCTGAAGAAATTTTTAAAAATAACGCTTTAAAATGTATAGAAGAATGGACCATGGGTATTAATGGTGAAATGTTTAGAGCAAACTTGCGTATGCTAGTTTTACAATATAAATGTTATAAGGACATGAAAATTTTTAATGATAATATATGCAAGGCCTTCTCAGATATTCAAGATGAAATAAATAATTATTATTTAAATGAAATTAAGTCTGTTGATCGCCTGTGTAAGTACTTGCAAATAGCTGTAGAAAATGGTAAAAGAATTCCAGAAAGTCTCACTTTAGAGGAAGATTTTTTACTCATCGATCCAAATATGTTACAGTATTCAGAACTGCAACTAGATACAGACGTTATTGTAACAAGAGATGTCGTCAATGATAAAGAATTTAAGATAAGCCAATTAGCTCGATTACGTGATCAGTTTAAGATATTAGCTCCAACGGGTATCGCTCTTCAAAAGGCGTTTATATATTTGATACAAGACTTTATATTCTTTGGTAGGGAGTCGTGTGCAGGACCCATGTTTCCTGAAGCATGGAGACGTGTTGACCCTGAGCAGATCTCTAAATTAGTATACTTATTATTCGGGGAAACTTCGTTTATTGATTGGCGGGATTTTTTAATATATTGTTTAAATATTCCATTTCCTACGTTGGATGATTTACTATTACTTCGCAAAAATTTCCGCTGTGAGGATCTTGATTCTACAGAGTTGATTGCTAGAGATAAATTTATTGAGCAAACATTTTGGTTTGAAAGGGATATAGATCTCCAAGATAGAAGAACAAAATTAAGAATAATTCTGATAAAACATTTTCTATTTGAGTTATTTGAATGTGACGATAATTTAATGAATTATTCTGCTTTCTTGTTAGCATTTTGTAAGGCATCGAATCCAATTGAAGGTTTTGCAACCGCTTTGTCAATGGCTATTGGAAAACAGATATGTTATTTAAAAGACGAGTGCGAAGAAGTTGTTTGTAAGTTAATTAAAGACAAGATATATAAAGATGAATGTCTTGCATGTGCTAAAAAATGTACGGCTCAATTTTTAGAAAAATTACTTATAAACGTTTTAAACATATGTGAAGGTATTACCATTATAGAATTGGAATATACAGAAGATATCCCTGAAGTAGACAAAAAAGGCAAAAAGAGTAAAACTGGCACAAAAACTAAAAAAGTTGATAGTGCCCGAATACCTAAAACACAGAAAAGCCTCACAAGTCGTACGAAATTGTCACCATCTACGATTGATGTGCAAACTACGTATATTTGTAAACCATGTGAAAAAGATACCGAAACAATAGAAAAATTACCTGAAGAGGAAGAAATTCAGAAGGAGATACAAATCGAGCCCGAACCAGATCCTAACCTTGCGTACGCCGTCAGTCAATCGGCTATAAATAATGTATTAAATATTTGTCTACCATGGCACTTTACATTGACTCAAGAAGAAGGTGCTCCTCAGTATATGGAACAAGTAAAAGAAGTCCTCAAGCGTCTTGAAGATGATACCGATAATAAAGACATTTATGTTAGCAAATTTGTCTCGGAGCCAAATATATGCAGGTTACTTCGTTTGACTAAGAAATTTGTTGCTGTTAATCTATCGGAAGAAATGAGCAAAGTATCTATATGATAAGGTAGTTTAGTTTTACTATCATAAAATATGTTACTATTTGTATAAAGTACTTATTAATAAATAATAAATTATTTTGGATTATTTTAAATATATATTCAAAATTTTCTGAAAATCTATTAATTGCTGATTTAATCCATATTTGATTCTTTCTTTTTATTAAAAATGTATTCGCGTAGTCACAGTAGCGGACACAATTGTTTTCGATAAGTAAGTAAGTAAGCAAGGGCTTTGTAATGTAAGGAATCTATCTATCTAGCATTATACATTTAAATTGGTCTTTAATACGAGTATAAAACGAGTACTACGTAATTCTAATCCGAATCATAAAACAATTTATTTAATGTAGATATACTCTAAATTTTCTATGAACGCAAATATCTAATATATTTTTAATTGATATAAAAATACTAAAGCACGGCCTTATTATTATTAGGATTTATTTCCAATTGCAATGCTTTTATTATTTACTAAGTATATTGTATATAACAACATATACAGTACCTATTACAACAAAATGCATAAAAACAAAGTAAGCCACGTTAAATTGTGTTGCGTCACATAGAAATCGGTGTTGCATAAGATTTTTAGGTCAACAAGGTATTTTCTATCTTCAAACCCACTCTTCTGAAGCATAAACACACATAGCTTGACGGTAAGAGGGTTGGCAAGCGATCAAAAGGTCGCGGGATCGATACTCGCGTCTGGACCTTTTCGCTATCCATGATGTTACTGTAAAATTTTGTTGTTTGTTTTACTTTAAAGAAGAAAAGTTTTGAATTTTTGTTCAAATCTTACAGATAACTCGTTCTTTGTACTAAAATATGGATGCTTATTTCCCACAAAGCTTTGATAAATTAAGTAAATATAATTATATTTATTAGCCTATTTTAAACTATAACAATAATTTCGACAAAAATAGAACAACTTTAATAAATAAATAAATTTATATCCCAAGTAGATATATATTTGGCATTAATATGTCTATAGGTAACTAATTAGTATAAAAAAAACTATGCTTACGACTCTATTTAATAAGGAGAGACTTTTGTCATTCTACTTAGGTGTTAAAATACCTGAAGCGTAATAAAGTAAATTGTATGTCGAGTAAAATTTCTCACTCCATAAATAAAAATAAAGGGTCTGTAATCGAAACTGAATTAGACGATTCTAGAACTAAACTAACCTAACTTTGAATTTAGTTCATAAATTTTAAAAATCTTTGTTTGCTTACAAATTTTTCTGTGCTGGCTCTATAGATGTTTAATGTTCTTATTGTTCTCGTTGGTTTATATTATTTAGCACAAATAAATAGGTAAGATAAAATTAGTTGCAAATTGTTGACATCTATAGATATATAAATATACATAAAGTCGGCGTGTCTGTTTGAATGTTATAATAAACGCTTTATACTAAATGCATATGTGTATATACACACAAAATAACATTATTTACAATTTTTGTCTTTCTATTTGTTCCGGCAAACCTTTGGAACTGGTCCCATTTTGACGGGATTCACAGGCAGATAGCTTTTGTAGTTAGATTTTAGTATTATAAAACAAAATCCGGAATTATTAAGTCCAGTTGCACCATGTTGCGGGGGCGGCATCAAGTTTAATAAATTAGTTTAAGTAGCACCTTAAGACGACAAGAAAAAATAAGACGAGCAGTAAGTAGTATTTATATCTATTTATATGATAGAAAGAGAAAGAATTACAATAAATAAACATTTGAGCATGATTTAAATCTACATCAGTTAATAATCACACAATTCTAGTTAGCAATATTTATTTTCAAAAAGATTATATGATGAGAAGGTGAAAGGTTGCTTATTATAAAACTACTTCATATCTACTTTCTCAAAACGTCCGTCTTAATATATTTTTCGAACAATGTTTGAACGAACGTCGTTTAAAATTGAAAATTCTGTAGTCTTCTTACAATAAAAGGAAGCGGCAGGAAAAATCTTTTGAGTCTTGCTCGCGTTGTATAGAGTTACATAATAGCCCCCATTTTTAATAGTGAATGTTTCATCGTGAAGAATACCGTTCTCGATTTGATACTAAAATCTGAATGCTAGGTTTATGTAAAGCTTACTTTAATTCATTTTAACTAGATTGAGTAAATTAAGGGTTTTCTTTCACATCTATCATTATTAATATAATAATTTCATTTCTAATGAACCTAATGTCAAGATCCAACGTTAACTGCTTTTCGCCTAAAAGTTAGACATTTGTTTAGTGGCAAATGCTACTTTATTTGTATATATTTTATGGTATAGATGTGAAACTTACTGTTTAATAAAAAAATGAAATAAGAAAATACTATGTATTTAGTTATCAAGGTAAAGTAGAATTATTAAAATTTATTTCAACGAATTTAAAACACATTTTAAGAGATAAGACAAATTTTGGTATATCCGACGTATTAAACTTTCGTAAAATACGAGGAACTTCATCAAAGAAAAATCAAATGTAACCTTAAAAATATGAAATTGGCGGTATCATGCTTACTGGATACTGTATAGGGTATCGGTATCACACCATTTGACTTAAGCCATTCCTAGCGCGAAACACTAAAAATAAAAGATCTCTATTATATCCCTATTTTATCATGAAAAGTGTCCACACAGTCATGAAATACTAATATTAGATCATTTTCGGCCATAGCAAATCTCTTAACATAATTATTTAATATTAGGTTTATCTATGTATATGTAGAAAATAATTGGCAATTGATTTTATGGTTTGAAACTTAAACGTATAACCTTTCAGTTTTGCTGTTTTTGCAAAGGAACTAATTAAGGATCTATATAGATATGTACTTTTTTAACACCCTTATATAAATGTATTCAATCGATTGAAAGACGTTAGCAGTTTAGCACTGACGTACATCGCCCACGTGTGGATACTTTTATAGCGAACAAACACAATTGAAAGCGTCATATAGAACGTGAGAAGGTACTATTAGGGTATTGATTTTATTAGTAACATTTTCGACTAGCAACAATATATTACTTTAAGCTATTAATTGCAACATATTTTTATCTTCAAGAACATTCTGTAATAGAGAGATTCTCGCAATCACTTCATTGATTACTGTTAAATTTTGTTTAGGAGCATTGAACGACGGATGTCAAAACTACACTGCTTTAACTAACCGAGGACACTAAAATAATGATAACAATACTATAATATTGTATTGTACTTTGGGAAATAGAAATTTAACTTCCGCATGGAATTCAAGGCAAAGTAAAGTTGCACAACTCGTATTATCTATGGAAATATTACTGTAACAATAAGTGTAATTGATAAAAACAAAATTTAATGAAAATACAAAAACTTTGTTTACTTATAAGTTTTATAGTTACTTTTAAGTTTTTAAAAATTAACGATTGTTAATTACAAATTAACAATCATAAAAACATAAATTTAATTTAGCAAAACACGTATTTAAGCGTTTTTATTATTAAATATATAATCGGTACTACTAAGGCACCATGTCGCCTAACTCGTACATCGTATTCAAAAAATTAAAAAAACCTTTAAAATACATACATACACTTTTATGATCTTGATTTTAAGTATTTTTGTTTTTAAATATTTTTATAAAAATACTTAAAAACAAAGATCACAAGAATAACAAAAGTAGTAAATAAGGAACGTTTTTTTGTGATATTAATGCTTATAATGCAGATCACTCGAGCGCAAGGCAGATGTGCCTTACGGAGAGGTAATATTGTGGGACTCATAATTAAACCTGATACTACCCACTAAAACCTGGCGGGAACCCTTTTCACCCGAGTAAGACGCCGAAGGCTCGCTTGCGCATGCTACTATGACGCCTGTGGATAGCTCGTCTATTGCCGGCCTCCAGGGCGGCGGGTGCTCCGGGGTTTCTACCAGAGCACCCGCAGCATCAATGACTCGTACGAGGTTCATCATGCCCCTCCCCTAGTAGCTCCTCTGGGTAGAGGGAGTTAGAGGAGCGCGTACTGGCTCTTTTTGCCTGATAGCTTACGACTGAGCGGTCTGCATTTGCACTGAATTCGCGTATTCGTGACGCGTGCATAGTGGATAGTGAGAGCTCCCTACCCACTACGGCCATCAAGGCGTCGCGTTGGGGGCCCAAGCAGTTTTCGCCCAGAGTGTCATGCGCCGAATCCATAGAATACACTCAATTCAACTTAACTAGCGTCAATCCGTATATTATTAAAAAAGCTTGTGTAATCTGATGAACTGATCGAATTTGACAATTATTAATTTATTAATATACTGATAAGTCAATACGGTTAGTTTTATAACTATAACAGTTCAAGATGGAAGTTAAAGTTTCAATTGTATACTTGCATTAAAGAGGTAATAAGTATGTCGCAAAATTTAATTGTTGAAGTCGCAATTTCGGTTTTTTTTGGCTTAAATAATTATTCGTCTAAATTTTTAAAAGGGATTTTAAATAACTTAACTACGAAATTAAATTAATTAATATAATTCAAAATGGCCCTGACAGTTATTTAAGTACACTATTGATATAAACTTTTTTTTGTTTAGCTTCACGCTTCATCCTTATATCATCATATTATTTCATTATATCATCATATAAACTTGTAGTATTGAATACGAATTCATATCTTACAACTAAGTAGACATTATTAAAACGTATAATTAAAATCTCTTTCGTTATCTAGAATCTACTTAAAAACTAATTAGCATTATTATGACAACTCACAAAAGACAAACGTGACACTTATTATAATTAATATATGTATGTACTTACATCACTAAAAATCACAAAAAATCCTTCAAAAACTAATATCGTCATTAAATTATATTTCAATTTACGAAATGGCTCCATTTTATGGATCGAAAAATAGCTTTTGCTCCTGAGAATTAAAGAAATACAAAATTTTTTTTTTGTTTGTATTACAAACTAATTTTACAAATAATTTTTCGTACATTAGTTAATAATTTAAATAAATGTTTCAGATAGCGTTGAACTTTCTGTTGCCTAAAATATTTTAAATTATTTCATTGTTAAACGTTACGTCGACGATTATTATCAATATATAGTTTGTCAAAACGCCCATACGAAAATGATACAAGTAGTATTTTATTACAATAAGTAATTGTCACGATTATTCTGCCTTTAACGGAACGCAAACGGAATAACAATAAAATGTTACCCCTTCATGTAAAATTCCCGAATTTATGAATATCATAAAGAAATTTAAAGACAGGCAGGCAAGTTTAACGATCAATATTTTGAGAAAAAAAAACATTTCATTTAATTAATAATATACCCTTATATTTTGTTGTTTTAAGCACAAAATTATAATACATTTTCTTCGATAATTTACTAGAATATCAGGCAGCTTTTGGTCTTGTGTATGGTAACTCATAAACCAAGTCTCAGGCAAACGTCAGTTGAATATTGCGGCTTGCGGTAGTAGGTAATCTGGTGGGGAATATTTCGTATTTCTTATAATTATATTTCGCACTTTCACCGCGTTTTCCTTATGTTTACGACATTATAAATATTTTAAAATAGTGCTGGACTTATTATAAAATACATGAATTTTGAAATAATTGGGTGCTTTGTTATTCTAAGTTTTATTTAGCAGGAGACAGCAGTGTGTTTTTGGACTGACAGGTTTTTTGTGGGGAAATCTGTAACCGTTTTGGCGCAAGTTCTTTGGAATCCACATACGGACAATAATAAGGTTAGTAATCAATGTCAATTAATGTTTATTTACATTTGTACTAAAATAAACATTGATAGTTGTTAGTGTGCGGCGTTCTATATATAGCATGTTGTCACCACCACTAGGGATAGTGTTTTAACAATATTTAATTTTATTATAAATTATTGATAAGTTACAAAACATATTTAAAAATAGGTCAAGATTCGTAAAACAAATGTATGTTATATAGACCCTTAACTAAATCTGAAAGTATTATATTTATTAATATCGAAAATGTATAAAAAGTAAAATCTAGATCGAAAATATTAATTTATTATACAATGCGTATATACATTTAATTATTTCTTTGGATTTTATTAAAGCCAATAATATTTATTTCAAAGATATAGATAATACTAATGATTTAATAATGATAAGTTAGCTTTACAAAAGCCTATAAAATAATATATAAAATTCTTAGATAATATATAAAAGACTTAGACATTTGTTACTAATGAATATTCATTAAATTTAAAAGAACAAGTTCAAAAATTGATTTCATGGCTATATTGAGAAGAAAGAACACTATAATAACTATAATGCTTTATGTATACAAGAAAATATTTAATATTTTTTTAGCACTAAATATGATACATATGTAATACTGTAATATTTTGTGGTATGAAACATTTTGAAATAAATTTGTCTCAAATATCTCTGCAAAGAGAATCACAAGATGACATGTTTGTCAATGTAATATAACATTAAGATAAACTTTTCCTTCAAGTAATATTAAAATAAGTCAAAAATTTTTTTAACATTTTGAATGATTTACCTAAATGGGAATTATATTTTTGTGTGGCATAATAAGTCTTATTGTGATTTTTTTCATAATTATATAGTTAACTAAAAATATATTTGCTATTTTTAAACCAGTTACAAGGGCAAAAGCTTATTATACTGTCAACGCCTTATCACATGCAAATTGGTGTTAATGGTATAACCGACTGCCAGACAGAATTGGTTTTTAAGTGGCCGTTACGTACCTTTCAATGTAAAGGATAGTAAATTTTAAAACAGCTGTTAGATGATTGGTTTTGAAAAATATAAAAATATCAATTTTTGTTGAGCAAAATTAAGATTGAGGTACTGTGGGGAGATTTACTCATTTAGGATAGATTTTGCGCTTGACATAATTATAATGTGTATTATCTTAAATATTTTTGTATTAAGGTATATTGTATCAATATATAGATTTTTATTTTTAAATATTTTTATATTGTGCAACTAGCTTGCCAGGTACAACTAGCTAGATTGTTACGTATATGATACATGACAGGTGGACAACTGACCACTTTGTAGCTGTCGCAAGGATACGGTCTATTGTCAGAATGTCCTAATTCATTTAAGTAATCTTTTCATTGTTTATTGATATTTTAATATATTAAATTGGATACTTGCGTGGATGAAGGTAATAATTAGAATTTTCGAATTTCCATGTTGATATACAGGTTTAATAAATTACGATTTATATATATATTTATATATATATATATATATATATATATATATATATATATATATATATATATATATATATATATATATATATATATTTGTGTAAAATCCCTAAGACTCACACAGTCGGTCTATTTTGAAGAATTTTCACATAACAATGACTATCTTACTCATTTTTTGCTTCATGCTTTTATCCTGCATAGCAGAGTATACAGAAAGTACCCAGTGTCTAGACACTATGAATGTACATGCTCATTCATAATTAAAAAAAATCGCGTAAAATTTCATTAAAAAAATTGCTGACAATTCATCTGGATCGACAAAGTAATAAAAATATGTAATTATAGTGTAATCCCCTTCTATTATAACAACATTTAACAAACAGTTTAAGTCATTTAATACGAGGTCCTTAATTTTGACGCTCAACCTTTAAAACTGAATTTTGTCGGCACTTCGAAATTAGCGCCTATGAAATATCACATTCATTCCTGCATGTCTTCAATTGTAAAAGGCTTTGTAAAAGTTTGCACAATTGGGGCGCAGATCTGATAGATATCAGTTTCAATTCTATGGAGGAATACGTACGTACGTACTTCGGTTTCCACGGAATTCGAGTCATTGCGTGTTGAGTGGTGAAATTCAACACCACATTTTGTCTTACTAGAGAGTGGATGTGAAAATAATTTAAATATATTCACTGCCCCGAGTGGGGATCAAACCCACAACCGATTGCGTTTACACTATGCTGTTACACTGCGCCACGACCGGTCTCTGTTTTACATTTTTGGTTAAACAAAACTGGATTCCGCCTCCCAGCATTAGTTCGAGATAAATTAATTGATGATAAATGAGTTGTCACTACTAACTTATATTTGTTGTAATAATATAACACTAATTATAATATTAGAAACTGCGAGGTAGAAGTAAACAAAGTTTTACTTTTGTATATCATTATTTGATCAATATGCAACGTTGAAATTTATATGAATAAGGCAAATATTTTACTAAGAATAAAAAGGTACTATAGGCGCATAGTTCGCTAATATTTGTTCAAATTTTGGAAAAAATGTATAAGGAACACGCCCTTTAACGGCACAGCAAGATATGCAAGAGAACCTAATGTTGAAACACTCCGTTCACCGTTCTTAAGATATTATTAAGAATATCATGGCTATGTATCACAAACCTAATTAAAAAATCGTTTTTTGATTATGTATAACATGTACCGCATTATATGTTTATGAGACATGTGAATCACATTAGGTTTAAAGAAGTTTATTTCCAAAAAGAACACAGTTCGCTTACAAAGGAAATTTTAAAATTATAACTACAATTGAGATATTACAAATAATAAACAGTAGTGATATTAAACAGTATCAGTGAAATCATCTAATATATGGGTTCTTAATCGTTTTTTAAATATATTAAGAGAACTGCAGTCAAATTTGTACACTAAGTACTTTATCTTATCTCTATTGTAAAAAATATTCTATTAGTGTAACGATTATATATGTAACCATTTGATTTTTATCAATATACATTATAAATATTGTGTACACCATTTCATATTACTTACATAATATGATGTATGCTTATTTAATACAAGTTCCCGTCCGCAACTTCCTTTGCGAGGAGTTTTTTTTCTTGCGATACTATTTGTCTTGATGGTCGGTTTGGTCAGTTAGCCGTTATTGGATAATTTGTTCAAAAATGTACCACCTTCACTAAGTCTAAGAAATATACATATGTTATAAAAATACCATAACTCTGAACAAGTTTTGTCATGTCGCTATTTATTTATTTCTTATTACTTTAATTGATCTATTATGATGAGGTCGGTCGTGGCGCAGTGTGACAGCGTCTGGCAGTAAACGCGATCGGTTGGGTGTTTGATTTCCATTCGAGAGAGTGATTATATTCAATTTATTTTCACTTCCTCGCTTTGGTATCACAAAGTGCGGCGTTGAGTACCGCTAATCAAACCGCAATGTCTCAAAAAAAAGTATAAAGTATAATGGTTTTACATTAGGTGTCATAGTTATCATCCTATGTCACGGTCAAGATTAATCACATAGAAAAAATTGTTTCATTTAATTACATCCAGTAATTCTGTTAACAGAGATTAGTAATCGTTAATAGTATTTACACATTTTAAATGAAACTGTTTTTAAACGGATTAGTCGGTAGACTACTGTAAAGTGTTGCGACCGTCGGGATTTCGGAAAAATATTTTTTGAATGCCATAACATAACCGATTAATGAGTTTAAAATAGTTTAATTTAATTTAAAATACAGAGCGTTTACAAACAGATGTACACAAATTTATATATTCATATTCGATTACTATTTTTAAATGTTTGCAATAAGTAAAACTACAATTTAAAATATTTTTTCGTTTTCAAATTACATGTATGTTAAATTTAATTACACACTTGTGTTGGTGTCTTATAGTACTTAAAATATATGAGATAAATAACGATCGAGCAACATTTTAGTTTAATATTAAGATTGTTTGCACGCTGTTAAGTATTTTATTCACAGTGCTATTTCTTTTTTCCGTTTTCTTTTAAAACGGATAATATCGTTTAAATTGGTCATAAATGTCAAAAATTGAAAATAAAAAAATAATTAGTGCCAAATTAAGTTTTACTATAACAAATCTACCAACACAGCTAATTTGAGAGGAAATATGAATATACATTTTTTTAATTTACCGACTCCAATAAATTATATTTTATGTCACTTTTATAGTCAACAAATAATTTTCCTTTTTATTTTTTACAATCTTTCCTTTTTCTATAAGAAAGATGCAATAAAGAACGTATAGGTACAATCTTGACATGTTTGTCAAATTTAAATGAAGAAAAAAATAGGTCCACGCTATATCTCGCATAGCAGAGTATTCGGAGACAACCAAGACCTTTCGATGACTGCTTACCGCCCGAAGTCGAAACATTGCATGCTGAACGAACTTCAGGTCGCCCTTACTGTAAAATACCAGAAAGGAGAAATGAAAATAATTTTCAATATAATCATTCTTCCGTGTGAGAATCGAACCCGCAACCGACCGCATGTACAGTCAGGCCCTGTCTCATAGCGTCACCATAGCCTGTTATTAAACTGTAGTTTCCCAATATTAGCTTTCTACTAATTTAATTATTTGATTTTTGATAAAATTACTCATTTCACCGGCAAAGGAAACATTGGAAGCGATAACTTTAAATGACGATAAAAGCAGACTGCTTTTATTTTTAGTTTTCATTCAGACAAGATATTAAAAAGTGAGTTGTTCGGATAAAAACCAGACGCCTCTAGCACTTTCTGTGTTTGGTTCTAACAAGCGAACGGGTGGCGTCAGTCAAGTAGAAAATTAACAAATCAAAACGAATTGAGGTTTTGCATCACTCGGTGTTTGCCGTTGGCTTGGTAATTTATTTTATATGACGCCATAATGGAGCAGTTGGGATGTAATTTATAAAGTGTGGTTGTAAGTTCGAATCCCAGATAAAACTTGTGTAGGCACTTACATTTTTTTTTATTTATATATCCAAATGTTTTGGCCTGTTATCGCTTGTGTTAAACGGAATTGCGTTCTGCCACCTATTACACATTGCATGATAAATTAATAAACGTAACCGTTAAACTGTAAAATGGGGGCTATATAATTATAATAATATATATAATTTTATTAAGCATTTTATATACAGTCAGCAAAAATATATCTTTCGTTTTTTAGCTTAAATCGGTTAATCAATTCTTATTTCTTTTCGTCTAATTTGCTTGAAAAGTTGTACTCGCGTACCAGATGTAATGAAAATACAATATACTAACTAATGTCCTTGCCAGCAAGACTAGGATAGCTTGAAAAAATTTTAAGGCGCGTTCGTTTTAGTCAAGTTATATAAAACTATTGTCAAAGTTCATTATCAAAGTGCGCTTTAAGGCAGGAAGAAGAGATTAAATTCTATTATCATACTATATCAGAACGGTATATAAATTGAAATTATACAACAAAATAAGGTACATTGATGATTTTATTCCCGATTTCAAGAAAGGGCGAGTATTGCAGTCAGCTAAGTGTGAACATACAACGGGATACCAAACCACCACATCAGGTTTGATAAAGTTCATATCCTTTCTAGGGAAAATAGATAAATTCCTAGGATTTCTACTTTCAAAAGAGAAGGTCTGGGACCCACCGACTGGGACAGAAATTTAAAGTCTCAAATCCACCGAAACAGACAAAGATACAGTCAGCTCACGCAAGGCAATTAAGAAACAGATGGCGTATGTATGTGTTTTCGAATACCAAAAAATACGGGATTAATCCGTTTAAAATGTGAAAAATCAAAGATCTTATCAAACATATTATTAAATATTACTTGAATAATATGGTTAGAAGTTAGAATGTAGATTTATACTATGAGTAATAATATAAGGAAATATCCTTTAGGAAATGACTTATTTATTTGCATACATTATTATCTAAACAAAACACTTCACACATATTTGTCATTTTAATTAATTGCCTAATTGTAATCTGAATAGGTCCAAGCTCCAAACATTTATGTATGTGTTTGACCGCGGTTTTATTACAGAGTTTAACTTGACGTCGGCGCATACAATTAACGATCGTTCTCTATGATTAAATCTGTTTGTGGTCCACAACTTGTTAAAGTTGTTTGACTTTTTTTTATTGTGACAAATCTTTGTCAGGGATGCCTCGAATTCTACCTTTTAAAGATTTTTTAGTGCTATTTTTGTATATAAACCAAATAGTTTTGTTTATATTAAAAAGGTTTTTAAAAATTACATTAAAAAGGTTTCGAACGATTTTTTTTTAGTTGTTGTAATGTGTAAATGAAACTTTCTTGCCGCATACTTGATATAATTGATATGTTTAATTTGACTAATAATACCGATGCGTGAAATAAGGTTTACCTTAGTAACCTATATGTTAATTTATAATTTTATTTCAAGCATATCGTAGTAATTGTGATCATTATAAACTTAATGCAATATATTTCTAAAAAAAGAATTTCTTGCACTACTTCTTTATGTAAACTATAAGAATACTTAATTTCACGTTTCGAGATCTAAAGATTTTCCTCACGTATTGATACTGGAATTTTATTTATTCCTCATAAATATATAACAATTTTAGTTGCATTAGAATATTAATTAAATTTCGTCGGTCGGGCCTAAACTGTTACAAGTAAATGAAACCAATACATTAACATAGATACCAGGCGTTCTATGTATTACGAGTATTGGCTTTCCAAACAGCACGAATCAATTAGTTAAGTTCTATTTCGGAGCCAGTTTATTATTCAATACGTAAGATATATTTACACTGCGTGACTCGGACGTTAGCGTTTGGCAGTATTGAAGTAGTGATTGCAAATATTAAATAAACAAAACTAAAAAGTATTTATTTCCAAGATTTCTTAGTTTATGACTGATTTCTTACATTTTGATTAGGCTGAGGTGTACATGTTCATGTTTTGTATGTAATCAATATTTTTGTTAATCAGATATATAATCAGAATAGTCATCAAATGCTAAGGACCAGCGTCTGATTGTGGGTATGATTCTCATTCATGGAGCGATTATTATTTTAATTTACTTTCATTTCTCTGCTGGTAAGATAAAGCGTGGCGTTGAGGGTTCGGTGCGCAATACGTAATGCTGTGATTACTGGTGCAAAGCAGTCAACGGAGTGTCTTGACATTAAATTGTCTCTATCATGCTGTGCATGATAAAGCGTATTAAAGCTGCTTTATTTTAAATAACCACCGGATTATATATTTTTGTACCAACCGTCCAAGATTATGGTTATAAAAGCTTGTTTTTATATATATATTTATATATTTTTTATATTATTTTATAGCTGTTACTGATATAAGTTTCACTATATGACAGAAAAATCCTTCGTTCATTATTTGTTATTGTATTTACAAGAATCGACTGTCTTGACTTTTAAGGTTTATATAATCAGATTATTCGTAATCCTGTCGTTAGAATAGTCTTAAACTTATACAGGTTTCTTACTGCACGTAATAATATCGATTTGATATTAAAAATAGAAAATAATTGTCTATTATACCTTCTAAATATGCATGCAGGTCACACGAAAGTTGGGCTCACGAGACTAAACAATTTTAATTTTTGTTTTGATTTGTATGTTTAAATAAATATTTTTTTACATGTACGCATACGTACATATGATTCTAAACGCTTATATAAAAAATGAAAGACATTTAAATGACTAATTAATATTTATGAAGTAAATTAAAAGTAGCTTATAATTGAAGATAATATAAAATAAAAGTGTCTGAATTAGAATCGAAATCTACTGTTATATATACACCTATATAGCTTAAGTGTTATATAAACAATTTATGTTTAACACTAACACTTAGCGATATCATTATAATTAATTTATTATTATTAATTTTATTATGCTTATGTTCAGTAACGGGCAGTTGTAGGCTGATGACATTATTATGCTTTTCTTAATACTTATATTATGTGCTATAATATATATTCCATATAAAGAATATACTACTTTATATAAAATTCCAAAGGATAATATGAAACGAAATTAAAGGCCGGTCGTGGCGTATTGGGACAGCATCTGAGTGTAAATGTGATCAGTTGAGGGTTCGATTCCCACTCGAGGAAGTGATTATATTTAAATAAATTTCACTTCCTCACTCTGATAAGACAAAGTGCGGCGTTGAGTTCCACAAGTCAACATGCAATGTCTCGAATTTGGTGGAAAGAACTTTCTGTCTAACCTACTATGATCCCACATAGTAGGTTAGACAGAAAGTGCCTAGGTAGCGTGAGTGGTAACAAAAAGCGTGAAGCTAAAAAAAATGAACTTTTCAAAATAGGCTCAGCCTCAGGCTCGCGATGAAATTCATTTGTGACTGCTTTTTCTGTGTTGACTGTTCACGTATTATCAATCTCTTCAAATTTTCTACACATTCACAATGACACTGACAGAGGTACTGGGGCACAATTAAATTTAATTTGTCTTATACGTGACTAATATGAATTCAAATTTAACTTGTGGGAAATATTAGTATTTATTTTAAATGTTTCATAAATATTTTATATTACAAAGACTTTTCAAATGTTTATTTCTGTGGTACGTCCCCATATATTAACATATTACCTATACTTGCACGAAACAAGCTGACATTCTTATAAGAACATAAACGGCATCTTTGTGTCTTAAGTCTTTTAAGTAACATTCCGTTATATGCAATAATAATCTTTATAAAAAAGGTGTCAATGTTTATAATAGTTTGCTTGGCATAAATTAGTTTAAGTAACAATGCTAATTACATCGCCTATTGGCTACACACGAACGTATGCGTAATGAATGCAGTTAAATCCTTGAAGATGTTTACGACGTTATCTAGTTAAATAGACAATAGTGTAAGATCTTTTAGTTGTTAAGAAAATAGTTACGTTTAATATATTATCCATCTTTCACAATATATTAATTGTCACAGGAATATAGCCTTACCTATTATCCCGCAAACCGACTGCTCTTTGTTTGTTTTGTAAAAATATTACTCCCTATACATGTGTATATATGAAGTATTTTACTAAATATAATTGTTATTGTTATTTAGCTAATGATTATAGTATTTTTACTGTCATACATTTTTGAGGCAGTCTTGGTTTAAATGGGGCAGCGTCTGATTGCACACGCGATTGGTTGTAAACTCAATCAGTTCTCGTACATTGTAATAAATATATATTCAAATTTATTTTCATTTGTATGTACTTCTAATATATAGTCCGACAATGAGATTTGCCACTTAACAAACATTAATAATGGAGGGCGGAGTGTCTTGACACTAGTTTTCATGTAGGTTATTTTATTCTATCAAATACCGTAAAAACAACTTATTATAATACAATATCCTGGTGAAACATTGACCGATTAAATACCTATATGTGACGTTATTACGTGTCATGATAAATATAGTTGTTTTATTGACGTTGAATAAACAACTTGGTAATCGTTAATGAGCCGAGAACTAATCAACTGTTATTGGCATTTACATTTCTATATTATATCCATTGTTCTCGGCCATGTGTGTATTTCATTTTCATTGAGCTGTTCAGTTGTTTTTAATATAGATTTAAATGTATTTGTTGTATGAAGATGATGTTACATACATCATATTATTAGAAAATATGTTAATTTTCTTTACCCACACTTGGTAAATAAATTTAAATATTTTTGAATTTAATTACCAGAGCAAAGATAAACAATGGTTGTTATAAAAAATGGTTTTAACTAATCTAATATTCGTATAGGCAGTTTGTGCACATATATTGACTAAATTAATTTAATTCAAATATTTTATTATGCATACAAATATATGCAGTTATATGATCATTGTCATATTACAACGTAAATATGGCTAATATGCACGAAAATTTATTTAAAAATTGATAAATATTAATTATTATTTATTTAAAGTGATTTTAAAATACAATTAATACATTGAAATTATGTATAAAAGTAAATAGGTGTTTTTAGAATACCACAAAAGTCTTACCGACAGCCGTATGCCAGATTATGAACAAATAGTTTAGGTATTTACGAAATTTGAGCGGTATTTAAAAAGTACAGGTTAGAATCTTGATTTTTTTACGTCAGATAAATAATATTGTCATCATTTTTATGTAGATAATTAAATCATGACCTCTCTTTAGTTACGGAATAGCATTAAAATAGTTAATTAAAATATATTAAGATTTGTTTAAACAATTGAATTGTTGTAATAATAAAACAATAGCTAGACTACAAAGCTTAGTTCTTTATTATGTATGTATATATATGTAGGTGGTCTGTACCGACCTTCACATATAGTGTATTGAATATTGATCCTAATTCACGATATGTGTAGTATTACTTTGTTCTACATAGCAGGATCATTTAGAGACGGTTTAGTGCCAAGACACTCTGTTGACTACTTTCTGGCTCAAAATTCAAAAGTTTGGATGTTGAGTAGCGAACTCACCGCCTTATATTGTTTTACCAGAGTGGAGTAATGATAATAAATTTTAAAAGTAATCGGTTGCCCGATTTGAGATCGAACCCACAACCAGTCACAGTTAGTTAAATACGTATTATTTTTTGACGTCTGATGACGATATGTTAGTATAAAATGTAGAGATATACATGCAAGTAATATTCGGAGCAAACTTAATATAAGCGGATTTCTAGTCGTTAAAATGAAATACGGATTCAGTGTTATCCACGAAAAGTCGAAAAAACGCTAAAACGTCAACGGTATAACAAAACTCAAGTTTACTGCATATATTAATAGCCTATAATAATTATTGAAATGATCCATATAGATAATATACATAAACGTAATATTGAACCGGTTCAATATTTTGTTTTATATATTATGTATTATATAGTCAATATACGTTAGTTAATAGATTGTATAATAAACAATTTCTTGTAAAGTAGGTGTTTTTTTCCGAAATTTAAATAAAATATAAAATTAAACCAAAACACAGACATCTACAGAATGTTTATATAAATATATAATCATTTACAGTAGTTGCTTAATTTTTATTGTTCTACTTTATTTTCCGTGAAAATATTTCCACTACTGTACGTGTATAGCACGTTTTAAACTGTACGTTCAACGATTAATAACGTATATTTTATACTTGAAATTTAAATTGATATAACACAAAAGAAACGTTAAAGGAAATACAACAGTGAAAACGCATTCAAATTGGTTCAGCAATTTCTCAGATTAGCGTGCAAAAACGCACAGACAAATACAAAAAAAATTGGATTTTGGTACTTAAATAAATGCCCCCAATAACAGTTCTCATATTTTTAATGTATGGCGATGTATAGCGATCTTTTTTATTATAATATATATCTAAACTAAAAATCAATTAATATGGCATTTTAAATTAAACTCAATTGAATATTGAATATATTATATTATAAATACTCATTAAATGAAAAAAAGCAATGTTGCGGTTGACGCCCGATGAAAAATATGACACAATTGAACACTTGTAATTATTACTTTGAATCACCATAAAATGTTGTAAACAAATGAGTTTTAATGAAAATTCTTTTTTTAATGGCATGTATAAAGTAAACGCATATGTTTGAAGTTTTTTCTCTCACACCTCCTACCTTAGAAGGGCTACCGCAAGTCGGTAATCATGACCCTCCTACGAAGCATCGAGGCTACGGGTGTCCTGGTAGAATGGCCCTCAATAGACAGGCCGTCTGCCAAGGCGTTATAATGGCATATGCGAGCGATCGTGCGGCGTCTCATTTAGGTGGAGAGAGTTTCTGTGCAGTTTTAGTGGGTAGTATTAAGTTCACTGATGAGTCCCACTATATCACTGGTCCGTAAGGCACTGCATTTTCCAACGACAAAAAAGGTGTTGAAAGTTCGATTTCTATATATGTTTTAAAATGTTTTCGTCCATTTGATATAGTGTTAAAATTCATAAAATAGGCGAATAATATACAAAGTACCTTTTAATAGATTATCTAGAAATCATTCGTGACTTAGGAACATAAAAATTATTTGTGTACATTGAAAAGTATTATTAATTTACTATTAAACGCGAAATGTTTAAATTGCTAGGTTGCTATATGTTACAATCAGATTACTATTGCTTTTATAATAAACGAACGATAGCTAAATCAATATTTTAAGTAAAATGTCATTCAAAAACAATAGAACAGGCGAATGAGGGCGAGTGGTTTCTAGAAATCATGTAGGATACCTTTTATACTGATGTTTCGCCCTCCTAAGAAAGTTACGTTAATTCGCTTTCCCAAACCATCTTTATTTAACAAAACTTACTTTATATAAACTTACTTATTATTTTCAAATATGTTTTATATGGAATTTATAAAGAATTTACTCGGACTTAAAATGACATCTTTTGCGAGGACGCGATTAGACGTTTTCGAAAAAATATACCGAAAAGAAGTACTGTTACCAAATGATTTATTTGTATTTACGTCTTTACAAATAAATCAAATTTGACAGTTTTTTAGTAATATTAAAATAACCGATTTCTATTAATTGTTTGCAAATGTATGAAATAATATGTATTCATACATCTGCATATATTTAAAATCAGAACAAGAAAGACTATATCTATATTACATATTCTAACATAACATTTTTTATAATTATTTCTGTCTGTTTGTTTGCTATAACATATATAATATCTGTAACGACTGAGGCAATTTGACAAGACTCACTGGCAGATAGCTGATGTGATAAGGATTAACTTAGTCTATTTTACTTTAGAATTATAATCCATGTGCACGGTGTCGTGGGCACAGCTATATTAAATATTTAATTCTATACATCAAAATGGATTTAACATACAAAAGGTATGGAGCTACATACAAAAAGTATAGACGTCTGTTTTTAAAACTACTCAACTTAGTTGTAGTAGCGTGTCTAACTTTGCTTATCTCACCTCACTATGCCAAGGAATGGCTGCGAGGCGTTCCGTTTTACGGTAACTAGTGATTAGATTACGGTCGAACGAATTTACTTACCCCTCGCTAAGGAGAGAGATAAACTATAAAGAAAACCTTTGTGTCTATATAAATACTTGTACAGTATTTACTTTAAACTTTAAATCAAAGTATAGTACTATATATTACATGTGATGGTAAAGAGTTCAAATCCCGTATATAACATAATAACTTTTTATTATAACGATATTATTAACTTCACCCTTATCTACATATAATTCAATCATATAGATTGAATTATGCGTACATAAAGGTGAAGTTAATCAAATGGTATTAATATAAGGATATATCGCAACGATGTTTTGTCTAAGAGTTTGAGCCGATTTAATTTGTCGTGATTTCCTTTAAAATTTGCATACTTATCCGGATCTGACGTCAGTCAACATAGCGTTTTATAGCCATGATGGCAAAGGAAAACATAATTTAACTTTGTATTATATAGTTATAATATTTAATATACGACCTAATAATACCAATTTGTTGATATAATTATTTTACCAAAAACATCTGCCTAATGAATAACCGTTTCGCAATATAAACAAAACCTTTCGTACTAATTAATGAAATTAATTGAAATCTCAATTTCCTGATACCCATCAGCTTAATTGCTAAGCAACAAGCAACATTGGCAGGTGCCATACTTCACAAGGCAACTGCCACCGCACCGTCCACGCCCTAATTAATTACGTGGCACCTAAACACATTCAGTCAAGCTAATTGAGTTCGATTTCTTTAGTATTTATAAACATGATATCTTTATGTCTGCGCTTTGGACTATGTCAATTTTAATAATTGCTGAAAAAAAATATTAACTCGCGAATCGCGAAATAAAGCATTTTCATGAATAAAAGTGTAGTTAACAGCTAGTGTCTTGATATTCCGTTCTCCATTTATTGCGTGTCAAGTGGCGGAACGTAACACCTCGCGGCACATTTTTATCTATATCTAAAACTAATTTAACACTATCGTGACTACACAGAGGCTTTTACTTCTACTTAGAGATAACAGTTAAATATACAGCTATCACTTATTATTGCAAATATTTAGATTACCCGTAGGTAATAGATTGAATAAAATAAGTCGCTGAGCCACTGAACATTGATAGTAAATTTTTAAATTAAAATTAAAATTTTAGAAAAAACTACCTAGGGAACGAGAAATAAGTTCTTTTTTCCTTTGACAGATACGTGAAATTAACGATTAAAAAAATTACACTGGCATATAAATAAATAACCCATTTATAATTTTAATTCTACATAAGTATCCGCTATCGCTTTATAAACGCATCGTTTTTGTTCTAGTAATTATGTTGTTATTTTATCCTCATTCGTATAATCAATTAATTTAAAATTTGTATATCCTGTAAATTATAATTTAATTAATTGATCACTTTATTGTAATCTATGTTTTATAAGTAGTTATTGTATTTTGATAAGTTTTATTTAATTATAAGTTCATTAAACTTTTATATTTAATTTTGATAAGTAAATTATTCAGAGAGACTATCGTGGCGCAATTATAGAAGCGATTAGTTGTGGGTTCGATTTCCACTAGGGAATAATTGTATTTCAATGTTATGTCTTCGCTCTGGTAAGTTTGCCACTGAACACGCAATGTCCTCGATTTACGACGAAAACAGTCAACGGATTGTCTTTCCACTGGGTTCCCTGCTATATATATATATATATATATATATATATATATATATATATATATATATATATATATATATATATATATATAATATAAATTATATTACGGGCTTTATTATACCTTATTTTATTTTAATCATTTTCATTTCTCCACTTAAACACACTGTCTTGGAGTTCGGGTGGAAACCGGTACACGGAGTGTCTTACAGTACTAAGTTCTCTCTGATTAGCCTGATATACGGAATAAGGCCTGAAGCTGTTTTAGTAATTATATAATTTTGCATATGTGTTATCCTTCGTATATGGAAGATAGCTTAACTAAACAATTAGTCGATTAGTAATAATAGCAAACAGTACGTTTATTCAATTAAATATAAAGATACAGTAATAGCTTCGCAACAGTTCACAAGGTTAAATCATTTTACTTCGAATTATTGCCCTCATAATGTAACAGCCTTGATTTCTAACTAAATTGGTGTGCAGTTTATAAATGGAGTCATTAAATAACAGTAACGAGGTCTTTAGACCCATTTTAGTCATAAAATGTCTCGTACCATGGATACTATCAAGAAACACATAAAATATGACCATAGTATCGTTGATGGAATTTAAAAGATTAAATATATAACGTAGGAGCATCATTTAATGTTGGGTGCCATAAAGATATACTCATAGGCAGACTTTATATACAATTATTGATTTCGACGTAGTATAGCTGCTCATTTTGGCTGGATAACGATATATTAGAATGGAAGTGAAGAACTGAAAATTAAGCACAGTAGTTTGTTATTGGAGAAGCTTTTGTTCGGCAGAATAAATAGGCTGACAATAATCGGTATAAAAATATTTTTTATTTAAATATATTATTGCAAGCACCCTTCTTCTAATGGTTATTTAACATAACAATATCAATCTTGGCGATCGCATTTTTTCTAAAACAATATCGATAATGTATTTTATAGGTCGATTACGATATAAATATATTGCTCTGGTTAGGTTGGATTACACATGGTCGCTAGGTCACGCCACCCAACACTAAAAGTCGCTAAATCGAGGCAATTAAAATCTTGGGATTCGCAAGGAAACGAAAATTCTGTTACTGACAACAGAATAGACCTTACTCGTGATGAGTATCCATCGTACCGTATGATTTTCTATAGTTCGTACGTAGACATGTAATTTCCGTCAATCTACAAAAATTTTGAAACAAGATATAGGAAAGTTCTTAATAGAAAAAGTCTTCGCTATTTTTGATCAACGCTATATTTTCTTTGTATTTCTTAGAGTTTCGTATTGGTATTGTATGTACGTTATGTATGTAACATAAATATGCATAATAGATTTGACAGTTAGTTCCCAATATATGCAATCTAATTATTTTAAAAGCAACGGCATACTAGTAACTTCAATCACTCTGTGCCTACGACTTCGTCCGCGTGAAATTTAACATGTCTTGATCTTTATTTTATAATTCCAAAATAAAAGAAATCTTGGCAAAATCGGTACAGCCACTCGAGGAGTTAGCTGTGACAAACAGACAGACACACAAATAAAATTTGTAAAATTTTTATTTAAGTATGTGTATTGTACATATTAATGTTTTTCAGCTACACGCTTTTATCCCGCATTGTTTTGCGGAATAAAAAAGAAAGTACCTAGTGTCAAGACACTCCGTACTTCGGTTTCCACCTAATTTGAGACGTTGCGTTTTCAGTGGTAGAACTTAATGCCGCACTTTGTCTTTAACAGAGCGAGGAAGTGAAAATAAATATATTCACTCCCCCGAGTGGGGATTGCACCCACAACCGATCCGACCGTTTACAGTCAGACGCTGTCCCACTGTGCTACGACCGGCTTCACATATTAATGTATTTAGTAAAAACCGCTTATTAATATTACAAACCGAAACTTCAACTTTCTTTATTTTAATAGATAGGTAGATGAAAATATATAAAGTAAGTACCTACACGTTATTGTTTGGATTTACAGGACCGTATTTGACACTAATATTACTACTACTTTTCCCAAATAAGTAATATCAATATATATTAACTTATCACACTCCATCTTTTGTGCCGCACAAGTGGCTTATCTTCAGTAAATAATGTTTTTCGTAGGCCGTAGCAGCCAGCTCGAATATCGTTATACAAGTAGGTACAACAATATTTGCTCTGTTTTCAATTTCTTATGTAAACATTTTGACATTTTTACTTTGTATTGCACGTAATTGAAGTGTTCAAAATGATATGTCTCTATACACATTTATTACAAGTAATCATCTAACGTGTATTTTTAATTATTGCTACCATTATTTCACATTGGTATTGTACTAGCGTATTCAAATAATGGTCGTGATAATTTGGCTTTACGTAAATAGAATTCAGAGCATTTTCATTAATTGTTTTAGATTGATGTGAATAGCCGAAATAAACCTGCTTCGTTTTGCATAATAATAATGCGTATATGATTTTGTTAATTAATATACAGTATATTTTACAAAATATAGGGATTTTTAATATATGTAGAAGCCATTGTGGCTCATAACGTCTGACTGTGGGTTTAATCGCATTTGGAAGAGCGCTCTGGTGAGATATAGCCAGACATTGTTACCGCATCTTAATACGCTATGTGAGAAAAGAATCGGTGAAAAGGCAGGAGTGTCTTTAGATTAGGTTATCTCTGCTTACCCAGCCACGCGGGAAAACCTGCCGAAGAAATAAACAAATATAATTTGTACATACATACAAACAACACTGTACAGCTGATAATTAAATAACCTGTTTTACAAAGTACTTAAAATTATCACATGATATTATTAAAAAAATGCGCATATTTTATACCTATTACTAGCAACTCATGTTTATTTTGTTAGAGCGACGCGGTGAGTTGAACATTGCGTAATATTTATTTACACTCCATTGGTAATGTGTAAAAATAATAATAATTTTCTGCAATATTTCTTAACTAAGAGGCATAATATATAGAGATAATAAATAATTGTCATAATATATAGAGATAAAAAATAATTATTTTATGCAAATTTTAAACTTTACAAATTATATAAAAATACAAAATAAAAGTCACAAATTTAACACGATTTTCTCGTTAATATGATCTGTTAGGGATATGAGGTTCAATAGCTCAACCTATGAAAATATTGTATTTATTTTCCCGGTCAAAATAGCGTTGAAATTTTTTTTATTACATTGATGTGTTTATACGTAGATGAAAGTAATAAAATCACGTAATGGGTATTAAGCTCTGTATATACATGTCTATCTACTTATCTTTTTTTATAGTATGAAAATACACAAGGACGTAATGATTTATTATGCTTATAATAATATAAGACACTTTAAATACCAAAAAATGTAATTTTTTTTTATTGTAAAAGTCCAGATCGTTTCGTAATATGTTCACATATTTTTGATACCTAATTAAATATATTTTTGACTAAAATGTATATATCTGTCTATAGCACAGAACGGAGTAGGTATTGGCTTTCATCAGTCGATATTTGTTCATAAAGATGATAAAATAAGGATAATATAGTAAGTTACCTTTGCTAACACAACAAAATGCGGAAAGTAATATGAAAATGAATGAAAATATTAAAGTCTTCTCAGTACTATCTGTATTTTCAGTTATTGATTTAGTGAATACTGATTTACTTCAAAAATTTTATTGTATTTTTTTGTTCTAACTCGAGCGAAATTATCATTATAAGTTTGCCGTAAAGTGGTAGTGGAGTATGTGTGTTTTCATACTAAAATAATACAACATTAGATAACATATATTTTGTTGGTACTATCTATATATAGCAACTCTTTAGGTAATTTTATTTTATTCCTTTTATTCCTTCCCTACTCTTTGGTATTATATAATTAAAAAGCCTTTTTATTATAAAATATTAAAATATCGCGATTATTTAATTAAATAAAATGATGAATTAATTAACATGATTTTAACAAAATAAGTACAATTTTAACATATCCCGACTATGTGTGTTCACTATAATATCTTTTTTCTATATAATATCGTGTCATTTGATTATATGACAGTAAAATAACATATTCTAAATTTTTATTACTTACGTCAACGGAAGTTGTAACTATTGAAACGACAACTGACAGTTTGCACATACAGTTGTTGGCACTACATGGACCAGAATGAGGTTTATGATTTCGACAGCTGCTTCCGAGGTGTACATAAACTGGATTTGTAAAATACTACTGGAAAACGAATATGATTATGTTCCTCTGTATTTTTTTTTATGTGATTGTTGTTAATATAAATATGTTATAAACTAAATTGGAAACCGTGTCGTGTAATGTATATAGTGGCGGCATGATTATATCTATTTTTTATTTATTTGTTAATCTATAATATCTTATTATTCATATATTTTTGTTATATGAATATAATAATGTGTTACAAACTAAATTGGAATACGTCTCGTGTAGTGTATATCGTGGCAGCATAATTTAAATTTATTATACCATCATTTTCCTTCTCTTTGATACCTCAAGCATTTAAATATATACACATTTAAATGAAATTATTGCCTTAACACTTGCCGTTTATCTCATATCAACAGCTTTGACCTCCACGTTCGCATTGAGTTTAATAAAATGAGAATATTCTATATGTATTAATGAGATACTCCGCCTGTATATATACATAAATTGGAATATATCCAGCTGAAAATAATTATTAGTATTACTTACTAGGGTTTTGACCTGACTTCTTATTTGAAGGTGTAAATTTTCAAGTCAACGTGGGGTTATCATTAATTTACAAGTAGTAAAAAAAATATTCTAGATATTATAATCCTTAAAGATAAAATCCTAAAAGTAAACCTTATTAACATACATTGCAACATAATAAAGCCGGGCGTTTAACCACCCACATAATATAAAAATATTTATTTAAATGAAAGTAATAACCCTTATTTACTGTATAAATATTGTTTATCAAACATCTTCAAGTATATTCGTTCGCCTCAAATGTCGCCTCCGCTGGAGAAGCTAATAAACCGTCTATCAAGTGTCTTCATTTCCGTAGGATGAGGTCACCCGTCACCCGTCATTTCGCGCCAGAATATTATATGCGGGATGACAGCCACAGACAACGAATATTTTAGCTTCATGTTCGTTCGGTATTTAATTAAAAATTTTATATGGTGGATTATTGACAATTTTAAAAGAGATTTTTGTTTGATACTTATTTATACTTTTTAAAGTATATGTTTATTTTTCATTTGCACAACTTATGTAAATTACACACTATAAACTTTAATATTTTATTTATTTTCATTAATGCATTTCGAAACAGATCTTAAATTTGTTAGTGTTCGTTTCAGGTGTATGATTTTCATTAATTTTTAAATATATTTTTAATAAAATTCTTCTGCCCCTTAATTCACCAATGTCAATATATTGTTACATTAAATGAACTTATTTATAAAATTAATACAATGATTGACATATACAAAAGAATTGTTAAAAAATAAGTTTTAGAAAATGTATCGAAAGATAGAATTTCGCGGGGTACGTTTTTACTTGCCGTTTTTCTGTCATGTACATATATAGCAAATCTATTTATTTATTTTATTATGCTTTTAGTTTCTGTTATCTGAACTCTCATCATTTTATCACTTTATAGCGTGTTCTTACAACGCAATCACTTAAACTTGTTTGCGTATAGAGGAAAGGAGACTTCTTGTTTTCTTTTCTAATAAAAATTTCAATGTGACAAATCGCTTTCAATCTTTTAGGAAATTTTTTATCTGTTATTTAGTGAGAGTGTTAATCGTACTTTACAATTCTGTTTTTAATTTTTTTGCTTCACGTTTATTTCCGCAGAGTAGGATAGTCAGAGTTTTTAATTATAATCAGAAAATAAGACATTGCTTATTGAGTGTTGTAACTCAATAACATAATATAGAAAAATATAATCGATAATTTCAGAGTTTGAACCCACAACCATTGTTTATAATCAGATGTCGTTATACGATGACCTCAATCAGATTTAGTAGAAGAAAATGAATGTTTCAACTAACAATTGAATAATTTGTAACTGAAATAGTATCTGTATTGAAACTCAGCAACTAAGAGAGATAAGATAGAAAAAGATTTTTTATGTTTGTCATCGAGATATGATAATAATTTTCAATGATAAATTAGACTAAATATACATTGTAATCTGATCATTATACAGGCGCATATTGCGTCTGATGATGTTGAAAATAATAATTGATTTGTCATATCAGTTTTTATGATAATATATATTAATAAAATAGATGTTGTGCTCTCAAAAATATACTCAAAGAACACGTTAGAACATTGTATATATTTATTTAGCTATTACGTCTACATACATATTATATCAATGTGATAGTTAATATTAATGAAATTATAATGTTAATATAGAAAACAAAATTTGTCTTTACATTTGTTCCTATTTTATATACATAGACCTATATCGTTTTATACGAAGTAAATTAAATTATTAATACTAAGTACTAAGTACTATTAATATATGTTGGTAACAGTTAACGGAGTGTCTTGCTACTAGATTGTCTCCGACTATCCTGACATGCGGGTTGAAGCGTGCGTCACGCTAGGTAATTAATACAATTTGCAATTCGTAGGTAATTAATACAATTTGCAATTCGTGTAATTTCTAAAATCTATATTTTTGATAGGATCGCTAAAAATGATTATTGGATTATATTCAGATACGTGTAGGGACTCTTGTTTTAAAATCGAAATGGACTTTTATTTAATTCTTTATATGAAATTCGAAATGGTCATTTAAACACATTGCCGCTGTGTTATTGTTATTAAAGGAGCTAAGCACTGAAACTGACTTTATTACGTACAATTGTTACGGATTTTAAATTTTTACAAAATACATGGAATAGCATACAAATTCACATATGTATGATTTTATTTTTAAAATATGAGAAAATAAGAAATCAAAATATTTGATATATCTGCAGGAGCTTTCACAAAAAAATCTCTTGTCCTTCAGATTAATCCTTTAGTGTAGCTACGATGCGTTGCCTCGGACAAAGACAAATCGCATTAAGAATGGAGACAGTCAAAGGACACTCGGCACGAAAAGTGGATTTCCTTTTCCGCCTTACGGATTTCATCTAAAGCCCACGACCGATAACACTCGTCGAGATAAAGACTTGTAGACACGTGAAGCTTTTAATACGTGAAATTTATTATGAAATGATCCGAGTAATTTTATTTACCGATGAAGTATTTTAGATACTTCATCGGTAAATAAAATTACTCGGATCATTTTATAAGTCATTTTTATAAGTCATTTTTAATTTATATAACTCTAATTATTTTGCTTTCTATTTTATTTATATATAAGTACGTTGATTTTGATATATTTTAATAATTAATTAACTATCAATACATATAATAATATAGTTTTAAATGTATAATCATATCGTGGTCATTAAGGGGGCATTCGTCTGCTAAATTAAAATATAAAACGTCACTCACCGATAAACATCGTAAAGTATTTTAAACAACTTAATAGTATATATTTTTCATGTTATCAGATATATTACCTATGTGGTTTTCGAATAAACTAATATTTCAAACATTTCTTTTTCAGGTAATTAATTCACTAAACTTTGTGCAGTCGAATTCGTAAATAGTCAAGCAGTAAGTTTTTTTTAATTGTCTATGTATTCTAAAACAAATAAGTCTTTATCATCAGAAAAAATATTTATTTAAAACATTTATGTGTTAAACATTTTTTTATTCACCACATTAATTTTATTCTTTTTTAATCGAATCTTCAATAAAAAAAAATAAAAAATAAAATATTAAGGACTACTAGCGTTAATTGATAGAATAACGCGTATTTCAGCTACGCTCTGCGGTTGCGGAAATCGATATTCATAGTTAGGAATGTTCGTTATTCAGACCACTGACCGGTATGCCGATGATTAGCCATTGGAATTTTTGACAATAACATGTTGGCATCCCTGTCTTGGAGTTTGCAAAGTTGGCCAGTCTCGTTCCATTATTACTTCACAAGGCCAGTGTATACGTACTTTCTTGAAGTTCTTTCTAAAGATATTTTGCTCGTACAAAATAACTGAATTAAAAATAGTTGCCTTAACTATTTATTCTCGTTAACTTGACTAAGAAAAGTCTGGTTTTATTAGAAACATAGCTGATATGAAAAAAAAATTCTCAAACTCTGTGTGTTATTAGAATTAACTTATGTTCAGTTACAAAGACAGGATATGATATAATTATGAGTTAGCGACATTGTGTTATAACGTGCGTGCGTTGAAACATGATTAATGTATTGTATAATAATGTACTTGTATATATATATATATCTATACCAATAAATAACAATCAAGCGTCTGTTTCACCGTTCTTGTGACAAAAGTATATTGTTCCAGTGTTGTCAGTCTTGCTCTCTGTCTGTTTGTTTCGGCCAATCTCTGGAATGGCTGGATGAATTTTGTTGGGACTTGGACACTGGCAGATAGCTGATGTTATAAGGAGTAACTTAGACTACTTTTATCTTAGAATTATAAAGTACATATATAATAAATTATGCAAGGCCATATAGTATAATCTATTTTTTTTATTTTGTCAATAAATTACCAAGGTTCTTGTCTTCTTTCATAGGTAATACGAGTTAAAATGATAGACGCAAAACTTTCTCGCTCGCGTTTCTTGCGCGCTTCGTGTCATGATTTCCATAATGTTACTGAAACTTAATATAAAGTTATCAGTTGTTAAGAAAACTAGCAGTTTAATAAATAAAATTTACGTAATAACTTCATCTACTGTAATATGGTTGCAATAAAAATGTATATATTTTAACAGCAACTATATAGTATATATTTTACTACTTTACTAGTATATATTTTAACAGCAACATTACTTTTGATGGGCTTTGATCACCTCTCCGTATCATGGATATATTTAAACTAATTCCCGGCGAAAAATCAAGTACGGCGTTAAACTCTGTCACTCATTATGGTGCATGATCTTGAACTCTGAGGTAAAGTTGAAGTCATACAATATGTCTTGATATTATATTTTCCTTATGTATTGTTAGAGTGGCTATCTAGGTCCTTCTCTGAAGCAACATTTTTTTTATTTAAAAAATATGATTACGCTCTTGCGGCAATAGACAGAGATAGATTTATTTATATTTGAAAAATAAACAGCATCACGCTTTATTCCGCTTAGAAGAACAGTCAGAGGCAATCAAGTGTTAGGACACTTCATGGACTGCGTTTAGTCCGAAATCGAGACAGTACGTATTTGCTGCCGAACGTAGCGCTTTGTCTTACC
Organism: Dryadula phaetusa; assembly: GCA_032432895.1. Classification (NCBI taxonomy): domain Eukaryota; kingdom Metazoa; phylum Arthropoda; class Insecta; order Lepidoptera; family Nymphalidae; genus Dryadula; species Dryadula phaetusa. The sequence continues at coordinate 1,989,240 of JAOYRS010000054.1, forward strand.
AGAGCGGAGAAATTAAAATAAATCATTCCCCCGAGTGGTATCGAAACTTCAACCAATCGCATTTACAATCAAATGCTACTGATGGTCGTGATGGTCTCTTTAGTATAGTTACAATTAAAATATACTACATAAATGAAATTTATTAATAATTTATGCTGACCATAATACATTGTATAATATAGTAGCTTAGCTTATATATGACTAACAATGGGAAATTTCTGTTGGCTGACGAAGCAATTTAAAGTAATAAGATGTTTGATTTTCGCGATTTTTATACATTTTAAATGAAACTATTTAACCGGATTAATCGCGCGTCAGTGACCACGGACTACTGTAAAGTGTTCGAAACGTCAGGTGTCCAAAAATGTATTTTCGAATACCAAAATATACATTTCATTTACAATTTAAAGTAACTAATTTTGTTTATAATAATATCAGTTTGTTATACAGGAAAAACCCTGAAGCCAAAATAAATACATACTATATTATCACAGGACGTTGCCGATGCGCAATTGGTACGAATTTCTCTGTTAATCTGACTTTGTTGGACATGGTTTATATTTAAACATATACCTTGTAATTCTTACCCTGGTTTAGTTTTTAGTAAAATGATCTTGAACATTATAAACCTCCAAATTACTATTAAAATAATATTATATGGGTGCCGGTTGTAGCGCAGTGGCACAGCGTCTGACTCTCAACGCGATTGGTTGTGGGTTCGATCCCTACTCAGGGGAATGTGTGCCTTAACATTAGGTACTTCCTGTCAACCTGCTATGCGGGATAAAAGCGTGAAGTTAGAATAAGAAAAAAAAATGTACGTGCGTAAGGATTTAAAAAAATCAAAACCATTATATATGTAGATAGATTAAAAAGATAATTTGAATTGCTTTGATAACAGTCACACAAGTTGTTTGATAACTTATCGGTAGATAACTGGTGTCGTTTCATTAAACATTCAAGTGCCATGATTAGATGTCACGATATATAATCTTAATGCTATTTATTAGAAGTAAATATTTACATATTAAATTTAGATAAGAATAATAATATGTGTATTATAAAATAGTAATACTAATTATATATATACAATCGTTTGTAAAAAAATAATTAAATAAACCAAAAAAAAAAAATTGATATGCTATTTAAATAGATTTATAAACGTTAACATGTCGTCGGTTTTAAAAATTTAAACGTAATAAAAATATATTTTATTTATTAATATATTTTGTTAAACCAAAGATTTTGCTGTGTTATATTTTTTTGCCTATGTCACGGACATAAGATGAGATATTTCAATTGTTGTATCTGTCTAACGCCAATGGAAATTGAAGTATTGAGCTACATATTAACAAAACGTATCTCGGTACGTTAATTTGTTGGTATCGCTAAGATTTCACTTAATTATGTAAAGCGCCCATGACTAATTGCCCTCCTTATCTTCTATTCAGTTTGCGCTCAAACAACGACTTGAGGCGTTTTGTAAATTGTTCATAATAATTATATCTTGTCCCCGTCTCCTAATAAGGCTATTTAATGAGGATGTTTGCTAAAAGAAAACCGCACTTAATGTTTAGCATTTTACTAACAAAAATATATAAAAATCATCAAATTCATTTTAAATGAAACTATTTTAACCGGATTAATCGCGTATATTTTGGTATTCGAAAATACATTTTGGACACCTGACGTTTCGAACACTTTACAGAAGTCCGTGGTCACAGGTGGACTCTAGTCTGTAGGTCCTGTGTGTGTCCAAAATATACGCGATTAATCCGGTTAAAATAGTTTCATTTAAAATGTATAAAAATCGCGAAAATCAAAGATCTTGTTATCATCAAATTCGATTTCCATTTATGTCAGAAACAAAAGTATTCATTAATATTTTATAATACCAGAAATAACTTTTAAACATGTTTTAAACATTTGCTTAAAGTCTTTCTACATTATCTTTTCTTGAATTTATTTCTGTGATTAAATTCTTCCTGCTTTTTAATTTAGCTTTCAGGTTGTTTAAATTTAGCCGATCGTCAATCTTCAATAACATTTTTGAAAAAAACGTATAAAAATTTTGAACGCAGCGGGATTCTTACCCGCGCCTCTTGGATACCGTCCAATCCCGCTATTCGTTCGAATCCCGCTGCGTTCAAAATTTTTATACGTTTTTTCAAAAATGTTTTCTAATCCTTAGTGTGGAATAACACTTTAAAAATAGTAAATATCAATCTTAAATAAGTCAATCTCCTGTTAACGTTAGTTTTTTTGTGAAACAATACAAAAAGACAGCGTCTTTTTGTACGGTGTGAATATTTTATTAGGTACGTAAAATTAATTTTCATATGCTATATATTATACAAGCAAATGCTGTAATGTAATATTAATAGCAGGTGTAGCTAATGGAGTAACACTAAATAATAATAACTATAATTAAATTTGCCAAACAATTATGTATTTATAAATTCCATTTGGGTTTACATTAGTATATTTAAATGTTGGTGTATCTGTTTTAAATAAATGGTCTTCAACTTAAGGAATAAATCGATTCCGTACTGTAGTATGTAGTAGACAATAAATATAACATTTGAAGTATGTATAGAAATTATATATTAACACTAGTAACTTTGCGATTTTTCTTTTAATTTATTAATAATATTTCTTCACTACAATAATTTTAAATAAATGAAATGTGTTCATCCTGTTTGATTTACTTCAAAATAAGAACATCAGGTAAGTTCCTTAAAATATGAAGGTGAACGAAACAAAGTATATTTGAAATCTCCCCACAACGAGTGAAATGAGGTGTAAAAGCTTATACGAAAATTGTATTTCGTGTCTCCGAGCTACACATATCAACCTAGTTTATATCCGAACCCAAAACGAACAAAGCTGGTATAAAAGCTCTTTTAAATCTAAAAGTTCGTCATAAAACAAGAGTTACTTGGAGTATTAAAGTTGATGTATATCGGAGTAAATGATCGTAAAATTTTGTGAAACGAAACTAATGTTAGAGTACTTTATATCAGAAATATAATTTTCTATTTCTAATAAATATTTGAATGTAAGAAAACTTTTATTTACTATATTCTATATTTATTTTATGTAAGTAAAATTTAACTTTAATATTTGACTGTTTGGTGTTACCTTATGGAATTCTTACGTAACTCAGGCGATATCTATGCATCGGATATTGAATATGCTTTATAAAAGATGTTAATATGTTTTGTATAGATAGAGAGAATCCACCACATCCATATTTCGCTTCGTTTCGTATTATACTAATTAATAAACACATGTATTTGAGCAACATGAAAACTGTGTGTTCAAAAAGCTTAAAATTCTATAAGGAAACCTTTTTGAGTCTATTATTATCAAAAACTAGTAAGTATATATTTGGGGACTATAAATCACGTAAAAATATATATTAAAGTTATTTATTAAGTAATTACGTTATTCCTGTGTCACTAGTGAATGTTTTCACTTGTAAGTGATAGATAAGTACTCATAGCTGTAACTGTTAGCCGTTGATATCTTAGAATAAAATTTGAAATATAGATTTGTTCGTGAGTCTAGAAGGGAATTAACTTTCTTTGGAAAGGGAAATGACGAGATTTTACGTTCTACTGTCAAAATTTCGGAAAATATTTGAAAGTAGAACTGGTCATAAAGTCCACGCATGAAAAGTTGCGAGCATGACCTTGTATAAAATAGAAATGAACTGAATCAACGATCCGGATATTACCATATCAGACAAATCATACAACATAGATTCTAAGCGTGGGTGTCGATAAATTGCCGAAAATTTATCCCGCAGTCGTATCGCGTATAAACAAATTGAACGATATATCTTGGAACAGAAGTTCACATATGTCGCTGGCGTCAATAACTTGTGCTTTATCTTGTTGGTTTTATATTTATTATAGGCTTCTCTGGTACGTGATGTTGTTGATGAGATAGATCGTTGTTATATTGCTCGTTCTTCTAAAAAAGGTGAAGTAAGAAAAAGTAGAATTTTTCTGAAACTATGTAGGTAGCGTTGGTATAAAATTGAAACTAGGTAGGTAGTGTTGGTATAAAATTCTTGTTTACATAAAAAGCGTTTATTTAACTATCTTAAAAAATATACATAACAATAAACCTCATCTGTTTATCAATGTAATATAAAAAATCAACAGTATTTTTTACCCTGTCTTTGATATTTGATTTTGGTGCGTAAAAATTTCAATACGGTTTCTCGACTTAATAACAACTATAACCTTATTGTATGATGCTGATGACAAGGTCATCAGGTCATCTGGGCAACCCGTTGAAAATATTTCAAAGATATACTTTAGCTTTTCTTTAATAATTTATCTTAAATGTATTTTTTTTAACATTTATAATGAATCAATTATTTACTTTTAGTTATAATTAAAAGAGAAATCATTATAATTTAATATAAAGTAACAAAAAAAAAAGAAAGACTGTTTAAAATGCACACTTTATTTTATATTCACAGTCTGTTATAGGCGAGTCGAACTGCTACGCTAGTGGAGGGTTATAATTATTTAAATATGCGATATTCAGATATTGATTCCTTTGCCCTCGCTATCTACCCATATTCCTCCTCTGGCCAATTTCATTTATAATTCACACGAACAGAAACTCGCTCGCAAGTAAAATGAAGGCGATTCCTAATATGAATTAATCGTCTTAGAATCCATTATGTTTTAGCTTATAAAGAAAAACGATATGATATATAGACATATAGATTGTTATCTTAACAGACAAAAATGACCTACCAATATTTTTCGATCATTAATCGATTAGCACTGGCATTTACTCCTAGTATAATGTTTCATTTATAGTTTAGTAATTAAACACCTTTTTTTAACAATAAATTATTTTTGCTGTTAAAAAAGTAAGAAAAAATCTTCATTGTAATAAATGTTTTTATATGCGAGGAAAAAACTTTAAAATATCGATGCAATAACGTGCAGAGTTTATACATTCATAGTGCATTGATTTTAAAAAATTCAGGCGTCAGTTGCGCAATTACGCACTAACCTACACAGTCCCTGCATTTCTGCATATCTTCTGTCCTTCTTTAGTACTATCGTAACGTAAAGGACAGTAATATATTTTTTTGGATATCATCAATTTGATTTTAACTTTGACGTATCTATTCACAGTCGCGCTTGTGAAGAATATAATAGTTAATACAGTACAAAATAACACACACACACACACACACACACACACACACACACACACACACACACACACACACACACACACACACACAAACACACCCCCACAAACACCCCCACACAAACACCCCCACACACACCCACACCCCCACACACCCACACCCCCACACACCCACACCCCCACACACCCACACACCCACACCCCCACACCCCCACACACCCACACCCCCACACACCCACACCCCCACACACCCACACCCCCACACACCCACACCCCCACACACCCACACCCCCACACACCCACACCCCCACACACCCACACCCCCACACACCCACACACACACCCACACACACACCCACACCCACACCCACACCCACACACACACCCACACCCACACACACACCCACATCCACACACACACCCACACCCACACCCACACCCACACACACACCCACACACACACCCACACCCACACACACACCCACACACACACCCACACCCACACCCACACCCACACCCACACCCACACACACACACACACACACACACACACACACACACACACACACACACACACACCCACACACACACACACGCGCGCGCGCGCACACGCACGCCCGCCCGCACACACACACACGCGCACACACAATAAGAGGTATGAATGGTATCGTTGTAGAACTAAGTGTAGATGAATTTTTTATTTAAGTCATGGGAAATAATAAGTAATGGCATAAGTTAGGAAAGGTAGTTTAAAAGATAACTGCTTAAAATATAAATACTAATGAATGATGAATATAAATAGAAAAATAAAAAAAAGATAATTCTATTTTTTTTATATTCGTAGAAGATAGCTTTTTAACTGGAATGAAAAATGCGTTTCGTATAGTCGAAACTTAAAAGGTTCAATTCGTAAGGGGCCCATTACCCCTCACCCCGCAGTCACCCACAACGCTGCGCGGAACCACATACGGAGTGTTATTTTACTATTACATTAATTATTTTCTATAGGTTGTCATTTTTAAATTCATTATATCATTTGAATTGAATGACCGATTAAAATCGATTTTATAAAGTAAAAAAAATATAAAGTATTTTACAGGTATTGAAATGATATTTATTTAAATATTTTTCAAATGGGGTAAAGATTAATACGGAGAAACCAATAATTTGATTTGATTCTTGTAGCCTTTTTTTTCGACATTTAAAATGTACAAAAGTAGCTATAGTGGCATTACTTCAGCAGTTGGACATCGCGGACTTTTTTGTATATGTTGTTATGATCTATACTTTCATCAATAGTTTACAATTGATTGATTTTATAGCTACTTTGCTAGAATTTTGAGATTTCACAGCACACACATATATATATATATATATTTATATATATATATATATATTCACCGAATGCGAGACACTGCGTATTAAGAGGTGGAACTCAAAGCCGCTCTTTGTTTTTACCATAGCGAGGAAATGAAAGTAATTTAAATATAATCACACCCCCGAGTGGGGATCGAACCCACAACCGATCCACTTTTTAATATACATATATATCAAACTCGTCTTTTATTGTTTAGTGACTGATAACCAACGCACATGCGGAAGTACTGGCCTTAAAAAGAAATTTGTCACGCGGTTCCTAAGGGAGTGCAAGGGACTATGAAAGAATTTTCTAAAATTTATACGGTAACAGATCGGGGGATTGGATATTTCATACTTGACGTAAACTAAGTTACAGGTGATAACTCACATTATATAAAAATACATAGCGCGAATTGTCACCTATAAATCATAGTGATTTATAATCGTTTCAAATGAGTGTTCAGAACGAAAGAATATTTTATGCTGCAATATAAATATAAATAAACGAACAAATTATGTATATCTTAATAATAATGTCAAATTTTGTAATCGAATAATATACGAGTACATACATATTCGTGTAATTTCGAATGCTATCTACGCGTATCAAAGGCACTTGCCGAGTTTCGTAGCAATTCGCTACGCTCCGTAGCAATGCGGTGAGTTGTTGCTTGAATAGTTTCATAGGTTGCTGTGCTACGAAAATTATTCACGCATTGTAAATTTTATTTTTTGTTGAAGTTTGTTGGAATTTAGTACTACATTCATATAATTGAGTATTTGAGATATTTTTCAAAGGAATATACTATACATATTTTTAGCTTTTTTCTTCTCTAAAATTATTTTTCAAGTTTGATATTCATAATTTCAAATACTTGACAAAGCAAGAAATTCATATTTGTTGTCAGTTGTTTTTTTTTTAATTTTGGAGAAAAGGCAAAAGGCTCTTCGGAAGCGGTTTTCTTATAAAATATAGCAAACAAAATATAATAATATAATTATACTTCCTCACGAACATAATTATATCCTTCCAATTGTCTTATGATCTTTATGAAAAATTTAAATTATAAATATTGTTATATGTAATAAAAAATATAAATATTGTCTTCCAATATTTTTAACGAAAATTATTACTACTATAAAAATTCTTAAAAGGAAAGCTTAAACATACGGCATGTCATAAAATAAGAAAAAAACAAACAAAAATATTATGTTACTATTTAAAGAGTTAGTTAATTTTAAAGTGTAAATATTTATAAAATCAGAAAACAAATAAATATAAACTCTTATGTCTTTCATTTCACTGTTTGTGTTTATGATAACATTAATATTGTCTCACATTTTTATTTACTCCCAACAATAAATGTACCTGCTGGGTACTCGATTCTTTATTACCCGTTTGCCTAAGATATAAGAAGATCATGTTCAACGCGTACGTAAGAATGTATATATGTCCGTTTCTGTGTTCTCTTGAAACTGCTAAACTAGTAAACCAATTTTGACACGACGTATATTTCTTCTTAAGAGCGAAGATATCACTAAATATATAAAATTACTGAAAAAAAATGTCACATTTAAAACTTAATTTTTGACCATTTTTTTTAATTATATAATATAAAGTTTGTTTAACATTTCAATCATACTCAAAACTTCATAAACTAATCTTCTTCGACTTATTTCTATATATAATATAGGATTGAATAAATAATAAAAATATCGTTATGTATCTCCAGTAGCAAAGGACAGGAGAACGAAATGCCCCATATTTGCCTAACTACTATGCTGTAAATGTCTGTATTTCAACCCAGTGCTAAACCAAGCCACAACCGTCACATTTAGTCCAGTATAATTCATTTTAGATATATTCACGGTACTTTAAAATATTTTGAATTCAATGAATAAATAAATTGGAATAGAGCTAAAATATGATAATTAGGTCATTCTGAAGTTAAAAGTACGTACTGATGAACAAAAGCACGTGAAAAATTCAACGCAAAGCGAAATAGTTCATTCAAATAATATGCTGAAGCAGCGAATAATGTAGCTCGTATTTCTAGGGTAAGTGATATTTTAGCATGAAAAAATTGCAACTTGTATACATTTTCATACATTGGCAACATTCAGAACTCTCGAAATGCCTTGACCTAGTACAGCTTGAAGTAATTGTTCTAGTTCTTAACAAAACAAAGTAAACAATACGTCTACGACAAGGTTGCCAAATAAAGAGGTTCCGTCAGAGGATAAAGATGGGTCAAACTTTATTTCTAAGAAACAAAGCTCTCGGTAGGCGAATATACTATTTTATAAGAATTGCTTAAAAGATATTAAGATATTTTATTGAAATTCAGTAAATTTATTTCACATTTTAAACAACAGATGTAATTTATTTCCAAAACGTAGTAATGTTTTAACGTATGAAGAATTTTGCTCTTAACCAAAAGATTTCCTTTAGTTTTTAGTAGCTGATTAAAATTGTATGTCAATGAAAAATAAATAATAATAAGGAAAAAAGGTACGAACGCAGTGTGTGGTGCATAAAATTTTATATTAATAAAAAAATAAGCCAAACGGAAAGCGTAATAAAATTTGTATATGCTGTTTATACAAAGTTTTTTGTTAGATTTTTAAATAGGCTTTATTATATATTAGTAAAAAAAACAAGCGTTTGTTATGAATGACTATATGCGGTAAGACTATAATGACTATATACGGTGTTTGTCAGGTTTCGATGGTCGTTGGTTCATATATTACTCAATGATATATTTATTTTACGTTTCGCTGCTTGTCCAGTGTAAAGAGAAAACGTTTCTGCTCAAAGTGGCAGAGATAAAAAGCTTTTACATGTCTTAGCTAATATCTTAATTATTTTTATTTTATATAACCAGATTTGGCATTGTTCTAGATCCAAACTCAGGGTTACGTTTATTGGTAGAATATTTACTTTTTTGTCCTGATTGGAAGAAATAGGTGGAAAGTGTCAAACGGAATAATTTATCAGGTTTTCTTTACAAATGTCGCAATATATGCATTGCTAAAAATAAAAATAATCAAACGTATATATTAAATTTTGTTTGCAAACTATATATATATAGTTATATATTAAATTTTGTTTGCAAAACTATAAACTCGCCTACACTGAACTTTTAGGTAGCATAAACTCATTATCTCAGGTAATATAACCTCTGCGGAGTTGGAACTAAATACAGGTCAGATATCTTTATTAGGTCATAGTGCAAGTATAACTTGGCCAAAGTTTGTCACCTATTTCAACAGGCAAAACGTTGAAACTCATCGGAGATAAGCGTTGGTACAAATGTTGGTAACTATTTGACAAGTTTCACAACAGAAGAAGTTGGCCGCAGTCGTTATCCGGAGTTGTCAAACTTGGCTCGTTTTATATCTTGTTAGCTGCTACATATCTCTGCCCTTAGTGCCTTACACAAGTATGCGGAAAACTGTTTTGTTATTTTGCAACATTTTATTATGGACGTTGTAACTGGGAATACTTGAAACTGTTAAGTTATATTTCTCTGTCTTTTACGTTGTCACGATGTTAGTGAGATACACTTGCTAAATTGTAATATATTTATATTTTTTGTTGGTATTAAAAGGTTTTTTTTGTACCAAAGCTACAAGAGAGCTGACAAACAGCATATGTTGTGAAAATAATTTTGTAATAGGATGTGTCAATATTAAACCTCAACAAGCTGTTTTACAATTTTAACATAATAATCTAAAATAGGTTTAGATATGGTTTTATATTTAGTACATTTTTCAAACTAAAATATATTGAGAAATACAGATATGCGAGCATAGCGAAAGTAATACATTTTTAAATTTTCATATAATTAATTTCAAAAGCTCTTTATTAAATAACAAAATTAATTATATATCTGAAACTAGAATTATAGCATTTTTACTAGTTTGGCCTTTGGCCTTAAATATTAATGTAACAAAATTCGAAGCTTATTTTGAGTCGTCCAATTAGCTCATGTGTCCCGTGGATCCCATGACTACTAATATTTTCATAGCATGTTGTTGCCAGGACATTAAAGATGACAGCAAAACATCACAAAAGCGTGTTTAATTTTTTTAACAATGATTATTAATAAATATTAGTATAGATTACATAAAATTATATTTCAAAATAGCTGAATAGAAATTTTTTGAATAGCGTAATTAACACACATATGCTACTAAATTGAAAAAAAAGCAAAATAGTATAATATAATATTCCGCTTATAACATTATTCCGACTTTCTGTGTTTTACTTATCCAATCGAATATATGAAACATATGTACGAATTAAATATTACATTTTCATATACATTTTATAATTCACAATTATTTGGCGTAAGACAAGGCGTAATTTTGTGTGTGCCTGATGAATTACATATTTATAATAATCACGCATATACTTTAAATGTATAAAAATGTAGCATTTTCTAAAATTAATAATTATTATAATTATTAATTTTAGTTTATTTATATTAAATGGGCTTAAAACTTTATAAAAATATTTTATATCTTTATTATTCAGGTTTTGAAACCATCTAAAAAATTAGTAGTCGTTACTGTAAAGCCTTGTAAAAAAATGTACTTACATTTAACTCCGTCTTCATTTAATTCTATTGTCTGGATTTCCAACAACCCTTTTTTATTGCGTACTATGCCTTTTATGTGGAGTTTTGAATAAAATCGTCGTTTGTAGTCCGTCTCTCTGTTCTGAAAGTAAAATTTCCAATGTGCCGTGAGACTGTATCATGCGGGTCAGTGCTGAATTAAGAGGCCTATGCATATGCAATTACATCCTAATTTTTTGTCACTTGTAGAGATTTTATACATAATACAGCTTTAATATTTAGCTATATGCCAAAACTAGAAGTATTGAAATAATCATTTTTGAATTTTATGTAAGTAGTGGTAGTTTTAAAATAAAATAAATTTATCTGCAATAAAAGATCGTTGCATGTCAAAATATTTGATGGAATTATCTTAAAATTTAAAATAATTTATCAGTTCATTTCAATATGATTGTATCTCTTTTATGATCATAATACGTTGGTTTTTGTTCGGTTTATAAAAGATCAATGTTTTCAATGTGAATAAAATGTTATATATAGTTTTATATAAAAAAAATAAATTATATAAATAAAAATATATTCATATCCTTATATTTAAAGTTCTTCAGTTGCAATGTTACAACAGTAAGATGTTTCGTATCAGCCCTCGCGCCAAGGACCGGCCAAGAGGCTCTCGGCAGTCGCAACTAGGCCGTCTCACCCCAGTACGGACAGCCGCGAGAGACCTCTTCATGAATAATGTCAACATTGCACTACCGAGGATAATTCTTTACTTGTTATAAAATCTACCCAGTTAATGTTTTAATTATAGCTTTTTTATTGAAAGCAGGTACTAGATGTTGTAGGATTTTTATTTTTAGTTTCTGGTAATAATTCTTATGTAAAAGATAATTTATCATTATATATATTTCTGTTAATTTTTGTAAGAAAAATTATACTAAAGCATTTTTGCTTTGGTTTTGACGAATTTATTTTGAATAACTTTAATTAGAGTGTCATTTATTAAATACCATCTGTGTCTTATATTAATATATTTTGCCTAAATTAAATTAAATTAAATAAAGAGAGTAAATTTAATATAAAATAATTTAAAAATTCCGTTTGATGAAGCATTCATTTTTTATTTGATGTATGTGGATATATATCAAAGATATATGTAGATTTTTTAAGAATTTTTGACGTCATATCACATTAGTGTATCACGTAATATGACATAATATTTAAAAAATATGTCAAAGAATGATTATTTTCATAATAACGCTGGCACATTGTAATTTGCACCATTATTAAAGGAGCAACGATGAATTTGTGTACGACGTCGGCATGCAAATACTTATTTGCCAGTTAATGCTAAGATGAGTCGTGTAGCGCTTCCTACGTAATTGTATAGGGTCTAGGAATTGCCTTGGGCGTTTCAAACTCATTAAGGGCACACGGAGACATTGCGAGTTTAGAAGTAATTTTGTTAATGATACCTGCCTTTAAGGTTTTGGATATGCCCATTTGCTTAATAGAGCTAGTCATTTTTCTTATTTTTAAGCGAATTATTTATTTTACGATCGTTTAAAGTGTAAATTATTTATTTATAAAAATGTATGTCAGTACTTTGTGGTCTTTGTCTCGGATTAAGCACTCAACAGTAAAAGCTGTTTTCATTAATCTGTCTAGATTAAGATTTAAATAAAAATACAGTGTTTTAATATAAATGCGATCGCTCGAAAATATTTGTATACGTTATTTTTACACGACAAAAGAATAATGAGATGAAGAGAAAAAAGAAATCTACCATGATTATATATCAAAAAATTATCATATTTCAAGTAATGAAATATGTTAATATGCGTAATGTTTTAGACAAGAAATTAAAAAATGTCACATATGCTCTGACTATTTGTCGAAATAACTTGTACCTAGTAAATTAAGAGAAATTAGTCTCGTATTTAATGGTATAACTTAAGAGAATCCATTATTATAATTTCATTGTTAACTTTCTGCTCATGATAAATGCTTAATATAAAAATATATTATGTTATCATCGGCAAGGAACCTAATGGCACAATTTATCAAAACATGGGACAGACAACTGGGAGTGGGTTAAATTCTGTAGGATTTCTGTAATTGAAAGAAATTGGACGCTGATCGTGGTGCAGTGGGACAGCGTCTGACTTTAAACGCGATCGGTTGTGGGTTCGATCCCCACTCGGGAGAGTGATTATATTTAAATTATTTACACTTCCTCGCTCTGGTAAGACAAAGTGCGGCGTTAAGTTCCACTACTCAACCCGCAATGTCCCGGTTTCGGTAGAGAACGAAGTACAGTGTCTTGACACTTTCTGTCTAGGTACTTTCGGTCTATCCTGTTATGCGGGATAAAAAATCGGTGACATTTGGTCACTTGCATTCAGCATCTATATATTGTTTTTTTTTCAATAAATATTGTACTTATAGTTTTTTTCAATAATTATTTTAATGATTCGTTAACTCTTGTTTAATTTCTTAAATTCAAGATAGTACCTAGATTTACACAAATTAATAAACCTAACTTCTAATATTACCGTCTCGGCAGCGTTATGTTTTATACTTAATGAAGCTCACGTACATGAAATAGGTATGTAATATGCATGTATCCATTTTAATTCACAGTTGCTCCTGTTTCTGCGGCCGGAACATCTTATTTAAATTTCTCGACTAAACTCGTCTGCAGCTTTATTAAATTACCGACATCTTGGTGTTGATTTCCTTCGCGTCTACCTTTAATAATTTAGCAAATTAAATTTTTAATAATCAGGGAGACTTTCTCGTAGCCTTATTTCAAATGTTAATATTGAGTTATTCAAAAGCAAATAATCCAACTTTAAATCAAATGTTTTTATTAATTGAATTAATTTTATTAATTGAATTTAAGTACTTATTTAGAATCCAGTTTTGACTGTAAACTCATTAAGTTGTGGGTCTGAATTGGATGGGATTTATTAATTTTAAAATATTACATTTTTCTTGCTCTAGTTAGACAAATCGCAACGTTGACTTCTACAACTCCACGCGCAATGTTTCCATGTCGGTGGAAAATGGACAAAACAGAGCGTCTTGACACTGATTTTTTTCTTAATACCTATCATGTTACGAGGCAAAAAGCGTGAAGCTATATAAGTAGTATACACTATATAAGTGGTTGCTATTGCTCGCTGAAGAATAATTTATTTTCATTATTGAAATATTAAAATGCTTAGAATGTTGAGAATTTACGCTTTGTAAGGTAAAGTTTTTCAAACTAAAGTAATTCCCTTATAAAGTGCTTTCATTAAAACAATAGCCTTTGAACTCAAGGGATGTGGCAAGGATAGGTAATTAAGCTCATGGCCTACATTGTTTCTTGTTTCTAATGAGTTTTCTATGAAAAGGAAACTGTTTCGTCCATTGATTTTATCCAATATCCATAAATTGATTAGATATTTAAGTTCACAAACACATCTATGACACGGTGCTTTTCAATTATCATTGGTTTCGATTTCTATCAATTATACATTCGAAGTTTTTAACATTTGATAAGTAAAGTGAAAAATTATATATTGTAGATCCAAGTCAAATTTTAAGAATCTACAAACAGAGGTTGTATAACATTTTATTCTAATTAATATTTCTAATAGCTTCATGCTTTTATCCCGCATAGCAAGGTAGACAGAAGGTACCTAGTGTCAAGACACTCCCTACTTCCCTTTCCACCGAATTCGAGACATTCGTTGTCTTACCAGAGCGAGGAAGTTAAAATAATTTAAATATAATCACTTTTTGGATTTTCAGTCAGACGCTGTTCCATTGCACCACAACCGGCCTCAAACTCGAGCTTTTACTTGTCGCACGCCAAAAATCGAAATAAAACGTAATTAATAATAAATATAAATTGATATAATTGTATTCACATATACATTTTACATTGTAATGTAGTAAAAACATTTGTAAATAATGTTCATCACCGAATTAATCTACATATGACGAGGTTCATAATTTCCACCTAACCAAGTGTGTTGAACTCGTAGGTAGCCGTTTTAATTTAAAGTTAAAACTAACGTAGCCAGTTTGTATCACAGTATCATATACCACTTAAGCGGTGCACGTCTGCTGTGTACGTACTTGTAATTTCGTCGGACGTCGCATTGCAGTTGTTTGGCAAACGCAGTTGCAAGCATATTATTATTATATTATATAGCGTATGATGAAATTTAAATTGCTTAATTAATTCGCTTTGTAAATTCTTAAATTAATTGTTACTTAAAAATAATCGAATGTATGTATATATGTATGTATTAAAACTAGGCTTATTTCATATATGAATAGATTTATCGGAACTAATATAGATATTAGGGTCCAGAAAAGAAAGAAAGATAAGAATCTCATTTATCTCCTTAAGAATATATTGATGTAGTAAAAAATATATAGGCATACTTCAATATATCTTTGGCTATATTTCTATTTTTCATGATGTCTAAAAATTTAAAATAAACAAACAGTATGAACATTTTGTTCGCCTAGTCACTAGTGTTTATTTTGTGGTTGTACAGGCTCACGCTTTTGAGTGGTCTGCATTCAACACAATGACAAAAATCCTTTGAAAATACCCGTAAACTATATTTTTTGTCAGTCAGCTTGTATTGACGGGAAAATATATCAATATGAAATACTGACGTTTGGGATTTATAGTTTTTTTTGGTTTAAAGTAGTTTTTAGAGACGCTCTCTAACTCTCGTGGGACAGCGTCTGGTGATTATGATTACGGACATTATGAATTATGGAAAATTGATATATTTATTATGAATTATGGCAAATTATTATATTAAGTATTGTTTGACACACCGCGACATTGGGTTTCGCCACGCAAGTAACATTGTCTTTAATTCAGGAGGACAGTCGAGAAAGGAAACTTAGCTTCCTGCGTAACGTTACCTGCTAAAAGTTACTTCTAACTCGCAAAGTAAAAGAAAAATAATTTTATTGATATTTTTGTATTTCATTGTTACGCCCGTAGACTTAATCTTCGTTTTTTTACCCTTATTTATAGTTATAGTTACTGTGTATTAAATGGAATTCTGAGGTATCCATTTAATTAACAGTTACTGTAATAAAGCTATTGAGTCCCAAAAAATATAACAATTCCCTGATTACAGACAAGAAGAGCGTCCTCTTAGTAAGTCGTTTTTTGCTTTCTTCCTCCGCTTGTTTCTTGTCGTGTCCTTTTCAAGTGTTTTTAAAATGATTTCGCCGGAAAGTTGTAAACGAAAGTTTAGACAGTCTTTGACTACTTGCTATTCAGAATAAACGCTATCCTAACCTATTTAAAATGGTAAAATACGTAGTAATTATTAGTTCCTTTTACTAGCATGCACAAATTAAATACAACCCGAATGCTTATTGTTATCAAATCTATAAGTATATTGAGAAGAAGTGTAGGCTGCCAATACTTTTATAATATTGTTTTAGAAAAACAATATATTAACACAATAAATATTACACGCATTACTATACTTTTGGCATAGGCTACTTATATTTTACATGTTAAATTATACCTCGAGTTATTTTTAAAACGAGATTGTCTTGTTACTATTTTATAATTGAAAACAATTCAACTTTTTCCCTACTCTATCATTGTTATGGTATTGTTCGACTAATATGATTTCATTTTGCTGTCGAATAATATATAGTAATATTACTATCGTTCATGTGAATTAATATTATATTTTCTTAGAATCTTGTTATTTGGTAGTTTTATTAATGATCGTTTTACACGCTTCCAAGGCATTTGTGGGCATTAATTGTGTTACGAATTTAACATTCATTTGTAACATTATCGCTTTGTCGATTTTCATTAGGCATATTTTTTTTACGTTTTGTCTTCATACATACGATTAGTATAGCATATAAGAATAAGTATATATATATTTACTATTTTTAAAGTGTTATTCCACACTTAGGATTAGAAAACATTTTTGAAAAAACGTATAAAAGTTTTGAACGCAGCGGGATTCGAACCCGCGCCTCTTGGATACCGTCCAAGGTCGGACGTCTCTTGGACGGTATCCAAGAGGCGAGGGTTCGAATCCCGCTGCGTTCAAAACTTTTATACGTTTTTCAAAAATGTTTAATAAGTATATATTTAAAAACAAAGAATGAAAGTACTATCGTGCTGCTATAGGTTATAATCGCGATTATAAACACGATAAATTGTAAGCTTGATACTCGCTCAGGGGAAAGATCATATATCAAACACTTTTACTCTCTGGTTAGATATAGTATGGGCGGAGAGTGTAAAACAGTATTGCTTGACTCTAAGTTCATTTTGTTCTTGCTAGATAGGAAACCATGAAGCCTGACAACAATAAAAGTGTCAAATGCCTTGTCAATCCTTTCCGACAAGAAAACTTACACAAGCTATCTATTTATGTATATTCAAATGTCATAATATAAAGCCTAATCGGTTATAATAAAAGGTTTATATATTTTATTTAAATAGACACTTGAACATTTAACTATTCTCTAGATAAATATCAGCTGGTAACTAATAGGCTATGTAAATCGGACGTAGGTAAAGTATTTGTAACCCTTGTTAACATAACTTTGGGGTGTATAAACGTTGCCTAAAGGGCAAACGAACGGTAACGAACTAAACACTAAAGCGTCACGAGTAATAGAATATCGTATTAAGATAAGAACACCATTTTCAATTTAATTTTTACGATAATCTCTTCTTAAAGAGGAAATAAAATATGATGATTCCTATTGAAAATGAAAAGCTTCTTTGCTGTAAGTGCTTGGTAGTTAGAATACATAACGGAATATTTTTGTTTTTGTACATGGTTTCACGTTAAAATATTTCTATCAAGACACCGCGCATTGAGGTCAGCTTGGCGCAGTGGATCATTATTTGATTGGAAACGTGATTGCTGGTGGGTTCGATTTCCACTCGAGGGGCCGACTGTCTTGATTTGGGGCGGAAAGCAACGCACGGTATTTCTTGATGCTATTTTTAATAACTTCAATAGATTTCCAGCATATCATATATTACTAACGTAAGCATTTATCACAACATTGAATTCCAGATTTCCAAACATTATATGGTCATCAGCCTTTTTACCTGAAGGTTGTCTTTTTATTTTTCCTCATAGTAAATTGTATAATTTGTAAGAAAAATTTAAGTGGACTGAGATATTACCTAAAAGATGACAGTTAGTTATATGTACATTCTGTATAATCAAACTTACAGTTGCAACCACTCAGAGTAAGCGGATGCGAAGTGAATATGTACAAACGACACGAAGGCGTCGACTAATTAATACAGCTAGCATATAATATATCCTACTGTAAATTATATTATAGAAATATATATCTATTACTATATCGAATAGACATGCTTTCAGATAATTTCATTGCTTGTAAACGTATCTCAGTTAAAAATGAATATACAAATATTGTATTTGCACAACTCTTTGTTCATTAAAGCCCCTTAACATGATTTTAGATGTAACGGGATCAACATTATTTTCCGTTTCTCCCCATTTACCATCATTATATGCTCTCACAATGTTTAATATTTCCATGAATTTTTAATGTCTCATTCTTGAATGCCCAGATTAAATTTTATATAGGATTTACTTTACGTGAGCTTTTATTTTACTTTTATATATACAAATGATATAAAACTTTCTTTTGTTTTATTTAATTATCCTTTTTATCTAATAGTGTTTGTGTAAGCAAATCACTCTCAATTTATTTTGTTTACTAGTTTAGACTTATCTAACTAGGGTCGTCATCGGAGTATCTTGACACTAGGTTGTCTCCGACTAGTCTCGTGAGTGGATAATAGAATGTAGAGCTTGGCTACAGGGCAGAGAAAATAGTAGAGGAAACGACATATATTAGTTACTGCAGCTTAAGCTAATTATATTTTAAAAACTAAGAAAGTGCACTTTGAAAGTCAATTATATAATTAAACGAATATAGTCGAAATGTGAAAAGAAATGAATAAATATTCAAATCATATCCTGCAGTATATTAATAGACAGTTATTTCTTTCCTTCTATTCTGTAATATTCAATATTAACAACTTATTGAAAGAGATTTTTTACAATTTCCTATCACAAAAATGTTTTCGGTCATCAATTAATGCATTTCTCACGAAGTTCTTAAACCCGTAACGAAATTTAAAGTAACTGGGAAGCCTTTTTTAAAAGTAGGGCAAAAGGGTGAAGTTGGTTTCCACTTAAGGTTTTAATTTTACATTACGTAAAAATATAATTTTTGTTATATTGTTAGATAAATATGAATAATAATATAAAAAACTAACTTTATTATTGATTAATGTTTTCGTTGAATGTTTATAAGATTATTTATTTCAATTCCAGCGATTATCTTTGTTCAGTTGAAAGTGACATTCACTAATGTATATTAATATTAGCATCCATGTAAATAAATACTGGAATACTTATCGGTATTCTAATACTATGAATATAGTCTGATTTCTAATATAAAAGTATTTATAACAATATATCCAAATAGTTAATATCCAAATATTTATAACATAATGATACAAAGAATTTATGCGCTCAAAATATTTTTTTTTATTTTCAACTAATTTATCTATCCGTTTATCTGATATATAAGCTAATTTACCCTAAAAAAGCTCTAAAATGTAGAAGGGAGTTTTATTAACATTCTATTTTAGGATTTTAACAATTGTGTTACTGAAAATCATTTTTCTGTATAAAATCAAACAAGGATGAAACTGAAAATGTCGTTCGTAAAATATTTTTTATATTGCAATCTCTTTTGAAAGAGCTTTATTGTGTATCGTTAAATAATGCTACAAAAATATCGCATTACAGTTATAAATATGTTAGTGGCAACACCGACGCCCCACGTGTTTCCACGCGATTGCACGCCTTTTTACTTTTTGTTTTTCTTTTTTACTCCAACGCCGTTGCAAAGACACAAGGTTTAAGGCTTTATCCGCTCTGTTGGGATTTAAATTTTACACTATGTTAAATTTGGTGTGTATTAAAATGCTCATATATAAGGCACAATTCGCTTTTTTATATTCTTTATCTCCATTTCCAATTAAAATGTTATGAATGTATTTTACACTCGATTTTTTCAATATGAACTTAATTACAAAAAAACTAAAAATTTTGCATTTCAAAAATTTTCTAGTATTCTTTGAAAATGCTCATGTCTTTTATTTAAAACATGCTTTTTCATCAACACAGATTGTCTGAACTTCTAAAGTAAAATATAAAATGTAGCATAAAGGCTGAACAAGGTAAAAATCAGAGGAGCGCTATTATGGTGCAGACTTTGTGTGGCTTAACTATCACGTTAGATCTGGGCTTTTCTACACACGATTGGTATTAAGATGGACCCAAACTACTAAAATACGGTTTTTAAAATATATTTTCTGAGCGGCGTAGATCGTCTGCAATTCGAAATATTTTCAAATATCGACTATTTTAATAAATGTATGTTTTCAGTTGGTATTGAAAAAAATATAAATTAATTATTTTTGTAAAATACCATTTCTCCTTAGGATGATTAGTAAAAAAATCAAGAAATATTCAAAATAAAACTATGTTAAATGGATTAACCGAGTATATTTTGGTATTTGGGTAGACTACCAGTGATCATGGACTACACTAAAGTGTTCGAAACGTCTGGTTTTCAAAAATGTATTTTAGAATATAAAAAATATACGCGATTAATTAATAAATAACCAATAATTTGAAAATTAAACATATTTTTACATAAATTAAAAAAAAACTACAACACTGGAATCTATGAGTGAAATATTACTTTATATATTTTTTATCTGTGATATTGTATGTTTAGGTTGTCAGAAACAGCTGTTGTAGGCCCCCATTATAGAAGCTGGCTTTGTGTGGCTTAACGATCACGTTGGAACTAGGCTTTTCTATACACGATAGGTATTAAACCAGGGCTGTAATACTAGTCGAGAATTGCATTGGACGAAAATGATAGAATATAGTTCTATGCGTATTTATATGTTCACCTTTTATATGAAATTATTTGAATTATTTAAATAATAGTAATAAATAATTTGGTGTATTAAAATAATTCAGTTTGGTATAATTTAGAAATAGTAGAATTGATAATTCGTTATATATTTATTTAGAAATTATAAAAGAATTTTATGAGTATAATAAAATATGAATGAATGTATGAAATGAGTAAAGTGAAACAATACATTTGTTTTATCATTAGTTGATATTAATGATAACTGTTCTGTTTGCAAAAATAATTCGAGGCAAATAAATTTTGTGTTTAATAAAATGTACATTTTATAAGATTTACTAAAGTTCAATACTTTTAAAAAGAAAATTTTCACCAATAAAATGATGAAAAAAATATACAGAAACCGCTGAAACCTTTATCATGCTTATATTCACTTTCAAACACACGTTGCACTTAAAACATTTGTTAAAAAAACTTACTGTCGTAATGCTTTACAGGGCTTTGCAAAGGAAAGCCACTCAAACGAATCTTCTAAGGTAGTACCAGAGGGATTTTCTGATTTTGCTAAGAAAAACATAAAAGAAACTTAGCTTTTATATTTGGAATACGAAACAAATCTGTTCACTGCTTGCTTACGTACAAAATAACAAACAAGAAGCCCTAATTGCATTTAAAATGATTTCATTTAAAGTATACTTCTTATGTGTTTTAATTTCTTAAACTCAGCATTATCTTAAGTGTTTCGGCTAGTATAAAGGTGTCTTTTTTGATCTTGAATTTATTTTTAATTTTCAAATACAGAAAACGAAAAAAAATAATTGAACCTACATTGCTCGTTTTGTGAAATATTTCGTAAATGTACTACTAAAGTTACACTGTCCTTCAAATATTTTTTTTTAGTTTTTGAATATTATTAACTATACCTATATATATTATATAGGTATAGTTACATGAAAAATAATAAATTAAGAAAAACTTTTCCTTTTTTCGTTATGTCTAATACTTATAAAATTTTACATTTTAATTAAAACATTCAATATTTTGTTAGTTGTGATAATTTCGTAAGGTAATTGAATACAATCCCCGTCCCCACTGCTGGGTGGCGTCCCGTCCTTACGGGACGCTATCCAGGGTACCAGGGCGGGTATCCCAGTCATTTGGTGGTTGATCCTTCGAGTGGCTCTTTGTTCCGGTTCGATCTCTCCTTTTTCTCTCCTATGCTTTCCCTTATCTCCTTTCACTTCCATCCCAAGGCCGGCAACGCATCTACAACTCTAATGTTGTAGATGTCCATGGGCGAAGGTAACCACTTACCATCAGGTGGCCTTTCTGATCGTTTGCCTTCTTTTTTCCATTAAAAAAAGAATCATTATTGTTCATAAAATGTTAAATATGCTTAACTTATTAGGTGTCTATAACTAAATTTTCGTTTGCAGGCATTGAGGGTTCAAATTTCATCTAAAACATTATTTGAGGTGAAACTAAAATCATCGAGAATTATCAAAAAGTCTAATTTATACCTGAATTTTATCTTTTAAAATGCTTATTATTAATAAATCTAACTAGGTCTTAGGGAACCACCCTCATTAGTTAGCTTGATCAATGTTACAGGCGTAGGCTGAAGTGAAAAATATCGCCTTGCTTTGCCTTCTTAAACGTTAATGAGAACGGTAATACGTTAAGTAGTAATGATAAAGTAGGAAGCTTTGTTTCAACCCGTAGGCTTTCACGCTAATTTGTTTTCTTATAATTTACCGTCATTTGTAAAAATAATTTTATTCCAAGTGTTGAGAATTTTTTTTTGTTATAAATTTGCCGCCAAAGGGTTGTAATTAGAACAATAATAGAGGAAAGCGTATTTATTAGGCTTATAGATTATTTTTCTAAAATCATTTTTGATTTTCACGATTTGGACACATTTTAAATAATAATATTTTAAACGGGTAAAGTGTTCGAAAAGTCGAGTTTTCAGTAATATTTTTACGTTTACCAAAATATACGCGATTAATCCTTTTCTAATAGTTTCATTTAAAAACTCAACAATCACTAAAAGAATTTAGTTTAAAAATTTATTTTACTTAGTTCTACTCAACAAAAGTGTAATAACAGCAAAAAACATATGAAAGAGTTAATTTATTAACTTGTGAACATTTTTCATATAGGTGAAATATTTTGATGAAGATAGACTAGAAAAGTGATAAAAATAATATTTTCATAAAGTTACATCGTAAATAAATGTTGAGCAATACATAAACATTTAGATATGAGTAAATAGTAAATACAACACTTCTGGTAGAAAGGGCTCTCGAAGTAAAACGATCTTGACAACGATGTCTTCTACTTAAGTACCTTCATACAGATTACGCATTATATTTATTTTATTGGGCAGACAAATAGAAGTAGAATTTTCCAGATATAGAGACTTCAATTAAGACTTATGCTTTAGTCTCACGCTTTATTTCTCATAGTAATTTGTCACTTTCCGCCTAAATTTGTGACATTGCGTGTAAAGTGGAGGAACTCAACGCCGCATTTTATCTTACCAGAGCGAAGAAACGATAATAAGTTAAATTTAAACATTCCCACAAGTGGGAATCGAAGCCTTAACTAATTGTGCTTACAGTAACTTTTAATTAAGGTTTAAATTACTTGAAATCCACTTTAATATGTATGTTTGTGCCGATTAAACATTAATTATTGTTTTCACTTTCTACTCGAGCAAACGACCTTTATTGGAAGAAACCAACACCTACGTTTATACAATCAGAGCGTGAACTACTAATATATTTTAAACTAAAACATTCTCAACTATCGTAAATAAGATAAAAATTATATACATTTTTGCAATGTCTATTGATAATATTAAAATACCCGCATAATACTGTATACACGGCATATAAATCAAAATAACATAATTTTTTTTTAATTTCTGTCTGTTTATTTGTTCCGGCTAATGTATGGGACAGCTTGAGTGATTTTGACAGGACTGTCACTGGCTTTAATAAATAGTTACTTGGGCTACTTTTATTTCAGTGCTAGCCGCCTGCTCGTGGCTTCGCCCGCGCGAATACACATTGCAAAATTTGGTCTGTGTGCGAGTCCGTTTGTGTCAATCGCGCTAGTATAGTATATCATGGTATTTAATGAGGTTTTCGAAACAAAACCTGAAAATTCAAATTACTTACAATAGTAATAATTACGAGATAGATAAGACAATTTTTTGGGATGCCAGTAGCTTATATCAAATGCGAAAAGTATCAAATACCGTTACAAATTTACAGTCCGTCGCATACAGACGCTGGCTCACTGCGTCTCGATGTAGTCTTATTATTACATAATCATATATTCAATTAAATTTTTTTATATTTCATCAATCCCTTAAATACTAACACGTCCCACAATTTGTTATGAAAAGGATAACATTGATTTTCTTCCAAAAGTATAACAATAAGTTACTAGAGTGTTATAAGAAATATTATTTAAGTTAAATAAACATTAAACATTTCAAATGAACGTTCTGTAATTGGCGTATGGTCTTTTATTAAGACTGTTTTATTAGCGTCTCCTGTGTGTATATAATTTTGATAGATTAAAATTATATTTAATATTGGAAAATTAATATCAAATTGAAAAAAAAATATATATTTCTTCATTAAAATATAAATTTATTCAATTTTAATTATTTATAAAATAAAATGAGAAAATAATTAAATGTGTAAAACTTAAAATATTAATACTTTATTTAAAATTATAATTTTAAATAATTAATAAAAAAATCGACATTTGGCCCCTATATTCAAAGCGTAATGTTAGTAAATTCCAATATCGGTGACGTAACATACGACAAACTTATTATTTGCGCTTAGTACAGTAGTTATATCTGTGGAACGAGCTGCAAAATTAAGTGTGTTTTTTAATGTATACTTTTTTCCGGGATAAAAAATACCTAGTGTGATGCCCAGGATGTTGAAATATAATTATACCAAGTTTCATTGTATTCGAACTGGGAGCTCTTGAATGATAGTTAAACAAATAGACAGATACAGAGACAAAATTTTTTTAATCACATTTATGGGCTTAGTAACAATGTAGTAACAGCCTTACCACTTATTTTTTTAATATTTTCAATGTACAAAAATGACCCTTTTACAATTTTATTAGAAGTATAGAATAGATATAGATATTAAATAAGTATTTAGAGTTGTTAAATTTCACGCAACACTACGCAAATTTCACGCAAAACATATCATCTTTCTAAGTGTTTATATACTTTCTTTCTAAATTTTTATAAATTTTTTTTATTTGGAGCTTGATAACAAACAAAAATATGACAAATATTTCCATTGTAATAATGCTTGTAAGTTTAAAATTAATATATAATATGTAGGGCTAAATTATATTAGAAATTTAATAGCTGAATGCTTGTAGAACATGACTGCGTTGCCCAGGAGGTACTCGTTCGGATCAGGACAAATCTAAAAATGTATTAGTATTTCTTTTTTTGATATTTTTTAATAGTAAAATAATACTTGTATTTCTTGATTTGTCATCAGAGATGACATTTTTTTTTTATATAATTTTAAGCGATAACAGCGTCTAACTTAAATCGAGGTTGATGTGATCTTGATTCCGACTAGGCAATGATTATGCTTAAAATTCTTTTATAATTTCTTAAAATTCATTTACATTTTACAAAACACGGTGTTGAGTTCTCCACTCAGAACACAACGTCTCGATTTCGGGCGGAAAGCATTCAACGTAGTATATAAATTAATCGATTTTTTTACATATACAGCGTGAAGCTAAAAAAGTTTGTCTTAACTCTTGAAACTAAATGTAAAGTCTATATACTTTTTACCTGTTTACTCAATATATGAAGGTACATACGAGCATTGGTCTGTTAGTGTTTGCAATATCTTGTTAGTAGTCATCGTACTTAGTAAATCATTTAATTATCAATATTGTATTAATCACATCGAACACTTACTAATACGAATATTAGTTACCCAGGCATTCCCGAATAATTATGTTACCCGTTCAACCGAACTGGCTTGATAATAATTAAGATTATTAGGCATTATAAGATGATTCTATAATATCCAACATGTACTAACATTATTAACAAAAATAAAATAAGATATTTTTTGGTGTTTTAATTGTTCAATTATCAACTGGAATTATAAAATATGTCATCTCGGTGTAATATAAACAAGAAAATTTTAAAAATATCAATTTTATACATTTTTAATCCCGCTGCGTTCATATTGCTATAATATGAACGCAGCGGGATTCGAAGCCACGATCCTTTTGGGAACTATTAAAGCCGTTTTTAAAATATTGTTTTTATAAATTTATAAGAATTTCGATAACAACGCATGGCTTAGTGGCCTCATCGCTTGGACGGTTTTGAAAAAACATGAGTTCGACTCTCCTCAGCGTATGAATAACAAAATATCAAAGCGTAACTGAGATTTATTATCTTTATCAAAAAAGAACTGTCTGTCTTTTCTTCAAATAAACTAAAATTCTATCACACATTTACTGGTAAGCAATTGTTAGGAAGATCTAAAGTGAAACGTTCCCAAAAGAGTCCTTTACTTGAGTGTACCTACTTTTAAATTACGTGACAGCAGCGCGATGGTCATAAATAATGTCGCTTGTTAAGTGGAACAGCATAGTACTGGGGAAGTGTTAGATAAGATGTTGAAGCACAAAAATTATACTATCCTCATAGTAAAATGTGACAGGTTTAGTTTGACAAAGATAGGATTTTTTTTGTATTTAAAAAATTAAAGATTTTTTAATAATCTTGTTTTTCTAACTTTTTCACATAATTAGAGTAAAATGTTTTTTTATATTTACCCATAGCAAGTGACTGTTTTTTTATATTTACCCATAGCAAGAGCGCATTGTATACATTTTTATGACAAAACTCAAACTTATAAAATTATTTACTTGCAGGTATTTTTTGTTCCCGAATCGAATACAGTATGCGTAAGTTTTTATATTAGTTAATTTATACGTGTTACATAAACTAATAATAAATCGTTTCTTTTTTTTTTCATACACAAAAAGAAAAAAGCTTTTTGGTTATGGCAGTCACATTTATATTTGTTTATTTTATATTTGGAATTTATTTTTATTTTTTTACAGCGACATAACAACGAAACAATAGACTTAATACAAAGAAACTAGTAGTTCAGACTTCCTTTTAAAAAAATAAAATATTTTAAGGATAGCATGTATGAATTAAAATTTTGTATATTATAAAAAGTATTTCAGTCAACTTTCTTAATCTTTGATGTTGATTAATTACTCAACAAACTATTTGGGATCGTGCTCTTTTAAGTGCTGCCATTATGAAAGCATTTCGTTAAGCCACATAAGAGGCGCACATACCCTACAGATTATGTGGATATAAAACTTCATAGCTGAACTACGATGGAGTTATATTGCGGCTAATATTGCAGTATTTTTGGTGTTTCTTAATTATTTTAAAAGTAGTAGAAAATATTAAATTATCTAAGTTACAAGCAGTTAAATTAAAATTGTATGCCTATATTTCTGAAATTGAAAAAATCAAGAGTTAAGTTAACATTTTGTAAACATAACGATATATTTTTTTACTAATGAGTTTTTTTAAAACATACCAGTTAAAGGACAGTATGTAATTTACAATAATCTGTGATGTAGTATCACGTTACTCAGATAAGAGATGATTGTTTGCAAATTTATTCAAATGGGTACCCATTCCCATTCAGATCTACATCAGTCGATGGATCTCCTGTATTTTTAATACGAATTGAGAGAGAGTGTTATTTCTATTTGCAATCGCACTTAAGCCTCTCCACAATTTAGTAATTATGTTCATTAATTATTCGTAGCAGAATAATCTGTTTATTTTGAGCTTTGTGGAGGCTTCCATAATCCGTCGACGGTAAGCCCCTAATCTTTCTTGCCCTGAGTCTATACTGTTCTTCTTTAGCCTTAGAACATTTTGTAAATAGAATTTACAAGACAATTAAATTTATAATAGACTTCACAATCCTAATGCAAACATTATCACACGTATAGGTGTATAACTTAATTAACTTATATCTAGTATATAGGTCCAATGTTTGTTGTTTGAAAATGAAAATGTGTATTTTCCTTTGTTTATTCTGTAAGATATTTTGATAAAAATAAACTTGGACAAATAATTAAATAAATAGACCTTAGCAAGATTTTTTGATTAGTTTTTTCTATTTTTCTATAAACTTTACTCTTTCAGGTTAATCTAAGTAAAACTCCCAAAACCGTGCTAAACTTAACGCCGTCGAGTGTCCTCTGGTCAGGGTGGAGAGATGGCAATAATTTACATATAGTCATTCTCCCAAGTGGGAATCGGACCACAACAAATTATTTCACACACATTGGTTACAGTCAAAATAGCCTTGAACCGTCTCATGAGCATAAAGCTGTCTCTGAATTCTCTCTGCCTGCCACGTAAAATAAAAGCCGAGGATGAGAAATGTAATTGAATTTTTTAATTATAAATATCAAAATTCATTTCACGCACGTATATGTAAATATAAATATCTTGTTAAAAGTTTCACCAATTGTTGATTCCAAGAACGTTTACTGACATATTGAATTACACGTGAAAAATAATTAATAATAATTCTGTTCCAAAATAATTAATATACGCAAATGTTTATCTTGTAATGAACACTTGAGCTTACAAATGTAATCAAAAATATAATTTATATTATTTAAGTACCTGTCACTTACAAACATGTCCAATTAAATTTAATTATAAGTTGTTCAAATAATAAAAACAATATGATAATGTATGAAAATGCTTATATGTGTCGTTATCATTTATTTTTATGCGCTTGTATATATATATAATAAGTTTAAATTTCTTTTAATATCAAACTACATAATCAGGTAAATAAATTAGTATTTCATATAACTTCGTACAACTAAAATATTGCACTTCTTACTAGATCTATCACCGTGGTTTCTTGTCAATAACAGTCCAAATAGAAAATCGCTTATAATCTTTAGAAATATATTTCGAAAATATTTATACTTAAGTGAAATTTTAAATTATTACTTGTTTAAATGCCTCTTATGATATTTATTGTGGTATTTTATTCTCAGGAAATTCTCATAAAGGATTTGTATATAACTTCATCGTAATTATTCGAGATCGATGTACTAATGGCGACAGCGTAAACAGACCTGTTCTGTAAATGTTACCTTTTAACTTAATTTCGTTCGAGTAAGAGCTTCGAGGGGTTCGTTAAATGCTCTCATTAGAACGTTTCAAAACAAGTGTCTATAAATAATAATATTTTTGTTATGAATTTACAAGAAGAGTCTTTAAGCCTTTTAAGATATAATATTATATATATATGAAAAATATTTTCTCTGTTAAAATAATTTAAAAGAATTATAATTTAAAATTATTATTTAACAAATAATTAAGCCACGGTCACATCTAAGGTATAATAGCAAGTTGCATAGTATTACTTTCTTCCTGTGCTTATATATGATTTTTGCAAAGCTTAACAGCTCCTGTACTAAGTTAGGGTGTGTATATTCTGCGTTGGAGAACATAACAAGCGGTACTGGGTCTCGATGTAACACCTAAACTATTCATTACATGTAGTATCCAACCTTACCTACTCTGATAGTTGTTTATGTTCTAACCAAAACACTGGTAACAGATAAACCTATTAGATAAGCTTCAGGCATTAGGAACCTTTACTACTTCCTACTCAATGTCGCATAAACACCAACATTTTATTAGCATAATAAAAGAAAAATGAAACAAAAAAAATATTAACATACTATTATTAAATGATTATCCCACTTCTTGATTTCTGAACTGTATCCCTGTTTTAAAATAATCCTTGCCCGAACACAGATTTGTTGTGTATTAACTTAAGTGTTTTTTTAAATCAAATTTGAAAAAATGCTGATGATCATGTAAATAATAATGACATTATATATTCTTTAAAATTAATAGGGTATATTTGAAAATGCTAAAAGAAAATTTAAAACAGCTATATATTTATTTATTCTTCTTTTATATGACCTACAATAATTATCACAAATGTCTATGAATATAACAATGAGAATTTTCGCAAATATACGACTGGTCTATTTAAAATTAAGTAAGTTTCAACGGAACTGTATTCAAACATTTACCAGTGTTGTGGGCGAAACGTCTTTCATTAGGGAACCATTAATGTTTTACGTGACTTTGGCTTGCTATTTAGACAGAGATGGGTCAATAGTACAAAAGTTTTGTAAGATTTCGTAAGAGGTTTTAGGTATATAGTCTTAGTTTTTGTTAAATAGAGATAAATAAAGATGTAGTTCAACAACAGTAATTAAAATATTTTACCTTTAAGGGGTTGTTTTTATTTTAGTTATTCATTTAACTTTTCGCCTGTCCGGCTTAGTGGACTATCGCCTATTTGTGAACACAATAGTTATGAGCTCGATTTCCGTTCGAAGAAATTCATATTGTATAAAGTAGTTCCATTTTTCTGATCATTTAAAGAACGCTTCATGAAAGAATTCGGACTTATAAGAGGCTCTTAAGTGAATTTATATAACGTAAATATTTTCCTATATTAATATTTTCTCAGATTAATAGTAAAATACAATCTCAAGATGGTTACCATTGTACCTCGTATAGTTAAAATAATATAATCATTTAAAGAAATTTGTTAAATTAAAATTATTTCTAAGTAACCAATTATATTAATATAAGTTTTACAATGGAAACAATGTAACAATGACGAAAAAAGGTACGGTAAGTACGGTAAGTAAGGTAGGTATTTGGTAAGACCAAATCGGTGGTCTAAATAAGTTTAAGTATAAAACATATATCTTCTATGTCTGCTTATAATATTAAAATAATCCCGTTTTACTAAATGTATACACGGCACTCTTATACTAAATTAACATTTTTACAACTTCACAATTTTTAAAATTTAAAACCTTACAAATTTAAAATTTTTACAACAAAATCTGCTTGCGCTGGCTAATATAAATAAATATAGAATTTCTGATAGATGATTCCTGTTATAAGGAATAAATTCAGGCTACTTTTAGTTTAGAATTATAAAATAAAGATTCAGAGATGTTTGATTCCAGGTGGATGAATTTGCGGACAGAGCTCGTAATATAATGTATTTTCAAAAATCTTTTATAACAGGCTTTAATAAACTCAATATCAGTCAGTAACGTTTTGATAAAGAAAATATGGCGACTGCTATTTGTCTGTAGCATCATAAAAATTTAACAAAATACTAGGCGATATGAATTTTGAGGATATATGTTGTTGAATATTTATTTTTTATGTTATATGAAACAGATAAGGTTTTAATCCTGTCTGGCGTACCCCTAGACGAAATTATTAATATATATTTTCCTAATCACAATTGATAATACAACATTACAAAATTCTTTATACAATTATTACAAAATTCTTTAATGTGTACATAAAGATTTAACGAATATTTATCGCCAGTTCGATAGTTTCGGCTTAATTTCTCCTTTATATGGCAGCGAAATAAGCTACCGCTTCCATTTAATTTATCCATATTATTATAATATCGAGAGGTATTTTGGTGACACTTAATGTGTAGGCGTGATTGCGTCTATTTATCAGATAATTGTTTATTTTTTAACTTTTATTTTTGTATTGAACTATAAACCTTTACCTCGCTATATATACTAATCTGAACCCAGTCGTCGTTTGCTTTTAACACACGCTCATATTATACATAAGCGCGGTATATCCTGGCGCTAAACCGTCCATTTATCGACTAGCACTGTTAAAAGATTATGTATTTATGGAAGTGCCTGGTGAAAACTACAAACTATCTTACAAATTTTATGAAGATTTTTTAATTTCGTAAAGATAAAATAACAATGCATTCTAACGTTAAAGTATAAAATTAATAATATTAAATTAATACATAAATAATATTAAATTAATACATATATAAGAAAGTTTACGAGATTTGAACGTATGTTTGTAACTTCGTGTAAAAACTACTGAACAGATAAGATATGGTAAAGCTTCACAGTATAGCGTATGCATTAGAATAATACACAAATTATAATTTTTAAAGGGTTTGTATAACTCGGCTATTATTTATAGTATCGTTATAACGATAAGTATTTAGTTCATTTATGAGTTAAATTTGATGTGATATGGAATTTAACTCGGTTAGTTGGTTTAATGGTTAATATGTTTTTTTATTTTATACCTAATTTTTACAGCGTTACAATATTATATAAATAACATTTTGTATATTTAAAAAACTTGTTAATTAGGCGTTGTAACAAATATGTTTATTTAATAAAATGAAATCATGTCACGCATAGTCTTTAATGAATGTTGGCTGAGTAATGAGAGGACTTCGTAATTTCATGAAAGTTACAGAAATTCTTAGTATTCGTATATGCTATATCAATTTTAATTTTTTATCTTTTGGCTTTTCAAATAAAATATGAAATAATAAATTTCAAGCGCTTAGGTACATATTTTTGCAACCCTCATATTAATTTTTACCCAATATCGGTAAATAAATAAGGATTTTATCTATCATTATACAAATTTATTATGACAATTTTAGTTCTGGAAATATTTTTAAGTGGTTTTATTTAATTACATAAATAAAATTTAGTAATTGAAGTTTTACCTCTTTCCTGCCGCCGAATTGATCTAAATTTTTGATACACATATTTAGTTTTGATGTCAATAAAATTTAAATATATATATATATATATATATATATATATATATATATATATATATATATATATATATATATATATACAATAGTATTAATGTATATAGAAGATCTCTTTCAAAAACTATCTCGTTATAGATATCAAATGACAATAGAATAATAGTACAGTTGTAGGTTCGATCTCCACTAGGCGAAGTGATTATATTGAAAATATTTTCACTTCCTAGCTCTTACTAGACAAAATGCGGCGTTGTATTCCACCACTCAACACGCAATGCCTTGATTTCAGTGGAAAACGAAATACGGAGTGTCTTGACACTAGGTACTTTCTGTCTACCCTGTTATGGGTAAAAGCGTGAAGCTAAAAAAGGCGTTGGGGGTATTATTGATATATTTAATGAGGTTACACTAACCTCAACAATTTTTATATTTCTATATAAAAGCAGTTTGACATATGTTTTATAATTATTTTATTCCGCTATTATTTATAACTTTTCCGCTCCGATTAAATTCATCATATATGCTGTAATAAGTTTCGGTAATACCAACGTAATATAATTTAATTTCATACAACCACAAACTAGTCCCTGGAATGGTCCTCAATTAAATATGTTTAATTTTAAAGCAGGTGTACGTAAACGGTGAAATTTCGGCCGGTGCTGTAATGAGCAAACGATTAGGCTTACAACCCTTTCACCGTACGTACATCAATATTTAGCCACAAAGTACATTCAAAAACAGCGATTCCTTTGTAATATATAATAACTATCTATTTAGTTTTCTAACTGTCCACGGTTCAAGCTTTATTAACAAATAAACGTATTTTCATTTATATTGCTTGAGATTTTGCGTGTTTCCTTGTAGTCGCCATAAGAAAACTGTCTTTTGTATTGGATTTGAACGCTTTCCTTATTCTTAGGAAAAAACCTCCTTACGAGACAATCCGGTCTTTACTATTCACTTAAGATTTCGTGGTACGATAGTGATACTCAACGCTGCACTTTATTTTTTACAGTAGTAAACTGATAATAATTTAGATATAACTATTCTCTGATACGGTAATCGTACCACAATCACCTTTTCTCTTATAAAAACGATTTTCAAATATAGTTTCTAACCTTGGTAAAAGTTTTCGCTTTTACCATACTTTAAAGCAAGAGTACAATTTATCATCCTCGCATATATTTTCCTTTTTGTTATGAAAACACTTTCATTGTGCCGATATCTATTTGCAT
This sequence comes from Dryadula phaetusa, assembly GCA_032432895.1. Classification (NCBI taxonomy): domain Eukaryota; kingdom Metazoa; phylum Arthropoda; class Insecta; order Lepidoptera; family Nymphalidae; genus Dryadula; species Dryadula phaetusa. Next base: position 2,023,380 of record JAOYRS010000054.1, read on the forward strand.
CTTCAATAAATCTTTGTATATCTATTGATTGTGTATTGAATATAGATGGGAGTCTCTGGTGACGTCATCGCATATATTCATATTCAAATGATATATTGATTATTGTTCTGAAAATCATAATAAGAACTTAACACGAGTTTATGTTGCTGTAGTAAAATGTAAACAAATCGTGATTAAAAGATAGGAAGTAGTTTTTCTTTGTATTTTTTAATTTAGTTTCATGCTTTTTATCCAGCATAGCAGGGTAGAGAGAAAGTACCTAGTGGAATTTAACGCCGCACTTTGTCTTACCAAAGCGCATTTTAAATATAATCACTTCACTGAGTGGGTATCGAATCCACAACCGATCGCGTTATAGTCAGACGCTGTCTTTATTGCCATAATACTTTGCTAAGTTTAAATATTTATTTTTACTAGTATTCCTGTAACTTTTTATTCATTGTTTAAAATTAGCTATCTGAGCTACTTCTCTATATATATAATTGTGGCAAATTGTATACGTCACCATTCACATAAATATCATATAAAGGGGACACACCTTTATACTTCACGTATACATATCCGTTATATTTATACGTATACATAATACGTATAAATATAACGGATATATATATATATATATATATATATATATATATATATATATATATATATATATATATATATATATATATATATATATATACACATATACATACACATGTACATATACATATATATAAAACTATACGTTTTCGTTACCGTGATCGAAGAACAGAAGGCTTTCAACGTACTTGTCCAAGATAGCATTATCTTGCTTTAAGCCAGTGCTTTTACGAACAGTAAAACTTCTGCTAAGCCGAAGCTTGAGCTGAGCTGATTATGCTAATGCCGGAAAGGGAACCAAGACCGCCTTGTGATTATATTTAATTTTTAACATTGGTACTTGTAAATCATACAGCCTATACAGGTATTCTTAATTTTTATAATTCATGTCAATCACCTTAGCTTTTGGGGCCTTATGTTGCTGCACTATAAAATATAGGCTTAAGTTTGATTATATTAATATAAAAGTAATGATAATAAATGAAAAATAATATTAGACTATGTGTGTAGTGCCTTCATAATAGTTAAAAAAATAAGCGAGTATCTCAAGTAAAAGTAAAGGCGTAAAGAACAAGAAATGATAAAGGACAGGCTGTTCTGTTTTTGATTTGAAAATAGAGATCTACTTATTGCAAAAACTCGTATATTTTTTAATGGGTTACGCATAAAGTGATAGTGTTGTATTATACATACTTATGTAGCTTTTATATATTATGCCTTTTCAAATCTTTTCTCGTAACTTTTAATTAACTTCCCACTCTCGTATTCCATTTGATCATCTTACATTCAGGAAATTATGTATGCAGACGTCCTATTTACATTCATTGGTTTTCCTTATTTTGATGTTAAATTTAATCAGCGTGAAATTTTTAAATTTAAAATTACTACTTAAAAACTTGTAGAATAGTCGGCGAGATATTTTGACTATAGACGATTTGACTTTGGAGTTCAAAGATTGTTAAGAAAAGAAATTAAGTCTAAATTATTTTAATTCATTGGGGTGCAGTGGAACGTTGTTTGCCTGTAAATGCTATGATTATGTGTTCAATCGAAAATTGGTGCTCTGAGAACAGTGCAATGTTGAGTATCAAAACTATGCAATATATAAACTCAACATATTAAAATCAAACAGAAATCAGAGAAAGGGGTCTTATGCAAACCAGCATCTTTCTGCATATCCTGTTATGTAAGAATTTCTTAGAGAGTTTTCTAATATTATCAAGCTCTTGACATTAGGTATGTTAAAATCTCGAATTTGGGCAAAACACTTAAAATAATTTGGAAATTATATTTTGATTATTCAATGATTTGTTAAATCTGAATTTATTTATGTAGCTCTCATCCCTCTTCAACTTCAACTTGTTCTAATTCCGTTCCGCCGTTCACCCGCTGTTTGCCGCACTTAGTAATTTGATAGCTCTTACATTGGCTTGTGGAGGCATGTTAACTTAGCTTTTCAATTTATTGTGACCCTCGGTAAATTGTGATGTTATATTTGTTTCTCATTTTTCCACTATTTTTAAACTAGGTCAAGATAACTTTTAAATTTAACTTAGAACGTTTGTGGTGGTGGTGGAGGTTGTGCATGTGTTTTTTTTCACACTACTTTATCATTGCAAGTCCACTTTCAGTTTATTTGGATGTTTGTTACATATAAATGAACAGTAGAATAGAACACGGAAATGACTACACAATCGATAAATCAAATTTAGGATTTACACATGAAAGTAACTTTTTTTTTGCTTCATGCTTTTATCACGCATAGCAGGTTAACAGAAAGTACCTAATATCAAGACATTCCGTACTTCGCTTTCCACCGAATTCAAGACATGGCGTGTTGAGTGGTGGAACTCAACGCCGCACTGTGTTTCGACAGAAAATAATTTAACTATAATCACTCCCCTGAGTGGGAATCGAACCCGCAACCGATCGCTTTAACAGTCAGAGGCTATTCCACTGCGTCACGACCGGCCCCACATACAAGTAATGTAAATTAATATAAGCTTAGTAATGAGTTACTATATTCTCCAAGTTCGCATTTGATTTAAATCTATGTTAAAGTGATTTATATCTCTAACTATTGTCTTTAGGTATGGCAATTAGAACATGACGACCTTTTCTATATAACATGTACATAAATGTTACATTTAAATAATAAAATCATTGGATTCTACTGAACTTTATCGTATTATACAGTCTATTTACAAAAAAATCCAAAGAGAAATTACCTACTACAAAGCTATTGAAAACACAGTCTAAGTATTTATTAAAGGACCAATTAATATCATGAAAGTCAAAGAACTTTTTCTACGCCACGTTTCTAAAAGCTCCTTTTTGTTCGTTTTCCTTTAACTAGTAGTGTACTGGACCAAGAGAATATCTTTCACCTAACAGCAACTTTAACAGTTTTATTCAAAACGGAACCTTTCGTTGAATTTTTATTGTTTTCTGAATAATGAACTATGAAAAAGCTCGAATTTTTGACTTTTATTCATAGTTGCAGAAATTTGCTAAAATAACATGTTGTTTGAAATAGTTTATAATATTAAATAGGTTTGCTTGTTTCGCCAAATGTTCACTTTTTGTGTTATCAACAGAAACAAAATAATAACACTTATCTGTCTATGTCTGAGGAATATATAACTAATAAAAACTAAAATCTGATATCCAAAGTATAATACAATACTATAATACAATAGTATAGTACAATTGTAATAATACAATACTACTAGTTTTTGATACTTTAACTTTAACAGGATTATTCCTGTTTTCGTTAGTGGTATGTAAGTGTATATGCTTTAAAACCGTGAACTATAATAAAGTATATAATTTTAACATACTTAATAATCGATACCAAATCCAAAAATGTAATTAATAACGACGTTATCTGGTTGGACTGGTTGGAATTCGATGTTACTTAGTATGATTATACTTCATTATTCTGGGCACTACACAGCACATTTTTTATGTCAGAAAAGTATATTAAAAAAATTATACATTAAAAAAAAATTTGCGACTTGATTTCTAGAAGTTATTGTATTAAATGCAAGAAATAACTTTGTCGTATGCTATTTCATCTACTGTAACATTCATCATGTCATTGTAGGGTCGAAGGTGGAATTTGGCGTGTACCGTTTGTGGCACGATGTATTTATCTTTTAATTTTTATAAGAAGGTGCTGTTTAGAGTACTTACATTTATATAACGTTTAGGTGGTTATTAGTATAGATTTTAATTTTAAAGTTAGTATAAGAATTTCGACACAGCTGGATGTTGAATGCATGGCTTAGCAGTCAGACCGCTTGGTCGATTTCCGAGAGGCGTGGGCTTGAATCCCGCTGTGTTCATATTCCAATATGATTTTTTAAAATATCTTAAAGCATAATAAGATCATTGATTTTCACGATTTTTATACATTTTAAATGAAACTATTTTAACCGGATTAATAGCGTATATTTTGGTATTCGAAAATACATTTTGGACACCTGACGATTCGAGCACTTTACAGCAGTCCGTGGTCACAGGTAGACAGTCCCAGTGGTCACAGTCTATCTGTGACCAAGGACTATTCTGAAGTGTTCGAAACGTTAGGTGTTCAAAATTGAATACCAAAATATACGCGATTAATCCGGTTAAAATAGTTTCATTTAAAATCTTAAAGCATATTTCCAAAAATGTTTTTATGCAAAATTAACCATAATATATGTAATTGGATCAAGACTGTATCGTCATTCAGGTGAGTGATCTCACTAAAGACTAACTATTACTACTATGACAGCTACAATCCTCTGCGGCCTCGTAAAGATTCATAGCGCTTAGGACGTAACATCCTAGCCAACGACCGTTAACTGCCTATATTCGCTTTATTGTATTATTCAGTGGGGACAGCTTTCTTTGTAGATTTCGCTCAGTTTTTCCTTATTTTATTTATTATACACACATTTTATGGCTGAAGTTGGAGATCAGCCGATATACAATTTTGCGTCATAAATTTTTGATGTCTAGTCAATTTTTATTATGTATTCTGTTTTGTTTATCTGTTGATGGCAATTATAAGATATGACTCACTAAAGTGATTACACATTCAGACTCTTTGGAAAAGTATCTAATGTATTTCAATTCGTATATATCTTAAACGTACATAACGTTCAATGTGATAATGTATTTTTTTAATTTAATTATTTATTTGTGTATCTATTAGTTTATCATCTGTCCCATAATTTATTTTTTTTAACTTAGAAAACGTGCTTTAAACATTTTTAACCGGATGCTTCTAACACGGATTCCAGATGATTGTTATCAAAATATTGTTTTATCATACGATTTGGATATATGAGCAAATTTCCAACAGATCTCAGATGATATTCTTACTATCATAGACAGATAAAGTTAAGAAAATCGTGTTAAAAATAAAATGTATTTATGTTAAATTTGACAACATTAACATAACTTTACTTTCTAATCTACTTTTTTCACATAACAAGCTTCAGGAAATACTAATACGTTAATAAATATAAAGTGACCCACGTAAAATATCTAATGTTTATTTTATGGCGGTCCCAACGACTTCTGGTCGGAAGTTAATTATAAGCGCTTGGTCCAAATTGCAATAAAAAGTGAAGATAATCTTAAATGTTATGAAACGTTTCAAGAAATGTATAATATTTGTCTTATATAAACCTATTTTCTTCCATAGGGATTATAATTTTATATTGATCGATTGGGCGACTGAGGCCAGGCGCTCCCCTTATTTAGAATTGCTTAATATCTAGTAATGTAAGTGTTTATAAAATTTATTCCTTAATTAGTAAGATTTTGTTTTCTATCAGAAGTAGTAAAATCTTTCATAATTATATTATTTTTAATGAGAAGTTGATACATAATTTACTAATGCAAAGAAAAATTGTAAACCAGCTTCATGCATAGCTGGATGTTAGAGAGAACTACTTCGTTCACTCCTTTCCATCTGAATTCGAAATATTTTATGTCACGTGGCGGAACTCAACGCCGCTAATTCAAATGTAAATTTTTAATTAGTGGAAATAGAACTTACAACCAATAGTGTGTATAGCCACTACGCCACAATGATCTCAGAAAACTATGCCCTGTTTATAATATAGTATCAAAAAGCACCTTAATATAACAAAAAAATGGTACATCTGTTCACGTTGTGTTCATTTTCGTGAATGCTGCTCTGTATCTTTTCGTTTTGGTAACAAGTTGAAATGACGTTCCGTAAGTTTGCAAATGAAAAACAAGTCTATTCATTGTACGATGTTACAATTTTAAGCGAGTAGCCTTTTCTTTCACTCCATCTTAACTTTTTGCCATCTGCGCTAGTTCCAAGGTATTCTGAACTTTTGATGTTCTTAAATTAATTAAAATTTCTGGAGTATGAACTTTGTACGTTTGTTAGTAGCACCTATAGTTTTGTAGGAATGTTACAGCGGTCAGAGCGCTTAGACGGTATCCAAGAGGCGCGGGTTCGAATCCCGCTGCGTTCAAAATTTTTATACGTTTTTTCAAAGATGTTTTCTATTCTAATCCAAAGTGTGGAATAACACTTTAAAAATAGTAAATATTAAAATAAAATAGCAATCTCTCTTGTTTAACGATTATTTCTTAATAATCTTTAAGTAGTAGAAATTTGTAAAAATCTCTCTACAGAGATGCTAACAACATAAATAAGTTGTAACGAAACGTATAAGAATTTCGACGCAGCTGGTAGTAGAACGCATGGCTTAGCGGTCAGAGCGCTTGGACGGTATCCAAGAGGCGCGGGTTCGAATCCCGCTGCGTTCAAAAAAATTTTATACGTTTTTTCAAAAATGTTACATTGCTTTGGCATAACGCATCTATCACAGAGGTAAAAAGTATCTACTGTTTGCACTTTCTTTCAATTTGGAGATACTCTCTGATTGTTTACGAAACTTAACGCCGCTCTTTATGTTATCTAACTACGGGTAGTGAAATTATTTTACGGCGGTCATACCTACACACGTTGCAAAATAATTAGTCATGTCTCAATGCAGTGACGAACTATCTTTAAATAGTTATTTGTATTAACATTTTTTTAGCTTCACGCTTTAATCCCACATAGCAAGTTAAACAGGAGTACTACTACTAGTGTCAAGATACTCCGTACGCCGCTTTTTGCCGAAGTCCAGTCCAGTTGCGTGTTGAGTGGCGTAACTCAACGCTGCGCACCAGAGCGAGGAAATGAAAATATTTTAAATATATCATTATTCCACGGAGTATGAATTGAACCTACAACCGATCGCACTTACAGTCAGACGCTGTCCTATTGCGCCACGACCGGCCTATATATTAACATGGTGTGATTATACAGCGAGAGTATGAAAGGATTTTATTCAAACAAAAAGTAAATGAAATACAAGCTAAAAATGTTACCATTGAATACGTACCTACATTTATTTTTGGGCGTATTTGGTTACGATTCAATGCAGATATTTGATTGAAAACTGGCGTACGTGATAACCACACGTTAAGCTGATGGCGAGATAACTGTGCTATGTTATTTTTGAATTGGAATTTGTTGGACGCTCTTTTTTTATTCTTCATATAGACATATGTATACAAAAATGTAGATTCGTAGATATATAAATTTTATAATAAGAAAAATATAAAAATAAACTGTATTGCTTATTATTGCATTGTTATTATTGATATACTCGTAAGCTTACATAATATAGTACTCAGTGTTTAGTTGAACAAGACCAAGTTGTATTTTTCGCTTTTTGAGGTAAAAATGTACTAAAAGTGAAATTATTAGATGTTATTAAATATAAATGGATATAAAAATCATTAAATAAAAAAAACATTTTTTTATTTGAACGTTCCCGGTATGTAAAGTTGTTGACAGCATGGCGTACGCCATATGGCTTAACTCTGATAACGAGTGACTCAAACGCAAATATTGATATAGCCGAACGTGAAATACTTCAATAGTTTATAATGTATCAATATTTTCAAAATATTTCTCGTTTAAATGAGAACTTTGCTATCTTATCAGTTATAAAAAAGTCGTGTATAAATTTCTGTTTTTAATTATTATAAAATGGGCTGATAAACCGGGAATGATATGCCGAATAACTACCCTATTCTGCTTACACCGCATGCGATAATGCGTGAAGCTCAGTTAACCCGCAATGTCTTTAATTTGGGTGGTGACGATGTTTTACGATACAAAAATTGAGTTCATACAAAAATTAAAGGTCTAATCAAATACATCAAATATAAAAAAAAATATGTATACAAAAATTAGAAATATCTGAACAATTATGAAATAATGTATAAAAATTTGAGCGCAGCGGGATACGAACCCGCGCGTCTTGGAAGCTTCAAGCGCTCTGACCGCTAAGCCAGTAAACCGGCTGCGTCGAAATTCTTATACGTTTGTTTTAAATTTTCACAAATTTGTGCTATCCAAAAATTATTTTTAAGAAATAATCGTTTGGCGAGACAGAGAAAAAGATTTCAAACGTTTTCTCAATAATGTTTTCTTAATTCTAAGCTTGGAATAACACTTTAAAGTAGTAAAACAAAAATAACTACCTATACACTTGAAAGGAAAGTAATTAGAAGCATAAGTCAGTAATTCAAAAATGTCTAACTTATCAAGTTTCAAGTAGCTTGACTTTAAAATGAAAACGAAGTCCCTATGAAAACACGTCGGTACCGCACTTAATATGTAACGTAAAGGGTCACGACAAGCATTTCATTACAACACAAGTGGCTAATCCACAAAAATGGGCGCTCGGTAATCTAATTCTCTTGCCAGAACAAAATTCAAAATGGGCCCATAATTTAATTTACAAAAGGCCGATGAAACTTCAGCATATGTAAATGTACATACATATATACGTACATACATATATACGTACAGCATATCATATTTAATTTTTTTTAATTGTGTCGAAAAATTAAGATTTTTCATTATTGATATTTTGACATAATAAATCATTTTAATATAAGAGCTATACGTTTGCATAGTTTTAATATAATTTAGTTATTTCAAGACACGTATATAGACTTCCACTACAGTTATAATGCTAACCTGCTCATAATGTTGTTATTTGAGCAATAATCTATACATATAAATAAAATTGGTGTGTCTGTTTGTAATATTATAATAATCGTTTTTATTAAATGCTTATGTACATATACCATAATGTATATATTTTTTATCTGTTTGCCTGTCGGTTTGTTCCCACTATTTTTATTTTCGAATTATAAAATAAAGATTTAGAGATATTAAATTTCATGTGGATAAAATCGCAGGCAAGGTAGCTAGGTAATTAATTTACAAACGTGAGCCAATAACAGACTTTTTTATTAATATCTGTAATATAATTATATTTTATTCTTAGGAACGTAGATCTTAAAGTTAAATTTATATGTAAAAGTGGATAGACGGATAGATAGACTAAGGATGAAAGACTTAAAATCATTAAAAAAATCTAGCAAAAGTACTAAAAATAACTACTGCTTATACTTATATATTCTGTTAAGATATAAATTTTAGATTTGATCATACTTACAGTAAATACCCTTCTTTTCTATATTGACAGCTACTTCATAGTCGCGCCCAAAGCCTTTTTGAGTGACAACATTCGTTAACATGATGGATAACATCTTTCCCTTGTTAAAACTTTGACGCTATGCCTATATTGCTTTTGTAATAAAAAAATAAACGTCTATGCTATTTATTATATTTGATATATATATATTAAATGTTACTATCAGTTATCAATTTTTAATATAAATAATAAATTATTTAAGTCCGTTAAAGAAGCGCGAAAGTTGTGACAGCGACTGACTGTAGGTTCGATCCCCACTCGGGAGAGTGATTATTTTTTTATTTAAATTATTTCGAAGTGAAAATAATTTAAATAAAAAAATAATCACTCTCCCCGCCGCCATCACCCGCTCTGGTAAAGACAAAGAGCGGCATTGAGTTCCACCACTCAATACGCAATGTCTTGAATTCTTTGGTGGAAAGCGGAGTACAGAGTCTCTTGACACTAGGTACTTTCTGTCTACCTGCTATGCAGGATAAAAGCGTTAAGTTAAAAAAAACCGCACACCATCGAATGCACCTGCCATATGCAATACATCGGTCTTACTGAGTAGACGGTGAACTTGTGATTTAACACTTAACCAACAGTACCATAGTTTGACTGCTCGCTGTAATTAGTTTTGACACTTTGATTTAAAAAAGTGCGGTGTTCTGCTCAGCGTACTGTCTCTAAAATAGACAAGAATTGAAGATATATCAAGATTCTATTAAACTAATCTTTAAAATGAAGATGTGTGGAAATAAACAACATCATATATAACAGTGATGTGAATATTAGATTTAAATTAAATGCTATTGTTCAGTGCCTCGATCACAATTTGTTTAAGTTTAAGCCTTAATACCATTTGTATAGAGTATATAATCCAACAAATATTACGTACAGTACAAATAATGAGTTACATATTACAAATTCAACGCCGCAGTCAAAGAAAATGGGAACATTTTGGGACTTTTGGACGTTTAATAATGAAATAAAGTTCGTGTCTGTAATTCTGCTCGTTACGACTTGTTAAGAGACAATGCAGTTTAGGTATAATACTGCCATGATTTGTACACTCGTTATCTGCATAATACTCAGCGGTGAATTATACTTTGGACTTCATGTAATTTAGAACTTAATTTTGTTGGGTAATATATGAAAGCAGAAGTAATTCGAACCATTTCTTTATCTTTGATATTAATTTTGTCTTCTTTGCTGATAATATTGAATAACAGGTTATAATAGGTTTCGTGATATACTTTAAGACCAAATAATAGCAATTTGATAAACATTCAATGAATTGCTTGTCGTAAAACCATACAATTATAATGTCAACTGCCTTAAATAAAAATAACACGAGTAAAAAGAAAACTTGTAAGTAGTTAATGTTCTACACACGACAAAGAAAAATACCTCAAAGCTACCTTTGAGGTAAAATCATTGCTTTTCTTAGGATATATTGCTACTTACTTTTTATACCACTTACTTTAAGAAAGAAATTACTATGACTAGAGTGAACCTATGTGGTCGTCGTGCCGCAGTGAAATAGCGTTTGACTGTAAAAGCGATTGGCTGTAGTGGATTCGATTTTCACTTGGGGGAATTATTATATTTAAAATTAATATTATTTTCTCTGTTCTGGTAAGATAAAACGCGGCGTTAGATTCGCCGCTCAACACGAAAAGTCGCCATTTCAGGCGTAAAACAGTGACTTGAGACCACGTAGTCTCTACTATGCAGGAAAATGCGTGAAGATGGTTTAAAGTGAACCTATTTTCTTAGAACGTGAAACTTTTGATTACTCTTTTTTTGAAAGACATTAAAAGTGATTTTCCAAAGCAAGTTGTGGGCGATAACTAGTTTTAACATAACAATGAATCTGACAATTGACAAATTTTGTATAGCGGTAGTATTTCATCGAGTTGGGCGTAAAATTTATAATGGCAAAATTTACATATGCCAAAATCAAATAAAATGAGTTTATTTATTTTACCACGACTATATTATATATAATGATTACAATTTAACACTTTTTATGTATCTTTCATTGTAAGTAAAAATATTTTATCCCACATCCTGCGAAATGAAAATGTCAATTTTGATTGAAAATCTGCCCATTGTACGGATTTCATGATATTATAATATTGCATAGTGTGAACAAGATGTGTTCGTCGGGATGACTAGTTAAACGAGAAAATATAAATAATTTGAAAGCATGTCTTTTTCATTTTTTTTAGTTTTTTTTTTAAAGAATAAAAAGATAAAGAGTTTAAATAAAATCCCTGTAATTTCAAGAAAGTTAATACTTAAGTTACACTCGTACATTTGTCATTAAACGTTGATAATAAAGAAACAAAGAACCACCGGTCGTGTCGCAGCCGGATAGCGTCCGACTGTAAACGGGATCGGTTGTGGGTTCGATTTCCACTCGAAAGAGTGAGTGTATTTAAGTTATTTTCACTTCCTTGCTCTGGTAAGACAAAGTGCGGCGTTGAGCTCCATCACATATTTTTGAATACCAAAATATAGGCTATTAATCCGTTTAAAGTAATTTCATCTAAAATATGTTAATCGTGAGAATCAAAGATGTTATTACAAGAAAGATTTTTCATCTTGTTACATAAAATTAATAAAGTTATGATCAAAAATATGTTCGAGATATGTTTCTTCTATACAATATTAAGTCCAATTTCGTAATATCGTAATTGTATCTTAACTATTCATCCGTATATAAAGGGAAAAACTAAATATAACCGTTTATTATGAGGTTTAATGACATATTTTCGAATTTCAGTCATTATATGTAATTTATTGAGCAATTTATGGTCATGGGTGACTAACGTTAACAGATTAAGGTGTACTAAAATGTGTTATGGTGAAAATTTATTTTTCCGGAAGGCTTGTTTTCACCATAAGGCCGGATGCTCGGCTATTAAATTGTAATATACAAATGTGATGATTCATTATGAATAGCAAATGAGTGGGCGTTTTATAATGGGCTGTAGTTTGGAGCTTAGCTGCACTTAGAGACGACAATTATTATTTAACTCATATTAAGTCGGTACATCAGTTTTGATGAATTTGGTGAATTAGTATTGATTTAATAATATTATAGTTAATTGAATTGCTATAACATGTATAAGACTTTGTGGATAGAATAAAAATATTTTTTTTACATTTTTGTAATTATTAAGGTTTGGGCCGGTCGTGGCGCTGTGGGACAGCGTCTAACTGTAAACGCGATTTTACAGTCAGACAATTTTACAGCTGTCCCACTGCGCCACGATTGTGGGCTCCATCCCCATTCGGGGGAGTGTTTATATTTAAAAATTATTTTCATTTCCTCGCTCTGGTAAGACAATGTGCTGCGTTGAGTTCCACCACTCAACATGCCATGTCTCGAATTCAATGGAAAGCGAAGTAAGGAGCGTCTTGACAGACAGGCACTTTCTGTCTACCCTGTTATGCGGGGTAAAAAGGGGTGAAGCTAAAAAAAGTAAGGTTTGATATTTAAAAAATAACTGCCAAGTTCTTATATGACGTATCTTATGTGACTTATGTAATTATTAAAAGTAGTACAACATACAATAATAACAATGAAATTAATATACGTGATATTTTATTAAAATTTGATGAAGTCTTTTCAGATGAACGCCATTCCCGAGAATTCTCCATTATATAACACCCTCGTTTGTCACGTACACTTACATAAAGTTTGTCACCAATTCCGGAGTGTGGTTGTTTGAAATAATAGACTGACAATGTGACGATAGCATTTTCGTTAATGTTCAAAGTTACAAACTTATTCATGAGATATAGCTTAGGATTGGTCTCAGATGTCAAACTTTTTGGACTATGACTTACCGTTATTATTTTCGGAAATTCGTCTCCTCATAAAATATTTTTTTTTTAATATAAAGAATATTAATGCAGGTTAGGTCCTCGACTTCTCTTTGCATGTTACAAAATGGTATATAATTAATTATAGTATTAAGTAAATTTATTATATTTCAAGTAGCTGATACTTGGACTTCTTCTTGGCTTCTGTACCCTCTGGCAGGGTAGACAGATAGGCTGGTCGTGGCACAGTGGGGCAGCGTCTCAACTATAAACACAATCGGTTGCGGGTTCGATACCCACTCGGCGGAGAGAGATTACATTTAAATTATTTTCACTTCCTCGTTCTGGTAAGACAAAGTGTGGCGTTGAGTTTCGCCACTCAACACGTAAAGTCTCTTAACTCGGCGGAAATCGAAGTACTGGGTGTCTTTACACTAGTTATTTTCTGACTTAATAAATGATATTATTAGAATATACAACTGAAATATATTAAAAAGTATATAAGAACGCGAGGATTGGCAAAACAAGTAGAAGCAAGCGCCACCGCGTATTCGAAAATCCATAAGTGACAAGTCCTTTGTACACTGAACAAAGCAAGGCAAATAACTAAAAATGAGAGTCGATATTTTCTAATGATATTAATATTTAAATGACTTCCACTAACTAGTAAATCTACTGACGTTCTCTTAATTATTCATGCTTACAACTAATAACTAGTATTATCTATTTATAAATAAATTATGCTAACAGTATGTTGAGTTACAATAACGTGATACTGTCTAAATTTTGCATATTAAAATAAATATTGAAATATGACCTTGTTTGCCAATCACCAATCGATAATTACCAACCATATATTCAATTTAGTGGACTAATATCCACAAAGCTCAGTGAACAAAAGGTCCGACCAATCACCGGGATCATCCGTGAAAAATGAAAACCTAAAGATTTTTAAAATTTCGTTTAATGTTTTTATTACGTGTATCAAAGATCGTTTATGTTTTATTTAATTTACAAATGAAGGGAGTTTGATAATTTTCTGTATCCGTTTACTGAACATACTTTGAGATAATAAATATATTATTGTTTTTTTTTTATTCTGCATAAAAAGGTAGACAAAAAGTACCTAGTGTCAAGACACTCCGCTTTTTGCCGAATAAGAGAAATTTCATGTTGAGTGGCGAAACTAAACGCTGTGCTACGTCTTACTAGAGCGAGGAAGTAAAAAGAAATATATAAGTGTAATCATTCCCTCGAGTAGGCAACCAACCCACAGCCGCGCGCGTTTCATCTGTTCCACTGCGCCACTAACGGCCTCTATTGTTATTATTATTATAAAATAACGTGACTTAATAAAATATTATAAATTATATTAACCTAATTTTGTTGGTTTAATGAAAATGGATATTACATAATCTTCTTAATTTCCTCGCATCCTACCGCAATAAATATAATAATTTACAAGGCGCTCATATAAACTTTGAGTTTCGTCCCTCCGGCGATGTAAGGTCCTCATATGATTTATTAGAGCAATAAAGATCAGGGATGGAATTTCATTTTAACTTTCAAGTTTATTGTATTTGTATATTTTAAGTGCAGTTATAAATTTTTTAGCTTAGTTTTAGCTTTTCAATAGCAAACGCCTGAGAATTTTTTACATTTTCAAAAATATATAGATTGTGTTATTTCTTATTTGCATAATTAACACCAACGTATTATTATGTATGGATTATCGTTCATATATAATAATACATCATAATACTTCAGTGTTCAGAGATTCGAGCTCCGGATGAGATAAATTAGCAAGATATTTATGGTCTATATATATGGTCTATATCTTGACTTATAGCTACGTCCTCCACCGAAACTTCTCGGATCATTAATTTACATTTTAATATCGAAGCTTCTGCGAAAATCACTTAAAGATTACTTACCCAAAGACTTCAAAACTGGTAAATGAAACTAAATAACTAATTCGCTATGTTCTAGCCTTAAATATAATAAATATACCATAAATACATCAATCAAGTCGGAGAAGTATAAAACATTAGGTATAACATCGCCTGAACGATTTTCTTTACAATATCTAGTACAAGGTCTACTTAGCCGTGGAAATTGTGATCCCTGGAACGCTATCAATTATGGACACTCGTAGTTCAGAATATTGTTTCAGAAGTAGTTTCTGAGAACATCGATATCCCATTAATATCTCATTACAGTGCTACGTCGCTACCTCGCCTTCTGTAGCATTTGTTATACCTACATACCTAAAGTTACGGACAAGCATAATGCTACTTTATATTTTGAGTGTTTATGATCGCATTTTTATTTTTGTACATTCATGTACATTTTTGTACATACATAATAATGTACTATCGTAATTATTATGTTACATCGTATTTAAGATAGCGGTATGCACTTGTGTGGACATGGCAGGCATGTTTAGTTAATTATTTCAGTAGTACGCATCTTAAACATGTCTGTTGTGAGACAACACAACTTATATTCATTTTATTACGTACTTAGAAAATAAGGCAGTTTTATTCTTTCTCTACTCTTTTTTTCTATTTTTACTCTGGTCGACAAATCGCATCGTTGAGTTGACCACTCAACACGCGATGACTTAAATTGTCTTCTAGACATTAGAATATATCTGTCCATTTAGATATTTCAAAATAATTTGTAGGTTAATGATACATGTTAGTACTCTACTGATGTTGAATCCATTGATTACTAAGAAAGTACCAACAATCTACAGTTAACGTTGAAGTAATTGATATAAATACTACTATAAACGTTTTGTTTGTTTTAATACACTTGTAATGTTACGGAAAATTATACATTGGTCTCTAGCTGCACTCTAAGCTGCCTGTTATATAGTAACACTTAGTACTTATTTTCTTTACATTTGGCCACCTGATTCATTTTTTTTATTAAACTGCCCAGAGTAGCTTATCTTTTATTATATTTTTATACCTACTATGTAACATTCGTGACGATAGGAAACAATTCAAACTATAAAGAAAAATAATACAAATTATTTCAAACGAATTTCTTTAACTCTGCTTATGTGTAGTGCGATTTAGTAGAAATTGTCACGTGACGATGCTGTGTGTGTGCGTACATGTTACAAGCCTGCTCCAAATAAAGATTAATCTTAATTTGCTTCGATCGACATCGTAGACACCCAGACAAACAGGTCAACTGTAAACAGAAATTCTCAGAATCACAGATTGGTCATGTCCACGTGTACTCTCTCAGCCACATACAATCACTTTCTTAATTATAGATATTGTATACTTAAATATGTCGTTATCTTTCTTATTAATAAAACTTTTCACCTCTTTTTATATATATATATATATATATATATATATATATATATATATATAAGTAGTAGTAGTAATATACACACTACCATGTTTTAAAAACATACATGCTTATATTAAATAACATACACGCTGCTAAGGCTAGTTAACTCCTCAATTGAACGTCTAATTATATTAAATTACCTCATACATATTATAAAAACTTAAAGAGAAGTAGTGTACTCAGAAAGAGACGTTTTCTTCAAACATATAAAATCAATTAGAGGGTGGCACCGTAAGTGCGGACAGGTCTTGAAGTCGGACACTTCGGAATTGGTTCAACAAAGTGGTTTTCTCTTTTGTGAAGGTTTAAGACGCTTTTAACTAGATAATATGAGGAAACTGGCACAAAAAGATTACGATGTCAATTTGATCTATCTATATATATGAAAATAAAATGTCGTTAGTAAGTTTCAATAAAACCTGTTAAAATAGCAGGCGGCTTCAAATAAACATGATTTTGAAATATTTGTAAAAGTTTGTAAACTTTTAAAGCAAAAATATTCTAGAACTAAGAAATATTTCATTTCGTTTTTAACAAATCTGAAATCTATCGATAGAGAATCGTTTTGGATATCTATGTTCGGTTTTCTGATATTTCATTCACACGCTAAAATGTTTAATATTTTTAGCTTCACGCTTTGTATCCCGCATAGCAGTGTAGACAGAAAGTACCTAGTGTTTTAAACACTCCGTACTTCGCTCTCCACCGAATTCGAGGCATTGCATGTAGAGTGGTGAAACTCAACACCGCACTTTGTCTTACCAGACTGAGGAATTGAAAATAATTTAAATATAATCACTTTCCCGAGTGGAGATCGAACCCACAACCGATCGCGCATAGTCAAACGCTGTCGCACTGCGCCACGACCGGCCTCAACAACTGTTTAATTAATATTTGTTTATTTTTATGCACGTTACTGATATTGCATGAAGACTTAACTTAAGTTCAACTATTCTACATTTTCTACAATATTACAAGCTGGATAGTGAAACCGAAGGTTGTTCATGGCGCAGAGGGACAGCGTCTGACTGGAAATGCGATCTGTTGTGGGTTCGATTTCCACTCGGTGGGATGATTATAATTAAATTATTCCCATTTTGCTTGGCTGCGGTAAGACAGCGCGGCGTTGACTTCCCCCACTCAACACGAAACGTCTTGAATTCAGTGAAAAACTGAATACGGAGTGTCTTGACACTGGGTACAGAAAGTACCTTCAGTACAGTACAGTACAGTCTTTCCTGCTATGCAGGATAAAAAAAATTGGTGAAGCCAAACCATGTTTGTCTAGGTTAAGATATATGTTGTTACGCCGTTTGTGCGTTGTCGACTTCAAATATTGTTTTCAGATGTAGTATGTATGTATGTGTAGTGTATGATGTAAAGGTAAAAGAAACGTAAAAGTTTTAGGCCGGTCGTGTGGAACAGTGTTTAACTGTAAACGCTATCGCTTGTGGGTTCGATTCCCATTCGGGTGAATGATTATATTTTTTTTTCACTTACAAAAATTATTAGCTTTTTGCACCTCTTCTCTTTATTTTTTACCTATAATCTTTAAATAAGGTCAAATGTCTTCTACTGGTTAGTATGTTTTTCATATTTAGGCTGTACGACGAAATATCTACTATTCAACAAATGAAATTATATATTTACTATTTTTAAAGTGTTATTCCACACTTAGGATTAGAAAATATTTTTGAAAAAAAATTCGTATAAAAATTTTTTCGCAGCGGGATTCGAACCCGCGCCTCTCGGACTATATTGATTGAACTGATTGGTAAACTTATATACATAAGTTTAGCCACCCATTCCCATTTTATTACTATTTAATGTCTGTAAACTGTAATTTACAACGTTTATTTTTAAAAGATTTTTATGTTTTACCGTAACCATTTTGATGTTTATCGTGTAATTGACATGGTAATCGTTTTATAAAGCTATAGTTAATGGAATATGTAAATTTCGTGTAGTGAACTATTATAAATTATATCTTTTTACGTCTTCATATTTCCCCTCATAGCAGGGCCCCTCATAACACTCTGTTCAATGCTTTTCACTCGAATTTGTCTATACATAAGGATGAGTACGTCATATTTAAATTATATTTTTATAAAGCCACTGCTACATCAACGCTATGCCTTACTAAAACAGTTAAATAAAGTAATATCTAAAAATAGTTGAAGTAAATCAAAACACAAATGGAACCAAATATGATAACAATACATGGTCCATTTTTATTCTGTAGTACAATCAATGAATGAATCCTAAATGAAACTCATCTGCAGTAAAAATTTAAATATATGACACTTGACTAGGCATTATGTCATAATAAATAAAGAATATAGGTTTGAATTTAATTTCTTAGGTAAAAATATAGAAAATTTTATATAAAAATTGGTATATTTCTTGATTTTGGTATCTTTTATTGATACTTTCAGTGAAGTGAAAGAAACTAATGACTAAATATTTTGTATAAAAATAGAATATATTGCTTATATTTAAATTCATATAAGGAAACATAAAAGATTAAAATTTAATTCTAATATTTAGAGTGTTGGGCTTCGTGAAATATGATGCGACGTGAGTTTACACAGCGGCCGCTCACTCGGCTACAATTCCTTTGTTAACGCAATCTGAATTTCAATGACCTACATACAAAAAATCATGTTAAAATATCCTACGAAATTATATTTTTTTAATGTTTGACGGCGGAGACTAAAGTAATATTTTAAATATTTTTTTAGTTTCACCCTTTTATCTCTCATAGCAGGGTAGACAGAAATAACTAGTGTGAATACATTGCATATTTCGCTTTTTGCTGAATTCGAGACATTGCATTTTGAGTGGCGGAACTCAACGCCGCATTTTGTCTTACAAGAGTAAAGATATGAAATTAATTTAAATATAATCATTCTCTCGAGTGAGAATCGAAATCGCAACTTATAAGTCAGACGCTATCCCACTATGCTATGACCGGCCATTACGTTAAAAACCTTTTATTTTAATACTTCTAAAAGTAGATGTCTTAATATAATGACTTAAGGGGGAAAATCGACAAGCGATACAAAGTTACACTGCATAAATGAATACTTTGTCAATTTAATGTGGCAATAGATTGATCATTATGGTAGATAGTTAGATCATTTCATATAAAAAAATATAAAGTTAACGTCGTCAGGTTTCATACATATACATACATACATATATACGCGATGGTTGTAAGCTTAACCTCACTTAAAGGAAAGGTATATAAATATTTTTTATTCCCATAATCTAATCTAAACAAGGCGTGGGACACAATACCATTGCTATACACGCGTATTAAGAGGAAAACAGAGTGTTTGCGTCCTTTTTTCCTATTTACTTGTCTGGGACCATGGGACCTAGGGATGTTCTGAAAATCAACATTTCACATATTGAAAAGATCAACATTGATTTTTAAAAGTGGATAAAACATGTTTCGCTACGGAGATTTTGAAACTTATTTTCCTTTCTGCAGGATACACTCGGAGCACATCTGGTTAAGTCGCCTGAAATGAGGTTTGGTCGACTATGGGTAGTCACGAAATTAATTTAGCTTTAGCTTTACATATGTTCGTAGTATGTAACTTGGCGCTAATGAAATTAAATCGTATTAACGTTTGAGCACCATCTTTACATTATAGGGACGTCTTACGTCGATTATAGATTCATATTTCGGTAATATAACTTAAAAGCAAAGTACAAGAGTACAAAATAATTTTCCAAAATCTAAGTAAACGAAGCATTAGGTGCCGGCACAGTAAAATATATCCTTTTTGCCCAAGCAAAATGCGTAAATTCAAAGAATATTTCAAATGTCAAAGCTTGTACCTTCGAAAACATCAGTGTTCAGTCCTCAATTTCGTAAAGTGCTGAATTGGTTTGAATGAAAGTTGGCATGTATGTAGCATGTACTCATATATTTTTTTGACACTGGGAAATCCATTTACATAGACTATCAATACAAGCCACTGAAATCCAGCGGATACTTTTTGCCAAGGCGGAACAAAGTACTTTTATTTAAAGAATCAACAATTGTTATTTATTTATACATATTTTTCAAAATAAAAAATAAATTTTAATATATAATAATACGTTGCTATAATAAAACGTTATTTTGTATAATTTTAACGTAAAAGTGGTATTTGTTTTTAATATTATAATTATTAACAAAAAAAATCGACTTCAAGGGAATGCCAAGTTTTTGAAATCTTTTGATTTCCCTAAGATGCAATCATCAGATCCTGAATTTAAAATCATAGAAAAACCATTTTATTATTTCCTTTCCCAACAATAAAGGAATCAATAAAATCTATTTATTGACAACGAAGTTGTGGCGTAAACGGATATAATAAATATATATTTACGGTCGAATAGAAAAACCTGATTTTTTTCGTTAAAATTAATAATAATCTCTCTCTAAGTAATAATGTTTTTAAAGTAGGATATTTTTTGATCAAGTCCAGTTTTATGTATGTTTTTGTCTGCTTCTTATAAAATAAATAGTAAATAGCAAAAGAAAAAAAAATCTTTACAATAAAACATTATATTTTTCATTAGACATTTCTAATTAAAAATATAAACCTAAAAATAATTTAAAGCCTGCAATGTCTATATAGTCGATCAAAAACCTATTTCGACTTCGGAGTTCCTTTGTTCCATTGTGCAGATAACAAGACTGATCGATGCAAAAGTTTGCTTTCCAAGATGTAGGGAAAGGTCGAATGCATAGTTTGACCTGGGTGAGTAAATATAAATGTTTCAAGTACTGTTTTCTTTGTAAAGCAATAAGAATGGAAATGATTTTTAAAATATAATAGAATAAAGGTCTGTATTACACGACGTTACGTTTCAATACATAAAAATGATATTTTATGTGTATGTTTTATGTCATTGTGGCAGTTACTTACTAAACATAATGGTCGTGGGGTTTATATTTGTTTAAACTAAAACTTCTCTAATTTAATTTAATACCAAATTTGTTAGTATCAATAATTAAAAATAGTAACAAATATAAGTAATAAAAAATATTAAAATAGTAGTTTTTTTTCATCATATCGAGTGGATTGTACAAAAATATGCAATCCATGTTTAATGTTGCAAATTGTTATAATTGCATTGTCATCAGGACTAAAAATTTATTCAAAAATTCAACTTAATCGGACACTGGGAAGTGGGTCTGATTTGACCCACAGTTTAGTTTTAGTTACATACTAGATGTAACTAAACAAATTTTACGAAAACTATGCCAAAAAAATATCATAAATATCATCATATTATATCTAAAAAACTCTGCGGCATGTTAGTACGGTGGCAACTGGCAAAATCCAGTTATGAGCGAAGTTGCAAAGTTTTCAACACGACCAAGATTATATCTCGCATTAACATAATTTCTCTGTTTAAAACTGCTCAAAATTTTCAACGGCGAAACTCCTTAATTATCCGAGTGTTTTATTATTTCATATACTCCATAGATCTATGCATTTATATGCATTTGCGACTTACAACTTCGACTTTTGGTTTGAATCTATATATTGATACGTGATGGAAAAATCATCGTTCTCCTTTTTACGAAAATCGAAGGAGTATGAAATTTGGCACTGTTATAATTTCTATAGAGATGGAGTGTAGGATGCTAATATTATAATAATATATAAAAAGTACATACATACTTACATACATACATATAAATTAATAAAATAAATATAACATACACTTCTGTTTTTGACGTACACGTTTAAATATAAAGTGATATACATGTTGCTAGGCAACGGGTTATACGCGTTGTACACGTCATTACTAGTGTCCCGGACACTGGTATTATCAAATACATTCTAGCGTTACAAAATTTGAGAGTTGCGTAATTCGTAAGTTGCGAAATTCGTTTTAGTTAATGGAACTAATTAGATAAAAAATATTTTACCTTTTTATAGCGTTGTAGTATTATTTAGTAATTTATTTTAGTAGTACTTTATAGACTGATTAAAACCCACTTGAAGGCGGTAAATGGTAAGGTTTCGCGTTCTGCTACGTAAAATATTATACGCTTTATCCTTTTTAATAAGATTACATATATTTAACCTTCTTATATATGTAAAAACCGTGAAGTATAAAAAATAATATGATAAAACAAATGACGTCATGTCGTGAAAAACGTCAAGGATCATTGGAGTTTTGAAAGAAAATATTATTCAAATTAATTATGTGTAATTATGTGTTAAGATATAATAATAACGATATACCAATAAATATATATTTTATGTTTCAGGTAATATTTATTTAAATCAGCAGCACACTGTAAGTAAGAGAAGAATTTTACCTAAAAATAAATACAAGATAAAACTTTAAAGATTATATTTGGTTTTCCTTCGATTTTCGTTTACATAACAGAATTTCAAATTTAGGTTTTTTTATTTTCAATTTGCCAATAGTACCTAGTGTTAATACTCTCAGATCTCAGCTCTCCATCTGCTGGACGTCTTGCTCATTTCTTTGTTAAATAGTATTATAAATAAAATTTGAATTAAAATATTTAAGAATAAATATTTTTGGTGCTTTAATGATTTATGCTAAAAATTCTTATTAAAGTATTAAAATATTGTCAATTGTGATTCTCTTAACGGACTATGAAAGTAATTGAAAAACATAAGCCATGGTCTTTTCTACTCCTAACTCTTTTTAAATTTCTTTACTAAAATATAGTCAATAAAAATATTATGCAATAAATATTATCAGACATTATATATATTTTACCTTAATAAAATGTTAGTTAATAAGATCTTTGATTTTCGCGATATTTATACATTTTGAATGAAACTATTTTAACAGGATTAATCGCGTATATTTTGGTATTCGAAAATACATTTTGGACACCTGACGTTTCGAACATTTTACAGTAGTCCGTGGTCACAGATAGACCTTGAGTCTACCTGTGACCACGGATGTTAATTAATTTGAAATTATGTATACGCTTTTATAGCTTTCTATAACTTCTTGTATTCCTAAGTTGTATTCCTAACTTTGTTTGCATATTAGAAAATGTAAAATCTGCATACCAAATTTCAGCTGTTTACACCCAGAAGTTTCAGCAGTGCGTTGTCTATCAGTACGTCACTTAGTCACGGAAAAGCTCTACGTATTAACCTCATAAACAAGTATTAATAAATCGCTTGAGCTTATAATAAAACTATAATATAATAACAAAGCTAAAATATTACTTTGTAAGTATCATACCGCTGAATTTAAACATGCATAATCGGATTATACGACCGCAAAATAGTTTTCGCTTTTAGTTTACTATCGGATCATGGGCGCTGTGAAAGTTTTGTGAAAATCTGCCAGTATATATATTCAAAGAAATTTTATATTTGCAATATGAATATATTAATGTACGCTAAACCTAACTTAATTAGGTAATGTGTCTCCGTAAAAGCATTGGTTGGGAGTTTGATTCCCACTCTAGGTATTGATTATATTTTTCTTTTTCATATCTTCAGTCTGGTAAGACAAACACGGCGTTAGGTTCCGCCATAGTATATCGAATTCGGAGGGAGAAAGGATATGAGATTGGTATAAGTATAATATAAAATATATATAATTCTAACAATACTTAACTGCTATAACTAAAACAACCTATATGTTTAAATTTAAATAAAAACAGTTTTAATTAAACTAAGTAAATGTTTAAATTCAATTGATATAAATCCAAAGCTTGTATTTGAATTGGGATGTTATGTCGAAGTACCAAAACAGTTAAAACAATAAGGTCAAGGCGGTACGATTTATTTAAAGTTTTCCTCATTTAATTTAAAATTACTTGCTCTGTTTAAATTGATGATGACCTTTTTGTCCATAATATGATGTTTTTAGTTCACTTGTACCTTTCACCCGTGTCAGAGCGGGGAAGCGTTGATCCGTTTTAGTCCAATTTGTTAAATTCATACTCTTGGTCGTTCCTGAATTTTCTAACGGACAGGACTCGTCAGCTGGAAAATTTAATAAAAGCTACGAATCTATAAAAAATGACGTAGCTTTTAGATAAATTGTATTTTTACTTTGTAGCAACGAATGTACTTTAAATACAATGTGGCCTTTAATGGTAAAGATACTTTCAAGTTGAAACATTAAAAAGAAATGCCTTTATCTAAGATCTGAAAATTGACTTACAGTCGAGTACTGTATCTTTACATCAGGTTAAAGTTTATATATTATACATACATACGTAAATTATAACCTATTACGTAAATTATAAGAAACTCAAAACTAAGGCCTCGTATTACTGTATATGTTATACATAATTGATATACAGTAATATATATCGTAGTGCAGTGGGACAACGTCTGACGTAAACAAGATTGGTCGTGGGTTCGATCCCACTCGTGGTAAATGATTACATTTAAAATTATCTCCGCTTTCATAAGAAAACTTTATCTCAGACTACCCTGCTATACGTGATGAAAAGTAAAGCTACAGAATATACATTCAGGATAAAGAACCAAAATGACTTTGTTTCACAAGA
Organism: Dryadula phaetusa; assembly: GCA_032432895.1. Taxonomy (NCBI): domain Eukaryota; kingdom Metazoa; phylum Arthropoda; class Insecta; order Lepidoptera; family Nymphalidae; genus Dryadula; species Dryadula phaetusa. The sequence continues at coordinate 2,048,292 of JAOYRS010000054.1, forward strand.
AACACATTTAATTTCTTATTAGCTGGCTGTAGCGACATCTTGTAAACATTGTTCTAAACTTTAAAGCTACTAAGGCTCTAAGGTAGTGCAATTTTCTTACAATGCTTTCTAAACCTTAAAATATATCCGCTTGCTTTATAACGAACTTTTTCGTATTAAATTCTTAATTTGCAGCGGCAGTATTTTGCGACGGACGTTAATTAACTAATACAACTTGTTTACTTGAATAATTTAATTTTTCATTAAACAGACGGCTGGCAGTTCTCTTTCAAGCTAAAATGTGAAGGCCTTACTTTTAATATTAGAAGTTTGCTTTAGCTATAGTTATAGAAATGTTAACGAAATCTCCAAAGTACCGGTCGCGTAATTAATACAAGCTAGCACTTGGCGAGGTGCCAGCTCGCTCGCTGGAAGGTCTCTGAACAATAGATTTTATTTTGTTTACGTGTGCTCGTCGTTTTATGTTTAAAATTTAATTTCTAACGATGGCTTAAAAGAGATGCATTATATTGTATAGGCGTACACTATTAGATATAAGAAGTAGTACTTATCCACGACTTGTATATAAAGGATATTTTTTATCAAATTCGGAGCAAGCCGTGAAATAGTGTCAAGACTCCATTTTTCGCATTTCGCTTGAATTCAAGACGTTGCGTGAAGTCAAGGCCACGTTTAATCTTACTACAGTGAGGAAATGAAAATAAACTAAATATAATCACATTCCTGAGTGGAATTAGGACCAACAACCATGTTTTGTTACGTTCTTCTTAATACTATTTACAACAATTTTGAATTAAAAATAATATTAAAAAAAAACAGCTTCGTGATGATTATTCCGCATAGCCGTTTTAAACATATTTTTAAATATAGGCCCAAGTAAGAATCGAACTCACAACTAAAAGTCAAACGTTAAACCACTAGGCCTCGATAATATTATAGTATTGATTAAAATAATATTATTTATTACATAATAATGTTTCCAAGTTTCATTGAAAATTGTTATATTCAACTTTGCTTTCAAATTGTATCGGTGTTGAGCATCTGTCGCCAAACTTCACGTTTATCGACAACGTTAACAAAGTTGCTACTGTCAAAATGATCTCTCTCATTCTATTTATGTGAAAATTTGAACTCCAAATTGTTTAGACTAGACTTACTAGAATTTACTTTAATACTATTCTACTCTAATCATATTTGTTTGACGTATTGCCGTCATCGTTGAGCATTTTCGAGTGGGAATCGAACCCACAACCGATCGCGTGTACAGTCAGACACTGTCTACACTGCGCTTCGACCGGACAAAATTTTATGTTTATAAATTTAAGAATCGAAATACTTAATAATAATATTATAAATAAAAAAATGAACTGGACCATTCTTAAACATAAAGGTATTATTATTAAATATTTTATCATTAAAATAAATATTTAAAATAATCATAGCCCTAAAGCCCCCTTACATTATTTCTTATACCTAAATATAAATATTATTTTTACAATTATATACACAATATTTTAATGTGCCATTCAAATTATTGCTACGACCGGCAACACGTTTCGCAATAAAATTATAACTAAGCAGAAACTAAATACAAAAAGAAATTAAACATAAAAAGAAAAGATACATTAAATTTTTTCAAAAATGTTTTCTAATCCTAAGTGTGGAGTAACACTTTAAAAATAGTAAATATTAAGATACATTTATATTTACATACTATATATATGAAAAAAAAAAGAAAAATAGTAATATAATGTTTTACGAAGTATACATAAGTATAAATGTATAGTTCTTAATTATTATGGATGACCTCACCATAAATTATCACAAGTTAAGGGGTAAGGAGGGAGGGGGCGGAGGTTCGACAAAGTGTGACATTGCTTGACAAATAGTCACACAAGTATAACAGATGTGATAAGGACGGAAGGAGGGGTCTAAAAATTATGAAATTTATGTAATGTAATGTAAGACTGGCTCCTTAAGTTCGAATCGGGTGCTCTAGGGTATTGTCATTTTTAATGAACGGTACTAAATTTATATTAAATACTAACAAAGCTTAAAAGTATGTGTTTTATTATATTTTTTTTTCACAAGAGTTAAATTAACCAAGTAATAATAAAAACGCTACTCGCAGTACTTAAAATCGCCATTATGTACGCAAAGAGTAAAGAAAATTTTACAAATATTTGTACATCAACTAATTACTGAATTATGAACATTCACAAAATCTTATTAACATATTATGATAATGAGAGTATAGTGGGCGATCAATTCTTGTTAATAAAATTTGAAACAGAGTTTAAAATTTTTCATTATTTTGAGAAAAATAAGTAATTACCGACATTAAGTTATAAGCAATATTAAAAATATTAATTGTAAATATGTATATATTTTACATATAGGTAAAGTGCAGTGTGTTATGACCTGGATCTCTTTTCAACATGCAATCTGTGATAAACTATCACTAGCTATTTGTTTTTGATGAACCTCCTTTCTCCACACAACGTGACATTAGCGAAGCGATTTGTCCTCTACTGGCATGTTCGAAGCGTCATAATTAAAGATAAGAATTAGAAGTCTGAGGCCGGTCGTGCGCAGTGGGACAGCGTCTGACTGTAACTGCGATCGTTTGTGGGGTCGATTTCCACTCGGGGGAGTGATTATAATAAATTATTTGCATTTTCTCTCTCTGGTAAGACAAAGCGCAGCATTGAGTTTTGCCACTCAACACACAATATCTAGAATTTGGCGAAAGGTGGAGTACGGAGTGTCTTGAGAATAGGTACTTCCTGTCTACCCTGCTATGCGGAATAAAAGCGTATAGCTAAAAAAATTAGAAGTTATAAGAAGCAAACATTGTCATTTTCTATACATTTGACATATTTAGATTACAGAAAGAATAATTACAGTAAATATTATACAATAAACTTTTAACTTAGCTTAGCACCATCTTAGCTTCTATAGGAAACTACTTTAATACAAATTGAATATTCATGAATGACTTGTGAACTATAAAGCTATTAACCTCATTAAATCTAAACAAGCAGCGAAGTACTTATACCTATGTATGTCATTACCGGTTAACTAATGCTTCCACCAAGAAACTGAATATATTACTGCTATTTTAAGCTTAATAATAATATTCTAATAATATATGGCAACACGCTACGATCGTAGAACACACTGCGAACAAAAAGTGTTCGCAAAACTATGTTAAGACATTACAATTAGAATAACCATCGGATATCGTCTGATTGTAAACGTGATTTGTTGTGGGTTCGATGGAATGGAATTCCACTCGGTGGAATGATTATAATGGTTTTATTTTAATTTTTACGCCCTGGTAAGACAAATTACGGCGTTGAATTCGCCACTCAATACATAATCTTTCAATTTTGGGCGGAAAGCAATCGACAGAGTGTCTTCTACCCTGCCGCCGAGGTAACGGAAGATTGAGGTTCCCGGACCTCGGCTAGTGGCGGTGGAGATGGAGCACTGTGAAGTTTTAGTGGGTAAACGAGGCGGCCTACATCTGCCAATCCGCAGTCCCACATAACCTGTCTCGAGTCCCCGATCGGGAAGGTACCCGTAACGCGATTTCCTCACGAAAAAAAAAAGGTTGTCTACCCTGCAATACGAAATAAAATGTGCAACTGAGAAATAAAGTTTAAATAGTATAACGCCTTTTAGTTATAAGTAAAATATTAAAATTTATATTAGAAAGTAGTTTTGATACAAAAATATCTTCCTCAGATACAATAAAACAAAATAAGTGTTCGTCGTATTTTAGATTTTCAAAGTCATATATATTATATTAAATAAGGATAAAAGAGAATAAGCGTGACGCTGTTTTTCGCAGAGTGATCAAGGCACTCCGTTTTTCTTTGTACAACTGAAATCGAGACATGGCGTGAAGTACGTATAGTTTCACGCTTAGCCTTACCAGAGCAGAGAAATAAAGTAATTTAATATATAACACATTAACATAACATTTTTATACATTTAGCAAATCCAATTATTTTCCTGAGATGAACACAAACGCCTATAGAGCCATTATATTAACTCCATTAAATCTCAATAATCAACAAAGTGCAAAGTGTTTGTACAAAGTCACCAAGGCCTTACTAATGGTTCAATAATTTAAATGGCAAACAAGAGCCGTGCCGTAGCTCGCTTAGCTTTCGTGCCTCACGTCTGGGGACTTAAACATAATGAATTATTCTTTATATAAATGAACTATTTTTAGGTTACTATTATCTCGGGGATAGTAAGGTATAAATAAAACGCCCAATGACGCGCTTAAATCTTTCTTACTATTTAAATTTTTTGTAGTTTTTGAGATGTTACTCAGATATCAAGTGCAGGAGCCTACTTCCCGATATTATAGGACGGTTATTATAATCGACGATATATGGAATAAATTATTTTAAAATTGAATTATTAATTTGACAATTTCTCAAAAATAAAAACAATCGTCATTTTTTAAACATTTTTATTATTCTCTCTTTACAATTACCTTATTTTATAAAATGGTAAATATTTGTACCAAAATTAGATTAATATAACTTAATTGTGTATAGTGGATATCTAGTATAATTTTTAAATATTAAGAAAAATTGGCTGAATACATAAAATGATACATGGAATTTCTACGCACATTTATACAAAACACCCACTGCGAAAACCCTTTACTCAATCACGAGCGGGAAATCCCCTGCGTTCGGAAGTTCCGGGATACGACGTTCGCGAGTTCATAAATCTCTTGAAAAGCCAAATGACCTACTGAATTGTGAATTACAGTGACTGATAAGACGAAGTTATTTGCATTTAAAATTTTTACCTTCTAAATATGTGGTTTGGAAATTTATGTTCAAATAACTGAAAGTTGTTTCAAGAATTAAAATATTGGTTAATTTACGAAAACACTATTAATTAAAAAACATAAAATTATTAAGCTTTGTTAGTATTTGATAAGTTTAATAAAGTTAATTAAAAATGTCAATACGCTAACACGCGATTCGAACTTTACCAAGGTTTATTATACATTTATACTTGAATATACTTTATTTACTTTATTTATTTTTATATATTATCAGTAAACGCTCACTTCGTTTGCCTTGATTTGACTCTTGCTATAATTTAGTTATGTTTTGTTCAAAATATGGATGGATGGATATAACTTTCTTATTTATGAAGTTGAAATAAAATGAAACATTAAATTTTAAAGTAAGTTACCAAAATAAAATATCGAAAACTGCATTTAAATCGGGTTACCCTGTTCCGAGATCATCATGCACAACGTACAGACAAAATTTTAAAAACTATTGTTTCCAATGTTGTTACATTACTAAATACTCTCCCCGCATACCTCTTTCGCTTCGTCCACAGTCATTATTCTCGTAGTACTGGGATCCTTTATTAATATATAATAGTTTTTCATATTTATTTTCCACACACAGCGATTTTTATATTCACATTTTTATATTTAATTAATTAATTCTTTAACGTGACATTGGCGAAGAAATGTATGTTCAAATGACACGCTCGAAAATCCATAACTAAAATATTGACGTGATCTGACCGTACTTGTAGTTTTAAATAACTTACAAACATCATGTATAAAATTTAAATACACTTAACAAAGTTTCAAGCCACTCGATATAGATAGTGAGGATGAGAAGTTTCACTTGACAAGCCAAAGGGATCTCTAACGCCGACGTAATATTCATCGGTAACCAAGTGGAAATATTAAATCGATTACGACGTCGCTTTTCAATTAAAGCAAGGTTTATAGTTCACGTTTCACTTACGGTCGTAGATGTTTTAATTTCAACTCTGAAATTAAATTTATTATTCGACTTTAGTAAAATTGTTTTATTGTAACGTTTGTGTGTGTTTATTGTTTGTTTGGTGTTAAATATGAAGTTATGATAGCACGGTTTGAATGTAAACGTTATTAACGTCGCTTGTGACTTTGATTCTCACTCAAGAGAATATTATGTATCAAAAATATTCCTTAACTTTGACATTAGTTGGAATTAATGAAATGTCAAGATTAAATTGAGTTTTTTTAGCTTTACGTTTTTATCACGCACAACAGGATAGACAGGAAGTACCTAGTGTCAATATACTCCGTACTCCGCTTTCCTTCAAATTCAAGACATTGTGTGTTAAGCGGCGAAACTCAACGCCGCGCTTTGTCTTACCAGAGACCTTACTTAATTTGAATATTATGAATTCTTCCAAGTGACAATCCTACCTATAATATTTTACTGCTTTTAAATAAAACTATATTAAACTATTATAATCTTATTATGTTTTCTTGCTATAGATAAACTGTATAATATGGATAGATATATGTTTATTACTTTACTCTTAACCTTTTTCTGTGAAAACAAAAATGCATACATACAAACAAATATATATAATTAAATAACTTCATTTGTCTATTTTGTTTATATGATCGCAAAGTACTTTGTTGCGTTCTATATTCATTAAAAATCTCTTTTTAGTTATTTTTTAAATATCTTCCTGTTGTATATAGGTCATATAAATATAAGTTTTCTAACGATTTTCTAGTTTATTTCATAATCTAGAGCGTAAATCAATTTCTATTAAAGCTTACGATCAATTAATCATTTTGCCAGTGCATCCTCGATCCTCGTTATTGTGTTTAACCGTACTCAACATCAAAAATATACCTTGCCTAACATTTATATAAGATTAGTTCAGAATTAAAGCAATAAATTTTATTTACCACAGATTTACTGAGATTTAATCTTTATAAATTTATACGGTGTCAGAAAGTCCTTTACTAAAATGTGTGTGTGATATATTGTAGAGATTATTGTGGAGCAATAGAACAGCGCCTACCTTTAAAATTGATCGTACTGGCTCACGTCCACGAGTTCCTAAACACTCAATATAGGATTCCTTAATTTCCTTCTGCGTACATTGTTTTACAGGAAAAGAATAGAACTGCTAATTTTATTTTATCTATAAATTTATAAATTTTAAGGCGTAAGTTGATTTTCCAGTGCAGACACTATTGAACTTACTATGGGAACTAAATTCCTGATTTTTAAACATTTTGTTTTGAGTTAGTAAAGCTGAAACGATTTCAAATCATTAATGAAATGTGTTAAAACCTGTTAAACCTATTGTACTTTATAGCTCATACAAACTAAAGTAAATGTAGCTATACAAATATATTTGTTAATTGTAGCTATACAAATAAAAACACGCATGACCCATGGAGGAATGAATAAAAATAACAGTTTTATAGTTTTTGCCGCAGGTAGGCAAGGAGAACCTAATGTCCACACACTCCTTTCTCTATAATCTATCCTTATTCAAGAAGGGTTGAGTGGAACACTTCTTGAATTAGGATAGATTGTAGAGAAGTCTTACTAAAGCGGTAAGAAGTTGTTTTTTTTATTATTAATATAAAATTTAATGCACTGCAGACTGCGTCTGTACCTTTTTTCTTTATTATTATTTTTTTTCATTTATATATAATTATAATCAACTACTTAGAAATAAAAAATAAGTTATATTATAAGTATAAATATTTTCTTCAAGGGATTTCGACCTCACAAATGACTATCACGTTTAGTTATTCCAAATTGCGCCCGCGACTTCGTGCACGTGGAAATTAAAAGGTCTGGATCTTTATTATGAATTAACATTGTGTTTTAAAATAAAAGTAGCATAAGTTATCTTATGACTGCAGTTATTTACCATTAGTGAAAGTCTCATTAAAATCAGTCTAGTCGTTCTAGATAGTAGCCAGAACAAACGAGAATTATATAAATATGTACGTATAAGTATGCATGGTACGTAAACATATGCATTAAGGAAGAGGTGGATATTATAATTTTACAAAGAGACACTAATTCTATTTATTTGTATAGATTAGTGTAAAATAGTAATTGTGTATATAGTTTTTCATCTATGAGTATATTAATTATTTGTCGCTGGTGAAAATATTTGAACGACACGTTAGTTATGTCTAATCTGCAACATTTCATTCAGGGCTGAAATTAATACCGCTTAATGAAAGTGCCAAGAATATTTTAGCATTATCGGCTCGCCCCCGGCTAGCGCGTTAATTGATAGATTACGCCACAACTACGGGCGATTAGGTCACTATTAAAATAAAAGAATTTTTGGATGTTTCAATAAAGCCGTTTTGTTTTGAAATAATAAATCAGATCGGATAGATATATATAAAGATGCATATAGAATTATAATGTCTTGATGCCGGTTGGGGCGCAGAAGGACGGCGTGCAACTGTTAACGAGATCGGTTTTGGGTCCAATTTTGCCTCGAGGGAGTGATTATATTTAAATTATTTTCATTTCCTCGCCCTGATAAAAAAAGGAAAGCGGCGTATGGAGTGTCTTGATACTGGGTTTTTATTGTCATCGCTGCTATGAGGGATATAAGCGTAATGCTAAAATAAAAAAAGAAATAAATTTTGTGGTTGAGTTGTGTATATTGGCCGTGATTAAAAAAGATGGTTGTGAGTTTCTAATACAAAGAAGAATATGTCGATTGAAATAAATTAGTTAATTTGGATTCATAAGACATAATACGTTATTCAACGAGCAATTTTTCTAGAAAGGACATTTTAAAATACAGAAGATTCTTTTTTAGCTTCACTCTTTTATTCCGCATAGCAGAGTAGACAGAAAGTACCTGTCAAGACAATCCGTACTTCGCTTTCCACCGAATTCGAAGAAACATTGCGTATTGAGAGGTGGAAATCAACGAGCGAGCGAAGAAGTGATAATATTTTTTAAAATATAACTACTCCCCTGAGTGGGGATCCTCGAACCCACAACCGATCACATTTACAGTCAGTCGCTGACCAATTCTTGTAGATAAAAGATTATATCGATTAAGTATTACGTGCCTCATTAGGTGCGTAATTGGTCTATTGTATTGTGTATCACTCAATATTTTTTTTTAAATTCACTCGACGCTTGCAAAGCAAGGTATCGCCTGTTAAATAATTCAATAGCTGTTTATTATTCATAGATCCATAAATTTCTGGTAGATAAATGTGGATCGAGCTAAATCTCGCGTATTTTACAATTTTTCTCAAGTAATTTTATATCTGAATTGTTTATTCTAAGTGTATATTTTATCCCTTATGTGATATGAATACTCTAAGATGTTTTTTTATTTATTATTTATTTAACTTACCACCGTAAAAAAATATTTGTAACTGTTTTATAACGCTTCAAAGACGATTTTTATGACAGGCTATAAATTATTGTATGAATTATAGAGTGCTCTGATAACATTCGTTTATGATATTTGGTATGAAATCATGGTTTTTAATAATTTAGATCTGGATATTAGTATTTACTATTGTATAATCTATATCTGTATTGGAAGGAATACAAAAAACAAGGAATCTGATCTGTATTGGAAGGAATACATATTACAATAAAAAATATCAGATACCAGCAATTAAAATAAAACGTTTTAAATATTTTAAGCCAATTGTGCAGGAATATTACTATTACTGCACATTGCGACAGCGTTTAACTGTACGCAATCGGTTCTGGGTTCGATTCCCACTCGGAGGATTGATTATATTTAAATTATTTTCACTTCCTCGCTCTCGTAAAGACAAAGTGTGGCGTTGAGTTCCACCACTCAACACGCAATGTCTCGAATTCGGTTGAAAGCGAAGTATGGAGTGGAGTGGAGTGCACACTAGGTACTTTCTGTCTACCCTGCTTTGCGGGTATTGTCACAGAACTTAATACCTATTAAGATCTCAATTCTTTTGTCGGCAATGTCAATAAACACAATATACATTCTTAGTATTTTGAACTTGGCTTTAATTTTCACATTTATATATTTTGTAGAATAATTTTGACATAATTAAAATATTATAATTAGAATATATTAAACGTTGTTGAATACGTACACAATTATTTGTAAGTACCGAGAATTTAAGCTTTTAATTGACTTCACAGTATCCCTTAAATAACGTAGTACTGACGCTACGATTACGTTCGATACGTTTTCTTTGTTTACCCTTTAAAAATGTAAATTAAAGCTGAGATAAAATACAAAAAAAATATCCAATCCTTTTTTCCAAGACAAGAAAAATAGTTCATGTCAAGTAGAAAATTGTTAATTTAATCGGAAAGTCCGTAGTAATGGAGGCGATTGCAGTCAACTCGGTTGCAATCTAATTTAAATGAGTCTACTGAGAAATTCATTGAAAATTAATGTTAGGATTTCCTTCCAAGAGGTTTTTATTAATTTAAATGATTTTTAGTGGAACAAATTCTTTAAAATATTAATGCCGTCATACTTTTTTCTGCTCTTGGACGGATTCGACCAAATATTTTATATCTCGCTAAAGGAAATATATAAAATTTATTCCATCATCTGATTTTGTCAAATAACACAAATTTTATTAAGATTATTTTTTATTTTATATATTTACAGCTTTATACTTTATTTCGTCTCGCCATAACAACCTAATGTCAAGACACTCCGTTGACTGTTTTCCGTCCGAATTTGAGACATTGCGGTTGAATGGCGAACTTAACGTCACACCACGCTTTGTCTTACCAGAGCTGAGAAATGAAAATAATTTCAATTATATTATAATATTTAATGTTAGTCTTTGTAGTTTACTATATTTTATTACAAATATATTCTATTAAGTTATGTAATAGAAATATTTAAATGATTAAGAATCTACAATAATATTTTTTATATAATTAAAATTGAAGATGTTAATATCAGGGAAAGTGGACGAAGCAACAAAAGCGTTCGAGTTTCAATAGAAGTCGGCATCTGTAATTTTTAAGTATTTTAGCTCGTTAAAAAGAAAGGTAAATTTTCATTATATTTTAAAGGAATTATATAAATAAGTAGACTTTCAATACAACAATTTTTTTTTATATAGAAAAAGGAGGCAAACGCGCAGAAGGGCAACCTGTTGGTAAGTCTTCGCCCATTGACATCGACTACATTAGAGTTGTAGATGTGTTGCCGGCCTTGGGATGGAAGTGAAAGGAGATAAGGGATAAGATGGATGGGAATAGGAAAAGCTGGCTTACATGACATCGAAGCGGAACATATCATGAGATGTTTGGCGGATCGTTTTTGTCATGATAGTTGTCGCGAACCAGTTGGAGGATTAACCTCCTACCATCAAATTACTAGGATGCCTGCCTCCTACAGGGCGCTACCCAGCAGCGGAGCGTTATTGTATTCTACCTGGATATACGTTCTGGAAATATGAAAATTGAATTGTGTATATTTATTTCATATGAAATTCATATACCTGTACTGTAAAGCACACTTATCGGAGTCGATAAACCACTTCAACAACAGCTTACAATGTACTATAATTCTTTATAAAAACTGAAGTCGCGACTCCGTAGAAATCTGCAATGCAAATAGCAACTCTTGACACCGAACTTCTTTCGCGAGGAAATAATTGTTTGTAAAATATGAAAATAACTTCGTTTAATAAAGTATGACAAAATCGTTTAATACATTAATGTATTAATTTTGTTGTAGCGTCATGATGATGATATTTTTTTAAATTTATTTTTATTACGGCAAATACTGTATTATGGCAGGAGTTAGCTTTCGTAACCCAACCTAAAAACACTATATCAAATATATATACTTGGGTTGTAAATAGTGAACCAGAGTGGTAATCTCTCTTTTTCTCTCTTTTTACATTAAGACAGATGTAATATAAAAATATTTAAAAATAACTTCACGCTTTATCCCGCATAGCAGGGTAGTCATTGACAACACAATGTTAAGACACTTCGTTAATTTTAAACGAAACTATTTTAACCGGATTAATTGCGTTTATTTTAGTATTCGAAAATACATTTTGTACACCTGACGTTTCGAACGCTTTACAGTAGTCCGTGGTCACAGATTGTTTCGTTAATTGTTGCGTATTGAGTGGAGAACTCAAGGCCGCGTTTAATCTTACCGTAATGAAAATAATTTTTAAATATAATCAGTTTGCCGAGTTTGAATCAAATAAAATAATAATGTTATACAACCGGTAAATTGATTTGATCCTGTCTTTATTTTTGTAAATAACATCGTAAATACGGTTAAATCATGAATATTGCTGGTTTTCCTATTGCAAATCACTCGTTCGTGCACAGTTCATCTTTTTTGTTCACGCTTCAGTTTCACAGTTCACTGTATTAAGTTATTCGCTTCATTTGCATTTCGGTGCTGGAAATGTGATGGTTACAAAATATAATGAATTATTGAACTGGAATTCCGAATTAATAGACAAATATTTATATATATTGCATGCAAATATTTGACATTCATTATATATGTAGGCGGATTCCTATGGCTTATTAATAATTTGTGGATTCAATTCTAATTTTCCTATAAAGTAAAGTTTTTTCTATTCTTTCAGATTGTTTTCTAGTTTGAAGCTCTATCCCGCATAGCAAGTAGAGTAAACTTAATGTCAAGTCAGTAGTTTCACAGCTTTCCGCCAGAATTCATATAGCATATTTAATGGCGGAACTAAACCCCGTATATTTACTATTTTTTTAAAGTGTTATTCCACACTTAGGATTAGAAAATATTTTTGAAAATGTATAAATATTTAAACGCAGCGGGTTTTTTCAAAAATGTTTTAACGCCGCATTCGTTTGCCCAGAGCGAAGAAATGAAAAAAAAATATTATTCCCCAAATATCAAGCTTAGAACCAATAGCCTTTATAGTTAGACCACGAATGGTTTTGACGTTTTATAAATGAATGTAATTGGGCGGGAAACAATATTTTATAACGTAATATTAGATTACCTCTCAAAACAAATGAGAATTTTACAAATAATGAAACTGAAAAAGTACACGTTATTCTTTTCCAATAAGGTTTGTACTTTTGTTTAAACTCGTTAAACCTAAAGCAAACTAAGAGATGCAACTTAATTCTAGTTTAAAAATCAACTTGATTATGGAGTAACCATAATCCAGCTATTCACCGTAAACGAAAAAACTTATTTCTTTGAAACCTCTAATGCGTGTTATAAGTGAAGCATATTTCTTTGAGTCGTCTGTGTATGATATGATGATACATTCAGCGTGAGACAACTGAGCGTTAAAAGGCAACAATAAACGTAGTCCTTACTTAAGAGTTAGCAGGAAAGGGATATAGATAACTAGGCCAACAGTTTCACAAAAGTTTTGCTTTCTTGATCTTCTACAAAGTAGGACACATGTTGCTGGCTGTTTGATAAAACGTATTCACACTTCAAATATGTATACTTAAAAGGGTTAAGCCTCAAAGAATGATATACTCTTATTTTTTATCTTATATTTTTTTTCTTACATTTTTTATTTAACATTTGTATTGAAGGATATATGTTGCCATTATGGCGCATATATGAGTATATTTTAATATTTTTTTTCACTCTTGTAAGAAAGCGCGGTGTTGAATATAACCACTAAACAGATGTCGAAAATTCGAGTGGAACACTGCAAAAGGAATTCTTGAAATTAGGGTCATTTTGACCAAGAAAAAGAACACTGGTCTTTTATATTTGTGTACTATTTCAAAAATATATGTGATAAGGTCATCTTTGTTCAGTGGGACAGCGTCTAACTGTATTGGGTTCGATTCGTACGTAAAAGAAGCATTCCTTATGTTTAAAAATTATCTTATTTCTCTGGTAAGATAATGAATGCCCAAACTGAATAAATATATACATATATACATTTATGTATATTTTCTACTGAAAAATAACAACGCGAATTCTGTATCTCTAACTTCATATAACATCATTTTATTTTGCTCTATTTTTTATTATATTTATTATAGTGATTTCACACATCTACCTACTATTATGTGAATGAAAAGATTTCCTTCGCATTTAAATTTATAAGATTAAGAATACCTGTGAGAGATCACTAACAGTCTTTTTAATTGCTTCTGTGTTGTTGTAACCAATAGCGTATTTTATCTATCTACATCAATAAAATAAACACGATAACACACAGTAAAAATGTGTTCGACATACACTTGTGTACACACTTGTGTACAAAATGAATTGCTAAGTTAAAGTATACTTTCACGTCAACGGGACTACTAATCTACATAGACGAGTTTTCGACGCGCACATGAATCCACTAAATTACTCTCACACCACTAAACACTCTCGTATATGATGTAGGAATGTAATTTCACTCAGTGCTTAAACGACTATTCAAATACCTAATTACGTCAGCTGCAAGTGTCTACTAGAAACTTTGCTCTAATTGCTAAAGGAAATTAAACAACAAGGTATAATTCTAACAAAGGTACACCTGCGAACCAGCAATTTGTAGCAGAGCTACGGCAGCTTTATAACTTGCTACATTTTTCTTTCAGTCTGAAACAATTAAACTTTTTCCCACCATAACTCCATTTGAATGGCATAAGACGACCAATTTAAGGGTACAATTTATTTTTATCTGATTCTTGAAGCGCTTTTTGTAATAATTAAATTTCTTTTTTCTACCGTTCTAATGTTTTATTTCTCTTTATAAAGTTTCAAATCCCTAGATGTAGAGTATATAACATTTTTACTTTAGAAATAAAAATATACAAACTATAAAAAAATATATTCATTATGTAGTTTTCTCACAATTAATATAATTAATAAAATAATAAAGCCTGGTACGTTTTAATATCGTTAGAGTATCATATCCTAATCAGAATTTTATAAACAATATTTCTACTAGTGTGCGTCATTTCATAAGAAAACAGTACGCAAGAGCTGCACACATCCAAATAACCTATTTCGTGTGGAATAATAAAATCGTAATAATGTCATAGTGAATCCATAGAATATTGCCTCATTTGAAGGCTTAAGTTATTAGATGTTAGCGCTTTAATAAACATATACAAAACATATGTCATTTAAGATTTAAATTTTTTTTTTCAGTATATTTGTAAAAATTATGACGATATGTTGAACTATTCAGTTAATGGTTGTGCATAATTGGTGAAACTTATATTATGACTGCCTTATATTGTGGTTGACATAAAATCAAAAATAGGTAAAAAAAATATTATGTAACATTAAGTAACTGCTCTTGTGTCATTAAGAGTTTATAAATTAAAACAAAACACGTTTTTATGAAAGACAAAACTTAGTTATGATAATAATATTTGGATTAAGACAAAAAAAGAAAATAGAGTAAGGAAAAATTGTATTCTATTATATGGGGTATCCCAATAAGAACGATATGTTTTGAAATTGAAATAAAACATGTAATATATGTTCGAATTTCGTGTTCAATGGCTTTATTTAAACAAAATATCGTTTAAATGACCGTCACGACATTTCTTTGCACTGGTGAATGCGATCGGTCCAATTTTCGATGACTCGGTGCAGCATTTGGGCTGGTATGGCCGCTATAGTCGCTCGAATGTTGCGTTCAAGGTCTTGAATCGTAGCTGGTTTATTAGCATACACTTGAGATTTAACACACCCCCACACAAAATAGTCCAAGGGTGTTAAATCGCATGATCTTGGTGGCCAATTGTGAGGACCGTTGCGAGAAATAACCGACTCACCAAACTTATGACGCAATAAATCCATTGTGACGGTCGCAGTGTGGCATGTTGCACCATCTTGTTGAAAATAAATGTCGTCCGCGTCGATTTCATACACTTCAGGAAAAACGAATCGTTCAACATGTCACGATACCGGTCGCCATTGACAATAACAGTAAGACCTTCGTCGGTTTTGAAAAAGTACGGGCCAATGATTCCACCGTACCATAATCCGCACCGAACAGTCAATTTTTCAGGATGTAATGGTGTTTTATGAACCACTCTTGGATTTGACTCACTCCAGTAACGACAATTCTGTTTATTCACATAACCATTGAGTCAAAAGTGAGCCTCATCTGAAAAGATGATTTTTCTATGAAATTCGGTGTCCGTTTCCATCATTTCAAACGCCCAATCAGCAAATTCACGACGTAATCGATGGTCTGCTGGCTTGAGTTCTTGTGCCAACATAATCTTATACGTAAAATTCGCCAGGTTGTCATTCTGGATAAGCCCAATTCTTGTGCACGTCGTGGAACGGAAACATTTTGATTTTCTTCGGCCTGTCCGTTGTCGTGTTGGTGGTCTACTGTCGTTCAAATAATATTCACTTTCCAGTTTTTGGATTATGCGACGTATAGCGAGCTCAGACGGTGCACCATGACGACCATATTTAGCACGAAATTCTCTTTGAGTAGAGACAATACTTCTCGAATTTTGATATAAAATTTGGACAATTTCCAAACGTTAAGGTAACGTGAACTTGTTCATGATTAAATGGCAACCATAACTGAACACAAAGCAACACAAATGTCAAATGTTAAACAACTAAGATGGCGGCTGTGAGCTATCAAAATCCTATCATCCCTATTGGGAAACACGATAAAAAAAGCGTGGAGTGTCTATAGTTATAAGTATTTTGTAAGTAGATACATATTTCGATAATATCTTTAAAATGTAAATTTTAGAACGCTGCAAGTGGTAAAAATTAATCCTTTTGTTTGATTATTTGAAACGATAATGTTGAGTAAAAAATTAAAACACTAAGCATTGCGATCCTAGACTAGATATCAAGACTAACTATTTAAATTATTCCCTATTAACCTGTGTATTGTCTTCCATATCTCTCTTAATATATATACAAAATTATAAAATAATTCGATTTTTTTAAAGTAAAACAAAAGTCATACTGAATGTTTCCGTTACACACCACATACATTCCAAATGGAATAATAAAAACATTTTAAAACGTAAATATATATTATACATAATTATTTTTGTATTTTTTTGATAATAATATTTCACTTTATAGTATGTACTTCATAAATCGTAGAATCAAGCACTTTTCCTCGAAACATTCTAATATTAAAAATTCCTATTGTGCTACCACCAGATTTATTCCATAGTGGTATTGCAAATCTCATATGATATATGTGAAATGTTCTTGATATTTTTTTTTCTATTTCATGGCTCAAATAGCGCCTTATTTTTAAACATGTAGTACTTAATATGATTAATATTGTGATTAATCACTTAATATAGGTCTTTATAATTTTTTACTAATTATTTATCTACTATGTTATATATAATGTGAGTAAGTATAAGTTAAAATATATTTATAACATAATTTAAAAATATAACTTAGATATGTTACCTTTAAAACTTATTCTAAAATTTGTGAAATCTGTATAATAAATTAAAATTGTACTAGCTTAATGACATGTTCACATATATATATATATATATATATATATATATATATATATATATATATATATATATGTATATATATATATATATATATATATATATATATATATATATATGTATATATATATATATGTGTGTGTGTGTACATATTGTTTGGTCCACTAATCTCTTGTAGTGTAGAAAAACGAGTTGGTGTTAAAACGCCTATCCCGCATATATATATCAGAGAGTAACTAGTGTCAAAACACTCCATTCGCCGCTTTCCGGCCGAATTGCGTCAGAACAAGACAATGCATGTTAATAAGCGTAACACCACGTCACGCTTTATCTTGGTGTGTTACCTAATTATATTGCAAACATTTAATAACGAGTATATAGAATATAATAGGTTTAACGAACTCGCTGTTTCTTGAGCCTTGTTCCATCGCATGGCGACACTAAGTCCCATTGTCAAAGTATATTGTGTATACTTGGCTTCAGAGATGAAGGAAGTGAACTACTCATTAAGTATGCGTGATTATTCTAGTTTTCCTTTCATATATTTACTTGCAGATATAGAATATATTTATATAAAATATATAATGCTAAGTCCAAATATTATTTTAGATTAATATGTATTTTTATAATAAAATAAAACTTTTCGAGATATTTTTAATTTTATTCGTTTCGTTATTGCATAGGAAGCTGCTCATGAGTCTTTAGAGAATCAAAAGACTTGATAACATGTGCTCATGAGAATTTTAATATTTATTTTAATGTTAATATTTATTTTATTATTTTATATATTTTTAAAGAAATTGAATAGAATTAAATTAGCATTGAATATGATAAATTTCAATGTAAGAAAATGAATTTGAATTTATCTTCCATAGTAGGGTAGACAGGAAGGTACCATACACTCAAGAAAAATTCAAGACATTGCGTGTTGAGCTGCGAAACTCAACTTCTAATTCAAAAATATAAAATCGATGCCTACAATTTGAAAAAAATGTTCTGATTTTAATTAATGAATCATTAATTTACAGAATTAAAAAAAAAATGTCATAACTAAATTTTCAATATATTTTTACGGTAGTCTAACAGTCAGAACAAGGTCTTTAGAATTCGTTAGTCAAACAAATTAATTAACGCAGAACCCGCAAAGGGACCCTTTTTGTAAGTATTTTACAATTCTGATGACTCCTTTTTTAAAAAGTTATATTTTCAAAGATGTTATGCAGAACAAAGGAAAACGTCCGCTTTATACTGGAGCGTAATTCCTCACTGGGTTCCGTTGATTTATTTTATTAATTACAACGTCTGCTAGCATTGTTTGTAATGAAATACGTGCGGTGTTGAATGTACAAAACTTTTTTCCATGTTTCGTTATCAATTAAACTTGATATTCTTTTTATTGTTTTTACATTTTTAATTTGAATTTCAGCAGCGCAATGTTATATTTTAATAAAATGAAAGCAGGCCGGTCGTGGCGCAGTGGGACAACGTCCGATTGTAAACGCGATCGGTTGTGGGTTAGATCTTCATTTCCTCGCTCTGATAATATAACGCGCGGCGTTGAGTTCCTTCACTCAATATGCAATGTCTTGAATTCGGCTGAAAGCGGAGTACGAAGTGTCTTAACACTAGATATTTCCGGTCTACCCTGTGCGAGATAAAAGTGTGAAACGTAAAAAATAAATAATACATCACGAAACACTATCGGATATATCGATCAAGTATATCAAAATAAATTTTAGGAATAACTGATAAAATTTGGTACGAAAAATAAGAGGTAACATGTGTATGTTGATTTTTATCTAAATTAAAAGCCATTCATACGGCTGACATGTATTTAAACTACTTTGTACTGCGAGCAATAAATATTTTAAGGTACAAATTTGTGCTTAATATTGTGTAGTGTAATTTTTGCATGGTTAGTTTTAACAAATATAAAGTTTATGATGTGGCATTTATGCAGTCTGGTTAGGCAAAGGATATGTTACCGCCAATTGGTATAAATATCTTTAATATAATATTTAAAATAAAGAACTGGTTGATGTGCTTTTACGTAATTTTGGAATCTTTTTTATTATTTTGTTGTAAAACATATTATTTTTTTAAAAAATGTTTTATAAATCTAATTATGGAATAATACTTTAAAGTTTGTAAAATATTTACCAAATACCTTCTTTATTTCAAAAGATTACGTCTTGGAATCAATTTTTTTCTTGGGAATATTGCAAAAAAGTTCAATTTATTTTAAATTTTGACACAGCCAGATTTAAACCACCAAGCTTAGCGTTAAAGCACTTGGACTTCCGTTCCGTTCCGACTTCGAATTCCGTTATTTAATTCAATATTTTCGTAAGTTTTTTAAAAATGGTTTTGTAATATTAAATCATGGAATAACCCTTTAAAAATAGTTTTTTTTTATTTTATTTTTTTAATATTTGTGGAACATATAACATTTTATGTATAAATTTTATTATTACTCTAGACATAGAAATTTAATTCATTAAAAAATTATCAGTATGGCTTCATTTAAAATTAGTAAAGTATAGTTAAGGCAACGATAGGTACTTTGTTCAAACATTTTCTTACTCTTAAATTATGACAGCGTTCTGGAAACTTTCTACTTGAAACTTGTTAATTAATCTTAAGACTTATAACTTTCAAGTATCGGAAAATGATTTGAAAGAAATGAAAATGAAATAATAACGACTTCTTATTATAGAGAATAATGATTTGACATATTAAATACGTACAGTATAAGCATTTTCTCTTTCAACACCGAAAATTACATACATTTTGTATTGTATGATTAGTTAATTAACTAAAAGATACATTAAATTATAATTTATATTGTAAGTGATGGCTGGCTGTGCAAATAATTAATTTCAAATTAATTCTTTTACACGTCAAAAACGTTTATTTTTTTCAACTACCTGTAATTTTTTTATTCCTCATATTCAGTACTGGTGTTCTATCAGAAGGATAAGTTTGCAACTGAAAAAAAACTTTAATTTGATACGACATATAGCAAATGTGGAGTTAAAAATATATTACATATTTTATTCTATTTAAAAATATATATCTACTCGAGGCCTCGTTAACACGTAAAATTCATGTATCCGTAGTAACGTAATTGGTAAACGCATAGTATTGTGTGTAATATTTACTTTAATAATACATTATTATAAAAAATATTGATATTTTTTTTGTTCCCTTTTTTTACTTCCATTTCCGCCTAGCTTTCGAAAAAAAATTTTTCTCTTACATATTAATATACAGATATTTACAATTGAAAAAAAAACCTCTTAACATAGTCAAGTACTTAGAAACCTGCATACATTACACGATAATCAATATTTACACCTTGACCGACGTAATCCATTTATGTTATTATCTAACCATAACCATGAATTTGTGCCGTAACTAAGTGGTGAAGCCTATTGCACTAATATGTTCATTTGTATTATGGAACACGTTTATCCTATTATAAGTGTTGTACTTACATAGAGAAATATAGCTTTTTGTTTTTTTAAATAATAATATAGCATCTGTACGGTTAGGTATGGGCATATTTTTGGCCAAGTCATTTTGAAGCAACTTAAATCGATTAATAATCGCCATTTGTCTATGGAAGGCATTAATATCGTTGGTCCTGATGCATAAGCTACGATGGTTATTGTAACTTTTTAAAAATTAATAAACCTCAGAACTGCAAAGCGTTAGTGTCAAATAGTTTTATTCTTACTTTAATTTTTTTGAATCGTACTCAATTTTCCACGTGTTCAGTATGTGTTTCTATTTATTTCTTTTTTTTATTTGAACCAACTCTAATAATTACTTATCGTCATTGATTTAACACTTGTTAACTATATTTTAATTTTGTTACATAATGTCATAATGAGTATAAAAAATATTAACCCTCTGGCTTACTTGTACTCTAATATATTTTTTTTAAAAAGTGATCCATAGTTTGTTTCTAAGGGATTTTTTTCTCCGTTCTAGTTAAACAAAGCACAAAGCTGGGTTCGTAGTGATCAGGTAGTCTTGATACTAGTTTCTCTCTGATTATCCTGCTGTGCCACAGAAAGCGTAAAACATTAAAACACTTATTTATGCCACTAATTATCTAAAACTTCATAGTTAAACTTATTACATACAACAAGGACAAGCCTTTTACAATTCTAGTAAAATTATTGAGCGCACATCCACTCTACGTAATCAATTAAGCTGTTTGTTAGTTTGTTCAGTATTCAGGTTGTATTGTTGAGGAAATAGTTTGATAGAGCACCTCTCTAGTCAATTTCCGACCCTTAACGATTTCACTCACGTCTCTATTTTCTTTCCTATCCAGCCTTGCCTCTTGTACATTAGGAGCTGAGATTTAGTTACGAGATAATTAGTTACGTTATATACATTTAAGGTGTTTTAATAAAAAAGTTACTGGAGTAAAGTATCTTTTAACTTATTTAAATTGAATTTTTCTGAAAATATTTTTAAATAAACATATACAATTTTAAACGCAGCGGGATTCGAACTCAAGCCTTTAGGAAACCGTCCAAGCGCTCTGACCGCTAAGCCGTGCCGTTCTACTACCGGCTGCGTCGAAATTCTTATACGTTTGTTACAACTTATGTTGTTAACATTTTTATACGTTTTTTTCAAACATGTTTTGTAATTCTAAGTGTGGAATAATACTTTTAAAGTAGTAAAATATTCCCAGAAAATGTTTTATTTAAAATACTTAATTATCATAAGAAGATAATGAATTATAATTTGTTATTTATTATGAATATATATTTTGAAATGCACATCAACTAAACAAGTAACAGTCTGTTATGAACGATCAGTCATAATGAGAAATAATGAGGGGCAAGTCCCGTGCTGATCCTAGCAACAGCCGGAACCGACACTCCCTAATCCTTTAATTTATGTAACGCCGAATCATGTAATTAGTTAAATATATGAAATTTATTTTATTCTATTTTAGGCGTAATAGATATATTTATAAAAGGCATTATATATATATATATATATATATATATGTATATATATAATGCCTTTTATAAATTCTACTATAGTTACTTCCGCTATAGCTACATCTGTTCTGTAATTTTTACTTGGAAGGGTGATCCATCTATTCTTTCTCAAGTAACTTAACCCCAATTACGCAAAATACAGTGCTAGATTACGTTAGTAGAGAAAAAAGGAACTGAATATCTGGTTGCTGCAATCTTCAAAAGTCCGCAAACGCTGTGTATGCTACATAACACAACTTAATGTTAATAAGATATTTCTAGAGGTTTCTATTTATAACTTGAATTCCTATTATACATAAATTTATAAAATGAGATTATTTTAATACTAAAGCTCGTATAAACAGATTTAATGTAATTTCAAGGAGCAAATAATTAAGGAGCAAAATATATTGCCTTGAGAAGTACAAAATATAAAATAAAGTGAGTACTATACATTATTTATGTATATTACTCACTTACTTTTATGTAACGGAAACTACGTTCTAATATATTATATTAATTAATAAAACTTTCTTTATTGATAGAAAAATATTTTCATTTTTTATCAAAAAGTTGTATAATGTAAATACTTTTCCCATACAAGTCGCTTAACAATACGTAAAATTAAAATTAATTATAATTAAATTAGTTCTTGCGTCAAACTGTCTCCTTCTTAGATATGAAATGAATATTATTCTCGAAGCAACTTTTCCCGTTTTACTGCTTTCAAGGCATTACATGTTAAGTGTTGTACGCCAGGCTTACTCTTACCTGAGCAGAGAAATAAAAAAAATATTATAATATTTCCAAATGAACTTACAACCATCGCAGTGTTTACAGTCAGACACTGTTCCACTGCACCACGATAGTCCCTATAATTTGAAGCCTTCACTTTCAATATAATATTAAATTTGTTATACTGTAAACAAAGCGAGATGAGGCAACGTATGAAACCATCGTCGACAGCTTGTTACTGGCGCTCTTGTTGAGAAATTTCATCTAGCAAGCCTACGCAATATTCTGTTTAGCCTTTGTAAGCTTATGAATAAATGTACAGTATGTATTATATTGTGGCATTTTTATACAGGAGGTTCGAGATGGATTTCAGTAAAAAAATGTTTTATTTATATTTTATCTACGTTCGTTACCTGGACTTTGTTATGTATATATGTATCTTAATTAATAATGAGTTACATATTTCTTTAATTTTTTTTTATTTTTTCGGATAATGATACGAAAATAATTAACTCTTAATTTCTTCTCATATTATAAATGAGAAAAGTAGTCTACCCATATTTACAAAAGTTGGGCAAACGGAGGATTATAAAGCATAGATACAATTTGTATGGAGGAGAAGTGCAGGTAGTTATGTATATATTAGACACACATTAACTGTATATTAATAATTACGTCAAGGGATACGGTAGGTAAGATTAAAACCGTAGCTGAATCATAACACATGAAAAAAAAACATTTCGAATCGACAATGTATATCCACAAAATTTGGATTGTCGAGTATTTTGAAAAGAAAAGAACACGAAATATTCATATATTATAGTCCTCACAGACGAAGCCGCGGGCAAGCCGCTAGCTAATAAATTAAATATTACACTATAACTGCTTTCACACTATGAATCTGATATCCTTACAGGGCGACCGTGAGGAGATAAAAAATGTTGCCTTTAACTTGTCTTTGACTAATTTGTTATTGTTGTATAGTTGTAATACAGTCGCAGATATGCTAATAAATGTTAATATTGTTGTATAAAATTTAACATTTTCTCAAAATGGTAATATTTTCCACTTGTACTGGCTCTATCTTACTAATTAAATTATGATTCCACGAGCAACTTGAGGATTTTATTTTTAACGTTAAAACTTTTGCTTCCATGAGCACTTTATGTCGTATTTAACTGCAAGATTTAGTACTCTAGATTTTTAAAAATCTTAATTATTTTAGCAGTTTTAATTTAAAAGTTGAATGACAATTTAAAAAGTTTTAATATTAAATGTCTTTTATTAATTTATATTATTTTTAATATAAATATAATTAAAAATTTATTCAGGTTGTTGAGTACGCCACTCAACACGTAATGTCTCGAACGGAAGGCAGTTAACGGAGTGTCTTGACTCTAGGTTGTTTCTGACTACCCTAATGGGAATAAAGCTAAAAATATAACGTTATGTCAAACTTTTTTATTAAATTCAGTTCATTTTGTCATGCATTGCATTCTTATTAAAAAAATTGCCTATTTACTACTATTTTTAAGAACATGAAGTGATTTTTTGTCTACGAACGTAGTAGTTTGCTTCAATATTTAAGCTTTTTTCTAAAGACTATTTTTATCATCTTTTTATATCGTAATATAGATTGCTGGAGCGGAACGGTATTCTTTTTATTTTACCAGGCATAGGCAAAGATGCTGTTTTGCAAGGGTTCATGTTTTATTTATTTTATTTATTAATTATCTTTCATAATTTTTATGAAAAAATGGAAAATGTGATTTTACAAAAATTTATATATATTTCACCGTTATATATTTAAAAATTTAAGTTGTAAAGAAGTATATGTAAACTGTATGAACCATTTATAAGTATTTTGTTAACTCTTGAAGGAAATATTTCCGTAACGACTTCCATTTCCTTGATAAAACACCACTTATACGCATCCTTTATTTTTATTGCCCAAAAACCTTGCAAAGTTATAACGAGTAATATCTAAGTGTGATGTGAACATATTTTTGTAATATAGGAGTTTGTAAGAGCTTTTTGTCGTTTGCGATATGTTCTTAAGTAATTTGATTAGCTTTTTTTACAATTTAAATCATTATAATTTTTGTCAAGTATTTTCTTTATTGTTAAAAAATTATCCATAAAAAGCTACGTAATGCTTAATTTATATATGTTTTTTATTCTCTTATTTGTAACAGTGAATGCTGTATGAAAACTTTTTTGTATACATATATCATATTCCTCCATTTCTTTTCAACGTTTGTTTTACTTACACGTAATTATTGGCCTACAAATGAAACAAAAACTTACCAAAATAAATAGGCACTTTCAATTATGAAACAAAAATCGTTCTGTATATTTGCAAAAATACATTACATTTTCTCTTAAAACATTTTCATACACGGTTGCTAGTAATTTAACATTCGAGCTGTATTAAAGAAAGTGATGGCAACCCAACTCTACTTTCTTATTCATATATGATATATGATGCCAATATGGCGAAGTTGTGACTACTTTTTGGTTGACTGTAAACCCAATGCTTTTTGAATATATCCAGCAGTAAAATTATATCCAAATATATTTCTAATTCTAGGAAGACAAAGACATTATTTGACTTTGCTTATCAACACACAAACAGAAACACCAAACAAATCCGGATAACGAAGTGTGTTAACGGTAGGAACTCTCTGTTTACCCTGTTATGGGATAGTCGCATATAGTGTATTAAGTATGTAAATACAATAGCAGATATTTTATTTTTTTTCGGTTTACTCCGAGTAGTGACGTTTTCCACACAAAATGAGAGAACTTCGATACGTCGCCTACAAAGGTATTTTATTAATAGCGAACGAAATACAAAAATTAATAAAAGAAAAAATAACTATTGTTATTTAAAGCCTTGTAACGTATCTGCTAATAATATTACCGCAGTAATCCCTTTGTAGGATTCCACGTTGTTGTCATAATTGCCTCGCATTGTATCTGTAACTGGAGTAAAGGCATCCTTGCAACAGTCTGAGCAAACGCAATTGATAAGCGAAGACCTCATTAAAATTATTATGTATATCTATAATAGGTTTCATTGTGATGATGTTAGCGTAATCATTGTATTTTTATATAGAAAATATGTACATTATAAATAACTACAAGAATAAACAAATACAAGTTTAATTGCCTGTTGAGATTTCGAGCCGAGTGAACGCGCGAAACTGAACAGAAATGTGTCTAAGTTTTTCATATGAAGTCTCATCACTTGATTAAAGTTTTGATTTTGTAAGATATTTATTACGCATAAATATTGCTTTACGGCTTTACCTGGATTAATATTGGGTTACATTTGTTTGCGGTGAGTTTCCAAAAACAATGTATTTAATATATTTATTTATTTAATGCGATATATCAACAATACAAACTAACATAATATATACTAATTTATGCTTAGCTCTGTTCATAAAATACATAGTATTATTTACTAGCATATATAACATTAGTTACTATTTCTGGAAAAATTGTCTTAAATGATTTAACAAGGGTAATAAGTTAATTACAATATTTACAATATTATATTTAAAGAAAAAAAAAACCCTCTATTATTTTAAACATGAACTGCAACTTTAAAAATGTGAATATGCACGTATGATCTATGCCTATAATATCATGTATGCTTAATCTCGTACATAACGTTATTTATATAAATATCTTTCATATTTGTTGAGTACAGTCTTGGAGCAGTGTGACATCGTCTGACTGTAAAACGATTGGTTGTGGCTTTGATTGCCGCTCTAGGGAATGATTATAATTTAATTACTTTCATTCCCTCGCTCTAGTAAGACAAAGCGGGACGTTGAGTTCCGCCACTTAATACGCAATGTCTCGAGTTCAGCAAAAAGTGGAGTACGGAATATTTTGACACTAGGTACTTCCTGTCTAGTTGCTATGTGGGATATCTTTTTAGCTTCTCGCTTCTTCTGACTTGTGTCTTTCTATCTTGTATTTGCTGAAAATAATAAAAAAAAAGTTTTGTCTGTAGCTTCATACATTTCATTGATTGCTATTAGCATTACAATAACTGTGGAAAGGATTGGCTATCCTCCAAAAGCATTCTTGTTTCTAAATTATGGAATTGATTGCTAACAAAAGCCCAAGGTATTGACTTCTGTTTTTCTATAAGAACAATGTAATAATAGGTCGTATTTTTTCCTTAAACAGCATTCTATTGTGCCAGAACGCGAATAAATAAAATCGAGTTCTAATTTCTTGTCGAGAAAAATAGGCTTCTAATGACTTACTATTAAAACCGATACCATTGTGTATTGTCGTTATAGTTTTGAAAACCGCAGTTGATGATAGTTTAGATGTATTTATAATATTTTTTTATAATAAAGTTCTTTTTATTAGAAAAGAAAACCTCTAAGGAGGCAAAGATTTACGAAATGACTCAAACACAAAATAACATCTCTTTCTACTTGATCATTTTCTCTATCATTGAAAGATATTTCAAAAATCTACAAGAACTAAAGTTAGTTATTGTTATTTCAAACTATATTTATCGACGATACGATGTCGAATCGCTAAGTGCTCTTATAAAATTCAAGGTTGGAAGATGGGATTTCCATTTAGATGGATATTTATCCCAGAATAGCGAGGCACAATATTCAGGATTTCCTACCAATCATAGGGAGTAAATAGGCGCAAAGTGGAAAGTCAAAGTCGCTATGTATTTCATAATACAAATATCTTACTCATATTCGTAAGGAAAATTCTGTTTTCCTACTGTAAGTAAATATATATATATTAAATACAAAAAAATTCAGACAAAATCCAATTATCTATTAGCTTTTTTATATTACTAATCTGCCAGTGGTATAGGAATCTCTTGAAAATGTATTCACGGTTTCCAATTTTCATACTTGTTATCATATTAGAGAAGTGTCCCTGCATTTAATTTACTTGCAAAAGAACCAAATCAATAGCAAAAGCTTAATTTTAAATTTATATTTTTTTTTCTTAAAGAAAATATATTTGAATTTGAGTAAGAGAAACGCTCCAGAAAGTAAACAACCATAAAATTTCAAACTAGTAAGACAAAGCGCGGCGTTGAGTTCGCCACTCAACACGCAAAGTCTTGATTTCGGGCGCAAAGCAATCAACGGAGTGTCTTGACATTAGGCTGTCTCTTCTCTTCTGATATGCGGGAAAAAGCGAAAAGCTGTTTTTTTTAAAACTTCATTCGTTACAGTTTTATTAGGCACGCCCATATGGGAATGAAAATGTATGTGTCAAAAATGTGCGGAATATTCTCTACGTAACTAAAAGTCATCACTTCCCCGTTGGGTTTATCAAAGGCTAACGGCTGGAATAAAAAATCTTCCATTGTTTTGTTTATCACGGGCTTTGTGCCACACGCTGCAGTATTGCTTCGGCTCTGCAAACCTTTCAAACTAATCAATTTTAGTCGGCTGTTGCCATTGCTATATCGATATCGAATTATTTATAGTAACGCATTGATTTGGACTTGTTTCGTAAATATTTTTTAAGGTCATTGTTTAAGTTCTTTCTTTGATATAGCTTTTATTACACAAATATAGTGCACCAATGAAAGCAACAATTATTTTTTATACATATTTTTTTATTACATTACTATACATTCATAATGAAAATGTATGCAAAGCAAACCTCG
This sequence comes from Dryadula phaetusa, assembly GCA_032432895.1. Lineage (NCBI taxonomy): Eukaryota > Metazoa > Arthropoda > Insecta > Lepidoptera > Nymphalidae > Dryadula > Dryadula phaetusa. Next base: position 2,076,989 of record JAOYRS010000054.1, read on the forward strand.
CCTTGAATTTTATAGCAAATTCATAGATATTCTTAATATTTTAATAATGTTATGTACATATCTTTGTAAGTTCTATTTTAGTGTTACGATTATAATAATTATTTTTTTATGTTTTGATGTGAGAAGGTTCACAATCAGTTAAACTTTACAATTATATTTAAATGTATGTAGGTTAATACATTGCCTTCGTCATTTCGAACTGTCAAAAACTTACAGGGCCAGTAATTGGGCTAACTATATCAAAGTTTGCTTGTAGTTCGCTAAATCAAAGATATCTACGCAAACCCTCTTTATATACAGACTTCCTTGTGCCTACCAAATAAAACAATAAAATAGCATGCGAAGTATTAGAACTAAACATAGATAAGAGCAAAGTTGAATGGGCTGGTTACTCTTAACGACCGAACTTAGGCTTTTCCACCCTTGGAGAGAGTGTACGTGACCTTTTACGTCTACATCACACATTGTAAACTTAAATGGATTTTAAGATATTATAAGTAATATAATTTTGTATAAAACTAATTCTATTTTTTTTATTTTGAATTGTATTTCATGATTTCTAAATCATAACAAATTCACTATATATATTTAAAAAATAAAAAAAACCTACATTTCTACTCAAATTCTACAAAATAACTAAGTATATTTAAATTAAAGTATAAGTGCACAAGGATATATTACAAGGATATTCGTACTATGTTTTATCCGATCGTATGCTAAATGCTGACAATCTGGACGCCATAAAGTAAGTATTATCTATCTACGTAAAACATTTTACATTTGAAAGTTTATAAATATGCAAAAAACCTTTAATTTAATTTTCACCAGTCCTTTTCATCTCACAGAAAAGTTATTCACTTTGTAACTCTGACCGTACCATCAAACAAAATGAATGGGACAAACGTATTTCATTGCAATTAACCTGGCGGTCTGTACCCATTTAGAACGTAGAACGGTTTGCTTATCAAGATCTTTCTGCTAATATCTCTGTATATACATTATATGTATCTCCACATATCTGTATATTGTTTAATGTAGAATACATTTACTGAACTTAGTTTCTAAATTTTACTTAAGCTATGAAAGAATAGAAAAAAACTTATAAAACTTTTTCAGAATTTTTTCATCATATAACGTATCTTTTTATAAAGCGTTAGGTTTTCAAATACCAAAATATACTTGATAAATTTGTTTTGCTTAAAATTTCCCGTTACTACAACGTTCACAAATTGTCAAAAAGCTAATTGATAAATATACAAGCTTAGCTTTCAGTGATACCAAATAAATAAAATTGAAGCCACTATATAAGCATATAAATCAGAAGTATATTTTTGTAGATCTTTGTACGATTTTTTTCAATTCTTAAAACTAAAATAGCGAGTAAATATTCTGGTAAAGCAAAGTTGTTTCAAGTCAAAACTTATACACGATCCGTGAAGCAGTGAACATTTGCAGCTGTCCCGAGATAAAAATAAGATTGCGAAAACCTTTCTCATTTCCGCACGACTATTGATACAATTCTAAATAAAAATATTTTTCTTACCCCTAAATTACGTCATATGGTGTCTATGCTTATAAATCTTTATTGTAAAAATACACAAATGAATTTTATTGAAATAATAGTAATAACGTCAGGATTAAAAAAGTAGAAAACACCGAACACAAGTTACTATTCGAAAGTCCCTTAGAAAAAGAGCCCTGTGTTGTTATAATTGCCTACTTATATATGAGAGTTTTGTAATAACATTAATAACTTCTTTTAAAATATAATTATTAAAATGAAATGATTATCCAATTCCAATGTTGCCTATTTATAAATAAGTTACGCTAACATTATATGAGAATAGCTTTTTTTTTAATTATGTCCCTCATTATGGTGGATCTGTAGAGATAAAAAATGTTTTTACATGTGATTTTTCTTTTTACAGGTATCTTCCTCTTATTTGCCTACCGAAATATCAAAATTGTCTTAATTAGTAAGTTTACCTAATTTTATTTTAGTCTATTAAGATGTATGGCCATTTTTGAAGAAACTAATAAAGATTTGAACGCAGCGGGATTCAAACACGCGCCTCTTGGAAACCGTCCAAGCGCTCTGACCGCTAAGCCATGCGTTCTACTACTGGCTGCGTCGAAATTCTTAAACGTTTGTTACAACTTATTTAGCATTCGTCGTTAGCATCTCTGTAGAGAGATTTTTACAAATTTCTGCTACTAAAGATTACTAACAAACATTTACCAATCTCGTTTAATAAGAGAGATTGCTATTCCATTTTAATAAATTACTATTTTTAAAGCGTTATTCCACACTTAGGATTAGAAAACGTTTTTGCAAAAACGTATAAAAATTGGAACACAGCGGGATTCAAACCCGCTCCTCTTGGTAACCGTCCAAGCGCACACGCATGTACGTAGAACGCATGACTTAGCGGTCAGAGCGTTTATACGCGCGCGTTTTTGAGCTCATCACTCAGCACGCAATATCTCGATTTCGGACGGAAATCAATCAACGGAGTGTCTTGACACTTGCTTGCACTCCTATTCTGGATAAAGTTGTGTCTTTTTCCTTTAAGATTGCATTTATGGATCCTTTAAACGTAAGTAATTACTTTTAAAGGATCCATTCCTAAATATATATACATATTTCATTTTACATAGTAGCTATAAACAATCAGTCCTCGACATATTTAGGGCGAAGTTAAAAATCGCCGAGTCACAGATGCGGCCGGTCTGTGTCAGGAGCAGTTTAACCATGGTGATATATCGTACCCTTCTGCTTTGTACATGTTTGTTTGCGAAATGTTGGAAATACTAAATTTTAATCCGCCATTTTAGCTAACAATTAGAATTCTTAAGGTATTTTTTGGGTTTTACACTGAAGTTTGTGTTACTTTAGATTTTATTGTTCTCACCACGGTAAGGTTATTTATTCTATCATGATAAAAAATATAAATTCTGAAAACATTTTGGAAAAGACAATTAAAAATTTGAACGCAGCGGGATTCGAGTGCTCTGCGCTAAATTTAATTCTCTAATTTTTATACGTTTTTTCAAAAATGTTTTTTAATCCTAAGTGTAGAATAACTCTAAAAAATAGTAAATATTCAAATAAAATAGCAATATCTCATGTCAAACTATTAATTCTTAATAATCTTTACGTAGTAGAAATTTGTAAAAATCTCTCTACAAAGATTCTAACAACATAAATAAATTGTAACAAACGTATAAGAATTTTGACGCAACTGGTAGTAGACCGCATAGCTTGGCGGTCAGAGCGCTTGGATGGTATTCAAGAGGGCCGGGTTTGAATACCGCTGCGTTCAAATTTTTATTCTTTTTTCAAAATTGTTTTCTAATCCTAAGTGTAGAATAACACTTTATAAAAAGTAAATATTAATATGAATTCTACATTTTTTCTAAAATTTTGATTTGAAGTGTTGTCTCGATTCAGTTTCATCCTAGTATTTTTATTTATTTTAAACGTGATTGGTTGTGGGTTCACTCGAGGGAATAAATGTGTTTAAATTATTTTCATTTCAAGAATGTCAATAAATGTTTCATTTCAAGAATGAATTCGAGCGGAAAGCGTTCAAGCAAATATCTTGATAATAGATTCTCTCTGATTATTTTGCTATTTTTTTTATCTAGGATGATATACGCTTGCCTAGAACAAACCTATTGACTCTGGATTTGAAGAACTCTGGATGGTATGTCTCCGGAAAATTTAGAAGCCGGCAAAGAGTTCTACTGCTTTGCTGTGTGATTAAAAAATGTGACCTCCTACGTAGAAATGTTATCTCCTACTATTAGTCCGCACAGTCGGAGTATCCACCATGTACGGCTGGCGTGTAGAAGTTTTCCTTGATTTCCCATAGTGAAATGGGGCAGGTGGAATTATATAATTCCAAGGCACACTCGCCGAAATGTATGTGATAAAAACCCAACAGTGAAGCAATCATACGCCCGTCACTAAGAGTGCAGTTGAGTGCTAACGACAGTTTGTCATTGATTATCCTCCTGGCACGTTTTTCGATCGATTCCGGAGCTTGTTTTTGGTACCTTCCAGTTCCATAAAACAAGTGAGTACACTGTCTAATTTGCGCTTTGTATAGTGTAAGAAGATGTCGGGTTGTGAAATACGGTCTCACCCTTGAGATAATACCCGGTTTCCTGGTGGTCAATTGAGCTGATATATCGGCTGGACTACTAGCCTTGTTTACGTCTAGACAGCGAAGCACGTTACGAACCTCTTTTACCGGTTGCATATATTACTCACGACATTGTCACATTTAGGTAGAGTTGGTACCGCGCTACCAGCGTCTGGACGCAAAGACTGGGCAAATAAAGTAGCAAACAAATTTGCTTTCTCTTCCATAGTATGAGCAAGTGAGTTTCAATAGTGGAGGAAGTGAAGGACGGAAGAAGTTTGTTTCAATTGATTTAGACAAGGGCTAAAACGCTTTACTACCCGCTGGATATAGAAGAGCTCGCCGCATAATTTTCTTGCAGGATTTTGCAGCTGAGTTAAAAGTTTTCTTTTTCACACGAATGTCTGCCATTTTACGGCTACGAGCTTCAGCCTGCTGACTTATATTACCACAGTCGTCGATTTTTATTAGGACTCAGGTACGGCGTGGAATATAGCGACACAGATTTCACCACATAGTGGTCAGACGTACCCAAGGGTGATGAAATGGACACGGAGTAGTGGTCTGGTTCAGTTGTTAGAATAAGGTCCAGACAATAAGACGAATGCGGCTCAACGTGGGGTATTAGTGTTGCACCTTGAACCAGCTGGGTAAGATTCAGCGTCAAAGCAAGCTTTCGTATCTCTCTTCCGATATGGTCTGTATCCAGGTATGGGTACTGCCAGTTCCCATGATGACTTTTAAAATCTCTCAGTTGCACTAGTTGGGTCGCGGGGTACGTTATTTGAACTGCGTCTGCAGTTTCTCCCAGATATTCAGCAAGTCTTGTTGTCTCCTGGTCTCAGCTGTGTGAACGGTACACACAAGCGTAGATTGCCTTAACTATACCCAAGTCTATAAGTGCCCAGAGAAAAGTAAACGAGGGATCTGCAAGAACGTATACACATACTCCTGCACGGGATTTTGAAATTTTGATTTGATTGCTTTCAGAGTAAAACCTGGGTAAGTCAGGCAAGATTTATCAGACGGACAACCAATCTGTGCATATAAAAGAAACACTGGTACTATATAAGATTGCAAACCGCTTATATAAGTATTCGATTTTGAGTTTTTTGAGTTCTCCTACGGAAGTAAGCAACTCAGATATACACCCTTACGCTTTTTATTTAGATTATTAAAAGAACATAATTTATAAAACATGTTTGAAAAAACGTACAAAAATTTGAACGCAGCGGGACTCGTACCCGCGCCTCTAGGAAACCGTCTTCTTCTTATATGTCTGTAAAAACTTATTTTTGTTATTAGTATCTTTGTAGAGAGATTACAAATTTCTACTACTTAAAGATTAATTACAAGCAATCGTTTAACAGGAGAGTTTACTATTTTCTAAGTGTTATTCCACACTTCCACACGAATTAGTAAACATTTTTGAAAATAATAAACTAACATAATTTATGTATATCTTGTAATTTGCGGAGTAAAGTGAGAGAACTTTAATTAAAATTATGTTTTATTCATTTTATAGATTTATTGAAAACAGTAAAAAAATCTTTGCAACGTGATTTAGAATATGTTCAAGTTTTACGTTAAACTTGGATTTCATTTTAACCAGACGTGCTATGTAAATTTGTGTTCAACAAACGCGATCATAGTCTTTAAGATAATAGTACTAAGGAATATTATTGTATGTAGAAACGACGTTATGGTCCACAGTGCAGAATGTATTACACATTCAGCGCTTGCAGCTGCTGTCAGGAAAACAGTAACATTTGGCCTTCCAACTGAATATTGAATTTAAAGCAACGCTTTTGTTTACGAATATTTAGATTTTTTTCAAGCGAGAAATGGAAGATTCACCATTATAGACAGGCGTGACAATAACAAAAATAAATATTCTGAACTATGAACGTGTAATTTATATAAGTGTTTGTATATATAACATTATGTCTTTTTACTAGCTTTTATGATTTACCTCACTAGTTTTCTTCTCTCTCAACCTCTTGTGGTGGGAGAGGGGAAACGGTTTCAGGCTTGGGCCCTTAGACCATGGTCTCAATCACCGTTCATAAATATGAGTGGGTCTATAGGGGGAGCCGTATGACGGCTCTGACATGGGAGCATCGAGAGGGATTGGGGGTGATGGAGGTCGTGAACTGGGAGGATGAGCTATGGCTATCCGAGTAAGCCTCCCCGCTCGTTCAGATTACTTAAGGTAGGCCCAGCTAAGGCGGCCCAACGACCACGGCAGCAGCTCTGGGATCGAGTACAAGTAGGATATCTCTCGGCCTAGGCCCGCATGGTCTGGTAGTCTGGAGTGGTGCAGATCGATGTCTTGGACGTGAACTTACCAGATCGCACTTCCATCCTGACAACAGACGATCTACGTTCCCAGAAGGAAGCGATTATACGGGCACGTAGATGAGGATTCCAGCTTCCAATAGTTTCTTATGCAGTAGTCCGAGATGCCACATGCGGTCAAAGATGCGGGCGACATCCAGGTAGATAGCTGCGACGATCTCATGGCGGTTGGTAGCTTCCGTAGGGCTCCGTTTGTTACGCTATCACGTTCTGGTGCCTTCTTGGTCTGCAACTTATGAGTTACACCACTATCGATCTTGTTTTGTATTATTATACGCTATATATTAATATTTAAATAAATGCAGCGTTATTTTGACATGACTTTAATAGAATGTTTTCGTAGCATTAGTAATGTCGTTACCAGAACGACTAGAAATAATTTTAAGCGTATTCCTCTTAGTTTATTATTCTTAAAGAATACTTATGAAAATATTTTTATTTTTATAATTTTACTACAAAAAATATATTAATCTGATTTTTTATTGAATAAATCAAACTTATTTTTATGACTTACCTATGTTACGGATATCAACATTTTAAAATAAAAATACCAGTAAGACAGACAGTGAGATCTTTCTTGAAAACCGAATTTACTTTAATAGTACCATAAATATAATTTAAGATACATTTTTGCCATACTAATAAAATTTTCTTCTTGTCGCGATTTAAAATTACTTTACGCTTAACAATAAAATGTACATAGGTACTTGGTGTTTTACTAGTACATAATAATAATATATCATGTTTATGCCATAAAAAGCAACTTAATTCTTTATACCACTTTATATTTATTTAGCTAGAAAATCAGACAATCTACTCTCAAGACACACCGTTGAATGCTTTCCTCATGAAATGTATATGATGTAGTAAGTGTTTGTTAATATCTGACTGAATGATCGTAGCACGATAACGTCCAAAAGTGACCGGTTATAACTAATGATTTATGGTTCCTTTAGAAAATGCGAGGGTAAACGCTGTGAACTCTGCTACTTGTCGGTCGATTATTGGAAATTGATATGGATTGCGCCGTTGAATGAAACCGTTAGGGTGATGTATGGTGTAATCTGCGGCTGAAGGTGACTTAGGTCCGACGTTAAAGGGCGGTTATTCGAGTGCGGTTGTAATTTATTAAAATATGTTGAATTTTAAATTTAAAAAATTCATGACCATATATATAATCATAGTATTAAAATACGCGGTTTTATTTATTGCTATATAACTGATGTGTGATCAAGTTAAATGTGATAAGGCCGTTGGTGGCGCAGTGGGACAGCGCCTGACTGTAAAGGTGATCGGTTGTGGGTTCAATTCCCACTCAGGGGAGTGATTATATTTAAATTATTTTTATTTCCTCGCTCTGACAAAGCGCAGCGTTAAGTTCCGCCACGTCATGAATTCGACAGAAAGCGAAGTACGGAGGGACTTGACACTACATACTTTCCATCTACCCTGTTATACTGGATGAAAGTGTGATACTAAGAAAAAAATTCATCTACTTTCTTATGTATTTTTGTAAATAAAACTAGATTATGTGGTTTTAAGTTCTGTTTTGTTGATGATAATTGTAGGAAAATTAGTAAGTATTGGGAATACTATGAAGATTGTGTGTGATGTATGAATGTCAAACATTATAAAAACTCACAATGGCGAGACGACACTTCATGCGAGCTTTATTTTCTCTTTCTTTTCTTTATATTAATCAAATTGAATGCTTTTTTTCTTGAAACCCGGTTTTTACATAAATATAATAAATCATGCCATTTTACATCTTTGTGCTTCTTCGTGAGCTTGATATATTTCCGATTGAAATTCAGAATTCCAAGAATATATGACTTTTCAATAATCAGCTGGTCGTCTATCGCTCGTTTGTGGCAGTCCTTAGAAGTTACAAAAGCCTTATGGTAAAAGTGCAATAATCGACTCTATGTCAAAGAAAATGGGAGTCAAAATGGCGCCATTAGCCAACTTTCATCATCGTGTAAAGTTTCTAACGTTTCCGCTTATTTTCAAGCGGTTTCATAACTTAGAGAGAAATATATCTCTCATAGACTTAACGACGTATAATGTTGCGTTTTTCTCATAAAATATGATATTTTATACTACTTTTCGGGCACTATTTTTTGTTTACTATATACTGAAAAGAGTTAAGATGAGTTTTAAAATTAGTTGATCTTTATTAAAGAAATAAATAAATTAAAATAAATACTGTGAGATATTTCGGTTTCATGAAATCATTTTCCGTTTAATTTAAAAAAAGTTATCGTAATTGCGATTCTGCATTTAATCAACCAAATAATGTATGATATACTGTTTCATTTGTTTAATACATTTAAAAATTATATTTCAGTCGTTGGAGATCTCGTATGGTCTTAGAGGTGTTAGTCTATTTACGTTTTGTCAATGTTAATGACCTTTCAATGTTTCATTTTAATAAAGTATGTGTCAAACTCTTGGGTGGTTTAGTATTTCAGTACAACATTTACCCAGTGTCAGTAAGCCAATTATTTAGTAAAGGTGTTGTATAGATTTTGTATTGTTTTCTGTCACGCGAAAAAATTTTACATTTATAATAATATATAATTGGCGGCATTAGGCGGTCCCAATGCGGTACGATATGTCCAGGGAAGTTATTGTGTATGAAATATACAATTTTACAATTAAGACCAACCTGGCGTAGCAACAGTGTCTGGCGGTAAACGCGTTTGGTCCGATTTCCATTCTCATATATATATTTGAATATTTATTTTTATTTTGCCGCTCTAGTAAAACAAAAGCGTGGCGTTGAATTCGCCACTCAGCATGCAATGCCTTATTTTCGGGTGGAAAAAGTCAACTGAGTGTCTTCACACTAGGTTTCTAACAATAATTATGTACATAACTTTTCCCATATATTGACTGAATAAGCATTGAAATACAAAAGACAACGAAATATTACCGCAGGTAAATAAGAAGACGATTATTCCTGTAGAAACGGTGCCTCACATTAAGCTCAAATAAACACTTTAATGAAAGTCTATTTACGACGCATACAAAAAGGTTTTGCCGCTCAATCTTATTTGAATAAGAGAACTGCCTACGAGAGATTACAAAAGCGAGCAGATTGCCAAACGATTTTCAATTTTATATCAATGTATTAAGATTCAACGTTTTGGAACAATTCTTGCAATGCGCAATGATGAAAGATTATAATATATTCCTAGCGAATAATCCAGTCCACAATATAGATGCCATTAACGATGTAATATTTCAGGTACAGATATAATATTTTAGTATTTATAAAACTCTTGAATAAGTGACAGAGCTTTCCGTAATTTTATGTTTTAATGCATTTATTTTAATAAAATAGTTATAAATTAAAAAACATTTTTGAAAAAACGTATAAAAATTTGAACGCAGTGGGATTCAAACCCACGCCTCTTGGATGGTTTAAAAGAGGCGTGGGTTCGAATCCTGCTCTAAAATCCTGCTCTCTTTCTCAAAAATGTTTTCTTATCCTAAGTGTAGAATAACACTTTGAAAATAGTAAACTATCTGATTATGGTCTGTGACTTACCATAGTTCCATATAATGATAGTTTCTTGTTTGTTTTATAAATTTAAGCTCAAACGGCTTTATAGTTTCGCTATTGTTAAGTTTTAAAAACCGTTATTACAATTGGAATTTAGTTAGTTATGATCGGAAGTTGTGATTTGTGTCTGTAATCGTGTTATTTACTGACACAGTTACTGTAGGTATCATTTTATGGCTGAATGCATGCATCTGCATGTCACCAAGTCAATAAATATCTGCATATAACTAAGTCAATAAATACAACATATAAAATAAAAAAAATCAATATAAAATATAGAAACCATATATTATGTTAGAATAAATACAAAAACATAAAGATATTAATGTTACTTTTTTGCTGTTTATTTATATATAAGTGAAATTTCATGTTGTTTTTCTTTGTATAAAGTAAGACCCGTCAGCTGTGCCTGTAAAGGCATATTCAAGTTGATATCTCATCCTTTTAGTTATTTGACAGCTGCCAAACTGTCAAGCAAAGTTATTAGAAGTGCAGAAGTAGTTTCTTTAAGCAATTTATATTTTATAGTGTGATATAAAACATAACCTTTTTTACGTATAAAATATTATGTTAAATACATGATTCCTCATTATTTATCTTTTTAGTTAATTTAGATTAAAATTTATTTTTTTTAGATTTGATCAGACAAAGAATGTTGCGGCTTGTCGCTTGATTTTCTCTCTATCATGAAAAATTAGAAGTCTATACATCGCAATTTATAATAGATTACTGCTAAAATTATTTATTTATAATTTGCATGCTTTCAGTTAACTTGGGATTAGTAAACATTTTATACACACTATAATCTTAAAAGATTTTTTAAAAATAATATTCCACTGCTTATATTGGGTTTGATTTCCACTCGGGAAATGATTATATTTAGAATTATTATCACTCCTTCGCTGTGGTAAGATAAAGCGCGGCGTTGAGTTCCGCGACTCAACACGCAATGTCTCTCAAATTTAGCTGAAAGTGGAGTACCAAGTGTAGTTGAGTACTATTAGTTTTTGCGAAAATTAAACATCATTTTACAAACTTTTACATTCCCTCTAATATAAAAATACATGTTTGTCAATTATCCCACAGAAACGAAAAAAAAAATATTAAACAAATTTTCGAAACCACAAACCAGTGTACAGTTAGGTGCGTTCTAATTTCATCAAAATCACAGTATTATAAATATCTATTAAATTTTATACAACAATATTAGCATTAATAGGATCTAACGAATTATTTATTCATCGAATTATATAATCGGCACTTTCAAATAAAATCTATAAACTAACGGGCAATTTCAGCAAAATCAGCCTTCCAAACCATTGAATAATAGATCGGTTTGCTTTGCTAAAGTAGGCCTGAAAAGGTCGCCCCGTGTCGATATCCCTTTTCAAGGAGATTAATCTTTTGCTCTGAGATTAAATCCCACGCTGTCTTATATCAATCAAGACTAACGCAGACAGTTTTTGCGGGCAATCTAATCGAAATCTGAAAACGTTATTTAGTATAACTGATTTTTCATTCAATTTTTCTTATGGGTGATTCAAATTTTCTCATCTTTGCCATTATTAGTTTAGTTTAAATTTTTTAGGTTAGGTAAACTGTGATTGAAATTGAAATTTAAAATTTCATGATCTTTGTTTAATAACTCTAAAAAAAAAGTAACCTTTGATACTCCTTATTATAACCTCTAATGAACTCTTATCAAAATTGGTCAAGAGATTAAAACTAAACAAACAGACAGAGGCCGGACGTTGTAAAGCGTTTGACTGTATTCGCGATCGGTTGTGGATTAGATTTCCACTCGGGGAAATGATTATATTTAAATTATTTTCATTTCCTCGCTCTGGTAAGACAAAACGCGGCGTTGAGTTCCGCCACTCAAGACACAATGTACTTGACTCTTGGTACATCCTGTCCACCCTGCTATGCAAAATAAAAGAATGAAACAAATAGACAAGTTAGGAAAAATATAATTTACAAACACACTTTTTTTTTTTAACTTGACGCTTATCCCGCGTAGACAGAAAGTACTTAGTGTCAAGACACTTCGTACTTCGCTTTCCACCAAATTCAAGACATTGCGTGTTGGGTGGTGGAAATCAACGCCGCTCTTTGTCTTATCAGAGCGAGGAAGTGAATATAATTTTAATGTAATTACTCCCCCGGGTGTGGATCGAACCCACAATCGATCGCGTTTACAGTCAGACGCTGTAACACTGGTCCACGACCGACGTCAAATCAACACATGAAGGCATATTATTTATTTGTACAAACAGTCTTGATCATGTACGTGTTAGAAAATTTACAAATTAAATAAACCTAATGAACTTGCCTCTAAGTTCTGATAACGTACAAACAATATGGAATTTTTGTAAAAATTTAGCAAAGTTAGGAGGATTTTACTTTTATGCCGTATATTTTTCATACATAAAAAAAACAAACCTTACCCCATTTTACTGGATAGAGAATTGTGAGAGATGACGAAGTTTGCACTTCCCAAACGAAAACTTAGACAATCGACTCAAATTATGCGAAAGGAACAGAAATAGCGTTTTCTTTAGATAAAACTTCTCGTTTTTATCTCTACATCTGAAAGCAGAAATTCTTTTCAGCAGAGTATCGTTAAAGCGATTGATTTAACCCGACTGAATGAACTTTGAAAATGAGAACCCATTAATTGATGACTTTTTCAGTTTTTTTATATTGAAGACAAAAGATTTTTTTTTAATTTTATCACTATTTCACCTTTTCTTTAGTATAAAATTTGTTTAGTTTTGCTTTTAGAAACATTACATGCTTCTTGGTGGTGGAATTCAAGTAAATATTTTGAAATGTATATAATTTTATATTTAATGATTAAATGTTTTTAATCATTTTTAAAAGTGGCTTCTCTTTGAATTGAATTCCATACAAATATTTACATATTTTGAGCTCTCTGGGAAATATTTACATTTAAATGTCGTAGTCAGACACCTATTTCAATTAAACATTTAATTAATACATCAAGGTTATTTTTAAAAAGATATTTGAACTTTATGGTTTTCCCTTACGTCGATGTATTATAATCTAGTGTCAAGACACTCTGTTTTTTTATGTCCACGTAAACTCGAGGTACTATATAAATGGCGCAAGAAACTCAACGCCGTGTTCCGTCATAAAGAATAAGATAAAAAATATTCATGATGTTCAGCCTTGTTTGATGGTCAGCCTTGAATATAATCATTTCCAGACGTTGAGCTTAAAACGACTTTTCCTAATTTTATTTATCAAATCTATAGAATTTTGTTTTATTTGTACCAACATTCGAAACATTTACTTCCGTTGTAACTATTAACGCATTATTATTCTTTAAGAGGTACATGTTTTATAATTATATTTGAATTATTCATAGTCACATGTGTCGGCCATTATTTTATCAATATATGTACGAGTGTATACGTGCAATATTTAAATATTAAATATGTAACTCTCTAGAGTCCTTCTATCTTGAGATCAAATATGTTCATTAGTTAAACCACAGGATCTATAGAGGTGCTCTTAACGTGTATATTCATGTTTTATTAGTTATATTACTATATTATGTTAATGGCGTAATAATATAATTTGAAGTAAACTAGGATCTTTGATTTTCCTGATTTTTAGACATTTTATTTGGAACTAAGTAAAACGGAACTATATTAATCGCGTATATTTCGGTATTCGACGGATTACTGTAAAGTGTTCCAAAGATTTTCAAAAATGTTTCTTCGAATATCAAAATATATACGATTAAACCGTTTAATACAACTATCATGTGATACAATTAGACCTGCGATACTGAACCACAATAGAGCCATAATGTGATAAGTAATAAGTACATGAAAATGAAATTAAATTCTTATAGTAACCACTTTACAAACTTATCATATTATTAAGAACAAAAAGTCACTGAGGTGACTAAGAAAAAAGTAATAAAAACATTTAAATTAAAAAAGGTGCGAATTTAGGATTTATATAAAAATAAAAAGGCGTCCACTTTGTGTAATCAAGCCAGAACTACGAACTTTTGATTTATGTTTCCTTAGTTTGAGTATAAAACAATCGTTTAAATCATGAACGTGAACAAGCACACGTCAATTAAATAAAAACATAGAGAAAAGTTCATCATACAGCTTTAAATTCTAAACGAATCAAACTGAGCCACGTATTATGACGTAAACTAAACCGGTGAGATTCTTAATGTAATAAGCCTATATCGGGTTCTAAAATTATAGTGTTACAATTATTTTTTAAAATTGAAATATTCTAAAGATTGACAAACAGCCCCTTTTTTTCAAACTTCGCCAAATCATGCGGAAAATATCGAAATTTAAAATATAAGTTTTTATAGAAAAAAGGGTAGAAATATAAAAGTTTTTTGATATATTATTTTATTTATAGTAATTCTTTTAAATATACATTAAATATAAAAATATATATTACTTAACTATAATGTCGGTCTTTGTATGTAGTATATAGTATAATATAGTATTGTTTCTAAATGTCTACGGAGTACAATTGAAACAAATGAAAGAGAATAAATACGTACTTATCAACATAGTACATATACAGACAAATCTACTAATGCTTAATTAATCTTATAAATATTAAATAAAGATATTAAGTTAGGCAGATTGTCATAGAAATACAAGCATATTTTTCTCTTGTTACTTCACCCCCGCCTCGACCGTCGACATTCATTGTGCGAAATGAACTCGTCTTATCGAAAACAGAATCGTGTAAAAACAGAGCGCTCTTGTTTTTTACAACAAAGACATGTTTTATTATTTTTATGTTTCCTGTTCAGGATTATTTTCTGTTTGTAATTTATTTTAATGGTGTTATGTACAACAAAATATGACTAGAAAATTAATTGTAGAAAAAAATGAAGTTCGGCCAACTTTAATTTTATTGGTAAGATATAATATTGATATAATGAATTTTCTACATATGTAAATGCTATAGAATTCCAGAGATATATTTTTTATAAACAGGCTCGCACTCATCTTAGAACTATACATAATTATATTGTCATCAGAAGAAATGGTGCGTTGCAAAATGGTCAATCCACAGAAAGGAAATAGAATTTCAATTACTAGATTTGAACCACGAAGAAGTCAACAGAAACCAACCGTTTAATTTATCTCATCTACTTTTTCATTTCACGGTAATTTTAAAAATATTGCATAGTACAAAAACCTGACCGATTGTATTTGAATTTGTAAAATATTTTTTCACAAATGACAGACGGCATCCATGAGATACGTGTTCGAATCCTCGTACGTTTTTATATGGTTTCTATAAATGTTTTTCTTGTCATAAGCGTGTTAATAATACTCTAAAAATATTAATAGGTCTATCGTGACACAGAGTGCGTGTGCCTGTTATGTAGGATGAAACGTGAAGCTGTAAATAAAATATTTAAAAATTGTACCCAGAACAGTCTCACAGACAGTTAGGCGCTCTCAAATTGCGCCACCGTGGCGTCAAATCGAATTATCTTGTTATTATGTTTAAGAACAACGTAATAATTCCCGTTTTTTATTAATAAAAAATGGCAATTATTACGTTTATATATTATGTATTAGAATAAAGTATTTCATAAATTAACTAATTAACTATAATTCATATTTCTTGTGGAATACTTTGTTTCTTGTAGTTTTAAAAGCAGTGGATTAAACTAACAAAACTGGGTAGCACGGTCCCATTTTTATAAGTCAAATGAAACAAAAAAATGATAAGTACTCGTACTTATCATTTTTTTTCGGTACAGTATTTAGTATTCAAGGAGTAAGCAACAAAATAATTTAATAAGAATCTTAATTACCTATTATATGACAAGAAGTAAAAGTATATAAAAATCTCTAATACTAAATATTTATTATTATAGTAGGTAAATAACAATTTATTTAAAAGAACAAAAGATTTCTTTTTTATTTTCTTAACGATACTACTGAGCATTGTTTGGACGGCACACGGATTATTAAACCCAAACTCACTAAGACGACCGCTTAGTTTAAAGTTTAGAGGTTTTAGCGTGAATATTTAAGTATTCTGAAACTTAGCAAAGTAGTTTTTATTAGAAATTATGTTCAATTAGACAACAACAACTTTATATACATAGTGAAACTATTGAGGTGCTGCTATATTAGATTGTGAGATCGATTCACACGCGAAGAAATAAATTATGGTTTCGAATTCAGTTGGAAAAAGGCGAGCAGAGTGTGTTAACCATATTCTATATATTCTGCTATATAGAATTGTTATTCTGTGCGTGGAGCTGCAAATAATATATACCGGTAAATATATTTTTTAAAATCTTATCAAAATTTGAACGCATCGGAATTAAAACCCTCACCTCTCGTTTTTCTAATCCTAAATGTGGAATAACACTATAAAAAGTATTTTACTACTTTATATAGGTATTATGTTACGAGATGGATGGATGGTATTGTAATTTTTATACATTCATTTCATACTCTGAAAAAAAATTGTATATAAAATGAAGTTTTCCCCTAATGTGAAAGTAAAGAACAGGTAAAAAATGATGAACATTTTTTACTAAAAGTTAAACCACATCCATTTTCGATATAGATATAACAACTTACATTTCTCGTCATAGGCAAGGGAAAATCTTGTAAACGTCCGGATTATCAACTCTAACTCAATGTCTCACAAACGTCTCCAATCTCATTATTCTTCCACCTCTACAAGATTATAAGTAACAAGAATATATTATGAAGGAAAGCAATCGAATCAAAGTTTCCGGTTAGTTACATAAGGTTCATAGATTATCAGATCACATCAGAATTTCTGATCGAATTCCCGGTCGCCCTCGCTGTAAACTAACTACGTTACACTGTGCTATTACTTTGTATGATATATTGCTTGGCTTAGAGGGAGTTTAGCTGTGTATTATATTAATTTTGTGCATCTTTTACACTTTTTGACGCAATTTAAATATAAGTATGATAGGTCCGGAATTAAATACTATTAGTGGAAATATATATTACATTCATTTCGCAAATGGTTACTTAAAAAGAAAAATAATTTAGAGTTTTGTAATGTTCCCAATGTTTGCTGACATTTCTCTGAGTGAGTCTATCTTGAGCGATCACTAACACACTTCCGTCAATTTGTTCTAATTCAATTTATTTAATTCATTTTGTACGTGTGCCTTTAAACAGTGATAATAAAGTAACATAAATATGATTAAGATGACGAGTGCTTCGTACTTTAAAAGAATATACATATCAATTATTAATTCATTATAATGATATCTTTTTTAGTAGTATAAATCTAATGTTCCGCTCCAGGACAGCGTGAAAATACTCATAAACACGCTTTTTTATTTTTTTATCCTATTCTGTGGTTATACGAAACTCATTCACTATGAACAGTTTTTGTGTTTTAAGTTATTTTTAATAATTAATATTTATTTATGAAAAAATATTTCATCGTTACTTGCTACTAATTCTATTCTAAGCGCAATAATATGGAATCTTTTAAATAATATTTTTTCCTTATTAAATGTGTCTCTCTGAAGAAGGTATATCAAACCCATTATTAAAAAAAAGAAACATTATTACCGGCTTACATATATTTAAAAAAAGCTGTCTCTTCTCTTCCCAAAGAAAAAACGAATCGTGAAATACAAATCGTCTATAAAATACACCATATACGGTTATAGATACGTTTTAAAAAAGTATGAAGATCATTATTATTTTAATATTTTATATAATTTGTTACATATATTATACACATTTATGATATTAAATTTCATTTACTATCCTTGTAAAGCATGTGTCTTAGCATGGGATGTTAAGGACATTTTAATATGTATACACGGTACATATAGCAGAACAACATTTTTTAAATTTTATTTATCTGGCTGTTTGTCTTTCTGTCTGTTTGTTTGTTCCAACTAATCTCTGGAACGACTGAACGGATTTTGACGGGACTTTCACTGACACATAGCTGATATAAAAAGGAGTAAATTAACCGTAGCGTTAGTTTTATTTTAGAATGATAAAATAAAGATCCAGAGACATTAAATTCCACGTAGACGAAGTCGTGGCATAACTAGTAAAAATATAATTAAACATATTAAATAAAAATCCTTTAAACATTTATATATGTAATATAAGAAAAACATCGTAAACCTCAAAGACAACAGGGAACGCTTAACAAGAAAAAGGCAATTCAAAGCAGACGCCAAATAAATGTGTCAATTTGAACGTCATATAAACATGTCTAAGAATATTACGTTATGTAAAAACGAGTGAATAAATTTATTTGGCTACTGAGACCCATTTCGAGTCGCCTCGTAAAACACCAGTTCAGCTAAGACAAAGTAGATCACATCCTGAAGGAGCACTCATCTCAACTTGGTCCTATACTTACTTTGCGTTCATTGCTGGCTTTTGGCTTCATGATAAAAGTTTAATAAAGCTATATTTTGAGTAAAATTTTATTTTATTTTCTAATGAGCATATTTTTTTAATATTATTTACATTAGATTAGAGAATAATAGACAAATTTAATAAATATTTGAAACTTTTTTGTTGTTCAAGTGATTGTACATTAATAATACTTGTAACTCAATTTATATAATTTAAGTTAATACTACGTCAATCAAAATGACATGGCGTTTATCGATATGACTGTTAACTCCATGGTTTTGTAGTTATGGATTCGATCCCCATTCGGATAATTGAAATTATTATATTTAAATTGTGTTCATGTCGTAGCTCTTCCCAAACAAAACGTGGCGTCGAGTTTTCTCACTCAACAAACAATACGGACAGAAAGCAAGTGTAGGAAATGATTTTACACTAACTTTTCTCTGCCTTTTTTGCTATACAAGAATAAATAAATACCTACGTATTATCGTGGCTTAGTTATAGTAGGTAAAAATATATCAAATGTTAGTTAACTTGCGTAAGAAAGAAAAATTACAAAAGAACATACACATATCATATATTTTACATGTTTTAGATAAGAAAAAATAATATGCGTTTGTAAGCTGTATACAGAGCTAAAAATGCTTAATAGAACCTTTGGAACCTCGCCAAGGAACGTGCAATATTAATACTTCAACTTAGTAATCACGATTTTCCGCGAGCTACATTTTTGCCGAAATTGTCACTGTCGATATCGTTTCCGTAAATAACGTTAATTGTTACCTCCCTTTATTTAAAAAGTTGCTGCTTTCTTGAATCAAGATTTCACCCCTATATAGATTAATTATTACAATATTTGTTTTATACTTACATGGATTTTAAGTGAAGAACGTATTGATATTGCATGCAACATGAGCGGTATTCTTGTCTAACTAGGCGGTAAAAATTAAATGATTTTAAATATCTATATTCATTCAAAATTCATGGACGCCCATAAGTCCGTAGTTTGTAACAAAACACCTCAAAAGAATACCTACATTCTTCAATATGGGACCTAAAGTCACAACAACATGATATTACATTATGTTCATACAATATCTGAGCTAATAGATGACCGAATTACACAAAGTTTCAGTTTCCTTTCAATGCGTTTCTTGGGGGTGGATTTTTTGTTAAAATTCAACAGGAACTTCAATGATTCACATATTTTAATTGATAATTTAAAAGCACCGATTTCCAAATGTAATAGATATTTTTATCATCTCAGTACAAAAAAATCTGCTATTTACATAGAAATTTCAGTTACAAGGGGACTGTATAATATAACATTTCAGAAACAATCAGGAAGATTTAAAATTGCTTCCGATGAAGAAATATGGGTCAAATGCACACTATCTCACTTATTAAGTCAGTCCTGCGGTCACACTAGGCAAAAGCAGCGCTTCCCGCCAAGTATCTGTAAGTAATTAATATAAGCCGCGAGTTGGCATCTCGCCAGAACGTGTAGAAGTCTTTGTGGCCTGAAACGTGCTGAAAATCTAGTTCCCACAAAGAATAGGATTTATTTGTATCATAATATTATATAAGACTAGATGTACATATGTATATACGCTGCCAGTCAAATGTAATCACTAGTATATAATACAGAATAACTTAGAGAAAATTGATACGCTTTTTAATATCTTTTTATTTATATAATTAAAATTTACCTTATAATCTAAACCGATAAACACAAACAAATTGACGTAATATATAAAGCAGTGTTTTATTTCAACATCTTAGAAAATCAAAGTATTCATTTAAAATCTATTTTTATTGGTAACTTCACTGTATACTATTTCTTAACTAATCTGGGCACACAAAAAGAGATATGGAGCTTCGCATCACTCTATTGGTTACTATTACAAACAAGAATTATCCTATTGGATAGAAAGAGAACATGGGAGTGTCTGGTCACTTGGTCTTTGGCCACAATTATACGACTGACTCGTGGAGATAACAAAATAAACGAGCGATTTAGTATTATAGTATTTAAGCCTGGCTAGTATAAACTCGTGAAATATAATCTAATTTATCATGCGCTCTGCAATAAAAGTTGGCTAGCGTAACTCCGAGGCAATCTGCATATCCTGTAGGAATTCTACTACCATTTATGAAATATAGTATTATGAACAAAACAACTTAGCAACATTTAACATTTTCAGGGTGATGTTTTTATAAAAAATACGACTAATGAATACAACAAAAGGATCAGGTCTATCCTGGTATAATGAGTTTACTGTAACCCTGTGTTTTTGTGACGTCAGAATAAATTATAGTGTATATTTTTTCATTTCCTAAGTTTTCATAACATATACTTTACAACGTAAAGATTATAATATTATAGTTTTGCATAGTTAAGTTATTATATAAAAGCTACCTATTCCGTTATTTTGATCCAATACCTTGCTTTCGATTTACTTGTAAATATGCACACTTTGCCGAATCAAATGGCAATAAGTGTTAGGACAACTTGCAGTTAATCTTGCTTCAGTTTCTATTTTAAATTAATTTATTAAGTAATTGTCATATTTTCTACAATAAGTTGATATAAAAAAATGATTCTTTAAACTACCTAATAAAAAAATCTTCAATCATATATCTACGAATTAATCCAAAGAGGTAACAACAAATATGATAATAAAAATAAACTTACTAATTCATACTAGTAAATGAGTAAAATTTTTACATTTTAAATTATACTTTATTCATAAAAAATACGTTTATACCTTGGTAGCTATCATAATAATATAAATACATAAAAAAATATATAAAATATCGGAGGAAAGTCCGCATTTCTCATAAGCGGCAAGCTTGTTCAATAACTTGTCTGATGGCTTTGCACACCATCTGTGACCTGCTATATTATTTCTCTACATACGAACATTGGATTTGTCCTAAAGTTTTTAAATAAATAAATAAATGAATGGAGTTTTATAATGTTTTAATTATTACATGACCATTCTCTCAGTCATTTTTTATAATAATTTCAGTTCTTACATGTAAAGGAAGAGCCTGATCTATGTTTACTTACTTTATAACACCTCAAAATTTGTCTAAGTCTTTTTATTACAGATAAAAACGATCAGGTAGTATGAAGTATGGAATATGGTTACTTGGAGTAACAAATAGTAAACGGGTCTCAAAATAGTATTTGAAGTCCGTTTAGTACAAAGAACATTTTCTTAAATTTTTAATCGAAATAACTTCAATAATCACGTTATAAAGTGCTGGACTCACAGTATAGTTTCAACCCCCTGCCAATATAAATATGTTCCAACTATATATAAATAATATTATAAAAGCTGATATTAAGCTTTTATATAAGACACTTAAGAGACATATAGCAATATAACCCCAGAAGCTGGACAGTTTCAATGGTATTTAAGGTATTCCCAGTGTTTATATTAATTCCTAAAAAAAACCCTTAAACTGTCGACTGCTACCCAATTAAATTGCATTACGTACATAAATAATTTAAAATGACAAATATAAAACGTATGCATGATAAAATAACAAAAGGCAGAGGTCTAATCTCCACGTGACTTTCCATTTTATCTGTCACTTAAGGCTAATTACCATAATGACAGTTAATTCCTGACATCCCTTGACATGTTGTCAAACGTCACTCACACCACAGATTAAATGTACGCTTTTATAAAATTTCATGTAAGTGTGATGGAATGAACAATATTAGAGTATAAGCAAACATATTTGTAAAATGTCATTTATTACTAACCTATTATGTTCTACATATCTTTCAAAAATATTATGTATATATTTGTTTTATATGAAGGTCATTTTGCCGTTACTGGATCTCTTTTTCATGTGTAATATATAATAGAGTAATTATGTCTTTTTTACTGATCAATTTATTTTGTGTGTTCTCCATACAACGTGACTTTGGCGAAGTTATTTTTGAAGTCTACTGGCATGCTCGGAACGCCATATGTAAAGAACTGAACTACCATATATTATATTATATAATTTAAAATATTTTCTTTGTTTATTACAATTTTTATCATAGTTAGTTCACCTGTTTCAATGTTATTAAGTCTTTGAACTT
This sequence comes from Dryadula phaetusa, assembly GCA_032432895.1. NCBI lineage: Eukaryota > Metazoa > Arthropoda > Insecta > Lepidoptera > Nymphalidae > Dryadula > Dryadula phaetusa. Next base: position 2,099,588 of record JAOYRS010000054.1, read on the forward strand.
CTACACTCCTGGTCACAATATCGCCAACTACGAGTTGTTATCATGGTTATTTTTACGTCAATTCTCAGCTATGTAGGTATGATGGTTGAATTGTTTATCAGTTCTTGAATAGATTTGGAATCTAAAATTTAAACTGAGCCCAATATAAGCAAGGCCGAGTCTCTATCAACTGCATCTAGACTGTAACGTTTATTTTTAACCAAGCTATTTCAAAATATCATGACCTATTAATCATATTCGTAAACATTCATAATATAATATTTATGAATGATTACGAGGAAATTTATCTATTTAAAAAAATTACTACTAACCCTATTTTGTTTCGTTTTTATTATTAGGTACTAAATAAAATAATTTTCATAAAAAAATAATTTTACTAATTAATAATTATTTATATAAGTATATTGTTTGTGTAATAAGTTTTAAAAAGGATAGAAAATTATGTTTGCAATACTTGATGGCCATGAATTTCATACGCCTAACACTTTAAAGTGAAACATTTTCTTTACTTTATCAAAACTCGTAAACGGTGGTAATATACATATTACAATATTAACATGCCAAGATTACGGGTCGAGTGGTTTAACCGCGGTACAACCGAAGCGTGGGCTCATAAACTACTAGTTCCATGTTTGCGAACAAACAAGAAGAACTTTGCGTGAGCTTCAAACGCGATTATTGCGGGATATTTGCCTTGTTGTAACTTATGCTAATGTTCCTTGCGTGCACAAGTGTACTTACACTTTGAACAGCTCGAGTATAAACTAATGAGGTATCTTATGTTTTTCTATCTAAACGTCACTTGCTGTTTGTCTTTGTAAAAAATATTGAGGCAACTCGATGGAGTTTTATGATGTAAGATACATTATAAATATAATTAAAATTCTGATTAAATTACAACTACTCTTTTAGATTTTAAGCGGTACGAAAGGTCGAAGTAAACTTCGATTGACTTTCGAAAACACAGTATCGATGATAGTGGAAGACGGTTACGTGAAGGCTATAACCCCCCGAAGAACATGTATGAAGATATTAATGACTGTGGACGAGGCGGAAGAAGGTCTGCAGGTACCGTATCGTTCAGCGCTACGTTCTCTCTTACTATGGTAGGGATAAATCGTTAAAGCCAACACGGCGTTCCTTTGTAATTTATTCAAAGTTTTTATAAAATATTAATAATAGGTCGGACAAAAACTAATAAATCAATGGCATATTAAAAATCAAAACGGATTTTGACGTCAATCGCAGAGCGGTGCACACGAACGACCTTTTCCATGCATTTATTATATGAATAATTTGTACCGTGACGCGCAAGTCATCGATATGGGGGCATATTTTATTCAACGAAACCGCTACTGGCAGCTATTGTTTCGATAAATTACATGTTACAATACTGACACTAATAACGCCACTCTTATATGCTTAACTTCGAGTATTATATTGATTTTATTTTAATTAAATTTATAATGGCAATTTAGAATCTATTTAAAAGACTATTTAAGATATGTTTTTACATAAAAGGTAACACTGATCTTCTTCATTTTTAAGTAAATCTAATTATATACTTATAATATACTGGTAGTAAATAGGTGTTGCCTCAATAACATGTAGTCATTTTATATAAAATTATCAGTTAAAAAGTCATACGCATAACAATGTATATAATAACAATTTATCATAGAATCGGTATGTACATGTTTTTTACTCTCGCACTAATAATGTATATAGATTAATCAAATAACTAAATTTAAGGCGCAATTTACATGTCCCCCATATTATGACTTTTTATTGGTTTTTTTTTTTGGCCCAGTCAGTTAAGGTTTGTTTTACCTAATCCTCTATATAAAAGATACTAAAATATATAAAACTAACTTAAATAAAAAATCGTCCTTTATTAAAAAATCTAGACTATAGTGTGTTATATCTGATTTGATTCATGTATGGAGTAAAGATGGTATATTTTAAAATATAACAACATTATAGGAAAGTAACCATATAAATAATGAGATAATTTACCCCGCCTATAAACCGCCATCTCTTTAGATTACGTGACATGAGCGGCTGCCACTCAACACGTACTGCCCAAATAAGCGGAAATTGAAGTATTTCCGCCTATTTCTACCCTTAAAGTAATAACATGACCCCTCGACGTACCTTGCAAGCGATATATCGTGACTGCATGATAATTTCAATATTGTTTTTATCTACATCTAAGTGTCATTAATACTTAAATAAGTTTCATAAATAAAAGGTTATTTACAATGTAATAAAAAGTTAACATTAATAAAAAAATATTTTTTATGTAGTGAGGCCAATGTAACAAAAATGGCTGAAAATTCGATTGATTGATTGTGCATTCGAATTCCCACTCAGGGATACGTTTATATTTAAAATTTGTTTTCATTCTTCCGCTATGGTAAGACATGGCGCACCGTTGAGTTCGCAACTCATCATTTCGTAAAGTTTCGATTTTCAGCTAAAAGCAATTATCTGAGTGTTTTACTATTTTTGTTAAAGTATTATTCCATAATTAAGAATGCTTACTATATAAAACTTATTTTTTTTAATACAAATCACAATACATTTGTTTCTATTCAAATGAGTGACAACAATAGATCGATGTGTGATACTATGAAATGGGTAATGTGTCTGACGATTATGCTAAACGATTTCATACGGGCAATATTTCACGCAAAATAGATTCCTGAAATACTTAGTGTCCATTTGACTTTTCATGTTGGCCTCTAAACGTAATTAGGATATGCTTTATTAAACATGAATCTCGAAGGCTTAAATAGCATTTGCGAATATTTAGATACTGAGAATATTTAGATTTATTTAAAATATATATCTGTGTATAAACACCATTAATTTTGGGTTCAATTCCCACACAGAGGAATGATTAAATTTAATATTATTTCCACTTCTCCCTTCTAGAATGATAACGCGCGGGGTTGATTTTCGCCACTCGATATATAATGTTTGCGGAATGAGGGAGTGAACGGAGTGTCTCGACTCTAAGTTCTCTCTGACTACTTGATATACGGAATAAAGCGTGAAACTAAAATGGGCGAAAATTTAAGAGTTGATTGGCTCTTCTTTATTCTTGCATTTTTAAGATTCTACTTTTTTATATCTTCATCAAGGAAAACTTAGCCCAAAAGACTAACAACATAATTCCTTAAGAGAAATAATAGGTACTATGTGTATACAAAACCTTGTCAGTATATAATTTATAAATATTTCTATTACAACACCACAACACGCAATGTCTCAATTTTGAGTAGAAAATCAAGCAAAGTGTTTTGACACTTGGTTGTCTCTGACCTCTCTACCTGCTATACGAGATTAAGCGAAGCGGCATTTTAAGCATTCTATCTCACTAATATTCTATACAATGCGAGTAATGTAAATGCAAGTTATAGCTATATATCTGGAAACAAAGCTAATTAACTCAGTAACGGTGTTTTGATCGACATAATGAGTTAATCAAGGTAACTTGTAATGAAAACATTATCATTAGTGTCTTCACTTGGAACGACTTCATTAAATCTTCAATTGACGTATTTACCTTCATTTACGTCACTTAGTGTGGCAATATTTAGTAAATTAATACAGTTTATTTTTCTTAATAAGAACTGAAATTCTTTACTTTAATACAAGCTTATGAATATATTATAACTAGTTACTACATTTTTAATTAATAATTTTATCTAAAGGCGGATTTGTACCTTATACCGTCACGTTTAATTTGGATAGCTAAGAAAACCCAGCTATAATGGTTTGTACTAGCCAGAATGACTGGGATAACTAGAAAGTAATTTTCATATTATGAGCCGTTTTGTTATTCTTATTATGAACTCTGTCATTTTCATTATTAATTTTAAGTTAACCCCTCCACGGTAGTAAATATCTTTTAAATGTAACACTGGCGTACAACACCAAAGTCAAATATAAAAAGGTCTACGGGGACAAGGATTACAGTAATCCACCATGACTCTCAGATTTCTTGATTAGAGGCGGGCAGCCTAATGAACGTTCTGAACAATAGTACTTACCTAGAGTGTAGAAAACAAGCTGAGGCGAATTTCTCTCCGAAAAAACATTTTTTATGTGCAAGTAAGTATATTTTTGTAATTCTATTGGTATGGAAAAAAGTCACTATAGGTATATGAAATATACCTATATATATATAGGTATATGAAAACATGGAATATTTAGTTTTTAAACAATCAATTTCAAATTTTGATCAGTTATTTTTATGGTCTAATTTCGTTCGAGTGATTTTAGTATATTATTTGTGGGTAAATTCATTTTTGCGAGAGAGTAAGCTCCTACTTCCTCGCTTAACTTCGTTTATATTAAGTATATAATTAAAAAATTGAACTAAATATATATTTAACACTTCGTCATGGATTACTCTATCTTTTGGTGTAAATCGTATGAAAATCTGTTCAACAATTGAGTTTATCGCAAGCAGAGAAACAGACGGCTCGGAACATTTTGGTTTGTAATATGTAGTGAAGTGACAGTTTTTACGTGTAAATATATTGTTAAAAAATCTTATAAAGTCTTAAGTAAAATATAAAGATAAAATTTTGGTACAAATGAGGATGACGAAATCGTTTAAGATTTACTGATAAGATAATATGATAAACTGGATTTTACAAGAGATATAAATTGTTCAGATTTGGTACATACAATTCTTTATAGTGTCAGTAGAAGTGTTAAACGTGTTTGAAAAATCATAAAAATAATTTATTAATATGTGAAAAACTAAAGAAATAGGGATTTGTGTACGTAGTTTATAAATAATAATAAACAGCTAGTAATGATTAGCAATAATTCGGTAAGTTTATTTATATATTTATTACTCAAAGTGATTTTGTTTGTTTGTTTGTTTGTTTGTTTGTTTGTTTGTTTGTTTGTTTGTTTGTCTTCCACGATTAAAATGTGTTTGGTTTGAGTTGTATAAGGGGATATAATTTAGTTTTGTGTAAGTGTCATCACAAATTGATATATACATACATACATGATGTAAAAACCTACTATAGCTTCACGCCTTAATCCCTCATCCCGAAAAGTACTCCGCTTGCCCCCGAAATGTGTTGATTATTGGAGATCAACGCCTCGCTTTGCGTTACCAGAGCGAATTAATGAAAATAATTGTAATATAATCTTTCCTTCGAGTGGAAGTCTGAATCCGATCGCGTTTACAATCAGACGCTGTCCACAACCATACCTACTAATTTATTAAAAATATTTGTTCAAAGTTCACTATAAAGCACAAAACTATTCTATATCACAATACTATTCATATAACTGCATCAAATCACACCGCCATGCCACTCAATCTTCACTAAATCTGTTGGGATAGATAAAAGCTCTGAAGAAACAGTTTTTATAAGGACCATTAGCGCATGGGTCACGTTATCGTGTTATCTCGATTCCAATCTCTGCGATGTCGGAAATCATTGATCCGTTATTTACTTCCAATATGTATCCTCTTGATTTACTTTTAATATATAAAGAGATGTACACATGTTGTTTTCTTTAAAGTGGTCATCGCAGGTTCATTCTCGGTTGAGAGAAATATTTGGGTATACTGAAAATACATATATGTTAGGTGCTTCATCAAAACAAAAAGCTACTAGAGAATACTAACAAATATTGCATTACATATATAAATCTAAAATAAATATTAAAAAGAACACATTGAACATCGAAACGAATATTATAAAATTAAAGTGAACGTTATCTCAATATTATCATTTGAACGTGTCTAATAAGGTAAATTAAAAACGTAGGGAGGAAGCGATAGCGCTAGAGCACTCATATTAGCACGATCGATGATAACGAGTCCGCTTTAATGAGCAATTCAGCATTTCGCTCAGACAATGAGTCCTGGCAACGTTGGTGCACAAATAGAAAGATTATTCTTCTTCTTACCTCATAATTACTTACAGTGCAATGAAAAAAATATAATTTTACTTAATACGTTTCGCATTGGCTGATATTTAAGTGGTGAAAGTGATTAACTATATCCTATAATAATAATCAATTAATAAATATAAAAATATTATATTTTTATGTATGTGACCTTAATGAGCAATATACATCTATGTCCATATGCATATAATTATTACAATATACATATATATAAACTAACTGTCTTTCATGGTTCGTTGTTCATATAATTTTCGTAAATTGATATTTAGGAAAATTTTCTTTTGGCTATGATTATAATGATTATAACAATAGCCTTTTTTTATAAAATGTAATTGATTAAAGGCTCATCCTTTCTTACCCACATAGATATCCTTACCCCCAGGACTCCGGTCCAACATATCCGTCAATGGACCTCATGAAGAGGTCTACGCAGGGATCATCTCATATTAGTGAGTGGCGATGGAAGCTACGCTGGCACCGTTACCCTTCTCCACTCTAAGAGAGAGAAGAATATAACGAATTGATTAAAAGATTTTGACATCAGAATTCGTATAACATCTATATTCAAACAAAATGGCGAATAAAAGTTTAATTGGCTGTAATTCAAACGGAGGGTAAATGGGAAAAATATGTAAAGTTTTAATTGGTTCTTTGATAATAAATAGGTATCCCATTTTTAATATCGGAATAATTCAATATAGAATCATTAGTTAAATTATCCGATCAAGTTTTCAGGTGCTGAAACTAAGAGATATTTATTAAATTTACGTATAAACATTAAGATAGAATAATGGAATAATAAAATAATTAACGATGAAATAGGCCAGTCGAGGCGCAGTGATACACTGTCTAACAGTAGACAATATTGATTGAGTTCGATTCCCACTCGCGGGAATTATTTATATATGTAAATTGTTTTCATTTCTTAGCTTCGGTTACACAAACCGTGACATTGAGTTCTGCCACTCAACACAGCATGTAGTATCTCGGATTAGGCGGAAAGCGAAGTACGGAGTGTCTTGACATTAGGTACTTCCTGTCTACCCTGCTAAGTGGGATAAAAAAGTAAAGCTAAAAATATAATAAATATTTTAATTAGCTAATCTTATAAAAATACAATACGGTATTAAAATATTTCGTATTGCTTATATTATTAAATCACTTCAAGCATTGTATCATGACTGACACTGACAGGGACACGTTCAATACTCGCAGACAATGTATGAAAGAATAATTATCACGGTACTGTGGCACACTTTGATTTTACTGATAGTGTGATTAGGGTTTGACGAACTTAAAATGGCATTAGGTGTCAGTTAGGTGACGATTTAAAGCTAAAGAAGTTACGGCGATTGCAGTTTGTCTGTCAATTTATTACTTTGGCATTTCAATTGATTACTTTGCTACTACTCGCTCTGGTAACACAAAGCGCGGCATTGAGTTTTGCCAATCAACACGCAATGTCTTGAATTGGTCAGAAAACGTAGTATGGAGTGTCTTAACACTATGTACGACCTGTCTACCCTACTTAGATAAATAAAAGCGTAAAGTGAATATAGTATATTTGACATCTGGCTATATATGGTTACATATATCGTCGATTTAATTTGTTTTGATAACTTTTAACTGCTTAGAAAAAGTAGATAAAAAATATGAAATTAATATTTTTTTATTTAAATCGACTTTAGCGAGCACTTTGATCATCTAACGAGCATAAAGCTACCGAATGTTGGTAAGGCAGTTCTGAGGAGAAGAAAAGTTGCTCTTTTCAGTTACTTACTTAAATAAAATCAGTCGCGTTTAAATCAAAAATATATGAAGCAGTATTTATTTTTATATCGCTTTTTAGCATCTTCCATCCAGTAGCTATAATATTATGAAATATTTATGAAAATACCGACTCTCAGGCTGAAAATAATTAGATCAGAGATAGTACGACACGACATTAAATATTCAACAAAGTTTTAACAAGCCTCTTGTAAAATTGCGATCAGTTAAACTTCTTAGCGTAACAAACAGGAAATTGGGTTTTTTATGAAAGCTTATTTTAAATTTAAATTAAGAAATAGTAAATATTATAATATAAAGTATGTATTTAATTTTATTTATGTTACTTTTAATAGAATATTCATTCAATATAAATTTTAGTTATTTATTTTAAGTATGGACGCTGTCATTTCTCAGTTACTCATTATTATCATGGGTAATATATAATTGAATAACTACAGAAGGAAAAATTTAAGTCAACTTATTCAAGAAACTTCTTATTTATCAACTAATTACATTCTGGTTGTAACTACATTATTTTATTTGATACAACTACCGGAAATATTTCTAGCGGAAATTGTATTTTGAAGTACAACAGCTTATCACACTGTTTTTTTTTCCTATTTCGCATACACATATCATTATCATATTTACGAAGATATGTAAAATACATTCGTCGTAGTGTAGTGGGACAGCGACTGACTGTAAACACGATTGGTTGTAGGTTCGAATCCCATTCGAGGTAATGGTTATATTTAAAATGTGTTTTCATTTCTCCAATCTGACAAGTCAAGGCGAGCCTTAAATTCACTAGTCAACACGCAATATCTCGATTTTTGGGCGGAAGGCAGTGAAAAGAATGGTTGGACACTAGGTTGTCCCATCTTTAAGGGTTATCTTATCCTTATTCAAAGCAATGATTATATTCAAATATTATTTTATTTTCTTCCTCAATTTGTTTAGATAAGGCGTTAAAAACTGAGAATTAACTATTAATACTGTGTTCTCTTTATCTGTCTGCTATTTACTAACTATTCTCCTATGATTATTATCAAAAATAACTTGAGCGATAATAAATAATTGTGTTAAATATTCACTAAGGGCGTTCGAGCCTACAATCAATGGTGTTTACAATCGGACACTGTCTCGCTGCAGCACAATGACCTCAATTCTTATTACGTCTATTATGTTGTTTTTGAATTCGAATATTATTTTTAAGTAAAAAAATCATTAAATGTGCTTGTTTTGATAAATGCTTTATATAATTATCTATTGAATGTTGTGACTGAAAAAATACCGTATTTTACTAAAAGCTTGAATCTGCAATGCAAAACCCATCAATCTAATGCACAATTGGAACGGAGCTTATCGCCGTAATCCTAATCTGTAGCGGCACAGGCGACTATTGTTCATTCAAAGTGCATTGGACCAGCTCGTATTATCCCAAGTTGTTAATGACGATCGAATCTAACAAAAGACTGGAATTCAATGTTATATATAATTTTTTATACTTATAACATGTATCTAAAAAAATATAAGACGTTTTGATTTTTTGTTGAGTTATCGGAGAAAATAGTCCTATACCTCTATATTATATATAATTATACAATTGAGACATGGATTTGTATATGTATATATTACTAACGCAAAATCTTTGTACCCCTTTTACGAAAATAACGTGAACTGAGGAGTATGAAATTTGGCACAGTTATAGTTTATATATAGAAGGACTGCACTCCTTATAAATATTTTTAAAAAGTAATGTCTAAAAAATATAATAAATTATTATATTATTATATTAAATAAATAAAATAAATGTAACACACGATCGTGTGTTTGAATAATTTCGGCACACATAAACTATAAAAGGCATATTTTGTAAACACATATTCTTTACTCTTTAACCTGAAAGGAGCCTAGAAGACAGGGATCGTAAAGTCACTCCATTCTCCGTTTTACGTTCAAATTCGAGACATAAAGAAGAATTCAACACTCTTATGTTACTGGTAACATATTCTGATCGGGAATAAGAAAATTAACAATACATAAAAGAGCAAATATAAATACATAAAAAAGTAGCTTTACACTTTATCTATATATATATATAGCAGGGTAATCAGAGATAACCTAGTGTTAAGACACTCCGTTAACTGCTTTCCACACGAAATTGAAATATTGCGCACAATATGGGGAACTCAACGTCGCGATCAAACAGAGCAAGACTGCCATAATACAATTTAAATATAATCATTCACCATCGATTCCATATCGCACCCCAAACGTTGTATCTATTAAATAATAAGACTATTTTAAAACAGCCCAACATGTTCAATTATAAATTAATCTATTTATAATGCGCCACAAAAAGCTAAATATATAATTCATTTAATAAAGGCAAAACATTAATTACCTCCAAACAGAAACGCTATCATTTAAATAGCCGGATTAACGCACGCACATAATTCGGGACAAAGGATTTCCGTAAATACTCGTCACTTCCAAACAACCTATGTTAAATATTCATTGAACTAAATGTAGGTAGTTATTACATTAATATTTTTTTATATAAGTATTCGAAGATAGATATAGATATGAATTGTGTAATATATATCTTGAACTTTTACATTTTATTTGAATATGTATATAATTTGGAATAATAAATAAAAAAATCTATAAATGAAAGTTGGCTGTATAATGTCAAATTGTTGACAAGCTATTTACGATAGTATTAAAGAAAAGTATGCGAAAGGTATTCAAGATGACGAAGAAGAAGATTTGGAATATTTGTATAGTTGAAAATATTTTTTTAAGGTTTTTTGTTTAGAGGATTAAAAATTGTTAAATAAATTAAATTAGAAAAACTAGCTAATAAATAGTGAGTGTATTTTTTATGTGTTACATACAATTAAAGGGTCTGTAGTTTATTAAGCGTTTGTCTAAACAAGTTATTGAATTGAATTTTATATATAAAAAGTTATTTATAACGATGTTTGCCTTTTAAATATATGAAGCTGTTAATATTTTATCTAAATACCTAATGCTTAAAGACAGCAATAATACTAACGTAGATTCAAAATGGGGAATTCCCTGTTGACTTTTTGTGGCCGTACTCCAGCAGACCAACAGTCATTTGTACTAATTTATTGGCCGGTGCTTCCATTAATATCTTTTTTCACCAACGTTAATTGCTAACGCTACTTTAGATGAATAAATCGCCTTCTACAACAAACCGTGAACCGTAAAAACTTTGTAAACCTTTCTACAGAGTAAAAAGATTCAAAAACTTTTATAACATTACACTTTGGTGGCAGTATATATGAAAGTTAAAGAACAATTATAATATTTCAATTGTAATTATGTTGAGTTTTGTAGGTGAACATTTTGATATAATTAATATTTGTTTTTATAATGCAGTATATTTATTATTTATTCCGCTTAGCACGATTGTTAAAGACAACTTAATGTCAGGACACTGCATTGGTTGCTTTCAGATCCGATCCGTAGCGAACAAAACTTCGCACTTTTCAGAGCGGAGAATGACCGATGGCAGTAAGTTTTCATTAATTCATTATAATATTTTTGACAAAGAAATATGATTGCTTATATAACGCAAAAAAATATGCATATGTATAAAAGGGCCAGATAAGATTGGCTCAGAATCTCAGAATTTAAATAGGACGTGTTAAATAGATATAATGAGTATAAAAAAAAGATTGGAACAAGCCCGCATAGTTAGTAATATACTTTTTGGTAGATTTGAAGAACTTTTATTAAGGTTAACTTTATTTATTTACTAGTTGGGCCCGTGACTTCGTTGTCGTGAGAAATAAGAGACTTTCCTTTAAAAAATCCGAGAAAAAATCATTTAAAAAAATAGTATTTTTATGATTTTTCTTCATTATAAATTAAACAACTTCAAAAAAATCTGTTATATGTAGAGATTTTATTAAGTGAAATACATGTAATTAATGTATCTGTCTTAGTTCTGAACTAATACAATCAATAAACGAACAGTAAATGTTAAAGGAATGGTACTATAATGGAGTGGTTAAAACTGCATTAAGATCAGTTAAGCTCTTTTCGAAATTAGCGTCCACAAACGCATAGACTGACACACCGATAAAATTAGATTAAGAAATGATAGAATAATATATTTCTTCATCGATCTTCAATATACAGACAGTTACATTTTTATTATATGTATATATATCTGGAAGGTCACGTTTTCAAAGAGATACCTTTAATTAGAAAACTAGGTTTAGTTTGTTTGATGAATCACAGCAACCTTCTAAAGTTAATAAGGAAAGTTAATCAGTTCTCTGTAAACGTACTCGTACCTATGTAAGATCAACAGACAAGTTAAATAAGATTATATGTATATGTGATATATGTTTTACTATAAGATTTAACATATAAATCTCAAGTTAAGACTTAAGTAAATCTTTGTATTTATTATCATGATTAGTTTTGCCATACACAAAGAAATGTCGACCAGGCTACATTTCTTTCTTTAAAGTTTAATAATATAAGGTTTTTACAAAAAATTTTTGATTTAATCATTTTTAGTGATTTTTAATATTTGCTAAATCATTATTGTTTACAATTGTATTTTTATTTTAGGTAAGCAACTGATTTAGTAGTATTTGAAATTATATTTTTTATACAATAACCAAAGTTTTTCCATCGCATACTAATATAATTATTTTCAGTAAAATATCTAAAACTATGTCATATTGTTGGTACTTATAAAAGAAATCCAAAAATGCACAGTCGCAGACTGCAACTCGTATCTGCTAGAAATAGAATGAAATGAGAAAAATATTTGCGTAGATTAAAAATTTTCGTTTGAAATTCAGTTCTGAAAATAGTTTTTACAAAGTTGTCTGAACAGTTTTTATATCCTTTAACTAAGTTAATTTGAAATATGAGTTTTAAGCGTATACTATTACCATAATTATATAAACGAATTGACTTATAGTGAGTTAACCTGTGAAATATATATTAGTATCGGTCATTTTAATGAACATATTGTTTCCTATATATCGTTAAATATTGTCTTTTCTTTTTTTAATGTTAACAGGATTTTTTGGGTCAAAATGCTTTGTCATCAAGCTTTATCCTTTTTCCCGCATAGCAGTATAGTCACATAGACAAGACACTCCGTCGACGGCTTTACGCTCAAAGTCGAGACATTGAGTATCGAATGGTGGTTAATGGCGTGTTTTATCTGACCAGAGTGTAGAAATGGGAATAAATTTTAAATATAAATCATTTCCACTAGTGGGGATCGAGCCCACAGCCAATCACGCTTGCATTGAAACACTGTCCCACAGTGCCACGATTGCCTTTTGTTAAAATTTTTAATTATCTTTCTGATAACTACTTCGACGAGTAAAAAAATTATATAAATATAATCAATGTTTTGCCATCGTCTTCTCAAACCGATAGCGTCCATTGCTGGATATTCTCCCTTAAGGATTGCTTCGGGGATCGATCCTGTATAAAAATTATTTCAATACTAATTAATCTTACGCTTGCAAAAATAACGATAACCGTAATCTATAAAGTATTTTTTTTTGTACTTATAATTTTATAATATAAATCATTTGATAGCATGGTAAACAGAAAGTACCTAGTGTCAAGACACTTCGTACTTTGTTAGATCTATTACTTAAATTCTAATAGATAGTTTTTGTATTTCTATGACACTATTCTCTTGCTATTGTGTAAACTACAGAATGTTTTTCACAATCTAGCAAAAAAAGACGATCCCCTGAAACGTTTCTTCGTGTAAACGAGCTTTAATTGAAAACTTTTATTTTCGATGGCATTTAACTTCACGCTAGTGAAACTTTGAAGAAATAACTATACGAAGGTTATTTTTACAATTGCTAGACAACTTTGTTAAGACGCGCAATATGCCATCATTGTTACTAGTGGGATGTAGTATCTACTATAGCCTTTGTATACGTTCTTATTTTGATAATCAAGGAATACAAATATATTGAGGGGTAAAATGTAAATGTAATAATAACTATAACACATTATTTTATTATTTGAAAATTTCATTATTTATTGTAATTAATTACTCTGAATTTTCTTCAAATATTAATATTTCATATTGAAAGTGATAACAAGTCAACCACATTAAATGAAACTATCGTCGAGTTTTTATTTATACTTATGTTTCAGTGAAATAAACAATAATATTACTGATTGTTAATTGGCTGTAAATTATAATACAAAATAAAATATTAATTATAAACTAAATTATTATTATTCTAAAAACAAAATCCGGTTGATACTTATATTGGATGAGTTTTGCAAAAATTTATAATCCGTCATTTTATCGCAGTAGCCATTTCATCTATGAACAACAAAATTGATTATATACAATTTCATTGTCATCAGAACTGAGTCGTAATCCAAATTTCAGTTTAATCGAACACTGGGAGTTAGGTCAAATTAAACTTGCAAAATGTCGCATATACTAACTAACTCGGTAATTTAAATAAAAGCTTGTTAAAATACTAAATGATTGGCGATAATTTTGGTATAGTTAAATTCAAATGACTTTATTTTTTATTATACAAAATATAAATTTTCGTCTGTAGTAATTCATTAACAATGTATTGTAAATTCAAACTTTATTATTCAGCTTTCTACAATATCTCAGTCTACACTGCCATCAAATTCAAAAACACTTCATATTTAAAGTTAAAAGAAAAACAGGGTAGACATAAAAATATATGAAGGTAACCAGTCATGAATTTTACAAGTGTTTTCATATCGACAACATTATTTATACAAATATAAACATAAACCCTAACAATATTGAGTAAAATCATATCTAAATCAATTGATTTACTAACATTAATATAAACAGTCATTTATAAACGATTGTGTTTAAAAACATTGTACAACTTAATAGTGAAATTATAAAATTACCGCATAATCTAAATCTGAAATAATAATATGTCATTATTATTTCAGACATTTGACAAAATGTTTATTTATACGGAAATAGAAGTTTAATTTACTGAAATAAGTTTGTCGAAAATCTTTTCTAAAGGTGATAGTGAACTATTTATCTTCCTTTATCACATTTACAAGGGGAACAGATCGATCCCTAAAAGCTTATGCATGTAAAAAGAACATAACAAAGGAGAGGTGCCCAAGATCGTGCATTACACTCAATATGACAAATGTACTTCTACCCTCGTCTAAATCCCAGCATTAAATGGAGTTTGTGGGCCGGAAACTCTATCCCTGTACGAGCAATGGCAATTTTTCTATCCCCTTAAAGGACTATTCATAAAAAAAATATTTCTTATTGATATACGAGAGACCCTGCACATGGTCAACATATTCAGGCGATTTAAAAATAAACTTTAATACAACCCCGAGAAGTTGAAAGTTCATTGTATTTATTTCTATTATACTTTGCAAGTTATATTTAGGTAGGAAACTCAGGTATGTACAAAGTAAATTTATTTACATTTCAAACGTGTGTTTGATGACGTACCTACCTGGCAATCGGGGCACGTTTCAGAGGTTTGCTCGTGGAAAAATTACAGCTTACACGGAATGTTAGTTTAACTTCTACACTTAGCGGTGCAAACACTTTTGATATTTGCCTCGCAGTACAATTTTATTATTTGGTTAATTAATTTCGTAATCCAATGTTTACACATGCCTTGTTCTAGAATTTACATTTTTTTATTAAGTTGTAATTATTTTATTTTTAATTTAATGTGCTATGTAGTACTTATTACATACTTACTTATTAACTTTATGTCAGATCATGTTTTTTTAAACGTAATTTGTAATAAAAGAGTCATTTAGATATTTCGATACTTTTCTCACCTTCATTATAGATATGGTTTTATTAAATACCATGAAATTGTGCTCATGCAACTAAAAGTCAAGTATTGTAAACAAAATCAAATACACATAATGATATCCCCAAAATATTCACTGATTTGTGTTTCAGCATTTTTTCCGATATTTTTGTTGAACTTAAATTAATAGACAATCCAATGTGGCACAATAATGGCAACTTTTTTACGTTTCTACTTCGATGATATAAAATTCGGTTCTTAATAGTACTGCATATAATGATAAAAATATGGAAAAAGCAGCTTCACGCTTTATCCTATATAGCAGAGTAATCATAGACAACCTAGTGTCAAGACACTCCATTGATTGATTTACGCCTGAAATCGAGACATTGCATGTTCAATAGTGTACACAGAATTGCGCAATGTATTTTAAATATAATTATTACTCCAAACGGAAATCGAACCCACAACCAATCGCGTTTATATTTAGACAATGTACCTCTGCGCCACAATGGCGATTATAATGATTTAAAGTTAGTATAAGTTGGTATATAAAACATTGGTAATACACGTACAGTACAGTAAACTCTATGTATACACTTAAAATCCTCACAGTATTTGCTTACGTTGCTGACTTGTCAAAGGTTATACCTATTTGTACTCGAAACAAATTTAAACTCAGAACAAAAAGCTCCCGACGGTTGTTTGATGTAAAGTTTTTATACAAATATTATGCTTGGCTTTGTTGACTTACAATTTGTACGGTGATTATAATATTTTTTACGAGCTACCACTATTTCATACTTTAATTTACATATATAAAGATCTTCCGTTACTCACTAAGTTACTGTCAAACGATTCACAAGTGAAAGTGCTTTTTACATTAAAAATTGATATTTGACATGGAGGTTCCTTGGCGAGGGGAGTTCTATAAACAGTTACATATATAATCAATTTTATTATATTTTTTACGAAAATTGTAATTGACAATTTAAATTGTTAATATTTATTAGATATAAATTTTAAGAACCATATATTTTATATGCAGATTTACATAAAGGGACATATACACGCTGTTAAGGTAAGGCGTTGTTTACACGTGAACGAGACGTTATAATTAATTGTAATTAATTGAACTTCGTGTGAATCGTTCGGGATGGCGGAGACCGGAGTGCTTAACACTAGATTCTCTCTAAGTACTGCTCTATACGCAAAGCTAAAACCAGATTATTTATTTATATATATATATATATATATATATATATATATATATATAAATAATCTGGTTTTAGCTTTGAAATAATTTCAAAAGCTTTAATAATTTTTACATTTTTTGATACACTACTAACTAGACACAAAGGTTATTATCTGCCGAATTGTCATAGTCATTCGTAAAAACTGTAAGAGCGCTGGTATCCAAACCAAAATTTTAATCTTATAATGTACAATATAATTAAGTCTCCTATAATTTCTGTCACTGGTTAATGTACATACTTTGAGTCAGAAAAAAAACATTCTTTATATTATATTATATTATTATTATTAAAATTTAATATAAACGACTCAATAAATAGTTATTGCTTGCCCTTGAAGCTAACTAAGAAATGGAAACAACGGTGGCGTTAAAATATTAGGTCGTTAAACCGCCCTTGCTTTGTTATGGCAGTGGAGAAATGTTACTATTATTAATTGAGGTCACGAAACGCTCCATAAAACTTATTAGTAATAAATGTATGTCTGTTGTTTTGGAAATGTGTATAGAATCTGGTTTAATATTACAAAATACGTATAAAATTTTGTAGATTAGTCTTTCATGTTATTTTATCGTGCTTAAACTATTGAGTGAACTTTGATAAATTTAAATCAGAGAAAAAATTAGACTAATTTTAAAAGTTATACTGATTACATTAATTCACTTTATATATAATAAGAATTGTGTCCGCGACTTCCTCCACGTGGGTTTTGACTACTTCTCTTTTTATAAATTTAAAGTAAAATAAGCCTCCTCCAAAGTAACTCTTTATTACATCAGCTATCTACTATAAAAAGTTCCGTCAAAATCTGTCCAGCCATTACGAAGATTAGCTGAAACAAACAGACAAACAAAAATTGTAAAAAATGAAATTTTGGTGTATACATGTTTATCAATAAACACTGCAATGTTATTTATTACTCCATATGTTCAAGAAATCGCAAGTAAATATAATTCCCAGTAAATATAATTCCATTTTTACTAAATAATATCAATGTACCATTTTTGTGTAATATACTCGGTTAGAGTCAAGAGTACTGGATGTTTACATTACACCGTAGAGCATTTATTTTTCATAATCCAAGAACAAAGGAGAATATACGTTAACAAAACTCACATGTTAATTTCCCAATCTGCTTTTTCTTAAATATAAATATTTTAATTATGTTATCACAATGAAGTTTTTTCGTTCTGTACATTTATTTAATATTTTAATTGATATTTGTTAAAATTTGTTGAATTGAGATTGAGTCGGTCCATATTATAAACAGAAAATATATATATATATATATATATATAAAAATAACTTAGCACAAGTAAGAAATCACATCATGTCCTTAGTATAGGATCATCGAAACGCTTTTTAAAGTTCCATAGCTCTTATAGAAGAAATCCAATAAACCGATTGTGGGAGCAGATGGCGGAGCTCAACGAAAAATGAAATTATTAAGTTTGATTGTTTCATAATTTGCTTAAACGACCAACAATTGAATTTAAATTAATCCAGTCAATGTCGAATTTAGCAACAGAATGCCGCATTAAATATTTTTGAATTTCTGTATTCTATGTGTTATTTCGTACGCTTAGCTTAATTTACCATGAACTCGCATTAATTACAACAAGCCTGACATACCTCTTCCTTTACTCGCTTCCTCTTCGTCATAATGCGTTTATTAAATGAGTTTACATGAACACATTACTGTGATTACGTATATATTATCCAATTCACATTTATGAGTCGTGGGGCAGTGAAACAGCGTCTTACTGTAAACGCGATCGATTATGGGTTCGATCCCCACTCGGGGAATTGATTATATTTAAGTTATTTCTCATTCAACACGTAACGACACGAATTCGACGAGAGCGAAGTGTCTTCACACTAGATTCTTCCTATCTAGCCTGTAAAGCTAAAATAAATCATGTTTCATTATTTGACTTTCAAAATTTTTATTTTACAGAAATATTATATGGTATATTAAACGTTGTATAAAGATTTCTGTCACGTCGCAAACTTCTTACGTGCTCTCCATGTCAATAAATTCAGTTAACATATAAAATAGTATTATTTGTTGATTCTTTGGTTTATTTTTTGCTTAATATTTACAAATAAATGTTCGAAAATAAATATTTTCATAGTATGAAAGACTTACGTAACAAAGATTATGTAACAAAAATTATATGTAACCTTTAAAAATAGCCTTCAACTGTAATTTACATATTTTCCTTAAATATAATATGATTAATTACTGGATTAATTGTAGAACGAACATTTTGTGAAGTAAAGGCACTTGTAGTTCTATTATTAGAGGCCGATCGTGGCACAGTGTCTAACTGTAAACGCGATTGGTTGTGGGTTCCGTCGCCACGCGGGGAAATGACTATATTTAAATTATATCCATTTCTCCTCTCTCCTAAGACCAAGCGCGATGTTGAGATGGATTACGTCTCGAATTCGGCGTATTACTGAGTAATTGAGTACACGAAGTGAAGCGTGAAGTAAAAAAAATCTTATTACGTCGTTACTACTATTAGACTTTTATTATATAAAGTAACTAATAAAATATTAAGTCAATTAAAATTTATAAAAAATATTTTAACATTTGTTTTTAAAATATATATATACATATATATATAACCATTATTAAGGTTCTCTCATTTTCCGTACTTAGAGAATGCTCATCTCAAATTTTGTGACCAGCAATTATCGCATTCCAAACATATCTACCCTGTCCTTTGGGTAATGCACGAATGTTTTAGGAAGAGGGAAAAATATTTTGTTTTTCCACTATTAACTAGATTTTATAATTTTTTCTTTAATAAATTTTGAAGGAACTGTGCTAGCGACTTCTTCCATTTGAAATTTAATAGCTACTTGCTAGTGTCCCTTTGAAATCAGCCTAGCCGTTCTAGAGATTACCCGTAACAAAAAGGCAGACAAACAGACGGACCAAAATTATGAAATTGTGTTATAACGCATATACATACATTTGCTTGTAGTAAAACACGGCAATTTTAATACAACAAACAGACACTCCTCACTCAGTTTTATTTTTTTATATGTAGATTTATAAGCAAATATGTCGCCGTGGTTACATAGTGTAGCAGAGTATGACTGTACTAACATTAGTGTGGGTTCTACTTCGAGTTTATAACTATCGATTTTATGTAAATTAAGGTATAAAATGGCAGTAATCTAGATCAAATAGCAGACCAAACGGTCTAGTGCGTCTAAGCATAGGTATCGATACGTGAACTGTCCTAATTTTTTCACCGATTACCCTATATACGAGGAAGGAGAGTAAAGTTAAACATTATCACTTGTCACAGCTTTAACCAGGGTTTTGTGCGTTTGTTCCAAAGTCCAATTAAAACACTATAACTTTATTACTTAGTAAAAAATAAAATTCATTACTTATTTTATTGTTTTTTTACGGAAAGGAAAAACCTGCCGTAGATAGCGACTAGTGTCTTTTCGCCTACTTATACATTTTGAATTTTACTTTGCATTTTTATATAAAGTTCTAAAATACTGGCTGCATTTCTAGAAACAATATGATGTTTAATTTAATATATATGTATATTATACACGCAAATAATTTTAAATACCAAGCTTCAGGTTGACATAACAGATTTCATACTTAACAATAATAGATTAATTGCCTGCCATAATAAATATAGGAAAGTATCTCCTACATGTGGTAATTCTCTAATGATCTATAAAATATTCCTAAATCTAAACTTATTTTAGTTTTAGTTACTTAAATGTGAATTGATATTTTTTTATTCTTTTCAGGTTACAATGGGAGAAGCTAACAACATGCTATGTAAAGGTTTCTAGTGAAAACAATGGGCCATTTCCATAGAGCTCCCTCCTTACACACTTTCCAGACACAGGTAAATAACACTATTTCTTTTCCACTTTTTAAAAAAGAATTTTTTTACTTATATAATAACGTCATCAAGATAATTGAGGCGCGGTTGTTTAGTTTGACTATAAATGCAATTGGTTGTGGGTTCGAACCTTACTTGGGGAAATAATTATATTTAAATAATGTATTTTTTATTTCTTGTCAGAATGGGAACCATTCTGACAGGAATAATATATAGATAAAGCGCGCAATAATATTAGTCTTTGCAGTAGTGTAATATGTCGTAGAACATCTTTTCTAATTTAACATGTTCCTAAGATTAGTAAGCATATTTCAACCACCAAAAATATAATCTGTCAGTATCTTAATATATAAATAGAGATAATAAAGTAATTTGATATTTCCGCATTTTTTAAGGAATAGTGCTCAATAAATACAATACTAAAATACCTCCTTGTAAAAGAATATTTGAAGTAAATCTTATCCAAAAGTCAAAAATCTGTAAAGATGAATGTTTAATAAAGTTCACGAAAACCGACGCTCAAGACAGCCTTTTAAAATAACTGCCGACTGTAAACCATTTCTCATAACCCACTGAACCGATTTCCCTGAGAATTTCCAGCAAAAAACATATTTCTACATATATTTCTAAATAAACTTCTCAAATTCCGCCTGGAGTGTTCGCGTTCTTTATATACGCCTTGATCATATTCAATGGCACGAACACTTAAAGTCTTTTTACGTTTATTTTGTGTTCATTTTAGATACCGAGGCCACTTTGCATTTAGTCGTAAAAACTGTGCAAAAACTATTAATTTCATTTAGTATGCCATTATCGTAAAGAATATTGAAAAGTATCATAAAATATTAATTACTTTCTTAATGCGTTAGCCATTAATTTAAAACTATCTTTATTCATTTTCATATTTTCATACTTTTGTGCGAACTTAAGTTTTAGTTCGAACGATTTTTGTATTATTCAAAATATTTAATATTAGATTATTATAGCTTATATTTAAAAAAGTAATCAAGTGAGTTATATTGCATTTCTTTTTTTTCGTAATAGTTTTGTTTTGAACTATTTTCTTAGGAAATGTATAAAAGTAAGTTATACAAAGCGTAAAAGAATTTCGACACATTTGCCTTATGTATGTAGAACGTATCACTTAGTGAGTCAGAACACTTGATCGTTTTAAGAACTGAGTAACAAAAGACGAGGGTTTGAATACCGCTGTGTAATTTTTTTAATTTTGTAGGTATATAAAAAATAAAAAAAAAATATAAAATTAAAAAAAATCTCCTAATAACCTAAAAAATAATAATTTTTAAACAGGGCTCGAGTCGTGCGCTCGTGCACTGCATGCGTTGATGGGCGCAGCCGCAGGCGGCGGGCGGGCGGCGCGGGCGCTCCGCCTGCTGCTACTTTTAGTGCTGGCGTTAGCCGCCGTCGAGTATCTCTTCGGGTCCATTCTCGACGCCTCGCCTCTCCGAACCTATTTGTACACCCCGCTGCATAACGTTACGATACCCACAATTAGGTATAATATGTTAAATTTATTAGTAAATAATTATATTAATAAAATATATGGAAATAAAGCGTGAAATTTATTTTTACAATATTTTTACATCTTACTGATACTCTAATATTTATTTTTTTAAAAGCTAAAATAAGCATTTTAGTTTTGTTCTGTGTCCAAGTTATACGTAAGTATTACGTAACACTTTAAATTAAAAACGTTTTAATTGTTATAGATCCAGCGAAAAGTTAGCGCAAACTTGGCCTAAAAGAATTTCGACCTCATCTACTGGAGTTGAAAATCTTATAAAAAATTCCACTCACAAAGCCGCTTTTAATAATACAAATAGAAATAACTCGAGTAAAGAAGCGCCAAATATGACCCGACAAAACATAACTGATGATTCAAGCACTCCGCTTTTGATCACAAAAATTATGGACGGTATTAAGAACTTGGTGACTACCGAAGACGCAGGTGTTAAGCCTTCAGAACCAACAATTCAGATTTGTGAAGTAATGCCACCGGATCTAGGTAAGGAAGGAATGAGATAAAAAAATGAAATTTGGGTACGCATTCGTGTATGTTTTTGAAACGTCAGATTTTCAAAAACACACGAATAAACCCTTTATAAGAATTTCATTTAAAAATATAAAATAGTTCAAAATTTGGCGTAAAATGCAGATTAACTAAGTATTTGTTCAAGACATTATTTACTAAAAGTATACATTATATATAGTATTATAGCTTGTAATTATTATATGTATTTGAGGCCGTAGCGCAGTGGGACAGCGTCTGACTGTAAACGCGTTCGGTCGTGGATTCGATCCCCACTCGGGGAAGTGATTATATTAGTAGTAAAAGTGCGGTGTTGATTTCTACCAATCAACACGCAATGTCTCGAATTCGGTGGAAACCGAAGTACGGAGTGTCCTGACACTCGGTACTTCGATATTTTCTGTCACCTGCTGTGCGAGATAAAGCGGGGAGCTAAAAAAAAAGAAAATTATATTACATATTATCCTGTTTTGCAGTTGTTCTTTCGACAATTAATTAAATAAATATTTTAAAATTCAGGTCCAATATCAGTTAACAAAACTGAAGTGGAATTAGACTGGGTAGAGAAAAGATATCCTGAAGTACAACGTGGTGGCTTCTACTCACCTCCCAACTGTACCGCTCGTCACAAAGTTGCCATAATAGTTCCTTACAGGTAAGTTTTACGACTCAATATTGTTTATAATTTTTCTCTTATTTATGACCTTATTTCTCACGCACTGTAAAGTAAACAGAATTCTTCCCATCTTACATTCTCACTCTTGTATTAGACGGTCGAGGATAGCTTTAACATGAAAATTTTATAAATGTTCCCCCTAATGAGATTTGAACCGACGTTTGCATTCTTAAACCCTGCATTAAACGCGCATTTGTCAAATGACGTCAATGGAAACTTCCTATGTAAGAAAATATTTTACGTCTTTTTTATTCTTCCTTTATCACTTTATTATTATCATCATTAGCCTCGTTTAATATAAAGTAGCTTTTCTTTTGTAAGGGAAATTTGAATACAAAACAAATTTACGTCAATCAAATGTGTAAAATAAACGAAGATAATTTGGTTTGTTACGCCAATTTGAAGCTAATTCCGTTGCGACCCCCATATCTCAAATTAGAATTTTGCTCAAAGTCAGAGCGAGTTTTTCTTCTTACACGTACCTAATACGAGAGGAAAAGCGTGTATACATTTCCAAATTTCTTCATACAACACACCCTGTGTTTAAGTGGAAACGAGAGCAATATTTATGTTATCTGCCCAATAAGCAATCTTCATGAAGGCAACGTCAGCATTTATCTCACCTTGGAAACTTACGTCCTTTGCCTCGACTTTTTCCCTTATCGTTGAACCAGATTTATGATAGGTTAAATTTAACATGCGTATAAAGTATAAGTGCTACGGTTTAAGGTAAATCTACCAATTTCGGCGTCAGATTTTATTAATGTAGCACCGACCCAATTGTGGAATTGATATTTTAGTGCTTTATTGGTGTTGTTATGAATAAAATTCTTTTCATTGTAACTATTTCGTATTTGAATGGTCATTAATGGAATATAAATAATAATAATATTTTTTTTTAAGTCAAGCTTTTATCTCGCATAACAGGGTAGACGGGAAGTACCTAGAGTCAAGGCACTCCGTACTCCGCTTCATTGACATTAATGCTTTTAATAAATATAAAATAAATGAACAACATGGTTCTTTTAAAACTTTGAATTTGTATCATATTCGTATTCGTTCGTAACAGATTACATTGTAATCTATAAACATATAAAGTTTGATAGCTAATTTGTTTTCATAATATAATTATTTTATATATATTTATATATATATATATATATATATATATATATATATATATATATATATCTCAAACATATAAAACCTACCGGTATCTCCCAAACACATATTGCTTCTAAATGGGCGAAATTTGAAAGGCAGAATTATTTTTCTATTAGTTTCTTTATATATACGAAATAGGAAATACAAAAGCTGCGTAATGTAAATAATACATGTAGGGCACAAAGATTTAAAAAAATACTTATAATATTCAAGAAATTGAAAAAGAAAATTGTTAACTCATTTTCTTTTATGACTATTTCATTTCACATTTTCCCCCTTTGTTTCAATTTCGTTTATCATTCCAGTATAGACTTCTTATATAACACAATCGTATAGCGACGTCCAGATTTTCATTACTTGCCAAGTTTCCATTTTGTTGCCTTAATTGGATTTCCTTTATTTTGTGCTTTGGAATACGTTTAACGTGTTCGTAAAGAAACTGTAACCCCCAGGGTTATATGTGGAATAAAACCCTCCAATACTTATATATTTTAAATTAATATACGTGTTTTTGCCATCCATCTGCAACCAAACAAAGAAATATATAGAGAAAGGCTAATGAAATGCTATAGACCTGTATTTCATATTTATAATATGATTCTCCTAATAAGACTTCCAGTAACTTCCTAAGCCTGTGTTTTCACACAGAGTTTCTTAAAGCAAGTGATTAAAATATAAATTTAATAAAATTTATTAAGTAATTATATTTATTATGATAAATCCTGACGGTATCATAAAAGTCAATATTTATATGGCTTTTAGAGCTTTGGGTATTTCCCTCGGCTTGTTCCCTTATCATATTTCTAACAGATTTACGACTTATTGATAAATTTAAGGACCTCAAATCGGGAGATTAGATTAATTACTTAATATAGGAACAACCCAAAACACATTACTATTTAAATGGAAATACTTCTTTATTTATTACTCACAAAAAATAAATAAATGACATATTCCACAGGTTCATCTTTGAATTGAACGCAATTTAATCACACAAACGTCTAACTAAACACATTGTCTATTAAAAAATCTCGATACATTTGTATATACATACATATAAATATGTTTTATACATATGTTTAAACTTACTTCGTCTCGAAGTATTATATAATACGTGTGAAATATGTCAATACGATGACTTTACTCTTACGATTTTTATTATATTAATTGCCAAATAAAGTACAAGAACAAAGCTTTGCTCTTTATATATCTGTTTAATCTTACCCCTGAATGCTCCCATTTATAATTTCTGTATTAACAATCATACACTGACGTTACAGGTTTTAACAATTTGCAAAGTCTTAATTGGATGCCACGTTTATTTTACTTTGTGTTTCACAATGTTGCCTTCGACACACATATATTATTAATCGCTTAAATTAAACAATAGGATTGTATTTAATTAGAGAGTAATGAATGTTTGATGCTGTCGCAGTGAAGGGCATGATTACCTATATGTTAAAAATTTAATACATTTATTTTCACAATCTAATAAGACGAAGCAATAATACTCTCTTAAAACAGACAGGTAGCAGAGAACGGAGAGCTTTAACATTAGGTTCTGTATTCGAGTAAAGAGTATAGTTAAACAAAATAATTGACTTTTACAGGGATCGCCAGCAGCATTTGGCAATATTCCTAAACCACATGCACCCATTCCTAATGAAGCAGCAGATTGAGTACGGTATTTTTATCGTGGAACAAGAGGGTAAGATTTATTCAAAAACGTATTTTATCCACCACTAGAGAGTAATAAAATAATATTTACATATATTTTCCAATTTATTTATTATTGACTTGGGCTCCAACCGTAATATGTCTTCAATACAGCGAGTGCTTTTATATTTGCATTTTTGTTTGCTGCCTTACGGGTTTTCTCGGAATAGGGAGCACAAGTCGATGTTGAGTTTCATAGAATTACTTTGATCATATTATAAAAGGAAATCTACTATAAAGCACGAATAAAATACGGTAATGGAATGAAAAATGGGACTAGTTCAATTTCATTTTTATATACTAATTTGATTTAAAATTTAGTAATTAAAATATTATATAGAAAAATGCTTTGGTTACAAATCTTTCAATGTTTCTTTAAAACTAAATAAGTTAGACTTTTATTAACGACAACCCAAAATAAACTAAAAAATTCTTAATGAGTAACATGTCAAAAATTTATGAATTTTTTTGTAAATGAAACTATTTTAAACAGTAAATCTTGATATTTCGAACATTTTACAGTAGTCCGTGGTTCAGGTAGACTATAGTGGTATACAAAAAAGGTATTTTCGAATACCAAAATATACTAGATCAATCCGTTTAAAATACTTTCATTTAAAATGTGTAAAAATATTTTAAATATAATTGTAGGTACAAACGAATTTAATCGTGCCAAATTAATGAACGTGGGATTTGTCGAAAGTCAAAAGCAGAAACCCGGCGGATGGCAATGCTTTATATTCCACGACATAGATCTTTTGCCGTTGGACTCCAGGAACCTGTACTCGTGTCCGCGGCAGCCGCGGCATATGTCCGCTTCTATTGATAAATTAATGTTTAAGTTAGTTTATTGTTTTATTATTATAGCTTTTGTAGTTTTTTAGCTTCAAGTTGTTCAAGTTGAAAAACAGTACCTGGTATCAGGACACTTCGTACTTCGCTTTCTGCCGAATTCGACACATTGCGAGTTGAATGGCAGAACTTTGTCTTACTAAAGCGAGGAAGTGAAAATAATTTAAATATAATTATTCTCCCGAGTGAGAATCGAACCCATAACCGATCGCACTTACAGTCAAACGCTGTCACTGTCAGATCGGCTTCAAATTTTATTTCATTATTAATTTAATATTCTTTGTAATTTTTTTATTGAAATTTTCTATTAAATATTTGTCTCGCTCGTGCAATAGATCAAATAATTTGTTGCAAAATGTTTCTTTGAAAAAGCAACCCTCCGTGAAAACGTTTGTATAGAGACGGTATCATGAACGCTAGCGTTGGAAAGAAAAATCTTATCATTAATTCCGCTACACACCGTAAATGCCTCAGTTAGTCAAGGATTTTGATGCTACTGTTGCGAGTAAAAATCCTGTTGAGTGTATATATATATATATATATATATATATATATATATATATATATTTATATATATATATATATATATATATATATATATATATATATACATTATATATGTTTATTTTGTATAACATTTTTTAACTTTGACTTTTGCGTAAAATGTATATATAAAATGTACATATAAAATGTACATTTTCATACTAGTTACAAATTAGACATTTTACTCTTTATATGTTTATATTATTATAAAATGAATGAATTACAGGTTACCATACGAGGATATATTTGGCGGGGTGTCCGCCATGACGTTAGAGCAGTTCACTAAAGTGAACGGCTTCTCTAACAAGTACTGGGGTTGGGGCGGGGAAGATGACGATATGTTCTATAGGTGAGTTTCTATTATAGTAACTTTGTGACACCTTAACGCGTTTTTATGGGAAAATTAGTGTCAAAACACTCCAAGTCCAAATTTTAGACTGCGTGTTGAGATGTGGAAAATCTTTAGTTCTTTGGTTTTTTGGTGGGTTATTAAGAACCCTAGTGATAGAATCCAGAAGTATCGCATTTACATTTAGACTGCCACTGCGTCACTATGATCTCCTATAGTAATTAGTTTCAGACAGAGGAATATAGTGACGTTATATTAGCTAATTATTTTTACTCTTCTTTCTTCATTTAGCTTTTTATCCCGTTTGACAGGGTAGACAGATAGAATCTAGTACCGAGGCACTGCGTACTTTGCTTTCAGCGAATTCAAAACGTTGGGTATTGAGTGGTGAAACTCAGCGCCGCACTTTTTGTTACTAGAGCGAGAAAGTCAAAATAATTTAAATATAATCATTCCCCCGAGTGGGAATCGAACCCAAGTCCGATCGTAGTCATACGATGTTTCACTGCCCCTAATTATTTTAAGTATTTTATAAAGATTCTAAACATTATTGAACAATTTTTTTAACTTTTCAATTTACTTATCAGACATGAAATCGTATTATTTTTATGGTATTTTTTTACATGTAAAAATTGTTTTGACTAAAACAAATAAACTCAGAAAACAAAATGGTAGGTACTGACTACGCTACGTTATTTAAAGGTGCAACATTTTGTTTGATTGTAAAATGAAAAAGTCAACTATATAAAAGTCACAAATAATTAAAACAGATAAGATACAAATTACACAAACAAACGAGAAAATTAATATATGTAAATAGTCGGACATAAAAAAAATATACAAAAAGATAATTAGAGCTCAACTAGAGCTAATTTTTTTTTTTTTTTTTAGATCTAATTTCTCGCGCCGACAAAGTTTCAAGCACATCTAGTATATACATTAATTATTATTGATTATAAATTACTTTGAAATATAAATTACATTTATGATGGTTTATAAATAGCTAAATATTTCCTATAATTTATTGCTCGAGGCGCGTATGAAAATCAATTTTGTAATTTTCTTCATAACTGGATCAGTGTAATCCAAATGACATTTAATAATTTCCGCAACAAAATTTCACGATTTGTATTTTATATACAGCGATATTAATATAAACGCATTATTAAAATGCGATACGATATTATTCAAATTACTTAGTAAAATAATTATAGCGATGAAATTTTCAGTATCTGTGTGATGACAACTGGTCAAGTGTTAGTGAAAGCTCTCTTTTATAAGCAATTTTATATTATTTTCCAACAATCAATAATTTATTTGAATTAAAAGTTAGGATTTTTAGTAAAAAATACCAATGATTGTTTAAATTAAATTTTACATTATTAGTAAATAGCTTCACGCTAGTACTCCGCATTTCTCCATATTCGAGACATTGCTTATAGTGTGGCGGAACTCAAAGCCGCGCTTATTCTTACCAGAGCGGGGAAACGAAAAATCATTTATATATAAATCATTTCTCCAAATGGGAATCGAACGGACAACCGATCGCGCTTACTGTACAATACTTCAGTTGCACTGCGCCACTATGCCTTATATTATAATTTTGGTTTTAAGAAATTCTATATTTTTTCCAGGTTAAAGAAGATGAATTATCACATAGCGCGATACAAAATGTCAATTGCACGCTACGCCATGTTAGATCATAAAAAATCTGCACCCAATCCTAAGAGGTAAGATTATATAATTAGATATTTTTAGATTGTACTAAATTCCATGGAAACATTTTTTATTTGTATAACCTATGTTATTATAAAGTCTTATCTTAATCTGTAGTAATTTGTGTGAAAGAGGGTAGAGAGAGAAAGTAGTAACAAGTATACATACAACCTCATTAACTTTCGTGTTTATTACATTACTAGAGTTTAGCATTTATTTGCAGTTCCACGCTTTATCCCGTATGCCAGGGTAGTCAGAGACAACCTAGTGTCAAGACACTCCGTTGCCTGCTTTCCGCCCGAAATTTAGACATTACGTGCTGAATGGCAAACTTAACACCGTGCATTGTCTAATATGTAAAGCTATTTATAATGGGCTCTTAAAAATTATCTATAAAATACGAATATTATTTTCAAGTATCGATTATGTAAATGTATGTATTATATACGCGTAGTATAAATTAATAATGTTATATTCCATATATTTTTTTCAGATATCAACTTTTGTCACAAACAAGTAAAACATTCCAGAAGGACGGTCTCTCGACACTCGAGTACGAGCTAGTGAAAGTCACCCGCCACCATCTTTATACGCACATATTGGCTAACATCGAGGAGCGCAGCTGACGGACGTATCTCGCCAAACTTCTGTTTGGCGACAGGTAGGCTTACACGGACGGCATAAGGTATCAACTTTATGCTTTTATTTACATTGTTTATACGAAACATTGAAAAAAATTTAAGTTAATTTCATTAAGAAGCAAAATATTAAAATTAAGGACCTTTTTTAAATGTATTTATTATAATTCAATTTGAATTATCCTTCACTTAAATAATTCAATCAGGATTTTCCAGATATTAAGAATTGAATTTGTCACAGATAATGAAAAATAAGTTTTTACAGATAAAATATATAAGCAGTCTGTGTAACAGTGTAAGTAAAAGCAAAATTGTATGTTCGTGTATACTCGCCCTTAGCTTTCGAGATAACTGCAGATTTTCAATTCCTTCTCGAGTGGCCTTTACCTGCGTTTAAACGAAAATGATTTTATTATTTTAATTTTGTATTATTTCTTGAATTTCGTATTTTAAATAATAAGTTGTTATTGCATTAATATTTATGTTTTTTTTCTTTTGTTTTGTGGTTGCATTTTTTGATTTTGTAATATTTAACAAAATTTGCAGATATATCGAAATAATAATGTAGATTTAATCATGGTTACCTTGAATTGTATGATCTCGGTCAACTGAATCTTTAAACTATCGAATATTATGTATATTTTTCGACGTATAGTGAGAAGAATACAGTCCTTAATAATTTTGTGTTATACTTTATCATGCTCCTGCATATTTTGAATGTTAAAATTTAGATATAAGTTAATAATTACGTACATAAAATATTATTTTCATATTATAATTTATGGATAATCACAATATTGAATTTCCTAGTCTATGTTAAGCTAAAAATATGTAGATATGATATGATTATCTGTTTCATTTAAATGCCTTTTTTTATTTGTAGAAGCAAAATCTTGAATAATAATACAAATCGTATATTTACTTTCTAATGAATCAGGACAATAATTTCTTTTGAACAAGTTTGAGCGCAAATTTATTTCGTTTGTTTAAAAAGTTGAAATCTCACTATCATAAGTTTCCTAGAGGCGTCATGTAAAAAATGAATAAGACAATACTTAAGAACAATTTAGATAGACCTATGGTAGAAGAATTGTAGATTATAAATGCAAATGGAATGTAATAAACTTGTCAAATAGTAATTATTAAGAAAAAAAATATAATCAATGGTACACGCCGAAAGCAGATCGGCCTAAATAAAAAAAAAATGAGTATATTAATGACTATTTTTCTCATGTTTCAACAAATGCTTACTTTTTTGCTCTTTTATATCCATTACTTGTACTTTAATTTTAATAACATTGTAGTTTATAATATTTAACAATATTTTATTTAAATGTAATATATGTATATTCTAACATGATTATTGTGCGCGAAATGATATGTAAGAGCCTAATAACCTTTAAAAAAGGTGCTTATGTTTTAAAGAAACCAAAAAGTATAGATTAAGTTTCTTCATCACAATTAAGAATTGTCAACACTTGTCTATGGTTACTTGCAGTAAAATGTAAACATAATCTGTACATTGTATATTAGTGTACTTATAACTTTAGATTAAGAAACATGTAAATAGCTATAAGAGATTAGAATTGTTAAGCAAACATTTAATATTAAAAATTATTGTACCTAATGATTTCTATGCTAAATAGTTATAACAGAGATTGTTCTTTTTCTAGATTCATTTAAATATTTCGAATTATTTATCTTATGATTTCAATGTTTAGTTGTAAGGCTTATAATTGTGATACGAAGATATATCGAATTGTACCCTCTTTTGTCTTATGTATATTGAGTCTCAAAAAAACTATTTTTATTTTTTAATAAGAAAAGTAATTATTTTTTTTACATGTTTTATTTCAGTAATAAACAGTATTTATTTGGATAGTAGTGTTGTAAACTTTAATAATTCTATTTTTATTAACGCCTGTACGAAGTTGTATTTTTTATGTCCAATATATTAAACAACGCATTCTTAATGTAATAAAAATAAATAACCGATAAACTGATATCAATATGTCAGTCAACTTCTCGATTATCTAGTCGATTTTTCAAGGTAGAATCGATTTTTTATATCGGCATTGGCCTATAAGTAAAATCAATTAGGCTCAAATTCCAGTATAGTGCTTTTATAGAACTAAGTTATATTTAAGTACCTATATAGTTATTGTTGTTTATGTAAAAAATGATACTTATGTTGTTATAGGCTTTTGCTTTCCAAAAAAAGTATACAAAATGTTTCGAAACACACAAATAGACAATTATGACGTCCATTTTTTTATACATTATACTTTTTATGAAAATTGTAATCCTTATTGTAAATTTTGTAAGAATAAGCTTATAAACGAATAATTTGATTAAATATGAGAAAATGTAACTAACTAATGTTTATTTTATTGTAATCATAAGATTAACAAATCTTTTCAGAAATTAGTCATATACTTAGATGTCACAAAATATATAATAAACTATAAAATTTAATTTCTTGAATGCCAACTTAGGGAATTTGTAAAAAAAAACTAGAGTACCAACTACGTAACTGTTCCTTCGTCATATAAATAAATGCTTTAGATCGTTTTCACTATATACCTATACTAAAATAGCATTTTATACATGCAGCTATAATAGTAAGCTATTGATTAAGTGTACAGACTTCGCTTAGCCATCCAAGTGTATTGTAGAAATAGAAATATGTTAGAAACCATTGAGTTACTTAAAACATAAATGAATATTTGTTTTATTTTGTAATGAATATATTGTTTGTTTTAAAATACGATGATGTTTTATTAATTTCTCCAATAATAATATAATCAACCATCCAGATAAGTGATGCATACAGACAGTAATTTATATAAATTATATATATATAAAACTTTTTATACTAAAACAAAATATACATGAAAATAAATACTAAACTGTCCTATTTCGCTAGAATTTTTTCACAATACAGGTGGTTAAAAAAACGTCACTGTCATAAAAAAATCAAATACCCGGCAACAACTCTATATTAAGAAAGATATTTTATTTCAATTAAAATCTGTTGATGGCATTTTGAATATGAATATCGGTCGGTTGCTAAATTGCAATGAGGATCGAAGTCCTGCAGCGAATTGTCGTGACAGTCCTGCCACGGGTGGAGATTCCCGCCATGAAGTACGCCGAAGGTACCACGACGGTGCTAATGTGCAAGCCAGCGTTAAATCCAACCAACCTCTGTCGTAATCCTTATTCCTGATATTGAGAAAATATTTTTTTTTATATATAAATTACTTCAAACATGAAATGCAATTCTACCAAAATGTTTAAATTTTGAACAAATTCAATCTTATATACAATCATATTGACGCAATCTATTAATTTGTGCAAATTTAAACGTTCGTCTTAGAAAGCAAAATATTAGGTATCATAACGTAGTATAACATAAAACTACAACTAAGTAACGCTGTGTCATAGAAACATATCGAACACTGATCTAATATCAATGTTAGTAGTACCAGTATATGGTATCTTTAATAACTACTACAAAAAAAACAAATGTATAATTTATAACTATATTGCCTATATTAATCGTTTATTTACACGTACCTGTCCTCATCCTTTTCTTTCTCTTTGTCTTTACTTTTTTTTAATTTACGCGTAGGTGTCGTAGCTCTAAATCTATAATACTTCGGCATTTTGAACTTAAATTTGGCAAAAAATCATATTATAATCACAACAACCTAAAACGTCATTTTATTTTCGATATAGAAACTGACAATTTTATTTTCATAAAAAATCTGAAAAAAGGATCTATATCAATGATCTGAAATACGGTGGGCACTAAAGTACGAATAGTATCAATAATAAATAAATAAAAAAATAAATAAATATTATGTTTACTAATAAATAAATAAATAAACAAATATTAATGTGAGTGGTTTTTTCTCGTCTGTTGGTGAAATATTAATAGACTACATATAGTCTATTATCGAATTATCTTACTACGTCTCATAAGACGTAGAAAGATAATTAAATATTTTTGTAGTCTGGGTTGAAACCGCCCTAAGTGTCTTGCAAAGGATGACGTAATTTCTAATGTAATTTACAATGAAAGTATAATAAATGGCCTTAGCATTTTAACGAATTGTAGGTAGTAATTTATACTCCTATAGATCCTGTTATCTGCGGAAGTAACCATATTCCAAATGTCATACTTGCTGATCCTTTTTACCTCCACTGGGAACATAGACAGACAAACTTTCAGTATTTATAAAATAACGAAGGTCTGGCGGACGCTGATCATATAGCTAGATTTCAGCCCTGATATTTCTTAGCTACTGTATCTTACTTCTAACTCTAAATTTGCAAGAACCTCCTTAATCTGGCTCTATCGCCAAATCCTTTCTTAGCAACTTCTTCTAAATATACCTTTACAAATTTTAAAATCTGCATAAAAACATTATGAAGCTATGTTCAAACTTGCGAAAACCATTAAATAAAGAACTCCTTAATCAGTTCTTAACAGAAGATTGCTAACTACAAACTACCCTAAACTATTCTAAGCATCCCTTTTAAAGTTAATTCTTAAACGAGCTTTCGATGACATATTAAAATCATCGAAATTTTGGCCTTTCTTTGCGCAGGAAACTTGCATGAGCCTTTAAATCTCTTTAATGGGACTTTAGTTAACGCATACTAAGTAAGTCACTGCCAATTTTGAAATTTACAATTTTTCAAATAATACAGATTTCAGTAGTCAAGTTAGTTATTAGTTAATAGTTTTAAATCTCGAGTGATATATGCATATGTCTGAATCATGATTGAAACATGAAATGAGTCAAATAAATATATCAAAATTAAGAATAGTTTTTATGCTTAAAATAACGAAGCCTTCTCGCTTTAATTTGCAAAACACAGTAGTCATAGAGAATTTAGAACACAGATATTACATTTGCTGCTTTCAATCCAAACTATTTTGACATTATTTGATATTACGTTTGAAGTATTTTGTGAATGAACACTAGTTCATGTTTTAACAAATTGTTATTTATTTTAACAGTGATTATATTTTTTATAGAGTGTATAAAAACGTAGACTACCAATAGTTTGGAATTTATTGCGAATTTGCCAGAATAAAAAATATAATTATGACATATATCTGTCATTCTGAGTTTAAATTGACATTTGTCAATTTCTGTTTGTAATTCCTGTTTCTCTGTTTTTTGGAGGAGTATATTAGCTTATAAATATAATTTTTATAATGACTAGCTCTGTTTAAAGATAGTGAAATGGCATTTTTAGAGGTAAATGGTGTTTTGCGATCTTTATATTTGAATTTTGTTGTAAAACTATACAATTAAAGTCATTGTCTTCAATTGCATTCACAAGAATATCAAATTATTTCTATAGTGTACACAATATTTTCTTTTTGATCTTTTATTTTTTGTGATTGTGTTTTTTATTGCGACTGACATAAGTTTGTAATATTTCATAAAAATGAGACTACGAAATATCATATTTTAATAAATAAAAAAAGCGTTTTTAAGTGTAAAATATATTTTTGCAACTAGTAGTGCAAGTTTCATAATAATATTTATTAAACTTTCAGTGGCGCCGATTTACATTCTTTGATGTACATCGAAATATTGATAACGGAAAAATTTCTGAATGTCTACAGGTAATTTTTTTTAATAAAATATGTGCACTCCAGATAAAACAAAAAATGTCTTTATAACGTCGTGTTTTACATACTTATTCTAATTTAGTTTTAAATATACAGTTTCCATTACACTCAGTATTTATCACACATTTAATATTAATGAGCTTGTTAATAAGATTAGATTACAATTAATTTAGAAATAATAATAATTCACTTGATTGTTGACCTAATTATTTTAATAAATAAAAACAAATATTTTATATTTTAGGATACAAATGTAACTGTAGCAACTAGCGGCAATAATCATGTGATTATATGTGATGTGACTGGGTGGGCACATCTTATATCTCGATCCTGGGAGATTACTTCATTTAAAGCATATGATTTAACAGTTACACTGGCTCAACAGTTACCTCATGATCCTTATTTAATAACTATAGGGGTAGGTACAAACATATGGATGTTTATCAAAAATTATTAATTTCATTCATCTCTTGTATGTTGGTAAAGTAAAAAACATTATTTTCTATTACTTTTTTACAGAATGGGAATTATTAATTACTCATAAATTGTTTTCTAATATTTATGTATTGATTGGTAGAAGATTTTAGTGGTTAATCTTTAAACTGTATATTAAAAGAAACACTGTGTATTAAAAGAAATTTATAGTCATATCTTTGATGGGTGTAAAATAAGAAAAACACTTTACCACAATTATGTCCAAATAATAACAAATATAGAACTGAGTACTATTTTACAATAATAACATTTTGTCAAGATATTGTACACAGTATTGAGAAGACTAAATCTTTTATGATTCTTTTATATCTAATGTGTACATAGTGCGACAGTGTCTCACTGTAGACTGTATGTTCGATTCCTACTCGAGGGTTGATTACATTTAAATTATTTACATTTCCTCGCTCCCTCAAGACAAACCACCCTGTTGAGTTATCACCCAATGTCCCAAATTCTGCAGAAAAGGATATAGAGCATCTTGACACTAGGTACTTAATGTCTACCCTGCTATTCCCACAGAGGAAAGGTGTGTAGCTAAAAAATGGTTTTTATCTACTGTTTGAGATCTCTCCCAATCAAGTTTGGTTTGCAAACTTGAAAAGATTCTATTAATGGCACAATCACTAAATTAAATTCTTTGTAGTGTTTATTTTTGTGGAAATAGATGACAATGGTTCTTTCATGTCAACTGTCACACATAAACTAAAGTATAGAAAAATAAAAAAGAAAAGGAAAATTATTTATTTTTATTATATTACTGTTTATTTCAGGAAGATGAAGCTGGTGTAACTCCACTTATCAAAGTTTGGGACTGGTCACGTGTAGATCGACATGGAAACCCACAATGTGTGCGGACATCTCGAGCCGTACCATCTCATATGTACCCTACTCAAGCAACTTCTTTAGCTGTACATGATAATAAGGTGAGTTTGTAAATTAAATTATTCTTATTGCATTATGAATACAAACTTTTACTCACAACTTGTAATCACAGAAACTAATCTAATTTATTTTTTATAAATAATTCGTGTTATATTTATTATATTTTTGCCATAATTATGACTGAACAGAGGAGACTTAAAATTTCACTTATTGTGTAGTTAAAGAAATTAAAATATTTTCTATTATAAACATAATACATCTCGAATATTGACACAACGAATTCCATATTTGGAATGTAACAAAAATATTAATTTAGCCTAGTTCTTTCCAGAATCTTCTAGCTGTTGGTTTCCAAGATGGTTCTGTCACGTTGTACCGCGGCGATATCGCGCGACAGCGTAGTGGAAAGATGAAAACTTTGCCCGATACTGGTTCAAGTCCCATTACTGGATTAGCTTTCAAGTAACAATTGTTCTAATAACCTGAAAACTTTTTTATGACGGAAATAAAATATATTCTGAATTAAGATTGTATGAAAACCAGTCATAGATATATTTAAAAAAACTTATGCAAAATCAGGTATCAGGTAAAAAAAAGATATGTGAATGTAAATATTTTTCGAGCAGTACAAAAGTAGGCTATTAAAAAAAGTTTTGTATTACACAAATAATGTAGTTTTTTAATTATTTTTCTATATGGCTATAAAAACATGTTTGAGGCCTCCCTCTCGGGGAGTGATTATATTTAAATTATTTTCACTTCCTCGCTCTAGTAAGACTGTGCTTCGTTGAGTTCCACCGCTGAACACGCAATGTCTCGAATTCGGTGGAAAGCGAATTTGGAGTGTATTGACACTAGGTACTTTCTGTCTTTCTATGCGGGATAAAAGCGTGAAGCTAAAAAAAGAAGACCTTATATAGTCTAATAGTAATTATTGGTTAGCTACCGTGGTGTAGTGGGACAATTTCATGATGTAAACGCGATTGGTTGTGGGTTTAAATGTATGTTTAAAATACTTCAAATTTATCTTCGATTTTTCGCTCTGCCAAGACAGAGGGCGGCGTTGAATTTACCACTCAGTGCGCGATGTGTGGATTTCGGGCGGAAACCAGTCAACGGACACGGGGTTGTCTCTGTTTTTTGACAGGGGTGCAGACAAGTTATTCGTGGTGTCTCGCGCGTCGGTGATGGTGTGCCACACCGGCAGCGAGCGCGTGGCGGTGCTGGACGCCATGGGCGCGGCGCCCGCCTGCACGGTGCTGGCCGACGCGCACCGCCTCACCGTCGCTACCACTGACGTGAGTAGAGAGTCTGTAGGGTAAATTCATTTAATATTAAAAAAATTGCGGGTATTAATGGTTTTTAGACAATATATTACAGAAATTTAGGAAAATATAATTTAAGTGTATAAATTTTGAAAGTACATTTAGACGATTTTAATACTTAGTTAGTTAGTTAGTTAAAAACTTTATTGTACATTGATAAATAGTTTAAAAAAAGAACAGTAAAATGCACAAAGGCGGTCTTATCACTGATAGTGATCTCTTCCAGGCAACCAAATTAAAAGGATTTACCATAAAGAGCGGGCATAATGCGGTGCAAAACAATAAAATGTAAAAAAAATTAAGAAAAAAAAATATTAAAGATCTTAAACTAAATAAATTCTCAAAAACATACATATACATATATATACATACACACATACACATATACATACATATATCATACATAATACATAATAAATACATAAAGTACAGATTTATCCAAATATTCATACATACATATATACATACATACATTCAGACATATATACATACACACATATATACACATATCAATACTAAATACACTACATTCTGAGATTCATATATTTATTTTTTTAAATTTAAAAATTAAAATTTAATTATTTTGGAATGACGCGGTCAAAATTAGTTTTAAAGTTTGTAATTTCATTTGTGAACCTAAAACATCTACTTATGCATATAACTGTGAAAATACGAAATTCATCTTTATCCTCTCACGACGTCATTAATACTAAAAATATAGAAACGAGTTCCTCTCAATTTATAAATTTTCAATTTGGTAGAAATATTGCCAACAATACCACACAATATTAAA
The DNA here is from genome assembly GCA_032432895.1 of Dryadula phaetusa. NCBI lineage: Eukaryota > Metazoa > Arthropoda > Insecta > Lepidoptera > Nymphalidae > Dryadula > Dryadula phaetusa. The sequence goes on from JAOYRS010000054.1 coordinate 2,139,143, forward strand.
AATGGTTTGTTGACTATAATTTAGGTTTTACACAATTAGAATTAAAAAAAAATAACGTAACTGAATTCGAACCTATGTCTGTTACAGGTAGGCGTTCAAACTTTTATGATTTACATATCTTTATTATTAATCTCTGTTCAGCTTCACATCCGAGTAGTCATAACTAAACTTTAAGTTAACACACAGCTGACAGCTATGCGTCCGAAGTCGTATTATTGCGTGTTGAGTGGCGTTTTAAACGCTGCGTTTTGTCTTACTAGATTTACCCGTATGGAAATCGAACCCGCAACCAATCACGCTTACAGTCTGACATAATTAGTTACAATATTCATTAAATAATTCAATATTTTCTTATAGGCAATATACTGTTACACAACAGAAGGGCGTGGTCCCTGTTACGCTTTAGAGGGAGAAAAACTGAGACTCAATTGGTTCCGTAGTTACCTCGTTATAACCACCAATGAGCTGTCCAACAAAGCTTCCAGCTCATCCACCACGCCGAAGTCGCACCATATCACCATCTTGGATATTCAAAATAAATTTATAGTATTTTCAAAATCATTTGAAGAAATCGACGCGGTTTTAACAGAGTGGGGCTCCTTTTATATACTAACTAAAAATAAGGAAATGATTTATTTAGAGGAGAAGGATTTGCAATCGAAATTGTCTTTGCTTTTCAAAAAGAATTTGTATGACGTGGCGATACGGATAGCTAGCAGTCAACATTATGATGTGGAAGGGCTCACTGAGATATACAAGCAATATGGTGACCACCTGTATAATAAGGTATGGTGTATATTATATGTGTTTTAATAATAATATCCTAATATTAATATAGCTTCCCCTCTCCCCTCCGAGCGCGGTCTGGCTGCTGAGGTCACTACACTATCACCTCTCACTTACCATCAGGTGGTCAATCCGCTCATTTAATTTTTTTCTATTAAAATAACTTGAAAGGGTACTTTGATAAATTATAAGCATTTTTTTTTCTTTTTTTTTATGAAATATTTTTTAGTAATCGAGTGAAATTATAATTTTTTTTTTTGATATTTTTCTGACTGTACTAATATATTTTCTTAATTTTGACATTGTTTTGTGTTTCGAAAAGTGAAATGTAAGTAAAAATGGTGTTTAATTTATAATTTTTTACAGGGTGACCTCAAAGGTGCTATAGACCAATACGTGAAAACGATAGGTTGGTTAGAGACTTCATATGTCATACGTAAATATCTAGAATCTAGACATTTGGAGCCACTAGTGCAATATCTGGAAGAGTTACACAAGAAAGATTATGCGACGGAAGACCACACAACACTGTTGCTCACTTGCTACGTGAAAATCGATCAACACGACCAACAAGGGAAACTAAAAGAATTTATCAATTCTAAGGATAAAACTATTGATTTTGATGTGGATGTTGCTATAAAGGTATGTACCTTTTTTATTTTTTACAGGTAAATAAATACGCTAAATCCCGTATAGCAAGGTAGTTACCTATTGTCAAGGCACTCCGTAGATTGAGACACTTATGTTTTAATTATTTACCAGCTTATAATTTTAATTAACCTACCATGTTAGTATACAAATGGTACAAAGAATATTAAATCATTAATAATATAAAATTTGGGGCCGGTCGTGGCGCAGCGTGACAGCGTCTGACTGTAAACGCGATCGGTTGTGGGTTCGATCCCCACTCGGGGGAGTGATTATATTTAAATTATTTTCACTTCCTCGCTCTAGTCAAGACAAAGAGCGGCGTTGAGCTCCACCACTCAACACGCAATGTCTCGAATGGGGTGGAACACGAAATACGGAGTGTCTTGACACTAGGTACTTTCTGTGGGATAAAAGCGTGAGGCTAAAAACTATAATTATTAATGAATATAAATATTTATTATCAAGGTCGTCCGTCAAGTAAGCGTCGACGACGCCCTCTCCCTCGCCGCAAACCATAAACGCCATGACTCGTATCTGAAAATAGTTATTGAAGATAAAAAGGAATACAAACAGGCTATAGATTATATCGCGGATCTTGAATTTGATGATGCTGAAACTTATATGAAGAAATATGGACATAAGTTGATACAGCATGAGCCAGAAGAAAGTACTAAATTGCTTTGTTGTAAGTCGATTTTTTTAGTTGGGGTTATTAGTTTGATTTTTTTGAAGTTGGGGTTGAAAAAGATATTTGAATGTTCAAAGAAATTGTTTTGTTATGAAATATTATTTGGATATATAGAAATCAATTATTGATTTCTATAATCAACTTTTGATTCTCTATATTATATTGCTCCGAAAAAACCGAATGTGAAAGTGTTCCAAGTGTCTTTTTTAACTATTGATGGGAGGCGATTATTTGAAATTAATTTGGTCTCCTATTATAATAAAATAAAAAGAAGACTTCTAAACAAGCAACCCTCTTTTGTTAAAAAAATAGATATCTATACATTCTTATTGAGCTACAAAAAAACAGTAAATGTGTATAACTTAATCCAATTGTACAAATAACAGTTTCAAAAATATTAAAAATCGTATTTCAGTACTCTGCACAGATTACAAACCCCGGTCCTCCCTGCTAGTAGACGAGAACACCCTCTCGGGAGGCTTACGCGAGCCCGACAGAGCGATACCCGACGACTTCATTCACATGTTCCTAAGTAATTCTGAACGATTAATCGATTTCTTGGAACATATGATCAAGATGGACCCTAATTGTTCCAATCTAGTGTATAACGCTCTCATTGAACACTATATACATGTTTGGTAAGTATGAGTTACTGTAGATGCTCAAACTGTGGTAAATATTGATTTACCAATTTTGATGGTAAAATTCCGTTCTGTTGTCTAACAGCATTTGCAGTTTACCATCGTGTTGGTAAAAACTGTAAATGGGAAATTCGTAAACACAAACTTTTTAAAACATAATCTTGTAAAATATAAATGCCTAGTTATTTCGATACTAATATTAGAAAAAAAATTTAAAAACCCTTTAAAAATTGAGTGTAGCAAGAATCGAACCCGCGCCTCTTGAAAACCGTTCAAATGCGCTAGACCACTAACCCATGCGGTGTACTACCAGCTGCGTCGAAATTCTTATACGTTTTGTTCCAACTTATTTACGCTGTTAGCAATTTAAAATAGATAGCATTTTTTCTCTCATATTAAAATAAATAGCACTCTCTTGCCAAACGATTATTTCTTAACATTCTTTGGGTAGCAGAAATTTGTAATGTAAAAATCTCTCTACAGAGATACTAATAAGGTCAATAAGTTGTAATAAAACGTATAAGAATTCGACCAGAGCGGTTTCTTGGGTTCGAATCCCGATTCGTTCAATTTTTTATACGTTTTTAAAAATATATTAATTAAAACGTAAATTTCACATATATCCGTTTTCTATTTTAGGGTAAAGTCTTCAGAAGATGATAAGAAAAAATATGAAACGAAAATATTATCAATTCTAAAAGATCCCGACTCCAATTATGATAAAGACCAAACGCTGATTATTTGTCAAATGTTAGGCTTTAAGAGTGGAATTCTTTATTTATATGAGGAGAAGAAATTGTAAGTATTATGAAACAACATATCTATAGTAATAACAACATTACTATATTTTGCCTCTTGTTATCAAACGCCATTAAGTATGTTATAAATCGCCATATTATATAAATATCAAGTTTTAAGGATCTGATAACCTATTGTTATTTGGCTGAATTAATAATATTCGGAATATTGAGTTTCGACACTCAACACCTCTAACACGCGGTGTGTGATATTGAGTAGGATAACGGAGTGTCTCGGTACTGCCGTAAGCTTATATAAAAAAGAAATAATATAAGAATCTTTAGTCGTGATATTTACCTCACTTTTTAAAAACAATCAAAGGCCGATGACATTGCAACACAGATGTCACATTTTACATAATTATTAAATTAACTGGACAATATTCTTTCTTTATAAATTGATGAAGTATGAAAGCGTTTTTTTTTTGTTTAACACACAATATTTTCTTCGTAATGTGTTCTTTCGACTACACCACAAGAGATAAAGCGTGAAGCATGGTATTTCCCCGTCAGATGGCGTGCGCAAGTGTCGTTGCACATGCGCCGCGGCTCGGGCGCGGAGCGCGCGCTGGGCGTGTGCCGGCGTCGCGGCGCCGCGTGCCCGCGCCTGTGGCTGGACGTGCTGTGGGCGCCGCCGCCGCCCGCCTGCCTGCCGGAATTGCTGCGTGTTGTTGGTACGCTTGAGTACAGTGTTGCCATGTTGGGCTGTTTTACCCTAAAATGAGGAAGTTTCATGAGATGTTGAGACAAGTCGAGTCAAATGAGACGTTCTTATTTATTATTTTTTTAGCTTCACCCTGATGTCCCGCGTAGCAGGGTAGACATAAAGTACCTAGTGTCAAAGCACTCCGTTTTTCGCCAAATTCGAGGCACTGCGTGTTGAGTGCCTAAACTCAACCCGAGTAAATAACAATAACTTAAATCCGTGTGAGAATCGAACCCACAACCGATCGCGTTTATTTGCGCCACGACCGGCCGCAAGAACTACTGTCTTGCATTGTTTGATTGTTGTATTTCTTATGAAAATATATATATATATATATATATATATATATATATATATATATATATATATATATATATAAATTTTTAAATCTTTTTTTATTTATTTTTTTACAGAAAGCGAAAAACTCCTTTCACCCATTCTAGTAATCGACTGTCTAACGAGTACGCCCTCTTACACTCTTGGAGATGTACGCAGGTTGTATTAGTTGATATAATATTTAAACTTGCTGGTGAAAACCTGATGCGTAATGTCTGGTTTTAACAGCTTATACCGATTCAGAGTGTTATATATTTTTAGAATTTAGTAACATTTTTATTTATTTATCAGTGTGTGAAATTAGCAAGAACTAATTAATTAAAAAGTTTATTTTTAGAATTCATTATGTATAGAATTGCTAAAATTCGAATATTCGTTCAGTTAATCCTAGAAACTTAAGGTTTCTAGGATTAACTGAACGAATTTAATTTATTTATTTTACTTTGTAATGTAGTCATTATTTGACTACCGCTATCTAAAATTTGAGGTTTATTGCATATTTATTATAAAAGAAACAAGAATAACTTTATTACATAAAACGCATTACTCATATACATATACATATCTTATATTACATATCATATTTTTTTTTGTAATGAATGATATTGTTGATACAAAACAACACCCCCACTTATCGCAATATTCATTATTCTATACAAACTACTATGCCAAGAAGCGACATGAATTTGTAATGCTTTGCTGAACATAAACTTTTAGTCAAAATATCAGCTGGCATACTAGTTGTTGGCAAATACAAAACTTTCACTATTTTATCTTTAACTAGATCACGACAAAAATGATATTTGATATCAATATGTTTTGAACGTTTGTGTAAGACTGGGTTTGCACACAGCTTCTGTGCACCTTGATTATCATTGAAAAGACTAAATGTAAATTTTATCAGTTATTTCATATTGCAGACTTCTTAAGTATAATATTTCAATATATTCTGCTTCAGTGCTAGAGAGGGCTATACATTTTTGTTTTCTACATTCCCAGGAGATTATACCATCAGAAAACAAAAAAACAAATACCAGTAAATGATCTCCTATCTACAGAGTTAGATGCTGAATCCGCATCTACAAAGCCTGTTATAGAAATAACAGGCTTGCCTTCTTTACAATATTGCCTTCTTTACAATATTTTTTCGATAACATTTGGTTTGTTTTAGATATTTTAATATCTTCTTTGCATATTCCCAATGCTCTTTTGTGTGACAGTTATTAAATTGACTTAAATAACTTATCGAGTAACTAATGTTTGGTCTAGTCAGGACTGACAAATACATCAAACTGCCAATTAATTTTTGATATGGCATATGACTATTCATACCTACTTGACCTTTATTTACATTTAATTTGACCTCCATAGGAATATCAACAGTCTTACAGTCAGTTAATTGAAATTTACTCAAAAGTAATATGAGTTTCCTGACTTAAATACACTAATTATCTATATATGGTATATAATATATATATTGTCTAACTTGGCCTAAGTCCTTAATGCTAAACTTATTTGATAAAATCTGTTTCAAATTCTCAGTTTCAATTTTATCATTAGAAAATATATAGAAATTATCAACATAGACTGCTACAATGACCTTTATCCGTTGATATCTTTTATATACATACATGGTTCTATTTTTGACCTTTTGTAACCATTACTGACTAAGCAATTATCAACTTTTTTATTCCAGGCTCTCTAGATGCCTGTCTAAGTCCATAAATGGTTTTTTTTAGTTTCAATACTTTACAATCTGTACTATTACTATTATACACAATCTGACAATTTCATATGAATGACTTCCTCTAAGTCACCATTCAAGAACGCAGTCAGGACATCTAAATGGGTCACATCTTACAGATAATGCGAATAAAAGTCTCAGAGTTGTATGTCTCACTACAGGCGAAAAAGTTTTTGTATAACCTACACCATGTTTTTGGGTGAAGCCCTTTGCGACCAGACGAGCACGATATCGCACTTTTTTTTCACTACCGTATTTTTTTCGCAAAACCCACTTGCTCTGCACTATAGTACCATCTTTTGGGACATCTACGAGTTCCCATGCACTATTTTTCTCAAACGACAGTAACTCATCTTGCACGGCTGCTAACCACTGTGCTTTCTCAGGGCCTTCCAAAGCTTCTTGCAACGATATCTCACCCGTGAACGTGTCATCCTCTATACATGCACTTGCATAACCATATCTGTCTGGCTGTTGCCTACGCCTAGAACCATTTGTCATGTTAACATTATTCAGTATAATGGAGTCTTCACTGTCTGTTGTAACAGACGCAGAACTATCTGATGTTTTACTTTCACAAGGTACATACAGTTCACCGCTGTCATCCATGTTCAAGCTCTCTGATTGTTCATGGGAATTTTCCTGGACAGTCACATCTTCCCCCACTGGAACTATATTCACTTCATCTCAACAACTTTCCTGTACCTCTAGAACATTCTCTGTCTCTACCTTCTCCAATACTACGGCGTCTCGACTGGTAGTGATGACATTAGTCTTTGGGTTGTAAATCCTGTAACCTTTGATGTCATTGGAGTAGCCGACAAGAATACATTTTTCTGACTTTCTGTCCCACTTTAATCTTTTTTGTCTCGGCACATGCACCATGACTGTACGTAAGTCACGTAAGTGACTTACATCTGGCTTTCTACTCGTCCATATTTTAAAAGGAGTTTTATAATTTAATGATGTGGTTACAGTCCTGTTCTGTAAGTACACTGCAGTATGTGCTGCCTCTGCCTAAAACCTTTTCTCGAGACCTGCATCAAACAGAAGACATTTGGCTTTCTCAACAATAGCCCGGTTAAATCGTTCTGAGAGACCGTTCTGCTCAGGCGTGTATGGGTTTGTTTTATGATATACTATTCCATGTGATATTAAAAATTCATCAAATCTGCTGTTGCAGAATTCTTTCCCATTGTCACTTCTCAAGATCTTTATGCTGCGATTAAGTTGATTCTCTACCTCTGCTTTAAACTGTTGAAAGCATTTCAGTGCCTCATCTTTCGTTTTTAAAAAATAAATATATGTCATACGACTATAATCATCTAAGAACAGCATAAAGTATCGAGAGCCACCTATTGACTTGTTTTCCATCGGTCCTCAGAGGTCTGTGTGCACCTTGTGTAGTAACTCTGTACTTCTGGTACCTTATTTAGGAAATGGTAAGCGGCTCTGCTTGCCCTCACAACAAGCAACACAAAATGATATTGATATATTAGTCTTACTATCGAGTGTCAATCCCTGAACAGCATCTTGCATCTTGTTCAAATACTGGCTGTTGACATGACCTAAACGTCTATGCCAAATTGCACTGGACGCCATTGCTGCAGCTGACGAACAATCCTCAGGCATCTTCAGCTTATACACCCCATTCAACAGACTCGCTGCACCCACCAGTATTCCTCGTTGATTGAAAATCTGACAACCATCGTTGTTAAATGAAACTCTGTTTCCTTTTGATATCAGTTGACTAAAAGACAACAGATTTGTAGTGAACTCCGGTACGCATAATACACCTTCCACTGTAATGTCATATATACAGGCGCGCGTCTTTGTCGTAATCTGCACATCTCCAGTACATAGTACAGGTACTTTATCTTTGTTTGCTACGACAATTTCCTTGATCTTATAATCTCGCGACACATTTGACAACCATTCCTTGTTCACGGTAAGATCAACACTCGCCCAGGAGTCAATATACCAATCTTTTTTGCAAAATTCACCGCTTTACTTCTTGTGCGTTCATTTGTATTTGTGTTCGACGAATTTTTGTTCGTAAAAGTACACTGGTTGCGATAATGTCCTGTTTGTTTACATTTGTAACATGTCACTTTAGTCGCAGTGCTATTAACATTCCGGTGCTTCTTGAAACCAGCAAACGCGCCGCTGGAGGCGCTGTTGTCGCCGCCGCCGTTTCCGCTTTCTTCCATATCCAACAACTTGGTTTTAATAGCGTCCGCTGTCAATGGTATGCCACAATGCTCGATCGCCATTATCATAGAGGAATATTTTTCTGTTAATCCCGCTAACAAAAGCGATGCAACCCACTCGTCATTAATGTTGAAACCCGTACCACTCAATTTTTGGCTTTCTTAGATGATTTGTGTCACGTCCGAAGTCATTGAAACACTACTTTCAAGTCTGATGGAAATCAAACTCCTCAGTAAACTGATTCTCCTCGTGAATCCTGAGTCATCAAATAGGTTTTTCAATTTGTTCCATAGCTCATGTGTCGTTTGTACACTTTTGATATGTACATACCATACCATGCATACCATGGCTCGGGTTTTCGCGTCACTTGCTGCTCCTATTTCTGCTGGTATAGTTTCCGACTTGATGCAATCGGCCATTCCCTCCAACACTAAGGAATTCTCAGCTGCAAAAGCCCACTCACTATAATTTTCACGCCCTTTCTATTTAGGCACACTGACAATATAGTTCGTCGTCATTTTCACAATTACAGCGTTGATTAAAGTTTATCTCAATCTGCAAAGTCTATTAATTTCCAATAAAATTGCGAGAAAAACTATAGATTACTGGAACCATAAACTATTTTAAAAGAATTGCTTGAGTCACACAAAAGAACTAACTTTATTACATAAAACACATTACTCATATACATAGACATATCATATATTTTTTGGTGGAAGGCGCTACTAGTTTGTAATGAATGATATTGTTGATACAAAATAACAATATTTAATAGAATTTGCCCAAAAAATCAGATATTTCATTTATCTAAATTTATTGTTTTTCTTATATTCTGTAATTGTAGAAATTTCAAAAAGAATTAGTTTAGTATAGACATAAAATTATATTGATAAAAAGAACAAACCTTTCAGATTAAAAACGGTTGTTTTTATATATATTAAATATTAGAATAGTTTTTTAAATATTATTTAAAAAAAATTAAACATCTAATTTAATCTACAGTTATTTAATGGACGTCCTCAAATCGGAAGATGAGGTGATAACGCGAGAACAAGAGTTGTCAACAAAATATAAGAGTGAGATAGAGAAGATGAAAAATCAAATACAAATGATACAAAATGAACCGGTGACCTTCCAAAGCTCGAGATGTGCGATATGTAACAGACCTTTAGAACTGCCCACAGTGCATTTCCTGTGTCAACATTCTTTTCACGAAGAGTGAGTGTTATTTTGGAATACTATGATTTTTTTAGATGCCTTTTTGGATAGTATTGTTATTACAAATTACATCATTTGTTATTAAGATATATAGCAAAAAACTATTCCTAAATAACTTTTACAAACACTAAGATTTCGGGTGTTAGATTTAATTAATAGTATTAAAATAGTCTAGATTTTTAGTAAAGGTGTAAATGTAAACTTATGTGATTAAATATTGCTATATGTCTATTTAAATAATTCACAGATACATGATATACAAAGTGACAAATAGTGTTAATACTAGTTATTCTCTGCTTACCCACTTTTGCGAATCAAGTAAAACTTTTCCCGTATAGCTGGATAGGCAGAGAGAATCTAGTATCAATACACATCGGTCTTTCTTCTCTTATCGCCCAAACTGAAAACAGTCACTCCCTGACCTGAGCGGGAATATTTTTTTTAATTGCATGCTTTATATTCGCTACTACAATCAATCCCCAGCTGCTTCCAAACGTACTCGGACAGCGAGCGCGAGTGCGTGGCGTGCGCCGGCGCCGCGCGCGCGCCCCCCGCGCCCGCCGCCGCCCGCCCCGCGCGCCCCGCCCCGCGCCCCGCCGCCGAGGCGCTGCACGCGCGGCTGCACGCCGACCACGACCCGTGAGTAGTGATGTGCTCGCACTTGTTATATATCGATACTGAACTTGTCATCTCTTCACCACGACCTGTAAGTACTGACTGAAAGGTAACAACTGACACTGATGACGTGCAGATAGCTTAAACCACAAATGTCGTTTACGGTTAATGATGTAGTAAACGCGGTTTACCGTTACTGCCGATGTAGTTAGTATCATACCGACACTACTACACACTATCGAAGTACCCGAGTACTTAGTGACGTGCTCACTGCTGAGTGCTGAAACTATTGGTAGCGATATTTTAAATAGAAATATTTGAGAACAATAAGACTAAATATTTAAGATATAAGTATTTACTCAAAATTGTCGACGATGTCACAAAAACGTTTTTATCAAAATACATACACTGACATTTCTGATGTTATTATCATTGTTAGATTGAAAAACGCTCGAATAAGACCAGGTATAAATTAATTTCTTGGGAATTTAATAAAATACAAATAGTACAACTAGCTACTAAATACAACAATATTTTAGTTATAATTATTACAAATACGTCCGAATGAAGACTAACTACGTAGTATTTTGGTCAATATAAATTTGATGTTAAGGGAAACCATACTGCTTATTAATTGCTAATGCAATGTGTAATTTACGCGTCAACGTCTCTGGATAGACAGAGATATTCTAAGATCAAGACACATCTGTCTGTCTTTAGTTGCCGCTCAAATTTAAAACAGTCGCTCATTAGAGTGGCTACACTCTAGACCAACTTCAATTCAAGATTCAAGAAGAATAAATGAAACATGTATTTTTTAGCTAATTTCTATTGAATATGTAATGAATGTGAAATGTTAGATAGCAGTGGCCACTTTGATATTATAATGACTAACTAGTCAAATAATGGCTAGAAGTAAGCTAAGTAAAGTTAAATATAACGATCATAAATTTCTATACGTAATGAATTCTAAAAATAAACTTTAAAATCAACAATTTCTTCCTAATTTTAAATTCTGAAAAATAATAATATATCTGAATATATGAAATGATGTTTTTTAAAACTGATATTTAAATCATTTAATGGTACAACTAAATGCGCCTGTATAAATAAATTTTATTCTATTAATACTTGAAAATGCGTATAACACATCGATATATAAACCTTTTATATGTAAGTATTTTTTCATGTTTCGAGAAAATTAGAGGTATTTGAAAATTTGTATTTGAAAAAATTACCATCTGTTATTTAAAAAAATTAGGCAAATTATATAAAGTCTGACAATATTTCTATTTCTTTATAAGTATGTAATTTAGTGATATAAGTTAGTTATAGGTGTAGTTTACTAAAACAGTGAGTACTTATGAACTAATGGACTTACACTACATTAAAAATAAATGGTTCATTTCTCTAAACGGAGAAGACATCATTTATTATGCATTTTGTGCCCATTTTTATAATATTGCAGAAGTACGTATTCGAAATTAAATACAAATAGAATACATATAGGAAAAAACGTTTTGCTTATCATACTAGAAAGGGGAAATAAATATAACTATTTTAAATAAAACTTTTATAACGAGTATATTTTGGTATTAAAAATACGACGTTTCGAATAATTCACGATATGTGTAAAAATCGCAAAAATTAAACATCTTATTATGTAAATGTAACTAGTACTCGAAAAGTAATCGAACCCGTGACTGTTGCGTTTCCAATCACGCTGTTCCGCTGCTCTATTATGGCCTTGAAAATTAACATTAGATGAAACATAATGAAACACCTGTTTATATTTGATATGTCTAAAATTTAGACTTGACCTTGGGTCATTAATTTATTTGTGCATTTGTTAAACAGGAATCACGGATACACGATAGCCATACACGCCTCTTATTTACTAAATTATTTGTTACTGAGTTAGTTTTAGGAGAAAATAAACATATTTTTTAATATCGTTTAAGTATAATATATTAAGGTGATTAAAATATATTTTTTATATCCTTCCGTAAGACAGTTGGCTATCAATAATTAGTATCTTTTTCTATGTCATATGTCATAACGTATATTTGGATTACAATTATGTATTATTTGGTAGAACAAAACGCCGCGACTTGTCTTTATCTTGAATCTTTGATCATTTCTGTATATGAAAATAATTTAATTATACCAAATGTGTCGAATTTGGATCGAGATAAAGATCCGACATCCGAAAGATGGTCTTTATATTTTCACTATTAATAAAATTTAAATGAAACTTATTAATATCAAATAATAATCAAAAATATATAATATTTTTGCTTAAAATCATAAATAATATTTTTTTTATCTAATATATTTAAGTAATATTAAAAATTATATTCACTAAGCTCCGACAAATATTTTATATCTAATATGTAAAAAAAATTATATACAACTTAATTAATTAATGAATATAAATATAAAATAACCCGGATAAAACTTGTTTCGGCATATTTCATCGAATAAATTGTAAATTTTAAATTAGATCTTTTTCTCGGCCTTTCTTTTGCACCTCAATGTCAGTTGTTAATTTGGAATCGAGTTGTGAATACATGCGCTGTTAATTTCTTATCAATTTCCAGTCGATTCCTTATCGTGTGTTGTAAATTGTTATTTATTTATCTTTAATTGATAATAGTTATGTTTGTGTGTGTGTTTTAAACGATTTTGTTATTGATATTATGTTTTCTCCGTTCTCTTGGTGCTTTTATAATGCAGCTGATGATGGATATGAGAGGTCTGGTCATTTTTGTTTTTATAATTTTAAGTCTCGTAGCGCAGTGGTAGTATGTATAACAGTATACGCGAGTGGTTATGGGTTCGATTACCAATGGATGAAATAATTGTATTTGTTATTAACTGTAGTGTGTGTTTTTGCTTTATTGAAGCACCTTCACAACACAACTTCGCATAGCAGGTTAGAGTCAACCTAGTGTCAAGATACTCCGTTATTTGCTTGCAGACCAAAATCGTTTTGTCTTTACAGAAAGGATATTCGACAATAAATTTTACATTATTCGATCCCCCAGATTATTCCAACACACAATCTATCATCTATTATGGATGTTAATCATATTATGATTTATATATATATATATATATATATATATATATATATGTGTGTGTGTGTGTCTGTGTGTGTATGTGTCGTGTGTGTGTGTGTTATTAACATAATAACGTAACGATAATGTAAAATGCATAAAAGTTAAAAGAAATGTTTGTTTTACATGTAGTGATTCTTCATTATCATACCGACATACGTGTTCAGTTGATTTTGTTTTTATTATAATTATATTATATAATATTGTAAATTATAAGAGTATTTTCTATAAATCGCTTGAGGTGGTGACGACTTGAGTGAACTATAAAATACTAAAATGAATATATTTTATTTTAAGTATCTTTTAAGTTATATTAAGTTAAGTAGTCAAATTTTAAAATGATTATTTAAATTATATTTTTTAAGCATTTTTGAGAAAAAATTGATACTGTTTAAAAATTAATACTAATAACACAATTAAGTTATATCAAACTTATTAGAATATCGACGCAGCCTGATGTAGAACGCATTTCTGAGAGAGCGCTTGGACGGTTTCCGAGATACGCGGGTTCGGATCCCGCTGCGTTTAATTTTCTTTATACTTTTTTATATTATGTTATTTTGAAATATCTAAGTAATTACAAGTAAATATAGTGTTCATTTCAATTTGAAATTAACTTTAACCACTTAAAATTTATAAAAAAAAATATGAGCCTACCTGGTTATCACAAGGTGGGCTCATCGCAGCGTTAATTCCACTATATAACATGTAGTGTTTCGAATTCATTCAAGTATAACTTGATGTCAAGACGCTCCTTTTCCGTATAAATTCAAGACATTGTGCTTTGTCTTACGAGAGGGAAGAAATGAAAATATTTTTTTATATCCTTTCTCCCGAGTGGGAACCGAACCCACAACTAATTATTTCTTAATAATTTTTCGCATTTGAAATTGGAGTCTTTATTTATTAACAAACAACATTATTTATAGCTTCGCAGTCGTATCAGAGTATTTCGGGCGTGGACTCTTCAACAAGTTGACAGTGGTGACGGAGCCCCCGGAGCCTCCCTCGCCTCCCGCAACCTCCGCAGCCTCCGCAGCTCCCGCACCCTCCGCCCAGTCCACCGTCGCAGCCCCTCAGCCCACCGCCCTCACTTACGGACCTGGGGCTGAAGCGAAACTGAGATTGCAAGAAGGACAAAGTAAACAAGGTATTAAATATTTCGCTTCTTCGCATCTGTTGAGTAGCGAAACTCTGCTGCGGTGTGTATTACCAGAGTGCGGGTAATGTAAATCATTTTTATTAAGATATTGATAATTACCCCTAAATAGGATTTGAAGCTGCAATCGATTTTGAATTCAGACTTTTCATTACTTACATACATTCATTACTTACATACATTCATTAATTACACAACATTTATTGGCTGTGCTACATTTACTGAGATATCCTATATAAGTATTATTTTCCTTTAAAATAAAATAAATTAAAAATTAATTTAATTTATTTGTTTGTTCAAATGTGAATAGTGTTGTCTTCTTCCGCTTCGTTCGTTGAGTGCTTTCCGCCGGAAATAGAGACATGCGTGTTGAGTGGAGAACTCAACGCCGCGCTTGTCTGACCAGAACGGAGAAAAGACATTAAATATAATCATTCTGCCTTGTGGTAATCGAATCCAACCAATCGTGTTTACAGTCAGACGCTGTCCCACTGCGCCACAATGGACTCAAACGTAACAATGATAATATAATTCTTGAAATAATTAATTATATGACGATTTTAATTTACAGTATTCGTACCAAACACATCAAAGCAGACCGCAGCAAAAGGCACCACAGTGATACCGGTACCGGAAGGCAGGATGAGGGTCTTAGAACAACAACGCTACAGCTCGAGTCTCGAAGCGAATCTGACAAGGCTACAACCTGAAGTACACAGAAAATCACCTTTTGCGTCCCCTTTGCCGTCTAAAAAAGATATTAAAATATCATCTGTCATTAATGAGAGCAAGAATCCATTTGAGGAAACATACGATGAATCGAAAAACCCATTTTCAGATGAACCTAATGATACAACGAACCCATTTGCGGAAGACGATGATTATGATAAGAATTTGAACCCGTTTTCTTGAGGCCGGTTCATATGCAGGAGGTTCATTTGATTATGCGCTTTAATAGTTTAATATGCAATATTAAATATTTTTTTTTGTACTGGATGTGTGTCTCAGGCGATGTGTTATTTAATTGTATTGTTTTTTTTTAAATATCACAATTGTATGAAATTTTATTATATTTTATAATTTTTTTAGTCATGATTCAATAATTAAAATCAATCTAAACTTTTTTTTGTATATTTAGCACTCTATACCTCTGTTAAGTTAATATCGAAATAGATTTTTTTGAGCAATATAATATTTATGTAATATTATTTAATTTATTTTATATTTTCAAAGCTGTCGTAATATTTAATAATTAACTATTATACACGTCTATTTCACTTTCTACTGGTAAAGTAGATATCTCTTACTGAATAATTTTTGTACCGAAATACATGCAATCCTATTAATTATCAGATCAAAAGAATTTATATATATTTTAATTTTAGTAAGTTTCACAAAAATAAATACAAGATCTTATATTTGTATGATTGCTCAATTTATATGTGTATATGATAAATCATGTTTATTCGCTTTAGTTAACATATAATATTGCTTGATAGATCTCTAATACATAATAGATTATAACCGTATAATTCGAATGTACACATTCCTATATGATAGAAGAATTTTCTTTAACGTCAATACTGAATATTATTTAGTTTAAGCAAATTGTACTACTATTGTGATAAAAATATGAAATAGTAAAATATATATAGATAGCTGTTTTTATTTAACTCCTTTTTTAAAAAGTACAAAAAATAAATAATATTATAATATAATAGTAATCTTATTCAAATGTTTAATCTAGTGAAATATACTGATCGAGGCTGGCTTTAAACAAAAGATGTAAGTTGAACACCAAATGTATTAGTAATGAGTTGTCAAAATAGTTCCTTCTAACTCTTTTTGAACATTATATAAAACGATGTTTATTCACCTCTGAAAGTAAATACGATTTGCTTTTCTTGTTATATATACTCTCCTATAGTCTTTATATCATATCTAAATCTTTATTTACTTAAATATTCTTTGACTACCATTTTTCTTTAATAATTAATAAAACGAACAGACGTTAGCAGTATATTGATATATTCAATCATCGATATAGTGAGCACAGAAATTTGAACTAAAAATATTTAACAAAGAACTTATATTTTAATACTTTATTACAGTAAGCACTGCGTATATTTTTGTAATGAATAATTTAAATATATTCAACTTAAGATGATCTAAGATGAGCATTTTGCTGTTTTAATAGTAGATTTTATACACCTGAAAATATTACTGGTGGACAAATCTGGCAAAAAATGGCAAATCGCATCCATTCAATCGACTATAAATTTTAACGCACTGAAATTTTTTTACAAAAATATACCTACCAACGTATACCTAAAATTCTATTGAATTAAAAGGGCAAAGTTAATTTAATTATTTTAGTTTAAATGACGGATTTAATAAATGAATATATCGGTGTTTTTTAATTTAAAATTTAGCACAGTCAACAGATTCCCACAATTTGTCACAGATTAGCAAATTATTTTACAAGTAGCACTTATATATTGATGTTTTTAATTTGCTATCAGAAACAGTATGTTACTGAACGCTTGCTAAGGTGGCATTCCATATATCTTACATTCTATCTGAATTTTTATAGTTTATCTTCAGATGTTGCAGATCTATTGTTATATGTTAATCACAGGTACCGACATCGCCGATAAAATTTTACCTAAATGATACTTTCATATTTCTTACTGTTTCAACGAGGTATTAGCGTTCCACACTGTATTGTGTCTAGACTAATATTAAAATAAATAAATTAATAATTTATGATGTTGATAATCTGTTCTGTCGTTTCAGGGATTAGTGTGACAAAGAAACACATATAGGCATTGAAAAAAAAATCATTAATTTATATTTTATTTGCGTTTGAGCATCAACTTTATAAATTTTTAGGAGAAGTAATAGTAGTGCAAACACTCATTTACAGTTTTGTATAGATCATTCTAATAACATTTGTGGGTATCAAATACTAAGTAAATTTGAGAAACTTTAAGCTTTTATTTGAGAAAAAATCTTAAATTGATTACTTTATATGAAAATTAATTTTAAGCTTTAAAAATTTACTTTAACGATTAATTTTACTTCAACTACTTTAATCAAAAATTATATAACAATATAATAATCATATCAAGTATCACTGCTGGAACATAGTATTTGTTTTGTTTTTGATGTTTAAATGAATACTTAAAATATATAGATAATTATAATAAAAGGATAGAGGACAGGTTAAAATAAACAACAATATGGAAATTTTCAAAGCATTTTATTTATGACCTTTAACACTGTGTATAATATATTTTGATAGTACATTTAGAGCAATGAGTAATATTACCAATTATTACATTGTTCTTATTTTCATAAATCGAATGAAATTCATAAATTATATATAGAATATAATTGTTCAAATATCATCCTCGTCCAACAACAACTACAACACAATATCCGATCACAAGAAGTGGTGTGCACAAGAAGTGCATACCTCGCCTCGTGCAAGCGCTACTCGACCGCAAGCTCCTCCAACATCAAAAATAACTAATACTTAAAATTAAATTACACGAAACAGTGAACATAATTTTTCGAAAGCTATTTCTATAAAAATAACATTATAAATAGCTTTAGAGTACACTCTATAAAAATATATATAATCCAGCTTGAGCTGTCATCTCTAATTTAAAAAGATCTTTTGTAACTAGAAAAATATAACTAAAAAGCTACGCAAAAGAATATCTTCGAAAGAGAACTTAATTATATTACATCCGACCGTATATAATACCTGCTCACTATTAAACTACATAAACACCATTTTGCTATGCAAAATACATTATGCTAGTAGAAAAAAAAACGAAGGAATTTACAACTTGGGAATGTTAAAAGTAAATGACTAGAAAAGAAAACGTGTATATCGTAACATATTCGACTTGTTTATTATCCCTGCAGTAGTACGGTGTTCACAGTACGAGATTTAAATAGCGATATCTATATAATATTATATTTGTGGAATATAAAGTTCTGAACACGAAACGTTCATAACTTAAAGGACGTACAATGGGTAACTAAAGCACATCGTCAATATCCTCCATGGCGGCCATAATGGCTAGCCAACTAGAGTTGAGTCAATCGTGTCGAAGAAGTAAAAATGTTGACGACATTTACTGTATTACCTAACTTTATGTAATATAACACACAGCATGACTAAATTTGGTTAATACTTCAGATCTTACATCTATTTCGTCTATTCTAAGTTATTATCTGGATATTTTAGTGTTCTGCCAAGAATTCGTCTACGATTCGGGGTGCAAGCCGGTGACTGGACTTTAAACGAGGAAAGCGATGTTTCATTTTTTTTTTTAGTAAGTGTATCCGAAACTCATACCAAAACAACTATTTAAAGACACATATTTACAATGAAACGACTAAAATTTACTTAAGCTTACAAAGTTGTCATGACATAGAATTATATAATACGTTTTATATCGAAAATAGTCACCTAGAAGCGTTAGTCGAGTGACGATTATTAATTCAACATTCATCGAAGCGGTAACGAGATTAAGAATTTGTTGGGATAATATATCGAGAGAGAAACGAAGGGAGAATCAAGGGACATATATTATAAAACTATAGTCACATCAATTATTCTAGCTACTGTGATAAATTGTCAATATTACAATGAACTAACGATCTGTCGAGCAATCTGTGGATTTAAATATGAATACGTGTTAAACGTAACACCGAAACATTCATTAACAAACTACGTGGTGATTGTTCGCAGCACAGCATTGTACCTACTTGTAGACGCAGCCAGGGTTGTCGGCCGCTTCCCACAAACCCTAATAAAATTATACAAATTTATTATGATTTAAAGGGAAGGTAGCACGTGTGTGACAGCCCTGAGTGTCAGTCTACGTACGTGTCTATGTACCTACTGGTGTACTCTATGACATACAACGCGCTACGGAGCACATGACTAGACGTTCGGAATGTTTGTGACGCTGGACACTACCATCAAAACAACATGATGTGGATACGCCGCGCCGGCACATTAACCTACTTTATACAATCTGTTTAATAAAATTATTATCAATTATAATCGTAACGAATTAAAAATTAAATACAATCAATAATTTCAGTAGAAGCTTCAATTGTCAAACGCGTAGTCTACAACTATAATGCCATTAAATTATACATAGGTAGGTATATATATTTACAGTCAATGAATACTAGAGTAAAATCAAACGTATGACGTCACGCAGACTCGCCCGCGGGATTGAGCCTCGTTCGGTTATCCTACTATACTGTCCGGGTCATACGTATATACAAGGTAAATTACATTAATATTGTATGTTTGTATGTATTAGAGAAAATCTATATCGATACTTTCAGTAATTTGCCATTTCATATTAAATTTGATGTTGTTCCTCGTAATCCCTAATGGAGTCTAGAGACACATCGCCGACATATTTGTGCGCAACATTTGACTTAATGCACATACAATCATTTTTTTATATTCTAAAGGGAGGAATTTTAACACAATTGGCATAATATAGTCAAGTCCTTGCATCGTTATAACCTAATACTAGATAAGCTTACAGTTATTTAAAAAAAAATACGTAACTTTTCAGCTGAACAATTAACAAACGAACAGAGGCAAGATTTAATTAGATATTTCTCATAAATACAACAATTTTTATTATTAATATTTGGCAAGAAACTTTAAAACGGTTGATGCAAAGACCGTAACATTTATACACTGTCAAAAATACACAGATAAAAAAACTTATTGTAGATATTGTGCGCCCTACGAGAGATATTAAAACAGCCCGCTATATAAGGTCTGATGAAACTTTATATAATATTGTTATTAATCATCTTTTCATTCTTGTAAATATATTAATTACCCCATTCCCTCTATCGGTGCACCGGTTTGGTCCCATCTCACACGACCGCCATTAAAACTATTTTAAACAATATAAAAATATAACAACATAGAAAACACGTTATATATATTACGTACAGACCGTATTTCGCATCAAATGCCATATATACTATAATATATATGTATAATATTGTTAATAATTGGGATATGCTAAATTAATTGATTCATTTGTATATAATAATTTAGAAAGATAATTAATTATATATTACTATATATTTATTTGTATGGTCCCCATAAGGACACACGTTACAGTGGTTTTATTTTATGTATTATGAACCACTCTGGTAAAAGAAATTCATATTTATTATTTAAATATTATAATTTCCAACGACAAGTTTTTTTTTATTATCTTTATTCCTTTACCAAACCAGTCACTGAGATTCCCTAGCATACAAATAGCAACTTTTGCTCGATATTTAACAATTTTACTATGATTGTATATTATAATTATTAGTAATATAACTTTAGTAATTTAAACCGAATGCATTTTGTGTACGCCTATGTCCTCCTCCGTTCTGCAATAATCAAATATAAAAACGTTCACAAATAGAACGTCATAAACGTACATGATTGAAATGCATTCAGCCTACAGATATTAACAATTATGGCATAAATAATTTTATTGCATCAAAGAATAAATCGTATGCGTAAATCGTATGCAGGTATTTATTATAAGTAATATAATAATACTGATATATCTCACATACATCAAAAATCACTTACTTCAAAAAATCGATAATCCGATACCAACACTTATGGCAGGAACATCGATATTGTCAATGTATAATTAATTGATATATCGAGCAAAAGCGTTGGGGGATCGTTTTAATATCTGTTCGCGGTGCGCATCGCGGGGAGGGGTCTGTGCGCGTATATCCGTCCGTCGGCGACGCATTTAAAAAACGAGGATAGACTCCATGGTGAGGGGCTCTCATGCGGCAAGGCGCGGGGCGTGCGGGGGGCCCCCGGCGGCGGGTGCGGGGGGCCCGACGGCGGGCGGGGGCCCGGCGGGGCGCGCGGGGGGCCCGTCCGCCGGCGAGGGGGGCCGGCGCCTTGCCGACCGCGACCTGCGCGCGAACACCTTCACGCGTGTATATACATATGGACCGAGCTGGCTCGATTTATATGTCTACGTTTATAATAAGCATGCTACTTACATAATTTCATTCAACGAAACTAAATCTGTTTCATACTTTGTCAATATAATCAAAAAAAAGACAGTCTTAGAAAACAAACAAAACAACTAAAAAAAATTGAAGAAGGCGGGACACAAACCCGCACCTCTGTGAAATATTTTACTTATCCTAATGAAAAAAAAATTGCAATTCATATAACAAAAAAAATAAATTCAGCAAGTTATGGAAAATTCTTAAAAAAAGTTTACCACCAAATTATATGAATAATTCTGAAGTAGTCTTACCTGATCTGTCCAGCCAGCAGCGGGTTGATGGCGTAGAGCCAGTCGTGCACCTCCTTGTCGCCGAGCGTCTGCAGCAGGTAGCCGCGCTCCTTGCTCACCACGCTGCAATACACTCATCATATTCATATGCATTTATATATATTACACTAACATACAAATTTAATAAAATAATAATGAATTATATCCTAATTTTTAGTTTTAAAAGGCAAAGAAACTTGACGTTTATTGGGAAATGTATAAAAAATTTCGTTTATATATGTAAAAATTTTGTCACTTTAACCTTACATCTTCAAGTTACTAGATCAAATAAGACTTATTATTATACTAAGATTGATTTATTGAGACCGGCCGTGGCGCACGGGACAGCGTCTGACTGTAAACACGATCGGTTGTGGGTTCGATCTCCACTCGGAGGTGTGATTATATTTAAATTATTTTCACTTTCTCGCTCTGGTAAGACAAAGTTCGGCGTTGAGTTCCAACACTCAACACGCAATGTATCGAATTCACTGGAATGCGAAGTGTGTCGAAGTGTGTCGAGTGTTCAGACACTAGGTGCTTTCTGTCCACCCTGCTATGCGAGATAAAAACGTGAAGCTTAAAAAAAGAAGTAAAAAAAGAATGATTAAGTAGATATATAAAAGAGGCTGTACCTGAAGGTGTTGGGCATGCGCACCATCTGCTCCTGGTCCTCGGAGTACTCGACGTGCGCGTGCGCCAGGTTGATGACGGCGCGCTCCACGGGGTCGCGCTCGTCGCGGTAGATGAACACGTACGGCCGGCGCACCACCTGACACACACACGCGCACACACACACGTGTCATTATCATTAATAAATAATTATCGCATTTCTAGAAATTGTTCACTGGAAAAAAATAATACTGTTGAGTTGAGTTTTGTTCCCACGATTCTTATTAGGTTCTCGATTCGAACAATTAGTATATTTTGTACAGGGCACGTGCAGTACATTTATATGAGGTTAGTCAAAAAACTATTCATATAATTAAATTAATCTTATTTTGAATTATAATTTTTTGAGTTTAGTATACTCATATATATTATATACAAATAGTAAATAAAACAATTAAAAAAAACCATAACATTCTAAAATCAATACATTAGCAAAATTTAATTACTAATTCCAAATCATTAAGCAAATAAATTTGAATTATAACAAAAAAATATATATTACGTAAAATTATTGCAAATATAACTTTTTTCAACAAACGCTACGTTTTCTTTTCGTCTCGACGCACGGTAATGAATATAACTAGATTCTCATTCATATCTATATATATTGATATGATGTGACTCCACGAGGCAGCACCGAGGCCATACGACATTCGTTGCTAATCTATTATCAAATCGGCGAACGCAAGTGTGAGTAAGTACCAGCCAGCGCTTCTTCCAGCCGTGCGTGCCGTGCTGCAGCACGTTGAGGTACCCGCGGCGCGCCACGGCGGCCGACACGCGCACCTCCTCGCAGTCGGGCACGAACAGCGCGCCGGGCGGGGCCGCCAGCGCAGCCCCCCAGCCGCCCGCCGCCGCCGCCTTCTCCAGCAGCGCGCGCTCCGGCGAGCACAGCCTGCCGACCATCCTTACATTTAGCGATTAAAAATGATCACCTTACGACATTTCATACTAAAATATAAATTCCATAATCATTTATACTAAACATATTTCATTATAATACAAAGTAAACAATAAAAATATATTTTCTATGAATTTATTATAAGATAGATAAAAAAATAGTTCTTTTGCATGTGGTATTGACCCTATTATAGTTCACAATAATTCACTTAAGTAAACAATATACATATTGTATATTAATAATATTATAAAACTGTTGTTTTATCTAAATAAAAATAGACGTTTTATATGTAAACATTAACAATTCAAATAATAAAAGGGCCTTATAACTCACTCAAAGCTGCTCGCGCTGTGTATGGAGGACAACAGGCTGGGCGTGCTGATGTCCGCCGACACGCCCTCGTCCACCGGCGTGGCGGGGGACACCGCCGTCTCCACCTCCTTGTTCGCGCCTATCCTTCCTGTGCGCCATGGAAACCATATTAATGTAGCCGAACAAAACATTTTAGAAATAGCATAGATACGTGTGATTTAAAGTAATCTATTATTGCACGACGTAATGTACGTTAAACGGGATTAAAAGAAATCGTAGGGGCAATAGAAAAAAACCGTTTTTCAATTTCAAAGTGTGTATATGGAAAGCTGGGTGATCTTATTTATAATCTCACTTTATTAATAAATTGGTAAGTTTTTATATTTTCATCTAGCAAAACCGTCGCTATATCAACATTAATAAAAAAAGTCAAATTTATACATCATATTTGTAAACAGAAGGGACGGTTAGTGAAAATGCAGCAGTTTTTCGTAAAAGATAATATTCAGTTTTCGTATCACTTTGCCCAAAAATTTTTTTGATGCTTATATTTCGTAAGCCTCAATTTCTAATTTTTTTTTGAGTGAATAGAAACATGTTATGGAGATGAATAGACTTTACTTGAGGGGTTTAATAGACACTCTAATATGATCAATAGACACAGCAAAGGTATCACACCCGAGGGGTGATATAAGTATCATAGGGCTGCCACATATTCTAATTATTATTGACACGCTTATTTGTTTATTTATTTTTATCTTCGTGCTTTATGTCGCGTAGCGGGATAATAAAAGAAAAGCTAGTGTCATCACACTACCATTTTTTTGTTTCACTTGTTCAATTTTTGCTTTAATCTTCAGAAATAAAAATGCCTCGCCATGTTGAAATCGACAGTAGCGCAAGTACGATAATGAGACAATTCAAAAACCTTCCGAGGATTACATAATAACACCCAATTGTTCCATTGCACATACTGCCTAGAAATATAAAATGAATAAATCTGTTTTGTATAGGCAAAACAGATAAAATATGACTACCGGAAATCCCTCAGATTTTGTTGATTTTTTTAAATAATTTTCGTCATAACTAAAACGAAATTGATGTATATCATTAGTATTACCTAAGATTACGTACTAAACCAGTGAAATATTGATTGATCAACATAGTGAGAATCATTAGAGAAGTTCGAAAGTCTATCTATTCACGTCATTTTACGATAACTAATTTCTATAACAGAAACAGTTAAGAAGTGCGCCTTGATTGCTATTTTATACAAAATTTTACATAAAATCACGTATATTATTAAAATCTTAACTGAAAGAAACGAAATAATTAAAAATAAAAGAAAAATCTGTTACGCCGTAATAATAATTCCATTATATTTATACATAGAACGTTTAAAATATTGGCTGTGAATTTTCAACGTGCATACTTTAAATTACTAAAATACTTAATTAAATATAAACTAAAGCGTGGGATAAAGTCGCAGAATACTGTAAATGTACATTAAAATATTCATATAATCTAAAAAAATCAATATAATTAAGATGACAACCTCATGTTCTTATTTTTTTTTAAATTACAAATTGTAGATTAAACC
Source organism: Dryadula phaetusa (assembly GCA_032432895.1). Taxonomy (NCBI): domain Eukaryota; kingdom Metazoa; phylum Arthropoda; class Insecta; order Lepidoptera; family Nymphalidae; genus Dryadula; species Dryadula phaetusa. The sequence goes on from JAOYRS010000054.1 coordinate 2,164,669, forward strand.
AAAGTCAATTTTCAACTATTTTAATTTTTTCCCGTATAGCAGGGTAGTAAAAGACAACCTAGTATCGAAACACTAAGTTGCATTGCATGTTGAGTGGCGAATTCAATACTGCGCTTTGTCTAACGAATCGAATCCACAACCAACCGCGTTAACAGCCAGCCGCTAGGCCACTGATCACGGTGGCCTCTAATTACAATTAATTACAATCAAAATTATTATTCAAACCTTGTATAAGCTTAATAAATTTAGTGGCGAGTTCCTTCTCGCGGGGGCTCATATCCCACGGCTCGTACAGGTCGTCGCGCGCGTGCGCGCACTCCGCCGCCTTCGCTGCTTTGGCCGCCATATTGCTAACCTCCTAAATACAACAATATATTATAACCCTGTTAAATTTACATAAAAATTTAAACATTTAAGTATAAATTATTAAAATTTATGTTTTATATGCGTACAAATTGGTATAAAACAAATGACAAGATGATGAATGATTAGCTTCACGCTACTATTCCCGCATAGCAGGGTAGACAGGAGTACCTAGTATCAAGACTCTATACTTCGCTTTGCCCGAACTGAACTGAACACCACGCTTTGTTTGTTATCAGAACGAGAGGAAATAACAATAATTAACACATAATCATTTCCTTGAGAGTTTTCACATTTATAATTTAAAAATATGTCAAACGTGTAGGTTTATTGAAAAAATAAATCATAATTTTTATACCTTTTCAGTTTTAGTGAAGTCATTGGGAGCGACGGTATTTTCATGTCCATGTCGCAGACGCTCACGCAGCGCGAGGAAGTGTCGTGTCCTACCAACTTGCTCCAATCGCGTCATCTTCTCTAACTCCCACTGAAATTTAAATCAGATTAGTAAATCCCGATTAAATTATTTGATAACCATCTATTAAGTTGAAACAGATTAAATTTGAATTAAATAAAATAGCTAGGAGAAATCATTTTGCATCTAGAGAAAGGCCAATAAATATGATAAAATAATTTAAGAAAAACTTTTGAAATCTTAATTCTATCATAAAATTGTATAAATACATAAATAAAGCTAAATAGGTCGAGTCAAACATGATCAAGCGTGGTTTTGTGTAGATATCTTGTAATGTGAACAATAATATGTACAATATAAGCTTTGTAAGGCAAATGAATCAGAGAACAGGATTTAAAGGAAAAATTAAGGGCGATTCTACACTAAATTTTTGTAATAAAACCTCGATAATCTAGGACGTTATCGATAAATACAACCCTATTTTACAAAAAAAATGCCTAAATATGCAGTGTACTGAGGTGACAGTGAGTGTCATGTTGTTTTTATTCAAATATAAAATATATGTATATATATGTAGATCCGCCCTTATACAGATAATATTAATAAAAAACATTAAAATACACTAAATATATAATCTATAACTGCGTGAATGATGAGTGGACCAGTAACCAGTACACAAATTACTTTTCAGTAGCTATTTAGTACGAATGAATATAAACACCAAAATGGATGATTGCGCACATACTAAATAGCTAAGGAAACACATTTGTGGACCTGGAATCTATCGATAACGTCCAGCGGCCAATCATAGATCAGTTTGCGCCACATACGTTTCTGTTTGAGTAGAAAAAAAACAATTTGTTAATGACCGAACTAGTTTACAATTTTTTTTTAATTCACATAATATTATTTTAATTAAAAAAATATATAGACAGGAAAAATTTTAGCGTAGCAAACAAAACCATATCAACACTACTAGCTTTGAAAAATAAAAACTCAATATAAAGACGACACGTTTCCAATGTCAATACTAAATCATAGTATTGTTCCAAGTAGCCATATAACATGCAAATTTAGTATTTTGCCATTATTTCATACAAATGTTAAAATTAGCGACAATCATTTCACTCTAATAGACATAAGTAAGAGAAAGAGAGACAGTGGGAGAAAATAGTGTACAACTTTAATATTATTTTTATTATACCTGGTGATCGAAAATAAGGGAATCCCCGCGTGGACGCCATCCGTGTAGGTTTTCTTCTCCGCGTACGTAGGTGCCGCTGGTGTCTAGCACGCGCCTCTGTCGACGTTGTACGCCTACAGCAAACGGATATACATAGGTATGAAAAAACATCTAAGAATAGAACGTCACTTTCTTTTTATTTTTTAATGAACGTAAAACGGAAACTTTACAAAAATCGACTTAAGACTACTCAGACGGGTCATATAGGAATCTTTTTCTAATGTAAATATCATATAAAGACCCCGATCTGAGGCCGGTCGTGGCGCAGTGGGACAGCTGATTGTAAACGCGAACGGTTGTGGTTTCGATTCCCACTCGGAGGGAGTGATTATATTTAAAATTATTTTCACTTTTTCGTTTCGGTAAGAGAAATTGCGTAGTCGAGTTCTACCACTCATCACGCAATGTCTCGATTTCAGTGGAAAGTTGAGTACAGAGAAGCTAAAAAAAACAAGTATACCTGGCTCCAAAGCCCGATGCAGGCTGAGCTCGTACAGGCCGGTGAGGCGGTCGGCGCGGGCGGCGCGCGAGCCGAACAGCGCGCGGCGCAGCGAGCGGCCCGCGCCCGTGCGCGCCTCGCGCCCCACCACCACCAGCGACAGGTCCTTCGTCACGATGGCTGGGCGACCGCAGTTCTCCACCTGTAAGGGAATAGAAATATATATCGTTTATTTATCAAGAATATCATTAACAGGAGTATATTATCGAGCAGTGATTGTGATGTTATAATTAGTACTTGATGAATAAATAAATAAAAATATCTCACTCTGAATGTTTTATCATTATTTTATTTGGATCTGTGGTTCATCTGTGTTGTATTTACACAGTCTACGGTCTACCACATCCTACAGTTAAGTGTTTGAAACTTTTAAGTTTTCAAAAATGTATATTCGCATATCAAAATACTTACGTTAATGTGTATATTATAATAATATAGGAATCAGTTTTTGTAAACATAATAGCGCATTAAAAAAATATCTCAGCTACCAGTTTAATTTCCACTCGAAATGATTATATTACAAAATCGAAATTATTATAATTTTTCATGTATGGTGCGGAAATAAAGTGCCAAACCAATTATTTAAGCGGAAGTTGTAAATAAAACATAATATAGTAACAATATTTTAATTAAATTATAAAGTTTGATAAAAATAAACACTATTAAAAAACGATTAAATACCTCAAGATAAGCGCTCAGTGTGATGTAGACCACTTCTCCGTTAGCGCTCACCCGGTTGAGGAGCGGGGAGCCGTGCAGGCTGCTATCCCACGCCGCTTCAAACCTGGACAATTATAAAAAATAATATTAAAATTAAAATTATCAAAATAATATTTTATTTAATACTAGTAGCACCATCTGGTGAGATTTATGTCTATATTATCATTATCTGCGTGTGTAAAATAAAAAAAAAATCTTTAGTCTTGTTATATTTACAATTTATTACACTACACCTTTGTACCTTTGTACCTTTTTTGCTTACTGTTATATATTTCTCTTTTAAATGTAATTGACATCTACGTACCATATGCAATATTTCAAACAATTTTATTGTTATGAAATATTAAAATTGAACTCGCTTAAATATTCGTTGTAAAATTCAGTAAATTTATAGAACTATTGATAAATTTCTATCGCATTATAAAAATATTAAACTTAATTATTTTTTCTTCCATTTAGTTTCACGTTTTTATTTCGCATAGACAGTAAGTATAAGGTAGACAATAAGTGTCTAGTATTCCGCTTTCCACCGAATTCGAGACACTGCGTGTTGGATGCCGAAAATCGATGTAGCATTTTGTCTCACCAGAGTGAGGAAAAGAAAATAATTTATGAATGCTCCGAATAGGCATCGAACCTACAACTGGTTGCGTTTATAGTAAGGGGCTATTCTATTTTTCCACAAAAATGTTGTGTGTTCAAAATTATTTTTATTAAATATATTTTGTAATAATACAATGTAGAAAATATATATTAAATTTGAATAACCTGAATACAGCACGATCGTCTAATGTAGGACGCTCTCCAGGGAATAGTCCGAGAGACAGTGCACCGTCCTCGTCACCGTCTGTTGTGTCCTCGTTGGCTTCTGGTGTGTTTCGTATACGTCCTGATTTACAAAAACATTAACAATATTATAATAATATAAAATAAAAATACCATTTTTTTATATAATATAGGTCTATTTATTCTTATATAATATAGGTCTATTTATTCTCATTCTCATTCTGTACTCCTTTTTCTGCAGAATTGGAGACATTGCGTGTTGATGTGCGTGAGCGGCGCTTTGTCTTACCAGAGGGAGCAATAAAGATAAATATAATCATCCCCTTCGAGTGAAAATGAAACCCACAACTGATCGTGTTTACACTCAGATGGTATCTCATTGCGCCATGACCGGCCTCGCACCTCACTTTTTACAAAATTATGATATGCAAAGTGGTTATAACATACTAAAAATCAAACATCTCACCAACAACGAGCTCCCGTACATCCGTCCATTGCAGGTCGGAGGAGGGCTCGTGTAGTATTGTAATGCGGATGCGACGCTGTATGCCTTGATGCAAGAGGAACAGGCCACGGCAGGGAAGCTCGTCGCTGTGTTCTACCACCTATGGTATAATAATAGTTATTATTAGTATTACTTTACACACACCTTTGTGCACCACATTGACCTCATTTGTACCGTCATCGCATTATATAAAATAGAACACATATAAAAAATAAACAGTTGTATAAAAAATAGTATTATGGGTAACAAGCTATATCTTCCAGATAATCTTTATGGCGGAAAGAAGCTGTTGCTACGTAATTTAAAGCTAGGAACATAATTAACTATAATATAATATATTATTAATTAATAATTATAATATAATTATAATAATAATATATTTAAGTTAAGTATTTGTTTACGAATAGTTAACCTTATGTTCTTTCAGCTTCCTTATCCCGCATAGCAACCAGTCATAAACGAACTTACCGCAGGCACATAGTCGCCACTGGGTGCCAGTTCACATATCTCAAACCACACAAGCAGGTCATGTTTGGAATGTAAATGTGACGAACAGCAAGGCGGGGCTACACTGGCGGCGCCCCACTTAGGGCTTCGCACTGGCGCTGATATAGGAAGGGAAGGTGGTAGCATGCGGCGGGGTGGAGCCCTGCCTACAGGGCCGTCTTGTTTTGCATCCTGAAATAATATTATTTTTTTAATATTGGGGAATATTTCAAATAAGAAAAACGTGAAACAATCTTCACGTGTTCACCTTATACCAAAGGAATATAATAACTCTTTGACACTATTTAATGAATAAATAATTGCAAGCTTTAATTATTTATAATATGATTACCTTGTGCAATGGATGTTGTTGATAATGTCCGAACACTTCGAAGACAATAGGCTGTGATTTAATATATTCGACAAAGGATTTTGTCACTGGTACTGTAATCTAAAACAAGGGAAAATATATTAAATTAGCTTTTTTAATCAATATATCACCTATTATATATTCTTGCTGGAATATCATTTATAACTCACTATACTTACGTTTTGTACATGATAAAAGCCAAGAGGAGTATTCTTTCCTGTGTTCTTTACAGGCTCGGTTGAAAAAGCGTCTTCATTTCTATGCAGGAAGCTAAAACAAAAGCAATTAAATTATTTACTTAAATTTTTACATGTAAGTAAACAAGGTTACAATATTTAAATTTGTGTTTAAAAAAAATATGACATAAAAATGATAATTAACGTACATATTTCCAAATTTAAAATAAATCTTACTTAAACTGGCAGAAGACATCAGCGTAGTCAGTGGACACGCTGTGCGCTTGGAGTACTGTGACGCGGAATGTGAATTCTCGTCCCAGGGTCAAATGTTCTGGAAGGTCTTCCTCCTTCAGTTCAGATGCTAAGGAACTGTCTCCACGTCCACTGTCTGCGTCACATTCTCCAACCGCTAGTTCTGTAACAAATGTTGGGAATTAATAGAGATATTTGTTTATTCTTTTTATATTGAAGTTACTTTTAATGTACTCTGCTTAAGTATGTTATCTTAATAACCAAGCGATAACAATAGACGGACTGCGTTATGCTGTTCGTTTTACTTTATATAAAGAAAAAAATATTATCGTTTACTATATAACACTATTTCCCGCACAGTAAAAGAGAACCTAGCGTCCAGACCGTCTATTCTCGACTGTCCACCCAAAGTCAAGGTTAAATGGCAGAATTTGATATTTACCAGAGACTTAATTTTTCCCGGTTCAGGAGGATCGAATCCGCAACCATATACAAACTGAAGCTATTCTACTGAGTCTTACACGATAGACTTGTAATAAAAAAAAATACCTTCAATCTTAATATTAGAGTCCTGCTCAGGGCGGTCCTCCATATTAATAGCGTTAAGTGCGTTATTCTTCTCAACACTGGAGATCGCCTTGAGACGAGAGCGAGCTGGCGCGATGTCGTCGTCGAATGAAATCTTAGCCGATTGCTTTACACCGGCTGCAAATTCAGCGTTATCTAGAAACAATAAAATAAATAGTTTTACTATTATATAAAACATTAATAATAATATATATTTTAAAATACGTACTTAAAATGTTAAGTTAACATGTGCAACGCTTAATTTTATAACCTAATAATAATTGCAAATTTGTATGAACGATGATATATTTTTTATTTATGCAGTTTTATACAAAAATAAGAAAAACAAGAAAACAAGATAATTTTTCAGGAATTCTGTAAGCTGTATATATGTACATGAAAAAAAAAGTATTTTTAGGGGAATTACATGTAATAACCAATCATAACATATTTATTTCTTAACCTTATTTGTTTGTGTGTGTGTGTGTGTGTCTGTTTTTCTATGCATTTTTACACGCTAATCTCATAAACCGTTAAACCGATTTATATGCAATTTTTACTATTTTATTTTGGTAACTTTCTCTTAATATTTTGTTTTGTTTCCATTGTTCCTTAAATACAAGAGTATAGTTCTACAAAAGTATGAGTAACGATAAATCACACTTAAAGTACATTTATGTTATACATGAATTCAGTCCAATTAGTATGCCACTATTCTCATTATAATTATAATACACGCAAAATACAATCATTTAAATTTCTTTCATTTACTTAAAAAAATTACAAAAAGCGTTTACCGAAATTTGATCTTCAATTAAGTTTGTAATTACTTACTTTTTTCGGCATCGATAACCGCCTGTACGGCTACCCGCAGGTAGCCTTTCACGTCTCCTTTCTCGTTCACTATAGCGACTTTGTGAATGAGCGGAACCGGGTACAAGAGGTTCGAAAGGTATACAAAGCTCCTGCAAACATTATATAACTTTATAAATAAATATAATTTAGAAGGTAAAAAAAATATGGAGTGGTGTATAAATTCCTTTAACTAGGTGTCCCGTTGAAGCGATAAAACCACATATATTACTTTAGTAGTGTGTGTTACGTTTATTTTATTATTCCTTATTTTACTTTTTAAGCATTTAAAATTTTAAGCATTTCTGTATGTAAATAATAATAATTGTGCCAAATTCCACGCTCTTCCTTCTTCATATTTTTGAAAAATGGAGTACAAAGTTTTTGTTTTATATATTAATATAAATTATACGTATGTCCCAGGGTATAACGTAACTGTTTGTCCTTCTTTTCAAGTATCGTAAGTAGATATTTTTTGTTTGGTTCCCCCTAAGGGCTATACAAAATACTCGTTTCTTTAAAGTCTCATTTTATGATAAGCATTCAATTTTAAAATAAAAATAATAATATTAACTCACCGTCCAACCAGACGGAACCACGGGAATCTATCGTAGAACGGATCACCGCCGGTGACCGACTCGATGTTGTGGTCTGGGGAAGTCGGCGACAACTCCGCTTCGTTGTGATACATTTCACGCATCAGTTCTAAACGTTGCCTATTAACCATAAAAACACCGTAATATTTAATATTTAAAATCATATACAAAGTATATATAGTAGATGCATCAGCGCGTGCAGGCAATAAAAGTTAAATGAACATTTGTCTTAGAATATTCTATTATTAATAACCTATTGCAAAATAATTAAATTCATACATAAACATAACCTGTAACGATTTTAAAACTAGCGCCAAATATATCTAAAATGCACATAAGTATAATAGCGATAAACGTTTTGTATTAAATGACTGAATTGTGCAAGTGATGTTATGTTGACAATACACAATGACGTGCTCCTTCAAAAGCGAACAAACAACACGAATAAACACACATTGAGAATTGGCCAGCATTTTCTTTATCCTCCAATTCGAAACTAGCCGGCGAAAGCTTAAAAAAATAATAAAAGCAGACGAAGCGACGACATATAAGCGTGTCTGCCAACTTTGTGTATAGCACGCAAATCCGTTACATTAGGCAGAAACAAAACAGACAAAATATCCCTAGTACAATAGAAAACATGATTAGCCCTCGAAATTATTTGAACTCGCACTCTGGTTTGTTTCTCCTGGACCAACCTCGAGGGCAGCAGGTTCGCTAAGGAGAGTCTTGTGTTATTGGCACATGTAGAGATGCACTGCAGGAGGTCGTCAGCGGGTGGCGCGAGGGCTGGCGAGGGAGGCACGAGGGGCGCTATGGGCACGGAAGGTGCGGGGAGGGCGAGGGGCTCTTCCTCTGCGTACGCACTCTCGTTCATGTTGTAAATCTGTCGCATGAGCTCCAGACGGTGGCTACGGACAATATATCCGCCTTGGAGATACGAATACCCTACCCTATCTATTTTTTTATTCTTAATTTCTTTCAGTAATTTTATTTAATTTTATTTTTTCTTTAATGATTTCACTTCGGTTTGGATAGTCATACTAGAGCAACAGAGGTCGCTATTTAATTGAGTACCCAATTTATAATCGGACCATTGCTATTTATCGATTATAACATCGTTCCCAAAATATAGTTAACTATTTATGTTTGTGTAACACAGCATAAAACGTTTATTTTTTTAATTATAAATATATTATAAAAAATATGTCAGTATAAAAGCTCGGTTATGAAAATGAAAATAAAAAGCAGCAAAATATAGAAGCGCCATTGAATAAATATATGCAGCTAGTATTAAAATTTGGAATATTTTTACAAATATATATTATACTTACCTATATAACTACAATATATTTTGTGTATTACTAAATAAAATTAAGGATCGAATGTAATTATACATACGAAATATTTTAAAAAAATAGTTATATACGTATGATGAAAACTGCTGAGCAAGTGATATTTTGAAAATAAAAAAAAATACAATTACTTGACACAAACGTCAAAAATAAAAAAAAACCCACAACACAAGGCAAAAGAAACTAAAAAATTCTATAACGCAATGTGTTAAAATAAATATATAAATGTAAATAAAATAAATATAAATATATTTTTTTAATATAGGATATATATTTTTTTAATATAATAAAAATCATAAAATATGTTTAATAATACATGAATCAAAATATATTTTCTTCAAAACCGTCTAACTTCTGTTTTTTACAACAATGTTTTGATAATTATTACTTATTTATTAATAATAATTACTTATTTATTACAAAAACTCAATTCTAAATATATATTACTTTAAAACATCTACTACTAACCTAACATAACATTCCAAACCAAACCACTATCACTACCAACCACCACCCTCCCCTAATCTATACCAACTATAGTAATCTATACTCCTTACCGTAACTTCTCCAAAGTCCAATAATGAGTAGCTCCATTCTTAGTATCGGTGACTTCAACGGCTACTACAGTGGGTGCGGAAGGTCGATACTCGTCATCGCCTTCGTCTCGGGGGGCTAGTTCCGCCGGTAAGGGCGAGTAAGGGGTGTCGGTTAGCAGAGTGAATTGGAATTGTACTTTCTTACGAAGCTCCACTGATATTGCGTTAGCTTCCTGTTGTGGAAGAAGAATGTCTTAATTATGATAAATGTACGTTAAATATAATATTGTAAAAGGATAGTATATTTTTCTATTTTAATTTAACGTTATGTCTAATTTTAGGGGAAGTAAACAATACAACTGAGAGTAATTGAGCGTTGAAAAAAATGAATCTTGTCAAGCTCAAAGAAAAAAACCTATCAAAGAAAAAAATCTAATTAAGCATGTCTTCATGTTTTTACCTGAATAGCAAAGTATTCAAAGAAAACATAGTGTCAAAACATTCCGCTCCACATTTTCTTTAGCACATAGTAATTTATAAATTTAAAAAAAATATTCGATTCAAACTTATATCGCTAAATACACTAAGTACACTAGTTTAAAACCTAGTTGCTAGTTATTAACGCCTCCGCCCCTCACAAGCGTCATTTCATAAAGCAAAGTAAACTGTATATCTGTATATATAAAATAATAAGTAAATTGTATTGTATTATATTGCAACTGTATATATATTGGTGAATCTCTGACTGACAACGTACAATTGGAACTACTGGACGCAGAGAGCTGACATTTTGAGATTTCTTAAAACCTCCAACGGAAATGGGAATATGGTGATTTTACGTGTTATAATTGACGAAATAATATTGCTGGCTAAAACTAGTTAAAAACCAAACATACCTTAAGGAATATAGCGTTGCCCCACAAGTCGTCCCTCAGCGAGGTGAACTGGTGGTACTTCCACTTGCGGAAGGCCCAGGCGGCGAGCCCCACCTCGCGCGCCGACCAGCACTCTGTCTCAAACAGGGGATTCACTGCCCCACCACACGCTAGTGAGTCACCGGAATGTTATGTATGGAGTTCGTGTTATACTTTTTACTTTACACATATGAAATTATATGAGAACAAACTGTTTTTAGTGATATTTTTTTTTTGTATTTTGTCAATGAATGAATATAAAAATGGCTCTTTGTTTAGATGCAAATGAACTGAGAATGAGTGAAAATGACGATCAATGACAACTTAACTAATTTATTTTGAATAAACAAGTTAACAATCTTAGTACAAGCCAAAAAAATTCTTACTTGTTTTTTTTTCTTAGTTTTTCATAATCAATTTTGTAGTGCAAAAATATACAAAATTATATTTTATAATCTAGTACTGAGTTTTTTGTAACATTAACCTAATAATTTTAAGCAACTATTATGACAATAAATCTATTATATACATACCAAATATATCTTCGTCATTGTGGAAGTCTTCAGGCGTGTAAGAGCTGTACATAGACATGGTCACGCTTTGTTCTTCCACTTGGCGTTGTAGAGCATCAATTCGAGCTTCGTAATTCTAAAAAAAATATTTTATTATATTAATTATTTATTGTTTGGTAGATTCCATTGAGACTATTTAAGTAAGGACGAAAATATTTTCTAAGATATTTTAACTTATTTCATTATACAAAAATAAATTCAAAGTTGAACAAAACTATGTTACATACATCGTCTATATTAGGAACCAAAAGATGTATAATTTGCTATAATAAACAAAATCATTATATTTAAATAAACCACAGACGACCATAACGCGTTTGAAAATGAGTGAAAAATCTCAAACAAAACATTCACATACCTTCCGCTGCTCCTCAAACTGTTGGTCAGCGTGTTCCTTCTCCCTGCGGAACTGTTCCTCGAGGGCCACGAGGCGCTTCTGCATCTCCGCCTTGAGGTCAATGCCCTGCTTCTCCAATAGCTCGCACTGCGCGTAGTCCCAGTCGACTGTTTCCGTGTCACTTGGAGCTAGATGAAAATAGTTTGAATCAATTATATTGATATTTCAATTATATTTTATTTTTTTTATAACATATAAAAAGTCGTTGTGGCGCAGTCGGATTGCATTTGACTATAAAATCGATTAGTTATGGGATCGATTCCCACCTGAGGGAATGATTATATTTAAATTACTATCATTACCTCTGGTAAAACAAATTGTGGCGTTGAGTTCAGCCACTCAACACGAAATTTCTTCAATTCGTAATAATTATTTTATATTATATTTTAAAATTGACGCCGTCATTAAATAGTCTGATACCCGACGTTATAATTTGAAAAAATATTTGTAGCAAAATTAATACGGTATAAATAGGTTACGACAAAAATAGATTTCAATTTCATTTATGTTCCACTACAAATTAAAGCTAATATAAAAATAGTAAATGCATGGTTTGTTGGTACAAATAGTAAATGACATAAAATAAAATGGTGTCTGACTGGAAACACGATTTATTGTGAATGACGTTCAGGGAAATGATTATATTTAAATTATAAAGACAAAGCGTGGCATAGACTTCCGCTACTCAACGCGCAATATCTCAATTTCAGGCGCAAAGCGAAAATCGTAGTGTCTCGTCGTTATAGGAAAAAAGCGTGCAATTGCTTCAAATGCCTATTTATAATCAATATACCTTCAGTAACAGTCCCCGGTGTATCATTGACCGTGTCCTTGTTGTTGCTGGGCAGTTGCTCGCGCGGCTGTCCGGGGTGCGTGAAACGGAACACGTGGTTCTTGCCGAGGATCACGCGGGATCCCGTCTTCAGGATTATCGGCTCGGTAACCTGCAGATAATTATGTAATCAATATATACGTATATATAAACCACATTTTTCCTTCTTTGTAACTGATAGCATAGAAAATTGTAATTAAATTGTATTGGAGATAAGAGAACTTTGTGAAAGTAGGGAAAATAATAGATGAATTGCTCAAGTTCTACAGGAACCGGGAAAAATCAAGAAATAAAAGAATTTATAAATTTTCAAAATATATTGTATATATAATAATATAATATTTATCAAGCTATAGTTGAAAAGTATCCAACTGTAGGTGGAGGCTCTACGTTAATTTCACAGAGACTGCTATACATAAAATAATAACAATATAAAAATTTCCTAAAAATTAATAATACCCACAAAACCCATACAGTACAAATTAATGAGATTTTTGATATTCTAATTTCATATAACACCTTCAATATAAACATTGTAAAATAGACTTAAATGTGTTTTTTGTTAAATTACACACGTCATAATATTTAACTTAACTTAAAGAATGTATAAAATTATAATTGTTGGTAAAATCAAAAGCACAAACCTCGCGTCCATTAACATAAATAAGAGCCCCGCGATGCGGTATGAGGCAGATGACGCCGTCGGTGTTCTCGAAGATGCAATGCTCACTGAGTATGTGAGAGCCGCAGAGCTGGATATCTTGTGGTACGTTACCTTCCGCTGTACCGAGGCGGGTTACACCTGGAAATTATTAATATAATAATATTTGTAAACTAAGTTAATTAAGTCTTTGTGTGTTTATATTTGAGTGCAAAATTATATTTGAAAAGAGAAACTGAGTTTCTCGTGACAATTTCCTGTAGGAACGAAAATTCTGACATTTTATATCAATTGACAATTTAAAAGTGCTTATTAACAACCTGTTTAAATAAAATATATTTTTATTTTGATTTTGAATGGGTAACCGTTAATCGTAACATTAAAAATAATAGTAAATACATTTCATATAAATTAAAATTATAATTAGATTTTTATTCACTATTGATTAAGACAAGCACCAAACGAACCACTATTGTAATTACATATACAACAATATTGTTTTAAAGAATATTATAATTATATATTAAAAGAAATAAGCCATGTAAGACGCTAACGTCTGATTAAGATGTAAAATAAATGAATACTGCAATAGAGTTATTGGTGCGAAACCTACCTGTCATTGTATACCATAACTTGAACTTATATGATATAGAAAATATATCACTTTCAACGTCTCATTTACATCCATATAAATTTCTATAAAAGTATCAATTGTACACATGCTCTTAGTGATAAAAAAGAAGGAATATAATAAAATTGAATAAAATTTTGATTTTTCAGTAATAAGCTAATAATCAGATTAAATTATATTATTATATTGAATAAAATTATATTATATTGAAATTATTTAATATACATTTTTTAAATTCCTAAACACAAAACAAAAAAGTTTATGAATATTAACTACAAAAATAGCATTGTTTGTGTATATATACATTATAATTTTATTATTTGTATTAAATAGTTAAATAAAATGTAGTATCTCTTCACGTTTCCCTAACCTTCTTCTAACTAAATACAAAAAATTTGAGCTTTCAAGTTAGACGTCAATTATAATAGTTAATGTACAGAGGTGTCTATCTATATTAAGAATTCTTTATACATACTACTTTATACAAAATGTATAAAGTAAAAACAATTGTAAAGTTAAAAATTTTATTATCATTAAAATGCATTTTAAAATATAAAAAAAATATTTACCATCTTTAATGTAATAAAGTAGACATTCTGATAGGTTAGGATCTTCGTTCAAGTTGACCAAATGTGGTGTTTTCTTTGGTGAATAAACCCCAACGGTCACTCCCTCCTTCACAGCGAGACCCATTTCAGCGAATACTGCTTCACGTTGTACGCGGATCTGTTCTGTACGCTTCAGCTTTTCTTCCCAAGTTTCGTTAAGTTCTGTTGAAATTATTATAAAAATATTTTCAAAATAAATAAGGAATTAGAATAGATTACAAAATAATGAAATAACTATAATATAAAAATTTAAAATTATTGTGTCTTTAGTATAACGTAAAGTTAAAAAAAAATATCTTATTTTATGATTATTTTTATGCTTTTGAAGCTCAATTTTGTACATACATATTAAATAAAAAAACAAGAAATAGCTATCTTTACATTTCACTCTCTTTTACCTGCAATAAGTTTTTCAGAGGCCTGCAGCTGATCCACAGCTTCCTCGGCGATTGTCGTCGCCGCTCGAGACAGTTTGGGTGACAGTGCTTCAGATTCGCTCTTCTTACGCGTCGGGGATGCGTTCTCCTCTCCTGTTTCATAAGATTATTTTATATGGGACAGAAAGAGACAACTATAGTTTCCAGAACTGCGATTCATTGACTTTTCAGATTGCCACCGATCACCAATACAAGTCCCAAAATGACCCTTTTCTTGTATTGTAATAATATGACGAAAAGAAAATATTATATAATCAACGAATGGCCAAATTTTTTATAATAATAAATAATTGTAACTTCATATAATATATAAATCAAGGCTACAATACATGCTTTGCATAAGCTTAGCTTAGCTGATATATAAAATACTACTAGAATAGTATAATATGCATAATATACCTAATAATAAAATATAAAATTAAAATTATCAAAATTGGGCCATCGTTACAATATTACTTTGGAAAATAAATACTGAACGGACACAAATAGTAGAAAACATGCGAAGCTATAAAGCTTTTTGCAATATATGGATATCAGATAAACACCGTTCGCGACATTTATTTTTACATTAATGATTCATGTTCTTTCCCGATAAATATCATGATTAAAACTACTATTTTAATCCTATTTATTTTAAAAACTCTTATATTTGTTTTTTTTCATTATGTTTGTAATTTTTTTTAATATGTTATTATAGTTGGTTTTCCTTAGTACTAGGATAGGTTTCGGAATAAATAATTGAGTAGTTTTATTCATTTAAAAAAGGATTTTTTTACATAAATTAATTTAATATTTCAAATTTAAAATAAAATTATGGCGAAGTAAAATATATTTTCGCCGCGAACGGTCAACACAGGCTGAGCATTTCAACTTGTGCCGAATAAAGAATTACGGTTGCTTTTTTATTTCATTTTTACATAGAACTGTAGTCATCTGTTAAATGTCGTTCAGCCAATTAGTACCTGTTCTTTTTTTTATATTAAAATGCTCAGGACGTCATAATAAATATTGTAATACACTTTAGAATATCTCTCGTATAGTTATCATAATATACTTATTATCGAAAAATATATTCATAATTTTTTTAATAATAAACCAACACCAATATATAAATATAAGCGCAGGTATATAACGTAACGATACATATGTAACCTACAATGTGACGATTTATTTACTAAGTACGGCTACGACGCCACAAGCCTTGGAGTAGGGTGCATTATTTTTCACTTTTTTAGGTGTCGAGTTGCCAGTGTGAAACATATAATTCTATTGATCATTTTTTGTATCTGGCAACCCCGAGGAGGCAAAGCGTACAAGGTGGGGTGTACATATGCATAAGCCTCTTTACTTTACTTACTGGTAGGTTGTTCTTTCTTTTCATAAACGACTCTACCATCTGGTCCTTAGCGATTGAAAACAAAAGTTCATGTTTAGTATCATGGAAATTGACGTTTGCGGCGCTTACTTAGCTCTTTACAAACAACGATCTATCAATTCACATGACGACTATCCCTATATTGTTAAATGTGCATATAACTATACACAGCTAAAAGTCATACCTTCTTCGACATCAATGCCCTCGGCCTTGAGAAGTTCTCGCAGCTTAAGTATTTCCTCTTTGAGTTCACGAATGAGTTTAGCATTGGCGTCTTCGTTGACGACCGCTTTGCATACGATTTGTTTAGCGCGATCTGCGTATCTATATAATGAATGAATATTACAGAGAAACTGTTCAAATATATTATACTAAAATTTATTTCATTTTAATTATAATAAGTATAGTAATTTAACAAAAAAGGTCTTTTTTATATAAAAATATTTTTTAAATCTTACCTCAAAGTACTCAGAGTTTCGTCGTAATTGATGTCAGCAGGAGATATAGCAGCTATCATAGCAGTTTTCGAATTTCCACCGAGATTTTCACGCAAGAGCCATGTGAGAACAGAGTCGCGATATGGTATGAAATCTGCCTTCTTTGATTTCTTACTCTTTGACGCCTTAGGGATTAAAAAATATATATTTATAAGTATTTCTTCTACAATTTACAATTGACAAAAATTTAGAAAGCCCGTAGTGGATTTGCTTGGTAATAAAAAGCTTACAAATAATTAATAAATAAAACAGATTCTGTGTAATCTGTAGCTATTTAAAATATTAAACTAAATTACTTTCAAAGTATCGTTGATTTTTTTGTAATAAAAAGCTAAAAAATTGCCGTTATATAAAGTGCTATCAAAATCGCTAAACTACTGTAGTATTTAGTTCTTTGAAAACCAGTGAATTTTCCTAACTAAGCCAATATATAATCTATACAAAAGGTATTTAATTAATTAGTTTTCTTACATATTTTACGTGAAAGCAACACATACACGAGGTAAAATATTTGCACGAAGCTAAGTGAAGGTGTCTGTTCGTACGTTCAATTTTATTGGTACATCTAAACTAGGGCATCAATATCGTGGTCGAAGTTCCAAATCCCCATAATCCGCAACGTAATATTTATGTTATTATTTAAATTATCTTAATTTTAATCTGTTTGTCTGTTCACAATATGAAAGAAAAACTTATAATATCACAGAAAACGCAGAGTTTGGAACTCGACTAGCATTCCGTTTTTAGACATCGTAATACGTATATATAAACCACATTGATACATAGATTTCATAAGGGCATTCCACTTACCGACTGCACGCATCCAAAGAAACAAGATGCAGTGGGACAGTTGAAAATTGTGTATAAATCTATATATATATATAAATATGCACATAACTTGCAAAAAAACATAATTAAGACTTAGCCAATGTTTTAAATTATCATTTGAATTATTTATTACGGTCTCAATACGATTATTTTTAAGCATGCGCATCTACAATTAATTTTGATTTAAAATGTAATTTTTTTTTCTTTATTATAACTTTTTATTATTAAAATATTATATGTAAATATATATTTCATTTGATATACACAATTAATATATTATTTACATATCTAAATCTAGCACTCCACGGTCACACACATTCTTACTAATGTTTTAGCAAAACTACATATTCATACACGCTATATCTACATACATACATACATCTTATTTGCTTTTTCCACAATATGAGACATATTTATACTTTTTATATTAAATATTTTATTAAAATTTATAATTAATAAAATATTTTATCAGATAATTAAGCAAAAAGAAAGGAATTATAATCATTAAATAATAATTATAGTTATTTTTTTAAATTATTAAAAAAAAATTGTATTTTTTTTACTCTGATATATAAGCGACACTACGTAAATCCTTTTTATATATCACTCAATCATTACTAACAACAAAACAACCATTTCAACACCAAACTTTATAGAATTTAAATTGATAAATTACTTACAATTTCAGCTAAAGCGGAAATAACTTTGCCGAGTGTGGTCAATGATTTGTTAATGTTCGCGCCCTCCTTCAGCCGGGTGCCTTTAGCCCCGGTGGAGTCAGCTCGTTCAGAGCCAGCCAAGTCTACTAGAGATATTTTGGATACCTGGACAGATATTAATTATTTGAAAAATAATATTTAAAAAGCTCGCCTAATTTAATTGTTTAAAATTAAATTAAATTTTAATTATCTTTCATTTTCGCGATATCCACACATTTTCAAATGAAACTATTTCAAATGGATTAATCATTTTGGTATTCGAAAGTACATTTTTGAAAACACGACGTTTCGAACACTTTATAGTAGTCCATGGTCCGTAGGTTAAATTAAATTTATTCGTCAAATTTGAAATTTTGTCAATAAAACACTAAATTTTAATTTTTAATATTCATACTATCATACGAGTATTATTATATATTTAGAATTTCGATGTATAAATGTATTTATATTAATAAATCTCGTCTTACCTTTTCGGATACCAAGTTGGTAGTCTTATCGTGCCTCTGCTGTGTAAAGAAAATTGTAAACACAGCGTGAGATCGAGAAGACGTTTCGTTCATGTTTGTAGCTGCAACAGTTCTGTTGACAAAATATATATATTTAATCATTTTTTTGGTTCTACATGTGTCCTGAAGCTTGCGATTGTTTTACCGTTCTCAGTTAAAATATTTTAAATTGTTGTATTATATAGATATATTCATACCGATGTTACTTTTATAATTTATTCTGTACAATGGTGGTTTTATATGTAAGTATACATAGCCAACTACCACCAACGTATGTATATCATTCTTCGAACTAAGTAAAGTTCATATTGAGTACTCTATATGTTAATAAGAAATTTGTATTTATTACGTCTCTATTCGCATCGATTTCTATCTAGTGGTTGGAAAGATAACAAATTTTATTACTACAATACATTCTTAATTACCTACTATTCAAACAAATATAAAATGTAACGTAAATCTAATTATATTAGCGATGTGACAATAATTGCTAAATGGCATTACATTCAATTAAAGTCACTATCAGTGGAATCCACTTACATTTCTATGTCAAGGTGAATGCTGCATGCACTTTGGTAATGCATGATGCATTACCAAAGTGCATCCCTTAGAGATTCTACGTGAATATGTTTAGGTTATTAAAATATTACTAATGTAATAGGAATTATTTAATACCCATTTACTCGGGAAAACAAATGAATCTATGTTTTTAGGTAAAGTACCTATTATAATAGTTTACCGGATGCATCGAAATTCTTATATGTTAGTTACGAACGGTTTCTAAGAGGCGCGGATTCGAATCCGGCTGCGTTCAAATTATTATAGGTTTTTTCAAAAATGTTTTCTAATATAATCATATATAAATGTAAGTTTATTTTTTTATTGCATAGACATAAAGAATATGTTAAAATATACTGTAAATGTACTGTATTTGTCAATTCATCATTTAATGCAAAGAAAATAAATTATGATTCATTCTATATTATAACTAAAATTGTTCAAAAAAATTAATGTTAAACTTAGGAATATCCCAACATAAGACTCCTTTGAAAAATCAGTACTTTAACAGGTCTAGCGTTACGGGTTCTGAAAATAAAATTCGAATCTTTACGTACCGAGCCTTATTTCCCTCATCGATGAGGTCATAAATGTCTTGATAGGACATAACAGCGAGTTTGCTCAAATCTTCTACATAGGGGCCGAGAGCGGGATGCTCACGTACTCGCAGATTGCCTTTATTTTTCGGATTTAGCAGATCTCGAACCCGTTCGCAATAAATTTCCATGTAAGATACTTCAACCTGTTGACAAATATAATCATCGTACATTTACAATTAGTAAACAATAAAAAAACCATTTTTTTAAAGAAAATACTCAAAAATAATATCTATTCACGTGTTATTGTGAAAAATTTTGTAAAACAACACACTTACCGAGTACGTGAGATCATCGCTTGTGGTTTGTCGGATGCGTCTAAATAAATCTTTACATATTTGAGGAATGATGCCCTCCTGTCCTTCTTCCCCTCTGCCCATCATAGTATACGACTTCCCCGCACCCGTTTGTCCGTAGGCGAATATGCATATATTATAGCCTGTTGAAATAAATATAAATATGCTTGTATTAAAAAACTTTTTCTATGAAAAAAGCGTTTGATGGCGAGTTCGAAATCCATAGCGTTCAAATTAATACATTTAAATCAATTACATATTAAAAGAAAAAAAAAGCTTTTCCTTGACTTTTTTAATTACAAGTTAATTAAATTATTTCTATTTTTTTATGTTGTTCTTTTAATTTGCATAACATACCATCAAAGGCATGTTGAAGCATTTCTTCGCCGATATCTTTGTATACCATAACTTGAGATGAAAATTCGGGATCACTGGGCTGTAATAAATAAAATTGAAATAACATTAAATAAATTTAGGTATTAACCAATATTCAAATTAAACTGTACTAGAAGCTATTATAGACTGAATTATCGCTTAGTATTTGTGTATTCATGAATTTGACTACTAGTTACTTACAACTTAGAAACATTTTGCATGGCAAATTACACTAAGACCCTTGGGTAGACCAAATTTTTCTTTTAACCCTAAGTAAGAAACTATTAAAAAATATTTTTAAAATTTGTCAACCTGTTTTTAATTGAAATCTCTAGATATATATTTTTTAAACATATACCATGAAAATATTTTGGTAAACATTCCTAGTATCCAAGGTCCAAGCCGCAACCACTCGTGGACTGTAGAATCCACAAATTCTAATCTCGAAAGCAATTAATAGCAATTGCCACATTACTGCGGCTTTCCAAATGCTCTGTTTGCGGTTTCAATTTCAATTGGACAATACGTGACTGAGATTGCTTTATAATTGCAATTAAAAACTCTTAGTATTTTCTGTTTTTATTATAATTTGGTTCAACGGGTTAGATTAAAACGCTTATGGGTTCCATCCTCACTCGATAAATAATTAAATTTTTAAATAACAATTTTCATCTTTAAAAACACAATCTTGTTATTTGTTTGATATGTTTTAGTAAGTATATAAAAGCAGCATCGCGTTATATTCCCCATAGCAGGGTAGTCAAGAGACAACCAAGCGTCAAAACCCTTCGCTGACTGCTTTCCGCTCGAAATCAAGACATTATGGCGAACTCAACGCCACACATTATCTTACCACAACGGAAAAATTCAAATTAATTTTTAAATTAAATAGAAGTGGGAATTTAACACACTATCGGGTTTACAGTCAGAGGCTATTCATCTGCACCTACTTAAGATAAATTTCCTACTTCGATTAAATTTTTATAAATAATTTTTTATAAATATAAAAGTATCTTTTTGTGAATAAAAAAAGACAAAAGGTGTTTAATAAATATAAGCCGTATAATATTTGTTCAACGAACTTTTAAAAAAATATTATATTTTCATAACTCGTATCTTGACCACATCGCTAGACCCTCTTAAAATGGGTATATCCAGATTTGCATTGCAATTGAGAGATTTTGATGAATATGTATATATAAATAATGTAAATTTATTCCTAGGTTGCCGCAACGAAATGCCTACGAAAGACGATGTTATTATATTAATATTGAAATGGTTTTGTAACTTGTAATTTTTCTCCATCGATATTTCTATAAGTAAAGAATTAAAATTGACAATATAATTCTACATAACGAAAATGTGCAATATGCAAGTGCAGTTTATTGTTCACTTTGTTCACTTCTTGCTTTTGCTTTTGTTGATATTGTATATGATTTGTTGGTTAATAAATATGTTAATTTATAATAATATATTAAATAATAATTAATAAATATATTAATTAATTATTAGCCTATACGCAATACTTTGATATATGGGATTTTGAAAACTCATATATTAAATAACATTTCACCCCTACACGGTGAAAAGTAAGGATTTTTTTTCTTAATCCTTAAAAGCTAGATCTATCATTTCCGAGCTGTCATAATCCCAAGTATTACGTTATATAAAAGAAACAAGGTAAAGTTTAGATTAGAAGCCGTACAGTAAATACAGAACGTTTCACAGATATCTAATCCCATAATCGCGTTGACGATTCAATATGGCTGCCACCGAAAACGCGGACGTATTCCGTTATTTATTTATGATTACTAAATTAAAATAATAATTTATTGAACAAGCAAAGATAATGAAAAGATCCTGTTTAAATTCTTCAATTTCTAAGAAGTAAAATCGATAACCGATTAATTTGACATTTCGTAAAATTACAGTACTCAGTTTTGAATTCATTGTTTCTTAATGATATCTATTTGTGTATATGGAAGAAAGAACATCAATTACGTTTCTATTTCAAGACGTCATTTCAAAGTAATAACAGCGGTCTATACCCTCGCAAGGCGTACAGGAAATGTACATGGGAGGGAGGCAATCAATTCACTGTAGCTACAGAAATAGACTTAATATAAAATGTATACTAGGATCTTGTCTTCTTATATACTTACTTAGTGTTCGCTAGATATATAGTCGTTTAATTTTAATGGAAACAAAAGTCGCTAGAGCTTTTAAGTACTATTACTTAGTTTGAGCTTTTATTTCAACGACACCGATATGAAAAGCTTTTTACATGGAAGTTTTAATCGTTATTTAAGTTACTGTTTTTTTTAAATTAAAGATACGAAAATGACAGGTATAAGGGCTTGTGTTAGTTCCGTTCCATAAGGATACTTACGTTGTGCGACCAGTATGAGAAATCAAAGTTGAAGCTTTTAGCGCCATCTTTGTTGCCTGGAGGTGCTTTTGGGTTCAGTATAACTGTAACAAAGCAAATACTTATTAATTAGAATACATTTTATAGTACAATTATAAGTAGTTGAAATTCAAATAAAAGTGTCAACAAAAATGTGGCGCAGTGTGACTGTAAACGCGATCGGTTGTGGGTTCGATTCCCACTCGGGGAGTGATCATATTTAAATTATTTTCACTTTCTCGCTCTGGTAAAAAATAAAGTGCGGCGTTGAGTTCCACACACAAAGCGCAGTACGGAGCGTTTTGACACGAGGTACTTCCTGTCTACCCTGCTATGCGGGATAAACGCGTGAAGCTAATAAATAAATAAATATATATATATATATATATATATATATATATATATATATATATATATATATATAATTATGCCGACGGAGTTCCAAAAGATTGAAAAATGAATAGATGAATAGTTTTATTAATACATTAAATATAAGATACACTAACACACGAATTTTAACATCAACGTGACTACTAATGTATTTAATTCTGTTTTCGTGTCACATTTTATAAAATGTCTTGGGTTTCTTTGTTAGGTAAGTTAATTTAAAGCCTTAGGTGGAGTCGCGACGTATCGACCGGCATTGACGCCGTCGCGACTCCCATCAAGTAGGTACCCGAGGTACTCTCATTGAAGTATAACGGAAATAACTATTTACAGGGACGGAATGAATAGAAAATCTGATTACAAAGCAATCTAAAACGTTGTCGTATTTTCCGTCGCGTATCTATGTATGTTTCTACTTGACAAATATTGCTTATAATATATAAACAAACTTTCGTCAATTTCAAAAATGTTATTTACACATATTAATAAACTAAGAAGATGATGAACAGTAAGATACTGTTCCTAAGTAAAATGCAAAAAAATAGTTTTAATACAAATTCGTGGAAAATTACTTCAATAAATATAATAACTTCAATAAATTATTAATCACATGATATTTTTTTATCAACAGTCAAGTATGGTTTTATTCGAAGCATTATATAAAATACAATTCTTCCAAACAACATTTATACTGTATTGCTACACATAAAACATTTCTTAACACAATCTCTTGCTGTACATAATGCAATCCATTTGAAGAGGGTAACATTTTACGAGTCATCAAGCTGCAGACTGCAAGAGCAATCTTTAGTGCGCCACCCGAAAGTAATATGATTTCTTTTTATTACTTACTTTTACATAAAACTTGCAAGTATACATATTGTGGTCTGTAACTCCGTTTGCGTGAACTTAATGACCTTTGCCTATAGTATATTTATTTCTATATTCTGTAATTTTGACAAATACGATTTCACTTCTTTGAGGAATTTTCTCTTATTCCGCCCTTACTGTCCCCTAGGAATTAAAATGCAAAAGTTCGGTTGTCAGGATGAATTTAGTTACGGCCAGAAGCTAGATATTTAATTGAATTTTAACCTACTCATTGGAAGATTTTTTAGTGTAGATAGTGATTAAGACTGTATATTTTAATTTCAATATGTTTGTTTTGAACAAAAAAATCAATATAATAAATAACACGTGAATTTTCAAGAACTAGACCTCCAGAAAAAACTGAATTAAGATACTTAAAAACATTCATAACAATAATCTTTATTATCTGATTTAAATAATCAAAAAAATGAAAAAAATATGTGAACATAAAAATAAATAAAAATTGTAAAAGAGACATGTTCAGCACAGTATGCGAAATAATAGAATTGAAACCCTTCCCTTTATACATATTAGCTTAAAAGCTAACCGGAACAGCCGGCAGATAGTATTGTTGAGTACACAAAGCGGGCGGTCCGGAAAAACCTTCATATGCTAACATTGAGCTCAAGGCTGCTGCAAAACTAACCAATAAAACGGAAACGACGGAAACAGACGAATAACGAAATGTGTAGGTGCAATATAAATGCATACTTTGTAGGTGTAATGCAATCATTCTATATATTTTCTGAAAAATTCTAAAAATGTATCATTTCATCAAACAGTAAGTAAACGGAAAAGCTACTTCATCAAATAAAGAAGGCTAACAAAGTGTTTTTCAACGGCAGGACGTTAACTTTAATCAAAAAGCTTCAGTAACTTGGCTTTGGAAGAATTAGTAATTTAAAATTATGTTTTATTGTGATGTATATTTTTACAGGGCTTTTCCTTTATTCGACAATTTCATAACTCTTTCAAGGTATGTCGACCGGACGCAATGAATTTATATCGTAAGTATGACAAGATGAGTAAATGTGTTTATAATATAGCTGTTATCTTAAACTTATTTACGTAGCGGTATTTGCATCTAAAATGTTAGTAAATGACGAAGTAACATTCCGTGATGCTTTCTGGTTACCTTTTAAAATATAAATACTTACGCGTCCCGGAATAATTTGTCTTATAAATATATTGATAAAAAATTTTAATCATTTTGAAAGCTATATTTATTTTCATAATTAAGTAATGAGCACCACAATTACTTGATTCACAAGGAATACTAATAATTAAACATAATTGTTATAATAGTATAGTATTGTAGTTTTTTAAATATTGAAATATAATATTTTTGCAGTAAATATTGAAATGAATTACACACAATACATCGAGTTCAATCAAATGATATTTATCCTTTTCAATCCCACTCAACATTCAGTACAGAAACTCGTTTGTTCTCTCATATTATATTGATCGTAGTTTATTGCAACTAGAAAGAGTTTATTGCCCTCTGCCTTACAGTTTGAATTTTCTACAAGTCTAGCCCCTTGTAAGGGGTCGGCGTATGCGTTTGACCTAGATGCTATGTCTTTGTTCGAGACAACCCAAGCTAAAATGTAGTCATGTTAGACTAAATGTTCTATTCATTTTGCTTACTGGCGTCTTTTGAAATCTACAACATTTTGTAAATAAAATAACAGCAGCATTCATTGATAATATATCTACCTATTATTTTATATTTAGAGTTCCATGTAAAATAGGAATTAATTTTTCCTGAAAAAGAATAAACAATATACGAAACTAAAAATCGAATGTGCGTGTTAGAACGTAAGGCATTAAATTCTAATTTACTTTGTAGTGAAATATTTTTATAAAGTGGCCTTCGCCTTCTCGTTACTCATTAGTTTTTCTACTGTAGTCTTATAAAGTAATAAAAACAGTCGGAAACAAAAAAGTTCGATATAAACATGTATATATAATATAATCCTAGAAAAGATGTTTCAAATAATTGAATTTCCAAAGATTCTGCCGGACGAAGAATATGGTATAATAAATAATGCCAGGTTTGAACACTTAAGTCGCGTACCGACATCGCGGGCACGTTCCTCGCGTTACGGGAAACGATACGAGTTTATGCGCTATTTGTGCCTTTAAACTCCCAAGCTAAACTAAAAATTACATTTTCTCCAACAAGCAATTTTAAAATTTTATGACCAGTATTTTATAGATTACTATTCTGTAGTATATAAAAGAGGAATTATATAATAGTTGTCTTAGATATTTTGTTGTTACTATTAGAAATATTAATTTGTGATCTAATGTATATTGAAGTTGAGGCCATCGGGCGCAGTGGGACACCGTCTTAATGTAATGCGATTTCCTGTGGGTTCGATTCCCATTCGTGGGAATGATTATAATTAAAATTTCATTCCATTTCTCCACTCTGGTAAGAGAAAGTTCAGAGTTGAGATCGCCACTCAACAATACTGCAATGCCTCTAGTCTTGACAGTAGGTTGTCTCTGACTACCGTGCTATGCGGGATAATGCATGAAGCCAAAAAAATAAATAAATGTGTCTATACATATTTATTTATTACACTGTGAAATAATTCTATTATTTTTTTAATTGTTATATTAATTTCTTAAAACTACATATTTAAGGTACATTGCACTAGGTAATACAGTATCTCACATTAATAATGAAAATAACATCTACACTAGAATGTAAACCATTAAATCAAAACGAAATTAAGTCCATTAGAATCCTCAGGGGACTCGTTACAGAATATTGTTTACTAGCCATAGGGATTCCCATAACATTAATACTAAGCATGTGATGCTGTTATACTGTAGCTTGTGATTGAAAAATGGGCTGAGTAACTCTAGGTAATGACTTCAGGTGAGTACCTTGAATGTTTCCCAGTGCGGCAAATGTAAAAGGCGGTTATAGAAATATAGTACGTAGATAAAGTTAGCTTAATTATGTATAAAGATAGGTTATAATAAGGAATAAATTAAATTCAATATAAGTATGACTTTTAACGTTGACAATTGTTCTTTGTTATTTCACACATATCTGTTTGAAACGTTATCGTTTTTTTTAATTTATATTGAGGTGCTTGTAATGTGAAACAAATTACGTTGTAAGAATATATTTTCTTAATAAAAATATATAAAAACCTTTTATAAAAATCTTTCACAACCACATATACATATATTTACTAACACTATATTATCAACTTAGTCAAGTCACACCTATTACTCTTTTATAAAGGAGGAGCCATGACTACGCCCGTTACAGCTCTAAAGCTTGATTTAATGAATATTCATGATCTAGTATAAGCAGTGACGTACTAAGCGATGACGTCACTACTTTTGACTACCCCATCATTATTAGGGGTGAGTGGGTTTTTAAAGACAGTTCTTGAAATGATTTTTAATAGTCTTAGGGTGACTATAGACACTTTGTACATTAAACAAAAGCATGTATCCAAATATAGAAGCTGATATTAAAAAGCATTATCAAGCAATGGCTTAACGTATTGTTTTTCATCAATAAGCTCTATATATAAGAAATATATACAGGTCAAAACTTTGAGACCACTAATAAATAACTTTTGTTATCAGTAAATATTTTAGAAAATATTGGTGATGAATAGTAATCTGCACACCTGCATATTCTATTGTACATTTAGATTGCATAAAAGCTTATCCTTTTGTTTAGAAGCCAAGAAAAGGGCAAAAAGCATTGTATCCAAACATCAATGTCAACCGCGGAAGCGGTAGGGTGACAGATCAATTGTCAAAAATTGATTACCTCATTACCACAACTGACGCTTCTATTTTTTTTACATCAACTTACAATACAATTGATCTAAATTCTCAAAATATGTTTAATTATTATTTCAACGTCGCATTTGTCTGGTTATTTACGAATATCCACAGTTAGTTTGCTTTTGTGGTTCCTCCTAAAATGGGAAAAGTTTCGGAAATTAGTGTTGAAAAGCGATCTGCGCATTGTTATTCTCCACAAAGAAAACAAATCTGAACATCAGATAGTGAGTCAACTCAAGTTATCGAAGACATTGTGTTTATCGCACTATTGTCCGCTACAAGCAAACCGGCAGTAATCAAGATCGTCCGCACTCTGGGAGACCAAGAGCTACAACTTCAAGTGAAGATAAATTTATTGCTGTTACCAGCAAGCGGAATAGACGTCTGACTGCCCTAGAAATTCGTGTAGAAATCAACAAATCACGGAAAAAACAATATCAGCGTCTACAGTGCAGAGACCATTGCAAGAGGTCAAGTTGTTTGGAAGCGTTGCAGTGCGTAAATAAACGTATTAAAAAGAAACTGATGCATTCGGCCCTAACCCATCGAGACTGGACCGAAGAAGACTTCAGAAAAGTACTTTGGAGTGACGAATCGAAATTTGAAGTGTTCAGGTCAAAAAAGAGAATTTTTGTCCGACGCTCCGCCGAAGTAAAGATGATGCCACAGTGTGTAGTGCCGACTGTCAAACATGGTGGCGGATTAGTTATGGTCTGGGGTTGTTTCTTTGGCTATGGGATTCGAAATCTAGTCCAGATCAAAGTAGAAAGACTTCGATCGAAACGTACGGGAACAGTGTCCATCTTCACAGAAGGTCATGTGGAGTGCATTGGAGGAAAACTCGAATAATATTTTGCCAGAGACTATAGATAAATTAATTGCTCGCATACCTAGATTGGTGAAAAGGTAATAATGTGCAAAGGAGGATATCTCGACGAAAAATCTGTTTAAACTCTCTTATCTTCTCCATAAAATTTTTATCCATAGAGTTTTATTTGTTTTTTTTTTATTTCTTCAGTAGTAGTGGTCTCAAATTTTTCACCGATAGTGTATATTATATAGGTACATCTATAAAATCTTGTGTTACTGAGTGACTGACGGACACCGAAATGACTGGGTGTAAAATGCTGAAACTTAGCACGAGGTCTTAGTTATTTAAAGGGGAGCACTAAAAGAGGATCGAAATTCTTACGGGAACGGAACGGCTATTTTACCTCTAAATCTACAACTCAAGATATTTTTGTAATCCAATTTTAATTTGGACTAGAAAAGCTATTGTTATATATGTAATAATTTGTAAAAAGAAATGGTCATTTTAAATTAACTTAAAAAATAAAATTCTAAATATATTAAAACCACGTAAAATAATACAGCCTACAGTCTCGTTTATCTGTTATCTTAATACCTAAGAAGCTGTCTTACCCACGTGCTCACACAGTTTTGAGTGCTTTTCTCTCAATATTTTTTTTAATTAAAAAATATATTTTATTTTCACTTCCTCGCTCTGGTAAGACAAAGTGCGGCGTTGAGTTTCACCACGTAATGTCGCGATGTCTCTGGAAAGCGAGGTACGGTAGTGTCTTGACACTAGGTACTTGCTATCTATCATGCTACGCGGGATAAAAGCGTGAAGCTATATAAAAAAATACGTTTTCATTTATTTTTAGCTTTACGCTTTAATCCCGCAGAGCAGGGTAGACAGGAGTCAGAAAGTACCTAATCAAGACAATCCGTATTCCAAGTTTCCTTATAGTCATTCCTTCAAGTGAGAACTGAACCCACAACCGATTACGTTAACAGTCAGACGCCCATCCCACAGTGCCACAACCGACCTTCTATCATTTTGATATTGATGGTAAAAAATATATTAAAACGTCTCACCCGCAAATATATAGATGAAATATGAGAGAAACATGACAGAACGTTAAAAGAATACCTTGCCTTCTAAATGTAAAATAAAAAGAAACTAGAGAATCTCATTAAAAAACACAAATAGACTCTTATTCTGTCTGTTTTATTTGCTTGCTGAAGCCGCTTTAATTAGGACTTTCTAAAACAATTTTCTTGTTACAATTAATAATGGCTTTCCGTTATAAAATATAGAGCTATGTTAGCAATTTATCACTTTTGGTTTAAATTTGATATATTAATATTGAATTAAATGCTGTTTTTGATTATTTTAGTCAATTAAGATCAAGTCGATAGTTGGTAGTTCTCAGTCTTACTTTACATACCCGATATTTTATTTTTAGAAAATTTTTACAAAATTATTTCTTTATTTATCAAATCATAAAAATATAAATTATATTTTTATTATTATACATATAGAATGTATTGGGTGCCCTAAAAGATTATACATTACAGGTTTGTTATCAAGATTGTAATTGTAATTACTTTAGATACAAAAAAGCAGCTTCACGTTTCATTCTGCATAGCAGGGAAGTCAGAAATAGCCTAGTGTCAAGGCACTACGTTGAAGTTTTCAACCGAAAACATTGCATTGCGTGCTGAGTGGCAGACTGAACGCCGCGCTTTGCCTTACCCACTCTAGTAATAAGCTGCAAAATTTAGAAACAAATAACTTGCATATATTTTCAAACTTCATCATAATTCTTAACCTTATAATATATATAGAAAAATCAACATCATTCGAATTTTAAGCATCAAACTAATATTAAATAAGCCTTTACTATGTAAATTCGTCATTATTTATACTGTAATCATAAATCAATGTTATATTTTATATCGAGATATTAGTTCTAAAACATTGTTGCGCCACTATCGACTCGGAACACAAAGCGTTTCTTATTTGACCTTGAAACTGTGGCAATCTCGTAATGTAACTTTACTATTACAACGGTTATTGAACGAGTGTTTTGAAAGCAATTCAAATCACCTCAGCACGGGTATTAAAAAATCATCAGTAATATCACAGAAATAATCTCTTTCAAAGGAAATAACATCAATAGATTCAAAGTTTAACTACATATATGTTACGAGACTTTAGGTTACTTCAAAACTATGATATATTCCAAATAAAACTATTTTGATCATATTAATCATGTATATTATTCAAAAATACATTTTTGATCAATCCTTTTAAAATAATTTCATTTAAAATTTCTTAAAGTCGCGAAAATCAAAGATTTTATTAACTATAATATATGTGTATTATACTGATTGTTTTAGTTTTCACATTCCATTCGAATGTTCGATGCAACCGTTGGATAACATCAAGTTGTATTTGACCTAATCACCTAAGCATATGACCCAAAGCTACATCCGTACTAACTGAACGCCAGTAGCATTTTTTTTCTTCAAATAAGAATTTATATCTATGCCTATAAAATGTTTAGCTTCATGCCTTTACCCAGCATAGCAGTATAGGCAGGAAGTACCTAATGTCAAACACTCCGCACTTCGCGCTCCGCGAATTGAAGACATTGTGTGTTGAGTGGCAGAACTCAACGCCGCATTTTGTCTTACCAGAGCGGTAATTGAATTCACAACCGTTCGCAATTTCAGGCAGACGCTGAACCACAGCGTTACGACCAGCACAGAATAAAAGAAATTTATGATATGCTATTATGAATCTAGTAGTAGAACCGTTATAGTAATATAACAGCTATAAATGCACATAGCGCATAGACATTGTCCCCGCGTTTCTGGCAATATCCCAAACTGCGAAATGACTCACTGCGTCCCCTTTCAACTGAATAAGTGCGATTTAAATCTAGGATGATTCATATTTGAATGTTCCATCATATTATCAGTTTTATATTATGTGTATGAAGTATTCAAAAAAAAAACTGTTTTTCTCTACAGCGACATTATAATTTCTTTGTATTATTTAGTAATTGAGTTTAACTTTCATTTTCTTGCTAATTTATTTAGTACTTTATATATGTACATTGTACATAAATAGCAATACCGCATAACGAAAACGTTGATAGCTCCGAGGAAAGTGCTTCTATAACTTAATTACTTAAAAGCGCTATTTGGTATCAATATTCATTAGTACGGGAGCTTTATCTAAGAGAGCTTTCCCATTTATCACAACGGGCGAAAGGTCAGAGGGCTGGTGTTGTAAACGCCATTCTTCATTACACTCCAAGGGCCAAGACGGACATTATTTCAAAAAGGTCTGCAAGTAATAAATTGTTACGGTAGTCGTACCGTAAAACCTTATTTAAGACGCATTAATGTCGTTCTTGTGTTATCAGATTCATTTATAAAAGTTACACTTTTCCAGTTTAATATACATGTTACAGTAAATATTTGTTATTACATTGAAGAACAATATAATATACTGATTTTACTTCAAGCAGGAGTAGATTTTTTTTCTAGATACAAAGACTACAGAAATATATACTTTTTTCATTATATAAGTATCATTACAGTATCATTAACTAACCTGTAGTATTTCCAGACATTTCAATGATGCACTTGCACTCGCGCGAGATCTCCCGCGAGTTGAAGGGGCGGACCCTCACCGCCACCTTCACCGACGACATGGCTAGGCTTTGATCAGCTGCGCCACTAATACATCAGTGCTTCACCCGGAACGCACCTGGGAACAAAAGTTTGTTAGATACTTAAATTTACATATAAGCCACATTAGTGAAAAAATGTATTTAAGTTTTTTTTAATTCATTTATTATTATTAAAAATGTGTTTTAATAAACATAAATAAATAACTCTTACGTAAGGTATCATATTACCGTTAAAAACATTTTATTCTGGTAAAATCAATAATATTGTAAGAAAAATATTAGATATATTAATAACAATATCTCAAAATAGAAATAATAGTATTTATACAAAGTTGCGTAACTTGTAATTAATGGCAGCTTTCCACTATTATTAAGTGACGTGCCCAGAAGAACTATTTCTTTTAGTTAAAGGTTTATTTGTTTAAAAGGGACCTTACAAAAAGTGCAGTGTGACAGTGCCTGACCATAAACGCAATCGGTAATGGGTTCAATTCCCATTCGGGGATTAATTATATTTAAATTATTTTCGCTTACTCTCTGGTAAGACGAGGTGCGGCGTTAAGTTCCACCACTCAACACGCAATGTTTCGAATTCGGTGGAAAGCGAAGTAAGGACTGTCTTGATACTTAGTACTTTCTGCCTACCCTGCTATGCGGGATTAAAGCGTAAAGCTATACAAAAATATACATTTTCATTTATTTTTAGCTTTACGCTTTAATTCCGCAGAGCAGGGTATACAGGAGTCAGGAAGTACCTAATCAAGACAAACCGTACAAAAAAATGTAGTAAATAAACAAATATTTATAACTAAAAAATAGGTATCATTTTTTTTTTAAATAAATAGAGTAACAAAACTTTGCAATTGAATTCCTTTATACATAGCTTTTCGAATGTTATACGCCTGAAAGCGATATTGATTTACCTATTACTGTCTAATATATATGCTACATATAGAGAATATTGAGATAAGACCGTGTTGTATGTTAAATATTACGATAAAAAATATCAGATGACATATAGCCTTCAGGTTAATCCACCAATGTACGAAGCCATATAACGTTACGTAATATAAGCCAAAATTTTAATATTACGAAAACGGTACATATAAAAAGTCAAGTCACAAACAAGTCACCCATATTAATTACATAACCAATAGATATTTGTTTATATTTCCAAAAACTCACTGCATTTTTTATTTCAAGTCTCTTTTATTTTAGTTGAATCAATTATTACGAATGATACAAAAATCCAATCACTCTTAACATTTTTACTATATTTCAAATGAAAAGCAACTTCACGCCTTTACGCACATAGTAGAATAGACAAAAACCGCTAACATTAACAAAAGGATATTGTAAATAATTAATAAGTATCGTTCTGTATATTTGTCTTTCTTTTGTATACCTTGAGGCTAAACGTATATTTTAGTACAACACAGGAGAAACAAAATAAATTTAATCTTACCAATTAATCAGCAATATATTCGTTCAACAAAATGGGTAAATTACGAAGAAACTCAATATAAAATGTGACCTAAAAACACTCATATCGGGGTTAATAAGGGAGCGGTATTCATTAAAAAAAATATCTCCGCGTTTAACCTCGTTTAATAATTTAAATTCTCAGATGAGGAAATGAAAGAACGTTTCAAATCTTCATATTTCACTGTGAACACCGTAATTATGCTAATGATCTGAGTGATATTATATAAAACAAGAAAATATAAATACAATTTTACGTAAGTTCATAAGTCAAAGAGTAAAATATATTGAAACATCTTAAAAATGGTTTTTCATGAAAAAAAAATCATGTTATATATTGTATAAGCATCATTTGAGTGTTCTAAAACAAAGAAGATTTCATCAAA
This sequence comes from Dryadula phaetusa, assembly GCA_032432895.1. Classification (NCBI taxonomy): domain Eukaryota; kingdom Metazoa; phylum Arthropoda; class Insecta; order Lepidoptera; family Nymphalidae; genus Dryadula; species Dryadula phaetusa. Next base: position 2,199,048 of record JAOYRS010000054.1, read on the forward strand.
TAGCGGGTCAAGAGCCGCTAGCCTGCTGTCACGGTCCGGATAACATCTGAGCCAGCAGCGCACGAGTCGTTCGACTCTACCGTTGCCTAAAGGTCATCGATCATCGATTTTCTTTTATTCATCCCAATTGGTGCCATTAAATTTTAACATTTCTACTATTAACAGTCAAATATTGGTTATAAAAAATATAATTATCGAATTAAGACTGCTTATATTATTATTATTTTTTTAATTTCATTTTCCAATATTCCAAATATATTGATGTAAAACAATATTTTAACATCTTTGAAAACAACGTAAAATAAATTGTATAAGAAAAATAAAACATTTCAATTACCCACCACTAAGATTACTTAAGCTCGAAAAATTGAACGAAATAGATTCACTTAAGACGCAACACAAAATAAACGACAGCACTTTCACAACTAAATAAACCACTCATTCCTTAATAAGACGTGAAAACGTATGGGTCACAATCGATAACGTCAAGCGCATGGTTTTGTTACAATTTATTAAGAAGAGTTGCACAGTTGCTTACGGCACAAGGTTCGCGAACAAAATGGTGAATGTTTCCTGAAAACGATCCTCGCGTGCCGTTATTGCTAACGGTTGGCTGAACACGGACTCGAAAGTATCGGCGCCACGGCCGCTGCACTCCTCACGCACTTACGTAACATCCACTGCAACCTACATCTTGGAATCGAAACGCCTGCGAAATTTCAGGAGATCGAAGGCGGCCATGAAAACGTGTCGCCGCAGAGATGACTCACCGCGCACCTGCGCGCCCTCTATGCATTTCAGATCCGAGAAAAGCACATCGGAAGCTTTTAACCTTGGACACTTAAACTGTAGCCGAGCGATAAGCCGCGATGGACTTACCCTGGTCCGGCGGCCGAGGGTGAGGATTTGACGCGCTTCCGTTTGTTTTCAGAGATGTTTGAGAGCTGGGCGCTCCGATCAGGTCGCAGCGTCGGTCGGCATGACGTCGCCGATGGGTGCGCGGTGCGACTGCGGGCTAAAGGCAAAGGCATCGGAGAATCCGCGGTGGCGCATGCGCGCTACCCTTCCAGGGCCTTCGATCTAGCGCCTCGATGCGCGCCGCCCCCGCCACCCTCGCCGTTCTCGCCGCCCTCGCCGCGCAGCTCACACCGCAAATAACGTTAACAAATCTACACAACCCGACTATTTCAAGTGTTCAACTCCCAGAGCGATGCTGAATTGAACCTAATTACTGTGCTAGGGTTTTTTTTTAATTTTACATTTCAACGCTTCGCCTATACTAACGTTCGGCTTACTTAACACCTCTGAATTGAGAATTACATTGTGTAGTTAAGTCACTCGCTATTATTGTATAACAATCGATTAGCATTTGTACAAATTCACTTATGAAAAAAAATATTATAGTTTCGATGCAGCATAACAAGACTCATTTTATTCGTTAAATAAATTTTCCTTTATCTAGATATAAAAAATTAAAAATGCGTGTTCTTAAATTATTTCCGTATTTTTCTGCATATCAGCGTGGTGCAATCTTGAAACCATCAAAGATAATTATAATGAAACTTTCACAATATTAAAATTTATATGGCTAAGATGTTATATAAATATAATTAACATCTACTTTATAATATAAAAGATTTTTTTTTTCAACAATAACTTCATGAAGGAAAAAGTATTCTCTTATTTACACACGTCTTTCAAATTCACTAAGACATGAGCGGGTCATATTCGGATTAATTTAAATAAGCCTTTCTAATTACTACAATAATCCAAAAAAAAAACAAAATCCATTTTGCAAATTATGTAACCAATTGGTAACAAAATCATTGAAGATTAACATATTTTATATATTGCAACCCATAATATAATTTTCCTAACTAAAACATACTACAAAATGCTTAAAATTTACTCATTTATAGTACAAGAAACATTTAAATATATACAAGCCAAAATATTCAATCAAAATCAAAACTGTAAATTGCGAAGTTCCGGCAATTATCCCGATCGTAATTCAGTTGAACTCGTGTTAGCCTTGTTTACGATGCTGTTACCATTTTAAGGGCATTGTGCGCACATTGGCACCGTCCAGTCATTACAGCCCTTATAACTATTAAGTACAATATAGCAATCTTAAGTACAGTTAAATAAATTAATGAAGAAAATAATAGTATTACTAATGACCTGTTCACGACTTCCCCAACGAGAACTACAGTTGTTTCAATAAATAAATATTTCGTTCTGCGTAGATTACCTAAAGCACAAAGAGCACTATGCCATTCGTTACTGACACTAACAGCGATACCTTTAATAGATAATGTATGAAAGAATAGTCGGATTCGGCCTTAATGAAGCAAGATGACGTTAGGTGTCAGTGACGGTTCGCTCAAGAGAATATGGCTATTGCGTTATTTTCTTATATTTTATTATTCAGCCAAGGTTTCAATCGAGTCTATCTTTCTCTTCCTTAGTACCTCTTGATGAAATTATTAAAACAGATAATGAAATTATTAAAACAGATTTACAAAAATATTATAGGTTTATTTTTTTTTAATTTCACGCTTTATCCTTAACGGTGTAGGCTTAAAAAGAACGTAGCGTCAAGCGCTACGTTCACGGCATGTCGCCTTTGAATCAATTCACTATCAACAGCCTCATCACACGTGGTGGGGTCTTTCAAAGACCTTACGTCATAAATAATATGCTGTGCAGAGTCCTTTTGCTTATTTTACTGCCATTTTAGCACCATTTTCATTATTAATTTATTGACCATCTTCTCAACGTGTATAAATTACCAAGGCACCTTCTTTTGTATTCCTCTTTTCCTGCTTTTACGTACAAATGTCAAGCCAAGCTAGACAGAAAATGAACTCTACACATTCTAAGCAGAAAAAAGTTTATATTTTTATTATAACATATTATATTTTTTATGGGGAAGAACGGGAGGCACTATAGATTTCCTTTGTACGTGCTATATTTTTATAGTAAATTGAATTAACAAAGAAAAATATTACTTAACTTAGTTTGTCAAACCATAAGCTTTGAGAAGCATAGTAGGGCACTCCAATGGAGTAAATGGTGCGACAAATGTACTGATTTCACGATTAAATGACTGAAGAGATTGCCTCCAGGGTCAAGGAACAACGATTAGTATTAATATCTCCTATGAAGTAAAAAAAACATTGATTAAGTATGTCCTTAGCCTTTATTTGGGATTTTTAATGAAAAAGGCAAGCCAAACGAGAGCGCAGGTCATCTGATGGTAACTGATCACCGCCGCCCACCGCCCTGTGCAATACCAGGGGAGCTGCAAGTGCGTTGCCGGCTTTTGAGATGGACGTAAGCGCCGCTTAGTGAAGGTTGTATCGACATGGAACACTGCCGCTGGTATACCATTCGGCCAAAATATGACATAATAATGACATCCTTTTAATAGTAAAAAATATAAATTACTACTTAACATCTCTTTATATTTATTTTATAATTCTAAGATAAAAAATACTCCTTATCATATCAGCTATTAAACATATATGAGATAGTCCAAAGATTAGCCGGAACAAGAGAAAAGACAAATTGTAAAAAATGTTGCTTTGGTATATGTACTTTGTATACATACATATTTGCATGCATGCATTTAATAAAAAAAACAATTATTTTAATATTACAAATAGACATTCTAATTTCATTTATTTGTTTGTATAATAATATAATATATTCCTTATATTAAACTTAAATTAAATATATAAATCAGAAATATTTGAATTTAGAAAGATAATTTTGTATATTAATATACTTAAATATTTATTAGAATGATTTTTTTAAAATTATATTCCATAGAATAGTAATGTATAGTTATTTAAATATATACGATAAATGATTGAGAATGAAGAAGCCAGGGTCAAGGTACGGCGACACGCATTATTGGTCCTGTGATGACGCAATACGTATTGATTGAACCTCTCTCACTAAAGTGATAGACTAAAAGGAATCCTTTAATAAACCTTGAAAGGTCATAGTTTATGTGCTCATGGCAGTTTTAAAGTACCCGTAAATATAAACAAGGTATATTTTAACTGTACGCAACTGCATATAATAAGGTAACTAAGGTAATATTTTGCTATCTCTCACATTGTTTTTGGCCAAAATAAATCTATGTAAAGTGAAGAAAAAGTCTAGTACATCTCTTTCAACTAAAATAACACATAATATTTCCTGTATCATTTAAGTATATTTTTAACTTTATATTGAAAAAAAAACTCTATACTTTGGTTTTATATTAAAAAAAATAGAACTTCACACTTTATCCCGCATAACAGGGTAGTCAGAAATAACATAGTGTCAAGACACTCCGTTAATTATTTAAACTACTATTAGATATTTCATGTTACCATTTTTCAGCTTCTCTCTTTATGCTTAGCAGGGCAGTTACAGACACTGCAGCGCCTAGTGGCACAGCTACTGCGTACCTCTTCCGCCTAATGTACTGTCATCAAATTCTTTATACAGAGGGATCCTCATGTTTTTTAACTAACATTACTTTATCACCAAGACTGTGTTCAAAATTATACTTACGAAAACTAATATGTACATATTTTGTATAAAGACCTCCGATAGTTCTTATATTTCACTCGTTAACAAATGTTTAATATGTATTTCCTTAAATAAAATTTGATTACTAAAAAAAAATTGAAAATAACATGTTAACGTAAAACGAGCAATTTTTAAAGTAACAGTTTAATTATGATTTCTGACATTTATAACGTTCTCGTGGGCGGCTAGCGACATTTTTATGTCATCATCAATTTTATTTAATGAAGAAATTTAAACATGAAGTATTTTTATTATTTTTTATTTGCAAATTGTAAGGAAATTTGAAATAAAAACAACAACAGTAAACTTTATTCACAATTGAAGTAATGACGCTTTAATAAACATATTAATTACAGATATTCGATATAAGAATCCATATCTTGTAACCATAACTAAAATCATTGAAAATAACTTAAAAATGGACCTACATGAAAATAGTTGTTTGTATGTTACGCACATTAATACGTATATACTCTAGAAGCTGTAGCCCGCAACATCGATTTTATTCCCCATTCCCCCGTTTCCCCGTTTCCATTAAAATTAAGAGAAATCATTTTAGAGCTTACTTACGTATTCTCAAAAATATATATGCCAAATTTTAGCAATCTAAGTCCAGTAGTTCCGGCTGCGCATTATCCCACAGTCACTCTAAAACTCAAAGAGATATCATATATATGTACACATACATAGATGGTAATGAAAAAGCTTAACGCTTTATCTCGTATAGGAGAGTCAGATACAACCTAGTGTCAAGTCAACGTTGACAGCTTTACCACTAAATGGAGCCATTGCGTGTTGAATGGGGAACTAAACTAATTGTAATGAATGAAATATTATTTAACAAAATAAAATAAAATAAAATAATATTTTTTATGTAGATAAATCTACATAGAGATCAATAATTTCTGAAGTAAAGTATATGATACTCATTATAATATTAAATATTTTTTTAAAATTCTTATCCTATCCTAAATAGAGTTTAAGAATTTCCTTTGTCGAATATAGATTTGAAATAGTTCAATATACTGTACTTGGTATGTTGACGTCAATTCCAACTCAACGTTGCCAACATTGTGCACTTCGACTACAGATGAAGCCTACAGTAAACAAGAAGCAGAAGATGTTATGTAACCCACATTGTTACTAGAGGGTAAAGCAAAGTTTAGATAAAAAAAAACACATTTATAATTCAGAATTACTCATACTTTCTAGAAATTATAAAGCTAATGAAAATATAAACCGAATTAAAATATTAGGTTGTATATTTTATGATTATGAAATTATAGTATTATCATCGAATTCAAGCATTGTGTATTTTAAAACTAATTGGATGGCAAGAAGCTAGACAGAAGCATGCTCATTACTTTATTACTATGCATCAGTCTGCCACACAAATGCAAAATGTATGATGCATTCACAAAATTTACAAAAGTACCTACGGAAATTTTAAAATGTCGAACATGTACATCTGTATTTACACTGTATGGACGCTATTGATTCGCATCTATAGGCGATTTTTAAAGCTGCTTTGCGAACAATAGGTAGAGGCTTCGAAACACGAGTGGGTGAAGCCATTCGAAAACTCATTTGAAATTTCACTCACGAATAAAGAAAAAAATGAGGTCACTATTACTTACATGGTAAAAACGTAAAAACTTCATGATTTCGTATTGTAAGAACGAAGTAAAAAATCTTATTTATATAATTAATAAACCAACAGCTTTTTTTAAGGTACACACAATAATAATTGAAGTACAAGGTTATATTTATCGATAATAGTAAGATCCTTAAAGTATCATTTCTATGCCACCTAGCTTTTCCATAATAATCACAAATTAAATTAAGTTAGTCGCAACATAAAAAGCCCTGTAGTGTAAAAGCTTCGTCTACGTTTTAAAGAAAGCTTTTTACTGTACCTTTAATGGACGCTCTTTTGAGCGAATTCAAAATTGTACCATAGTAATATAAGAAAAAAAAATCAAATAAGCCAGTCATGGCGCATTGGGTCAGCGTTTGGCTGTAAACTCGATCGGTTGTGGGTTTGATTCCCACTCGGGAGAATGATTTTATTTAAACTATTTTCATTTCATCGGCGCGGCGACGTTGAGTTCCGCCGCTTAATGCGCAATATCTTAAATTCAGCTGAAAACGAAGTAAGGATGTCTTAATACCAGGTACTTCCTGTCTACCCTGCTATGCAGAATAAAGTCGTATAGCTAAGAAAATTTTTAAATATTGTTTAATAACCAATAGGGAATGTAGACAATTAAAAAACTAAGTGAAAGTCTATTTATAGAAAGTTTATTAAAATAAAAACCACATTTTTGTATTAAAACAAGCAATAACAACTGAACACATATAATTAAAAGTTTTGTTCCCAAGTACAACCATTATCGGTAGCCTTATCTGGATGAATATGTTATCTCAATTAAAATTATCTTTAACATTATATCAAAATGTATGCTTATATTCTGATGTTAGTTCTATTTAAAGATTGTAAAAAATATTTAGGAGCAATTGTGGTACAGTCGACGTGTTCTTAAGTATACGAAGTAGATTCACAAATTGTGACGGTTTTATGTTTAATATAGCCATTTTCCGAATTGTATTGCACGTGGAAATCCGAATACACAGTATTTTAAATGGCAGAAATTGACGGCAAAGTGATTTATTATTATATTGACTATTATTTAATAGAATTACTTGATATTATGCACATAAAAAGTATATACATATGTTTAAAATTAAATAAGTAAAGAAAATATATATAATATGAACTAATCTAATTTATAGTACGATTAAATTTAAAATATAAAAGCATTTTCCTTTATTACAGTCATCCAGTACCTTATGATACAAACATTTCTATGATATTGAAGTCACTAAAGAACATGGCGACAATCCCCACGGACGGCCTTCGCTGCGAAACGAGATTTGTTGAAGTTCCCAATACAAGTGACACAATTATTAGAACAACAAAACGTGACTTGCGATTGAAAGCACTTTGCTAACAAAAAATAATAACTTTTTATATGAAATATAAAATATAATTATGTGTAAAGTCTCCTAGTAGAGGACTGCTATTGCTCTTCTAGTAACTGATAGAGCAAAAATATTTGTAAGAATTATATTTTCTGAGTAAGTAAATTTCATTCTAACATTCGTTGTTTTATAAATAAATATGTTCAAATTAATTTTACTCCCTTTTCATAAATTATTTTTGTTACAAACCGCTACTGACTATACAAAATTTGTAAAGTGGACAAAACAAAGTACCCATTACATCACTAGTACTCCAGTCATTCCAATTACCTAAGTTGGTTTTGAAAATCGCACTTACATCTAAAAAATAGTAATAGTAGCAAAATAGTTTATTATCGAGAACAAATTCATTAACTTTTAAAACCGTACTTCTCGCGTTCCTTTTAACAAATAATCTAGGTAAAACAGCAACGCGCTGTAATGAGGTTGGGGTGGTACTCTACAGAAACTTTTTAAACGAACAATATTTATCAGCCTCTATTAAGTGCTTCTTGAGAATAAAATTTGTAAAACTTATCTTTTTGTACTAACAATTATCTTCTTCATTATTATTTAAATAATAATAAAACAGTGTTATTTAAAATTAAGAAAAAAAAATGTAAATATTAAACTTTTTGTTGCTATAACATGTGAAACTTGAACTACTTGTGCCTAACCGTAACGAAACCGTTATTAAAATTATTATAATCACAATAAGTGACTGAGCCACAAGATCTGGGCCAGAACATTATTGAAATAATTTACAATCACGTTAATATGATGTTGGAAATAATATGAATTTCTTGTTTATTTTGTATAAATTATAGCGCCTTACGTTTTTAATACATTTGACTATATTAAAAAGTGGTTAGTGCATACATTTTAGGGCTTTAAAGACTGTTAATATATCAAATAACATAGCCGCGTTGCGCAACCTTTAAAGAGATAACTGAAATATTTAAGAAATAAAATTCCTTGTAAGACCTTTTAATATAAACCTTATGTAGGAATGCACATTGAGGACGAACGCCTTGACCTAAATAGTTTTAATACACTCTTAGAAGGGGACACACTGTGACCAACACTACATTGAGCTGTTCAGTATAGTAATTGTAATATAATTTAAGATTTATTTGTGCTTCAGTAACCTCGTTTCATTTTCTAACTATTCATTAGACAACGGAGTCTTAATCTCAAGGACGCACACGATCATCTAATTTTCTTAATTAAAACAACAAATATATAATAATTTGTTAATCCTGTGGTAATTTGAATAGATGATAAGCTCTATAAGAATAAATATCATGTTATTTAAAAAAAATGTATATGTTACCCCATCAGAGTTTTTGGTCTTTTATTTTATTTAACTGCAGTAACAACTCAGTATAATTGAATGTAATTTTTCATAATTTTGAATCACAAAGATACAAAAGGTTTTATAAATGGAATCTTATTTAAGTTTTTTTATATATTAAAAAAAAATACGTACATATTATATAACTTAAAAAAATAAAAATAATTACTTTAAATAATAATAACCATTTTTTGAAATGAAATAAACAATAATCCTATAACTTGGAACCTGTAAAGCTACCCTACAGCAGCTTGCGGCTCAAGAGCACACGCGGTGACCTACATAACATCTTGAGCTCTCACACGCCACATATTGTAAAATATTAGCTTTTTTCTGTCTTTTTATTTTTACATAAAGTTAATTTAATACAAATTTGACATTATTATTTGCTTTGTACCGAATCTAAGCAATGCAGCTGTTAACTTAGTTGAAATATATTTTTATATTTTTCTAAATAAAAAGCGACAATATTACGTTACGTTACTTTTTGGAACGAGGTTCGTTAACGCCCACGGTTAATGCGAATTAGTAGAAATCGTCACGTAGCAATGTGTATGCGTGTGCGTGCTTGTATCGAGCCTACAACACAAACAAAGGTAAAATTTCTTCTATTACTTATTATTTATCTTCTGTTACTTATTATTACTCATGTCTTTTTTTGGGTGTGTGATGTGTTTGCCACACACTTATTTATTTCCATGTCTTTTTTTTAATTATTATTATTATTATTATTTATAAACTTTTTATGAAATATTGCCTGAGATTCATACACAAACTCATCATTCATACTCATACAAATCATTTTTGTTTGATTATGAAGGTGATAAAAACCACATAAGAAATAATTTTAGAATAAAATATTAAAATAGTGAAATCACGCGTGGACTCTGAAATTCCGAATGAGTATGGAAAACGCAAGTGTTAAGTAGCAAATAAAATACCAATTCTTAACGCCAACAACAGTACTGTCATAATGATGAGATTTAAAAAAATATTTAGTATTCATCTTTATATAATATATAAATAACTATTTTGCATATATATTTATATACACGAATAAATGTTTATACTGAAATATAAAAAAAACTTATGTAATTCATTTCTTTAGATTATTGGTCATGACTAAAGCAAATAAAAAATAAAAGCTTACAAATATACAGATTTCATTTCGAATTACATTCGGTGTTGAAGAAAAAACGTATGAAACTCCGTTCCTGATCAGGGTTTCCCAACCACACCATCTTTTTATTTTGCTTATTATATAATATTAATTATTTAATAACCTAGCTATTGAGAGACATTGGAGGTGAATGAGCCAGACGCCATACTACTTTGACACAAAATGAAAAAACATTTATATTATAAGCAAATACAATTTTTCAAGACATACAAGTCTCATCTGAATGCTATTTGACACGTTTTAGACAAAGTTCATTTAATACCGCACTGTGAATAGACCAGGAGTCCTTTGAGTTGTGTGGCGTCGGTGACTGGAATTAAAATATTCATGATCTGAGGACGCTTGTTTCTAGACACAGAAATCTTTCAATGACAGTTGAACAAATTATAATATTTTATCATATAACAAAATATATATGTATAATATATTCATCATTATTTATTTAACTTTATACTCAAGAAATATCATTATTATCTATTTTCTAACATTTTCCGCAGGTAGTTTCTCTCTGCTTATAGCAGAACAAATCTAGTAAACCTTAATTCTGCATTCTTCTTAATTCCGTCGCATCCAAGGCCTTGCCCTAAAAGAACAGCCGGAATAAAAATAGTTTTAATATATAATTTCTCGGGATAGGAATCGAACCCACAGTCGTTATGTATACCAATGAAATATTTCATCACGTCATACTAAAATCGCCGACCATTTTCATATTCCATAAATATAAAAGACATTGTCAAGTAGCATGTCACTTAAAGTCAGCGTCTTCCTTTATATGTAACTGGTAAAAGAATTAAGTTAGGTTATTTTCGAGACTTAAACGTTGATCAACCTAAGGTCTGCTGTTCTAATCTGCCCTTATTTATATGATTTGTTGAATGGCATTAGATAAAATATATATATAAATAAAAGAAAAGTGTACATTACGAAATGAATTGGCAACAATAGTCGGCCATGTTTCAATATTATTATTCATATTTTTTTCAGGTTAGTGTGAGATATCTAGTGTCGCTGTAGCGCGTCAAGCCAATTCAAGCTTGGCGCATTTCGAGTACCACCGTGTGTAATATTACACCATCCATAAAAAATAATGATTTCAAGTCAAAAATAATTAATATATATTAATATATTTTCGCAATATTCAAATATTCGAGTATTTCATTAAATTGAAAAACTTTGATTGAACCTAAAAGATAGCTTAAAAGCTATCTAAGTCGGACCTTAGGCTTTATATCTTATCTTTATCTATATCTAAGGTCAAACGAGAAAGGGTATTTTAAACTGTTATAAAAGATTCATATATATCATAATATTGAACTTGGCTCTCGTCTCACGTTAAGTTTTTGATGTGATTTATAATACTGAAATATTAAAATATTGAAGTAATTAAGTAAAAAGTAGTATGTAAAATAGTCATTAATTAAGAAGACACGCTTAGATTTTGGTTCAAATTAAATAGAAAACGTCGTTCGTAGTTATAAACTGGTCGTCCTTGACCAGGATATAGAAGTTCAAGCTCTGAAAATATTGTAATGACACAGGATTTGGACACGTGACTTTAAAAAATGCGGGCAACGTGATGGGTAGCTTAACGCAGGTAAATCTAACAAAATGTGTAGAAATGGGAATAATTTGTGATTTTATTTGATATCTTACACATAAAACGCAGTAAATATTTGATGTTATTCATTTAAATTTCTTTTAATTATCAAATATAATAAAATTACACATTTTTATAGATAATGTCAAATAAGAACAATTTTGAGTAAAACAACTAATACACAATTTCATGAATTGTATCAATTATGCATAAATTTATTTAATTTATTAAAGTTATATTCGAAGTTCTTTAACAATTGATCAGTGAATACATCCTTCATGATATAGAAAATTATAAAAATATTTCCTTTTTCTGGTTTACCTGATTACAAAGTTGAAGTTAAAACATACACATTCCTTATTTATATATGAAATATATATGTATATAAGGTCTGGCTATACAAAACATGTTATTGGATTTCGTCATTCAACATGCGATTTTGCAAAATTAGCAGATAATAACAACAGATTACTAGTTTCAACATAGAAAATACAAAGAAGACTGGTTAACAAACGTAGGAAAATAAAACACAGCTCTATATCATAGAATTGGAAAGAATAATTAGCGAGCAGAGAATGCGTCGATAAAAGGTTGAGATCTCTCTATGAACGCAAAAAAAACCACTTATGAAAAAGAGAATATTCATACTCCAAAAGTTACTGCCAAAGTGTTCGCGTAATGCGAATCAACGCAAATGTCAAAGGTCAGCCTGGAGTGCACAATCAATAACGCTTTAAAATATACTGTACGTATATAACAATGTAGGGCATAACTATAAAATGTTTACTGACAATCATACAAGTTTACGTGAATGGCTTTAAAATACACTTTATTATAAAGGCTACGAAACGCAGTTCATATTAAAACCGGAAGTGTCATTAGAAAGTCGATAAAAAATGATTCTTCGTATCGATGTTGGTAATTATAAAAATATGTTTATTCATTAAAAAAAAAGAAAAGTCACCTGAAGAATAACAGATCAGTACGATTCTATGAATACATGACAGAGACTTGTAACGTTTTATTCTCTCTAAAATATTTAAAAAAGAATACTCATACATTGATTGAAATTATGTTAACGTTTTATATTAAATGTGCAATGTACAATTAATATGATAACGTAAATATCATTGCCACACGCAATGTCTCGAATTCGGTGGAAAGCGAAGTACGGAGTGTCTTGACACTAGGTACTTTCTGCCTACCCTGCTATGCGGGATAAAAGCGTGAAGCTAAAAAAAATCATTTTCAATATTAAACTTTTTTCTAAAATATATTTGCACTACCGACTCTTTGGGCACGTTATGAGTGATGAAAGATTAGTAAGAAAGATCTATGAAGCAAAGGTGAGTGGTACGAGAGCTTAGGGGAGATTTTGGTTGACCTTCAAAACACAGTATCGATGATACTGAAGGAAGGTCACGAAAAAAGCACGAGGAAGTCCGAAGGGCGTGTATGAAGAGGATAATGACTATGGACGAGACGAAAGAGGTATACAGGGACCGTAGCGTTTGGCGCTCCGTTTTCTTTGACTACCCCATCAGGGATACAGTGTGAAGCTAATAATAAAAAAAACCACCATCTCTTAGTCCGTTCCTTTTCTTACAGTCAATAAGTAAGGTTACACATCAGTAAGGATATAAATAAATAATTAAAATATTAATTATTTATTGATTTTCTTTTTGATACGGTCAAACGCAAGCCTATAACATATACCCTTAAAAACTTTTGGTATTAATTTTATACTAGTAGGTATCTTAGAAAAAACTTATATTTAGCTTATATTTAGAGTGTTTTATTAAGCATTAAGTAGTAGAAGTTTTAAAACAATTTCAAATATAGTCTACAAGTTTGCCTACGCATAAACCGTACGTCTACGCCTGGCTACGCTTCTACGTATCAATATAATTAATGAGAGTATTATTATTGTTACTCCATTCTCAACACAATTCTCTTTTCAAATGCATATATTGTACATACATTTTTCCTGTTTCTAAATTATTGGAAATGATTAGAAAACAAAAAAATATATATTTCAACAAATAAACTACATTCATGACGCAAAGTGTTAGGTTAAAACGCCAGTGTCTCGAATTTGAGTGTTAGCAGCAAGTGAAGAAAAATGTGTCTTGATAAATTTCTCTCTACCTATCTCGCCATGCGAGAAAAAATATAAAGCTGTTTTTATCAAAGACATAATAGAATTCCTAAGTATTTTCCGCTTTCAATGAAAATGGCGAACGGGTTTAACGAAGTAAAGGGTTATTATACTTAACCCCATTTTTTAATCGTTTGCATGGAATTACACCTTGTGTTATTAATAGATCCACTAAGTTTAAAGTGTGTGATAAAGGAAATTTTGCGGACGTCAAGTGTTTCAGCAGAATGTTAATTGGATAAAAGATGTTTATCGTAGAATACTTTATTCTACGATCGATAACTATCTCGATATATGCTTTGTGTGCATAGTCGTCTACGTGTATTTTTTTCTATTACAATATATACAATTTTGTCCTTAGGAACAGTCTCCTCAAATAGCAGTAACTTTTTGAGCAAAATTTGCAGGTTTCGAAAAATTCCTATTGAATACATATCGAATATAATTTTAAAACTTTATTACTTTATTGTAGTACAGAAAACGGTGCGATAGCAAGTTCTTAAAATCTGGGATGTAGTAACGACCCCAACAGGGTCCAACGTAAATGGCACACGATCTGGTCATAAAATGGACTCACTTTGCTTAAAAATTATACTTGTATTTAAAAAAGGTTGTTTCCGCGTCTTTGAGAATGTAATAGCAATATAAGCAATTAAAAATTTTCAACGAACCCTTCAAAATTCCTTAAAATGGAGGCAATGACAGCAATACTATAGTAAAAGCGAACGGATGAGTAATAATATAAATAATGATATCATTGAAAAGATATACTTTTTGTTATTTTGAATAAAGAACTAAAAGAACACGGAACTATTAGCAGAAATGAATGAGTATTTAAATAACAATGTTTATACGTCGGTTAAAAGTACTTTCCATTTATAACAGTTAAAACTTGGACCACATTAATTTCAAGTACCTATTTATGTAGTGATGCAATATAATTTACAAGATTTCACACGTAAATGAATATATTCATTTTTCGTTTGACAAGCATACATTTGTATACAAAATAACAATTAACATAATATCTGAAAATATATTAATAAATATAAATAAATTATATAAGAAGTGCGTTTACTTTTTTACGACATAAGTAGAATGTCACCTTTCCTAAAAACTACCATAAAATATATTTTAAGGTTAGAAAGGTTACATAAAATTATTTCATGTAGGCACTGGCAATTGAATAGACAACACTACTTAATAGTCTTTACAGAACTCAAAACAGTAATTCGTGTGAACATGCCATCTTCACTTTTTGTATATAAATTTGGATTGACATATTATTTTTAGAAAAATATTATGTAATAAGATCTTTGATTTTCGCGACTTTTGCACATTTCAAATGAAACTATTTTAAACGGATTAATCGCGTATATTTTCGTATTCAAAAATACATTTTCTGTAGACTATCTGTCAGTCTGCTTGTGACCACGGACTACTGTAGTGTTCGAAATGTCAAGTTTTCAAAAATGTAGTTTCGAATACCAAAATATACGCAATTAATCTGTTTAAAATAGTTTCATTTAAAAAGTTATGTATATAATATTATTCATATATTAAAATTATTGACAAAATGTATACATTTTGTCCGGAAAAAATAACAAAACATACATATATTATGTAATATTAACATAATTCTTATATAACTATTTATAAAAAAAATCATATTTATGCAAGTATAAATAAAACAAATTAAAAACAAATAAATAAATAATTTCTCATTATCTTACGTAAAACTGAATAATTAGAAAGAACATTTATATAAGCGCATTAGTAATCAAAAATAATACTGTATAAAACAAAATAAAATGAATATTTAGGTTAAAGAAAACTAAAAAAAGCCTATCTCGTAATAATTTTTCACAAATGCTATACCTTTATGATTAGTTTAACTTTAAGAATAGAAAACATCGGATATACTGAAAGCCGTTCACATCGATTGATGTGCGACGGGCCGGCGCCATTGGTAGCGGCGCGTGACGTCACTTATCGACCGCCGCCCACGCGCGCATGCGTGCACGTCGGAGCTCGAACGCGATTGGTTGGTTGAGATTGACAGTATTACAAAGTTTGTTTTGAAAAGGCATCTTGGAAAACAAAGGGTAAATATCAAGATTTAGCGGGTATCGGACAACAAAGATGAAATGAAACCTTTTATTATTTTTGGATCTTAAATATTGCAACAAAGTAACGAATTTTGACATTTAAGTGACATAGCAAAAAAAACATGTTTGTATGTGAAATAACGAATAAACAAAAAAAAACGAGATACCTAGTGATAGTGTGGATTCGATTTCTACTGTAGGAAAAAACATTCTCGTTTTTTTTTCAATTTGGACTGGACTCAGCCATTCAATACTGTATAGTTGAAAATGGCCAATCAAGTTGCATAATATAAAATAAGATTAATATTAAAGCCTATTGCATTGTAACAGTAGGAATGAGTTTTCATTACACAATCGCGTGATCCGTCCACTCCAAGTCATGCCGTGTTACAAACAGAACGTTAAATACCAATTTTATTTTAGAGGTAGAAAATTATGGAAGGGTTGATAATTTAAAATACAATATAATTAACCTACTTAAATATGTATTGTTCCTTAGTCAATATATAGAGATTACGATCAAAGGTTATCCCTTTATTAGATGCCGGTACGTGGTTTCCGTCTAACCTCAATAATATTCGAGATACGGGCGTTTTTCCATTCGGATGACAATGCCAATGCCTTTGATTTGATCAAAGATCCGATGCTCAAGTTTACCACATTTCATTGGAGGTTAATGTGGTTACTGCTTCTATTAACTTTGATAAGATTAATCTAAGATAGTAGAAGATATTTAGGTTGAAATACAAGTACCTGTATGCGATATATTTTTTTCTTTTCTCAAGGTATTATAAAGGTACGTTCAATTCTTCTACGTTCGTACGTTACGTTCTTCTGTTCTAATTGCTTACACGAAGTAGATGAATGGTTGTTTGAGTATGATTTTCCTATTACTAACACTAAATTAATTCAAAATATTATATAAATAAAAAATATATAAATTACACAAAATATTCTTTGTTTATTCAAAAACCTTATACGTTTAAATATGTTACATATTTTTCTATATATTTTTTTATTTCAAATAAGACGCCCTTAGAATTCCCATTTGGGGATGCGTGCGGCAAACAGCTCGCTCGGGATGGACGATGTTACAATTTATTAATGTTTTCGTGCAATTTGCGACTCAAACCATCTCCCAAATTCAACGGTTTGTTTATGATACTGCTTGATGAAAAGAGAAAATATTTACAGTAAGATTAAACGTTTGTTTGTTTTGTTTATATATTGTATCTTGTTGGTATTAGAATTACATCACTATATAAGGGGGCCTATATTTTATAAGACTGTTCCGTTACTTAATACTAGATATAGATAGCTGAAATTCGACATTGGGTACTTTAGGATATCTAGGGGCAGGCTAAATTAGTAATTTAAAATTAAAACGATAAGAACCGGTTCAAAATTTAATAAATAAAAATATCAATTGAAGCTAAAATCTACAACACTATTAAAAAATTTTTTGGTACATAGTCAACAGAATTTACATTGCAAATAAGCGAACCGTATACATGCATGTTGCCACAGATTAAACAAAGGTCAAGGACTCATAAGAAACGTAAGCAAATAAAAATGCATAATATACTACTGCTCGAATATTTTTAGAAGAAAAAAATATAATAAAGTATAATAATAATAACCAAATTAGTAAGATAACTTATTGAGAATAATAATATCCCATACTACAAATATACCTCTGAAACCATACGAACATAAGTTCAACCTAAAAATTACACTACGACCGCAATGTTCTTAACGATAAATCTATACATTTTGACAGAACAAACTTAACATTACAAAATAAAACAGATAAAATTACTTACCTTATAGATAATGCCGTACCTAATACACATAGCTAACAAAAAAAAATTGCCGAAAAATGAAATAAATATGAAGAGTTAAAGGGAGAAATAACAATAATTTGAAAACAGAAATTAGTATATGTAGTACCAAAACACCTTCATCACAGCCTACATATGTAAAATTTAAAAAATACAACTTACATTACAGCGAGTAGCAATTCTAAACAATACAGCAAGGCAACATTATATTGTATCTACTTGGTTACAACCCACAGATATAATTATATCCAGTTTTGAACTGAGTAAAAAGCATATATAATAATAATAATAATAATAATAATACCACACGCAATGTGTCGAATATGGTGGAAAGCGAAGTACGGTGTTTCTTGGACACTAGGTACTTTGCTTTGCGGGATAAAATTGTGAAGCTAAAAAAAGAACCTTATCGATTTTTGTGTTTTAAGTTAAAAAGAATATGTGATATATGGCTACCATAATAAATTCATCTTTGTATATATAAATTCGAAGATTAGCATAGCAAAGCGAAGTCTTTTAAGGTTATACATTTGGTGTTTTATTGCCAAAAAAACTGCACTTTAATGAAAGCTTAGAGCTATTGATGCCTAAATAAATTTAACGCATGTTGTTGCGTGTGAGTTAAATAAATCTTACTTGTAAATATCATAACATTAAAGTATATTCATATATATGTATATTCATGTATATTCATATATTAAATTAGTAGTAAAATTATTATTCAAAGGTGTCTATGAATACATTTAATGCCTCATAAGACGATCGACTGATTTCTTTTGGATTCTTAACTAGAATATTAGATTACAAAGAAGAGAAGCCTAATGAAGTTGGAATTCTAGAACTAAGCTCTAAGTAAATAAATAGCTGTTTTAAAAATTACGCTAAACAATACACACACAACAATAAAATTACAAATAAGTACGTTTGTATACAAAAGATGATTTAGATGTTACTCAGTCACGCAACAGAAGTATACGCAATAGAAGTACAGTCTTGATTTAAACTAGGGTAATATCGTAGCAGTAAGTACGCTTACTTAGTAGTGACGACTGATAACTTAATAACATCCTTACAGATTCTTCATTTCCCTGTAGATAAGATTCGAGTCAAAACCGACATCTATTATGCGTACTTCTAAACTATTTTCGAAGCCTAGGTATGTTGTAAATATATTATTTATTTCGTAAGGAATTTGACCCCTGTCGTAAAGACAAACGTTCCGACTCCGCTAATTTACTGTTTCTGCGCGTTTCGACACCCGTCATGGTTCTAGGGTAAAATAATAACTAAATTTGCTGAACAAACTGTGAAGGAAACAAATGTAACAACGGCCTTCGCAAAAGTTGGGTAATCATTCTTGGTACAGATTTATTAATAAATAATTACACGTAAGTTAAATGTAGACGATATAAATAAGGCAATAATATAAAACAACATCCCACTCGAGGAAATCACTATATTTAAATTATTTTCATTTCCTCGCTCTTGTGAGATCATACACAACTTTGAGTAGAGAGAGACGCCACTCAACAGGCAATGTATCAAATTTATCGAAAAGCTGAGTACGGAATGTCTTGAAACTAGTTTCTTCCTGCCTAGGCTATTTTGAATAAAGACGTGAAGCAGAAAAAAATCATTTTCCGAATGGGAATTTACTACTAATAGAGCGCTTTCCCACTGCGTCACGATGGCCTCTATCTTTAAAATCAAAACGTATTATTTACTCTATTTTTGTAGACAAAACGACGTTAAATAGAATGCAATTTCTGCAATTCATATAGTTACTAAGTATAGCATAAATAATCCTACCCCCCTAGTTCCGGCGCCGTCGGGTCGCACTCGACAGCCAATCAATGTAAAGTATTGCCTTACCTAGCACAATAAGTACGTGGTATCGAAAGCACGCAACTCAATGGGAAATTACATGTATTTCGCCTTGACGCGATTCATTTTTTTTATATTAAATACAATTGAATGTGAGGATGAATATGTAAAAATCACTAAACCAATGCTCTCATATTCTTCTAAAAGTGGTGCAAACAAGATTTACCTTCCTAAAAAGCTTTCTTACCTGGTTTATCTCGACAAAACGGTTTGTTGCGAAATTCATTAAACAATACATTTTAACGGGCGAAACGTAACTAAAGAAGTCCTTACTAGTATTCACAAAATACTCCAAATGCAATAAAAGCACAACTAACAAAAATATCTCTATATCTAATATCTAAAGCGAAATACATAATACGTACAGACGAGAGTGTAAATCTCACATTAAATTCTTTCAGCATTGTAACAAATAGGCTGGCCTAGATGAATGCAAGGCACAGGCACACAATGACACGTTAAAAAAGGTATAACGCAAAGCCATTATGAAAAACTACGTAGTAATTTTCAGTGGAAAGCCATTAGCTCCCCTTCCAGAAACATAAAGTAGGACGAGGTATAAATCAATTCAAACTTAGTGTATTATAAATGATGTTAGTAATACATTTTTGAGTGATAACGAAAGATCTTATAATTTTCAAAAGATTATACGCAGGATGCTGTAACGCCAGTAGATCTGTAATTTCTAATTAGAGGATGCGTATTTTACACATCAGCGTTACATAAAATTCATATAAATAAGTGTTTTCCTAGTCTGAATTATTGTTATTATAAATAAACTTTCCTCAATTGAAACGCATTTAAACATTTCCAAAATATGTGATTTAAAATTTAGACATTAAACTTTAACTACATCTAAATAGATATACATATATGTAAAATATTTATGTCCGCTGAGCAAATAGCATACACATAGAACCCAAAAAATAAAGTCTATGTAAGTAGTGTACTAGTAAATGCCCCCAATTTCGTTTACGTGAACCTAATGAGCCTTTTTTAATTTTTTTATTAATATCCAATTTAATGCATATTATAATTTATTTTTCGTTTACTTATACTCAGCTATTTAGAAGATAAAGATAAAAAGATCAACATTTAAATTTAAGCAAATTCTTGACGCATTTATGTAAATAATTTTCCACATTGAACTTATAAAACTAAACATATTTTTAAAGAAATGAAGATTTAATCTGGCTTTAGGTGTGAGGGATTTGGCAGGAAAAGGGCATGTTCGCTACGTGACCACCTGGTTCCTATCTTTTATGGCCATCCTTAAATTGTATTCCACAATATCTTTTGTCGTTATCTTCATTACGGATTAGCCTTCTGACCGGATTAGCCTTCTGACCGCGTCTTTATACAGCATGGGAAACGCTACCACGCAGCTGCAATTTTACTTACTACAACAACGCTGGCGCTGGTCAGACCCTGGGCTTCATGGATTCTTAGTATTTTTGAGCCTGTCTCTCCTCCTCATCCTTGACTTGTCAGATATGCTTTCTCATCTTGAGTAAAAGTAAGATAGAGGTTATTTTTCAGATGTTTCGGCACTGATGTTGTCTTGATATCTTTTAAAGAAAAATGTAAAAGTGTGATACTTTTGTCGTAAACTATAAACGTGTATTACTTTTGTCGAAGAGTATATATCGGGGTACATCTCACGCATGGTGTAGGCGACGTCAATAGGATTTCTTTGACTACACAATAGATCATGCGTGATGGTGTGAATACCTGGTGTTCTGCGGTAGACCATTTCGAAGAGGTTATCTCGGTTTATATAGGGCAGCTGATTTAAATTCCCAATCAACAGTATTTCCTCTGCTCCGCAGACTGCCTGCCATCACTATCGCCCCAAAGTGATTCATCAGGGTCTCGTCTACTATCAGCCGGTTACACTTACTCATTCCCTATACGCACCAATAACTTCTCTCGAAGTTCATTTGCTGCTTTTGTTGTACTTGTGATTATTACGTCCCTATCAAAACAAATCTATTATCCTTGTTTGCCATTGTATCCTAGGCACCTCCTGCATATATGGCGGTGTAGAATCCTGATTACAGTCAAGACATTTTCCAGCATCAAGCGTTTTCCAGTATTTTATCCTCCAACATTATCATCAATAGGAGTGCATCATTAACAGAAATGTTGAACTTGAGGAATCCTGTTCTTCTGGTCTCCTCTTCGTTTAACTCCATAAAGCGAGAAATTGCACTGTAAGCCGTCATATATGTTTTACCTTTATTTTACCCGCGATATGCCGGTATCTTTATTATATATAGCAGCTTCTGCCTCCTTAAGTTTTATTTCCAGGATTGAGTATTCAGCTCGGTATATCGGTTATGTTGATATATGTAAACAATATAATATTGAAACAATAGAAACGAGACGACGACATTACGATATGTATATGCTACATGCAATAATAACCGGAGATATAGATTGAAACGATTTATTGAGCGCTTTGTATTTAGTAGTTCCTAATCGCCGCACACGTCACACAGCACTATTCTACACGCCTGAGCTAAACACTAATTATGCACACAACTCGGACAGAGTTAATCGCATGGTCCACACATATAATTCAAAATACTCAGAAATAGATCTGTTCAGCATGTCAAAACTAGCTTTTAAAAAAGCTATAATTAAAAAAGATAAAAATTCATTATAACATACACACACGCACCACATACACACATCACACACACACACACATCATACACACACACATCAC
Source organism: Dryadula phaetusa (assembly GCA_032432895.1). Taxonomy (NCBI): domain Eukaryota; kingdom Metazoa; phylum Arthropoda; class Insecta; order Lepidoptera; family Nymphalidae; genus Dryadula; species Dryadula phaetusa. Next base: position 2,221,512 of record JAOYRS010000054.1, read on the forward strand.
ACACACACATATCACACACACACACATATCACACACACACACACACACATCACACACACACACACACACATCACACACACACATCACACACATCATACACACACATCACACAAACACATCACACACACACACACACACATCACACACACACACACACACATCACTCACACACACACACATCACACACACACACACACATCACACACATCACACACACACACATCACACACACACATCACACATCACACACACACACATCACACATACACACATCACACACACACACACACACACACACACCACACACACACACACCACACACACATACACGCACATATTGGATTCCCACCCGTAAACAGGTTTAATTTTACTACCGTTTTTCTAGTTATTAATATGTTTAAGTTACCTGTGTAATCCTATTTTGGTTTTAATTATATGTTATATAATAGTCAATATATCAACTTATGTATAGAAACTGTTGGATTACCAAATAAGTAAATAAATACATAAATAAGCATTCATAATCTCCTCGCACCTTCCAAGTTTCACTTGCTGGTGGCTTTTAGTACAGCAAGAAGAAGAAGGTCTTTATGTATCTATATTGGTACCAGGTTTGGTAGTTGTACCTGTTTCAATATCGCCTTTGAACATTTTAGCCGGGCTGTTGCAGATGAGACTATTGAAGTCTTCCTTGTGAACTCCTCTAGTGCCACCGCCTGTCTGTCTTCAGCCAGCGGTTTTCTCCTGCCTACCTACGGATATAATATACTACCTACGAATGAATTGAAAGCGCTGCACTTGGCCCGCGCAGGTAAGTGTTTGCGCTCTATCTCTGGACTTTTAACTTTATCTTCTGCCATAGTTCGCTTAAGACGTTTTAAAATAGCTTGGGTTCTTGAATGTGCCGGTTTAAGGTAACTGAGGTCTTCTCCTCTATCCTCTACATACTTCCTCGTTCTGTTCTAAGGCTTTAATAGAACCCAGACGGTCGGCCACTTCCCCTCGGTTATATTTGACTCTGTTATATTACGATACTGCCCAATGAGCTACGTGGCCCCAATTTCCAAATTTACATATATTTTATTGTTAATTTAATTAGCCATCGAAAACTGTCTATTTTTTAAGAACTTTTGCTAAAGGGACATTTGCTAAAGCGACATTTGCTAAAGCGACATAGTTACTATTTTTAAAGTGTTATTCCATATTTAGGATTAGAAAACATTTTAGAAAAAACGTATAAAAATTTGAATAGTAACTATTGAAATAAAATAGCAATCTCTCTTGTTAAACGATTATTTCTTAATAATCTTTAAGTAGTAGAAATTTGTAAAAATCTCTCTACAGAGATGCTAACAACATAAATAAGTTGTAACAAAACGTATAAGAATTTCGACGCAGCTGGTAGTAGAACGCATGGCTTAGCGGTCAGAGCGCTTGGACGGTATCCAAGAGGCGCGGGTTCGAATCCCGCTGCGTTCAAAAATTACAAGATAGGATTACGTGCGTTCAAAAATTATAAGAGACGATTACAAGGTAATACTAGGGCGGAGCCGGCGGAGCGAAAAATACTAGGGCGGAGCCGGGGTGTGTTATATAAATAATGAGCTACCCGAAGATTATCATAATTCATTATATTATCTTAAAATGCTATAATTAATATCATCAACAAAGGTATCTTCATTTAGTTTTGAAACAAAAGTAACTGTATCTACCCGACGTTTAGTCGTTTGAGATTATCAAAATAGCAGGCATTGTGGTAGGCTTAATTTCAGCCAGACGCGCGGGCAGCGCTACGTACGAAATTTAAAGGCTAAGGGGAATTAAGTTTAACCCTCATATTTCAAATCATTTAATCCATCCACGTTCTGTTCGTTATTTTTATGTTAAAAAAGGATTAAATATATCAATTTACGTGCTTTATCTAATTTGAAAAGAAATATTTAATGTAATATAGGTTTTTAAATGTATAAACCTTATATAAGCATACACATACAACGGTGAAGCAGTTAAATTGACTTTGCTAAGCTTCACAAATTGCAAGTAAAGCAAAAATTCATTAAAGAAGAATGTTAATATATTAATTAATGTTTATAGGATTTACAACATAAAATGAATTAACTCTAAAATAGCAAGAAAATAGAAAAAAATTAGAATTCTGAAATAAAAATTGGTGAGCCGAGCCAAAATACAAGCATATTATGTAATATAATAAATTTATATTCAAAATCGACATGTTCTATCCATGGAAAATCAAGTTTATATCCTTTCAGCTGATAACTTGAATGAAAAGCCTACGCAAAATAATAAATGACGTCAACAAGGTCAAACGAGGAGAACACATTGGCAGACTCCACACACCCACGCTGGCATCAGCTATATGTTATAGATATTCGATGTTTCTTATAATAGTTTTAATCTATTTAATTTCTAGTTATTATATATTTAAAAAAAACATGTAAAGTACAGTATAATTTATTTATTATATTGTTAACAAAATTAAATTATTTTTTTAATTGAAAAAATAGCCGTTATTGTTTCCCAATATATTGTAATATGTTTAGATTTTCAATAATATATATTTAATAAATTAGACTTTATTCGGATATTCTCAAACGAATTAATTTTCTATATAAGTAAATAAATAAATAAATATTTCTACACAACAACAATACAAGCGTCCATTAAAGCTTATACGCATTACAATTGTAAATCCGTAATCCAATACCCGACCTACCTTTTCCAGGCGAACAAACAGCACCCTGTTCTATAAATAAATAGAAAGTATGCAGAAATCACTACTGAACACTTTTTAGGTTTTTATTTAAAATTTAAAATAATATTAAAAATTAATTAAATGTTCAAGTTTTGTTTACATAGTCAAGATTTATGAAGCAATCGTGGGACGGCGTCTGCCAGTTAACGTAATGGTTGTAAGTTCGAATCCTACTTGGGAGAGTGATTATATTTAAAATTATTTTCCTTTCCGCGCTCTAGTCTGTCACTAATCGATCTAGTTTCGCCGCTTAACACGCAACGTCTCGAATTCAGACGGAAAGCGAATAACATAGTGTCTTACACTTGCTATACTAGAAAAAAAAATAAGAATAAACATGTTTTTGCAGCATAATCCAAGCTGGTTTTACCATCAAGATATATCGAGTATATGAGATGTGAATACAAATTCATATACATATTTATATGATATTTCAAAGAAATATCTCACGAAGAGAATAAAAAAAGACTTACAATTACGCATTAGCTGATGTCAGAAATAAAAAATAAAAAAGCTTGATTCACATACATTGTGAGTCAGATTTACAATTAGTGAAGTACCATAGTAGAAAGTTGGCGCCGTCTGTCCTAGCTCTGACGAAACTTGAACATCTTATAATCGGGTTAAGCGTAATTGCATCCCACGGAGCCAATGTTGGGTCTAGACTTATAAGCTGTCCAAAATGTATACTACGTAATTATTTTTATTGAGACTAACTTAACGAACTAAATAACATCATAATTACTTATATTAGTCATTTTGTTAATTTGAAACACTAGTATAATCAGAAGAATTCAAACAGAATATTTGATTTTAAATTTTCTAGAATTATTGTCCAAAAAGATGGAGAGTGAAGAGGGAATCAATAATCTCGGTATTAATAAATCAATATATCTCCTTTGCCCTCAAAAAGGGAAAACATTTAAACATTTAAAATATCTTAGTTTCTGTCATTTCATTATCATTGTACTGATTATACAATATACATATATATAATTCATGTATGAACTTAGACTTTTTCCTACTTGAAATGTTGTTTATATAAAATCAACATTATCCATTTAAATACCAACATCATTAGGAAAGCATCGTTTGCAGCCGCATTTAAATGTACATTTACGATTTCATGACATATGTACGTATAAGTTCATATGTAAGAACTAGCGACACAATTATGCAAGTATGTATATATGTACAGGAATAGTTTATATATATATATATATATATATATATATATATATATATATATATATATATATATATCATAGCTAAGTTAGAAGAATACAAAATAAAAACATTTTTGTAATTAAATACACTCTTCAAAGACTTATGAATCAATTAATATATTTAAAAAGAAATGATTAAAGAATCGTTGACTGATAACTCAATGGTAGTGACTTTGGTCTCCGATCAGAGGAATGTTTACATTTAAAGTATTTCTATTTCGGCAACCAATAGAAAGTGCAGCGTCAAATTCCGCCGCCTAACATGCAATGACACTTAAAACGAGCAAAAAGTTGACAAACGCGACGTTACAATTTTATAAATCTCTTATTATTTAACAACAATACTTCAAAATATCGTGGGAAAATGTCGACCCACTTATTAAAATTAATGGGAAATGCAGTAAAATTTTCACTATGACAATCACTAATTTAAAACTGAATGTTACAATATAAAGCCTTTAAGATCGTTATTTTGTAGGAAAAACTGCCTAATTAAAGGTCCAAATTGTATTTATTATCCTAATTCACATTCAATACATACTGAAATAACGTTTCTTAGTTTGGAATAGAACGTGACTTGAAATTTTCCAGCTTTTATTGAACAGTAAACACCAAACTTATTGTTCCGTCTAGAAAAAAATTTAATCTAATTACAAAAGATCGGAAAATATTAGATGAATTCTAAATTAACCAATTTTATATTATAATTTAATCTAAAAATCAAAGTTATAAAATCTCATCGATCCAGTCTTCCAAGGCCCAAGAAGTATACCCAGCAGTGGGTAAATAAGGCTTAAGAAAGAAAAGATATACCTTATTTTGTATATAATAAACGTTAGAAGTGTAACTTCATCTATTAAAATGGTTAAAATATATAGTTTGAGCTTAACTTAGATTACGTTACATAACATACAATGTATTCACATTGTTACGATAGGGATACGTTCTAAATATTAACTAAGCAAACACAATTAAAATGGAGTAAATATTTGAGAAACATTGTATTAAAATGTAACTTCAAACTTGTCAGAGGTCAGTTAGATCGTAACCCTGTCCCACAGAATAAATGGTCCAATAACGAAAGGGTTCGAAATAAAATATAGTATTTAAACGTCACTACTTTAGTTATTAGGTACCTCTCGATAGAGGGAGGGAGAATGAAAAAAATTAATGTGGTATGTTTGAAAAGGCAGAAAACGTCTGACTGTAAAAGCGATTGGTTGTGGGTTCGATTTCCACCCAAGAAATAATTATATTTAAAATAAATTTACGTTGCTCCAAAAGTTCACCACTCTGCACGCAATGTCTCAATGTCAGACGGAGTGTCTTGACACTAGGTTGTGACTGACTATCTTACTATGCGGGATAAAGCGTAGAACTGCTTTTAAATTGTAAATTTTATTATAAATATGTCATTATGGGAACAATAAATAAGCAAGTAAGTAATAAGTTGTTATAGGATATTATAACTTCAATGTCAATATTATAGCTATAAGGTTAATTGAAATTTACAGTTCTTCAAAGTAAGTTATTTAAATATATTTTTATGTAGTAATTTATATTTAGTAACATTTCAAGAATCGACATCTAAGTAATTAGAATAATAACAATGTGGCAAATCTTTTAAAACTAGTAACGTAAGTAAGTATTATAAATTCAATAAAAGGAAGAAAACACCTCAGAAAAAAGCTAAGTAAATTTTACTTTTATTCTTAATGTTGAAGACAGATGTAGGTATAATACAATGCTGTTTTATATAATTACTAATATATTTGCAAGAAAATGTATTCAAAAGAATTCAATTTTCACCTTTTAGTTAAAGTGCAAGCGTACATTTCACTGTATTCCTGTTAGTTACTATTTATAATATATATTGGCCATAATTAGCATTTTTTTCTAGCTTTATCCCGCATCTTATCAAATCATGACACTTCGAACTCCGCTTTCCGCCGAATTCGAGCATTGCGTGTGAACTCAATGCCACGCATCGTCTTACCAAAGCGAGGAAATGTAAAAAATAATTTAAATATAATAACCTCCCCTAGTGGGAATCGAATCCGCCATCTCGGGTTTATAATCAGACACTGTCCCACTACGCTACGGCCGGCCTCTATATTCTTCTTTCTCTATATTCTTATTTTATAATATTTCATTTATTTAAAATTAACAATATGCCTATGTCTATCACAACTAATAAAAACTTACCTATATTAGCAGTTCAAGGACTACCCAATAGATGACATCTGAAAGGTCAGAAAAATCTTTTAATTATATTATGATAGAGTGTAATATATATTTTTTTTAACTTCACGCTTTTATCCCGTATAACCGGGCAGACAGAACGTACCTAGTATCAAGACACTAGGTTGATAATAGGTGCGTCACCGCTTTCTCTTTTTATTTATTAAATTACTAATGTAGACGACAAATGGAGAATTTTAATTTTAGATATGTCACGCTTAAGAAATTGTAACTTTTAATTGTTCCTACTTAGTCACGTAAAGTCTATCACTTCATATAAGTTCGCGAGTCGTGAGTCCTTCAAAAATCATTGCCCACATGTGATTTCACTCATCCACATATGATATATGGACCGTGATGGTCCATATGTGATTTTACTCATTCATATACGTCATCATGGTCCACATGTGATTTTACTCGTCCACATATGACATCATGGTCCACATGTGTTTTCACTCGACCACATATGACATCATGATGCACGATATCATCATGATCTACATGTGAATTCACCTATTCACATATGACATCAAGGTCTACATATGATTTTACTCGTCCACATATGACATCATGGTGCACATGTGATTTTAGTCGTCCACATACGACATCATGGTCCACATGTGTTTTCACTCGACCACATATGACATCATGATGCACATGTGATTTAACCCATCCACACATTGCACCATGGTCCACATGTGATTGCACTCATTCACATATGACGTCATGGTACACATATGATTTCATTCATCCACGCATGAAATCATGGGCCTCATGTAATTTCATGTGTCAACATATGATTTCAAGAGTTCACATATGAGATATGACACGCCATCGCGGCGCACAAGAACTAAGCACAGATTACTACACTGCTAACGCGATTGGTTGCATTCCGTTACACTCGAGGAAATGTTTATTTTACAGATATTTCTTTTTTTGGCGTTTTACTTAAATCCCAAACGTTTCTTTTTTTTATTAAATTAAACATTATTCTACTACCAAACAATACAATTAGTGACACACTAATACTTCTACAGTCTAAAAATCAAACAGTCAATTAGCATACAAAATTAAATAATTAATTACCATCAACTTTTTTTGTAAGAATAAGTGAATATATTTTATTCACTTCTATTAGTTTAGATCATTACTTATTCGTCATTTAGAATGGTGACCAATGCCTCGCATTCTGATGAACAACCAATTAACCACTAATATTATGTCACTTTGTTTGATATCTTAGAGAAAGCTATCGATATAGAAATTGAAAAGCCAGGGTGAGATGACTCAACCCTATTTGACACCCAATTGAATGTCACAGCGAGGCGACATGTCAGCTTCAACTTTTTACTGAACATAGGGCGTATGATCTCGATAAACAGATTTTACAAACTGAAAAATGGGTCCGTTCTTACTGACGTCCACACTACGTTCTCTACTCCAAAACATCACACGCTGAAAGAGTGAGGCAGAACTCAACGGTAAGGAATACCTTAATATCTCTTGATATTCACTATTGGTGTTAAAACATCGCACATACATTTTTCATTGGGAAAAATACATTAAAACGACACTGACTACGTAATGGCTAGACATTGAAAAGAGAACAATCTTTGTAATGGATTTTTCGTACAAACTATCAACCCCAGCAATTATTATTTAGGAGTCGAATTTTGCAAAGTCTTAGTAATTAATTAAAAAATAATGACGAACGTTTTATAGTGCTATAGTAAAGATTTTTCATACAAACTTTCAAGAATTTTGCTTCCTCCATCCATCCTTGTACAACTTACCTACAAGTACCTACATCTCAAAAAGGACTACCACTTAAAATTTTACACTTCTGGCACGCAGTAAAGAAGTTTTGTATTAACTTTCAACCCTACATATAACCCCTTAAAGGTCCAATCTTAAAAAAAAACCATCATGCAAAATTTTACACTTGTAATAAAGAAGTTTCATACAACTTGCAACCCCAACAACAGCCCGTCTGGGTGGAATTTCACAAAATCCTGTCTTTGCGTGCACACACATTCTAAAGACAACCTCCATAAAAGATTAGAACTCTCTAGCACCTATAGTTTCTAAGATTTCGTGACACATGAGTTAGTGATCTTTCACACTTATAATAAAATGATAATTTAATAAATTTTGCTTGATTGACAAGCTACAAAAGTATAGCAATGGCGATGGTAACTTATATCCTTTACTACGACTACTTACTATTCAGTTATCTATACAAATAAATGAAATTGGAGTGTCTGTTTGCAATATTAAAACAGCTGCTTTTTCCTAAAGTATATCCATATTTTTTTATTTACACCAAAATAATATTTTATACAATTTTTGTCTGTGTGTTTGTATATTGTATATATACGGGCTAATCTCTAGAACTGCTGGATCAATTTTGACGAGACTTCCACTGACAGATAGTTGAATTAATAACGAGTAACTTAGGCTACTTGTATTTTATAATTTTAATATCTAGGAATATTAAATTCCACGCGGTCAAAGTTGCGGGCACAACTAGTAATAAATATAGTTTAAAGTACTCATACTTTTATTGTTTTCGTATTTTTAACCGTTAATCGTTATTCCATTTAATATTTACAAATAAAAACTAAACTAAAAGCAATTAAGAAATTCCTTAAATACTTGCAAAGAAAGCTGACGAGGAAATTTTCGACCCCGCATATTCCAATATTAGAATATGGCTTTAAACGATTCTAGAGCTAACCTTGATGCCCAAAATCGACCTTGTTAAAGAATATGTAATGTTTATAATCGTTTACATCCTTTTGCTTGATAGCAACAAAGGAAATATATTACTAAAATTTTAATAAAATATTATCTATAAAACGTTCACTTGTTAGAATGTAAGAATATTAAAATAATTAATCAGAAAATCAATTCAGATCTATAATTTACAATATATTTTGTATAAATAACTGATAAATAGTAAGCGGAATGAAAGCTATTATACCAAAGACGGTCATTTAATTTCTTCACGCTCGTATAACTTCTGGCAGTTGTCAAAAGCAAACTCAGGTTTATATAAATTAAATTATTATTATGAAACAGTATGGCAAATCACCCAAAGATATCATATTTTTGTGATGTAACTATTCATAAATAATTTATTTATATTCTAATAGTTTATATGTAAATAATCAAAATATATATATAAATTTTCAGCATCGCGATTTCCCCCTCATAAGAGGGTGGTCAGAGATAAACTACTATTAGAAAGATAGATTATTTATTGTTGAACAAAACAGGACAGAAACAAAAAGATTAGATTACAGATTTTCAGTTCAGACCTTATCACTATTAGTGATTTCTAACATATAAACCTTAGGCTAGGACAGACAAAGGAGGACAAAGTGTCTTTATACTTGATTCTATTTGCATGTTTATGTCTGTTTGGAAAATATATTTTTAAAAATATAAATTCAAAGAGGCCGGTCGTGGCATAGTGGGACAGCGTCTGACTGTATACGCGATCGGTTATGGGTTCGATTCCCACTCGGGGGAGTGACTATATTTAAATTATTTTCACCTCCTCGCTCTGGTAAAGACAAAGAGCGGCGTTGACTTCCACCACTGAACTCGCAATGTCTCGAATTCGGTGGAAAGCAAAGTACGAAGTGTGTTGACACTAAGTAGGTTTCTGTCTACCTTGCTATGCGGGATAAAAAGCGTGAAGCTAAATAAATTGAAAGGTTAAATTTTTTAAAAAGAATTGTCAAGAAATATAAGATTCTTATAGTGAAGCTTTTCAAATTTGAATTTGTTAACTTTCTACGCAAATTAAATTTAAACTAGCTATCTCTTAGGTAACAGACAGAAACTCGATGGAACTTGAGTTCGAGGAAACTGGAAGCATCTTCAAATATCTTGTGATACTTTTAAATAAATATTTAATAGGTTTTCTCCTTTTGAATTTAATATGTAAAAAATAATATAAATATCTTTGAATGTGTTATTAACTCGCATAGCAGGGTAGACGGAAAGTAACTAGTATCAAGACACTATACTTCGCTTCCCACCGAATTCGAAACTTTGCGTATCGAGTGGTGGCACTCAACACCGTACTTTATCTTTACCAGAGCAAGGAACTGAAATTAGTTTAAATATAATCACTGCCTTGTGTGGGGATCGAACAGACTGCGTTTAGAGTCAGACGCTGTCCCACTGCGCCACGACCGCCCTCAAATCGAGTGTGTATTTTCCTACTTTTAAAGTATTTTTCCACACTTAGGAGTAAAAAACATTTTTAAAGCAAAGGAATTCGAATCCGCGCCGCTTGAAAACTGTCCAAGCACTCTAGACTGCTAAGCTTTGCGTTTTGCTACCAGCAGAAAGATTATTAATAAATAATCGTTTAGCAAGAGAGAATACTAATTAAATTAATATTTTGCTATTTTTAAAGTGTTATTCTACACTTAGGATTAGATAACATTTTTTAAAAAACGTAAACTACGTTACGTAGAGGAAATATTTGAATGTTTTTAGCGTGTTCACTCAAAAATTACTGCACCGATTTCAAAAATATTTTCACCATTAGAATGCTGCATCTTCGCTGAAAGACATTGCGGAGTGAGGGGAGGGGCATCGATATCTGTAATATAGGTAGCCACGGCTCCTTACGTAGTAGACGGGAACGCGATTGAATGCTTCGAGTTAAGGGTTAAAATATATAAGAAAATATAAATAGTATATAGGAGATAGCTTTTTAACAAGAAAGTTAAAAAGCTATCATCTATATTCTATTTATATTTTCTTATATATTATATTTTTTATTCAGATATCATTATTATAATCAAATGTTCTTATATATTTTATTATTCTATCTATATTTATTAATCATAGGTATTTATCTTTGAAAAAAACGTATAAAAATTTGAACGCAGCAGGATTCGAACCCGCGCCTCTTGGATACCTTCCAAGCGCTCTGACCGCTAAACTATGCGTTCTACTACCAGCTGCGTCGAAATTCTTATACGTTTTGTTACAACTTATTTATCGCTTGCATCTCTCATCCTAATCATGTCTCATCCTAAGTGTGGAAAAACACTTTAAAAACAGTAAATACATAGGTATTTATATTTTCAGCAGATATATATCAAAAGTATTTTTAGAATTACCTTTTCTAACCTATACCATCACTTATTATTTTCTGTGATTTAAATAAAAGTTTCAATAAAAAATTATGCCGCGTAACATCATCTCACCTATATACACGTAATTCCCAAACGATACCATTCGTACTTTCGTGTTAATCCTTATTCCATTAAATATTAAATTACTTTTTACTTATTACTAGCTAAATTATTAAAATTGAACATTCCATTTAAAAGATATGACGAATTTTAAAACGTCAATCTAAATAAAATAATGAGGTGTGGGGAGAAAGGGGCATTGATATATGTGAATTAGGTCCCTACGCAGTGGATACAACTTAAATTGAATGTTAAGAGTTTTAAGATTTCAGAGCACGTTATTTTTTCTATTTAAAAAGTTATCTTCTAAACTCCTCTTAGTTATTACTAATTAAAAACTTAAGCCTATCAACTCATAGCCAAACTTAGTTTAATATGTAAATTATGTTCGAATTTCGTGCTCAATGGTTGATAGGAAATTTTATGCTATTTATGATTTAAACAAAATATCGTTCAAATGACCGCCACGACTTTTTTTGCACTGGTGAATACGATCGGTCCAATTTTCGATGACTCGGTGCAGCATTTCGGCTGGTATGGCCGCTATAGTCGCTCGAATGTTGCGTTCAAGGTCTTGAATCGTAGCTGGTTTATTGGCATACACTTGAGATTTAACATACCCCTACAAAAAATAGTCCAAGGGTGTTAAATCGCATGATCTTGGTGGCCAATTGTGAGGACCGTTGCGAGAAATAACCGACTCACCAAACTTATCACGCAATAAACCCATTGTGACGGTCGCAGTGTGGCATGTTGCACCATCTTGTTGAAAATAAATGTCGTCCGCATCGATTTCAGACACTTCAGGAAAAAAAATCGTTCAACATGTCACGATAACGGTCGTCATTGACAGTAACATTACGGCCTTCGTCGTTTTTGAAAAAGTACGGGCCAATGATTCCACCGTACCATAATCCGCACCAAACAGTCAATTTTTCAGGATGTAATGGTGTTTCATGAACCACTCTTGGATTTGACTCACTCCAGTAACGATAATTCTGTTTGTTTACATAACCATTGAGCCAAAAGTGAGCCTCATCTGAAGAGATGATTTTCCTATGAAATTCGGTGTCCGTTTCCATCATTTCAAGCGCCCAATCAGCAAATTCACGACGTAATCGATGGTCTGCTGGCTTGAGTTCTTGTGCCAACACAATCTTGTTTGGATGTAGGCCAAGATCCATACGTAAAATTCGCCAGGTTGTCATTCTGGATAAGCCCAATTCTTGTGCACGTCGTGGAACTGAAACATTTTGATTTTCTTCAACACTGGCTGATACGGCGGCAATATTTTCTTCACTACGGCCTGTCCGTTGTCGTGTTGATGGTCTACTGTCGTGCAAAGAATATTCACTTTCCAGTTTTTGGATTATGCGACGTATAGCGAGCTCAGACGGTGCACCATGACGACTATATTTAGCACGAAATGCTCTTTGAGTAGAGACAATACTTCTCGAATTTTGATATAAAATTTGGACAATTTCCAAACGTTGAGGTAACGTGAACTTGTTCATGATTAAATGGCAAACATTATTGACACGCAACAACACAAATGTCAAATGTTAAACGACCAAGATGGCGGCTGTGAGCTATCAAAATCCTATCATCCCTATTGGGAAACTGATTTTTAGTTGTTTTTTGTGTAGGACACTGTATTTTAGTTGTTTTTCATATTTTATATTACTTAGTTGTTTTTTATATTTTATATAGACAAATTGACAAAGGGCGGCGTTGAGTCCCACCACTCAACAAACAATGTCTGCAATTCAGTGGAAAGCGAAGTATGGATATAAACAAATAGCGCGCAGTCAGAGTTTGTTACCACTGTACGATAAACTCGAAACTGCGGAGGGGCAGAAGCTCGTATATTAATTGGCACGTGCTCGGGATAAAGCGACGAAGGATATCAAAAAATGCTGTGTGATAACACCCTTGTGAAGGAGAGATAAAGATCCTACATCAAGGAGTTACTGAATACTCGCTACCCAAACAATCTTCCAGCTGAATCGCCTCCTAACCTTGGTCTTATTACTCCAATAACCTGCAACGAAACTCGGAATTGTTTTCGCCGTATGAAGAATCGGAAAACAGTAGGACCTGACAATAATCCGAACGAAACCCAAAGATCGAAACCCAAAGATTTCGATCGATCGAATCGATCGATCTCCCTTGGTGTGCTCATGCTCACTGACCTCTTTAATCGCATCTTGAACACTGGAATTATACCACAACAGTGCGTAACAGCTACATAATCCCTTTTTACAAAGGAAAGGGCAGAGTTCAAGATTGTGGTAGTTATAAAGGATCAAGATCATGATTCACACCCAAGAAGCTCTTCGAGCACACGATCGATCTCAGGCTTCGCCGATAGTGTGCTGTCACTGAATGTCAATTTATTTTTCAGCCGGGATCAGGAACCATGGATGCTATTTTTGGCCTTCGAATTTTGATGGAGGCATACAGAGAAAAAAAGGAGAGCTCTTCTGGTTTAATGTAGGTTTAGATACTGTGTCGGCGTATATTCAGGAGCAACTGCAACTGTTGATGATGTACACTGATGACATAGCACTCATTGAAAAGAGCACCTCTGTACCTCTGGAAGGGTACCCTTGAAGACGGCGGCCTTAACTTAAATGTGTCGAAGACCGAATACATGGCTTGTATAGGACGTAAACCATCAGTTAAGTCGGAAAAGTTCAGGTACCTTGGATCCGTTTTGCATGAGTCTGGGAGCATCGATGCACGATGTCCATGCCCCTATCAGCGCTGCTTGGGCCATAGGCCAAGATCACTGGCGTGGGCTGCAACCGCAGAATACCGCCCAAGCTCAAGGCACTGACATACAAGAGTATTATCCGATCAGTTCATGTGTACGGCAGCAAATGTTGGCCAGCGATATTTCAGCACACACGGGAGCTTCACGTCACGGAGATGAAGATGCTGAGGTGGATGTGTGGCGTAACGGGGGCTGACCGCGTACACAACACATTCGTCTGAGGTAGTCTTGGGAGTCCCTGACGTAGCGGATAAGCTCCAAGAACGTCGCCTGAGATGGTATAGCCATGTAGCGCGCCGGCCTACAAACTACATTGGAAGGAAATGCCTTGCTATATCTGTCCCTGGAGTTCGACCTCCCGGACACCCAAGGAAGATATGGCTGAATGTTTTGATACAGGACATGAGAGTCAATGGATTAACAATAGAGGATGTTGCAGATCGTGCAAAGTGAAGGAAGTTGAGTGGGAAGACAGACCCTGGCTAGGCCGGGATACATGTTAAGTACAAGAAGAAGATTTTAATGTATTGTGTGCAATAAAGGATAAATAAATAAATAAATCAACATTAAAGTTATCAATCGAGTAAAAATAAAAGTTATCAATCTTTTCGATCCCGTGATATAATTATAATGTATTCATATATATTATAAAAGAGTAGAAAATTCAATTTTGTACAAAGAAATATTAAAAACAAATATTATTACTCTGTCTGTCTGTACGTTTGTGCGTCAATCAAACAAAAAATTCTTATCAATCTCACTTAGTAGTAAGAAAGAAACATTAAAAAGAAGATATATGACTTATATCTTTTTTATATATTTTACTTTACTTATTTCTTGAAAATTATACAATTTTAAGGATTATTTTAAGCTTAGCTTAGCTAGACGTTTTCTAGTATAATAAGCTAAGAGAAACTATATTGGCCTCTAATACATTTACATTAGTATATTTATATTCTGTTTTAAGTAAAGTAGTGATACATTTAATTTTGTGTTTCTAACTCTTTTTGTATCCGTTAAGGATACCCGCCTGATTGAAGACTTATTCTGTGAAACTCCAGACCGGCATAGGCCGTCTGTATGGTCATCAGGTCACGAGAACCCCCGATTTTTTAATAAAATGAGACACAACGCTGCGTTGGGTACTATAAGTAATCCTTCAATTAATATTTATTTTCTCTACTAAATAAATTTCTTATGAAATCACATGTGAACAGGCAACGTCACATGTTGATACACAAAATCGAATGTGAGCATGTGACGTCATAAGCTCAGAATTAGTAAAATACACTTAATTCGTACCGCGCTGTATGGAGAGCAATAAATACAAGACAAGACAAATCATAAATTATTTTCATTGCATTGTTTATATAAATAAATGATACAAAAAGAAAGAAAGACTTTTCAAAAAAGAAAGACTGTAAAAGTATGTAATATTTTTAACATCGTTTTCATTAATGGCTAATTGATGGTGAAAAATAATAAATTTAATTAGAGTTTATGATCGAACGAAGAAAGCGGGTGAGAAAAACCGAAATTGTTATGTAGTTCAGGTTACGTGCATGTGACAAAGTCGCGAAGGATCGCTAGTATGAAATAATCTATCAAAGCTATTTCTACAGTCTAACTTTAGATATTTAGGTCATATTTATGATAATTAACATACAAAGTAAACAGACATACAGTAGATACCAACTTTAGGAATACAGTAGACACCTACTTTATCTCCATAATCTACAATAATTTCACGTTTAGTCTAAAAAAGTAACGAAATAGTGTAAAAATTTAAAAAAATATATATGAAAACTTCGTAACGATCATTACCTGAAAGGCTGTGAAGTGTAGCTTTGCAATTAGTATTTTATGGCAATTAAATTTGCATTAGATTCCCAGTTGCCGTGTCAATGTATGCTTCAGCTTTATTACTTTTAAGGTACACACATTCCATTAACTGAGTATGAGTCAATACCCAGACACTTGTACCTATTAAAAATTTTATAAAAAAAATTGTTATCATTGTTGGATGTATATCAATATATTTATTAACAAAGAGATATTTGAAACGATATAGATTCAAAATGCTATATTAAAAAACAGACAATTAGCTCACATTGTTTAAGCTTTTAAATAGCTGCTTCGTTTATTTTTTAAAACAAAAACCACAGCGAAATTCCGTCCATTATACTTAAAAATTAATAACTCTATAGTCTAGTGGATAATTAACAACATAAAACAAATAAAGTGTGCCCAAGCATGTGATTAATGT
This sequence comes from Dryadula phaetusa, assembly GCA_032432895.1. NCBI lineage: Eukaryota > Metazoa > Arthropoda > Insecta > Lepidoptera > Nymphalidae > Dryadula > Dryadula phaetusa. Next base: position 2,238,016 of record JAOYRS010000054.1, read on the forward strand.
ACTGTCGAAAATGACATATTGTCATATGAATATATATGAATAAAATGACATTATAATATGATATACGAAGTCTATCATTGCTAGTGTAATATTATATATTAAAAATCTCATTATCACTAATAACTTTTTTAAAATCTCAAGTGAAACAAAAATTTATAAGTACTAAAAATATAAATATGCCTTGATTGTTATTCTAGGCTTCAACTGTTATATTATTATAATTTTTTAGCTTTACGCTTTTATCCCGCATAGCAGGGTAGACGGGAAATACCTCCGTACTTCTTTTTCCACCGAATTCGAGACGTTGGGTGTTGAGTGGTGGAACTAAAAGTCGCATTTTGTCTTTACCAGAGCGAGAAAGTGAAAATAATTTAAACATAATATCACTCCCCCGAGTGGGGATCGAACCCATAGCTGCGCCACGACCGGCCTCAAACATTGTGTTTTCCTATTTTTTATTAAAAATGATAATTGCATTTTATCAATATCAAATGATTTTAATGTAATGTTATTTTAAATATAATATGTATAGTTCATATTATAATTAACGCCAGGCTTATATGGTCAAAAACAATAAAAAATACAATTTCAGAAATGTACAAGACATTTAGACAAAAGTGCAGCAAATTTGAATTTTGTAAAATTGATCTCCTAAAGTAGTTTTAAAAGCTGAATATATAATAGATGAGGCATCACAGAGTGCATTCACCGACAGCGGAATCGCGTGTGGCGCCATGCTCGATAACACATCATCGTAGTACAGCTATACTTTTACTATTCCAGGGATAATGGAGATATATTTTTTGTTAAAATGATAGCCTCTGTAATAATCGTTGCCAGAGTCAATTCCTAATGTTTATTAAGTTAGTATGTACTACATATTATTTTACTTCTAAACCAATAATAGCACGTAACACAATCGATTGAAACATTGATGTTTCATTGATCCAAATAGGATTACAAACTTAAACTGAAACTTGTTAAAGTTTAAATCAAAAATTATATACTGTACATATTAGAAGCCTCAAGAGTGAAAGAAAGACTCGAGAAACTTTGACAAGAGAGGAAACAATGTACTGTACTACACTATAACCCAAAATTATAACTTTTACAGGAATGATTCACATCACGAAAATATCCCAATGATTGGGTACCCTATGCGAAAACCCGACCTGCCCCAAGCCAAATGGAATGTTACTGCAGAATTTATTGCATGTTGCTATGTTGCTAAATTTTGGGGTAGGACTCATTCACCAATTTAACGAGCACAATTAGGACAGTTTCAATATATTTAACTGCATGCACGGTTCTCATTCCCTTTATGTTGTAAACAGTCTAAAATGAAAACATGCTATGACCTATTTAAGTATTCTATTGTTATTAGATAGACAAAACTATTCTAATTTAAATTATAAAAAAGCAGCACTATATCCCGCATAGCACGGTAATCGGATACAACCTAGAGACAAGACACTCCGTTGACTGCTTTCTGCCTGAAATCGAGATATTGCGTATGACGAACTCGAAGCAGCGTTTTGAACCCACAACCAATCGCATTTACAATCAGAAGTACCCGAAAGTAAATAAGAAGTTTCCCGTACACCATCATAATAAATATAAAGACTATAATAATTGTTCATTTTCAAAATACATACATGAAAAATACGACAATAAAACACTGGCCCAATTAGTGTTAAACAAAAAAGATACATTTTTATCAAAACTGGTTGAGAATTTTAATAATTATATTTTATTAATACTTAAATAATACTCTCTGAAAAAGCTTGCAAATTTCAAATTTTTAAAAAAACCATAGTTAATTAATTTTAAAATTGATTCAAATGGAAACATCAAATGTGTTTTAATTGTTTCTGAAAGAGTTTCTCTATGAGTTTTGATTGTGGCTTGTTCGCCAATTTACTTTCATTAGTATATATTGTTCTGAATAGAGTGATTTCTTTAGTAATATGACCTATGAGGAGCCTACCCACCATTGAGTTTGTGCCCTTTATGACTTGGCACCTTAAAGAGACCATCAACAACAGTCGTTAATTACGATTTTATAATATTGCAGATAAGAAAATGTAAACAAATAAAAAATAAAATAAATTGTGGGTTTGATCCCCAATCGGGGGAGTGAGTGTGCAAATTATTTTCACTTCCTCGCTCTGGTAAAAACAAAGTGCGGCGTTGAGTTCCACCACTCAACACGCAATGTCTCGACTTTGGTGGAAAGTGAAGTACAGAGAAAAAAAAATGTTAACAAACTACTTTTTACACTCAAAGTCAATTGCAAGAAGACATAAATGTAATTGAACAAACAGTAACAAACAACAAGCTGAAGGAAGATAAAGTGAGCCAGAGATCAAAACATATGAGCAGTAAGTATTTTTATTATTTTTAGCTTAATTCTTATCCTGTGTAGCAGGCTACACAGAAATTACTTAGTGTCAGAATACCCTGTGCTACGTTTTCTGTCCAATTCAAGACATATAGAGTACCTTTTTTTTTATTTTACTTTTTTTTTAAATTAACCCTAATGAATTGGCTAGCCAGATCGCATGGTGTACACTCCATTGGACACACATAGGATATTCCAAAGAGACCTAAATAATTTAAGTCTTACCCTGTAGTGCAAGTTATCCTAGGCATTACTTGATAATCTTATTATGATTATAGCCAACAATGCAAAGGAAATAAAATGACAGGAAAGAAATGTCTAAAAAATAAGTGTTGTGATTGGTTGTGCTTCCCTAATCTCCTGTTTTATTTTCTCTGCTATGGTTAGATGAGACATTTTGACCCCTCGGTTTTATGCACACTATGTCTTGGTTTTAGGCAGAGCAGTAGTCAACAGTGTGTTGACAGTGTCTAGATCTTTGACAAAGCTGTTTTCTTAAAAATTCAAACAGATCTATTAGTATCATACAAAAAACATAAGTAATATAAGAGTTGTTTTTTTTCACTTATTACTTTATTGTCAATTTCATATAAAAAGTAGGTTTTGCTGTTTTTTCGATACTTAACTTTTATAAACTCTTTAAATTAGTATTTTAAATTATGGATTTACAATTGTAAGCAGAATATACTCTTAAATACTACTTGGCCACCTTTCTACTAGTTATTATCAAATATAATCCAATATTAATAATTGAAAATAAAATATTAAGTTACCATAAATTTGAAAGATTTGAAATATGTGGAAAAGCCTGTTTTAATTCATGAAAACATCACAAGCCCTTCACAAACATGTTTACATTAAAAGCCGCTTCATTAACTTGAATCCCTAACTTTAGCTTCTACAACTCACATTAAGGTAGGTCTAAAAATTTTTCAGGTAGTATTTAGAATGAGAATAATGTATTTAAAATATCTATAAATATATATATATATATATATATATATATATATATATGTGTGTATATATATATATATATATATTATTCTAAAATATATCCTTATTGATGTATGTGCCTCATTTAATAAAAAAGGAAATACAAACTTACTAAAAAGAATAATGATTTGCTTTGTCCTTTTATTTATTTCTGTTCTATTTTTATTTTAAAGCTAAATATACTTGCGAAATAGTTTTTACAATCTCCGCACAAAATAAAATAAAAACTTTCATTTTCATTACTTCTTGTAATCCTCTGATATTAAAACAAAAAATATATTTAATAAATAAAGATAAAAATAAAAGTAACTCATTATAAATAAATTATAAGTACTTTGATTCATATTTATTATAGTACAGCGACTATCACCTCTGAAAAAATCAATAACAGTAACATTGACGCAGATTGTTTTTTCATTAACAAAAGAAGACGCAAAACTGACTTACCGGATCGTAAACTCCAATTGAACCTTTATTTAACTGCCACTATTATTTTTAAAAGAATAACAATTAGAATATTTAATTTATTTATTTCTTAACAACAATCATGAAACTCGTATAACTATCTGACAATTAATCACATATGATTTGACGGTTTCGGATTTTGACATTGACGGTTCGTTGTACGCTTAATAAATGTAATCTATATGTTAAAACTAAAACTACATTAATAATTAAGTCATTTAAAAATGTTGATGATGTTAATATATAAATATATTAAAATTTTAAATTCCAGTAATGAGATACTTCTTTTTAGGTTATTGTACAAAAACATTATTTTATAAGTCTCAATTAAATTACTGTATACTCTCTTAAAATTTTTAAAAAAATAATAAATTCTAAGCCATCTTTTTTGATCCATCTATCGATCGATTAATAACGATTATATACTAACTCTGTTCATATATTGATTTTTTTATCATATCTTTATACTCTAGAATATGTTAGTATGCTTTCACAATTTATGCAACTTAATTTATATAAATCATAAAATAAAATACAATTAAAACTTTTATTTTGTTCTAAATAATCATTAGGCAGAAAATTACTATATATTTTAAATTGTGTGTTTATTTTTAAGAAACCATTGTATAAATAGGAAAACCAATCAATAAAATATGATTATGTATAAAGAAAACACTAGATAGATATAATTATATTATATTAAGATATTAAGCTTATGGGTGCATCACAAGGTACAGTCTAATGTCTAAATTGTAGATGTTGATCATTGCTTTCCAAGCCAATACTACTAAGAGATTTTCATGTTTTGATAGAACAAATTTTAATTCAGAGCCTTATCATATCTTGCTGAAATATCTTGCCAGTTGGCAACATCAAATATAGCCTTAACATAGTCAGCTCGCACATTCTTGTACTGTAAATAGTAAGCATGTTCCCAGACATCTATTCCAAAGAGAGGAACAATTCCTGGAAAAATAACATTAGAAAATCAGTTAAGAATAACTAAAAAAAAATTAATTTAATTTTTTTTCTTGACATATAAAATTTTTAAGAAAGTAAACTGAATCATTTTAAAAGCTGACACCTAAAGTGATAATGAACAGTAAATAATGTCATTCTTTATTTGTTTCAAATGTATAAAAAAACAATGTTCTTATCAAAAAATGTTAAGATAATATTTGGTTTATTAGTCTCTAAAGAAAGATATAAATTAATCAAAAAGTGCAATAAAACAATTTAAATATACTTATCCATGTATCTATATAGAGACATAAGTGATGCATCTTTGAAAGCTACATCCTCACCTTCACAGTTCTTGTAGCTTAATCCAAACTCTTATTTTTTGGGTAAAAGCCAAAAGACTGATTGATAAATTGGACATTTTTTAGTTATTTTTTAGTGGGAAAGAGACAGAAATAGTATATTTGGCTTTTTTTAGCTTTTCATGCTTTAGTTTTAATAAATTTGAAGAATACATTACAATTCACAAATCAGTTGATGTACTAAAGTAATTCCCCAATTTTTTTTAACAAGCCACTAATTCTACAAGTACACATTTTGACAAAAACTATACATAACTATGTATCACAGTGATTTATAAAGAGTTTTTTAAGAGTTTTGTATCTATATTTCAAGATAATAGAAATATAATACTTTGATTGTCTATATTTATGCTAATCAATTATTATAAGTAATAAATTACTATAAAGGATGAGTCGAGAAATTAAATTGTCATGTTAAATGCATATCAAAAAATGAAATTTTTGTAATAAGATTATCAAATTTTGCAATTTCTACACTTTTTAAATAAAACTATTTAAAAGAGACTAATAATAATCCATTTAAAATAGTTTCATTTAAAATGAAATTTTCATATATTTATTATACTTGTTATATTTACCAGTAGTTGCCTCAAGAGGGTCTTGGTTTTGACATGTAGCAATCTGTAACTTCTTCATTGACTTATTATAACCCAGCCAGCCCCAACCTGAGCCTTGTACACCCACAGATGCAGCTGCCAGTTGATTTTTCATGTTTTCTAATGAACCAAAGTCTCTGCAAATAGTTATATTAAACAATTATTTTTTAATTTTCTGTAAATAATAAATATGTCAATAAATTTTAAATAAACCTGTAACATAATGATTATTTTGAATGACAATTAATTATACTAAGCTTTTTCTAAATAATAATTATTAAATCTAAATGTACATCGAAACAAAAACTGATTATTAAAATTATTATAAATGAATATCATGTTATAAATAAAATAGTAAGCAAAGTACAGAGTGTCTTGAGGCTAGGTACTTTCTGTCTACCCTGCTGTGGGATAAAAGTGGAAACTAAAAAAGAAGAACAAGACAGAGAAACAAGATAATATAAGAAGGAATGAATATGCACAGATTAAAAAAGAAAATAAAGGCACAAAAAATATATTTCAATAGAGTCAACATTATGTGAGAATAAGCAATAGTAAGTAATATTTACTTTTCAATAGCTTTGGAGAGAACATCAGATGGTTTACCGCCTTTGGGGGACAAGTTCTGCCAAAAGATTGTATGGTTAATGTGACCTCCTCCATTGAACTTAAGAGCTGGGGCCAAGTTGATAATTGTCTGTATGTCACCTATAGATGATGAGATACTTCTAATTATAATACATATATAATTTTATTTACTATTCACAAAATAAATAAATTATTGATTCTAAGACTAAAATTTTACACATAAAAATAAACAAACTTACAAATACATTACAACAATATAAAATCCATGTTGATACTATTACTGTCTAAAACTTTTACATTATACATATTACGTTTTTAAACATAACAAAAAAAACAAATTACTGTTTTATTGCTTGTAGCAAGGCACAAGATGGTTGAGTGTTACATGGACTCAGGTTACACCAAAGTATAGAGTGGTTTACATGACCTCCGCCATTAAACTTTATAGCACTAAGCAATGTTAGTATGGTATTCACATCTGCTGCTGTTTATAAATTTATCAATGTAATTAATACCTTTGTTTGTTAAACATTAAATTAAAATAATTGAATAAGAGGTATGATAGCTTACTAACTAAGAAAATAATTAAAATTGGAATATATTAATATATACAACCTTTGGCTTGAGCTTGTGCTAGTTTTTCTTCAGCAGCATTCAAGTTGTTTACATAAGTAGCATGATGTTTGCTGTGATGTAAGCTCATAATTTCTCGGCTGACCACAGGCTCTAAAGCACTGTATTCATAAGGAAGCTCAGGAAGGGAATGTTTTTGACGAGATGCTCCAACACTGAAAGTCAAATGTTTAAATAACAGAATATAAAAAAATAAAAAATATATATATATTTCATAGACACTGGGCTAAACATATTCCTAACATGAAATAGACATAGAGAAGTTTATTGACAGGAAAGATGAAAAATAGTATTATATGGCTACTTGTACAAAATGGCCATACAATATTCTACATAAATAGAACAATTAACATTATTGACAATCATGCAGTTAAAGTTCATAATCATATTGTAAGCTCCAATTTTTATTTATACAAATTTTTCAATATTTTTTTGTATCAGTAAGGGATAAATATAATAACCGGTAACTACTACAAAAATACAAATACAAATTATATATATTTACATCAAAGTTCCAAGTCTGCGGGTGGCGAACATTATGACGTGTTGTTTCAGTGGATGTCAATCGGTTCCTATGAAATAAGTCAAACACCGGTGAAATTTTCTATGAAGATGTTCAACTTTCATGTAATATAATTAGAATTATTACGCAATGAACTACTATATCATGTCGGCTCACCGCTGATAGCTGTCAAGATTTAAATGTCAAAAGTCAAACAATGTCATCGTGATAACACTAACTAAAAAATATATTTACTACTACATCTATCATCTAGTCATCTATGTAGGTAACTGCTCATTTTGACCTAATTTATGTAATTATTATGTGCAATAAATATTAATGAATGTAATTTATACAGGGAGATTTATGAGTGGTAGGGGAGGCTTAGGCAGTCGGGAGACATGAGCGTAACCACCTTTTATTTAATTGCTTACAATTTAGTTATACTTTATATTTTATCTATTTGAATAGTTTAGTTCCCCACTATCGATATGATTGATCTATATACTATCTCCCATTTCGTGAAGCATAAAAAGGGGCATGTGTTCAGCTTACCCGCTGATCTATATAAATAGTTATATCTACAATATGTTGCGGTAAGGTTTAGTCAGGTTCGGTTGACCCGATGATGTGGACCTATGGGTACGATTGGCTTTTGAGTTGTAGTCTTCCTGCCCGGATAAATGTCATTTGTTATACATTTGATAGGCACATGCCTTGTCCTTAACTGCATCGAGACGCTGGGTTTGAGGGTCTCTATGCCCAAGACTGAAGCCCTCCTTTTTGGACGTACGTTCTCAAATGAAGTATTTAGGCCTAAGCCTGGATGGTTGATGGTCGTTCGCATTATATAATTGTATTGTATTTGTAAGTTTTTCTATTTATATAAACATTTATATAAACTATTTATGTAAACGAAACTAAATTTTACACTAATTTGTAAAATTTTAGTCTTAGAATAATTTTTTCGTCTAATAATAATTTATTTATTTTGTTAATAGTAAATAAAATTATGTGTTATTATTAGAAGGTTACTACCAAATATCGGAAGGCCAGATTCTCCATGTCAACGTCTTTATGTCAGTGTGTTGAGATCCATGGCACTTTACGGTGCCCCTAATTGAGCGACTTCTCTCACCGTTTGCAACAGAGCAACACCGGTGAGAGCAATTTGGGGATATCGTACGGTGTCATGGACGGCGGCCACTCTCCTGGCGGGAAATCCACCTTGGGAATTACAGGTGGAAGTGCTCCCCGGAGTGTACGCATTCTGCGTAAGTGAGTGGTCGCGAGGTGAGCGATAATATAGTGTGAATCAGAAGAAGAGTATGTGAAGCCTTGGTTCGGCGATGGAAGGTAATTTAGAGCGCTGGGTCGATAGAAGTTTCGGGGTTCTGACATTCAGGTTGGTGCAGGTGCTAACGGAGCATGGTTGCTTCAGCAAATACTTGCGTTTTATCAAGCTGCCATTATCAAGCGCGAAGCATACCAAATTTGGGCTGAGACACTAGTCACTAAGGATCCTAAGGTGAAAGCCTTAAAAGAGATAGATGTATAACCGAGCCTTAAGGTATTTTAAGAGGCAAATTGCTAATGCAAAGTCCAAGCCGATCTCTTGGGCGCTCTCTTTGCCTCAAACTCGACTTTGGATGACAGAGGAACCACGCCACCTACCATTCCGCGGTGCCAGAGCTCGATGGCCGACGTTAAGTTCAGTGAAAAAACTGTTCGGCGAGCTCTATTTCCTCTGGACATCCACAAGTCGAGTGGGCCGGATGGCATTTCTCCCTTAGTGCTCCGTGTATGTGCTGGCTCACTGGGCGTAGCATAAAGGTCGCTATCGACAGTTTTTGCTTTCAATTAATGCCCGTGAACGCTGGCGTCCCCCAGGGCTGTGTGTCATCAACACTGTTCTTTCTGCATATCAAAGATTTGTTAGAGGATCCTAGCATTCATTGTTATGCAGACGACAGCACGGTGGACGCCGTCTACACCGGCCATGCAGGTCTTTCTTGGGAAAACGTTTGAAAAAAAAGTGCCGAAAAAAACTTGTGTATTCCGTCGAGGTATCCCTTGAGAATGCCTCTTCCTGAGGTGAAAGGAATCTGGTTCAGTTCAACTCCCTGAAGACACAAGTTTGCGCGTTAACCACTAAAAAAACCCCCATTTGTCGTATCAAAAGGTTTCGAGAACACTCCCTTAAAGCCGCACTTGGTATCAGTATATTGGGCCTGAGCGTTTCGAGCAACTGCCAGTATCGCGATCATCTGGAAAGCAAGGCCAAGTTAGCCTCGAAAAAACTTGGTGTCATCGGCAGAGCGAGAGCCTTTTATAAGGCCCAGTTTCGACCTCATATGGAGTACTGCTCTCATCTCTGGGCTGATGCACCCGAGTATCAGCTTAAACTGTTTGATCGCATACAACGGAGAGCCATTCGGATCGTTGGGGATCCAATTATCTGTGACAGGCTTGATACTTTGGCGCTGCGTAGAGACGTTTCATCGTTATGCGTTCTCTATCGCATATATCACGAGGTGTTCTGGAGAACTGTTTGACCTGGTTTCTGCCGCTGAATTATCCAACCGCACTGTACGTAACAGACTAAAATACCATCCCTACCATCTGGATACGTGGCGTTCTACTACAAAGCGGTTTTGTAGGAATTTCCTTCCGCGTGCCAAACAGCTGTGAAATGACCTACCTGCAGAAGTGTTTCCAGGTCATTACGACGTAAACACCTTCAAAAAGCGCGTTTATTCCCACGTTAAAGGCTGGCAACGCTCCTGTAGCACCTCTGGTGTTACACGGGGCCGTGGGTGGCGGTATTCACTTACCGTCACGTGACCCACACACTCGTTTGCCTTGCCTGTCCTATAACAAAAAAATACGTGCATCAGATTGCGAATCAGGAGGTTTCGACGGTGTTCGCCGGCGTAGCGTAGGTATTTGACGCATCACACTCTGCCCGAATGCCCCGCTTGAGCCCCAGAACGTCAAGCTTTAATGACTGTAATGGGTAGTGACTTCTCCCTATCCAGTGTGGTGAAGGCTATGCTGGATAGTCAGAAGAACTGGTTTACTTTGGTCTTTTTCTGAGAGTCAATAATCTCACTTAAGGAGACCGTGGAGCAGGCGTGTGAGCTCAGTGCAAATGCAGACCCACTCCACTGCCGTAGATCAGGGGGTAGGAGAAGGCAGGACGCGAATCTCCAACCCCCTATAACCTAGAGGAGCTACTGTGGGAGGACTGTCTGTACTGTCTTTTGGTGATTCTCCTGCAAGTCATTGAGGTTTTGGGTGCTATGGAAGAAACCCCTGAGCACCCTGAAGGCGTTGGTACCCCGCAAAAGGCGGACCGTCCACTGATGCGTCGTAATGGCATGCGCGAGCAATCCTGAGGCGTCTGATGTATGTGGAGACGGTTACCGCTGGGTTTTAGAGGATAGTATCAGGTTCACTGATAAGTCCCGCAGTATCAACCATCCGTAAACATTTCTGTCTTACAGAAAAAGATTAATTATTGAAAAGATTTACGAGAATATTTAGTTGAATTCCTCTAAGTGGAGCAATGGGCACATGAGTTGAAGGAGGTTTGGGCATACCCAATACTCCAGCTTACAAGTAATATTTACTTACTATACATTATTTGAATGTTTTAATTACAGAAATAATTTTACATTAATGATTTATAATAATAAATACTTTTTGGTTCAAACATATGTAATAGTGCATGTATGTTAAAAACAATGGGGTACCTTACGTTGGAATTACTCATACTATGACGACATTCAAAATATGAGCAAGAGATAAAATACTATTCTTTACTTTTTCCTGAAATATATGATACAGAGAACGTTCCGCGAAATAATATAAAAATAAAGAATTATAAAAAAACATTAAAGATAAGCAATAATATCAAGCTGTATTACTCTAAGCACACATTATATAAATCGTTATGGGTAATAATATATCTTAGATTAGCAAAAATGGTTGATACTTTAGTTTATTTAAAGAAAATTTTGATTATCATAGTAATTTAGATACTCTTCGTCATTAAATATTTTTTTGATTTATTTTATGAATTATGAAATGGGACATGCTCAAGCCACGATAAATAGCGTCAATTTTGACATGTTTTGATAAATCTTGTAAATTAGAGACCGATTATAATTTGATGACCGTTCTATGTAAAACTTTTAACTAAATATTTGATGCAAATTACCTTGATTATAAATATTTATTACATTATTTTTTGATACTTCGTTATGTGTAAACGGTTCCATATCTCTCGTATCTACTCATACACATACTGTCAATTTACATATTATTCTGTCAAATTATGAATTGTCATCTGTCATTTTCCATACATAACCAAAAGTATCATAAAAATAAACTTTTTTTGTTGTTTTCGAGAATAACTTTAGAAGCAGTAAAATATTATAGTCACACACAATGTTAGAAATAATAAATGGGTTCTTACTAATTTATTTTGCTGTGCTCTGTACACTCAGCGCTATAGTGCCAATATTAGTTAAACCAGTAATAATTAATTCATATTATCATTAAAAGTAAGTAATTCTAGGGAATATAAATTATTTCAATTTAATATTTTATTTTTAGATTGCAGCATGCTTTGCACGGCCCTCCAGCGCGGAACGCAAGATATTATCTGAATTAGTTCGATTGAAAACAGAACAACAAAATATATCAATAAAAGATGAGTTTGCCGTATATTCCAAGTTACAGAGAAGAATAAATAAATTAGACAGCGAACTGAAAGAAAGCTCACAATCTAGATTAACAAATAGTTTAGCAATTAAGGGTTCAGTTAACATTGTTCTTCAAGTAGTAATAGCATTGACAATTGTTTTATCAGTTATTTGGTTTAGACGAGAACCAATTGTAGCTTTGAAAGGTGATCTATTTCCTCTTACTTCAATACTGAGATATCCGAGTGATATACCAAATGCAATATCAACTCACATGTGGGTAATAATTTCAAATGTTTCCATTAGATGTTTGTTAAAACCTGTCATATCTTAGTATAGTTTTTGTTGATTTATGCTGGTCATTGGAGGAATGTGATAGTGCTTAACTCACTTTATAATATTATTCAAAATAAAATTAAATTACAATTTAGGTTGATTTTTTTCAATGTTTTCCATGTAATATATATCAATGTTAAAAAGATAGACACACTCTAAATTATTCTCATAATCTAATTAGTAATCTTATAAAATTTTTGGTAATAATTGGTCTGCATTCAAATGGTGGGGAGACAATGAAAGGGTTATGTAAATACTTTTAAATAATAAATACTGTATAATTTTTAATTATTTATTGATTTAATAAACAAATTTATAGTATCTTATACTCAGTCTGACATACGTCCAAATCTTTCCTTCAACAAATATACATTCAGAAATCTGCTCACCAGTCCCTCTTAACAAGAATCAACATTAACTCTAAAATATGCACTAATAAGAAAATAATAAGACTTATATAATTTCTAATCATAAAAAAAGCTTTATCAATTTATAAAAAAACGAAAGAGCCCCATAAAATAATGCAAGTACCAAAGTAACTAATATTTACAAGTGCTATATCACAGCTCGCAACTTACTATTCCTGTGCTAGGCTGAACATATTACATAATTATTGAAGCATGACTAATGATTATGGGCTCTTTCAGTCGAAATAAAACATTTATAATATGTATGTACTTAGCACAATTGTTTTTGCAAAAAAATGTATACAAAAACAAATAAAACATTTCTGAATGTGTTCACATACAGATCAATAATAAAGTTTATTTTTGATGAGTTATAAATTATATTTTTTTATTCCCATAAACTGACTGTTGATATTTATATATGTTTTTTGTGGTAACAAACATTTAACAAGTTTATAAAATAATAAAAAAAGGCCACACAAAATAAATTACAATCAGAAATTCTTTAAACACAATTTTAGCTATTCAAACAAACAGGGATGTACAGAGTGAAGATTTAACTGAATTTTACAATGAAATTAAAATTTAAACAATCTTCAATTTAATGTTTTATATAAAAAAATTAGCTGCTTGTATTTGTTGTATTTTCATAAAATTAAATCTAGACTAGAAACGCGACTACATTATGCAGATGTAAGTAGGCCGATTATTTGATTATTATAAACATGGCAAATAATCATTACTTACATGTTAATTTACCATAAAAACATGGCAGTAATAAAAATTAACAAATACTCAAGACATTTCGATATATATGAGGAACAAAGTTTATTAATTGGAACTTCTAGGTTTATAATTATAATTATTGTGTAAGTATATTGAATATTAATAAAAACATGATTTTTATATAACAATAATACATTTTAAACAATGATATATTTCGAACAAATGATATAATAAACTTTAAATTTATTTAAAAATATTATTTCTAATGAACATAAAAATAAATTGTTTTCGGGAAATAATTTTGTAAATATACAGGAAATGCATATAAATAATATAAGAAAATCTTCTCAAACACACCATATAATATTTATATTTAAAAAAAAACTTTTCCGAGCCTCATTCTGATAACAAAATATATTCTTGGCCAAGAATAAGAGTTAGAATAAGAAAATTAAACATATTTATTTTGAATATAATATAATATGTTTGAAAGATATTTTCCTTTAACTACTGAACATAGAGACTGCGGATAAGACACCATTGATGATTTATGATAATGGTTTAACTATTTACAATTTGTTATGATATCTACAATCATACTTATGGCTTATTATAAAGAATAAGTATTTTTAACCACATAAATACTTATAAAAACAGAACGCATGCCAATGATCTAAAACTTAGTTTTACAAAAATTGAGGTCAAGTCTAGGTAAAATGTAGACTAACCTCAAAAAAAGGTCATAGGCGAAGCTCACAAAGGAATGCACCACAGATACAAAATACATAACAGTATATTATTCATTGTATAGTTTATACATTTAATATTATTAGTGTAATATTTTACTTTAAACTAATTTCAGTAGTTATTTCGTGTTAATGAATTTAGAATATATGTTTTCAGAATTTTTAATAGTGTTTTGAATTATTTACACATCATAATATTTAAAAATATGTCTGATATTATACATGCCTACCAGTGGCGAAGGGTGGAATTTTTGCAAATTGTAAACTGGAGTTAGAAATAAATACTAAAGGCATAGAAAAAAATACTACGATTTTATGACTGAATAACTTATTAAAATTTTTGAATGATTTAAAATGTGACGTTTTTAAGCGTTTTAATAGTCTATTAAATAATCGTATTACTTTTTTTATTAAAATTTACTATTGTAAATTTGCCTTATGGTATACCCACGAAGGACTTCGCCACTGCTGCCTACAAACAAATGGGTGCACTACAGTGTAAACCGGCTCTAAGTTGAGCGTCTACAGGTAACTCAGGAGCATACCTTATTTGGCAACACTAAGTGTTTTCATAGAAGGAGTTGTTGAAATGTGTTGTGAGGAGATACACCACTGCCTCATAGGTGGACATCATGATCGCTGTGTTTGGTATTTGACGGACTAGTTGTGTGCCGAGACCCCTATAGAAAAAGAACACGTATTTGTTAAAACTTTTTGAATGATTTTTTTAAACATGTGTGTATGTTTTACACAATCATCGAAAAGTGTTTTGCATATTGTATTTCATTTTATTTAGCAATACAATGACTACATCTCCGTTTCTCTCATTACGTGTACAAGAAGAAAGTGATAGACGTGTCTTCCCACTATATTTCTCTGACCCCTGAATTAAAAATATGACATTCTACCTGTTTTTTTACGAAACCCAAAATATAGGAGATTAATCGATTTATTACTTTCATTTAAACAAAATATTGTTTTGATATAAAAAAACACAACACACACACTTTGAAAGTAATCTGTTTGGAAAATCTCGTTATTGTAATCGGCTTTATGAAAATATTACGTTCGACCTATGAAAATTACTTTCCATTAAAAGCAGACACCGGTACAATATTCCAAGTAAATCAGACGACAAGTAGATTTACATAGTATTGTAAGATTTTTAACATTTATTTAGATGACAGACAAATGAAGCTAACAAAAAATGATTAAGTTACAGAAACAAATTATAAAACACGTACATACGCGCACTTACATACAAATATATAGTCATAAAATAATGATAACCATTAAAATCTAAAAATAGGACGATAAGTCACATTTCTTAATTAGACAAGGAGGGGTCGCGTATATTATTATTCTAACCTCAAGATCTTGAGTCAATTAACGTCGCAAATTTCTTATCGATGTGATAAGAGATGTTATCAACATGCTAATCTGAATAATGCCTTAGTTGATATTATATCGATCATTTTGCTGTGTGTTTTGGTACAAAAACACAAGGATAATTCATCATGTCCAATTAAGACGTAAAATAACGGTATAAGGAAAAGTAGATGTTGTAATTTTTTTTAATAAGAGCTCTTGTAATATAATTATTTTAGGTTTAATCTTGTATCTTATATGTATGAATATTAATTCCTATTAAGGAAGGGAGTTTCAAGTCTTAGTATATATTGAAATCTTGTAATATATCTTACACTAGCTATATATTTTAACATCTATAGACCTTTATTTTATAATTATAAAATAAAAGTAGCCTAAGTAACTCTTATTATATCAGGTAGCTGCTAGTGATAGTCCCGTCAAAATATTTACACCCGTTCCAGAGATTAGCCAGAACAAACAGACAAAAAAATTGTAAATAAAAACTTACTTTGGTATATGTTCCCTGTACGCATATGCATTTAACAAAAAGCGATAATATTAAAATAATATTATAATCAGACACTTCAATTATATCTATTTGTATGTACAGACTACATGAATTATATAATTCGAGAATGGGTTTATAAGTTAGTCGGTTTACTGTATTGAGGTCAAACATTTAAAATATTAATAGAAAAAAACGTGTACCTATATACTCCGCGGTAGCCTTCTTCCATCCATACAGTGTGAAGAGTTTGCCAGAATTTTCGATACTTATCGCCTTCTTCTCTCAGTCGCGTTCTTGCTACCTCTGCAATAAACAAAATAAATATGCTACTCAGTTATAAATTTAATGAATATAATAAATTAATTTGAAAACAGAACTGAAAATAAGACATTAAAATTGATATTCTCTTTGCCCTGTCAAAAACATCAGATACATAGTGTGAAAATATTTTTTTTTCATTTTCACGTTTTAGTCAAAAACTTTTTACCCGAAATCGAGACATTACATGTTGAGTTGTGAACTCAACACCGCGTTTTATTTACCAGTACGTTTTCCGGCAACCATTAACAAGGAAATAATTTCATATTTTTATTATAAGTGATTCTGAATTAATTCGAACTTTATTTCATTTCATAAATTTTCATAAAGATGCTTATTATTGCGATATCTATTAAAATAGTGCCAATTTTTTTAATGATTAATTGCAAAAAAAAAATATTATTATACGTTTAAATGAAAAAAAAAGAGATTTAAATTAATATTCAGAACATATATTCACTGCAATGGCTATCGCATCAAATCGCACTGATAAGTTGACCTAATAACATCAGGCTATCTTGATGTATTACGAGTATATGTAGGTACCTATTGATTGTTTGCGCTTGTAAGATTTTTCTAATTTAAGCTAACTAGCCATCGACCCACATGCCAGATACGAGGTAAGCAATTCGCAATAATAAAAAATATTGTTTTCAATATGTGAATTCCTATCGTAAGTTATCTATTTATAATTCTGTGCAAAGTCCGAATTTACGTTATTTTTCTTATGCTGCTTTTGAAATAGAAAAAAATGATCTAAAAGCTTAAGATGAAAATGTACACATATTCAAAATCTATACTGCTCCTAAGAATTAGGAAAGTATATTTTCAAGATATTTTCTTGAAAAAGATAATATGTAAAATATAATACTTTTAAATTATCGCGAACTTTCGCGTACATATACAGTGAAACCTGGTTAATTAGGATATTATAGAACTAAGGATTTTTTACCAATTAAAGAGGTTTTCAACATTTTCAATTAGTTACATTAATAATTTTAGTTGTCTCAGTTATAAAGAATTTCACTTACTGAGATCGAAATGTACCATTATTACATTTGTAAAGTGGAAACTTGAGATTGTACCGACAAACAAAAGACGTGCAAAAGAAATATATATATAAATTTGTTTGTAAACAAACGTGTCGAAAATTGTTCTAACCTTATAAATATCTCAGTCATACAGGGAATTGAGCTACTGAGTTCCAACTATAGAAGCAAATATGAATAAATCTTAGAAATCAAATCTCCCTCAAACCAGGTTCGTAAAGTCCCATGAACAGAGGTAATTAAGAGTGCCGGGACCTCATTGGATATCTCAACAACAGAGGTTTCTCTTTTATCACCAGGTCCTGCTCAACCAGATTATTTATTTTATTTTTACCCATTAAATCTATCCCTACTATATTAAAAGTATAAATTCTACTTATGAGATATTAATCTGAGAAAATTAATACCTTGGCCAATTATTTTTCTGATACTCTCAACACCTCATACCGATGAATGACACATGAAAACAATTGATTGAAATTGGAAGGCATTGTGGGAAGTATTTTTGTTTAATACAAAATTTGTTTAAAAATATTATTATATATTTTGTATTGACTATTTAAACGGCACTGCGGTTCTACAACACGGATTACTTTTGATACAAATGAGTAATGTAGGAAGAATACCTTTAGATGATATTAACTGCATGTTTGTTTACACTTTTCATTCATTTATTATATTAAATAAAAATTGACAATGATCCTTTTGTTTATGTTTAAAGGCATGTTTCAAAGACGGACGGAAATAACGGACAAAAAGACAAAAATAATATTAATAAAAACATATTTCATACGTAAATAATAAACGTCGATTACACAAAAATTAAATAAATATCTATAAACTAAATTTTAATACAATAATTAGAAGAAAAGTATGACTCACCATGTGGATAAGCAATACAAGAAGCGACAGTCTTAGAGAAAGCGCCGGCTCCCATAAACTCTAGGAAATCCCGCGGCGATTTATGATCGCTTGGAACTCCGTCCAACGACCGCGCCGCTATTAGCCTCGCTTTAACACCTTCGTATAGAACGAAGTGGACCACCGTCTCACTAATACCCATGTAGGACGCTGTTATACCTTTGTAAAATCCTCTTATACCCTACAACAATTACAAATAGAAATTATTTTTATATTATTTATAAAGCAGCTTCACACTTCATCAAGAAATATTTGGAACATTATGTGTTAAGAGGCGAAACTCAACGTCACAATATGTCTTAGATTATCTTATTAAAGAGAAACTTCACGCTTTATCTTAGTGTCTACTGGCACGGTCGTAACGATATATATAAAGAACTGAACTGAACAGTGTCAAGACAGGTCATTGACTGCTTTCCGATCGAATCATTGTGAGTGGGGAACTTAACGCCGCGCTTCGTCTTACCAGAGCAGAGAAATCGTTCCCTCGAATGGGAATCTTACCCACAATTAATTGCGTTTACAGTCAGACGCTGCGCCACTACGCCATAAAGGCCTTATATATAAAAATCCTGATATGAACTAAAGAGGCATATTCAAACACAATACAAAAGGTATATTCTAAATATTTGCATGGAAATTCAATACAATTGTTATGGAGAAGCGTGTGAAATATTAACTTTAACAGACAAGAGAATCAAATAATAAATACGTTTCTTATGTAACGAATTTACTTATAACATGACTATATGTTATAATAATTTATTAAATTAATTAATTTAATTGTATTGAATGTCTATGTAAATAATGTTAAAGAAGAATGAAAATTATAACTTAAAAAGTAAATTATTTTAACAAAATCAAAATAGCTCAATTATTCAACAATTCTATTAGATCTGATATAAAAATTACGTAAAAAATACATACATAAATATATCATAATATATTTATGTCTATTTCAGTATGAATACATTTTTAGTGAAAACTCAGTAAGTCGTTATCAATAACACTCAAGGCAAAGACGACCCTGTCACGCTTACGTTTTACAAGTCTACAGCATCAATTGATTTCAAGGATTTGTACTGTGTTTATCGTTGTTTGTTTATTTAATCTCAGACAGTGTGAGTGACTGCATATTATTTAATTTCTACAATATGCCTTGCTATAATTTTGACGAACAAAATACTTTAAGTTGATATAGTTTTCTTATATAGAAACCGATTAAAATAAAACAAATACTAAATATTAAGGGGAAGTACTCCAAAAATACGATAGTGAAAACTGCATTTAAATCAATTAAGCCGTTTCCTAAATTAGCATGCACAAACACAGACAATTAGACATGCAAACCGTTAATCATTGTTTTGGGGTTTAATATTATTATTTTTTAATATATTTTCCATGGACAGACAGCGTTCAACTACATTTTAGTTATATGTATACATTAAGTATGATAAAAAAACAAATAATAATTATACATAAAAATTTAAATATTATAGAAATAACAAATAAGTACCTACTTAGTTAAACTTATATATTAATTAAATCTATTTTACAATCAAAATTTAACTTATGGCTGTTTCGATTTTGATTTATATTAAGAAAAAAAAAGAAAAAAAAACAAGATATTCACCGTTTTAGCATATATCCTCTTGATACATTGCCACGCCGTTATATTTTGCCCGTCGAGTTGAAGACGCGTTTTGACGAACCAAATTGGATTAGTCATTGTGCACGATACAAATCCTGAAATAGAATTCATTTTGATATACTTCTTTTATTTACGGATATCATCTGAATAAAAAAAACAGTGTTACTTTAAAGTAAAATTAAATTAATATTAACGAAAAGGTTTTATATACATATACCAAAAACTAAATAGTATAAAATAAATGTAGAAAGAACAATATATTTTGAAACATATATACTATATTAAACATGGCGCAAGTAATTGCTATATACAGCTGTGACTTGTTTTGATGTTGATAGAAATAATAATCTGTTTTTAGAATGTTATACGATGTAAAATTTTACGATTCAACGCATCAACGTTATTATTAATTTCCGTAATAATTAAGATATTTATAAAAAAATGATTTTTTTTTATTTCAATATTAATATAAGATATGGCACGCGCGACCATATAGGATGGACACACATACCTTCCGAATATTGTTTTACAATACCTTGAGAATTTATTACTCCAACGTGCTATTTCTAGGTGCTTAAAATAAAACGTACGATCGTACACAAAAGATAATTCTCTTGATGTACTAGTCTCTACTTGTTGATTTTAAAGTTGTAGTATAGTTTCAAGTATATAGTAAATAAAACATAATTTATTTATATATTTAAATTAAATTATTAATATCTGTTGAAATTTATTTTAAAGTCAGTGCATGTACTAAATTGAAAAATCTTGAATATATACTCCAAGTTGGTATTCGTAATATAGTATCATTCATAGCTATTAAGGCTGAATTTAACTATAATTTTAGTAATTTTAATACGACTACAAAGGGAAATCGAGGCAATCGTGGAAGGCAAACGAAGTTAAGTTTTATCTATTTTAAGTACACTAAATTTATTACACTAAATTTAAGCAAATTACTCAAATAAAAAAAGAAAAATATTACTTATGATATTAATCAAATTAAAAAGAGTTGTAGCCTGAACTTAAAAGATCCATAAGGCGTCATAAAATCTGATTTCGATAGATAAGTAAGACAGACACACAGCTAGAGAGACAATTTGCGCATAACTAATACTAAAAAAATCTGAACGCGGCAATTTACTGCTGTCTAAATAGGTCACGGAGATTGGAAAATATATTGTTATTGCACTGGGCAGTTCTTGTTTGCTTCGCTACTTGAGTATCACTTTATCCTTTAGCAAAAGTAAGCTAAATAATATTTATTTTGAAAATCTTCAGTTGTATAACGTAATTTCCCACTAAGAGATTTCTTTTAGTATAATCTTAATTATGATTTTTGTGTTTTAAAATAGATACATTAGTAACAATAAATAAACTAGTTCCATTATTTTTAAAAATACCAAACCCAACTTGTATTTACCTACACAATTCACAAATCTTTCTTTTTTTAGTTTTAAGCTTTTTATCTCGCATAGCAGGATAACAAATATATCCTAGTGTCAAGACATTTCGGTAGTCCGCTACCGCTAAATTCAAGACATTGTGTGTTAAGTGGCGAAACTCAACGCAGCGCTTTATCGTACCAGAGCGAAGAAATAAAAATCATCAATTAAAATCAATCAAAAATAAACATTAGCCCGAGTGGAAATCGAACCCCCAACCAATCGTGTTTACAGTCACACGCTTTTTTTTCACGCTAAAGTTATATTACATACATACGAATAAGAAAACATAGTGACTGATCATTCTCACTTAGTAAACTAATAGATAGATGTAGTTATGTTTGGAAGCAGACCACAGCGTGTTTATAGACACTCCATACCATGTTATAAAGTAGGTCTGTGTATTCAATTAATGTTGCTAAAACTAACCAAGTACAACTGTCGGAATCAATTTTCAATAGTACAAACAGATCTTCTATTTACATTCATTGAGATTGACCTAATAATAAAATTGGCAATGAAACTACTTAGCGTTTCTAATTTGAGAATATAATGTATGGAGTAAACACATTTTGCTTAGAAATTTTAATTAACACTTATTTTTTTAAATCTTAAAAACAGTTTTATTTATCAACATCTTGAGGACAAATGAAATTAGATTTTCTCGTTTCTCGGTCCATTCTCATTAAGCTTATCTCCTCACCGAGTCATATCGATAACACTTAGTGACTTTTAATGGCATCACGACTTAATGGGCCTTTAATTTTTTAAATAATTATTATTAATGCTATTATCAGTGCCCGTGACTTCTTTCGCGTGGAATTTAACATCTCTGGATCTTTATTGTTTGATTATAAAATAAGTCGCGTCAAAATTGGTCCAGCCGTTCGAGGAATTAGCCAGAATAAATTGAAGAAAAAAAATCTATTTTAGTATACGTGCCGTGTATACACACATATGCAATTAGTAATAAGCTATAATTTTACAAACACATCAATTGGATTGGTAAAGATATAATGTAAAGAAATAAATAAAAAAAAAACATTATTCATGTTTTCAGACATCGTGACAGGCACACGTTAAACTGTACTATACAATCCTAACATAATTATATTAAAGAGTTTGTCTCTGATAAATAATATGTGGATATAAAAAATTCGACTCCCTTTGCCAACTATGCCAACGAAGGTATTATAAAATAAAAATTAATTTGTAATACGTAAGCAATATATAAAATTTATGAAAATTAATTTCACACATACTACTATATGTTTTTATATATATATATATATATATATATATATATATATATATATATATATATATATATATCTTCTCGTTCGTTTGTTTACTGAGAAATTTAACCCTACTTAGCCATATAAAACCATGAAAGACGTATATTATAATAATACAATTATTAATTATTACTATTAAATTATTACTATTATTATATTATTATTATTATTACAATTATTATTAATTCTATATAGCTATGTTAATAAAGTATTTAAGTCAAAGAAGGAAACCCAAGATAATATAACAATTAAAGTTTCTTTAGCAAAAAATATAAAAAAAAACAGTTTTATGCTTTATCTCGCACGATTCCCATGTCAAAGGCACCATGTTCTTAATTTCAGAATATTGTGTGTTATGTGGCTGAAGTCGACGCCATTCTGTTTTACCAGAACAGGAAAATTAATAATCATTCTTTCGAATCTGAACCCATAATCACCAAGTTGAAAACTATCGAACTACTTTTTACCTGCTGCACTAGCCGCTGATAAATGAACGATGGGTGTATCCGGTGGTAAATGTTGGTTGAATATCGCCTTAGCCTGGGAATATGTGCAGAAGTAGATAGCTCTCGAGGGCGCCACACCCACTATATTCGGTCCTAGCCCTTTGAAAAGAGCTCGAGCACCTTCATTTTGAACGATGTGCCTAAAAAATAAATATATCAATGAAATTAGTATAAAGAGGATAAATAGTCTATAATAATTCGAATAAAAATATTGATTTTACTAATATTTTCATGATAAAATAGACATTTCAAGTTTTACCGATCAAAATTGATATAAAAATAAAATTACTTGTCTAATACAAGTAATTTAACATAAATTAAACAAAATTCATGTGTGTTCATGTATTAGCGCACGTCACTTTGCATTAAACATTATTCGTACATATATATGGAAATTGTATTTCGCATTCGCTCGGTCTAATTGGTAATAATTTAAAACGCCTACATGCGTATTTTTTTAGCAAAAGATCCAGACAAACGCTAAATACCTCGAAAATAATAAATACCATATACAGCGATTTATCATAATTTAGCACTTATAAAAATTCTTCACGACGTATTGGATTCACCTAATAGGTATGACTATATTATTATTATACAAAAAAAAATCAATAATTTTATACAGCTATTATGTAAGGCCTACATAATTCCATAATTATAAAAAAAAACAAATAAATTAATACAATTGAAGAAGCACAATTATCATCGTTGCAAGTAAATAACGTAATTGATAGCGAATTGTAAACAAACGGCGGATGACGTAAATGGATACAATATCTCCGGCGATAGATAAATAACTGTAAACATCCTAAAATTAGTCGACATTGGTTTAAATTAACCTCGAGAAAATCTCTTAGTAAGCTGTACACAGATAAAGTATTTATATCAATTTATTCACTTATACCTGAACTGTTTTTTTATAAATAATTAAATACGTAAGTTAACAATTTTAAGACTAATAATTATGCATTTTTGACTAAATAGTATAAAATAGTATTTCTCTTCCTTACTTGATGCCCACAACTGGTATAACGTAATAACAGAAAATCCTCTCTGACTACCCCGCAACAGAAAAAGCATGAAGCTAAAAAAACAGACAGCTAAGAAAACAGAAATATATACTTTTTATTCAATAAATACTTTTTATTTAATATATAGTTTTTCTAATAAATTAAAAATTAATTTTTATATACTTATAATTTTTAAGTTCTTTAAGGAGTTTGTCTTAATAGTGCCAGACATAAAACTTATTAGAAAATATAATAAATATGCGCTTGTATTGAAACAAATACGCTAGGGTTTGCAGCGAGCAATATATTTGTCACGGACGTCATATATATTTTAATATAAATTATATATTATTTTAACTACATATTAATTATTAATAGCAGAAATGTATTAATAATAATATAAAGTCTATTGAGAGGATAAATGTTCTTTGTTTCATAACAAAATGCAATTTTTTTTATATTGTGTATGAACAGATTATATATATGACATATAAGAACCATAGTTTTATTGACCTTGTTTTGAGCCTTGATTTAAAGGAGCGAACGATCTCTTAAACGATATCTGTTGAAATATATTACTCAGTGTTAAGTAATTCAAAATCGATTTTTAAAGAATTTCCATAAAACAAGTCACACTGAATTGGTTGATAACCCTATTGGCGCTAATAACAAAATGTTTGGAAGAAAATCGTTGTGCAAATCCCCCACGCACGTCTCTCGTGACATGTGCGTAGTTCTTATCTATTAGCGTTATTGTGATAACCGTCGGCTCCTACCGCTTTTAGCTAATTCACCTCTGTAGCGTTTAACATTGTTACTATATGCATATTATTTGAGATCATCTTTTATATAACACGGAAATAACTTTTTGACCATACAAAATGTCATAAATAAACCTGTTTTCTTAATAAGTTTTCATTGAGACCAAAATGCAACAAAGTAGTAAGGTTGTGTAACAGACTAGTAAAAATACATTGTTAACGCAAACGTCATACGAAATACAACGTGAGGTCATCCAAGTCTACTTTTTACATATTAAACTTTGTAGTCAATACTATTAAAATAATTCCTGTATATCCAAAAGTATTACAAAACCAGAACATGATATATATCTTTTATAATATTTAAGAGAAAAATAATGGCAGATGGCCAATTTGTATTAACGTTTTGTATAAAATATTATACAAATTAAAACGCCTTAGGGACCAGACCGACAATCTTTGAAAAAAGAAATCGGGCGGATTATTTTCTATGCGCCATCTACCAATCTTAAATCAAGCGTGTCTCTTAAATATAATACCAAGAAATATTGTTTAAAAATATTATAAACTATTTAAATAATAAAAAAAACCATCGTATTCTAAAGGGTTTTTAAAAAAAGTGCACTTCGAACTTAAAAAGACAAACTGGTTGGGTATTTTTAAACTTCATGTCAAGCGTAAACATTACTCTCTAAACCGATTACAGCCTGTAGACAAAACGATAAGTGTGATGTAACCAGTTTTACTAAATAAATTGATATTATCTTAGTGGCGAGTATGTAATATAGTTAAAGAGTTTATAATTTATTTTATAACCGTGACGTCATTGTAATCAAATATTTTGAAAATTTTTACGCAGTTGTAGTCGCAGCGTACTTTTTAAATGACATGGAATGGGTCTAATAAGAAAATAGTAGGTATTCAATACCTACTATTTTCTTATAGTAAAATAGTATAAACGAGAATTAATCATATCTTTTATTATAATATATATATGTTTATATATTTTCTATATTATCTTAAAAGCGATGCTAAAACTAGCCACATAAGTTTTATGTCACTCCGATGACATACATGAGCATACAGGGGCACAATGGGGACTAGAATACCTATAATACAGATTAATTGTAGTTGTCAACATTAATAAAACACTTATCTATAGCAGCTACATTTAATCATAAATAAACTTACTAGAGCACTACTAATACTAACGAAGATATATATATATATATATATATATATATATATATATATATATATATATATATATATGTGTGTATATATATATGTATTAATTTTATATTATAAAGAATGTTTTTATACTTTGCTTATTTAAACAGATTTCAAATATCCTCACCTCAAACATTGTACGAGTGTCATCCTGGATGCAGTCCGCGCGTGGCCAGCCCTTGCACACTGCTGCACCTGATAATTGTAGGACATCAGCATTCGATCGGCTTGCTTGCTGTAGGCGAACATTGCGCCCATCGTACGTCTGTAGCCCCATTTGGCCTCCTGTATTACATGGTTAATCAAATTGCCGCTCCACCGATCAATTTAGGGGCAGAGGCGAACGTGTTTGTCGATCATTAGGTATTAGGTAATTGCCAAAGATATTAAACAAAGGGATATAATACGTAAGTTATAATATAAATTATATAGTTTATTGTTATCAGTATAGTATTGTTAGATATAATATGAGTAAATAATAAGGTGTCCCATTATGTAATAGTCATTATCAACAACTTTCCTGGGTTAAGAAAAGTCGACTAGTTATCATTGCAAACACGTTACAAATTATAATTTAGTTTGGTTGGACTCCATATCATACATATATTATTTAAAATATTTACGTAGCGACGCCTACAGTAATAACACAGTGCAGTACTTTCTGTTCTTACTACCCTCAGAACCAAATAATTTTGATTGCTACCACAAGGATGTAATCTATATTAATAATGAAAACAATATTATTGATAATTTCGACTACCGTCATAAGCTTTAGATTTTATTATAACGAAAACCGCACTAGTATATGAAGAAATGTCTTAAAAATTAATAGTCTCTCTTTAATAAAAACTGAGAAATTTAATAGTGTATAACTAATAGCATAATAAACAGAAACATACCATATTATATTAATCGGTAAAACTGACATTACTAACAAATTGTTTACATTCAGATTGCAACTGCAATCTGAAGCAAATTAATTAAGTTAACGTTAACCGTTGCAAATTGTTAAACTTATATAATGCAACACATAGATATATATTTAAGTTATATTATACGTACTATTTATTTATTTCTAGATCATGTTGTAACCGCAATTTTCTGAGCTGAAATATTGATTTTTAATAAAGGAAGTTACTTATCTAAGCAGAAAATTATATTCCTCTTTACCATCATAAAACGTATACAACTTTTATTCGACAACTAAGTACATTTTGTTTTATGATCGCTACAGTGAGTATACGTCGTCTGTAAAATTTATAGCAGTGTCGTTGTTTAACAGCGTTATTTAAAACTCGCCTTTGCCATATCTTTTGTATTTTTTATTCCTTGCACAATAGAAAAGGTGAAACGGTCATGTAGCCTTTGTTTAAAAGAGCTATCTATTAATAGCTTATGGGTACTAACCGTCTTAATGTCAAAGGACGGTAAACAAGTGTGTAAATATGCAACTGTCGTTGCAGCAAACGGTCAATATGCATTATTCATAAATTAGAAAATACACTTTTTTTAAAGATATGCCATTTGAAAGACTTGAGTAATGATTCTAGTTAATTTTAAAACATCAATCGTCGTTTAAATTGTGTATGGTTGATGCTGTCTAACAAGACCTAAATGTACACTCGTTTTATAACACTAACATATATTTTTTAGTACTAAGTTGTGCCGAAAAAATTTTAGAGTAAGCGAAAAGTGAGGACTTATTAGTAAAAAAATTAAAAAAATATAGTAAAAAAATTAAAAATTGCTACAAACAGTGAATCGGACTGTAAAATTATATTTTGAAACATATTTGCAAACAGACAACAAATACAATACATTAAAACAATGTAAAGACAAGCAACAGTTGACTGTAGTATTCCGGCCAGACGTTCCAAATAAAGAAGCAAGAAATTAATATAAAATAAATATTTCATAGGAACTTCTAGCCTTGAATACTACTACTACTATATTAGAACTATTGTATATTATATGTAAATGTCAAATATTTAATTAAGTAAAATTTTGTTCATATTAGAATAGAATTTTAATTCTGGAAAATAAAGATTTTATAATAAAAATATTACGCAACGTTTGTCTTGAGTTACATTTGGGCTCAACCGTGGGCTCAAGTGTAACCGATGCTAGTACCATGCAACGCAGGAACCATATTATGAAATAATAATAACAAATCATTTGCATCATTTCTTTAGCTTAATTATCGAAGGTATAAACCATAATTAATGTATAATTGTATATAAATGTTAAAAATATATGTATACTTTCAAATTGCACAATACTCTTAGAATTTACAGCATAAAAGCTATATAGACATTTGATAAAATTATGCATAATTTAAAAACATTACATTTTAATTGTCATAAATAATTCTATAATAACAGTTTTATTGATCTGACTTAAAAGTAAATGAAAAACAAAACAACATAGTTATTACAAAATTATTAGGAAACGTTTGAAATGTTGACTGAAAATTACCAAAAAGAATAACAATATTAAAAAATTAAGTTAACATTAACAAAGAAAATTGAGATTAATTTATACACGATAAATAAATACTCATCACATGGCTCGCCGCACTGATATTATGCAATATACGCGCAGTATTGACAATGGTAATGCGATATTGCAAAAGTTTTATAGGTTACCTAGCGCTTAGTCTATATCTATAAACGAGAGTTCATGTCGTATGTTCATAGATTTATTGCAAGATTTTTATATCTATTACGGAACAGATAAAGAGCAATAGTGTTATACCGTCACTTGGCTTTCAGATCTTTTCAAGTCTGAAGAAATTTTTAGTTATTTTTAAAATATATAATAAATAATATACGTGGGCAAATTTAGTATTATTCTCAAATTAGTTATAAGCTTAATTATTTTCTAATAAAAAGAAATATAGAACAAATTAACAATAAATTAATGTAAAGAAACAATAGACGAAAAGACAATAGAATGTAATTAAATAATTTAATAATAAGTCAGTAATATTAATCACACGTATTGAAAAGATATTATTAATTAGACTTATAATTTCATATTATTGATAAATATTGGCTTTTGTAACAATTTTTAATATCCAAGACCTATTTTTTATGTATCTCTCACCCTTTTACAAAGATCTATAAACACAAGTGTTCTATTTATGTCAAACGTTAAGCTGACCTTCTCCAGGCTTAAGATGCCCTGACAAGATATAGAAAGTCTAGAGATCTTTCCCTGGATGTTCGCCAAACATACTTGTGGTTTGATGTATGCCTATATTGATTTTTGTTTTGGCCTTCTGCGTTGTGCATCACTTCATTTAGATGGGCGACGAATTCTACAAATATATATTTTATGTTGTTTTATATCGGCGCTACAAGCTGAGTTGAATGCTAAAAACTTGTATTTCCCGTCTCTTACTCCTGATACTTATAAGAAAAGGATCGTATCACATAAATTACCACAGAAAATATGTTTGGAAATGCTTTTAGCATTTCCATTGACATTGACACAATAAAACTAAGAAATTCGATGTCCTTATATGAACAAATTATTTATGTAGCATTTTAGATAAAATTATTTTTAAAAATACATTTTTGAAAACCCGACGTTTCGTATACTTTACAGTAGTTCACAATTACACAATTCCACTGTCTACCAAAATATACTAGATTAATACTTTTAAACTAGTTCCATGAAAAATACGATTAATTCACTTCAATAGGTAAATAGTAAACTAGATCTAGATGTTATAGGCGAGAGACATCTTGATCTAACTCATCGATCATTTTCCAGTTACCACTATCTCTAGTATTATAATAATAAGTACATTATTTATTCTTTTATCAAGTAAACAATATTAAAGGAACATAACATCGCTAAAGGAAAATTACAATACAGATCCATCAGAAGCCTTACAAGATAATTATCTCCAGCGACGTGATTCACAAATTTCGATAGATGTATATATAGAACTAATGGAGTACAAAGATAATGTTAAGTGCAATCAACCATTTAATCAAATACTTGCATAAAGCAGATAACCGAAAGAGATTATTCAGTCATAAAATTTTAAAGAACATTGGTTTCATAGTATTTGCGAAGACTTGTTTCCGGGCTCAGTAAAGTAATTTGAATTGCTGTTCCTTATTTACCTTTCAATTTATTGGACATTACACATGAGAATTGAAATTTCAGTAATATGGGAGTTCCTACATAAGTTTTAATAAATTCAATCCATCACTATATTCTTATTATAATTTTCATTGTTTTTTTTCTATAAAATAAAACAATAATAAATTAATTTTAAATTAATATATATATATATATATATTACAAATAACAAAGTGAGTCCAGTGTAGCTTTATTCGCCAAGTCGGTATGCGTAACAATCGCCAATCAAAGAAAACAAGCTATTTACAGCCAGGCCTTGAAATAGCTTCATACACTATGACATTGGGCAAGGTCATCACTTATCTCTACGATCTGAGCCAATTAAGAGTACACTTGATTTCAAGTATGCACTTACTTATCTAATGTAGATAGCAAATGGCAGGACATATGAGTAACCTCCTCTAATAAGTACATATCAAAATTTGAGTGTTCCTTCGCAGCAATGCACTTTTTGTCATGTACTATTTAGAAATCATTATCAAAATTATAATATACAAAAAAAGACCTAAAATAATTTATTAACTTGGCTGAATGTAGCTGTTGCACTTTTGAGTTATCAAAAACATAAAACTGCCACCGGCCCGGAAGGCAGTTCTGCTGAGAATAGCCGATCAGAACTGAACAGTTGAACTTTTAAAATTTTTGTACACATTAATACGTAGAAAAATCAAATTTAGTACATGTACAGACTTACATATAGAACGCAAATCTTTTTTTTAATAACGCATAAAATAAACGTAATACATGTTTAACTAACAGGCTTCTAAAAAGAAAGTGGCATAGGCGTTGCCAAGGCGACGCTTTATTAACGGAACGGATTCAGTAAATAGTAAACATATACTTTCCCAATTAAAACTGATTGCCTCACCACAAATATCTATGTTATATTAGAATTATTGGTGTTATCTAATAAGTAGATAAGATTGCAAGATATAACGTATTTTGTAAGTCATGTTTACTCACAAATATTTTTATTTGATACGAATAATATGAGAAATGTAAGTAAATGCAAACGTAGGGGGACTGGCATGTGGTCTTTAATGATCAAGTCATTGTCTTCGATAAGAAATTGCGATAGTGATTAATGTATGTACAATCGGCAATATATTTATTCAAAGATAACATTTTTTTACATTTATCTCAACAATATGAAATTATATTTATTTATTTAAAAGGATGTTCATAGCGTGTCCCGTAATAGTACTTGATAAAAGTTATATGCTAGCAAAATAAGCCCAAAACTATTATAAACATTTAGCATATAAGTATAAGAAATTGTAAGAAAACATAGTATGTTGTAATTGTAGTCGCTCGCCTTAACTCGCGTATTACGCTACACTGAGATAACGGGTCAACGATCTCATTAAAATGCGCCCTTAGCAGCCTAGTCTAGGTCTGAATAATAATGAATTGATTTAAACGCATCTCGTACCGGCGCCTAACCGGTATGATTTAAAAATAGACACGCACTGCGACACATTGTAGGTATGGCAATAGAAATTTCATGTTGTATATATATTGTATGAAAGGAATACGCTTTAGGAAATTTTGTAATTTTTATTTTCAATTCGAATATACGGTTAATATCCTTGACATCCTTTCTTTTGTTCTTAACAAAAATAATACGTACTTTCTGATCTCGCGTATCGATATATTTATAAATTATATCAATATGAAAAAACATTTTTATAATAAGTTATTTATTTTTGCAATTTTTAATGACGCGATGTGACAAAAATATACGCGATTAATCCGTTTAAAATAGTTTAATTTAAAAAAAAATAAGATAAAACAAATACTGCATTAATAAGTATAGATTACATACATCTATACCAATAAAAAAAATTGGAGGGTTTGTTTGTAATATTAAAAAAATGACTTTTAACTAAATGCACATGTATGTATACACGATAAATATACCAAAATATGACTCTTTACAATTTTTATCTATCTGTCTGTATGTTTTGGTTAATCTCTAGAACGACTGCACCGATTTTGACGGGAATTTGACTGACAAGTAGCTTCAATAAGAAATAATTTAGGCTATTTTTATTTTATTATTTTTAAATAAAAATCCAGAGTTCACACGGACATTAAATTCTAGTATGAAGGAATTAAAATATAATAAACAAACATGTTATACTAATTTAAATGAAACCAATAACAAAAAAAACTTATCGTCATTACAATACTCATTTTCGTGCCTAATATTTGGCCGAGTCTCGGTTTATAGTATCGAACTACGTTATTATCATAAAGAAATAAACATAAAATAATAATAGCAAAGTTAGGTTTAAAGTTTATATACAAAAATATTTCTTAAATATATTGTATCATCATAATTAAAGTATTTTTTGAGTTTTATGAAAAAAGAATTTACTAATTAAATATTATATTTTTGATAACAAAACATTTAAAATCATAGTTCGGTCGAATACCTCTTTACCTATTTAAAGTCCGTTGCTAGTGTTAAGATTTTCTAAAATTCGCTACAACACATGCCAAATATTTTTGGCATGATTAACTAACTCAACTAGGAATGTCGATAGTAAATGATTTAACATGAAAATATGTATTTGTATAACCTATACTGTTTGTAGTGAACTATTAATGTAACTAATACATTTATCACCATATCGAATTATG
The DNA here is from genome assembly GCA_032432895.1 of Dryadula phaetusa. Taxonomy (NCBI): domain Eukaryota; kingdom Metazoa; phylum Arthropoda; class Insecta; order Lepidoptera; family Nymphalidae; genus Dryadula; species Dryadula phaetusa. The sequence continues at coordinate 2,271,306 of JAOYRS010000054.1, forward strand.
TTTACAAACCTAATTGTATATATGTTTTAAATATATAATATTATTTTTATTATATTATACTATGTACCTATCTAGTATTTAAAAATAATAGAAAAATCTTTTTTTGAATCTGAAAGACTAAGGACTCATTTTTTATCAATTTGAAACAAAACCTGAATTATAAAACTTAACAATTTTATTATAGAACACATTTTTGATAAGTGCCACTGATTACCTAACATCAATAATTATTTAATCACTAAATGGAGGGTGCTATCAACTATGGAGAATGCACAATTATATCTCTTCAGTGCAGTTTCCTGTAAACATGCAGGTGCCATTTATCTTATAATAGCTACCAAGAGAAGCTTATCATTGTATTGTATGTCAACAGTTATTTTGCAAATGCAACAAGCCCCTTCCTGTACATTTCACAATTGATATAAATATTTATTTTATTTTAGATAGTGTCATTAACATGTATGATATTTCAATATGTTTTGATGAAATAGAGTTTTAAGCATGAATGAATAATGAATATCATTATTGCCATTATTACTTAAATTATATTTAAACAATCTATAAATAAAATAAAAATATCATTTATTGCTGCATGGTTGATATGAAAGAACTATTTCCCCAGTAATAATTTAATGTAACAGAATCCAAAAACAATAATTTTTAAAACTTCTATCTGTCTGTGTGTTTATGCACATTAATCTCAGAAACAGTTTAACTTATTTAAATGTAGTTTTTCTCTTAACATTTAGTGTTTGTTTCATTGCCATCAGTTTGTAAATAAGAAAGATATGGAATAAATCACAGGAAGGGCCAAGACCATGCAGACAAAGCTGTGGAAATTCGCTATTATGATATAAAGCTTTTCTTTCCTAACTGAATGAGGCCATAGAATACTGTACTTTGAGATTTCAATAAATTGAAAAGTGTAGTAGAATTATAAGAGGGGATTTCTGATTTTTTTGTGAGAAACAGAAAAATGTTTTTTTATAGTCCTTGTAAGAGAAGTTTCAATTGTAACATGTGAGCTAAATATTATAAAGACTCAATACATATTTTTATAATTACTTTTCTTATACATTGTAGCATAAGTAATGACAATGAAATTACTATAGTTAATAAAAAGTTATTGTGTGAAATTTAAAGTCTATTTCTTATTTATATTTATTTCTAAATAATCATGATTAATTTTTTTATACATTTACCTAACACCATTAGATATTGGTACCAATACCATGTTCAATAACCACATGTATTTTTATCAAAAATATATTAATTTTACTGTATATAAATGAGAAAAATATCTCAATGAATTTATCTGTACCTATTTTATTATACATAAAATATAATATTGTCAATTTATAAATTATATATCATTTATCACCTTATGTAATAGAATAATCTAAATTAAAATTCATTGTTGCTTGTCTTTACTTTTACTGATATTAATAAAAAAAATATAATTTAGTTTATATCCTTACTAAAAAAACATTGTCTTAGTATGTATATGGCAATAATTAAATTTCAGATGGTAATTAACTAATAAATCTATGATTTAAAGGTATTCACCTGATGTTTTGGGATCTTAGAACAAACTTGTCTTGAATTAGCTGCACCTGATGGTGGTGGTGGTGGTATACCAACACCTTTTGATGATTGAAGCCTAGTTTTTACAACTTCTAAAGGGCATGTGACCACAGCCCCAGCAGTGCCCGCAACCCTAAAAATTTAAATCTATGCTATACATATTTTGTTGAATATGTACTAAAACACTAATACTCTGATATACAAATGATGAAAATAACTTATTAAATGAGTGTTATGAAGTTAACTAAATAATATGTATACACAAACAAACAAGTGATCATTCTAAAAACTTAGACATATTATATAATCATTTAATTTAATTTATAAAAAAAATGTTTCAAATAGCTATGACGTTCTAGTGAATATAAAAAAGATCCAAATTGATAATGTAAACACATTTTTGTTTATTTTTTATTATTTCATGTTTTAATATTTTATATTATAAATATTTTGACATTTTATTATTTTAGTTTACTTAAATAACAATAAAAATATTAACATTTGAATTTTTTGAAATTAAACCAATGTAACGTTTAAACAAAATTTAATTATTTTAACCGGTATATAAAAATAGATTCAATAAACTTATAAAATTGAGTGCGTCGTAAATAACAGATTGTTGATCACACATGTGTTATTGCCACCAAACGAAATTATGCAAATACCGCAATTGCGTAGAATAATATATGAGCATTTAATTACATAAAAACATTATCTTATACTAACCCTCCAGCCACAAGATGTATAGCAGTATCCCTTTGAGACATTTTAGCGCCACTGCAATAATTACATGACTGCAAATTGCCGTCTATAAATAAACAAATGCACTACCACCACATATAGCAACGTCTACACAGAATTTATATATTATATACACACAATACGACTGGTAACAAAGTGTGTTTTTAAACTGAAAACTCAATGATCAAGTGTTTTTATTAAATTAAAAACAACTTTTTGTGTAAAATATAATTTTTTATTCAAATAATTTTACACTTAGTTCGGCTCCGACTTTACTACGGTACGCGGTACTCAACGACAGACCGCGCATACAGTCTATAAACACTAGTAAAATGGGTTCACGTGCACTATCACACGTTCACATCGTTCGTTTGACAATGAAGCGCCTTCATCCAATACTGGTATCTATATGTATATGGAAAAGGTCTATAAATAAACGAGCTAGCATGTTGTAAACAAGTACAAAAAAACTATTTAAATGTTAATAAAAAATGAATCAACATTTTTATTTCGTTATAGAAAATAAATTTAAATGGTTTTGTTTTTATTTAATTTTTTTTTTAGATTACAAACATTCTAGGAGGAACTTAGTTTTCAAATAATCTGTAAATTATGACTTTAAAAGTGCTAAATTTTTTTAACGCTTTCCATTTGCATTTTTTATTGTTTTAATGTCTTATTCAAAAACTTTTTAAGTTTCTAAGAGTAATTATTATATAAATATTTCAAATGTTTTTATTTTTATCTGCGGTCTTTATCTTAACGTCAAAGTCAAAGCAATATGATAGGGACGTCCAATAAGACAATCATAAATTAAGTATTTACTCGGACCTATAATCGGTTGAAAGAAATCCTATGCAAATGTCTTTCATTTCATGATTTAAAGTGTATTGAATAAATTAAGGTTAGAGTTCTTTAATTAAATTTAAAAGAATGAATGTAATAGTTTTTATTGTTATAATTCTAATTTTGTATATATTAAGTATAAACAATGCAAAAAAAGTTTTGGACAGTAGGGAAATATGGGCACTGCCCTATTACTCCAATTGGAATGTATTATTATTTATTATTTTCATATTTTAATAATTTAGTTCACCTACAAGTGACCTTCTTTATTAATAATATGTCTACCAGAATCAAAGGCAAGCAATAATACCTAGAATTGTTTTACTTCATATTGGAAATCTTCAGATTTTCTTTGTGATGATAGAACTTATTAGGTTTGGTTTTATGAATATTAAATGTTTATGATGTGATAATGATCTTTTCCTTAGCTATCGGCCGAATCTCCCTACCATGGGGAGCTTTAGGCACAATTGACATGTTTCGAAAAGCTTCCAATAAGTTACATAGTGGCAATAATTTGTAGACCTTTTAAAATTTATACTAAAATATATGACGCAACTAACATTCATAATAAAAATTTATTTTATTAATAATTTAGATTTTTAATAATACGTTGCCCTCCCATAAATACGATAAAAATACCTATATACAAAATTACAAATAAATAGCTCTCACATTAAGATTATCATACATTGACATTAAATCGAGTATTCCAAATCATTATTAATCGATATTTTAACATAACCTTTAAAAAGTAAATAATTATTTAAATTATAAATGATAAAATAAGTAAAATGAAGAAAGAATTATATTTAGAAACATTTACTACAGTAACAGATTACAATGAGACATTTATTTTAAAAATTTCTTTAGAATCACTTATAACTTATTGTGTGTATAAATATTGTGTTCCTGATGATTTAAAATTGTTTTTTGTTTATTCTGAGGATAGTTCAAAGACCACGCTTTTAGATCTGAAAGTTGAATCTGCTAATTTTATAGAAAAGGAAGATATTCCCTGGCAAGTAACATCATGCCTTTATCCAGTTGTGCTTTTTGATGACACAATTATCACTGGTTTATGTGCAGTATCTCGACATATATGTAAACTACAAACATCTCGAAAGACTGCTCACGAATATGATGATGGCTTACTCAGTTTTAGAAAAGGCTGCCTACAGGCTCCGAATGAAGTGTCTATTTGGACAAAATTCTGTGAAGTTGATTTAATAAAGACTGTTAAAGAATTACTGAAAGTAGAAAATATAGAGAAAGTACCAGAAAGTTTGATTAGATTTGAAAATCATTTAAATAAGCCAGTCAAAATACACAATGTCTTTAAAATTGCCAGGGAATTAAAAAAGGAAACTAATTTGAAAGAAAATGAAAATATTCAAATGACTAAAGTAACTAAAGATGATACGAGAATATGTAAGCAAAGGAAGTGGAAATCTAGAATTAGAGAACATGAAATAAACTCCTGTAAAAAGATTGAAGATCTTGACTTAACCCATCAATTTGCAGAAGGACCATTTTTAACGCTTGCAGACTTAGTGCTATTACCTTCATATCATATTATTTTACAAGTAATTGGACAGGAAATATTTAAATCACTCTTCCCATTAACAAATAAGTGGTTTATAAATTTAAATAATGTTCCAGAAATTGCTGCTATTAATAAAATGTTAGACACTATAGAGTTACAATCAGTTTTGTTAGAAAATGTTGATTTACCAAAAATAGAAGATGTTAGCTTATATAAATCAGATCCCAAAAGACACAACCCTAAGAAAAGATTGTTTACAAAGCCAGAAGACATAGAAAGAGCACTAGATGTCTTGGTAGAAGGGATGGAATTAAATGAGAGTAGCTTAGAATTTGATGCAAATGTTGATTGGAGTTTAATCCCTGATGGAGCAAATCCTGCCGCTGGCCACTTACCAGATGAAAGAGTTGTTAGAAAATCTCAACAATTAGAAAATTTGTGTCAGGCAGTACTAGAAATAGCAAAAAAGGGAGATCACATTGTTGACTTCTGCAGTGGTAGTGGGCATTTAGGTATTCTTATTGCTTATCTATTACCAGAGTGCACAGTCATACTACTTGAAAACAAAGAACAATCCTTATTAAGAGCTAGGGAAAGAGTTCATAAAATGGGACTAAAAAATGTTTACTTTTTTCAATGTAATTTAGATTTCTTCGTAGGAAAGTTTGATATTGGAATTGCCTTACATGCATGTGGAATAGCCAGTGACTTGGTTTTAGATAAGTGTTTAATAGCCAATGCCAAGTTTGTTTTGTGTCCCTGTTGTTATGGTTCTCTTCATGCAACAGATAGACTTGTTTACCCAAGGAGTTCTACATTTAAATGTATGACTATAGACCAATACTTGTGTATAGGTCATGCTGCTGACCAGACTCATAAAGAACATCCTCTAACTGTCAGAGGTGCTAGATGTATGGCAATAATAGACTCGGATAGAGCAAGACTAGCTGAAGAATTTGGTTACAAGGTGACATTATCAAGATTGAAGCCCTTATCATGTACTGATAAAAATAATTTACTTATTGGGGTACCGGCTTAAAATAAAAAAAATCGAATATCTCTAAATATTTTTTATTAAAAATATAATTATATAATTTTGAACTTGAAGGTGTTTTATTTTAACAATAATAAAAAATAAAATATTGACCATATAAAACACTTTGGCTCATATAACAATCAAACAGTTAACAATAACAATAAATTGAGCGAAATAATATGGCAAGTTAGCGCTTAAAAGAATATACATTTTTTTAATCTATTAGAACTAAAAAAATTAGCACTTATATTTCATTTATTTTGTGGAAGACGCAGGTATATTCTTAATTTCAAACATAATTATTCACAGCGGGCATATACTAAAGCAGTACGGCATGGAATATAAACCTGAAAAAGAATTATGTAAATTAATACAATTATTCAAATAAGTGTTTTTAAAAGCGTTAATAAAATCGTCGTTTATATGAAATTGATTTAGATTGGCTCAACAAATAATGTTTGAAAATGGGCAGAAAATGATTGATCTGATGTTTGAGGTCATTGTGGTCTCGCTGTACACGCGATTGGTGGAGTTCGATCCCCATTCGTGGAAATATTATATTTAAAATTTATATTCCTTTCTTTGCTCTGGTTAGATATCCACAACATAAGAGGAGTGGAGGTGTTGCCGGCCTTGGGATGGAAGTGAGAGAAGAAAGTGTAGTGGCCTCAGCAGTCGGCACTGTCAGAACCACCACACTCGGAAGGAAAGGATGGCTTGGCTGGCTTACATGACATCGGATCGCCAGTATCTCGAAAATTGTTTCTGTAATATATTAATTCGATGCTATGTAAATATTATTTTATCAGTGGTTTAAGAAACTTGTTTACACTTTCAAACTCTGGCAGCATGATGAACCAATAATAGCATTGCAAGAATTTTTACATTGATGGGTAGACACACATGTCGTTTACAAGAAATAAATGACTTATCTTTTGTATTGTTTAAAAAACTAGACTACCTGCACAGAATCATTTCTGTTTCCCCACGGGATACTTTGTGTGTGATGAAATTCGCCATCTGGCTCGACTCTTCCAAAGCCACCGTATCTTTTACTATCCGAGCACAGGACAGCCTGAAATAGAAATATTTAGTTCGAATTATTACCATCAAATATTTTCCATTTATAAATACTTAAATTTTAAAATTAAAATAAGCTACTAAATTAGTAATTTATTAATATAATAAAATAGTGACTAGAGCAAATGAATGGTTTGCAAATAGTGCTCCCGCTTGCTAGCGTAGATATTAACTTCAGCCATTTTTGATAGAATATATTATTAATTATAAATTATTTCAAGCAATAAATTCTACGTAAAGTGATCAAATCTCTAGCAAGTTTATTAGTTAACGTAAATATAACATTTGGGACTTATAATTAATGATAGTACGTATTTTAGTATGCATGAGTGATGGACTCATGCATAGAACTCAAAAAATCCTAAAAAAAATTACATAATTTTCACCCATCGGTAATTATAATTTATAACATACTTCATATTGAGGCCGATCGTGGTGCAGTGGGATAGCGTTTGATCGTAGTGGACTTGATTCCCACTTGGGGGGTATAATATTTATATATATTTTTTGTATCCCTTAAAAAACATAAATAAATATATATACCTGATATTTCCCAGCGACATCCACACCTACTCTGTAGTCAGTAAAACTTTGGTACGGATGGAAATTGAACACGAAGAGAAGACCAGCTCGCTCGAACGCTACCACTTTGTCACCTTCGTGCTTACATGAGACGTACGCCTAAAAATAATTATTTTATTTGAGTAAAATTAACACGTTACACGTTTAAATTGGTACCTAAAAACAGATTATAGGTAGGTATGAATATTTTTTTTAGTTTCACGTTTTATCCGCATAGCTGGGTATAATAGTAAATGACTGAACTCAATACCGCTTTTTATCCGACTCGTCATTTCTCCGACTGGGAATCGAACTCACAGCCATCCTATTTACGGTCACACGGTAACGAACTGGACTCACAAAAAGTAATAAAAAAGCATTTACGTTTACAAAAACAGTCGAGTGAAGCCTTAGCTTGCTTTACTCGACTGATTTTAAAAAATTGTTAAAAATGAATCCTAGAGACACTCTTTTTAACTCTGTTAAATGCAAATGCTGCAAAAATCTCGAAAAATAAAATGTATATGGAGTACTAAATTAAGCACTTACAGGGTTAGATCTCAACCATCCATACTTATCTTCGAGCGCGTTCATATCTTTATCAAATTGATTGAGAAATTTGTATTTCAAGAGATCATCGTCCACAAGGTGCCATTGTCGGCGCGCGTAGTGATAGGACGAGTTGTTGCCAGCTCGCGGGAAGTCGAGCCATTCAGGATGACCGAATTCGTTACCTAAAAAAGAAAAATATTATATATTTTGTTTATTCTACGAAACGTTATGGTAATAAGTAATTATTAACTAATATCTACTCCAGGCTGTACTTTTAGTGAATTACAGACATTTTATGCTGAGGTTCGAAAAGTAAATGTTCATATACCATTGTATATGACGAAATGAATAAATTTGAAAAGTTGAAAAGAAGTGGTTATACTCAAATTATTTTCACGTTCTCACTCTTGTAACACTAAGTGCGGTGTTGAGTTCCGCCATTCAACACGGAAAGTCTCGAATTCGGCAGAAAGCGAAGTACGGAATATTTTGCCACTAGGTATCGTGATAAAACCGTGAAGCTAAAAAACATAGTTACATTACCAATAAAATTCAAATAGGCCTCCCCGCCCAAAGCGTGTGTGATAAGCCTTATCATGCAGTGCAAGGCGAGTCCGCGCTCGACGACGGCGCTGGGCTCGCTCAGCGTGCTCATGTGCGTGTACATGGCGGCGTCCATCAGCCAGAATGCTATTGTTTTATCCCCTACGAGTGCCTGTTTGGAGAAATTCAATTATTAAACATATAAGTAAAGTGTTATAAGACGTGAGCCAAGAAAGTATTTAGAAAGGTATATTTTTTAAAGGGAGATTTGACTGCGCCTCTTGAACGGCCCGACTTTGACTTAGGTATTATGAGGTAGGAAATAAGTATTATTATGCTTATTTATAGAATTATCATCTTCATCAGAGAAAACAACAAAAAAACTAAAGAGAAAAGTAACCTGATCATGACTTTCAGCGTACGCCACAGTCCCCTCCATCCATCTTCTATTGGTGAGTGTGTGCACAATATGACCCATTTTCCAGTCTTCATCGCGTTCCTCCTTGAGTAATTTAATCCACATATCAGGTATGGCCATTCCCAAACGATAATCGAACCCGGTACCACCTTCACGTACTGGCCGACACGACGCTGGCATACCCGATACATCCTGAAAATGACATTCATTTTTCCAAAATACAGTTTGGGGTGATGTAAAAAAATTATATAATTATAAATATATGATATTCTATTTTTTTTGTCTGTCTGTTTATTTATTAACATTTTAAAACTAACTATCCGGAATATATGATGAATAACCGTAGCAGTCCAACTAAACTATATCCTATAACTAAATTATATACAAGTAACGGCCGCCTTAGCAACAGTAGTTTAGGATAACCTCATTTTAAATTTCCAGAATTTGATCTTAATCATGGAAATTACTATATAGGTATTATAAATTTTCAAATTGTAAATTCAAGTAATACATTAATGGCAAGTGTCGTGAATCCACGCAGACTAAGTTATCATCATTATCATTAGAGTCTTATACCAACCGGCAAGTAGTTTTAAAAATAATATAATATTTAATAATATAAGTTAAATTTAACGTTACGTGATTAAAAAGCGTTATTAATTTATTTTTCAATTTTTATAAGATTTTCTTTGATAAAACATAGGTATACCTCGGCAATAGTAATAGCTCTGTTGTCAATGGAATGAATAAGTTCATTTGCTAGCATCAGGTACACAAGCGCTTCAGTATCCACGTTGAGGCCGTAATATTCATCATAGTGTCCGGAAAATCCCTCGCCAATACCACGGCTGTGGTATAACATTGATGTGACACCATCGAATCTATAAAGTATATAGAATATCATTAATATATGTATGAAAGAAAATAAGTACGCTTAGGCTTAAAAAAACCTATTGGGTATAATAGGCAAATAAGAGGCTGGTAGTGGCGTAGTGTGACTGAAAATGCGACCGGTTGTGGGTTTGATTTTCACTCGGGAATAATTATATTTATATTTATTTTTATTTCCTCGTTCTGGTAAAACAAAGTGCATCGTTGACTTCCACCACTTATAAGGCAATATCTCAAATTGGGCGTACAGCGGAGTACGGAATGTCTTGACACTAGGTACTTCCTGTCTACCCAGCTATGCGGGATAAAAGTGTGAAGCTAAAAAAAATAGTTACAAACCTGAATCCATCAAATTGATATTCCTCTTGATACCATCGTAGATTAGATAGTAAAAATCTTAGAACCTCGACTCTGAAATTTCATATAAAGCTGATATAGTCCCAATATGAAAAAAATATTCATAAATAATTAGTATTGTTTATTAATAAACAATATGACATTTTTTTATTTATAGCGCTCGTGGCACAGTAGGACAACGTTTGATTGATAATACGTTTTGTTGTGGATTCGATCCCCACTCGGAGAAGTCATTATATTAAATTATAGTTTTTTTGGGCTAATAAGACAGCGCGGTTTACTTAGCCATTGTTAAGTGACTAAATAAATTGCAATAAAATAAATAAACAATTATTTATTGTATACATACTTATTGTATACTTTATGATATACATATTCTTCTCACAGCAACAAAATTGAGTGCGAAACTGGTACTTACTTACTGCTTAAAAACCTGTTTCATAGATCACCGGGCACTCACCCTCACATACAATTTACATTTAGTTAGTAGAACATATATAAAACAGTACAGACCCACACGTATATGTGTGCATTATCTCGAAGGAGCGAGAAATTGGGAATTAAGTAATATATAATATATATTAAATAGGTTTTCTCTTACTACCCTCCTAAGCGGAGAAAAGCGTTAAGTTATAAAACAATAAATTGATTTTATTTTTATTTAAAATGAACTTACTCAGAATAATTAAATAGCCTGCTATCCCAAAGCGTGTGTGTGCCTCTAGCACCGTCGTGGAAATAGCAAGCGTTAGTACCATCGAATTCATTCAATCCATCTAAAGTATTCTTGGAGGCGTGGGAGTGGACCACGTCAAGTAGCACGTATATGCCCAGCTCGTGAGCTCTGTCGATCAGCTGCTTTAGTTCACATGGGGTTCCGTAACGGCTGGAAAGTAAAAAAAATATATGGAACACGCTTCATATTATTCTCTCGTAAACGTGATCTTGTTTCGATGTTTAATTAATTCGACGTAAACATTTTATAATCCTCAGTTTTGTGTGTGAACAAGCAAATACGACAGTTAATGCATAATGTTAGGGAAAATGTGAAATATAATAATAATAATATATTATTCATATATATGTGTGTGTTTACTATAGTCAGGTGTGTCCTTTAGTGGTTTTAATATTTGTATACAAGCACTAGTGCGTTCTTCCTTATATTTGCTATATTCAATAAATAAATAAATTTATTTACTACATTTGTAACGTTATATACAAAATCTATTAAATACCTACATAATAGAAATAATACCTGCTAGCCGCAAAGAAACTAGTGACTTGATATCCAAATGAAGCATAGTATGCGTGTTCCATTACAGCCATCAATTGTATTGCGTTGTAGCCTGAAAATTTAAATAAAATACTAAAAAATGTGGCAAGATTTGAAACTATTCTCTTCTGGACAATATTGAAATACTAAATAGTACAGATATATATTCACATTCAATCACGGCTAATTACTATAATGTATGTAGTTATTACAATATATCTTACTAGAATAACAATATGTACGTCTATACAATTCTGAAAAAATAAAACATTGTAAATAATTAATAATTAAAGTAAATAAAACACTTATTTATAGAGAACTTACGAAATAAATATGCATAAAATATATTCTAATTAAAACTTTTTTAAACGGATGTATCGTATATATTTAGGTATTTGAAAATACATTTTTGAAAACTTAGGACGTTACAAACACTACAGTGGTCCGTAGTCAAGGGTATACTGAGGTAGCATTCATCTATGAGTTAAGGCAATAAATAATTAATATAAATTTCATTTAAAACGTGTAAAAATCGCGAAAATCAGATATCATATTACATAAGATTTAATCAGTTAACTAACCTAAATCTTTAATTCTAGGTAGCACATTGTCTTTAAATTCCAAATAAGTGCCGACTCTTCCTTCATTGGTGGCGATGCCCACGTGACATTCATATATACGTAGAGATGCTGGTCTGTTCACTTTCTTATGTTTAAATTGATAAGGCTGTAATATTATTTACTAACTATTATTAACGCGGTAAAGTGAAAGAATTTATATTATTTATTATATATAAGCGATTACAACATTGTCTGATTGTTTGTTCGTCTCACTTTTGGTAAAAAATTGATTGAGGAAATTAATAGTTTTGATAACAATTTTTAACCTATTTTTCGTTAAAAAATATTTAGGTGGGGTTTCATTCGAGAAAAATGAAAAGTAGAAGTATGAAACAATACATATCATAGGTAGTATATGCTAGAAAATCCAAAGAAAAGGTAATGTCGCTGCGGTAGTATTATCTATACTAAAATTATAAAGAAAAAAAATTGTATGTTTGTCGCGTTTTCACGCAAAAACTACTGGACCGATTTCATAAATTCTTTAATCATTAAAAAGCTGCATCTTCACAGAGCAACATAGGTTATCTGAGATTTTCAAAAAAATAAGTATCCCTAATAAATATGCAATAATGTAAGTCAAGGTGCAAGAAAAAGTAGCTATAAAAAATATTCTACAGCACTATAGATTGTATCAATAACTACAAAGAAGTCCGTGATACCATATATTCAAGTACTGTAGCTATGCCACTATATCTACTTTTGTATATTTAAAAAGTTGAAAAAAAAGCTACAAGATTCAAATCATATTATTCATATCTCTGTATTAATCCTTACTCCATTAATAATATTTAAATAAAGATCACGATGAAGCCGCGGGTCCGCTAGTAATATATATTTTTATCCCTTTAGTGAACTAAAAAAATACTAAAAAATAAATTTATAATAATTCTATTGACTAGGAAAACAACTTGTGTTTATATACCTGTTCCGGATTATAAATGAATTGCTGATATGTAAAGCCTTCAAATGGTTTAACATAACTAGCCCAGGGCGATACTCTGTACAGATGATCGTTAACAATCAACTGGACACGACTGCCGTGCTTAATGGGACAAGAGCCATCTGCATTTTCAGGAATGTGTAACTCCCATTTTCCGAATTCTAGCTTCCTAAACGGATGACTCTTGGGATTCCACCCATCTGAAATATTTGTACATTTGAAAATGTTTTATTAGGTTTCAATAAGTTGATTTAGGGAAATCATAAATTGTTTATTTTTTATTCTTTTTACATAGGTTTCGTGGTACACTAGAAACGCTAGAAACGCTAAACCACTGTTTCAGTTCTACTTCACTTAGTTATTTTCTACATATCTTCAGCTTACTTTATAAATGTCAAGTTATTTTCAGAAATAAAGTTTGCTTTTATTTTGATAAATACGTACTAAAATCTCCTTGTAAATGTATGGAATGTGCTCCAGGAGCCCATTCACGCCATACTACCGAACCGTCAGCACCGAATTGAGGTCCAAAGTAGCGGTACCCCGTTGTAAAACCTTCCACTCCTCCCTCCCATGATTGAATTTTATCCCATAAATCTTGAAAGCAGCCATAACTAAAAATTGAAATTATATAATTTAATATTAAATTCTTACGATTTACTTCAGAGTTTATAAAATAAAAACTTGTCTAAATAAATAGATTACACGCGACGAAAATAAGTTCTTATTATTAAAAATTAATTCACCTAAAACTATTTTTTTTCAATACTCATTCAAAATTATCTTAATAAGTTTGAGAAATATTTTCAATAACACATATTTAATAGGGATTCAAGTCCAAGAACGAGAAATTATTTGTTACTGGTCCTACTGTGTTTAAATTCTTTATAGAGCTCGTGCTGTAAATTAATTTAATTTTACTTAATAAAAACGTCTCTCATACATATATCACGCGATAAATAAAGTAGGTATCTATAAAATTATTTAAGACTTAATAATTAGTAATTTAATTGTAATGTAATAAAATAATTATTTACTTTAAACATTGTTTAAAATTCTTTTAGTAATTATAAATGAATCTATTTATAGGCACCTATGTCAATATATTATGCATTATGTAAATTGTACATTATTATCTTGCAAGCTGCAACTTGGCGACAGTTAACTGATAGGTATTTACCTCTATCATATACTAATAAACATAAATGCTATAAAAAGATCCATATTATTATGCTTATTGCCTCTACAGTACAAAGTAGAATTAAATAACGAAAATAATTATTTTTCCAATTACATTAAAATTGATTATTGTATTTACTTTTAACTTTTCTACCGTTTATTTTTATTTAAATTACTTAACCCCACTATATATACTTCGACCTTAAGTTTGACATTGAAAATGTCATTCAAGTACACGGAAAGCGCTTGATACGCTTAACAAAGTTTTATTTACGGTGTTTAAAAATATCACCAGTTTATTAAGTATTATGAAATTCTTGTATTATGTTTTATAATATAGACATTTTTACTAGTTAAATAAATAAAAGGTATAAACGATTATTCATATTTGTTCTCTAGACGCCAAAAATTACGTTGTTACTAAAGCGCTGTATCGCTTCATAGACCAACGTAGTAAACAGAAAATTAACCTAACAAATTTTTCCTTTCGATATGTAGTTTAATCTAAACATTTGTGAATAATTGTATTAATCGTTCTACAAGCTTTAATAAACTTACCGTCGCCGAATTTCTCTTTCGTAAGGCTTCAAATAACCATCTCTTTCAAATAATTTCTTTAGATCGGGAACGGGCACATCCATCGGATCCATAGCGGAGTAATTACCACCCATTATATCTATGTAGGTATATAAAAATAAAAACGAGTCTATGCGCACGCGCCACAAGCTACAACCGCGCGAACCGATAAATGGAGTTTGAATAGCAAAGTTATTACATTGAGATGAATATTGGTGATACTGATAATGAGATATGGGGTCATTTGTGTCAAAGAGCATTTGTCTTTTTTACCTTATAATGAAAAAACAATAATTTTAGTTTCAATTATTATTAAAAATATTAATTGCAGTGCCAAATTTTTAGTATTGGATATTTACTACATAAAACTATACAAAATATATATCAATATATCAAGCTTAACTCGGAAAATAAGTTCTCTATAGTTCCTCATTCAAATATTATTATGTGAAAAAATAATATTTGAATCTTATTATTTATGTACTTCTTTATCAAATTTTATGTGGAATTTTATCCTGTAGTAAAATATTATTATGTTACAGTATAAATTGATGTTGAAATGTAATAATTTAAAGGCCTATTTCAGGTTGTTTATTATAATTAATAATTTAAAGGAATGGGTCTGGTATATCATTTGTTTACTGATATTTAAATCTTTCATATCCAACAGGGTCAGCGAGAGCAAGGGAAAAGTTGACAATACATTACTCTGTACTTTTAGTGAATACATGTCACTGCAACCTAAGTATGAAATATTGCTCCAAGTAAGTTTTTAAATATAATTGTTTACACAGCAAAGAATGCTAATTTAAAGAATAAATATACAATAACCTTTAATAAAATTACAGTTAATGTTGTTTTATTTTTATTATTATAATTATACACTAGATATCTACACATTATTATAATTTAAATTAAAAACCACTTAGAAAATATCAGAGCCTGTTTGTTTGGCTCTTTTAATAGCTTCTTCTGGTAACAGTTTTTCTTGTTCAGAAGGTTCAAGAGGTTCACCATTTTCGTCTAATTTACCTGATTTATAATCTGTTACTATTTTTTTACTGTATATAGCGTCAAATAACTGTTGTGATGTAAATTCACTTTGAATAACATCTTGTGCCTTGTATGAAACATATGGTTTTAGTGGACAATTTGTGAGGTCAGGCACAATAAGTTCAGGTATCATCTCGGGTACTTTAACAAAACGACCATTTAAATTGTACCCAACATCTCGTACTCCTCGCCTATCCACTTCCAGCTCTGGCTTGGGACCCATTTGTTGCATTTTGTGAATCCGTGATCCTCTCTTATTAGGGATAACAAACTTTCTAAAATTTCTTTTAGATTCTCGCGATGCTGTTAAAGAAATATTGCGTTTACTTATAAAATTGACTAAACTCGATATTTTAGACATTTTTGCTCTTAAATTAATAATCGGTAAATTGTATTTATTTTTTCTTAAAGGTTATATTAGGTAAATTAACTGTCAAATTGTTTTGACAAATGACAGATTTTATAACCGTCAACTTTTATTGCCGCTTATAAAAATTGCTGGACTCGCTTGACGTTTGTATTGGTTGACACACGTATTAGTGAGGTTTCATATTTTAATTAATAATCTCTGAAGTTTAAGTTCTTTGAATTGATCTCTTTTAACACGGTGTTGGTTTTTAGTTAATGTTAGTTTTATATCGTCATATTAGGTAAGTTAGTTAGTGTTTTAAGGTTATATAAATGGATAACGATCGCCCGCCGGATCCTCCGGATCCCGGTGATGATCCTTCCCTAAATCAAATTTCCAGAAAACGCCAAGGGGATGATTCATCCTCTTTTAATATTGTCCCTGCTAACAAAAAAACTATTGTGAATCCTTCCTCTGCTACTCCGTCTATCCAAAATGTGTATGTTCATCCCTCCTTGTCTGATGGTGCAAAATGTTATATTAATTCCGACAAAGGCCCTTTTCTAGTATATGTGTCAAGGGATACTCCTGATCCTGCTTCAGGGACCTCTATGAAAGCTATTAAATTTGGTCAGTTCCTCCATACAAATAAAATTACAGACATAGTTAATGATGGTGTAAAAAATGTTGGCCGCAATAAAATTAGCGTACAATTTGCGTCTGCAGAAGCTGCAAATAATTTTTTGATTAATCCAGTTCTAAGTCTATGTAAGTATGTCTGTATTATACCAACTTTTAATATAACAAGAATGGGTATTGTAAGAGGAGTTCCTGTTGATTGGGGAATGGAAGAATTTGTTCAATCATTAAAATACCCATCTGGATGTGGTGAAGTAGTGAAAGCGCGAAGATTAAACAGAAAAAATGTGAGTGAGGGTGTTACTACATGGATTCCGACTCAGTCAGTTGTATTAACATTCCGAGGACAACTGTTGCCTGAGAGAGTCTTTTCTTATTGCTCCTCCCTTCGTGTAGAATCATACTACTTTCCAACCATCCAATGCCTAAATTGTTGTCGATTTGGTCATGTTAAAGCACAGTGTCGGTCTAGTTCCAGATGTTACAAATGCTCGCAATCGCACATTGGTGACTCATGCAAGATAATTGAAGAGTTTTCTACTTGCCTCTATTGTACTTCTAAACACTTTGCCACAGACAAGGGCTGTCCTGAGTTTGCAAGACAACAGGCTATTAAAATTTTAATGACTCAAGAGAATATCTCTTACATTGAAGCATCCTCCCGACTACCGCTTGCTCAGCGTTCTTATGCTGATGTAACTAAGGAAATGTTTTCCACTCCAATTCCCTCCAAACCAAAAGCTGTCATGGGGAAAGCTCTTTCTTCTCCCACAATATCCTATCGCAAAACTGTTACCCGCTCTCCCCGTCCCCGAGCTCCTCTTGAAAAGGGATATGATAGCCTCACTCATCAAGCAATTGTTGGGGACTGTCCTTCTTCCCTTCCTAATGGCTGTGCTTTACCTGATAGACCATCAGAAACCAGAAAAGATCTGCTAGTTGCTTTGACTGAAACCCTTATAAGTATTTTAACTCCATTAGATGATGTTCCTTTACCGTCCAACGTTGCCCAAAATCTAGCAAAAATCTTTAATATTCTTAAATATGGCCCCTCTGTCCATCCTCCAGTGGAATAGTAAGAGTGTTCGTGTTAAAAAACATGAATTGCTTTCTATTATTTCACTATATAAACCTGTCATTGTTGCCCTCTCGGAGACATGGTTAATGCCGGAATCCCGTTTTAGGGTCCCGGGTTTCTCATGTTTGAGGGAGGACAGGAGTGACGGGTATGGAGGTAGTGCTATCCTCGTCCAGCACTCCACTCCATATTCCTTGATTCCTCTTTCTAATCACAGTCCTCATTTTAATGCTGTTGCTGTGAGAGTCCTTAATATTTCCTGTCTTTCTGTTTACATCCCCCGTCCATCTTCTTCCATTTTTCTTGAGTTAAATTCTATTATTTCTTCTCTCCCTAGTCCTGTGCTAGTCTTGGGAGATTTTAACACTCATCACACGATGTGGGGGTGTTATTATTGTGATGGATTCTCTCCTTCGTTGGTGGAAATGATTGATGATGCTGGTCTTTGCGTCCTCAATGATGGCTCACCGACTCGTAGGGTTAATCCTAATCAGAATCCTAAGACTGCTATAGACCTTTCCCTTTCTTCTCCTTCCCTTGCCTCTCAACTATCATGGTCTGTACTTTCCTCCTCCTATGGTAGTGATCACTTTCCCATTCTTCTGTCCTTAGCTAATCATCAGGCACCTATTCCCTCCCCTTATCCTTTTACTAAATACAATCTTAAAAATGCAAATTGGTTAGAATATGCATCCTCTGTTGATAACATGTTGGGTTCTCATCTTGAGTCTATTAATAATGAGAATATTACTGTCTGCTATGGTCGGTTTGTTGATGCTATCTTGTTATCTGCTAGTCATAATATCCCCAAAAAACACTTCACTCAGTATCAGATGCCTTTCAATCCATGGTGGGATCAGGAATGTTCTGATTCAGTCAAACGGCGTACATTTGCTGAGTCGTCCTATGCAGCATGTATGACGGTGGAGAACTTTATTGAGTATCAGCGCAGTGACGCGTTGTTTAGAAAATTGATTTGGAAGAAGAAAAGACTTGGATGGATCAATTTCTGTGAATCCCTCTCTCCCCGCTCTTCCTCGTCTATTGTCTGGAATAATGTTAAGAGATTTCGCCGATCTCTTAATATTAATTTCAGCCCTAGCTCCAATAACCCCGCTTTTTGGCTTGACGATTTTGCTGACAAATTGGCGCCTCCATTTGTTCCTTGCCATGATTCATTTTATAATTTCTCCCCAATTATATCCTTAGTGGAAATGGATACATCTTTCTCTTACAATGAGCTTGAGAGTGTTCTTATAGTCTTAAAAGACACTAAACCAGGTGAAGATGGTATTCCATATTCTTTTTTAAGTAAATTAAATAAAATATCCAAAGATTATTTTCTAAAATTAATAAATTGTATTTTTCATTCAGGCATTATTCCCGAATCTTGGAAATCTCAAGTTATCATCCCTATCCTTAAACCAGGTAAAAATCCTTCCGATCCTAGCTCCTATAGACCCATTGCATTATCGTCTACTTTATCAAAAATTGCTGAACGGCTTTTAAAAAATCGATTGGAATGGATAGTGGAAAGCAAAAATATATTAGCTCCCTCTCAGTTTGGATTCAGAAGAGGGATGGGTACCATTGACAGTCTCAGCTTCTTCACTACGGACATTCGAGTAGCCTTTGCCAAGGAAGAGTACTTAGTTGGTGTTTTTCTAGATATAGCCTCCGCATATGATAATGTGCTTCTTCCGTTACTCAGGCAGAAAATGCAATATCTGAATATTCCCGCGAGGTTGACTCATTTCATATGCAGTCTGTTTACCGGCAGGACTATTTCTGTAAAACATCCTTTCCTTACTATTCCTCCCAGACGTGTCTGGAAGGGTATTCCTCAGGGTTCGGTTCTTAGTCCTCTGCTATATAATATTTATACGCATGACCTTGAATTGTCTGTAAACAATTTTTGCAACATTCTCCAGTATGCTGATGACATTGTTCTCTATTATAGTTCAAATTCAGTAGAGGACATCAATTTTCGTTTAAACACTGCTTTGCATTATCTAAACCAATGGCTCTCTGAACATGGTCTTTCATTGTCGGTACCGAAATGTAAGGCTGTTTTATTCACAAAAAAAAGAGTTATTCCAAATTTTCGAATCTACTTTGGCGATGAAATTATTAATTTTTCTGATAATATTAAATTCCTAGGCATGGTTCTTGACAAACGACTGAACGGAATGGCACATTCTGAATATCTTAGCAAAAAATGTGAAAAAGCTATTAATACTCTACGTGCAGTATCTGGTGTATGGTGGGGTGCACATCCCTATACTCAAAAACTATTGTACAATTCTTTAGTCCGTAGTCACATTGACTACAGCTTATTTGTTTTAGACCCCTTTAATAAGGTTGCTAATGATAAATTAAATCGAATACAATACAAATGCCTTAGAATAGTTTTAGGTGCAATGAAGTCTACTCCTACGAACGCACTTCAAGTGGAGTGTGTTGATCCTCCTCTTCCTCTCCGGCGTCAATTCCTGTCAGATCGATTTATAGGTAAATTGTTACAGCTCTCTTCCCATCCCCTATTGTCTAAACTATCCACTTTATCCAACCTTTGTAATCGTGATAAATCGGTATCATATTTACTCAACAGCTTCCTTAGATTTACCAATCTCCCTCATCCCTTGAAAAGATTTCCATGTAATCCACTTTATTGTACTCCTTATCAGGCCCTAATTCATTCCCCAATCATTATCACGGATATTGGCTTGTCCAAAGATGATCCGGGTGCCAACACAAATTTTAATTCGTTAATTCAGCGAAATTGGTTTAACCATCTTCTCATCTTTACTGATGCTTCCAAGCTTTCAATAGAAGGCTGTGTTGGTGCGGCTTGCTGGATCCCAAAATTCAAAATTATCTTACAATTTAAATGCCCCCCCGAATCATCAGTGTTTACAGGTGAGGCTGTTGCTCTATTGGAAGCTATCCTGTTTACGCTTTCACATGACTTCCCACGGACTGCTATCTTTACAGACTCTCTAAGTTGCTTATTGGCCATCAAACAAAAACCTTTTCATGGTAAGATAGTATCTTCTATTATTTTAAGGATTCGTGAGGCTTTGTTCGCATGTCATCGTAAGGGTTTGGATATCTCATTGATTTGGATCCCGGGTCATTCTGGTATTGGAGGTAATGTTACAGCAGATAACTGTGCTAAGTCAGCTGTTCAGTGCGGAACACTCGAACATTTCTCTATTTTGGCCCAGGATCTGTTGTCTCTTGCAAAAACTCATCTGGATAGTTCTTGGAATCGTTATTGGGAGTCGTCCAATCGACTAAAAGGTAAAAATTATGCACTCATTCAAGCAAAGATCCCAAAACGACCGTGGTTTTATAGATTAAAACATGCAGATCGTTGGGTTATCTCAACTGTCTGTCGTTTGCGCTTTGGACACTCATGTACACCTGTACATCTGGCTAAGATCAAGGTCAGGGACCATTCTCTGTGTGAGTGTGGCCTCGATGAAGGCACCCCCTCCCATATCCTTTTTAGCTGTCCTAATCTCCTTTATCCCCTCTATGAAATCCTCCCACTTATAGTTCCTCGCCCTATAAATGTAAATTCTTTATTAATGTTTGTGTTTAGTCCTCTGTGTAAATTTCTTTGTAAATATATTAAAAAAAACTTGATTAAATTGTAGATGTACTTAATGTATTATATATTGTTTTTTTACTAACCAGTTTTTGTGTAGATTATTTAAGTATGTATTTTGTGTTGTGTTGTTGTAGATGCAGACTTTTTACGGGATCACTTCTTTATGAATAAAATATTTAGGAGTGTTTCAATTCACGTTCTTACCGTACAACCTCCGTCGTGTGTTCTCCTATCAACGTGACATTGGCGAAGTGATTTGTGTTCTACTGGCATGCTCGAAACGCCATAAGCTAAGAACCAACCAACCAACCTATAAAAATTGCTGAAAAATATAAATACTGGTTGCATGAAATACTTAATGTTTTTATTCTTTATAGAGTTGATAAATATAGAGATATAGTCAATAAATTGATATTTGGCTGTGACTACGAAAGTAGTGATACAGATAGACTAACCCCTGCCTCAAATGTTCAAAACAAAAATTTAAAAAACGAGGCTCTGTAATCTTTCGCTTATAATATATAATTAAAATCGCAACTACCACACTTCTGCTAAATAAAATACGAGTATAATCAAGAAGTGTATAATTTTAATTCATTAAAAAAAGAACAATTAACTTAATAACTATTTGTATATTTTATACTTAATTGATATTTGAATGCAGATTTAAAAATGTAATTGATCACAGGGTCATTATCTCTTTTTATCCGACCAATCGCCTTTTATGTTCGTCTCCATATGCGACACTCGCGAAGTAATCTGTGGTCTACTTGCATGTTCGAAGCGCCATAAATTTAAAGAAGAAATTTTAAAGGCTTTTAAAATAAATATAAGAAAACTTGCATTAAATTATTAATTTTCAATTGAAGGAACAATTTAAAAAACACAATCCCTTTTCTATTGCGAGGTTGCGAGACTGCGAGGAATTCAGTTAATCAGCAGAAAAAAAACATATAGGTAAATCTCAATAAAAGCCGATAATTGGTCAAATCTGTATAATCATATAATATTAAAACATTTAGTTATCACTTGTCTTAAGCTTTCAAACTAAACTATTCACACAAATACAGAACGACAGTAAGATTCTTACAAATTACAAACAAAATACTTAAAACACCTCATAAATTAAATCAATTACGTATTTGAAATATAAAAAAAAATATATAATTAGGCTCTATTTTGCAACAACAGTTCGAATAGCCTCAAATCAAAATGGTTAATACAAATCTAGCGACCACTTTAAACAAGACAAAAAGCATTATATCTATCATACACGAAGTACTATTAAATCTATTTGTGCTAGACGAATATTATAATTGGCACTATATTGTTTCTCATAGCACCTTCACCATACAAGTTATTTAATAAATAGCCGTTTTGAGCTGGCTTAGAATCAAAAAAGAAGTAATACATACTTTATTTCTTTAACATGCATTCGAACTTGAATCAGAGATATTATTTTTAAAACTACATATTTATTTTCTTTATCTTCAACTCGGCTCGCAATGTTTATAAATAGGCAATGGCTTATAAATTATTAAAGAATAGATTTAGATATAAGTAAACATAAAGAAAAATAACAGTTATTTGTAATATTGGTTAAATTATATTTAGAATACTTATATTTGTTTTCTATATAGACACTTACCCAAAGAGACATAACATTTTCTTTTTATTGTCCATGGGAATGTATAGATAGTTATTCATATATATTTTTTCATTTATATTTTATATAATTACAATATTGCACAAATAAACAAATTTTACTATTTATCTATATTTTAAGATATTTTTGAAAGAAACTAAAAAAATATATTTTTTAAATATCATTTGGGTTTGCGAGTTCAATGGCAGTGTATACAAAGAATATTGGACCCAAAGTCTTGTTATTTCCAAATAATAAAATAATAGTAAATGAGAATATTCAACAAAGCATTACTCTATGTCAAATTCTTGTCAATTCTGTATATACAATAACACAATGTAAGAGATCTTTAAATTAAAAAAATATATATGTAAGAAAATTTTTGAACAATTCAAGTAAACGGATCAAAGTTTTAAGATTTATTGAACATAAAGATATATTAAGTAATTATAGTAGAATTTTATATAAAAACTGTTTTGTCATATTACAAACTGTAATATACTATAGGCTATATTTTTATTATTTATATAAAATAATTATAAAATTGAAGGAAATTAAGTCACCAGTTGAAATTAATATAATTGAGTTTTAGTTCTAATAGCAGACAATATTTTCTATAGAGAAGAAAATCGTGAAGAAATAATATATTGAAGTTAGGTATTGAGTTCATATAAAATAATAGTAAAAGCACCCTCAAAAAGCTGTATACAAATACATTATCACAATTACAAAACTGAAATATAGATTAATTACCATTTAATTATATAGACCTTAAATAAAATATATTTAAATATATAGTTAGGGTACGAAATTTTCCTATATATATACACAAGTACATATTTCATCACTTAGATATACAACTATACCTAAATAACCTTTCGCAATTACATTACGCACACGAATAGCAATAAATTTTCATTTAAACTTTAAAATTGTATCATTAAGTAGTTTCTGACCGAATTTTACGACTGTCAGTGTAAAAATGTATCAACTACAATATATTAGGATTTTTATTATTCTGCAGCAATAAAATGTACCCTTCGTATTTTCTATCTGTTAATATATAAAACGTTTATCTGTATCTTAATTATAACCTTTGTTATAATGTGTGTCACTCTGTCACAGTCTGTTCACTTAGACAGCTGTACTTATTAATTATCTATATTTTAAGCTGTATCTGTCACGTGTCAGTTGGTCTGTCATCGTGGTTGTTCGTGTCCAGTTCCTCCAGTGCCTCGCTTGACGAGTGCGTCATATCGCTGAGGGTATCTATTTGCTTTTGCTTCTTGCGTACGTTCCAATGTAAGCATTCCGCTAGCGAATCAAACCAGTCTGAGATCTGGTCTTGCGCGCAGATTGACGGCACGGGGTATACTGATGTTGTTACGTATAGACTGTAAAATATATTATAATATATTATTTTAACTATAAATAATCTTAATTTTTATAAAGGTTAATTCTTATAAATATGTCAAGTACTACATACAATTACTTATAATAAAAGCGAAGCGTAAAATAAAGCAACATACAGAGCCTATGTAGCATACAAAATAAGCATAAATGAATCTATTTCAACCCTATAAACCATAGGTATCCATGACACT
This sequence comes from Dryadula phaetusa, assembly GCA_032432895.1. NCBI lineage: Eukaryota > Metazoa > Arthropoda > Insecta > Lepidoptera > Nymphalidae > Dryadula > Dryadula phaetusa. The sequence continues at coordinate 2,296,036 of JAOYRS010000054.1, forward strand.
ATAATAATGAAAATTATTTTTTTTCTTGCATACACAGCAAAAGGCTTTTCTTTTTCTTCCTTTATCAAACTAAAATGGCCAAAATCAGTGAATCTTGTAAAACCCAAGTATAAATATAGGTTACCTATCGCCTGGCCTGAGTATCATTTGAGATCGGCCGTCGAATGATATGCTGGCCAAGTTACGAGTTTCTACGCTTAGTTTTATCTGAAACAAGCTCTTACATTTAAAAAATTCTGGCGACGGTATATCTGACATTTGACAACTATGTGTCAAAAAGTTTTTTTTTCAATTCATGGATTGACCTAGGTGTGGTATGTTATCACAATATGATGATATTATATTTATTACCTTTTTCTAGACACTACAAAATGAGACGTAAGTCATATGTACATACATACATTTCCTACATCAGCATTATTTTACTATACTAAAGTTAATGGAACTAAATAAATTATTTACAATAGGGATATGGCAGTCTAAATAAATAACAAATAACACATGCTGCGATGCGAGTAGCCAAGCATTATTAGTTTTAATATTTTTCATCTGTGGTACCTATCTCCATGTTGCAACGCTTGGCGGCTACGGCCGTCGAATGATACCCACATTGCGTTACGCGCTTCGGGAGATAAGGAGATCTAAAATATTGGTAACTTTTAATATTATTATACAGAATAAATTAATATATTCATAACTACATACTTGATATAAATTATGTAGTAATTTTTAGTTTATAAAATAAAAATCATAAAAATGATTTCATTCCGTTTAACCATTATTTTGTCATCATATCGTAACATTGAATCCTTTCAAAATTAAAGCGATAATTACAAGTTTAAATCCATAGCCTAGTTCAAACAAAATACTCCGTTTTCATATTTTGCTCTAACTTAGTAACAATGTTTCAATAATGACGGTCTCAAAAATAGAAATACCAACTACAACTACAGAAATACAGAACCAATATTCGTGAAGCGCGAGTTCATGAAATAATTTTGTACGGTTAAGTTAAAATATATGAATATAGTTTTGATTTATATGTTTAGTATAATTTCAAATCACCTTAAGCTCCACGCCCGCTGGCACTACTATAGGTCGGAAAGATAACGAGTGCGGACATATGGGCGTCACCATGATGGCGGGCACCGACGGATGTATCATACTGGCGCCCGCCGCCACCGCGTACGCCGTACTGCCCGTCGGCGTTGATACTATTAGACCTGGCATAAAAAAAATCAAATAAAAAAATAGATTCACGCATGATCCCGCATGACAGAGACAATGGTGTGAAGACGATCGATTCTGCTAATCGTTTGCTCGCATAGTATCCAACCGTTCCATTTTATCCTAAATGAGGGAAAAATAAAAGTAATTGAAATATAATTCCTAAAGTGGGAATCGAACCCACAACTACTTGAATAAGCAGACGCTGTCCCACACCTCTCAATGGCCTCGATTGATTTTTTGACTACATACGACGTATTGTGATTAGCCTAGTAAGATACTAGCATACTACTACCTCCTTTCATCAGGAAGCCCCGTTCTCCAAACAACTTTATACATATATTTGTAGAAATAGAAGAGCAAATGTCAGACAAGGAACTCCTTGTATATTATGGATCACCATGGGTTCATTGTGTCCAACGCGTTGCAGAGAGGAGCTCATAGCAGTGCCTTTGACTTGCAACGTCGCTTCGATTCACGATTTATTAATTATATAATTTTAATAAATTATAACACATATACAAATTAAAGAGTAATTTTAAGTAACGATTGTTCATGTCATTGCACTTCAGTTTACTTTTGATAAGCTTTTTATCTTATAAAACATTGACCGAAGATAACGATGATAATATTTAATCCTTTATGTTCTAATGAGGACATTCTAGTGATCATTATCATAATATAATTGGGACGCGGCTTAGTAACAATGTACCAGAGATATATAATTATATAAATATAAAATACGCATTGTCTAACCATTTGTAATGTTTACTACTTAATTCTCCTCTGTCAGCATCATTTTCGTAAAAAGGAACTTAAACGTGTCCTTTATTTTGATATTATTAATTTGAGATTACGAAAAATCTGTTTTATATCCTATTGCCAAAGGGAGGGTTATGTTTTGATTGCGTATGTAAGTATGTATGGCCGTTTCTTTGTTCCCTTGTAACTACTGACCCGTGAACCGACTTTGACAAATTATACGTCGTTAAATGGGTCTTAATGGCGCTAGTGTTACTGAATATTAAATTTTAAAACTTAATTTTTAACCGTAGTGGGTTTTGTTATATTTATCTAATAAGTTTAATATTTTTCATTCCCCAACGAAACTACATAACAAATATTTAGCTTGTGCATTGTCATTCAGTGAGGAATGGAAGTTTTACATGATATGTACAATAAACTCTCGATAATTTGACATTCGTTAATTTGAATCTTTCGAAATTTTCATTCCTTTCCTTTTCCGGTCCCTTGAAAACTCTTACTCGATATATTGATTAAAATCTATGTTAATTGGTTACTTCGGCCCTTGAAGGTATAGTATTTAACTCGCCAAAATGCGATAATCTGAAATCCAGGCTTCCCTAATCTCTATAATTTCAATTTTAATGACTATTACTTTGCATCTCTCATAACTATCTTCCTATTCTTTGGACAAGTAGAAGTCGCTCACTCCAAAAAAAGATTACGGACCATTCTTTTTGAAATAAAAATTATGATTATTATAATAATATTCCCTCGTGGTTATTTAAACACTTTTTTTCTCTGAAAATTTAATATTTATCTCTGGTCCACTGAGTTTCAAATTACTTAGAGTTTTCTGTATATTGATAAACCATTACGAATATTTGTTAAGCGTTTTTTTAGGTTCACGCGTTACCCCTAGCGGGGTAATTGGATAGGACGAAGCGCCAAACGCTAAGATCAATGCATACTTCGTTTGCTTCTTCCAGTCATTAATCTCTTCATAGGCGCTTCGTCCTCATGATTTTTACGTGAACTTATCATCGATACCTACTTTAATTTCGAAGGCCAAGCCGAAGGTCTCCAACGACCTCTCGTTTGATATATCATCTTTGTTTAATATATCTTTCAAATGCTAAGCATTTAACACATACACGAACAGTACATCAATATGAATAAAAATAAGTAACTATAACTATATAAAAAAAGACACAAAACTCACCATCGCCCTGAACAGAGGTAATATGTTTTCCATCTAAAAAGAGATCAATATTAGATAAATAGGGGGAAGGCCCTCTATCGACGACCACTTCATTGAGCACGAGTATTGTCGTTGTCTTTTTCTTTTCTTTGCCATCTTCACTTGTTTTCCTTAGAACCACGCATTGCAGTCGTGACCTTAACGTTAGGGCTGCGTGCCCTAGAATAGAAAAAAAGAATATACATTAACACATATTTATTACTAATAAAATATTGTATGTATTATATATAAATTATTTTAATTTTACTGATTTAACATAAGTAAAATTTTCTTTCTTTTATAAAATATTAATAATAGATTTGGAAATAATGAACAAAGTGTCTTGTGACATGATATTTTCTTTGCCTAATCTACTTTACATTGCTAGTGTGGAGGTAGCTAGTAGTAGTGGTGCGTGTCACGTCATTATTAATGCTTGGCATATATTTTATTTATTTAATGTATTTTTATACACTATTATAAAAATATTGCACTTTTTATATAAATTATAATTGTGACAAATTGAATAACCCTCTGATTTTTTAACTTTATTAAAAAGGGTCGAAATCTGTTTGCCTACGTATTGGATATACATATAATGGAAACAAATACAGTGGATTTCATGTATATTGATGAAAAGCAAAAATATGTTTATAGCATATACATATGGATTTATTATATAAGAGTGATATTTATTTACCTTCTAAAACATTCATAACTTGATCCTGGAAGTTGTTAAATTCAAATGGTGTGAGGAATCCCAGCGAGCCCAAATGGAAAGCCATTACTGGAGGAACTGATTGCTAGAAAATAGAAAACATGTATGCATATACATTACATATACCAAAATAACATTTTATTACAATTTTTGTCTTTCTGTCCGTTTGTCTGAAGAAGTAACTTAAGGCTATTTTTATTTTTGGATCATATAATACATATAAAACCTGAGATATTAAATTCCACGTAACCGAAGTCTCTGGGACAGCTAGTAACGATTATAAATTCTAATACAAAATAAATGTTTGTAATATTACAGAAAGATGATCTTCTTGTTAAAATTACATTTGTGTATTTAAATCAATCAAAGATGAAACTTAGAAGATGAGGTCTTAGTCGATGTTTAGGCGGAAAATAGAACGTCTATTTTTATGTATTGTAATGTGTTTGATATTTGTATTATTTAATTCACTTTTAATGGAAAACTGCAAAAATATTACATTTCTACACTCGTATCCCACATAGACTTTATCTCGACATTTTTGTATCACGCACTACATATGTGATGATGATATGCAAATGTTGCATTTAAATACAAGCCTTCTTAAAGTTGTGTATTTCATCAATTACACTTTGTTTTGTAACAATATTATTTAATTGTCAGTATGGACAAATTATATCTAAATATCTTTTAATTATAGAAAATAATTCTATTCTAGAAAATAAATAACCTAATGAACTAAGGATGTATAATTAAGTTTATGTAGCCATTGTATTTCTTTGTGAATAAATTCTTTTTTTGTAATTAATAAAATTCTAGAACGTCAAACTATTGCTTGTAGATTTCAACTTACTAATTTCGTTATAGTTAGTTTTACTGTACACGTAGTGGTTATGGGTTCGATTCACACTTGGTTAGTACTTATATTGAATTTATTTTCATTTAAGAGTGTCTTGACACTACCGCTCTACCCACTACCACTACACTCTGCCAATGTTTCTATAAGCGAAAAAAAAATTATTGAATAATATTTTATTACCTGAAACAATGAGCTAGCGTGTAGCAAAGTGCCATCTCCACCGAGACAGATAATGAAGTCGATCTTGTCAGTAAGGTCATCTGTGCCCGCGCGGAATGTCATCAGTCGCTCTCTCACCGAAGTGAAATCGCCGTACTCTTGGAGCAAAGTGTCATCTAATACGGCCGACTCCACGAACACTACCATGCTTTTGTCCTTGAAAAATAAAATAAAAATATTTACTTTCAATATCTGATTAAACGTTAGGATTAGTCGGGAATTGAGAATTTAAAGTCTTTAGTCATTTTAGACGTCAATAAAAAAATTAATCATATGGGATAAGACATTGCAAATTGCAAAATTTTTAGTGTCAATACACGTTTTTTACAAGAAAATATTGTTTAAAATAAATTTGCAAACATATTAAAATGACATCATATAAATAGAGATCACAATTATTATTACTATATTTTAATAAAACTTTATACATTTTATTAGTCTTCCTTTTTTATTATTAGCGCAATAATAATAAAATGTTATAATCTAAAGCCGATAAAATAAAAAAAAAATATTACATGTTTTAAAATATAATTTAAAAACAGTTTATAATACAATTTATTTTAAAAATAATTTTAATATCATTCTATTATTTTTAACCATATTAGTATTATTATTATTAATATTATTATAAGCTACAACACAACGATCATTACCCAGTCTTGAATGAAAAATTAGTAAGAAAAGGATAATTTTAAAAAAATTAAATAAAAATATTATACTCTACTTCGCTGCTAATTAGTACCACGCCAGTATATACAAAAAACATTAATATTATTTATTATCAGAATTCACGCTTTAAATTAATAAAATTGCAAGTAATTAAGATATATTACAGTCTACAAGTTTTTGTACGCAAACTGTTAGAATAAGGATGACTAAACATTTTAGCTTCAGGAAACTAAAGACAAATTTATTCGATTTTCTAATTTCTGTGGTTTTTGAAGTATATATTGAATTTATTTGTATGTCAAAACACCGAAATAATGTTAATTATGTACGAGTATGTATGCATTAACAATACTCTATGTAATAATAGTTTATTTTAAACAGTTATTCACATATTTTAGATTAAATTAGACATTTTTGATAATTTATACAATCTTTGTTGATATGTATGTATAATTAAATAAATGCATTTCAATATGCAATGACATAAAATCTATTATTAGCAAAGCAATGTTTAAAATATTAAAGTTTATTTACGATATTTTTAGCACAAGTTATAAAATTTGTCAATGTCAATTAGATACTCGTGCAAAAATAAAGAAGCTGTAGTTTAAAAACATAAATTGTAATTATGGAACTTTTAAAATATGTATTAGGAATCATTACATGCATAATAAAATAATAAGATTTTTAATTTCACGATTATTATATATTTGAAATGAAACTGTTTTAAATGCATTAATCGAATATAATTTGGTATTCCAAAATACATTTATTAAGAGGCAGGAGGAGGCCGGTCGTGGCGCAGTGGGACAGCGTCTAACTGTAAACGCGATCGGTTGTGGGTTCGATCCCCACTCGGGGGAGTGATTATATTTAAATTATTTTCATTTCTTCGCTCTGGTAAAAGACAAAGTGCGGCGTTGAGTTCAACCACTCGATATACAATGTCTCGAATTCGGCGGAAAGTGAAGTAGGTAATTTCTGTCTATCTTGCTATGCGGGATAAAAGCGTGAAACTAAAACAAGAGAAGGCGGTAGATTGAAATAATTAATTATTGTCAACCAACAGACAAATGCCATCTCACTCTACCCGTGACTACGTACTACAGTGAAGTGTTCGAAATGTCAGGTTTCCCAAAATGTATTTTCTAATACCAAAATATACGCGATTAATCCGTTTGAAATAGTTTCATTTAAAAACGTAATAAAATTAAATAAGCGTATAAGAATTTTATTTAAAAAAATATGATAATGTTCAAATTTTATCACTCACTAATATTTAAATTGTGGAGTAGAATGTTTCAGAAGTCTCTCATTAATATTACATGATACATATTATTACAACCGTCGTTGAATACAATAGATATAGAATGATAATTAAAACACTTCTGGAAGCAGTTACTTTTGCGTGGACTTTAGATGTAAATATAAAGATAACCGAACAAAAAATCGTTGGATAATCTTCGGGGATCCTTGTGAGATATCCAAGGTCCTCAAAACAGGACATTTAAGCGATGTTTTTAATCAATGTTAAACATTTGTTCTGTCTACTTTTGATATGTCTGCATGTTTTATATAATCTCTTTTTTGTATATAAAGAAAAAATGAGTAAATAAATAAATAAAATAAAGAAATAAAAAAAAGTTTATCAAAGTCTGGTTTGTTGTATACTAGCAGTAAGCAAGATTATATCGCGTGATACGGATATTGTCATAACTGTGTTACCGAAATTTAAGGATTGCCTACTTTATTGTAACATATTTAAAAGTATATCCTCCAACACATGAACAACACGACTATGCAGAGATTACGATAAGGAATTAAATATTTTTAATAACAATTTGAAATATTTTTTTTAAAGGCCAGCTATTCGTTTATGTTTTTACTTTATGTTTTTTTTACAGTGTGCATTAGTTCTTAATTAATTTCTCAATAATTCATATCAAAATATTAATTAAAAAACATACTGATAAACACTTATAAAACATGTCAAATATACACAAAATAGTGTCTCCAGTAGGAATTGAATCTACGACCTTCATAGCAGGCAGGCCATTTATTATTCCTCCAATGGGCCTGACATATTAAATACTTAATAAAAAGCATAAGTAGAAATTAATAGCGGAAATTATGACCACGACCACGAAAGGCACTCCCAGCTTAAACACGAGACACTGGTCAAATTTATATACATAGTTACTCCATGACGCACGTTTAAATCGATATGCCAGTTTAAACTAAAACCGGAATTTTGCAAGACGCATACCGACCAAAGACTTTCCAAAATCTGTTTTATCACACTATTTATTATACAGTACAATCTAAACATAAAATATACTGTATAATAGAAAAAAAAATAGTCATCATATTGTATTTATATTAATTAGTTTGTAAACTTCCTTATTATTGAAGGTATAATATTATTATGTGCACACGTAATGTGTGTCACGATAACGATTCATCGGTCAAAATTTATCAAGTTAAAATAATCAAAAGTTATATCATATTCTTAATTCAATTGTTTATCATGTTGAAATGCGTTTTTAAAATGAACAATTGCCAACATATTTGGTATAAAAAATAAGAGTTTATTTAAGTGTACGATCTTTTTATCGATTATTTATACTTAAAAAGAAATGTAATTATAAATATATTTATATACATATAAAACTTACATGAACAAGCCAATGCACAAGTTGCACAAAGGGAGCCAGGATGGTTGCGTCGTGCACTTTTTTTATTACGAGCACCGTCAATGGAGGCTTGTACCAAGTGAGCCGCTGTGACGCAGGGTCCTGGATTTGCCTGTAAATATAACATTATTTTAAGTAACCTCAAGCATTATTAGCTGAGTTACGCTTTTTATCAAAACTTTTAATTTTGAAAAATGTTTTTTTTAAAATACATTATTTGTTATGGCAATATTTTTTTGCTTTACGCTTTTTATCCCGGATAGACAGAAAGTAACTAGTCTCAAGACTCTCTGTAATAACACGCCGAATTCGAAACATTGGATTGTTGAGTGACGGAACGCCGCACTTTACCTTACCAGAGAGTGGTGAAATTAATTTAAGTATTCCTTCGAGTGGGAATCGAATCCACAACCGATCGTGTTTACAGTCAGACGTTGGCCACTATGCCACGATCAGCCTCATCAAAAACTTTTATAATACCAGTAGCTAAAAAGAAGATCAGGTAAATATTTAATGGTATTGCAAAATATCTATACACAGCTAAGTTCATAAGTCATAAATATTAATAAGGTTATGTTTGTTTTTCATATATAAAATTGGCCTTCGCATTTTTGACACCCATACAAGTGATTTGAATTGGTTGCCAATAAAACCGTTTAATATTAAACTATTCGGGGAATATTGATTTGGCTGTGTGTTTGTAATTTTTTTATATTTCATAAAAAAATCAACTATTTCTCTTAAGCTTTTAAATAATATTTTGTTTAATATTTAACCAATATTAATCGAACACGAAAGAAACCAGATATCAAAAACACATGACACAATTTAATCTTAATATAATGAACTTCGATGCAACGATATTTTCCGTCGATTAAACAATTTTTTATAACCTTACATTTTTTAATTTATAATTTTGATTTATTCCGTGAAATATAAAATAACATAAAATAGAATAACATAAAATAGTGATAGTGAGACAAATTTCGTGTAAATCACTACTTCGTCTAAACAGAGACAGACATAGTCTAAAATCACTTTTTATATAAATGAGATTTATATTTATTATTTGGGCTGTAAAATATATACATTATGCTGAAAATAGATCAGCAACTTTAAAATGAATAGGTACGACCTAAAAATGTATTGTGATGTTCTATTCTTAGTGCAGCCATCAAAGCCTCATATAGAGTACGTATACCTCCGTATACAAGTATGTATGCGACAATACGTTCTATATTTTGAGGTCACCCACTTTTTAGCTTTATTTAATATTGCTATAAAATATTTTAGAACAAAAGAAGTATGTTTCCATTGACTGCTATTAAACGTTATTCAGAAAAGAGTAAGCCATCTTGATGTATTGACAATAATAAAAAAATAAAAAAAATATTAAACTTACATGACCATTGCTGAGTTCTTCATTATTCTGCCACATGGTCCAAACTGCTGAATTGGAGATGGTGCATTCAAGGATCTCGTTCTCCTGCAACAATGTACGGTTTATCTTATACAATGAACGTTTTAAAACAATATTTTATTGCTAAAATCAGTGTATAAAAATTATAACTATAAAAAGGATAGAGACGTTAAAAAACATAAATAATATTATAATGATACAATTTAATAGTGCCTTAATATAATAAAAAACGATAAAAACGCATATTGCACTAGCGTTTGGTTAAATTTTGTCATGTCATGTACTATTTTTGAACCTACCTAAATACACACACATATATATATATATATATATATATATATATATATATATATATATATATATATATATATGTATATATATATATGTACACACACGTATCGTACGACAACACTGACTTCGATGTTATGATTAGATAGAATAAAAAAAGTACTATTTATCAAAAAATACTTTCATTTCTAGGAAACCACCATTATATTGATACAATACAAATTCACGAAATAATAAATAATAACTTTAGAGGTACCTGCACACATTGTACACGTCCAACGACCAAGCTAGTAAGGAACTGATGAACTTTGGCTCGGTCTCGTTTGACTTCAGTACAATTAAATATTAATATTGAATTTGAATGGGGTTTGCACGAATTTCTTTTGTTAATTTATCTGTGGTAACAAGTTCGTATTGCAGCTTTTTGCATAACTTAAAAAATATCTTATAGTATAAATCAACATAAGTAGATTTTTTAATTAACTCAAATAGAAAGTTTATTTAATGAGGATATCTTACCAATAAGTTTCACGCAGGCTTTAATAAATAGGGTAGTGCATTTTACTAGTTTTGAATAGATAATGTTCAGATTATAATACAACAGACACTTAACATGAATGTCAACACCTTGACCGTTTTAAAATTTGGATAAAGTTAATAAATAATTAGATCTATACAACCTTGAAACTGTCACTAATTCAAGGAAAAAATAAATCATGTGGAACTGAAAGTGAGGTGTTTAATTACCCTTTTAAAATAACTAAAACCCTTCTCTAAACACACTTATTAAGAGATTAAATTAAACAATTTTAGCGTAAAGTTTATAAAAGAAACATTCGAGGCCGTCGTAGCGCAGTAGAACAGTATCCGAATATAAACGCGGTTGGTTGGGAATAATTATACTTAAAGTTTATTTTTCTCCTCTCTGGTAAGATAAAACGCAGTGTGTTTGCCACTCAAAACGTAATGTCTCAGTATCGGACGGAAAACGCTCAACAGGGTGACTTGACACTGTGTCTGACTTTTCTGCTATGCAGGACGAAATATATTACTAATAATTATTTATAATATAAGAGTACCATTGACGTTTGTTAAAATAGAATATGTAACAAGTATTTCACAAAGGAAAGTGACTGAAAATGATAAGTTTGCAATAAACAAAAAAAGTATTGATTTAAATTCCAAATACAATTATTACTTTTATATATAATTAAGTAATATATTAAATTATGAAATATCATTAATTAATGTCATATATATTTTTATTCTCACGAAAATCCAACGTAGACAAAGGATTTTGATATATTTCCGCCCTTTTTATCTGAAAATTTAAGAGTTTCTGAGTCGATTGAGCTGGTGTTGATGGGTAAATGGGAAGTCAGCGTAGTATTATTTGCCGGACTGACCTTATGTCATTATTTAAAATAAATAGATCTTCCAGAATCGGGAATCGATACCACATACATTGACGGCGCAAAACATATTCATAAATACAAGTATTCTTAATTAACTAATTCATATGTGATTTCTAACTAATACTAATTTACATAATTTACGTGTCAAATTGTACATAACTCCTTAGTTCTTACCAAGGATATAATAAACAAAAAAGTATATCGTTGAGCGAGTTAAATATTATATTTAAGCGAGCGAGTTAAATATCGCCGATTAGTCGAGGATAAACAGCGTTACTTTTATGTTACTATCGGGTTTTACTCAGTTTTGACTTTCCAATGTGGAAGTGTGAAGGAAGTGATTTTATCACACGCCATATTAAGAAAAGTCAATGGTTTTCACAAAAAAGGATTAGTAATTTTGAAATATGATAAATTTAAATATTTTTTTTAGCTTCACGCTTTCATCCCGCATAGCTAGGTTGACAGAAACTAACTAGTATCAAGACACTCCGTATTTCACTTTACACCGAATTCGAAAATATTGAATTTAAATATAATCACTCCCCCGAGAATCAAACCTACAACCAATCGCGTTAACGGTCAGACACTGTCGCGGCCGGACCGGTCCTTATGTACTTAATTTTTTAATATTAAAAGCAAATTCACAATATCCATATGTTAATACATTGCAATTGTTTGTCCATTTCTGTTAATATTTGTATACCAGGTAAATAAATAGTAATAATAATTTTAAATCAATTAGATGAACATTTCGAAATTGAGGAAAAAAATATGTTATATTTTAATAGAAACAACACATAAGAATTTTACTATAGCAAAATTGCAACACATCTTTTTTAAATATAACGGACAGTAAAAACAGACGCTATAACAAATTTCAAAAATACATAAAACTTAATAAGAGCCACTTAAGACTTATTGCGCTTTTCTGAATACACAATGCATGGAATGTTTAATAATTTTTATTGTAAACATTTTATTCATATACAGTCCAGTATTTTAATAGAGAAATTAGTAACTTAAATATTATAACAAACCTCCTATCAAAATATTCATCTTGAGCACGAATAAGTTCTTCCTTTCCAGATTCATGAGAAAACTGCCTTCGCAACATTATAACTTAAAACAGCCTCGAAACACTTTGATATCGACTGTGTTCACTTACAACTATACTTTGTTCAATATTACAAAACAATACACATCGTAAGCGTAGTTTTTATACAATTCATTGATTTCTTTACATCACTTCTAAGAAGGTTGAATTAACCGGAAAATATTTAATCGTGAATATAGAAAAATGAATAGAAAACGCGTTTATATATGGATATATTTTTTACGTAATAGAACATGTTAATTTAAATTCAACATCGATGTCGGATAATAGTTACACGAGAGGACCGGAAAGACGCGACTGGCCGGCTGAGCGCCGCGTGCGCATCGTAGTTTCACACTAGGCCCTCCACAGTCAACACTCCACTCGATGTACACAAATGACACTCGCGACCTTGATGCTTAACTTTGCAAAAGGTACAGCTTCGCTTACATATTAAATATGCCAATACTATTAAAGTATATTTACTATAGGGAAGAATATAAATATACATTATAACTAGATAAAGTCACACGTTGCATACTTACAATAAATTTCGTCTATATTATAGAATAACTTAAAGAGCTTCATAAAATTTTTTTTTGTTAGTAAAAGAAAGTTTTATGCCTTTATTAATAATTCATTAAGCTCTCCTTTCTTTTCTAATTTACAATTTCAAAAAATATATATACAATTGTATTTTTCCTTTACTGTTGTAAAAACACGCAAGTCATGAACACTTTACATACAAACACTATTATCAGTAAATTTTAAAATTGTGACGTAATATTTTATGTGTATTTACTAGTACTATTTTACTCTGCGAGTTTCATTTAGTAAAAGCTATAAATAGCACTACCTATATATTTAAAAAGGTTTAAAAAAATATATTATGCAGAGATATCCGCTAATATCACGGATGTAATTTTCCATTTTGGACGAAGACTAAATTAACCAGAGTTCTTTTTTAGTTTCAATTAAATAAGTCATGAAAGTCGACTTTTTTATTATTTTGTGGAATGCGAAAATTCTCGTTAATAAATTAATATATTTAGTAAATTCCAATATTTTTCAAATCGGCGCCAGCCTCAAGGTGATAAACAACTAAGGTCTTTTTCAGGGCTATATTTGATATCAGCACTTATATGTAAATTTTGAGAGGTTTCTAAGGACAAGTAACAAATATTTAAGATTTTTTATAGCTGTTTCACACTTTATCTCGTTTAGCAAAATAGTCAGAGACAATCTAGCGTTAAGACACTCTGTTGACTGTTTTCGACCCAGAACCGAGGCATTGGGTGTTGAGTGACGAACTCAACGCCGCACTTTATCTTTTATAGTTCTTTTTATAATTACAGACTTTAAAAATTGAGGATCCTTTCATATTAATGTAATCGTATTATTTTATATTGTATAAATAATTCATATTAATAAATAGCATACTACCACTAATCGATAAAGTTGTAATTATTTGAAGTTTACTATATTTTACCTTCTTATTTTACTCTCTATCTTCTTCTTCTATTTAGAAGTGACGTTATTTATAATTACATAATTTCAAGCAATCTTAAGTGGAAAATAAAAAAGATTTGAGTAGCGAAAAAAGGTTGATGGGATACTTTATCGATGAAGTAATATGCCCATTAAGTAATGAAAGAGAAAAAAAGATAATAAATTATTAAGAGTTGGTACATACATCAGTACAAAGATAAATATTCAAGTAAGTCGTGGAATATATACATAGAATATTGTTGTGTTGGTAAAAATATTAATTATTTTAATATAAGTGTATCGTTTAACGCTCTGGGCGATAATATTCAGTAAAGAAACGGGTTCCAGTCGTATAATATATTATTATTTTACATTGTCACTTATGTAGGTATGTTAATTAGCCTTTACTGACTTTTAGTCACTAAAATAACAAACTTTGCCTTTATTGGACAAATATATTTTCAATTGGAAAATTTAAATTATTTAGAAAGTATGAAAATTTAATTTTTCTACAACAACGAAAGTCTATGCCAGATAATTATGGATCGATCAAGTAAAGTGTCAAGAGCACGACCGACTTACGACAATAGTACGATGAATATGAATGTAAAAGTTATATACCTATTTCCATTAACAAGTTTTTTTATAACTTCTAAATCACTGTTTTTACAATAAAGTTTTCAAGAATTCTATGTTTTAGCTCTCTAAAATCAGTATTTAATTTTGGTCTAGTTGGTTCTAACGTGTCCCACATTTTATATCGTATTTCTAGTTAGCATAAAAAACAGTACTTCAATAATAAAAAACGCTTTGTCATACACATTAACTAATTTAAATTACACACAACACATTACACATTAGTATGTAAATACGCCCTACTTCACCGTATATTTATATATTTTTACACCTGGTAAGATAAATTGATTACAATTAGATGGATATGATAAAACGTTACATATATTGGTTTATATTTTTTTTAAATCTAAACTAGATTTAAAAAAAATATAAATCCACGCTCTTCTTACATTGATAATGAGAATATCGTGCCGTTTTTTTTGTTCTTATAAATGACAACACTATAGTCATTACTTGTTTCTCACGGATGTTATAACATTGCAGATTTTTTTGATCGTGGTTTTTGATGAGTAAAAACACAATGAAATATAGCTACAATATAACACAGTAAAATAATATAAACTAATTTTTTTTTTAATTAATTCCAACCAATTAGAATTAGAATATAGATTTTATAGCAATAGTTAGTCTAATAGAAGTTAATATATGCAGAAATGTAAAATTATAAAAAGTGACTTATTGTTTCCTGTTACAAATATCTCGATAGATGACGAAATCTAATTTTACATATTGCTTTGTATATAACAAAAAATACGATACTTACACTCGTCCCGGAGCCATTTTAATTCAAATTAATAATAAATACATATACGAAGACGAATAAAATGTATGTTTATCGAGAAACGAATAAACGGAATGAATATCTACTCGTTTATTTCTTATCATTAGTTTGACCTAAGTACAACTTGTTATCGACAAAATGACAGTGTGAATGATTTTGATGCTAGAGATTTCTAGATAAGTTACTTGGGTTTCATAAAAAATGTAAAAATGACAATAACGAAATGACAAGAGAAGTCGATAAAGAAAAATATTGGACTATAATGCCGGCCGTGGCGCAGTGGGACAGTGCTTGCCTGTCAACGCGTCCGGTTGTGGGTTCGAAGGAATGATTACGTTTATTTTTATTTTCATTTCCTCCTCCTTTACTTTCTCACGCGTAAGACAAAGCACGGCGTTGAGTTTTGCCACTCAACACGCAATGTTTCGAATTCGGTGAAAAGCGGAGAATGAAGTGTCTTGACACTAGATAATCACTGTTTGACCTGCTATGCTGAATTAAAGGATGAAGCGGAAAAATTTGTGTGTGTACAAAAAATGCTTGAATTTTTGTACACAAACAATTGGTATGACGGACTTACTATAAATACCTATATACAAACAGACGTGGGGTTCAATAACTGATATTGAACGGGTATTGAATGTACTGACATAGGACTAATGTGTGTTGTTAAAGCTATAACTGTCTTAGAGCTCATCGTGACCAGTGGAAATTAATATTGTTTGTTAACCAATAATACATCATTTTATCGTATGTGAATGCACGTGCAGATATAATGTTATTAAAATGGAGTACTATAATTACATACCTATTATCAAGTAGTTCGATAAATTATTATAAAAAATACTTCGATATTCCTAGACCATTGTGTAAATGCGTGTTTGTATTATATATTTTATTAAGAGGTGAAGTAAAGACGTCAAAATATAAAGAGTTCTTAAGAATCTATAATACTAAAACTTTACTCGTATACAAAAATATAAAGCCCTTTTTAGTTCAATTAATTGATAAGAAGAAATTTTAAAAATGTATTAAATAATGTTGTAGAAACAATCTTTAACATTGCAACTGTTAAAGTCATAAAATGTTATCTAAATTACTTTTTTAAATTTCATGTTAATTATAAATTGTGTTTTTAATGATGTTTTAAGCTATGTACCAATTATATGTATATTAAGTATGTAGGTTACCATAACAACGTCATGACAAACACTGGACTCTAATGTGTGTACCAACTAGCTCAAGGATACGACAAATTGCATAAACGTGCATATATAAAAATCGATACTAGTACATATATCTATATCATTATTAAATATATTATAAATAATTTATATCAATAACAAATAAGTTTTTAAAAATGAAAACGGCATTTTTTGGTTTCTCTCATATTATGTTTAGGACAATAGATTTATGAATCATATTATGACAATGACGTCATCGGATCCGGACAAGCCTGAACATTATCAAGCATTTCATATGGAATTGATAATAAAATAGTATTCTAACTCAAAATTTATGGAATTTGGCATAATTATTAACACATAACATCTTTTGCAAATTCATTTACCAAGGAGAAATTTAAAGCTTACTTCTGAGTATTTTGAGAAAGCATAAAAATGAAACAAAATTATAATAATAACTATACTTCTTAAATAATTTATTTTTAATTTCTAGTAATGGTTAACAATTAAAATCTATTCTGTACTTAAAACATAATTTGCTTACAATGGATGAAAAAATATAATCAATTTATAGAATTTGACCTGTTTCAATCACAATTGGTTACGTCGTTTACGAGAATTACTTTTAACCCTATCGTCTTGCCACTTATATACTAGAAAGAACTCGAAAAAGATTTCTTGGATTCTTCTAGCTAGACACGGGTTAATATAGTTAATTCTAAACTGGTTCTAAAGCTGGTTATACAAAAATATTGCTAAACATTATTTTAAATGTGATAATTTATGTATATACTTTATGTCCAAAACGGGAAATATTTTATGCTATCTTATGTGTCTTAGGTGAAGGCAGGAACTGCATAAAGAAATGTATTAGAAACTAAAAGAACCTATTCAATTTACATGAGTGTTGACACATGCTACGTGAATAGATTAGCGAGTTTTCGTTGTAAATCTAGTCGCTGATTATTATTACCAACATCGAAAAAAGCCGTAATCGTACCCTTCGCAATAGCCTCGTTTTATTGAATATTTTCTTGCTAGCCTTTATTTCTTGCAATTTTTTTTTATAAGCACTTACAGATACAGATACAAATAAATCCATAATACTTCTTACTATATTCAGAGAAATAAAGCGAGAAGTATTATGAATTTATTTGTATTTTACAGAATTTACTAGTTAAATATTACATTTTTATCACACTACATTGTGGGTATCAACTTTGGTAATTTCATAGATATTATTTTTTTTTAATAATTAAATATCTAAGAATAAAATGAATAGGGTACTATCTAATTTATTAGTAGGAGAAAAAAATTGTTGATGTGATTATGTACACACAGAACAATCGTTTCACTCAGGTCAAGGAGTTAACGCATGGCAGACTATCGGGGTCGACTATCATTTAAATAGGTCGAACAGACTACCGAGTGAGAATCAAGATATCTAGTAATATGTTGACGAGACAGCAAACTAGGTGCTAATTTACGGTTAGAAGCAAAAACAAGTAACGATTGCGGTTGTACAAGAATAAGAGAAAGGTGACCACGTGTAGATAAACATGGTATTATCTAATCAACTCTATTTAATACTTGGTTACACCTGAAGACTGTTTGATTTTTAATATTTTACTTTGATTTCGTACTTTTTAAAGGACAGAGGTGCTTAAGTCATGCACCAAGCATTTGCACGGATGCTAAGTAACATGAATGTGAAATGATCAATTGCTATCAATTACTCAGGATGTTGAGGCAAATATCTTTTATAATAATACGAAGATGTTACCAGTTTACTATAAACGATTCTACATTAATTTAAAAAGAGAATTGGCTTTTAATTTTTGAATGCGAACTGTAGCATCTTGATGAATCAATATTTTTTTAATTATTCAATTAGTGGCGTATATTCTTAGAATATGCATATAGCAGCTCACAAGACGATATTTAAACAAAACATATTTTTTCTCATAATTATCTTATAAAAATTATAAATTGCTATAAAAAGGAATACCTCAAACTATAAACATCTGTAATCCCAGGGCCTAAGACGATAAATATACCGTCACGGCCGTAGATAACCAAATTATTTAATACTAAGTTCGTACCGAAAAACATATTAAAATTAAAATTTACTTATTTACACGTAAGTAAGTAAATCGGCAGTTTAAGTACTTATAGTCTAATTTTGGAAACTGCGAGCGATGTGGATTGTCTTGCAGAGCTATTATTAAGGTCAACAACCGGCATACCTGACACTGAAATCCAATTATGTTTGCCCCAGTAAATGTATTGCCATTATTTAAATGACAGAAAGTTGCTATTTTATTGAATGATTGATGTTATTTAATTTTGTTCTGTTTGGATGACATTCTTAGTTTTGTTTGTATTGTTCAGTTTAGCAGGTATTTGTCACTTATAGTTAGATTACGTTAATAAAATTTAAAGTTTTGTTATTTTTGTGATATAAATAAAACAACAATTACTATAAAAACGTTAGATAAGGCAATATCAAGTTGGAAAACAAGTATTCATTACCAGCTGCTATCATTTAAACAATTAATGTTGACACTTACGGCCACGTGCCAGAACGCCGTTGTCGGTGGGCCCGCACTTGTGTATCAGGTAGAGCATGCAACAGCGCTTGTGGTATCAGACTCTTTGAAGATCTACGACGGAATCTACATTCTGATCGCTCCACAGCTTTACAGCTTTTTAGCGATGACAGTTCTTCTGTTGACCCACACCACAAAGAATCAATCGCCAGCATTATTGATAACAATTTTAACACATCACAAACGAAACAAAAACACAAGGATATTGTACAATTTATGCGTGTTAACTTAAATTTTGTAGAATCATTGTCTATTTTTTTAGAATGTAATAAATCTATAAAACTTTGGAATATGAATGTTCGGAGACGGCCTTGCCTGTAGAGTCGTAGTTATTACGAAATTTTAAACATGAGAAGTCCACTTGACTAGATTGTTAAATATTGCAAGGCTGGAAATCGCAAATTGCGGGGAAACCGGCGGAGCGCGAGCCGCGATCGCGCACGTTAGAGCGCGCCTGAAGAGAATCGCCGACTGGCGTACTGGCTGTGACTTCTGAATACATACATGCCAGCAAAGCGTGCAAGGCGATATGGGGCGTACAAATTAAATTTTAATCAAAAGTTAAGTGTTCTTTGTAATTAAGATGATATTTAGGTAATTTATACCTATCCCACATTATTATTTTCAGTACGGTATCAGTAATTTTGCCAATTTCATCAAATTCCTGTTTGACAAAATGACATGATAATAAATGACCCGAACAGCTTTAATAGTTTGTAGAAATGATAACAATGCTATCAAATAATTGAATTATAGAGTCTCTACATAATATGTAATGAAGATACTTATTTACGAGTACATACTCGTCTACAATAAGTTAAGAAAAGTAAAGATTTTTATAAAATTGCAAGTTCCAGTGGATTACCAAAGAAAAGAAAGTGATAAATTAACAAGTTTGAAACACGCAAAGCCACTCACTGAAAACGAATTATAATTAAACTATTGTCCTGAATTCAAGCTGAGCGAAAGTGTCGGCGTTTACTTATTTAGAAAATTAATAACAATGAAATTAGTTTCAACGAAATTTGTATGATTCATAATTAAGAAAGTGAGACAAAGATAATATCATAATGATCATTAACCTAATTATTTAAACATATACATTTTAGAGTGGTCGGATAAAGCGCAAACAATGTATTGTTGCCGAGCAAACAATACTTCTAAATGTGTAAAAAGAAAAAATATTTATTTATCATATAATCACTTTTTCCATGTGGGAGATGCGTGTTGATAACAAAAATAGTTTAACGTATAAAAGATAAAGTAGTAATATTTTTGTATCAGGCGCACTATTATCTAGTTCGTATTATAATCATCGTTACAGTTTTGTTCGGAAAAGGATAATAATAAAAAAATGAAGTATACAGTTAGTTTATAGCAGAATTTTCATGATTATAAATATTCCGACAAGCGTTTGGCTTGTGGTTACATAGCATGTTAATTTCGAGAAATATATAGTTAGTCTGTCTTTGGGTCAAGTGTCATTGTCCTATAACCGTTCCGTTTCTTGACCTCTCTTTTCCATGTCAGAACCTATCTGTGAACTAAATTTTATTCGACAGATTGTTTTGTTTATTTGAAGCATCTTTACTAAGGTTTTTTTTTCAATGCACTCAAAATCTACAGTACAATTGGAAAAACTTTCTATATAAATGTAATATATGAAGGAAAATTTTAGATCCTTTACTAAAATACAATAGAGAACAGAGAGGCATGAAATTTGGCATAATCTATCTGGAGTGTGCAAATATGGATAAAGTCTATATGGAGTGTGCAAATACCTAACAGTTTCATAACATGGCAATAGAAGTACATTTAACAAGTAAAATAAATATTACATGTACTATATTTTCGACATACTTTTTGTATAAGTTGACACACGTTTTGTTAAGCAATGCGTATTATACGCGTTAACGGGATATTAATGGGCTACTGGGTTTCAAATTGACTAAAAAAATTGTAGAGGCGGAATTGATGAGTCATTACAACATCTATCTGCAAGTAGATTATAGGGGTTTCCAAGTGGTTTAATTCTTATAATTAAAATATTAAATAAAATCTGCCACAACTTAATGAGTAATACAGACAGAGAGTCAAAACTACTAGCTCTGGAAATCTAAAATTTGGTATGGCATATGATTTTAGTTTCTATATAGTATATATGATAAAGTTCTTAAGCTTAGGATCCAAAGTTTTATGAATTTATTACTATAAGTTTATTATTATATGTTTTTTGAAAAATTTCTTCTATTTGCAAGTGTGGAATAACACTTAAAAATAGTAAATATTAAAACAAAATAGCAATCTCTCTTGTTAAACAATTATTTCTTAATGATCTTTAAGTAGTAGAACTTTGTAAAAATCTCTCTACAGAGATGCTATAAACATAAGTAAGTTGTAACAAATATATAAGAATTTCGACACAACAGAACGGTTTAGCGGTCAGAGACACTGGTTCGAATCCCATTGCATTTAAATTTTTATGTTTTTTCACAAATGTTTTTAAAAATGTAGCATGTAGTAGTCAACCATCAAGTTCAAGACTTTTGGTGCCAAACATATAAAAAGAAATATGTACTTAGACATTTGTAATTTTAAGTAACAACAGTAAATTAAAATTTATAAATATGTAGACTTTGAAAACTGAAAATAATTATGTAAAATACCTTTAGATTATAATGAATTATGGATGTTATTACAAAAAAGTGCTTATCCTGGTCTAGGATGCCCAAGTAGCGAGTAATGTTGTCAAAGAGAGAATATATATATATAATATTCACAACTATATATGCAATGATTTTATATAAAGTGGTGAATCAAATATAAAACCTTTAGATGTACCTTTATGTGATTTCACAATTCTACAAGCCATGTAGATATAAATATAAACATGGGATACTTTAGTTAAGACAATGAACATATCTTGGATGAGTGCAGAAACATAAACCTCTTGATAGTCCTTAGTATTTAAAAAATTGATTCCTTGTGCAAACTTTGACATAAATTATGATAAAATACTTAGAGTAATCCAATGTAGGTGTTCATTTACAAACCACATAGCTTGTTAGGAGTAAATGAGATAGACTTGCTTAAAAATTAGTACTATTTGATTTCTAATTTTTAGAAACAAAATAAATACTAAAAAGACAACAGTACATTAGTGAAGTGGTGTGCTGCTTCCCACATTGTTAAATACAAAACACTATAAGCTAAACCCTTTCATTTATCAAGAATTACATTATCATTAACGTGAAGTACATAGACATTATTCAAATTAAGAACACTATTAAAGCAAACTGATTTTAGTTGTTTCATATTGTCTACATAGATTTCATTTTTAATAAACATGACTAGTTTTTCTAATCAACAACAATATTAAAAAATCCTAAAATGATAATCAATTTTTCATTTGAGGAAAAAATTTATATTTACGTAAATCGATATAGTTTCTAACTTTAACCTATAAGGTGTAAAAGCATAACCTAATTATTAAAATTAAATTTCAAGAAATTTATGTGTCCAGTATCTATTAGACACAAGTAACCAAAACTTTACATTAACATACCTCTCTTCTTCTTCCTCAGTTAGTTTACTAGTAGTTGGTTGTCTTGATTTACTTCTACTTCTCCTATCCATCTTCATAACAATTATTTATTGATACCCACCATTTAAATATCATAATCATATATTACATTTACAAGAATATTGACTGTACGATTTAAATTTTAGACAATACTATGAGTTTTATTTATTATACACAATGATCTAAAAGTTTCAAATCTTTCAGAGTAAAAGTCACAACAAGAAAGTATGATACAAATTTGATTGACATCAAGTGTCACTCAGATTTGACATATCTGCTAAAACTTACGTTGATACATTTACATTTGACAATATTAAAAAATGGAAAAAACCCACTAGCCAGTATAATATATATAATATTATATGTACCTTTTTTAATGATTATTTCTTTACAACGAAAATAATTTTTTTTTGCTCGTTTAATATTTTCATCGTTTTTATTATAGCTTAGCTGAAGTAATATTTATTTTTGTCATTTTTATTAAAAATATACAATACTATCCTCGTTTGAGTGTAGATGTTTAAAAATTTCTTCATTCTGTTTTTATTTATAAATAACAACATGAAATAAATAATAATCAAAAACGAAATTACTGATTCAAAACATTTTAAATTGCATATCAAAGTTTAATAAATTAGTTACAATGTAAAATATTTACCTGAAAGTATTTAGTTTGTCGACAATTTTTGTCAAAGGATTTTTTCTCAAAGGGCCTGGAGATCCTCCTGGAGAATTTTCCCGAGATTCGGCAGCGAGCGCTCTAGCTACCATTAAATCTTGTTCGTTCAACATTCTGTGAAATATACGTAATAAATAAATTTTTTTTACTACTTTTGATTCTTTATGAGGCCGATCGTGACGCAATGGGATAGCATCTGACTGTAAATGCAATCGGTAGTGGGTTCGATCCCCATTCGGGGCAGTGATTATATTTAAATTACTTTCACTTCCTTGCTCTGGTAAAGTGCGGCGTTGAGTTCCACCACTCAACACGCAATGTGTCAAATTCGGTGGAAAGCGAAGTACAGAGTGTCTTGACACTAGGTTTACTTTCTGTCTACCCTGCTATGAGGGATAAGCATGATACTTTATATACATGTATATGTAATACATTACACAATAAAATAAAAATATTAAAAGGTTTAATACTATTGCAATTTTTTTGTATACTTTTACGAATGCATTATTATTCTTATGTAATATATTATTATATTACAAATTAATGTAAGTTTAATTAAGCACAATGTAAATATAAAAATTGTTCATTAATTATAATTTAATTTACGTTACATGGGCCGCTTAGGTAAAGATATATCTAAATGAGATTCAGACTTTAAAAATATTGTACTATCATAAGAACCCACGCGTGTACATATTTCTCAAGTAAAACAGAAACAAATGTGTCAACACACCTCTTTTTACGGCATAGGGGAATAGTCTGAGCAAGAGTAGTGTTAAGACCGTCAGTTCTCTTTCCTTTTGAACTTCGGACCACACGGCCAGGGAAACCGAATGCCTACCACAAAATTGTCTAGACTATCTTTTATATTTTCGTCACAGTAATTTTATCTTTGGAATATTATTCATATTACTATATAAATAAACTATTTAAACCCTATAAAAACCTGATATTTCGAACACTTTACAGCCACCGTAAATATTTTTATTTACGGTGGCTGTAAAGTGTTCGAAATACGCAATTAAACCGTTTAAAATTTTAAATGTGTAAAAATTGCGAAAATCAAAGACCTTATTAAGTAATTTGTAATGCTTATATTTAAATTGTTTTTGTTCCGTTCCGTTGGTTAGACCAATTTGGTGTTTTGTTCCGTTACCAAACACGCAAAGTCGGTCGTGGCGCAGAGGGACAGCGTCTGACTGTAAACGCAATCGGTAGTGGGTTCGATCTCCATTCCGGGCAGAGATTATATTTAAATTACTTTCACTTCCTCGCTTTGCGGCAAGTGCAAGTGCAAGTGCGGCATTGAGTTCCACCACTCAACACGCAATGTCTCATTCGGTGGAAAGCGAAGTTGGTAGTGTCTTGACTTGTAGGTTTATTTTCTGTCTACCCTGCTATGCGGGATAAAAGCGGGAAACTAAAAAAACAGGCAATGTCTAATAAGTGTTTCAAACAATAAAATATGCTACTTGACTATTCAATATGGCCTTTAGGTTTAGTTTCATATATGATAGAAAAAATATTCATTTGTTCATATATTTGTGGATTAGGACTTCCTAAATAGGAATGATTTTTTATTTATATTCTATAATGTAATTGTCTTTCACGTTTTATTATTTTAAATTTTAATATATCCTTTCATATTTTCAAGTTTTAAACTTGATATATCTCGTAATAGAATAAAATAATACGAATATTCAAATGTATTTTTATATAATCTTCATTATTACACTCCGTTGAACTTTGGTACAAGCATAATTTTTTACTGAATTATAAAAAGTTGATAATATCAGTTTTATGTCTGTGAAAATACACTTTTTCTATTGTTGTTATTATATTAATTAAGTACCTATTCCTACATAGCACGATAATCAAGATAAATAATTTATTACGAACAATCTGGAAACTCTAAAATTATATAGGTAGATACTATTTTTTGAGTAGGTAATATTTACAAAAATGTAAATTAATATCTACTTACAAACCATTTAAACTACAAAGAAGATAAAAATGTATAATTCATTATATTCAATTGTTAATTGTCATGATGAGAATAATATGACCTAATCATATTATTTTCATCAATAACATTTACCTTCTGTGAAAAAATTAGATTTGAAAGCATTTTTTGACCAACTTGTGTCGAGATTTAATAGGTCAATAAAGATAAATTAATCAAAAATCATTTCAATCTCGCTGTTAGTCCAAGGCGAACTCGTTTAAGGCATCGCTTTAGCTGTGAATTGAGTGTAACGTAACATGTGTACAACAAATGGTATCTAATATTATGTACGACAATGTATTTATTTGATAATATTTTACTTAGTGCGATTAAAAACACAAAAAAAGCACTTTACGGCTTTTAGGAAGTTGCGATTTTGTACACGTAATATCTATAAATAATCTTGAAATCAATTATTCAAATAATATAGGTATAAACAGAGAATTATTATCATTTTCTTTGAATGTTATTTAAATTTGCTTATCCGTGTAATTGGTAAACCTTCTAAAGAGAAATTTTCCTTTTTGTTAGTCTTTTTCACTACAATTTACAAGCCAGTAAATATGATTTTTACTTATAAGTAAATATGATTCTTCGTATTTTAATTGTTTATATAATGTTTACACCATATTATAAAACACATTTTCTATAATATTTTA
The DNA here is from genome assembly GCA_032432895.1 of Dryadula phaetusa. Taxonomy (NCBI): domain Eukaryota; kingdom Metazoa; phylum Arthropoda; class Insecta; order Lepidoptera; family Nymphalidae; genus Dryadula; species Dryadula phaetusa. The sequence continues at coordinate 2,322,248 of JAOYRS010000054.1, forward strand.
TTAATTTAATTTAAGTTATAATATTTATTCAATAGTTATTGCCAATTAATCGATTATTAAAATGTATTAGTCTAACTTACTTTGAATGAGTTTAGGTTCTTTTTAAGCGTCACAGACACCTTTACACGCCCACACTACGCGTAGGATTGAAAAATAATACACTTTTAGAAATAGAACATCGCTAAGGTGAGACAGCGTGTGCGCGTGAGTGCGATTTGTATAACAATGCGTAACTATTTTCGCCAGGGGTCGGTGGGTTACAGCACAGCATCCGTCAATGAAATAAGTCACGGTCGAGCCTCTCACTTCGTAAATGGAGCCATGAAGATAATAATATAGGTATTATAAGAAACGTATAAGTAGATTTTATTATCAGTTAATTGTTATATATAGGCAACTTAACTAGTGTTTATCTGACGGTTAAATTTATTATTTTGGCAATGTTGTTAACTAATTCATTATACAATGTATGACTACATATAGGTATAACATTATATATAAGGTTTTTATAAAAATTAAAGTGGCTTTTAAAAAAATATGTAGTCCGTAACGAAGCCAAGCAGTCTAGGTCATGACTCATGTCACGGCTCAACAAAAACAAATGTAATTTTAGGAGGTGTTCGGCATAGGTTCGTATTAATAAAGTTTACGAGAAGTCTTTGGACAAGTAAGGTGAAATATTGCAATACAGAATTGGCATGACATACAAAAACTACAGTTGCATTAGTAAGAAATTTGAGGAGTAAGTAATATGTACAATAAGCATTTGGATTTGTGTAAATATTATTCTAATGCGTCTACCAAAAGTGTTTGTTTGCAACGTATATACGCTGACTCTATATTTGTAAATTCTAGTGTATATATAATAATTACTTAGCTGATGTATTCTTAGGATATGACATACATGTTATCGTGGATATTTTTGTACATATTTTTAAGATATTAAACTTTATAGTATTTTTTCATCTTTTTTTAGCTTGATGCTTTATCTCACATTGCAGAGTAGATAGGAAGTATCTATTATCAAGACACTTCCTACTTCACTATTCGCCGAACTTGAAACATTACGTGTTAAGCAGCGGAACGCAACGCCGCGTTTTACCTTACCAAGGCGAGGGAAATGAAAATAATCATTCCCCCGAGTGGGAATCGAATCCACAACCAGTCACGTTTATAATCAGATGCCATTCCACTGCCCTAAGACCGGACTCGGCCTAGTGAGTTTCAAGGTTTAATATACCCGGTAATGTTTTGCGAGCGTTTACGTTATAAACACAAATGTTTTTTTTCTGTCAAGTGAGTTCATGCTGTTGACACTGTTAGTCTGTACAGCGATACCGGGAGGGGAAGGCAAGAGGGTACTCTGTCCCTGCGAAAAATAGCAAGCATTGACCGGCGAGTCGGCGACCGCAAGGGCGCCCACTGCGGGGTTCGAACCTCGGCTTGCGATAGGCGAGCGATGAAGTCGCTTAATGTATACCGTATGGGGTATACGGTATACATTGGGTACTTTGAAAGAAGTAAGCGTTAACGCTTTTAAGTGTAGAGTAAGCGCAAATAATTCATTTTATACTATCTATATATAGATGACAATAAATAATCATTTATATTCATGAATTTTATTAATCCATCCGTTATATTACATTTCCGTCTATAAATTTTGAAATATATAAATTGTATGATATCTCATGATTTATGATATTAGCTGATTTCGAATGATTAATTGTTATCTCTAATCAAGATCTTAATATATCCTTATTTATCAATGACTAGCTGGTAAGAACGAAAGTGCTTAAAATAGATTTTAACATCATCGACTGTAAAAAATAAAGAAGACATTAAAGTTTGGTTGTGTATAAATTTGGCTGAAATAAATCCTTTCGACGCTTTTATACGGACAGTTTCAATTAGGCTCAATTATAATTGATTGTGTGTAATTAATATTTACATTAAAATAGGAAAAAAAATATATTAAACAAAAATATATTAAATAATAAAAAAATATTATACATTTTTAATTAAAATTCACCGGTAGACTCAAGTCACAGGACAGTCAGTCTACCTGTGACCATGGACTATTGTAGTGTTCGAAACGTCAGGTGTATATATAATACACCAAGCAATACTCTATTTAAGTAATAAATAATCATTTATTATTTAAATAGAGTATTGCTTGGCGGAACACAACGCCGCATTCTGTGTGTACTCCTTATGAACAACTGACACACGAACAAATCTGAACCTAAAATTGGTAAATTCAGTATGAAATAGTATTTTTATATTCAAAAATTAGTCGATAATATATAAAATAAAAGATCCTTTTAAGCCAATATTTTATTTATAAAAGAATCTACAAGTATGAAACTTAGCTAAATATGAATAAGCTTGTGTATTCATTCTCAATAGCAAAGAATTAAGACCTTTCAATTTTTTAATTGACTATACTTATATCTAGGAGTAACTTAATCTATAGTAACTCCAACGTCCAATACTAAAAGTATTAAAATCCTATTGTCAGTATATTTGTAAGTTTCGAATATTTAATTATGGTTACGAGTGCGTCTACAACATTGTTTTATTCAATAAGTATTTTCGCAAACACGGTAGGTAGGTACATTGCACATAGAACTTAGTACCAAGCCATTACTAGTTGGATTTAATAATAACTATTCTAAATATGAACTACAATTAAAATGTATTTCAAAAATAATATAGAATACATTAGAAACTAAATCCTTATAATTAATCAATGTTCGTACAAGAAAGTGGTTATTGATGAATATACTTGTATAATGCAACACTACATATTCAGCATGGGTACATCACTATATTCGTTTAGCTGTGCTAGGCTCAGACCAATCACTAAGATAATTTACTTAACAGGCAAAGATCCATTAACAAATCTATTTGCACAATCATTTTAAAGTTAAATTGTAACTTAATTTTAAAATAATGATTAGCTTAATTACAAATTTTAAGCTATACGCTTATATTCTTAAAGTAATAAAAAAACATTATTTATTACTAGAATATGATTAAAGAATTCTAAAACACCAAAATATTGATTGTTACACATAAAAAGATATGAATGACTTATTGTTGTAAATGATATGAAATACAGTTACTACTTCTGAAATAACATAAATCTTAAAATTATGCGTACAGCTATAATTATTATAATAAAAGAAAAAAAAATAATTAAAATACGAACACAAATTGATTAACTATTGACGTTAAACCTTTCAGTCTTGGATTTGAAAATAGAACGTTCCTTGCGTCACACCTGTCACTGTTACGCCGCTAATGCTGGGATCACACCGGCGCAGAGTGCGAACACTTATAACCACACGTCAATGCTCATACAATCTTATTATAAAGAGAGCTTCTGTCATAACTTTTCTTTATAGGAAAGCTTAGATTGTGCTCAATAAATGCACTTTTATGCCGGAGTTAAGCCAGCATTACTTATGTTCGAGCAAGCGAACACTCTGGATCAACCGCGAAGGGTTCCACACTTCGCAGATGGTTCTAAACTGTTGTACCGCGGACATCTGTCCGACGGCAGCATGGTCTAAAGTTGTGCCTCATTGTTTTGCCATAGGTTAGACGGCAGAGTGTCATAGTGAGAGGGGACCGTGACCAACGCCTCGGCAGTACTGCGGTTAATTGAACAATTCTGAAAAAAATAAAAAAAATAGTCTATATATCGGTACGTATTTGGTTATTCATTTTAAAGCAATAATTTAAATAATTAAACAAGAATACGAAAGCATGTATATAGATTTTAAAGGCTTCATAAAAATATAAATATCACATTTTATCTCTGTTCGTGTATTTTTAAAATGGCAGAACTTAATTACGAGATATGTTATCTGCGTGATGCAATCACGTTATGTGTTTGCGAACGATCAATGATATTATCTACATTTTACTACATATAAAAATGTAGAAAAACAATTTTAATTTATTATCACTATGCAAATTCAAAAATATATTATAGAACTTTTTGATCAAAGTTTTATTTAAATTATATAATAATACAATAAAATTTACCTTGGGCTGCTTGCGATGTGTGTCCACACAATCGATTGGCAACTTGATCATCTCTACTTTGTATTTGTATCCGTAAGATGTAAGTTTGACAATGGTGTGAAGAGGCACATTCATGTATGGCAGCTCATCTGAAAAATAATATAAATATTTAATTATTATATATTTTTGTATTAAATATTTTAATAATTAGCACTGAACCCACTAGAGCGGTAAAACATTTTTTTCTTTATTATAATGGCTACTAAAGCATTCAAAAAACCATTTCAAAAAATACTCTAAATGTATAATTTTTTCTAGCTAGCCTTAGGTATAAGTTTATATTTAAATTACTAGAAAGAAATGTCGACCATGATCAAACATTAGCGTCGCTTGCTTTTTTTATTTATGATATAATTAATTATTATTAATATAAGTTCCGGGGCGCTGTCATTTTGTAGGTTACTTTGTTATTGATGGGGAAAATTAAATACGCTAATCTAATTTAAGAGAATAATCAATCAAATTTGAACGTATATTTAAGAAATATTTTAGATTAAAAAAATATGTTTTGAATAACACGATTATATAATTAATGTTTATATTTAAACTAAAGGATGTAAATGTATAAACAACTGCGTATAATATATCTGTACGTGTTGAAGATGAAGAAGATATTACGAGCTAGTTGGAGCGCCAACTAGATCGTAATACGTAAAGCGAGTAATTGAAGCAACGTCATCTAGTAGATATACATTAAATTTACCCGTTGCTACTCGAAGTTGTTATTAAAAGTAATTCTTAAGTATTATAAGTGTCACCTAAACTGCTATCTAAGCATATTAAGTTCAATTTGAATTCGACCTTATTGCAAAAGCCGTCTAGCCTAATTTTCTTATGGTGTGTAATTTTTGGTAAATTAAATGTAATCATTGGTAAATTAAAATATTTTATAACATTTTTTATCCCTTTAATCTAAAACAAATAGGTATATAATATTTTTTTATGTTTAAAAATTTATAAACAAGAACCAAATTGACTTACCAAGTTTCGCATCCAGAAAATATCCTAGCATGCAACGAAGTACCGCTTGATGGCCAACTACGACCACGTTGTGTTCATCTTCCAAAGCCGAGAGAACTGGACGTAGTCGTGTCATAATATCTATGTAGGACTCTCCCCATGGATAGCGGTAGCGCAACTTGTCTTGATCGCGCCAAGCGAACTCTTGCGGGAAACGTTCTTGCATTTCTTCGTAGGTCAACCCTTCACAGATGCCCTGTTGAAGATTTATTTATATTAATATATACAATTATTATTATTTTAATTCATGAAGTTTGGCTTTTGGACTTCGGTATCTTATTTACGCAAACTATGCAGACGGAGGCGTAGTAATTTTGACCTAAGTAGCTTTAGGTAAGTTTGCATAGACAAGCACTGCAGAATCCAGTTTTTTTAAAGAATTGCATCAAAAATGTATAAAATTAATAGAGTAAATAATACCCAAATACATTGTGTTGCTACTTAGCTACGATGCCAAAGCAATGCGTAGTTTACGCGTCAACGGGAAATTTAAAAGAATACATAATAAATAAATGTTTTTTTTAAATAAAAAAGAGGAAAACCATTTCAGCTAACGCCTTTCACTTTCAAAACAAAAGATAATTCACAGTGAAAATTACGTGACTGTTTAATGGATTTTCCGAGAAAAGATTTTAATAATAAACTGTGTAGAATTTTCCGTGTAGTGGTAATTCGAAATGAATCATTTGGATTTTTCTACGAGTACTTTTCCCCAACAAATTGGGATCTAGAAGTCTATCGTAGATGAAAATAAACGTTTTATATTGAATCACTATTTCTTGTAGACGAGCCAACTCGCTTAGCGTTTGTGGATAAAGCGATGTGAATGAGCTGATCAATTTATTTTCTATTTTCTACTTCGCTATTTTTATTTCCATCTTAATAATTATTAATTACTGATTAATTTAATAAAATATTAAGTTGGACATATCATAATAATTTTGGTTAAATTTACTGTATGTAGTAATTAATTATAATTGCATAAAATTTTAAGGCCATTTGAGGATTCAATGACATCATAATTCAATCATATTTTTTGTTCCTTTTAATTAGTTTCAAGTTAATTAATTAATTAAAAAAATACTGAGTTATGGCTTGTTTTTCCACTCGGGGAAATGATTATATTTAATTATTATCATTTTCCTCGCTCTGCCAAGACAAAAAGCAGCGTTGAATTCCTCCACTCAACATGCAATGTCTCGAATTCAGCAGAAAGCAGAGTACGGAACGTCTTGACTTATATTAATAAGGCTTGCCATGCCTTATAAATAAATGTATAGCTTTAGTTACAAATTCATACTGACGTTCTCTCTACTAAAGCCAGCTTTGAATTATTAAAATTTTCGTTAGTTCCTTTTACAAAGACTTATTTATTTTATTTCACACAACTGGAATGAGTAAAATTGTATGAATCTTTTTTGTTTCTTATTGTCTTTCTTTATTCTTTGTTGTTTATTATTTTATCTTTAACGGATATTTAAAGATTAATTTTAATTATCTACGCATTATCTAATATGCGTATCGATAATCATAATTTATTATGGTGAGATCATGTTGTTTACAATAATAGTGAAAAGATGTTTATATAGGATTTTGTCATTTTTTGTCTAGAAATGATCATTACCGAATTTAATTACACAGGAAAAGGATATTTTTGGAAATAAGTTGTCACAATATACTAGAGGTAAGAATAGTAGACGGTAAGTGATACTGTACTCGGCGGTCGCAGGCCCTCATTTAGATAACTCAGGAGAATTTATTATTATGATATTTTAAATTATTTGTATCTTCGTACTCTTATTACGCTTAGTGAAACTTAAACCTAAAGGCACCAAATAAGAAATGTTTATATAATGATTAAAAAGTATATATGTATATGTAAAGATAGATTAAGGTAAAAAGCTTCATACAATGATAATATGCCATCTACCGATACATGTCTGTACGTACATGTTTTTCATTAAGTAATAAGGTCATGTTCCATTTCTGAAATTAAATATCTCTGTTCGACGTAAACGTTACGTGTAGTCATAGTACATGATATTTGGCATCGTACTTATTTAATATACGGTAATATAATATCTACTAGAAAATCAGCACATCTTACTAGAAAAGATTTTTGAACTAGTCTACTAGTTTTGTTTCTCAGTAAAACAGCAATGTGTTTATATAACTTCGTTAATAAAACTGTACATAAAATTGTAGTTATCTATACTTTACTATACTATAGTTATCTATACTATACTATACTTATACGTGTACAAACGCTACTTTATCCATATACATATTATTAGCCAAAGATATAATACTCACAGCATCCAATTCATTAAGAGCTCGGACAGCTCTCTTCGGTGCCATTATCTCAGCGGCAGTTTGCTTAGTGCGTCTCAATTCAGATGTCCATACACTTAACGGTTCTTGTACGGTCAATTCATTCATGTGTTCCGCAAGCGCGTGCGCGTAGTTCTGACCGCGAGGTGAGAGGACCGCGTCTCCCCCGATCCGACCCAGCACATTGTATTCGCTTTCACCATGCTGTTTATTGAAAAATTAGACAATTTGAACTTGAACTTAGAATCTTTATATTGAAATCTTAAACCTCAAATTGTTATACGCTTTCTAAAAGTTTTTTTGTTACAATAAGTGTTTGAATAACTCTTTAAAATACTTAACACCATTCTCTTTTGTCCAATGATTGTTTTTAGAAATAGATTTTTGTGAGTGAAATTTGTATAAGACTGTTTTAAACTCGCTACAAAAATACTAACAACAAAAACAAAATGTAACCAGCGTATTTAGAATTTCAGCTGAATAGAACGTTTGGGTTTATGATGAGAACGCTTGGGTGCTTTACAAGAAGTGTGAATTTGATTACCACTCAGATCATATTTTTATAGGTTTTCTAAAAATGAATTGTAAAAAACTAATTATGTTAAAAATCATTTAAATGAATTGATTATTATGCCCAATGTATTATTTAATATTTATTCAAAGTTTCAGTAGCCAAAATTTTAACGGTGGTACCGTTTACGACATATAAATGTGACATTGTATTTTAAGTATAGCATAAAACGGACAATTATATCAAATTAATATTTATTAAAGTTCAGACACGCACATGTTTAATGTGTATTTTATTTACAATGCTGATTATGTAAGGTAAATACTCAACAATGAGCGAATTATTTGTCTAAACTGACGCATTATGTATAATAAAATTTAATATTTATTTAACAGATAAAGAACGAGGATAAACGGACTTAGTCAAAGTTAAATGTAGATAAATCCTGTCATAGATTAAAGTTCAGTAATCCCAATAACAAATAGTTAATGTTTAAAAAAAATAAAATCAGAAAGATCGTGTTATGAAAACAATTCCACATATCACTCTATGCAAAGTTTTGAATTTGTTTAAATAACGTCTTATCTATTTAATGTTTGTTTTCCAAACCATGTTTACTTGAACTATGGTTATTTATATAAGTTGTTTATAGATTTCCATTGGCAGCCTTACAACAGTCTCACATCATATTATATTAAATTAATTAAAAGCATCGACATTTTATAATGAGGACCATCAAAGGTCTAATTCGTAATACAAAACACTCTGCAATCTTATCATATCTTAGCTTTATCTAAAACGATGGTTCATTCAGAATAAGTAATTATCTTGATTTGATAAAATAGGTATATTATTAAGTCTTGAATCGATTCAAATTAAAGAAAATAATATTAAACAGATATCTATTCTACTTAAACAATAACATTTTAATATTATTAAATTCTATCTAAAAAGAACTAGTGAATAGTAAAAAGCCAGACGCTTATAAAACTCAACTTACCCGCGTAAAATATAGAGTTTGTGGGAGAGCTCTCATGCCGGACAAATATCCAAGAATACCAGACTCTTTCTGCCCAGCAACTTTATGAGCAGTTACGGTTTCTCCCATATTTTCTACGCGTACAAAATTAATATTTTCCAAATTGGCATCAATAGGTTCGTATTGACGCATGTAATGTTCAAGTTTCTTCCTCAAGTCGTCAATTGCTTCTTCCTCACTCATAGTTTTATAATCAGCGGAATAGTGAAGTATTTCAATAATATTTCTTTCCAACAGCTCTTGGTCCTCGCAAACGCATTCAATGAATAGAATCCTGAAACCCATGTCGGAGATACAATAGTCGTGTAACTCGCGGCGCTGTTCCCTTGTTATGTTTGTACCGTCGAAGATCTGAAACAATTTAATTAATTTATTTTTCCACAAACAATTAAATTAATTTATTTTGTACCGTTTTAAAGTACGATATATCATGCCATAGCTGAATTCGTTTTACACAGGATATGTACAATTTTCTTGGAATCAACTCAAGACAGTTGAAAAGGAAATACTATACATGTGAGTTTGAATGTAATAATACTTAAATATTTATAACTTTGTTTCCTTTATAGCATTGGAAAGCAAATTTCAAATCGAAACAGCAAAATAAACAAGTGGATCTGCGTTTTATTCCGCGTATTCTATATTATGTTGCACATTTGACCTTGCCTAATAAACAACAGTTATTTACTCCACAATATTGCCACTGAAAATAGAACGTTCCAAAGACTAATTAAACATAAGTAGTATCAAGGAAACAATTGCGCAATTCTTGCAATATTAGCGTTTAAATAAGATTCCATAACAAAACAATTGACTGTCTAAGCTATGAATTGTTTTCATTAAAAAGTTTCCATTGTCTATGTAGAAGGTAGTACATTTATATCAGTCTTTCATCCATTTACTTTTTTTATTTGCATAAATGCCTCTATAAATATAGAATTATTTAAACGTATCGAAACAATTGTGAATTTATTAATATAAACACAAATGTTATCTATATAAAAATATTTAAGAATCATCATAGTATCAAGTTCACACAACTCAACAAGTTAGTTGTCTATTAAATATCACGAAGAATTTGATACGCTATTTTGAAGTGAAATAAAAAGATATAAGACAACATATGTTCATAAAAAACAAATAGAAACACTTACAGCTACGCTATTTCCTTCTTTAAGCCATAGCATTGCGTCCTGTACGGCCTCACGAGCGCTTTGGCGACGGATCGCCGATCCTTGCTGGTTGTCTGCGCGAAAGATATCGTGACTGCCATACAACGCCATATGCTTGCGGCGATACTCGCTGCAGTCAAATACTGTAGAAAATATAATTATTATACTAAGTAACAGGCTTTTTGTCTCTCTAAGGGTTATACTCATTCTGCTAATCAATTTTATTCAAACTAAATATATCGTGTCATTCACACTCATTTATACTTATAAATCTCATATCTATGGTATAATATATATATTGTTCCATATGAACATTGAATAAAATATATAATCTATAAAACACTAATAGGTATATTTTTTTATTATTATTTTAATATTTTTATTTCTTTTTATACCGTCCGTTTTATGTACTCAAGTATATTCTAGAAAGATGTACAAGTTGATAACAGGTAGGTAAAACCAGACAAGTCATCTCGACTTGTCTCATCTACGCTTTGAAGCAGGTCAAGGAATAATATTATCAAGCTTGCCTTCCCATATCAGTTTAGTTTCGATATATTCTATCTATATAACACTATATAGGCATATTATACCTATTTAACAGCCCTAACGATACTCAACTTCTTGTATTTTAAGCTTCACGCTTTTATTCCGTATGGCAGGGTAGACAGAAAGTAAAGTCAAGATACTCCGTACTTTTCACCGAATTCGAGACATTCGAGGCGTGTTGAGTGGTGGAACTCTATGCCGCCGATTGTTTACTTCTTGTTGATATTATAAATGTATGTAGTTAAAGTAATATAATAAAAATACGCTTGATAATTAGGTAATAAGGAAAATATTTATGAAAAAGATGTTCAGAAAAAAACAGGCCCTTGTTTCGACCAATTAAAATGAACGGAGAGTGAAAAACGGAATATGAGATTCACATTCGCACAAAATGTCCAATGATATAATATCTGGCTTCTGGATTTATAATATCAATAATTAGTATAAGCAAGGGATATAATTGAGTAGGTTGTAAATAAATTCTAAAAAGGTACATATAATAAATAATGAATATTAAATTTATTAAAATAATTAAATTTCATTAAAATTTACAAGAAGAATGTCTTTAACATTAACCTTAAATTGAACGATTGTTAAAATAAACAACCATTAAATTACAGATAACATATGAAATGTAATTCTTTTTAAATTTAGGCTTTATTAATATAGACAGATAAATAAGATTTCTTTAAAAAAAGGCTTTTATTGATAAAATAAGAAAATTGAGCGAAAAGTCGTCGTAATACTTTTAGGACTGATATTTTAGGCTTTTTACTTTTTTACACTATTGCATATTAGGTACATACCTTTAGTGCTCTCTCCATTCCAGTTAAGGTGTCTAGAGAGACGGTGCGCTAGCTGGCTCTTGCCTCGTGCCGGCAAACCCACCAGTGCAATTAGCAAAGGCGCGAATTGATTAATGCGGCGTCTGCGCATGGACACTGTAACAACAGAATTTATCATAAAAATAACTTTTTATTATTTCAATCATTAGCTTTAAAATGTTCTATATTCAAAAATCAACTCACTGGTTTTCAAATTTTGGATATAATCGTAATACATTGTTTTATTTAAAAATGAATATATGCAGATTTATTTAAGAGCAAGCACTAGCTAACCGAGGTAGATATTTACTACTAATAAATTACTATACAGAAGCGAGGCTATTTATAAGGGAAATCATAAGCGTATTGCAAATCTCAATAATATTACCTCACATCTTGACCTTTTCGTATCTTCAGGTCCAAAAGATAGAGTTCCACGATTTTACATATTCCGTATAAAATAATAATTTAATTGTAAACATGAAATTATTCCATTAATAAATTAAAATAGCACCTATATGCACGCTCGGCGAGCGTGAAGACATAGTCTGCATTTGTATTATACGTATAATCGAACAAATTTTATTTTAGCTCCACTGTCGTGGTGTGAGTATCATTCGATCGTCCATACACAAGCGTTTCGCCAATAGCATTCAGTGAGCGTTATTGTACATAGCAGATTTTATCCAAAATGTCCGTAACTTCAATTTTAATTTATTTATATCAATGTTATAACAAAAATGATTGCCAATCTATTTACGAAGAAACTATATTTACTTGACTTTGTCCACAACATGTTGTTCTAATAATGGTTAATCTGTTTATATTATTATTATTATATGCGTAGTAGAAATATAGACGACGGATTGAGCAGAGGTAATCGAATAGATTTGAAATTAATTTAGCGGAAACACTCTGTGAAAATTTAATCCACTTCAGGGGATGTGGAAATTCATCCATACAATCGTATATTTGCAAATTACTAAGTTCTTAATATTCAGTGTACTTCATATATTTTATGTAAAATTGAGTCCATAATGTAATAAATTCAATAGAAATTTAATAATTCACAAACTTCTAGATAAAAAAAAGCTGTTGTAAAAAGCTGTTTAAACATATTATGCATATCTTTGGTGCAAATAATAAATGATTTTTAAAAAAAGCATATTTCATATATCATATTTTGATCATATATTCGTTCATATAAAAGCAAATTTATTTACGAAACTTATTGAAAGATTTATTTAATTTTTTTTATTCAAAATCACGGGCTTTAAATAGAATATATAAAAATCAATACTCGATTATAAATATGCAAAAAATACTATCTATAAAATGTATATAAAAGTTTTGTTTTAGTACAATCCGTCCTACAAACTGAATAGGTCAGCCCGACCTTAGTTTACACCGGCAAGAAAACAAGTTATGTAGAAACAGCCAATAAAAATGCTGTACGCGGACGCGCCTTCTCGTCCGTTTTTAAAAACAAAACATGCTCAAGAGTTGCGCTTGACGTCATCAAATTTGACACACCTCAATTTTAAGTATACGAAAAAGACATTTTGACACGATGTTTTGGCTATTTTTATAATGAAATTGCAATATTCATATAGAAATTATATATAAATGAATTTTTGTAGTTCAACAATAATTAAACATTAACGTTTCACAAGATTATGTTCTTGCAAAATACAACGCATCAGGGTGATTGAACTCTACAATCTATATAATTAATTCATAAGAATTTAGACAAATATTAACATATGTTAATATTTGTTAATAATCGTTTAAAATTATTAGGGTTTGCAAGATTAATTACAGAAGCCGCAGGTTGAAGTAAATGAAGTCAATCTCAGAATAGGAAGGATAAAGATATCTAAGTACAGCGATATGTTTATGTAATAAGCCTTTCGTCACGTTTTATATAATGTAAACACGTGTTGGAAATAGAAATCGTACAACAGATGTAGTATAATTGTAAATATTTAAGATAAATCAACATAAAAAATGTTGTCCTCAAACAAGGAATATTATTTTATACAATAAGTATTCTTGTAACTTAATATTTATCTGATTATTTTAATATTTATTTTTATATCCATGTTTTTTGCGGAAACAAAAGAAAAATCATCGTATTTCACTCTCAATCTATGTGACTATCGGGAAATCTTTATAAAGCATTGCTTATTACAAAAAGCAATGATATTTTAATGATATCTAAAAGAAGCTACATTTGATTAATAGGAGAAAGGCTGATATAGGCATTAATCATACGAAAAAAACTTAATTAAAATTAATTTAACAACGAATGGCTGTGACTCTTTTGATACAATAGTTTTACACGTGTCGATGAATACGCAATTGTAATTCGTTATAATTATCTCATTTGAATAGAGCGTTGATGTTGACGTCTACTAAGATAACCTAAAAATATAGATTTCCTTATTACTGTATGTAAACTTGGATTACACAATTATCAATGTTGATTTTTGTATATCTTCACATATCATATCCATAACATCTAAATAGATTATTAGGTATTAAACTATTTACTTCAAAACTTAAAGTAAACGAGGAAACAAAAATTAATATCAATAAATTAATGCTTGTAACACCTATATTGTTAATTATATCGCTTAGTTAATTTTGAATTTAGATGCATAGATATAATTTTATAGAATAAAAAGCGGCCCCCAACGCGGTGAACGTTCTCGTGCCAACAACTGTTGGACTTTGAACACTTGTCAAGGAAACATGCATCTACTTCAGAACAGTTAACTGACGCTAGGCGTATATGGGTTAAGGAGGTTTATTTACTACTATTATGTAATCAATTTTGTCGATTGTGTATTCCAAAATAGATCAAGACAGGATCATGGACTTCAGTCCTATTTAAATGGATATTTATATTATTCTAAAATCTAAAATTACACCTGCAAATAACCTAAAGCGAATTATTTCCGAATTCTTGTTAAAACTAAGTAATTCTACAATGTCGTAGGAAAGAGTGCTCTTGTTCCACGATTTCCTTGTATATCTATATATTTATATATAAATATAATATTAATATTTTATTTAAATATATTTGTTAGCGGGCAAACGATAATCTATTTGCGAATCTTTGTTATTCAAACATGGTACGACGGATGATTTTCTATTTATAGTATAGCAAACGCTAAAAAGACGGTTTCATTTTTAAAGGTAAGATATATTTGTGGTAAGTTTTGTTTTCTAACCTGAAATTAAAAACGTATATATTTACGTACTTACATATATTGGGACTTAATAAATTCTATATAAAAATTGTAAATTTCGTTAAATTAATTAATACAACAAAACGCCTATGCAATATACAAGAACTTATTGTTGCAAGCATAGTATATATAGATATTTGATATTAATATTATACTAAAAACAGCAATTAATATGTACATATATTTGTGACGCCAATCGCCAAACTTGTTTGACAAGAATCCATTTTGAAATTAAAATTTTGACATATTACTGACGTAACTTTATATTCATTTAATCCATATGTATTTTTTAATTTATTTTCTATACTAAGACTTACAAAATGTGTTTTCTGCATATCTTTAAAATTTCTATAAGTATTACAGTATTTCAACATAAATAAATTAAACCAATATTAGAAACAAATTTTTATTTGTAGGCAGATATTTTTTATTATGCAAGACAACATTATATCATCAAATAATAATTGATAGGGTGAATGAATGACGTTAAAGTTCACGCAGTCACAACGTGCCAGACCCCGCACGTGCAATCATCAGCCAGGTCATTTGACGTGCATACCCGTTACTGACCCGGCTTCTGTCTAGGCGTTGATAACAGAGCTAAGTTCTAAAGATCCGCCTAGACATGCAAATCATTGTTTTTCTATGAGACACACGATAGTTATATCCTTGGAATTACTTTAACACATTTACAATAATATCTTGAATAACAATTAACAAGCTCTTACTTTCTACGTAGTATGTAACCATAGAAACACTAGTAAGATTATAAAATATTATTTCTTTTTATAACAGATATACTGCATAGAAATTTTGTCTGTTATATACTGTAATGTAAATTATAGATTATGAAAACCTGTGAAAAGCAGTTTTGTGTTTGACATATCTGGATAAGGCTTAATACTTTAAGCCTACATGACAAGCCCTTTAACACATGAGCGAATTTTAACTTTGCATTGTAAAACATAGCATTTATTAAGAATAGATTAGATTCTTATCTCTTGAAGTATGCAATTTAAAAAACGAAACAGCATTTATTTTAAAGAATTTATATACATAACTTTATAATATAGACTAATATGGACAAGGAAATAATACTTTCACCCACAAGCCCACAAAGTAACATTATTGAAATTGTGTTCAACGATGAAAGCGGTAAAATTATTTACTGATATTTATTATATACGCTGTTTATGTTCTTTTATTTAAAATATATCTTACTTCTAAATTAAATCCGATCCGTAAATGCGTCGGTATAGTGTCACAAGAGTTACATTAGTTTGGATGCAAGCCAACACCCACCCGCAAGTCTTTTCAATATTTCGTAACATTCAAAACGTTTAGATAGTTTAATAATTTAAAAAAGTAAAAAAAAGGATATCTGTATAATGGAGATATTTACGAAATAACAAGATGTCGAAGTGTGAAAATAGTAATAAAACTTGAATCTATGATATTTAAAATATTTTTTGTCTGTTTGTACGCGCACATCTTTGAATCTACTAAACAGATTTGAAAAAATCTTTTTTGTTATATAGCTACTAGTCCTAGATAGGACTTAAGATATAAATTAATTTGGAAAGTGGAATACATTTTGTAGAACCATATTAGACTACCTAACCTATAAGTAGTTAAGAAAAGCTGTCATCATAAATACACTTCAGTGTGATGGTCATTTTATTATAATATAAAAAAATTAAGATTAAAACATATGAAGCAGAACCATAATAGCCCAGGTTAACTAAGAGAAGAGAATTTTGTAACAATAATTAGATCTGAGAAATCTAGTGAAGTGCCCATAACGGCCAAGTTAAACTAAAACTACAAACATACTATATACACCGTTTAAGATCTAGAAAACCTGATATTAAACTTTATGAAATGAGTAAATGGCGCATTCACAAAAGTTATTTAAAATGATGGACCGTTTTCAATGACCAATTAAAATTATTTTAAATTGGTACGATCTTAGCACAGCGTCTATTAACTTGTAAGCGCGATGGTCATGTGTTCGGTCCACTCAAAGAAGTGATTATTAATAAATTGCTATCATTTTCCAATTGTAAATGGAAGTACTGTAGCAAGGGTCGCTAAGTCCACACAAACGGAGTTGCGGACATTTTTTTACTAGTTTATGAGGAAACAGTAAAAATTTATGTAAAGCTTAAGGTCTTGCTTACTACAAGCAAAATACTTATTGCGTTAGAAAAGTTCTTAATGAGACGATTTACAATACTGTTCCTTTGATCACATGAACAGAACCATTTAAGGTTCTATTCAATTTAAGTTTTTAAGTGTGAGGCAAAAACAAAAACTTTAACATATATCATTTAATATATTGTCAAAATGTCATCAAATGTTAAAAGACATATTAAAGTAATATGAATAATTATATAAAAATAAAATTTTCATAAACAAGATTATCGTGTTCACTGATAGCATACGTAGCAACACCCGCCCACCGATAAGTTAGTATACAGGGGGCACGATAATAGACAAATATTTTGTTATATTGGGACATGTAACCAAACATTAACTATACCAGACACTGAGACAGCTTTATTTATCCATATATGTTAAGTGGTTCAACAAATACGTATGTGTATGCATCGACCGTCCATGCCGACCAAACGCACAACATACGTTATTTATAATAATTTGTCAACAAAATTGTTTTCATGTTCTAAATTTTTCTATAAATATTATTATATTTACTCTCATTTCTAATCAAAATAAAAAAAATATCAATTGTACTGTTTATAACGGGCATAACAGAGCAGTCCATAGAGACAAGCTAGAGTCTAAGTAACGTCTCTCTGAAAATAATATTTGAATGAAAACATCAAAAAAAGAACTTTATCTTTGTATATATAGGCAGGATTAGTTAGGTAAGTAGTATGATAAAAATGCTATCATATCGTACATAATAATTATATAGGAAGAATCATAAAGTCACAAAGTCGTAAAACAACTACGTGGCCGTTCAAAATATACAAAATGTCAACGTAAAGATAACCACTATTTAGTGGCCTTGTGGCCGGGGGCGTGGCTATCGAACGTCACTGGCCGAACGTTATAACTCTGTGCCCTGTTGATGAACTCAATTCGTCTCATCGGGATCAATTGCTATGAGACACGATGTTATTATTGTACAAGCGAATTAATAAGAATAAACAAGTCTTAAAAGTTCTCAGCTAGTTTCTTTGGCATTCCCAAATTAGTATTTATCAGTGTTTTAGTATTGTTAAAAATCTCTTTGTTTTTAATACGAAACTGAGTATATAATAAGGATATAATCTAATAATTTATAGTTTTCATGTTTTTACACAGTACTCGTGCTGGGAAAACCTCTCTTTCTTAATTTCCAATGTATCTAACAATACAAGTATAAACAATCAATCAATGTCTTAACCCAACTAATACAGCGAAATGACACCTTTGCTGACCGATATTTATAGTTTTAAACCTAAAACCACCGTGATTATCACAAGTAAGCTACAACAACGTCTCGATTGCATATTAATTTCAAATATATTGTTATAGGAACGAAGTGGTCAGAGTCTTATTATAAGGCCTGAAGACAATTTACATATTAAAAATATGTCTATTATACTTATAAATTAGTAAGTCGTTAATATATTTTGTATGCATTACAAGTATATCAAAATGTCAATTTAATATAATGTATTTATGATAATTGGTAATCACCATATTTGGATGGTCTCGTTTAATATCTAATTGATGTAAATTTGACACTAGGGCTTATTAGTTTTATAAATTTTACACTTTTTATTTAAGGCATTGAGTTAAGCTACTTGATCTTCAATTACCCGTCAATCTGAAACACTAAAAATTTATTGGTGAAATCTAACTTTGCGCTTTATCTTACCGGAATGGGCAAACGAAAATAATTTAAATATATTTACAATAAGGATCTTGTCAACAACCAACTCGACCAGTCAGACGCTAGCGGTCTGGCCAATATTACCTTAAATTTTTTCATTATACAGCAGAAACATAAATCGATTTTCCTTAAAATGAATGTAAACGCTAGGTTTTGGTATACCTACTTATTTCAGGAAAGTGAATTGTAAAACCAATACAATAATATGAATTGAGGTTTAAAGAACAAAACAAACAGAAATTGAATATTATAATAATAAATAATGGAATACACTTTCAAAATACATTTTCAAAATAGCATATTTCAATATATAGAGTCACATATAATAAATATTATCTAAACTCTACCTTACTTAGTAGTCTATATCAAAATATTGTAATTGTTACATGATTATATTTTAATATGAATATACGCAGATGTTTAAGATATAATTATTATATTTAAACACTGAGTATGGGAATTGTGTAAAAAAATTTCAAATATAACGTAGAATGGTGGTAACCAGCCCGTTATCTGGCTACCTTGGATGGTTATCAGAGCACTTTAGCTAATTAAGTTATGCGTTCACAATTGAAGATTTTGATTTGTACAAAATAAAATAATTTGAAATGAAAATAAGTACTAATACCCTTATCGCTTACAAGAGTACTTTTTAAATGTAAAATAAAAAAATATAAAAAATATAAATATAAAAAAAATAATGAAACGTCGATTTATATGATAAAAAAACAATATTTCTTTATTAAGATTTTGTCTATTCAAATTGATTTCCGCATTTCATTAACCCTGAATATTATAAGTATACTTATAACTAAACGCACTATTATTAGTCAAGTATATTGTGGAAATTCAAAATCGTGATACTTTCGCTTACAGTCAAAGACCATTAACAAAATCACTGGATTCAAAGTAAGAAACCAGAGTGCGTGATCCAGAAATAAGAATCCAATACTAACTAATTTTAAATAGCCGAAAGACTATCAAAAGTACTTTGCTTTCTTATTTCCTTTTTAAATGATTAGTCCAATAAATCATCTAAATTTGAATTTTGAAGAAATAATGATGTTATTGCAATATAAGTACAATAACAATAGCTAACGATGACTCTACCTATATTGCGACACGACTTGTGGGAAAATTTAATGATTAAATATAATATTGATGCTTTGCCAATTAATATTTACAAGACAAATTTAATTCTGTTGAACTTTGAAACAATTAATAAATAGATAAACTTACAAAACAATTTTGTTTACTAGTGTAATAATATCCAGACTTTTTTTTAAACATTATTGCAAAAGTCAAACAAAAAGTTATCCTTTGTTTATAATTCCTAAAGACATACAAAGCAATTCTTCCTTTTATGTAAAGATAATGATCGTGCGCTTTTATAAATAAACTTCAAGATTGATACTTTAGTCAGTGAGGGCAATACCGTCAAGGAAACGATGCGGAAGCAATAACCGAACTACGAATATAAACATTATTGAATTGTTATACCAGTTTGATACAGAGCTTCACTTAATTGATATTTAATATTAAATATGTAAAGAAATCATTTATAACATATATTGATTATAACATATTTTGAGTCAAGTGCTATATCTTTACAAATTACGAAACTTAACACAATAATGTTAATTTTTGTTAATATATTTAAAACCATGAATATAATGCAAAAAAGAATCCTAAAAAAATATAGTAATTTTCATGATCTATGACGACTGTAGTGAAAGTTTCAAAAAATATTTTTCTCCATTATTGGTACCTTTAGTTACATATATATATCTAGAAGGAAATATGAAAACAGTAATAAAGTTTAAAAATTTAATAGCAATAAAACGATACCAATAATGAATATTTAAATTGTTACAATAGTGTTTTATGTAAGTTCATTCTATTTAAAGCTTTCACATGGGTACTTACAACAAAACCTTTAGGTTATATATATACAACATATTATAACAAATGACTCACCATTGGAGAGAATTTTCTCCTTGTCCTCCATCATGGCATGTGCAGTAGCTCCGGGTGCCATTACTATTCTTCTCAATGAAGATCTCCTCACTAATGCGACGACGTGCTTGCGATGCTGCAGCGGTTTCCTGCGACGCGTGCGCACTCTGTGGAGGCCTCCAGGCGACTGGCTTACCCCGGTGCTTATCACCGACCGAGTCTTATCACTTCGGCAGTGATTGCCGACCAACCATATAACAGCTGAATAGATTTTGCGATATATTAGCCAAATATATAAATACCAATCACTTCGGATGTCCAATAACGCCATTAATAGCGACCTAGAATGAAAAGAAAATATACGTTAAACTTTGGCAATATAAGAATTAAAATAAAAGATAATTTAGTAAATTATTTCTTAGTAGGTATAGTAATATTAAAATTAATACACTTTTATAAATGTAAGAATTTATTATGTTGCCTTCGAACAATGTTTTTAGTTCAGTTCTTTATATATGGCGCTCCGACCGTGCCAGTAGAGCACAAATCATTTCACCAGTATCACGTTGTATGGAGAACACAAGACAATGTTTTAAAAACTGTAAGCCCAACGAAGAAAGGACATGGACATTTCACAAATAAGAAACTTAAAAATGCTTAAATGTAGATAATGACCTGATAGAAGTTTATTTTAATTTAAACCAATGCGGCAACTTAAGGGTTAATATATCGAATAAGAACAATTATAGAGTATAATGGCAGCTAATATTTTATAACAATAGAAAAAATGAAAAATCCAAGTTGTAGATAAAGTATTATTGCAAGTAGACTACTATTCTTATAAAAGATCTTCAAGTTTACGCTTTATCCCGCATAGTAACAAGAAGTTAAGTGTTAAAGACACTAAATTCACTTAGATCAAAGAACTTTTAAGATATTAATATTGTTGTTTTGATAATTATTTACTAAAATGACATATTAAAAAATTAAAAATAATATATTTGTAATTTTTAATTGACAATTCAGGGGCAATTGTCAATAACCCTTTCAGCTTAGGTAGATATTAATTAGTATTACAACTATTTCATTCTAAAAAGAATGAAAGATGTCCAACACTTTCTAATTATTTTATTTATACTTATATATCTATGGAATTGAGTTGTAAACCTTGTGTTTATAATATCAACATAAAGTAGGACAAATAACGTAAGCGCATTATACAATATATGTGCTGGTTTAATGTTTAATTTTCGGTCTCAAATCTATTTCAACAATTTTTTTTTTAAATGTTGGGTATATTTCATTGTAATATAATAATATTTAAGAAGTTTCTAGACAAAATGGGGATATCCATATTTTCTTATACAATGTTGCGCTTGTAATGGCTTTCAATTTTATTTTCTTACTATTAATAAGTAAATTATAGTTAGGTAATTGTAAAGTAATACGCAACTAAAAAAAGATCTACTTTCAGTAAAAATGAAACCAATAGTTCTTATTTTATGAGTTAACATTTCTAGTGTATATATTTTTTGCTCCTCAGTTTTATCCCACAGTGTCAAGAGACTTACTCCGCTTTCCGTCGAATTCGAGATACTGCGTGTTGAGTGACGCAACTCAAGAAAATAATTAAAACATAATCTTCATTCCCTCAACAGGGAATCGAACCCACAACCAATCGCTTTATATTTCGAGGCTGACCCACTATGCCACATCCGGGTTCATGTAGTGTACGTTACTTGTCATTATAAAATAATTGTGTAGGGCAACAACAAAGTAATTTTTCTTTCTTATCCGCTTTTCGCTTATATAATAACACAAAAGATAATAGAAGAGCCTTGATTTAACTAGATTGACAACCTACTTACATGTCAAGCCTTATCCAAAGAATTATACTATTTCAAGGGTCTTTAAAATTTTCAACACAAAATTCGTTTTGGTTTTATATCAAAACAAGTTATTGTATCAGTATAATAGATAAAGTAAGCCTTGAAATTAGCAAAGAGATAGTAACAAGCTAAAACCAAGCAAGTGGAATTAATTTGTGCTAAAAATAACTCCTTTAGATTTAAGTTTAACATATTTAAATGCAAGACACAAATGATTATTATAAATTAATTGATGCTCACATTCGTAAAGATAGCAGCGGGCAGTAGCGGCAAAGTGGGATAGTATCCATCTGTAAACGCGATCGGTTGCGTCTACGATTCCCGCAGAGCGAGGAAATGAAAAAAAAATACAATCATTCCCCCGAGTGGGATCTAACCCACAACCGATCGCGTTTACAGTTCGACGCTGCTCCACGATCGGCCTTTTCTAAAGTACTAAAAAAAGATAATGAAACATCCCTCTTAAAGCAAGAGTTCTTCTCGTATAGAACATAATTGCAATTAGTACGTCATCAACAACCAGTAATCATTTTCCCTTACCCTACGTTTAACCTATTACCTACTTTGTTTTTCTGTTAGAGTAACGTGAATGGGTTTCCAATAGTGTATAAAATGATGCATTATTCATTATTAATAACTTATAACTTGTTCGAATATCTTTCCTTGTTCACAAAGCAACGCGGATGCTGCAAGTATAAATTTTATTTAAATCACCTTTTGTTGTACTTGCATCTACGTATACAATCGTCAATTATAAATGCATGTCATAATAAGTTTATTATTATTACAAATTAGTTGTTTCTTACGTCAAAACTAACAATTTATTATTACAATATTATCTCGCAAGCCGCATCCCATACCTTCTGTTCGAGAGAAAAATTGTTTAAGTACATGTACATTCTGTATAAACATAAAATAATAAGACAACAGACACTTTCTTACTATTTTATCAATAGCGTAAGACTGCAAGAAGTAAGTACAATTGACTATTCAGGCATTACTCTGAATGGAAAATATTTTTCGACCCTATATCTAGAGTGGCTTCGAAAATGTTAGACTTCGTTGATAGGAAAAAAGAGAGAGTTTGGGCCATTAATAAAAGAAACTTATTTAACAGTATGGTTAGAAGCATATTGGAGTACGGAAGTATTGTTTGGCGATCACACTTTTCTATTCGTTCTCTTAGAATTCAGTAGCTGCAGAAATGATTCACATCATAAGAGAATATCTAGTTTTTTCTTTGTATATAAAATTTTCCGGAGGCCGGTCGTGGTAAGCGCGATCGGTTGTGGGTTCGATCACCACTGGGGGGAGTGATTATATTTAAATTATTTTCACTTTCTCGCTCTGGTAAAAGACAAAGTGCGGCGTTGAGTTCCACCACTCAACACGCAATGTCTCAAATTTGGTGGAAAGCAAAGTTCGGAGTGGTGACACTAGGTACTTTCTGTCTACCCTGCTATGCGGGATAAAAGCGTGAAGCTAAAAATTTTCAACAATATAATTGATTCTCCACATCTTCTGCACGAAACTCAATTTCTACCATTTCAATCTCGCTTCGTCTTAATAAGCCATTACACATCCTACTACGAAGTTTCTGTGGCTAGCTCTCCCTTACCACGAATGTGCAAATTTTTAAATAGATATTTTTGGCCTTCCTATGAATTTGTTTAAAAGGAGGTGCTTGCAATATCTCGTTGAAAACTAACCGTCACCATTATATTTTGAAATTCTTATTCCTCTCTTTAATTTTGTATGTGGTAACACCACCATCCTAATATTGTATTCAATAATTTGCTTTATTGCATACAGTATTATGATTAACACTACTCAACACGAAGTGTCTCGAATTCGGTGGAAAGTTGTGTACGAAGTGTCCTAGCACTAGGTACTTTCGGTCTACCCTGCTATGCGGGATAAAAAGTGTGAACCTAATAAAAAAAATTGCTTTAAGTAAAAAGTGTATGTATTGCACATATATATTAAAAATATTGTAAAGCGGCTGGTTAACCAAAATAAAAAAATACAGGTTGGATTGTGGCAACCAATATCTATGTTGCATAGATAAATAGGAAATAATTACATAAATAGAAGGTACAAGTTTTCTGTTTATATTCCACTACGAGGAATAAGCGTGGCGCTTTTAATCCGGGCCGTTAACGTATCCATGTTTGATGAAGTTGGCTACTACTTATATATTTTTCAGCTTCACAATTTATCACGCAAGGCAGGGTAGTCAGAGACAACCTAGTGTCCAGGAACTCTTGCTTTCCGTCCGAAATTATGTCTTGCCAGAGGCGAGAAACGAAGATAGAATTTAAATATAATCATTCCTCCAATGGAAATCCAACCCACAACCAAGCACGTTTATAGCCAGACGCTGGCTCACTGCACCACTATGACCTCTTTGTTCCTACCATTATACTTAGAATAAAACCTACATCTCATACCTCTCAAGTATTAAATGTCTAATGTCTATGCAAAAAATATAACTATTCCTGCAAGTTATACTGTCTGAATGATTAATTGTGTTATCTAATCTTATCAACGTATATAAATAATAATTAATAACTAACAGATTATGCTTGTCGTTAAACCTATCATCTACGCCCATTATTATGGTAGTTACATGTGTTATATTACGTTGTATATAGAATATTTGTTCACGTGGTCATGGTGTATGACTTTACAGAGTACACAGGTATTATGAAGATGAAATTACAATAAGACATATCAGATTACATCACGCTTGTATTTGCATAACAACTTTAAGTTTACAGTTTTTTTTTTATATTATTTCTTATTATGTATTTTTCGTTAAGTTTAAATAGTAAGATTATTTAGGCAACTGCAGATTGGTTTATTTTATAATTCAACAATAAATAAGTATGTTACTCATTATATCATCCGATATCTGCGAGTGTAAGTCCTGTAATAATCTGTCCTGCCGTTTCAGAAATTAGCGGGAACCAAGAGAAAAAATATAAAAAAAAATATTTTGTTATATGTGTTGTCTATATACACCTATGCATTAGAAAGCGGTTATTTTAATAGGTATTATAAACAGACACTCGCGTTTTTGTTTATTTGTACAGATTTATAAAATGTTTCGGAATTTAAATAATAAATAGATTATTTCTATAAATACTATGTTTTTATTCACCATCACAATATGTTGAAAAATATACAAGAAAGTTATAAGTTGATATGAATCTTTTAAAAAAGTTGAGTAATTAGTTATACTAATATTAGCACTACGTTTGAACTTGTTAGAAAAATGTTGGGTTGCGGTACACAAAATGAAATATTGACTAATAATTAGACAGCCAAACGCATCTTGCATTAACTCAAAATACTTAGAAAATATAAAAAAATAATAAATAGATAGATATTTATATAATACATGATAAAGTACCAACAAAATTTTCCATTCAATTTTTTTACCCACATATGATTGTTACAAACCGATAAAAGGCCATTACTGTCAGTTTTATCATTTTTATTCTTAGGTTCTTGTATATTTCCAAAGTTGTTTGGTATGCGTTTATGGAATCGATATTCCCTACGTAATGGGTTATTTTATAAGTTATAACTTGAGAAACTGGTCTAAGCAACTTTTAAAATGTGTGGGGTAATTAAAATAAAACGATGGACAGGTATTTACATCCTAGTAGCATGTTATTCATGAAAATTGCCTTTGTCTCAAGTCTGCATACATATGCTATTCATATTTAATGCGTGATTTTCAATTAATTATTAGTTAGAACTACCCCTCAGTTTAATGTTATTTAATTCTTTACTAACTATAACTCGTACTTTCTATTAAGTTTCTGTTACAAGGTAGTTGTATCTATAATGATCTTTTTAATATTTTAAATTGATTATATTTCAAGGCACACAATTGGTTAGCAACCGAGGTTATCAAACCAATTTTTACTGATTTTAATAATGTCTTATTCGTTTTGCAAAAACCAGCGTGTTATGATAATTTTATTTTTATAACTCACCTCATTAAACATTGGCACATACGGCCAACGTGTACGACGGATGACTCTCGCATTGAATTCTATATGTTCTGGAACGTTTCTATCTACAATGTACATGCTTAATAATTTACATAAGCTTACCTGCCTCAGAAACTAAAGTGTTCCTTCGCTGTAGTGATCAGATGAGGTATGTCTTATAAAATGCACCAGGTCGTGGCGCATAGCAGTGCGCCCGTGGATAGCGATGAACGTTTCAATACACATTCGCAATAAGTCCCAGTAAACAATAAGATCTAACTTGTTAACCAAAACTTTCCCCCAACATCGCACGGGAAAGGTAACACAATAAGTATACAGTTTTGTAACAGTCTTTACGGTGGTGAAATCAGCTTCCTTTCGCCTATTTCACTCCAGAGCGTATTTTGTTCATTGTTAAGTCGAGATGCGTCAAGCAAAGGTTATTTATATTGATAACTTGAATTCTATTCTGTGTTTACGATGTGGCAGCACAGTGATAACGTGGATTGTTGACTGAAGCTCGACGCGGAGCAAGAAAATATGATACTGGCGAGTGGTAGGGAGCGAGACCGAATGAGCCAACGAAGCGAACTGACACGGACTGGTGCTGAGCTCGGAAGATATCGATTCCGATTCGGCTATTTTCGTCGACCTCTTTGCATATATATTTCTATCCTACTCCCTCTGAATATTGAAAACATAATAGGCAGACTAAGCGACAGCATGGAATAATATTTTTTTTGTAAACGGATGTGAGTTACAAAATTATTTTTATTTTTTATAGTCATTGTACAACATGCAGTATATTCAAGGCAATAATTAGTATTATTTGTTACAATTATATTTTTATTAACATTCCAGCGACGAATTTAAGACATTTATACTACTTGTGTAATATACTCAAATTCTATGTCTAATTATTAATTATCTAATTATTAATTATTTTTTAGCGTCACTTAGTGTCAAGACACTCCGTACTCCGCTTAGCACTGAATTCAAAATATTATATATTGAGTGGCGTAACTCAACACCACGTTTTGTCTTACCAGAGCAGGAAAGTATCATTATTTCACCGAGGGTGATTCGAACCCACTACTGATAGTGTTTTCACTGTAACGCTGGCGCACTGTACCATGGCTGGCCTCCCTAATTTAATTTGTGTATCTCATTAGTATATGTATCATGTAGAGAAAGCAGACGTAGTTTGAATTGGTCATCGTCCAGCGTCATGTAATGATGAGCGTGTGGACTTTAATTCGAAGTACTTGAAACCATACTTAAATCAACTTTGATCATTTTCAATTAATATTTTGTATTTTTGATATAACATTAAACACAAATGATTTACTTATAATATTTCTATTATACAATACAATGCTTTAATCTTTGATTTTATTATATTTGGCTTATAGTGATGATGTTCAACAATGGTGGACAAAAGATACATTTATTTAGCCTTCACTGTTTAATTAACCTACTTTTATTGTAAATCATTAATAATTCTTAATTTAGCTTAAAATTCTTTTCCCTCCTGGCAAATTTATGTAACAATTCTTCTTTCTAATTTAACTTACAATTATTCGAGTAAATCTCAAATATCTCAAAAAGTGAACAATTAGCTGCTAGTATATTTATAATTGTACCGAGCTAAATGAAATATGTTAATATCGCCATTGATAAAGGTTTATTATATATTCAATGATTATATCCCTGACCGCCTTCCGCAGAACATAAATAAACGGTCGCCCTACTTCAAGTGATGTCTGCAGTCTAATGAATAATTGCCAAATGTCTTTCATCTAATATCGACGTCAACGGCAAGGTAGTCGTGTTACCGTTATACAAACTGTAGTAGTGTATTCGGCATTGTATATATTCTAAAAAAAATACTATTAATGATTTTCTTACTGAGTTAAAAATGGTTAAAAACTAAGACTTTCAACTTATTTCAATCTGGATGCTTAACATATTCTAAACCTAAGTTATAACAATATAGTACCTGCACTATAATAAAAATTTATCTATCAATTAAAAAAAATACGAAATTCTAAGTGTAAATAAATTTTACTTTTTCGCTGTGGCAAAAAAAAATATGTTAAATTCTGCCACTCCATCGAGTGCCCCGAATTCTGGCGGAAATTGGACAATAGTCTACCTAGGCTAGGTAGAGAAAAATTAGTGTGAAGAATAATCTATGTAAAAATTGCATATTACCTAAATACGAACAAATACCTATTCCATCAGCTATAAGAGGCACTTAAGACTAGAACAAGTCATTTATTATAATAGGCAGTTTGTTATTATAAACTGAATCTACCATTATGTTTCAAATCATAACAAGTTCAATGTCATTCATAATAATTAGAAGAATAAATTTATACATTTAAAATATTATATAAACATATCATATTTTAAATGCATAAATTTATTCTTCTATATTTATGTATGTATATATTATGCGAAACATATTTAAGATACGCAGAAGCTTTTCTTATTGTATTGGATTGAACAGTTCTACGTAACAGACAGCCCTCAACGAATATTATATCTGGATAATTAATAATTTTTCTAACTCATTTTATAATGATGTGGTCATTAATTCTTAAGCGTATGTACAATTTGTCGTTATATTTTTTTTTAATTTTTTTATATTAAATAAACTAACATTACAATTAGCTATATATAAGAAATTGGAATAATGAAATAATAATTATTTGTGTTATAATATTTTGAGATAAGTTTATTTTTTTATACTCGTGTATATTCCATTCGCTAAAAACTGTTTTTTTTTACATACTTAAATAAAATTAAAATATTTTAATACATTTTGTTGGAAAATTAAGTAGTAAGTTTAAATTTGTTAAAGAATATAAATACTTCTTAGGAAACTATTATCATTAAGTAAGTAATGATCCCAATAACTAGGTCACAGTTCGCTCACTTTTAAAGGTTGATGTCCTTATGGCCTTAAATGCACCGGTTTCGTAGAAAAACTGAATTACGACTGTGCAATGAGGAAAAAATAAAAAATATTGGGTCAAGTATCAAAATAAACACTTTCGGCTGTTCTTTGAAGCTTTCAATGTGCTTTCTTTGTAATAAACCTATCTTTTCAGTTTCACGCTATTATAGCATTACAAGGCAAGACTTAAAAACCTAGCGTCGTCTCACGACACTAAGTTTTCTAGTCCTACCTTTCTACGCTACTCCATTCTACGCTTGCCGTGTGCGTAGTGGCGGAATTTGACGCCACGCTTTATCAAGTAATGTAAATAAAATATATAATTATTTCCCCAAGTGAAGATGGCACTGTAAAAAAATATCTTCCGAAAATGCAGCAATACATTTAAGATTATTTGTAACAAATCACTGACCCAGTTATATAGATAATAGTCGATATATAGGTACATAAATTAAAAACGCAGTATCTGCTTTCTTTTAAATAATTATTTAATTATTTACAATTTATACTTGTTTTGCAATTATATTGTAACGAGAGTCATGGCGCGTATTTTTCCTTATTATATAGGCATACGTAACTCGCATGACTTATCTTTCAGGAAACGTGAAATTTATTAATATATCATTATTGATATCAAAAGTGTTCGTAAATATTATTATATACAAACATTAAATCTAAGATTAGTTTAGTATATAATATTCAATGCCTTCTCGATTGATTTTTCATCTTCGTTATTAAATTCTAAAACTGCTCTTAATAGTTCTTTTAACAACAATAATAAATACGAAAAATATTTTTGAAATGGATAGCGCTACTTCTTGGAAACTGTTGAACACTCTAGTCACTAAGCCAAATGTTCTTAGTACATAAAGCTACTTTTGGTTTTTAAAAGGCGCTAGGTTAAATTTTATAGGTACTATTCTTATATACTTTTCTATCCTTAGTGTGTAATTAACACTTTTAAAATAATAAAATATATCTTGTATAATATCATAAATTCAAAATTACACATAAATTTCAACCTACACTCACGTTTAAACTACGTTTGTGGCGCAGGTAATAAATGAATGGAGAAAAATGGAAAGAAGTTGTCTGTATTGTCACTCTAGTTGATTAACAATGTTAGGTATATAGTCTATATGCATATCGATTATTATTATACAGCTGCACAACAACACGCTTTTATTAGCTTCACTCTTTAACAATCTAAAAACATTTAGAACGCTATTTTGACTCATTTGATTTGATTATAATTATATCTAGATTCGATATCTAGATTCGTTGAAAACAAAAATATAATATTAATTTTTAGTTCATGTATTTAGATGATCATTAACATTGAAACTAAGATCTTTACATTGTTTAAATCATTTAGTAGCCGGCCAAGAGCAGACTGATAGTTGTTTTTTATTGAAGTGGGATGAATTATGAGCACGCGATAAACATAATTATATTTATTAACAGGTTTTGTTTACGTAACAGAAAAGTTTTGTGAAGTAAGGGAAATATTATGAAACTATATCCTTATAAATAAGGATATTTATAAAATTATTAACTTACTTGTTAACATAGGTCTGCGACTGAGAACTGTAGAAAATTTTAGATACCGGTTTTGGTGACCGTGTACAAAACCAGAAATTGGTGAAGATATTTTTGCTTTGCAAATTTGTATCAATAAGATGTGACTTTACATTATAATAATTCATTATTTTTCAACTTTACTTGCACATAAAAAACAAGGTTATGTTCAAACTGTACCTACTATCAGAAAAAAAGCTTGATCACAGTCCTTTCACCTAATCGGCGTTAAATGGCATACATCAGTTGATTTAAAGTTCTGAAACAAAGCAATCGTGATTATACCAATAACATCCATTACTTTTTGCATTTATTAACCTCCAAGATGTGTTCATACTGAATCACACGCACTTCATTCTTAGTTTCTCGGGTAACATACTCGTGCCTATATCTACTAACTTGGGACATAAAATTAGTACCTACGTACGTAAATTTAGGAAATAATTAATTATGATCTGTATGCGAAAAGTGAAGTTCTAGACGTGTATTTTATAGTGCTCACTATTATAACATGCATTTTGGATTCAATTTTTTTATTTTGGGTTTGTACATTGTTTTCTTTGTTTTTTTATCTACCTTCTTTTTGCTTTGGTTTGTTCAACACTTGTTACCGTGTATGAATTTAACGTTAAGCCTAATAGCCGGAATCCTCTTTAAAACTTAGACGGTGAGATAATTACTTAATATTTTAATTGCTATTTATTACACCGTGTAATTAAAATTATACAAAGATTACTTAGAAATTAACAAATAAAAATAAAATATAAGTGAGTTTGATCGTGGTGCAGGGGACAGGGCCTGGCTGCATACGCGATCGGTTGTGGGTTCGATCCTCTAAAAATAAAAATAAAAACTATAAGTTTATTGTACTATTCTATTTTTTGTTTAAGTTACTAAACTTCTGTGTTTTTTTATGAATAAAATTGGCTTGTTGCTGTATGTAGTGTTATTTATATAATATGCGCAGAAAATCATTAACATCATAAAATTTTACATAGTATGTTAAGGATTTAAAGGGTTATTTAAATGTTCGTTGCTTAAGATTCGCTGTATTACACTACCCCGAAGCCTATCTCATAACATAGTTGGACATATCAAAACAATATTTCTCTCAATCGGAGAAGCTAAACAATTTACCAAATATTCTTATTAATTTATTATTCAATTAAATATATTTTAGCTAAGTATTATAAGAGGCAGTTTGTTAGTAGGCAGTATTTTTGCAGCTTCATACTATCCCGCATAACAGAGACGACTTAGCGTTATGACACTCGGTTGACGGCTTTGAGCTCAAAATCGAGACATTGTGTATTACGTGGCAAACCTAATGTCGCACTTTGTCGATCTGACTGGAGAAATAAAAAAATGAATGTACAATTTCTTTCCTACGGGTGAGAATTGAACCCACAGCTGATCGCAAGTAAATTACCGTTGGTTTTGAAGCACCAACACTGCAAAATGTCGAGATAAAACATGACTAACATAGGTATTTGAACTGTAAATTAACACTGATTAACATTAACTTATGAGACGTAGAGAATATCTATTACAATCTGGTAAAATAGTAAACTAATAAAAAACTAGCATGCCTATTTTGTTATAGAAATTTTGTAGCCATCGTGGCGCTGTGAGTTAATATTGGTTATTTTAAATGCTATCACCATGAGTTCAATCTTGGGATTGTCGGGAGAACGAGAATTTAAGCTATTAAGAATATTCTACTAACATAAAATACAAATTTATATCTACTACTCAACACGTAAAGTGGACTCGGACTATTAAATTCGGACGGAAAACAAGAAATGGAATGTAATGACACAAGATTCTTTTTGTTTTACATGCTACGCCAGAAAAAGCATAAAGCTTCTAGTTTTTAATATTTTAAAAAGTTTATATCCGATCCCGTCATCGAAAAGGCATATAAAAGGAGCCTACTAGTGTTT
Organism: Dryadula phaetusa; assembly: GCA_032432895.1. NCBI lineage: Eukaryota > Metazoa > Arthropoda > Insecta > Lepidoptera > Nymphalidae > Dryadula > Dryadula phaetusa. Next base: position 2,355,276 of record JAOYRS010000054.1, read on the forward strand.
AATTATATTCTTAATTTATTTTAAAAACTATGATAGGATGGTTAATGAAGTTTGCACCTTCAGTCTAATTAGATATGATTAAAGTATTTTCAACTATAATTTTTCCTTTGATAGCACACAATCAATGTACCTATTACTGTACTATTATGTAATATTTTATTTCTTCTTTTTTCATTAATAGTAGTATTATAAGGTGTGGTTATAATGATTGAATGTTCAATTGAATTTTATTGATAAAAAATAAAAAATAATAGTTAAGTAGGTATCACATACCAAATTAAAAAATATTGTTTTATTTTAATTTCGTGTTTCTTTAATTATGATACTTAGAACGTGCTCGTACTTTTTTTTGTTTAATTTAATGTTTATTTGTTTAATTTTGTTTTTTTGTTTATTGTTTTTTTGTTTAATTTAATGGTTTGATTTTGCGGTAACATGCGCAAAATAATCTGACAGTGTCACAACTTTACATAGTATTTATTTTTGTATGTCTCATGCAACACTAAGTAGTAAAATGTCATTTTTAAATGACAAGTGTCAACTTGTTGATTTAAAAAAATAAAAACATAGTAGGGTAAAACCACCTATTGTTGGCACTACACCAATTTATTGGCACGTTACAGTTATTTATCAATAATAAGGTTACCAGTATTCGAACTCGGTATTTTTTTCGTGCAATAAATAGTAGTTTTAACGTGCTATACTACTGGCGCCACAGAAGTTGCTCCTTTTTGAAGATGGCGCCACGGTGAACATTTGTTTATCGTACCCGGACTTAAATGAAAAAAACTAACAACAAATTGTGGTTTTGCTAAGGTAAGACGTTTACTATTCTCAATAATGTTCGCAAATCTGTCGAGTTTTGGTTATAGATACTGTTTTATACGATTATTTTGAAGTTTAGGTAACTTTTTTTAATAACGATTTTTATTGTTTAAACCGATTTTGTAAAGTTTTTGCTGTGCCAATATATGGTACAAATAATATGAGTAAAACCTTCTTATTGACATTGTGCCAACATTAGGTAAAATAAACAAAAAAATATTTAATGTCAAAATATACTTAATATTAATTATCTTTCGATGCAAATTTCAAATAAGTGCGTGTCATAAGTTAAAAACATTTTTTTCCAAATGTTGGCCCACTGCCAATGGAATGGTTTACCATTTATTAGCAGCAGTGTCAATAATTAGTATTTGGGGTGCCAATAATTATTTTAAATTTTTTTTTCTATATTTTTATCCATGTTTAATTGCCTGAAAATTCTTTTTTATAATTTCTATTTGAATCCTTACATTCAAAAAATATTTTCAGTTGTCTTCAAAATGAAGCCTCGTACAAAACGGAAGATGTATTACGAAGAAAATTTGCAAAAAGCCAAAATTTGCAAGAATGCCGCAGTTTTAAGAGAATGGCGAAGAACTAATCCATTTCAAGCAATAACTAAGAATCAATTTGTACCATTGTTAAAGACACAATAGAAAAAAGCATAAAGCCGCAGACTATTATCAACGGGTTTAGAGCAACAGGGATATGTCCGTGGAATGAAATACAGTAAATGCCTTAGAGCTAAGTCCATAAAAAATCCAACTCTTCTGACATTCTGAGAAAAAGACAAAATACTCTTTGAGAGTAATTTGTCTTTTTCTCAGAAGATTTTGTTAAATTAGTAGGCAATAATAGCATTGATTGCATAGAAAAAGGAGAGTTAACACTAGAGGAGTCAATTGAATTAATTAAAAAAATCTGACATTTCTTCAGTTCATCAGCAACTATATCTTCAAATCAACAGCAAAGTCTAGATGCAGAACCAGAAGTTATAAATAATGTTGAAGACTTGAGTAATAATTTAGACGTCGAAAATATCCAAATATTTATTAATCATTGTCCAAATAACATGGTTGAATCAGACGAATCTAAGTTACACCTTATTTCAGAAGAAATTGTTTTTGAAAAAATTGTAGAGTGCTCAGATGAAGGCAACGTATTATTGGAAGATTTATCACAGGAACCTCATTTTGAATTAATAAACCACAGTGTTCAAATACATAATACTCCCGAAAATCAGAATTTAACAAGACTTCAGTCAATACAAATTATTTCAGATCAGTGTAATCCATCTGTCACACCTTCATCAATACCCATGAAAAATCTTACTCCCGTAAAGTTAAATGACATTTTGATATTACCTAAAACACCGACAAGAAAAGGATGTAAAAACTCTATAAAAACTCCGTTTGTACTAACCTCTAGAACAGTGGAAAGCACAAGAAAGTGAAAAAATAAGAATAAAAAAAAAAGAAGGCAGAAGGGATCAAGAAAAGAAAAGAAGAAAGGGAACGAAAGAAATTAGAAAAAGAGAAACAACAGGTGCCAAAGAAACAAACCAAAAACAAGAAGAACCCTAAAGACGAAAATTCGAAAATACTATTTTCTGAGAAATTCTACAAATTTGATACTGAAGCCATTGTTGAAAATAAAGAAAATCAGGATTTAATTGATACAAACAGAATGCAACGAAGTCGTCATAATAAAACATACACCACGGACGAAATAGAAAAAATGTTGACTGAATTAGATGATGATTGATGCCTTTTGCATAGGTACCTAGATACAGCGATCTCAAAATGTTGATTTATATAGATTTTAGGTGTGTAGGTGTTACATGTAAATAAATATAGGTTGATATGAAAAACTATATTTATAATGTTAAGTAGTTTTCATGTTCAAATGACATTTGTTTTAATGTATAATGAGAAAAAAGTTCCTAATATATGTTCCTTAATAAAAATGTTTGTTTTCATTTTATAATGTTTTTCATAAAAAAAATGCTGGTATAGTATACCAGCATTTTTTTTATTCCTAAGTGTCTTAATTAAGTAGAATAGAGGACATGTCAATAATTGGTTATGATCACTGCCAATAATGGGATTTTCTGTGCCAATAACTGGTTTTTCTACTCAACATCTTTAATTCCGAAAAATGTTAAATAATACCGCATAATCTATAATAAAATCTATTGGAAAAGGTTTTCTAATAATTTTAAAAGAGTTTAAATCAATTTTTTTTCTTTAAATTTCTATATTGTAAAAACTATTTAAGGTTTTCATGAGATAGTCCCTTAAAGTGCCAATAAATGGGTGTTTTACCCTACCTAATAGTTATTATACGATTAAAACGGGTAAATAATTTTTAAATAACATCCATATTTCTAAATTAGATTTTAATTCTCTGACTTATACAAAACCCGTAGTTGTTACTCGTTACTGAAAGGCGGGAAAAATGAAAACACCAAGTATTGGAAAAGTAATTTAAACAACAAAGGGCCTAATAGCTCAAGGTATAAGCTATTTTTATATGATGACGTGTTCCAGTTAAACTCCATAGTAACCAGCACTGAGATTCATTGCTTTGTTTTTTTTCTGTAGAGTGAACTTTATAATAAAACATTTTATAAATTATAAGTGTTTATTATAAACGTTTTCAGGTTTAATTATGAGTGAACATGGTAGTGCACAAAATATTGATCTACAAAATTGGATGAGAAATCTTCCAGAACAATTAAGAAACATTCCTCTTATATATCTTGCCATTCCAGGTAATATAACAATGCTCTCTCTTTATTTTGAGTAATTGTTTAATATTAATCTGCAAAAGTTAAGTAATATTATATTGTCCATTTTAGGTAGCCATGATTCAATGACATATGGTATAACACGATCTAGTGGTTTAGCTCCTGATGCTGAGCCTATCTTAAAGAGACTGTACCCTCTGTTTCAAGGTACAATCTTAAGGTGGACAATTACACAGGCAATAGATGCCTTACAACAACTTCTTATTGGGATTAGGTACTTTTTTGTTATTACGCTTTAAATTGAAAATTACATTAAAATCAGTAAATCAAGTGCCAATATTATTTAGGTTATCCAAATAACAGAATTATGGAAAGTGGGACAATATCATATTATTGTTTAATCAGTATTCTTTATAAGCTGTGATCAGATATTTGAATGAGGCTATCAAGATTTTTCATGTAGTGTAATTTTATTGTTATACTTTTGTTATATATGTTGTACTTATTTACACATATTGTGTGTAAATATATAAATATTAAAATTGCCCCACTTTTTTATCATCATCCCTATCCTTGTATTTCACTGTATATACAGATATAACTTTTTAATAAAATATTTTAAATTTTGGCATTAATTTCACAATACATAGAAAAATTGACCAGATATATTGTACAATCACATTTGATACTAAATGATGCAAAAAACATATTATAATTTGTTTTTTCTTTTTTATAAGATATTTTGACCTAAGACTAGCCACAAAGACTGGGTCAGAAGACTTCTTCTTCACTCATGGTGTATATGCTGGTGAAATTTACCAGCCACTTCAACAAGTGAAGCAGTTTATCGATGATCATCCTTATGAAGTTAGTGAGATTTACACTTATGTATATAATCATAATAATTTCTTTACTTGACAACTTTTTTACGTAAACTTATTAGTGGTTAAAATCTCCTATTCTGCCTGCACCAGGAGATTCTGCTCCTCCATTAGCATAATAGTAATAGCAAGTAAAGAAACTTAAGAGTTAACTATATTGTTCTTGCAGAAGATGATACTTTTAAAATGTAGTGTTGTTTAAGTATAATTAATAAGTGTATGTGTGTATGACATGAATAAGATGAATGCTTATGTACTTATACTGCTTAGTGAATTTTCATATTATACTGCATACTATTTAGACATACATAGTGACATATGGTAGATGTTGCAATATAGACAGTTCTCTAACAGTTAGTATACAGCTGGAAATATTTTCTTTTTAAAATGCATAGCTATAATTAAAGCTTACTGGGTGAGTTATAATGTCAGTAACCTTGTCTTTAGAGCACCTTGTCAAATAAAGTAGAGCTAAATTACTAACTTTAGGCTGCTTTCTCTAAGTGTAGATACCAGGATAACCTTTGGTCCACTATATCTGAGATATTTCGTGCAGACAACTCTATCGATTTTAAGACAGTTACAGGTTTTGCTATGTGTATCTTTGCAAGTGTTTCTTACATGAAAGTCTGTACCAATTTACGTTTGGTTATCTAATGAAAAACATATAATTTGTTTCTGCAGTGTTCAGTTTTAGACAATTGCTTTTTAACCATTTGGTTACCAGAACCATATCCTGCTCAGAATATTTCTTAACATTTATCTAAGAGTTTTCACTAAATACAACCGAAGCGTTGTCAGCACGAGGGAAATTAGTTTGCTTATTTTATTTAGGTATTGCATAGGTCGTTTATGTATAAAAGGAACAAAGTAAGGCCTAAAACACTTCCTTTAGGGACACCATAGGTCACAGTGTCATTCTCATTCATAAATTCTCCTAATTTTATTTTTCTGATAAATAATCCCTAAACAATGTTTACCCCCTAATTCTGGGAGTCTCAATTTCGGGGTATGTACAAATCTGAGTAATGAGACTGTATCAAAAGTATATTGAAATTCGAGAAGATGGATAAACGTTTATTTCCTTTGTCGAGTTAATTTATGACCATCGCTATGAAGGCCATTATTGCATTTTCTGTTAGTCTCCGTTGTCTAAACTCTAATTAAGAAGAGGATAGTATATCAAAAACTAAGTAATCATTTATTGAGTATTTTTCTATATTTAGATATCGCTGGTAAAACTGATGTGGGTATATAACTCTATGTTGTCTCTTCTACCTCTGAAGTACACTAATGTTATCAGCGAACACTTAAGTGAAGTAGGGGAAAGACTTTATTTAAAACAGAGATATACCAAGTGAGTAATTATGAGAATTATTTAGTTTTTTAAATGTCTTAAAAATTTGGTAGATATATTATCCAGTCCAGCACTAATATCTGATTTAAGAGGTGTTATTGAATGGCCATGTGTTTTAATTGCATTTGTATGATCTTCATAAGTTCTGTATAAACAGGGGCAAATCTTTTAGGCGAGGTCGTTATAATATATTCACAAAATATTTATGAATTTCATTAGCTGCTTGTATACGTGTTGGTTTAATATTTAATAATTCCATGTTCTGATTTTTGTTATTATTTTTATATGTAATGTTTTTTACAATCTTCCAAAGTAGTTTACTAGTTTTTCGTCGATTTAACTATTGGTTCTCTGTCTTATTTTCTCTCCCTGTTAATTTCCTTAACTAAATTGTTTCAGAAGTTTCTATATCGTTTATATGTAAACTTTTTAATATGTTCATGCGGACTCTTTTTGTATTTTTTTTTGTAATTTATTATGATTTTTAATACATTATAAAACTCTGGGCTTAATCCATGGATTAATTATTTGTTTGCTTTTTCTATCAGTCGATTATTTTCTTTAATAGCCTTGCTAAGTTCATCTATTAAACATTCCTTTACCAGACTTGAGCCATTATTGTTATCACAATAAAGTAATTCAGCTAGGTGTAGTTCTTGTTAATATTCTACGGCTTTTATGTTTTATTAACTGGATTAACTTATGCTGAGATAAAACTTAGAACATAGAAAAATGGTGATGGCTCTATGTAAAATAGCTATGAATGCCTGAAATTTCTTTTTATTTAATTTTAGCATAAAGTTATCTAAACAACTTTTATTCCTAGGTGGTTATGATAGATTGGCAACATATTGAGATAGTTAATTCATTTGTCATAGTGATATATTTATTCTGTGGCTCCGTCTAATAAGTTTATTTTATTATCTCCTGTAGCAATTACACTCCTTGACTTAATAGTATTTAAGGAATTTGCAAAGCTTTCTGCGTTTATACTTGAAGGGGGATGACAAATGCATACCTTAGTATTTATTCAGTAGCTCCAATTTTAGACAGAATGCTTATAATACATGAAGTAAATACTAATGACCCCTTTTTTTAAAAAAATGAGTTGAGTCAAAACAATTCAGAAAATAATTGGTAAAAGCCATACATTTTTTGCATCAAGATATTTTTGCATTTAACACACACTTTTGTATTAAATTTTAATGTATTTATTAAAGAAAGAAAGCAGCTTTATATTTTATCCCACATGGCTTCGTGTGTATACAAAAAAAAAATAAAAAAAGTTAAAAAATAAATGAACTATTCCTATTTTGCTATTTATTGAAAAATATTTTCATGTAATTGGTACTATATACTCGTACTAGAAATATTTAAATATGTTATCCATTAAAGAAATCAAAAGATTATAGAGTAAAATCATATTTGACCTACTTTGATAAAATGATGACCTTATTTGATGACTTACATATTTTAATATCAATAAATTTGATGACTATGTGTAACTACGAGATGTACAAAATATATAACTTTAATATTTTAGACATCATTGTGGCATAGTAGATAAGAGTGTGAGCAACGTTTTTGGAAAATAAAAACAATATATTTTAGTTAATCTTTTATATTTTCTAATATTCTAAACATGCTTATCGTTTGCAATAAGCAGGAGGAATGCAAAAATAAAAAAAATATTAGTACAATATGATTAAAAAACGTTATTTATGCAATTATACATTGACTTAGTTCTATATTCAAATGTTATGTTTGAATATAGAACTATGTCGAATTCGATAAATTTTGAGCTGAGTCATTTTAATTCTAAAGGTGCAATTTGTGGTATTTCTAAAATATTATGAATTGTAAAGAAACTTTAATTTCTCATTATATTATCTAAAGATAGTCTCAGTAAAAAGTAATAAATGTATAGAATTACCTTCTATATATCTTGTAAAATAATAATAGAATATATTAGGTCGCTTAAAGCAAAAGAACCCGCCTTTGCGTTCATTTTATGTTCGTATTTTGTTATTTGTAGATATGCTTTTTTTTCTTTGCGTGCAATAAAGTTTATTCTATTCTATTTTCAGGTAGTGGTATTAGATTTCCAACATTTCTATGGATTTACACAACAAGACCATCAAAAGCTTATGAGATATGTTCTCAATTTATTTGGACCACAGATTGTACCGAGACAACCTGATTTGGATGGGATTACACTCAGTTCTCTTCACAGATTACGTCGACAGGTATTTATTTATGAAAACTATGAAAGTTGGTTATTTATTATATATTTTATTTCTATATTTAAAAAAAAAACAATTTTAATTTCTTAAGTCGATTTTAACAATTTAAGTCTAACAGAGAGTCTAGCTTAGGTTAGTCTGTGAAAGAAACTCACTCTGTGAAAGCCCCGTTAAAATCCCCCTTCCAAAGATAAGCCGGACCAAACAGACGGGCAGACTACTTGTATGTGACACTTCTATTTAAATATATAATAAATTTATTCTTCTTTTATTATTATTAATAAATTTATTCTTCTTTTATTTATTTCGATAGTAACTGCATTAGTATGAAACTGAGTCGCAGTCATTAACGCCCGCCTCACAAGCATCTTTTCAAAGAACCAAAGTAACGATCAAAACTGACAATATCGTTCATTATACAATCAAATAATACTAAGATCTTATGAATTGATACAAACGTTAATATATGGTAGTGTGTAAGTTTATGAAGAGAACGTGAGCTTAATGTTTGTGTTTATGTGAATATGAGTGTGGGTGTATTGTGTGTGAGTGTGTGTGTGTGTGTGTGTGTGATGTTATGATCCAAAGTATTCTTAGGCAATCAGGAGATCTTCTGTCTGATTTTAATTTAATTTTCTAATTTTTTAAGTTATTTTTACATTGATGAGAATTTAGAGGGTAAATATTTAATTTTTAATTGATGTTATTGTAAGGAATGGGACTTAAGAAATAAAATTGTCTATTAGAAGATATGGTACGTCGCATTTCAATTTCAAAAATTTTATCAACTCTGCGTTTACTGGACTGGAGTCTATGCTTTCGTAGGAGAGAGCAGTGAACGAACAGTTGCCGGACTGTTAACACTTTACACGATTGGTATAAATATAAAATCTATTTGTTGTATAGACATCCCGCCCGATGCCAATAGGCCTGTTCCGGACAGGCAAGTCCCCCACTACAAACGGTGTACACAAGCCGAGGTTCGTGCCTCACAGGAGGCGCCCTTGTGACACCGTGTTCTAAGTTGATGGTTTCCTCGCGCGAGGTCTCCACGCCAAGGTCAGAGCTCCTCTAGCTCGGCCTCCCCCAAAATCCGGTGACGCTGTCAAGGCCGGTAGGGCCAACAGCATACTACACATTCGAAAAAAAAAAAAAAGTTGTATAGACAATCTTCTCCAACAAGTGAAAGAAAGTGACATAGTCTGTTGTACGCAGATGATGCAGTGCTAATTGCGTCTTCAGAATGCGAGTTACAGGCATTGGTCATCACTCTCAAAGAAGGGTGTGAAAGTAATAGTCTAAATCTGAATGAGAGTAAAACTAAGATTCTAATATTTCAAACAGATGAAGAAAGAACGGAATGTAAGATCAAGGTAAATAGAAAGATATTAGAACAAGTGAAAGAGTTGGTGTATCTGGCAAATTTGTTTAGTAGGTATGGAAGATACGAAATGGATGTGGAAAGGCGAAGGTTAACGTTTGGCGCTCCGTACTCTCTGATTACCCCGGATAAAGCGTGAAGCTAAAAAAAAGTCTTTTATATGCTATTTTTTTCAGATAATAGTAATATATCGACATCAAGCAGTATATGCTACAGGTGACTTCTGGCCGCCGCAGATGATGCCTTCACCTTGGCCTAGACAAGATAACATCAGTGGGCTGTTAGAGTTCCTCACTAACGTGAAACGACACCCCGGAACAGGATTCGTGCATCAGGCTGTATTGACACCTACACCTGCATTTATTTTGTTCAGGTAATATGAATTAACATATAGCATAAAAATTATAAATGAATAAATTTTATTTTATTTTGAAAATAATAAAAATAGAAATTAATAAGAATAAACATTTGACGTTTTCCTTTAAGTACAAAACTAATATGGCCCTAATAAGGTATGATATGATTACTTAAACTTTTACAGTAAATTATTTTGTAGAAGAATGTGTTTTACACATTATTATTGCATAATAAATCCTAACTATCTATTTTATTTATTACATAAAACGTTTTAAAACATGCCTCGTTTTCGTTATTCGTTATATACCAATTTTCTAGAACTCTTGTTCTGTAACAAACCAAACAAGAAGGACTAGAAGAGAGGAGGATATATCGCTGTATGTATGTATACATTGTATATGTATTAATGTATACATTGCTTATAATAGGTTTAGAACTTTGAAACTTTATGATAAACAAAATTAACTGTATCATGATGCTAACCAAATTATTTTGAAATTTAAACAACATTTTCAGATGGGTGTCCAACTTACGAGACAAATGTGCAAAACCTGTCAGAAAAGAAATATACCCTAAGCTCGAAGAGTTTTCTCCAGGAAGACCAGCTGATAGAGAGGGTCCAGGGCCAGTTAATATTATAATAGCAGATTTTGTTGATATGGATGATAATATATTTTCTAAAACTGTTATAAATTTGAACTATAAATTATTAAGAGGTCAAGTTTTATCACAAAGTTACGGGTAAGGTCGTGGAGCTTACGTTTAGATTAAGTTTTTTTCTCAGCTAATGCACTCTCTGGATTATGTTGAGTGTTTATTATTATGAGGAAATAATTTGTTATTTTTAAATGTTTGATGTCTCGGCATAATAATGATAATGTTTCTCTTACAAATTGTGCTATCTCGTTCAACATGTCCATGTAACATGTAATTTACAGAATAGAACAAGAACTTTAAAAAAGTGATATATAGTGGTATATGTAATATGAAGAAATGTACTACCTGTTTATAAAATTTTATTATAAATATATAGTATAGTTTATCTAAGATACGCTTAAGCCGAACCGTTGTACCTGCATTTTATTTTTTGTATTTTTTTTTATTTTATATACTTAAATAAATAGCCTATAGATTTTTATGCTTTATTGTAAAAATACAAAGTGCCTTGAAATTAAAAAAATATATTATTTTTGAATTATTTTTATATTAAAATATTGTTTTACTTTGTCCAAATATTGTTACAAAACTCATCCAATTTTATCCTGTCACACAAATCTTTAAACGACCACTCCTTCTTTCTTACATCCTGATTACCATCCAATGCTGAAAACAATTTGTCTGACAGTTCATCTGATATTTCAATAATTCTACATATTTTGTCTAAACGAGCCAAATCGTCAGCAGAATTCGTTAATTCATTTAAATATAATACTTGTGATTTCTTTTCATTCATTAAAAAGGAGTTTTCAGAGTCAGTATTACTGGCACTGTCTAATTTGTCGTAAATGTTGTGACTGCATTCTTTACCTACTGTTGTATTGGTAGTGGAATGTGGGCTATTAATTTTTTCAAGCGACAGTTTCTTCATAATGCCTTCTAGAATTTTCTTTCTTATGTCCTTTTTATCGCTTTCGAACGCTTTTACTTTGGAAGAGGTGATAACTTCGGTTTTAACCTCTTCTGCTAATTTCATATCTTTGTTTTTAGATTCACAATTGTAAATATTATCTGATACGTTTGTGTCGTTTGAAATAATTTCTTCAGTGATTATCTCAGTTTTTACATCTAAATTTGCAGTATCTATTTCATCTTTCGCTATAATTTCTTCTTTTATTCGAAATAGATCCTCGCCACCAGGCAAGGAAGCAACAACTTCAGAGTTCCCAAGTTCTATTTGTTTAGAACTTTCTTTCTCTAACACGATGCTTTCATTATTGGCTGATGATATTAGATCTTCAGTAGAATTTTCTAATATTGGATTATCATTCAATTCCTCTTTACTTGCACACGTATTTTCAGTAATAGTATCATTTTTACTATTCAAATTTACTTTTTTCAACAGTACTTCTGTCATATCTATCATTTTAGAAACTTCTTGCTTAACTTTTTGTAAGCGTTCTTGATTTTTCGTATAATTTAGAGGACTTAAATTATATTGATCAAAAGTAACACAGCTATGAAACAAAGAGTTTTTGTTATCTCTTACTAAAGGCAAGTCTACGATTGCTCCATTCTTCCAGTTTTTCAATATACAATTATTATTTTCTATTCTACAACCTAATGGGTTGGAATTTTTGTTCCGTAGAGGCAGTGGCTTGTTAAATTTCATTGGAATGTTAGGCATTTTTGATTTAAAATTAATATTTTGGAAACAATTTGTCTTACAATAAGGTGTTGATTGTTGTTGAAACAGTCTTTTCGGAAATGGTAAATTAGGATTTACGCTAGACATTATGTGAACATGGAAAGAATTTTCTGAATATTTAATAGAATCTACAACTCGACAAGCGTAGGAATACTCGTTTTCGTACCAACATATGAATTTGAAAAAATTTGGCGTCAACTGTAAACTGGATTTTACGTCCACAATGCAAGAATGTTCGTCGCCAAGGAAATCGGAAGAAACTGCCTCATCGCTACATAACTTAAGTATGTTTTTCATCGATGTTCGACTTTCTATATCAATAATTTTAAATATATCCTCGATGGTTACGCTTTTATTAAGCCTACAGAAAAAAATGATTAATAAAATAGCATTTTATTAGCAGCATTAAAAGACATTTCCTTCGGCACATCTTGTCTAGTCTAAGGAAGTACCGTAATAGTTATGTTATAAACAAAAATACCTCAATACCCTCGCCACGATGATGCCACATGTAAATAAGCTTATTAACTTACCGTATTGTTATATCAAGTACTGAAACATTGACAATTGGAACTCTAAAAGCTATCCCGTTCATTTTTTCTTTAACTTGAGGAATGATTTTACTAAGTGCTTTACAAGCACCAGTGGCCGCTGGTATTATGTTTTGATGTATACTTCTGTGGTCACGCCAATGCTAAAATAATAAAGTAAAGGGAATAACTTTTTTAAAATAACTATTAACTTATAATAATACGAAGAAAACTGACAAATACGTCAAACATGATGCGCATAATTCGCAAATATTTAGTCTCACTTAGAGTCACAACAAATAAGAAAATCAAAACTGCGTGATTTGTATGGTAATACTTACAGATAGATATTAGTTCTATCGACATTATAAAACAAGTAACAATTCCAAATATATACTCAGGTATATGTCCTACCTATTTCATAACAATTAAGTCGAATTTTAGTCATGAATATAAAATAAATAAAATGAATATATGCTGTCTGTTATTTTGTCTATAAATAAATACCTTTCCACGTAAGCAGAGCCCATCTAAAGGTTTTAAAGATGGCGTCATAGCATGTATGCTGGTTATAAATCCTTCTGAGACGCCATAATTTTGCTCCAATATCTTAATAATGGGAGCTAAACAATACAACGTGCTCGAGGCACATGAAATGATCTTGTCATCTGTAAAATGTGCATTACTCTGTAAACGAATGATCTCAATATGACATCATACGAAGGTCGTAAAGAGGTCATAATATGTAAACGTAGGTATGACGTAATGAGGACCCGACTTAGGATATGACATGGAATTAAATCACTATTATATCATGCTGGCATACCTGCACATTTTAGTAACTTTGTTACATTATGTGAAGTTCACAATTTTATGTAATATATATATATATATATATATATATATATATATATATATATATATATATATATATATATATATATGTGTGTGTGTGTGTGTGTGTATATATATATATATATATATATATATATATATATATACATATATCATTGTTATGTATGTGTTAGCCATTAACTTTATTTTTTTATTTATCTTGTTACGTGTCATGCCCACTATATTAATGTAAATAAGATATTAAAACGACTTGAATTTATAACCTAAATTATCAAAAATCATCAAAAATAGACCTTGAAGCTAACATATAAATAAGACGATAATCATAAAGATAACAATTAACAATGTAATAGCGTATCCAGCCAATATCAAGGATTGAAGCTAGCTCAAATTCTATTTTACATATAAACAAGAAATATAGTGTATATACTATTGTCTTTTAAATTAAACAAAAAATAACAATTTTTTTAACTATATTTTAGAATGACTTATTTCCTTAGACTCATTGATTTTATTAAAATCGACAATTCTATTCTTGATATTGAACGTGACTGTCATTTCTACTATATTGTTTGTACTAGGATAATATTTATGAAATAAAATAAATGAAGTACATATTTAATATTACTCTGACCCTACACCCGTTAACCTGTAGCACAATCTAAACGTAAATATTTTTGAAATGACCACTTCGTATAGTGACGAAATACACCATATATAAGTTGTGAACTAATCGGAGTCCAAATATCTTATTTGTAGATAAAGAAGCCATGTTACAGAAATCATATATTTACTTTGAATATTCGACTTTTAAACTTATTAATTTTGATGAGAGTTGAGATTCACGTTTTCATTTCTAGATTACTTTACTCTTTCACAATAATTTCGATCGCTATTGAAATATGAATATATTCTTTGGATGTTTGTTAATACATTTTGTGAACCGTCCTCATAAAACAGTTCTATTTGAAGCAGCGGGGAGGAAATGGAGGGGGGGAGGAGGGTAGAATAACCCCGTCTAACAAATTCTAGGACATTTCTAACTCTGTCTGACTATAAACGCGATAGTTGGTTCGATTCCCACTCGGGGGAATAATTATATTTAAAGTAAACGCAGCGTTGAATTCCACCACGCAACACGAAATATCTCTTGCCTTGCCTTGTTAAAAATGAAAATGTTGCACACGACGTCTAGGCGGTATAGATAAAAATATATAGTAAAACAAATATAAACATATATATGTACAAGATAAAAATATAATAACCTATATGTATATCATGTTCGTTGACCCCGAGTATTAACATGGGTACATCTACACTGGGAGCAGTTACTATAACTCGCTTAACTGTTTCATTTACTAAGTGACCCTGAAAATTCGTTAAACATCATTATAAACATATTTTTTTTATCATTTATAAAGGTATTTAAAAATTAGTTTGATTTCCCGACGCATATACAAAATTCCAGAAGCTAAAAAATATATTATACATATTGTCCGGTATACGTCAATGTAAAGCGATTTCCAACGTTCCACCATTCAACAATCATACAACTAAATGGACAGAAAGAAGAACCACTTGAAATTAAAAATTTATTGGATTAAAACTTTGTTCTCATAGTCTTTAGATCAAGTCTTTTAAAATCCCAAGCTTACCATTTAATAACTGCTTTGATATTAGCCATGTCATTAACAGCGTGACGATGGCCCAACGACTTTTCTAGAGCTTGAATATAAGTACTTCAAATAAACCCGATAACCATATACCCGATAACCGATAACTATATATTGAAATTCTGTTCTCCTAGCTAATTACGTTTGAGAAGACATACTTTTTTATATCTTAAATTCCCTATTGTATTCTCTTAATAAATTATACAGCTAGTCACCTGAAGTACGACCTCTTTTAAAATTAGTCAATACACGCATTTTTTAGTAAATTAACTTTATTTTTATATACTCTTAACTTCTATTAGCACATCCTTACTTTTGTAATTAAAGATTAAAATAAATGGTTGTTAATTTTAAATTAGTATTAGTTAATTTCACTAGAGAACTTTATCTGGTTACCTATATATGGTTCGTATAATATAATTTGTTTTTTGATATTGTAAATGAAAATAAATATAGGTATATATGTACATTTATAAAAGTCTATAAAAAATCCTGTATGATTTAAAAATATTACGGAAGTTGTATTTGCAATAATTTCTTTTAGTAATGCTTTAAGTTACGGTAGAAACTTACTCAAATATGTCACTCTCGGTGCACGCACATTTACTCGATATATTCGTATCCATATTGGTAATTAATTTATCATTCATGCCCGCTTACAATTCTTCCTTACGACTCTAAATTATTTTTTCATAAACACCTTAATTGTACATACACTTTTCTAATATTTTATTACTGTATAGAAACCTTACTAATAGAACAATAAAAATTGCTTTAAGGAAAATTAAATTTTTAAATACTTGCGATAATAGTTTATCCACTGCTTATCATTTCTAAAGCAAAATAATATGATATATTGTATAATAAATACATACAATAAAAATATTTCTTTACCTATGTTCACTAGTCATTGGTATAGTAGGGAAAACACGAAGATGTACAAGCTTTACTTGACGTTATTATGACGCTGCTGTGACTGACTAACTTGATTACATGATTTTCGTTTTTGTATGTAGTATCTTTTATAGTCCTAGTCTGTTTTAGTTTGCACAACCTAATACGCTATATCTTTAAAATAAACAAAAATCAATGACCATATTCGAATGGTATTTTTTTCCTATTTCTTAAAATATGGAAGAACAAGATAAAAAAAATATCCTAATTTATTCAAATTATTTTCAATATATATAAAAAAATAATCAATATATTAGCGTACCATAGCCTTTTCATAATTTGTAAACATTCCAGAGGCTTCAACAACATATTCCACTTCAGCTGATCGCCATGGAATATTAGACGGTATTTTTTCGTGAAAAATATTTATTGTCTTACCTACATTATTTATTATATAATTATTAACTAATAGACTAGACTAGAAAATGAAATTGGACAAATATAAAACTGCTAATACCATTTACAATTATCCCATTATCCGTGCTTGCCACCTGACCTTTAAATTTTCCATGAGTTGAGTCAAACTTAATAAGGTAGCATATGTAATCTATATCAACTGCTGGATCGTTTATCGCTGAAACCTTTAATAAGCATGAAAAATTAAAATGTTAATTGTATTCTCGGAGATTAAAGGTTACTCATAATGCATTTTGATCATAAAATTAGATTACAAAGCTAAAAACTGCAGACAATATTATAAGATGCATGTATTGAATAACAGGAATGTTGTATATTATGTAACATAATTTAAAGTTACTTAATATAGAAGTCTAAGTATTTTACTATTCAATTTTTTTTAGAAATTAAGTATTTATATCTCAAATTTTCTTAAAAATTACTATGACACATTGCTATGTCCATTCTATAATTCTAAATTTTGTATCTTATTTATTGCAATATATAACTATTACACCTCTAAATTACTTTCTTGTATGCAGGTTCTAAATATGACTCGACCTATTCGTCCAAAACCATTTATACCAACTCTAATCATTTTAAATTTACTTAATAATTTGCTCGACACGGTTTTTGAACTATAATATTTTGAAAAATTTAGTATACTGTAATATTACAATAACATTTCAAATTGCCCACTGACTTATCATTTAACCACAGACAACATCATTGAACGTTTTAATAAAAAATAAACGTAAATAACAATTTCAACACAAAAAAACTTACTATTAAAAGTTTCTAAGTATTTTATACGAAGCTAGTGCTGTTTATGGACAAAAAATAAAAATATAAAATTATTTACTTAATTAAGAAAATTATTTACAATATGGTTTT
Organism: Dryadula phaetusa; assembly: GCA_032432895.1. Taxonomy (NCBI): domain Eukaryota; kingdom Metazoa; phylum Arthropoda; class Insecta; order Lepidoptera; family Nymphalidae; genus Dryadula; species Dryadula phaetusa. The sequence continues at coordinate 2,372,736 of JAOYRS010000054.1, forward strand.
ATTTCGATAGTATTCCATTTTAATGTAATAATTTACATTTTTACAAATAAACAAAAAAACCTTGTCGATAATTCTCTTGCCAATTTAATTGCCTAATGTATATGCATTAATCTTGTACTAAAAGAAGACTTAATTTAAAATATTCTCTAGGAGAATGTGTTAATATTGTTCGTTAAAATGATAAATTTAACTTAATGTGTATTACTTACATTTTATATTTACTTGTAATTAGCTGTTTAGACACATCTTAAAAGTATGTCATCTTTGACTAGTAAGTAATATACAATTTATACTCTACATTGACCTATTTGAATTTGTTTCACTTTGTCCTTCAGTTGACATTTCTATTCTCCATCTTACGGTGGGTGGACGTGTCATATATTTCCAAGGGCCCAATTAATTTATCCGGTACGTATTATTCCTTTCAAAATCATAATTTAGTTTATTATTACGTTTATATATATTCAATTGCAATAATAACTTGCCGCTAGCGTCATTATTACAATGTTTTTTCGTTATTACATCATGATTTCAATAGAGGTGCGCAAACTTAATGCCGTGTCAGTTTTATTATGTTGCTTTTAAAGCAAGATGCATCATATTAAACTTATAAGTTATATTTTAAACGTTTATTTATTAAAATTTACCTTTTTTATATAGGATTATACTAGTGAATTTGACTTAACTGTTGTCAGAAATCGTGTGACCTTAATGTGACCTTTCTATGCCGGTATAGAATCTATAGGGCGAACTACAATTAAAGTAGTCTAAAAATATCATCTCAGTTATCATGTAATCAATAAGAGATTTTTACCCTTTTTTAAGTTTCACTTATATATTATATATTATCGAACATATAGCTTCAAAGTAAATGTAGCCATAAAGTATTTTTCGTTTTTAGGTTAATTAACATAATTTTGAAACGTATTTTTCCTCTTATTACTTACTATTCTACCGTAAAATATAATTAATTAGGCCAAAATATTCTAATATATATTTTTGTTTTAGTGAATATGTCAAAGATTGGAATCAATGGATTCGGCCGTATCGGCCGCTTGGTGCTGCGTGCATCAATTGAGAAAGGGGCTCAAGTTGTAGCTATTAATGATCCCTTCATTGGCTTGGATTACATGGTATACCTTTTCAAATATGACTCAACTCATGGGCGCTTTAAGGGATCTGTTGAAGCTGCTGATGGCAACCTCATTGTTAATGGAAACAAAATTGCCGTATTTTCTGAGAGGGACCCCAAAGCTATTCCCTGGGGCAAGGCTGGAGCTGAATATGTTGTAGAGTCTACTGGTGTTTTCACAACCATTGACAAGGCTTCTGCTCATTTGGAAGGGGGTGCCAAGAAAGTCATTATTTCTGCCCCCAGTGCTGATGCACCCATGTTCGTTGTTGGTGTCAACCAAGAATCTTATGACCCATCATACAAAGTTATTTCTAATGCTTCTTGCACCACAAACTGCCTGGCTCCTCTTGCCAAGGTCATCCATGACAATTTTGAAATTGTTGAAGGTCTTATGACAACAGTCCATGCTACAACTGCCACTCAGAAAACTGTTGATGGACCCTCTGGAAAGCTATGGCGTGATGGCCGTGGTGCCCAACAAAACATCATTCCAGCTTCAACTGGAGCTGCTAAGGCCGTAGGCAAGGTTATCCCTGCTCTAAATGGAAAATTGACTGGCATGGCTTTCCGTGTACCAGTTGCTAATGTGTCGGTTGTTGACCTCACTGTGCGTCTTGGCAAGCCTGCTAGCTATGATGCAATTAAGCAAAAGATTAAGGAAGCCGCAAATGGACCATTGAAAGGCATTCTTGGATACACTGAAGACCAAGTTGTGTCCACTGACTTTATTGGAGACTCTCACTCCTCTATTTTTGATGCTGCTGCAGGTATCTCCCTTAATGACAACTTTGTGAAACTGATCAGCTGGTATGACAATGAATATGGATACTCCAGCCGTGTCATTGATCTCATTAAGTACATCCAAAGCAAGGATTAAATTATTAATTGTAATGGAAAATAGATGCAGTTGTAATGTTGAGATTACCAATGCTTATTTAACATTTAAGTTTTAAGTGTAGCTGTGTATTATTCTAAATTATTATACTACTTTGATAGTAGTGATATGCTTGTGTTATCTGTTTAATCAGTAACTGTATACAAGAATTCAAATACAAATCACTGTGAACAATAAATTTGTTCTACTATTTCAATTGTCTTTTATTTTCAAGATAAATTATTTATATAAAAAATTCAATCAAACATTTTTTTTAACATTTGTCAGTAATAGGTAAGAACTTTTAACAAATTTGAAAATATAGACTGTGATTTATATTAAAATATCTAAATTGCGATTACATAAATAAATATGAGTAATATTTTCACATCACACTCAACAAAAATTTGAAGTAAAAATCATTAAAAAAAAACTAGCTGTTCTCTAAAATTTGAAGTAAAAATCATTAAAAAAAAAGTAGCTGTTCTTTATCTAATACTTACCCTACTAAACTAAAAAAACGAACAGCATTATTAATTAAAGAAAAATTTCAAATTTTAGCCTTTCTTCTTTTATTTTTCAGCATCTCGGTATGTTGAATATTCAAACATTAAAAATATATTTATCTAGGTACTAGAAAGGTGATACTAGTGGGCTGTGGATCTGGTAGATCTACAAAGACAAGCACATGAATCGCAGGCACAGACGAATATAACTGTATCACGGGGGCGTCAATTTGGTATAGAAAATATTTTTCAAAACCTATATATGATTTTGATATTAATTTTACCTGTAAATACAAATTAAAATAGTGATATTTTGTTTTCGTCTTTCAACTGGTCAATAATTGTAACAAGAAGACTAAAAATATAAATTAGCCCGATATAGAAAGTAATAACTTTCACATACAGGCATATTTAGAAAGTCGACTTATTATTTATTTTAAAAGTTTCTTATTTATACAATTTTAAAGCAATTTAAATTTTAATTTTATAATATTAATAAAAAGAATATATTCTATATTATCGAAAACAAATAGGTAATAAAATGATTAATAACAGGGTATCGACATTATTTTTTTCCTAATTTTTATACTATAAATAGTTTAAAATTAATAGTCCTAATTTAAAAGTATGTTATGAATGTTATGTATGTATGTTAATTTAAAAAAAATATTATTTAATTTATTAACTATTGTAATGTTATATATTTAAGTCTATATAAAGACACATTTATAATCTATGCAATATAATGGCTACGGGCATATCGGGCAGCTGTCAATGACATATTCGTTTGCTTCGTGTAAATTTTGTGATGTGAACTTTAAAATTTGTCTATTTATCAATGAATATGGTTTACATTAACAGATAGTGGTTATGAGTGTTTTTCGTAAATTTAATTACAAACTGCGATAGTGTTTATAGAAAAATAGTTGTGTATATTATTATAATGGAGGATCTCAATTTGACAGAGACCGAAATTAGATATTTCGGCGATTTGTTTTTATGTTGCGACGAGGAATCCAACGGGAAAATACCGATTTTAAAAGCTACAGAACTGTTTAGATCATCTAATATACCAAATGATGTATTACGACAGGTATTAGTTGTAAATATTGCACATTTTTTTTATGTATACTAACTTGTGATTTTATATTATAGAATATAATTACATGTTACAGATCATGGACATAAGTGTGGCGCCTAATACATGTGCATCACTTAATCATATGAATAGGAAACAGTTTTATTCAGCTTTAAAACTAATAGCAGCCCATCAAACCAATATGTCTTTAAAACCTGAGCTTTTGCCTACACCTTTAGACCTGCCACTTCCAAGATTTACATGGGCACTTAATTCTGATGCCAATGCAGATTTAATCCAGTTATCAAATTCTCCAAAAGAGCAACACATTTCTAAACGTGAGAGAAATTTTGGGGGTAATCTTGGAGCCTATGAACCTATAAGGTTGTCATCTAATCTATCTGATAGTGATGTACCTCAAGCTTTATCTCATGACGCCACAGAAGCCCTTAGTACAGACTCTGAAATGGAGTCAGAGACAGCATCACAAAGATCAGGATCATGTGGAGTAAGTACAATTTATTTATCCTACAATTTTTTTTATTGGTGAACATGCCTCATGTTACTAAAATTTTGTATTAATTATACTAGCATAATTAATACAAATTCTTTTATACTCAGTTACCTGAGCCTTAGTTTAAGTCATCAGTGTTATCAGTTACATGTAAAGAATACTCATTATGTTGGGATGTGATAAGAAGTCAATGTCACCAGTGTTTAAGTATGTTAGGTATCATGCAAAATCATAAAATTAGTAGATACACAACAAACTGTATAATCTTAATTACTAATTTTTACAATTATCTTATCTTAAATAAGTCAAAAAATATTTTAAAAAATTCCAGCTGCTGCTATTTATCTGTATATGTGAGCAAAAATATAAAACCATTGTTACATATTCCAGTTCACATATATTTTGCATTGTTAAATTAATCCTGGAAAGATTATTTTTCTACTACTTTATACTATCTTATTGTAAATATTTTTGTGAATCACATCAACATAAAATTAAAAACATCCATTTTCATAGTATTGTTTATTTTTATGTCCATTATAATAAAAAGTACATAAAATATATGGATTTTATTTATGTTATTTCTTTACATAAAGCGAAGAGCTAAAGCTGGCTCACCATGGAGCACTGCAAGTGAGAGTCCAACACCAACTAATAGTGTGGCAGAAAGAGTACATCCTGTTTGGGAGCACAGTGTTACAGGCCGTGGTGTGTGGCCTACTAACACTGCAGAAGAACATACCAGACTTCTAGGTACATATTTTCTGAACTATATTGTATATTGCGAATTGCTATATGATTTTAGTATATATTTTTAATATATTATGTATATTGTTAATATATTATGTATATTGTTAATATAAGGTATTATAAATTAAGTAAGAAATAGTGATATAAAAATTTTTTTGTCTTAAATCAGTTACTATTGATTTAGGATTTTCAATTTGATTCAATCTAATTGTATATGCATTTTTTCTGTTTACTTCGTTTTGTGTGTACTCATAAAACAAAAAATATGGGTAACATAAGTTGAATAAATATGATTATGAATACACTTTTCTTCCTATCAATGATTAATCTGTTTGCGAACATCTTTGATTTAACTTGTTGAACTAGTCTAGTTATTTATAAGTTGTTAGGAATGTTAATATTCCTTAAAGGGCAATTCAAACAACCATCTCGTTTAGTTGAACTCAAGTCCCAAATTCTCAATGATGGTATCATACCAAGAATGTGTTACATTTTTAATGTATCTTTACCATATAATATCGCAACATTTATATTCTCTTTTTGATATAAAATAATAATATAGTAGAATTTCATAAAATTTTCCAGCAACAATTTCTTTCTTTGAAAAAGAGCCTCATAGACACTTTGTTATTAACTTTTCTTCACAATTTGAGACATTGTCTGTTGAATGTTGGAACTCAACACAATTCTCTGTGTTACCATCAGTTTGATATTTTATCCGGCAGAGTAGACAGAGACAAACTAGTGTCAATCCCGTTGACTCCTTTCCACACAAAGTCGAGAATTGCCTGTTGAATGCCAACTTCACCACTAGGTTTAGTCTTACTAGACGCCATCGTAGAGCAATAGTAATTCGCCTGTCTGTAAACCCAATAAGGAATGATTATATGTACTTAAAACTAGTGAATGCTCGCAACTTCGCTCGAACTTGACCCTTGCTGTAATCTTGTCGAAAGAAATACTCTTCTTTTTTATAAACCGATTTATATAAACCAAACACTAATTGTCATGAGGCATTGAAATGCAGCTTTACGTTTTATCCCACATAGCAGGGTTGTCAGGCATAATCTAGTATCAAGACACTCTAGTTAAAACTCTTAAACATTTTTCCCTGTAACAGGACTGGGCAGAATACAATTCTCCTTCGATATTGGGTAGTGTCCCGTAAAAAACGGATATCAAAGAAATTTGCTGATAGGAGCTTAATGGTCCGACTGGCTCGCGACCACTATTATGACAAAAACGATCTGCCAAATATCTAATAATGTGTTCTGGAATGTTATGTAGACCAGCTTTTTCTATTCCCATCCAGAGTGTAGTGTTTTCCTTAGAGTGTAGTGGTTCTGACTTCTGACTGCCGACGCCACTGCACAATCTCCTCTCACTCCCACCCCAAGACCGGCGACGCATTCACAACTCTAATGTTGTGGATGTCTAAGGAAGAAGGTGGCCCTTCCGCTCATTTGCTTGCATTTTCTATAAAAAAAAGAAAAACTGCTCTTGCATCCGTTTAAACCATTACAACAAATAAAAGGCCACTTTTGCACAGATTGTTCCTCTATGTAAAATTGTCAAAACTTTCTATTTTATTTATAACAAAATGTATTTATTTTTATTATTACATTTCCAGGCACCGAGGAGGAGTCATCAGATCGTCATTCGTCTGAGGAAGAAGGGGAAGGTGACGGTGATGTGTTCGAAATAAGTGAAGTCCAAGCACGGTATTACGCGACCCAATTCGCACAATTGCGTCCTGAACGCGGCTTACTTTCTGGACAAACTGCCAGGTATGTAACTTATTTTAAATTACTTTTTTTATAATTACACTAGTTGTACCCGTGGCATTGTCCACATGAAATTAATTTAATAACGATATTTTTATTATAATTTTAAAATGAAAGTAGCCTTAGTTACATCTTATTACATCAGCTATCTGCCAGCAAAAGTTCCGTTAAAGTTAGTCCAGCCGTTCCAGAGATTAGCCGGAACAAAGAAACAGACTAACAACAATGTTATTTTTGTATATGTACCCCGTGTAAACATGTAAATTCATTTTATTAATGCAAATTATAATTTTCAACGATTGTTTTTCTCAATAGCTCTATTACTTTTGTACTTCAGATTTAGCATTACACGCGTTTACTGACGGAACTCTACCACGCTTATTGCATTAAAATGACCTTAAATGGCCTTATTATTTTATTATGACATTATTATAATATCATGTTGTGACATTTGACACGAATATATGAATGTATTATATTGTTATTTTATGTTTCTCTTTGCAAGTGTAGTAGTATATTCCTTTGTTTTGTCTCCAGTCCAATTTATTGATTAACAATTAAGTAAATAAAATTAGTAATAAAAATTAGCTAAAATTTATAACTGCTCATCAGTGTTGAATAGATACAATACGAAAGTCATGTTGTTATAATAGTTTGGATGTTACACTTCCTATTGGGAACTATGCCAAATCTATTTACAATAATATTCAATGTAGAAAATGACGCTAGTAGTTGCTAGAGTTAATTAAAAAAAAACAACTGCTTGTAATTTTAATTTTAATTCTATTACGATTTCTATGTATGTATTTTTTAAAATCTTGTATAATTTTAACAGGTTATTCTTTGAAAAATCGCGTCTATCGGTGCCAGATCTGAGAAAAATTTGGCAACTATCTGACATCACCAAAGATGGAATGCTTACATTAGAAGAATTCAGTATAGCGATGCACTTGATAGTTTTGAGGAGAAACAATATTCCGGTGCCGGACGTGCTACCCGCCTGTCTCGTGCCCAAAGTGGACTCTCATTTCTCCCAACAAGCAATAACAACTGATCTCGTTGATCTCGGCTCGGACATGTTTAGCTCAGGAACGTCAGCTGATTTCAATTTCGCCTCAAAAGCGGAAAACATTGATCCCTACGAAAGCAAACCTGCCAAAAAACCAGAGGAGCGGCAACCATCGCTCTCTCCGCCGAAACCTGAGCCCCAAGTCAATAATAAGGAATGGACAAAATTCGTTGATTCCCCAACTTCGAGCGTGTCCAGCCCCGGACCTAAACCTGTCAATTTTGATTTCCATAAGTCGGCGTTAGAGCGAGATCCGAAAATATTTCATCCGGTGGCGCTCAGAGTGACTCCAGACGCTAATACAATGCCGCACGAGGGTGACCTGCGCTCGAGCACCTCCCCCCGACGCGACGATTTTGCGCACGCTTTTGAGTTGGCGAGTCCAAAGCGATTAAACTCCCAACCTCCCGAACAGCCCCCTAATGGTAACTCAGAAATAAAATCAATTCAGCGACCTCAACCTAAGAAACCCGTGAAAAGTGTCGGAGTCCTCCCTCCTCCTCCCGCTCGGGAGTCTTCAGTTCACGCGGAAGAGGGGCCGCAGTCGCTCCAGTACGCACCAAAAAAGGATCCGCCGCCACCTCCTCCACCACGTCCATTAAGAAACCATACTCGATCTAGCTCCTTAGACCTGAACAGGTTTAAAGGCGCCCCGGCCCCGCCGCCGCAGCCTCCCCCGCGCATGTCGCCCGCCACGTCGCCGCCGTCCCGCCGCTTGGTAAATCAAAGGAGCGAGGGAGAGCCGGCCTTCCCTCCGGATGCGTTCACCCCGCGCGAGTACGAGGGCGAGGGCTTCGGATACAATAGGGAGGACGCGCCCAAAATGCACGGCGCCTTTGAAGTATACCGTAAGCCATCACGGGAGTCCTCCTGCGAGACGGACCCCGACGTAAAGTCCTTGCAGGAACAGAACGCGGTGTTGCACCGCGTGTGCCGCGCGCTCTGCGCGGAGCTGGCGGACGTGCAGCGGGAGCGCGAGGCGCTACGCGTCCGCCTCGATGCGCACTCCACACCCGTCTAGTCACCTAGTGTTGCCAACTTCCGGAAGTCATAGGTCACCTGCGTCGTGCAATTCCAATTTTGAAATTTAAAATGATTGTTTATTTTATAGTAGTAAGATTGAAGTGTTACTATTATAAGATTTTTCTCTTGTGAGTTGGCAGCTCCAAAAATCATCTTAACTTTATTCCATATTATTCCATTATTCGTGTATTTGTTTTCCCAATATATTTTATTTTATATTTGTAATCGTTTATGTAATCTCAAAGTATCAATAGTTTTTATATTTATTTAATATTGTTCAAGTTATGTAATAGTTTTTGTTCTCTCGTTGTACTCAAAAACGGCTTAATGGTCTGTGGTCCTAACTAATAGAGTTGTAATTCAATTGCATATATTAAATGTTAGAGAAATTGAGTCGGTTGTTATGTTTTAAACTTTTGAATTAAGTTGTAACTAAAATATTAGATAAGAATATATTCACACTTTTTTTGAATAATAAATATTATGAATGGATTTAATCTAAAACGCTGTCAGTGTTAAGAGGCTATAGACTTGTCTAATATATTATATTACTTTTTATTTTTATTTTCAAAACTCCGCAAATTAAAAACAGTGAATATTAGCGTAACTGGTAATGTTAAACTAGGCTGGACTCTAGTGTTGTCATCTTTAAAACAATATATTTATTTATATATTACTATGAATTGGTTCAATAAAAACTACCTCAAAATTTTTACTGAGTAGAATTTCTTAGCTGTCTGGCTTTGCTGAAATTTTTATAATTCACTACAATTTGAGATATTTTAAAGACACTGTATCATTCATGTTCTTTTTTGTTTTTTTTAACACTTATTGTGTTTCTTACCCAATAAAGACTACCCAATAAATAGCACATTAATTAAAATAAATAATTTCTATTAAGCACATAAAAAAATTACGGCATTTATGTATTTATATATTTAATAAATCGCTTTGGCATATATAATTAATGTAAGTAGTTATTTTTATATATTGAAAAGAATATGGCGCTAGTATTGCTTAAATTGCATTCCTAACTTTGTTTTTACGCTTTATTGTAAAAAATATATAAAAAAAAATACGATGAGATAAAAAAATCTTAACTAAAATATAATGTGAATGTTGTATATTATCGTTAGAATTAGCTTCTGTAAATGTTAAGATGGAAAGACTTAAGATTTTGAGATGTGGTTTACATGGGATTTGTAATTTGTATGTAGATAGGTCATGGTTTTCCTCAATGCCATTTAAAAGTTCTTAAATGAAAATATTTATGTGTGAATTTCTATTGGTACAGAAACTGCTGTTGATTCAGCAAAGCTAGAAGATGTTGTAAAATTAAAAAATAAACATTATTAGTATAGCAAGCAAAGTGTGAAACAACTTGTATAATATAAGATTATTGTAAAAGTATTTATCTTTTATTTTAGTCGTATTTTAAGAATACTATTTCTTTGAATGGAGTAATCAACGCCCTTGTAAATATTATTTTTTATCCCATTGCGTATTTCAGTATATATTGTAAGCTTCTGACCTCACAAATCTGTATTTCGGTCCAATTTTTGTAAAACTAATAAAGTTCACCATTATATTTACCTATTTATGTTAAAAAGTATGCATATTATTGTAGTAATTATGTACAATAAAATAATTATGAAAAATTTAGTATTTTATTGCAAACGTTTTTTATGATATTGATCAAAAATATAGTATAATAGTCGATCTACGATGCCTAATCTGCTTATTATCTTTGTTATCTAAAAATCGATATATCGACAAATCATAAGATATCAACTATCGAGTTCTAAGGGAGTGTTCACACTACACAATATTTTATTTCTAATTTTATTCACTTTTTATTTAGTTTTCTTTATAAATTATCAATAATTTAATTGATTATGGTCTATCCCTTCTTAATAGTAAAATGTATTCAATCTTTTGTACAATTGCATTTAATGTTATAACACTTTCAAAGCAATTAATTTTACTATAAGTAAAGTAAGAAAAACCTAGCTTTTTATATATTAAGCCGAATATAGCATATAGTATGCGTACAGCTTTATGATACGATAACAAGTAACGAGCTAGCCCCGAGGATGCGAGGACAGCCGTTTCATTTAACAAGACTCACGCCGCTCCGGACACCGACCGCGGCTCCTCACCCATTTCCCTCCCTTTCCTTCTGATACTATCGCATTTTTTTTTTTTTTTTTTTTTTTTTTTTCTGTCATTGAGTTAAATGCTGTTGACCTTAATGGTCTTTACAGCGACACCGGGAGGGGGAGGGAAGAGGGTACTCTAGCCCTGCGAAGTATTAGCAAGCACTGACGTGTCTGCTTGAGAGGAAGCCGGCGACCGCAAGGGCGCCCCCTGCGGGGCTCGAACCTCGGCTTGCGGTCGGCGAGCGGGCGGGGAATACTATCGCATACCTGACGACCTTTTTGTTTGTGGTGAAACCCTGCTCCCCTCCACCGCCGCCCGCCGCCCTCCGTCCGTCGCCGCGGCTATAAGCTGACCGCAAGTCGCAACACACCGTCCGTAGACGCGTTTAGAGTAATACGTGTTGATCGTTGAATTTAACGCGCGCGTAAACATTCACGATAATGTTATATTTATTTTGAGTTATGTCAAAATTCAAAATGAAGTGTGTAATCGCTATAGTTTTAACTGTGACCCTTGTTTTCGAAATTGCGGCAGAGGCTTCCGTAAGAACATGTGAACCTATTAAAGTGGCTATGTGCAAGAACATTGGATACAACCAGACGGGCATGCCGAACTTAGCTCGACACACTCTTCAAGCGGACGCTGATGTTACTCTCCAAACGTTCAGTCCCTTGGTGCAGTACGGGTGTTCCTCTCAGCTACATCTGTTTTTATGTGCGGTATACGTTCCCATGTGTACTGATAAGGTTGCGTTGCCTATCGGACCATGTCGAGGATTGTGTGAAAGTGTTTACTCGAGATGTTTCCCAGTGCTTCGAGGATTCGGCTTCCCTTGGCCGGCAGAACTGGATTGTTCACTTTTCCCAGCTGAGAATAACCACCAGCATATGTGTATGGAGGGTCCGGGTGAGCGAGCCCCACCGGTGGGGACCATTCCACTTGATGCCTCGAATACAGTGGGTAGAGGAGCTTGCCGGAGGCTAGTGAAACCTAACAGTTGGATATGGGTTCGAGGGTCAAGTAGATGTGCTCAATTCTGTGATGCAGAAGTGCTTTGGGAGACAGGTGAGCGTAGGGCTGCAGAAGTCTGGCTCGCAACTTGGGCAGCATTGAGTTTTGCTTGTACTCTTGCGGCTGTGGGGGCGCAATTAGCGTGTGGGGACCGAGGCGGTGCTGGAGAACGAGCCCTGGTACTGGTAGCACTGTGCCGATGTGCGGCGGCGGCCGGCTGGGGAGTTCGGGCCGCAGCAGGCCGTACAGCTGCAGGTTGCGCCAAAGATTCTACATCACCGACAAGAATGCTGCTCGCCCATGATGGGTTAGAAAATCCTAACTGTGCTGTCGTCTTCTTACTTCTTTACTACTTTGGACTGGCGGCTTCTGTTTGGTAAGTTTATAAATCATTATATTATTTACTATATATATTAACTGTTTAATGAATTAAATTACATTATTTGAGTTAATATATTACAATATAAATATTTCAGAATATGTAAAGTAGGAATTATTGCTAGATAGGTACTTCAAAACAAGTTTTTCTTAAAATAAGTATTTTACTTGAAAATAAGTATTTTATTACTAACCTGCTTAATTATTTAAGCAATAAATAAACATAAAAGTTGCTAAATGAAACTATACGAAGGAAAAAAATGCAAAATGAACAATAGAAATAATCCGAGAAGAGCGCTAACGACTACAATAGTCTTTTTACACATTGAATTTCAAATACCTGCTCCATTGAAATCTCGTCCCTTACTTTAACTTTTGTCACCAATGAATTATGTTTTGTCACTTCGATTTTAAAGAATAATAAAATTCCTGCAATAAGCATTTGTAAAGCAAATATATTTGAGTAAGCAGGTATTGAATAGCAGTGAAGGATGACGTATTCTGACTGGTTTACTAGTAGATGCACTTACTTTATAATTATTCTATATCGAATTTCGTCCAAGCATTCATAATTCATGCTCCATCCATTGTTTTATGTTTAAAAGGTTAACTAAACGGTGCATTTAAATAATAATAGTAAAGCTCAAATTCCTCAAACTGCTACTGGAGCTTGCTGCTTTTGTTTTCTTAGCAATAAGTTACGCTCCGTAAAGGCAATGGCATTATTGCCTAGTTACGTTGAGTCGACCATTATTTTTTACTACATGTATGGAAATTTAACGTTCAAAGACCACATGACCTAAGTTTTCCCTTTGATCTTCCAACTTTCCGTGTTCACCATATTAGCTATAGATAACATACAGTTGTTAAAAAAACTTACTTAAATATACTGTATTACACAAGATCCTAACTTTTTATATAACTAAGCAGGTTTCTTAACTATTAAAATAAATCATACGAGTTCTTTGAAATAGCGTTTCTGAAAAGCGTGCAGCAAGAAGGTCGGGCCATAAAGAACAACGAATTGGGAACTAAAATAAACGATGCCTAATAAATCACTTCACAGGCAACTACAGTACACTAGTTGAAAGCGGACAATACAAAACGTGGAATGCAATTGCGTTCCTAAAATAATTTAAAGCATTTGTTAAATAACGTATTTGAACGCTTTCGAAGAAAACAATGAAAGTTTTGGTAATTTATTATTTTTTTGTGTTTAAAGAACTAATACTTAATTATTTAAAACTTAAACTCGATACATTAAAATATTTATTTTATAAATACATAAGAAATTATTTTTGAATACTATATTTAATTTAAACATATAATTTTTGTTTCAAGTTTAAGTAACTAAATATTGTCATTGATAACAAACACATAATGTCTTATATTCAAGCGGAAAGAAAAAGAAACTAAGTGTCTTGACACTAGAGACTATCCCGATCTGTGGCAAAAGCGTCAAGATAAAATTTAACACAACAAAATTTTATTTGTATTCGAAAGTCGAAACCATAAAAGATACCGTCGGAGTAGACAAAATTTGTAAAGCTAATATTGTGGTTGTCAAATAAAAAGCTGCCCTGTTGCATTTCTACATAAATATTCGTTCAATTACAAGAAACTTATTGGTTCAGTCGGTTCCATCGATGGTTTTGCAATTTATGTTTTTGTACTTCTCGACATCATGGAGTTACTGATGAGATCTTGAAGTAAGATTTCTCGAACTAAACAAACTTTTACTTAATTTTTAAATGAAACTATTTTAACAGCAGTTTCACAAAAATGTATTTTCGAATATCAAAATATACGCGATTAATCCGTTTAAAATAGTTTCATTTAAAATGTGTAAATCAAAGATCTTTTTATACTTACTTAGTTTAATGTCATATAATATTAATTATATAAGATACTTGTTTATTAGGTAAGTATATATCTGAAATAAAAACTATCTTTTTGATATTTATGTAATTAAAATTCCATTCATGAAAACTAAAAGAAAATAAGACATTTTACAAAATTATAACACGTCAATGGTCCCTAAAACCAGTTATCTTAATATCTCACTTGTTATAATGTCCGTGAAGTTGTAGCAATAAACATATTTCACGTATGATAAATGCCACTTTTTCGTGAAATCATTAAATGTTTGTCTGCAAAAACCGTTACGGTATATAATTTGCTACGAATATAATATTCGGGCATTTAGAAACAGATAATAAAACTAAAATAAACCAAATTCAATACACCATATAATATAGAATTGATATAAAAGTATATTTTAGTTAAATTACAATGAAATGTAGTAAAAAAGCGTTAAATCGAAATAGTGTAAGCATTAGAACATTCCTCGAACGTTTTCTTATTATTCACAAATACCAAGTTTCAAGTTTGACTTTCGACTCAAGTCCGTCTGTGTATTTCTGCCAATTCTAAAACAAAACATTTCGAATCAGGAAATTTACATTCTATTAAGCAATCATTTAACGACACTAATAAACTTTTATTTCACCAGATTTCTGTTTTAACTAGCCATTTTTTCCGACGACACCCAATTAATATCGTCACAGAACTACGAAAAGTTATAGTCGTCGTTTTATAGCGGACGTTAATAACTTCTCGGAAAGCCACTATTTTGTTATAGGACCGACTCGTTATGATAATTTCAAGTAGATTTACGACGAGTCGGTATTCTTTCACAGCCTGTGATGCGCCCTGCCACATATATTAATAGTCAATGCTGATAGTCTTAAGGCTATCTTATTTAAATAAACAGTATAAAAAATTCTTATCTTACATAAGGTTTATAAAAATTTTGTTGTAATATCATCAAAAGCGTTTTGTGCATTTGGATACGTTTTTATTGTCTTAGAAAAAATGTTCGGTAACTCTGAGATCTCCATTAAATTTTAAAGTATCTACAATGCAAATCGTAATTATTTGGAAAAAAAAATAAATCGATTTAAATTAACTTTTAAATAAAACAAAACAAAGAACCTAAGTGTTTGGCTTCTAAAATGTGGTCGTGTTAAATTGGAGCGGGTTGTTTAAATGATCGTCAGAGCATTTCGTATTACGCATACTCATTAATATTGTTAAAAACACCATCAATCACTTCGCCAATCCAGTTTGAAGATCATCAATTTATATTGTAATTACACCGTAATTACGACTTTGTTCTTAAAATATTTTTCATTACACCTGTGTCTACGTTTAACTTTTATTTTAAATAGGAATTTATAATAACAATTACATACTTACTTTCATTTACTATTTTAAAAATAGAATTAGTTTTTTTTCCAAGAAATATTTGATGTAATATAAATAACTAAATATTCGTTTTTGTGTTTTTTGTCAATTAGGATCTAAGAAAAAACCCATTTGATTTCAATCGTGTCTTGCAAAACAAACATGCAAAATAAAACAAAATATACTTAAACGCTTATTTATACAATATAAAATTTAATTCGTTAATAGTTACAAAATATTAAGTAACGTGCTCTGAATGCGGTGTAATGAAAAAAATCAATATCTAGACGTAGATAGCTCGTTTATAAGAGATAGGTATATTATGATAATGACAGATCAGAACTAGTTAGCCGGCATATTGTGGTCGGCGCGTAATGAGTAAAATCAAATTGGTTTTGTATCCATGCGCTAGCTTTATGTGTTGGGTTGGGATGCTGTACAGTGATCTGTTGCATTAAAGCCAGTGCTATAATGTAAGTTAATAATATAAAATAAATATCAAATATGATCACAAATAAACATGACAAAATCTAAATGCGGAAATTATGTCAGTTATACATGTTTTATTGTACAGATGATAAAGGTGTTAAAAGGTACCAACGATTTTTTTTTGCTGTATATAAATTTAATTACTATTATAATTGGTAGTTAATGGTTTAATATTTTAATATTCATAAATTATATAGTCGTAATTATTTACTTTTAATATTCACGGAACGATAAAAAATTAATGCAGCGCCGTGAAAGTGAACGAACCCTAACCGTACGAAGCATAATCGTTTGAGCTTAGAGAATTTAAATCACTCCATAATATTACACTATTCGTAAATAACAGTAATTTTATTTTCATTTAGATGAAATACCGTGGCTGTTGCCGCAATAAAATAAATAGTTACATCTGGGATATAAATATGACTAGAAATGGGGTTTTAAATGTGTTTTTATATTTACACAAGATTGGGTTGCTCTAATGATTTAAAAGCCTAGTGTTGATTGAAAAGTTGAAATTGATTTTTGAAGAAAAACATCAAATACTACAAGAAATAGAATTTTGTTTAAATTTTGCCAGCCAAAGCTAACATGAAATTCACACAATACAACGATTTTAACTGAGTACTTTTCATTAACGATTAAATAAATTTACATATTTATAATAATATACTTAAATAAAATAGAACACGCATCAACCTGACCTATGTCAGATTCCGATCTCGGCGGGACATTATACCAAATTAACTTTAAGTACGTATCGTGAAAAAATATCTTAATTTCGTATATTCAATATAATAATGTTAGAAAATATCTTTTTTTTAATATTTAACAAAATACTGCATGATTATAATTCTTCTACTAGAATGTTTTTTATGTAGGTAAGTATAGTAAGTGATAATGTTTTTTTCGTATTTAACTTATAAGTAATAAATGTAATTGGAACAATTCTTTACTTTGACCTGTGAACATTATCTTTCTTATAATTTCTTGTTTATTTTACATTTTCTTGTGGCTGCCGATGTAATCTTAACACAAAACCGCCTCGAATCGCCGTACGCTTGTTATTAGGCTTGTACTCAGTTACTGAAAACAATCGATATATATTTCACAAATAAGTGGTTCGGGGAATAAAAAATAGTAATATCATTAAAGGCCATTGGGACACAGTAACACAGCGTCTGGATTTTTACGTGATTGCTTGTGGGTTCGATTCCCACTCGGGATATTGGTAAGAGAAAGTGCGGCGTTGAGTTCGCCATTCAACACGTATGTCGATTTCGAGCTAATAGAAGTTAATGGAGTGCCTTGACACTTTGTTCTATCTTTGCTTGCTTTGCGGGATAAAACGTGAAGCAAAACAACAAACAAACTGACCAAAGTAATTAAATCCTACGTAAAAAAAATCCCTTCGCAAACACAATGCGAAATTTCAAATGAATCGAAAATTGTTATAAAAATCAACCTTAACATGCCAACAGGATTGCTGCAGGATAGTTTTTTTAAGACTTAAACTAAAACTAGGCTTACTTATATTATTTTATAGTCTTTGTAATGAAAGTAATAACATAAACTATCGACAATTTCTCCGACCATCACTAAAACGAAAGATTCGATCCCACTGCGCCCGCGCCGTAATTGGGATGCTAATCAGATGCTGAGCTGTTGCCATCTCTTGCACTCATGTTTAATAAGTTATTTCTATCTCTTTCCCTCTACGGCTCGCACGAAGGCGGAGGGTCTTCAATCATCCGGCTATAAGCACTGACGTACCCTGAGGCTCCATAATCACTGTAGTTTGCACTGGCAGAATAATTTTCATTTGTAACCACCAGCCAATATTTTCAATCCTCGTTTTTAAAGCAACAATTTTGAATGGAATAACTCCAATCTCATTACATCATCATAGATAAATTATATTTAGTTTTTAAAAAAATACATACACATACGGGCTTAGAAAAAATATTTTATAGTAGATGTTTATTATTAAAATCTTTATATGACGGTGTTTATTATGCAAAATATTAAATTCAAATATATCTTTCAAGTCTAAAAGGAGAATATTAGAAATAAGAATGCACCAAAAACAATCACGTAAAATCCACGGCCGTGTTTACGGATCACAAAGGAGCCGAGAGAGGATTCTGCGTATCTTGGTACGGGATCGCCTCGTCCGAGATGGTATCGAGTCCTCATTATTGGAACTTGCTTTGTTAGCTAGTATATTGGAAACTGGGAGTTGCTTGCTTGCGGCTTTATTCGTTCTTTTCACTTAAAAATGATTAAATGTGATTTTTTAGGGATTTTGAAACATACGATTAAAACAAACGTAACTTTTGCAATACTTACGAAGATATTTATTTCTATGACATATATATAATATATCATAATGTTAAATATTTTATTGTACCCATTTAAAATTAATTCGGAAATTTTGAAATTTTATTAAATCTGTAGCTTTATATCTATATTAACAGTTGTTATGTTACTTATCTAGAACTAGAATGTAAAAACAAGGTTTTGACTTAAATTTGAATTTAAAAAAAAATTATAATATACTCAAATACTTATTTATTTTCTTTCAAAAGTTTCTTCTCTATTTTAATATATACTACATAAACTTGTTAAGCACGATGCACGCAAAGAGATACAAAGCGACGGACGCTGGCTCGTGGAGCACGATACGATCTCCATTGTTATACAATATGCCCGACTTTGAACTTGACTGGTACTATTTATCACTTTCCCCTATACATATGGGGTAACGGTAATTTGTAATAAGATCTGTAAATTTAATCCTTTCAGGAGACGTTTGCTCTATTGAAATACATTTATAAAGTAATACTTTACTATTTTTAAAGTGCTATTCCACATGTAGGATCTAAGACCAACCGTTGGATGGTTTCCAAGAGGCGCGGGTTTGAATCCCGCTACGTTTAAATTTTTATACGTTTTTTTTAAATAAAAGCATCAATACAAAATGTAACTTACAACTAACTTGCCCAAATAAGAATAAATTTTTCATTGATTCGTTGGCAAGTAACAACGTACTTGTGGCCGTACGCTTGTATTAGCCTGTAGTCAATTACTATAAACAATCGAGATATATATTTTAGGAATAAGCGAGTCGTTTCTTAAAAAATGCTGATTTTATACAAATAATTAAAAAATATCAATAAAAATTATTCATAAAATGATCAATTTTTATTCGTATCTGTTTAACTTAACTTTACATAACGTCACGTTGAAGGTCATCCATATTATACCTCAGCAGTGGGTGGGCTATATTTTCTGAAACAACCTCGTTTGTTGGTTTTCGATGATGGATAGCCATGTAATTATGGCCCCGCCTAAGAACTGACAGGAATTTTAAAATTGACGATAATTTCTAGGTAGGTTATAGCAATCAGCTCCTTATTATCTCTAGGAAACTGCGAGTACTGTATAAGATCATGTTGTAAAATACTTAAATGTCTATGCCTATATGGATGTCTGTATATAATTATAAGTTTAAAAAACTCGTTAATGTTGTCGCCCATATTGCACAAATACAAAATATTGGTGAAGGATCATTATAAAATCTGTTACACATTATATTTATTTACTGCCGGGTACTTAATCGGGCTAATGAGTGGTATTTGTTACTAACAGATTAAATAACATATATTTTATTAAATAATACAAAAATATAGATTAATTTTAGTGTGAAACTTTTTTGTTGTTGGAAATACTGAAAATTAAGCCTTTTTCACTTCTGGTTTCTGTTTTGTTTTCACTTTTTAGTAGAAACACATTGCGAAAATATTTATTTATACGACTGTTTCATTCTTGGAATGCACTTAAGAGCATTATTAACTTAAACTTGAATATTATTTTATTACAGAGGTGTTTTTGTGGCGAACTTATGTTGCTGAGTCAAGTAAAAGCTTTTATCACGTATAAAACAGTGAGATCGCTTGTGCAGCACAAACTGAGTAACAGGGTAGCCATTAACACACTTGGTTTCAAGGATTTCCAAACATTAAACGCCTTATAGAATTTATATATTAATTGTTAATTATTTCTTTTACTAATTTACGGTTGCTAGTATTTTTTATATATTAATAACGACAAATTATAGAATCTGTGTAGTAATTATTTGATTCCATTATACGAATGGTATGCTGACATATTTAAACCTATAGAAATATAAAATTTAGAGACACAATACTCTTTTCTCCGCTAACCACATAAAAAAGACAATATCACAAATTGAACCCATATTATAATTTGGTTTCAATCTCATCCATAAGGTCACGGGTGTAGGGAAAATGTGACAAATTTATCAAGAGTTTAATTTTTTTTCTAAATAAACGACTTATTTATATACATGCTTTCGAGTGAACTTAGTAACCCTACACTACAGAACAACGGATGCATGTGCATTTAGCGCTTACTCCCACAAACGAGCCAGGCGACCATTGCGTTGTTTAAAAAGCTTTCACAGCTCGCTTTAATAACACCTATATATTCTCGCGAAGATAACAAGTGTTGTTTAATATGCATCTTTTTCTTTACATATGGACATAATCGTCTTGTCGTGTAACAGTCCACTCGTATACTTTTACAGCAAATAAATATAAACGGTACATTTCGTCTTTGTTTGCAAATTAAAACAATTTGAATATCATTAAGATAAAGATAAAGACTAGTGAAAGGAGGGACCTCTATAAATACAATATAAACAAAAGCTTTTTTAAATTTTAAATTTGCAAGCTAAGATTTGCAGTTTCTTTCTTAGAAAATCGGCGTCTGACAGTAAATTATTCGTTTTGGGCGAAGTTGAAATGTTGCGTTCGGCGGAATAAAGGAAGCATTGTGCAGGGCTCGGGATCAGGTAGTGTTTTTTGTTCCTGTTACTTGAGTATAGATTTATTTATGTTGCCGGGTATCTTTAGAACCAGCGGCTTGGATTCTATGCCCAATTTTAATATTAAAAAACTTTCATCAGAGGTACCAACCAATGAACAAACATGAAAATCAATTAGATATTTATATTTATTATCTATTTATATACAAAATTTATATTTACTTTCATTTAAATATTCTTTTAACGTCGTAACTTAACTATAAATAACCATTGCATGCTACGTAACTCGATATTTGAGGGAAGCTGTTGTAAATCATGACTTCACGCCATGTTTATCTTATATGGACACGAAATTAGACATTGAAACTGTATAGGATCATGTAATCCGAGTAAAGTATTCACATATGAAGATGCATGCGTTTTGTTACACATCTGTATATAAATAATAATATTATAGCAATAAATAGCAACTTTAAATTAAACGACTATACAAAAGTATAAGTATAAGCTATTTTCGTACTATTTCACTATTTTCAAAGTAACTTCCGTTAAATAACATTAAGCAAGGATCGGTCCTAAACAAACACAGATTTCCATTAATGTCTGCACGGACGGACACAGCCGCATATATTTATTGATTTATTGATCGTAAGCAGAAATCCCGACCGTCGTATTTCAAACATAGGATTCGAAATTTTTTCGGAAGAATACACTAATGTTTAGACAGATTTATGACAAAACATTTAAGAAATAATTTTTAGGATACAGCAGGTATAAGCGTCTTTATAATGTTAATATATATTTTTAACTATCTTTTAATAGATAATTTATATTAAAATATACACAAATTTTATTATATTTCTGTAGAAATTTGCGTTTTGTAAAACCTTTTTAATTCCAAGGATAATTTAATACTAAGAGTAACTTCCGTAAAGAAGATACATTTATATAAAATATTACTTTAACATAAAAATATTTATTGTAATTTTACTAAAGCACTTACTATGCAAAGTTTTATTTTTAAATAATTAATTATATTTAAAATTCAAATTTTTAAAAATAACGTAGTCCTTTCCATACTTTTATAGTTCTTTTTGAAAGGAATCCCGCTAAGCAGATGCACATGTCTAAGGATATCATACTTTTTATTATTATCTCTATCTCTTTCACACTCTTGTATCCTAAACGTGGATAAGGGAGACGTGATACCATAAATTATTTTACTAGGAGCAAGACAAGAAAAAAGTAGAGTATTAAGATCATATATTTTACTTATATGATCTTAATACTCTACTTTTTCTTGTCTTGCTATACGATGTACCAGGCATTAAATAACACTATTTTATAATAATTACAATTTTATTATAATTACACTCAATAGATGAGGTCAATATCAGTCAACGGGGTGTCTTGGTCAGAGGCACTGACTACCCTGCTATGCGTGATAGCGTGAAGCTACAATAAATATTAAATATAGTGGAAAACTAATGGAATTTCAATTTTTGAATATTACATTTTAGATACAAAGCTATCAAAAACCACGGCTATAATGTTTCAAGTCACTATTTAATTCAATCGTATATATTTAATACTTTTTTTTGGTTAATAGTTAAGTATTAAATATTAATATAAATGTAAATTATATAAATGAAGGTATAATATATTCGGTAAAAAATAATGTATAGTAACAATTATGACCTATGATTTCAAACCTTAACTTATACAACAATACAATTCCATAATCCGTAACCAGTTTATAATGCTTGAAGAAATAAGAGACGATTGTATGTAAAACAAGGGAGCGTTCATAAATTTAGCTATAACGAGATCGTTTACATAGAGCGGCGCATTCAAGCGAAATCTCAAGAAGTAGGTACGCCTATATATTTATGCACTTTCTTAGTCAATTTATAATATTAATAATCTAATGGTTATTTATTTAAAATAAATCGTATTAAGTCCAGAAAGATTAAATATATATATATATATTTATATATATATATATATATATATATATATATATATATATAATGATAAATGATAATAAGGCCTTATATATATTTAATGCTATATATATATATATATATATATATATATATATATATATATATATATATTTAATGCTATGATATATGCTAATTTTAAGTTTAATATCACGTCTAATTGCTAATTTGAAATTATTATTAATAAAATGTAAAGAACTCTTCTCCTTGTCCAGCGGGTACAAAATTTAACTAAAAAAGTTTACATGTACCTTGACAAATTAAGAAACACTGTGAAAATATTTCCCTCCTTAAAGTGAGATTTATCGTAGAAACTGCAAATTTATTGGAATGACAGGGTTCATAAAATATACGCAAACATTGTGGCGATCTACAACTTGTTACGTACATTACATACATTTTTTCATTAAAAGTATAACATTAATATATGAACATAACTTTAAGATAAATTCTAAAAAATAAAAAAAAAATTTTAAATTACAAGCTTTTTTAGTGATTTTGAATAAAATTTAAATTTTAGAAAGTTAGAACAGAATGTATGTTGCATGTTCTTTGATAACTTAGTACTAGCGAGTTACCTAGCAATATTTTGCTACAATGTACTATCTTGTTACCGGAATTAGGCTTCTCCCACTCCCAACTCCCACTTAGCAATATAACATAATTAATTGAAGACATAAACGAGAATCTCGTATAGGGCGCTATTTTAGTACCTATAAAGAATTTCAAGGTGTGTTTAATAAGAAGATTCCGTATTAATTAAACGATTAAAAGCTAAAATCCCTAAATAGATAAAATATGTCGAAAAACTATGCATAAATACATATTTTGAAATAAAATTGTCTACGTTTAAGATTAAAAAAAAATTATGTCTAAATTAAAAAGATCGCGATAAACCTTATCTCTCCTTTGCTAATGATGATTAACCTCTTCAGAGTTTGCGTTGCCTATTATTTTGGACACCATAATAGAATAAATACTCTTATATATATGAAACTTCGTATCTCTAATATGAAAATGTAGTCGCAACGAACAATAGAAGTTATTTATATACTTTATCTACTACACAGCAGTTGTCACTTGTAATTGGACACTTACGTCAACTTGATTTTTTTTTAAAAAACTAGTGAAAACTAATAAAAAAGTGCTTTGGACTTCATTATTTTTAAAAAAATCATATATTTTAATCAAAAATATTTAATTTTTAAATCACGATCATAATTTAAATTCACTTATATATGTTTTAAACGAGTTATAAATAAAGAAGAGGCCGACTATCATAAAATGTAAGCCGTGTGAAGAATGCGTTAAATTCGAAGCCCGTGGCAAACATTAATGTGCGAAGTCAGCGTAGCGCATATAACTTGGGAATAACTCTATTTGATAATTTGGCATAAACGCGTACAATCACTAGTACATTAACATAAATAAAAATAGGTAATTTAGCATTTTGTGAAATGCCAACCTAAGAGAATCGAATCTAAATTACTCTATTTTGCTTGAAAGTTGTTGCCTTTATTAATACGGCCGCCATTGTACATCTATTAAGTATATTGTTTAAATTGTATGTAACTTATAGTCCTTATTTTTAAAAAATAAATATTATTATTAATATTCTAAAAAAGCATATATAAGACCTGCTCAATTTTATTACAACAATTACGACAAATTCATGTATGTCATATCTTAGCCAGTGTATTTAACATAAGAAGAAGAAGTTACAGCCGCCATTAAATTTTGATATGTTAATACTTATTTTAGAATTGTCTTCCTATCTGTACTCACGGAACACGCTATAATCATTGTAGATGCCTGTAACGAGTTCACGACTTGTATTATTAATTCTTGAGAAATTTATGTGGCGTGAATCTCACATAGCTAGAGGCTACATGCTAATCTTATTTTTACATGAAAATATTGCAATTGTAAGCAGATTATATCATATATATTTGGTTATCATTAAGAAGTATTTTTTTGTTATATAACACCGTTGAGCCTAATTGACTTACACTAAAAAATTCTACCTTCTCCTCAATTAACCGAAATATTTTATTGCATCTATCAAAAAATACTCTTAGAAAAAACGAATGTTTTGTTAAACCATAAGTGTTAATACCTACACAGTAATTCATAAAAGTTTCGCAATAACAATAATGAAAAAATCCGTTTATTTTCTTTTATAAAATGCTCAAACTGCATGTTCTGCGTTCATATAAAATTAATGTTTTGGAACTATTTGTTATGCTTGCTGGTTTAATGAAGTAATCACTTCTATTGTTTTATTGGAGTAGGTAACAAGTATTCACATTTGAGTTGAACAACCGGAAATTAAAACAGGGTTTATAAAAGGATCATCTGATTTTTAAACATATAAATATTTAAATTACTACCACGTACATTGTTTTCATAAGGAAATATTATAATTGTTATTTCGTTTATATCTGAACTTTATTAATAGAGTAGACCTCTTGTTGTTATTCCTTTCTCCGGCTTACCCAAATAGATTGATGTGCTGCGCTGTGCTCTTTCTAATGAAATCTGATGTATGAAAAATATATACAATTAGAGGAGAGGAGAATTCCTTTAAATTTTATTGAAAATTTTATAATAATACGTAACGATTCCATTGACAGAAATTCTATTAAAATGTATATAAGTCATAACATAATATTACAAACAAATACATAAATTGAACGTTAAAACTAAATAATAACGAAATAAATGTAATTTATTAGCAAAAAACAGCTCTAAATTAAAACGCAATTTTATGATCAAACACTATATTAATACTGAATTAATAGTTATGTAGTCAAAAATGAATTTAAACTTAAAATTTGAGTAATTAAATATTTTACAATTAATGCATGTTTATTTTATAAGCCTGTGTCGCTTAGCAATCGTTATTTCTGACTTGTAATTAGCAAATGCTAATCACGTTACAAATCAGCTCGTTCCCGGTGAATAATATATGACCCTAATAATACACCTAAACAGTGTTTTGAAGGCGGCGACTTTGAACAGTGTTTTGCATTCCGTGGCGGCACATCAAAGCTATAATCATGGCCCGCCATTGATCTACAACGAAACTTTCTGGCCAACGGCGCTAAAATGCTACTTGTTAACAAGGTTTGTAACACTCGGTCGTGCTTCTCTTTATAAAAAAAATAATTCATCCTCGAATTTTCACTAGTATATGAGAAATCTCTTTCTGCATAAAATCTTTTTTTTTTATATATACGAATGAAATTAAGTATTTTATAAAAAAATAATAACCTAGCAATATTTCCAAACTCTGAGAGAAAATTATTTTCTTCTGTGACTCTTAAAAGTATATATTTTACTATGCACACTTGGTAAAGTTAAAAATATTTATTATTATTTATATTAGTAATAATTATTTTAATATGCACAAGCATAACATTTTATACACCTCTGCTTTTGCTTATCGTATAAATATTACATGTAACTAGGCGTAGTGAGATGAGCTGTGACGTGAATGACGGGGGCGTGTTGTGATATTAAGCTTGTTATTCTACGTGTATACAATCTGGGATTGTTTTTTAAAATTTTATTATTTGTAATCATATCTATAATATAATATTACAAATATGAAAAAAAAATGACCAAACAACAGTTTCTTATATTTTTTTGTTACGATGTATATATAGATAGTAGGTTTTGCATAGACGTACATACGAAATTACAAATATACGTGTAAATGAAGCTAATCTTATCAACATATATATATATATATATATATATATATATATATATATATATATATATATATATATATATATATATATATATATATATATATCTACATAGGTATTCTATCCATTATATTACTTATCCATAAATATTACGTTTCAAATATTAATTAAATCGCTATGTACTGTCTATAATGAAATGTTATTTCAGAAAATGTGACGATTACTTCTGCCATCCATCATCCATCTTTAAAAAAAGATATTAGATATAATCATATGTTAGCTGTTCCGCTTATTAAGAATTAGAAGATGCAGCTAAGCATAATCAACAGTTGCTATAATAAGCTTTGTAGGCTCTGGCTTCCTGCAACGTTTTACTCTATTCGTCTATGTCTTTGATAACTTCATCAACTTAAGCTTAGATCTTTTAATACTGCGTTTACCATCTGGGTTGGAATTAGGCATATTTTCCTGCTATCACCCATACGATGAGAAAATATTGGCAAAACGTAGACGATACTTTAAACTGAAAAACATTAACAGATAATAAATAACTAATGCGGAATATTTCACAGATGTACAAATTTGTCAGAACAAGTTATTTGTAAAAACTTACTTAACATTATTTGGACAATAATAATTAATTATTGATGACATATTTTACATTATACATTACTTTTTCCTAAGTAAAATTCCTCACTCTTTAAAGGCAATAAAAATAACAAATTTAATCTCATAAACAACCCAGCGGGATCACATCAGTACAGCAAATAAGTACAAGTTTCGAATTAAAAGTGACATGGCACAGCTCTCGCACACGTTTTCAGTAAAAAGTTTAATCACCTGATAAATAGCCACGATAGGGATACCAGACTTGTATCCTGTGATCGTAAAACAAACTCAGCGGGGCTCACATTAAATTTAAGCTATGGGAAAAAAAGAATGACAGGTAAATTCTATACTTTTTGGAATACTTATAAATAATTCACTAGATATTGTATTCATGTCAAACATATTAAAGATTTTTTTAGAGTTCAATCAAGAATATATTTATAGAGTTTAAGCAAGCAACACAGAAATGTGTTATTTTTATATTTTTATAATGACTGTAAGTTATTTTTATATTCATAATTTTAATTGAAATTATTTTAAACAGATTAAACGCGAATATTTTGGTACCCGATTAATCCGTTTAAAATAGTTTCATTTAAAAAAGACTGCTGCATTACAAATTATTTATGTAGCTTTTCCGTTACTATGTGCCGAACGGACAATGTATGCCATCAATATTGAATTTGTAATAGGTTAAATTTGAGTGGCCTCCCGTAATATTTATGGGATGAAATAAAGGTAGGAAAAGGAATTGAAGTTTATTAAGAAAACTTTAAGATCACGCGAACGGAGTTAGGATATATCCTAACTCTGTTCGCGCGGAGGAGTGTTTAAAATAAACCTATCTTATTCGTTAAAAAAAACTACACTTATTCTCATTGTTTAAATTAATTAATTATTCTTTATAATTACCTACTTAATAAATAGTACATATCTACTTTATACATTTTAAAGCCTACAAATATTGGATGAAAATACGCGTTGATGTCTTTTATAGAGCAAGCAAAAAAATATACGCTATATATTTTGCCATTACTCATAGTTAATTATGAAGAAATACTTATAATTTAGCTTTACGTTAGTAATATTTAATTTAAATTCATTAGACTATGACTATACACTAGCGGCAGAAGTGACTATACATATAAAGCAACTAACACACTACTTTAAAACATAATTACTATTAAAATCTGCATATTTATGCATTTTTTAATGTAACTGAAAATTAATAATAACCTAAACCTAATTATACTATATATTTTTTTTCTTACACATTATCATTTTAATAAAGAATTTTTAATCTTAACGTTGGTCAAAGGAATAAATCTTTTACACATACAGACGAGCCATAAAATTTCATGTAAGAGGCTTAAACTGCAGTAAGCTTTTGTATGATCCATGACTACACTGCCAGATCAGATGCGCAAACAAGAAAGCCTTTAAGGAATGTTTCACGCTGCATTAAAGTGTTTGTTTCTCCCAACCGTCGCTTTTACTAGTAAACGAAAAACGTATACAATGCCGTTAATGTTAACCTTTAGTGGACTTTACTTGCAAGTATTAAAACCAGGAAATACAATTACAAATTAAAAAATATTGATCTTCTTTATAATTTTTAGTTAGTTTATTTTGTAAATACATTAAATTAAATATAAAATAGGTTTTATTAACACAATAAAATTAATTTAAAATGTATAATATCTAGGAAGTATGTTTATTACTTAAAATGGTAATAAAAATTCAGATAATAATCTCTTTTAATTTAATCTTAGTTTTTTTATCTGATCAGAATTTAAAAGCGTTTTGCTGAATTTAAATAAAACGATCATTTTATATATGCGATACAGTATCTACGAAATAAATCATATAACTATATAATTTATGTCGATTAAAGTATTCTAGCTTACTTTTAAAATAATTTGTATAAAATTAAAGCGTTGTAAAAAATGGAGCAAGTAGTATATAGATAGATATGTATATTATAATACCCTCTTTTTTTTATACACAGCTATCTACTAACATAAAACACGTCTTTCTATTCCAGTATCATCCTATTAGGGATACTACAATGAAAAACTAATTTAAATAAATTTCAGAAACCAATAAAAAGCTTCACGTGTATCATTTTATGTGAATTATATCAAATTGTAATGTGATAAGGTCCATTTTATAGGATCGTAGCAACACCTGAGTCACTCTTGTTAGTGGCAGCGTTGGCAGCTGTCAAGTAAATTCGTAATGTATGTTGTTTAAAATCACACCCTAAACAAACAAGATAAGTTTTATAATTCAATGCGCAATTATGGCGTTTATGATGTTTTCGAACCAGTGAACAGGTCTTGTTAGGAGGCTTATTGTTGACCGCGTGGTGTTTTGTCTCTATCTTTTGTTGCATTTTGATTATACCCATCCTTTTCTAGTTGTTACGGCAAGGTCGGCTCGTTAAAGCCTCTTAACGAGAGTGGAGTGGATGGAAAAGCACGAGCCTGTCGGAGCTTCTCAAACTGCAACATAACGATTATCAATACTTTACTTATACATTATTTATATATAGATATGATATTAAAATATGAATTATTTAAACTTATAGTATATATTACTTAAACTTATACCATGATAACTAGGTCTTAGTAACGTATGTAAATTTAATAAATTAAGTTAAGGTCTAAATTAAATATAATTCAGAATTAAAAAGACCCATATGTTATTATAGTTGTACATTACTTTATAAATTATCAAAATTTTTGGACACTTGATACTAACTGTAACTTTGAGAATAACTCAATAGGCTGCGTAGGCATGTACCGCGCGTGTCCCGTTCACACCTGCACTGCAGGTATAACGCGATCTCACTCGCAGTAATGCCTCTATCTTGTCTCCTTACAGACACCATTCCATCACAATCTATGGGATAATTATAAATTTATAGAGGAATCTGCACAGCAATGTTGAAAATGATGAAACCTCATTATTTAATTATAAATAAAAAAATAAGACTTGGTTTTTTATAAGAGATTTTTAATTCATCGATTTCTTCTATATATTATAACAACTCTATTATTTTATTAATTACAAATAAAACTTCAGGTAAAAAGGGACTATATGAAATATATTAGATTATATAATAGTAAGAATAAGTAAGCTTAACTTAACTTAACTTTTTCATTAAAAAATAACTATTACATATTAAATATTATACATAAGAATATATAGTATATAAAAATATTTTTTCCGATAGATGTCGATAAATTTGTTACCTCAATCTTTAATATTTCCCAGAGTTTTAAATAAGTTGTATTATATAATTATGACGTATTAAATATGTCAAGTGTCCTATAATATCGGTCTAAAACCATGGAAGTTATACATGCTTGTTATGGAGGCATTGCTCCTGGAATAAAAATATAAGAAGAGAAAAAAGTAGCATTGTTGTACAAAACTCGCTATCGACTCGCACGGACCGATTCTAGATGCCATATTTGTATCGAGTTTATTCGTTACGCATAATTCGATTTACACATATGTTGAGGTTTGTTTTCAAGATAATAATTAAAATTTGCCACACTTGGATATAAAAATGTTAATTAAATAAGGAATTTTATTGACATATATTGCTTCTATCTGTTGTTATATAATAAAATAAAAAATATACGTTAATTGCATAATCTACTGCGTTTTCAAAACGTTTACGAATTAATACTTATATTTTTTTGTTCACATTGCTATTTTCAATTTTCCTTACTTTAATGATATTTATAAAATAATGTTAACCTAATCACTATCTACCACAAATACATTTCAAAACAAGTCTCGACGGTATATATAAAAATATTTTCGAGTACAATAAACTTGAGCAATACAAGATCGATGCCGTCAATCCGTCAAACGGTAATCACCTATTATAAAACTGTGAAGGGCCGTAGATATAAATAGATATGGTTGTAACGAAGAATATGTATTTATAAATAAAAATCACCTTTTTTAATCTTTTTTTTTTCAAGTGTATTAATTTATTGTCCCTAACATTATTTTATATTTTTTAAAACATCGATTAATAATAATTATAGCTAGTTCATACCTTAAAGAATAAATTTGCTATTTATAAAGGTAAGACCACTTTTTACCGAGTAAATTATAGATTTCTTCTTTGATATATTTAAAATGACGTCTTAAAATTAAAATAAGCAATACAATTAAATTAAATACTATATTCATTCGATCATTACCACCATACCAGAAAATTAAAAATTAAACTTTTTATAGCTTTAAAGCATTCTAGTTATATTTGGATCAACGTAAGCTAACTGTTTAAAATTTATAAGTAAGTGTGCATTATAAGTGGCGTGGCCAGTCATCCATCAAACGATAATTTTTGTACAACTTAAAGACAACAACGTAATATAACAACATGCACATGCTTGAAATTAATAAACCTTTAATACCTTTGCTTTCAGTAATCCCTATAGCGTAATAGATACTGTGCAATAATAGTATTTATCGTATCAATATCCGAGTGATTATATAAAAATAAATATAATGTATGTATGCAGTCTATTTTGAAATATTTACATCTATTCATCAGTACTATGATCACTGTAAAGCAAGTTGTGTATCTTTACCTAATTAGAGTTCCAACGTGAATAATTTATGTGAATCGTTACGCCGCTAAAACTAAAAAAAAAGAAATATTTCCGTCTCTATGAATTATTAATGATCACACATTAAATTCTTTTTTTATATAAATATGCGGCAGATACTGTGATAAAAGCCGCTGATGATAAAAAATCTTGATGTACAAATGTAAAGGACAAACAGAGCATTTTTAAATTTTAAAACATTTTAATTATACAATGTCTGATCGTATTGTATTTTACATACATATATCACTAGTGCCGTTAAAGTTTTATAATCGCCTCTATCGATTTCTTCGATTTACAGTTAAAGATTACAATAAATCAGTTTTAAACATTTACCATATTATTTATATTAATGAGGACTTGACATAGGTTAAACTTATCTATGTCTAAAATTTATACTTATTATGAATAAAACTTACTAATTAGTTGGAAAAATCGAAATTACAGTACGTTATGTTATACATACAAGACAGTATTATTGAAAATCTCAAGATTATTCAGTAAAACTTAGATTTAAGAATAATATTTCAAAGTTAGCTTCACGCTTTTTATCCCACAAGACACTCCGTACTTCGCTTTCCACCGAATCCGAGACATTACGTGTTGAAGGGTGGAACGCAGCACTTTCTCTTTACTACAGCGAGGAAGTGAAAATAATTTAAATATAATCACTCCCCCGAATGGGGATCGAACCCACAACCGATTGCGTTTACAGTCAGACGCTGTGCCACTGCGCTGGCCTCAATGGTAATAGTTACCCATTATTAACTTCAAACTTATGCCTGGGTATAATATAAGTATTACTAAGAGACATTGTAAATGTGTGGGTTAGGTTAAAAACACTTCTGACATGGAAAATTTCTAAGATTATCCATAACATAGATCTCTACAATAACATGCATATAAAATATCTTCTAACACAATAATTTAAATGATATTTAAATATATAATTAGGTAAACAGATAGTAACGATCTGATTAAGATTCAAGAGAGCATAACCGCCGCCAATCAGCGGTGGTGATGAACATAAAAAGAAATGTAAATACAACTATTTTGTATGCTACAGAATCTTTGAGTGAGCCTACTTGATGAACCATTATGTAAATAACACATAAATATGTTAATTAAAATCATAATTTAATATCTTAAATTATTAATTATATATAAATATTTATATTCAGCTATAGTTATATTCATTATATTTTCGTATTTCGAAATAAAAAATCGCCACATTTTAATATCAAAATAATAAAAATATACTTTATTACAAATTTTATTTGAGACATAATCATATTAAATAACAACGTAAATACAACTATAAAATATCTATATTACATAATATTCCCGGCAAAGAACATAAAGATGAATTTTGAACTGATTTTCTGATAGTCAAAAAATATTCACATTAAATTGAACAAAGCTATGCAATAGATTGACTTAAAGGTAGAAGAAAAGGTATTTTAAAAATGAGCTGTTCTTTTACGTTTCGCGTAGTTGTTATTGAGCCTCGACTCACTATTAAGTAAGCAGTAGCCTCAACTAATCAATGGATAATAGATGCATAGATAAGAACAATTTATTAGATTTATCGCAACGCTAACGGACACAAACGTGTCAATTCACAAACAAGTATCACTTTATTACCGGTCTCAAACTGGAATTTCCACTAGAGTATATTGCAACTTGAGTGACTGATATCTAGAAATCTTTTATCTCAAGATTTGTTGACTAATTTTCTTTTCATTTTATGGCATAGCCTTATTACGATGTAATAACAAAATCAGTGTTTCTAGAAACTTTAAATCTATTTTGTTATTCAACTTTATGAACGATGTTCTTTATATATTATATTTATATATTATTATAAATACATATCAAAATCTTGTACCACTTTTTGCGAAAATTGCATAAATAAAGGAGTATAAAATTAGGCACAGTTATAGTTTACATAGAGAAAGAGAGAGAGAGAGAGAGAGAAATATGTTAAATTAATAAAATAAATGTAAAAATCATTACCACGTGTTTGACATACGGGTTACATATAAAGTGACATACAAGCTAAGGCAACGCGTTGTTAACGTATCAACGGGACATCTAGTTAATAATACTACTAGTATAATGTAGGAATATATTTTTTTATTCCACTTAATATAACTTATTATCCGTTTAGTTGCCTTGCTTAAATAAAGCCTATATTAAAGGTAAGTACAATCAACAGTCACTACAGTATGTATGTATGTATGTTTATCTAGAAAATTCTAAAATATACTTTTAATCATATGTTGAAATAGTTACAAAATATTTAATTTAAATATTATATTTGTGTAATATTTAATGTGCATAACATACAAAAAATATTAAACTTCCAATAGTATAAACTATAACTAGATGCAGGCAGTCCAGAGGTACCCTATAAACAGCATCGTTAAGACGCTGACGCTCGTAACAATAAAATGTTACACCCACTGCACTATTTAGGTGAACGGGTTTATTTATTGCTTTGGATCCTATTCTACTATTCATATAAAGTTATTTATACGTATTTTTAATGTTCTATATTTTTAAGATACCTACATACGTTCGTCATTTGCTTTAGTGTTTTGAAGTAAGGAGAAAAATCTTCCTAAAATATTTGAACAACTAAAGTTTCGTTAATAATATTAAATCAACTATAATGCGTTCTAAATTCGTATATTTAAAATCTATTTTTCCACTATTATTTATAAATATCTAAACACTAAACTATATTATTTAAATTCACTATTAGTGATAATTCAATTTTATAATCCCAATCTTATGATTTATCAGATCTAGTTCTACGACGTTGTTATGACTTACAAAGTTTATTAGTAACACACAATATATAGGCCGGAATACAAGATGATGTATGAGAGGAGGGACCCAGTTTATTTCGGGAACTCATAAAATCGATTATCCGTTCAATTCGGATACGTCTCCGAGCGTCTGCAGCGCATCGAAACAGGATGCACTATTTCTGTTACGCGTCGCTCCGACAGGGACCTGTATATGATATTAATGTGCTAAATCTAAATGTGTACCACACGTTTGACGAGCTTTCACGATGTTTTTTAAACATTTGATTAAATATATTAAAATCAGGGCTAAAAACAAATGACTTCATTCCTAATATTCCATTAAGTGGTGTCTTATGACGTTATCAATGTTATTCAAATTGTACATTTTTATTTAAAGCTGACATTTCAAGCGACATTCTTCTTCAAAAGAAGTTTTGACATAAGTCTAAGGCAGTTAAGTTTGAAGTTACAAGAAATGCACCTTTAGGTTCCAAAGTGACGAACAAGTTCACAGCAGGTGGCTAAATATGGATGCAGTAAAAATTGAACGCGTGGTGCGTTGCTTTAACCAACCATGTTAGACCCGTAAAAGTTACTGGACTGTTAAATTTTATGGCTATGAAAAAACTTCCATCGAAGGTCCTTATCTTTGGTCATATTTACTTGGTGGAGTGGGTACTCTATCAGCGATATTGGAATGATTGATGGTTCAAGTAACAAAAATAAATTAAGGTACGTAAATAGACGAGTGTTCGAAACGAGTTTTGATTTTTTGTGAGTTTAATAAGAAAATTTTAACATTAAGTAAAAAATATTATATTTAAGTAAAACTTAAATATGATATTTTTTAAGATTTTTAGATGGAAAATATATTCAAATATTTACTTACTTTTTGAAAAAACGTTTAAAAATTCAAAAATGTTTTCTAATCCTAAGTGTGGAATAACACTTTAAAAATAGTAAATATTAAAATAAAATAGCAATCGCTCTTGTTTAACGATTATTTTTCGACTTTCGACGCAGCTGGTAGTAGAACGCATGGCTTAGCGGTCAGAGCGCTTCGACGGTATCCAAGAGGCGCGGGTTTGAATCCCGCTGCGTTCAAATTTATTAAAATATTTTAAAGCAACAAAAGTAATGAAACTACTGTTGTTTTGGTGCAATTGAAGATATATTATATAGTTCCTGTTTTTCTTTACCTTAGTTTTTCACTGTAACAGTATTTAATTGCCTTTCTACATTTTTCTTATAACTGATAAATATTGATTGGCTACAGTACTGCGAACTGCGCTGTATGAGCTTAGAACCAGTTCTTATAGCTCGTTAGCTGGAGGGTATCATTTATGGTGTCGTATTTGTTTATACGTACATATACACATATATACCTATCAAGAAAATGAAATTTAGTTTTTCATAATCCTACGATTCATAGCTATAAGATATAAGAAATGTAGCTCATAGATTTGCTTTGTTATTACTTTTTTCGGTTGT
This sequence comes from Dryadula phaetusa, assembly GCA_032432895.1. Taxonomy (NCBI): domain Eukaryota; kingdom Metazoa; phylum Arthropoda; class Insecta; order Lepidoptera; family Nymphalidae; genus Dryadula; species Dryadula phaetusa. The sequence continues at coordinate 2,408,871 of JAOYRS010000054.1, forward strand.
ATATCGTCCGTAAAATACGTACTAAATTAAATTGAAGAAGTGAAACGAAGCCGAGGCCGACCAACGTATGTCATGCAGACGTTTACGACGCCCGACAGATTCGAAATAAGAATATGACTTAGCGGCGTGTGTGGCCTCGTAAAGATGCCAGTATGAAAACGCATAAGAATTGTATGTGAAATCCTGTAATATAATATGTATTCAAATATGACCTGATATATTAATATTGTATTCTAGAAGTATTGTATTACTAAAAAGTAAGTTATAAGAACAGTTGTAGAATTATTTTTACATTTTTCATTATTTTTTTACTTATAGCGTGAAAATAATCGTACCGGTGAGATTATATTATCGTTTAATGGCCAGCCGTGGTGCGACACGGCGCACATAAAACAAAATAAAATAAAGTTAAAAGCAAAGAGCGGTCACGCCTCGGTCGTAATAACATTTGTGTTTCCATGTCATTTAGCAATACTCCTTTAAAAGTTGTACCTAAATATATTTCGACTCCTTTTCTCAACTTAAGTATAACGCTGTATGATGCTTATTGGTTATAATTTGTTTGATATAGAATAATGAATCTTAACGTTATTGTGGTCTCTAAGGCAGGTTTTAATACAAAGTTCCGACTTTTATTCTTCAAAATATAACGGTCTATAATATATTGTTTTCATTAAATAACACACTTATGCTTATACTCTTTTGATACCTAATTATTACAATGCAAATCATACAAATATGTACTAGTAAAATGTTAGCCGACACATGTTGGTCGGAGGCCGGATCAAACATGCGAGTGTGTAAACATTGGTGTTTGGACTATCGCCACTTTTGGTTCTGTTCAAATAGGGACTGCTGTTTGTTCATGTGCTAGAGACACGCCACTGTAGGGACTTAAGACCAGTTTAACTGTACCTTTGAGGAATCCTTTAAGTCAACCTCGTATCTTGTACTTCACTTACACGGCGCGGCTCTTTTTATAAAGGTGTCGGTAAAACAAGGCAACACCTTTCTTGTCCCTTATGAAGGATTTACCTGTCACAGATTTCAACGAGCTTAAGTAGAAGCTCTCTTGATATACCCATTTATAATGCAACTAAATCCATAAAGCTGACATAATTTTTTTTATATTATAATTAGGAGGACACAAAATTTTGTTTTAAAATTAATTTAGGCTGCAAACTGACTTACATTTTTTACAAACTTGTACTTTAAAAAATTTTTACTTATACTTTTCAATTTTGATTGTTCTCTTAAAAATCATTAGTTGTATTATTGTAATTGAAAACAAATACCAACATAACAATATAAAAGAAATGTAATTCACAATTTCATTAATAAAACATTAGGTTCATGTCACTTTATACATCCGTTTTAAAATTTAACGTGTAGGTAAGTAATTAAAGATATGAGAGTTCAAAACTAAAAATACTTTGTCTACATATAATACGCCACATTTAGAATACCTCTGTCAGTTATAAATCATGATTATCTGAAAGCATTACAACTAATAATTAATATATTTCACGTTGACTGCTTATAAAGTGAGTACAGTTTAAGGTACTATATCGTTAATACTTTCTTTTATATTGTATGGTGAACAGAATTTTAATAATTAGTTTGTTTATCTTCGTGATTTTAGTGAATAATCAAAAGAAAGATTTATCTTCAACTTGTCAGGTAATTCTACAATATTATAAAAAAAGCGTGTACCTAAGCATACGCTATTTTTAATCCGGAACATAACAAAAGTTATATGTGAAACAGAAAATGATATAACTATTCTGATTTTTAATTGTTAGATTTCTTAATATATAATTAAAACTTTAGCAAAAAAATACTGTAGACATTGAACTTCATGTGAAAATTCATTTTGTGTAAAATACGTTACCTGTTACAATTTTTATGACATTAAATTATATACTTTAACAATATGGTAAAAGGGTTATATTGGAAATAGAGTAAGAATATAAACACTCGCACAGAGAGACTAATGATATGTAAATAAAATAAATAATTTTAAAACATATATTATCAAAAAAACTACGTATAAACATTATTCCTACGTTGATCTGATTGTTCGTTAGCAATGTTATCATATTTTTTTTATAATATGAGGCGATAACTCTACAGCATCATTACAGATCTAAATACTTCAAACCTGCCTGCCGTCGGACAGCGCCATTTTTGGATAATGAATGTACTGTTCAAACAAATATCTCCTCTTTCGTATAATTCTTGTCATCAAGTTGCTCATTAACATGCTTCGTTGTTTAAAGTATTTAACAATAGTTTTATTCCACATATGGTATGATGGTTCTCTTGAGCAATTAACAAAACCCACCTGCCGTCAACAGCTGAGTTTTTTATGTATCATCGCGTACAATTTAAATTATTGGCTACTTTCGGAATACCCTTATATAAACCCGAAGGAATAGGTAACCACAGTTTACTCTATTTTGAGAAAATCGTTAAATGTCGTGTCACATAACCATTAAAAGCAACGTCACGAGCACGAGTGACATTTGAAACTAATGCGTTCGTACAGTAGTCATGACTTGTGAAATATTTGTCAATAAAAATAACACTAAACATTCTACCACGCAGCTACTCTAGCATTTTATTTTATTTGATAAAAACTTTAAGAATCTACTTTATTTCATCTTTCCTATTAAAAACAATCATTATAATATATATAATTACAAATACTTACTTACAAATAAATAAATAAATAAATAATAATGTAAACAAAAAATGTAGTCATAATTCCTAATTGTCAATTATCTATCTAATTTAAATGTCTATTTTGTTTCAGGTGGGTAGTGGTGGCAGGCGCATGGAGAGCGAGTGTATTACGACCACCTACAACATCCAATTCGAGGAACGATCGTCACTCGTCTCTGTTACAATTAGCAGCTTGGGGTGTACCCGCAGCACTGGCTGCTGCTGTATTAGTAACAAGAGATGTGGACGCAGATGAATTAACAGGTAGATTATGACATATAGAAATTTTTAATTTTTTATAATTAAATAGTTTAATTTGGGTAAACTTGTAGATTTAATTTACATTCGAAGCAAGTTTAATTTTGAATATGATCATTTTCTGACTTAGGCAATTGTACTGTACTTTTGTTCAAAGTCTGTCTACTTAGGCAGAACGAAGCTGGTGAACGTGTTATCCGAATGTTTCTTTCCTACCCCGCAAATAAAAAGAGGATGAATATTTTAATATTTTAAGATCATAATAACGGTCCTTTGTAATTCCATGAGCGCTAATAACATGTCTTCGAGAATATAGTGTTCGAGTCATATCAAATACACGTATCTAACAATCTAAAGGTACTTATTTTTTGCATGCCAGAATCTTATGAATAGTCGCGAGCCGTATTATTTCAGCTTCTCGAACCGATGCAATTCTAATACACATCCGTATCGTAATATCATAATCAATCTTGGCGTTTCTTGGTTTAATACTCCTTTGACTCAATCGGCGGCGTTTTCAAAGCGATTAAATCTTGTACGAGTGCACGGGAGCACGCATTCATGCGTTTAGCATTGAGTGTTTTGTGGAACTACCGCTCCATTGTAGTACCTACATGTGTTCTCAATGAGACGACTCAGCTACTTGCGATTCAAGGAATAGCAGAGATCGTTTCACTGGAATGTTAGCGTCTTTAAAATCGATTAGATCAAAGGCCTGCTAAATTTACTTTTCAAAAATTACTTTAAAAAATTTATCCATATTCTCTCATAAAACACAATTATGCTATAATACTCTGTCTTCTTTTTTTAGTATAACGTTGGATGTATCTATACATATACTATAACTAAAAAGAGCGGCACAGCGTACATTACGAAAATTATCAAACAAAACCTCTTATCACGTAAGCTTTAGTATTAAATTCTTAGATTAATACCATCACTTACACATTTTAAAAAAGCCGCTAAGATAATATTATAAAAATCTTAAAACGAATACCGTAACTTAATAGGTACAAAATATAATAACACAAAACACACCGACTAGATAAAGTATTTATTTTTACGGCTTTATATAAATGCTTTAAATAGAAAGATAAAAACTTGAATTTAAATATTCTTTGTAAATTTGAGTAAGCTAATACATTACTTGACTTATAACAAATAATCTGTTAAATAAAAATCCCTGTAAATAATTTAATATCTTCAGGTGTGCAACCTTCGTTAGTCTTGACCGATAAGAATAGCTTAGGAATACTCATTTACTCATGTGATACAAGTACGAATTAACGTATAATATTCTAGTAACTTTATTTTATCCTTTTCACGGCATTCTCCGCAAACGATGTGCCACACGAACCGATTCTCAGGCATATTGCAGTTTCAATCATAACCAGAGTATTGTTCTTTTATTTTTATTATTTTAACTTCCATTATATCAACAGAAAGAAATGCGCGACCATTATTTGAGCCGTTAAATACGACACCTTTCCTCCTCGCATACTCGTATTTCAATTTTAAATCGGTCCTTTTTAACCACTGCCTTATTAATGCAGCCTTTTTTCTTGCCGTCTGTTTGTGTAGGTGTTCGCATTGAGGGCAGCTTTATTGGAAATATGAATGTTGTTCTATGCGCGAGAAAGAATCCGTGTCCGTTAAACGTATTGTACTAGCTAACAACAAAAAATTATTTTATTTTATTTTTGGATTTCAGGTACATGTTTCGTGGGGAACCAGTCGAGTAAATCATTACTGGCCTTGGTCATTGTTCCTGAAGCTATTTGTCTGCTGTTGGGCACTGTTTTCCTTGCCTCCGGACTTCGTGCGGTACTGCGACGTCCTGTTCCTATACCAGCCCCTGCAACACTGTTGAACACTCCCCCTCAAGTTCATCCTGATCAGAGCTTATTAAGATTGGGAGCATTTGCTACATTATACGCTGTACCTTCTGCGTGTATACTAGCCACATGGGTATACGAATACATTCTACGAGAAGAATGGTTGTCTGCACCGGTACCATCTATTGAACCTTCAACACAACCACGTCCTGCATTCTGGGTTTTCCTGTTCAGAATATTTGCAACGCAAATATTAGGAGTCATGGTCGCAGTTTGGATTGCGACGCCACGTTTAAAAGCACTTTGGAGGAGGATAACGGGACCTAGGAAACCAGTCTTACCCAAAGGTCCAGTAGGACCACCTCAGGCCCCTTTAACTTTACATTGCTATTCTACACATCCACATACGTTAACCCGACATCCGCAAAAATATGCTACGTACAGACCGCCACAGCAACAATCTTATAGAAAACCAAGGCATTATCACTATTCAGCTGGAGAAACTATTCTTTGACCTTTGTATTTCACTATTTAACGACAAGTTCCAGAGGCATGCCTCTTCCATGCATTTATTATTATAAAGTATAGTTATTTTTGTGCCATTGTTAAAAACATATATGACGTTTTATAGTTAATCTATGGGTTTACTATTTTGACTAAATTGTATAACTTTTAGTATATTAATTCCAACATATTGTGTAGTTGTTTTTAAATAAAATTTACGTCAGTTTGTAAAAAATAGAAAACAGCATTTTTCACCTAATAACTGGGAGTATTTAGTTTATTTTTCATTGATAGCAAGGAGATGTTGTGTTACATGTTTAATAAATTATACCTCTTCAGTCTTTCCAGTTTTTTAGACTCATATTATAATATTAAATAAGATTAAATTTCAATTGTACATAAAAAAATCTATGCTTATCTTGCAATTCAATCCTTGTTTAATTAATATTAGCGCGAGATGCTTATTTAAAAAATTGCATGTAAATATCATTGTATATTTTCATTTATTTCATAGAATACTGTTCAAGTATGTTATTGTAACAATAAATGACAAAGAAAATTGAATGAATGCCTATTATAATTTGATATTAAGAACTTGTAACTATGATGAACTGATTAAATATAATCCGTTAGTAATGTTTAATAAATACTAATAACTTATGTTAAACAATAAATATGGACAGGTACATTATGTTCATTGTAAATAGTGTTTAAGATTACAAAATAATTAATTAACATAGACTTTAAATAATTATTATGTGTACTGAGAATATGTATAATACTAGAACAACCTTTGTAAATACAAAAAAATAAATATATCAGAAAATATTGTTTGTACATAGTTACTATTAATAAAGAGTTAATAAATAAGATAATCTTTTCTTTAAATAAAGTGATGAATTAAGGAATCTGAAATTTATACTCTTTATTATGAGAATATTCTTATATTTTACAGTAATTATGAGTGTATACAGACTGTACTAGAGGTGGGCAAAATGTATCCCTGACAAGAAAAGAGTGATTTATATCTTATAAATCATTTAGCTTAGTAAGGCTTAGAGAGACAATAAGGCAGCTAGCACTAAAAATATATCCTTTATATCTTCTGCTCTTTAAGCTCAGACTTAAACTCGGTAAGGCGGTATAAAACATGCGAAATTAAAAAAATAGAGTAAATTGTAGTCAACGACTTTCCTTCGCGTATTAGAGATCTTTTTGACTTGTGATTGCATTTGCTGCCTATTACGCATTTGATGTCAATGGTTATCCGCCTCTTTCTTTACGTGTAAACCCATTTCTTTCTCTCTAACACTGGAAGAGCCGTAACTCATCACGAAAATTGACTCTTAAATATAGAGATATACAGATATAATTGAAACACGTGCGAGTCTGACAGTGATTTTATAATTTGCAAAGATATATTTCTTTTTTGTCATTAGCTCGCGAGCTACCCATATCTAGACTGTACTACTAATTAAATTTTAATTTAAATAATAATAGCCTACAATTATTTGTACACTATGCCTGTAACACCCTTAATTTTTTTTATCCCTCATAGCAGGGTAGACAGAAAGTACCTAGTGTACTTTTCGCGTTCTCCGTACTTCGAGTTCGAGACATTGCGTGATGACATTGCATGATTGGTGGTAGAACTCAACGCTGCGCTTTGTCTTTACCAGAGCGAGAAAGTGAAAATAATTTAAATATAATCACTCACCCGAGTGGGGATCGAACCTACAAAACGTGTAAAAAAAATGTGTTAAGATAAGAAATAGATTATGCTTATAAGCAGTTACATACACATCCATTTCCCAAGTTTTCACTTTTTTTACATAAAGTGTAGAGAATAAAAGTCTTTTATTATCTGTTCCATTCGAAACTGAATATAAGTGTCAATTGTAAAAACTGTCAAGCTTGTTTGCCTTCATTTCAAACTTCAGAGCTTAACAATTTTTCATGAGATTTTATTGAACTAGAAATAAGGACCTTATACGTTTTCTATGATTTTTTCATAATTCATAACTAATGTCTCTTTTAAATAATATTTATCGCCTTAGTGCAACTTTTACAGGAAGTTTTAGGAATGTTACACTTGGAAGGTAATATTGAGGTTATAACGCTTAATATGTTTATATATGCTATAAATGTAACATACTCACTTTTAGGATAAAATTAAATATACTACTGTCTATATTATACTCAAAACTTTTAGGAAAAATTGGCATAATACAATACAATCATGTAACTACACAAAGAAATCGGCTGAAGAGAAATTAGGAATAGACAAACCAAAGAGGCCGTTAACTCCTTTCTTCAAATTTATGACACAAATGCGACCTGCACTTCTCGCCAAAAACCCAGGTATAAGTTCCAAAGAAGCTATAGCTTGGAGTTCCAAGCACTGGCACCAACTGGATAGTGAGGTACATGTTTATATTATTTTTATATATTTAATTATTTTAAACTTATTAATTGTGTCCAATATACTTTCTTTTTATTAGACTAAATCACAAATGGTAAAAGAATATGAAAAAGATTTAGAAGACTACAAAAAAATCAAACAAATCTATGAATCTTCTCTCACAGAACAGCAAAAAGATGATATTGAAAGACTTAAAGCAGAAATGGCTGCTGTCAAAGAAAAACGGAAATTGAAGTCAGTAAGTAATTAAAATAACAAATATTAAACATATTTATATTGATATTTTTATCACCTGCACAACTTTATCTGTGACTCAAAAGGAATACATTTTCAATGTTTTTGTAACCCTTTCTCTCTGCTCTTATAGGTTATATTATGACCTTTTATATCCTTTTTACTATTTTTATACTATTTTTAAGGTGTCATACCACACTTAGGATAAGAAAACATTTTTGAAAAAAAATGTATAAAATTTCAAAACATAAATAAGTTGTAACAAAACATTTAAGAATATTGCCGCAGTCCGTAAGTAGAACAGACAGAACAGATGCCTTCAAATTTTTATACATTTTTTTTAAAAATGTTCTTAAAAAGTCTCTCACAAAAATATTTATTAAATATTAACCATTTCCAGGAGTATCCAAAATGAATGCTTTCATTCTTGGTAACCCTACCCATGAGTTGCCCATGAGTAAAACATTACCTTCTTAGATCAATCTACTTAAAATCTATCAAAATAAAAATTTTGCCCTAGGGTGTGATGTGGGGGTTTAAAAAAAAGAAATATTCACCAGAAAATGATATTATATATTTTCTGGTGAATATTTCTTTTTTTATATTTTAACAGTATTGCCACATCCAGTATGATCATTGGTAGCCTGCGAATGTGAGGACTAGAAAGGAATAATCGTTGGCAATATTAAATTGCCAAATAATATCTATATAAATAGCATAGCATCCTATGACATATGTTATGAAGGCATACATTACACTCAAAGACTCGATTGGTGTTTATAATTTTATTAATTCATGGGCCACTAGTCCAGTTTAGTTAAATTGTTTTAAAAATACTTGTAGGTATGTAATATATTGTGCCTTTGATTGATCCAAAAATTGTGTGTTTCCTGCTTTTACCATTGCTTCTGACTAATTTTTTTTATAATTTGATAAATTTATTCTACAGGAATATAAAGAATTAGGCCGTCCAAAAAGGCCTATGTCTTCTTATTTACTTTTTGCTCAGTCTAGAAAAGATACATTAGGTGGTCAACAAATCAGTGATTATCAGAAAAAAGTCAAAGCAGATTGGTTAAAACTATCAGAAAATGAAAGGGTTAAGTTTGAAAAACAGGCTCAAGAACTCATGAAAAAATATAAGTAAGTATTTTAAGGATTTTTTTTGGAAAAACCTAGTTTTAATATTATTTTGAAAATAATTGGACTAACAATTTTATTTTACCTATTTTGAAGGAAAGATTTAGAAGCATGGGAATTAAAAATGATTTCAATTGAACGTACAGACCTTGTACGCCAAAAACCCTTAAGACAGAAAAAACCTAAAAAGGTAGAATCAGAATAGGGACTCGGGTGCTCTGATGATTCAGCTGATACCTTCAATGCAATAGTTAATAATAGTGATTACAGTCTGCAACAAAATGTTAGTAACAAAGTACAAACTAATGAAGTTAACACATTACACAATATGCCAAAACATAAATACACAAATGAAACTTCAATTAAGAAAACTACAAAAGCTATACCAGAAGACCATCAGAGCACGAGTGACCAGCATATAACATATAACAAAAATAAATCAGAAAATACCTCAAAAATTAAGGAAGAAAAGAGTAAGAATATCATACATAGTATTAAAAGCTTCTTTAAGTTCTAGTTCTTAATTATGATTAGTCTGTATGTAGTATTGACATGTATTTTTTTCATTACATATTATCATTTCATGTAATATCTTGAAAGTCATAAAGACTTGTCATGACTTTTTGTTTTATTTCATCCTTATTCCTTGGTTGTTATGGTTTTGCTCATACAAAATAACATTATTTCAAATTACAACATTTCTACTGCATTTATTTATATTTTAATCAATAAAATAATTTCATAGAAACACTTTTTACAACAGTTAGATTATACATATGTTGTTGCTTTAATTAGAAATTAAGTAAATATTAACTAAATCTTAAGAAAAGTAATTAGAAAATCATTGATTGAATGACTTGACAAATAAAAGCAAAAGGGTAGTTTTTTGACAGATTGGGAGTTTTTGACCACCTTATTGCTGGAAGCAGATAAATTGATTTTGATATGAAAATAAATTAAGGAGCTGGCCTGAGCTTCTATTAAGCAGCCGACTTATACCATAGCAGTTTATAGAAATTGGTATGATCCAAAATAAAAGTCAAGAATAACATTGTTATAGTCATTTTTATTTCAAAAACTTGTTACAAAATATAATTAAAATAATTTTTCCATTTATATTACATTGTTTATTTAAAACAACAGGCATTAAGCTGGTGTTGAATAATTGAAACTAGAAATATAATCATTAAAGCAAAATATTATAAAACAATTACATTAATTTTAATTGGACCAAATAAGGAAGACTGACATCTGAATATGGCAATAATACATGAAAATCCTTTAAATATGTATTGGTCTCAAGACTATATAAGAAAATAAAATTAACTTTGTTAAATATCTTCCTAACGCAAGTCTGAAAATAATTGATTATTTATTTATTGCTATTCTTTGGTTTGCTGCCAGCTTAATTGTCTGTTGTATCATAGTAATAAAATCCCATTTTACCTCATGTTACAAATTGTCATTAATTATATTATTACATTCGTACTTTTAAGATATAACAAGTGATATAAAAATCAATGGTTGAGCAAGAATGAAGCTATAGTAAGTAATATGTATAAATTTGCCAATGAACTATAAATTTTCAGTCACAGACTGCCATGGCTAACATGCATTACATCATTTTCATTGTTTTATATAATCTGGTAATCTCACAAGTATCAACTATGGAAGACTAAATGTTTTACAATATTTATATGATTATAAAAAAATATATATAGCATCAGATTAAATCAATACTAATGAGAGAAAATGATATTTTTATATAAATTGTTAATGAAAATTTCCTAAGATAGCCAGAATAAAACTAAGAAATATATAAGAAAGTTATTGTTAGTAAACATATTATAAAGAGACTAATTCCAGATATACATCCCACCATATTTCTTAAATTTATGCATGCTTAGAAAGAATTTTACAAAAATATATATATGAATGTTTTATAAATGCAGAGACTGGAAAATTTGATGTTGGTTGTATTTTAATATAGATTACTATAATAATATTAATATCCATTAATAAAACATTGTTTGCATCACAGCTCTCGTTGTTAAGAGTCCATAGGTTAACAGACATTATACTAACAAAAAACTGCTTGTGATTACTGCAGTATAATTTAACTAACATTTCATATTACAAAAACTATTCCATTATGTACAAAATTACAAATATAAACTAAAATGGCAATATGTGACTAAAACGCACACTTGTCACACCTCTCTCTCTCTCTTACATAAAAAGGCACAAGCAATCAAACTATGATACATTCCCGATAACTAGCTTGCTAATAATAGAAACTTGTCAGTCATCAAAATGCCCTTTTTGTGTGTATATGAAGTATAAAACAAACCTACACCAAGATATCACCTAAAGCCTGACAAAGTGATTGCATACAAACAGTTGTAAACAAAAAAACACAAACATCCTGTGAAAATGCACTGGTCCATTGCATTATGGAAAATATTTTTTGATATTTACTAGCTGATACACCATTTAAGAGTAAAAGTATTTTTGCAATTTGGGAACTTTGCTGTTTCGGGTACAAAACTGATTTCGATAGACAATATATTAATAAAGGAAGAAACAAAAATGTGCTTTCAAATGTAACAGAAAAGTTATAGAACAATTGAATTAAAATTGATAATACCACTATATCATATTTACTATTAACAAATTTCTCCAGTATGGGTGTCGAAATTTGTGGTGGATCTGATGTAGGGCACGTGAAAGATGGCAAGTCATGATTAGGAAGAATGACATCCCCATCTCCAATTGCAAAATTTTCAAAATTTGTTGACATATTATTAAAGGGGTCGACTCCAGTGTTTATCATACCATTGTTAAGAAAGCACTTATTTGAACTGCTACTCTGTCTTGGAACGGAATTTTCATAAATTGGCTCAGGTATCGGGGACTTGATTGGAGATTCTGTAAAATTTGTATGTAACAATTTACATACTTAAAAAATACAACAATGCTATATATTCAATGAACAAATCAAATCACGCTTACCTTCACTAACTTCATTGCCATTTTTTCCCGAAATACGTTGAAGTCTATTATGAGAATTCTCTAATATTTTTCTTCTTCGTGCCTCACGACGCGCTATCGCTGCATCGGCCATATTAGCAATTTGACAAGAGAAATGACATTTACAATATGACTAGTAAGAAATTAAAGACAAAAAATATAGACTATATTCGAGTCAATCAAAATAAATTAAGCACAATTTGTTAACATAACATTTTTTCTCAAGCCATTAAATTAAAAAGTAATAATAATAAATTTTAAACAATGCATCTATCAGTATTTTTTACTAATTAATAAATAACTAGGACGCCAGCAGAACTATAATTATTTGTTTAATTTTAATAAAGTAAAAAATACACATATTATCTATTTTTGTTATTAAACCAAATATATTTCATTACAATTTTACAATTTATAATTTTAATTTACAAAAATCTACTTTACAGTTTTATAACTGTAAAGTAAATTCTTTGTATTTATAATTTTAATGCTTCTAAAATTACTTAACTTAGTATTTTTTATGAATAGTGATGAATTTTTTATATTACCATCTTATAATAAAATAATTTAATGTACAAATAAAACTAAAGCAATTTTAAAGTAAATAATATTTTATTATTGTGCTTAAGTAGGAAAAGCTTAGAAAAACATTAAAAATATGTATTGAAATGTTTCTTTTTATTGCCATTGTCCTAATATTAAACAATAACTAAACTAACTAAACTCGCTCTGGTAAAGACAAAGAGCGGCGTTGAATTCCACCACTCTACACGCAATATCTCGAATCTGGTGGAAAGCGAAGTACGGAGTGTGTTGACACTAGATACTTTCTGTCTACCCTGCTATGCGGGATAAAAGCGTGAAGCTAAAAAAAACTAAACTAACAAAAAACAGAAGATTACATACGTGAATTACTAATAAGTAAAAAAATAAGCATATAACTTTAAAACTAAATTCTATGGCGGGAAAATGAATTGGTATTTTATTTTACTCTAAATTATAATTGAAATCTAGTATAAATACTTATCTTCTTATAAGTATTTGAATAATTATAAATAACTATTTTTAATTTGACTTGCAAATATAATATGTTGTGTTTAAAAAAAATAGATACTGTAAGAAAATAGGCTTAGCAATTAGCTTTTCTACAAATTTGCAAATGGCAACACAAACAACGCTAGAAAAGGATTGTTGTTTGGCGCCTTTACGGGGCCGGTTGGTTTTTGTGATAAAATATCTTTAAAATTGCGAACTAAAGTTCGCGTATAGCATTAATATGGGCGATAAAGGAGATGGAGGTAATATTTTAACTAATTAAAATGAATTAAAACAATATACATAACGCTTTATTAGAGTAAATCTTGACAGGCCGCTTATGATTTTTTTGTTGGTTATCAGTCGTGATGTATTTTCTTAATTAGCACTTATTTGCAATTGTTTTTATGAGCAGAAACCTTTGACGATGCTGTTGAAGAAAGGGTTATTAACGAAGAGTATAAAATATGGAAAAAGAATACTCCATTCTTGTATGACCTGGTCATGACACACGCTCTGGAATGGCCCTCTTTGACGGCGCAGTGGCTTCCAGATGTCACCAGACCAGAAGGAAAGGATTATTCTGTTCATAGGTGCCACTTTATTTCATATACTATTTGTTTATTTGTTATTTCATTACCTTTGTTTTAGTGTAGTTAACAGATACAGAGGTCAAAGCTTCAAATGTAAATATAATAACTACAAAATTTCACAGATTAATACTAGGAACACACACATCAGATGAACAGAACCACCTACTGATTGCAAGTGTCCAACTTCCTAATGAAGATGCACAGTTTGATGCTAGTCATTATGATAATGACAAGGGTGGTAAGTAACAAGAGCCTTAAGCATCATTTGTATACTGTGAAAAATTTGTATATTTAAATGCATGCAATTACAGAATTTGGTGGATTTGGATCAGTATCTGGTAAAATAGACATAGAGATAAAAATTAACCATGAGGGTGAAGTGAACAGAGCTCGGTATATGCCACAGAACCCTTGTGTCATAGCAACTAAAACACCTTCTTCAGATGTACTAGTGTTTGATTATACCAAGCATCCATCTAAACCTGAGCCTTCTGGAGAATGTCACCCTGATCTCAGGTAATCAGCTCATTTTACTTATTACTGTTATTAACATTACTTTAGGAAGATACAATTAACATTTATTTTTTTAATTTATATTCATACAATTATTTTTTTATGACTCAAATATTTATTCATTTTTTTTTAGATTGCGTGGTCACCAAAAAGAAGGCTATGGTTTATCATGGAATCCCAATCTTAATGGTTATCTTCTATCAGCAAGGTAATTTTTTGTCAATGTCAATGAAGTGTTTACTTAATTCCAATATACTCTTAAATTTTTTAAATTATTATTAAAGGCTACTTTTTCATTGTAATCCAAGTTATTTATTATGTATTTTCATATTATCTTTTGTAACTAATAAAAATGTTAGCTTAATACTAATTTTTAAAGCAAAAATTATATTAATTAATTTTAATTATTAATAATATTATTTACATTACATACATGAGCATCAGAAATTCAATCTCATTTTTACTAAAAAAAACTAATGTGATTTTTAAGAAAATATTAAACATTAATTTATATAAAAAAATTTGCAAAAGCCTTTGTATTTTGAAACATTCAAACAAAAGTTCAATTTTACTTTAATTAATAATAATTAAAGTAAAATGAAAAATTATAGATTTGAAAGTATCAGATATATATCAGCTTCATAAGAAGGTGCACATACAATATAATAGATATTTATTATAATATATATTTAAAGTTTTGGGGAACAAAATCATAGAATCTAATTTAAATATGCAATTTTAAATTTTATAACATAAACCATTTAGAGATAAATAAATTAATAAAAGTACATTTGTCTGTCTAAGTTGTTATCAAAGTTTAGAAGTATTTGAAAATTCTAAGAGTATTGGTATCTTATATATTTATTATTTATTTTAACATTACATAGTAGTTACACTATTATAAGCAAGAACAAGTTACAATACAGTGATAATCAATGCATTCTACAATTTTTGGCTATTTACAACCTAATGCCAAATCTGGTTTTATCAGTTTTTGGAAATGAAAATAATTTAAATATGAACAAAAACCATGGAGTAGTTAAGTCATCAGTTTTTGGAAATGAAAATAATTTAAATATAAACAAAAACCATGGAGTATATAAGTTAATTATTTTATTAGTACAAAAATATATGTAATTGCTCACGAATGCTTTAACAGTTAATTAAAAAAAAGCTTCTTTACCCTTTATCCTGCATCAGTAGAAGTGAATAGTGACAAACCAGTTAAGACACTGTGTTGAATACTTTCTGTGAACAACATCCTGCTTTGTTTTACCAGAGCAGAAAAATAAAAATAAATTGCCCCGATTGTAAATTAAACCCACAACCAATTTCTGACATTGTCGAACTGCCATGTTTTTTTTTTTCCATTGCAGTGATGACCACACAATCTGCTTGTGGGATATCAACGCGACGCCCAAAGAAGGGCGCGTGATAGAAGCGAAATCGGTGTTCACGGGACACACGGCGGTGGTGGAAGATGTCGCGTGGCACCTCCTGCACGAATCCCTCTTCGGATCTGTTGCTGATGACCAGAAACTCATGATTTGGGATACTAGGTACTTGTAGTAGTAGTAGGGTAATTGGACAGTACAATGTTAAAACATTGCACTTTCTGATCGTCGCTTTGTTTTATCAGCGGAGAAGTGTAAGAAGTGAAACTATTGAAATCGAACCTACAACTAGTAGCCTAACGCAGTCCTACTGCAAAAGGATACTTTCAATTTGAAAATATTAAAACTTTTTATAGATCCCAACAGTTCATTTTAGTGCTTGTGTAGTTCATTTTTTTGTGTTTTAAAAGTGGGGAAATGTGTGGGGTAGTCAAGACACCTGATTATTAAGTTTCTACTTTTTTGTACTGCAGTTCCACTTCATATACTGATATTGTGTTTTAAACTGGATTATTTTTATTACGTATTCAATTTATTCTTTCTTAAATTTATTACGTATTTAATTTATTTTTCAAGTTTACTATATAATATTGTATTAAACGGCGTTAGTTTCCGTCACCTGACAAGCGATGTCATGCAAAATCTTTTTCCAATTATGATAAAGCGCAAAGTACCTCTAATGAAAGAGTTAATACGCCGTTTTGACACTTTCCTCAGCATATTGGCTTGTAAGATGAACTAGAAGGGGCTCTCTCTCTCTCAATACCTTTATTGAGAGATTTGAGATTGAAAAAAAAGTACTTATTGCTCCAAATACTTAAATCTATAAAATATATACTTAATAATCTATTAAATAATATAAATAATATTTTAATTTTTTCTAATTTACAAAAACATTGTCGTATAGAATTTTTTTTCTAGCTTCACGCTTTTATCTCGCATAGCAGGGTAGGCAGAAAGTACCTAGTGTCAAGACACTCCGTACTTCGCTTAAACTTTAAAAATAGACTTTTAAAATGTTTGAATTAAAATTAAATTACGTTAAGTAAATAATTTATTTCTTCCAGGTGTAACAACACATCGAAGCCCTCACACACGGTGGACGCTCACACGGCCGAAGTAAACTGTCTCAGTTTCAATCCGTACTCCGAATTCATACTAGCTACTGGAAGCGCTGATAAAACGGTTAGTACTACTTATAAATAATATAACAATATTAATCTATTATTCCGGTAGATGTGTTTTTTTTTGTGTTATTTATGTAAATGCTTTGAATATCCATTATAAGAGATGTTATTGTGTTTTTTTTTCAATCTTAATTTTTTCCTTTGTTCGACGTTCCATACTCAAGCTCTGTTGCTATTCATTTATTTTGGAATAATTTTCAAGTCGATTTCCATCGATATCCTCCCTTAGCTGGGCAGTCAGAGACAACCTCGTGTCAAAACATTCCTTTGATTTCTTTCCTTTTGAAATCGTTCGAGATTGTGTGTTGAGTGGCGAACTAAATGTCGCTCTTTATCTTTCCTGAGCAGGAAAAGGAAAATAAATTTTATATATAATCATTTCCCCTAAATCGGAATCGAAACCACAATCAATCGCGTTTACAGTCAGGCGCTATTCCACTGCGCCGTGGTCGCCATATTTTACAACGTGTTAAAACATTTAAAGCACATTGTGATCAAATTTACATTTTTTCTAATCATTTCAATATACATTTATTAATCAGTTCTTTATAAAAAACCGAACTAAATATAATTTTTAGGTGGCGTTGTGGGATTTACGTAATTTGAAATTGAAACTGCATTCATTTGAGTCACACAAGGACGAAATCTTCCAAGTACAGTGGTCACCGCACAACGAAACCATTCTTGCTTCCAGCGGCACTGATAGAAGGTATTTATTATGATAATTCAAAAAAACATATTTTATATAAATTTAATATATCGAAGCTGGTAGAAATATACTGGGCATATAAGCTTACAGGGAAAAAATATCATATAGTGAGTCCTAATTCGTGCGTCAATTGGAATGGGAGACCTATTCAGGGTATACAGGAAGTACCTAGTTCCAAGACACTCGATACTCCGCTTTCCGCCGAATTCGACACATTCCTTGTTGAGTGGCCGAACTCTACGCCGCCCTTTTTTCCCAACAGCAAGGAAAATGAAAATAATTTAAATATAATCATTCCCCAGAAAGTTAATGGAACTTACAACCGATCGAGTCTACAGTCTGACACTGTCCCACTGCGCTACAATCGGCCTAACTTACTTTGATTAACTTAAATAAATAATAATAATTACCAGAAAAAATGACATATGATATTAAAAGTAACAAAAATATTAAAAATTATATTTTTTTCAGACTGCATGTATGGGATCTATCAAAGATAGGCGAAGAGCAAACTGCTGAAGATGCAGAAGATGGGCCTCCGGAGTTACTGTTCATTCACGGTGGGCACACGGCTAAGATTTCTGACTTCTCCTGGAATCCCAACGAGCCCTGGGTCATTTGTTCTGTTTCTGAAGATAATATAATGCAGGTATGCAACTAGAACAACCTAGGTTAAGACACTCCATTTGACTGCTTTCTGTCCGAAATCAATATATTGTGTTAAGAGAGGCTAACTCAACGCGTTTTGTCTTACCAAAGTGGAAAAGTGAAAATGAACAGTGAATATCTATTTGTTCTTTCTTATTGTTATTTTTCTGCCGATTAAAGATATAAAACAATGTAAGCAACATTTATATTACTTAGGTTAAGAATAGAAGAATTTGTAATAGTTAAATTGTGAGTTAATATATTAATAAGTTAGATTGAATTTTGTGATTTTTTAAACTGTTATTTACTATTAGGATGACAATGAAACTATTGTATCAATGTACAATATTTTTATTCTCATCCTACATATGTAATAAAGTTGCTGGAATTCCTTCAAATGATCTAGTCAATTAAGTCATATCTGAGGGAGGTACATTTAATTATTATGCTTGTACTCTTGTAACGATTTACATTATAAATCAAAATTATTATATATAAGTGTGTATATACAAATGTATAAATATTTTCTTTGTATTAAGCATTTAAGAAAATGCTATGCTAAAGATAATAATATTGAAACATTTTAGGTATGGCAAATGGCGGAGAACATTTACAACGACGAGGAGCCCGAGACGCCCGCCTCGGAGCTCGAGTCCGGCGTCAACGTGAACCACGGCTAGCACACACAAACACACAGTGAAATTTAAATTAATGGAACATTTTTTAAAGTATTAAAAACAATATTATTTAACATTTGATTTCATTACGACCATTGCATGTAGCGGGTGAAGACGACCATTTTGTACAAAAATTGTAAAATTGAATTTATATAGAGGAATATTTTCTGGATTGATTTTGATTGGATATTTGTAAATGTGCTAAATGTTCTCGTTTCTACGTGCAGTTGTTTCCCGTGTTTGTTCTATATTCTTAATGTGGCCTGTGAAGGACTTACTCCTCCAGTATTGGGAACATCCATAGATAGTTTCGAATATTTTAAAATGATACAAATAAGATAACAATGGAGATTTTAAAGTGCAACACTTTTTATAAAAGTTTTTAAAGTATGTTAGGTGTTCTAAATTTTATAATGTTGTTCCTGATGCTGGATTTAATGGATGGACGGTATGTGAATGCACAAGAATCTCCGAGGGATATGCTACATATATACATACATTTTTGTTCAAAGAAACCTATTTTTGTTACTTTTTTTAAACTTCGTTCCATTTTATATTGCGAAGCATAGATGTATGTGCATTTATTTTTTTTAATTGAAACTAGTGCAACCAAATTTTGATAATAGAATGGGTACATTGATTGTCCCAGGGAATTTAATTTAAGTTTTTATTTTTTTTTAATTCAATAATTATAATCTAATGTGAGTTGATATAGTTAATTTTCATTTCATAAATTTGTACTTGGAAATATTAAAAAAAAATCTTAAGATGCAAAAGTAAAAGCATTCCAATGCATTTTTCACAATCTCCCCAAAAATAAAAATGAACTCGCGATTAGATTGTAATTATCAACAAATAGTTAAAATTTCTTAAAATTTGATTTTTTTTAAATGTAATAATTAAAAATGTTTGTTTTTAAGTTATTTTAAGTTGTCCGGCCTCATTGCATCCTAAGTTATGAGTCACAGTTAGAGAGTGGCTGGTATGGTATTTATGTTTACAGTAATGGAATGTAATTTTAAGCTCTGCTAATTATTATTATGATTAAAACTTATCTCAACTATAATAGTTGTTTTATTAAACTTTCTTAAACTATATTGTATAATACAAAATTAATAATTAAATAATGTTGAAATGTCTATTTGCAATGTTAGAATAATAGCTTTTTACAAAATGCGCATGTATAAACGGTTCATAATTATGTCATTCTTATCTTATATTATGAATAAGATTTTTTAGAAGTCCTGTTATTCTGTTTGTTTGTTCCGACTAATTTAGAACCGCTGGGCCAATTTTGACGAGACTTTCACTAGCAAATAGGTGATGTAATAAGTAGTCATTTGGCTACTTTTATTTCAGAATTATTGAATGAAGATGCAAATTACAAGATCTACCACTTAACACGAAATGTCTCCAATTGGAAAGCGAAATACGGAGTGTCTTGACACTTAAGTGTTTTCTGTCTACCCTGCTATGAGAGATAAAAATCGTGAAAAAAATAAAGATCTAGAGGTGTTAAATTCTATAAGTCTCTGCCACAGCAACTTAAATATATAACTTTTGTAATTATGATAAAGCAGAATCAATTATTATTTATATAAATATTTATCAATAATTTCTTTATTTTATATGTATGTATATATTTATTGGCGTTAAGTCTGTCTATTGTAGAAATTTGCTGTGAATATTTGTTCAATAAAGAATAAATAAATAAATATAAAAGTTATAGACGTAGGATATTTCAAAGCATTGCATTGTGTCTGCAAGTTATATTTATGTTGATGTTTTAAAAAATAGTTTTTTTTAGCTTTGGTTGTGATTATTTCAATGATTAATAATAAAATCATTAATTTCATATTATACTTAGATAAAATAAAGTAATTTTGATATCTGTCAAAATTACCTTGTTTCATATAATAAATAAAATTTATTTTCATTTCTCCGCCCTTATAAGGTAAAGCGCGGCGTTTAGTTCACCAATCTACACGTAATATCTCGATTTTAGGTAGAAAGCTACGGAGTGTCTTAACTCTAGGTTGTCTCTGATTATATAATAATGCGGATAAGAAAAAAAGTAAAATTGTTGATGATATATTATTATTTCATATTTATAGAATAGTATAGTAGTTGAAGATATATTATTATTTTATATTTATATGGACAAAACTACTATTTCATTTGCATACTAAAAATCAAGACCAACACGCACAATTATTTTAAATAGATTTGAGACATTGTTTTACAAAAAAAATCTTGTAAAACGTAATTTTTATAAAAGTATACTTAGTCTTGCCATAAACATTGTTATAAATAAAAAGAACATTTTTTATTGTACGTAACATTTATTTCTATTATAATGGGTTAATAATTAATTTTAATAAATTAATATTTGTATATTAATTTATTAAAATTAATTATTGTAAAGCCATTAAAAATATGTAAAGCTTATAAAAAGTACTTTCCATTGGTCTCCTCCTCGTGATCTCCTTTAACGCAATTTAGTAGTCAATAGCAGCACGCATTATTTTTTCAAAATTCTTCACTGCACATCGTATGGATTTTTTGATTGGATGGTATGGGATGGGATCTTACTGAAAGGTCCATTTTTGCTTATTAAACATAGTGTTTTTAAAGAGCTTATTTAACTTATCAAATAAAGTAATCAAAACATCACAGGTACAGGTGTATCAATGACTTGTGCCGATGTCTTGTCGATGTCACAAAAATGTGGCGCATTCATTCCTTCATAGTTACCTCCCTTTATGTACGGCCTTAAACCGTCGCTTTTTAAATTATCATTTAAAAAATGACCACTGCGTGTTTCAAGCTGCTAGTCCTAAGTCATCTTTTAAAATCCGACACGGTCCAAGCACTATCTTCATCTCCCGAGACATGGGCAGCCAGATATTTTTGTCACAAACAGGTTTCATTGTACCTGTCACTAAGCCGTCACAGAAACATTTGACTAATATGAAGCTTACTATTGACTTTCCAAATTGTATTTATCTATTTTATGTAATACAATCACAGGGATTGAGTTGTCATCATCTCACTCTATTTTAATATTTGACAATATATTGGCGCGGAAATTACACATTCAAAAAATTATAATTGTATTTTTAATTTTAATTTTAATTTTAATATTTATGACCTATTTACTATTATTTTAGTATTTATGGACCGACAAAGATTTATTAAAATATATACTTATGCACAAATTCAAAGGTCGTGAAAGAATGCAGGAACAGCAGTTAGTATTTTTTTAAATAATACATTGCTAAGACAATGTTTACTCTACACATGAACTAGTTTAATGAATTTGTCCAAATAACATTTGAAACTACGAGCACATACATAACTACGACATCAGACTCATTAATCGTTCAAAGAGTTTTTGACATAAGTAATTAATGTATTTTGAGTGGATTAGTACATAAATAGAATGTATTAAGGTTAATTGATTATGCGTAGTTGTTGTTTTAGGAGAAGCCTCGTTTTTAATTTCAATAGAAACACTCCACCCTAATGTTTACTGTGTTTTACACCGCCCTGCCTGCGTCACCGTCAGGGGTGTCGGAATAAAAAATATATAAAACTAAATTAGATATATATTTTTAATCTTTTTGTAATAATTATGAAATTCCAATATAGATTGAAAGCGTATCCCTTCAGAATATTTTTTCTACCTCCTTAAACTATTTAGCTGATAACTTTGATACCATGTCAGCAAACCATGCACAGACAAGACAATGGCTAGTTTTCAAGCGTAAATAGCGACAGCATACCTAACTATTTAACTACTTTGTAACAATTGCAAAAGCGTGATACCATAAAAAAAAATAGTATCGGGTATATTATGATACTAAAATATCGTCAACCCTATAAAAGCAAAATTTTATGTGATTGCTTTCGTCCGCAGGGAGTGGATCATCGTTTGAAACACCTAAACTTTTACAGTTGAAAGCTTTGAGCATTGACGAAATGTCGTGGAAGTATTTTATTTTGTTTTTATGCTATTTAATATCGGTCGTGTTTGCTAGACGGGGTGGCTCTGGTACAAAAATTCATTATTCAAGTTATCCCCACTCTTATCCTCATAAACCTCAGACCTATGGCTACTCTCAAGCGGCTCAAAGTCATAACTATCCCTATGCTCCTGGACTCTCTGGGACCTCTCACTCTCAAGGCTATAGATACAATCAAAGGACGGAAATACACAATCACTACCATTACTCGCCGCCACAGCACATAAGCTATGGATCAACTCAGCACCCAGTTTTCCAAGGACAACCACCAGTATACGTGTATCAATACAGAGACTCTGGAAGTCGCTTCGACACTTTACTAACAGGACTCGCATTGTATAACTTAGGCAGAATGTCTTCGAACCATGACCACTATAGCAGTGGTGGCAATTATCGCAGAGAATATCATTCGAATCCCGGAGAGACATGTAAGCTTGTTATTGATAAAAGTAATGGTGAATACGAAGAAACGCGAATCGATTGCAAGTTAATGTCGAGCTTTATCTGGGAGGCTGAAAGCAAACACGAGGTGGTAACGGCCAATGTTGTGACAAAAACTGTTAGTGTGGTTCAAAATGTTACTAAAAACGGTAATTCAATGGTAATTAATGTTCAAAATACGACAGTGATTGACGCCCTTCAGGTCAAAGGACCGTCTATAGTCGTTAAACCAAATATGGTCTGTTTTATGATTCGTATTTCGAGAGATTCTTCTCAATTAAAAAGAAAAGTGGACTGTAGTCTGTTGCAGGCATATGCCACTAAATCTTTGCGATATTATAATGGAGTTTCAAATATGTTTTCAATGATAACAATTAATATTTCAGTTTTGATAATATTTATTCTGTGGTAAATAAGAAAATTATAGCATTTTTATTACCTTTTTAATACAATATCATTATACAATTAAATATTTAATTTAGTAGTGAAAAGTTTAGGAAGTTGTTGCCAACATTCGTAATATTTTGGGTCTAACTTTTGACAGGTCTCTAAGCCCCATTTTGTGATTGCCATACTCAAAGAGGACTCGAACATGAAGGCCTGAAATAATAACATTAAAGGTTTTAAATGACACTTCATAAAAGTTTTATATAAAAATATATCATATAGATACATGACATTATATTAATTATAAATTTTGTTCTTACTTGTGTACCGACAGC
Source organism: Dryadula phaetusa (assembly GCA_032432895.1). Lineage (NCBI taxonomy): Eukaryota > Metazoa > Arthropoda > Insecta > Lepidoptera > Nymphalidae > Dryadula > Dryadula phaetusa. Next base: position 2,432,962 of record JAOYRS010000054.1, read on the forward strand.
AATTTTTTGCGGTACTAATTCAGCTTTAGAAGCAGATTCAAAACATCCCACATCGGGTCCATGAGGAGTCATCATAGAATGAAGAGAAGCTCCTCCAGGCAAAAATCCACCCTCCTTTGCCTCATATGAACCCAAAATGAGCCCCATAAATTCGCTCATACAGTTTCCTTAATGAAAAATAGTGAGAAGATAACATAATTAAAGAATAAAATATTACTTAAAAAAGAAAGTAAAAGGAACACGCTTAAATATATTTTTTTCAAATTTACAAATGGAACAATAAGAGGTGACTGAAATAATGTTGCAAGATTTGTCTGTTTTCAAAGTTACAAAGTAAATTTCTTAAATAAAGAAAGTAACGAGTAAAGAACGAATCCCAACCCTACATGAAATTCTTCTGTCGAAATGACATTTTTAAGAAAACCCAGTGGATGAGTACATACTCTTTTAATTTCATAGTTACAATTTAAAAAAGAGTATGAACGTATTTACAATGAATATTTACTTTATATGGGTGTAAACTAATTTAGTCACGACATTTTTAATCTATATATATTTAATTAGTTAAAAGCTTTCGTGCCAACGAAGTGACTGACGGATTAATTAAAATAGTCATTATTATCCATATACTTTTATATTATTATCATAAGTTTTTTTAATAAAAATTAAATATTTTATATATTTTTTTTTACTTACTATGGTAATACGGAGGTCTGAAAGTATTTTCCTGTACGGACCAGCGTGGTGGAAAGATGACAAAGTCTGCGATCGCCACTCCGGGTTTAGTAGAAGGACATGTAAGGACCGTGAATATTGAAGGGTCCTGTGATAAAATATATATAGTATGAAATAATTATTTTGTATACATATATGTATTTATATTTTGATATTATTTATGGATAGAAATAAAAAATTATGCGTGCCCGGTTTTTTATATTGCAACATTTGTTTTTTTTTTAATTAATATAATTAAATCCCAAAAACTAAGTAGGTGCATAAAGGTCACCCATAAATAAATTACGTCACAAGAATTTGATCATTTTTGATCCCTCTCCCCGCCCTCGTCACAACTAGTCCCTTTTGTAAGACGACCTGTATCAAGTAATGCCACACTATCAACTGCTCCCTTTTGCTTAATGTGTGACGTAATTTATGGATGGCTGAAACCTAAGGAGGTTTCAGTGACCAGAAACTGCCAATAAAGAAGTGCGAATTTAATATTACATTTAATTTGTTCATTACGAAATTAATATACATTTTACGTAAATAATATACGTTTTTTTTCTTTCTTTCTCCTGCAGAGAATGCAGAAATTGTTATACTTACACAATGATCGAAGGATACAGAATTAATGACCATAAACTTGCTGAGGTCGTATTTGTAGGGAGCGTAGTTGCCGTGCCACGCCACAACGTCGAAGGGCGAGTGGTTCTGTTCCGCTTCAAACAAAGCGCCCTGGTATTTGCTTATTATTTTGAACCCTGATATAGATTAAGGTACAATATACATCAGTATTAGAAAAGATGTCTTATTATTTAAATAAAAATATTCTTCTGGTTGTAACTTAGTTCGGTGAGACAAAGCGTTGAGCTGATCCCTTATTTGCTAGCATTGCTGCTATTCTTCTTGTAATTCACAGGAATTATTTTTGATAGATCTTTTAAAATTAACCTATCTTTTTATAATTATCAATGAATCAATTAAAATATACGAAATAAGTGTGAATACTGCATCTAGACCAGTTTATTGAAGTGCTTAGTATTTTAGTTGAGTTCGCACTCAACACGTTAAAAAGTCTTGATATTTTGCAGAAAAAAGTAAACGGAGTGTCTTGACACTAGTTTGTCTCTGTCTACCCTGCTAAGCGTGATGAAGAGTGAAGCTGCTTTTTTTCTTAATATTTTCTATTCAAATTCTTACCTAACATTTTTTTTATAAATGTTATAAGGTGCATATATAATAGTATAAAATATTAATTATTAAATCAGATTGTGATAGCATATGTGTACTAACCAGGTATGTCAAGATCTTCGTAATGTGCTACCGGCGTAAGAAAATCTCTAGGATTCGCCAAACCATTGGCACCAATAGGACCCAAATCTGGCAGCTTAAAGTGCCCATCAAACACTTCCAAAATATATCCACTAAATAACAAATAATAGTTATGTTTTATGAATAAGAATATATTTTTCGAATATATATGTACATGAAAATAGTTTCCTTTACAATAACCTTTTCACAGGCCAAATATGACGTATATTCTTTTTCCAGTTCGTATGCATTTCGCAGAGCTAGCAATATCAAATGGAATAATACGGTATAATTAGATCCGTAATCACAGATAGACCCGCCGGGTTAAACAGTAGGTATAGTAATTTGAAATTGCAAGTTATTTATGTAAAATTAGTTTTATCAAAGTAATACCTAATGAAACAATTATTTATATAATATTTTTATTACCGTGAAGGCCCATCTATTGAAACAGCAAACCGCATCCCAAGCTGTATAACCGCTATTTCATTAGGTTGCACTTCCATTTTTCCGAACTCAGTTTTGATTTTTAGAACGCCTTGTTGAGGCACTAAGAGAAATAAATCTCAATATATTGTTCTAAACAAAGTAAAATGATAATTATATAATTACTTTATTAAAATATGATATTAATTCATAAATTTATTATATGATACGCACATGTGCATCGTATATTAAAAATAGACTTAGGTAGACTACATAGCATACTTTGAGAAATAATATGTTTAACTAACCTATTAATAAATCTCCATCTGAACTATAAAAAGCGCTCTTGTTCATAGAAGCATTGCATAAATATACGTGTATAGCAATTCCATGTCTGGAGCGCGGGTCGCCTGCCCCGCATACTGTGTGCAATCCCGCTACGAAATCTATGTTTTCTGATTCAGGAATATCGAAAGGCAGCCAGCGGGACTGTTGTAGGAATTAATACTCTGTTAATATATATATATATATATATATATATATATATATATATATATATATATTTACATTTATTTGATTTTTCAATTTTATATGCTAACTAGAATGCCGATATTATGACAGAAACTTATCACATAGGAATATATTATAGATAATTTACCTGATTTGGGTCTGGTTCAGCTTCATTCCAATTATGAGTGAGATATTTTGCAATGTTACTTCGTTTGAAAGGTTTGTGTACAACAGACGGACGAATCCTAAAACATTAGATTATATAATTGAAAAACATCTAGAAACTACTTAGAAATAATATTTTTTTTATATTTTATATTATTTAAAGACTTCCAAAATGTATAATTGCGAATACTTTGTTTATTTTTATGTATTTTCAATGTTCAGAATTTGTGTTCATATAAATTAGCTGGGCATAGGTATATCTATGTTTAGTTGTAGGTAAAAGAAATAATTTGAAAAAAAGGAAGATACGTAGGTACTTAATAATTATAAAAGAAATGAATAAAAATATAAAATTCTAAAAAGAAATAAAAAAGAATAATTGTCTCATACTAATTTGGTTTACATGTTATGCAGTATAAGGGCTTTTGTTATAAAAAGACGTGACGGATTTTCTCACTTCATAATTTAAGTATGAAAACACATCAACTCACCTATACAGCCAAGATCGTTTATTATCATGCCGAGGAGCGGTAAAAGCGCTGCCAGACAGTTGTTCTGCATATAAACCGTAGGCACATCGCTGCGGACTGTTCTGCCCGGATGGTAGCGCACCGGGTCTACGTGAATCTTCACTTGCAAACTCCGATCCAAAGCCCGACAGATACTAATGGTTAGAGTAAATAAGTAAACTTAAGTAAAAGAATACTGTGTTTATTTAATTTGCGTGCTTTGAAATTTTATATAAATAGAATTGTTATTTACATAGTAATTGACACGCATTGTATTGACACGTATTTATTGGCGTGACCTTTTATAGCTTATCTTATGAACCTGCGTATTATAAGCACAAATAATTTTTCTTATTGATCTAGTAGCGCCTGTGATTGCAGGTTTAAACAAACAATTTTCCACTTCATAATGTTATACTAGATAGAAACAAAAATCTAAGTTTTTAAGTAATGTGTTAGTAAGGTGTTATGATAGAGGAAAAAATCAAAAAAGCGCTAACCTTTAGCTCTTCCATAGTTTTCAATAACAAATAAGTCGAGCGTCTCAAGAGGCTGCGGTTCTTAAATGTGAGGTGTTTGTTGTACCTTGGTGGAATATCAGCAGGTATGCAAATGAGTCCTGGTTGTTTATACGATAACTGGTATCGGCAACGTAAAAATAACACGCATTGCAAAATATAGCGCAATATAAAATATATTATAATATAAAGATATTTTAATTATGACTAGTAACAACGTAAATAAGTATAACAAAACGTATAAGAATTTCGATGCTGCCGATAGTAGAGCGCTCAGAGCGCTTGGACGGTTTCCAAGAGTAACGGGTTCGACTCCGATTGCGTACAAATTTTTACACGTTTTTTAAAAATGTTTTCTAATCCTAAGTGTGGAATAACACTTTAAAAATAGTGAAATATGACAAGTAACAATGTAAATAAAATTATACTAATAAGAAATAATGTTATATTATGCGAGTATATAAATTAATGTTGGCTTATTACATAAAATAAAGCATACAATATATTTTTTAACAATAAAATTCTCCTACTTTTGTAAGAATCTTCATACTTTGAACATATGTTTTACAGTTTTTAATAATATGTCTAAAATTTTACACATATGATTAATTCTGCTTAATTCTATAGAAGATAAAGTAACATAAGTTCATATTTAGTATAAGTATATCTCAAACAGTTGTAGACACAGGTATGGAAATAAACTGGTTTCAAATGTATAATAATACTCGGGTGATGAAAATATAATATTATCAATATATAATCACGCATACCAGAAACTACTGACAAGTATCTTCGATTAAGGGGGTCAGAGAAGCAGTTAAGATCAAAGAGATGTATCAAAATCAGTATTGGAAAGGTAAGAAGCATAGCAGAATCGACAGAAAGCACCTAAATTCAAAAGACTACTCATTTCGCTTTCCGCCAACATTCTGACGAGACATTGTATGTTGAGTCTTACCAGGACGACGCAATGGGCGTGATTTAAATAATGTCATTCTCCCAAGTGGGGATCGAGCCCACAACCGATCGCGATTACAGTCAAACACCACTGCGCCACGACAAGTCTAAAATACCATATGTAAATATATACTAATATATGTACGAGAGTAGTCTACACAAATTATATTGCAGATTGACAGATAAATTATTATTTAGGAATAAGGGATATCACACTTGGTACCCATAACATTTAAAATAATTTACCTTCTTTTTTGAAATAGGTTGACTATAGTACAATTATTACAAGTACAACTGGTTTTCTGTTTACAACATGATTCTGCAGAAAATGTCGTCATACATATTTACATTCACTTGTTTATAGCTTCAGATTTCTGTTATAAATTCATGTGAAAAATATGCATTTATTTCAATTTATGGAATAAAGAAAATTAACATTCTTTTAGGTTCAATCAAAGTTTCAGCATATGAATCAAGGTTTATTCGGGATGAAACCTTATATTAACTAAAGTTATAAGAAAAAAGGATATTTTTGATTATTATAATTTTTTATAGACATTTATGTTTGTGATGGGATATCTATACTTTTTGTATAAAAGTTATTAGTAGATAGGTACTTATTCCAAACAAAATTAAAACAAAACTATTAATTACAGGCACTATATTGGCTTGACACGCCATCGCGTGTCTAGATATTGTGCAACGCTACTAAGTTGTAGATGCACTAATACTACTTATGTTTTAGGATAGTTAACTCACACAAGGTCCTCAATTGTCAAGCTTTGTAGTAAACTATGCTTTACTTTCTTTTTCTTCTTCGCTTTATCTTTGGGATACCAGTACAGATAATGAAACGATAATTTGTAAGATTATGAAAACGTGAATTTCTAACTCGAATGTTTTATAGTAAACATAACTTGTCCTTCCGTTCAATAATTCGTAACTTTTAGTAAACACAAATGTCTATCTGAAAATGTAATAAAAATTCGAAATAAATATTTTATTTAAAAAAATATATTTTACGAAATGAATTCTATTTACATATTCCTAGTTGGACATACAATCACACAAGATGCAACCTTTCGCTTTATACCTATCGTAGCACCTAATGAAATTTTGGTATTATTATTAAAAAATATTCATTATCTGGTATGAACTTTTATACGATAAAAAGTGATGTTTATTGAACGAAGTGGTTATACTTTTGTAACAAAATTTTACATTAACAGTAAAAAAGATCTTTAACGCCGGTCAAGATCTTTAACCGAATAGTCTTTGTAAACGCGTCCCCAAATGGACGCTAACAAAAAAGTAAAGTAGGCCTAATTATAATTATAGCCAAAGCATGTTGTTAAATGATACCAAATTTTTTTTTATCCCACATAGCAAGGTGGACAAGAAGTACGAAAAATCAAGAGACACCGTACTCTGTTTGATTAGAGACATTGCATGTTAAGTGGCAAAACTCAACAGCGCGTTTTGTCTTAATAGAGCGAGTAAAGGAAAATAATTTAAATATATTCGTACTCCCGAGTAGGAATCGAACCCTGAACGCGTGCAGAACGGAACTTACCCCCGCGTATTTTGACTTTGACTGTACTGTCAACTGTAAAAGTGGAAAACAGAAAGGGTTTTAATAAAACGGATGTGAAGGTTATCTGATTATTATTTAATTCAAATTCTATTGGAAAACGTCTCGGAATATACATAGGGAAACATCTAATTGTATTATACAAAGTACTCTATTGCAAAATTAATTTGTATGCATCGAAATTGCTCCTACGAATATCTTTTAAAATTATTATTGTTCTTATAATACTTTAGCATAGATTTGGACAAACATCCTAACATACGATTTGGCAAAAACAAATAATAAAAAGCCAATAATAATTTAATTTCTCATCATAAATATCAAACGAGTATTTTTGTTTCGATAACAGCAACAAACGTGTTCGTAAACGTCGAGATGAAAATATTTCTATGTTTTTGTATACAAAAAGATATACAAACTGTAACTATTGTAACAATTCATTAAAATATATATGAAATAAATTTTGTTACGTTTTTTTTTAAATCAATATGTCTACCCGGTTATTAATAAATATATATTATAAAATGTCATATTAAAAAACTTATTACAAAACAAAAAAAAAGAGCAGAAATATTTTCATCACAACCAAACATTATTTTTGGTAAAAAGATCACAAATTATATCAATTTAAAAACAACTAAGCATTGGTAAACATTACACTAATATAAAGATATGACAACACAGTACAAGACAGTCAAACAACGCAACATGAATCACAGTAACACTTTAAGCGCACTCAAATAAAAACATATATATACATACATATTGTCACTGTGTACTAAAAGGCTTAACTAATTTTACAATAATCTAATCCCAATATTTATAAACATAAAAAAAATTGTAAATTATTGTAATAATAAGAAATTGCTAAAATCATAAGTCAGTTCATTTCTTGATTCATAAAATAAATATATTAAAACAAAAAAAAAATGATTTAGAAAAAAAAAACATTGAAATATTACAATTGTTATAAACTAAAAGTTTACAAAACTTACACAAAGTGCCTCAAAAGTATTACTTCAAATGTAATGTATTTCATTAGAAATACACTGTCCAGCAGAATATACGAAACAGGCTTTCGTAGACACAAAATAACGTATAGCTGAACCTTACAAACTACGCCTAGCTAAACTTAGTTTACACTGACCTCGATAATGAGATAAGGTTTTATTTACGAAAATAAAAAAAATAATGAAACTTTTATCGTTATTATTACCAACGAAAATGGTTGACATCAATACCAAAAAATCGCAGTTATATGTAAAAATTAAGTATAAATAAAAATTATTACATGTATTTAAATGTTTGGGGTAGAAACAAAATAAAAAAAAAAACATTAGGTAGTGTGAACTAAGTTTTACAATAAGTGTCAAGCTTCCGAGGCACACTCGTTCCTAAGTCTACCTTATAATACAATAATATCACATGGCCTACACCGGCCCAATATACACGTACATTAATGATATCATACATTGATATAGGTAACAGTACGAAGCGTTATACAAAACAACCGTAAGTTTAATTTGTCTAAATGTAATAGGCGTCCGACATTGAATTTATGCATTCCAATGTATTCGAATAAAAAAAGTATTGCCAACACAGAAAAAAAATACGCAACCATTAAACGTAACTTTAAATAATAAAGCTACAAAAGGCCCGCGATACAAAAAAAAACTTTTTTTTTTTTCATTTACAAAACCTACAAAGCGTCGCATCTGATACAGTCTTTATTCTGTGGAAACTTGCGAATGAACGTCATAATGGGTTCAATTTTGAATCCAATATAATTTTTCGTTCATCGTATTCAAGTTTCAGAATAACTTCTTCTCCGTAAAATACTTCTCCAAAAACGTTAAGAATCAAATTATTGTGTAAAATACAAAAAAAAGTGTTACATATAAGTACTAATATATGTACATAAAAATCAATTCAAGATGTCATACCAAAAAATGCATTTCGAATTTTATATTATATATAATACATATTATGTGTAACTCGAAATTATTAAAATAGAATTTAAATATTAAAAAATATTATTCAAAGATAGTGAGATTTCTTGACAGTTCAATGCTTCAGTCAAGTAAGGTTGCTTGTTAAGCACTACTTTCGAAATTCTTCAATATATTTATATAATAATTTTTAGTGTGTGCAAAACACTAAAATATTGTACAATAAGGAATAACGCGTCTCTATATTAAATTTTTATATTATTGAAGAGACGAAAACAATTTTATTATCAAAACAGTAACACTACGTACTAATAGAAGAATAGTTTTTCATATCAAGAAGTAATTTTATATAATATAATATAGGGTCATACGATGATTAGACGGGATATTCATTTATTCTCACTACACATAATCACATGCGACATGTATAATACAAAAATGGCCTAACTTTTAGAATATTAACATACAAGACGAAATGAAACACAAAATTTACGTGAATAAATAATGAAATGAACTAAAAGTAAAAAACTGAGTTACGCCATTTTTTCACTAACGATATCATAATATATAAGAATAGCATCAATGGTAGACGTAACATCATAATTACAAATATACCTACTTATGTATATTTCAAAACGCACTACTCTATGAAACATTGACCCTATCTAAACAGCGTTTATGTACGCAACTAACTAAAACGCTACGACCATAAAAGCATTGAAACTTTAAAAATCTAATTAAACTATATTGTGCCTTCCGCCATATTCTCAAATGTGCCTCCATTTTTCCCACGATTGTATAATAATATCATTTTCAATATGAATACAAATTTCTTTGCGTATTGATAATTAATTATTTATTATAAGATATATTAGTGTACCGGCTCTTTCTACTTTTGCTAAATAGGCAATTGCGGTGACATGCTATTTCAGTTCTAATAATAAGAATGTCTTCATTACATTTTAGATAGTTATAATTAGTTAACATATTTTTTTTTGCTTTTCCCATTAAATATTATTTATTCATATTATTATATTTAAGTTTTGCAATGAAACGAATATTCAAAATAATAATAATTTGTGTACACAAATTAACTCAATTGCTTTTTAATTAAATCAATTGCTTTTTAATATGAAGAAATTCTTATAATTAGAGCTTATTTAAAAAAAAAACACGTATATAATTCAATAAAACTTAATTTACCAAGCTGCCAAAGCTATATATATATGTCAAATTATTAAGTAACATTTGTATAAAGCAGAGTTTATATCATTTTGGTATGATTGGTTATAAATAATTTCACAAAAATAGGTGTAATACTAACATTTATAAAAAACCAACAAGTCCGTGATGTAAGCAAGTCATAGATAGTTTTATAAGAACAAATACTAAATAAAATTAATTTACTTCATTTTTCCTTATTAATTAAAAATAAAATATTGTTCTTCTGGTATAGCTTTTAATGATAGACATGAAATGATGTGTTTGATTTCCACTTTAAACAAATATTTACTTTAAAAATGTCGGGATTTTTACATATAAAACAAAAATTTTTACGCATTAATCGTGTATATTTTAATTTTAATACGGTAATCGGAAATCCATTTATTTAAACGTCTCGAAGCTTACAGCACGTGGTTTCAGGTCAACTGATAAAAAAATCAGTTAACATAAAACTTATTTACACTCTTATTAGAACTATTTGTGAAATTATTTTTACCATTCAAATTATAGCATGAATTATGCTTACATTATACATATTTATTATATATATTTTAACCTTACCAGATAATTTGTGACAATTGAGTATCATTGAACATTTTATGAGATTAAGTGTGTAAATATATTTAAAATATTCATGCAACATAAGACAATGTTATTTCAAAAAATAATATAATATTTGAATGAATTAATAATAATATTTGAATTAATATATAGATTCATTACAATTCTTTTTTAAGTTTTGACATATTGTTGTCAAAAAAAATGATATAATTAAAAAAAAAAAATTATAAATAAAAATTACCTTATTTCTGTATAAAATGATATAGTTATATAGTATCTTAAAAGGTTGAAAAAGTAAATAAAATTTATACCATTAAATTTGAAATAATTTCTAATAATTCAATATTTACTCTGTAATATTTTTGTTATTCAATTTCATAAGAGAGAAGATAACGCCATAGACGTTTACTACATTAAGAAAAAGCTTTTTAAAATAGTATCTTGCTTTAGTCTTAATAAACATCAAATATTCGACAAACTGAATAATTTCGAGATATTTTATTTGATATCACAAAGCATATATACGACCAGCGTTGTAATTTTTATATTGAAAATTCACTACACATCAGCTTAGAGTAAAAAGTGTTATGTTTAAAAAAATTAAAAAAATAACTAAAAACAATATATTTTACTCTAAGCTAATGATAATTATAAAATAGATATAATAAGTACCTGATTATTATATTAATATTACATGTATTTTTATTGTTGAGGCAGCATGTGAGACCAGGCCGCCTCGTATTTACTATGGGCGGTGCTGCACGCGTACTTACTTGCTTCTACCACGCTTAGTGGGAAAGGTTCATGCTGGAAATAATATATAAATATTAGATACACGTTAATTAATAAAAGATCACACACTTATATAAGTTTTAGTATTAATACATTTATTATTATATATGAAATTAAAAAAAAATACATATTTATAATAGGTTTTATATTAATTTGTATTGAAATAGTATTCTACTTTTATTATATGAATACATTTTATAGATACATGTTTCTTTTCTGTCTGCATGAAATTATTTTAATTTATTATATTACAACATATTTCTTCTATATTAGTCAAAATAAATGTGCGAAAAGGAAATCAGAACAAAAATGAGTATATATAATAAGTATTTTAAATTCCTAGTCAAATTTGATCTAAAATATTTACAAATGTGTACAAGTATTATGTAGTAATATTTACTACTACACACATTTTCAAGTTTTACTGTTAATGCAAATATCTTCTTTCTGTTAATTATCATTTATTCAACATAATAGTTATTATTAATTACTTATATTTCATATTATGATTCATCATATTATTATCTGTACAGTATAAATAAATTTTCTTATTAATATTTCCTTGTTACAAATACATAGTAAAACGAATATTTTTCGTACCGTAAGCCTATTGTAGGCGGTTTCCAACGTTGCAATTAGACGTTCAAGCTCAGCTCCACTTGATAACACTAGTGCCAGCCCCGTGCCTCGCTCGCGGGCTTCACAGACACTCCACTCCTATTAAATAAATTAATATTATTATTATCATTATTAACTAAAATATACTTAAAATGTCAGGGCCATCGTGACGCAATGGATCAGCGTTTGACTGTAAACGCGGTTGTGGGTTCGATTCCCACTCGGGGGAACGATTATACCTAAAATATATTTTCATTTCTCCGCTCTGGTAAGACAAAGCGCGACGTTGAGTTCCGGCATTCAACGTGCAGTGCAGTCTCGAATTTGAGCGGAAAGCAGTTATTATTTTTTTAATTATTTTCTCTTTATACTTCATAAAATTTTCGGTTCCTCTTACATATATTTTATATAGGATTTGAAATCACGACTGATTATGTCTTTAAGAATCATTTAACAAAGATTATTTTTAAAACGTGAAAATTATATAAATACTTTAAATTGTTAAAAAGAGCTATACTCATCGAAAAACTGACAAAATCAATACATACAAAGAGATAACTTACCAAACAACACCAGTTTTCGTCGGTATCCGGTATTTTAAAAGCTGTTAAATTCTTTATAGAACCACATGCCAGGATTTCTATATCAGTCCTCATATCTTCGATGTATTCTAGAAAATAAATTATACCGTTTTTTTGTTTGTTCATTTTGTATATTTTGTAGTAATATTATTAAAATTAATTTAACAAATTAAATATGATCAATAAAAATCAATAATAAGTTCGTCTGGAACCATGTGAATTAATTTTATTTGAAATTTGTGTGTAATAATGTTAATAATTAATTATAGAAAAAAAAATTATACCTCTCAATATATCGTTCTATCAATTAAACAAATATTAGCGCTCGCTATGGTGAGATTATATTCGATAAAATACGTTCAATACTCCATTCTGATAAGACTAAGCATTGAACATTGAGTTCCGCCACTCAAATGATTAACGTAGTGCCTTGACACTAGACGATATTACATTTTATTTAAAATTGAAATACTAATTGACTTTTATCACTTGCAATGTTACAATTCTAATATGATTTCAAATAATAAATACGAATTTGTATACTCAATCTTAATTTAATAAGATAAACTGAAAATAATATTTTTTTAAATGCAGATCAAATATTTTAGATAAACTATAATAGTAATTTAATTATTTTAATAAGTGTTCGAAACGTGAAATTTCCAAAAATGTAATTTCGCATACCGAAACATACGCGATTAATCCATTTAAAATAGTTTCATTTAAAATATGTAATAATCGCGAGATCTTATTACATTTTGATTTCATTCATCATAGAGTTCTGTATAAAATAATAATAATTAAATTAAATCATATTATAAAATTTACTAATTTAAATGGTGGGATAATTGGGAAATATCTTATCGTAAAGCCCGAATAACAAGAACTATATATGAATACAAAAATGGATTGTTTCTAACCTCTCAACAAGGCATCAGACCCTCTATCCTTCAAGTAAGCAGCAGCGCCCGCTATGAACGCCAAGTCCAGTGTGTCCCTGAGGCTGATCACCTCGTGAGGAGTCACCAGCACCGTGCACCCTGGAGGCGGACCCCCGGAGCGGTCTGATTTTTTGGCACCGTCCTTTTCTTCTAGGGCCTGTTATAAAAATTATGAATAAAAAAAATGATTTATTTTTTAATTACAGAGAAAGCGATGGACATATGAATTTTAATATATTTTTTTCCATTCCATTTTTTATTCATTTGCAATTTAAACAACAGGTAATACGACTTGTGTATGGCTATAATTCTTAATAGTGATGACTAAAATGTAAGTTTTTTACACAATACATTTTAGTGTAGAGTGGGGTCTTGACACTACATTCTGATTTAAAACCATGCTTTGCGCGGTAAAGCGCGAAGCTTATAATATAATGTGCTCATTAAAATATATCGCTGAATTTCATAAGTTTTTTTATAATTTACCTAAAAATACTATTAATTTAAACATTCACCTATATGAACACTTCCTTCCTTATACTTCCTACTATGAAGTTCAATTATATAGTATCACCTATTACTTTCTATATTCATAGTAACTTTGAATATAGATAGTAATCGGTAATAGATAATTATCTATAAAATATATATAAGATAAAAAAATGCAATAATCAATAATAATCTATACTATCAAAACATAAATGCATTAAAAAAACAATTCTCGCATAAGTATATCTCACCTGTGCCGCATGCAAAAGTAAAGACTGAAGCCACGACGAGGCAGTTGGATCATCGGGGGCGGCTAACAACAGCCTGCTGGAGTCGCTCATAGCTATCTCAAAGCAATGCGGCCGTCTCGATTGGTCTAGATGTCTTCGAACACCGACTACGGATCGGAGCGCGATGTTGTTGGGTAATGGCGTACCATCTGGTGAATGCGCTCCCCAGTGGAGGACGCCGGCCCTGGAAAAGATAAGATAAAGTTTTTAGGGCAAAATTATTTTTATTCTAAGTGGAGTAACATTTTTGAAGTACAAAAATATTTCGTAACCAGCACTCTCTCTTTCCAAACCATTGTTTCTAATAAATAATCTTTGGGTAATAAAAATTTGTAAAAATCTCAATACAGAGATGCATGCGATACAACACCAAAAACAAGTTGTAGCAAGGGTTTTTAACTAGGACGATTTCCAAAAGGGAATTCAACTCCTGTTGCGTTCAAATGTTTTCTTATTTAAAAAAATATTACAACCTTAAATAGATAATTGACATTGCAAAATGATTAATATTATATATTTATAATTTATCGTAAGACAAAGCGCGGCGTTGAGTTCGCCACACGACACGCAATGTCTCGATTTCGGGCGGAAAACAGGTTAACTTTAATGAGGTGCTTTAACACTAGGTTGTCTCTGACTACCCTTCCTGTTTTTTACTTACTCGGTAATACCTTTTAATAACCCTTATAGCCATACGTAAGAACATTATGTGAAACCGTTACCATCGTGAGGTCAATTGCCATTCGAAGAAAGAAGGATTTTTAACACGCCTTCATATTTTATCTATAAGTAATATATATAAGAAAAATCGTGCAACTCTATTTTTGCCCCATTTTTCCCTGTTCAATTTGCTTGAATCGATGACAACTCAATATTTTTACAGTACGAGTCCGATTGACTCTGCCAGGCTAAAATAACGTACTAAAATACTCTGCTAAAATAACGTGAGTATGCCTATTTAAAGTTAGTTATTATGAATTTTCTTTTTGGTCAAGTAAACATTTTTATAATATCACTTTAAAAAGATGATATTTAAGAAACACTCATTTACCTACAATTTCAGTAGTTTCACCCATTTGCCTTTCACTAAAACTCATTAGTACATGTTACGCTATAGAGGTTTTATTTCCATGACGTATTTATAGAAAGCGTGTTTTTATACTTTTGTGTATTTTGAATTATTTTTAAGATAACCATAAAATATATTATACATTTGTATTTTTTTACATTTTCATTATTGTTTACTGTCCCATTCTGTTAAGTTTCAAAAATTTGTGTCAAAGTTCAATATCTTAATGCTCGTAATTAAATAGCATTTTAAAGAAATAAAAAGCAGCTTCACGCTCTATCCTGCGTAACAGGGTAGTTGGAGACAACCTTTCCGCCAGAAATCGAGACATTGTGCGCTGAGTACCGAATTTAACGCCGCGCTTTGTCTTACCAAAGCGGAGAAACTAAAATATTTATTTAAGTATAATCACTCTCCCAAGTGGGAATTAAATGCGCGACGTTGGCCTTTAAATATATTTTAAGTAATTCTTTATTAAAAAACATTACGCCATCATATTTTCAGTGCTGCATATTATAAAATTATCACACATTAAAGTATTTAATTACATTGATATAAAATATGATCTGCTCCATTAATTTTCTATATGAAGTTGATAACAAACTTTACATTAATAATGCTAGCCTTTTAAATAAAATAGCAATTTAAACTATGACTATTTTAAATTTCTAAACTACGGTTTTTAATTGACATTGGATCGGGTTAAAAGTCGATAGTGTACAATTGGCAATTCATTTTATTAACAGCTTTACGTTCTATAACAACCCAGTCTAACCCTACTTAAGTCAAGACGTTCGCCGCAATCGAAACATGACGTCTTAAGTGGCGAAACTCAACATTACGCTTTGTTTAACCAGAGCAGAGAAATAAAAATAATTTACATATAATTTACACTTGAATATAATTTGCTTCAAGTGGGAATTGTACCCACATAGACTTGCATTTAGAGCGAGACGCTTTTAAAATTACCTAAGCAAAAAGTAGCAAGGTTCAAAACGCTTGCTTTTTTCAGTCTTGCACATAAGGTAGCCCTCGAGCGGTGGGGCGAAGGCGCCTGGGGCTTCGATGAGCCTGTCCTCCGCGTCTCCTGAACAGGCCCGCCCGTAGAATAATATTGGTGGTACCTAAAAAGTATTAAAATTTTTTAATATTCCTTTCTTAAAATATTTTTTAAAAGCAAAAAAAAGAAAAAAATGTTTAAAGGGTTGTCAAAAAGAATCTGAACATTCACAAAATTGAAATAAACTGACTAACGAAATTCAACGCTGCGTAGGTTTAATCAAAGAGGAAATATGAAAATAATTTAAATATAATTGTTAGCCCCGAATGGGAATCTAACCCAAAACCAAACGCGTTTACAGACCGACGCTTTCCCACTGCGTTAGACGACCTCTTTATATTTATTAAAAGGTATGATTTTATGTATATATTTGTGTTTAATTTAAAGCTATATTAGTAAAAAGACGAGAAACAACGAAGTATATTATAAACTAGAGCCGAGAGTCTAACTTGTCGTCTTGCTTTATTTCTCATAAAATATAGTATTCGTCCATAATTTTGCAATGCAAATTGTCATCTATGTAAATTTAATTATTATTTGCTCTACAAACACTTGTCTCCAACAAGTATACTTTAGTATATCTAAAGAGTTGAGCAGCCATTTTACTAATTATATTAACTTTAAAATTACACAGTAACACTTCCGCAAAAATGTACAGATATAACGGTAAAAATCATAAAAAATATTACAATAACATTACTTAAAACTTATCCTACAAAAGATAGATTAGTTTGGTTAGTTTAGGTTATATATAAAAATGTTAATAGGTATATAAATATATTTTAACACTTCACGCCTTCTTTTTCGTAAAGAGAATCTAGTGAAATCATATTTTGTACTAGATTTTATATTTGTTTAACATTATCACGTATAGAAAAGTTATACTTTGTCTTATCAGATCTAAATGCAGTAACGTATTATGTTTTATCTAAACTTGACCTGATAATCGCAGATACTTATCAATCTCTTTATTTGTTTATAAATATGACTATACTAAGAATTAAGTTTCTTCAGATTGTTTACAATAAACGATTATCTTTTATAACAATAATATACAGATAACAAGAAAATACGGAGAATATTGAAAAGGGTTCAAAAATAGTACCGACAGGAAAAATAAAAGTCGCGCAAAATTTATGTGTGAAAAATAAACCCATTCATGCGTTATCCCATATAATAGGGTAGTGACAGAGAATATTAGTTTTTAGACATTTATTTCTCAAAATATCTAGGCCACTTTCTCAAGAACAATATTTAGATTGTCGTTGCCAATACATAGATGTGTATTTTGCTAAATGGAATGTAGTGTGAAGAAACTCTGTCATTCATATCTGTTATACATATATGTCCCATAACTTATATACTTACTCGTTTCTCGTGTCTCTGTCTCGTCACTGCTAAGGCGAGATGTCGACAATTAAGCGGCAACATGGCAGGCGGCCGTTGTATACGCAATGGTGAGGTCCTAGCGCTCCATTCTAGGGAGGACGCCAGCCTGGCGCCTAGAGATGCCTCCCCAGTTACGACTGAACACGCGATGTTACCAGCTATATCTATCACTTGAACGTATTGAGCTTCCGGACCAACCTAAGAAAAATATTTTATTGGTTACCTAACAATTATACAAATTATCTGTAGACAAATATCGACAAATGTAAAGATATTCATCTCAATAAGATTCAATTATCTCTGTCGTAATACTCGTTCGAGTAGGTAAAAAGAAAAAAATGAAGAATTTAGAAAGCCCAACATAACTGCCATTTGATTTAGCTCTTCCAGTGTCTCTGCAAAGATGACTACATCGTCGGCAAAACGAAGATGAGAGATATACTCTCCATTGACGTTGACGCCTCGTCCAATCCAATCCAGGGTTTTAAAGACGTCCTCCATCGCGTTGGTGAACAGTTTCGGGGATATCACGTCCCCCTGTCGCACCCCACGATGGAGCCGAATAGGTCTTGTCCGCTGATCTTGGATTTGGACGGTCATCGTCATCGTCATTGGACGACCTAAATGGGTCCTCCCGACGTGTTGGTCTTGGCATGAACTTGGACAAAACAAAAGTTATGTTCAACAGAAACGTCATGCCGAGACCGGTGCGGGTCGAAGGCGTTCTTCTTGAAGTTGTACAGGACTACACCTACCTAGGCCAGACAATACAACTTGGCCGACACAACTTCGAGAAGGAAGCGGATAGGAGGATTCAGTTGGGTTGGGCGGCATTTGGCAAGCTCCGTCGAGTCCTTACGTCAACAATTCCGCAAAGCTTAAAGACGAAGGTTTTTGAGCAATGTGTCCTACCTGTAATGACATACGCTGCCGAGACGTGGACACTGACAGTAGGGCTGGTCCACAGATTTAAAGTCGCTCAGCGAGCTATGAAGCGAGCTATGCTCGGGGTCTCTCTCAAGGATAAAATCATGAATGAGGTTATCCGTGAGAGAACTAAAGTAACCGACGTAGCTCGCAAAATCAGTAAGCTGAAGTTGCAATGGGCCGGTCACGTCTGTTGCAGGACCGATGGCCGTTGGAGCAGACGAGTCCTGGAGTGGAGACCGCGTCATGGCAAACGTAGTGTAGGACGCCTTCTGGCCCGCTGGACTGACGACATACGCAAGGTTGCCGGAGCAGGCTGGATGAGGGTTGCGGAGGACCGGGATGTTTGGCGCAAACTTGGGGAGGCCTATGTCCAGCAGTGGACTGCAATTGGCTGACGATACGATACGATACGAACATAACTGCCAACAGCTGAAATTTTAGATCAGATAAGTTGTGTAACTCCGTCATTTTAGTGTTCCTAGAACAGGACATAGGTGTACAGGGCCATAGGGAAATATTTAGTACAGACAAATAGTAATTTTATATAAAACAAATATATTTTAGAAGGAAAATAATATAATATTTTAAGCTAAGCTACACAACATAATTTACAAATTAAGTGACATATGAAACTTAAAATGTAGTCCCATGTCAAGTAAAATCAAGTGGAACATACACGAGTATGTCTATATAAGGACAACACGCAAGTATTGCGTGTGACGTTTGTTAGTCTCGGTTTTTGTAACGAGGGGAGTGTGAATCATCGTAATAAATGGTTCAACGTATTCATTTACTTATAAGACCCATAATTTATTTATGTAGGCTACTTACAAGATGACTTTACTTAAACTAACAGTGTTTTCGATGTCAAAATATGATAATAATATAGCAAATATTTTTTATTATCAATGTACAATATCTCGCAAGGCTTTTTCAAATTATATAGCTTAAAAATCGAATAGGATGCGATAACAATAATATATGTTCTTAGTATATCTAATTTTAATCGTGTTTAGTTACTTTTTCGAACCAACTTGTCATTTATATAAAGGACAGTGCGTGACAAGTAGAACATAATACCGATCGACCAAGAAAGCGAAAATATTGAAAATATAAACATTTCCCCAGAGCGACTTATAAATATACGTACATAATACATATGAAAATTTCGTTATTGATCGTGTATAGTAAAGTGCTTACAGTAAAAATACTATATTTGGACCCATGCCAGTGCAGATTCCAAAAGCGTTTCGCAGACTCGTAATCTACGCAGCGACATTTATTTGCCCAGAAATAGAAGTTTTTGCTAATAAATCAAACTAGAATTTAAATATGGCGTATATTTTAACTACACCAAGTAATTTATTATAACATTTTAAATCCCTCATATATATTTATTGCGTAAGTAAGTTTCAGTAAAACATTACGATCTTAACTGAAACATATTATTATGTTCAATTATTGTAAAAACGAGCATTGTTTCTATAATGATAATTGCTGCCGATATAGAAAATATGTTGTTTTTTTTCTAGTGCAATTAAGACATTAACTTATAGATTGTAAGTTTATCGTCGAGACCTTTTTTGACCTAAGAAAGCACTTTTAAGGTCAAGTTATTTTTTATTATTTATATAATTGTCGTTATGGAGAAAAATATTAGCAAATAATATGACATTATTCTATTATTATATAACATATACATAAAAATATAATTTGTAAATTATACATCCCGGACAGGATAGTTTTGCTACTTTTTAAAAAAATATTGTCTAACGTATTGTTATTACTATTATAGTATTATTATGTATAAAGAACGTATAAAGTTTTTTCATAATAGTTTTTTAAAGTAATTAAAAAATATTAAAAGTATTTTTTTCATTATTCTGCTTGTTTTAACAAAAATATTAGGTTACTTATATAATATTATTATAATTGTCATCGGGTCCGAGTATAAATTTTTACACAAACGACGCAGACGGCAAGTGGGTCGAAATAGCATTGCAAGGTTTTCTTGCATAGATACAATATGTAAATAGATACAGGTCAATGAATGAAAAACCTGTGATTAAAATCATTGGCCACTTTACTAATTATATTAGCAATTTATAAGCTACGAGAGAAACAATATTATAGGTTTATGTTCTCAATTTTGATCTTTATAGTTTATATTTATTATACTTTAAAAATAGTAAATATTAAAATAAAATAGCAATCTCTCTTGTTAAACGATTATTTCTTAATAATCTTTAAGTAGTAAAATTTGTTAAAATCTCTCTACAGGGATGCTAACAACATAAATAAGTTGTAACAAAACGTATAAGAATTTCGACGCAGCTGGTAGTAGAACGCATCGCTTAGCGGTCAGAGCGCTTGGACGGTATCCAAGAGGCGCGGGTTCGAATCCCGCTGCGTTCAAATTTTTATACGTTTTTTCAAAAATGTTTTCTAATCCTAAGTGTGGAATAACACTTTAAAAATAGTAAATAGTTTATATTTAAATTTTTATAAATAGTTTAATATATTTATTTTATAATTATACAGAAACCATGTAATTGGTACGTCGGTATTACTCAACTGCACTTAACTGGTAAGTCAAGTTGTTATGTTGTGTTACACATAGGAAATTGTTCATAATTATTCCCAATTTAAGTTACTCTTTTATGGAAGTTGAAGATTTCGGATTTAGATATTCTACAAAATTATATTTTTTAACTTCTTTCAAATTAGTAAACAAAAATTAAATTAACTTACCGCGATAGCATCTAATTCATTATGAGGTAACCGGCAGAGTATATCGTATTCTGTTCCTCCAGGCTTTACGGCGGCAACGTATAGCGCATAGTCCGTAATGAATACTAGAAGAGGTGTCCAGGAACCATCGTCCATATTGTATGGAGATTGCACTTTCATCATCTAAAATGAATATTTAATTAGTATAACTAAAACATTATTTTAAACTTTTTTAAAGGACGAATAATGAGAATTGAAAAAGGTTGTTACTTTAATAATAGAATGTCTTATATTATCGAAATACGCAGTAAGATATATATTATTTTGAAATGCGAAATTCAAGGACAAGGCCTTTTGGTAATGTTACAATAATTATGATGTAAAAACTTCTTACTCTGTTTAACGTTTCATTGGGGTACGAAAATATTTGAAGCCTTAATTTTTCATTGCATTCGATGGCTACGTTATCTTCAAAGCTGTCAAAGTATGAGGGCTCTTCAGCCGTGAGCAGTCGCACTGAAAGCCTTTTGTTTTCAATCACTTCTTTGTCAATGAGCCGGGACATCCTCGCTGCGGAAGTGCGATATGTCGCCGACACGTCTTTGAACGGAAATATAATGCTCGGAAATTCTTTTTCCATTTTCAATTTAAATTGGAAGAACTTATTGTTTTTTATTTTTAGTTCAAGGTCCTTTTTCTGACACACATTTCGTAGATATCTATTTAATAAAGCGGATTTATTAGATTGCAACTTTTGATTAGAGGGACTGTCGAAAAATTCATCATTGAAATCTTCGGCGCCCTTCAAGGTTGAGTTGTCTGTGTTGGAACAATTATCGCTAATTGGTTGTTGCGTTTCGTCAGCTTTTTGAACTGTTGAGGCCGATTTACGACTATATCGATTGACATTTTGCTTCTTCGGCGACGACAAGTGCTTTGACAATCCATTCTTTTGCTCTGTTTCTTCTTGAACATTCTTATTGAATTGTCTCTTTGGAGTTGATGTTCTACTTGAATTGTCATTGTCTGACTGTTTGGAATTAAGATCGATTTTACTTGAACTTGATATTAGTTCTTTAACTGGAGTAGATTCTGGAATGGGAACAAATGTTTCCTTTGGAGCTTCAAAAGCTGTTTGAAATGTGTCATGCACATAGCTGTAAGAGACACCTTTATGTTCATAAACAGTGCTTTCACAATTTACAACATATTTGCTTAGAGGTGGAAGTATTGCACATTTGTTAACTAGCTTTTCTTCATGTGGAGTCTTCATATTGAGAGTTAATTTATGACGAGGAGATCCTTCGTTAGGGGTTCGATCTCCCGCTACTGGAGTTTTAATATCTTTAGGCTTCTCAACATCTAAATGTTGAGAGTTTAGATTGATTTCAACAAAATCATCATCATCTTCATTTTGAAAACCGGAATCCAAACTTTTTGATAGTTTTTTATTTTGATTCACATCACATGGCAAAGCTTCCACTACATTATTCAATTCAAAAGTAGATTCTGGCAATCCTCTTTCAGGTGCAAAGTTAAAATTAAAATTTTTGTAGAAGTTCTTTAAAGAATCAATAATATTATTTGCATCTAATAGACTTAACACTTTTTTATTATGTTTCCTTTCTTCCACAATATTGGTGGTAATGTATCTTTTTTTCTTCAAAACTGACTTAACTGTTATAGGACTCTGTGTAACTTCAAGAGGTTTCTTTTTCCGATCATGTGTTTGGTCAATGTCTGCTTCAGAAAAATATGTTTTTCTTATAAAAGCTACAT
The DNA here is from genome assembly GCA_032432895.1 of Dryadula phaetusa. Lineage (NCBI taxonomy): Eukaryota > Metazoa > Arthropoda > Insecta > Lepidoptera > Nymphalidae > Dryadula > Dryadula phaetusa. Next base: position 2,456,071 of record JAOYRS010000054.1, read on the forward strand.
GACCACCATTTTCAAATCCATCACAAGAATATGATTTCTGAGTTTTGTCACTTTTCTTTCGAACTGGAGATGTTTCAGTTTTATTGGAGTGTGAAGAAGATGATTCACTAGATGATTCAGAATCACAACTAAAATTAGAGTCGGAACTGTTTGAGTCACAAGCATAGAGCTTGTCATGGGATATTTTACTTTCATTATTGTTTACTATGTCTTTATCCTGATCTTGATTATTTTTTAGAAAATCTTTATTATATTCAAAAATACCACTTCTGTCATGCTTAGAATCTCCATAAGTAAGTATGTCTGACATAGTTTGCTGAGCAACATCAGCAGCATATTTTGGAGTTCTGTCCCCTGAAGCACACCATGAAAATCTGTCATTAATGCCATTTTTTTGTTTAAATCTATCACAGTAAGAACTATCAGGACCATATGATATAAAACCTTTTTCTATATGGATATTATCTGTTCTAGTATTATTCAAAATATCTTCATGAAATGACACTCTCTTTTTTTGTGAACTTGGTCCACTCTGAGATTTTTTTCTACATCTTCTTCTATAAACTATATCCTCTGATAAAGATTTTTTCGGTTCAGTAGTTCTCAAAACAGATTTTTTTATGTCCTCTGTGGATACTTTTTCACTTTCTAATGCTTTCAAAACTACATCTGGTAAATTTTCATACATTGGTTTCTTATGTGTTTCGACCAAAAGTTCAGGGACAATGTCATCAGGGGCACCCACGTTTTGATTATCAATATCACTACGAGTCATAATACTGCTGTTAGTGCTTTTAATCATATCCTGTGATCCGGATGGGGCAGCATCGTAAATACTGTCACAGGCCAACTCTTCTGCACCAATAAGGCTATGAGACATAAGAGCCTGACTTGTAGCCTCAGAAGCTTCACTGTCTAAGCATAAAACACCAGAATCACCGGGTGTATCAGCCAAGCTGCTGGTCGTACTTGAAACGAGATGGGAGTTGCCTTGTAAGAATAACTCTGTAGGTTTCCCAGCATTTTCATCTAAGTTTTCCATTTTCGCGCACTGGAATGTATCTTCACTACCTCTAAACACTGTTGCAACATTAGTGTCGTCAGTTTTATGACGACGTTTGATTTTATCGATCTCTTTGCTTTTAATGTCTGTAGCCTTATCGTGTGACATCATGAATTCCGTTAGTCTTGCTATTTTGTCAATTATGTACACTGTTTGCAGTAATATCGTTTACATTTCATTCATCACGGTCACATTTTAAAGTTTTAATAAATGAATCACTCTCAAATACGGCCAATAATAAGACGAACACAAAGCAGCCATTTGTAACATTTTGACATATTCACAGAAACGTTCAGAAAGTAAAAGTGTAACCTTTTATAACCATAAAAATAATACTATAATGAATTATAGAATAAAATTAGGAAAGTAACAAATTTATTTTTAATTTTATGATATAGTTAGGAGGAATTTAATATCCTTATGTTGACATAGTCTACTATTCCATATATACGGCTTATCTTAATTAAAGATTTTGAAAATAAATATTTGTCTTTACAGATAGCGTATTACTTAATTTATAGAAGCTATTTTAGCAGAATGAAGAATTTATCTAATAAATATTTCTTAGAAAATTGTATTCAAAATCTCATTAATATAAAGTTTGACATTTTAACTAAGTGACAAATGACATTTATAGCCGCGGAACTCCCGCTAAACGCTAAAAATTAAAATCATATTGACTATCGTGAATTGTAGGTTAGTTTACACTTCTTCAGTGTTTTTAAGCTTTTCTCATGTAATTTCTGCCGATTTTACGATGGAGAATTTTATACGGACTATTACTTTTTTAATATCATTGTGTCTATTTGCTTACACGTGTGATAGTGCTAAAATAAACACTCCAAGAGTATTGCTTCCATGGTTTGAAAATCTAAATGTAAACTTTACCTTCGAAATTATTGAAGGTGGTTGCTATACATGGTAAGTAATTTGTAATAACTTTGGATTAGATAATGAAATTAAAAATTTAGTAAATAATTACTTTTTTTCTTTAGGAGTTTGTCTAGGGATGACATCATCAAACTTGAGCCCTTGTATGAAGATTCATGGGGACATTGTTCCCGCGCTGCTCGAGTATCAGTTTCAAAATCATGTGTACCTCCTGGTTCTGTTATAATTTTAGCAGAAGAAGTGAATACCGGAGAGGTACGTGCATTTGTACAAATTGGCGCGAGTGATTGTTTATTTTCAATTAAACTTTTTGAGTAATAAATAATTATTATATTTTTTTGTTCTTCTTAGATTTTAAGAGGAGATGTAGATATTGATAAAATAAGTTCTCTTAAAGTGATGAGTACTACATGGAAACTATATTTAGAAGAGGCACCAGAAGCTTTTGAAGTAATAGCTTATGATGACACAGGTTCGTATTTAGTGAAGCTTTTATTTAAAAAAAATATATCTGTGCATAGTAATGAAACATAATTTTGAGGTATTTGAGGCATTTATATGATAAATTGTAAAATTACATATTTTAACGTTTTTTTAGGTAATAAATTTTCGACGTTAGAAGGTGTCAGTTTTACATGGACCATAGAAAATATTGGCAGCAGTTATGGAGATGATCCTTTAGTAATGTAAGTGCATGCAACTTTTAAGCATATAATGTTAATAATAACAGCAATAAGCCCGTGGCATGTGGCAATATTATGGGGAGTGGTGACTCCACTGACCTGAGATCTCCAGAGTAGAAGTGACAACTATGCCATGCTTTTGCCTTGCATTCACTGCCCAGCAGAATCCAACACAAGAACTATTGGCTTGTGTTTAATTAACGGAGAAACCTCGACAAGAGCTGCTCACAATGGTGACAATGTTGCACACCTTGTAGAGATGCCCTCAGCTGACTACATTAATGTTGTAACTAAAGCATTCATTATCGCTGCTCTCAACCATTTGACACTGTCAGTAGTCTCATACAAAAGTCTCAGTCCTTTCAACCCTGTAGTCCTATTTTATTTTTCCAAAAAATTCTATATGTTAATCAATCAACATCTCAGAGTCTTTGGTAACATCTCAGAGTTTATGAATACAGGTCAGTGTGTTAGATTAAAATTATTATCTTTCAAAAAACTAGGTTCTTAGGGGCCCGAAAATTGTGTCATAGATGTGTAAAATAATATTCATTTGTTTGTAAAATTAAAATAATGTTCATTAACATTATTTATGTTAATATTAAATCTCCAAGTTTAGTGCCTCTGTTATTGTAGGCTTTTTTGTCTTGAGGAAAACCGTGATTGATACCCACCTAATTCCTCAATTGGGTGGTGTCTCACATAACCCCCACTAAGAAAAAAACCCCCACCTTTAGGGGACACGAGTAGATGATTTAATACGACGACGAAGAAATTTCGACTGTATAGCCACTAAAACATTATCTCATTCTTTTGTATATCTAGGCGCGAGCTTGTAAGCACCTTGCAATGTAAGAGAAAAATTAAAAATAGGGGTATTCAAAACAATCTTTTTTTTCAGGCTTGTAAGATGGAGTAACACTGGTTACGAAGCGCCGCGTAGTGTCTCCGACCTTGAAGCACAAGGCCTACGTTCACATTCAGTTTTGCTATATGGACAGGCATTGGGAGAATCACGTGTGACTGTTTGCTTAGACAAAATCTGTACTGATTTTGATCTACAAGTAGTTGCAAGTGTTGTATTGACACCTACAACTGCTTATATTGCACCTGGCGATACCTTAAAATATAAGTGAGTGTAGCTTTCGTAGGGTAACTAACTGCTAAGTGACAACTGCTCTATTAATATTATTAAGTATTGTAAAATAAATTTGATGTAATTTAGCAATTAATCAAGCTGATTTTAGAAAGATTTATATAAAACTATATAATTTTCTTTGAATAAGAAATTTCTCTATTTAAAACAAATGTATATTGTACAAATTCTTGAACATCATCTTTTTAAATAATTTATAGTAGATTTAAGATGTATTTACTTCATACTAAAAAAAAAACATTTATTTTTTATTTTTTATAGAGTAGTAAGAGTGCGCGCAGGTCGTCTAGCAATACAAAATGTAGAAGATACACTATACAACATTAGAGTACCTGAACTTGGAGTAGCAAGTCTTGAAGATAACTTAAGTTTAGTCAAAGGAGTGGAATTAGGCACTACATCACTTCAACTTTTGTCAGGAGTGACGGAAGTTGCAAAAGCGACATTACATGTTGTGGAGCCATTTTCAATTAAAGTTGTAATAAGGCCCGCAAATTTATTGATTCGCGGAGAAGAATTTATCATTCATTGTGTTGTGTTTGATGAAGAAGGACATAACTTAATGGCTGGGGAACAGATGTTAATAAGGCTGACAGTAGAGGGGGCGGCTAATGTAGATTTACTAAGATCTACTGAAAATGGAACAATAACTAATGCTTTGGCCCAAAATTCTGGAGAGTTTACTATTATTGCAAAATTGTATAGTATAGCTGGTCATACTTTGTCAAAAAAGGTGAGTTTTTTGTGATAGATACCTTTTATATTCATCTTATCTTTATTGATAACAATATGTTTCTCATATTTCTTCATATAGAGTTATTAATAATACTTTTTTACAATTCGTTAACATATATTTATTTAACATAAGTTAACATATATTTAATTAATTATTTGAAAGAGACGAAGAAGAAACGGAATGCAAGATTATGGTAGATAGAAAGATATTAGAACAAGTGAATGAGGTGATATATCTGGGAAGTATGTTTAGTGGAAATGGAAGATACGAAATGGATGTGGAAAGGCTGCCGGTAACAGGGTTAACGGTGCTCTTGCTGCATTGATGCGACGGCAAAACGTCAGCGTACCTGCACGTGTTGCCGTTCACAATGCAGTACTGATACCGACGTTGTTATACGGCAGCGAAACGTGGGTGTGCCAAAAGAAGAATGAAAACAAGATGAATGGAGTAGAGATGAGATCTCTTCGTCGGATATGCGGAGTCAGCTTAGCTGACCGTATATGCAGCGAGGAGATACGCAGAATGGCAGGTGTAAGCGTGAATGTCACAGTAAGAATGAAGAAGAACATGCTCAGGTGGTTTGGGCACGTGGAAAGAATGAGCGATGAAAGAATGGTAAGAAAGATTTATGAAGCCAAGGTGAGAGGTACGAGAGGTCGGGGGAGACCTCGGTTGACCTGCGAAAACACAGTATCGAAGATACTGGAGGAAGGTCACGTAAAAAGTATGAGGACCCCCCGAAGGGCATGCTTGAAGAGGATAATGACTGTGGACGAGGCGGAAAGAGGTATGCAGGAACCGTAGCTTTTGGCGCTTCGTACTCTCTGACTACCCCGCCAGGGATGAAGCGTGAAACTAAAAAAAATGGAATCTGAAATTTTTAAGGGAGTAGGATCCTTTTGCAAACCGTCCAAGTGCCCTGACCACTAAGTAGCCCAAGTAGAATAACCTAAAAATGTTTTTTTTTTCATATTTAAAAGGCATTTCCTATGTTTCTTTTTAGGTTGAGGGTTCAGCTTCAGCAGTTGCTGTGGATCCTTTGCAAGTGGTGCCACCAGAATTATTTATAGCATGGACAGATGCTGTTCAGTATGTATTTCTTACTAATTTGGTTTCTGGCTTTTAACTTTCTTTGAAATATTTTTTTCCTTATTTAACACAACTCATGTCATTGTCACTATGTTAGTGACAATGATTTAACATTATCAATGATGACTGAATGATTTAATATTTATATAGAAGTAAATACTTTGACCCCTTTCTTGCAGTCTTGATTTGTTTAAAAATTTAACAATTTTTGCCAACACAATACCATATTTTAATAGCATGAACCTTTAAATAAAAGTGAAATATCTTTGTATTATTTTACAGAGATATACAACTCAAGCATAGCGGAGGTGGTTCCGAACAAGTATCGTGGTCTGAGAGCGAGACCGTAAATGCAGTGACTAGTGCTATCTCGCTCGCGCCCACCGGCGCGATCTCCGTACGGGGTGTGGGACATTTGGATGTGCGAGTCCATCTTACTGAGTACCCTTATGTGTGGGCTAGCGGCAGGTTCGATATTTATTTATATAAAATCATATGTATTTGAATGATGAGACTTGATGCGGAGTTGAGTTACGCTACTTTACTCGTAATTTGTCGATACAGGGTAAAATAATGTAACTTGTATTAAAAGCATAACAACGTTTATTCTTTTCCTTAAAATTCATAAATTGTATATTACATAAAGAAAGAAAGACATGTTAGAAAAATAAAAAAAAGGTTTTCTTATCAAACTTGCGTCTCATGTAAACCGTTAAAGATCTTGCGGTTCAAGTAGTACATATTTTAATTCTTTAATGTATGAATAATAATATTAACAAATAAAAACTAAATTATCTTTATATATTTTTTTAAATGTCATTGACAATCACATATTGTCTCTTAATTGTACAATAAAGAATATTCTATGTAATTCTATAATTGCAGAGTGTGGTCAGCTGTACCAGAGCTAGTTCAAGTATCAAGTACGGGGCACGCGCGAGTGGGTCGACCTCATCACTTGCACATAGCGCTCACCGCCACACACCCAGCTACTGGAGAACTTTATAATTTTCATGTGTAAGTATTCAGTATAAGACTATAATATACTATAGGATATGACTAAATCTATTTTTATAGTGATCTATTTTTTGCTACCTAATAAATAATTACTTAAATGTTAAACTTTAATTACTTAAATGTTAAGAGCATTTTTACAAAGTTTTATAAGAGTTGCTATTATTTTGTAAAATTTCTATGCAAATGATAATATGTTATTATTTTTTGTAACTAATAAAGTCGAGTCCGGTGGTGGTGCGGTGGCATAGCGTCTGACTAATTGCGATCGGTTGTGGGTTGGACTCCCGCTCGGGGAATGATTATATTTATATTATCTTGATTTCCTCGCTCTGGTAAGAGGAGCGTTTCAAATTCATTGAAGTGCCTTGACACTAGGTATTTACTATCTACCCTTCTATGTAGGATAAAAGCTTGCAGCTTAAAAAAATAAAGGTAGTAAAGTCAATGTACTGAAAAATGAGTTATAAATATTGAATACGGTAATTTTTTGTCTATATTTATCTATGTACGTAACTATAAACTGTTCTTAGAAGTGACTTTTTATATTTTTTTTTTATAAAACTATAAACTTTCAGGTGCAATTGTGATTCATTCACACTGTCCCTAATTGAGGGGCCAGAACCTCATAATGTGACTGCGACTCCGTGGATACAACCAGTTGGTAAGCTGATAGAAACAGTATGATAAATTGTACTATGTTGAGATTACATGTCAATAGGGAATTTTAATCATATTTGCTTAAATATTAAAATCACGCTGACATATCATTATTAGAAGGCCGAGATTTCCTAATACAAGCAATACTCTGCTTAAATGAATATCTCAACCACAAACATTGTATATTAATTTTGTTTTTGCAAAGAAAGTATTTTTTTTGTATGAGAAATTTAAGACTAGTTTTTTTTATCCGATGCATGTTTATTTAATTTAGAAATATAATTATTATAAAAATGTGTTGCTTTGCTTTGAGAAGTGAACACCATAGTCTTATTTTTTAATTATACAATTGAATAAACAATGCGTATGACCTTTTTAAAAAACGAATTTCGACTGTAATGTTAGTAATCAATATATTAATTCAATAGCTTCAAGCTTAACCGCTACGCTTCAAAAAGCCGCTCTGCTTTATTCTAAAGAGCACAGTAGTCGGAGACAATGTACTGTTAATACAAATTAATAATAATATATATAATGTTGATATTTCTAGTTAAGTGGCGAAACTCAACGTCGTGCTCTAGTATTCTTCATTTTTATAACATCACACACTGTGTGATGTTATAAAAATATTTATAATTTTATGTAAACAGACGGCGCATGTTGCGTCCTACAGTGCGTGTGGACCACCCGCGGCATTAGCACAGTGCGCGCAGGGCGCGGGCGCGCGGCAGACACCGCGCGGATTGCAGTGCGCGCGGCGCCCGTGCTGCTGTGGCCTAATAATGTCGCTGTTCTTGTCGGGGGTAGTTTACCTGTGAGTTTTTATTATCTATAAATATACTAAAAATGTAATTGTCTGTACATAGAAGATATATGAGAAAAAATATATTAAAGACTATAATAAAATATAATAAAAATATATCATCAGTAATAGAACCTGAACTAATGATTTTTAATCTTTTTTCTGTTTGTATTTCATTACATTAAATGCTTACTCAGTACATAAATAATAAAAGTTAAATCAATTTAAAATATTTTGTTCACAAATTACTTTAAAATAATTGTTGCTGAAACTTTAGTCTTTAGTGTAGATAAATAGTAATTTATTCACGCCGATGAAGTCATAGGCACTGCTAGTATTTTAGTGGGTCAAAAGAATTTGAAGTCTATGTAAGTGAAATTTGTTTAAAATCCTAACACTAGGTCCTAGCAGAAGGAGAAGCTCTCAGCCCTCAGTCCAGCGAGTCACGCACAGCGGATATCTCTGCTCGTGGAGGCGAGCCTCCCCATAAATATCCTGATGTACAACTGTTCTCTATGAAGTGTAGGAGGGTAAATATATTGTATAAAATTTATTTGGTTACGTCTTTTTTGGTTGTTGGAATTAAAAAGATCATTAATATTATAAGTATATGTATTCTCATTTAAGCAAATATTATTTTAGAGACTTTCACTATAATATATTTCTATTTTTTTAGTAGTTATAAAATACCTAATCATGCATAGAAATATTTTTCTAATATAATTATTCATTTTCTGAAAATTTAAAAATTATCTAAACATGTAGACCAAATTTTTTATATAAAATGTTCACTTGAATGGTTTCAACAATCTGCTATTTAGATATATTTTAACAAAAAATAAGAACAGGTTTAAAATCAGAAATTGGTAAACTATATTTCTACTTAATAAAGAGAATATTTATTTTAAATGAAACTATTTTAAACGGTTTGTTTAATCGCGTATATTTTGGTATTCGAAAATACGTTTTTGGAAACCTGACGTTTCACAGTTACACAATCAACACTTTACAGTAGTCATCTACCTGTGACCTTGTCATATGGTAGACATCTACGTGTGACCACAGACTACTGTAAAGTGTTCGAAACGTCAGGTTTCCAAAAATATATTTTCTAATACCAAAATATACGCGATTAATTCGTTTTAAAATGGTTGCCTTTAAAATGTATAAAAATCGCAAAAATCAAAGATCTTATTAAAGAAAATATTCACTCATTTATTGTTATTTTAATTAATTTGCAGAAAGGCGATGCACGTCTCGAGCTTCAATCATTCACAGATGAAGAAAGAGAATCAGTGGAGTTTGAAGCATCGTGTGCTCCACATGTGTCCAGGATACGTTTAGAACCGCCAGATACACCTGGAAATTGTTCAGGTGGACCTAGGTAAGCTTCAAGTTATTAGTAAGCTGGATCTAACCTATTTTTATAATAGAGATAAAACCTCATAGTAATCTATTCCTTTGTTCCACTTAGAATTGACTGTGCCTGTATAAACATATCACCCATAGTGATGTAGATAGTAGGGCTTGAAACAAAATATATGTTTAATATTTAAAAATAACTAAAAATATTTTTTAATTTATAATAACTCTCTTCTTGGATTATTCCTGTTGTGAAAAATAAAATAATACCCTCCCACTTTGTTATAATAAATATTAAAATAGTTTATACTAGTGAATGCTCACAATTCCTTCTGCGTGGACTTAACTCGTGAGTATATTAAATTCATATAATTTTCTTATTAATTGTGTGTAGTTGCAAAAATTTAAGGTTAAAAGGCTAAGCCGTTTCCGAGATTAGCATGCACTAACGAACAGACATGGTGGTAATGAGTTCTGCCATTTAAATTCTGGAGGAAAATCGGAAATGGAGTGCCTTAACACTAGGTTCTCTCTGCCTACTCTGCTCCGTGAAATGAAGCATAAAACATAAAGCTGCCTTTATATTTATTTAACAACTATTGCATCATTATTTATTAGAAATATTTATTTATAAAAAATATTATTCTAAACTTTATAATAAATATTAATATTTATATAACATAATTTGAGACTGGCTGTGGCGCAGAAGGACAACGTCTGACTGTAAACACAATCGGTTTCGGGTTCGATTCCCATTCGGGGGTATGATCATATTTTAATTATTTTCATTTCGTCGCTCTGTCAAGACAAAACGCGGCGTTGAGTCCCACCGCTCAATTCGCAACGTATCGAATTCGGCGGAACGCTGAGTATGGAGAGTCTTGACATTAGGTACTTCCTGTCTACCCTGCTATACGAGATAAAAGCGTGAAGTTGATATACAAACTGTACAGTACATTTACTTTTTAAATCACATTATTTTCAGATTGTGGCTTCGTCCAGGACAAGAAGTGACTGTAAAAGTGACTCTCCTAGATGCAATAGGCAGAGAGTTGCTTGATGAGGAGGGACCGAGTGTGTTTTGGGAACTTCAACCTAATCACATGGGAATAGAGTTCAAATCAACTGATAGATTGTTTGTAGAGACAAATCTTGAATATGCACCAGTGCCAGTACCTAATAAATATTATCAAGTAAGTCCATTATATAGTCGCTAATTATAGTGGTGACGTTATACACAAATTTTTAAAAAACTACTACTGTTGTGGTTTTGATTCTCATTGGGAATAGGATTAATTTTATATTATCTTGTCAATAATAAGAGTTATTAGTTGTAAATGGGTCTTGCTATTCACTATTTTTAACAATATTTTATAATATAAAATTATATATAAAGAAGAAGTCTGTCCTGGCACAGTAGGAGAGCGTCTGATTGTAAACGCGATCGGTTGGGGATTTGAGTGATTATAATTAAATTTTATTTTCTCGGTCGGGTAAGATAAAGCGCGGCGTTGAGTTTCGGCAATCAACGAATATTGTTCGAATATTGCAAGCGGAGGAAGGAGTATCTTGACACTAGGTACTTGCAGCTTACATTGCTGTGCGGGATAAAAGCGTGAAGTATAATTATTCTAATAAATTTGAATTATCAATCAAAGTCGGCTGATAATTCAATTAATTTCTCAGTGAAAAACTTAACATGGGTACTTTTGCTTATAACAAAGCAATATTATCAAAATATGATTTTTTCTTCTATGTTTTTTAAAGTAAAAAAATATTCCAAGTAATATTTATTGTCGAATTTATAAATTAATTGTTTTCATTAGTTAATGGAAGCAAATGAAAAAGCTATTGGGTGGAATGGTGCAATAAAAGCAAGTATTCCTGATACGACTGCGACTATACAAGCTAAAGTTGTAGCTCCATTGAAGTGTGATCCTTTGAAGGTAAATATTATATATAAAAAATGTTTAAGTTAGACTATTATATTTATTAATTCTAATACTTTTATATATGTGTAATGTAATGTAATTAGTAGAAATGTCAATTTTTAAAAATAATTACGAGTCACCTTTTTTAGTTTCTTGGTATGTCACTTCCCAGATATCTATGTAAAAATGTACATTTTAAAAAAAATACTTTGTCATGTACACTAGCTTTAAATTATTAGAGTATTATATATGAGATATCTAATCTGTACATCAAACACACAACAAAAGCAACCATGCATACAGCTTCTTTTGAAATGTAATATATATATATATATATATATATATATATATATATATATATATATATATATATAATTCTGAATTGTAATATTTTTTTATTATCAGTGTGTTAGCAGAAAATTGTTTTTTATTGTATACTATGTTATATATTCATTGTTTTTAAATATCTATTTATTTATTCCAGGTGAACATAGCGTGGGAAGGTGAAATAGTGCCAAACATAGCTAAAATATCGGGTGGCAGTGGTAAATACACAGTGGATACGCCCAAAGGAGTATCCGCGACAGTGGAGGGCAGTGTAGTGAGTGCGGCGGTACCCGCGCCCGGCGTATACGACTTGATTGTTAGCGACTTGTGTGTGGGAGGAGAGAAGGTTTTGCTGGAGGTAAGTTGTTTTAAATTTACGCATTTTAACGTATATAAGAATCTTTTTACTTTACGCCTTTACCAGATCTTAGTCTATTATAGCGTTTTGGTACGGTGTTTTTTTAATTTATGGTTGATTACCACTAGAGTAAAACTCTCTGATATAAAAAACTCGAGGATGAGCTCATTAATTTAGTAGGCAATTAGTCGAATTTGGGTGGACTATGGAGGATTTTTAATTTTATTATGATTAATTTTATAATGATATATTTTTAATTTTATAATGATATAATTTGTATTGTATTTAGGTCTATCTATACTAATATGTAATAGATATTTTTATGAAATATAGTTATTTTATGTTACTTAAAAGTACCAGTTATTTCTAAATTGTTTGACTTTGATATACATATATATTTTATTACTTCTACTTATCCAATGCACTGTAAGAGATATTTTGAATTTGATTGATTGTGTACATTTTGTTATTTGAAAATACATTTTAGAAAACCACTTCTATTCTTTAAATTTAAGGATATATTTATGTATGCACATTTTAGTTATGTCAATAGCTTTTGTTCTATTGACATAACAAAAATGTGCATACATAAATATTTTAGTATTATATATATTAGTATATTAGTGAAATAGTTTCAAACTCCATGTAAAAATTCCGAAATTTAAAAGAAATAGCTCAAAACCGATTATATATATTAAAGTAGAAAATATTGGATGAATATAACTTGTTTAAATATAAACCTTAGTACTGAATAACCAATTAAATTAATGTAAATTTTAGAAGAGAAATAATTTAACAATAAATAAAATTTTAATATTATTGTAGGTAAATATAGAAGAAGTACTCAGTGTAGAAGTGTCAACAGCTAGAGCTATGTGTGTAGGCAGCTGTGTGCCCATAAGTGCTCTAGTGAAAGGAATATCACATAGATATCTTACCACAAGTCGAGATCCAGATTGGAAAACTGTAGGACAGGTTGCAATTAAAGATGGCAGCTTGTGCGGACTCAAGGAAGGTTCCGGGAGGGTTCGAGCGGCCTTGAGTGGTGTATGGAGTCCTGAGGTTGAGGTTAGTGACTGAACTTATGTGAACTTTATGACCATAACGAAAAGAGTTATGCAAACCGTGGGACCGTAGGAGCGCTCTGACCGCTAAACCATGCATTCTACATCCGGCCTGTGTTGAGACATGAATTCTTGAATGTCGATATTTTTATACGTTTGTTAAAATTTATTTGTGTTGTTAGCATTGGTGCAGGGAGATTTTTACAAATTTGTGCTACCTAAAGATTATTTCTAAGAACTATTTACTACTAACATATTCTTTCATTCGGCGAGATTCAAAAATGTCTTCTTATCCTACGTGTTGAATAACATTAAAAATCGTAAAATAACAGACGAGTTTTATATGAGTATCATCCTTCCAGGTGACAGTATTCCCAGCATTACAAATAGTACCCGAGAGATCTCGCTTGCCGGCGGGAGGCAGAGTGCAACTACGACACGTCGGCGGCCCTCCCTCGCACTTAGCCACATTGAGTTACCAAGCCGTGGCCGGACATGATTACTTGCAGGTAAATTTATATGTCAATTTTATTGTTATTATTATTATGTAAATGAGAGCTATATGACTATTTAATTTATATCAAAAACATTTCATGTCCGCCACTCAACATGCAATGTCACGAATTCGATGGAAAACGAAGTACGGAGTGTCTTAACACTAGATACTTTCTGTTTACCCTGCTATGCGAGAATTGCGGGATAAAAGCGAGAAGTTAAAAAAATATATTATTTAAATTCTTGCAATATTATATTGTCGATAATAAATAATCTTTTGTCCAGGTATCTACAACTGGACTGGTGCAAGGTGTCAGTATGGGCAAAGCTCGTATAAAACTCGTCGCAACTGATTTTGCTAATATGGAATTAGCTAGTGCCGAAGCTGAAATTGAGGTTTGTATTAATGTAATAGCTAGATATATTAGCATTATTAATAAAATGCTGCATAATACACATTATGTAATAATAATATAAATATATTGTAAAATTATAATGGAAAATGATAAATTACTTCATTTTTTTTATATAAATGTAAATTAAATATAATAACGTAAACAAACAAAGGTGACCCCGGTCGTGGCGCAGTGGGACAGCGTCTAACTGGAAACGCGATTGGTTGTGGGTTCGATTTCCACTCGGGAAACTGATTATATTAAAATTATTTGTGGGGCGTTAATTTTTACCACTGAACACGCAATGTTTCGAATTTGATGGAAAGCGAAGTATGGAGTGCCTTGACACTAGGTACTTTCTGTCTACTAGGGCGTTCGAAGTGTATGAAGATGATATATATATTTTGTTTTGAAAATTTTATTTGTGTGAATATAAAATCAGGCTATTATTTAATATTATAATATTTATTTTTATAAATTAGAAGCGAGAAATTTAATGTAAAAGTAATTTCTTTATGAACTTATACTAATTTATTACGAATTTAACTTTAATTTACAATATTTCTCTTTTAATTAAAGATATTTATAGATAATTACTAGAAACCTAATAGACTTACAATATCGGCTAATTTTCTAACCGACTGACACCCACAAATCTTGGCGTACGCTCTCTTTAATGCAGTGAATATAGTGTCCAATGGACGATATTGACACTGTTCTCAAGCAAATTTAGCTAATAAATACCATTACCTATAAAAATATAAACATGCAAGATTATACACAAACATAAATTTGTTCTTAATTCTTAAAAATGCCAATTTGTAGATAGTGCCGATATCGAACCTGCGTGTGGTGGCGGCCACGCAGACGCTGCTGCTGGGCCGGCCGGCGCCCGTGTGGGTGCGCGCGGGCGCGCTGGGCGCCGCCGCGCTGGCCGCGCTGCAGCCGCCGCCGCGCGTCACGTGGGCGCTGCGCGACCCGGCCTCGGCGAGGATCTATACTACGCATCTTGATGGTACTCTACAGATCAATTAGCTATTGATTATTGAATATTGATTTTAAGCCGAGCCACGCCTCGCCAAGCCTCGAGCCGAGATTTTGCTGAGCACTGCTAAACATCTGGTCTCAAATAAGTAGATAAATCCAATGTTTGTATTTGTAGATATGTTAGAGAGATCGGTAGCCGAAGGACTTTCCGTCAGAGTGGTGCCACTGAAGCCAGGAGTTATTACACTAGACGTCAGGGTACGGAACTTGGGACAGGTAATACATTACATTATATATTATATTTATTTCTACTTTGTGTGTGTTTTTTATACATACTATTTAGTAGTTGTATTGTATACAGTAGCATAGAAAAATTATTACTATTTTGCTTTTAATCCTTTAATTTTTCTTTATTTGCACTTATCCGTATCTGTTAAGATCAAGCTCCTTTCACCAAAGGTTGTCGGCAGAGATTGCTTCCAACAATAAGATCGCCTTTGCACACTATGTAATAATTTATATATTTGTTTTTGTGTGTACTGTTCTTTGTACATCTTTTGTGTGCAATAAAGTATTTCTATCTATCTTTCTATCTACATTACTTAGGTTAACAAACATATTGTGAAAAATAACTTTGGATCAGATCTTGGTTCCATTAATTCACAGCGAAAGGTAAATACATAACAGAAAAAGGTTCCTTTTTTGTCAACCCAGAAACTTTAATTGTAATAACAATATTACTAAGTATATTATATATAGCTTATTACTCTGAATTTCCAAAGCAATCATTGTATTAAATATTTTTTGTCTTCAAGCTTTATTCCGCATAGCTCAGAGTAGACATGAAGTACCTAGTGTTAAGATACTTCATACGCCGCGCGGTTTATCTTGGCAGAGCGAGGAAATGCAAATAATTTTAATATAATAGTACCTCCAAGTAACAATCGAACCTTCAATGTCTCGAGATCGCGATTGCGTTTACAGTCAGACGCAGCGTTTACAGCAATAATATGTTTGCAAAAGTCTATTACAAACCGAATTTTAAAGATCTTAGACTTAAAAAAAATTTTTTTAGATGGCAGAAACAAGATCGTGGGATAGTACAATAGAAATTCTCGGCATATCTGACATCCGTACGTCAATTGACGGTTTATCAAAGGAATTGGTACAAGGAGATCGTTTGGCATTAGCAGTTGGTGCTAGTGTCATATTAAAGTCATTGCCTAGAGGTGTTTGGTCTGCATACAATGATGGATCATTTGAAGTCAATAATGGAGACGTGAAAGCTATAAAGCCAGGTCATGGAGTTATATTTGTTAAACACAAAGATGAAAGGAATAATATTGAAAGAGAAGCGGTATGTTTTCTTTTTTCATTTTTTTTATTTTATGCCCTATAATAGTTTGTAGCTGGCGCTTAAAATTATCAAAAATTAATCCCTAGTGATATTATTAATGTAACTGCAGGTGACTCTGTCATCATGGCAAAACCGCTGAACTGATTCTGATAAAAGTTCAAATGGAGATATTCATTGAGTGTCTTTGGATGAACATATGCTATTTTTTTATATTATAATTATGTTTGGATGTAATAATTTAATTTTATAGAATGTATTAAGTAATATCTTAATCAGTTAAGTATACTAGTATTTAATAAAAACATTACCAAGCATCGAACCTACAACCTCTGGTACAACAAAACTGTATATTTATTTTGTGTAGGTGATTCACGTGGAAGTATCGCGTCCAGCCTACTGTACGGTGGAGGCGGGCTCGGACGAGGCGCTGCAGCTGGTGCTGCGAGGCGCGACCGGCCGCCGCCTGCTGGCGCCGCAAGCCAACGTGTCCCTCGCCGACAGCCGCCCCGTCCACTTGCGTCGCTCTGTTGATAGGTCATTATCTTTATAAGTTATTGATTACTCTGGGTAATGGGTTTAAAGAACATAGTGTAAAGGTATTACGTTGTGCCCTCTACGCCCAAATTCGGGACATTGCTATGACACCTTGATTAATGCATGCAGATATATCATGGCCCCTTTCCATAGGTATAGGCCAGACCAGGGAATTATTAAATACAATTAACTTATGAATGTGGGAATATATATATATATATATATATATATATATATATATATATATATATATATATATATATATATATATATATATATATATATATATATATATATATATATATATAGTAACTGTTCACTTGTGATATATGAAAAAGACTTATTATTGGAGACATTTATCAATATTTATTTATTTGTCTTTGTTTGTGCACACTCTAAAAAGCTTATTCTATTTAAATGCAGTTTACGTTATTTTAATTAGCTAACCTTAATAAAATAATATTTAGCCTTTATTTATAAATAAGAAAGTTTCAGTCTTTTATTATGGTTATTCATAAATAAGAAAGTTATATAAACTTACAGCGACAAAATTATAGCAAGGAGTCAAGTCCATGCAATTGAAGTTGCGGGCATTCAGTAGTAAATTAATATTTTTATTACAACTTAAATTATTATTGTTGTTTTTTGCAGTGCGCTAGGAAATGAACTTGTCATAGGTGGACTAGACGCCGCCGGAGCATTTCTTGGTTTCCAAGCGTCTATTGGCGGAGTTACAGTGACTGATGAAGTATGGGTCGCAGGTTCAGATACTAGTTCTAACAAGATTATAGGTATGTATATGAGATATTAAATGAGGCCTATATTGATTTTTTAACTTTGTTAGATTGTACCCTATTTTAGCTTAATGCTTTTTAGGTTTTATAAACTTACGGTATATAACCTACGGTATAGGACCTACGATATATAACCTACGGTATACAATCTACACGGTATAGGACCTTCTTGTTGAAAATCTTTATATTCACGTTGAACGGCAGAACTCAAGTCTCCCTTTGTCTTCATCCTCTATTCAAGAAAAGCTAGGTTGGAATTCTACCGTTTCGCAAAATGACAATAATATAAATATAAACATTTCACCAAGTTAAAAATCGGACCTATAATCAACCACGTTTCTAATTAGAGCGTCGCAGTGGCTTTCTTGATATAAGAAAATTTATAACAATTGATTTTGCTTTTTCAATATAAAATATTCATAAAGATTAAGGCCGGTCGTGGTGCAGTGAGACAGTGTAAATTATTTTTATTTCCTCGCTATGGTAACAAAGCGCGGCGTTGTATTCAGTCACTCAATACCCAATGTCTCTAATACGGCAGAAAGCGGAGTATGGAGTGTCTTCACACTGCGTACTTCGTGTCTTCCAGCTATGCGGGATAAAAACGTGAAATTATTAAAAAAAGTATTCAACAGAGGCAGTGTAATAGTAAATAAATAATTGCAGCGACAGGCAGCTGGGCGCTGTGTCTAGAGGGCGTGGGGTGGCGCGCGCCGGCCGCGGTCGGGCTGCACGCCGGCGCCGGCGTCACGCTGGCGGTGCTGCGCGCCGCCCCCGCGCCCGCTACCGCGCGCCACGCGCTGAGACTGGACCGACCGCAGCTATCGTATACTGTGCATCAAGTGCCATTGGCTAAGGTATGGGTTTTATGTTAGCATCCTTTGAACTCATTGTAACAAGTAAAATCCTAAAATTTATTTAATTTATAATAATTAATAAATATGTTATTATTAATTACTGGTATAATTGAGTTGAATTGTGTTTTAAAATCATAATATTGTTTATTCAAATAGGCTATATTACAAGCACTTTTAAATTATTAACATAAAAGTGTCACTATTGTCAGTCCCACTAAAGAGCTGAGAAGCGCTGGTGAGAATCACCGGTTGCTCTTTTCAAATGTAATTTTATAATAGGTTTACAACTTTAATAAGCCTCCCTAAGAAGCAAACGCAGGTAGCGTTTGCTTATTTTACACATTATTCCAAGCATTAACAAATTATCATATTTAATTACACCCTGGGACATAAACGGCTTGTTTATTTGCTGAAAGCGAAAACTATGAGTAATTAGCTTATTTTTAATTCTTGTATTTATACAGTGTCTGTCCGTATTCTTTAAATTGTTGTAGATATATTGTGATAAAATATTTTCATATATTGTCAACAGATGGAATTTCTACCTGGTGAATGGCCATATACCTTAGTACCATTGGCTATGCAAGGAGAAGGCTTAACCTCCGGCCCGCTTCTGTGCACAGAAGAACAAAAGTACGCGCTAGATGGCATAGAAGTGGAACTACCTTATTCATGTCGCACTAAAGCCCCGCATACTGCGAGAGCAGTTCTTGATATTAATAATGGTAATATATATGTGTATTATTTAAACTATTCATGGAGGTCTTCTTGACGTACTGGGACAGCTTCTTACTATGACATGATTCATTTTGGGTTCGATTACTACTTGAGGAAATGATTTTATTTGAATTGTTTTTATTTTCTCGCTCTGATAAGACAGAATGCGGCATTGAACTCGGACAGAACGCGAAGAACGGAGCATCTTGATACTATATTCTCTATGACTATCATGCTATGCCGGATATAGCGTGCAGTCATAAAAGATATCTATATTTTGATAATTGTATTCATTAAGAACATATTATAAAGTGTATGTAATATACACCATTAGCAAAGGTCGATTTTGTGAATTTGACTTTTGAATTTTGTGATCAAGTATCTACGGATTACAAAATTCAAGGCTTTTGATCTTTAACACTTTTTGTAAAAGATTCTAATAATTATAGTTTGATAGACTTTTTTAATATTTATTTTATTTTTACTAGGTTATATGCATATTGTGGACATCAAAGTAAAAGTGTCTTGACATTGTATTATCTGACACTCTTCTATCGGAATAAAGGGTGGAGCTAAAAGCAATGATAAAAATAAAATATCTTACAATAATAAAATAATATTTTTTTAGTATTATTATTAGTAAAATATACTGATATATTTTAAATGGAACTATTTTAAACGTAATCCGTCGCGTATATTTAGGTATTCGAAAATTGATTTTTAGAAACCTGACGTTTCGAATACTACAGTAGTCCGTGGTCACAGGAAGACTGAGGTGGCATTCGTCTGTCAGTTGATACAAAAATTAATTTATATCAATCTACCGCCATCTATTTCTTAATTGCCTCTCGTACTGCCCTGGATACTTGCAGAATGAGCTGACTGTATCTTTGTCTCTGGTGTGGTGGATTTGTGGCTTTAAATTTTTTATAAATGGGTCCTAGGTGGTAGAGAGTTTTCAACTATCTTCTCTATTGAAATTAGGAAATATATCTACTTTCCCTAGCGAGGATATATGGCTTATCAAACTTGATGTAGTGGTTGGATTTATTCATTGTATTTTCACACACAACTGAATGCAATACACGTCCATTCTTGACATCGGATATATGTTTCATCACCCTAACTCCGATGCTCGTCTTTGTTTGACCAATGTACGATAAGCCACAATCACAGGTGTATATAAGCTAGATAGCTTATATACACCTGCACACTGTAAAAATCGCGAAAATCAAAGATCTTATTATACTGATATATATTAAAATAATTCATACTTACATATATTGAAATTACAGGTCAGCTCGGCTGTTCAGTGGTCCCAGCAACCCAAATAACAGATCCATCTGAAGTAGAGCTATGTGCAGAATGGGATGTATTCCGCACTTGTACCAAAGTCCTGCTCTTACCACCAATAAGGGTATCTCAAACCAAAGTGTCTCTTGTAAATCCACCAGCAAATTTCATAGTGACTGGACACCCTCAAGCACTAAAAATGGTCAAAATGCTTCCATCACCTGGATTGAAATTGGAAGTGTCAAGTAGCGACTCAGAAATAAATGTTCAAGTTAAAAGTGAGACTGTAATTTGTGGCATGGGATGGATTAATGTGATATCGAAGTTGACGTCACAAGATATAAGAGTAGAAGTGGAGAGAGAGTATGAGATTGCTTGTGGTACTCTATTGGGAGCCATTTTTGCTATTCTGTTGCCGTATTTACCAACTCTTATGACAGTGGCTGCAATTGCTGCTGGATATTTATATGGTAAGCCATATTAATTATGTGTTGTTTTTTATATATTACTAAATAACTATTTAGAAAAAATACTTCTATTTTAATTATTATCATAAAGAACATATATTTTTTAATTACCATTATTAATTAATATTTTTCACTATACTTTAGATTTTAACACAATGTTCTTATTCTTAAAAACAATAAATAATGATCTTTCCTTCCACAGTACAATCAAGACTACAAAAGAAAGGTCAAATCCGTATGCCCACTGAGCCAGTACAAACAATTCTGCCAGAAACTCCTCTCAGAAGTCGGACGTGGTCCCGAAGTCCGTACTCTGCTGGAGGGCCTTCCTCGCCTGTGTATGGAGACACCAGCATGTTGCCTGATGCAAGCTTCTCACCGAACTCGCCAAGAATACACTCAAGATTTTTATAATAGACTAGATGTAGTGAACAACTGTGTTTGCTCGGACTAAAAAAGCGTAAAATCCCTAGATTATCTGTTCCATAGGAATCTTCTCTTAGTATGTTTCTACACTTTCTAAGGAGCATTGAAGATTGTTGTTATTAACTAGTTATAGTAATAGCCCGAAAACTATGTTTTCCTTTATTTAAAATCCTGATATCTCCCATGCTTGAGGGGATTTCTTCTCTTAGCTTGTCTATATTTTTTAAGTAACATATATGCCAAATAAAGATTAGTACTTGCAGAAGCTGCGATCGCGCATTATCTTTTCAAAGTAAACTATTTTTATCGGATAAATCCCATATATATATTGATATTTGCTAATACATCTTTGAAAACCCTACATTTCAAACACTAGTGGTCCGATCATTTTATATAAGTAGATTCAGGTAGCATTTGTCTATCAGTTGATACAAAAACAATAATATCATATCATTACTTTAATTATATTAAAGTCAAACCATTCAAAATAGTTTGAATTAAAACTTTTCAAAGATTGTATTTTGTGCATTGTTGATCAGTCAATCTGTTACTCATAAATTATTTTGCTGTGTTTTATACAAAGATTGTGTTCAGCTTCTTGTGGAGATCATTAATTCAGAACTGCCATATTGGATATTGATGTGGTGTTTGGGCATTTGTATATAATAAAATATTATATTGAATTAATATTCATTGTGTTTATTGTGAGGACTATCAAACGGATTTGATGTGTTTCCTAAAAAACTAATAAATTTAAGATTTTCTGGTTTCAAGCATTTTTACACTGATTTGCTTTTTAATAAATGTTGTAAAGTAAAAAGGTAGGTAAATTTATTTATTAATATATAAACGTTAACAATATTTTATACATTAATTATATGTTGTGTTCTAAATACAAACTGCATGTATATTGAAAAATAAATTAAAATCATAAATAAGATTATTATAGCCACATTTCAATTTTACATCAAGTTCAAAATAAGTAAATTTATTACTTTTAAAAGTGTCCTACTTTATTATTTGTATTTGATAAACATACTGGATTGATTGCACAGGTTGTGGGTAAAATTCCCAAACATAGGGCTATTTGTATTGTTTAAATATCATACCAGGTGTTTATAAATTGATAAGTTATTTTGCATATGTTTTTTAATACTAATAGACATAATGATTACTTTATTTGTAGATAAATTAATAACTAAGTAAAAAAAATAGCAAATTTATTACATTCAAGTATTTAAATGCCCTGAAATCTATGCATTTTCGACTTATTTCTTAGATGATAAGGATATAATCTTCGGCCGATATAATGAAAAAAAGAACATTGGCTCTGCCACTAGACAAAGTCGTTAAAATTATGGGAAAGTAGAAACATAGTAATTCTCGACTATTTCCTAAATGACAAAAAATTAATATATAGGAGATAATGTTATGACCAAAGTGAGTAAGTTAAGATATTGCATTTAAGCAGTTCTTTTTTACTTTTAAAACATTTTTGAAAAAAAAACCTATAAAAATTTGAACGCAGCGGGATTCGAACCCGTGCCTCGTTCAAATTTTTATACGTTTTTTTCAAAAATGTTTTCTAATCCTAAGTGTGGAATAACACTTTAAAAATAGTAAACTTTTTTACTTTTATTGATAAATTTACCTTATTTATTTTTTTTTACTAAATCCTTGCTGTGAAAAAAATACGATGTAAATAATAATTGTTAAATCGACTAGATATATTCACTAACAGGCCTGGTCAGGTTTATCTATGTTCTAAAAAATTACTTGTATTAATAACATCATATACACATGTTTATATATATGTACTAATATTGAAAATGTATGTACCTATGCTTTTATTAATTTGTGTACATACCTATGTTAGTAGTCTATCTCCCGTTGTCTAACTTTTTCTTACTAGTTGATAAAAATACAATGAGAGTACATATTAAAAAATAATAAACGCTTAAAAGTTGCGATTTTATCAAAAAAATCATATAATATTCTATATACTAACATTAGCTAAATTATACTTGAAGATATACATGAATGAATTTGTTATAACTCTAAATAAGAATTTCATTTCAAATTGTAGAGGCAGAATTGACCTTTAAATTTCTACCTCAAAATTTTAAAAGGATTATTAAACAACTTAAACTTTTAAATTTGAATATGTCTTATAAAGATAATAAATTATATTAAGTTTCATTAGTATTAGAAAAATAACTGAAAATAACTAAAGAGTTATGTGAATGAAAGCACAATATCATTGTGAAAACTAAGAAATATTCAACTCAGAAATATTCAATTCAATTCAAATTTTTGAATTGAAAAAACAACCATTAAAATGAGTGAGCATTATTTCTTTCGACACTGGTGTTGTGATTTTATAATTATTTTGTTTTTGTAAATATAAATGTAATATGTAGCTAATAAAATGTTTTTCGTACTTATTTATATAAAAGTACTTTTAAAATACCTCAATATGTGTTACAGTTTAGAGATTTCTTTATGTGTCAGTTTTGTGTATGTTTAATTAAATCCTTTTTTCTTCTGTTAAATACAAAAGTATAATTTTTGTCATTTTCAACACAAAGTAAATAGGTTGTATATATATTTTTAAACATAATACTGGTAAGGTTTGTTTGTAGTTTGTTAATTCTTTTGTAAATTAATAAATTCATTTTATTTACTTAATATGAATGTGTAAGATTCTTTAGAGTTCATTTAATTAAAAAGGTTGTAGGTTTTTCTTTAAACATATTTGTTTGTTTAATCAATTAAAATCTTAATAAAATCAACCAACATGAATAATCAAATTGTAAACGGTTTTTTTATTTAATTTCATAGCAAGATTGTAAAGGAGTTCTTTTGCAGGATAGTATAGATATGTTACAGTTTAGCAAAAAATAAAACATTGTGTTTATTGTTTAGACTATTTAATTTATTAATAATTTTAAAATAACAATATTACATATTGACCATTTTTTAAAAATTCGCGATAACAATCCATATTTGATTACGTCGACATGTGTTTTTAATGAATTACATTTTCAACTATTTAACTACAAGTTCCATGTGCATGTTAAAAATATTAACAAAAGTGTATTTTAAAAGATCTCTTCCAAATTGGGATATCATACAATTGTTTATTAAAATGTTTCTTTTATTTTAGTTTAATCTTAGGTAAAATTACGATTTATAATAGTTTTGTATTGTTAATATAAACTTGTGATGTGGATTAAATATTTTTGTACTGTCATTTTGTCTTTTTTTCGTTTTATGTTTTTATTACTTTTATTATTATTGTATGTTATACCTTTGTTGATGTAGATATAAATGTTTTAACTTATGTAGGATGGTAAAACTGTTAAATTTAGATACAATTTTCCAGCTCCTTTTTATCTTTAGAATAATATTGAGGCCGGTCGTGGCGCAGTGTGACAGCGTCTGACTGTAAACACGATCGGTTGTGGGTTCAATGCCTACTCGGGGGAGTGATTATATTTAAAATTATTTTCACTTCCTCGCGCTGGTAAAGACAAAGTGCGGCGTTGAATTCCACCACTCATCACACAATGTCTCGAATTCGGGTTGTCTTAACACTAGGTACTTTCTGTCTATCCTGCTATGCGAGATAAAAAAGCGTAAAGCTAAAATAACATTACATTTTAATGGACATATAAGGTATTTAGATAGTGTTAGAATAAAACTACTACTTATTATTAACGATACGAAGCCTCATTTGCTTACTCTTTATCTCGAGAGATTCACTTAAAGCTGGTCCGTCTGCTACGTGTTTTATATAAAAATGACTGCCATACACATTTTATTAAAAATCCTTAATCATAATTTATTTTGTAAAAGTGATGTAATTTGCATAATAATCATGTGATATATTTTTAAATCAATTATCTACACTATATCATATTCGATAAAAAATGCAACGTAAGATAAATTGGCATTATTACTATTTCAAATGATTTTGAAGAATTATTATTTATTATTTCAATAATTTTAACCTATCTACTAAATAACACTATCGGTTATCACGTAAATACAAGCTATAATAAAAATATATTTAAAACCTTGTCGTTTTGGTTAATTTAACAATAAAATTTTATAGTCTGTGTTGAAGTTTTCTATACTTATGGTACGGGCTTCCCCGAAATTTAAAATATTCTTGTTTTATACAAATACGTAAAAAGAAGTAATTATGTTGCGAACTTGTGCTTAAACAGACATCAGTAAACCCTGTAGTCTGCATTACGTATTCGTTACTTACAACTCCCACAATTACCGATGTATTTCTGGTTTCTCACAAAGAACAGCACATTTAAGTCGTATTTGCAGAAGACTCCTGTAGCATATCTAAAAGATCTTCTTGAGGTGATTTGGGTATGTTTGCTATAAAGGTAAGATCATCTTTTATATTTGTGTTTCTTATGCAGGCTGTAATATTTTCATACTTTATATCCTTATTAATATTTAAAACTTTATTTTTCAATTTTTCGTTGCAAAAATTAATTGGTAATTTTAAGTCTACGTAACGCGTCTGATCCGTCGATTTTTCAATGGATTCTACAATATAATTAATTTCATTCGTTTCAAGGCAATAATTTTTATAATTATCTTTTTTTTTATTACTCTCATATTTATATATATTTTCTCCCAAATCTTTCAAAAATTTTGTATCAATAGTAGATGGCAAGCAAAATGTGCCATCTTTATTTTGCAAGCCTAGTCTTAGTAAAACTGAAATTTTAGTGTGGTATTCCGAAAACCAAATTATTAATGTGTTACACAAACAATTATGATCTGCGTTTGTGAAATTACACGCTAGTAATTCTAGTTTGTTTAATGCATTTTCGAAAATAGTTTTTGAAAAATATTCAGGCATAAGACTAGCGACACAGCGTAAATGTCGCCGGCTTATGTCAAATATATTTTGATTCGTTGCCACTGATAGCTGCCATTTAAATATCATTGTCATGAGGTCCCACAATTTTCCCATAGAATAATCATCTAGTTTCATAATGGATGTAGCCGAAATGTCTTGTAGTAGTTGTTTAATGACGATATGGGTTGCGACCGGTTGAGGTATAAATAGTTCATCCAAGAGCTTGGGATGTAGTAACACAGCAACTATGTCTGTTAGGACTAAAAAGAGGGCCATAATCAATATTTTAGGTAAATTACTATGTTAATTTATTTGGATTTCGATGATAATAACTTTCCATTCTTTTAATTAAGCTGTATGTATAATAACCTACACAAATTATTTATACAAATAACTTACCCCTTTCAGACTTATCCAAAGGAATGTTCTGAGTTTTCAACCTTTGATCAATAACATATATCATTTCACAACCTAAATTCACCACTATAAACGGTGTAGCAAAGTGAGACATATTTAATCACAATTTAATATAATCAAGGACAAAATTTATAACAAAATGAGTATTGACTCCTGCTATGAAGGTGTTATTGCTAAGTTAACAGCAGAAAATAGAATACTGCCTATATCTCTCAAATTATCATCACTAAAAACTGAAAATGAAATGGTTTTATTTGTATATAATATATTAGAAGACCTTAATGCTTTCCCTACTGTTAGAGAGGTTAACAAAAATGATGAGAATTCTATATATTACCGTAACCTTGGCAACAAATACTTTACACAATCAGAATTCCATAAAGCATGGCAGCTGTATAACTTGTCACTACTTCATGCTACAAATGATTCAGAAAGCTATTGCATTGCATTATCTAATCGTTCAGCTGTATTTTTTGAGCTTCAAAAATATAATGAGTGTATTATAGATATAGAAAAAGTTTTTTCTCTACAATTTCCTAAAAGGCTTGAACAAAAATTAACTAATAGAAGAGATGCTTGTAATGATGCTTTATCTAAAAAAGAACTTGCAAGTGATGTGGAAAAAGTAAAAATAGAGGATATTTTAAAAATGAAAACCCAAAAGGATTCTGTTTATGTTGCTGCAAGTACTAAGTTGGAAGTTGTACAAAATGAAGAAATGGGCAGACATGTTGTAGCCAAGGAAGACATAAGCGTAGGTGAAATTATTGTTGAAGAAGATCCTTATTTTGCCATTTTGTTAAAGAATCAGCATTTAGTGGCATGTAGTTATTGTTTATCGAGAAGTCTTAATCTTATACCATGTAAGACTTGCTGTTTCAGTCTATATTGCAGCAATGAATGTAGAAACAAAGCTTGGAAGGATTATCATGCAACTGAATGCCCCTTAATGGCTACCTTATTAAAGATGGATTTTACAAAGCTTGAGCTATTAGCATTAAGAACTGTTATTAAAGCTCGTTCCGATCACTTAAACTGGAATGATTTATTTAAAACAGTAGAAGTTGCAGATGCTCACATGAATACCGAATTTCATGGACAGTTGAAAGTTGGAGACAGTTGGATATATGATTCAAAATATTATACATCCATTCATTCATTAGCTACAAATGCAGATAAGAGATCAAATTCAGATAAGTTTCAGAAAGCAATAACGGCAGCAGTATTTTTGAGATTTTTGAGGCATAACACAAATTTTATGATACCAGATTGTGAAGATCAGCAGGATAAGGTTTTACAATGTGTTGCCAGATTGTTAATGATACATGAAATGACAACTCCTACGAATATGCATTCAATTGCGACAAATATAGCAGATAAAACTGGTAAATGTGTAGATGAAATAAACTTGGGTAGTGCACCATATGCTTTTTGCAGTTTGTTAAATCACTCCTGTGCTCCAAATGTGATCAGGTATACAAAATTAGGCACTGGAAAAATGGTAGTGATTGCCTTAAGACCAATTAAAAAAGGAATGCAAATATTTGATAACTATGGGTAGGTTGTTTTGTGTTAATCTTTCTGAAATGGTATAGTTAAAAATAGTATAATTATTTACTGCAGCCTACATAATATGATATTTAAGTATTTCGTTCAGTTCATTATATTTAATATTGTTTAACTGAAATATAAATAAATATTTTCTAGATTTCATCATGCAGTAATGGATCGCAGATCTCGTCATGAGTCACTTAGAAACCAATATAAGTTTATATGTGATTGCGAGGCTTGTGTTAACAATTGGCCTACTTATATGGAACTAAATATGAGACACGCACAAAAAATACCCAATAGATTAGGTGCAGCCAAAAACAAGTTATTGGGCATGAATGTAATAACGGAACTGCAATATGGTAAAGTTGATACTGCACTTGAAGTTTATCATGGGCTTTGTAAGTTGTGTCAACAATTGGAGAGATACTCACCATGTGTGGAACTCTGTGAATGCCAGGAGGCATTAAAACAATGTTTAAGTATTTTTGAAGGACATGTCCCATATGGTTCTGATATTATGGTGGAAGACATACTAGTTAAAACAGAAAACTTATCTTGCTGTATAGCCTAAATACAGTTATTTATTACATTTTATTATAAAGCTATTTCTTATATTTTACTATAATTGATACTTTATTTAAAAATAAACTGTAAAGGCAGTTATTTTCCTAATTCATAACTAGTAGAATATATAAGTCTTTACTTTTAACATAATTTTTACAACATTTGCTTAAATTTATTTTGAATGTTCAGTGAAATATATTTTTTGTTAACTTCACCGAACTATTTATGTTTTTGCTTTAATAGTTTATTAAGATCTGATAATTAGACAGATCTACATCAAGATATCTGATTTTATTTTTAGTTGTTAACTATATTGATATAGTATATATAAATTATACTTTATTTAAGCAATTGTCAAAGGTTATTATATAACCAATTATTAAATTTATTATTGGAATAATAGAAATTTATTATACCTACATAATAGGTAACTAAATAATAGATCAATCATATATCAATCATATATCAATCGCTTAGTGCTTTATAAATTGTTAACTTAGTTATTAATATATGTTACTGATACTGCGTTTTATATATTATATTATGATTAATTCTAACATGAGTGTTATGATAAAATTTTTACTAATAAACTTTTTATTGAAAGATTTTATAGTTAAGGCAATTTTGTTGCTTAAAATTGTTATTTAAAAATCATATATTGTACTATTATTTTAAAGTGTATTTAATGCAAAAATAAAAAAAAATGTATATTAATAACATTCTTTATTTAAAACAACACATTATCGCCATTTCATGATAGTAGGAATGTAAATTATGATAACTTTGTTCATACTATTTTTACCAACAGACTTTTTATTGGAAGATTTACAGTTTTTCATTATTTTATAGTATTTAATTTTTTTTTGTAGATTTTTTTAATTATTATATTATTATATCAATTTCATTGTGTATTTAATGCAAAAATAAAAAAAGTAAATTTTAACATTCTTTATTTAAAACAACACATTATCGCCATTTCATGACAGTCGGAATGTAATTCTATGATAACTTTGTTCATTCTATTTACAGTAATAAGCAAAATATATCGTTTCATAATGACATAAATATACAGATTATAAATAAAGATATATAAGTATAATTGATAGAATGTCCTTTCGAAAGTGCGAAGCTTTGCATTTTATCTTCGCTCAACAGAGTTATTTTGTTGGAAACTACAGGTTTTATCGGGCTATATTTTCGTAGATAGTCTATGGTACAAGTGATTTCGTTATAAGGTACTATTTCTCGGGATAGATTTTGAAATATACTGTATCCATCGCCGCCGTCCGCTATGAAAGTAGATGTTATTATTTTGTATTGAAGATCGTCAGTAATATCGCTTAGCTCTGAACAACTTGTGCATATACCTTTGGCATTAACAATTCTAGAGCCCGGCCTTTGTGATAAATCGTAAATCACATTAATGCCAGAGTATTGTAGGAACTGCCCTGGTGCGTCGACTTTTCTCCAATTTGCAATTGAATGTTCTAGAGCCATCTTTAGAATAGTACCGTTCATAGTCATAATGCATAAACTGTCTGAAAAAGGTATAACGGTTATCATATCACCTTTGGTGATATTAAATGGCCGTCCAGGGTGGCTAACAGAACTTCTTATTCTGCCTCCTTGAATGATAGATATATTAATGTCTGAATGTCCCTTATAATTTTCTTTTGTGTAGTTAATAATTGCGTCGTTAATAAAATTACCTAAATTACACTCTTTAAGTCGACACGAGTCACCGTCCAAAAGCACTGACGAGCTTCCAATAATTTCATTGTATATTTCATCTACGTCCTTTCGATAACTGTTAACTAATTTCAAAACCTCTGGATCTTCTGGTACTTTTGCATCTAATAATATCGGTTCTCCATCGTAATGAATGATCTCACCTTGATTATTAAAAGTTAAAAAAAGTTCACCTAAATACTTTGTATATGCGTATGCTTGTACCACCAAAACTTTTCTACCAGATTTCTGTGCGACGACAGTTGGATAAGAACCTTGACGGTATTCGGGAATTTCTTTTGTATTATTTTTATTAGTTAGGAACGTGTTTGAATGACCGCCTATGACTAAATCTAAATCTTCGACATTTTCAGCAATATCCAAATCTTTATAATATCCGGAGTGGCCCAAGGCTATAAATATTTTAACACCTTTAGACTTTAGTCTTTGGACTTCTCTCTTTATAGCTGTAATTTCATCTTCGTATTCGACGTCATTTTTAGGTGCTAGAAATTTTGTGTCCGGTGTTAAATATCCAATTATACCAATATTGACTCCATTTATATTAAGGATGATTGAATTTTGTAAATTAGGTTCTTTTTTAAGCTCGGGCACTTTATTTAAAATGAGATTGGCAGTCACAGTGGGAAATGTAAGGCTTCTTATAAAAGGCAAAACTCCATCCACATCTTCGTCAAATTCGTGATTTCCAAGAGACTGTAAGAAAAGTACAAGTTTAAATTATTTGAAAGGGTACTTATAATATTGTTAATCGTATAGGTTATAGTTTTTTAATGAAGATGATGAACCATATTTTATAAAAGGTGTTTAAATATGTAGGTAAGCATTCTAATTTGAATGTCTCTATATCTGTTTTATAATCGTGGGTTCAAGTTTTAAAAAAAAACGTTAAAATGTTAAGAATTTCGATGCAGCTGGTAGTAGAACGCATGTCTTAGCGGTCAGAGCGCTTGGACAGTATCCAAGAGGCGCGGGTTTGAATCCCGCTGCGTACAATTTTTTATACGTTTTTCCAAAAATATTTTCAAATCCTAAGTGTGGAATAACACTTAAAAAATACTAAATATTAACATACTAACGTATATTTATAGTTTGAAGACTGAGAATAACAATTTAATATATTATTATAAAAGTACATCATTATTGATATGAATATATTTAAATTATTTGTATAATGTATAATAAGAATATAATAAGAAAAAGTATCCATCATAGTTGGTACTTATTACGCTATTGCGGATAGTCTATTCTAATTATAAAATGGTAGTAAAGTGGTAAAAATCTCGATTGTGGTCGATTCCCGCTCAGAACATAAGTATATTTAAATATTTTTATCTTTCAAGTAATCTAGTAATTAATTCTAGTAAAACAATTCGAAATGCCTTAAAATTGGGTGGATAAGGGAGTACAGATACAGACATATTCGAGACATTTCTAATTATGGGGTGAAAAAAAACGTAATAGTTTTGAATTATTTTACAAAAATTATCATGAAGGTTTATTGGTAATCTGTGTATCCTATAAATTCACAAAATAATGTCGTTTTTCCTTCATCAAATTCGGGAGGTTTTACATTTACAAATAGGTAATACAAATTTCTGAATCCATAGCCGTCGTAGTAATATGTAAGGTTATATTTCAACAACGCTACGATGCCACTTGGGACTAAAATAGTCTTTTCATGGACAATGGCTTTTTAATAGCAGCAGATGAGTGACACGCTTTCAAAACTACCTAGTGTTATTAAAGTATGTCACGTTGACACACTTTGGTTATGTTTCGACAAAAGTTGTTCCCGTTTGTCAATAGCTAAAATATTTAGTTAATGATGTTAGTTCCTTTTATAAGGATTTTTATTCTATATTAAAAAAAATTGGATAAATGCTTGTAGGTGCTTGTGTTTCTCTTTATTTTTTAATTGCTTTAATCATTTTTTTTAAAGTAAATTTGAATGTTCTAATATTAACATTATTGCGGATTAACACTATTTTTGTAATTCCAAATTATAGGTGGTGTCTATGGTTTCTGATTTTCGTCCTCGAATATTAGAATAACAGTTAAAGGAAATGAAGACGAAGAGGAAATAAAGAAATAAAATAAAAAAGCAAAATTAATGTAAGCTCAATAGGTACAATGATAACTACTTTTTATTTCATAAATATTTTTACTTTATTAACATTTCCACTAAGACCTGGACCGCACCAGGCTATAGTAAGCCGATGCGAATCTTTTATATGTTAAGAAAACTTCAATCTTGTTAAAGAAATGAGACTCGTGGGACCACTTGCCTCTCGTAAGTTTAGATAGCTTTACTGTTTGTAAGAACAAAATAAAAATACAATCAGATTTGTTTTACAGTTTCGCGCTTTTCTCGCATACTTTCTGACTACACGGTAGTCGGAGTAGTCTCTTGCCGGTCGAAATCGAGACATTGCGTATTAAGTGGCGGAATTTAACGCCGTGATCAGTTTTTACCAGACTAAAGAAAATTTAATTAATTTATATATAAACATTACCCTAAGAAGGGATCGATTGCGCAACCATTGTGTTTACATTCACTGCGCCAAGATGATCGTGTACCGACTATCCTATAATAATTAGCTTCGTTGTTTTTTATTAAACCATTATACAACAGATTATATAATAAACAACTATATACAAACAGAGGATTCGATGAGAACAATAGGTAATCTTAAACAAGACTTGCTTAATGGGAGTGAATTAGGCACCTATCTATATATGTAGCTGCCCTTTAGATTTCATTTAATAAATTTGCTATAAAAAAGAAATTAATTTACGCTTTTCTTCAAAGTAAAGTATATAAGTAATGATTAAGTTTATGAACATAGTAGTGGAGATCGACTAGTTACGTTTACAGATATGGGTAACTTTCTGTTAGACTTTCTGACGTGAATCCTGATTCACTAAATATTTCGATTCCAATTAACCGATATGTCTTTAAAGGGAATTAATACACTGTATTAATCCTGAAATATATCAGACAAGAAGAAATATATTTATTGCTTATCATAAACAAAAGCAGCAAAAGTCTTCACATTGCAATCGAATAGTGTCGACTATAAATACGATTGATTTTGTATTCTTTACCTATATATACATAAACAAAACGAGGCGAAATTTTGAAAATGGGCGGAAATTAGGACGGGAAGTTTCTTAATACTTATAGAAGCCACCGTGGTGCAGTGGGACAACATCTGACTGTAAACGCGATTGGTTGTGGGCTCGATTTCCATTCGGGCCAATAAATTTTAAATATATGATGATAGAAAAAAAATAGATAAATTGAATTAGGGAAATAGCGATAAATTTTAATTATACTTTTTATTTCTCTGCTCTGATAAGACAAGGCGCAGCGTTGACTTTGCAAATTGCAGTGTCGATTTCGGTCCGAAAGCAGTAAATGGAGTGTTTTGTCACTATGTTTATTCTAAATACTCTGCTATACGGGATAAAGCGTGAAGTTATTTTTTTAATACTTATCACTCTATCAACATATAGTTTACATTTCTATAATTTAATGAAAATTAATCACAGCAGACGTGATTTTAATAAAACAAAGTAGCGTTTTCTTTTTCTTTCATTTAATTTAAATTTTACTTTACAAAATCATAATAAAAATAATTATTATAATGTAATTGTGATTCGTGTCTTAATTTATCACACTTACAGCTAAAAATACTTATAAAATATTTGTACACCTTAAGTAATTGTAGATTTCTGTCTTTTGCATTTACTATTATTAAAAATATTTACTATACGCTTAAATATTTGTAAAATTGACATATTGAACATAGGAACAAAGATTTTGATAGAGCCTGAGTATAGGCTCCGTTGTTTTGGTTTAAAATTGTCACTCGTCCTTCTATTTCAGGGTAAATAGGGCTATGCTGTTTGATATATTGTATTGTACAGGTCAACTCGCTGTAATCTAAGACACGTGTGGGGAGCCCGTGAAGCATCGAGTATCCATCGCCACCATTCGAAATAAACTGTGGCATTAACACGTTATACTCTTCACTCTTGTTGATTTCAGCGTATGTTGGGATTGAACAGTTGGAACACCTCACTTCGGCGCTAACTACTTTTGACCCAACCGGTCTTTGGACATCGTAAACTGTTTTCATACCAGACATTTGTAAGAATTCTCCAGGATAATCTAAGTCATTTAAATTTTCAATAGCATGTTCCAACATTTGTAATAACACGTTTCCATTCATAGTGACTACGACAAGGTTTCCTTCAAACGGCAATACTCCTATTAAATCTCCTTTAGTTATATTGGTCGGCATATCTGCGTGTGCTATAGACGACCTTATTCCTCCACCTTGTATTACTGCAATGGGCACGTCTGTCCATTGTTCTATGCCATTGTATTCTGAAGCATAATGGTATACCATAGCGTCGGCTATTAGATTTCCCATGTTACATTCTTTATGTTGACAACTTAATCCATCTAATACCACGGTTGTAGTACCAATAACTT
The DNA here is from genome assembly GCA_032432895.1 of Dryadula phaetusa. NCBI lineage: Eukaryota > Metazoa > Arthropoda > Insecta > Lepidoptera > Nymphalidae > Dryadula > Dryadula phaetusa. The sequence goes on from JAOYRS010000054.1 coordinate 2,491,211, forward strand.
CTTCAGTATAGTTTAAAACCTCAGTACGATAACGTTCAACAATCTTTAGCACATCAGGATCTTGAGGAATACTTTTATCTAAAAGTATAGGGATTCCATCGGCGCTGAGTAGGTCGCCTTTATCGTTAAAAACCATGTGTAATTTACCTAAATACTTTGTATAGGCGTAGGCTTGAACTACGGGGACTTGTTTGCCTGATGCTTGAGTCACATAAGTGGGATAGGGTCCCATCGACATTTCTGAATCTGGACTAGTGCCGTTCCATAGGAAAGTATTAGAATGTCCTCCAATTACTAAATTTAAACCATCGACTTCCTTTGCTATTTGCAAATCTCTTAAATATCCAGAGTGACCAAGGCCAATAATGATGTGAACGCCGTCACTTTTCAATTTTTTTACCTCCTCTTTAAGTGCTATTATTTCATCAACATATTCTACATCGTTCTTCACGGCTAGCACTTTCGTTTCTGGTGTTAAATAACCTACTACACCGATTAAAGTACCTGTTATGTTAAATATGACTGATTTTTTCAAGTTTTCTTCGTTTTCAAGTTCAGGAACGTGTGTCAATATTAGGTTGGCAGCTAACACGGGACAGGTGAGATTATTTATGAAAGGAGTTAACCCGCCGACGCCGTGGTCAAATTCGTGATTTCCCAGTGACTGCAACAATGAAAGAAAATTGTTATTTTTGATAAACTGTTAAAAGTATTTTTATTTAATATGGGTAAGTCGAGAGTCATGCGAGGGAACAAAAAGGGAATATTTGTCTATTAAATAAATACTTTTAATTTCTCTTACTACTACATTAAGATTTTTTTATTGTACAAAAAACAAATATCCCCCTAATATGTTGAATATGTTTTTGTAAGAAACTATGAAATGAGGATGATAAAATTGGTTAAGTAAGATAGATGAACGACCACGTTAAAATTTAAATTAGTTATATACTCTAAATCTAATTTGAGTAAAACTTGTTAGTAAAACAATGAAATTTGCTACATTATTAGAAAAGTTATCTCAGTTTTTAAAGTAGTTATCTAGATAACTTTCATACAAAACCAATATCACAAGATATGAGACTAATGACTTGATCTTGTTGTATTCTACCACCATAAGCGTATCGATCTTTCTCTATCCAATCAGTGTCAGTAAAAATGCCATAAGCTAAAGTAAACTCTTAACAACTTTGTCAATCTTTCAAAGACTTTTAGTAGCTTCACCAATTTTATAGCTATTGTAATAATGTAAGCAAATTTCACAACGATTTCACTAACTTCTAAAAAGTCAATTTTGCTAGAAAACTTGTCCTTGTGCCCAGTTGGGAAATTTTGTTATGAACTTAGTTTGAATCGGTGAATTTTGTTTTTAATTTTTTTAAATATTTGCGCTTACCTAAACAGATTAAACTACTGTTACCTACTCTCTTTTTCTTTTCTCTAATAATTTGTATTCGGAGATATGATTGCATATAAAATTTGTTGTCATTTTTCAACTGTAGTAAGACAAAGTGCGGCGTTGACCTAGTCACTCAACACACTCAATGTGTCAATTTCAGGCGGTAAGCAATCAACAATGTATATCGTCACTAGGTTGTCTTTTTTATAGCAGGGTTGCTATGTACAAGAAAATGTAAAAATATAATAGTTCAAAATAACACAATTATATTTATTATATACATTAATTTTTAATAAATATATTTATTAACGGTCTCTTTATATATTTATTTGCCTATATTACAATTTTGTTGTGAACTTAACCGTGCATAATACATTTTAATAAAGCTTTAGTCCATGAACACATTAAAGGAAGAAATTTTAAATAATGTTAACCCAAATTAATTGTTAATGAAAATGTCATATTATATCAAACTATTAAATGAATGATAAAATGAAGTATGTATGTTACATTAAAATAACAAAAAATGATATACTTGCATTGTTTCAATATAAAATACATATATTTCAGTTACTAAAAGTGAATTTGGTATCATTTATTCTAAATAAAAGTAAACAAAAATATATAATCACAATCCAAGACGTCAATTAACGCTGAAATATACCGATAAAAATCTACGTAGGTAATTGTAGCTGCTTTATATCCATTAAACTTAAAAAAACATATATAAAAATTATTTTATTCATAACTTAAATAAATATATTTGTAGTAATACATCAAATTAAATGCCTTGCGTAGTACAAAGGCAAGTAGCGTTGTGGGCATATCAATCTTCTATACGAATTTCCACTGTCAAAGTTGGGCAGTTCCAAGTTTTACAAAGAAACGAAAACTTGTTGATACAAAGACTCCTATCGATTACCTTCTAGCTTCTGCTCGTTGTTAATAAATAACATCAAGATGAAAATGAATTTGATCTTTCCAAGTAAGCAATAGTAGTTTTTAGCAGTAAAAAATACTAAATTTTCGTTCTTGGTGTGAAGTGATTTAAGTAATAGATTGTGAAAATTTTTAAAAAGCTTAGCTTATCAGAATAATAGAAATAATGTTTGATAGCAATGTACTAAGCCCAGGTTATTAGCGAAAAAAAACATACAAAAACAACCTGAAAAACAAACGGATGCAATAATTGTGTGTGCAATTTTTTTTTGTTGTTAAACAAGTAGGTTATCGTTTTGGATGAGTTATGGAATACGATTTTAAAAAGAAAAGAATAACAAATCTAAAATAAAATAAGATGGACGCAGTGGAAACGCAATGGTTGTGGGTTCGTAACCCACTCGGGTTAATGATTATATTTAATTTTTTCCCCCGTTTTGTGTTACACAAAGCGCGACGTTAAGTACTGCATTTAATTTAAAATGTCTCGATTTCAGGTGGAAAATGAAGAGCACAATATCTTGACACGGTTATTTCTTTGATTGACCTATGAGGGAAAAAGTATGGATCTGTAAAAAAAACAAAAACAGAACAGATTTTGATATCATTAAAATTTAAAATACATTTAATGATAAAACAATAAGTTAATTATAATGATTAATCAGATTCAGTTTAAAACCATCTGTTTATAAGTGTATATCGTTTACCAAATCTAAGTCCTTGATTGAATTAGGTAACAAGCACTTTTGTTGTCAGCCGACGGTCAGCTGGTCAGGTCGTTTTCATTATTAATGCCCACATCACATGGCGTACTTCCCGTATGTCTATTAAATGAAGTGTCAGAACGAGGGCAGGTTTTAGAGGATTATATTTCAAAATTAATACTAGAAAAATTATGAAATATTTCTGCTTAAACATTTTAAGCAAAATGTCTAGTAGACTCAACTCAAACAGAGTTTGAGCGCGAATGCTTACGAAATAAAAGAAACACGTTATTTTTGGATTTTATATATATTTAATATAGGTTAGCTAAAATTAAAAAAAAAAGATTTTTCGTAAACATATTGTCGTAAAGAAAATATGGTTACTTAAGCATTTTCCTTTGAGCTAACATATTTGAACTAACACTAAATTTGAGTAGATTTTTCAAATTTCACTCTCATATATTGTCTTAAAATGTATGATTATGTATATTAAATATTATTATTACTTACTTAAAATATTTCTAGAAAGGTAACTTATATACTGGTTCTAACATTTTAATATTTATATATGAATTCACTGAGTGGCAAGGTAACATAGATTTTGTTATTTTTTTCAATACATAATGAGACTGGGAAATTAACAAGATATGGTGGATATGTGACAAAATATGTCGCAATGGAATAGCGTTGGACTGTAAACGCGATTGGTTGTGGGTTCGATTCGCAGTCGCGGTAATGATTATATTTAAAGTTTATTTCACTTTTCCTTTCTTGTAACATAAAGCGCGGCCTTGAGCTAGCCACTCAACACGCAATGTCTGGGTGGAAAACAGTCAACAGGATATATACTAACCAGAGCGAGGAAGTGGAAACAATTTTAAATATAATCACTCCCCCGAGTAGGGATCGAACCCACAACCGGTCGCGTTTAAACTGCGCCACGACCTCGCCTCAGTTATGATTTTTATATAAGTAATAATGGTTGTATATGTCTTTTTCTTCATTAGTAAGTTCATATTAAATTTTAATTTTGTTATAAATGTTTACTGCTATAAGTAGTACGACTAGAATGAAAAATTCACGATTTCCAAAAAGCCAATCTAATGAGGAATTACGGACGTTTGACGTAAAATATTATAAAATTAAAGACCTTAAATCATGAATGTATCTAACAAATAAAATAAATTCTATCGTATATATACGTTCTCTCTCATAAATATGACGTTTATTTATGAAAGATGTTAATTTATAATTTTTTTTTATCCTAATTATATTGCTATTGCAAAAATAACTTAATGTAGAATTAAAATATAATTTACGAATATGTAAGTAGTATATACGATTACCGTTGAGGTGTCTTAAGGTTTACAAAATCTCATTTCATAGTATTTGAGATTTAAACATATTTCGAGAATGTTGAATAATTAACTAAAAAATACTAAAAAGTATAAATATTAAAAATATCGATATAATTCTATTATTGGCACCATTTGCAGGTGATTTGTTATGAATTATAATTCTACCTTCGACAGCTGGATGCACGGGGTTAGTTCGGTTCATATATTCTACTGTACATAATAATTCATTGAAATTTAAATCAACGGAAAGTAAACCGTTAAATATTGAGAACCCATCACCACCCATTGATAGGAATGCATTTGTTAAAATATAATAAGTTTCAGACATGTTAACTGGCGAATATGTAGGTATTGGACAATTTCCACAGAGCACTTGAACACTTAAAACTCGATTTCCTGGTTGTTTCCTGAGATCATATTCTACTTTTAAGCCTGACATTTGCAAAAATTGACCAGGGGCTCGTAACGCGTTATATTGTTCCACGGAATGTTCTAGCATTTTCCAGATGCCCAATCCATTGATCCTTATCTTCACAATGTTCCCATCAAACGGCATAACTGCAAACAGATCTCCCTTTGTTACATTAAACCGTTGATGTGTGTGTACGATGGACGCACGAATTCCTCCGCCTTGTACGACCGCGACGGGAGCGTCAGTCCAGCCATCGCCTTTATACTCTGAAGCATATTTATCTATAATCGCATCTGTTATTAAGTTTCCCATATTGCATTCTTGTAAACGACATGATAGTCCATCTAGCACTACGGATGATACTCCAACAACTACATCAGATATTTTTATGATATTTTGACGATATCTGTCAACAATTGCTAGAACTTCGGGATCTTGTGGTATAGAATTATTTAATAATATCGGATTCCCTTTATACTTTATTAGTTCACCGTCAGAATTAAAAACAAGATGTAATTTCCCCAGATATTTAGTGTATGCATAAGCTTGTACCACCGGGACGTATCTATCTGAAGACTGTTTAACTAAGGTAGGATAAGGGCCTTGCACTATTTCCGCGTCGGGCGCTGTCCCATTCCATAAGAATGTATTTGTGTGACCGCCAATGACAATATCGATATCGTTAACTTCTTTCGCTATCTCTAAGTCCTTTGTAAAACCTGAATGTCCCAAAGCTATTAAAATGTTGACACCTTGATTCTTCAAGATTTTTACTTCTTTTTTTAATGCAATTACCTCTTCAATATATTCGACATTATTTTTTACAGCCAGTGTTTTAGTATCCGGAGTGAGGTATCCAATTATACCTACTTTAACTCCATTTATATTGAATATAACTGAATTCATCAAATTTTGTTCTGATTGCAGGTCAGGTTCCTTTGTAAGGAGCAGATTAGCTGCCAGAACTGGACACGTCAAGTTTCTTACAAAAGGTGTGAGACCAGAAATACCATTATCAAATTCGTGGTTTCCCAAGGACTGTAACAAATTATGTAGTTAAATTTAGTTATAAAACTTATTTGTTATATTACATTGTATCATTATAAAATTACATAAATATGTATATAAAAATATTCATATTAAATTAAAAAAATTCAAATATTTTAGTAGAAGAGGAAGAATATAATTATTTCATATTACTATATAAAATAATAATTAAGAAATAAAACTATTTTCAAATAAATAAAACTATTTTCAAATTGCGGAGTTTATACAAAGACATTTAAAGAAAATAATAAGGAAAGACCGACCACCTCAAACTATGATACAAAAATTAACACGTAACATATTTACAGTTCATATTATTAGTAAACATATATGCAAGTGATTGTTAATAGAAGCAACTTAAATGATACTTACGATAAAGAGTATAATTTTTATCAATTATAAATGTACTTTTGGTCCAGGTTAATTCACTTCCTAAATATTGGGATTTCGGTCGACAAGTAATTATACCTTGTGGGATTTTATAAAAATAAAATAAAATAAACTTTTTAAATTATTTATAAAAAATGTTACACAATAATAAATCGTATTACAGTAAGCGCTAGCATTAATATCGTTGGACTGAGACCCATAGCAGAATCAGGAGCTGAATCTTGATTTCGAAGCACTATACGATCAGCTACTTCTGGGTATACTGTACTTCTTCTTTGAATATAATCGGCAACACATGTTACTATGTCATAATCGAGCTCTTCTTTTGGCAAATTAGTCAATACAGAATAGCCATGACTACCCTGAGCTAAAGAAGAAGGCATAATAATTTTATAGTCTCTCCAATCATCAATAGAAAAGAACTGAGGAACCAGGCAATTCCAACAGCGCACAACAGCGCTTACTATTCTAAAGTTAGGATCTTTGGCTAAGTCGAACGTTGCTCTGATACCAGAAAATTGAAGAAATTGACTTGAAGTCACGTTCTGTCTGTAACCAGAAACGGAGTACTCTAAAATTTGGTTAAGTATTGTTCCATTCATACTAACTGTCACAAGAACATCGTTTTCTGGTATAATAGAAAGTAGACTTGTTGTGCTGATCGGGTTGCTATTCGGTAAGATTTTTCCATCAAAAGCACCTCCATTTATAATAGCGATAGGAGCGTCCGTCCATTGTTCACCTTGAAATTTTGAAGCGTAGTAAAAAACTATGGAGTCTAAAACTAGATTCCCAAAATTACATTCCTCTGATCCACATGTTTCTCCGTCAAGAGTTACCACGGTGTTACCAATGTTTACATTTGAAGAAGCTATGTCGACTGCGGATTGTTTGGCTAATCGTAAAACGTCAGAATCTTGGGGTATCGATTCATCAAGTAGTATCTGATCTACTTGGTAACTAACGATGTCTCCATTATCATTAAACACAGCCAATATTTTGCCAAAATATTTATTGTACGCATGTGATCGTATGACGGGTATTTTCTTGCCTGTTTTTTGTTGTATAACTAAAGGTTTCGTTTCTTCTTCAAAGTTAGATTCAGCATTTGTACCATTGGAATAGAAAATGTTTTCGAGGCCAGCAATTACTAGGTCGACACCGTCTACTTCTAAAGCTATTTCAATATCTTTTCCTGCATCAGAGTTACCTAAAGCAATTATGATTTTAACGCCTTGCATTTTAAGTATTTCTACTTCCTCTTGTACTGCTATTACCTCATCAATGTACTCTATGTTGCTTGTGCTATCTAAAATGTTAGATTTTGGCGTAAAATAACCAACAATACCGATTTTTATACCTTGTATTTCTTTTATAACAGATTTTTGTATTTTCTGTTTCGCAGCTTCAGAATTTATTATTATATTGCTAGCCAAAACTTCCGCTCCTATATTTTCAATGAAGGGTGTAAGCTTAGAGCTTCCTTTGACTATATCGTCGTTTGAGAGATTCTGCAAAGTAAAAAGTTATTATAATGATACCTTTATTAAAGTCATATACTGGTGTCGTTTAGTGACCAGAACTTAACTGTAAATTAGCTATTGTTAATATGAAAAAATAACATTTGAAACTCTATAAAAATAAAATTTAAATATAAAGATACAAGTCAAAAATTAGTTAGGTAGTTAGTTATATTAGTTAATTATAATATATAAAATGATGGTATGAATTAACGTCTTATGAATCATAAAATATAATTTCTACATTTTTTATATAATATAAAATATTTTAGTATATTTTTAAAAAGAATACAATTTTTCAGAATTTTTAATGGCATAAAATACGTTATTACCCATCACAAATAATGACACAACATATACATAAGCACAAAAATATATTATGGATTTTTTTGTGATATGTAGGTAAAAGATCTTCGCGATTTTTACACAATATAAATGAAACTATTGCAAATGGATTAATCACTTATAGTCTAATATTCGAAAATATATTGTCTTCATAAAACGTCAGATCTTCATAGAAAATTTATTTTCTTTCATGATATACTGTACATACATATAGTCCGTGGTCACGAGTAGACTATGGATTACAATGTCAGATACCAAAATATGCACGGTTAATCCGTTTAAAATAGTTTCATTTAAATATATAGGTATTTGATTAATTTTAATTTTTGATTGATAAATTTAGTAATAGAGTTAGTTGTTAGTTTACAGTTATTACATTTAAGAACAATAAAAAAACTTACGTTTATAGTGATGAGCCACGAAAATCGTTTCTCGTCTTCTTATGATTCATCCTTGGATATTTATTTTAATAACAATTACTCAATATTTTTATCTAATAGCTTAAGTTATGGTGTGAAAATCTGGCGTTTACGGTGTAGGTTTAAATCCTATTTAGTTGATAGTTAACAATTTGTTAATGTTATCGAATGATATTTATAACACAAGTGGTTCCAGTCTAGTAAGAATATCGAACTCTTCAGTAGTAGAAAATAATAATATATAGTCAAGTCTCTCGGTTTACTTCAGAATATATGGAAGATGAGGGAGCATAAAACATTACACACAAATTTTCTAAGCATTCAGATTATTCCGCAATAAAATTGTATGATATATCTAGACAAACAATAACTCACAAGTCACAAGTGCGTTGAAGCAACCGCATCGCCCAGGGACATATTTGTAGGCAGGTAGTATAGTCATATGCAGGTACATATGAATGTGGCCACCGATCGTATTTGCCGAATAAAGGAACACACATATATAAAGTGTCACTTCATATTATGTAAGCGGACGTGACGCAACAATTATTGATTTTCCACAGTACATAACGCTCTATGTACACAGCCTGTAATATTAAATATAGACTCGTTGCGCTGTCACCGATAGAAAATTTTACTATGAACATGCCTCGCCATTTTGTTGATTGACTTATTCCAGCTTTGTGTTCCGGCTTTATTAGTTCTGAACTGTTTTCAACTCGCATTTGCAGCATTGCATTTCAGTCCGCGAATAATCTTTGATAATCAAAAAGGGAAGTCAAAGGATAGTATTACAGCTCAATAATACGAGAATTATGAGCATGAAATTCTCGATATTGAAATGAAAGATCAGAAATGGAAAATAGATATCGACAAGAGTATTAGAAAGTCGATGTATTTTTTTTTATTTTATAGATCTGATCTCTCCGCGCGTTTGTATATGAATGTTCAATAAAAAATATTAATTTGGTTCATTTCAATGAATTAATGTAGTTCATTTCAATATTTTATATATTCATAAATTCATTATTTATACAACTGAAACAAATTTCAGTTAATGATGTGAGCTGCACGGTCGACGTTTTCCGAAGTAAATATTAACGTCACAAAATTTCAATGGACATTTCAAAACGAATTGGATGTTTTCAAACGAAATATTTATATTAAAATTATTCACGAGTGAGGGGTTTATTTTGAAATATTTCTATATGAATACAGTTTCAAGTGCATTTGAACGTGACAGCAAACTGAGAGCGCACTGATAGGTTTATATACAATGTAGACTACGCTTGTAGCGTAGTCGCATGTAGCCAGCTTTGTCAACACGCCACATCTTAGCATGATAATGTGGACATTTCTCATTGTCTCAGCTATGCATCAAGCGACAAACGAGGCGTAATCAGACAACACTACAGATAATATATACACAATATAATTATTGGACACTATAATGCTATTTACGTAAAGCATGCGGATGGTCATATTGTGCTGATTGTCATATAATCAAAAAAAATCTAACGCTCTTGATTTTGGATAGACGGTCAAAATAAATCCTTAAAAGTAATATTACATAATATATAATTAAAATTGTAGAATTTCAAATACTTCGTCAAGTTCAAATGTTTAAAGAGAAATTGCTAATAAATGAGGAATCTCATTTGCTTCAATCTGCATGTAAAACTTTTCAATATTAAAACACAATAATCGACCAAACGCTTAAACATAAAAAAAGACACTTTTACAATAACACTGACTTTACTTGAACACGAAGTTAAATTGTTTGTATACTTACAACAGCATCTGGTTGTAAGGCGTTAAGAAATTCGGCAGCAATTTTCCACTTATATATAGTAAACCAAGCAGTCCCTGTGTACGTGTCTCCAGCATTCAGGTATAGTACTGGTGGACCTTCGCCTGCCGCCGCCGCTTTTCTTGCTTCCTTTACACTAAAATTTATAAAGGAAACAGTTTTAAAAAGCTGGAAAATACTATTATTTCTATAATTCCATAGTCCAAACTTACTTAACCGGAAAATTTTTAATCATTAATCGTATGAATACAATGTTGATCGAGACCATCCAAAGGAAAAAGAGGCCACTGTATTCATACGAGACAGCGTCTAATAGTAAATGTGATTGTTTGTGGGTTTGATTCCCACTCGAGGGATATTTATATTATTTTCATTTCTCCATTCTTTCATTACATTTCTCAATTAAACATGCAATGTTTCCGATTCGGATAGGTTGATTTTATTAGTGTCAAGAATTTAGGTTCACTCTGATTACCATGCCATCAGAGATATAACGTGAAGTACAAAGAAATAATTCACGCAATGCTATCCCCATAACATTGTCAATTCATAGGATCAAAAAAATCTTAATAACAAGTATTAAGTATTCCTTTGTCGTAATATTTTAAAATATCTTAAACCAATTTATTTTAAATTATGGCTCATTTTAGTAATAAAAATGAATGGACTTTGTATTAAAATAAAAAATTAAGCGCTATAGTTAGTTGAACTACTTTAGTACTAAATAGATTTATACGAATGTTCGTGAAAAAACGTATAAAAAATTTTGAACGCAGCGAGATTCAAACCCGCGCCTCTTCGAAAGCAATAACCAAGAGTCCAAGCGGTTTCAAAAATTTATACGTTTTATCAAAAATGTTTTCTAATCCGAGGTGTGGGATAACACTTTAAAAATAGTCAACTACGAATGTTCGTATTAGTCTATATAAGTAGTTAAAGAATATATATATTTACCTTCTTACTATTGGATGAAGTACTAAGGTCGAAAATAATTGATATATTAAAGTATAACTATATTTAAATATGTCTTTAAATTAGAAATTTAATGTTAAGTGTAAACTTGTACTAATTACTTTTTTATTTACTCTGCGGTCAGTTTACTCGTTAACAATAATTAAACCTCATAATCTTATAAAATAACAACTAAAGGTGAACGCCGAATACAGTTAGGGCTAATATCTACTTTGTTGTTACAAGTGACAAAAAAAATTACACTAATTCTATATGATAGGATTCATTATTGCCATGTTTGCATTAAATTTGAGGCCAGTCGTGGCGTAGTATGACAGCGTCTGACTGTAAACGCGATCGGTTGTGGGTTCGATGCTTCCTCGGGGGAGTGATTATATTTAAATTATTTTTATTTCCTCGTAAAAATAAAGTGTGGCGTAGGCGTTTAGTTCCACCGTGGAAAGCGAAGTGTATACTACTTAGGTACTTCCTGTCTGCCCTTCTATGCGGGATAAAAGCGTGAAGCTAAAAAATATTATAAACTTCATAAGTATAGACGTATTGTACAAATCTTAGTTATATCAGTAGAGATATGTCTTTAAGCAAATAGTTTGCAACTTAGTTGCGGAGCGTCTAACACGACTTTATCTTAGTTTACATGCTTTCAGTGAGCTTATAAACATATATTTTTCATGTATTTGTATGTATTTGTATATGTATCCGTGAATAAAATAATGTGTTGTATTTATATTATGGTAGATACATTTCAAATAAATAAGGGAAAAATAACTTATTGTCGTAGAATTTCCTTTTTTTTTTAATAGTTTAAATATATATTCATAAAAACGTGTTAAATGAAAAATAACGTTTTCTTTATACTTGTCAATATATTGCGAGTATTAATTTCCAGCTAGAGTTACGTAAAAACAATAATAAGTCTTTTATAAATATTAAACACTTTCCCTACATTTAATTTAAACTGACAATAATCTTTTCAAATTTTAAAGCAACCAAAATGAATTTTTAATTATTATATTTAATCTTAAGTTATTTCTTTCTTATAAAATATGTCTATACTTACACATGAGCAACCCTAGGAAATCCCCCGTAGCATTTGCCAGCTTCTCTATCAGCCACGGTACAAGCGCCACTTAGCTGTGACGTCTGTTCAAATCTGGCGTGCATGTCATTATTGTGTAATATCAACAATTCAAAGTTATTTCCTTGGCTTTCTGGCGATTTGACAATACTGCTCGATGAAAAAGCGACTACCGCTAGCACCGTTGTTATTTGAGGTAGACGAGTCTGAAATAAGATAAAAAAAATGTTAAAAAAAACTTATTTTTCCCATTGCTATATTCTTATGGGCTTTATATGTCTCCTGTTGTACGCGTTGGTCTCCGATTCAATTTCTACTCTAACAACTAGCTACTAACAGTAAAAGTTTTCTTTTTTTATTGAAAAAATAAATGTAGTCCGCCTTTTCTGTGCGTTATTATTCCGATTCGATTATTGCGATATCCGAGTGTTAAGACATTTCGTTATCCGCATTCCAATTCCGAGAGTGTGTATTTTACACTGGAATATGATGATGATCTTATTATTTAAAGAATACCTATTGCATAGTAGTTGTATACGTTAGTGATGGAGGGTCAAATGTTACTCGGGGAATAATGATGTTTTAAATATAGGTTAACTCTGGCATATTTAGTGCAACTACGATCTCCTTGCACCACCGCAAAATGCATAAAAAATAGTTTAGAGAAAAATATATTACAAAGTATACATTATAAAATTATTATAATGTTACCAGACATTACACGCGTGCAGTCTGATGCCTACAATGATAGTTATGTTGCGACAGTATCGAAAGGTAATCTAATATCCGTCGAATGATCCTCGCTAGTTATCTAATAAAAGTGCATGTGATTTTTTATGTGTGTGTATCTTACATTCATGTGTATAGAAATAGGTAGTTTTATAAAAATAACCTACTAAAAGTAAAAGTGGCCATCGTGGCACAGTGCGACAGCATCTGACACTGAATGCGATGGGTTGTGGGCTCGATTCCCACTCAGGGAATGATTTTTTTTATATCTCCGCTCAGTAAAGACAAAGCGCGGCATGAGTCGGAGACAGTCAACGCAGTGTTCTGACACTGGGTTGTTTATGACTATCCTGTTATATGTGAAGCGGCTTTTTATAATACTAATATTTTATTATTTTTAATCAGTTTCTCTATTTTAAGCGTTGTTATTTAGGAATTTTATAATATATGTATTTTTTGACTTTGACCAGTTTTCAAATTCAGTTATATATATAAATTCAGTTTTATAAGATATATATGAATAAATGTAAATTCAAGATGTTTCATTGTATTTATACTAAGATTTTTTTTTCTCCAATTATAAATTTTAGAATTTTAAGATAATATTTGTCTAATGTTAATAAAATAAATTTTAAATAGTTAAATAAGATCATAAAATTAATATTTTATTATATAAACATTTTTGAAAAAAGGTATAAAAATTTGAACGGGAAACAAACCCGAATCTCTTGGAAACCGTTCTAGCACTCTGACCAACAATATACGCTAACAATACAAATAAACTGTAACAAACGTATAAGAATTTCAAAGCAGCCGGTGGTAGAACGCAGAGCTTAGCGGTCAAAGCGCTTGGACATTTTTCAAGAGGCGCGGGTTCGAATTGTACTACGTTCAAATTTTTCTACGTTCTTTCAAACATGTTTTCTAATCCTAAGTGTGGAATAACACTTTAAAAATAGTAAATTATTTTATTATGTTTTTAAAAGACTCGTTACAGGCATCTTTTATAAAATGTAAATGCATCCCAAAAAGCGGTAAAATCCGGCGTGAATTTGGTAACAATATAGCAAAAAACACGTTCACTGAACCCGAAATGTCGGAAGGATGACTGCACGTACCTTTACCTACACTTCTAAGAAACTCATTAACTGTTTGAGACTAAATAAAAAATATAAAGAAAGTGCAGCACAAGCGTGGCGTGTTTCTATTCAGGAGTATCGACTCGTTAATGGCGTCTTCGTAATTTTATTGAGAAAACTTTTTAACTGCGCGCCACTGGGTGCACTCTTAGGGACGGTGAAGATTGAATTTTTTACTTTGAATGAATTTTGACGCAGTATTTACTTTATTTAGATAGATAGAAACGTATAAAATATTTATATACATTTGTAAATAACGCCTTTTGATTCGATTGTTGGAATTGGGTGGGAGTTAATAGTATTCAGTTCATCATTAAGAAATATCGTTTGAAATTCTATATTGACCTTTTCAAGAAAATATTTTTGTAAACAGAATAGAATCGGTAGTATGTATGTATAATGAAAGTAAAAATGAACAAGTAATCACCTCAAATAAAGTGCATATAAACATGTAATGAAGGATAATAACTGGTTAATTTTAAGAAAGAAATTAAAAAATCATTTTATCCTTAAGAAAAGACACTATAAAGTGGAACTACTCCAATATTTTTTTTTAAATATATTTATATAGGAACACTAGAGACTTTGTTGACACCTAAAATATATTATGTCAATCGTAGAATAGTGTTTATAGTATTTATTACACTAATTTAAATAGTTTCTTAAACATTATTATTAGAAAAAAAATCTTTCTTCTCTTCTACTCCATATAAATAATAGTTATGTCAAATTTCATACTTACGAGTGTCCGCCTAATATTCCTTAGAAGGAGAAGTATGTTTTTCTATTGCGTATTTATATAGGTAGAGATACATACAAACATGCATATGCATATTTATACACATACACACTTAACTTTATTTCAGAATTTCATACTCTATTTGAGGTATGAAAAATGCCATAAGCGTTCAGACCTGTCCATTTAATGTCACATAACGACTGAGCGTTCCCTTTACTTCTTTTCCGTTATTTATTTGCGACGTGCTTTCTCTGTGCTCTTTATTTTTTTTAAAGAAATCTTTAAAAAGCGTATTATTTTTTTATTTAAATATTAACTTATTAAACCAACTTATTTTTTTTGTATAAACTAAAGAAATTAAAAATCGTTAACAAGTAGTAACTTATTGCGCGGCGTCGAAATTCTGATACGGTAATTATTATATTGTTACAACTTTTGTATTGAGGCCGGACGTGATGATCGGTTGTGGGTTCAATACCCACTCGCGGGAGTCATGTAATTATATTTAAATTATTTTCACTTCCTCGCTCTGGTAAAGATAAAGTGCGGCGTTGAGTTCCAGCACTCAACACACAATGTCTCAGATTAGTTGGAAAGCAAAGTGCGGAGTGTCTTAACTCCGGGTACTTTCTAACTAAAAGCTTGATGTTAATATTAAATCTTTTATACATCGTTTACAGGAAGTATTTATAGAGCTTAGCCAGAAGCTATCAAAGGACCAAATATGACGAGATAATAACTCAGTATGCGAACAAACATTGTATCATATTATAATTATTAATTTTTTATTACAGTTTGTATATAATATAAAAGTAGATAAAGGTATATGATACACAAACGACTATATACAAAATTTATTTCTCTTAGATTGTTTGATGAATGTACACAATGACATAGTGCTTGAGGTGTTTCACAAAGGCCCGGGTTTGTATTCGCTTAAATTTTTATGTTTTCTAAAAATGGTTTCTAGCCATAGGTGTGGATTAACGCTTTAAAAATATATTTTATTATTTTCAGGTATCTATTTTTTACTTATACAAATAGAAAATTAAACTGGAGTACGTCTCACTGTCAACACGAGTGGTTGTGGATTTCATTTCCATGGCTGGAATTATATTTTAGATTATTTTCATATGTCCGCTCTGATAAGATAGCGCTGCATTGAGTTCTGCAACTCAACACGTATGGCTTCGGAATCGTGCGGAAAGTGGCGAATGGAGTGTTTTGACACTAGATTATTTTTGATTATCTTGCCATGAATAAAGCGTGGGACAGAAAAAGAAGAAAAAGTTAATTTATTTGCGTTTTTATATTATAAGTATTAAAGTAACTCTTTTATTAGTTTAGCATAAAATTGTTATGATCTCAGAAAATAAAAGCAAAAAGAAATATTTGAACGTTAATATTAAGGACAATTAGATAAGACAAAGTACAATTTCTATTTACTTCAAGATCTTAATGTATGTGACATTTATAATGAAATTTTTATTATTTTTTATAACGGGTATGTGCAATGATAATATACCTATGTTTATCGACTTTAAACTAATAATTATTTATTCTAATAGAACAGAATAACACTAAAGAATTAGAGCTATACTAAAATATTTAAAAAAATATACGAAAAGAGTTTTGAAATGTTATTTTTTTGATAATATTTGATTCAATTTAGCGTAGAAAAATGTAACATCAATGTAAACCGTACAGATTTCTTTATTGTTTTGTATATATTACAAATAACATATACAAAATAGTATAATGATAATAAATAATAATAATACATAATAATAATAATAAATAATAATAATAAATAATAATAATAAATAATAATAATAATAAATAATAATAATAATAATTGTACATTTGTAAAAGATGCAAGGCAAAGGATTACCACACTTAAATTTTCAATTTGAAGTTATTAGTATTGAGGCTGGTCGTGGCACAGTGGGACAGTGTCTCACTGAAAACGCAATTGGTTATAGGTGTAATTCCCAATCGGGGAATGATTATATTGACATTATTATCCAGTGGAAAGTGGAGTACTGAGTGCCTTAACACTGGGTACTTTCTGTACCCAGTGTTAAGGCACTCAGTGACTTTCTTTCTGAGCGGAATAAAAAACTTTATACCTACATATATATATATATATATATATATATATATATATATATAATTAAGAGTACAACCCAAGATCCTATTCGTCGTAGCGATGCTACGTTTGAAACATTTGGTTGAACGGATAAATAAAAAATGTACGAATTGTAAAGTAATACTTGGTGATATGAAGTTTGACGTGTAATTAAATTAGACCTATACAAATATGGTATGAACCGCCAGATTGATTTTACGACCTCCGCTGACTAAGCAAATGTCATTTATTTAATACATTGTGAACCCTAATGGGCCAGTTGTTAACTCACTTCATACGTCATGTTCAGATAGCCGTACGTGCGTTATCAATCATCTATGAAATTCGTCGAAGATTATTGATTTTATAGTATTTTTTATAACCTGTAACTTTTTTAGAAGCTTTTGTATTTGCACAGAATTTTAATAACATCCTTATTATACATAAACGACACGTATAGGAAAATTTTTAGTTTATATGTATTATTATTTAGTTTATATGTAAATTATATTTATTTATGTAGTATTTACGTACATATTTGTTGGTGCTATTAGGCGTCATTGGCGTAAAATAATACGCAATTTATTTTACGCTTTACCAATTCGCATTTGTAGTGTGTGAAGATTTATATTTTTTGTTAGTGTAAGGTATTTTCTAATATTTTTTTTGAAAACCCTTCCTTATAATTCTTCTTAAAAATTTTGCTAAGTTTCCTAATCCTTGTACAAAATCGAGTCGAAAATTTTAAAAACTTTCAATTCACTTAATAATATTTTACAAAAATATTTTTATATCTATAAAGATATAAAACTGGTATAATCTGTTTGAAACAGCCGATTAGTTATATTTCATAATATAAACAATTTTAAGTGTATATTTTCAACAAAATTTGCTTATATGACTAATATCTGTTTGAAAGATATAAAGTGTTATTTAAAAACCATATTGAAAATTATTAAACAATAACTATTAATAAGCAATTATTAATAGCTAGCGGCCCTCTCGCGGCTTCGGCTGCGCATACTCACAGCTACAGCTATTCCGATCTTTCACCGGCCCGCGTTCTCGATCAAATCACAGACTTTGCCACAATTAATAATTTTATCGATTTGTGAAACTAATATTAACTAACTAAATTATATCAAATTAATCGTTTAGTAACGACGTATACTTCAAAGTTAACCACAAAAAAATTGCCTACTAATTATTACTCTATGTTATTTTGTTAAACTCCTGATAAAGTTAATTTTTTAGATGGTTGATGTTAAGTATATATAAGCCTTCGTCTTTTTAATTTACTTTTAAAAAAAGGAGGTTACCAATTCGACTGTATTTTTATATATGTGTTAACTCATTGCTTTTTACTGGCTGAATTCATTTTGATGATTCTTTTTTATATGATAAGTGGGTTACTATATAATCAAATGAAGAAGAACACGAATGTGGGAGTTATATTCTTTTACTAAATATATTCTCCCATTATCTTGACTGACACCGGCTCCAAAATTATCAATTTTTGTTCTGGTGAACTCTAAGTATATTAATATTTTGTTAGTTGTTTTTAGTTGTAAGTACATAGGTATATATAGAATTATACATGAAGTGTATATACCGGATTGCGTGATTTACATTACATTTTATTTGAAACTGGTTTTTTATTTTTATGACAATCTTCGTTTTTTGTAGTTTTTCATGCACGTTTTTCTCCCGCATAGGTAGACAAGAAGTACTTAGTGTGAAGACACTCTGTACCCTGCTAATCATCCAGTGGGAATCAAACCTAAAATAGATTGCGTTCACAATCAGACGCCGTCCTACTGCGCCATGATCGGCCTCTATATGTTCTTGTTTATTGCATAAATTTATTATCACAAGTATATATATATATATATAAAACGGTTTCTGATATTTCATCTGTGTAAAAATCGTACTCTTGGTCACTGGTAATATAATGCTTACAATTGTATAAGATTTCTGAGCTAACATATTTACATTTATAGTAACAATATGTTTGTACCCTTATAGCAATGTAGACAGAAAGGATCAGGCTCTTGTTCTCTACTTCCTGCTCAGATTTGAGATATTGCGTGTTGCAAAACGGAAGTCAGTCTGTTATCTTAGAAGAGTAAGTTAAACATATACCCATTTTCCGAGTGGGAATTGAATCTACAAACATCGCGTGTAGAGTGAGAATGTGATTCGTTGCTTTCAAATCTTTATTTATTTTTTTAATATTTGTAACATTTAATAGCAAAAATATAGTATTCAATATACATTTGTTAAATACAGACATTCTTTGAAGAGGAATGCAAATTATCCTATCCGTTGTTAACTGGTCACGTAGTACAAATCCCACTACTTTATAATGAAACCATCTGTTTGTATATTTTATATTCAAATACTGGATATATTTCGTTAAAAATAAAACTTATTTATTTTAGTTTTCAAAACTCATTGCATTATTAATGATTAATTAGCTAAACGCCGTCGTTGTGCAAAAAATTGGGGCGTTGTGTTTCGGTAATGAAATTACTCATTTTCTATTTGTAATGTTAGTATGATATTAAAAGAACACACCTAAGTCTTATGAGAATTAGAGGATGTATATATTAATTAGACACTGGTACTTTCCTCGCTACATGTCAATAGCAGGCCTAAGACCTCATATCCTCTTACGTCTATTTCTGAGAAGATTAACGGACTAGTTAGATCCCTTGTCGAGCTAGAAATTCGATGGCCAATCAAGAAGGTACAACACTTTGGTAATTTAATTTATTGATAAAAATCAAATAGAAGTATATTATAAGGATAGTGTAGGTAAAAGTTGTTTAAAAAAGAATAAATTTCAGTTAAGTTAATTTTGATATCATTAATATACTAGTAGGTATTTCTTTTCAATTTAGTTACCTTTTTGTATTATTAATATTATTGATATTGTAAGAAATTTAATTTAATAAATTGTAACGTATATTGGCGCATTAGAAGTCGATGTTATGAGAAATGCTGAAAAATAGTCCACCATCAATATTAAAATTTCATGATTTTTAATATACTATAAGTTAGATACATAGGATATTATAATATATTTTATCTGTATATATTATATTTTTTTATCTGTGATCTAAAATACACGTTTAAACTAAATTTATCATAAATGAAACGGATATACTGAAAATTTTACATTTTCCGCCAACTCGTCATCATAAACTAAAATTTCATTTTCGCCTTAAACTAAATAGGGAAAAGTTCAGATAGGAGCAAATATCAGGTCGTGGCATTTACTGAATTTCACTGTTGAAATATATTTACATTTGCTTCTCTTATCATGTAGATGGCTCACCATTTCAAACTTTTATTATAGACTCTCTAAAAAACATTTTTATTTAAGCTTAGTTTTTGGGATGATAATTATTATTATTAATATAATTTTGAATATTTTCTTAGTAAATATAATATTATTGTATAAGCAATGATGCGAGGTAGAAATTAATTCGCCAAATTTCAAAAAATCGTAAATATTATCTTACGTATTTACTATAGTTAGCAGCAGTAAATATAGCAGATATATTTTCCAAAATAAAACAATATTATTATTAAATAATTAAGTAAACAACGTTATTAAGCCCGGTCATTGCGCAGTGGGTCGGTTGTGGGTTTGATTCCCACTCGGGGGAGTGATTATTTTTGAACTTTTGTCATTTCCTCGTTCTGGTAAGACAAACTGCGGCGTTTAATTGCGTCACACAATAAGCAATGTCTTGAATTTAGTATGTATGTCTTAAGTACGGAGTGTCTTCATACTAGGTTCTTTTTGTCTTTCTTCCGCTATGCTAGAAAAAAGCGTGAAGCTGAAAAAATAACGATGTTTCATATACGTTCTTTCCACGTAGCAATTATGTGTTCTTTCTATCAATGAGTAAATAATTGTTTGTTTGTTTTAATGAAACCCAATCAACAGTAGTGTGACGCGTTTTTCATTTATTTGTTCAATGGTTCTAATAGGGATGGCCTTATTTGGTTTAATTTATTTTGTTTACTTCCACACTACGGGTGTATGTATAATTTCAGCTAGACATCTTGTCAAGATGAGTGGAACGTTAGACTGTTTATAAAGCTCACATTTGCCCTTAATTAATATATTTACAGTCCGTTACATACAGACGCTGGCCCCCTGCGTATTGATGGCCTCTTATTATTTCATCAGCAAATAATCGATTTTAAATTTTATATTTCATTGATTCCTAAAAGTACATACACGTCCGACCATCATACCATCACCACATTTCAAATGGACGTTTTATAATAGACAATTGGTCTTTTATTAAAATTTATAAGCACCAAATAAATTAAAAATATATTTATTATTACAAAATAACATTAAATTGAAAAAAAAATAGTATGTCTTCATTAAAATATAAATTTATTAAATTCAAATTATTTTTCAAATAAAATGAGAAAATAATAAAACTTAACATATTGATATTTTATTTACTGTCATTTTAAATAAATAATTCATATAATAAATTCAACATTTGGCCCTACATTCAAAGCGCAATTTTAGTAAATTCCATACGACAAACTTATTATTTTCTGTTGGTACAGTAGTCATGTCAAGGATCGAGCGGCAAAATTAAGTTTGTTTTTTAATATATGCACTTTTCCGGAACAAAAAAGTACCCAGTGTGGTGCCCGGCATATTGAAGAATAAATATACCAAATTTCATTGTAATCTATTAGGAAGTTTTTGTGTCATGCTTAAACAAACAGACACACAGACAGACAAAAAAATATTTAATTACATTTTTGTGTTCAGTATCAATGTAGTATTCAATGTACAGAATTGACCCTTCTACAGTTTTATTATAAGCATAGATTATTTATTTTTGATAGATTTGTTCTCTATATTTTCTCCGTTAGTCTACGGAATATCTTGGCACTACGTAATTTCTATTTACCATGCTGTGTGGGATAAAAAACGTAAAAGTAAAAAAAACATTTTTCAAAACGAATCGTTAATACGACATAAAAATGTTATGTTTATTTAGAAATACTTCATAATAATGTGGTTTATCGATTACAAATTGTATCGAATTGCAGTTTACGCAACATACAAATACTTTTAAGCGGACATAGTAAAGCCCTTCCATTCTATTTGGCCTCAAGCTACTAAAGAGTAAATATTCAGGTGAAATAAAGCTTGTAGGAGTGAAAAATACAATTGTAGTAACAGGTTTGTACAACTTCTTTGTTTATATTTAACAAACCTACGTACGAAAATCTACTAAAGAATAAGCACATTTTCACGGTTAACTAGAGAAAACCTAGTGATAAGATTCTCCACCCTCTATGTCTCTATGTTTAATATATTCAGACAGTGCGAAATAAATGGTGGAACTCAGCGCCGGAATTTGTCGAACGGGGAAATTAAGATAATTTAAATATAGGCATATCATCGAGTTGCGATTGAATTCACGTCTATTGTGTTTAAAGTCACACTGAAAAGATCAAAAAGCCTGATAAACAATCATTTATAGAACCTAGTAAGATAGTAAGCAGTAACTTCTAATAAAATATAATAAGTATATTTGCATTTCATGGATTTTGCATGCAATATACAAATATAATATGTAAGATACAAAATAGCTTCATGAAGCTTTCAAAGAAAGCTCAGATCGAGCTTTCAATGTAACAGAGGTAATTTCTAGGAAACACGGAGGCGTATGTAGGTCACCGGCTTGGATAAGACGCATCGATCTTGCGACTGGAGTCTAGCTCGCACTAGTAACAGAATAAATCATATCTAGTTTAACTTCAACACTGAACTTTAGAATTGAATCTTGAAATTCTAGTGATTTGATTTACAAGGTTTGTATAGTAACATTTTTATTTTATATAGTTTTTGTGATACTAGAATAAATTTGTAAAAATTTTTAACTGGGATTTTTATATTAGTGAGTTTTATATATTAATGCAATTTAAATAATAATATATGTTTAACTTATATCATATAAGTTAAGTAATATTATATTGTCTATATCCTGTAGCAAATCGTAATTCACAAATGCATTACAAAACAAAAACGATCTATAAGAAAAGGTCACGCAAATAAGCTTAATACGAATAAAGTATATGTAAACTCATACTCTTTACGTTTTAGTAATTTTAAAGGAACAGACAGCAATAAAAATAGCAATAAATAAAATTTGCAGTAGGTAAGTTATGTAGGGTAATGTTGGGTTCTGTTACCAAAAAGTTGCTTAATTATTTATTTTAGTATTTATTAACAAATGTATTTTAAGAGTTATATATATATATATATATATATATATATATATATATATATATATATATATATATATATATATATATATATATTTGTATCGCTTTAACCTTTGTCTGTACTTCAACTATGATAGTGTACTCTGGGAAGTTCGTCTCGTTTTCAGTAGACGTTGTTTGTTGTTGAATTTAATTTTGAATTTTGAAGGCATCCATTCCAACCTAACCGAGATTCTAAAAGTAGTAAATATAATAAAATTTGAGAAAAGAGTAACTTATACTTCATTAGGTAGGTTAGGTAGGTATTTAAGTAGCGGTATATTTACTAAACGAAAAAAAAATAAAAAAAACAAAATATCTATTGATTATTAATCGCATGCGGAAACATATTTTTGCCTAAAAGGTAACAATTACATATATTCCCGTATCGTAAGAAAACACATGTAATTACCTGATTAATTAAATGAAAAACAGGTAGGTACGTTGCAAAGGCTCATAAAGCAACGATGCCTCGGCCGTGAAACCGATCTTCGATCAGGCGATTCAATCAATAAAAATTCGAGGCAACTGGGGTCACGTGTTTCGTAGTGTTAAACAGTCATTGTAGGAAGTATGCTAATTTGTTATTTTTATTACAGTTTGATAATGACTTTAAGTACCAAAATGATATAACACGTTTTTTCTAGAAAAAACGTACAGTAATGCGTATTTTGGTTTTTTATAGTGGATATGTAAAATATACAATTATGAATCTACCAACCTAGATATTATTTCTTTTTAACTTCCCGCTTTTATCTTGCGTAGCAGGGTAGAAAGGAAGTACTTAACAATCTACACTCCACTTAACGCCAAATCCGAGACATTGAGTGTTGAGTGGTGGAACTCAACGCTACGCTTTGTCTTACCAGAGCGGGAAAATACAAATATTTTAAATAAAATCATTCCCCCGAGTAGAAATTGAAGTCACAACTGATCGTGTTTAAAGTTAGACGCTGTTCCACTGCGCTTTCATCTGTTGACGTGGTCTACGATGATGACACGCTTGCCTATTATCCATACAAATAAATAAAGTTGGAGTGTTTGTTTGTATTGTAAAAATACTTTACTAAATGCATATGTATGTCCCAGTCCAGCCCAGTCTGACTGTTTGTTGGTTCCGCCTAATCTCTGAAATGGCTAATTTGATTTTAATAAGACTTTCACTCGCAGATACCCAATGTTATAAAGAGCAACTTGGATCACGTTTTTTTATCGGCTTTATAATTAGACGGTGTGCTACTGCACCACGATTGCCTTGATAATTGTTAAATTATATGACCTTCCAAATATTGTTATAGGTAAGTGTTTAATATTGGGGCCGGTCGTGGCGAAGTGGGACAGCGTTCGACTGTAAACGCGATAGGTGTTGGTTCGATCGCACTCAGGGAAGTGATTATATTTAAAATTATTATCACTTCCTCGCTCTGGTTAGACAAAGTACGGTGTTAAGTTCCAACTCTCAATGTCGCGAATTCGGTGGAAAGCGAAATACGGAGTGTCTTGACACTGAGTACTTTCTGTATACCTTGCTATGAGGGATAAGAGCGTAAATATATGAAAAAAGGGTTTGATATAATCATATCACTTAATACTACATAACGTACAAAATTAGCCTTTTATTGAGGATGTACGATAATGTAATCGATATTATTGAGTTGTTGTGTCTGTATAAGACATACAAGTACAAGTACCTATCTTGATATTTGAAATTTCGAAATAAACTGAGGCGTAAACATTTTTGGGCATTGTTATTGTTTTCCTCTATTCGCTTAGCAAGCTAATGGCACTTCACACTTATATATATATATATATATATATATATATATATATATATATATATATATATATATATATATATATATATATATATATATATATATATATAAATGATCATATTTAAATTTAATTTTCATTTCTCTGCTCTGTTTAGACAAAGTGCCGTGATGAATACGACACTTAATATGCGGTCTCTATTTCACGTGCAGTCAACGGAGTGTCTTCACTCTAAGTTTTCTTTGACTATTCTGCTATACGGGATAAAGCGTGAAGTTGTTCTTTTATAAAAAAAATAACGCAGCATGACTCGAAACAGCGCCTATGGGAAACCGTTTAAGTTTTAGCTAATCATGCCTTACGAGTACTTAGTACTTGTTTTGATACTGTCTAAATGACTTAAATAGCCCAACTAAACAAGTTTGCTGAATTCATTAATATATTTAAATAAATATACCGTTTTTTCAGTTATCGAAACAAATCAACTTTCACTTTCATAATTTTAATGAGAAAAAATTATAACAAACAAGTTAAGTCACTTTCTTGGCGTTCAATTTATGTCAGTATAACATTGATGTACTTATACAGATATGTATGTTACTTGGTTTTGCTGTGACACACTTACACTTCTAAGATGTACTTGAGCTATACTGAGCTACATATATTATAGTACAGTCTGTATATAAATTAGTCCTAAACTGACGAATATTTGATAAAAAGCGGTCAACTTTGAATTTGGAAAACAAGTGCATTAGAGGATTTTAAACCAAATTGTAGCTTTCAAGGGCAATATCTGGCGCAAGATCACTGTTTAGATGTTGCAAATTTCTAAATGTCTAGCTTTGTCGTAGGAGATGAAATGGTAATATATATTATTTTACTATTTTATCAAAACAAAGAATACCGAAAGCCATAGTATTTTTGTAAGCTCAAGAATTCTAGGCCAAATAACAAATAAAAATCATAAATTATATTCAATGGTATTTTACTAAAACTTTAGAGATTCTTAGAAACAAAAATTTTTACTTAATTAGATGATAATACATATAAACATTCTCACGTTTTCTTCTACAGCTTTTGTGCTTTGGACGTTTTTCAATTGCAAATATAATATACAACATAATATCAGCTTCAAACTTTATTCCACATAGCAGGGTAGTTAAACGTAAACGCAGTGACACTCCGTACGTCGTTTTTCGGCCGATATCGAAATTCGATTTCCACTCAGGGGAAAGATTAAGTGAGAATATTTAAATTATTTTTACTTCCTCGCTCGTTGAGTTTCACCACTCAATTCGGTGGAAAGCGAAGTACTGAGTGTCTAGACACTAGGTACTTCAGGGTAGACAACCCCGCTTTTACAGTTAAACGTTATACTACTAACCCACGAATTTAAATAAATTTAAAATTAAATTTCTGAAATTAATATAAATTAAATATTCTAAAATGAATGAATTATATTTCTTATTTTGCAATTACATCTGTTATCACGTAAAGTACTTTGACAGGTTGATAACATATATTAGTTGTACACATATTAGATAAGATATAAGAATTAAGAATATATATTTTACTTATCAAACATTTATAGATCTGTTTGTGGCTGCGTGTTTCATTAAAATGATTATCAAATTATTACATGGTGTCTAGAAGTAGTGAACGGAGTGTCTTGACACTAAAGATTTCTGATTTCGCTACTATAATACGGTCGGTACTAGGTTGTAGGTTCGGTCCCCACTCGTGGTAGTTAGATTATATTTAAAATTATCTTTACTTTCTTGTTCTGGTAAGACAAAGTGCGGCAACAAAGTTGAGTTCCAGCACCACTCGACACATAATGTCTCAAATTCGGTGGCAAGCGAAGTACTGTACTTTTTCTTTATATATATATATATATATATATATATACATATACATACACGTCCCTAACTCCTCTACTCTTCATTCATGCAAAACGTACGATTGTTAAAGCAAGCAGACTTGCATTGTTTATTTAAATAATTGAAGTAAAATTATGATGTATAGGATTGCAGAAGTAAAAAAGTTAACGGTTTCTCATAATTTGTCATTTTCGTTTTATAGTCTGGCTATTATAAAACAGTGTTTTTGGACGCTAATAGTAGCGTGTTTTATCATATTTTATCATACACATATAGATGTGTTATAATTAATATGTGTTCATTAGAGAATTAAAATTGAGGCCGGTCGTGGCGCAGTGGGACAGTGTCTGACTGTAAACGCGATCGGTTCGAACCCACTCGGGGGAGTGATTATATTTAAATTATTTTACTTCCGCGCTCTGGTAAAGAATAAGTGCGACGTTGAGTTCCACCACTCAACGGAGTATCTAGTAGACATTAGATATTTTCTGTCTAACCTGCTGTGCCGGATAAAAGCGTAAAGCTAAAAAAATTAAGATGTTGTAAATTTTAAATAATAATTCATTTATATAGAAATTAACAAGCAATTTTACATGTATTTTTGTAAATAGATAAGAAACTTTATAAGGCTTGATTTGTGATTAATTCTGTATTCTGTTTGGTTGCACACCATCTAAGAATCTCTATCGTACATTAGTTCGGAGAAAAATTTCGATTTCGATAGAGATATTTTTTTCTTGGATTTAAGCCATCTTTATGATCGTTCTTTTAAGAGAATTCAATAAAAAATGCGTTGCGTGTTTTTTAATTCATCTACAGCTTATTGTTATTGTAATTTTTATATTATAAGACTTTTATTTTATGTTTTGTTACCTTAATCTATTTTCATTTCTCTGCTCTGGTAAGAGAACGGGCGGCGTTGAGTACGCCACATAAAATTTCACAAAATTCAAAAACGCAAAATTTCGATTTCGGGTGGAAAGCAGTCAACGGAGTGTCTTAACACAAGGTTTTCTCTGACTACCCTGCTATGAGAGATAAAGTATGTGGCTAATATATTTTTTATAACATGATAAGTTCCGTATTTCAAAAATAGTTTTATATATTTTGCTTAAATAAGTTTTTCTTTTTTTCACACCCATATTATAATTTTGATTAACACTGGTACGTCTTTTAATACCATAGAAAAGAAAAAAAAAACTAAAATCTACAGATACTATAAGATAACATTGTTGCGAGAGTGACATAACGATTGTTGTGAGTCGGTCCTTTGGAAGGAATGGTAATTTGTTTCGAAATTATTTTCATACCTTTACTAAGATGTAAGTTTTGAATTCGGAGGAAAAACGAAACACTGAGTACTGAGTATCTTGATATAAGATAAATAAATAAAAAGTTAAAAAGACATATCATGAAAATTTTTGTAGCGATAACTAACATATATAAAATGTATGTGTTTGTGTGCATGTACGTTGTATGTCTGTGACCTTGGGGGTGAGAGTGCATGAAATTATGATATATTTATGTATTGTATTGAGTGTTCCATATATATATATATATATATATATATATATATATATATATATATATATATATATATATATATATATATATATATATATATATATATATATATATATATATATATATATATATGGATATATATATGTTCATCTTTGCATTGTGTTTAATAGATAAATAACGTATTTTTATACTAAAATTTCAGCCTATGCATACGACAGTTTCACTAGCCAATTAGTAACAGCTTTCTTGAATAAGTACATTTGTATAGGATAAGTACGAAGGAGATGATTTATTTTATTGTACGGGGTAGATGGGTGTAAAGCTTTGCAAAATCATCAAATCAAATCAAATCAAAATCAGAATAAAGATTATTAATGTTTTTTTATGTAATGTGGCGTTGGGTTCCTCCACATGATATGCAAGGTGAAACTTAAATAACAGAATCGAATATTATAACATCTATGTTCTTTTAAATTAACCTGATACATTTAAAAAATGTTTGCTTAAGCTTTGACGCGTAAAAGATGTTTTCTCTTAGCAATGTTTTTTTAACATTATAAAATAATTATTAAACTGTAGGCAGTGTGTGTAATATAAATATTTATTTTATAATTTATTGTTTTTTAAAGCATTTATATAACCTTGACATTCTAACCTTCTCCTCTTTTCCACGTAATATAGGTAAAAATGAGTTTATCTTATGAAATTACCAGAATTTATTTATTAAATGGCCCTAAATGACCTTATATTAAATTAGCAGCAAAACTAATCTTAGTGCGATCAGCCTTCGCATATTCAGTTTATGCATATCTAAACCTAATTATTATTTTTAGACTTATAAATAAAAGAAAGAAATATAGAATTTGAAACGCTAATTAAATATATGTATTATTTATGGTCTTTGTTCTTTGTAATATTATCTTCTATTTCTAATCGACTATTATGATATACGAGTATGGAGTAAGCGCAAGATATAATGAGCTACCTCTATAAAGATAATATTTGGTTTTACGCAAGCTTGATAATAGCTTATGTATAATAATTTAAATCATTATAACAACCTTGAGTGTCAACCAACCAACCAACGGAGTGTCTTGACAATTGCTTATCACTGATTATCCTGCTATGGGAAATAAAACCCGAAGCTGCTTTGAATATAAACAATTAATTAATAAATAAAATATGTCATTTCTCAGGCATTATTTAACACCTAAATAATCAGGTAACTGATAATGAATTATGTGACAGCTATCACTTTTAAAATACATTTATGTTAAATTTTAAAATCTAAACATAAATTTTACTATTACTTTTTTTACACTGATTTGTATACTGGTATGCTAAGAACAAAAAAATTGAGAAGATAAGTTGGTGATATAAACATCTACAATCAATTAGCGAATCGATCGAATCTACGAACTTGCTTTTGTTTTTTCACTCATTTATAACTAATATTATATTCTGTAGAAAAAATAAGGAGATAATAAAATAAGAAAATTACAATAAAATTAGTTTATGCAAATAAGATTTTTAATTTTCGCGGTTTTTACACATTTTAAGTAGACAATTTCGTCGAAACGTAGACAAGTGTTCGAAACGTTAGGTTTTCATACATATATTTTTATACCACCACCAGAAATGTATAGTTCTTACTTCATCAATATACGCGATTAATCTGTTTAAAATAGTTTCATTTAAAAGTATATACTACACATTTCTGTCACGTTAAGGAACGTTGACCGTATTAATGAATACAACCATTTACTACCTAGATTCTTTACATTATAATATAGGTATGTAAACTCCATTCCTTGAAATAAAAATGTTAGGGGTTTGCAGAAATTCAAAGGTAATAGATTGTATAAACAAAAGATTCAGTAATAAAAGCAGTTATATATTTGTGTTAAGGGAATTTTACGACTTTGTTATAAATTCAAATATTACACAAGACAAAAAAAAAATAAAAACTATTTTACTATTATGATATTTTACTATTCTTAAAGTGTTATTCCATACTTAGGATTAGAAAACATGTTGAAAATATTTTTATAGTATATTTCTTCAAGATTGAAGACAAGAAATGTTCAAGAGTGAAGACGGTGAAATGAATAATTGATTTTATTTATATTTAAAGTAACTTTTTTTAATGATAGTAATATATAATTTTGAATGCAATAAAAAGCCTAAATAAAAATATAATACAGCCAGTAGCGCTATACCGGTAAAAGTGCAATTTAAGTAAAATGAAAGCAGTTACGTAACATTAAAGTTATTATCTTTAAGCAGTAGTTGTATTTCATGTTCATTACTTGACTAAATAAAAGTTTATTTGTACATATGCGTCCCAGAGTGTGATATTTGAATTTTGTCGTTCCTATTATACATAATGTCAATCTCAATGTTTATTTTATTGCAATAAAGATAGTATTTATTCAAGTTTTCTTAGAAAAGCTTATAGATTTTTGCTTTGCTTGCTGTCGAAAAATAACTAGATGATTATTATACGTTGTTAAGATTTAAAAAATTTGCTTATTAAACTAATTTTATTTTTGTTTGAAACTAATTAAATAATAATAAGATACATATATGATGCATTATATGAAAATGCACTATATATTGGAAGTTATTAGGTCGCAGGTTCCAGGTTTTGCTCCAAGCTATTCTTCTTGCAACTCTAATGCTAAGGATCTTTTTTATTGTTCTATACGCGCCGGCGGCGAAATATATATAGTAATATAGTTATAAGTTTTTTATTTTTGTCGCAGGTGAGACACAAAAAATATGACTTAATCGTACATTTTAAAATTAAAAGAAAATCAACAAATGGGTATAACATATCTATTTAATGTAAAAAAAGTGATTTTTCCGGAGTCGACATAAAGTCAGCTAGGATTATAGAAAAGCTTGTGAAAATTTTCTTTAAATTTACATGGGTGGCTGGGAAATCATCAGACAGATGGAAAAAATATTACGATGGTGAGCAAAAGTAAGTAGATAACACTAAAAATAATGATACTAAAAATAAATTTATAGCAAACAAAAAAATCGAACCCACAACCGATTGGGCTTACAGGCAGAATCAAAACAAATAAAAAAAATATTTATTGAAAAAGAACATACTAAAAATCGTCCAGAGGTGAGAAAAGAAAAAGGTTATCTACTTGTATTGAATATTTGGATTTATAAACTTTATTTTCTTTAAAAACGGTAAATAAGTGAAACTTGTAAAAAATAATGTCAAATTAATTATATATAAAATGCAATTGACAGGACAAAACAAAACAAGTTCAAATAAGCACGAAGTAAGTTCAAATAAGAACGAAGAAGAAATAACGTTGGGTGATATTTTATTTAAGAATTACTTTATAGCTTAAATTATAAGTAGATTGGCGTGTAATTTTGTCACTTTCATTTAGTAAATAAGTAGTTTTCCCAAAAATTTCCTTTAAATATTCAATTTTAAAGTTGTATACACTCAAATGTAGTTGAACCGAATTTGAGACATTATGTGTTGTTTGAGACATTATGTTGAAAAATTTTAATAAATTTGAAATATAATCATTCCTCTAAGTGGGAATCACAATTAATCACTAATATAGTAAACAGTATATAGCATGTACTAATATAACCGTAGCGTTTGACGCTCCGTTCTCTCTCACTTCCCCGCTAGAGCAAAGCCTGAGGGTAAAAAAATATTATCTATACCAATATAAATTCTAGAACACAAACTTAGTATACCACACAATGAAACATTCATACAATATATCTTTGTATAATAAGATACATTAGTACTGTAGTATATTATTGTGACTTCGAGTCAGTCAGTAAATTCTTAACTGCGTCACGATTTAAAATTTGCGTACTATATTTTTTTTAATTTCAAATAAAATATATTCAACAAAATCTATACATGAAAAAAGGAATATAATTTGATTCTTCGATAAATATAATAAGAGTAACGGTAAGGGCTAACTGTAAAATACTTTCGTTTATTCTTTCCTAGAAATAAAGAATTGCTTCTGAAGAATTGACTGAATTTTACAATCGTGTATCTGTTATTCAATATGAAAACCAAAATATAAAAGTTATTAAAGTTAGTTATAGTTATATGGAAATTAGTGTTTTTTTAAGAACAACAAAATCAACATTGAATATTTTAAGCTTTTTATATAAAAAGCTTTTAAAAGATTAAATTTTAAACATTTTGCACTGTAATCTTTTTTGTTTGTTAATTGTAGCTTCATGCTTTATTCCGCAGAGAGGAAACCTAGTGTCAAGAGACATTGCGTGTCTATTGGCGGAGGCTCATATTCAATTGTGTTTACAGTCAGATGACGTCCCACTGCGCCATGATGGCGTTTTCGTGTTTGCTTGTTTACATTAAAACAATGTTTCCTTTTTAATTTATTTTTTTACAAATTATCTATACATGGATAGTAATTAGTAAAGGAAAAATAAAAACAAGCCCAAAAAAAATTGTTTAATGAAGTAAAATATTAAGTAAAGTTAATTTATTAAGATATCAACCCAAATGTTTATGCCGTTTAAGTGTCCTAAAGTACATGCTAAAAAGATTTTTTTTATCACATTTAGAAATGATTACGTGATACAGAAAGTATGTTTTTAAATAATTATGTTTTGTAGATGTTATAAACCAATGCCACTGTAGGATAGTGATTTTCTGCTCTAATATAAAATACGGCGTTCAGTTACGCCTTTTAACACGCAATGTCACAAATTCGGAGGAAAAACCTTGTTTCGTGTTCGTCTATTATGCGGAAAAAAGACTAAAGCTGCTTTATTATATAGATTACAGTTATAAATGCAGTATGTGTGCTCGTACCTATATAATTTTTCTCATTATTATATAATGTCTTACATACATAAGTATATACATATGTGCACATATATATATATATATATATATGTAATATATACATATGTGAATGTGAACTGCATGAAAACACTGTTTAAATTGTATGACAGAAGATAAAATCATTATTGTAACAAACAAAGAACGTTATCTTCAATATTTATCATATGAAAAGGAAAAAACATAGTAATTGTTAGCCTAATAAGACAGTTATTAAGCACGATACAAATTGTTCTCTACAGGCACAGATTTAGTGAACACGCAAACTTGTTGTCAATTATTTTTTTTTCCTGTCATAATAAAATTGTAGAAGAGCTTATTTCTGTAAAGCGAATACTCGTATAATAAAAAAAAGAATTATAGATGCTTTCATATAAGTACTACATAAATATGATCAAAAATATGATTATTGAAATTTCTGTCTGTCTGTTGCACGTTTTTAACGCTTTAACTTACTGCATGGACTTTAATGAAACCATCTTTTTCTTTTATAGTTATTATTTCTCAGCAATATATAGGCTATAATTAATTTTGAAGTTTTAAGTTCTTGATTTGGAACCCTAAGAGCTCGTCTGAGCCCGTCTGATATTTATAGATATTTTTATAGAGACTTAGGTAAAGTTGGTCAACATAATGGTCACTTGTTGTTGGTAAATAAAACACAAAATGCGAAGGTCGGAAAGGAAGATCGGAAGGTAGGCAGAAGGAAGTACTCGGTGTAGATCCCTAGCAGCCCAGAGACCTTGACAGTTGCAAAATATAATGCGGTAGGTAAGGTGATAAATTTCATAAGCACTTTCTTACATTAAAAAATGGAGGACACATGATGTGAAATCTCAGATATACGAAAGGCATTAGAAAAGCCGCATTCTACTTATACACTACTACCTAAGTATTCCAAATATTAACTTTGAAATGTTTATGACATATGTACTATGTGTGTTTACAATGTAAAAAGTACTGAGCGCTAGGCGCTACGGTCCCTGCAGTGATAATAACATGAACTGTTTATGGATATAACACCCTGTTTAATGTGATTTTTAACACAAGACTTCGAACTTATGTTAGTTTAATGCTTTTCTTTTAATTTGGCTATAGTCTAAGCGGTAACGCAGGTTAGCAGGCAATAAAGAAGTAATTACAATTCTTCTTAACGGTTCTTCTAAGCATTATTGTGACAAGACTCATAATGCCTAGGCGAAAGAAGCCTAGGAGAACTAGTCCATCTTAGTATTAGTGAGAATGTAAACGAATGAGGCAAGGCATCTATGAAAGTTAGAAATAAGCTTTCGTCCACATGAAATTTCACGACTCAGAATTTTATAATTTTAAAATAAAAATAACCCAAGTTACCTAGTATAACATGAGCTCTATGTTAGTGAGCTCTAAATCCCCTCATAATCGGTCCAGCCGTACCAGAGATTAGCCAGAATAAACGATCGACAAAGATCGTAAAAATGTTATTTTGGTATAAATAACGTGTGTACGTAAGCGTTTAGTAAAATGTGGTTATTTTAATATTACAAACAGAAATTCTAAATTTATTTATTTATATAGATATTTTTAAGTATATAAATGTTGACCAATGTATATCATACATATCTATATCTGCTATAAATAAAATAAAATTCGTTTTTTTTTATTTTAGATCCAGAGATGTAAAAAATCACGCGAACGAAGTCGCGAGCACAGCTAGTCAGGATAAAAAATTATAATATTTAAATGGAGACTCGTTTTAAGCTCCCTTTGACCGTTAACACAATAACGAAATTAATGTGTATTTTATATGTCCGTAATTAACGAGTTTCGCCGTAGTAATGATGCACTCGAAAATAATGATGTATTTATTATTTCAACATTTAATTCATCTTGAATGGATATTGAATAGGTTTATTTTCATATTCTATATAATATGCAATAGAGGAGTGCTTGAAAACCTACGATGCTTCTTTGTTAATATTTTAAAGCGTACTTAGCTTTTATGTGAAGAACAAAATTGTATTCTTCTAATATATGTATATTTTAATGATACAAAAGGATTTTCGCTTAACAAGTAATATTTATGAAACGAACGGCTATTGTGCGGGTGCACAAAAGGCTGTTTCCACTATTGGGTCTGGCGTCTATTCTAATTAATTGTTACGGTCATATAAGTATTCGTAGATTTTAAAAGAGGCCAGCAAAGTATGATATTTTTAAATATCACTTTAATGGTCTAGCTGTAACATTATACGTGCTTATACTCTATACCTCGTCTCGTCTTCAGACATTTTATCTTTTGTTCCGTGATTCGTTTCTTTTTATCATATAAAATTTATAAATTGATAAATTGAATAAATATTTTTTAAATGTTAGAAGCGTGATCGATTTATTGCAAGCCACGTGATTCTCGGCCTTGTAAAATTCTACCTATAATGTAATGACCGTAATATAATATAGGTATCTATAATTAATGAATGACTTAGGAGTAGAGCATAGTAAAAAATATTCGATAAAAACATTTAATTTGCGATCGGAAACGTGTTACGTACTGTTAGCTTCCGCCTGCGACTTCGTTTGTAGTATTCAAATCAAACACAAGGACAGTTGAAAAATGTTTAGTTTAAAATAAAGACACTTATCATAAAAGTACCTAAACAGTATTTTATATATTATATAAGGTTTTATGGAAAATATTTATATGGATATTACTTAATATTTTCAATGTTCAATAGATTCGTGATACTAAATATTAAACATGCAAATTTTGACATTAACAAAATTATATTTAATATCATAACCTGGAAGTTTAATGTTCATGCACGTTTGATACAAGTGTATAATTTGAATAAAATATTTTTACTCGTAGACAAATTGAAGTTGCAATTAGAATCGGCGCTTGCACAAAGTTTTTAAATACCGCAAATGATTTCCACTAGATCCGATTTATTGCTAAATGATGTATCACTTTAACTGTTAATAATTAATTAATGCACAGTACACTCACCATTATAAATATATATTAAATTCCGGCCACGAGGTGATTATGAGGACACTTAACACGTGCTCCTCAGCCGGTGGTTGGCACGCTACTGCAGTTTCAGGTTGGTAGAACGCGTTAAAAGATTGCGCGCGCGCATCTCCAGTGATAACGATAGCAAAATTCATCTGATGTATTCAAGAAAATTTTAATCTATACTATTGAAGGTTTATTAATAATTCAGTATTTACAATATTTTTATTAATGTTAATTTATAATAAAAATATTCAATTATATTATCAAAATTAAAAATTGCAAATGTCAAACATAAGCAAAATACTGCATGATACTTCCTGAGTGGCTGATTTACAATAATTTTAAGTTAATTAGAACGTATACTCTGTACAAACATAATGTACTAATAGGTATAACATACCATAATCCTATAGTTTTTTAATGTAGCTCTATTGGTTGTGGGTTCGATGGATACAGTATATATAAATTTGATTCAGGTAATATGGTTTGAACCCATTTAAATTATTTTGGTTACGCCACTCTGGTCGAATATAGCACGGCGTTAAGTTCCGCCACTCAAAACTAACTCCATTGAAAAGTAGATAACGGTGTGTTCTACGCACCAAAAAGTAGGTATTAATATAAATTTTAATTCTATTTTGTATCTTATATCTCACTTATATCTATATTTATTTAAATAGTTCTACAAAGTTGCTATTAAATTTAAAATTAAATATAAAATAATCTTTTATCATACAAATTGATATTAATTATGAAATAAATTAATTTGATAAAATACTTATAAATTTGCAAGTTTCTTACAATTATATTTTACAATTATATAATTTAGAGGCCAATTATGGTCTATCTAAATGCTTTTGTTTTATGTATAAGAACTCGATTAAAGAGGCTATAAATTACAAGGTCATTTTAATATTAAATATACTCATTATACATCATACCGTCATTCGTTTCACTGTTTGGTATAAAATTTATACTAATTTATTTCCTATATCTATGTACTATCCAGATAGTGGATAAGGAGCAACGTATATTAGGTTTTTTGTTTTTAAAAATACTATCAAAGTATGGTAAGTCTTTAAGAATATATGACAAATGAAAATATGACATAATACATGATATTTGAAATGAGCAGGTTATATTGGTATACTACAAAGTATGTAGGATAGTTTAAAAGAAGAGACCTTTTTACAAAAGAACTATTTAAATTGTAAAGTTTGTTTTAATAAAAAAATAAAAACTATGATGACAATTACTTCATGTCAATTTAAACATATTGAGGTCAAATTTATTTGAAACATATGTAATGATTTATGTCTTCCATTAAATGAGTTGAAAAATATCACTATAAAATTTAAGCGTGATATCGAGACTTGGCAAAAACGGTATATGCTACCTCAGTGTGGGTAATACTTTTAGAAGTAAATGTTATTTATAATGTAATCAATGTCGTTAATTTTAGTTAAATAATTTTTTTTGTATTATTTATGTATTTTGAGAATATAGTTAAAAAAACTAAATAGTACTTTTTCTTGAGTCATTGTAAGTCTAAGACTGTAGGCTGAGTCTTTATGACTTTATTATAAGTAATGACAATAGAGACAATAGATATTTACGATCTCCTTCAAAATATTTTCTCTCTTGTAACTATAAGACAATAACTAAGAGTATTTTGCAAGTATGAATATACTTTCTTATATTTTTTGTATAATGGCTTGGTAAATATGATTAATACTAACTCTACTCCGAGGCCATTGTCGTGCAAGGGGACGTCGTCTGATTGTAAACACGTTTGGTTGTGGGTTCGATTCTCATTGGGGAAATTTATTACATTTAAAATTTATTTAATTTATCCACTCCGGTAAGACAAAACGGAGAGTTGAGTTCGCCACTCAAGACACATACAGACGGCAAGTAATCAATAGAGTGTCTTGACACTAGATTGTCACTGCTTTGCGGGATAAAGCGTGAAGCTGCTTTTTTTAACTTCACCTCGTATCTATAGTAAACCGCAATTTTCGCTCAAAGGACTGACACAGTTGCAACATAATTTTTATCTTATAATAAGAAATAGTCTTCGGAAAATCAAGTCAGGTAATCAGCTCCTGTCCTGCATGTTTTCCCCATATTAGGACTCAGTTTTCTACTGTAATTGAAGACATTACCTGTTAGTTTTAAATGTTGTGCTTTATATATATTTTTTTGGAATTAAGGAATATATATATATATATATATATATATATATATATATATATATATATATATATATATATAATATTTCCTGACCTGAATTGCGATTAGACAATTTTGCTTTAAATGTAGATGCATTAGTAAGCCTATGTAATAATGTCTGCACTTGTCCAAGATTCATATTACTGTGGAATTAGTATTTTTTCTTTCATAAAATAATTGGTTTATAAGTAACCTAACGAATTTTGACATAAAAAATATATGTTTTTTATAATTCGTCTTATATTAAAATAATTTAAATATAATCACTCTCCTGAGTGGGGATCGAATATATATACGGAAATAATAAGAGATACTAGGTATTTTTAGTTTACCCTGCTATGCGGGATAAAAACGTCAAGCTAAAAAAATTCTTTTACAAATTTATTTTACTTTTCATGGCGTATCTATCTAAAGGAATATCTACTACATTTGCAGCAGATATAACAATAAGTAATGTCGTTATATAAATATAAAATGTGAAACAGATCTCTTTTCTTAATTAACTTGTATGGATGTACCTGTAACTGTTAATGAGAAAGCTATTTGAAAATTAATCTTTCTTAGTATTAATTACTGAATTTTACTATTATAATTGATATGTAAGTTTAGATTGTTTTTTTAAAATTTGATTCTAAAAATAATATCATTTTTATTTTGTGCTATATTCCACTGTTATCATAAAGAAAACATTTTTAAGCGTACCTAATAAAACGTAATAATTTGATAAAAACAATGATTTTGCACCGGGATATGGTAAAAACGGAAGGTTTCCAAAGCGTGGTTGGTCTATTTACGCTGGATTTAAATATTATCCGTTTTTTTAAAGGATTACCATATTTTTTTTACTTTATCAAGTTTGCTAATTTAACTTGTGGCAAACAAGTCATTATCGGAAGTAACCTTCATATATTTATACAACATACAAAAGTAAATCCGCAAAGTAAAAACTGATAACGCACGTTCTTTACAAAAAATACATTTTTATATACATATCTAGATGTGAAACAATGTATATTAAATCCACTATTCATTTACGTCTGGCTGCCATTGAGGTAAATCTTTTAAGTAGTAGAATAGTACTGCATTGGTAAGCCTATGTAATAAGGTCTCGCCTGCACTTGTCCAAGATTCATATTATTGTAGAATTAGTATTTTTTTTCTTTCATAAAATAGTTGGTATATAGTTACCCTAACGAATGTTAAGATAAAAAAATATATGTTCTTTATAATTTGCCTTATATCCATGTAGTTCATATATTACCCAGCACAAATTCAAGTTCAATTTTTTATCGGTTTCAATCAATAATAATTCATCCATTCGTTTTAGATCGTAATTAATCTTACAAATTTATAATGCACCAGTAGTTAATTAAAATGAGTAAAGTATTTTTATTGAATTATTATGAAAAATGGATATTTTCTGCACATAAATAATATATTCGATTCTCACCTGGGAAATGATTATATTTAAATGATTTGTCTTTGTTGACTCTGGTAAAATAAAGCGCGGCGTTGAATTACCCCACTCAACACGCAATGTCTCGAATTTAGCGGAAAGCGTGGTACAAAGTGTCTTGACACTAGGTACTTCCTGTCTATCTTGCTGTGCGGGATAAAGATTGAAGGTAAACAATTAATAACTTAGAGAACGCGTTATTTCATACTCCGTTCGCTAGCCCAATAAGACCGACTTTTTTATTACGTTATACATTTAGAGTTTAAATTCGGACCTACATTCATTTTCAATAATTGTATATATACTCTACATCTCATTGCCGTTACCATGATATGGAAACAACAATAACCTTAACATATATTCTACTGCTTAAAAGATTTACCTCAATGGCAGCCAGACGTAAATGAATAACGGATTTAACACACATTGTTTCACAAGTAGATATGTATATAAAAATGTATTTTTTGTAAACGACGTGCGTTATCGGTTTTTACTTTGCGGATTTACTTTTGTATGTTGTATAAATATATAAAGTTTAATTAATTAATAAAACAGATCTGTTTCACATTTTTTATTTATATAATGACATTACTTATTGTTATACCTGCTGCAAATGTATTAGATATAATTTTAGATTTCTCATAAATATCCCATGGTAAGTTAAATAATTTTGTAAAAAAAAGAAAACGTAAGAGCTTTTATTTTAGCTTAGCCGGGTAAACTGGAAATACCTTAATATATATATATATATATATATATATATATATATATATATATATATATATATATATATATATATATAGATATATATATATGCGATAACATGTCTCGAATTCGGAGGAAAGCGAAGTACGAAGTGTCTTGACACTTGGTATTTTCTGTCCATCCTGCTATGCGGCATAAAAGAGTAAAGCTAAAAAAATCCCATTTGATTATGTTTATCTAAATATTTTTGCCGTTGAGTTAGTTTAAAATTTTGAAAGAAATATGTCTAGATCGTATATGTTATTAATTTTTGTATTTGGTATATAAACATGCAATCGAGGTGTAGTGAGACA
The DNA here is from genome assembly GCA_032432895.1 of Dryadula phaetusa. Classification (NCBI taxonomy): domain Eukaryota; kingdom Metazoa; phylum Arthropoda; class Insecta; order Lepidoptera; family Nymphalidae; genus Dryadula; species Dryadula phaetusa. The sequence goes on from JAOYRS010000054.1 coordinate 2,532,448, forward strand.
ACCTCTAACTGGAAATGCGACGACTGGTGTTTGATTCTGATTATCTCTAATTTATTTTTTCGAATAAAATAGAAATAAGCCGCAGCGTCTTCTGGTAAGACAAAACACGATTATGAGCATCGTTATTTTATACATAATGTCTGGAATTTATGAGGAATGTGGAGAAGGCAGTGTCTCGATTCTACCTATTCTCAATAATCTCTACCTAGCCTGCGATGGCGGAAAACGTATGAAATTGCATGTAGATACATATATGTGCTTTGATCCGCCTTTCAGAATGGTCCACCAAACGTGTCTGGATACTGCGTTAAATTGACTGAGCACTGACAACGATGTTAGGAGTCTCTACCTATCACGGATGTTTGTTTGCTCCATAACGGAAATTGTTACATATATATAGCAAACAGTATTATTTAAAAAATATTTAAATCTAATACCTCATCTAATATCTCCATAATATATTGATAGCTTAGATAAGCTATAGATAGCTCTTGAGATAGTTTAATTTGGCATATATGTCCCTTAAATTTTGTATATATGTCCCTTGGAAAGTGTAAGGTAGCACAAAGAGAGGATTTGTCAATATTCGTACAGAAACGAGAAATATCAAGTCGTCTAACACAAACGAAGGTGCAGGTTCATTTAATATAGTTGCAATTATAAAAGACTGACTAAACTTGCATCATGCATATGAAAATGCAATTAACATCATGCATCTGAAAATGCGTGATAAGTACGGAGAGTGTCTTTACTCTCCGTACTCCACTTACCGGTGATGCTTACAACCAAGGGCTGCCCTACTGCGCCACGTGCGGCTTCGAGCTTTGAATGTCATAAAAATCAATTACTTGTATAAAAGACTGAAATGTTAATTCAAAAATATGACTTTATTTGACATAAAAATAAATTTAATATCAAGTGTACCTACATAATATGAAAAATAACTTCTATTAGATGTGGATTAGTAACTAATTAATGGAAAAAGGTTTACAAGAATAATATTTAAAGTTGTAGATAAAAAAAAATCCCACGTAAATATTGGCTAATCAGAAAATATAATTAGAAAAAATCAAAATAATTCTCCATTGTTTCTAAAGAATTATTTTAAGCTTAAAGCCGTTAAGTCGCGCAACCTTCTAAGGATCGATTTATCGATAACTTTCATTATTAATGTATTGTACGTACTGTAACTTACTGTGTATTGAAGTCAATGTATAAGATACTCACAGTAATTCGTAAGTAAGTATCACCAAAAATGGTAAGGGTATAGGAAAAATAGAATCATGAGTTGTTTAATTTTTTCTTGTTATTTATTAATATAGTATTTATTATTTATTTAAAGAGTGTCTAATAAGTTATCAAAAATACATTAATATTATTTTTAAATAATATCATTTTATGTATGGAATCATTATTTATAACTTACATTAAAATTTAACTTAATAGAATTATCTTATTGAATTTGTATTTGATATTTGTAACCAAACATAAATTTCTATCTGATATATAGTTGGAAACTTTACTTAGAACCTTCTACTAAGAACTTTGGAGACTACCTGTCAAACGTAAGAATACTGTTAATATTCTAACTCCTAATTAAGAAATAAATATAATTAAGGACAACTGTTCGACATTATATTAAGGAATGAGAGGCAAGTGCCATCTATACTACTGTAAAATATCCGAAATGCTGGGTTCGAAAACGTAAATGTTTTAATCACGGTGTATATTACTTTACCAGTGTTCTGAAGATAATGCAAGGAAAGGATACTCTGTTTTTGTCTCTATTGCTAGGTTAATGTAACAAAATGCAACGCTTTTATATAACGAGTATTAAATGCCTGCAAATTCCTTTGCGTGGAATTGAGCTTTGGTATTTATAATTTTGATGAACAATATACTTTAAACTGAGATAACTTTTTATTTATTAACCTATTGACATAAGAGAAAAATGAAATGTTAAAGGAAAGTTGCAAAAATATAATAGTAAAAACTTTTTCATTTAAATAAGTAAAGCTATTTCCGAGCGTTTTCACATCTATTTTCCATGTACAGACAGCAACTAGTTACATTTTTATTATATCTATAGGATGTATTGCAAATGATATGTATAATGTATAACTGTGTTGTCAGCACACCACCACAGCGTGTAATCAGAGTCCTGATATGTATACCAGTGGAGAATTGTTGACATTTTTGTATGAATAAGTCCGCGTCAGAAATAAAGGCTATAAACTAAAAATGTCTAGTATTAGTCAAAATTAACGAGTACAGTACCAGTAAAGTATTTTTAGTTTAATTAAATAATTATTATTGCTATAAATTGGATTTACATAGTAATATATAGAACAGGTAAGTTGATAAGAGTCTTGTAGAATAGACACTTCACTACTGATTTATTGTAATTATACGCCTATTCTAATTTATATGAGATATAAATCTTATATTTACTATATTAGCGAATTTTACTTAATATGTTTAACGTTGATATTTATATATACATTCAAGAGTAATTAGGGGTTCGCTGCACATCTGTCTAGCCGACGTACGCTGAAGAATAGAACTCATTCGTCGTTTTATTCATCACGTCCCGTGACACGGAAGAATGTCCCTTGTTCGACTTTGAATGTTACTAAATTTGTTTAATTCTATTAATATTTCAATTTTTGATACTTACAAGTTTTAATAATTGTTCATTTATCTATTTTTAGAAAGATTACAAGTGAAATCTTATATATGCATAATCAAAAAAAAATTAAATCATATAAAGTACCACTCACCACGATGGAAATCGAGGATAGAATAGAAGATATATTGTTATTATTTTACATATTTACCTTTCTTATATATTTACTTTATTAAATAAAGTTGCAAAATTATCATTGGCTTTTCAAAGGATCACGTATTTATATAACGCAGAATTCATTCCTCGACAATTTAATTTAATCTGATAGGAATGCTTACGTTTTAATTAAAATATCTACAGCTGTAATTATTATAATTCGTCATAGATTTTATATTTTAAAAAAACTATTAGTTCTGCAACTTAAGAGGCATGAATAATTTTAAGAAGAAATAAAAAGTAAAATGTTTTTTTATTTAAAGGTTTTTGGCAATACGAACTAGAGTGGAGTGTGTAATTAACCAGTAGGTGACACAGTGTTGGTACGTATTTGTGGCTAGACTGTCTGCTATTTTTATGTCGTCAATCCTCAAATGTTCCGGGTGAATGATCTGTCGCCAAAATGTATGTTTAAAAAGTAATACGATAATAACTACTTCATAAATAAAACTTAAATCGTACAGGTACTTAGCTAATTGCTAAAATGAACTATCTAGTTTTAAGCGTTTTCCTTAACAATCTATGTAGAGTCTGTATAGCGATATCTCGTTTACGCCAATATCAGGGACTTTAGAAAGAGACGCCTTAACCGGATTACTCTGACCGTACAAGGATTAACACATATGTACGTATTAAAAACTAGCTGTTTCTTCTAGCTTCTGCCCTAATTATTTCACTTTTTATTTTAAATCTAACCGATAGACAGAATTAGATAAAATATTGTATGTGCAGAAATATAATGACCCATATGAAATGTAATAATTTTTCTTTTTTAATACTGTGACGAGATAAACAACAATAATAATATTTTATATATTTAAATAATCACAGAATTAATAAATATAAGCGATGCATTTATATAGTAGTTATCAGGCGAACAATATAAAAGAGATAACTTAAAAATATGTTTCATACACTTATATGTAACTTTATAAAACTAGTTTTAATGTTGTATAAATTTGTTATAAAATGATCTAATAGCATCAACTTTTGGATGTGTAGGAGTGCTGGATCTCGGAGATTATATAGCAGACATTTTTTGTGACACACTTGGAGTTAACCAAACCAAGCAAAATTAGATAAAATTATCTTTAAGTATACGACATTGTCTGCAAATACGTTGGTAGTAGATTCGATTTCTAGGTTTATTTTCCAAATTCTCCGTTTTGATTAAATAAAGTGTAACGCCCGCAGCTCATTCCGCAAAGTCTCGAAGTAGGCCAAGAGTGGACAAAAGCGTGTTATGACGTGACAGATGTATGAAAGAAACCAATCCAAAATTTTGTGAATGTAAACCAACGTACAAAAATATTTTCACGTATATATGTATATAAATACGGCATATTCAGTTCCACTTATTCCTCTACCTCGATAGTCATTGTCAATTGCACTCATCCTACGATTACGAGAGTGGGCTGAACACTTATAAAATTAAAACAAATAATAACATAAAAATTTTGCTATCGATATTGAAATGAAGATTACTCTGCCCGAGTAATTAATGGATTTGGTTTTATCGTGTTCGTTATATGTCGATTCGTAATTAATGAAGTTTTATATTGATATTATTTTGCTACAGATAATGTTTATCTATTTGGATTTATATGAAATGTATAGATTATTTTTATTCATAACAAAACAAATGTCAATGGTAATTTTTAGGCTTGGGCTTGGGATTTTCGGCGAAAACAGTCAACAGAGTGTACTATGCGGGAAAAAGCGTGAAGCTTCTCTAAATGTAAATATATAAATGATATATTTTAACTTTTTTTCTTCAGCTACTTAGGGTTGTTGGAGTAACTAATTATTTTGTTCTTCGCCCATTAATACATGAGTTTCATAATTAAAAATATTTTTGTTATTAACAACTTTAAACTAGAGGCTGAGCGGAATCTGAAATAACTTTACCACAATCGATATAATATTCAATCTTGCGGAATTTAAGCCCAGCAGTGCCAAATGAAAAATCATGAATTGGCGAGTTCATTAAAAAATAAAAAAAAATTATGACTGCATACTTCTATAAACATTTAATTTAATATTTTTGATAGTAATTGTATTTTTGATTCGTGAAAATAGAAAATTGATAGTATTTTATTTTTTCTGCTTCACGATTTTTCCTCGCATAGCACGGTAATCAGAGAGAACTTACCGTGAAGACTTAGTAGTTAATTTTATATTTCCGTTCCTTAAGTAATCTTAGTAGGATGATCAAGTGTCTGAAATTATATTACATAACACATGTGTACATGTTTGCATGCAATGCATATTTATTTGTGGCTATCAAAGCATATTTATTCGCAATATTCGCAATAAAATATATAAAATACATGAGCGTTTGCTTTTTCGACACTACAACTGTCGATATAGAAAAATTGGCACGTTCAACACAAAGTTCATTACAGTTCAGTAGAGAAGTTTTAAAATATATTTTTAAATAGTTAGTTTTAGTTATAGTTTTCACTTTTCTAATAATAGTCAAGTATAAAAAAATCAAATTACCTTAACATTTTCTCAATAAAAACAAGTTACACATATGTATTTCAAGATAGCTACTACATAAATAAAATGAGCTTTACATACGCTAATGTGATATCTAGTGTCCGTCCCAGACCGGGGAACTAATCGATACAGGGAAATCTCTACCTTAGAAACACGACTCTAGGCTCTCGGCCCGGGCGACTTGCTTACTATGTTAGCGAGGTTGCTATAAACGACCGCTTTGTGGAATAACCGGACATTAAGTCTGGAGCAAATTGAATAAGACTCTACTAGGTAAAGCTCTACGTTAAGAGAGTTTTGATTTATGTTTTAATAAACTGTTTGGCGTATTTGTTTAAAACTAAATGATGTTGTATAAGAACACAGATCATGGGTCTTTCCATTTTAAATTGTTCGCATGTATAGTCGTTTAAAAATTTTATAAACAACGAATAAAAGTAAATAACAAATATTATGGTATTTTTCTTCAAAATTCCCAAATTCAATACTAATTACATACTTTGTTGATCGAACACATGTTAGAAACACAAAAGTGTTTTCTTAAACATTTCTGTTCACTATCATAGTGCTCTTATATAATAAATGTAAATTAGCAAAAGAAAAACGGACAATTAAATCAACGACGCCTACACTGCTTCGTGGATAGCGTCACGACGTTCTTTATAAACTAAATGAAACTTAACAATTGTTAAATTGTTTACTTATACTATTTAAGGGCAAACATTTTATTATTTCCTTTTCTTTTCGAGTTACAAGTGCTTTACTAATTAAAATAGTTATATCTTATTAAATAAGTATAATAATTGCAGAGGAAACTGGGCCAGCGGCAATTACTTTTTAGAATCATTTGCGGCGTTGAGTTCCACCACCTAATGCACTCATTGTCTCGAATTTGGCGAAAAGCGAGGTGTGAAGTGTCTTGAAATGCCTATCCCGTGATGCGGGATAAAAGGGTGTAGTTAAAAAACTTAGTTAAAATCATAGGGAACGCTCAAAATTACTGTCCCACAAGTTATCTTGTCATGGACTTCCGGGTCGTGTACGTGTATATATTATATATTCGTATGTGTGCAAATTGTATATCAAGTAAGTCGGACGAATTCTTACATTGAGAGATCGATATGTAGATAGAGGTACAGATAGGAAGATAAATATAGGTGAAGCTAATAGTGGTAGTACGTGATAACGTATGTATATGCTTAGGTACGTTTTATGTCCATTCCAAAAGAGATACAATGAAATGTGATTGTGTTGTATACAATTTCAGGGCACACTGCGAATTATTAAAAAAAACTTCCTAAAGCCTCCATTACACTTATGACAGAACATGACGTTTAAATTGCATTTATTTACTTTCGCTTGGAAATTTAACGATTTGTTATGTTTCACAACTGGTTACATATGATTGGTAATTTTATCGCTGGTGTCTGTTCGCAAAACTTGGAATCCTTTTAAGGGAATTCTTATTTATGTTATTCTTTAATATTTTTTCTCTTGTTTCTTAAGAGCGTACGAAGTGTTAATCATCTTTTTTATTTTCGCATAGCGTACATATTTTAGACATTAACAGCGATCGAGCAGTAAATGTACTTGTATTTATAAAAGATAGCTCTCTCAGTATTCAATAACACACATAATAATATCCGTAATATAGAATGTAGAATTCAGTATTGTAGAAATCAGGTAAGTTTTAAATCCAAAATAACTTTTCATTTTTTATTTGTTTATTTGATATATATCATCACTGTGTCTTCAGCTATAAATTCAAATATTCAGTGGCAAAAAAATATCGACTGTAAACGTGACTGGTTATAGTTTCAACTCCCACTCGTAGGTATCTTATCATACAAAAAAAATCAAGAAAAAGCCCGACGTTAATTAAACTCTCCATTAAACGGAATGTCTTGACACTAGGTTGCTTTCAACTAACTTGTTATGCAGGTTAAACTGTAAAAAAAGTACAGCTATTTAATAAGGAAAACTAACTCACTCACTGTGCTGTGCATATGTGATTGTGATAAAGTATACAGAGTATATGATTTTGATAGAGCTGAGACAATCAATACAAAAATATCCTTATAAGCTCCTCCTTATGGTAATAGTCAAATAGTTTCTTTGTTTTAGGTACACATATAATTTATTATGAGTACATAGTGAAATATATGTATAAAGTACTAAATAATACGATACTAGAATGTTATAAACTCTTGTACATTAAATGCGTTATAAAATTACAAACATACATACGTTTATACTAATTATAATAACAACTATTAATATTTATTGTTCAAAGGTATCTTTTCTCTGAGATGAGCTTAAAAATATCTGTAATTGAAAGTTTTTTAAGTTAACCCAAATGCGATTTGAACCCCTATAAATCATAGAGTCCAATTAAATACTTTCTAAGTGGCAAAAATAAAGATTAAGAATTTGAAATTGTTAACATAAGATGTATTAATAACAGATAAAACGATCGCATTACCTATAATTATGTTAGGTGCGCCGTAACCACAGACTGTAAAAACTAATTGTTTGGCCACTGGTCAGCCTGCATTTTGATAAAATCGATAGCCCAGTTGGAACAGTTGATGACATGTACGTAGGTAGTATATTTGCTGTAATTCAGCCGCGCAGTACGGTAAAAACTCGTTGCGTTGAAAATACGCAACGCTAGCGCGTCCAGGCCTCGCAAACATTTCCCGGTTTCGGCATGATTGGATATCGATGTTTGAATAAAACACAGACATGATACAAAAATTGAAATTGAAGTTTAAATGCAGATTTTTTTGTTTTTCTCCTATATATAAGTTGATTGTAATAAAAAATGTTGAGCCTAAAATAATACGATAGGCAAAAATGATTTACGTCTGTTAAAATAATATAGCAATATTGCTAGCGTACTTTTTGATATTAATTTTTGAGTTGTTCAAACTTCGAGTTGACTAGATTACGTATGCCAGTACGTAAGCACTATTATTAGTATTTTTATAAATTTACAAATTATATAAAATATTGAGTCTCCGGTTTTGGCATATTGTGACAGCGTCTGACTGTAAATGCGATGGTTGTGGGCTCGATTCCCACTTCTGCGAATGATTATATTAAAATTATTATCATTTTCTCGTTCTGGTAAGATGAATTTGGCGAAAAGCAGAAACGGAATATTTTCACACTAGGTATTCCCAGTCTATCCTGCTATGCAGAATAAAAGCGCGAAACTAAAAGAATATACAAATAAAACATTGAAATAAATAACGATTCCTCAATAACTACCGATGCTGGTAGTTTTAAGTTGTTCGATGAATCATTAAAGCGGTCACAGCCAAGAGTTCAGTATGTGAGTCAGCGATGTACGAAACTTTGTAGAAAGTTTTAATAGGAACTACATGAGATTTAGTTTTATAGCTATACTGAAATCTGTACTTTGTACGGAATAGTGGTTGTCTGCTAGTTTGTAATTACGAAGTTAGAATTTAATGTAGATGTACAAACATACGGAATACGACAACATTGTGTATATATATATATATATATATATATATATATATATATATATATATATATATATATATATATATATATATATATATATATATATATATATATACACAAAGCAAAGTCAACGTGAACAAGTGGCGCGACACTACATTATCTCTGAAATGAAATGAAAAATGAAAATACTCTTTATTGTACACCGATTAAAACATTTACAGGAGAGTAAAGACTAATCAAAAGGTAGCACAACAGGCGGCTTTATCGCTAAGAGAGCGATCTCTTCCAGGCAACCTTGGGGTAGAGGAAAGAATAAATTAAATGGGAAGGGGTGTACATAGTAAGCGAAAAACAGTAAAAAAATATAATAATAATCTAAACATATAATTAAATACATATAATCAAACACACAAACATACACAAATAAACATCTACATACTACATATATACATTAAAAAAATACATACACTTATACAAATTCATATATACGAACACTATATGAAGAGTAAAATATAAATTTCTTACAGTTGACATTAATACTTAGGATTCATAAGATACCTACTCTGACTACCCTGCTATGCGGGATAAAGCGTGAAGCTGTTTTTACACCTATAAAAATACTATGAAGGAAGAAATTTGTACAGTTTGATTGGTTAGAGCACTTGAAGAGTAATTCAGGAAGCTATATCTCTGTTATTTTTAGCAATTCGTTTTATTTATAGTTTGTTTTATAAGTTTCACTTTTTTATTTCAGAACATACACACAGCAGGTATATTCTTTATATACTAACTAATAAATAATAAGTAATTCAACTGTAAAATCAAGCAGCGTTGAAAATTAAAATAATTTATGGTTTATACATAGCATTAATTACATTCAAGATTAATGAAGTAAAAATTCAAGTCAATGGCTATCAAATGGCGTTATCAAGAGAAACGCGGTCAAACATGCTAAAATATATTCCATTTTATTGAACAATGGTACTGATTTTAATGCGAGTGGGCGCGTGCACGTGGATAACCATTTTATATGAAAAACAATAAATGAATGTACCTACATACATGTACCTACAGTGCAATGTATGAACTGAAACAGAATAAACAATATATTTTGTTTACTAACGATATATTTTTTAAAGGGACACTATTGTGGCAGTTGTTGAGGGCCTTATTATTATTGTTTATATAATAATAGTAAGTTCATACCCACTTGATGTAATGTTTTAATTTAAAAATATTCCCATATAACACAATGCCTAATAAAACGGAGAACGAAGTGGGTAAGCCTTAGCATCTAGTTAGGTAATACGGTAGATGATATATGGTATATTATATATATAATTTCCTGAAAACGTAAAACCAGTAAGTAAGAAACCACAAAGTGAAATATCACTACTCAGTGATACGGATAAAGTAAAATTGCAGTAGCATAGCATTATCTATATGTAACATGCCCATAAATAAATTACGTTCCCAATCAGATTCAGGTCGGTTTATTTCAGCGAATTCATTATTTTGCCAAACATTGAAAATATGATATACAGCGAGTCCGACGCTTTGATAGGATTTTAATAATGAACAAAGATATTCCATTTATTAAATGAGAATGTTCAGGTAACTCTATAATATAAGGCTTCGTTATTAATATTCATTCAATGCAGTGCAATTGGTCCGTATGAAGTATTTAATTAGTGACAGTTTGTTTTTCGACGTCATTTTATTTTTATACATGAAAGTACATATATGAATGATTTTGGATATATGAAGGTACATATATAAAAAAAAAATTGTTGCGTTACTTTATTAAAGCGCCTTGAAGTAAGAGTGAAATATAAAAATAAAATAAATTAATTATATTCTTTCATTGCTAAGTTCAGCATTATAAATACTGAGTAGGTACATTATCACAAGGAGAAATTTACTTAATGGCGATTCTTTATATAATTTGCTATAAATTAATTTTATGTTATTTAACAACGTAATGCACATAAATAATCAATAAAATTACTTTTTTGTTTTATAAAATATGAACGATGAATTTTTTGTTACTAACATTTTAATTTTTGAAATGAGGACATCATTTTTTTAATGACTGAGTTGATATTTTTCACGAGAAGATTCTAGATATTTCAATTCTGTTTTGAAAATATTTATTTAATTTAACTAAAGATTTATCTTTAGTTAAATTATTTCGATATAATTATTTCCTTATTTCAAGTAAATTTTTATGTCGTTAAGTTTACCTGAAATAACTGTATATACAAACTCAGATGAAATCGAGTTACCAAGTATATAGGATACCTACGTATAATATATTTTCTGCGATAAAACCTGTACCGAGAGCTCGCTGGAATAAAATCAAACTAGCCATAGTTACTCGAGTTAGAGTTCTGATGAAGTTTGGGATTGTGTTTCTGCTAAACTTTCACATATACAAGAGATTACTGTAATTGGATTCTATTGAATTGTTTTTATTAATGGAAGTAAAATATATCATATTATGAAATAACAAGAAAGTATATGGTATATAATGTAGGTCAAATTATAATAGTTTTAACAATAAAAACCTTTTTTTCTTTTACAGTAAAATGCAACGAGTGTTCAGATCTCGACTCTGAACTACTTTTTTTCTATTAAAAACTCGATTTTACGTCACGGACACAACCGCGCTTGTCTATGTAAGAAAAATCCAATAAAGATGATCTTAAATCATACGTATTTTATGATGTTCTTATAGTGAACTTAGTAGATAATATTTTCCATTCACGATACCTAATATATAATTTGTGTAACAAAGAAAACTATCTCGTAAAAATTTCCTGTATACAATTGCGCTGTCCATTATAATAAATCTTTGTTACATTTATATCTAACTTTCATATTGTCTAGAACTTAGCTAATTTTTGTGTTCGCAAATTTGGGTAGAGAGAGGTGCTCGGACAGTAGGGGCGAGTGTTAAGCAATATTTTAAAGGGGCCCCCTATTGTTTGTCTACGTTTGGGTTGGGTTGCAATATCTGGACTCAGGCTCGGAATCTATGGCGCGTTGAGGAGTTTCTTCTCATGTTATCAAAGCATAATTTTAGTTGTACCTTTACCGAAATTTATATTTTAAACAAAATGATTTACACATCCTGTTCATATTTTTTTCAATTACTTCAATTACTTATATAAGAAAAATATGTAAAAAGCATACGTACATAAATATACGTATAATCATCTTTATCGTTTTCAAATCTATAATAAAGATTGATTATAATAATAATATAACTCTTTGTAACGTGTATTATACTTGTATAAGGAAATTTTCTTTAAGCATCCCAGTACACTACTACAGTTAAATAACTTTCCATTTTTTATTTAATGACTTTTTGTCATCAAATGTCAAAGACATATTTATTTTTGGGACAATAGCTTAAATTTTATAATCAACCCCTAATTATAACATGTAGAAAAACGCGACCATTCTTTATATAAAATAAAATATTTCAAAAAACATTATATTTAATATGTTTTCTCAATACGAGAATATCTAAAAAATCCTCGTTGACGGCAATGGAATGGAAGAGGACTTTATAGCTAGGCTTGTGTATGGCAAAAAAAGTATTAAGTGTTACTACAGCGAAAAAATATAAAAAAATAATATCAATAATATTGCAACTTTTTAATCTTCTGTGCGTAGTTTTAGAACAATAAGAATTATTTGATCATTTTTAAAGGCAAGTAAAATAGCAAAAATATAAATGTCTAAATGATTTCCACTGATCTTGCCTGATGGATCTGTGTTACTAGTGAGAAATTGAATATTCAAATTTGAGTGGAACACTTTAAGTATGATTGATTATGTCATTATTATTAGTAAGTAGAAGAGGACAAGGTAATAAATATTTTTTACTGATGACATATTTGTGATGATATATCATTGTTTCTATTAATTTAAATTAATAAACTATATCTGTATAACTCTAGTTGTTGGTTCTATTCCCATTTGGGGAAATGATTATAATTGAAATTTACTATCATTACTCCGTTCTGGTAAAATGCGACATTGAATTCACCATTCAACACGCTCTGTCACGATTTCGATTTCGGGCGGTATGCAGTCAATGGAGTGTCTTGACACTAGGTTGCTACTTTGCTATGCGGAATAAAGTTTTAAGCTGTTTTTTATATACCTATAACTAAAATGTAGATTATAATTTCAAAATTGTTGCGGAAAAACGAAAACAAAAAAAACGTTTAAAAAGAATGTGGTTGATCAACGGACTGTCTGAACCCTAGATATTAATCTAGTGTTAATTATTATGTAAAACCTGTCTTAACTAAAACAAATGCTATATATTTTCGCAACAACCGATTTTTTAAAGATATGCTAATCAGTTTTCATACTTTCAAACCGACACATAGTGAGATAATATGGCATAAAAGGTAATTTCTATGCAACTTTTAACATTTTGACGTTAGGTCATGTTTATATTTGCTTAGTAAAACTATTCTTCTTTCATAAACTTTATGCTTGTATCATAATTCGCGCTGGGGAAATTAAAAAACAGATATTTTAAATTTATAAATATTTAAAAATAAAAATAAGTTACGTAAACGTTATAAAACTGTCATAGTAAATTGTTTTCATCGTAAAATAAATTCTATTTTGAAGTGGTAATGACATATGACGTCACGCTGACAACTATTATTATGTAAGGTTGGTACACCTTCAATATATATTGTTTCTTTTCAGATTCCGCTATTGATACAGCCGGATGTAGAACGCATGGTGTAGTAGTCAGAGCGTTTGGTCGGTTTCCAAGAGGCGCGGGTTTAAATTCCTCTGCGTTCTAATTTTTATACGTTTTTTTATACGCTGATATTTTTAACTATTATTTAGTACAATAAAGAATGCCCAAATTGCTTGGAATGATTCTCTATTAGAATTTTTATTGTATAAAATAGGAATTCATGTTTGAATTCATTCCTAAACCTATGAGCTATGTCTTAGACGTCACTATAACAGGTATTGTATTGTCCTATATACGTCGTTCGCCCACACGTTGTACAGTAATTCGAATTTCCTCCATCGCACCGCTAATATTCTATCACACGCGTTGCTTCATATTAATCGATTAACTTAATTTCCAGATAGTGTTAAGCGCTTCATATTATGTGATCTCATTGAAATAGGAGTTCTTGTAGTGATTTAATTACAAAATATACGTTTTTAATTTTAGAGCCTTTGAACTCAGTATTATGAATTATAACATCTAGGATTGTTCATTGGTTCAGTTTCCTATTAGTTATTCCGTAATAAACAGTGAAAACACGAACGAAATAATACGTTAATAACTGACTAATAGTGATGAATAAATAATAAAAGTTGAATTTATTTAGTTTTTGTAAGAATGAAACTAAGTTAATATGTTTAAGATGACTTCAAATGGCATTCGATTCCAGGACCATTGCGTCTAGTTAGTCTCCATAACTCTACCACTATAATGTATATAATCAAATTTGATTTTGTACTCGTAAATAGAGATGTTAGCTATTTTGTCGTATAAGGACTAGGTAGGATATAGTGCAGTACATATATATAGAACTTCAATAATTCGATTTCCCTAAAGCTTCCCAGAAAGGTCACCTGTCAGAGTAAATCTATAATAGTATTACTAAGTTTGTATCGTTAGTTCGCTCGTACGCTGTTAATTAGATCGAAGTTGATGAATATATTTTGTCATTTTTTGCTGGCAAACCCCTGGAAGTTTTAATTTTTGTATGTCATATATTTCCATTTCAGAAAAGATGTTAGCATGCGCTTAATGGCATTTCAATGTTGGTCTATATTGAGATATGAGATATTATAAAATAAAATTAACTTTATTTACTATTAGTAGGTATTCAGAGATTTCTTTGGCAGAACTTGACACTTGACACAAAAATATGAATTACCGTTACGGAATTTTGTTAAGTTAGAGAGAACTGAGTGTCAGGTCACTTCTTATAGTGACACAAATATGCAATATCATTCAATTATTAAGAAGTTTTATTGATTCTTGAAGCGTCAGTCAAATTTTGAAACATGGTATTTACTTCCATTTTTTTAAAATATATGCCTTGGTTTAGTTTTAATCGATGGGCATTGTGTATTTCGACGTGTTACGATACCGCCATGACAACTTCAATATTCAAACAAAATAAGATAGCCCCTTCAGCTTTACCCCGATCAGTACACTATATAGTAGCTATAGAAATATATAGTAATCAGATAGTCTTAGAGAACCTAACGTCAAGACACTCCAGCACAAATACGAGACATTACGTTTACTGGCGGATTCATTGCTGCGCTTTATCTTACCAGAGCGGACGACTTAAAATAAATTAAATATAGTTACTTCTCCGAGTGGGAATCGAATTTAGAACCAATCACATTTATACGTCTCTGTCCCACTGCGTCGATTGCGTTTTTTAGCTTTAAAATAATAATGAATAAAAATTACATTTAATATATTTACTAGAATAAAAGGTTTTTATACAATACTTCAATTACTCATCTTAACGACTTTTTAAGTCGATGCATTGACTTTAATAATGTTCGCCATTAGGATTATAATCGGTTTTTCTTGTTAAACAAAGCATTAGACACAAATCCCGCTAGGCTACGATGGACCTAGCTTCGTAATTACATGAAACACTCAGTTATATACACATATATGTATGTACACATATACCTACATGTGTAGACAAGGCAAGTACAATGTGTATTGTTATCGGACGAGTCAGTGACTCGGTAAATGTTGCTTTAAGACGGGTCTGAGATAAACCAGCTGCAGTATATCATAAGGGTAACAAATATTTGCACGTTGTTTCGCAAATTTGGAATCAAAACACAAACAGAATACTAGGTGACTTCGAAATAAAAAAAAAGAAATATATATAAAGAATATTTAAAGCATATAAGGTTTATTACAAACAATGTCTATTTTATTTAAGTATAAAAAAATATTTGAATTGTTTGAAAGTAAAAACAATAAGGTCAACATCTGTATCTTTTAAATTACTAATACAGTATAAATAAAATTGGATTCTTGGTTTATAATATTAAAACAGACTCTCAGTGGTGTAAAAAAGTCTCTCTGTTTGTTCTTGGCCATCTCTGGAACGGCTTAACCGATAGGTGATGTAATAAAGAGTAGTTTAGGCTACTTATATTTTATAATTATAATATAAAGATCTAAAGATGTTAAATCCCTTGCATCGCGTGCAAAGCTAGTTAAAATATAAAATTTACATGTTAAAAATATATATGTGTAAGTATATATAGAGGCCGGTCGTGACGCAGAGGGACAGCGTCTGCAAACGTAATCGGTTGTGGGTTCGATCCCCACTCGAGGATGTGATTATATTTAAATTATTTTCACTTTCTCACTCTGGTAAAGACAAAGAGCGTGGGCGGGGTTGAGTTCCACCGTTCAACACGCAATGTTCCGAATTCGGTGAAAAAAGGAAGTACAGATTGTCTTGACATTAGGTACTTTCTGTTTACCCGGCAATGCCGGATAAAAGCGTGAAGCTAAAAAAATATACCTATAAGTGGGAGTTAGAAATCTTCAACCACAGCCATTCTCTGCGGTATTTGATTATTTCTTGAACACTTCAAAAAGATACTAAAATTAATAATTAAGTACCGCAGAGGCCGCCGGTCGTCGTCATAGAAATCTGAGCGGAGTTAAGGCTTACATTGCAATAGCCTCTTACTTATACCAAGTAAAATGTACCCAGAATAGCTTGAGCCATCACTGCAATTTAATATCGTATAAAGCCGGTATCATCTTTATTTGGCAGCTACTAAATGCTAGTGAAGTACTAAAGTTTGTAATTATATAACGTAACAACTGTGTAAACACATCTCAAAATAAAACTTCAGTCTATGTAATTGTAATAAAAGTGATGAAAATTTTATCTTAGTCAAATACTAATATAAGCGAAGTTTTATCTCTCCGCTTGTAATAATAAAAAAAAATACGTCAAGTTCAATATATGCACATTTCATAATAAAGAAAAAAACAGTAGGTTTTTTATTATAGAAATATAATATATTATATTCTTATTTTCATTCGACCATAATGACCTGGAGAGTAATATAAAAATAGGTATCATGGATGACGTGAACTTAATAAGTATTTATATTTTAAATGAATAATAAATTTTAAGAATATCTAAAGTTTCAAATACTGCAGTAGTCCGTGGTCACAAGTAAATTGTAATTTCAAACACCAAAATATTACTTTAAATACTTCTTTACCTTTTAAAATAGTTTTATTTAAATTTTGTTCTACAAAATTTAAATAAAACTATTTTAAAAGATAATAAGATTCCGACAATAAAAGAAATTATTCAGTATCTATATGTATATCGGGTGCTTATAATATAGGTGACTGAGAGATATACAACGCATACCTGACGTTATACGGCATAGAAACTTGAACTTTGAAATGCCTTCTGGAAAAGTGTTGAAGAGTACAAAGAGGATTTCCTGAAAATTTTGTGGAAAAACGGGATTTTAAGTTTTATAGTGGAAACTATTGTAGGCCAATGCGGAAATAGTTTGTAGCCAGTAGATTCCACGTTAACGAAGTTGTTAACAACAAGTAATCGTTTTATTATATTAAATTTTACTTAAAAATCTGTAAAACACAAGAATCTCCTAAATACTTTTTAATCAAATATTTGTCTCTATATAACACGTTTCTACGAACAAAAAATATATACTCATTTTATGTATATTCATTCGTAACAATTTGGCCTTTAAAATATGTAAATTGTAAATTTATTTTTATATGTAAATTAAGTTTAGATTGTACAATATTAAAATTATTATTTTAAAATCAATATAAAACCGTATTTCTTTTATACCCAAAGTCACTCACACGATTCAAAGTGATGTTCAATTTATAACTTAGATATTTCCTATGTAGCAGAATGCAGAAAAAAATACAGCGTTAGGTTGTGCGGGAAAAAAATGTATAAGCAATGTCGACTAGATTGAGCGATTGGTCATTATGAGACTTATTTAACTGTTATATATTTAATATTTATTTTATTTCAACATGTGTAAAAATAAAAGAAGATCCTTAAAACGATAAAAAAGGTATTCTGTCGGATTAAGGTTTTTGAATGGATTTGACCTATACATACATAAATGTGTTAAAGTATACATTATAATAACAAGTATATAAAATTATTTATATTAATACGGTTCATGAAAATAATATAAGGCTATATAAATATATAAAAAACATAAATGACTCATAATTATCTCTTATATTGTACAAAATATATTTGAAACTGCTTTTTGAGTTGAATTCTGGGAAAGAGAAAAACCTATTAGTAACTCAAAGCGCTCGATCCGTAATAAGTACATCAGCGGGCTATATTTAACTTCCAGGGATTTATTGATTTCGGAAAACAGTCCATGAAAGATGTAAAATAGGTTATTTTGCTGAAATTTGTTTGTTAAAATTTGGAAAGTACGCTTGTTATTGATAATAAAGAATCCATTGAAAACTTAGTGTGAGTTATTAGCCTAATATACTTGATATTTATTATATACTTGTAAATAGGTACATAAATATATATATATATATATATATATATATATATATGTATGTATGTAGATACTTGTATTATAAATAATGTACTGTACTGACCTTTAGTATTCACTACTACTACTGGTTCAATTCTGAAAATGGTTTATCTAAGTATTATAATTACATCATTTTTATTTTCCCATTGCACATTAATTACTTCACTATGCAACAAAGCATGAAACTGTAAAAAAGCATTTAATATTTAGGTATGATTATTGCTGAATAAGTAATATTTCTGCACATTCAAATCTTGGCGCAGTGAGACAGCGTTTGACTTTAAACACGACCGGTTGTGGGTCCAGTCCTCACTCGGGGGAGTGATTATATTTAAAATTATTTTCACTTCCTCGCTCTGCTAAAACAAGTGCGGCGTTCCGGCGTTGAGAGTTCCACCACTCAAGAAGCAATATTTCCGGTTCGGTGGAAGGTGAAGTATGTCGAAGTAGTGTCTTGTCACTAGGTACTTTCTGTCTACCCTGCTATCAGGGATAAAAAGTATGAAGCTAAAAAAATTCAGGTCTTATAGCACAAAAATTAAATAGCTTTAGTAAAAAACATGTTCTTTATATTTACTTAAGAAATGCAAATAAGGCGGAAAGATCGTAGCTAATTGTGATTGCTGTTAGGCTAGTTATAGTGGCATCGGCAGTAAAATAAGTACAATGACGGCAGAAAGAGATGAATAATCTTGCTAATATTGGCTACCACCGTGATCGTGTGGATGTCGCTAATAAACCTCCATATAGTTTAGTCTACAATCTGTTTTTAAAAGATCTAAAATGGATCATATCATCACCTCTTTTTTTTCAAATAATATTGTTATATGTTATTGGAGTTTTTATTACTAAATCAATAACGTGTATTTTATTAGATTAGTTCTAAAAGAAATATCTGATAGAGGCAGGTTGTGACACTTACGACTAACTTTCTTGCGTGTTCTGTTGTATCCTAATTTAAATGTTATAATTTAAAAAAAGACGAGAGAATTTCTCTTATACGAATACGAGCAAGAACAAGTTTTATCGGGAACATGATAATATTTAGTCTACGTAATTAAGAATATATGATACAAAAAAGATCAGTTTAGTGCATGATGAGCAAATTTTAATGTCGTTTCAGACATTGGTCTATGTACGTATATATTGACTGTAGAGACTGCACACTTACACTCATTGACCGAAGCTCTGTGGTTTAACTTCTATAAAATGTATATAAAACTTTAGTATAGAAACGAATATGTATCACTACAGTATTGTGTTAGAAGCCTATTTTCTTTTAGCTTCACACTTTTATCCCGCATAGCAGGGTAAACAGGAAGTACCTAGAGTCAAGACACTCCGTACTCCGCTTTCAACCGAAATCGAGACATTGTGTGTTGAGTGGCGTAACTAAACGCTGCGTTTTGTCTTACCAGAGCGAGGAAATTAAAATAATTTAAATATAATCATTCCCCCTAAAGGGAACCGAACCCACGAACGATCTTGGTTACAGTAAGACGCTGTCCCACTGTGTCACGACCGGCCTCGTTTACGAAGCCCATGTTTATTCTTATTTTTATTTGTGAACTTCTTATATAAATAAGATATTTCTATTTGAAACTAGTTGACCCGCTTCTCTTATATAATGGAAATCGAAAACAATATTCAGATTATCTAATACTTTTGAATGTTATTTAATGTATTTGAATATTAATTAATATATGTTCTTAGAATTATATATCAAATACATATAGAAATAAATATCTTAATAATTAACTAAAATTAGAAATATTTTGAAAAAGATTAAACAACCCAGATATTAATCATTATTAAATCAAACGTCTTGCTTGCTCATCATGCACTAAACTGACCTTTTTTGTATCATATATACTTAATTACGTAGACTAAATATTTTCATGTTCTGGATAAAAATTGTTCTTGCTCGTTTAATAAGAAAAATTCTCTCTTTTTTTAAATAACATATATATTTATATATAACATTTAAATTAGGATACAATAGAACATGCAAGAAAGTTAAGTCGTAAGTGTTACAACCTGCCTCTATCAGATATTTCTTGTAGAACTAATCTAATAAAATACACGTTATTGATTAAGTAGTAAAAACTCTAATAACATATAATAATATTATTTGAAAAAAAGAGGTGATGATAGGATCCATTTTAGATTTTTTAAAAACAGATTGTAGACTAAACTAAAGATAGAACAAATAAGAATTGTAGAGGTTTATTAGCGACATCCACACGATCATGGTGGTAGCCAATATTATTCATCTCTTCCTGCCGTCATTGTACTTATTTCACTGCCGATGCCACTGTAACTAGCCTAACAGCAGTCAATTAGCTCTACTGCTATATACACATATATATATATATATATATATATATATATATATATATATATATATATATATATATATATATATATATATATATATCATCGACCGTAATATATATATATATATATATATATATATATATTACGGTCGAAAACAAGAAAAGCTATATAATCTTAAATTGAATTATCAACTGTGCTTCTTCGGTGTCTTCCAAAATAAGCATTTGGTTTGCTACGTACATACTATAATTTATAGATGAAATACGAAATATATATATTTTTTAATATTAATTATAAGATATTAGATTATATTTCAGCATCAAGCAACTCTCGCTTTTATTTTCCACCTTCTGGCCACTTTTAAAATTAGATGTAAACGGAGAAATATAACAGTTCAAGCTTATAGTACCTGGATGGTTTTAGGTTCATTCAGTCAGCGGAATGATTTTAATTGAATCATTTTAAATACTCCGCCGTACCTACCATAAAATACACTTTCTTCAACCTGTTATATGAGAATAAGCGTGAGTCTAAAACAAAATATGCTTGTAATTTCCGACGCAATGACATAATCGAGAGTGTTCTAAGCTTCGATTCAAGAACATCTGTGTAGCCATATAAAGATTCTTTTCTATTAGAAGGGCAGCTGACGGTGCTAAATTGCGAGACCTTTTGGGAAGTAAAGCTTAGATAATAAAAAGATAAAAATGTTATATGAAAATCATGGTGTTGCATGGACATATTCGAGCGCGTTGGATATTGAGAGCATCCATGGCCGATGTAGTTTTAAAAAAGTACGTATGTTAATCTGATCGTTGGTATAATGAGGGTTGTGGTGCAGTGAGATAGCGTCTGACTGTAAACGCGATCGCTTGTGAGTTCGGTTCCCACTCTGAGGAGTAATAATAAATAAAGTATTCACTTCTTCACTTTGGTAAGACAGAGTGCGGCGGAAAAAGCAGAGTATGGAGTGTCTCCGCACTAGGTACTTTCTGTCTATCCTGTCATGCGGGATAAAGGAGTGATGCTAACAAAATGATGTGGTTGGCCCTTACGTAGAGGTTGAAAATGTAAAAAAAATGTAATCAAGTGCATTAGACCCTTTTAAGGGAATGGTAAGTGAACATAAGATTAAATATAGATTTGGAAAAAGTAAACTAGTGGTCATTATCAAAATGTGCAAAAAATCGCCATTTTGAAATACTCAAGTTTGCTAAACATAGATACTTGTATATATTATTCATTCTGACCACCAAATATATGTACATATGATGATATTAACACTAAATACATGTATATATATTTTTTATAAAATTTGTATATTATAATGATGGAATTATGGAAAATAATTTTGCCACTTTCGAGAATGTGAAGATGACGTTCTTTCCACAAGTTTGTAGCCCTCCGCCTTCTTTACGTGACTCTTAGTGAAATTTGGACTTTTGAGTATGTAATTATCTCACCTTTCATTTTTCTGATGCGCTTGAAATTTCTGATGAATTTTTTTAACTAATCTGATCCTTTCTTCTTGACAGGTGGCCAAATATAGGGCACATATTTGGTGGAGTTACTCAACTAGGATACAGGTAATATTGTGAAGAAGTCCCTTTGATACAAGATGTCTCAACTTCCATAAGTCTGACGAATTCTATATTTTGTAACTTTTAATTTCAATAATTTTACCTTTACCTATATATATAAAACCTTGACCCTGGACTGCGTTAGGTATCACCTGAAATCTATAAGATGCCTACTATTTTCGATTTACAAAAGGTAGCGTAATTGTAGAAAGCTGTAGTTTTGCGAAATAACCACCTAATACTTTTAAACTCATAGCGAGAGTCAGATCAATCATCAAATCAGAAAACCCTTAATTAAAGATATTTTAAAATAAGATAATTTTTTTTAGGTTTTGTAACATCTTAAATATGTATATTTTAAAAGATATGATTCGTATATAAAAACATTTGTTTTTGGTATCAATTTTATATACTTGTACTAAATATACTGTTAGAATATAAATTACTTTTAACTATTAATTGCTTATATTAAATGTTAATAGTAAAGAAAGTGCGTATGTTAACTATACACAGTACAATAATCGACATTATTATCGTACCAGGCGTGAATAAGTTGATAAGTCGAAAAGTGCTTACTTTTCAGGGCATTTTAAGTGTCAATTTGGCCTTTAGTAAAAGAGTTATTGATTAATTCACTTGCTTGGTTAGTGCGGTTAAATATTAAATTTTATAAATATAGCAATCCTGATACCTTTTGTAATAAAAATATATATGCAAAGTCAGTTTATCAAGTTATTTACGCTTGGTACGGATTTTATGATTGTATTATTATTCTAGCTGAGCTAAGCAGCTCAATCAAATATCGAATGCTATCTTCTTCTAGATTATTAGAGCTACTAACAACAAAAATGAATACAGAGATTTGCTTAGTGTCAAGAAACTCCTTTTCCATTCACCACTTTCCACCAAAATTTGGTCCATCGCGTCTTAAGCCGTGGAACTAAATGCCATGCTTTGTTTTATTAGACTTAAATCTGACAATCGTATAAATAAAACAAATAAGGTCCACACAAGGTCGAGTCCACATCTGAAAAGTGTTGTTCATGTTTAAGGTACTCTAACATGATGTTTACCAATTTTCGGTAAAAAGATTTTTTTAAAAAGGAGTTCAGAGAAAAATATTACGTAAGTAAACAATTTTTTTGCGTTATTTGTTAAATAAATAAATAAAATACGATAAAAAATATATAAATAATATCAAATGTAATCCAAGGGATTACATTACATTTTTCATAATGTTGTGAAGGATTACAAGATTTGTTACAAGATTATATTGATTTCTAATATGTCATATTAAGGAATCGAGCATTACCTAACTTGACGTATGTTTCAATGTTCCACTTTTTGATCTATAGCACAACATTTAATTTCGCTTAAAGTCTTGTCAATCTTCTTCACCTCATCCAAAGAGAAAAGACCAGAAAGTCACCAGGTTTCCTCAGTATGGCCAAGTTAACGCTTTCCCTGAGGATTTCAATCTATGGTCTGCTTAGGTAAATGGTCAGGCCACCACAGAGCCTATGGTTAAATATGGTGTTGGTCGACACGACACGACTAATCAGTAAAAGAACAAAATCTTTGCCAATTAATAGCGTTGTAAATTTCTTGACTCCAGATGCTGGGCTACTGAAATTGTATACTAACTATATCTATCTATACATTTGGTGACGTCAACTTGTCATAACCAGGCATTGCATGCCCGTCATGAATATCGATTTGAAATGTTTCAATAATATTTAATCAGACGCATTCTCAGTTTTTGTTGAAAATTGAAAATATAAGCGTTTTAAAAATACCCATAAGCATGTCTAGCGGTTGAGTGGTAGTGGCTGGGAAACCGTATTCCACTTTTGGGTATGTTTTATGTTGATGTGATGATTTCATACTATATATTCAATGTTGGCTTATCATAATTAAAATGGTATATGTGTACTTGACTTGTGTACATTTTTCAATTGAAGTACAAACCATACGTCTTAAAATTGGTGACACGTCTTATATGTAATGTTAATGAATAAAATTGGTGACACGTCTTATATGTAATGTTAGTGACACGTCTTATAAGCAACGTTAAAAATAAACTAAAGCAACTTCACGCTCTTTCTGCATTAAAGAATAGGCTTTCCGCCTGAAATCGAGTAATTATATGTTGAGTGGTATCGTAGTTATCTTACCAGAATGCAGAACTAAAAATAACTTAAATACAAAGTTATAAAATTATTAACAGATATTTTAGTAAAATAATAACAAAATATCTCCACAAAAACCAGTCAATGATAATTTGCTTTCAAGTACAATTGTTTTAGTATAAGCCACAAAAACTCGAAGATGAAAAATTTGAACGTAAAAATTGTATAGCTTTATTTTATTCATTCATCTGATGGCACAACTGTATGCTGTATGACATTTTTTTTACGTTAGGTTTGTTTTTTGTGTCTATAAAGAGTGGAAACATAAAAAGCGATGGACGTTTTTTTTATTTCTTTTTGTAGTTTATAAAATATGAATATATTTAGACTTCGTTTGTGATTAACATTTACAATACTAACTTGTGAGCAATACTTGTAATATGGCGTCGTTAAGATTTTATATTTAAATATAAATCATTACAATAATCAAATCAATGATTTTTATGATGTATGTTTGTATATTGTATACAAAGGTGGGGTAATTTCCAGGTTATTAAACAAAAGAAATTATTTTTTTGCTTTTTAAATTTAATTGTGTAAATGGATGAAATGAAGCGGTTTCGGTTTATCAATACATGTTTTATAGACCGATAACTTTTATCTCGCTTTAAGGAACAAAGCGATTTACATTTTATGACTTTATTGTTGTATAAATATCTACTGTTGTAATTGCAAATATTATTGTTATTATGACTTTTACTGTAATTATAATATAAAGTATAGTTTGAGTCTATTTTATTTGTAAATATATATTTTTTTAACTAAATTCTTGTATTATTTTTAAATTAATAATTCATTATTGACAGAAAAAAAATCAATATAAATTATTTATTAATAATAACAATTAATAATTAAATTTTAACACACATATACACATCATAGGATGTATGTATATGATTTAGCTTCACGCACGCAAGATGATCCGTACTTCGCTTTACACTGAATTCGAGACATTGCGTGCTGAATGTTAGAACTCAACTTTATCAGAGCAAGGAAGTGAAAATAATTTAAATATAATCACTCCCCCGAGTGCGGATCGATCCCACAATCTATGGCGTTTACAGTCAGACACTGTCTCACTGCACCACGACCGGTCTCATAAATATATTGTATATGATGAAATGAAAACAGCTAAATCCTTTATATAACTTTATACAATAAATTTTCCGTATCTTATGGAGTTCTGAAATGTAGTAACAAATCATTTTAACAAGTAATTCATTCAGTAAAGTAACTCATTCAGTAACTTTGCGTTGTGAAATTCAAATTTGTAACATAGGTAGTTATTAATATTAGATATAGGTATTAGTAAAAGTAGTCCATACGGGTATCAATTTATATTGTGAACCAATCTAGGCACAGGCGAAGTCACATCAGCAAGACTTTTCTTCCACGGATAGGAGTAGGTAGTCAGAGAGAACATATTGTAAAGATACTCCGATCATTGTTTTCCATTCAAGGTCGAGACATTGCATGTTAATTGGGGGAATTCATCGCCACCCTTTCACTTATCAGCGTATAGAAATGAAAATAATTATATTTAAACTGGCTGAGAATCAAATCCGCAACCAATCAAGTTACAGTGAGATGTTGTTCCACTTTTTTTGATATCTGTTTTCAAAAAGTATAACATATATCTACTCTAGTATGAATTTGTAACAACTTATTTGTATTTAAACTAAAATTTAAAATAATATTGTCCTAAGGTTTACTTTGCTAAAATTTTCTAGTTAGAATTTGTAATTTATACCTGCAAAGCTTCGAGAGGCCCCTTCAGGTGCGAGGCCGTGGACGAGGGCCCACTTTGCCCACGCCTAGCTACGCTACATTAATAGTAAATCCTAAATAAACTGTCAAATTGTTTGTTTTATCGTTTTACCCTCTCGGAAATATTAAACCAAGATCAGTACTAGAAATTAATATTGCTTCATAGAGAAATATATCAGGAAAAATAGTGATAACTCACTTTTTTCCCGTATATTATGGGACATTACTGAAACGAAAATTGGAATTAGTGTTTAGTAGCTGAAAATTTGTACAGAAAATAATATATAATAAATCACATAAACATATCAGAGCCATAAAGTATAAAAGAAATTAGTCAAAATGAACAGATAGTCAAAAATTTCAAAGTTTTCATTCAGCATATCGTCAAAAATCTTAAAGAATTTAACAAAAACATTACATAATTTTTAACATAAACATATAAACAAAGGCTATATTGATTAAAACTTATCTTATTTTTATACAAAAATAAAAATGATAGGATGATTTAGGAATAAAATCTACAATTTTCATACGATTTTACATTGCATACATGGCATTTAAAACTTACACGCGCATAAATCTGGGTCACCCACTCGTGAGTATTGGGTACAGCTGCATACATGTTGTTTACAATAATTAAATTACATATATTTTATTTCAAAGCAAGAGCACATCATTAATAAAGCTTAATATAAAACAGAGTTTTAAAATTAATTATAAAATATAGAAGTTAAATATTTTTGCTCTACATATTCACACTTTTCCTCGTCCTTTTAAGTCTTCTTTGTTCTCGTCTTATTCGGTTAGGTGGAGTCAGTCAGGAGTCAGAGTTAGGTGGTTTTCCTTATCATATATGCCATTGTCATTAGTTGATACACTTTGAAGTTATTATTGTCGTGTCCTTTTTGACACTTATTAACGAGGTAGTTGGGGTCTAATATTTCTCCTATTACTATTACCCATGGAAAGTTTCTCATTAGGTACCCTTATTATTTTAACCTTGATTCTGACATTATAAAGTTATGGATACAACCTTAAAGTTTTCTTTTATGTAGTTATTTCGTATTCATGGTCATCTTAGCATTAGCATTTCTGTGTTGTGTAATTTCTTCTCATCTATCTTTTTAGCTACCCATACTACGGTTTCGTAAAAACTGGTTTTATTCGTGTTTTGTATTCTTTGCGTTTTTTTTATTAAAATTAAGGTCAATTAATGATATCTTTAAGTTTTGACAGTTTTCTTTAGCCTTTTCCATGATTCTCTACCCGCATTAAAACCAAATTCGTTATCTGATATATTTCAAGGATAGATTTTAAGGGTGTGTGAGGTTAACTTTATATTCAAAAAATTTGTAAATTCTTTTAATCTTTCTTTATTTTTATAAAAATGCACAACCGTTCTTATCCTTTAGGAATCTGACATTTTTTGATTTTTACGATGTTATTACGTAAATATGTAAGCCAGCTTTCTCCACCTGCTCATCCGGTAACATCCGGTAACGCTTAACATCTTCAATGCTGATTCGAATGATGGGACTTTATATTCTTGGCTCTTTCACTTCAGCTCGTCTATTATTCATGTCATCTTCACTCATCTTTCCTCATTCTTTTTCCTAAGTGATACGGTGTTTTTTTTCTTCTCTCTACAATCCATTTATTTGACAAAATTGCATAGATATAAATATAATTCAATGTAACATGTGGAATTGGATTTTAAATAAAAAAAATATGACTATTTGTTTGTGGTAGTATAGTAAGATCATCTTGTAAACCTATATAACTGTTTTACGCAGGCCTAAGATATTATAACCTCAAATGATTAAGGCCATACATCATTCATATCTACGTTACATAACTAAACACAATAAGCGATTCACTTACAGCGTTTTGCAATCTTTCTAAATCTCAACATTGGTATAAAAGAATCAAATTTACATCTGAGCGAAGCAAATTTTGTATATTCTAGCATTTCGTTGCGAGATTTAAATTCACAAATATGACATGACGTGATGCATCGCAAAATTGAGAGCAAAATAAAATATTTAAGACTATGATTTTTTGAAAATACATATTTGTAGTGCCCATACAACAATGGTAAAGATAGCTATATTCAAAATATACCTATATGTTACATTTATTAAATATATAATTAAATAATCATCCATCTGATTTAAGGAATAAATGAATTCGCTGAAATGAAAATTGAGATTGAAACAGATTTATATTAAGTTTATTTTAATTTAATTAAAATATGTAGACCTGTACAATTTTATCTTCATTTTACTATATAAGTAATACAAAAAATATTTTTTAAAAGGATTAACCGTGCGCTGAAAATTTTAATTTCAGCCTGTGAAAGAGACTATTCAATTATAAATTTCGAAGAGATGGGTGAAATAATATAAAACATAAAATGTATTCAATTTATTTACAATATACTGTACAAGTACCATAGCAAGTAGCGAAACACGTTTTTAATTTGAAAACTTATATATAACTGTTTAAGTAATTGACAAATTCAGTGTATCGTGAAATATATGCATAGGCAAATAAAAAGATGCTTTTTACGTCCTACTAAATGAATGCTAATAATTTAATCTATTGAGAAACTTTTATACAACATGTTTTAAAACAGAAAATACTGAATAAATATAGAATACTTTTTTTAACATCGAAATCGTAAACAATGCAAATAATATGAGTTATGTTTTAGAATATCTCGGAAAATATATTTTTTTATTATGGTCTACGTGTAAATATTAATAAATTATTTTACTCAAGTGTAATAATAGTCATCTTTTAATATTTTTATGATATAAAGTGGAATACACGTTAGACAACATTGCCAAGAATGAAATGTTCACATGCGCTAGCTAACTCTCTATCAAAGTCTCTACAGCTTTGCGAGTATTCGTGACGGTGCTATATAAATGAAAGAATAAATACAAGAGGAGTCCCACACACACAATGAAAAATAAGATACAGAAGCAAACTACGCCTTCAGATATATAGATCCTTATTCTTTCCGCTCGACTAACTCGGCTCGGTGGGATGTCCACGCTCGAATACGTCCACATTGGATTAGGGTTGAAGTGGGCACTGGAAAAAAGTAGAAAATTAAGTAGAATATTCCTGTAATTTCAGTTTTCATTTTAAGAATATTAATTACAGTAAAGGTCTTCGGTGAGCAGTGGAACAGCGTCTGGCTGTAAACGTAATTAGTGTTGGGTTAGAATCCCATTTGGGGGAATGACTATATAAATATATTTGTGAGTAGTAAAATATATTTATATTTTTTTCTCTCTATTAAGATACATCAGCTTTTGTCTCGATTACAGGCGGAAAGCAGTCAACGGAGGGCTAAATTAACTGCTAAACAAAATAAAGCGTGATGCTGTAAGACATAGGAAAATAGAAACTGGGTTTATACCAAATATTTCTCTTTGTTAGTAAAAACATAATTATGATGCTGGTAATTTAAAATTTAAACTTTAAAATAAAAGAAAAACTGAGTTAGTCTTGTTGGAATGCGTGCCTGATTGCGAAGGTGATACATTTAGGTGGAGTGAATATTTAATTGGATCTTTCTTCTTTGTTAATACGAAACGCAATAATAAAAATGAGTTCTTTAATACTGTGTTGGAATAAACGGATGGTCTTCAACGGTCAAGTTAATGCTTTGTTGTAATGAAATTCAAGGACCATAAAAAACTAGTTCAATTAAAATTCGTCTAATTCATTCTTAGACTTAAGCCTGACTAAGTATACATACCTATAAGTAGTGTTATTTTTATTTCTAGATTAGATTAGTACTGCCTAGAACAGGTTTCATTGAGTTATAAATCAAAAAGATATTGTGGAAAAGGTCCTTAACACGTATGACAGCCTCATGATTCCTGTCACGTATCTTGTGTTTATCTCAAAGAATTTCAATGTGATGTTTGTTTTGATATCTTGTGTTAATAAAATTAATATTATTGATAAACATCTTTGCGACTGTATAAGGCTTGATTACTTTAAATTTACAGTACATATAAATAACGTTTGAATAAATATACCTGCTGTAATTTTTTTAAGTACTTTATCTTTCGTCATCAGTATTTGATTCGAAGCAGTAAAACTTGATCTAAATATAATTAACTGATTTATGTAACTATAAAATATTTTAATTGTTAACTAATTAAAATCTATATGAAAATAACCTATGTTTAATAAAAAGTAATAAAAGCTACAAGTATAACAACAGGTTATCAAGTTTAAATGCAAATTAATGTTCAACTGTTCATGCAATCCAAATCCAAATATATTTGGTACAAGCAGTAGAATTTAAATATTTCGCTTAGTTCATTAGAATTTAATTGTTTTAAGGCTAATAAAAATTTTATTGAATTCAAATGTACGAACATCTTAATTATATTACAACCATAGAAATTGAAAATATATTACCATCTTAGAAGTGTCACATGCGTCTTGATAACTTGGTGAAAATTTCACTAAATTCTATACGAAATTTTTTTCTTACTCATTTTGTTACATTTTTTTTTCTTAAATAGGTCCACTTAATATAATGCTTATTAATCCAATAGGCACATCACTTAATACAAATTTGATCGCGATTTATTGAGTTTTTTTTTGATAAAGACACGCGCGGCTCGTCGCCTGCGCAGTTTGCGCCGGAATGATTGTATTGTATAATACTAGTGTTTGTTTTATGCTTGTGTGTTCACATTGTCTTCGAAGTATGATAAGAATAAGACATTTATTGTTTTATTTAATTATGGAATGTTATTCCAAGACGTGTTGTTACGACTCTGCGTCACCAGAACTGAAGAAATAAAGTTAACAGTTTCAATGTCAAGTGATTGCGTAATTTAGTATATAGAAGCAGTTAATCATCTTCAAATATTTAACATTTTAATTTTACCAGTTACTTTTGGAGCGACGTAATCTGGTGTTAGTATATGTTATATTTTTGTAACAAAATTGTTAGTAGTTACAATATTAAGGAAAATTGTAAATCCTCTTGGTTAATATTCACTATATATTTATATACATATATATCGAAAAGTTCCTCAAGGGGTACGGTAAACTCGATTAATACCTTGCCTAAATTATAAAACATTAAAAAAAGTTTTCAAGTCCATAAGATACATATATCCGTGACACCTAATGTTTTGGATTCGTTAAGGCTGATTCACATTATCAGTTAATTTACAGTTTCAGCCCAGTACAATAGTATCAGTTATGGCACAATGCTCTCAGATTTTGATTTAAATAACTTAAGCAAAACTTAATATTTGTATGTATATTGAAATGTATTAGAGTAGTTTTTGCTGGTGAAGGCTTATCTAATTACTTATTATTTTTTTTAATATTCGATAAAAAAAGGAATTTCAATATATCAGTCAATACTAGAAAATTTCAATAATCCCCAAAAGTTCCCTACTTCAAAAGTATTACAACGAAAAAGCAATTTAGTCAATAATAAACATTGAGGCTTTTATAACGTATTTCGGCAAAATTTTTCCTCTAATCGTCCTTGTATTGACATTGATTTGCTTTTTATTGTTAATATTGTTCTGATTTTTATTCGTAATCTCTTTTATGTATTTATATTTTTATAACAATTACTTATTATATTCGTGACTATTCATGACAGTATCTGTCCTATTATAGTCATAGGTTCGATTCCCACTCGGAAGAATAATTATGTGTGAATATTTTTCATTTCCTTGCTAAAGACTTTATGCTGCGTTATTAAAAAAACAATATCTTTAAAATATACTGACTGTGGAGAATTGTCTTAGTACCAGGTTCTCAACACTTTATCCGCTAAATTTATTTAAGGGATGCGTGAAGTTTTTTATATTCATACATCTGGTGTGTAGTATTCCGAAGGTCGCAATTGTTTAGCTGTTACATATATTTATTTGTTGTGTCATTATATTTAAAACAATTAACAATGTATTTTGAAAAATAATTTCCTTTAAAATTTCTTCTTATTGCTTTTTGCAGTCCATAGTTTGCGCTTTACAAATCGTAACAATGAAAGAAAGAAAGATGGTACTTGTAACTAAGTTCTTTTTGCTTTTTTGTATGAAAAATGGGTGAAGATGAAAATATAAATTGTGTAGCCATGACGTAAGGCAAGCAGAGCCAGTTACTGATTTAATATAAAATTTAATTAATAATAACAATCTGTTTATTATTTTTACGCATTTCCTATATATGGCAGAGCAGGCGTAAAAGACCTTGGTTATCATTTTTTAATATTGGATGACAGTATGGAGTGAACACATATATGGACTGTATGATGCAGTGTTCAACTTGCTCCACTGAAGAGTTATATTAGAAAAAAAAATGTCCCAGAGTTATATTAGAAAAAAAATGTCAATTCGTGTGTGCATTTTGTTCCAATCCTTTAATAAAGGAAAAGTTTTTATATTTGTTAATTGCTAAGTACTTATTGATTTATTGTTATTGATTAATTACTTTAACTAAAATAAAAATAAACCTGAAACAACTATTTTTAGTAAAATAAGCCACCACAAACAAAGTATCATATATTTATTTATAAAAACCAAATAAGTTCCGCATCACGTTTCATTCTTTGATTACGTTAACATTTTTTTTATATGCGTTGAAAAAATAAATCCGTTGGCATTCATTGACGCTAGCATTTATCCGAGCTAGCGCATTCGAACTTCACTACACCACATGTTAGGGTAAATCACAAATAGGGCCAGACGGCTTCCAGATGCACCCTCGAGTTTAATCTATCATTTAAAAATGGACTCTACTACTACCAATTAATTCTTATATTTGAATGGCAAATTAGTTATAAAGCATTTGTAAAACGATGGTAAATGAGTGTCGGTCGGTCGGTCCGGGCATTTTGTCGAAAGTTCCTGTACGATTAATAGCTCAAGAGAATTGTGTGTGTTTTTTCGCTGTACAAGTATAAGGTGTTTGTAAGGTTCGCTCAAGACTACGGTGGTGCGTACAGGTGGGTTCTACATTTTTTGGGTCACAGGATGCTTTGGCAGGTTTCCTTGACATATGCTTTTAAGTCTGTTTATTCATTCATATAACATTATTATACCAATATGACATTATGTAGCTTTATTATAGTGATGTTTCGTATTGTGTGTTAAATATCGAGTATAACTTTGCGATTGTTCATGTAAATTATCTGTATAGAATAATAATATATAGAATTAGTATTACTATAAAAATATTATGCCAAAAAGTGATAATGACATGTGATTAATAACAAACGTCTTCATACGAGAAACATTTATTCATTTAGTATATTATGATAATATATAATGCTTATAAACAAATACATAAGACTACGTAAACTCGACGTGACACATTGAGCTATTATCTAGGCAGAGGGAGCGCTAATATGATATATTTGATACAATTATTAATGTCACTGTTATGTTATTCGAATGAAATACTATTTTAGTATTAATGTTAAAATATGTGTATATTATGAAAATTAATCAGTCTGTAATTCAATATTTAAGGCTTTTGATAACTTTCATCATGTGTGGATATTATAGTTTTTCTCTTAATTTAAATAAAAAAAACCCTATGAAACGTAAATGTCAGAATATTTTTTAATAAAAAATAATAATAACAAAAATAAGCAACATAATTGCTTGTCTGGAAGGGTTAATAATAAAAAAAATTAAATTAAAGTATTTTTATTAAGGATAAAAATAATATAAATGTTGTAAAATTAATTCTTTAGATGGCAGTGCCGTTTTTCTTAGCTTATTACTAGATCCTTTATCTTTTTGTTATTATATTTTGTTCATTATATAGTATATTTAGATACGATATAGCAGATTTATCCCTTACATTTTACCAGGGTAGTCAGAGAAAAACAAGTGTCAAGATATTCCGTTGACTGATTTCCGCCCGAAATCAGAGTTACGAACTCAACGCTGTGCTTTGTTTCCTTTTAAACATACTCATACATAGGCATTTTTATTGTTGAGCTTGATATATGCCAATTGTGTATATCTAAGTAAATGTATTGGTAAAGTTTAGAAGGGTCTCTTGTTTCCATCGACACAGAGCACTCAAAGTCACTCACCATTCCGTTTTTCTTTGTTGTCATTTTCCTTTTATGTAAAACAACGAGTGTCGAGTAATAGTTTTTAGTACCGGCATTTTATTTGCGACTCTTTACATGGATAACCCAAACTTTTTATTTGGATCGTTCAGTGACGCAAATACCTTTATATACGTATACATTATACTTTCAAACTAATAGATTTGTAAATATACATGTTTTTTGGTAATTTTCACTAATAACGTAAAGAAAAGTTTGTAGATTTGAAACTAAAAAAAATCTCACTATATTAAAATGCACATTATTTTAATTAATCAAATTTATATCACACTTACGATTTTGTAAATATTGAATTATAATTCCTAACTCAATTGTCATATAATACTCACAAAATTGACACAAAGTAATTTCTACGTCAACAAAACAATTTCACTTTGAAATTTTAAATGATTTAATAAAGCTATGTAAAGCCGTCGAAAGGGAGTTCAAAATATCGACAACGTTCTAGGAATTAGAATTGAGTTACGTATCGTTTTGGCAATACGCAATAATATATCATTTTCATCCCCATTCATCGACTTGAATGCCACGTTTATAGATGCTACTAGTCATCATTAATAATGTTTAAGCGTACGTGTTAAATACCTTTTGGAAATGTGTGAGTATAGAGTGTCTTGACACTAGGTATAGGAAGGACTCTAGTGTCAAGACACTATATACTGTGAGCACACAGTGTCTTGACACTAGGTACTATACTACAATTCAAATTTCTACCCTGCTATGCGCCATAGATGCATGATGCATCTGAGATTATTGTGGAATTTGGATTATAATGGCACATGTGATTAAACGAAACGACCTATTTAATAAATATTAAAGACGGATATTTTAAATACAGACAAACAGTATATATTTTTTACTAATGAAATTTTACAATATGGATAGGCAAAATAAAGACATTGGAGGATAGAGGAAAAATAGTGATTTATTAGTAGGTCTCAGGGTTTAACTTGCCGGAAAAACAATCTTTTCCTTCTACGTTGTTCCTAAAAACTTTAAAAGAGGTAGTAACTTATATTAGAATATAAAATTATATTTTGTAATAGTCTTATGTAAAATATTTTTTGTACTATTGTACACTGATGCGAATCATGGCGGTAGGCAGAGATAACTAAGATATGTCACATGGCGCGCATTTAACGACGGAAAGCGATGAACGAAGTCTCGGACATAAGGTTTACTCTGACTACGTTTCTACTATAGATAAAGCGAGAAACTGAAAAAGAAAAGAAAAATTATAAAAGTGTATTTTGCTTACAGAATGATTCCAGAAGCTGCAGCTAATGTTAGCAAAAGTGAAGCGTTTCCACAAACAAAATTGAATGCACACGAAGTATACAGCGAGCTTTCGTCTATTTATTTTAAAAACAAGGAACTACTTAAAATTAATATTAACTCTACCAATTCAAGTAAAGGTGACGAAGTGTTGAATACCATTGAAAAGTCTCATGAAGAAATAAAAAATTTGCTTATTGAGTATGCATATAGAGGATGTAATATAGCCTACTCAAACTAGTTAATTTACCAAGTTATAATTGCTTTTTGTTCGGTACAGTGCCTCAGTACATACATATACAGTGTATAGTATCGATTTACTTTGTCACAAATGCGGTTGAGCGTCGAAACCTATTTTTTGTGGTCGTTTAACCAAATACCATGTAAATTCTGTTTATTAAATGTTATAACTAATAAGACTTGGCAATTGCACATTTGAATAGAGTGTAATTCATATTTTTATAATATGATTTACTATTAGGATACTCTGCTCACCATTTTTGCCTACTTAACAGACAAAGTGTGAATAGACACAAAACACCTCTGTTTTTTTTCTAAATAAAGAAAAAACAAACTGAACTTATAACCAAAGGATATATAGTAACATACTTCTTAATTAAGATCCTACTGCTAACAGTTTCTTTGATTTGATATACAATCGAGAAAGAACAAATTATCTATGTAATAAAAGTGGTGAAAGGATGGAGTGATAGTGATTAATTAAGTAAAATAAAAATATTATTATTACTAGAAGAAAAAACATTATCTAGCTACTTTAACAGTAACAAAGATATAATTTACTTATTCCTATATTTTTTAGGGTTTACAATGTTTAATTAATTGTGAAAATTGAAAATGATTGAAAGGCTTAATTGCATGACGCCTGTCTCTTATTTTATTTAAGCGTCTATCGGATATTTCGGAGAAAATAATTTCGATCGTTTTGATTCCAAATATATTTAAGACCCTCCTGAGAATTATATAAATTAAACGTAATTATAGAAAAAACGTTATTTACCAATAAACAGTATGATAAATTATTTTACTTTAAGTGTGTTTCAATGAGGGCGTTTGCAATAAACAAACAAACGATATATTAAAAATCGTTCTCTTGAAATGAATATTATTATATTATATTTTCTTTTAATGGAAACTATTTTTATATAAATTATTTAATAAAATAATTATAAAAAATGCACAAACTTTAGTGTATAATGTGATTGAATTGTACTGTAATTGTAACCGAAGCTATAATCGTATTGTATAGTACCCCAAAGAGATTACGCTAGAAGCGCTAGCAAAATTACTCTGTTACTGAGTAGAATTAGTGAATTACTTCATATGGTCCATTCACAAAAGCGGCAACAGTTTCATACATTTACCGCACATTATTGGCTGATTTTGATTAAAGTTGAAAAACTTTGACTGGACTTTTGACTAAAAATGTATTTAAACAAATATAAGAAATATATAGAAAATATAACTACTTTGTAACGCAATTATCATCTAGTTTTTGTTTTGGAATTATTAAGGTTGAACTCGGCAAAAAACGTCTGCTATATATTTATACTTATATATTATTATTTCTAAATTATTAATAAATCATGTATATTGGAATTTCTATTCTGGCAATAAAGAAATATTATTATTATTACTATTTATGCGTTGCTTTGAGTAAAGCAAATGAGCTTATGGCAAAAAGAAAAGCAAAGAAAAATTCTCGACTCGGAAATTTAATTAATTATATATATTTAATTATTGGAGAAGTAGGTGTAATTATTAAGGAATTTTCATTATTTATGGTTGTGAAATCAATTATTAACTAATTAATGTATATTTTTATATTATATTCGTTTTATATTATATTTTATATTTATTTTTCTTTTGTTGCAATATCTAGCTAGATGTATACGAGTACATACATAATAACAATTTTATATTAATTATTTATATATTAATATTATAAAAAATAGTATTTTAAGAACATATTGAGTGAATAACGTAGATTTATCATACTAATGACTATGAGAAGTTTTTGTATAATTCTCAAGAATTGTTTAACGCCAAAGTTAAATATCTAGTTATAAATGTATATTTTAGTAGGTATATTATGATCATCGTTGTAAACACAGATATTACAAAGTTATATAACTTCTTATTATTTTAAGACTATTAATAGAAGAAGAAAGAAGAGAAGAATCATATAAAATGAACAATTAATTTTAAAAAATAAATATTTCTTGTCTATATTGCATGCAATTATAAAAGCTTAGACTGTAGTAGATTAAATATATTAAATATTAAAAATATATATTACTTTTTGTTTTTATTCTTTGTCCCAGTTGTAATTCGCATGAAATCGGATACAACGTTTAAAATTAAATCGTACAGAACGAACGTACATGTCAAAATATTGGTACTTCGAAAAATCAAAGGGAGAACAGGATAAACTAAAAAAAACCAGCACTGGCTCTATTATATTTATTTTACTATAAACATATTGAATTTTATCTAAAATTGAAATGGCTATAATTTTTTGTCCCTACCTTATGGGAGTTACATCACGTAAAAAAAGTTTATTAGAAGTTCTCAACATTTATTAAACATAGATTTATGAAATTTAAAATCAATATAACAATGTATAAGTAAACTATGAAATATTTATTTAGAATTTCTGCGATACCTTGAATAGTAAAAAAAGAGAAGTTAATATATTGGGAACTTTGTTTATACCAACCGCTCAATTGACACTTACCAAAAAATATATTGTATTTTTTTTATTAATTAGCTATTATAAGTACAAGTATAAAGAAAATAATATGAAGGAACACAGTTTCAAAAAATAGAAATCAAGTTTTGCTTCTTTTTTTAGAAGATAAATAAATTTATTTGAATAAGCTATCAAAAATCTTTTCAGATCAAAAAAGATCAAAGAGTATAAAGATCGGTTTACTAAAAAATTGATTGGAATTGCTTGATACAATTGCATTCTATATTTGCAAAAACGCTTTGTAAGGCGGCTATATAAAAATATAAAGGCACCAGGATTTAAGTCTGCGTTACTTTGGTATTTTGCAAATAGTATTGGATTGGTCTGTATGAAAATATCGCTGTTCTATATATAAAGGATGTATACTTTTACTTACATGCCCGGAGTTACGTGATTTTCAAATCTTGTACTACGTCTTTCGTTCCAAATTGGTTTATACACTAGCTGCCTACTACTTTACAGATTATGTATTTGCTGGGCTTTGTTGCATCGAATCAGCTCTACTACAATTATTATTATTTCTTAGCTTTACGCATTTTTACCTCTTAGCAGGGTAGACAGGAAGTAATTAGTGTCAAGACACTCCGTACTCCATTTTCCGCCAAATTTGAGACGTTGCGTTTATTTTACCAGAGAGAGAAAATGACAGTATTTAAAATTTATTTTCTGTGTTCCAATTTATTTTCGGTTACATATTTATTTTTTATGCATAAATTTTGTTAACGTAATACAATGTAAAATTTTAAGACATAAAAAATTCTTCATTGCATTGATTTTGAGAAGTTTTCTACATAAAAGTAGTTCAGTCGACTATTTAAATTTAGAACTTAAGATTTTGTAATTTTTTCCTAAATTGTTATTATATCTAGCTTACGGCTTCAATAAAAATATTGTTCATATATACAAATATATAATATATATTATTTAACTCATACATGTATTCGTATCGTATTTATTGGCTAAGGGTAGAGAAAACGATAAGAGCCTAATAATTTTTACGTTTGTATTTTATAACAATATAATAATATACTAAAGCAATTGTTAACGACTTCCTTTAATAATACTGCAAAGTGTATTTTCATATTTAAGTAGCTTACTGGCTCTCGACAAATACATAGGGACTTTTGCTTGAGCGCAAACGTTTTCCTAAATATAAGTAAATCGTGAACGGAATAAAAATTTTAAATTTTTTATGTTATTATAAAAATTATTGAATTTTAAAGAAAATATGTTTTTTTTTATTTTGCTTAGTTGTTAGTGGTTAATAGAGAGAATTATTACTGTTTATGTATTTATCTAAATATAACACATAAAAAAAATGTCTAAAAGGTTTTCTACTCTCTTAGGGATTGCTTACTTATAATTATTATTTGTTACTATTCAAATCTTATAATCCTAATTTTAAGCCAAGTTAAATAACATAATAGAATATGTTAAAATGAGGAAAAAATATAACAAAAAATAGAGAATGTAGATGTAGAATTAAGGAAGAAACCATCAGAAATATAATTTATATATTTGTAATAGGGAATATTCGTTTGTTCTTTATGTAAAACAATTAAAATCTTTTAATTTCTCAAAGTATTCTTTTTTATTCTCTCCAAATTGTTTCAAAGGAGAGAGCTGCGAATTTAAACTTTATACATATATGCAGTGTTTAATTATAACAATATTGCAATTTTTACCTTTCCAATTAAAATTTATTTCTAGATCCACAACAATTACATTATTTTAAACAATAGTGACATTATTTGAAATTAAAATATATATTTCTTGAACAAAGTTTTTTTAAATATATATTAGGAATATAAAAGCTTTTAAAACAGTTGTGTCAACTAACATCTGTCAGCTACAGCTTTAATAACCGATAGCACTGCGATATCTTATTGCATTTTTGCGATATTCGCATGTCAACTGCGTAGTTGTCTTTTTATTGAATTCGGATCGGTAACTAGACTACTGGCACAAAGCTTTTGTGAACCACTATTTGGTATATACCAACGTATGTATGTAATGAATGACGATTTCTAGAAATTCTATACCGCTTTAGACGGTTCTATTTCTGATTTTGTGTATAAAGTTTATAATTTTATAAATTTAATTTTTAAATTCTTGGATGGTATCCAAAAGACGCGGGTTCGAATCCCGCTCCGATCAAATTTTTATATGTTTTTTCAAAAATGTTTTCTAATCCTAAGTGTGGAACTTTAAAAATATTAAATATTAAATTTAATTTTGGACAAATAAAATTTGGACTATTTATTTGTTAATGAAAGTAATTTAGTAATACAAAAGTTTTTAATTGTATATTTTTATTGTAATGTATTTTTTTAATTACTTCGCACAGCGTCGCTTTGAAATGGAATTTATAAAATGTACTGAATTTCAAAACTAGAATTATATAAATATAATTTTTTAAAAATATTTCAAAGTAGGTATTTAGTAGTACGTATTAATAACCAATATTTTATTTCCAATATATGTATGTGTAAAATTTTATTTAAGGCGTGTAAGGGTGATGAAAGAAAAAAACAACATATTTGTGGACGAATGATTTAATTACATTCAATATATCATATCAATACTTCCTTTGTTTAACAAATATATTTCATTATTGACTAGAATTAATGACTAGACACCCTTGCGGGTCACCTGTTGCTCTAACAACAATCAACTTTACACTTATACCACTTAAGCACTATCCAGAGCCCTGAAGTTAGGAATAGAACAGTTTTTAAATAGGAAGATCACACCGATGACACTGAATGAACAACCACTGTAGAAGGAGAGTGTTCAAAGAGAAGCTAGAAGGAGGTTTAGTTTCTTGTGGGCTCTGGGCCAAGCAACACTCAGGCCATCGCCATCTCGCCGATACCGCGCAGGAGGCGCGAGCGCAACCGCGAGAACACCGGGTGCTCGATGGGGATGCCGCGGCCGTGCAGGAAACGCAGTGTCTCCTGAGCGCACACCAGAAAGCCCAGCTGCTCTGGGTCCATGTCCACAGGCACCGAGTCCAGCAGTGGATCATCGTTTTCGTCACCGTAGTCCTCCTCGTCGTCATAGTTGCTAATGTTGTCAAACAAATCATCCGGCGGCTGATTCTCGTTTTCCATCTCGACAGAGCAAATTCTTCCAAACAGTCGCTTGAGTGCTTGACGTTTCTCAGCATTATCAGAGTCATTCATCAGGGGTTCGCTGCGAGAGCGCTTGCGGCGTCGTTGACGTTTCACTTGCCGCTCAGTTTCGTTCTCGCGTTCGCGCTTACGCTTGCTCGTCATATTCACTAGCAGTTTGCCCGCCGGCGTCGGGATACGGACTGCGAATGGGCCGTGCACAGGGAATTGAAGGGTCTCGATGCGATTACCGAGCGGTGCGTCCCGCTCGCACAAGGCGGCGCCGCGCAGGCCAGAGCGAGACGGCGCGGCCAGCTGCAGGAGTAACAGCTGGGCGAGCAGATGCAGGGCGCGGGGCACGCACGCTTTGTTTGATAAAGTTTATTCGGTAAAATAAAACTGTTAGCCGCGATTGCGCGAGGCGGCGGGAGCGCGGGGGGAGTGCGGGCGGCGCGCGGGAGGGGGCGCGGGCGAGCTGACTGGCCCGGTCGACAGCTGCGACGCATCTGCCGACTCAGGTGAATTCCGACCGTCTCAAGGTGCCGACTGGCGGCTCGGAGCAATTAGGTGCGGCGAAGCCTGCCGCCAGCCCGCCAGCTCGCATGTAAACAAAGACAACCCTTTTAGGCTCTGCGCCCGAAATTCGTGCGGCAAACGAAGCGCGTTGCAAACGTAATTAGCGAGCAAAAATAAAACCTGGCCGAGTTCATTGTTTTACGCTCGGGCTCGTATGTAAACTAATAGCTATCTGCGTAAATTGTAAAAATCAATACTCAGCTTTATGTAGTACTGGGAAACGAGCTGCCGACCTCGGTATCTAGTATTGTACTCGATAAAATTATTCAGCATACCTGTCGTCCGTCGAATATATCCTTTTATATATCTATCTATCTAACTATCTTTGTAATCCACTACGGAGTTTGTTATCGACGGAGATAACGGGATGCAAATGAGCAGTCATCTCGGTCATTCTTTATTATACTATGAAAAAGCTTCTAACATCTTCATTAAAAGGCCTTTGTTGTCTGCCCCATCCTTTGCTTTTAACTTTAAATATATTTTTAAGAAGAATAAGTAATTAGTAACTAGATAATTCACATACTACTATTTTATATGATAATTTATATAAAATACAATATATCTATCAAAAGTAATTATAAAAAACTCTGTCAGTCTCGACTCAACACAAAATTGTTGAAACAACAACACTAACTAGTCGAGTTCAGCAATTTCATTACAAAGGAAACGTCTAATGCTTTGTAACATTGAAACGTATTTTGCTCTTCATATCATAAAAAGGGAGTACAAAAATGGAGCTTATCCCCTGACAACTAGAGACAGGGGTTTGCCGAATTCAAAGCACATTCTCACAGAGGGATCACAAGTCATTCCCCAAATAATCGTCATAGACCTCACGTCGCATAACGTTTCACACGTGTATTCAATTTCGGGGCCGAGTATCTTAGTGCCGTTAAAGAGTTTAATTTAACTAGTATAGTAAAATTTTCAATCAACTCGTGAAGTTTTTCAAACTAATTTAATTAACTTAGAAATAGTAAAGTTTGGCTGAGTACAGTTGGTTAAGTTTCTACGGTGAAGTTACATTAAGTTGCATTTAAGTTAAGTTTTATTGAATTAATTATCTGTGGTATGAGAATTTTGTTTGACATTCACCTTGTATGTATCTGTATATATTGACTTATTGGTTGATTTAATTCCAAAAACTAAAAAAATAAATATTGAATTCAAATAATTCTGCAAATAGAAAACAGAGATCGTATGAATATATTATAAGGTCAATTAATAAATTGTTTTTCATATTAAAAACTTTTTTGGTATGTCGTTGAAATATGCTTAATGAAACAAGGTATCAGTATTCTTCGTATATTTACCATTTTAAATTAGATATTGGAAATAAAACGATGTTTTACCTGTACTTAAAATAATTTTACGTTAAAATAAATTCGACGTTATTCGAGCTCACGCTTTTTGAAATTTTCGCCAACCAGTGCGACATTGAGTTATGTTTACATAGTAGAGTTTTGAAGGAGTTAATTAGAAAATGTACATACATGAGGGGAATAATAGAGAACGAATTAAATAGATTTTCCTTGGCTACAAAGTTAAATGTAAAAAAAAAACATCTGAATACTATAAAATACTATTGTAGTTTCTCGTCCGGGAAGATATTATTTGATCTCGTATTTCTATAGAAGTTATCAGAGAACAAACATCGTATTGTGTTAAAGCTACTGTAACTCTGCGACTGATATTGTTGTGCTTTGCATGGATATGGTCCTCGACATGTAACAAAGCTGCCGTCAGAAAAGGTAATACCACCCAAGTTTTGAAATGCCTAGAAGAACAAATATTGTATATCTATCTACCTTACTAAGAGGGAATGTATTACTTTTAGAAATATACTGCTATAATTTAAATGTTTCTAATGTTCAAATGTTTATTGTAAGATATGCATTTTCATTATTCAATATTTAGCTTTATTATCTAATATCATCGACCATTGACGCTTTTATCCGTCAAAATACTCCGCACTGCGCCTTCCGCTGAATTCGAGACATTTCATCAGTGTTTAGTGGCAGAACTCAACGCCGTGCTTTGTCTTGCCAGAGCGATAATTTAAGTATGTCATTCCTTCGAGTGGGAATCGAACCCACTATTGATCGCTTATTCAGTAAGACGCTGTCCCACTGCGCTATAATCTGCCACTAACAATATCTCGTAATGCTTGAAAATCAGAAATTAAATAGATAAAACACTTGGTTCTACTGACTGTCAATACGTGTTGACTTTAAGGAAAAAGTGTAATCTTGAGTTAATTTCGTCTTGTAAAGAAATACTAATAAATAAATATCAAATAAAAAATTCTATTTCTTTAAATAAATGTTCCATTTAAAACATATAATTTTATAACAGAATATTTTGACACAAATTTAATTGGTATTTAAAAACAGATTTTATTTTATATTTTAATTCAATATAAAAATCA
Organism: Dryadula phaetusa; assembly: GCA_032432895.1. Taxonomy (NCBI): domain Eukaryota; kingdom Metazoa; phylum Arthropoda; class Insecta; order Lepidoptera; family Nymphalidae; genus Dryadula; species Dryadula phaetusa. The sequence goes on from JAOYRS010000054.1 coordinate 2,577,101, forward strand.
TACAAACCTTATAAAATTTATTTAAGTAGTAGAAATAATTAATTAAAATGATGCTACGTCGCAGTACAATAGCGTTTTACTGTACACGTGATATGTTGTGGGTTCGATTCCTATTGAGAAATACAAAACAAAATGAACATTTTCTTTTTCGTTTGGTCACTCTGGTACTTATATATATATATATATATATATATATATATATATATATATATATATATATATATATATATATATATATATATATATATTTGTACGATTATATCATTATTACATCCCATACCCAGCTAGGTAGATAGAACCTAATGACGTCTTTGTTCGTTTATTCTACTTCCCATTGATTTATGGACATGACGTGTTAGGTCACAGCAATCTCTGAGAGAGAGGAATTGTTATACGGATTTCAAATATCTCTGTATTTGACAGACAACTATCGCGTTAGGCACTTAATATTCAATTGTATAAAAATATTCTGTGACTGTAAACGCGATCGGTTGTGGGTTCGATCCCCACTCTTCGATCCCCAGTTGTTAATAATTTTTCAAATAACTTTTGAATTGTTTTCATTTCCTCGCTTACACACACGAACCGCAGCGTTGAGTTCCGCTACTCAACACGCAATATCTCGAATTCAGCGGAAACCCGAGTATGGAATGTTTTAAACGTTACGTTACGTTACGCAGTGTTACACAACTGTAAAAGCGTGATGCTAAGTAAAAAGAAAAATAATATAAACAAAGTTCAAGGTTTTGGACTTTTAAAATTTCAATTACACAATGTGTGGAGCACATAATTGTTTAAATATAATATATTTTTGAATTGTCTTAATAACAATGTGTTTTTATAAAATATTTATGGGGCTCCCGAGTTTATTGTTAGCACCTTGAGCGTTACAAGATCCTGCAATAACTCACTAAAACCTCGAACAATATCTTAATTTTAAATAAGCGTCATTGTTGTTTAACATTATTGTAAATATATACGGAAGTATTTTAAATTGTCCTTCACATTTTTTTACTTAAATGTATTCTTTGTAAATTACGAGCAATTAACGAAGTTAATTTTTATTTATTTCTTTTTTCTTTTTTGTATTTACATTCGGACAGTGCTAATTAAAAATACAGACGACATGACTTTGGCTTTCAAATTCAGAACAGAAGTTTTATAAGTCAACGTAGTGTCTTGACACTATGTTGTCGCTGATTACCCTGTAAGGTGCAGATAAAACGTGAAGCTCATATTTACAAACTATAACAGAAACTAATAGAAAATGGCCATCGTGATGCAGTCGGACAATGTCCCAGTTCGATTCCCACTTGAGGGAATGATTATATTTCAAATTTATTTTTATGCTTCGACTTGGGTGAGACAAAACGCGACGTAGACTCAACATGCAATGTTTCGGGCGGAAAGCAGTCAATAGGATGCTTTATTACAGTAGGCTTTCTCTGACTACCCTGTTATGAGTGAAGCTGCTAGTTGTAGTCACCAGCATCGTTTGCGCCGAATATATCACGTAAGATATTTCCAATGGGAATTACCTGAAAACCTTCCAATCTAAAAGGAATATACATGCCAAATATCAAGTTTCTACGTCCCTTAGTTTCGGCCGTGGGTTATCAGGCAGCTTAGTAACGTAAAAGTTTTATATATGTAGATACATGTTATTTTACTTCCTACGCTTCACATTTTTTTCTCCAGAACAGGTGAGGCAGAGGGAACTGAGTCTCAAAACATTCGATTCTCAGCTTTCCGCTTGAGTTCGAAACATTCTGTGTTGAATACGGAACTCAACGCCGCTTTTATGACTTACTTTGGCGATTAATGGATAATCCTTATAGAACTTTTTTTTGGTTAATTGTTTTAATTTTTTTTCAGGTTATTGCAGTTATTATTCATTTACATCATAATAATATTACTTTTTAATAAATTTAATTCTATATACAATATAAAAAATTAACCAAACCGATTTACCTAAGGCAAATGATTAGGCGGTCGTTCACCTTTAAAATGGACCGACCAAATCAAGTAATGACCATATTCCAAATTCCATACAGTTGCAGAGACGCGCTGGATAGAAACCGGTGGAGGCAGATAATCGTTCTAGATACAACCCTGATGTTTACCATGTTCCTCAATCATAAAAGACCAGCTAAAGAATAGAAATAATTTAATACTAAAACAATGTTTTTATTTTAGTAGGTATGAATATTATAAGCATAGAATAGTTGCCAATACAGTTATCATTAACCAGATAAGCTATCAGCAAAGAATTTTATAGGTAGCAGTGAAGCCTTTTAAACTTTTGTAAGTTTTTACAAGGTATTTACTTACTATTATTATTAAGAACTAAAAATGAAAAGATATTTCTTTCTAGTTCAATAGAGTAGGCAAAAGGAACATTGTTTCGAGAAACCTGTTCTCACTTTTCGATTGTAGATTGGCGTACCTCTATTCTGCGCTTGTCTCACCTGAAAGGAGACATTGAAATAATTTAAATATAGTCATTCTTCCCAGTGTTCTAAACTAAACCACATGTAAATCTAAGTTCTAAACCACAAAATACTTATAAGACTTCATTGAAGAAAAAACCTGTTCACTGAATCGGGCAGCACTTACAGTTAAAATTACTAATTAAATTACATCGACACAATTTTAAATCATTAAAATATTAACCTTTGGTTTTCGCGACTTTTATACGTTTGGAATAAAACTATTTTAACCGGATTCGGAAAATAAATTTTAGTAAACCAGTAAGAAACAATGTATGTGGTCGTAGTAGTAAACTCATTTCACTTAACTACCCCACTAAAGCGTTCGATACGTCGGTTATTTAAAAATATATTTTTGAATACTCAAATATATGTAAGTCCCCATGCCTCTTTCGGCGATGGCGATTTCATGTATGTTATATTAAGAAGCGTTCTTGCTGTAATAAGCTCTTAAATGGATCGCGAACTAAAATATATACATATATACCATCAATCCATTTATAATAGTGTCATTTTAAACACTAAAAGATTTCTAATTTATTTTTCGTTGGCATGTGAATTGCAAACACGCGTTATGTGTTAATAGCTATCACTGTGATGAAGTACTCTTTGTATTACGTGATTCATCCATTCATTCAGCTTTGTTTTATCTAATTATTCTATCGAATAGACAGTACTTTAACAGCAGTAAGCATAGTTTTAGGTCGCTCTATTACACAGATTTTTCCATCATATTTTTTCTTTTAATTATAATAAAACTAAAACATATGCAATGTATTGAGCTCTCCAATTAATAGCATAACCGCAAACCAGTAAAATATATAACGCAAAACAAAATATGATTAAAACGTATCGAACGCAATGAGATTATTTCCTGCTTGCGGAAATCAAATTTCATTTAATGAATTAAAACGTTCGGCGTATTTTGAAACTGTTTTTAATTACGCGCTTGTCAGTACAAAAGCTCATTAAGAGTAATGGGAATCAATATTCGATTCGGTGATAGACCATTGTTTAGAGAGTCGAAAATTGATGGAGGCACGAAAAATCCGATAACATTTTCTCGTTAACTGAAATAAAACAGAATTCGGTACAACGCATTGTTTGCGTTGCATAATAATTTTGTGTTTAGTTTGCGGTAGTACAGAATATAGGATTTTCTAATTAAAATGTAAAACGCTTTTTTATTTTTTTTCATCCATATTTGCTGGTTAGATAGAATGACTAGGGATCTGACAGTTCGACTGGGTGAGTTTACTGAACCTTCAACGTCACTTTTTCTAGGTACATTTCAATTTTTCTGCAATGGCATTAAAAAAGAGAAAGGTTCAAATATATCTAATTGATATTTGACTACTAAAAATGTCATTAAGAGCAAACAAGCCACATAATCTAGTTAAAATTGTACTTGTACGTATTTTTTGGTTAAATGCTAAAGTTTTTACCCTACATTTTATACATATCTTTGGGGTTTTATTCAACACTTAATATTAGCTGGATGGATTAATATAAAAAATTTGGTCGATATTCAATACTGGATTAACATAAAAGTACATAAGTAATTATGCAAATGACGTGTTTTAATGGTATTGTTGTATTGCTATTTAACGGTGTTGTTGAATTCAGACGATATTATAGGCTTATTATATTTATTTTATTAATGTTATAAAAAATATATTAATAAAATAAATATTCACACAGTTGCCCAGCCTACCCTCTTAGGAAAGAATGCAAAGATACCTAGTGTTAAAAAATCCATCTAAATCTCTTTCAAGGCATGTAGTGCTGGTTGAAGTTTTATTTTACATCGTGCTTTGAATTCACTTATTGAATGAATATGGACGAAAATAAATATAAACTTTCCCCCAAACTGGTGATCGACCCCACAACCGTTGAGTTCACAATCAAGTTCTCTAGATTTTTGTTCTTATCATTTTAACTAATATCGTATCTTACATAAACAAGTTACTGTTTTTATATTGTAAACCTTTGCTTTTATTGTTAGTGTTACTCTTTTAATATTTGGCCTTTATAAATTAAATAAAGTTACATTATGAACTTTTAATTATTTTGATATTTTCCACAAAGTCATGGTTTGGCATGTCACAAAAATCCCATTGTAGCATACAACAATTTACGTTGTAGGCATCGATATATTTATTTATGTAATATATTTTTTTTTCTGAAATTAACAACCACGCATAATATTTACAATGAATGTAGCTTTGATTTTCTCACACATGTTTTGATAGTTTGATAGATAGTATTATTTAGGAAAAATTTATGCGTTTTATTTTATAAAATAATTTTCAAGACTCAGTCCTAAAATAAGAACTGTCTGTATAAAGTATTTAAATCTAAATCTGGTTTACATATATACAGTTACATACATAATAATGGAGTGTATATTTAATATACATACATATATATATATATATATATATATATATTTTCATATACATATATATACATATATATATATATATATATATATATATATATAAACATAACATATAAAAAATATATATTTAAATTTAACATATAAAGTATATTTAAAAAAGATAGAACATAAGGCATGCGTGTTACTTATTAAATTAAAAATATCTTTACATTAGAACATAATATAAACATACTTCATAAAATTAAATATTATTTTTAAAAAACATGCTTTTCTTAAAAAAGTTCAAAAAATCATGATAACCAGATCCAAGCTACTTCCTGTGTCACTAAACTTCACCCACGACTGAAATTCCTGAAGATTATTCCCAGGTTTACCCGTTATCGGCGACCTATCCAGGTCTAAAAATGACTATGAATTGTTGTATTGTCATTTGATACTAGACTCTCCGCAGAATTTCGGCTCTCTAGGACTACAGGAAGGGGTTCAAATTAAACTCGGCAGATTTGCATGTTGACGACTAAACTTTGTAAATTAAAGCATTTAAAAAGAAAATTCTTTCTTTGAAATATATTTCTCGCATATATTGATAACCAAATATCCTAAGATACACTCTACTTTTTACTTAATTTTGGGATAAATATTCAATTACCCCAAATAGGAGTGAGGTTTTACAGGCCCGACTTTCTCACTCTGATTGTTAATGCTGTCGATTGTGAGTTCAATTCCCATTCGGGGGAACGATTATATTTTATATTACGCCACTCAAACGTTACGTTTCAAATTTGTAGAAATCGGAGTAAGGAGTGTCTTCACGATATGTACTTCGTGTTTTCTCTGCTATGCGGGATAAAACCGTGAAGATAAAAAAAAATAGATAAATTTACAGTCAAATACGAATAATAATTTACACGACGATGTCTTATATAATAAAATATTTTTATTGTTTATGATTGTAAGTCCCTAATTTACATAACGATTTCAAAGTTTTGTAAAAAACACTAATAATTTTTTTTTGTATAAGGAAGAGAATAGAATATTGAGTAGAAAAAAACCCGTACAAAAACTTTATAAATAGCGGAACTCAACGCTACATTTAATATAAATAAATAAAGAAAATATAATAATAAATATTATTAATAATTATAACGAGTTTGACAGATAAATGCGCCAATAGTGCGTCCGAAATAAGTTTTTTAGTAACAGTACCATCTATTGGAAGCTTAAAACACTACATGCGAAGTTATTACGTGATTTTACGAATGGCGTCTAGATGGCGCTTATTCATATATTTTTGAAATCTTTTTGTTTTATTATGAAACTTTTGATTTATGATAAATAATCTTCTCTATTAAGAATTGAAAATTAAATCTGTCTATCTATTTAATTCTCCTTTAGATATTAATATAATCATATTTAAATTTCCAATTAATTATTTAGTCTAACGTTAAGGCATTAAGGTATTATTTTATATTACGTTACACAAGAAGTTGTTGGATAAAAAAACAAATATATGCAAATCGTAAAGGGAAAGGTCCTAATTTTTTTTAATTTAAGGGTCAGTGAATAGATTTGAATTTGAGGGTAGCTTTAAGTGTGTAGAGTTTTAATAATGCTTATTTTTTGAGTGTTTGTAAATGAAAACAGAATATATTTAATGGTTTTGTGAACTGAATTTATTATTAATTTTACGATTATTACTTTTCTTAATATCAATTTGGTCATTTTAACGTCAAATTTCATTAATAACGTTATTGTAGTTTTTTGCAAATATATTATTAAAATAGAATAGAAAAATAATTGTGTGTACTTTTTTGCGTCTTATTGTAAATGTTTATTATTGGTACGAACTAGCCAAGTTAAACCTTAAGAAAGTATTTATTTATTAACCTTTGTTTTATTATCAGTTATATTTGAATAATTTTACCAAGAACGTTAAAATTTAATATTCTTTATATCGAACTAGTCTCTGTGAATTTTACGTTTTTTTTTAAATAATATAATACGACGTTATATACACTTTTGTATTTAAGAAGTTAAGATAACTTTTATGAGAGAGAATTTTAGAGAATTTGGATGGTATGTTTTCCTCTTTGCTGGCTGAGTACCGTTTGTTATTTGAACAATCTTTTTAACTAGAGTTATAAAATCACGTTTTTTGTAACGAAAGGAAAAATTTTGCAAACTTAAAGAAACACTAAATTGTTGATCAAAATTAATATGAAAACATGTCAGAATTATTCAGTAAGAATATAACATAAATTTCTTTTGTTAATCGACAGTTAAGGAGGAGTAATATTTCAATAGTGATTGTTAGAAAAATGTAATATATTTAAATATTGAAATAACGCCAGAATTAGAAGAATAAGTAGCAACACATTTTACTATTCAAAAGTCAACGAGTAAAAGAGCCCAGTATGGCTTTAATTACCGACTTATATAAGTCAGTCGAACGACATCGAACAAACGAAGGCGAATCATAGTTAAAAAGGCGGGTAGGTGTTTGGTACCAATATTATTATTCAAAACACATTAAAATGTAACTATTGAGATTGAATGATGTTCTCTTAATTACTAATATTTATAATATTTTGTTTTTTTTCTTTTTTTTTAGCTTCACGCTTTTATCCCGTATAGCAGGGTAGACAGAAAGTACCTAGTGTCGAGACACTCCGTACTTCGCTTTCCACCGAAGTCAAGACATTGCGTGTTGAGTGGTGGAACTCAACGCCGCACTTTCTCTTTACCAGAACGTGGCAGTGAAAATAATTTAAATATAATCACTCACCCGAGTGGGGATCGAACCTACAACCGGTCGCGTTTACAGTCAGACGCTGTCACACTGCGCCACGACCGGCCTCATATTTATAATGTCTTACTTGATTTATTTATAAATAAATTACGCTAATTTTTACCCTAATATTATATGCTCTCAATTTTTTACTTTTATATTTTACATATATTTATATTGACTTTCCATTTTGTCTCTGTTTATTCGCAAACTTAGTAACCATGTACACACAGGCTACGGACATTATTTTTACCTTTGACATGATTTTGACTACCGTGACCAAAAAATAAATCATTTTAGACTATGCATGTGTTTACTACACGTCATGTAAGTAATTTTTGACATAAACATTTCCAATTAGGATAAAAACCCAAAATAATTTTGGAAATGCATTAAGATACTCGAGGCTCGTACTGAACGGTTGTGGGTTCGATTCCAGCTCAGGGGAGTGAATATATTTAAATTATTTTCACTTCCTCGGTCTGGTAAAGACAAAGTGCGGCGTTGAGTTCCACCACTCAACACGCAATGTTTTGAATTTAGTGGAAAGCGAAGTACGGAGTGTCTTGACACTAGGTATTTTATGTCTACCCTGCTATGTGCGATAAAAGCGTGAAGTAAAATAAATAGAAAAAAGAATTTTTCATATTATAAATATATTAGGAAACTATATGTGACAATAACGAAGCTAGAAAGGTTAATTAAATTTGTTTTGCGTATGGCACTTTACTTCCATTAAGACTATCCGTCACTTTAGCATATACTATGAAACTACTTCGTAGTTTATAAATTACTATACGTTTCCGCTAATAAATAGTGTGTTCAGATTTCGTTATAGGCAAATGTGATTTATGCTTAGCCTGATTTTAGTAGAAATTACTATTATCAAATCATTTGATAGGTCGATTGATAGGATTAATCGATTTTTATTTGACTGTGCAACTTATTACTGGGTTCCATATGAAGCTTAATTTTCCTAATATTTATAACTATTTAATAGCAATACATATAAATTGTGACAAAACATTTAAAAACTATTTTTTTTAATATTATTAACAAGCTAATAAAAACAAGCCTTATATATAAAGTCATATAATTAACAAGCTTCCAAATTAAGTTCATGCCTGCGTTATGACTTTTAAAATCCACTGTTTTCTTTTTTCAAACACTCGCGTCTTTAAGATGAATCTAACTACGTGTCATTTACCAACCTCGGTTAACGAGCTTAGCAGTTATAAGGGAACAAAGAAATTGATATACGTATATAAATAGCTGTTGGGTAAAAACATGATTTTAATTTCGAATTTATTTTCGAGTTTATTGTAACTTTGGCTAATCTTTAACAACATAAATAAGTTGTAACAAACGTATAAGAATTTCCACGCAGCTGGTAGTAGAACACATGTACTTTTTATACGTTTTTTCAAAAAATGCTTACTTTAAATAAGAATGAAAAAAAAAACTATTAAATATAACTATTTGTAAAATAATATTTAATACGTCATTTTAATATACTGGCCATTTTGGATTGAACACAGTAACGATAGTGGTCTTAGAGTACTAGCCAAATTCTTCATCGTTCAATGATTAAAGATTTGGCTATTGGGAATATGTCTCTAAAGTTATGGCAAATAAAAATAGGATTTTCTTATTAAAATATTTCAATTAAATTATGGTAATTATTAAATTAAGATAAACGTTTTTGAGGTAAGCTCAGGGTAGATAAAGTTTAAAATATGCATATGCATTACGCGTAGCTAGCAAAAGAGAAAATCGCGTTTGCGCTGATTTTCTATGTGATCAGGAAGAGATGAAGAATATATTGTTATTTGTGTTGTTTTAAATAAATTAATAATCATTTTTTAAAAAATAAATGACTTATATTCATAGCAAGTTTATTAGATATTTTAAAAATATCCTAAAAGTTGATGTTCCTCATAAATGTTACATTATTTGATTTTATTTCTTTTGACTTCGTGGCTATATTTGAAATATGGGCTTACTCAGGATAAAGGGAAAAATCAAATTAATGACAGAATAAAGCCACAGGCTGAATAAAAAAAAGGTTAACATTTAATAGCACGTGGGCCGAGCAAAGTTCTGGAAAATCAAAATAAGCAAAATGAACGATTATTACGGGCGGGCGCACATCCCATCAGCGAGGTGTCGGCGCGCGCTGAGCAAACCCGACAAGCGACAGGGTATTACATTACGAACAAACTCGTACTCTTAATTATTTTCTCTATTTTATTTAACATTTTATTTTATATTAGTTTGTGTCTTCGTGTACTTTCAACATCGATATACGAAGAAAGATCTCCACTTTGTAACTAATACGTACTATACATAAATATGTATGTAAATATATAACATATTTTGTAGAAATAATTTAATAATTTATTTTTATTAAATATAATTTTAGCTGAATGAATTACTGACAGTCTAGAATGATGCAATGGATTTTTAAAATGATGTGCGGAAAAGGACGCTTGAGAATGTTGTTAATATTTAATAATTTAGAATCATCGAAATATGATACACTGGAAGTGAATATAATAACAATATTTAATATCGGATATACATAGGAATATGATTGTTATTATTTTTATGTATTCGTGGTCGGTAAGATTTGCTTTTGTATAATATGAAGAATTTGTTGGTAAGTTCTTTTTCTTTCTTTAAATATAAAATTATTATTAACAAAGTAAAATAATTATATTAAAGATATTAAATGTTTAGAATGTACATTCCAAGAAATATGTGAAATTTGTACTATAAATATACCATCTTTGAATGAAAAGTTTTGTATGAACATATTATTAAATGCATTTATTGAGTATTATAAAATATTTTAATATTATATTAAGTTCTGCAAACAGTAATTAATAAATCACAATTAATATAATATCATGTATTGAACGAATTAAGCATTTTATAGTTATATTTATATAATATTCTTAAACATATAGGAGATCCGTCATGTACTCGCGTTACGCGACTGTCGGGGTTCGGTGAGTGTCACAGCTTACTGATAACTGATGTCGGTGGCGCAACCCAACGTTGCTTGGCTGTGGCTGCTATAGTTGACTTTGGTGAGATGCTATGGCGATGTTGGTTGGTGGTATCGAGTCTGCTGCTGTCTCGCGTTGCGTAAGCGATGCTTGTACGGCGTCGGACGTTGATATAACTTATATATATATATATATATATATATATATATATATATATATATATATATATATATATATATATATATATATATAACGAAACGCGACCGTCGGGGTTCGGTGAGTGTTACAGCTTATTGATAACAGATGTCGGTGGAGTAATCCAATGTTGCTTGATGCCACTGAGGCTGCTATAGTTGGCTTAGGTGAATCGCTTAAGCGATGTTGGTTGGTGGTATCGAGTCTGCTGCTGTCTCGCGTTGCGTAAGCGATGCTTGTATGGCGTCGGACGTTGATATTACTTGTGACATGGGACTGTCGGGGTTCGGTAAGCTTTGTAGCTTACTAATAACTGATGTCGATGGCACGACTTGTATCTTCTCTGATGCTGTCTCGCGTTGCAATTGCGATACCTGTACGGCAACTGACATAGATTCAACTATTTCTATGTTTTTTTACACCCCTGGCGTGGGATGAATGGTTATGAGACGCTATAGTGCGTCTGAACTGGTATGCGAACCGGCAAGTAATATTGGTCTGTCATGCCAATTGACGTATCATCAACTTATTTTGGTCTCACAAACCAATAGACGAAATATATTGGTCACACAAACTTATCAACGCCATATAATGGTCTAAAGATTCAATCTACGACATACGATGGTCTAAAGATCCAATATACGATATATAATGGTCTCACAAACCAATCATCATCACAAATCTATCTTATAACAAACTATCGAACAGATAACTAATAATTGATCGTTTGCAAAGGCATTGTAAGTATCATATACGTTAACTGTTCCATTGCGCTGCGTCCCGGAGGGTTCAATACCAAGGCTTTAAGAATCACGGTCGGTCGGATTTCACGGTATAGGAATTCACGGCGGGGAGGCCATTATGCTATTTTCCTTTCTGCTATGACTATCAGTTAAGAATACTTATAACAGAGGGTTAAATAAGACGCATCTTCAGCTTTTCCTCGTAAAAGCTAATGGTGATTAATCAATTAACTGAAATTAACTTTCTCAATATAGATTTATAGATATATTTTCTCGCTTTTTCTAGATTAACATTGTAGGTAGGGAACCTAGATGAAAAGTAGAACGCAGTGTCTTGACAAGACACTGCGTTCTACTTTTCATTCGAATTTGACACATTTCTGTTGAGTGGCGTATCTCAACGCCGCGCTTCTGTTAAATATTATAATAGTGGCTAATAATATTTAATAAATATAAACGTATTTTTGAAATAATTTTTATTAAAATTCACCTGCATGCACCTATGTATTCATCCACAGAAGAAACTAAACTATTCGGATTCGCATCTGGATCCAATGAAAATGCAACAACTTTATGGTACTTACGTGATACGGGAAATCTTTATTAGGACGAACAGGAGAACAAGAAAATAATGAAACTTTTTTTATATTTAAAAAAAATATAAAATTTGTATAGCGACTTACTTGATTGGCTTATTGACTTAGCTCAGCAGCATTCGCAGTTAAAGAAATTAGATTATAAAACGGACGTGGAAACGTCTCACATCGTTTACTTTAGTTACTTTCCTAGTATTATGTCATATGACGTTATACTTTCGGGTTATGCAGCCGCTATTAATTTAATCTTTGTCCTGCAGAAGCGGGCTGTAGGCGTAATCTATTACTTTAGCCTTAAGATTCCTTGAGGCAAAAATTTGAAGGAAATAAATATGTTGATAGTTGCATCTCAATACATCTTTGCTAATGTAATGTATGTAAAGGAAGAGATTAATGATTTTACTAAAATCAGTGATGTACACATTAGCACCAGAAATAAGCATAAGCTTACCGCGCCTGTAACTCGACGTTCGAATCGACAGTTTGTATGCTTTTACAATATAATCCCAGAAAACGTTGGAGATTGTTCTATATAACAATTTTAAAAAGTTTTGAAAAGGCGGTTGTATGTTAAAGATTATTACCGTATTAATGATTTCATAAATGACAAAACGCCTTGGGAATGAAATGCTCGCTCCAGTCTATTTTAAAGATATCATTATCATTTATAAAAGTTATTAAATTGTAAATTATTAGCATTAAAAAAAGAGATAAAGTCCCGTTGAGTTTCTTGCGCTTTGTTATATCCCAAGGCCAGAAACGCATCCACAAAATAAGGTTACGGATGTCATAGGTGAAGGTGACCACTTACATTCAGGTGGCCGGTCTGCTCACCTATCTTTTCTATATTTATATATAAACGCAGAACTCATCTTCGTGGAAATCCTTGAGGAAGGCATATGTTCAGCAGTTGGCGCATTAAGGCTAAAAGGAATTAACGACATATTCATAAATAGCTCTTTCCGCATAACAGGGATGTCAGAAAAATGTGTCTAGTGTTAAGACATTTCGTTCTTCACTTCATTCCGTTCTGCACGAAAAACATTATGCGTTAAGCGAAACTCAAATGAATTTTCAAAAGTAATACATATTTATATTTAATCTTACAATCTACTAACCTCGACCGAGCATAATTCACCAGAGAAATTTCATCGTAGTTGAACTATCAAGTACTTATATCATATTATGATAATTAATGTAACTACACCTTAGGGTATCCTTTTAGTAATAATTACATTTGCATTTACGTACATAGAATGTATGTACTTTATTATCTCATTTCCTCGCTCTGGTGAAGGAAAACGCGGCGAAAACGGACTAAGGAGTGTCTTGATACTAGGTACTTTCAGTCTACCGTGCTATCCTGGATAAAAGCTAAATAAAGTAATAAAAAAATAAATAAGTATCAGAAACTTCACACTCTTATTCTTACTTCATTCTCTTTCATCTCGATATCTCAAGATATATATAAAGAATTACTTCTTTATCTTTTAAAAAAAAGGTTATGTATGTATGGTTTATAAAGACAGAGCAATGTGTTTTCAAATAGCTTTTTATAATATATGAGTTTGTAACATTGAAAAAAAAAGGGAGAAAAGGCATGAAATAAGTATTTTACAACTAAAAGAAAAATGGGTTAGATTTTTTGCGGCAATGATGACTCGTCTCGCCATGAGTTGTTACATTTCACAAATGACCTACAAAAAGAAACGCAATTAAACTTTCTCAAATTTAGTCATTCTTGTGTTTAATATCTGTTAAAGCTAAATTACTTGTATATTTATAATGTGTTATGGCTATATTTTAATAATTCAAACAAATATTATCGTTTATGTATGTATATGTTGCTCTGGTCACTCTGGACACTCAGTATTCCGCATTCCGGCAAATTCAAGATATTGCGTGTTTAGTGGCGGAACAAAAAGCCGCGCTTTGTTTGCTATCTGATGGGCTACTGAATAAACGTTATATACTGATATTTCATTGCGTATTTACCTCTAACAAGTAAAATCCCGATATTTTCATTCCTATAAGAATTTACTAAAATTATCTCCCCGACACTCGTAAGATCATACATGTCTGTCGGTTACTCAGTAATGCCAGGGCTACTATATACACTTAGCAAGTAATTTGGAAAAGATATTATTTTTTTATGTGTTTCTAAAAATATTAACGGCTTACAAAAAATGATCAGTTACAAATATGTAAAAACTTATAAGTATCTATTTGTTACCTTAATTTTCTGTTCCATTCTTATATTTATTTAAACTAATTATATTATAAATAAGAAATCCAAGGTAGAATGTCAATATTAACAAATTCGTAAATGACGATCTCAAAATCCGTCGAAATGTAGAGGATCATTATTTTTATTTCATTCTCCAATTGTTTTATTGAATCTGAAAAAAGGACAGTCCTCTAAAATTCAAGTGCTGATAATCAATCAGCTGCGCTCTTATCGGAGTGCTCTTGAATATTTTACTGAGTTAACAAAGTAGAGATCTTTCTTTTCGGGAACATCTTTGATGTGGATTTCTATATCTGTGTAAGTAATACAAGGTATTACACAATTTATCTTATTTGGTTTTTTGTAAATTCAATTTGTTTGCAAAATATAATGTTATAGAATTTTATCGTTTTGATATATCCTAAACAATGAAACGTTTTGTTTATAATAGTGTTTTGGTATATTTGTACTTCACTTGGTATATTAATGATGTCATTTAGATGATAACTACGGTATAGCAATTACGTAAATAATCTAAATTGATTATTTTGGATGAGCAAAAATTAAAACATATAATACATAATTTTGCCAGTGAGCGGACAGGGTAGAATACAATTCCCGCTGTTGGGCAGTTTCTCGTAAAAGGCGGATATCCCAGTAATTTGCTGATAGGAACGTAAAACTCCAACTTGCTCACGATCACTATCATGACAAAAACGATTAGCGAAATATCTGATGATGTGTTCCGGTTCAATGTCATATAGACCAGCTTCTTCGATTCCCATCCAGAGTGTAGTGTTTTCCTCGGAGTGTAGTGGTTCCCACAGTTCTGGCTGCCAAGGCCACTACACTATCTTCTCTCACTTCCATCCCAAAGCCAGCCAAGCCAAGCAACGCCAAGCAACGCTTTCACACTTCAACTGTTGTAGATGTTCATGGGCGAAGGTGACAACTCATGTTCAAATGGCTCTTCTGCTCGTTTGACTCCTTTTTCTTTAAAAAAAATATAGAAAATGAAAAAATAATTACTTCTTAAATGAAATTGTAATTTTTTAATTGTGTTTCTTATTAAAAATATGTGCACGTATACTGTATTCGTGGATTACAAACTTTCTCACATAAGTCACAAAAACCACAAGATAGATTACAATAAAGCTCTACCAACGAAGTTAAAGTTTCAAAAGAGATTACAATTACTTGTAGTCTGAATGTTAGCTGATAAGACCGTGGATTTCTTTGGTAAAGGCTGTATTAAAAAGTCATATTAATTTTATTATAAATAATTTTACACTTTAATTTATTTTGAATGAAGTTATAGCACTGCGTTTAAAATATATTTAGTTTATACCTACAGCTGGCTCATGATATGTTTCTTTTCATCATATTCTTCTCTGTCCTGGAGTGGAGAGGGGAAACGGTGCCAGGGTAGAGCCCTCTGGTCATCGCTACTCACTTATATGTATGAGCCCCTGGCTAGTCATCTTTATGAGGTCCGTGGATGGATATGTTGGACCGGAGTCCTGATGGCAAGGATATCTATGTGGGTAAGAAAAGATGAGCCGAATGCTGCCTGGGAAGATGACGCAGCCAGGTGAGACTCCTGAATACTCATTGGAGGCCTAGCTTAGGCTATCCAGCGGGGAGAAGGTGTCGTGGAAGCTTGGGTCTCTCCGGTGGCCTGAAGTGTCACGGCGCGATGTCTCAGGGTTGCGGGAGCTCCGAGACGTCTGCACGGTGGAACATCCTTTCCACGAGGGACTTGATGTGCACGTCTATGCTATCTATATGGAGGTCTCTATGCAGAGTCCCATTCCTCACGTACCAAGGGGCTTGAGACGCGCGACTGACAAAGGAGTTCTGAGCAGATTCAAGTTCTCTCTTCCGGGTGGTACTGGTCAGAGCATATCACGCTGGCACAGCGTGTGTCAGATGGAGTCTGACGTATGCTATGTAGAGGTTAACTCTAGTTAACGCGCAGGAGTATGCTCAACCTGAATACTGGTTTCCTGAACCCAGTATTAAGGTGTGCGGCAACCCTCGCTGCCGTGATTGCTCTTTTAACATGCACCTGGATGGAAATCGATTGAAAAGTAATTTGTTCCTGGCGCGGTTGGAAGTGTATGGAGAGTTGGGGTAGCAGCAAACTCTCAAGTACTTTTGACGTCGCACTCAGGAGCGTTATCTGCCTGTGGTTCGCTGTCTTGCGTGGATTTTACCTCGGTTTGGGTAGCATAACTACCTGACAGAAAGTTGGAGATTTTTTTTTCCCGTTTTCGGTGCAATTCCTTTTTCTGTGTGAGATTTGGAACGAATTTAATTTCCAAATAATTTTCTAGGATGTTGGCTCTCTCCTCTGCCTCATAGCTCAAGGAGCCGTCGAGCTTGTATAGAGGATAAGCTGGTGGTTTATTCCTGGTGAGGCTTCTGCATAGGTTGTGAAGGGACGGATAATTTATAGAGGCCTCCTCTATGCGTTCCTCCCAGGAATCAGCGGCCAAGGTGGACATTACCTCTTTCAGGCATTCAACCGTGCGATGATAACTCGACTTTATCGCCGGATTATGGGCCACTCTTTACGCAGCCTACTTTTCCGAACACTAAGCTCGGGGATGCGTTTAGGTGGGGGTGGGAGATGGCAGAGCGGCATCCTCTTGCGCGGTCTTTTATGGCTGAAATGAGCACTCATTCCAAGTGTTCTACGGAATCAGGGCTGCCCAGAGACTCGATCGTCTTAGGCGTCTGCGCGTCGACGAGAGCCTCATAGTGGGTGATGTGCCTCCTTCTTGGGAGTCCATGAGCTCTAGCAAAGGCACATATGACTCTGGCTAGCACGGGGACGTAGTTCAAACTGAAAGCATCTGGTAACACCTCCAGGTCACAATAAAATGAAAGTATTGCAATCGGAGCCGGACAGGTGGGTATCAAAATAGCAGCCCAGAGTTCTTAACATTGATACGAGTAGTTACGCTATCAAATCATGTTAAAAATTTGGGACAGTTAATCATTTATTACTGAAATTGTGTTTAGGATTCGATGATTTTTTCTCTTTTATGTTGAAATACTTTAACTTAATTAAAATTTATTTCATTTTTATTAGTATTTTAGTAAAGGATAGAAATTATGTAACGCAAGATTTTGGTCTTATGTAAGTGATATTTTAATGAGAATAAATGTCTTTAAATCTAAGCCTTATTTCTAACAAAAACTAGAACAATGTGTCTTTAATGGATATATGATAAAAACAGACTTTTTAAATGACGCATCTCTTGGAGATTAAAGTTTCTAAATCTTGCCATGTAGAAACTTTTATACAGTTGCTACAACTTTAGTTGTTAGCACCTCTATAGAAAGCTAGTTACTAGATATCTTCAGTTGTTTTATTCAACACTGCAATTCTTATAAGCTCTTTGATTTTCGAGATTTTTACGCAATTTAAATGAAAGTATTTTAAGCGGATTAATCGCGTATATTCTGATTTATACTTCAGTATACCAGTGACCGCAGACTACTGTAAAGTGTTCACAACGTCAGATTTTAAAAATGAATCTTTGAATAACAAAATATACGTGACTAATCTGTTTTGAATAGTTTCATTTTCTATAGATTAAGTTAAAAATGATTATATGGAGGACAATGATATTTGCTTAATATTTTTTAAATACAAAGCCTTAAAGTATATAAATAAAATTAGTGGTGGGTTCGGTTCCCACTCGGGATTATATATACCTTTTTTCATTATTCCGCTGTAATAAGACAAAGTGCGGACGGAAAGCCTTCAACAGAGTGTTGTGAAACTAGATTGTCTCTGACTGTTCCATATATATTGAAATGTAACACACAAAAAATAATTGCTGGTAAATATTTTAAATTTAAAGATGAAATAAAATATAAAAAATCACTAAAGTTAAAGCAACCATTGTAAATACGTGAATCTAGGATCACTTTAATTAAATCTGAAGTTCCTAATGACTCTGGGGTGACGATTACTAAGACTTACTATACTTACAATTTTAGATTAAGTTTTTTACAAGTCCTCGCTCGTTTAGAGTTTCTTAATCTTGAAAGTTAAGAAAACTTTGTAGCAGATGTGTCTTTAATAGCTTAATTTTGCTACAATTGATATTATATACAGTATTTGTTTTTATAATTGAAAGAAAGCTTCTTTATTTATATTTTACTATTATAATTAAACTTTATACTGTGCGGCGTTGAGTTCCACCACTCAACACGCAATGTCTTGAATTTGGAGGAAAGTGAAGTAAGAAGTGTCTTGACACTAGGTACTTTCTATCCTGCTATCGGGATAAAAGCTTAAAGCTATAAAAAAATTAAACTTAATCATTATTAATGTTATAACTGCATTGGAACTACCAAAGAAAAAATATTGTTACTATTTTTGCGTCTTGGTGAATCTACCCACTATCTATCGTTACGAATTGGATAATAAAACAGCATTTAATAATAATTAACTTTGTAACTAAGTAAGTTAAATTTTTACGTTTAATATATACTGTAACACTGTGGGATAATGAAATCGAATGATAGAAATTAAACCAGTAACCCTGTTTCCGGTAAAATAAGCGTTTCCATAGAAACATTTATGTCACTTTATGAAAAGTCTTATATCTTTAAACTAAATCAATAAAGATACAAATAACTTTGTACAAAATGACACTCAAAACGTGTTATATTCGTTTTATAACTAATTTTTTTTTGTGGTCAGTGATTCCCTCTATCCACGGACTTATGTAATACCGGGGAACTACGGGTTTTTTGTCGACTTTTAAGATTTTTGAAGGTACCGATATCGTTTCGATCTGTAAAAACTACCGCAGGAAGGCCATTCCTACACACACACATTTAAAGTATTTGAAAAGCGATGTAAAGAAAATAACTATGCAAGTTTCAGTCTCTGCCAAATTATTCTGTCCATATACTTTTTTTTAAAAGGCTCAAATTTTTCTTTTGTATATTAATATGATATAATGATATATAAACGAATAAATATTATTTATACACAGAACAAGTACTTATGTACATATGTACATCAAAATTTTTGCTCTGACTGTGGATGAAACCTACGACCATTGGCATAGCAGTCAAAGTCACTAGTAACAGCAAACAGACCAGTAGTAATCGTAGTTAGCAGAAGGTGTCTATTGACACGGGCGGGTGCGTATCCCATCAACGATGTTTCGTGCTCCACTAAGCGGTAAATGATTTTGAATCGACAACCCATCGGGGCATTATTAGGCATAGTAAGTATATTATTTTGGTATTATTTCATAAGGTCTTTATTTAAAATTAGCTTTAGTTACATAGCAAAACAAAATATTTAAATAGCTTCACGCTTTATTCTGCGTAGTCGCGTGGGTAGTCAGAGAAAACCTAGTGTCGAGGGACTCCGTTCACAGCATGAATATCATATTAAATATAAAGTTAAATTAGTAAAAAAATGCTACCAATGTAGGAGGAGTGTGCGAATGTATTAACAATTTTGATATTATAGGTTACATTTAATTCTAGCTTGTCTCACAGCTTCGTCTCATTTATGCTAGCCCAAGTTACTTTATTTTACATCTGATATCTCTCAGTGAAAATCCTGTCAATATCAGTCCAACCGTTGAACAGATTAGACTAAGTAAATGATAGACAGCCAGACATACTAAAATTATAATATTTGAATTTTATTTTAATTTGTATAGATTATTTTGTTTTTTGTATATTTAGAGTTTGGTAAGAAAAAGCGCAGCTTTATTTATTAAAACATTTTTTCTATAAATTCAGAGATACCATAGATTGCCACTTAAGGTAGAATATAGAAAAAAGAAACCATAGGTTTGAAAGGCAATACAGGCGAAAACTCAACAGGTTTTCTTCAAAAATATAAATATACTATTACGCCTATCATCACTTTAATCTATATTCTATATTCTATTAATATATTAAAAGAGTAAAAAAGTCATGAAAAAAAAATAAAGTCAGTACATGAAAAAATTAATAGTAATAAGTATTTTTTTATGCCAACTTTCCAAATTTACACATATGTGTTGAAAAATATACTGAATTCATTCATTAGAATTACATTTAAAAGTTACAAAGAAAATGATTTAGAGGAACCGTTAAAAACTAAAAACCAAATTCATATATATTTATTTGCAAGTGTATAATAACGTTTTCCATTTGAAAATGGATCCAAAGTACCTGAACTTCTCCAACTTAACGGCTGATTCAGGACCTATATGGATAGTGCTAAAGCCCGAACTCCTGCAAGCCATGTACTTGGACTTTGCCACATTTTATTTAAGATAGCCGTTCTCAAGAGTATCCTTTCAGAGGTTCACTCTCCAGCTCTAACTGGCTCTCGTCAATAAGTGCTATCTCATCAACATACATTATCAGCCATGGAGGCTGGTCTTGGATATAAGCCGAGACAGTATTTGGCACTACATTGGACAAGAACGGGTTAAAAGTCGAGCTTTGGTGAGTCCCTTACAGTAATAGGAAAGGGTTTAGTGTCGCCAACCGCAGTCCTAACCATTGAAGCGGAATCACAGTGTGTTTCTGCTATAGGCTTCAGGGATCCCCTTGGATCGGAATGCCCACCAGATGCCAGAAGGCCTTCTGCAGATCTAAAATGCCGCATGCAGAGCTCTCCTTTTTTTGTGTATGCCTCCATCAAAATTCTGAGTGCAAAATAGCGTCCACGATGCTCTCTGGTTTAAATCCATACTGACGCTCTAAGACAGCACACTCTCGGTGAAACCTGAGGTCAATCATACGCTCAAAGACCTTCATGGTGTTTCTCATAATCTTAAAGCCCCAATAACTACCAAAATCTTGAACACTGCCCCTGCCTTTGTAAACAGGGGTTATATAGCTGCCATTGACATGGCATCGTTTCAGTGTTCAAATATGGTGAAAAAGGTTAGTAAGTATGAGCACACCAAGAGAGTCCAATGATTTTCACGATTCGATCGGAATGTTCTCAGGTCCCACCACTTTCCGATTTTTCATGCATCGAAGACAACTCCAAGTTTCATCCGGTTTTATTGGAGGAATAAGTCCAACATTGCATGGGTGCTGAGTGAGGTGCAGCTCTTTGAAGTAGCATCTCCATCTCTCTTTCACATAGGTATAATTATAAAGCCGCGTGCCCTGGGAATCTTTGCCGAATAGACACTTGGCGATGTCTTGCTTCGCTTTATCCCGAGCACGTGTCAATTTGTAAATGAGTTTCTGCCCCTCTACAGTTTAAACTTCATCATATAGTGGTGATAACCATTCGATGCGCGCTCTGGCTACAGCCCTTTTACTGGCACGTCTGGCTTCTATATAATCTACCTTGTCTTCGGGAGAATTGGAGGTCTGCCACTACTTAAAACCAGCCTTCGATTCACGAACCACCTCATGTACTTTTTTTTTATAGGACAGGCAAGCAACGAGCGTGCGGGTCACGTGATGGTAAGTGAATACCGCCACCCAAGGGCCCGTGTAACACTAGTAAAGCTACAGGAGCGTTGCCGTCCTTTAAGGTGGGAATAAGCGCGCTTTTTGAAGGCGTTTATGTCGTAACGACCTGGAAACACTGCCGCAGGTAAGTCATAAGTATCCAGATGGTAGGTATGGTATTTTAATCTGATACGTACAGTGCGGTTGGAAAATTCACCGACAGGAACCAGGTCAAACAGTTGTCCAGAACACTCCCCGTAATATATGTGATAAAGAACGCATAACGATGAAACTCTCTACGCAGCGCTAAAGTATCAAGCCTGTCACAGATAATTGGGTCTCCAACGATCCAAATGGCTCTCCGTTGTATGCGATCATATGGTTTAAGCTGATACTCGGATGCACCAGCCCAGAGATGAGAACAGTATTCCATATGAGGTCGAACCTGGACTTTATAAAGGGCAAATCGGTGTGTGGGCGTGAAGTACCGCTTCGCTCTGCCGATGACACCAAGTTTTTTCGAGGCTAACTTGGCCTTGCTTTCCAGATGATCGCAATACTGGCTGTCGCTTGAAACGCTCAGGCCCAATATACTGATATCATCGATACAACAAATGGGGTTTTTTTGGTGGTTAATGCGCAAACTTGTGTCTTCAGGGGGTTGAACTGAACCAGGTTCCTTTTACCCCACGAAGAGGAATTCTCAAGGAATGCCTCAATGGAAGACAAAAGTTTTTTTCGGCACTTGTCGACGTTTTCCCAAGAAAGACCTGCACGGCTGGTGTAGACGGCGTCCACCGTGCGGTCGTCTACATAAAAATGCACTCTAGGATCGTCTAACAAATCATTGATACGCAGAAGGAACAGTGTTAGGGACATCACACAGCCCTGGGGGACGCCAGCGCTTACGGGCATTAAATAAGAGCAAAAACTGTCGATAGCGACCTCTATGCTACGCCCAGTGAGGTGCTGGCAAGCCACTTGCATAATTTCTCGGGAAGCCCATACGATGGAAGTTTGGCAAGGAGCGCCCTGTGCCATACACGATCGAAGGCCTTCGCCATGTCCAGACTATTTGCCAGGCCCTCTCCCTTGCTTTCAATAGCAGCAGCCCAGCGGTGAGTTAGGTACATAAAAAGATCACCGGTTGACCGACCAAGGCCATATTGACGCTCGCTGAGCAACCGTTGATCTTCCAGATACACCAGGGTTTGGCTGTTTATTATGCTCTCCATTACTTTGGAAAGCAGGGAGGTGATAGCGATATGCCTGTAGTTAGTCGGATCGGAACCATCGCCTTTTTTCGGGAATATATCAGTGCCAAAATAAACGCGTTAGCACCGGTGACAACTCAGGAGCACATACAGGGAGCACTAAGGGAAAAATGCTATCTCGCCCACTCGACTTGTGGATGTCCAAAAATAATAGAGCTCGCTGCACAGCTTTTTGACTGAACTTAATGTCGGGCATCGAGCTCTGGCACCACGGAATGGTCGGCGGTGTGGTTCCTCTGTCATACAAAGTCGAGTTTGAGGCGAAGAGAGCGCCTAAGAGAACGGCTTTCTCTTTCGCTGTATGGGCCAGGGTGTCATTCTCGGTGCGCAACGGCGGAAGCGAAGACTGGCTGAAATTGCCAAGTGCAGCCTTCGAGATGGCCCGGAACTGATGTGTTTCTAACGGGTATCTTTAGCGATATGCTTTGCATTAGCAATTTGCCTCTTAGAGTACCTTAAGGCACGGTTATACTTTTTCTTTAAGGCCTTTGGATTCTTAGTGACTAATGCCTCAGCCCAAATTTGGTATGCTTCGCGCTTGATAATGGCAGCTTGTTTGCAAGACGTACCAAACCAAGGCTGTGTCTTGGCATTCATTCCACTACCATATCTCCCTGTTGATGAGTCGTCACCCTCTAGAAAGACCAAGAACACGCTTACCCGCCGTAATAATTGCTGACTGGGCTCAATCCCAAGCTTCCTGAGCAATTTCGGAATTAATCGAAACTTTTTTGACTTATCCTCTGCCAGAAAGTCAGTCTGCATCGGTCCATTCCGCAACCACTACTTGATCCTAGGTTTGCGTTCCTCAGCTACTTTCTTTTTAGGAGTAACGTCATAGTCCATAACAAGGAGACGATGTTGGGCCGTCAGGATTCGTCAGGCAGTTTGTCAGGCCCATATGATACCGTTTTGTCAGCAAATAATCAAGTTAAGTTGAATGGGATCCGCTAAGGCGTTGAGGGTTCTCTTAGAAGAACTTATTTACGCCGGCCATAACTGACACGATACAGGTTCTGAGAATGTATTTTTCGTCTGTATATATTGCGATGGTCATAACCAAAACCACAGTGAACACACTTATACGTCTCCGCAGCCTACTTCTTTAATAGGTATAGCATGTAGAGCCTCTTCAAACTGCTTTAATAATGCTTCAGAATGGTTACCTTGAAGTCTCAAGGTGACCATTCTTAAGCTCTTCAGATAGCACTACTATTACACTGGATTTACTTTAAAGCAACCAAGTGTGATTTCACTTTCACAGATTGCATAGAGATATGATAGTGGTAGCCCGAGGACCCTGAGTCGCGTACTTGAATGCCCAAGACCAAATATTAGATAATTTCTTGGTAGGGCACCCTCTCGGGGAGAAGGAAGGAAAGAAGGGGCCTGTTATGCGGGTTAAAGCATGCAACTGATTAGTATCTACTCTCTTAGATTTTATCAGTTAATTATAATTTGAACTAATTTTAATTTATATTTTCAGTCAACATAATATTTAAGGGAGAATGTGGGACGAGAGATGAGAGGCAGGTGCAAAAACAGAACAGATATACTCGCCAGCAAAGCCGCGAGCAGGTCACTACTATATAATGAAAGAATAGGAAAATATTCTCTACATTAAATATTTAGCAAAAATTTAAATTGAATACAAAAAACACTGAGAAATGTTTGTGATTTAAGTTAGAACGCCAAAATAAGAAATAGCTATAATCTTTTCTCTGAGTGTGATAAACACACAACCAATTGCGTTTGCAGTCCGGCGCTCTGTCCTCAATTTCATTATAACGCGATGGCGTGTAACGTGTAACGCTAACTCATATGTGGACTCTTGAAATCGCATGTGATCACATTTGGATCATGATATCATATACGTGTCGGTAAAATCACATGTGGACCATGGTGTCGTATGTAGATGAGTGAGGTCACATGTAGAACATGTAGAACATATGTGGATGGGTGAAATAACATGTGGACCATAGTATCATATGTGGACGAGTAAAGCCATATGTAGGCCAAGATCTGGTATGTGGATGAGACAAAGCTTCTGGACCTGACTAGCATACTTATCCATTGACCGAAATTTTCACGATTTACAGTTGAAAAATATATGATATAAATAAAAATGTTCCTATGTGTATAAGATTTGTTTTAAATTGCAACTTTGATTATTTTTTCACTCCGCAAACTGTTCAAGTTCTATAAATGGCAATAATTTTCACGAGGTCAATTCAAGACGTTATTGGGTTTCTGTTGAACGTTTACTGAGTAAGTTGGTTACGAACGATAACTGTTGGTTTACTGTTAATAATTTATTGTGGTTGGATTCAAATTTAAAATATAAGTATTATTGATTGTAATAATACATGTCAAAATATATATATCTTTTTATCTATTTTTTTAAATAAGGTAAGAATATGGTATTATTTATGGTGTTATTAGCTATTAAAATTTTTGAAATCTATTAAATTAATATGTATTTTTATATTTAAATATATATTATTCTTCTGATTACTTATCCTATTAATAAAATAGATTGGATACACTGGGATAACGCAACCGGTTGCGTGTTCGATTCCCACTCGGAGGAATAATTGTATTAAGATTATTTCCACTTTCTGATTCTGGTAAGACAAAGCGCGGCGTTGAGTTTCACCTCCCAATGTCCCGAACTTGGCGGATACGGAGTGCCTTAACTAGGTGCATCTAACAATATTTTTTTATGAAATTGATTACTACTACTACTAATTTATTTGTGACACCTGAATTATTTGATATAAGCATTGATTAAAATACATATAAGATAAATAAGTAGGAACCCAAGTATAAGACCTTAGGGCTTCACTCATTAATTTTAAATAGTAACATACGTATAAAAAATTGAATGTAGGAATTTGTAAAATCATTTTTTAGTCTCATCCGTCATTTCATATTTATCCATAGCGAGTTAGTCAGAGAGAATGGACACTAAACGCTATGTTCCCTGCGGAATTTCGCCTCATCCACAGTCATTAATCTGTTTGTGGTGCTGCTTTTTACGTGACCTTCTTTCAGTATCATTCTCCCTCGATCTCACCTACCGCTCACCTTTGAAATCGTTAATCAACAACAACATCAAACAGGTGTTCAGAACTCAAGTAATAGTTTAGTCGATCTGTAAGTTTATTTATACACTCTTGTAAAGCGCTGTCAAAATATATTATTACAGGAAATTATAAATAAACTAAAGTTTTTTTCTTAAGAGTTTTTTATTTCTAGGATCGTAATGAAACGTAAGAAGAACATAATACATATCATAAGAATCTAATTATTTTAATTTATTAAATATTATTCTTAATTTAATACTAAAAGAAAATGTTATATAGAAGAAGAACAAACAAAACTATTTTGGACATACAATCGTTTGCATCTCGTTTCTTGTTTTGAAATACAAAGGTAATTAAAACAGTGTTATTTTTAAACGCTAATTAGCTAGCTTTGTGCTTGAAGCTCAGCACCAATACAAGCTGCAATAAAATTGTATAAAAGTGTATATAAATAAATGTCTGTAAATATATATTTAAATAGTTTTTAAGCATTTATAGGCTTTAAGTCACTTCGTTACTTATATTATTTTTATATGAGAAACATTTATGTCAACTTATTATTAGATAAAAAATTTTAAAAACATCTCCGTTGTCTCTTAATTGTATCGCGTACTGTCCTGGACTCTTGCAGAATGAGCTGACTGTATCTTTGTCTCTGGTGTGGTATACTTGAGACTTAAAATTTCACCGCTTCTTTAGCGAGGCAATTAAGAAACGAATGGCGGTAAATTGATATAATTAATTTTTGTATCAACCGACAGACAAATGCCACCACAGTCTACCTGTCACCACGGACTACTGTAAAGTGTTCGAAACGTCAGGTTTCCAGTAATGTATATTCGAATACTAAAATAAACGCGATTAATCCGTTTAAAATAGTTTCATTCAAAAATGTGTAAAAATTGCGAAACTCTTATTATGATATATCTTTTGTTTATTAAAATTTGATTATTAATTTTATATTACCGTTACCATTTTATTAGAGAGCTGCATCATAGTGCGTCAAATGAAATTACACAATCATTATGTTTATATTTTTTATAACGGGTGCATAATAAAACTTGTTTAATAACGTTATGTAAACTTGAGATAGCCGCGCAGTTTGAACTGGACACTAAACGGCGGTCGGGGCATAAATTACATTCAATATTTCCTACTTTTATAATATATGCCATTATTACGTGTGAATTCTGTTTTATTGTAATTGGTATTATAAGTTTTTTTAATTTTTTTCTTTATTACTCAAGGCAAATGTGAAGTTAAAGATAAAACACGTTATTTCTAGACTTGCAGCCTAAATATGCATCTATCGAGACAAATATGTAATAAAAACAAAATAATAGTATTTCGTATTGTCAAAATATTCTTTATAAAAAATATAATTTCGATGAGTAAGTAGGTATAGCTACTATAGGTTTCAAAACATCGCAGATTCAAATCTGGTAGGTCAATTTTTAATAGCTTTTAAATTTTTTTTTCTTATAATATGACAAATGTGAATTCTTATAATATGTGTGTGCATAACTAGTGTTACTTTCGTACACTAACCAGTTAGACTTCAAATACAAGTGGCTTGTCAATTGAGATACGTAATAAGCCTATAAGTTTTAGAGTACGTCTGTATAAAGTGCTCGGTTAGTATTCAAGAAAACTTGTAGTAATTTTCAAGTGAAAGGTGCATGGTGAGAAAATTGTTGAAGTTAACTTACAAAGAATATGGACATCATTTTTTATATTTTTTTTGCGAATTTAATTTCGCAAGTTCGGCCATTCTTTTTGCATGGAGGTAATTTTTTAGATTCTTCTTATCTTCTGTACTTTGAAACTGAGTTATTTCCTAACAATAAGAATTTTATTTATTTACAAAGGTTAAGCCTAGCTCTAAGTTAAAGAATTAATATTAAATTGAAATAAAAATTAATAATATTTGAACAAAACCTGGATAGAAGTCGATAGAAGATAAAAAGGTAATAAATAGAAGTAAGTTAATTTTTCTAAGAAATATAAAAATACTAGCAGCCTGCTTTGCCTGCAAGAACTACACTGTTATATTTAAATATTTACAAATATTTCGTTTTGCTTTAATAAATTAAATTGTTGAGAGCGTTGTGTCGTTAATGAAACTGATACTGCTACGTTCAATAGATAGATAATGTATGAAAGAATATTTAATACGGTACTGTGCCAAGACTTTGAATTTGTTTTGATATTTTGTTTTATTAAACAAAATATGATGTCTGTGATTTATCTGTCAGCAAAATTAGAATTTAACAAAATACTTGCCTTATGTTGTCGACTCAAAATTTTTATTTTTTAATATTTTATTATTCGGGCAAGGTTTCAATCGTGTTAATTAATTATTTCTTACTTATCTAGAATTTTTTTACAAAAGTCATTTGTTTAAAAGTAAACCTTTAGATATTTTTTTCGTTTTGACAGAAACACCACTATTGGACATTTTGTGTATAAAAGTTGTCACTGACTTTCTTTCTTTTATTTTGTTTTTTACAGAATTCATATAATTGTTTTGGTGTAAACGTTTTTTTTATATTACGATTTAAAATACTGAATTAAACACGAAAAGTATCCAGACTGCCATCAAAAGACTTTACGACAAATGTTGAATGTTAATTTGAAATGGTTCTAAACCTCCATTAACTTGTAATTGACAAAATTAACTAATTCTCTAGTTTTATTTAGACTATGTAAAGAAAAGAAGAAGGTGGTACATAATTTAAAAATTATAATTTATATATTAAAGTTATATTTAATAACTTATATTTTACATCTAATTTTGCGTTTTACATTATGCATTTCTTGCATATGTTACCGTAATTTATTTACAAATAGTTAATATTAGTATTAGTCTTAAGTCACGTCATTTGACCTTAATATTTATAACTTAAAAGAAGTCAATTGAATAGTAATATTATTAGAAAACACCTACCCTCCTTTTTAACTATGATTTGTCTTCCTTTGTTCGATGTCTATATCAGTCGGTAATTACAGCCACACGGGGATCTCTTATTCGTTGACTGCCGAATAGAAGTTGTGTTCTGTGCTACCTATTCTTCTAATCCTGACGTTATTGTAATTATTTCAACATATTACCCTCATGTATTCTAACATTTATTATCTGTATAGAAATAAATTAAATTGGACTGTCTGTTTATGATATTTAAATATCCACTTCCCTAAATGTATATATATATTTTGTATATACGTATCAAAAACATATGTATTATTTTTGTCTTTACGTTTCTTTTTTTGTTTCGACTAATCTCTGAAACGGCTGGACTTATTTTAATGGGAATTTTATATTATATATTAGCTATTTGCCAGTGACAGACTGAGAAATAGCTAAGGCAACTTTTGTTTTTGAATTAAGTATAAAATAAAGATGATAAATTCCACGCGAATGAAGAAGTGGGTACAGCTTGTATACATGTACATATATTTGCACGCACGTCAATCAATGTCAATAAATTTGTACTAAAAAGTTATACCTGTACAGAAACAGATCTACTTAATGTTTTATTTTTTTTAATCTTAAGATGTAGAAAAACACATTTTGATATTTAAAACTATAAAATTTTTGGCTCCTGAGTCCTTATTTTAATGATAGGTTTTGATCACCTAATGTTCGTTTTGTTGCACTTAGTACATATACGTATATGTATACAGAAATTGAAACTTGATTAAAAATTTCTGTAAATTGATAAACCGACGTAATAAATCTTTTAGCTTTATTTATTGACTAATATAGTCTATAGGAACGAGATGATATAATACTCTAGTACCTGACGTCCTTTGGAGATAGTATGCGTTTGGCAATTAGCGCAGGTAATAAATGGGCTCGCTTTGTTTAAGCCATGGCAATAGACCCCTCGATCATCCTATATTAAATCAGCCAATGTGTTAAGTGTGCGTAACAATAACTGCCGCCAGCAGTGCGGGACACGCTCAAACATAAAGTAATACCTCTTTATGTAAATGTCGGAACGTATAAAGCGAAATCGGTTTTTTTGGGAAGTGATTAGAGCTTTTATGGAAGCCTAAAATACTTTTTTGAAGCTCATTCGCTTTATTGTTACAATAAATCCCTGAGAGTTTCGTCAATATACTAGATTTAGTATTTATTTATATATTTTATGGTTTTATTATTATTAGAAGTCCTGTGGACGCATTGACAACGCGTTGCCTTAGCGACGGGTATGTCAATTTGTAAGTGTCTATGTCAAATACTCGTCTATATAAAATATAACTGTGCTAAATTTCATACTCTTTAGTTCGCGTTATTTCCGTAAAATTATTTAGTCACATATTAATTTATCATTATTTTATTTTTCTTATTCTTTACAAAACTAGATATACATTTTATTCGTATAGTTAATAAATATTGAATTAATATGTAAATAAGGAAAAAAACCTTAAAATATATGTATAATTATGTTAATACTTGAAGAAAAAATTCAAAGGTTCATCTTCCATTAAAGCCCGTTAGAAATACATTAGTCACAAAATAAACTTTACACATACTTTCATATGTTTGACAATGTTATTGTACAATATGATGTAAACGTTGCAAAGGCCGAATACGAGACATTGTGTGTTAATTGGCAGAATTAAACGCCGCGCTTTGCCTTACCAGAGCGAGGAAATGAAAATAATTTAAATATAATGATTCCCCCAGTGTGCCACGATCGGCCAGTAAAGTTAAATATATGAATGTCGTCCCTAACCTTTTAATGTCATTTACGCAGCAGTTCA
The DNA here is from genome assembly GCA_032432895.1 of Dryadula phaetusa. Classification (NCBI taxonomy): domain Eukaryota; kingdom Metazoa; phylum Arthropoda; class Insecta; order Lepidoptera; family Nymphalidae; genus Dryadula; species Dryadula phaetusa. The sequence goes on from JAOYRS010000054.1 coordinate 2,608,133, forward strand.
CTCTGAGTGCGGCAGTCGTAGTAAAATAAATGAAAGGTAGAAATATGTCAAAATAAATGAAAGGTAGAAATATGTCAAAATAAATCTTTCTTCATGACGCGAATAAAATGTACCAACATTGGCAAAATGTCAATAAAATAACTGCTTGAAGGTAGGCTAAAAGTAATATCATCAAATGGACACTCATCTAAAAAATATCAAGTCATGTTTTAATACAGAGATGCGTTGTTACTTGTAAATATAATTAAATTAAGAAAAATAATATAATTAATTTTTACATTAAATTGGTCGAAATTAAAAAAAAATAAAATAAATAAAAAAATTATAGAACTATAAAAAGGTTTTCAATTAAAATTTTAAAAATAAATTATACCGCCTAGATTAACAAACTTGTTTAAAAAATTATTTACATATGGTAATAGTATTTAATTGAATTTCCAGCTCAGGAGCCGTTATTGTTCTGCGTTAAGGTCTGCCCTTTGTATTGTTCACCGCGAAGAAGTGACGAGGGTAAGTTAATATAATTTATATTGTCTCCTAAAAAAGATTTAGTATTCAGTATTTTGTGGAATTTTGTTTGGTGTGCTTTTAATAATAATAACGAATATTTCTTTAATTTAACAATAATAAAAGAGTTTACTTAAACACACACGCACACACACACACCCACACACCCACAAATACACACACACACACACACATACATATACACACACACACACATACATATACACACATATACACACATATACACACATATACACACATATACACACATATACACACATACATACACATAGAGTACAGTAACCAGAGAGAACGTAGAATAGTGTAAAGTCGTTTTATTTCGAATTTAATAATTTAAATATAAGTACTTCTCCGAATCCTATTCGGAGAAGTATATCGGATCCAAGATCGATTTATAGTTAGACGCGGTACCTTGGCCTTTACATGGCCATTACAAGAAAAGGACTCTTTTAAAGTCTTTTTTAAATTAAATACAAAGTTTTCTTAGATGGTTACATAATAAATAGTTTCTCATATACTATATATATATATATATATATATATATATATATATATATACACATACATACATATATTTAAAATTAAATTTTAAGCAATTTTTACAAATAAAAAATTCTCACTTACAAATAATGCAATACAGCTATAGAATATATCTTTATTAAAGATCAGGGCAAACTTTTTATACTTGGAAGCTTAATAAAAAAAATTTTTATGTACCTATTAAATACAAGAATATTTGTTCTTCGAAGAATAGATTTATTGAACAGAATATATTGTTATTCTATCATTAAATGTACATGGTCTTGTGCTCCATTATATTTTAACAAGTTATTGAAATCTTTGATGTTTTTTCAAGTTTCTTCAATTATTTTTGAAATAATTAAATTACGGCCAGTCGTGGAGAAGTGGAACAACGTCTGACTGTAAACGCGATCAGTTTTGGGTTTGATCCCCACTCAGGAGAGTGGTTATATTAAATGTCTACTTCCTCCCTCTGGTGAGACAAAGTGCGGCGTTGAGATCCACTACTCAACCCGGCATGTCTCGAATTCGGTGGAAAGTGAAGTATCATGATACTAGGTACTTTCTGTCTACCCTGCACTGCGGGATAAAATCGTGAACCTAAAAAAAAATAAAAAAATATACGATAATGTCGTGACATCATGATAAGTTAGATGGAGTGCGGTAGTCGATTCGATTCCTTCTTAGAGGAATGTTTATAATTTAAATAATTTACTTAGACCTGTTTATATATAATATCAAGTTAAAAACTTCGTTCATTCAGAATAAAGAAGGAAATATAAGTTATTGTATGTAATAGGTTAAAAATAATTCATATTTAATAGTTTGTTCACGAGTAAAAAGAATTAATACATTCAGTGATGAATATGATTTGTTAGTAAAAATACTATATACAATTTAAAAAAAAATATGGGCTACTTGTACCACAGGAAGTCAGAATAACACTGTAAGAAACTGTTTTGCCAATTTTCGATTCACCCGAATTCGAGACATTGCATATTAAATTTCGGAAGTCAATAAAGCATAAAATAATCATTTACAATCACGCTACCGAGTGGAAATCGAATCCACAACTAACCGCGTCTAAACTAGAATAGTGTGACTGCCTACTTAAAAATATACTGTTGACAACACTGTTACTTGATAATTTTTTTTATAAGTGATAATTGACTGGATTTCTTTATAACGTGCAATCTTTCTAAACGTAACCTTACTCTTTTGCCTTACAATCTCCTTTGTGTGTTCTCCATATAACGTGACATTAGGAGAGTCATAAATAAAGAACTAAACTCAACTTAACAGATTCCGCGTCGATATGTGTAATTCTACACGAGCTGCCGAATTCAGTTTACAAATGTATTAAAATTCATTTTTACTCCAAGTATTTTGTAGTTAAAATGTTACTTTGTCTTTAAAAGTTATTCGACAGTCACAAATAAACTTGCGCTCTTTTAGTTTTACTACTCTGTTTATTTGAAGTGTGTAGGATTATGATGTACTACTTTCAACTGACTTACATTGTGTATTTGAAATTATTGACATATATATACAATCTGTATGTTAACGTGAACTTTGTTACCTTTTTACGGTTTTGATTTTAGATACTCAATGCTGTTCTCCCATAAGTTAGATTCGGATCGGTACAGTCAAGTGTGCATTGAGTTTAAATGGAAAATCATGTTTTAAATATGAAACACATAAAACCTACACATTTACGTTAAACTAAGCAACAATCGTTGAAATCAAGCTGATATAATGATTCAATAATTATATTTTTTTAATTTAAATAAAATAATTTAACATTTAAGCTTTAATATATCATGTTTATTTCAGATGCATCTTCCCTTATATACATAGATCACCCGCCATGGCATTTAGACCATGGCTGGAGACATGAAATACCCTATCACTTCGATCCCTACTACTATTGTAAGCCGCCAAAGCCTACAACATCTACCACCACTACACCAGCACCGACAACTACCACTGAAGAACCCTCATATATTTGCATGGTTTGCAAGAAGAAATGTTCGAAAATAACTTAGAAATAATTGTCCAATATATTAAATATAGTAAAAAGTACAAGCGTAGAATATTTTAGTTACCAGAAACTTAATATACGCGTTTCATAATAATTGATACTTTAGACATAAAATTATATTATTATTGGAAATATTTTACAATGCTCATAAACTTGATTTAACGTAAGAGCGTCTCTTACTGAAATATTCTGTAATTAAAATGAAGTGCCTCATGTTATTCCACGCATAACAGGAATCAGAATCTAGTATTTTATAATGATATTTGGGCATGTTGAGCGGCGTAGAAATCTGCTCTTTACATTATCTGAGCAGAAAAATACAAAATTAAATATATTAAAAACTCTCCTGAACGGGGATTGAACCTATAACCATTCATGTTTATAGTCACTAAAACTGAATGTAATAGATAACTTAAACAGAACATAGTATTATGTTATTTTTAATATTATTTTTTTAATATTGCCTTTGGTAACTATCTAACATGATATCCTATATTTCCTTTTCAATAGATATCCCTTTTTAACGTATATTAAAAAAAATAGAAGGGCTAAAAAAAGGTTGAAAATATTCTGTATTTAAATTACCCTATACAGGATTCGAATCTACCACTACAGTTAGCTTAAGCTGCACCACAACGTTTTAATATATTATATTTATTATAAAACAAAGTTATTGTTTCATAAATAGATATTAATTTTCATATTATTTAATGTAAAATTGTGATTTAAAACTGTTTAGAAATCACTCCTTGGTTGTCTCTTTATTTAATGTTATAATAATAAATACATCTATTTAATACATGTATTATTATTTTCCTATATCTATTTATTCTTAATTCTCAAAATTTGCCGTTCATAGGCCTGGTATTCGATGACTAGAGACACGACATGGTGTAGACGTATACATTTAAACTATTTTTAGTCCGTCGCTCTGGAAAGAAAGCGCGGCGTTCAGTTTCGCTACTTAACACGCAATGTCTAAAATTCAGGCTGAAAGTGGATAATGGCGTGACTTAAGACAAGGCTCTCTGCCTACGTTGCTTTTTCCTGGAGTGTATTCCAACATTAGCCAGATTTTTCTACCTTGTTATATAATAAAAACTGAAAAAATGTGTAAATTTTCCATTCATTCGCCACTTACAGTAACAACCGGAAAAATTCTCATTGCTTCATGACGGCGTGCATGATTTTATTTATTCAAGTATTAATCTAGGAGAATTTCTCTAAGGAGTTTAAAATCATAAAAAAATAATAGTATTACGTTGAAACGCGCCGATGATAATGGCAGAATGCTATTTACATATTTACCTTATATTTCAATAATTTTTTTCATGCATAAACTTGGAAACTTGATATATACATATGTTTTTCTATAGACTTATGTCCGTTATTGGACGTCTTCCGATTGATAATTATGATGTATTCGTCCCGTCAGGACCTGTGGCGCAGTAGGACAGCGTCTGTGTTCGATGGGGTTCGATTTCCAATCGGGGGAGTCGATTATATTTAAACTATTATCACTCGCCGCACTTTATGTTGCCAGAGCAAGATAAGGTGCGGCGTTGGGTCTCGAATTCAGTGGAAAGCAAAGTACGGAGTGTCTTGACACTAGGCACTTTCTATCTACCTTCTGCTATGCGGCATAAAAGCGTGAAGCTAAAAAAATATTCGAACAAGTAGTAAAGGAAATTCTAAGAGAAAATAATTTTAATGAACACTTGAATGTAAGGTAAAAGAATTTTGCCTGTCAAATATTTGTCGTACACAATGAAAACTGAATTAGTGTAGACGGCTTATATCTGATAAGCTCGTCGTATTCTGGTTTTCTACGTAAATTGCTTTACCCCTGAGTGGATGTTATAGAAGGTATATAACTTGTTACTTTGTTTAGTTATAAATAATGTCAATATTTCAAGTACTTATTTATCGCATATATAAATTTTATCCAAACACAAAAACTAATAAATGATGAGCTCTTTGGCTAGCGGATTTTGTGCATAGGTAAAATAAAATTATTTAACTTGGATTATTAGCATATATTTTGGTATTCAAGAATATATTTTAAATTATAAAATGAATTTTCCGATTACATACTATTTTAGGTACTACTTTGTGTGATTGGCAGAAAGACTATAATAATAATAATAAAAAAAACTCTTTATTGTACATACCCAAAGATTATAATAACTATGAACAGTAACATGTTGTATAATTGGCAGTCTTATTGCTAAAGGGAAATAGCAAATTAAGAATTGGATAGGGTGTAAATAACATATAAACACATACACCATTAATATATATAGACAAAATAAATAACTAAGTAAATACATACACACAAACCTACATACATACATAAATGTATACAAAAAATAAGTAAGTACAAAGAAAATGGAATATATTAAATATAATAACCAAAAATGTATTATATTTTATTATTATATTAGAAAATCGTTTCACTAGATACATAATGTCTCAGTACATCAAAATAATTACAATAAAATAATAGAAAGAGATTTGCTAGGAACCTTTTTATTTATAACGCACTAAGTTACGAAGTATTTTTGTACGTAATGGGAAAAGCTTTAAAGCCGAAGTACTTTTCCATTCACTTTCGAACAATTAGCATCAAGGAAGCGCAAAAGTGAATATTGCGGGAAACTCCGTAATATATTGCTTGCCGATGAAAAAATCATTTGATGGCTTTTATTACTCAGTCAGCTTTGTGACGAATTTACGTTCGTGTTGTTCTGTCACATTTGTGGTGCGTGATTGCCTTTTGTTCACTACTTGTATGGCGTTTCTATTTTGCTTTCCGCATATAAATATCATCTTTATATATCTTTCTAATTTGACTACCTATTTATTTTTTGTTCTGTTAATATAAGTGAAATGTTTAAATAGTATAAAATTAATAAATTATATTTGACATAATTCATATTCACGCTTTTTCTTGAACCTAGTGTTAAGGTTTTAAAGTTTCCTCTTAGTTTTGTGCTATTTTGTTTATAAAGTACCTAATGTCAGCACACTAGGTACTTTATGTTTACACGTGTTCCGTTCGGTTTCCACCGAATTCGAGACATTGCATGTTGAGTGGTGGAACAAAACGCCGCTCTTTGTCTTTATCAGAGCGAGGAACTGAAAATAATACAATATAATCACTCCCTCGAGTGATTATAGAACCCATAACCGAACGCGTTTACAGTCAGACGCTGTCACACTGCGCCTCTACTGGCCAAGTTATCGTAGAACGTAGTTCCCGTAGAAATAAGTCTGTGACAACTGTTTTGGACAATTTTTTGTAGATTTAGAGTGACTGTAGACGCGCTCGGTTGAGGGTTCGATTTCTGCTCGGGGAATAATTATATTTAAATTATGCTCATTTCATCGTCTGGTAAGATAAAGCGCGGCATTGAGGTATGTAAGTCCAGCACGCAATGTCTCGAAATCGGCGGAAAGCGAAGTACGGAGTGTCATGACTTTCTAGTTACCCTGTTAGGAGGCTTAAAAGTTAAAATTTAAATATGATGGGATTCTATTTTTATGATTGTGATTCTTGTTGAGAATTTACATTTTCTCACTTAATTAAAGTTTTTAGCCAAGACTGTATAATGAGAGCCTTATAACAAGTTTATCATTTCAGTATCGAAACTGATAGTTTCAACTTTCAGTTAACGTAAACAATACTGAAGGCTGATGAAAATCGTTTGTTATTTTGTAAAATTGTTATTAAATTTTAACGCCTAGATGTTTATAATTTAACAATTTTTTTTAACTTCTCGCTTATTGTCCCGCTTAGCAGGGTAGACAGAAAGCACCTAGTGTCAAGACACTCTGTACTTAGCTTTCCATCGAATTCGAAACATTGTGTGTTGAGTGGTGAAACTCAACGCTGCACTTTGTCTTTGCCAGATCGAAGAAGGGAAAGTAATATAAATATAATCACTGCCTCGAGTGGGCATCCAATCCACAACCGATCACGGTTAGAGTCAGAAGCTGTCCCACTGCGCCACGGCCTTAATCTTTTTTTATCTTTAAATCTTTTTTGTACTTATTACTTTTCGTGGTTAGTATTCGTTCGTTCATTTCAGCATTATTACGCCCACTGCCGGACATAGGCCTCCCCCAAGGATATCCACGACGATCGATCCTGCGCGTGTCGCATCCATCGGCTGCCCGCGAACTTAATAAGATTGTCGGTCCACCTGATGGAAGGCCCCCACTGAACCCAGTGGTTAGTGTAATATTATATTTTTTACTAGAAGCGTTGTTGAGTCGTAATATTGCCTAAGCAACCAATTTGTTTCTTAAAAAGAGGGATTGTCTAACTCATTAGGTTACATAAAATAGATCTTACTCTAACACAAATATGAAAATGACAGCCTACTTCGTCATTAAAACACGAGAAGTTTCGACATAGCCGATAAGATAAATAACAATGGTACCAAGTACAGTAAATAATTTTGAAATTTATCCTTAAGGACACTCTAAAATATACTTAAAACACATTTTTTAATTTTTTTACCACAATAATGTTTATTAATTAAAACAAAACAACAAATTTACACAGCGGTTAACTTAAGATAGTAGGAATAGTAGTGTTGTGGCGACGCCATTGGGAGAGACAACATATTTGGACCAGCCAGTCTATATATTTTAACTTGAACTTGGCTATCATTTTCACATTTATATTCTTATTAAGGTATAAAAGATCATCTTGAATGCAAGCAATAAATCGCTTTCGCGGAAAACTTTGCAGAAGCTTTACCATTTATTTGGGGAAAGTAATACCAGTTTTACATTATTGGAAGAAGATTTGTGAAGAGAAATATAAAACTTTAGTTGCGTACAATTTACGATATTCGAGGGATTTTCCATCCCACGAATTTCCATTCCATACTACTAGTTTTGAAATTTCAAGTTGTTGATTCAATATTGGAATACATTTTGTGGTATAATTAAAGCAATCACTTGACGCCGTCGTGGCGCAGTTTGACAAATTCTCTTAGAATTTGCTTTTGGAAACTTTAGATGTTTTTAAGTGACTTATATAAATAATTAAATATATATAATATCCATAATATTAATAACAATACCTATTACATACGATTGCATTGTAATTAATTAAAAAAATATCCTAAAGCAAAGCTTGCAAGATTTGACTCTCACTATAGTACCAATAAGTTAAATTAAAGCTTATAAAAATGGCAAGAACGTAGCCAATGGAATTTTATAACTTATAATGGGGGAAATACGTTAATATAATTTGCCATTTCAATAATTTCTCTGTTAGTAACATAACCTGATTTATAGGGTAGTGTCGAGTAAAAGGCAAAACAATAAAACGTTCTGGGGACTAATATATAGCTTTTACGGACGTGAGTTGGATTTAGGTAATATTTTATTTCATTACTCTATATATTTTTCGGTTATTGGAAGCACTAAATTTAATATTATTATATATTTATGAGATATAATGATTGGATGCACTCTTTATATGCGAATAACTCATGCATATGGCGATAGTAAACTTATCCAGTAGGATGCTAGTAAGCATATGTGATATATAACCTATATATCAACCTATATATAACCTATAGTTTTCATGGTTTTAGTAAAACAGATCTCTGTTTTAGTGTAAAGAAAACATTCGCTAGTATAAAATTAAGCTAGATACATCGTTACTTCATCATTATATGTATTATATATAGTTGATATAATTCCATATAATATATATATATATATATATATATATATATATATATATATATATATATATATATATATATAAAACTTCTTTTAAAATCATGAAGAGAATCATAAAAAAAGACTGTCTAAATGACATTAGTCTGAGAAAATTGCTTGAAAACATAACGATATAGCGAACTTGGCGGCGACAATTATGATAAGGTCCATAATTATGTATTGTCACATTTTCGCTGATAACACTCGTTCATGAGCTCCTTTAAAATATTCATAGGTTGTTGATAACATTTGTAGGATTTTTTTATTATTTGCTTTGGAATTTGTAATAAGGCGTAGAGAAAAGCAAATTGAACTGCTTTCCATTTTAAATTCTTAAAGTTTGGTTTTTGGATGAGTTTAAAAATAATCTTAGATATTTTTGAAATTTCCATTAGTTTTATTGTCAAATTACGTATTTTGATGTTTGAGAGTTATGAAAAGTTACTTTACTTCGAATGTATCGAAAACATATAATGAAAATTGTGGGAAATCTGTATATTTTGATTATTGTAAACCAAAACCTGGTGTCAAATTAAATAATTCAACATGAAATGCTTCGAGTTCTGAAGAAAAGTGTCTTTGACGGAAGCTGTTCACAATAAAACAATAAATTCTCCCTGCCTACACTGAAAAAATATATAAAGTAATATAAATATAATAAATAAAAGAAACGGAGAGAGTTTTGCTAGTTGTGAATAACATAATATGATAAATACTAAAGTAAGATCACGAACAAAGCATCACAATTCCCTAGAGGTCATATACGAGGAAGTTGATGACAGAGGATCAGGCAACAGAAGTCCAACGTGACTGTAACGTCTGATATTGTACTAAAGTTATAGGTAATATATGTATGTATGTTTGTATATATACATATAAATATATGTGTGCGTGTGTGTGTGTGTATATTATTTGAAATATTTAATTTGCAGAATGTATACATAACAGGAAATAGACGATACACAAATCCTTAATAAGAATGTTGTTGCAAATGTCTGTACAAATTTGTTTGATCTGAAAGGTCGTTTCGTGGATTTTTAATGATATTTACACACCTTAATCGTTTGTAAAGATGGACGGGGCGGGGCATAGGTAAATAAAAAAATATTTCTCTCAGAGTCCAAAGCTTAGAAATATGTCCATAGGTTTATATAGTACTAATCTAAAATAGATTTTATTTATTTGTATACCTAATTACATTCCATAGTCATACGAAGGTTCATTCAATATAATTTATTTATTTATGTATCCTTTTTGCATACAATTTAAAAAACAAATGTAAACAAAAGGCGGGCTTAACGCTTAAATTGATTTCCTACTATACATGGTAATAAAAACATTAATATATTCATAATACGATTATTGATCTATTGTGAATATATTACAGTGTTTTTACTACTTATTTAATATGTAGCAAATATAAACATACCTAAAAACAAATAATTATACAAATCAAAGGAAAAGCAACGTACATAGACAAATGTTGCATTATTAGGAATTATTGAAAAATAATAATATCTCGAATTCATTCTAGTCTAGACTCTTAATGAATATTCTGGAATTTAGGGTAAAGCGTTAAGTTAAAGAAATGAACTCTTTCAAACAACGACTTTAGTTAGGGAGGTCTTTTGATAAAATGAGTCAGATATGAATTCCGATGACTAGGTTAGAGAGCGTTAAACTTGCTGTGAAACGCAGGATATATTGCGGAAATAAAAGAAATAGAAGAAGTCATACGACAGGTAAGTTGTAACATTTATATCAAACACGATGGAATGAATTTTGTAAAAAATCCTAGACTTCCTGTGATTAGCCACCAAAAACCAAAAGCTTCCTATAAGAAGAAATATAGTTATACTTGCGTAGGTTAAAAATAAAGTACACACAGGTGATAAGTATTCCTTCGAGTTTGTTTAATAAGATCTTTTTTATTTTGGAATGCCATAAGGGGAAGGGGTAGAAATTATTATAATCAAATTTAACAGGTTGATGTGAGCTGATTGTAATTATGCCATGATATTTATTGGGGTTAACCTCGATGCCGTAATCAGTCGACCATTCGGTATTAAAATTTGAATAAACTCGCTAATAATATCAGTACTAGCTTGTTCATAAAGCTATAAGTAATCGTAAAGAGGGTTAACATGGACCTTAAATTCAATTAAATATACTTTTATAGGTTTAGGTGATTTAAGATTAAAAAATATTATTTTCGCAGGTTTTAGAATTGATTCGATACATGTACAAATGAATCAATATACAAGAAATTAATGAAAAAGATTATCGTTGAGATTATATAGACTTATAGGCAATATTTGTCATAATATACGGGATATTCTAGTCAGTGTGTTAACTGAATGACTGACTTGTGACTGACGTGACATACCAATTTGTTCCTATAATATTTACATTATTACACTTATCTGTCACTAAAATTGTGTATAAATCATTAGTTCAGACGTTTCGGTACTTAACAAGAGACGTCGTTTCAAGTTGGTAAACAGTTTATTTATTTTATAGGGTATATTGACACAAAGTCATCATTGTACCGTTTAGGTTGCCGCTTGGATAGATCTCACAGCCTTAATGTATTACAATTGCAAATTACATCCATTTTGAATATTTGAACATTTGAAGTATTTGCATAATTGCTTTCGTGAAAATCATTTGGTTATATCTGTTATCTACTTTAATTTTTTCGCATGTTATTTTCAGCTCAAAGTAATATGTTAATTACGTTAATAGGAAAGTCATTATAATTTTGTATTAAGATACTATTTATAATAAGGTAGTACTATAATAAAAAAGTATCAAATTTATGCATAATCGAACAGTATCAAATTTCTCTGTGCAAAAGTGGCCTGGACGAATGTTCCCCGTCCCACATCCTTTTTTCTTGTTCTAAACTAGCTCGTTGTTTATATGATGTCCTTCCTAATAAAGTCCCCTTATTAACGTTTAGCGTTCGTTAATGTTTGTGCTTAGTCCTCTTGGTTTTTTTTATGTAAATATATTAAATATATCAATATTAAATTATAAGCTAACACCTTTGTAAAATATTATTTATTAAACTTTCATGTTGTACATATGTAGATATTTATTTGTATTGTTATAGGTGCAGGTTGCTGTATCGTTACTGGATCTTTTTAACATACAATATATTCAAGCGTATCCTTACTCTTTTTTACCTAGCAATCTCCTTTGTATGTTTTTCATACAACGTGACATTGGCGAAGTGACCTGTGCTCTACTGGTACGCTCGGAGCGCCATATATAAAGATTAGTAAAGTAAAGTAAGCAGTATCAAATTGTTTCTAAAATTTTACTTTTAATAATACATTTTCAGAAATAAATAAAATATATTTATTTATAAGCATAAGAAATAAGTTGACGATATTTAGGTAATTATTAATTGTTTGTGCTACGATTTCCATCTAATTCGTGTCCTAAATATTAAGTCCTCAAACCAACTTAAGGTTGAAATACATCTTAAAGTACAGATCAATTAAGCATCTTTGAAATTGGGTATTCATTGGGAAATCAATTAGTTGATTCCAAAGATATCTCTCCAATTAGAGGTAAAAGAAAATTCTACCAAATCTTATTTAGACAAAGTTGAGCCTTTACAAACGAGCCGTAAATAACCTTGAAGATCGAAAGCACTCAAATGTTTTAGACCACTACTTTCATTTAATTGACGTTACTTAAGAGGGCTTTTTCATTATTTGTGACTCGATTGAAAACGTGTACACTTTGTTACGAGCAGTTCGGGTTAGAATTTCATACAATAGCCTAGCGGTCAAATCCCAGGGTCAAATTTATTTATTTATTCTACAATGTAAAGATTTTAATATTATTATGATTTCCAATATATTTAAAGTGTCTTTTATGACAATACAATAAGTTTTGTATTTTAGCAAATTATGAGAGAGAGATATTGGAGATGATATTATATGTTGAGATATAATCAGATAATATTCTAAGTAATAAGTACAAAGAAACGGAAATAGCGAAATTAAAAACTGTATAGTTTATATTATCTACACAAACATCTCATGTACTTTAGTAGATAAAGGTTATTAGATTTTGAAACAATCAATATTGTTTCTATGTTCATTATCCGTTTCTTACGCTTTTTTTTTGGACGATAAAGGTAAAAAATGATATTTTTATTCAAACAGTTTTGTGTTCAACCATTTTCTATTCAGCTTAATATAGTTGAGAGTTCTGACGCGGTAGAATTTTATTCACAATATTTTGTTTGTATTTTAAAACAAGTTTTTGATTACAAGGGTGTAGCTTTTCGCGCATTTTTTTTCTTAAGAAGAGTGTTAGATTATTTTTCTGTAAAATTTATTTAAGTTTCATAAAAATATAAATACTAAAATCCTTGTCATGTCTATCAAAGCGCAGTGGAACAGTATATGGATGTACGAAATTTGTGAATTCTATATTCCTTTGGGGGAATGTTAATATAAAAATATTTCTATTATAATTGTTTTTCTTAGTTGAATTCTGCTAGTTGACGCACAAGGTCTCTCAAATGGTCAGGAACCTTTGACACCGTTTACAGGCAGTACTTAAATCTACAAGAACAGTATAATTTCAAAAAAAGATAAATAATACTTATAAGGCCAATCGACGTGCAGTGGGACAGTGTTTGACTGTAAACGCGATCGGTTGTGGGTTGAATTCCCACTCAGGGAATGATTTTATTACAGTTTATATGTCCTAAAAGTAAGACCAAACATAGCGTTGAGTTCCGCCACTCATCACGCAATGTCATGAATTCGGCGAATAGCACAACACAAAATGTCTTAACACTAGATACTACCTGTTTACTCTGCTGTACAGGATAAACGCGTGAAGGTGAAAAAAAAATTTTTTTCATTTGACATTAAATAATTTTTTACTTCTATTATCCTTGTAGCGTAAGGCTTATGTCATATTTAATGATTGAAATTTAGTAATTATGTGTTTTTCTTTTGTAATTTTCCTGTAAATAATGTTTAAACGTATATATAAACAGTCTATGGTTTTCCAATTTCAGAATGTATTGAAATTTCAACTACATATTATATCACAATGAAAACTTTGAGTGTATCAGTGCTTATACTTGCAGTATTTTTCACTTGTGAAGCTGGTAAGAAAATATTTTAATTTGAAATAATAACTATTTTTTGATTACGTGACGTTTAATTTAATACGAAACAAAAAGTAATTATTATTTACTAAAACTTTATATATAATTGATAATTAATTTAATATTTCTAACATATATAAGTATAGTGTATCATATAGTTGAAACATATTATATTTTAAATTGACGTTTCGAAAATTGATAATAACAATATAAATATAATAACTTTTACTATTACTAATATAGAGAAAGTGACGATTTATGGTCACGAATTTATGGTTATTTATGGATTTACGGTTACTTTATTTTGTTAAGAACCAAGTCGAAACAAACAGTTCTGTACTTTTTTATTTTCAAACTTTCTCAAGTAGGCGCACAAATTAATTTTATGTAAATAACTGTATTCCTCACATAATAATGATGAAATCCCATAAAATTGGTCTATTTTCCTTGATTTTAGTGATCTTTATTTTATATAATGTAAATCATAAAACTTCCAGATGCTGGAAGTTTCAATTTGTCCGGGTCGTTTGATCCCGGTTTTACTATTGGGCATGGTAAGAAAATAAAACACTTAGCTTAAAGTGGGAGAACATATATTAATGCTTTTATTAATCAATAAAAGCATTAATATATGATATAATTTCTTAAGCTTACTAAGACTACTTCTTACTCCGCTTTGTGAGATTCGAGATATTGCATATTGGGTGGAGGAAGTCGACGCCGCGCCTTGTGTTACCAGAACGATGAAATGTAATATAATATAATAAATGTAAGTAATATAATTTAAATAAAATCCTTCTTCCAAGTGAGAATCGACTCCTCAACCGCTTGTGTTTATAGTCACATTCATCTTTTTAAGTTTCTTTCATATAATCATTATAAATGAAAATTAAATCTTAAGAATCAACGTTAGATAATATTTTTATGATGATGATAATTTACTTAAAGGTAAATTCTTTATTTAGTTAACAAAAATTTATTCAACTCTGTGTTAAAATTTCTGGGTAATATTAGCGGGTGGAAAAAAATTTTTCATGTCTCAAGATCTTCAACAAATACAATTTATATTTAATGAAAACTCTATTTATTACGTTGGAAAAATACCAAGATAGATTAAAAACCACTAGACCTAAATCTTAAACATACTTCGTACGTTTATGTATAAAGATAAAATATTTTCTTAAGAAAACCCATCAAAATTCATTGCTAGCCTAAATGAGTTTATAACTTTGTTATAAGCTTTGCTAACGCTAATATTCTAGTCGGATTACCAGTCGAATTAAAATGCGTTTAATAAAGAATATTATTTGTATATATCATAAATACAACGTACATAAGTAGAAAGCCACAAACGAAGAATTGAATTGAATTGAATTCATCCATTTTCATCTTGAACTGAATGTGTGGAAAACAGGAAGTTAATTTATGATAATATTATGAGTTCCTGTAACACCAACATTTAAATATTGTTTGTTGAGTCGAGTCTGTTATGTTAACAACAACCCCAAAGTCCGTTAAAATGGTAAAAAATATGAATGTTTTGGGCGGATTTTTATTAAATAATAGTATTCGTTATTCTGAATTATAATAGAATTGTGTGGAAATGTGGAATTTGAATCTGCATAAGTTGGTATCTAATTAATTAGAGCACACATAAAGCAATCTTATGGTTTTTTCTATATAGCAGGAGAGTCAAACCACGATTTAGGTTCTTTCTGCACACCTCACTGTGCCTCACAAGGGCACGGAAATGAAAATAATTGTCCCGGTGGGAATAGATCCACCTTGGTCTTAACTTAACGGATTAGGAAACATTATCATAAATTTTCGAAATATTGTGCTAGAAGAGGTCATAAATTTCAACGCTCCAAAGGTTTTTTAAAAGCCACTTCAAGCTATAGAAAATTTTTTCACTGAGAATTTTTCACAAATTTAAAATCATATTCGCAATTATTTCTCTGAGCTATTATAATAAAAAATAATTTAGTTTTCAAGATGACTTCTGTGATGCATTTTGCTGTTATTTCATGAAAATAAAAAAGTAGGAAAGATACTTGTCTGTCAAGTTATAGTCAAATAGTAGCATTACTAAAATAATTGATACATACGGAACTCTTTTTACTATTGAATCTAGCAGAATAAAAGAATAGGAATTTCTAATAATAAATATTACACATTTTATTTTATATTGAAGTAATATTGTTAATTCCATCAGGACGTTATGAAAGGAGACACAAAGTTCGCGTAGAGGAAGCTGAAAATAATACTAATGACGACAACCCTGATTTACCCAGTGTAGCTGAGGCGAAACATTTCAAAATACCTGACGTATTCACTCAAGCGAAATCTACTCGTGAAGTAGACGCCGAGTCGTGGGATAACAAGGAGGTAAATGTATATTGTATTAGGGGGAATGATTAAATTTAAAAATTATATACATTTGCCAACTGGTAATAAAAAAGTTCAGTGAAACGTGGCGTTGAGTTTCACTACTCAACACGCAATGTGTCGAATGTATGTGGGATGGGTGGGTTGTCTGAGAAATTTATGACACCTAAGAGAAATTTACTCTCTCTCTGTCTATTGTTCTAGGCCGGGTAAACCGTGAAGCTAAAAAAAATAGCATCGGCATTCCCCACAAATTAACGGTTATCTTTGGTTATTCATAAATATTAAGTTATTTATATAGTATCGAAAATTCTTTTCGATGGCTATTATCTATTATCTATCTATCTTGATCTGTTAATTTTTCAGATAAATTCAATGTAATTCTTCAATAAAGCTTAAAAAGATGATAATTAAATATAATAAAGAAGACATTATGGACATGGTTCTAGAAATCTGTCAATTTATATTTTTTAAAATACCAGATTTATAATATGCTTAAATAGTTAATACGTTTTAAGGTATTATTGATACCATTATATCGTAGTAAGACGCCTTGGGACTGTGAATAAGAATGGTTATGAGTTCGATTTCTATCGAGAGAAAATGCATAACTCGTTGTGGCACTAGCTTTGTATGACTTCTTTGTTGTACATAAATGTGTGAAACTAAAAAAAAATATTAATAAAAGTTTTCTTCAGCAGGAATCTCGTCACCATGGAAGATCACACCATAGAGTTTACCGACACTAACTAGTATTTGTCTTAATTTAAATTTAAGTAAACAGTACCGCACAAAATATATTTTTTAATTATATCCAAATCTAGAGATGCAAAAGGTAGTACTATTAGCATAGATAAAATAATAAAACTAAATTGGAGTTTCTGTTTGTAATATGAAAATAGCTGCTTTTTACTTAACTTTTTACTAAGTATATATGAATATGTTTATGTTTAGCGCGCTTTTTATCCCGCATAGTAGGGTAAAGATAAAGTACCTAGTGTTCGTTTTCCACCGATTTCGAGACATTGCGTGTTGAGTGGTGGAACTCAACACTGTATTTTATCTTACCAGAGCGAGGAAGTAAAAGTCTTCCGAGTGGAAATTAAACCCATAACCGATCGTGTCAGACACTGTCCCATTTCGCCACAAGTAGTATTTATATACCTGGTACCTATATCCAAATAACATATTTTATAATTTTTGTTTGTCTATCTGTCTGTTTGTTCCGTATCTCTGGAAGGCTTTCACTTTTGGACAGCTGATGTAATGAGTAACTTTAGTTTACTTCTATTTTATTATTATAAAATAAAGATCTGGAGATCTTAAAACCGGACTGAGTCGCGGTCATAGTTAGTTTGCAAAAAAGTATATATTCTAAAATTAAATATTACTGACTTATTTAGCTAGATTGTATTTCTTTAAAATGTTAATAACCTGATTTCAAAGCTCTGTTTAATTTCAAAGACACATGGCAGAAACATTCGGAATGGCAATTTCCGTTTTTATAATTACGCATTTTAGACTCTAAACTTGTACGAATAAGGTCGATATGATATCTTATATTATGTATTTACCACCATCCATTCGATCCTGAATGGGTTAATTACATCTAGGGCAAGACTTATGTTACGGTGTTCGGAGAAAGACTTTTTAAAAAGTATTTATTTATTTAAAATTAACAAAATTATATATTCTATTAACTATTTATAATTGACTTCTCTTATCTAATGCTATTACAAGACTGTTTTAAATTCTAATATTAATTATTTTCGAAAACAATATGGAATGTGCGTGTAAGCAATTACATTGTATTCTATATTCCATCGTCAACGGTATGTGCATTGTTATTGCACCATAACTCCTCCCCTCTTTAGATGGAAGCCTGGCATCTCAAGGCTTTCACTGTCCTTCGGCTGGGTGTTTTCTGGATGAGCATATTTTTTACTTCTGCATTTATATATCTTCCATACCAGAATCGCGCTTCCGATTATGTATAACAGGATCGTAGTCCAACTAGGAATCGCCATATCAAGAGACCAATCATATGACGTGTTTTCTTCGGCAACATTCTCTATCTTATTAAGAAGTTGATGAATATTATCTAGAGATACATCTTGAAGTTCTACTTCATACTTTATGTTTTCAGTATGGATGTTCTTTTCCTTAGGTAATGGTATGATTTCATTCAGCAAAACTATTTGGCTGTTAGTTTGCAAAGTCCTGTTCAGGAACTGTAGTTTGCAGCCTTCTTCGATGGTGACCAACTGAACTCCGTTTATTTTCTTATATGTTGTTCTCCCATTACACATTGAACGGACAACTTCTTCTCTTTTTGTGATAAGTAACCACGTGTTATCATTAACTCTCTGGATCTTGCTTTCCTTCATATTTGTTTTGGCTAGCGTGCAGTTTGCCTTCTCGTGGCGAATTAAAGATATGATACAGTCATCAGACGATGCTATCGGCTTAGTATCCAACTGCTTACAGAGATGTTTTTCTTCTGTAATTATTCTGCAGTCTTCTTCCATGTAGGAGTAGTCTTCACTTCCAAGTGCTAGGAGATTGGACTTAGGAATAATAGTGAAGTTGTGGATATCAGGAATGGAATATAGATGGATCAAATCATATATATTGGGTTCAACAGAGGGAATTTCTAGAATAAAATTCAAAGTATGCTCTGTGCTATAAGCTTTAACTTCGATAGATCTTTCAATTTCATGTATGTAACTTAAACTTATCGGTGCTACCGCATTAAAAGGAATATGATTTTTTATTTCTAAAATTTCTAATATTAAATGTTGAGGGCTTAAAATAGTGGGGTGCATTATTCCCATTTGAGCAAATGTAATAGCATCTTCTAAAAACATTAATCTATCTAATAATATTTGTATACTATAATCTATTTCTATATAAATTTCTAAAAAAATTAATTGATTTTTAACTAAATTAGAGTTACTGGTAACATTGAGTAGAAATTTAGAAATTTTTAATTGATTATTGTTAATTTTTCTTACTTGATTACTGAAATCTTCAATTGCGTTTTTCGCTAAAATAAGGGAAGATTTTTGTGAATTCTGAACATGGTTCATACGATTCTTTAATTCTGTTATTTGTTGTTCGAATTTAATTGCATCATTATCATCTAAATTACCAGTAACGGCCTTAACTACTGATCCTAACCCGTCGATAAGACCACGTTTGGCTCTTATTCGAGGTGCAATAAATGTTAGTTTCTTATTTATTAAATCTAAATTATAACTTATCTGATCTTTATACGTTGCATGCAAATGACCAGATTCTGAATGTTCTTCTGCTTCCTTAGCGCTGTTATATAACGATATTAATTTAATGGATGCTAATTTTAGTTCAGTTATGTTATAAACACTAACTAGTCTAATGAAATCGATTTGTCTTAAGATCCGTCCTTGTTTTAGCAACAGGATACCATTGTTATTATCAACGGAATTTATATTTATTGTGGCTGTTGTGTAGAGCACGAAGGCTCCTGCAATGATGACCCTGGAACAAGGTGAGGTCTTCGTAATAACTTAAAGTGGACTCTAATAGACTTAGAATTAGGATGGTTGCCTACTATTTCAGCTACGTTATTTGGGTGCAAATGGATTATTTTATAGGGTCCTTTAAATACTGGTTTTGTCTTATCATTCCTAGCTGTTTTGGCTACCCGTTTATATACTTCTTCACCTACCTTAAATGCGATGTCTTCTGCTGCTTGATTTCTTTTAGCTATTACCTGTTCTTTATTCTTCGATGTTAATGCTGCTACACATTCTTGTATAGCTTCTGCATTACGCCTATGTTTGATAACATACTCCTGATAAAATTCCCTAGGATAATGTAGTTCTAGAGGATTCCTAGCCGTCGTATGTCCGTACAGTAGTTCGTAAGGTGTATATCCTGTTGTAGAGTGAATGGAATTATTATAAGCTATGATAGCATATCGCATTAGAAGTTGCATTGGGTCATCTTTATTTGTCATTCTATTAATTCTTATAATTTCACCTAAAGTATGAAGTCGTTCCACTGGTGAGTTTGAGTTAGGGTTGTAAGGTGTGGTGAAATGAATTTCAATGTTATGGGATGCAAAGATTTCCTTTATTACGTCATTGTCAAATTTGCTGTCAGAGTCTGTAGTTATTTTATGTGGTAATCCTAAAACTGAAAATACTTGAAGTAGAGCCTCTGCAATATGAATACAACTCGTTGCTGTCAAGGGAATAGCTTGTGCGAATTTAGAGAAGTTGTCTATTAATGTCGAAAAGGTGGTACCTCCAGTTGAGTATAAGTCCATAAAAAGATGTTGCATTGGTTTTGTTGGTGTTTCAGTAAGTGCTAAAGGGGGTCGCAAAGGGTTCCTTTCATATTTGGCCTTAATACAAGTATCGCATTGGTTGATATATTTTTGGATCACTGGCAGCATATTAGGCCAATGGTAATTGCGGTGTAACTGTTTATAAGTTTCCTGTATACCTCGGTGAGTCGTCTTACCTTCATGATATTTCTTTATAAGTTCCTGCTGTTCTGATTTATTTTCAACTAAGGTTACACGAGAAGTACATTTAAAAAGCTTGGGACCTCTATTATTGAAAACAGTTGTGTAAACTCTAGAAAAAGCGGGATAAAGTTCATCATTATAAAAATAACAATGGAAAACACGATCGGCTATCGTATGCTCTTTTAAGAACCTAATTATTTCTTGTTCGGTATTGTTAATTGGTATAAATACGTCCTTAATAATAGTTTTAGAATTAGTTGATCTATTTTCTACTCTGTATGTTGAGCTTGGTGTGGATCTAATGTGAAATTGTTTAAGCTGTCGGTCTATAGCGTCTGACAATATCGGGATTCCTCTATTTTCATTATCTAACTGAGTATGTCTAGTAGGAGCTAAGTCGTCGTTGTCTAAATTAGATGGGTTGGTACTTATAGGTTCCTCTGTCTGTTGGTAACTGTTATCGTCAATGTGGTCGGTGTCTGCGTCAATTTGGTCAGTATCTGCGTCAATTTGACCGTTGTTATCGTCAGTTTGGCCGTTGTTATTATCAGCATTTCTCGTGTTATTAATTCGAATATTTTCAAAGATCTCGTTAATAATGTCATCGTTTTCATTATCATCAAAGTTAACCATAAGAGATTCTATGCTATTATGGAATATTTTAGCTCGAGAAAGGGCGTCAGCATTAGAGTTCTGTTTTCCTTTTTTATAAACTATATCATAGTCATATTCAGCTAACTTAAGTTTCCATCTAGTCAATTTTGAGTTTGGATCTTTTAATGACATTAGCCAAGTTAACGGTCGATGGTCGGTGTAAATGGTGAAGCGTCTTCCATAAAGATAAGGTCGAAAATATTTAACTGCCCATACAATAGCTAACAGTTCTTTTTCTATGGTCGAATATTTTGTTTCAGTATCTGAAAGTGTCCTAGAAGCATATGCTACTGGTTTGTCAGAACCTACTCGTCCTTGTGACAGAACTGCACCTAGAGCTACGTCTGAAGCATCTGTTGTCAGAATAAATGGTTTGTCAAAGTCAGGAAACTGTAAGATTGGATCGTTCGTTAATATTTCTTTACATTTACTAAAGCATTCTAAAAATTGTGGTGAATGAATAACTTTAGCATTTTTTTTTAAACAAGCTGTCATTGGCTTCGTCAGTTTCGCGAAGTCCTTTATAAATTTTCTATAATACCCTACTAGGCCTAAGAATGCTTTTATGTCTTTTTGTGATTTAGGAAGTGGAAAATTTAAAACAGCTTTAATTTTATCCTTATTGGGTTTCAGTCCTTCGTCAGTCAACTCATGTCCTAAGAAATTTACATGTTTTTGGAGAAACTCTGATTTGTCCAATTGTATTTTTAAATTATGTTGTTTAAATCTGTCAAAAACTTGACTAATTTTATTAATATGTTCTTGCAATGAAGTTGAAGCTATGATAACGTCATCTAAGTAAGTAAATACTCCGTCTAAACCTCTAAGTATATGGTCCATCAGTCTTTGGAAAGTACCGGGTGCATTTTTTAGTCCAAATGGCATTCGAAGGAATTCGTAATGTCCTCTTTCTGTCGTAAAGGCTGTCTTTTCTATGTCCTTCTGGTGCATTTCAACTTGATGGTAACCACTAGCAAGATCAAGAGTTGTGAAGTATTGTGCACGTCCAAGTCTGTCAAGTATATCGTTTATATTGGGTAGGGGGTATTTGTCTTCTATGGTCTTGTCGTTAAGTCGTCTATAGTCAATAACAAGTCTCCATTTGACCTTTCCCGATGCATCTGGTTTCTTAGGTACAATGTGCACGGGGCAAGACCATGGAGAAACACTATGTCTAATTATTCCTTGACTTAATAAATTGTCAACCTGCTTTTTGATTTCCTCGCGTTGTTGGGGTGCGTGTCTGTAGCTTCTAACGTAAATAGGGGTATCGTCAGTCAGTCTTAACTGGTGTTTAACAGCATGAGTAAAAGTCAGAGGTATATTTTCTGAATAAAATAAGTCACGGTACTGAAAGCAGAGTTTATTGATTTCTCTTTTTTCTTCTTCATTCATATGGTCAGTACGAATTTTCTTTAAGTTTTCCCTAAGTTCTTTGTCTACATCTATACTATTTACTTGTATTGAGTTAAGTTCAAAACTTTCATTAGTTTTAGAGTTTACTATATAAGACTGTAAGCGAAACGGTGCAATATTAGATATGATTTTCTTATGTGAATTAAAATTAATAATTGACGTTTTAAATTTACCATCTATAACATTAACAATAGCAGCAGGTGATTTAAGACCGCTTGACCATAAGTAGTCATCATAAATGTATTGTCCATCTGTATAATTGGTTCTTACTGTAATTAACTTTTCACATTTAGGATCAATGCTAATTTTTTTAATAGGATAATCAAAGTAAATAGGAAGTTCTGCCGTAGCTGTATATAAAGTTTTATTTTTTAAATCTATATTACTTGAAAGCACTTTTAATAAATCTAATCCAATTAATCCTTTATACTTAGGGTCAAAATCGAAAATGAGAAATTTATGGACAATGTTAGTATTAAATGCGGGAGGAAGAGGTAAATATACTACATGATTATGTTGTGTAATTGCATGAGCTGTCTTAACTTCGAACGGTTCATACTCAACAAAATTTTGAAAACCCGAATCGAAAATAACTTCAGGGGATATCATAGATCGAGATGCACCTGTATCGATAAGAAACTTACCTTTAAATTCCGGAAGCTCTATGTACGGAAGGTGATCTTTATCCTGATGATTCAGCTTCACTATTTCTTTTCGTCTTGGATCTCTTCTAACTGAAAATCCTGTTGTTGACTTACCTCTTCATTATCACTATCAATGGGTTCTTCTGTAGCATCGTAATTACTTACCTGGTCCTGGGACATGGGATAGTAATATGGCATAGGATAATATGAATAAGTATATGGGTGTGTACTAACATGAGGTGTATAAAACAACTCTTCAAAAGCATATTGTGGTTTGGCTTGCTTATTTACTGAACGCATTGTTACATCGGTATTATTTTGTTTATTAGTTTGTGGAATATTTGGGAAATTGCCTGAATTCCTGTTAGGGTTAAAAGCAGGTTTATTTCGCCAGGGTAAAACCGAATTAACTAATTGTTGTCGTTGCACAGGGGAAAGATTGTTGCGTTGAGGAACATAAGTGTTAGGGTTAAACATTGGCTGCATCTGAGGGTGATTAGGTAAAACATGAGATTTAGGTGGATCAACCTTCGACTTGTTAGGAGCTGTTGATGGCATATTATTATTATGAGTACGACTACTATACTGAGCCCTAGCTTCTTCTTGTCTAGCAGCTGCTATGGCTAACTCTAACGTAGAGGGGTTGGCTATTCTAACACCAATAGAAATTTGAAATTCTAATTGACTAATAAACTGATCTATAGCCATTTTTTCATAATAAAGCTTATCCGGGTTATTGCCCACGGAGTAAAGTATATTTAATATTTCTCTTAAGCGCTTGCCATAACATTCAGAATCCTCAGATTTATTACGCCTCGTACGCATGAGCTCTTGGACTAATTGAACTTCTGTTCTAGGATCTCCTAACCTACGAATTAATGCACATTTAATTCTATCCCAACTATCTAAGGATTCCTCGTGCATTATCGCGTCAATTGCTGCACCACTTAACCTATTTTTAATCATGCATACTATAATTTGATTTGCATTACCTTTAATTTCAATTAATTGTAAAATTTTATCAACTTCTTTAATATAAAAATTAAGAATTTTAGGGTTGCCGTCGTAACGTGGCACTAAATCAGAGATAACCTTATACATGTGGCTATCTTCCATTTTTTTTTTTTTAAAAATAAACAAAATTAAATTAAATTAATGTAACTAAAGTGTATATAATAATATAATCGATATTAGATTATAAAGGAGTCTATTGGCGATAATAGCCTAAAGACGAACATACAACTAAAGTATATAATATAATCGATATTAGATTATGTAAGAGTCTATCGGCGATAATAGCCTAAAGACGAACATACAATGATTTTATTATTTTTATATATAAATAACGACAGGAAATATAGAAGGAGCTTGGAAGGCTTACCACACTGCTTGCATTTCCCGCCGGGTCTTGTAAAGCGCAGGTCTCCTTTATTCCGGATTCCCGCAAGGTCCGATCGCCGTAAGGTTCTTCTTGGATAGCAGTGACTAACGATTGGAATCGTTCGCTAAAGCCTTATCGAGAAGATTTAATTCTCCACAAAGACTATAGTGCCGCTATCCTACCGACTGCGCCACTTATGTTACGGTGTTCGGAGAAAGACTTTTTAAAAAGTATTTATTTATTTAAAATTAACAAAATTATATATTCTATTAACTAATTATAATTGACTTCTCTTATCTAATGCTATTACAAGACTGTTTTAAATTCTAATATTAATTATTTTCGAAAACAATATGGAATGTGCGTGTAAGCAATTACATTGTATTCTATATTCCATCGTCAACGGTATGTGCATTGTTATTGCACCATAACTCAAGCCATGATTTAATTTTGAGGAAATTGCAATTTGTACAAGGTTAAATGAGAATTTTGGTGTCGATGATAATTATGCCTGTAATACGTGAGTAGCAATTTTGGAGTGAAAACTATAAAATTTTTTTTACAGTTAATTATATATTATTAAAATATATAAAATTAATATTTATTAATATATTTATTCGTTTCGTAATAAAAATGAAAAGTTTATGTGTGAATTAAAATATGATAAATTCATAAATCATTATTTAATATCAAAATTAAAAATTAAACGCAATTTAATACATTATTGCAAAAGTTCGTTGGTTAGGTAAGTTAGTTTATATTTTACTCTGAAGATTCCGTAGCTGGTTTAGCTGTGGTAGTAGTGACAGGTTCTTTGATAGTTGTAGGAGTTGGAGATGTTGTACTACTTGTAGTAGTCGCTGCAGTAGTCGTCGTACTTGATGGATAGCAGGAAGCGTAATTTCCTTTGCAAAGTATACAGGTAAACTGCAAAATAAATAAATATATTTAAAAGGTAGTCGTTGTGGCGCAGTGGCAGTGAATTTGAATTTCCAAACGCGGTTGTCAGTTAGTTC
The DNA here is from genome assembly GCA_032432895.1 of Dryadula phaetusa. Classification (NCBI taxonomy): domain Eukaryota; kingdom Metazoa; phylum Arthropoda; class Insecta; order Lepidoptera; family Nymphalidae; genus Dryadula; species Dryadula phaetusa. The sequence goes on from JAOYRS010000054.1 coordinate 2,634,127, forward strand.
TTTTAATCGGAGTAATATTTAATTGAAGCACCTGCATTGTGCAGATGTATACAAACTAGATTGTGACTGTGATTTATCTTACATTGGTCAAATAAAGTGGAGTATCGAGGTTAGGATGTAGGAGCATATCTTCGATATCATGAATGGGCGTGTATTGCAGCAGTGTGAACATACAATGAGCTCAACCACTACATTAAGTTTGAATAGAATGACTAACGAAGTTATTAAAATTCAAAAAAAATCCTAATTGCAATAGAAAAAATAGTGGGAAACTTTCGACTGGGACCCATTTATAAAAAAATGAAAACCTCAAATCCACCACACCAGAGACAAAGACACAGTCAGCTTATTCTGAAAGAATCCGGGACAGTACGCGAGGCAATTTAGAAACAGATGGCGGTAGATTGATATAATCAATTTTTATATCAATCAATAGACAAATGCCACCGCAATCTACCTGTGACCCCGGACAACTGTAGAGTGTTCCATATGCAGGGCTTTCAAAAAATGAAATTATGAATATCAAAATGTACGTGATTAATCTGTTTAAAATGTTTTTAATTAAAATGCGTAATAATCGCGAAAATCCTAGATTTTATTATACTTAATTAATGTTCATATACCCGGTCTGGCGAGACAAAGCACGGTATTTAGTTTCACGGTATTTAGTTACGTATTTACAATTATTGATTTTCGTCGTAGAGTAGAGAATGCAGTGTCTTAAGACTAGATTCTCTTTGATTACTTTATGCGGAAAGAAATGTTTAAATGAATTTTAGAAAAAAGAATACGAAATTGTATTATATTATACAAATAAATAATCCACATACGTTAGGTTAAGTACACTTCCAACTCGTATGACTCTTAAACATAATTTCGTGTCGATGTCGGATATAATACTGTCGTTTTTTTTCTACCCATGTAAATAATAAATTTTGAAAATAATTGATTTTCTATATATCTATAAGCAAAAAATGAAACATAGAAGTGTAAATTCATAAAAACTATAGGATGTTACTACACCGAAGCGGAACTAAAAATTGGGAATAAAGTTTCTTGTAAGTCTTTATCCCGAAAAGTATGTACACTGAATACTAAGTTAACTTTGCGGAACAATTCCTAGATGCGAATACAATTCTAAAGACAAATAATAAGATTGTAGGGTGCTTTGGCAACCAAAGTGAAATTTTCTCATATTTCTAACATGTATTATTACTTTTATATTCTCGAATATTAGCAGTTTATGATTTATGCGAGAACACGAGCGAACGAAATATCAATATAACTAAAGTGAGCTGGCGCGTGTAAGTAGCAAGCGGACAACTGCGCTGGTTCAAAAATAAATTCTAGTTAGGCACATGTTTAAAGGCTATAAACAGTCACAAACTAAATTGAAACATCTCGAACTGAATATTTCATTTCCTCATTGTCATGCGAGTTGATGCACTTCTACACTGTCCAGTAATTTAATATGCTAACTTGTTGACACTAGTGCGTATGTTTGGCAGATTCGAGTATCTCATAGGTAACGAAATCGATTTTCGCCTCTTTTATTTATTATCTTTTGTTTATTTATTACAAATATAACAAAGTGAGTTCATATCATTTGAACGTAGCGGGATTCGAACCCGCGATTCTTGGATACCGTCCAAGCGCTCTGACCGCTAAGCCATGCGTTCTACTACCAGCTGCGTCGAAATTCTTATACGTTTTTGTTACAACTTATTTATGTTGTTAGCAGCTCTGTAGAGAGATTTTTACAAATTTCTACTACTTAAAGATTATTAAGAAATAATCGTTTAACAAGAGAGATTGCTATTTTATTTTAATATTTACTATTTTTAAAGTGTTATTCCACACTTAGGATTAGAAAACATCTTTGAAAAAACGTATAAAAAAAAAAGATTTTCAAAGAAATTTTCTAATCCTAAGTGTGGAATAACACATTAAAAATAGTAAATATTAAAGTGAGTTCATATATGTATGTATGTATTTTATCTAAATTATTCAAATATATTATTTTGCACTTGCGAAGGTTCTCTGATAGAAAATACTTTTTTTATGATAAGCCCGCCTTTTGTACGTATTGGATGTGAAATTGTGTACAATAAAAAATATATAATTAAATGTATATAACTATATTTTTTTAAAAATTAATCTCCCAGATAGTATAATTATATTTTAATGACATGATAATTTGTAAGTACTGAACTAATTAACTGAAAGTATTTATTTAATTAAAGTAAAGTATTTTCATTGTTAGATTCTTTAGCTCAAATAAAGAGCTTTTGAATGATATTCCATTCTACTTTATTCCGTCAGTTATTTACCATTTGGGTAAAACCCTAACCACACTGGACAAATTACATATGATCAAACATTAAAAACCTTTTGGGCATTAGCATTTCTTCTAGTACCTTTTAGTACACTGTTTTATGCGTCCTAAATAAATAAAGCCTGCGACGTTAAACATTAACGATCTATTCGTAAAGGCGAGAGTGTTCACTAAAATGTCGTAAAGGATTTAAAAGTACATAAGGAGTATTAGTAAACTGTAATCAAGTAGATAATATACATATGATAAATGAACATAATATTTACCAATATGGTTGATTAATTCGTTAATATCTATCAAGTAACATAAGTAATTCAATTTTATTTTTCTGGTAAGACAAAGGGCTGCGTTGAGTTCCGCCACTCAACACACAATGTCTCACAGTGTATAGACATTAGGTGCTTCCTGTTTACCCTGCTATGCAGGATAAGCGCGTAAGGCTAAATAAAATATGCAAATCAATTTTGTACTGCTATTTTTCCTTATTTTTTTTATTTATGTTTCTTAAAAAAATTACAAACGTCCAGTTCTAATACTGGTATAGCAACAAGAATTAATTTAAGAGGCAATGTTAAATTTGTTTAATAATAATTATTCATACAAATAAATAAAATTGTCTGTAATTTCACCAGCAGATAACAGATGTAATATGGAGGTCCTTAGACCAATATATGCTAAATTTATACAATAAAGATCCACAGATGTTAAATTCCATGCGAAAGAAGTCGTTTTCAATATAATTAATCACACTCTTTAGATAAGAAAAAGTAGTAATTATACTTAATTAAACTTAATGGCTCCTGTATAATGGTTTTTATCAATATATTAAATTAAATAACATTTGCATTACTATCAAATAAGGAGTTAATAGATGTTATATATATAAAAATCTTAGCTGTCTACCGTCACAAAATAAATAATATTCAAAAATACATACGTTCATTCTATTTTACTACAATATAAGAGACCACTGTGGGCGAGTGGAACAGCGTTTGTCTCAACGCTATTGGTTGTGGGTTCGATTTACACTCGAGGAAGCGCTTACAATTAATTTTCTCATTGAATTCACCACTCAAGACGCAATATCTCAAATTGTGGCGGTAGCAGTCAACGGAGCCTATTGACACTAAGTTTTCTGACTAACCTGCTATACTGGATAAACCGTAAAATGATATTTATATGTTAATATAAGCGTTACCTTTTTCTTCATATTTTCTTCCGTGCATAGATTCATAATTCCTATCCTCGGAGATGGACTTCTTACGTCTAAAATAATATAACTTGTTGTATAATTATAATATATTTAGTGTTTTTTTTATTTGAAAAGACTCACAATCAATCTAATACATATCTTTTATTTTTTAAGAATTGCATTAAGTACGGAATTTATGTTGATCAAGTTCTTTAGACTTTAGACAACCCCAATGTTTAAGAAAACGTTTTTGCACTCTCTTTACTCGTAAACAACTTATCGAATACTGCTGTCTCCACATCATAGTATCATATTCTAATATATTCCTTACTCAGCTGTTATATAACACTTGTTTATATTTAGAATTTTTAAGTACCTAGAAATTTAAATATTTTCTATTCCTAAGAATAACAGCTAGTATCATTCAGGCTTTTACGACTACATCATCTAAAAGGTCAAAGATCTCTTTAATATCAACACTTTTTGAAGGTAAACCAGAGATGTTGTTTTAGCATTTGTTTTTATTATGTTTACATTACGAAGTTGAAAGTCATTTTAATTTAAAACTTTGTTTATTGCCAAGAGATCGGTTCTTTGAAGTACGCTAACCTAAGGACTTCTAGTACCGGTGATAATTTTTATAGAAAGCAGCCTTAATTTACTCTAACTAATAATGTAATAATTTTAAATAGTTTCATTTGAAATGTGGAAAAATCGCGAAAATCTAAGATCTTATAATGTAAACTAATTTTGGTGAAAATTCACATATATCGACATAAATATTTACTTTAATATCATTTGTTAGTAGTATTTGATTTTAAAGAAAAATTAAAAATAAATAACAATTACCTTGTGTCAACTTATATGCAAACGTAGAATGTTCTATTATGATAAAAAATAGAATTACAGAAAGAATTATACAGACTTTGCCTAAAAGTGCCATGGCTTACAACTACTCAATAGTAATATCGAAGCAGGTTTCAGTGTATTTATAACGTGCACGTCATTTAAATATGGACATGACAAAGTAAATTTATATTTTTTTTTTAAAAACGTTGATTGTGTCGTGTGATACATTTTGTGTGATGGAAAATTGAAAGTTGATTGGCTATTCTGATATTAATTGATATGTAAACGAAAATACGCTTTCAGGTCACAACTTGTATGAAATTTTTATAGATAAAAGATCGATTTGCAACAAATTGTTTTAGGACACTAAGCTGAATATATATTATATTTTTTATTTTGTTTTTTTTTTATTTTAATTAAGTCACGTCGATACGGTAGTACGATTTTTTTTTCTTATTTGAATATTAAAAATAATCTCGGTTGCTAGGTATATCAATATTTATATTGACGAAGAATAAAACACTGAATGTTATGTAAAATTGTGAAATCCCTTTAAAATTCCCTTATCTATCCCACGTTCTGCGCACTGTAGTAAAATTGATAAAGACTGACAAATGAAGCATGGAGACCTATTTACTTGCAACATATTAGATTACCACATTATAACTTGTTAAACACAGTTATCGAAAAAATTATCCTTTATATACGAGGTTTGTTTCTTTAAATCCTACGTTGGGGTTACAGTTTAATTGAAATAATGGTTCAAATTGAACACAGCGTTAATTTCTGCCAAAATGCCATTTTTCTAATTGAAATGTGAGAAATCTCATTACTCTGTGGCCATGTTTTCATGTTTAGATGTCAAATATATACATTTTCAAGAATGCACTTACTAACACTTATTTTGTTATAATTTACTAAATGTATATTTTATAATAGACATATATTCAATCGTAATGTGTTTTCCCTTAACTGTGGAATTTATATAATTTTAACACAAACGTAAAGTTACAAAATATAACAAGAATTATAATCAAAATAATGTGAATTTAAGCATATGTTTTAGCTTTCCTGTTTTTATCCCACATAGCAGGGTAGGCAAGAAGTACTTAGTGTCACGACACTCCGTACTTCGATTTCTGCGGATTGCGTGTTGAGTGGTAGAACTCAAAGCCTCGCTGTGTCTATTACAGCGAGGAAATATTATTCCCTCGAGTGGGATCGAACCCACAACTGGTCGCGTTTACAATCAGACGTTGTTCCACTACGCCACTAGCGGCCTCAAGCAGCATATAGTGTTTAATTTCACAGCTTATCCCGCATAGCAAGGAAGAAATGAAGTACCCACTGTCAAAGCACTCTGCACTTGGGCCAACAGCGTCTAACTAACAGTCGTGGGTTTCATTTCCATTCAGCGGAATGGTTATGTTTAAATTATTGTCATTTCCTCGTTAAGATAAAGTGCGTGGTCGAGTTCCGCCACTCAACACGCAAAATTTCGAATTCAGCGGTAAGCGGAGTACAGAGAGTATATTATTTTAATTGTAATCATAATACGAAAAGTATTATGATTACAATTAAAAGCACGTACTTTCATAAAGAAATATTTAAAAGTTCTACATTTCTACCTAAAAACAGATTACTTGATCAGAATACCGTGAAGGCAAGGAATAAAAATTTTAGTCATTGTGTATTAGTTCAAAATATTTATTTTAATATTTTTATTTTTTATTTTAATATTTTATTTTATTTTTTATTTTCACTTTATTTTTTATTTTAATATTTTTTTTAGTTTACCTGAAAAAAGAAACCTGACGTTTCGAACACTTTACAGAAGTCACGTGGTCACATAGAGATTGTGATTACAGTTTTCCAAAAATATATTTTCGATTACCAAAATACGCTTGGTTAATCCTTTTAAAATAGTTTCATTTAAAATGAGTAAAAATGAAAAATCCAAGAACTTATAAGGACCATTCATGGTTTGTCAATTACCTTCTAATTCATTAGGTAATGCAATCACAGCGATACGCTTCTCTTTATCACCTCCAATACCAATATTATGTTTTATATAAATACAAATCTAAATAAATATCACAATATATTTTAAAATATATTGGCGCGAAACATAATTAATAAACGATTAACAAAGAAAACATAATTAGCAAACGTATAAATCTGAGAGATTCCAAATTCAAAAGTATTATTTTGTTTGTTTTTAATTGTAACAATCTTTATGGCCAGCTTAAGTATATTCGAATTTACAATTATATACACCACGAATACATCGTTAGTTATTGTAAGAAAAATGATGGCAACATTAAGTTATTATACGTCTAACATGGCAATCGTTATTTTATATTATTACATTTTACTTTTGTTGCCAAGTTTTATATTTTTGTTTGAAGCTTATATCAATTTTCCTTTGGTATGATCTGAATGATTATATGATCTGGGATTTGCATGATCCTGGTAGTAAATTGTGTTACTTTATTTTTTGATGTCCATCACAACAAGATTTTTCGTTTCTGCGAAATTGAGGTACGTTTGTTTTTTGTCGTTCTTGCAAGGTTTCCTTTTTAACATATGAAATATAGGAAATATTGAACGACAGCTTCAATCGAGTATAATTTCTTTGATAAATATTGCCATCGCCATGGGCTTGGCTGGCAAAGCATTTACGGCACTTTTTTTCACTGTCCATCTTGTGATATCACTAAAATACATGAAAAAATCTATATATTTAACGCAATAAATTAATGAGCGACGCGATATTCTATATATTTAAAACGAAAGTGAAAAGAACATTGAGTAGCACTGTAGTATCGATCGATCGAATCGATGCAAATTATAAGTAGCTAAGTTATAAATGCTTGTAAGTTGCATCTGCTTTTTATATAACACATATAAACTGCCTGATTACTTTTATTTAACCATTTCATTAACATAAAGAACAAAATAAATAAACAATAATAATAAAACGCAAAGTAAATATTTAAAGTGATTTCTTCAGATTTCAGATTTTTGTTTTGATTTGAAGTTGTATTTAGAGCGTTCTTGGACGGTTTAAAAGAGGCGCGGGTTCGAATCCAGAGGCATTCAAAATTTTATACGTTTTTTAAGAAAACTGATAGTAATCGTTGAATGCATTGAGTAGAAATTAAGTAGAAAGAAACTAAGTTTTAAGTAAGTAGTACATTAAGTACGAAAAATAACAGACCCATTCTGAATTAAAATTTTAATAGTTTCGACCTAAAGCTGTTTTTTTTTCTTTCCTCGTGGCCAAGTTTCAACGTGTATGACTGAATCGTTGTAGGTTATCTTCATCTCCCACTCAAATTTATATTCACTAGTTACAACTGTTGATGGGTGAAATACCCGTCGTCTTGGTAAATGAGTATTTAGTTAATATTATGTTTTATATTAAATTTTATTAATTTGATGTATTTATAATACATTACTATATAGGAAATCAAATTCTTGCGCTCTTTTTCTTTAAATATTCTAAATCTTATATTTTTGTGTTCTTCTTAAATCTTATACATTTGAAAAGATATTGTTGCATTATATTTTCCAACGATTTTCATTAGAGTTGAGGTCGTTGAATTCGCCACTCAGCAATCTCATAATTACGGGAGGAAAACCATCAACGGAGTGTCTCGACACTAGGTTGTCTCAGAATACCTTGCTATGCGAGATAAAGCGTGAAGCTGAAGCTGCTCTACTTTTCACACGTTTCTAAAAGCAGAAGGATAGTTGTAAAATGTTATGAGTTATAATTAGATTTTTCTTTCCCTTTCTCTGCGTAGTTGTATACAATACCATACAAAGATTTTAAAAGTAATGTATTATGAAACTACAAAGCTCCCACTGTTAAAAATTCTTTTTATTTTTAAATATGAATTCCTTCTGCGCCATAAACTGTTTCTAAAACATTGAACAATCTTTAAATGTGAACCGAGAGCAAGGTGTAGCGTTATACTCATAAAATTTAGTCATATTTTAGTTTTCAAATATTGATATATATATATATATATATATATATATATATTGCTAGGTTTTATCTAGTTTAGTGTGTATAAAATTTCACCACATGCGCTTAAATGTGTCACAGAACATTTTTTATCAAAATTTGGCGATTGATATTGGCTTAATAGTTATTATAATTATATTCGTTCTAAGAGGGGGACCTACATGTTCGCAGTTTCGCAGAATAATATAAGGTTACCGTTATAAAATAGACTCTTTTATCCCGCATAACAGGGCAGAAAGTACCTAGTGTCTAGACACTCCGTATTTTGCTTTCCGCTGAATTCGAGACATTATGTGTTCAGTGGCGGATCTCAACGCCGAACTTTGTCTTATCAGAGAAAAAAAGTGTAAATAGTTTAAATATAATCACTCCCTCGAGTGGGAATCGAACCCGAAATTAATCGCGTTTACAGTCGGACGCGGTCCCACTGCACCAGCCACATGAAGAACGATTTTGTCATAATTCACATATTAACATATACTTGGTCATGATTAAGGTTATCTGTATGAAACTAAAACTTTTATATTCAATTGAACGCTATTTAAGAGGCCATCGCAGAATAGTGGGTCAGCGTATAGGCTACGATTGGTTATGGGTTCAATACATATCGCGTGGATTTAAGGACCGGGTGAAAAGCTGTCAACAAAGTATCATGTCACTCTGGTGACTGCTTTTTACTTTCTCTCTGACTACTTTGCTGCTGAATAAAGAGTGAAGCTGCTACTTAATAATAATAAAAGTGTAATTGATTTAAGTAATGGTTAGCTATACTTAACAGATAAGAGATATTTGAGGCCGGTCGTGGCGCAGTTAAATTATTCTTCTGATGGTTCTGGTGATTTCATTTAAATTATTCTTCTCTTTCTCGCTCTGGTAAGACAAAATGCAGCGTTGAGTTCCACCACTCAATAGGCAATGTCTCGAACTCGTTGGAAGGCGAAGCGAAGTACGTAGTGTCACTAGTTACTTTCTGATCTGGGTACTCTGCTATGCGGGATAAGATTCTAAAGCTTTAATAATAGATAAAGCAAGTGCACTGGAATGCGAAACCTCTGATTGATTGCGCTGTGGGGACGTTCTCACGAGCTACTTTTCTTTGAACACTGTAGTACTTGAGGTGAATACATAGAAAATTAAATGTCTTGTATTTTTCATTTTTCCTTGTATTGCAGTATTTGACTGCAAAATTTGATTGTGGATTCAAACTACAATTGACGTCAAAAGTAGTATATCTAAAAAGGTAACATTACTCTGCTTGACAATATAGGTCTTATAATAAGGTTGTTGATATTCGCATTTTTTACAGATTTTAAATGTCACTGGTGAGTCTACCTGTGTAATGCGCTTACAATTTTTCTATTTCATTGAAAACCTAGGTCTTAAGATTCACAAATATATTACTAACAAAAACTACGTAATTGGTAAATATGAACAATGTAAAAACGTCATTAGAGGATAAAAATAGATAATAATATTTATTTGAACCTAACTATACTAGAAAGTAACCCCTCTAAACGCTATAATTTAAAATACAACTGTACAAAGAGCTTATACCGGTACGAAGAAAAATATAGTTTTCAAAAAGATTGTATATTTTTTAATATTACCTTATTATTTTTTTATATCAAGTATTTTGTAAAATATGGAAAATACAAGTTTTTCATATTATTCAATGAAGAATATGCTGATAGTTTAGTTAGCTGCCCTAAAATTTTTACCATCAGTAGATTAGCGGTTATATAGAAATCTAGTTGAACCCTTACATAAAGTAAACAAATACAAATGATTTCATTATCTAGGAACAAATGAAACGTTTTGTTTGGCTGTCGCAATCTCCTACATTATTAGCTGCACTTACTGAGCCACTTCCCATTATACTTGAGAAAATAAATACTTTTTTAACAATGACTTTTATATAAGTTATTTTGAAGTAATATTTAAAAATTTATATTTGACATATATTTATTCAAATAAATTAAATTACCTTTATACTAATTGCATATTTATATTTTTGACTGTCTGTTGGTTCCATCTAATCTATGCACCAGCTTATCATTGGATATATTAGCTTCTTATTTGATTCAATATGATAGTCAATTATAGAATGTGGAAAGATTAGAATTCTACGCGGACGAACTCATGAGTAGAAATAGTCTATAATATATTTCTCGTAAGCTTTTGCGATTTCCAATAGGTGTGTATTTCATAAATTTTTATGTCTTGCGTAAATCAAATATTTTGTTTATTCTTACTAAGTAAAATATTTTCAAAATTATTTTATATCTACAATTTTAATATTAAATGTTCTTTCAAATTTTATGATAAGAAGACATGTTTAGAAAATGTATTATAATCAACAGGACTCGATTCCGTACCTCTTGGAAACTGTCTAAGTGTTCTGACCAGTACGTCAAAATTCTCATACTTGTTACAACTAACTTTTGCAATTAGAATACTACTACTGTTCCATCTTAACGTTAATGGAAATTACTATCTAAGAATAATATACGAGTATAATAAGAATTTGAACTTACGGCTTATTAATTTTATATGTACATATCGTCTCACTGTAAACATGACCGATTATGAGTTTAATTTCCATTCAAAGGAATGATAATATCATTATCAGTGGCTCCGTGGGCCGTAGCCTCTTCCAACTCTCTCATTACTCCATTCTTCTCTTTTTAGAGCCGCTTTTTTCCAATTTTTAAAGCCAAGCATTTGGAGGTCATTGGTAACTCCACCACTCCATCTAAGTTTAGGAATGACTTTTTTTTACTTTGGTAAGACAAAGAGCAGTGTTGAGTTATCAGCAAGCAATGTCTCCATTTCAGAACGAAAGCAGTTACCGGAGTGTCTTGACACTGGGTGGTCTCTAACTATGCAGGATAAAGCGTGAAGCTGTTTCATTATATATATACTTAGGTCCGTAGAATAGCGATAGTCATTATAAATAGAGAAACTTAATAGCCTTGCTTATATAAGTCTTCCCGAGCGTCATCTCATTTCCATTTGTTTGTTCAAGATAGATAAATGCAGTTTTTATATAACAGCGAACAATAATTTAATTTAAACAGTGCATTTGTTAAGAGAAGATGTAGTATTTGTAGCTTTTTTACAGCTTCATTGAAAGAAACTTAGTGTCAAGAAACTCCCTTCTCCTCTTTTAACACATAGTATATTAAGGTGCAAGAATTCAACGCAGTGCTCTACAAAGACGTATATAAGTAATAAAAAATAAATAAATAAAAATGCAGACTTAGTTCTATTATTAACTTTTATATATGATAGTAAAATTATTACCGTTTAGAGTTGAGAATATTTAATTTGTTGCCCAAATACTCGTATATATACGTAAATATCTTCTTAAGTAGAATTCGATTTGTGATAGCGTCAAAGAAAAACGATACGAGACCGTGTAACATTCTAATTAAGACGTAAGACGTAACCTAATATCTTTTAGAAAATACCTAGTCACTGGTGATGATTTATGTACCGTAGCTAGCTAATTAGTATAGAGCTTTGTGGTCTATTGTGGGCACAGAAGTCAAGAAACTATGAACAATGTAGGTTCCTAAGGGTAAACTACAAAACAGATCTAGTGACAGGCATTATTAATTAATCTTCGAAATTGTCATGCACTACATAAAATATTCCATTTTAGTTTAAGTTTCATTTCTTCATTTGCAGTTCTTCAAATTTCTCATTAAAATAATTTTTAGACTGAAGTCTGACTATAAGCATGGTTAGTCGTCTCACCTCTTCACTGTATACCCTGTACCCTGTTGTCACTGTATACCCTGCTATCCAAGAAAAACTGTAAAGCTTCTGCTTTTCCTTCTTCAGTAGATATCTACTGATGTATACAATTATCTAAAAACGATATCAACTTATTTCTATAGAGAATGACACTTGGTGTAGTTAATTTTGTTCCCAAAATAATATTATAACTACTATCAACGATATATTCATTAATACAATAATCGAAATGTCGGTAGGATTATTCGAATTATATTTATTTATAAAGGAAATATCGTCACGTTCATTAGGGATTTGGCCTATGACAATAGATAGGCGTTTACCACGTGACCAATATAGTATTAATACCCATCAGAATGCCAACAGAGGCTGACACAAGTTAATAGGATTATATATGGATATTATTTTCCTGGTGTGACTCAAGTGAATATATGATTATCTATCTCGGGTACGATATTGATAACGCAAAGGTGATTTATTACTTTAATATCAATTTATTGTGAAATTTTAAAAATATGGTCACTGTATTTATTTTATATCAAATGGGCCCATAACTAAGTTATAAATATAATAATTATTTATATGAAATTAAAAATCAATTTAACAAGTATCGTGACAGCTACCCAGTGACAGAACAGTAGACCCATACTTTTTTAGTTAACCACTAGAATAACAAATAATATTATAATATACTTATAGCTTTATTTGCTTACACCAATTAAATGTTCAGGTCCTCTTTTTTATTCATTTTTTACAATCTCACACAGTGTCAAATAGAGAAACAAAATTAAACATATATTTGTATTCTGCAAATAATACACATGATTACATGTTATGTATATATATATATATATATATATATATATATATATATATATATATATATATATATATATATATATATGTATATATATATATATATGTTTATATATATATATATATATATATATATATATATATATATAAGCGTACCAATATTTAACAAATATAGTTAATTATAATTTCGTGTTAAACCAAGGTTATGAACAAAATTCATTATTGTGGGTTTGTGCAGTAGCACAGGGAAATAACGCAATTTTTTAGTGTTTTACATTAGAATCCCAATTTAGTCAAGGAATCTTAGATACTAGAGAAGCAGTGAATATCTTAAGTATGTACATTAAACCCAAAAGTCAATTATAAAATCTATTAAAACAAAAAGCATTAGAACAATTTAGCGATGAATATAATGACTATAAAAAGTCACGCTATTACATTGTTAAGGAGATATCACCAATTTTCTTTCATCCATTATAATAATAATTGGAAAATTTTATATACTTCTAGATATTTATGTACTATGGTATAGTTGCTTAGAAAAAAAATAAAAATATATAATTTTCATACATAAATTCTGTAGTTGAAGTTGGTAGTTATTATCTTTAAGTTTTTATTTAATTGCAAACTTGGGCGATACTTATTGAAAATTTCTATATTTTATTAAATTTAATATAAAAAATCTCTAAAAGAGATATATTTCTTGAAAGAATTCAGTATATTATAGCTTATGCGGAAGATAAATGAAGAGACAGTATTGTGATAAATTAGTTCGTCTTTTGAATTCTGCTCATATATGTATATGTTTATAGAAGTATATTGTGTTACACAGAACCCAAGATTCTTTGAGATTTGAACCTACAACTATTATGTTCAATTAGGCTCTGTTCAACTAACCATAAGGGTTCAAGTACCTCTTTGCAACCAAGCTTACCTGTTTGTGAAATTAAAAATAAAAAATCTAAGCAAATTATTAATGTATATAGAATATATAGAATTATATATAGAATCTATATACTAATTATTATTTTTTATTTAATTTCATTTTTGTCGCTAAAATCGAAAGAATAATTTGAAATAATTGTAAAACTGAGGTAACGAGCAAGGAAAAAGACAAAGAAGTTTTTCAGCTAGATTACTTTTATGTTTAAAAATTTGAACCATTACGTGTAAAAATAAGAATATTTGGATTAATACAAATTGAAGTAGTATTTTTTACAAATATTTTTCTCGGCGAGCTAATCAAGCTTTATATATAATTTTTCTTTTATTTTATTTTAATATATATTTTTTCAGTATTAATATGTTAACACAAAATATTAGCCAAGTGAACCATGACATGCATGACCCAAGTTATCACTTCATACATACATACATAATGTAACAATTATATCGTTTCCGACTCTTTTTTATACATAGAAAATATTATAATTTATACGAAACTGAAAATCCTACTGCAAAAGTGATTTACTTACGAACAAGGCACCATTTTTGAAAGGAAATCGTTGTCATTTGAAAAATGACAACGTGTCTCAAGAGAGGCTCATTGTTTGATAAATTTGTATCAATCTTGAAAGGAACAATGGGAGTATGAGCTAACGTAGCTATTATGCGGGGGTCAATTACGTGAGACTTTGAAAGCCTTGCGGTTAAAACACTTTACCTGAATAAAGGATTTACTTTGTGACAATGGAGCTTATGGAAGAATATTATTTTTTTGTACAACAATAAAAAAAGATAAATAAATAAACAACTTATGATATTTTAAATATAGAAATAATAACTAAAAGCTCGACTTGGCCTCGAATGAAGAGCATAAAAAAACGTACGATCCACAGAATTGTCCTCCATTTCCTAGATAAAACAATTAAACCAACGGTGTAGTTATAAGTAAATTTAGCTGTTTACATCAGTAGATTACGTTTTATTTTTTAAAATGATCGCGTAAATATCATGTTGCTTCGGCAACTACACGTCACTATATACAAAGCATTTCTCAAACACATAGTAGTGTATATTTATATATAATATAGATATTTCAAAAAAATATTGGTCATCAACATGCCTGCTCTATTAAAATACTGTTGACAAAGTTGTCGAAAGTATATAGAGGAAATCCTAAATGAGTTAAAATACGAAGGCTGCTTTGTGAAAGAAGTTTGAAATGAAAGGTATTTTTCTTTTGCTACTATTACACTATTCTTTCAGTAAGGTTTTTAAAGAAAGCTCTTCAATAAAGCTTTAACATAGCGAAGGAAGCTTATACAACAATATTACTTTCAAATGCCTTTAAGACGCGCGTGTATCGTAATGAGGAAAGTGTTTAACTAATAACAACTACACACGTTGTAGTAGTGCAATTTAGATTAATAACTTTGTGCATATAATTATATATTATATATTAATATTCTGCTTAGAATTTGCATGGTAATAAGTTACAATCTGAAGCATCTTAAAGAATAATTTTATCCTGTATATATAGTTCCTGCAGTAAAAATAAAAAAATCCACACGGTTAAGTTACGTTCTATTACTCATAAATTTTGTTTTTTTTTTCAATATTTTATTTTGTGATGCGTCCTTATTAAAATTAATTTATTTAAAAGTTCTTAGGACTTCATATTCAGGAAGTGGGACACAACACGACATCAGGTATCGTAAACTAATCTATAAATATATACTAAGGTCATAATTAATAATTTACGATTTATAAACATAAGGTTTTGACGATAAATCTGTTTTGTTTTAAGCTGAAAACTATAGCATGATCAGCTAAGAAAAACTACATTGCTTTTAATAAATTTATATTACCATACACATTAATACCATACCATATTCATATTGAGTTTCAATTAAAATAGAGATACATTTAACGTTGTGTCCCTAACCCTTTTTTTGTCGTGAGGACATCCGTTACGGATATCCGCCCGATCTAGGTCTCAGGATGTATAATGTCGGGTCCGGACTGCCATAAGCACCCTTGTCGACCGTCGCTAACCGGGTCACAGACACCCCATTCTATCATGAGAATGAGCAAAACACCTCACAGATTCAGGGGTAGTGGGTCACCCTGGACAGCTTGCCCAGGGCAGCAAGCGGAAGTGACATGCTCGCTCAGATCCCGGCCGGGAACGATGGTGGTTCCTAGAGAAGACCAGACCTGGATCAGGAAACTAGGCGATAAGCTTCTCCAAGTTTGCCGCCCTCTCTCCTACCAGGTCCTATCGTGTCCTTCTATGAGCCAGTATCTTGCGGTGGTATATTATATTTTATCAAGGAAGTCGTATCTGCTATCTGTACTTTTAGATATTTAAAATTATGCTTCGAATTTCAGCGCGGCTTCCGTTAATGGTCTATTAATGGATGAAAAATTATAAATTTGATGTAAAGTTTATGATCTAAAGAAGATGTATAGCCAAGAGCGACACACTACACGCTACACCTGTCACTACAGCCGCTAGTGAGTCGCTGGTAATGAATATTATGGTATAAACAAAAATTTGGCTTTATCCCGTAAAGCAAAATACTCAGAGATAACCTAGTGTCAAGACATTTCGTCGTTGTTTCCCTCTTGAAATCGAAACATTGTGTATTGAATGGTGATATCAACGCCACGTTCAAAATAAATAAATTTTAAATATAATGATAACCCTGAGCGGTAAACGAACCTACAACACTGTTTACAGTTACACGTTTCCCCACTGCGCTACGATAAGCATCCTTTTACATACATATAAATAGAAATCGCTTTAGACATAAATAGATATTACTATTATTAATTATTATTAATGCCTTATTAAGTTATGCAAAAACATATTAAATTAGTTACATAATCGAAATTAAGAATTATATAAAAAACCAGCACTGAAACAACTGTTCATAAATGATAGTAAGGTACACTTTAAATTTTAGAAGCATTAAACTTGTTTGAAATTTAAACTTGTTTTACAACCTAACACTTAGAAATAACCGATACAAGTAAAATAACAGTAATATTAATAATTTTATATGTGAAGCAAGATCTTTGTACCCTTTTTTAGGAAAATTACGCTAACAGAGGAGTATGAAATTCGGCATTTCTAACCAAATGAATGGCACTATTTAACAACTATTTTATATGCCTATCAACACGGATAATTTATTTTTCATTCCTTCATTTTTTTGTTGCCGGAAAATGCAATTTACGCATACAACCTGTGCGCAAGATATGCGCCTTACTGAAGGATAATGAATTGTATGACGCATCAGTGACCTTAATTCTATCTCCTGAAACGCAGCTGAAACTCTCTACAGGTACATAAGACGTCGCAGGATGACTCGCACATGATGACGATCGGTGGACTCGGTAGACAGCCTGTATATTGCGGGCCACTGCCACATTCAGGGTACTTCGAGATTTCTCCCAGAGCATCCGCAGCCGCAAATGACTTGCAGGAAGATCCTCCTCCTCCCAGTAGATCCTAGTAGCAGTTGGAACCCTAAAATATTGTAAATTTGGGGCTTTATTCATCGTAGTTTGGATACGTAAGTGAGTGTATATAGGCATGCCGCGCAGAATAAAATTAAGATTATTTTGCAATCTCCAAAGTTACACTCTCCGTCGCTTGTACTCGCAATAATAAATTGCAGTTGTATTCAAGTCTAGTTGAGCAAATTGTAAGATCCAAGTCAAAAGAGTAATTTATCTAAAGTGAATAATGATACTTTACGAAGTGTTATCTTTTATTTGTCGCTGATTTAGTTCTTCCGGGCTGCATCATTCAGTACAAAAATGGGTGAATAGTTTTGATTACAATAATAAGCTTATTATTATTATTATCACGCTTTATAACGCATATCAGAGTAGACACAGATAACCTAGTCTCAAGAGGTCACTGCTTTCCGTTCTAAAAAGAGACATTGCATATTGAGTTGCAGTCATCCACCTCGCACTATATATATATACACTAACGAAAATGTTTACATTCTCTTGTAAGTATCCTTGTTAATACTTGTTAAAGATTTGCGTTTATTAATACAATTTTAATCTATCACCTATATCTATATATCTATATAAGAAGTCTTGCTACTGCTATAGCACTCTTCTTGCTGAATTCTTTGCTGTAAATTTTATATCATTAACCTAATATCCTTGAAAGGACGACACAATGTAAATAATTTTAAGCATGTTCCTTATACTTTCATTTTGATTCTAGATTACTACTAATTTATCATCTTTATTAAATAAAAAGATAACATAATATTTTTGTATAATATATGTTTAAACAATATTTGAAGAAGCCATCGTTGCATAGTGAGAAAGCCTCAATGTAAACGCGTTTGGTTGTGGGTTCGATTCCCACTAGGAAAAATAATATATTAATATATAATGATTATTTTTGAAACATTTTTATTTTTTCGATAATAACAAAGCGCGTTGTTGAGTACCACACAATAGGCAATGTCTCGTATCCAGAAATATTTCTAAACACGATTTGAAAAGTGGCAAACGGAGTGTCTAGATACTAAGTTCTTTCTTACTACCATACTAAACGGGATAAAGTCGTTTTTTTATTTTTATTTTATTAAATTAATCATTAATAACATAAGAACGGGTGTTACTTTATTAAATAAAGTTTTCATTGATAATAATATAATATAAAAACAATAAGCATTGAAAGTAGAAAACGTGGGTGATATTTCACGCTTAGTTTCCTGAAGTTCATGCTTTATAGAGATCGTAGCATATATTGGCATTCGTGTCACGTCGTCGTTCGTCACAAATTGTATTGTACATTTGTGATATATAAACTAAATTTATCTTAATGAAATATCTTACAACTTCTTGAATAGAATAAAATATAGCTAATATCCTGTTTCTAAAACAAGAGTTGTTCAGGTCTATCATGAAAATTGTTTGTCTCCGAATTTATTCGTATAGTTGAAAACAGTCCCTTCATTACTAAGTATAGTAAACAGATATTCAATATTTTATACCTTGCGTTTATAATTATGCCATTGTGGTAGAATGATATTACGACTGGCTGTAGAAGAGCGTTAGATTCGGGTTCGATCCCTTCTTGGTGGAACATATAAAATTATATTCATTTCGGCGTTGTGGTGCAGTGGAAATCGCAATACAAATTTTAAGTTTATTATAATTAAATTCACCACTCACCACGCAATATCTCGCTTTTTGGAAAGCAGTCAACGGAGTGATTAGATATTAGGTAGACTAGTGACTAGATTACCCCAGTTTATAGGATAAAATGTGAAAAAATCCATGCTCTGATCAGATATCAGATAAAGCGTGTAAAGCGTTAAGTTACACCGCTTAGCATGCAACATATGTGTTTCGCTCGATAGACGTATATCGTTTTTTTTTGATATAGTAGATTTAGCATCTTAATTTACATATAAACTAATTTTTTGATTTATCGTTCGTTTATAAAATAATTATTTTTAAAAGGCTCTAAGGACCATCAACTCCTATTTTAAGTTATATTTTATCTTACGGACTATGACAAATATAATTACCATCTAACGTTGAAAAAACATATTTACGTGTTCAGTTTTTTTTAATTATATGTCTATTATTATAGTTTAGATAGAGAAATAAAAAAATAAAATCAAATTGGTATTTTAAAATGGGTCTAGCAGGAAGTTAATTTGTTACGAAAGACTCGCTTTTCTATTATTAAAGTGAATACGAGCTGTATCTTGAAACTACATTGTATGTTGCACAACAAGAAACATGCGAATCTAATGAGTTAGATTGAAAAGTGCATATACAATGATTTCATTTTATATATATATATATATATATATATATATATATATAACGCAATGTGTCGCAATGCAATGTATGGAGTATCTTGACACTAGATACTTTCTGTCTACACTACTGTCTACATATATAAATTTTAACCCAACCCCAAATTATTGGGTCATAAACCTAAAAAAGGATCTTCACGCCTTATCCCGCATATCAGGATAGTCAGAGTCAACCTAGTGTCAAAAAACTTCATTAAATGTTTGTCGCTCAAAATCCAGACATTGCGTGTTGTGCAAACTTGACACCGCACTTTGTCTTACCAGAGCGGAGTATTATAAATAAAATATATATATATATAAATAAATAAATGATTTAAGTAAACTTAAAAAGAATTAATATAAAAAAGGAAATTAATTAAAAGGTTATTAACTGTAATACTTAAGAACTTAAGAACTTTGCCGTCTTCTTTAATAACAGCGAAGAAAATTAAATGTCCGCTTGCTCGCTTAAGTTGAACTTCATGTATATATATATATATATATATATATATATATATATATATATGTATGCATCCGGGGGAAGTGGAGAGTTCTGGAGGCAGTGTCAGAGGGAACGAAAAATTAATAGTATATGGTAATTTGAATGGAGGGGTCGGAACCACATGACATGGTTACGAACGCGTACTAGGGAAGTATGGTGATAAGAGAGTAAATGAGGCTGGTAAGCTCATATTGGAATTATGTAAGGAAAAAGATTTGTTTGTAGCAAAGACTATATTTGACCACAAACAAGTTTGATTGATTGATTTATTACTTGTGGATCAGCGTGTTCGTAACCAAATTATGGACACACGTGTATTTTGTGGTGCCGACTTAGGCACAGACTATCTAGCATATGCTAGAATAAGAGGTCTGCTTGCAGGTCGGAAGGCGGCGAATAATCGCATAAGAAGCTAGAGGCTTCAAAACTTACAGATTAGAGAGGAATATGAAGGATTACGAAATAGGTACTGAGAGTATTGAAGAAGTTTGCTGGCAGAATCTTAGGAATTGTATGATTGAAGCTGCAACTGAGGTGTGGGGTGTTGGGAAAAGATGCTTTATTAAAAAGCTTGATGAATGGTGGGATGATAAAGTGAAAGAGGAAGTAGAAAGAAAGAAGAAACTGGTATAAGAATAAGAATATGAGAGAGATTAAGAAGAAAGAATATAAATTGCAAAAGCACCTAACGAAAGCACTGATAAAGATGGAGCGTAAAAAGTCAGAGCATTAAAGAGATGAAAGATTGACTAAAAATTCCGGGAAAACCCGAAGCTTTTCTGGCCAACCTGTAGAATGAATGAGGGTGGTTTCTGAGGACGGTGAAATAATTACAGAAAGAACACACGTTTCGCAACGAGGGATATGCTGTCTTTTCTTTTAGCTTCACGCTTTTATCCCACATAGCAGAGTAGACATAAAGTACCTAGTGTCAAGACACATCGTACTTTGCTTTCCACCGAATTCGAGACACTGTGTGTTGAGTGGTGGAGCTCAACACCGCCCTTTTTCTTTACCAGAGCGAGAAAGTAAAAATAATTTTAATATAATTACTCTCCCGAGTGATTATATTAAAATATTAAAATTATTCTCCCGAGTGATTATATTAAAATTATTGGGGATTGAACCCACAACAGATCTCGTTTACAGTCAGATGCTGTCTCACTGCGCCACGACCGGCCTCAAACGGCCTCAAATGGTCTGAAAGCAGCAGATGGCGAAATCGGTATAAAAGAAGAATACTATACGAAGTCTGAAATGTAGTAAGGTAGCGGGAGTAGATGGATTTACTAAAGAGATGATCAAATATTGTGTGCCTAAAATGTGGTAAAATAGCGGGAGCAGGTGGAGTTACTACAGAGATGATCAAATATTGTGGGCCCCGCATCTTGGACCTGTTCTTTTTTCTATGCAATTTATGCTGGAAAACGATAGAAGTCCCAGATGATTAGCGAGGCGCAGTCATCGTGCATTTATATACAGACAAAGATTCACGTAGATTCACAGATAGCCAAGCAAACTAAGGGCTATCAATTTGATTAGCTTGGGCAGTAAAATTTATGCTAAAATTCTAATGAGAAGAATGCAAGAGAGATCTGAAAGGCTTTTATGGGAGGCCCAAGGAGGATTTAGACTTGGAAAAGGGTGCATGGATCAGGTCTTTTCTCTCCGTATGATCACGGAAAAGTTTTTGGCTGTAAACCTGAAAATTTTCTGTGTGTTTGTGGATTTAGAAAGGGCATTTGACCGGGTTGTAAGAAAAAAGTTATGGGTGATATTGCCTCGGTACAATGTGAACGGACCCTTGTTGCAGGTGTAAGCGCGAATGTCATAGTAAGAATGAAGAAGAACGTGGTCAGGTGGTTTGGGCACGTTGAAAGAATGAGCGATGAAAGAATGATAAGAAAGATTTATGAAGCCAAGGTGAGTGGTACGAGAGGTCGGGGGAGACCTCGGTTCACCTTCCAAAACACAGTATCGAAGATACTGGAGGAAGGTTGCTTAAAAAGCATGAGGACCTCCCGAAGGGCATGTATAAAGAGGATAATGACAGTGGACGAGACGAACGAAGTATGCAGGCACCGTATCGTTTGGCGCTCTGCGCTCTCTGACTACCCCGCGAGGGATAAAGTGTGAAGCTAAAAAAGATAAATAATAAGGTATTATTGTATTTATTATATATAAGTCAACATTACTATATGGGCGATTTTGATGAGTTCGATTCAACTCTAATTTTTTAAACTCAAAATTAGTAAAGTTAAAAAAATAGTATTATTTTCTTATCTATATATTTTACATAATCTAGGTTGAATGTCTC
Organism: Dryadula phaetusa; assembly: GCA_032432895.1. Lineage (NCBI taxonomy): Eukaryota > Metazoa > Arthropoda > Insecta > Lepidoptera > Nymphalidae > Dryadula > Dryadula phaetusa. Next base: position 2,656,721 of record JAOYRS010000054.1, read on the forward strand.
TCTCAAGAGGCCTTGGAGTATCGAGATACTCCAAGGCTTCGCCATCTCCATAGTACTGTTTGTCTACTCGTTCAAAAATAAAGTAGTTTTACAATAAAAAATATTTACATATACTGTTCTATACTACTATGACTATCAAATTCATGCACGCTCAACAGGAATTATAACTTTTTGTTTCTTAACAAATATTTCAAGTAAGTCTGTATATTTTAAATTGGAGAAAAAAGACATAAGAATTTTGAGATTGGCATTTGGTTCATTTGCAAGAGAAAGAAAAATTCTATTATAAAAAAATTTTGGTTGTTGATTCCATTTCCACTCGGGGCAAAAATATGTTTAATTTATTGCTTTTTGTGCACTACGGTATGAGAAAAGGTGCAACGTAGTGTTCCGGTAATCAAAAATTCTTAAAAATGCTTTGTTGTGTTATATATATATATATATATATATATATATATATATATATATATATATATATATATAAATATATATATATATATATATATATCAGCGGCAGCGATGGCTGAGCGATAGAATTGTCCTATTCTGTGTTCGGTGGTACGGGGTCCATCACGATGAATTAAAATAACACGTGGTATAGCGACAGAAGTTTTATTACGGATTTACAACTTGATTCTTAAATAGGTAAACCGACAGTTTCGCCTTGGAGGTGAGGGCTGATCAGTTACTCAAACGCAAGTGTCGTTATCCAGGCCGCATAATCTCAACACGACTCTGTCCACGTGACTTTAACATTCCATGAGGTCACGGCATTTACTCACTACTATAATAATCAAATAAGCTTCTTTTAATCAAAAATGATTGGCTTTCCACGACATATATATATTTATATATATATATACACACCATCCTGTTCCTCATCTCCTTTCACATCCATCCCCAGGCCTCCAAGGCCGGCAACGCATCTACAACTCTAATATTGTAGATGTCCATTGGCATGTGCATGGGCAAAGGTGAAGGTTTGGCTTCTTTTTATATTAAAAAAATATAATTTAATTACGTCAGAGCGTTCTACCAAATTTTAATTGTAATTGTATCAAGATGTAAATTAAGTTGCTCCTCACAAATAACAATTTAAATACCATATATATATGTATATATATATTTATATATATATATATATATATATATATATATATATATATATATATATATATATATATATATATATATATATATATGATTTAAAATTTTAACTAAAACTTCAAAATAAATGTAATAAAATAATAATAAAAAAAACTAAAATCCGAAACTACTACATATGCGTTACTGACCTTTTAGCGTGGGAAAAAACACGCTTTTAAGGTAACCAGGTAGTATCTGGGACATTGCCACAGATAAGCTATCCCAAAGATATGTACAATGGAGAAGGAAGTTCTTACTAAATAGCACATTATCAGAACACCACATATACAAATGGTAGGGATGGTCTGTTACGTAAGTATTGGAAAATTCATCGGCAGGAATCAGGTTAGACAGTTACTGCCCTAGAACACTGCCCGTGATATATATAGCAGAGAACGCTTCACAACTAAACAGGAGGCCAAAGTCAGGATTTTTGGTTTTGTTTTAACTTAGCTTGCTAAGTTTAGGAAGATAGTTAATCAATTTAAAATCTGGAAAGTTTAATTTAGTGCAGTACCCAGCATTTAGAGTGCGATTAGTTCTGATGTCAATGTAATTACATATAATCAATATTATTGTTAATCTAAAATGGACGCTGTGACAAATTGGCGTATTATAATTTTTTGCGCAACTTACCCTAATACTGGTCTTTAATGAAAAAGTATAGAAAAAGCTTGTATTTAATTAGATTTTTTATTTGAAATATATTTTAGAACTTATATTTTTCATTTGAAATTTGGGTTTTTTCTAAGATAAAAAAGCGTATATATAATCCATGCTTTCATTTGTGGGTACCGTTTAGTAAATTTATGTTGATAATTTCAATACCACCATTTTGAAGAATTCAAGTATCGCTCAATTAAATTAATTAAATAAGAAATTAATATACAGTGGAAGGTGTCCGTCACCATAAAAAGGCTTATTATTTTCAATACAATTAGGAATTACAGAATATTATTTGGTATATTTTTGTGTTTTCTAACTTTTTTGGGAAGCGAAGTTATTATAAATGCAAATAATACCGAGTGAAATTGAATGTCCATCCATCCATTGCTAGGTCTGACGCTTACCAACTACGTAACGTTGAAGTACTTTTTTTAATTTACGTATTTTTCTCAGTCAAGAAATGGTGTATTATTTTATTTTACAAATAATTCAATATCTAAATATCGTATAAATTCTTTTTCATTTTAGTAATTTTTAGTAATAAAGACCCTACTGCGTTTAGAGCATAAATTCAAGACATTGCTATTAAATATATAAACTTAACCCCACGCTTTGTCTTAATACAGAATAAATGAATTTTAATAATTTAAACATAATCATTTTTCCACGTGAGAAACGAACTTGTAACCAATGCTGTTTGCAGTACATGTTATCCCACTGTGTCACTATAACCTCCAACGATATTTCATTTTGTCTCATATAAATCGTTAGAATATTCAATAACGTAGCAAACTGCATGAGACATTAGCGAATCTCTGGCTTTAGCGAATAATTGCGGTCATGCATTGTTCTAAATTGCTTTAGCAGTCCAATGTGCCAAATTAATCTGTGGTGTCAGTATCGTTATGAGATATACTCAAAATACACTAAAATAAATAAATTGAGGCCGGTCGTGGCGCAGTGTGACAGCGTCTGACTGTAAACGTGATCGGTTGTGGGTTCGATCCCCACTCGGGGTAATTATTTTCACTTCCTCGCTCTGGTAAAGACAAAGAGCGGCATTCCACCACTCAACACGCAATGTCTCGAATTCGGTAGAAAGTGAAGTACGGAGTGGGTTGACACTAGGTATTTTCTGTCTACCCTGCTATGCGGGATAAAAGCGTGAAGCTAAAAAAAATAAAAAAAAACACTAAAATAAAATAAAGTAAACTAAAAATAAAATAAAAAAATAAAATCTTTAAAATAAACCATCATGGCACCATAGAAAAGGTTCTGACTTACAACCTCTTTCGTGTGCTATCCTTTCAACATGATATCGGCGAAGTGACTTACGTTCTAACCTAACTAAACCTCTTACATATCAGCATTACAATAATATCAAGTATAATTTAAAAACACAAAAAGATTGTTTCTTGTGTGCTAGCAATAAGTAAATTAAATTTAATTAATTTAAAAATTTTAATTTTGAGTAAAACTGCAAGTATGAATCTATGAATACATAACTGTATTAGCTATAAAGTGTTTGTATATTTTAGAACTACTAAACTGTTTTTATTATACGTTTTCGTAATTGAATAAGAATGTAATTTCTTAACAACATAGAGTTTTAGAGGTTGTTATAGGTTCGATTCGATCTTGAAAGATTTTCTTTACATTTCAATTTTTTTCTATTATCTGCTTTAGTAAAATAAAGCGTGGAGTTATCTTCCGTCTATCACTTTAGCGATATTAGGAAAGAAATTGTACTTGAGTACGAGCTCACTACTAACTAGATGAAACTTCTTCTGTTAATTATTTATACTGTATGTTTAATTTATTTTATTAATTTAATATATTTTATGCGTTATTTTTTATTAAATATTAACATTCTGCACTCCTTCTCTATATAAATTACAACTTTGCCAAATTTAATACTCTTCAACTCGCGTAATTTTCGTTAAAATGAGTACAAAGATTTCGCCTCACGTATTAATTTGTAGATTTGATAGTGAGCACATCGGCATCGTAGAAACGTCAAGTGTAAACACAAATTCTCAGAGCTACAGATTAGTAAAAACATAGGCAAAAATTTTAGAATAAAGAAAATGAAAAAAAAAACTTTATCGTTGTTTACTAATGACGTCAGCATTAATGACGTTATATACTGTTAATATTTTCACTTGACATGATTATGAATGAATTAAATTTAAAATTTAAGCGACTTACTTTTGCCTAGTTTAAGTTAAAGAAAAAGTGTAAAGAACGTCTTTCCTGACGGAAATCCCCCAACCACACAACCTTTTTATAAAACTACATATTATAAAAAGAACATTCCTACAACAAACACGCTATTATTAAGCTTAAACTAAAACATCTTCACGCTTCGTCAAGCACATTAGTCAGAGAGAACAGTGTCAGGACGCTCGGATCAACGCTTTCCGCCTGAATTCCAGTTGTGGGAAAGTGGCGGAACTCTACCCCGAGCTTCGTCATAAGTGAGCGTCATAATATTTCAAATCTTATATTTACCTGGAGTAGGAACCGAATCCACAACCAATTTATAATCATTTAAAATCAGACAGCAACCCACCAGACCAATGGCCGTATTATTAAATTATATTAGTAAATATTTTTTATTACAAAAGAGAATACTTTAAGACTTTCCTTTTATATAAATAAATAATTACAATTAAGAGAACTGTGACGGAATTGCGTCTCAGAGATCAGCGAAAGGAGTTTATTACATCTGAAGAATACTTGTCAGACAGCACCCTTGTTACTGAAACAGATCTTCTGAGATTTCAATTTGCAAAATTATATACTAACTACGTGTCCTTATTATTTTTGTCTGTAGCTTCATACTTTTATCCCGTATAGCAGGGTAAAGGAAGTACCTAGTGTCAAGACACCATACTCCGCTTTCCGACGAATTCGAGACTTTACGTGTTAAGTGACAGAACCCAACGTCGCGCTTTTTCTTACAAGAGCGCGGAAATAAAAATTATTAAAATATTATTATTTCCCGAGTGGGAATCGAACCCACAACCGATAGCGCTTACAGTAAAACACTGTCCCACTGCCTGACTTTATCGTAGTGAAATTCAGAAGTGCCTGTCTGTACATGCGATATACGTTATGTTAAGTAGACTTGGACAATTGTCTAATATATATTTTTGAACTATAAATTTATATGAAAAGGTTAAATTTAATGCAAATACAACTAAATTTAATATATATTTGATTCCAGTAAGGGGATGTCGTTCCTGCGAGAAAGAAATATTTAAAAAATAGACAATAAACGAAGAACAGAATACTTTCTGCTGACTCATCACTTTTCTTACTATTGTCGAAGATTTCTTAAAAAAATATTAAAAAAAAGATGTTTATCCAAGATTACTTCTCGTTACTATTTGTGGATTTTTAAATATGTTTTTGATGTAAATTATAAAGGTATTTTAGTATTAACAGTGTTAGTGTTAGTTAAAGCTCAGGTTGAGGCGTACCATATGATTTTTATTGCTTAATGATTATGACGTGATTTCTTTTACTAAGGCTCTTATAACTAATTTAATACTTTTCTAGCACTCTATAAACAGACGACTGCTACTAGTAAATCACATATAATGGCGAAACATCCATTATAGTTTATGAGAAAAGCGCATCTTGATCCTTTGATTTGTTGGACAATAAAATGCATTCGTAGCCTTTTAGTTCATGTTTTAGAATCCCGTCCTTGCGCACAGTTCCCGGCAAAGAGAGCGGCCAGTCTATTTGGTGAGACTCTCTTGTGTAGACGCTTCTACCGAGCAACGGGAATGCAAACTTGTACGTTACACGATTTTGTTTCAAAATAAAACTTTCATACAACCAGTATGAAAAGTTAGTATATATATACATATATATTGAAATAACTGAAATAATAAGTTAAGTGGATGCCTGAAAGTGAGCCGACGTTTATTTCCAATCGCCATATGTTTGTATTGCAATAATTTCGGGAAGGTGTTAAAGAGTTTATTGAAAACTTTGATTGATTTATGATGTTACCGCGACGCTGTGGAAAATTTTAATTTATCTGACTGTCGCTTATAGGTGAGTAAATGTCTATTTTTGTATTTAGTTCGTGTATTATGGTACATTAAAAAAATGTAACTATTAATATAAATTTATTTATGGAATATTTCTAATGACATAAGTAACTATGTTGCAAAAAATATCAAAACGGTCTGTATTATACATTTTTTTCGATTGAAAATGAAATGTTTTTTTTATAATGTTATGGTTTTTTTTCAAAGAAATAAAATTAATAAAAATTTAATATATATCGTAGGTAGTTAAATATCATTTTAAAGGGAATAAATAAACTATATCTGTATGTATAAAATTATATCTATTCCGTCGTTACATTTATAATGAAAAGAACATAAAAAACTAAATTCAAAAATTAATATTTTTTAAGAAAATTAAAATTAATAAATAGTTAGTAAATATAATCGAAATAACCGTACAAATATTGAAAATAAAGAACTTGGAATTGCGTACAAATAAAGTATAGTACGAATTAAATACAAAAAATATATGATAAATCTTAACTATTATAATAAACTAACTAAAATTTTCAATAAATGATCGGATATATATATATATATATATATATATATATATATATATATATATATATATATATATATATATATATATATAGCTTATATCTAAAATTGTATTTTAGATAAGGATCATCGATAAAATCACAATCAAATTAAAAAAATACCCTGTTTTTACTTTAAAAGTCCAAATCATAGAACGTGCAAAAACAACATTACAAAATAAGTTGAACAAAAATGTGATAATTATATATAACCTAAAAAAACGGTAAAAGAAATGAGGCTTAGCATATTCTGTGAGACTTATCGTCTACAGCGCTGTTTTTCTTGTTCTTATAATATTAAATATAACTAATTTCATGAATTATATAAAAAAAACATAGATGCTATCAAAAATGAAACAAATATAAAGTAAATTTGAAATAATATAAATAAAATAAATTCATAGTGTAATATATACACATATATGTACGTTCCTTCAGTTATAAGAAATATGTATATAGGTCAATATTGTACTTTACTTAATTATTAATTTTCTAAGTATATAATAAAAATATATGAATTGTGAATTGAAATATACGGATGGTATATGGATAATATATGGATATATATCCATTCAATTTTATATGCGACATAGAAAATTAAGATTTTGTATTGTTTTGATTTAAAGTAAGTTTATATGATTATGGTTAAGCTACTCATTATTTGGGTAAAAAAGTGAACGTATCGGGTCATAATAATATAAAGATTGTCATTAATATCTTAAGAGTTTACGTTCTTAGCATCTCTGTAGAGCGATTTTTATAAAATTCTGCTACCCAAAGATTATTAAGATAAAATCGTTTGGCAAGAGAGAATGCTATTTAAATTAAATTTTTAAAAATATTTTCTAATTCCAAGCGTGGAATAACACTTTAAAAATAGTAAAAAATGAATTTAAATAGGATTCTTTCTTGACAAACGATTATTTCTTAGTAATCTTTGAGGAGCAGAAATTTGTAAAAATCGATCTTAAGAGTTATTTATCTGAAAATTTTATTTTCAAGAAGTTTAGTTGGTTTTAGTAATATATAAAAAATATTTTAATACACTTTAATACACACTTTAAAAATAGTAAATTATTTAATTCATTACCGTTTTTTTATTAAAATAGGACAATATTATTCTATGAAATCAGAACATAACCGTTTAATTAAAATAAAAACTGATGTAATCCATTTTTGCATGCAAAATTGATTTAAAGCTTCCTTTAATACGCCATCTCTTTTACAATATTTTTGTAGTAGCATACTCTGATTTATTTAAAAAAAAATTTTTTTATGAATAAAATTTAATTGTTTTACGTACTTACATAAACATGTGCCTGCTAAGTATTTGATTTCCATTGCGGAGAGACTAGAGCAAAGAATTTTATTTGTTTTTTTTTATTCCGCATAGCAGTGTAGACATGAAGTTGGCTCTAGAGTCAAGACACTCCATACTCCAATTTCCGCCTAATTAGATATTGTGTGTTATATAGTGGAATTTAACGCCGCGTTTTGTCTTACTAGAGTAAAGAAATTAAAATATAATGTTTTCCTCGAGTGGAAATCGAACTCACAAACGACCGCGTTTACAGTCACACGCTGTCCCACTGCGCCAAGAGAGCGGTAGTTATTAAATAAATTTATTGTATAAAATCCAGTTTGAAGTAAGTATATAAGTTATAATGATTTAAAAAATATTTTGAGATATATGAATTTAATATATGTTACCTTTATTAGGAACTTGAACGGATCGCATCTACTACTATTTGGATATTATAAAAATGAAAACATAGTCAATATTTTGTCTTGATTTTAATATTAACAATTCCAGTTATATCAACGAGTACTACAGATACCAAAAAACCAGGCTTCAATGATCTAAGCCTAAATCTTATATATGCTTATATATTCTTTTTTATTTACGGGTGGACAAGTGAACTTAATTGAAGAAGGGGAAATCCGCCCATATTAGGAACATTGCGTGTTGGCTGAAAGAACTGAACGCTGAATTTCATAGTTTTTACCTATGTAACATGAAATACTAGAATAAATTTAGTTATAAAAATCGTATAGGAATGTCGACGTATATAATAAGAATGTAGGGCATAATTGGTGCTGGGGTGGTTTACGAGACATGCTGGTTTGAGTCCCGTTGAACATTTTCAAAAAATTTTTTTTGTAGTGTTAAAAAAAATAAAAAAAATCTTGTAAGAGATACAAACTTATATATACAAGGCCATTATGGTGCAGTGGAATAGCGTCTTAACGTAAACGCGATCGGTTGTGGATTCGATTTCCACTCGGGTGAACCTGAAATTATATTTAAAATCTATTAAAATATCTCCGGGTTGGTTAGCCAAAGTGCGTTAATTTCGCCTCTGCAACATGCAATATCTCGGTTTCGGGCGGAAAGCAGTCAAATGTCTTGATAGTACTCTGTCTCTGACTACCCTCCTATGTAGCATAGAGCATAAAGCTGATACATATATATAAAAAAAGATAATTTTATAAGCACAATTCCCTGCGACGTGTGACTTTATTTTCGTAAAATTTGTTCCAAAGTGACATAATGAATAATTTACGCTCTCTACTAAATGAGCTCACGTAATTATGAATTGTGTAATGTGAATTTACGTAGTTTGCAGATATAGTGGTTTTTAAATATTTTCAAGGTTGATATCATGAACCTTTTTTTGTTTGTAATATACAGACATGTAAAATATAAACATTTTATATTTTATATTTTTAGTCTTATTTCTCACTTATAATTAGAAAATATTCTTTAAAAATCATATATTCATTATAAACGCAGCAGGATTCATATTCGCGTGCATTGGAAACCGTGACGAAAACTTGGACGGTATCCAAGAGGCGCAGGTTGAAATTCCGCTGCGTTCAAAAATTTTTATAAGTTTAATAGTTGGATATATTGGATATATATATATATATATATATATATATATATATATATATATATAAATATATATATATATATATATATATATATATATATATATATATATATATATATATATATATATATTAGTACAACGACATATGAACGAGGACGATCATTATACGACATCAAATCGAAGGTAACAGGAAAATGTGGATATAATATAATAAATTGATATATCGTGTATGCCATCATACGAGTATAGCCTTTGAATGCCATCATACGAGTATAGCGCGTGAAAAACTGAATCTAATAAATCTAAGAGCTCCCATTTTGGAAAAGGTCTGAATATATATGGTTTATAGTATCATTCCCCATTAGAAGAAATGGGGAATATGAGAATAGGGGAATCCCAAACTGAGGGCTCCATACCATCATTTATGTGGATTGAGAACTTTATTATACAACTCAAGTATTAACAACGTCAATTCTGCACACCTTTCAAACGTATTAGGTTTGCGACACCTGGTTTTATATCTTAACCTTAACTATTAGAGTGTACCCTTTTGTTATATGAGTTTGTTATATGACTTATATAATATATTTTATAGTGTAGGGTAGGTGGTATATCCTTAGACAGCGAAATTTACGTTAGCTTTTTTTATATACTGACCTTTTTACATTTTACCAAACAGTAATCAAATTATTATTGATAGGAAAATAAAAGTTACTAAGGCAGCTACTGTACGGTACTAGTATACCCTGTGTCACATCTTTTGCCACTTTACATATAAAGTTTATGACATTTAAAAATTTAAGTGACTAATATAAAAAAATAATTTTACTCAATTTCTTGCTTCTGAGACTTTAAACTTAGATTTTTTTTATTTTTTTTAGCTTCACGCTTCTATTCCGCATCACCGCAGGATAGACGGAAAGTAACTAGCGCTAAGACATTCCGTAATTCGCTTCCCCCCGAATTCTAGACATTGCGTGTTGAGTCGTGGAACTCAACGCCAACGCTTAGATTCTAAAATTCTATTCAATTTCGGAATTTGAATTTACTTTTAATTCTGTTTCACCACAACTCAATAATGGCATATGGTTTTAGCTTTGAGAATTTATTATATTATTGACATGATCTCTACTATTAAATATACATAAAAGTGTGCACGCAGAGATATTCGAACCCAAGTCTTATGGAAACGTTTCAAGCGCTTTGAACAAAATGTTTTCCCCCGGTCTGGTCTGGTGAGACAAAAAATACGGTGGCCTTTAAAATATACGTTTTTCACTTTTCGACCGATTAAATATTATCCATACTATTTAACAGAATTTAGACATGTTTTGTTAGACCAATATAGGGAAAGGACAGTATTTAATTAAAATAAACATCCCAAGAGATTTTAAAGCTACACTCATCATGCCCAATCAGATACTTCCTAAATGTGTCACTATGCATATAATATTTAGGTTCTATACTCCCTCGGGTGATTGGTTTTGTTTAAATTATTTTCACTACCTCGCTCTGGAAAGATAAACTCTCTTACAAACACCACTAAGCCCGCAGTATCTCGAATTCTGTGGAAAGCGGAGTAAGAAGTGTTTTGACTAGGGACTTTCTGTCTACCCTGCTACGCGGGACAAAAAGCGTGAATCTAAAAAAATAAAGGTGACTGAGCTATGCACTTATATGGTTGGATACCGTTAGATATGAAAAATTACACTTTTAAATAGTATTAAATGAGTATGAAAACCAAACTCACCCAATAAATTAATATATACATATCTATGCATATAATAAAAATATATCTGATCGCTGTACATGACAGATATATGGGAAAAATATTATTGGGATCATTCATAAATATAATAGAATCTAAAATAGTAATACTTAATTTTTTATCTGTTTGTACGTGTATCTGGTTGTTTGTGCATTTGTGTGCGCTAATCTCGGAAACAGCTTAACCGAATTAAATCCGGTTTTCAGTTTTAATTTGGCAACCTTCCCCAATTTAATGATCGTTTCATTTCAATTGGTTCTAAAAGAAGAAATTTTTATCAATTGATTAGAATTGAAGTATATTGTTCGACCAATTTATACCAAGGATCAAGTCCACGAAGGCGGAGTTGCCAGCATTCATTAGTATCTAGTTTATGAAAATTATACACATAATATGTGAAAACCTAAGGCAACAAAATTTAGAAGTTTGAAATCCCGAAATCTGCAGGCTGCTTTATCAGCAAAAAACGCTAGTTCTGTGAATAACATATAAATTATTTAAAGTAATATATTTTATTACGATCGAGTATGATATAAAATAAAATAAACATTTTTCATTTGCTTCACGCTTTCTAGCTTAAACTAAAGGAACAAAGAGTACCTAGTGTCAAGACCCGTTCTACGTTTTACATCTAAATTTGATATATTTTGACTGTGTTGAGTAAAAGTTATTTTTCATAGCTACATTTTGACGACAATTTTAAGGATCAAGGAACACTATTTGAAAAATTAGTTTATAAAAAGATAATAAATAAAGTGATGTCTAAGCGTTCAAAACAAAGAAGTTAATGTATTATGCTTTTTGTGCTGAGTTTTCTGCCTCATTTAAAATATTATTAAATATCATTTTTAGAATTTTATGTATAAAGTATCCGGTCGTGGCTCAGTGGCATTTGTAAGCACTGTCGGTTGTATATTCGCTTTCCACTTGAGGGAATGATTATAAGAGTATGTCTAATTATTGTCATTTCTATGTTCTGGTAAGAGAAAGCGCTGCGATGTCTCAAATTCAGCGAAAAGCAGAGTACGGAGAGTCTTGACACTATGTACTATCTACCCGGCTGTGAAGCGGTTTTTATAAAAGGTGACGGCCATTTTAGATTAACAAAACGGCGGCCAGTTTAGATTAACAAAAATATTGATGTATCCCATCATTCATTCCCATCAGACCTAAAGTCGTAATCTAAATTTCAGCTCAACCGAATACTGACAAGTGGGTCAAATATAGCTTGCAAGATTTCACATACACTAACTAACTAACATAAGTTTAATAAAAGCTTATAATAATCAAATTTGTAAAATGTGTAACCGATTTCATAATAACTAGGCAACTACCTACCTATATTTTCGTACGAGTAATTTTGGATAAATTACTTCTATCTTTCAAACTGCTGAAATTTATTCTATTTCTTTAAGTTTTCTTTAAGTATACTTAACTTAAACTAAAAACAATAATATTGATAATTCCGAAATAATAACATCAACATACTAACAAATACATATGCTTACCAAATTGAGCACATGAGCTTGTAAGACGTACGTAGGTATGATTTTTTTTTGATTTCGCTTAAGTTTCTATAAATGTATTCACCAAATAAAATAAAGGCTCAGAAACAATAATATGTATACTTTATTATGAGTTATTCGTGAAAATTCGTACTTGCTTTTATCTTAAATACAGATTTAATTACTTGAACGTTACACGCCACATTCGTTTTTCGATGTCGGTATTAAATTATAAAATTAATTAGTTTAAAAATAGCGTGTTATGGGAAGTTATTAATTAATTATCGGAGAAAAATTAAATTCTTATAGAAGTTTTAAATTCACTTATAGCGGTCGAAACTTTTAATCAAAAAGTGTCGGATGAAAAATATTTTGAAATTTTAAAATAACTTTAAGCGATCAGCTTTTAGAAACTACTGAAAATGGAAGCAGAGTTTATTTTTGAAAATTTTTTCCCTTCGATTTTCAGAAACATTTTACCAAAACTTGTCTAAAATCTAAATTCTCAGTTTATCATGGGACGACTTGCAATAATTGAGTTTTTATTTACACGAAAAATTTAGAAATACCTCTTTCCTAATGATACTTTTTTTACTTCCTTTATTCTTACTTTATTTATGTTCACGCTTTTATCCCGCATAGCAATGCAGGCAGGAAGTACCTAGTGTCAAGATCAAAATAATTTAAATATAACCATTCCTCCAAGTGGGCATCGACCGTAAAACCGATCGCGCGTTTATTTGTGTCTTAAAATAGAATTCAATAGAGACATTATATTACATTGAATGGTAGATAGTGAAATATATAGTACTTAGATATTTCTAAACAAGTAGTGCGGATTGAAACCTTCTGGAAGCATTTATATGTTATAGAGAGGCATGAATCGTGACAGACAGGTTCGTCGGTCGAGCCTAAGGGCTGAATAGGAATATTTAAACAGTCCTTTTTTACCTTTTCGAGGATGGTACTTATGTTTATTTGTCATATAATATGTTTATCACACTTATTATTTCATTTTTTTTTGTTTTTTTTTTAGCTTCACGCTTTTACAGCTTTGCTTAAAAGAGAGGAAGTACCTAGTGTCAAGACACTTCGTACAACGCTTTTCGCCGATTTCGAAACATTGCGTATTGAGTAGCGAAACTCAACGCCACGCTGTGTCTTTCCAGAATAGAGGAATGAACATCATTTTAAATACTATCACTACCCCGACTGAAAATAGAACTTACAACCAATCGCTTTTACAGTGAGACGCTATTCCACTGCACCACGACCGTCTTCATTATTATATTACTCATACTAATACAAAATTCTGCATCAATCGTTTCAATAGTTTATAGTGAGGTATACTTTTGATTTTAAAGAATTAGGTTTTAAAGCGAACCAAATCGAAAAAGATAGTTTTAAAGCACAAGATATGCATCGCTGAAATTGAATTGAGAATAAAAATAGAGCTTGAAATTTTTGGAACTGTCAAAATCTATGGCCTCTTTGTTTTAAGTTACGCGTTTTAATCCAGATGGATGGATACTGTCGAATGGGTAAAGCCATATTTTTCAATACAGAAAGAAACCTGCGGTAAGAAAGATCGATCTGTAGCAAAATTTTTACTATACAACGAACGTGTATATAACGCAATCGGGGAAATGATTGAAAACTTTCTACCTTCTGGGAACCGATGAACAAAATCTATCGTATTTTACAAGATGCTTTTATAAGTTATAAAACTTGGCGTGGATGACAAAATAAAAATGAGTTTAAAGGAAAGACGTTTTGACGCCTTCACTAGCATCAGCTGGGAAATAGTTATGTCGTTCGGATTTTATTTCTTCGAGATATTTTGAAGTGATTCGATAAATATTTTTATTTTTCAAACAAAATTGAGGCCGGCTACGGCGCAGTAGCACAGCTTCCGACTGTAAACGCGATGATTTGTGTGTAGTAGTAGATTAGATTAGTAGTCCCAGTAGCGGGAATAATTGTATTTAAATTGTTTTCATTTTCCTATCATTGGTAAGACAAAACGCAGCGTTAAGTCCCGCCACTGAACACGCAATGTTCTGTATTCGGCGGAAAGTGGAGTACGGAGAGTACTCCTCTAGGTACTTTTTGTCTACCTTGTTATGCGGGATAAAAGCCTGAAGCTAAAAAAGATATCACCAGGCCCAAAACCCTTAGTTAATTTTTATATGTTTAAATATATAAAATTTAAAGTAACGTATCATTACGTATTTGGTCAACAGTACAGCAACGTTTAGTGAGACATTTTTCTATTACAGCGGTTGAGTTGATAACGAAGAAATGGTATTAAAATTGCAATAAAAAATCTAATCAATAATTGTTTTGACTACTACTGAAATCCACTGACTTTGCTTTCTTTCATACATTAATAACATACATTTTGGATTATTTTGAACCTTTTAGTTGAACAAAACGCCTTAACAATGTTAATAAATAATAATATTTTTTGTAATAATGAGGCTAAATATGGCCATCGTGGCTATATAGTAGAGCGTCTGTAAACGCCATGACTGAGTTTGATCTCCATTCGGGGGAATGGTTACATTAAATTTACATTTATTAACCTATTGTAGAAAAATAAAACGGAGTTTAAACACGTAATGTCTCCAATTTGTTTGGAAAGAGGAAAACAAAGTGTTTTGACGCTAGCCTCTTTTTACCTACTGTAAAGCCATACCGTATAAAATGTGAAGTAATCATTGGTAGTAAAGGAAAGAAAACCATGAAGTCATTGCACAATTTCGTCCCAAGTAAACCCAAAGGAACAACGGCTTTGGGATTAACATGTGGTCTAATAAGGTAGTATATCAATTACAGATTTTAGGCACTTTATTCGCAGGTAATTGTTACGATCTAATTACACAGGCAAAAAAACAGACCTCACAATCAGGTAGATTTAGGTCCACTTAGGGCAAATTTTCAGACAGTGCCCCATTATAAATTGAATGTGAAAAGACCTAATTCATAATATATCGGTAGAAATATAATAAGTAAAAATTCACAAGTATCGTTAGTTTTTTTATATATCCCAATATAGTTTCAAGGTAAAGGGTTTCATCAACGACATGTCTCAATATTTGTTAATAAAAATAAAATTTGAAGTATGTATTATCTGTATATGTTAAAATTATATACCATTTAACTAGGTACTTAAAAGACCAAAAATAATGATAACAGTATTATATTAATAAAAAAATATTTTAAGTGTTCTGATTTGACAAACAGTGCTTTAAGTTTTAATACATGATGTAACACTTCGGGCGTCTTTTTACGAAAATTATGCAATTATAGCATACATTTATCCATAATACCTCTATAGAAATATTTTTAATTAATAAATATTACTCAAATAAAAGTATCATTTTGGCTAGTAACATATATACGTTGCTAAGGCCACCCGTAAAATAACTGTGTGGAAGCACACGACTTTCATTGGTTACTTCTCGTTTATGTTTGTGATGAAAAAGAATGATCAATATTTTATAAAACTAAATTCCTTATATTTATCAAAACTTTTTATTTTGAAAATAAATAGACTGGTTATACTAAGATCTTTCATTTTCGCGATTTTTATCCACTTTAAAAGATACTATTTTAAACGGATTAATCGCGTTTATTTTGGAATTAAAAAATACATAGTTAATAGTAATGAAAATACATCACATTTTAAAGAAGAGGCAAAACTGAAATTTAAATACTAGAAATCAGATTGTAAATATGTATCATATACAAATAGAAATTGCTGACGTATATATTATATAGTACACATTAGACCAAGAACCTCAAATCTGATTGGGTCATATGACCCACATTAGGGATTATGGACCTATGGTGACAACAATGGATGTCCGGCGAAATAAGCAGCAAAGCTGATCTCATGAAAGGGAGTTTAACGGGTTTCGAGCCTTACATAGTAATTTGAGATTTGAATATGAAATTTGTACTTAAAATGTAAATATGCTCGCCATACGCGGTGCAAGAGTTTGTCGAGGTGGAGTGACATTTAATTTTAATGCCATTCTCACGAGGAGTTTTTGAATTTAAATTTCTTATACACTATTCTACATATGACACAAATTAAAGGACTAGTCATCGCTTATTACATATTCCTTTTGTTAGCTGCACTCTTTTATCCTGCTTAGGGTAGGCAAAAATTACCTAGTGTCAAGACACTCCGTATTCAGTTTTCCACCGAATTCGACACATTACGCGTTGCGTAATGGAGCTCAACGCTGCGCTGTAACGTAACTTACTAGAACAAAAACGCAGCGCTTTGTTGTACCAAGGCGCGGAAATGTTAATAAATAAAATATAATCATTTCCACGAGTGGGAATCAAACTCACGCGTTTACGGTCAGACGCTGTCCCACTGTGCCACGACGGGTCTCCCACATATTATTCATAACAAGATGAGAATAATTTAGAACTACGTTGTAAATAAAATTATGAATACATATGTATTTATTTATTTATTTAGGACCATCAACAGAAAATATATGATATTATAATTCGATTATAGTACAAAATATTACAGTGCTTACATGTATTTCTAATTAAAGACGATAACTATAAATGTTAATGTTCGAAATCTCAAGGTTATATGAAGCGTCTTAACAAAAAGGTATAACAAGATATGTTCGCAGATTAGTAGTTATGTACCGTGTATAAGAATGGATTCTATTATAAAAATGAATACATAAATCGCCTTTTTAAATATCGATTCTGTTACCAAAAAACAATAAATATTATATAAATTAACAAAATGCAACGAAACTATTTAGAAAGCTCGTTATAACTCATCAAAATCCGCGACTGTCTACAATTTTACTTTGAATTTCAGCGAGAAATTTCACACGTATCTTGAATGCTGTAGACGCTTTTCAAGTGATAGTACAATTCTGTTCCAATTATGTAAGGTTGAAATTACTTGAGCTATTATACAGTATAAAATAATATTATATTAAAAAATAATAAAAAATGGCTGGACTGGCCCTGCCGCAGTGGATCACCGTTTGATTGTAAACGTGACTGGAAGTGGGTTCGAATTTCACTCGGGGGTTTGATTATATTTTATTTATTTCCATTTTCTCACTTTGGTACAACAAAACGCAGCGTTAAGTTCAACCACTCAATATCTCGAATTCGGTGGAAAGCGGAGCACGGAGTTTTTGTTACTAGGTACTTCCTGTCTAACCTTCTACGTATGCTAAAAAATCTTTTTTAATAGAAGATATTGAGAAAATTTTGCTAAATATCCGGTGCTTCATTTTGACTATTTTACATGATTAAATTTCGCATTTACGAATATACATATATTTGTTGTTGAAAAAAATGCTTAAAATCATAATTAATTTATTTTGGTGGTTTTGATATTAGTTTATACAATAAATATTATTATATATATTGACGCGTAAACTTCTTCCGTTATTCGTGTGCTTATCTTTATATAATAGTGTTTGTCAAACATAGGTAGTATGTGTAACATTTATTTGATTGATTTCAAATATGTGTACTGGAATACAGACAATATCGGCTTTCTATTCCTTTTTATATAAACCTCGACTATAAAATATTTAATTCTTCGTCTCATACTTTTTGTAAAAAGAACTTGAAAAACGTATATTTAGAGAAAGTCAATTGTTTTTAAAGCTGTGAGATTCGATCCTGCGTTCAATTTGACAGTTTACGAGAGACGTGTTTTATAAAAATGATTTTATTTATCCTAAATATAATATAACACTTTAAAATATTAGAATAAGCGGGCTCCAAAGTGTTCTCTTCATATTAATAATTAATATAGAATTTATTTAAGGAAAGAGAATCCTAATTTAGAATTAAGGGAAATAAATTTACTTAATAAATTAAAAATATTTATTGAATAGTAATTATAGGCAAAAATATCCTAGGATGTGTATATATATTTATATATATATATATATATATATATATATATATATATATATATATATATATAGACCTACCTACCGCACTATGTGAGAAGCGTGAAGCTGTATAACATATTATATGGAATTCTAAATAAGATTTTAAACTGCAACCGTCTGTTTAGGGCAATGAACTGTCAGATAACGTCACTACACGTAGTGTACGGTTGGTCGCGTTATCGTGATCGAAAGAACACTTCAACGACAAAGACCAAACTTTCCTTGACATTTTGTTTAATGACATTAAACTACAGAAGCTATACTCCCTGTTTAAACAATAGAAGGCTATTATACCTTAGTAATTGTAGAAAATGAGAAATCATTTTGTATTGCCTCATATTTCTTCCTGTAGCAGAGAGATCATAGAGTCAAGACTCTCCACTCTCCACAGTGGAAGATCACCTGACAGTTGCACAGACGTTGCGGGTTCATTAGCTGGTTTCCTCAGGGAAATATTTTTAACTTCACTAATACTTTTAGCTTCACGCTGTATCCCTAATAGGGTAGTTAGAGACAATGGAGTGATGAACGGTACGGTCCCTGCTTTCACCTCGTGCAGTTATTACCCTCTTCATATACGCCCTTCAGTAGGTCCTCATACTTTTCACGTGACCTTGGTCACGTGAAAAGTATTTCAGTTCCAGTATTTTCCGTACTGTGATTTCAAGGGTCAACCGAGGTCTTCCCCGACTTCTCATACCATTCACCTTTGTTTCAGAAATATTTCTAATATATTTAATAATTTATATTTCAACTATTTAAATTTCCGATCTGATATGACCAAGCACGGCGTAAGTTCACCGCTTTATGTGGATAGCAGTCAACGGAGTGTCTTGTCACTAAATTGTCTCTGTTCACCTGGCTTTGCGGGATAAAGCGTGAAGATATACAAAAAAATTGTAACTAATATTATTTCTGTTTAGCTCTCAAACATTGCTGCACACAACATATTATAAACACAAGAATAATTATTTAAAAATTTTACGATTCTTTAGGTAGCATTTTAAAAATTATTTTCCTTGATAGTGTAAATATTTGCTTTTTCTCGCTGGAACGTCAAACATCCAATTGGCACACGTTTCGGTTTACAGTATACTTTTCACATTCGTTACTTCATTTCATTGACTGTTCACTGTTCTTTTTATAAATGTAACTAAGTATATCTCTATTGATCTTACATGCATTAGTAATTGTTTTTTTAAATGTATTGCGAATAAGAGTTTCTTATAGCTTTACGCTTTTATCCCGCATAGTAGGATAGAGAAGAAGTACCTAGAGTCATTGCTGGCGATATTGCGTGTCGAGTTGCGCAACTCCACGTCGTGTTTTGTCTTACCAGATCGAGGAAATTGATATAATTTATATAATCATTTCACCGAATATCAACCGAATTGACACCGATCCTGTTTAGTCAGACGCTGTCACACTGCGCCATGACTGGTCTCATTTTATTTTTATTGTTTTAATATTTCGAAAGTGCTCTTTTCAAATTTATCTATAGGAAAATTATTATAAAAAAATGTGAATTTGAACTCACGACCCATTCGTTCAAAATACGTTGAAATTCTCATAGTGCGCTTGTTGCAAACGTAAAAAAAACGAATTGTACTTACGGACTACTGCAAAGTGTTCGAAACGTCGGATACTTCAAAACATATTTTCAAATACCAGGATATACATGGTAAATCCGCTTAAAATAGTTCTGTTTAAGGTATACGTATTGTACTAAGGTATACTAAGGTTCTATTTAAGGTATGCACTAAGTATCAAACTGGTTTCTGTTAAATAATGTGAAATAAATATTTGCTCAGTACAAAAAAAATCAATTGGTGAAAATGGGAAACTGTGGGTTCGAACAAGTGAATCAATGCTAACAACCGATGAAATCAAGCAAAAATATGAAAACATTTTAAAAACATGTAAAATTTTTGAACGTAGGTGGATTATAGGTTTAAAAATATACGTTTAATATACATTTTTTAAAAATATTTTTAAATTCCAAATGTGAACAACTCGTTCAAAGTATTAGAAAAGAATGACATTTTGAAAAATCCGAATTGATGATCACTCTAGTAAGACAAAGCGCGGCGTTGAGTTCACTCAAAATACGGTGGCTTGAATTCGAATGGATAATTGAAAATGGAGTATTTTGACACTAGATATTTTCGATATACTCTACTATGCGGGAAGAGCTGAAAATAAATATGAAAAGTAAATAAAAAACCTAAAAATAAAAACACTTTACTAATTCTATTTATATAAACCGTAAAATTTGCTTCGACGAATCTGTCTCAGAAGATCATCTTTTACTCTCGCTCTACGTGCTTGTGTACGTACGTCCGGGATTTCTGGACAATTGCTCACTCTTGTGGAAATTATAGTATTGTTAAATAAGAAAAGATTTATTTCATGTGTTTTGGACGATATTAAGAAGTTGATGTGATATTTCAGAGTAAGCAAGCATGAAATAAGGCAACGTAATGTGTATTTCGTTTGTTTTTTAGCGGCACGCTTTTATCCCGTATAGCAGGGTAGACAGAAAGTACATAGTGTCAAGACACTCCGTACTCGCTTTCCACCGAATTCGAGACATTGCGTGTAGGGTGGTCGAACTCAACGCTCTTTGTTTTTACCAGAGCGAGGAAGTGAAAATAATTTAAATATAATCACTCCCCCGAGTGGGGATCGAACCCACAACCGATCGCGTTTACAGTCAGACCTTGTCACACTGCGCCACGACCGGCCTTTTCTAATCTTACTTATTAGTAATTAATACTGTGTAGTTAATACAAAAAAAAGTAATTTATATGTACACTTATTTGATAAAAATTAAATAACAGATTTTAAATTTTAATATTTAATCGATCCATAGATTAGGCACCATTGATAATTGTTGTCTTATTTCTTTGGAAAATATTAATAGTAAATATTAAGAACAATATTTTGAGTGATGTAGTTCGTTAAGTATTGCGTTTTAATATTTTTTATAATTAATTTGTTTACTAAATGTTTATGGGAGAGTATATTCATAAAATGAGACACAACACGACATCAGGTATCGTAAAGTAATATTTAATTAGTAATAACAAAAATAATCATCTAACTAAGATAATCAATCATGACACTGATTTAATCATATTTATAGTGTATATGTGAAATAGAGATACACTTAGGTTTGTGTCCTTAACAAATAAACTGAGGAAAAAAAAACTGAGGAAACAATACTAAAAAGAAGTTTAATTTTTCGATATCTATTAAAGATACCTTTATAAAATTTATGCTGCGAATTACTTCAGAATTTTTGCAATATGATAAATGGTAGAAAAATCATTATTTAACTGTTACATGTATAGGTTAGAAAGAAAATGACTTAGTGGAACATAGTTAAAAAATAATAACTATGTAGAAAGGTCTTTGCATAGGGTATTATAAGTTTTTTTAATGTTTTTCATATTTTTACTTAAATCTCCTTTATTTAATTTTACCAGCTAATTATCTATATTATTAAGAGAAAACATTTGTATGTTTGTAGCGTTTTCGCAAAAACGACTGGATCGATTTAAAAAAATCACTGAGTTACATAGGCCATATGACATTTTTAAAAAAATAGGTATCTCTAATAAAAATGCAATAAAGTAAATCAAGGTGTGAATAAAGTGGATATAAAAATCTATCATCGCATGCGCTGCAAAAATTATTGATAATAGAACAAAAAAATGTTTTACAGTATTATAGATCATATTAATATCTACGAAAATGTCCTCTATACACATTGTATATTTTAAAAAAGTCGGAAAAAACGCTACAAGAATCAAATTGTAGTATTCATATCTCTGAAGAAATTTAAAAATGTCAATCTAAAGAAACACTGACACAGCCGGAGTGAGGGGAAATGGGCAATGGGCATCGATCTGTAATACAGGTAGCCACGGCTACTTAGTTATTCCGAATAAAAAGCTCTCTTATATATTCTATTTATATTTTCTTATATATTTTATTTTTTAATTCAGATTTTGTTATAATTATATTTATAATTATTATTCATAGGTATTTATATTTTAAGCAGGTATGTGTCAAAAGTTCTTTTTTGAAGTACCTTTCCTAACCTATATCATTATTTATTATTTTCAGTGACTTAAATAACATTTTCATAAAAAATCGAAAATATCTACACGTAGTTCTCTAACAATACCATTCATACCTATGTATTAATCTTTATCCTAATTAATATTAAATTATTTTTTACTATTTAAATAATTAAAATTGGACATACCATTCAAAGGAGTTTAAAAATGTCAACCAAAATGAGATAATGAGGCGTGGGAAGAACGGGGCATCGTTATCTGTGAGTTTGGACCCTACACAGTAGATGCAACTTAAGTTGAACCTTAAGAGTTTAGAGATTTCACACCACGTTATTGGTTTCATTTTAAAAGTTATTTTCTAAACTAGTTATACATTATTTTATTGTTTTATTGATATATTCGCCCACTTCACAGTGGCAAAACTACGAACGGGTCGCTAGTAACTTATATAGAATTAATTTTAATTTATAAGTTCAGTTTTTATTACAATCTATAATGTAGGTATGTTATGGATGTCATTAGATGATATTAGGCCATGTAATGTTACAATGTGCCTCATAGAAGAACAGTTTTGTTAAATTTCTACTGTTGGACTCCTTCATATTGCAATACAATATCATTTAATAGCATAAAGCGAAGTGTCGTCCGTTGTCAAACTACGTAACGGATTTTAATACGATTTTTATGAATACACATATAAGGAACATTAAATTGAAAAGAAAAAAACAATATTAACAAAATTTCTGATCTGGAGAGAATGCGGGTGGATGTAAAAACATAATGGATATAGTTATGTAGTTTACAATGGAGAAGCCGCGAGCGGGCCGCCTAATATATAAATAAATATTAAAATTACAAAAAAATCCAATCATAAAATATTTTAAGCATATTTCGTATATTTTGTATGTTTTATGATTCAAAAGGTACCTAATAATAGTTTGTTGTAAATACTTGCAACCAGTCGACTTCTTTGCCTCAAGGCAACTTTAGCTGTGAGACGTATCGAGCGTGGCAGTTGAGTGCAAATCACTTTGCCAATGTCACGTTAAAAAGAAACAAAGTTACATTTTATAAAAGGTAACAGAAAAATAAGGCTTTCAATTATAATAAAAAAGCACTTGAATTATAATTGTGGTTTAAGAAAATAAAATGTTGAACTTATTTGATTACCTGTTCCGCTAACCTATAAAAACAGCCTCATCACTATAGTTAAAGCTGTTTTTTGCTGCATTGCTATATCTATTTACAAACATACGTATTTGCAATATTTTTAGTTTGAGATTTTAAAATTTAAATAAGGCCTTTATGGAATAGCATCAGGATATATTATCACGACTCGGAGTAATAATTATGTTTGAACTGTCTTTACTTACCTACTCTGGTAAGACATTGCGGCGTTGAATTCCTACACGCACAAATTTTATATAGGAATGTATTTATACTTACTAGATTGTTTCTGACTACTATGGTGTGCGGATTGAAACGTGAACGGTGACACTGTAAAAGAAAATAAATTGTAACTCATTCACTGCTAGCGGGATAGGAAGTCGACCTTTCAAGCTTTATCCCGCATAGCAGGGTAGTCTAAGACAACCTAGTGTCAAGACACTAAGATGACTACTTTTCTGAAATCGAGACATTACATGTTGAGTGGCAAATTCAAGTTACGGTTCATCTTACCAGAGCGGAGAAATAAACATAAATTTTAATTATAATGATTGCCCCGAATAGTAATCGAACTCACGACCAATAACGTTTACAGCCAGACTATGTCCTACTACGCCACGATACGCTAAACTTTTAAAAAGTATAACAATATTTATTAGTACATTTTAGTAAAATATAAGTTATACTTAAATAATTATTTTATATAGTACCTACCGAAAAATAAAGACCAGAAATAAAAACCAAATATGTAGTTTAAGACCCTTTTATTTTTTTCCGTTTTCTTTTGGATTCCTCAGCTAATAGCATTTTTATACTATAAGCCCTACAGTGTGTTTTAAGATGATAGAATTCGTCGTCCTTATAAAGAGATTTTTCAGCATTTTCCATATTATTTTCAGAATCTGAAATCTCATCGCTGAAAAATTATTTACATTTTAAATATCTACTTTACCAATCGTTATAATCGAATCTATTATTGTGGTGTGTATATGTGTATACATATTACGTAACATCAAGATAGTCCGTTCACTGCTTCAAATCGAGACACTGCGTGTTGAGTCGCGGATTTCAACGCGCGTTTTGTATATAATTTGTATGTATAATGTTTAGCTTCACCTTTTATACCGCATAGCAGGTTACACAGGAGGAATCTAGACACTCCGTACTCCGCTTTCCGCCTAATACGAGACGCGTGTCAAATAGGGAACTCAATCGTCGCGCTTCATTGTTTACCACCGGAGCAAAGAAATGAAAATAATTGATATATAATCATCATTAATTTGACTGGGAATCAAACCCACAATCTATCGCATTTTTAGTCAGACACTGTCCTTATGTGCATCTTTGTATTTATATACAATATCATTCACCCACGTCAATAGTCAAAAATCACACCGCGCAATGCCGCAATGGTCTTTATTAACTCCAATATATTACATACCTATATTGACAAACAATTACCAAGTCACTCGTTGCTATGTAGAAGAATCAATTTTTAATTTCATATTAAAATCATAGACTTTATAATACAAAAATAAGCAAATTGGTGTGAAAGCCAAAATTAGAGTAGTTTTAGTTAATATTTTTTTTAAGCTTTACGCTTTTTATCCCGCATAGCGGGGTAGACAGAGAGTACCTAGTGTCAAGACAATCATCCGTAATTTGCTTTCCATCGAATTCGAAACATTGAGTAGTGGATCTCAATGCCGCACTTTGTCTTAGCAAAGTGAGGAAGTGAAAATAATTTAAATATTGGTTATATTTAAATTATTTTCCCCCGAGTGGGGATCGATCCCACAACCGATCGCGTTACAGTCAGACGCTGTCCCACTGTGCACGACCGGTCTCACAAGTAAATATTAAAACTTAAAAGTGGCAAAATTATATATCAAATATGTATTGTAAATAATAAATTGGTCCGTTCACTTCATACGCTCAACTAATTTAAATTTTATTCACACAATTTTAGCTATAGCATAGAAGAGCGAGTTTTGGAAGCATAGATTTTTGGTACACTTACATGTCTGAGCATGTCATTAGCAGAACTGGTGTTCAAGTTAATAATATTTAAACATTTTACCTTATAGGTTAAAAAAGTAAATAAATATAAAAAATATATGTATGATAAAATATATGTAAAAAAAGTATACTTAAATAAATTTGTACCTCTGGATGGAGGTGACAAGCAGCCTTTCCATCTGGCATGGTGTAGGAAGACCTATGTTGGACACTGGACGTCCAATTTGACCCACCAAAAATATTTAGGAGCCAAAAGAAACAGTATTAATTAACAAATCTGTAAAGATTAAGAAAGATTTTAGTTACTTCTATTGCGGATATCTTAAATTTTATTTACATTTAAATTATTAAGCATAATATTTTATATATAATTATCATTTTTTCTTATTTTTATTTCGTTACAAACAAGGCATTATTGGTAATTGGTGACGAACAACTACGTTTTCCTCGACCATTTATGTTTTTTGCGGTACCCTATGGACATTGTTTGAACACAATTCCGACATATCAGCGTTGATTGGACGTGAAAACTATGATTGTTTGGCGTGATTGTTGGCTTAAATCATAAGGAGTATTATACTCGTATATAAAGTGACATACATATTTCTATATCAGTTCTTTACTTGTTCAAAATAATAATATTGATATTTAATTACTTTTGTTTACAAATTATACATATTTTGGAGAAAAGCCTATATATGTATATATATGTAAGTATATATATATATACACATATGATCTCTGTAAGAACTATTATTTCTTTATTAAGTAGCCAGAGTAACTAAGTTCCTGTATTAAATGTAATTCGACTGTGCTTTTGTAAAATATAATTATTGAAAGTAAACATTTCTTAATAAAAGAACGTTCAATACAAAGAATCTTTGAAACCGACGGGTTTTAAGAATTTCGTACCAAATAAAGCAGTGTATTGTACTAAACTTTAACTTGTTATAAAATGTAAGTACACTTTTCTGACCGCTTCTCAAAAGAACTTTTAAGTTCTGTTTCATTACGAAAGCTCTATATAATAATTATTTTTATATTTTTATTATATTTAATAATTTCAGCTTCACCTCGGATAATCAGAGATAACTTAGTGTCAAGAACACTACGTTCCGCCTTTTCGTTAAAATTTAAGACTCTATGTTGAGTTGTGAAACTCAACGCCGTGCTTTGTCTTATCAGAGTGAAGAAATTACAAAAATTTTAATATAAACATTTCCTTGAGTAGGAATTGATCCCACAACCAACGCGTTGTCAGTCAGATGCTATTTCACTGTGCCTCATTAATTAAATATATCAGTATTTTGTATGGCATAGTTATAAAACTTTATTTTAAAATATAGCATAAAACTTTATTTTATTTTTCTTAAAACTGGATTTATGTAAAGATATATGATGTACTCATATATCAATCGTGTTACTGAAAAGATCTACAGTAAATTTGTAATACGCTTTAGTAAAGTAGTTGTGACATGTTTGACAGAGACTAATGTTTGTGGATCTGAGTTCTTCTGACTTTGTCAAATAAAATGCGCTCATGTCGTCCATCATTCAATATTCAATGTCTTAGTTTAGACCAAATAGAACAATCTTAAAATTCGGTTTTTTATAACAAACCTTTATAAAAAAATTTATTATCAGAAATTATTTTTTTAAGTACTAAGAAATTTGAATTTGCGCCGCTTAGATATATAACTTACTAATCAGGCTTACTAGCTATACCCGTAGCCTAGATCCTTTGAAACATTTACACGTTTTCTAAAACTGTTTTTGTATCGTAAAGTGTTAGAATAATACTTTAAAATATTAAAAAAAAATTGAAGTAAACGCGAGAAATATACAAAAACAAAAAAAATAAATAAAACCTCATCCTTTGACAATAGTTACGCGTATTAAAGGTGACACTATTGTTAAAATCTTTTAAATTAAGTCTTTTCTAAGCAACCTCAAGACAGCAAATATTAAATTTAATATTTGGAATAGGTACTAAAAATTATGAACATAATAAAAATGCATATCGTAGATCAGCAAACAACACCGCTCATATCATTCTCACCAGTTAAACAAGAAATAAAAAATAAGTTGCTTTGCTATACATTAGTCAAAGGAAATTATTATATTACTTCATACTATAACTGGTGTTAAGAAAAAAAATCAGATAAAATATAATATATTTTTTGAAATAGACAAGTTTACGTTTCCTGTAACGATGTCGAAAATGATATAAGCGGCGTTATTTTCAAACGGACGATGTATTCACAATGTGCAATATTTATTTTAGACAAAATCTCGCTTAATGTAATTGACTATTCATAATGGTCAACAAGCAAATGTGCCCATGTAATTAATAAGCTGGGCGATCGTCAATTTATTATAGCAGATGAGTTAGGCGGGAAGCCCATAGGATATTAATTATTATTTCATACTTCAAATTTATTGAAGAGCGGATACATCTAATAATTATGTACACATTTTCTACAAAGTATGTGTTTCAGTTTCACCTTTTCTTGCGCATTGCAAGATAATCGAGAAGTCATACTTGTTCAGGAGATGATAATGATGTAAATATGATTATTTAGGGGCCTAAGTGGGAATCGAATCCACATCTAGTTCCATATAACATAAAATAAAAATATTGTTCAAATTCTTTCAAAATCAAGAGCCTTAATATAGAAATATAATAAAAATATATATATTCTATTAATTAAAAATAACTATAATAATGGTTTAAATGTTTGAAGTTTGCATCAAGTTGTATTAATACTAACACGTCTTTGCAACACGCTTATGTTCGACACGAGAGTAAATTAGCATTCGCTTAATATTGTAAATAGTTTCACCATTTCTGGCAATTCGGGGCTAAAACTGAGCGAATAAATTGACGCTGTTTGAGCAATTTGAATTACAAATGCATCATATACTGGTGTAGTGTTTTGTACTATCAATCAAATGTCGTTAGTATGAGATGGATGATGACACTTATACTGGTTGAATTAATAAGATAAAGATTTAAATAGAATTAGTCGCTTATATATATATATATATATATATATATATATATATATATATATATATATATATATATATATGTATATATATATATGTATATACGATATATATATGTATATACGAGTCTCGATTTCAGTGGAAAGCGGAGTAAGGAGACCTGTCACTAGGGACTTTCTGTCTACCCTAGTCTATGGGAAATAGAATCGTGAAGGTAAAAATATTACTGTATACATTTATCATGGCGTCGTGAGATTGTACCTAACTGTAGGCACGGTAACTGTGGATTCGATATTCATTCGTTGGAATGATTAAATACACTCATTATTAAACCCACTTTAAACGTGAAAGAACGTTACATTTTATAACTCATTTGGTGCAAAATATTACTTTGTAATAGTAAATAAATATCATTAGAGATTATTTTTGCCGTATTAAAAAAGCTCTTCAAATTAAGATAGATATAAAACTTTTCTTACCCAGTTTTCAGTTAACCACTAACACAGGCATTGCCTGAAGTTGAATTAGTAGTATATACGTATGTATATGTACAGAGTACTTTAACACTAGATTCTCCCTGTATAGAATCTATCATGATATCCGCGCAATTTAAAACAAATATTTATTATCGTCTTATAGACGTTTTACATCAACTGACACATATATAAACAAGTTTGAATCCCCGATTTTGGGTGGAAAGTGAAGAAATACGTATCTCATGCAATGCAATACTCTACCTTGCAATGTGAAAGGGTGCAGCTGGTACACAAATTCTATAGAAATTGTAGACATAATTATAAGATGTATCCATTCCTTAATAAATATTAAGTATGACATAATAATTAATATTCTGTGAGACTTTCACCTAACTCATCTATTTTGATAAATTGACGATCGCCCAGCTTATTAATTATATGGGCACATTTGCGTGTTGAAAATTTGACAATTTTGACAAACGGATCTTGACAAACGCATACAAATGATAAAAATAACAGACTGGCTCGCTATCTCTGGTGATATGTTCCTGTTAGATGCCACCCATCCTTTCCCTCAGAGTGCAGTGGTTTCGACAATGGTGGCTACCAAGGGCATGACACTATCTTCGCTCATTTTCATCCCAAGGCCGGCAACCCATCCAAAATTGCAATGTTGTGGATTCATGGCCAAAGGAGATGACTTAACAGTTGGTGGCCTTTCTGCTCGTTTTCCTCGTTATAATATTGTTTAATATTGAAATAACTTAATATATTTATATTGAATTATTCTCAAAAATATTGGCTATCTGCAATATAAAAAAATCCTTAAGTGTGTCAAATTATTTACTTCTACTATTTCTACTTTGCAAGAAACAGCACGAAGTGTACCCTTTACTTGATATATCTTATTAAAATGATTTTATATTCATATCTGACAGTGACAGATGTTTGAGTCCATATTGCAATTTGTGAAACAATTATATTTTAGGTCTTTTCCTGTTTGAGTCAAGTAAAATACCCCTCTGTGTCACATCTCTCAACTCGTTAATATAGACAACAATGTGTTGTTAAAAATGAACAAATGAATATATTTAATGATATTCTGAAATGTCTATGTGTTCTGAGGATACAAAAACACTACTCAAGACAAATGTTTGTAACATTAAAAGCTTCTTAGAATAAAATATTTATGTGAAAAATATGGGCGTTTTCTTCAATCGATTAGATAAAGCGATATGTTGGGTTTAGCCAAATAATAAACAATTTAGAATACTAAATCAAAATTTGTATAAAAGAAGAAAATTGCTATAATTATATTGTAAATGAATTCAATTTTTTCAAATTAATATATAATAAATACTTAAACCAATTTAAAATACATTTTATCTATTCGTACGTTTACACTGTGTTAATAATGCCAAGCGATTCGTTTCACGTCACTAAAAACAGCTGATACCCTGCGTTGTGTTAAAAATAGACTTAAAAATTAGACCAGAGTACCCAAGCAAAACAAAATTTCCATTCACATTGAAATACCGACGTACGAGTAGACTGTGCATTTTTAGAATAAGTTAAAAATGAACTAGCGGTATTTTGATATGTGCTTTTAAAAAATAAACAATTATATAGGTCTAAACACTTTTGTCTTTTGTAACAAAATTGTAAATTTATGTAAAAATACTACATATATTTTGCTCTGGACAAAACGCGGCTTAAGACAAAACGCGGCATTGATATCCTCCACTTAACCAAGGCAAAAATAAACGGACAATGTTGATAATAACTAGTTGATATAGGTCGAAATAAAAAAAAAGTGAATTCGAGGTTTTTTTTATTTATTGCAATTTAGATTTTTTTTGTATATTTTAACAAAAAATGTATTAGTATTGTCTCTGGCGTAATACTATTTAAGTTCAAAGTGGATAATTATAGCTTGATACAAAATTTTTTGTATGGTGGAACTCAACGCTGTATTTTGTGTTCTTAGAAATGCGAAATTGATATATATTTAATACAGTATTTGTCGTTAAAAAAGTAACTAATACATTTGCCAGATATATCTTTAAATATAATTTTGTAGTTATCTTCAAAGCAATCTTCAAGGTTTTTAAGAATTCAGCAATTTTATTTTCAAATGCGGTAAAGAATTTAATAAAACCTATCAACTTATTTCGGCCGCGACGCCTTGGGAGTCGGGAATAAGAAATTACCAATCGGTACTGAAATATGCCATCATTTCCACAATATCAATAAATAATTTGATTTTAAGGTAGTCACATAGAAATTTAGATTATTTATAATTGTGTTGTAATTTAAAATTATATAATAAAAAACATCTAGTCACGGCCATTTTTTTTATTTATAATGTAATTTTATTGTCTATGTGTTCATAAAATTCATTAAAATTTTTTTCCATATATTCGTACTCTTTTAGGTATTTATTTTTCTTTCGTTTGTTATTTGGGTGAGAATCGAATCCAAAATCTGTTCATTGTATTCATTCGTTATTTTTGACTACCATGAGAAAAATAATACAAAAACTGTACTAACCGTCTAACCACTTTATCTTGCATAGCTAAGTGACCAGAGCCAACCTAGTGTCGAGATATTATGTTCACCGTTTTACAAACGAATTCTAGAAACTTCGTGGTATGTTGCAAAACTCAATGCCGCACGTCGCCGTCTTACCAGAGCGTGGAAATAAAATTAATATTTGTGTTTGTGTGTGTATGTGTGTGTGTGTATGTGTGTGTGTGTGTGTGTGTGTGTGTGTGTGTGTGTGTGTGTGTGTGTGTATGTGTATGTGTGTGTGCTTGTGTGTGTGTATGTGTGTGTGTGGAATTGGTTAAATAAAGCTTAAATAGATTAAGCTTAAGCAAAATAAAGGTTACGTTAAGTGGCGATTACGTGTACTTCGTATAGGGCTTTGATGAATATGAGCGTACCTTTTGAAATAAACATAGCGCGTAACGGAAAAATATGACATAGAAATAAAGATGGTGTGTAACAGAAAAACGAATAATTTTACATTGCTATAAAATTTACTCATCCATCGATAAAGAAATTTCAATTAAATAATTGGAAATTTTTATAATTAATAATTTACATAAAAATATATCTGTCAGACACTGTACCAGTCCGCTACGAAGGTCGCACGCTCAACACAATAACATATAGAAGACTGTCACTTTACAAGTATTTTGCCATGAATGTTTTTATTAGAAAACAACGCTTGAAATGAGATACGTTCAATATAACTGTAATTACTTAGAAGCTAACAGAGTTGTTTTGTTTGAATACAATAGCAGATGGCTTCAACTCTTTTTTCTTTTCTTTATATGTATATTTTTCTTATTTTTTTTTTAGTTAAAGACAGTCAATGGCTATGAACCTTTCTAAATTATTAAGTAAATTAAAATTTACGAATAATTTTGCAAAAATTATGGACACAAATTAATATACAATTTGTTATAGTCAGAGTTATTGTAGAAGCGTAGAAAGTTTGAATTAATAAAATAAATATTACCCGCTTTTATTCCGCATAGGTAGACAGAAAGTACTTAGTGCCAAAACACTCTGTACTTCGCTTTCCATCGAAATAGAGACATTACGTGTTGAGTGGTGGAACATAACGGGGAAATGAAAATAATTTTAAATATAATCACTCCCCCGAGTGGGGATCGAACCGATCGCATTTACAGTGAGACGCTGTCCCTTTGCGACACGACCGGCTTCAAAGAAAATATAACACGACATATGTTCGACTTACAGGAACATACACGTTGCTCAGTTGCTGAGAATTAAATTTTTTCCTATAATATATGTGAGACTAGGTAGTCAAGATATTTCATATACATAAATATCAAACATCGAGTTGATATTTTTGAGAATTGATTTAATAACAAAAAGTGGTGGGAAAAAAAACAAATTAACAATAATTGAGGCCGGTTGTGGCGCAGTGTGATAGCGTCTGACTGTAAAAATGTATTAAAATTATTATCACCTCCTCACTCTGGTAAGACAAAGCGTGACGTTAAGTTCCGGCTACGGAGTGTCTTTTCATATGGTACTTTCTGTCTATCCTGCTGGGTGGGACAAAATCGTGAAGCTAAAAAAAAGAACATATATTTTTAGGAGTAATTATATATGAGCATGCCGTTACTATGAGTTATATGGGGTTTCCCAATAAGAATGATATGCTTTGAACTTGAAATGAAACATGTAATATATGTTCGAATTTCGTGCTTAATGGCTTTATTTGATTTATGCTATTTATGATTTAAACAAAATCGTTCAAATGACTGCCACGACTTTTTTTGCACTGGTGAATACGATCGGTCCAATTTTCCATGACTCGGTGCAGCATTTCGGCTGGTATGGCCGCTATAGTCGCTCGAATGTTACGTTCAAGGTCTTGAATCGTAGCTGGTTTATTGGCATACACTTGAAATTTAACATACCCTCACAAAAAATAGTCCAAGGGTGTTAAATCGCATGATCTTGGTGGCCCACTGTGAGGATCGTTGCGAGAAATAACCGACTCACCAAACTTATCACGCAATAAATCCATTGTGACGGTCGCAGTGTGGCATGTGGCACCATTTTGTTGAAAATAAATGTCGTCTGCATCGATTTCATACACTTCAGGAAAAAAATCGTTCAACATGTCACGATAATGGTCGCCATTGACAGTAAAAGTACGGCCTTCGTCATTTTTGAAAAAGTACGGGCCAATGATTCCACCTTACCATAACCCGCATCAAACAGTCATTGTTTTTTCACATAACCATTGAGCCAAAAGTGAGCCTCATCTGAAAAGATGATTTTCCTAAGAAATTCGGTGTCCGTTTCCATCATTTCAAGCGTCCAATCAGCAAATTCACGACGTAATCGCTGGCCTGCTGGCTTGAGTTCTTGTGCCAACACAATCTTGTATGGATGTAGACCAAGATCCATACGTAAAATTCGCCAGGTTGTCATGGATAAGCCCAATTCTTGTGCACGTCGTGGAACGGAAACAGTTTGATTTTCTTTGACACTGGCTGATACGGCGGCAATATTTTCTTCATTACGGCCTGTCCGTTGTCGTGTTGATGGTCTACTATCGTGCAAAGAATATTCACTTTCCAGTTTTTGGATTATGCGACGTATAGCAAGCTCAGACGGTGCACCATGACGACAATATTTAGCACGAAATGCTCTTTAAGTAGAGACAATAATTCTCGAATTTTTATAGAAACTTTGGACAATTTCCAAACATTGAGATAACGTGATCTTATTAATGATTAAATGGCAAATATTAATGGCAAATAATACTAAACACAAAACAACACAAATGTCAAATGTTAAACAAACAAAATGGTGGCTGTGAGCAATCAAAATCCTATCATCCCTATTGGGAAATACTGTATATGTGGTATGTATGACTATATCTGTACTAACAAATTATTATTAACAATAACACTAAGATTTTTTGATATTTTTACCGACATAGGGAAAAGCTGTCCTATGTTTCACTACGTTACTTTTCTCTGCAAATGTACGCAATTGATTAAGTACAGTTATATCTTAACACAAATAAACAAAAAGTTCTAAAATGGTTTAAATATGTCTCTGTGCAAAATCCTGCATATTTCCTTTGTAGAAGTAAACATAGAGAACTCCGGTAAAGAGGAATGGCACGGCTTTAGTGCATTCTATAATTTTCGAAACAATGAACACGTTATGTAGAACAAATTCTGCAATGTCCGTATATACTTAGTTGTATAGTAAGATTATTATACTATAATGAAAGGATGTTATATTATCTTAACAATTTAAAGAGCGATATCAAGACAGGAGTAAAATGATATGTCGCAGCGTTGAGTTACGCTATTGGATATACAATGCCTCGAATATGGGTAGAAAGCGAAGAAAGGAGTGTCTT
The DNA here is from genome assembly GCA_032432895.1 of Dryadula phaetusa. NCBI lineage: Eukaryota > Metazoa > Arthropoda > Insecta > Lepidoptera > Nymphalidae > Dryadula > Dryadula phaetusa. The sequence goes on from JAOYRS010000054.1 coordinate 2,691,972, forward strand.
AAAACTAGACTTTCTCTACTTAACCCTGCTATATGTAAAAAAGTTTTGAAGAAAAGAAAAGAACTAAAAGGGATTTTAACTGCATATAAGTATTTTCTCCTCAGTTTCAATTATTACCTTCCATGTTTTTTTAATTTCTATCAGTACCTAGAGTCCATGTGAATATGAAATTTCACCAACGGAGGTCACAGGTTGATCATACAAACTGCATCGTTGCGGTTATCTGACACGCAATGTCGCTAAATGGGCCGGATATTCTAGTACGAAGCTCAATCTTAATTATATCTTAAGTTAATAATAGTTTACTTAAGTGGATATATTTAGATATAGTGAATTCTAAACATCCATTGTTTTATTTGTTTAAAAACGTTTTTTTCTATATGAAGCTAACACATAAATGGAAAACAATGTTACTGAAACACTCGTCGTATTCATAAAGTTCATAACGTTGAACTCGATTATATCATGAGTCAGTAATCAATTAGGCGGCACTTGAACGTAAAAGCTGGTAAACAGAGTGTCAACGCCATCCATTCCCGTGCGTCGATTACATATGTCGAGTTAATACTTGTCCGCCCACTTACCTTTTATTATCATTTTAGATATATGAAATAGGTACTAATAAAAAATCTGAATTTGACGCCGTTGCAGATAAAATATATAGTGATAACTCTTTGTAATGGTATATTTGTGGGTACTAATATACTAAAAAAATAAACAAAAGCATAGGTTTTTTTAAGCTTACCTCATAGAAGGGAAAACATAAAGTATCTTGTGTCAAGACACTTTGTACTCTGCTTTTCGCCAAATTCGAGGCACTTCCTGTTGATGGCTCAGCACTGCGTTCTGAATTACCAGAGCAAGGAAATGAAAATAATTTATACATAATCGTTCCTCTGAATGGAAATCGAATCCACAATCGATCGTGTGTACAGTCAAATGCTGTCTCACTACGCCACGACCAGCCTCCTATATTTTGTATAATAGCTTTAAGAAATTGCTACCATTCTACGTTCATTTTTACAGGCAAAATAAAGTAGGTTAAGTATTTCTCAGTGATCACACACGTAAACACATTTAAGTGCAAGATTGCGTTATTACTCATTGTTTGCGTATCTCAAAGCAGTATCAGAAGTATATTGGTGTGTATATACTATGCATAAGTGTACGTGAAATGGAAAAATGGTGTTGAGGAAAAGAAATGCTTTAGACTGATGAAAAAAGATATTTAATCAACCTCGTGTTGCTTCATAATAAAAGTATTTCATATAATTTTTTTCTTTACTTTCGTGACATGTATTCTTTCATAAATGGCTATGTTTGGTTTTATTCCGTATTATTTATTTATTTATCGATGTAAATATTGCAAGATTATAAATTTTAAATATTAATAAATCTAATATATTTTAATAATTGCATATTAGTTATTACAAACAAATTATAATGTTAAGCAAAATTGTTTTTTAATCTAATAATATAATTTATTATTTATCTAAGCTTTATGGAATTTTCACGTTATCCAGATCGTCCTAGTAAGAATATTAAGTCCATAGTATGAAAATATTGTATCGTCACCACATGTGACTACGTGAGTAAATTTTGAAGCAAATCAAACGTCAACAAGTGGTTCAAAATAACGTTGAAATATTTTTTTTATATTAATAAATAGATTTCACGCTTTATTTAGCTTAGCAGGGTAGTCAGAGATTAATTAGTGTCAAGATACTTCATTGCTCTCACCCCGAAAACAAGACATCGCCGGTTGAATGACGAAGTCAACGCCGCGTTTGTCTGTTCCGCAGAGTGGGCATCGAACCAATCGCGTTTACAGTCAGACATGCGCTTCCACTGCGCCACAATGGTCTAGGTCTACACATATAGGTGAAACTGATGAAGAGTGTGTAAGAGCATTCATGCCCCTTTCCGCGCAATATATACAATGTTCAAGTAAATATTTTATATTATAATATATTCACATAATTTTTTTCGTAACATTATACAATAATCTTTTGTTCAAAATTTATTTTTTTATAATTTATTACAGAAATTACAATGAAAAAATATATTTTGTTTACAAATGAAGTCTTTGTCGTGGAAAAACAATGTTACCACGGGATTCATATTTGATTCATTCATTGAATTTATTGTCTGCGGCGACTTTGTTTTTCACGTGTAAATTATAATAAATATTGAAGCAATTGTATTTTTTGAATATGTAAGATGTTTTCGGTTTAGTTATGAATGTAAATTCTAATTTCTTTTTGTATAATTAAGCGTTATATCCTTTTGAGACAATTGAAATGAATTCGATATTACCTTAGGTTGTGGCTCCAGTTTTAGTAAGGGATATATATATACGTATTTATGAAATAGTAGTGGTACGGTGGTGAGTATAAACCGCAGTGCTTCTGGGTCTCCAATTTATAATTCTAGAATAAAATGTGCCTGAGTTAGTCCTTATTATATTAAATCTCTGTCCAATGAAAGTCCTGTCAAAATTTAGCCGTTGCAAAGATAAGCTGACACAATAAAACAGATAAATAAAAACAGAATATTCTAATGTACCGCGTAAAAAACAACATTTTACTAAACAGATATGTATATATACGCAGTAGTATGTTTGTGTATATAGACAATAGTCTGTTTTTCGTGTTAAAATAACTATATTTGAGGCCGGTCGTAGCGCAGTGGGACAAGCGTCTGACTGTAAACGCGATCGGTTGTGGGTTCGATCCCCTTTCGGGGGAGTGGTTATATTTTATTTAAAATTATTATATTTACTTCCTTGCTCTGGTAAAAGACAAAGTGTGGCGTTGAGTTCCACCACTCAACACGAAATTCGGTGGAATAAGCGAAGTATGGAGTGTCTTGACACTAGGTACTTTCTACCCTGCTACGCGGAATAAAAGCGTGAAGCTAAAAAAAAATCTATATTTTAATATGAGAAACAGATTCCACTAGATTTTTATATAAATAATTAATTCATTATCACCACAAATACCACTTTCGTTTAGATTTACAATTAATAGATTATATCAAAAACAAAAAGAAAATACGCAATCATTTGCAACAACAGGGGAAAAATTTATCCATTGTTTTTAAGATCTATTCTACTCTTCCAATTCATTTTCCAGTTTCATTGAATCGTGTTTAGAGTTAGATCGCAATGACGTGCTCTCGAATTCGATGGCGTATAAGAAAAGAATACTAAGAATACTTTAAAAAACGTAATTCCCGAGTATTGGTACGATGATAGTCGTAACGATTTTATTAGCCTTATATATTTATAAATAGGTAACATTGGATATTAGGCCTTAATACAAATAAGGGGATGTCATTTGATCTTATAGTAATATTTTAAAGGAAGTCATTTATGTGATACTATACCCACTTACCTTTCATTTTAATTATAATTTACCTTCATTATTATTTCAATATAATTCACACGTATACAACAAAAACTTGTAGGATTATAATAAACTTAGAAGTTGAAAAAGGTTTTTCTTGTAAATATAAATTTATAATGTGTATTTTAGAACTTGATAATAATTGGTTCTCTTTTAGTCATAACGGTGCTTGCACAATCGAAAAGCACTTTTCTCACAGTTCATAAAAATCTTTTAAATATATAGTTCATATACACAGCCTTAATCAAAATCGCTTCTTTTGTCCGTCTACTTAGCCCTCTTATCCTACGCAATGGATTTTAATGTAGCTTTTCTTAATAGAATGATATAAGGATAAAGGAAATATAGATAAGGAAAAAATGCATATTCTAGTAGATTTAAAACCAAAAAAATATCTCGTAAAAAGTATATTAATACACTTACGTTGCCAACGGCTTAACATTACTTTAGATAATTTACTATGAAATTATAAGTATATGAAATTACTATAAAATTAAAATATACTATGAAATTATAATTATATGAAATTAAAATATACTATGAAATTATAATTATAAGCATAAGTATATTAAAAAGATTTACAAAATATTATTTTTCAATGTTTTTCTATCAAATAAGTTTTTATTTATTTAATAAATAAATAAAGTTTAAGATTAATATTGTGCTTTGAAAGTATCTATATGGCAACTAATAAAATATCTTAGAAGATATTTTTGAAAAAACTTATAAATATTTTAAACGCAGCGGGATTCATACCTGCGCCTCTTGGAAACCATCCAAGCGTTTTGACCGCTAAGTCACGCGATGTACTACCGGCTGCGTCAAAATTCCTATTCGTTTGTTACAATTTATTTTATGTTGTGTAACGTTTATCTGCCTTCTTAAGTATATATAAATACTATAATTATAAAATCATGCCTCTTGCCTTGCCGCTGTGTCCGCAAAAACTCAAGGTCTTTTAGAGATTTAGAGAGGCAAAAGTGTCAAGAAATGTTAAAACCTACTTGTTATCTTTAAATTGATATAAAACTTTCAGAAGAGATTATAATAAGAGGTTGTATTATATTAGATATTCCGTTGTAATCAACTCCAGCTTTTTGGAGGAAAACCCTTTTTTAGATTGTGTAGTATGCTGTTGGCCCTATCGGCCTTAACACCGTCACCGGGTTTTGGGGGAGGCCGAGCTAAAAGAGCTTTGACCTTGGCATGGAGAACTCGAGAGGAAACCATCAACTTAGAACACAATGTTACAAGGATGCCTCCTGTGAGGCATGAACTTCGGCTTGTGTACACCGTTTATAGTGGGCTACTTGTCTGTCCGGAACAGACGTATTGGCATCGAGTAGTTACGAAACTGGGACCTCGTCTCCATCGGTGGGGACAGTGTGAGTAGCGTGTGCGCTTGTGTGTATGAATTTACTTGTGTGACCCTAAATCGACCCTAAATCGTTAGCGAGCGTAATGGAATCAGCTTTTTTTGATAAAACGTGTCGGGGCCTGCGGGGTTCTCCCAATTGTCGGACCGTATCGTAATCGGAGGCACTTACCACCAGCGGGTTCGAATGTGTAGCAGCTTTTTCACTGTAGCTACTGGAGAATTTGTGACAAAGCTCTTTGATAGAGTCTAGCTTAATATCCCTGTAGAGAACTAAATTACGCATGCATCACGCTGCGTCCGTAGACATGCGTAAGTATTTACTCTGGTGGACTTGTAAATATCTCAGATCGGTGTGTGCAAACACAATATTGGTATACATGAAAATTGGCCTGATATACGTCGTATACATCCAGTTCTTGTTTTTGAGAGACATTTTACTTTTGGCTCAGATCAATGGGTCAAACGGTCAATTTATGTGGAGCTTGAAGGACAGTTTACTGTCTAGAACTACTCCTAGGTATTTACCAGTTTTAGCCGTTAGAATTAATTTGCATTGCAGTTTGACTGTCGGCATAATCTCATGTCGTGGAAGAAAACTGAGACGCTTTCCCCGGGGTTGATCTCTATGCTCCATTTGGTCACCCGTTGGCTCATATGATTTATCGCGGTCTGGAGGCGTTTTGCTATATTGACCGTATCGGGGTCACTAGCAAAAATCGCGGTATCGTCCGCGAATAGGGATAGATGGGTGCTTAGGGCTTTGGGTATCATAACGTTAGTGTACAACGTGTACAGAAGCGGAGATAGGATGGAGCCTTGAGGGACTCCCACTCTAATAGGACGTTTAGTGGAGATGTGCACTAGGTGCCCGGAAGCAGTGCTTGAAACAGTTTATTGATTAGGCCATTGTGCCAGACCTTGTCGAAGGCCTTGGAGATATTTAAGAATATGGCCGACGATGACATCCACTTGGATTTATATAACAAGTTTTCCTTCAAGTGGTGCACTTGATGGACGCTTTAATGCTGGGCTCGAAAGCCAAACTGTTTTCTAGGCTTAAGGCCATTAATTATTGACTTGACCTCTTCGACTGAGGTCGGTGTGACGGGTTCTCCTACTTATTAATTAACATTTAAAGTTTGCTAATTTTGATATCACAAAACTAACTTAATGTTATATTAGCATACTTAATATCAAAATAATTAAATTTTGTATTAATTAGAGTACCCATATTTAGACTATAATAATTTACAATATTTGAAAAATCACCAAAAGTCGCGAGTTCTAGCTAGTTCATTATAAAAAGTAAACTACGTTTAAAAAACCAAAAAGTGGAAAGTAAGAAATAATTTTATATAGATTTAATTTAAATCAATATTAATAAAATAACTAGTATTATTTGGTTTTTTTATGAAATCATAGGCTTGAAGTCGGTCCCAAGCCAAATGTCTTAGAGATAACTTCACTGTACGAATTACAAGATCAGACTAACTGTTGAGTAAACGCAGTTAACCACGAAAATATTACGACATTAAGAACATCTACGGGGAGACATCCTCAGCGAAACTATATATAAGATTTCCTTGGCCTACTACGGGACTCTAGAAAACGTACTGTATTTAACGAAACGGCTTGGCACCGAATGGATTATCCTCAAAGTGTGCTTTTTCAAATATAAAAAACAAATGCACATCGGTTCACAAATGATGATGAGAAATCGCAGTATTTACGTAAAAAGAATCGTGAAAACAATATCGTTAAATTAACAAATATGATTATGATAAAATCATAGCCGAAAATAATTTTTGTGGGACCAAATAGTAGCTTTACTGCATCGAATAAAAAAAGAATCACTTAAATCGGTTCAGAACTTTTGGCGTAATTGGTGTACATATATAAAAAAAATAAGCTACCTGCCGAATCGATAACCTCCTCATCTTGGGAAGTCGGTTAAAAAAGACTTTAAATTGAAGCCGGCCGTGGCACAGTGTGACAGCGTCTGACTGTAAATGCGATTGGTTGTAGGTGTGATTCCCACTAGGGGAATAATTATAATAAAATTATTTTTATTTCCTTACTCAATTAAAACCAACAGCGGCGTTGAGTTTCGCTACTCAATACGCAATGTATGGTATTTTTCGGAAAGCGTATTACAGAGTGGCTTGATACTAGGTAGTTCTTGTCTACCCTGCTGCTGAGGATTAAAAGTTTTTATTTCTTATTTAGATATCTTGAAACACCAAATTTAATTTGTTTTGTATTTAAAAAGTGCAGCTTCTGGCTTTGGAGGATTCGTCAAATGTCATATCCGTACACATTAAACACTAAAATGGGTAAGTTTATGACCAAATTTATACTACATTTAATTAATCAATTGAAAATCATAATAAATTATTTTTGATTAAATAAATATTGTTTTAAATATGTGTTATAAAATATTCTGTTGTTTGGTTTGCAATATTTCTACCAACTTGTATCACCACACAAGAGAAGCCTGATAAATGCGTATGCGTTTTACAATACGAAGCCTAGGAATTGCTAAAACAAAATATACAATAGAAGAATGAATATTATTTTTAATGTAAAAAAAATCAAGGTTTATTATATATATTATATGATTCATACATCATTAAAATAGCAAAGAAAAGATATATTTATATCAAGAATCATATAATAGTTTGAAATAAATATCTAATCTATATAATACATATTTTTTTAGCTTCACGTTTTTATCCAACCTAGCAGGGTAGACAGAAAATACATATTCGAGACACTCCGTACTTCGCTTTCCGCTAAGTTCGAGATATTACGTGTTGAGTGATGGAACTCAACGCCGCGCTGACAGCGTTTACAGTCAGACGCTGTTCCACTGTGCCACGACCAGCCCAATAAATATATATGTTAAGTAGTATTCATTAAACTTTCAATGAAATCATTTATTTCAGCTATGATGAATCATTACTGCCTTAGAAAGACCGGAACCGGTTGATGCGTGTAAATCAAATTCATACATAAACATGATGAGAGACGATTTTATTTCTTCATATAAACAGAACTGTTTATATGTTTCATGATTGATGACCTCGTTTTCCTATAAGATTAAGCGCTTTATATAATTGCTTTCTATATGTTATCCTTTTTAGTTTCGAGTCCCTTTAGTCAACAAGTATAGAGTAGGATTGCGAAGAAATCTAGTGTGAAAATATCGAACTTTGTACCATAGATTTTAAATTCAAACATATCTACTATGCCACAATGACATTCTTTTAAACAAAAAACAATATGATATAGTTATTTTGTAAAATTTTATTTTACTTCTAAATTTTAATGATTTTATTATACTACAGTTGATATATATATGTATTTATTTTTGTCTTTTTTATTTCCATGTTATTGTTTTTACGCATCTTTTATATTAAGGTAGAGAGAATTCAATATGAAATTACTCCTTTGTCAAATTACTCAAAAAAAAAGTTTTTGATTGTAAGCAGCTCGTTAACATAATAAATTATGACTATTTTATTTTTAAAGTGAAAATCAAATTATTGGTGCAGTGATGTTAAAAAATAAACAAAAATATATATAGCCAAAACGGGTAAGCATATTTATAAGACTGATTTTTATTTGTATGGACTTTATTAATTCCATTTTTTCCTCAGTAATCTTGTGAAATAGTTTCAAAGCTTCTTAATTAACAGTTTCTTCTTTAAAAGTTTTCAACAATTCAACTATTTTGAAGTGTTAGTTCGTTCTCCATATAACTTCACTATTTCGTGTTTTCGCTCGCCTGCGTTCTATTTTAAATCGTAAACTATGTTTAAATGTATAATTTTATTGAATTGTGAAAATATTATTAAATTAATTAAAACGGGAAGTCGAAATAGACTTGGGGATAAAACAACATACAAAGAACACACCCGATAGCGGTTTAGACTGTGCGTTGATCCGTCAGTCATTTACACTTTATTTATTTATATATATATATATATATATATATATATATATATATATATATATATATATATAAAGGTTCGTTAATTAGTCGAATTCATAATTATATATTATTTATTTAACTATTTATAGAAACACTGAAACACCAAGTTTTCATTAAAAAAATGATAGAATTTAAATTTTGTAAAAGAATAAAAAAAACTTTTCTTGAATTAGATAAAAACTAAAAATATATATTATTGCAATTTGACCGTGGTACTTATTTTGAAATTACTGTTTTATACTTTTATGTTGCTATAAATGAAGTCTTTACTACAGAAAACGTTTAAAGACGACCCTAAAATAGAGTAATCATTTCCAGCACGAATCCCTGTTTATTAAAGAAAAAAGGCGATACAATCGCTTTTCCTGCGTCAGTTACTTTTGAAACTATGTAATATTTTCAATACTTTCTTTCTTTTACTACTGTTTAAAACATTTGCCGCTTGAATACGTAATTATATTTTTGTAATTATTTGTATATTTTTTTAATCAATTTTTTTAGAAAATGATTTAATAAGATATTATAATGAAGATTTAATAATATTATATACGATGACGTTTAATATAATACGTCATCGTACTGTGCTTAGGGGAAACTAAATATGATCATTACTGGTCTTTTTCTAATGACATAATGTCCCATAAAATAAACAGGAAATATTAAACAGTTATAAATAATCTATGAAAACGAATATATCATGTTAATTGATACCTAGAATCAACATGAAAACGCGAATAAAGTCGTTATAAAAGGGGAAAGATTGATCGCGCTTGTATTGAAATTCTAAGAAGTCAGTTTGCTCTAGCGCTACTTGTAGAACAATCGGCACTTGGCATTATCAAGCTAACAATGTCACATATTGACATAGCTCTTAAAAAAGCTCAGTCAGCAATGTTTGCGTCAATATTCGTTTCGTCGTATTTAAGTAAGTATGTATAAATAAATATTATTTTAGCTTCACGCTTTTATCCCGCACAGTATAGTAGACAAAAGTATCTGTGTCAAGACACTCGGTTCTTCGCAAACCGTCAAATTCGTTATATTATGTATTGAGTGGCGGAACTCAACGCCGCACTTTGCTTTACCAGAGCGATGACGTGAAATTATTATAAAATTGTTAACTCTCCCCTTTCTAATATAAATAAATATAAGATATCAATATTAAAGTTTTATAAATGTAATGAAATTGAGAATTGATGCCATAATGAAGCTATTACTTTAATCTGTCCTACGTATGAAAGCATAATTTATATTTATTATCGAATTTGAAATTAAAAAAGCATTTTCGTTGACAGCGGCTACGGATTAACATAATTGGACGATAAATGTAATGCGTTATTACTAGAGTATTGTAATACGTAGTAAAACTAAGGGTACGGGTATGTAGATTAATTACTTAAATTGCTTTTAGTAATTAATTAATTTTAATTTAGTCAGAGACAATCTAGTGTCAGAACACTCCGTTCATTGCTTTCCGCCCGAAATAAGAGATATTGCTCGTTGAGTGACAAGCTCAATGCCGCATTGTGTCACCGGAGCGAAGAAATTAAAACAAAATTTAAATGCAATCATTTTGCCGAGTGGGAATTGAACCCACAACCATTGCGTTTACAGTCAGACGTAGTCCCACTGGGCCACGATATATCTCTTTACCTATAAATGTATCCATAGGTAAAGATATATCGAAAAATTGGAATTTTAAGTGAACAGAGTTCAAAGTTTGTATTAAATTTGTGAAGGGCGTTATAAAAGGTAATTTACTAAACATATTACAGGAATTCAATTATTATAATGTAATATTAATAATTTGTTACAAAATAAATATTTATAATAGAAGTTATAAAATTTTTGTAATAAATAATGGTATTTATTTTTTATGAGTATTTTTTTATTTAGTTAACCATAATTTTTAAAAGCTTTCAAAAATGTTAATTTTAAAGGCTTACAATTATTCTTTATTAATATACCTAAAATATTTATATAACTATAATATATCTAGTGATATATTCATAGAAATTTTCAATTATCAAATAAAGATAGGTATAAATGTAAATATTGTTATACAAGGGTTAGTTTCTTGTAACCTGTTCCTGGTTAGCGATGTGATAACTAATTTGAATCTAGTTAGCTCTTATCCTTCAGTACACAGGGTAATATGTTTGTAAGTACATATAAGCTGCTTAGAAAAAAAACCTGTGGATAATAAATATCTATGAATTTCGGGGCGCATTGTTAAAGCGCCTGACTATAAACGTGATCGGTTGTGGATTCGATTCCCACTCGGGAGATTGATTATACTTAAATTATGTTCCACTTCCTCGCTCTGGAAAGACAAAGTGCGGCATTGATATTTGGAACCGACATAAGCAAACCTGATATTTCCAACATTTTATTGTACTGTTGTATTATCCGCTGGTGCGTTATTTATTTACCTGTAAATTTTACAGGTTTAGCAAAATACACTTATACAATCCGTTTAGAATAATTTCATTTCTAAGGGATATTCGAGTTTGATATAATGTCAATTTAATAATAAAACTATTCTTCACTTTGAAACATTATATAGGAAATAAAGTAAAAAATTTCTTTTCTTGCGACCTGTTTAAAATACGCTTATAAGATTTTCGTTAGTGAATTCTGACGTTTACTTAGAAAAGCAGTTATAAAGCCATCAAGCGATCGAGTTATCAAGACACTGTTTATAATTAGTTGACACTCCATTAATTGTATATATCTTTAATATTTGAATAAATCTTGAAATTTAATATGTATGCTTAAAGTACAAGCGTTTTTTAATTAAGCACGGCGCTAGGTTACGCATAACAACATGTTACATTTTAAGTTATATAGAAAGTTAACCCACTCCATATACTCTCAAACCTAAAACTAAACAGTATTATTTTATTTTATTCATATTCCTGCATGCATATTGTCAGAAATTATTAAATAACTTTAAATTTTTTATAACAAAAAACGCTTACAGGAAGAAAGTATCTTTTTATCTCATGTAAAATTATTACTTTTCAAGCTCTGTTGAATTTTGCGATACCCGAAAAAACTTTTTGTGTAAACCGTACGTTGTTGAGTTTATTTGAAAAGTTTTTAACAGCGTTGTACCTCAAGCTTTTTGATATTTTTAACGAAATTAAAATATAATCTTTTGACCTCGTCATTAGTGACTCTGAATTTTAAGTCGATGGTTGAAGAATTGTAGCAATTTTTTTAGTTTCGCCCTCTTTTCCTGCATAGTAGGGAAGACAAAAAGTACCTAGACAAATATCAAGAAACTCCGTACTCCGCTTTCCTCCGAATGCAAGGTATTGCGTGTTGATTAGTGGAACTCAACGCCACGATTTGCCTTACTAGAGACCGAGAAAATGAAAATAATTTAAATATAATCATTTTAACGTCATAAAAGTGCAGTGGGGAAGTGTCTGACTGTAAGCGCGATTTTTTTGGGTTCGATTCCCACTAGGCGGGCTCATTATGTTTATTATTCATCATTTTGATTTCTTGGATCTAGTAAGACAAAGCGTGGCGTTGAGCTCAACACTCCACACGCTATCTCGATTTCGGGCGGAAGGCAGCCAATGGAGTGTCTTGACACTTGGTTGTCTCTGAGTAAAAAAACACTATTAATAGATTACGAAATATTGATTAATTAACAAAAGGATGGTAACAAATAGTAATAGTAAGTAATAATAAGAAAGAGATAAATTTGTATATATATATATATATATATTTATCGAATTATAGTGGAAAGTGGGAGAACAAAATATCGTTCTCTGTTGCAGCTACCACCCTGAAACTGCAAAAAAATTTTGTTTTTGAGTAAAGGTTGAATCCGCTACTGTCTCTGGCACAGCCACATACTGCGTCACTACAGCTATATATATCAATGTGTAAACTAATTCAAACACAAAATAACTAAACATACTAATCACCGGATGTCAATTAACCTCATGAGGCAATATAAATGAACTAATTTTCACGATTACGCATGAAGTACACTTTTTGATCTTCAAAGTCATTTCACGCGTCGGGTAATTAGGATTGGCACACTAGTTACTGTATTAGCGGTTCACTGTTTAGTTAACTAAATTGAAGTTCATATCAATCGGATATGTTTTGTACTTTTTTATTATATATTATTAAATATGCTTTTACTACAGACACTTGGGTCGTACCTTTTTGTCTACTTGTTATTTTTAGGGATTTTTTTAATGTGTTTGACACTTGTAAATATGTAT